>CM065904.1:59345209-62133543 GCA_033439115.1 Firmiana major | reverse complement strand
GACATCTACATCCCCTATAATTACAACTCGAAAGACTACTGTGCTTTTACATTGTTTAGATACAAAAAGAATCCTGTGTATATACCTTTCGACGATGGAAGCAGCGGATGTCCAAAAACACAATGCCTCAGTCCTCACTGGGTTACTATGCACGCTCTGTAGGAGGGGAAAAATAGAGAGGGATGAGCAACCACACGCTCAATAAGGCAATAATGCAAGCATGGTAGATAACTACTCTATCTACATGATGATAGTGTTATGCATAAATCGTTTATGGTAGGAGCATGGGGAAGTAAAACTATGCCATATGAGTATACATATATATCATGTATCAAAATCATATACATTGGCATATAAAACATGGTAAAAACATCATGTATAAATCATCTCATGCTCAATCTCATTTAAATTCATAAAAAGGGCAATTCATTGAGAAACCTCTTTTTTAAAACCCACATCATAAAGCTCTTTCTCAAACATATACAATCCCATCACAAACCATGTTCTCAATCACAAACATCATCATCGTTTCACAAATCAAGTCTACAAGGCTCGACCCCTCCCTCGGGTCTACCTTGGACAATCACAATCACACTTATAGATTAAAATCATGTGGTAGTAAGTAAATCAAGCAAGGAGACAGGTCATTATATCTCAACTGACTATGTTGGCCAACTATGTCACATATCATCCCAGACCACATAGATCCCAGTATGTGGGGTATCATGCTGGCACGAAGGTGGGTTAGTTCTCCGTCAGACTTTCTCAAATCAAGTAACCACCACGCGATACATCGTACTCCATGTGATATACACGGTACATCATACTCCGCAGACCCATAACATGGTTAGGGGTGCCTTCCGTAGGTCTTATCTACTCCATACCAAGTGTAACCTCTATAGTCTCAAGTGTACATGGGAGTACTCTCAATACCAGGTCCTAGCCCCTCATGGCCTTGCTCACCCCTGTTAGGTTCCCTGATTCAGGTCCTAGCCCCTCACCCTCACCCCACTCAAGAGGTCTGTTAGGCCCGTTGGGTTCCCTGAATGGATTATGTCAGATCCTAGCCCCTTACGGCCTTGCTCGCCCTTGTTGGGTTCCTTGATTCAAGTCCTAGCCCATCACCCTCACCCCACTCAAGAGGTCTGTTAGGCCTGTTGGGTTCCCTGAATGGATTATGTCAGGTCCTAGCCCCTCACCCCACTCAAGAGGTCTGTCAGGCCTGTTGGGTTCCCTGAGTTAATCCGTATTACCCTTACCACGGCCTCATACATACCACAGTGTGAAAACCAGCACGAGCTATGCTCTAGCGCGAATTCATGCATCAAAACCAATCACTTCGTACGAGCAACGCTCTAGTACGACATTTATGCATAAAAATATGAAGAAATCACGTACGAGCATAGCTCTAGTACGGTTATATGCATAAGAAAACCATCGAAAACCACGTATGAGCAAAAGCTCCAGTACGGTTTATAAAACATCGTCACAATTCAAATCAAAGTGCGAGCTAAGCTCCAGCACGTTTCACACAAGTGAAAATATCGAAATCCAGCGCGAGCGAGGCTCTAACGCGATTTATGTCATACAAATACGATAGGCGACTCATACACAATCAAACAATCTCGGCAACCGGGTTTAGCACTTCACAAATGCTTTTTCCAAAACATCAATAAAACACTAGCCGACCCATCTACAAGCTTTCTTAAAACAAAGCAATTACGTTTTGTAAAACATCAAAACATTAGATTTATGCAATTATTAGCCTTACATCCCATTTCATAGAATCCACTTCAAAACCAAAATCACGCACATACTTATCATCATTCATGAATACCATCAATCATTTACTTGAGCAACCATGCATTTCATACCCAATATTCACCCACAATTTCAAAGTACGAGCAGCTACCTCTATATACTCACAAAATTCCCTTACCTGGAATCGCGACGCGTGATTCCACTTCCTTAAAGTTGCTTACTCGTACAGCTCGATTCGTTTCCAACGGACTCTTCGAAACTGCACATAAACGAAATTTTGAATCGTTTTAGCCCATTATAATCTAACATTTGCGTTTACTATAGTCAATTCGACCTATAGTCTCTATTAACGCTTATGAGGCCTCGCTTTATTATTCCACTTATAACTCGAGTAGATGGATTCTTTTAGGCCTATTAACTCATTCCAAATCGATATTAAATCGATATCAAGCTCATAGTGTTCATATTTCATTGATTTCCTCATTATGGCATTTTATCGAGCATCTCATATACCCATCTTCATGTCTTCTCTAAACTCACAATATAACTCCACATAACAATTCCAAATCACCCACATTACTTAACTAACAACTTATCATAACCCATAAACCACCAACTCCCCAAATCACACTTCCTCACACTAGAGGCATTCCATTTTCTAGGTTACATTAGTTTCTAACACAACCTAGGTGTTTCCAACCATCCATACTCGTGCCAAACAACTCCAAAATCAATTAAATACACAATGTACTTAGGCCGGAGTGTTAGAATCTTACCAAATCCAATTTCTCTTCTTGCTCCAAATGTCAATGCCCTTAGCTCCTTCAATACCAATAATGGGATTTTGGGTTCCAACTATGTTGTTCTCTTCCTCAAGATAAACAACTTAGTGTCTAATGGCCTCCCCTCAAATCTTACTGAAAAATGGCTGATTTTAGAGAGAGAAAGTTAGGTTTTTGGGTTAAAAATGGTGGGTTGATTTTTTTTCGAAATTTTCATATTTTCAGCACTCCTTTTATAGAAATAGCTTGAGGAGATCGATCTCCACTAGGAAGAGATCGATCTGGTCCCCTTAAATCTCTCTTTTTTCATGGCATTTTAAGCATGAGATCGATCTGTCGAAGCCTGAGATCGATCTGCTCCCAAACAGAGAGCTAAGGAGATCGATCTGTATGCTTGAGGATCAATCTTTTCATTACAGAATAGTTAGGAGATCGATCTGGCCCCATTGGAGATCGATCTGCTCTATTTCATTGCCCAAATAAGAGCATTCTGGCTCTTCCAGATCGATCTCTGATCCTATGAGATCGATCTGGCCTTCATACTTTTCATATTTTCTGCAGTTTTTCTGCAGCAACTCACACCAAACATCCTTAATCTGCTGCCATAGTCATTTTCTCATCTATCCACCTTTATAACTTGGAAATGGCATCCATTCATACTTTATACACATTGAAACTTGTGTGCATTACTTGTACATCCAAAAGTATCACATTCCAAACTAAATGGAAGCATAACTTCATTCCATTTTACCACACTACTCATTTTGAGTTCCAATCACATTCATCACTTATAAGAACTCATTTTTTCATATTCATACTCAATGAAACTTGTATGTACATTATAAATCATATTACACATATGTACATTGAATCCATGGACTTACATCAATTATACTTTACATTACAAGTCCATTCACATTTATTTGATCCAATTACACACATTACAACTATACATATACGGGGTCTCACAGGTAAAAAATGGGTCAAAAACCAATTTCAACTCAAATTAAAAAAAAAAAACCAAAATCATATCCTATATTCCAACTCTCTGTTTCTTTAGTCAAAAAGATTTCAATATCAAACATGAATCAAACATAATCCTTGTAATCAAATAATTATAAATTATAAATATTATAATAATTTGAATTCAGATCGAACAATCCCAAATCCAACCTTAAAAAAATTATTAATAAAAATAAAAAGGAGAAATGGCCAAAGCAGCAATCCCTCTCTATTTTTATAGAAATACCCAATACATAGATGGTATTCAGTAGCCCATGTTGATCAGCTCCGAAATTATCATCAGTTCAAAAACAAAATTACAATTATGTTCGTATGCCCATTTAAATATCCTTTTCAAGTTCGGATTTCTATTACAATTATATTAAACAAAAAAAACAACCTAGCCTTCGAAAATTCTTACCAGCTAGCGTGGGAGAGGCTCAACGTCAGAAAGGTAGGAATGGGGGCGTCGTCTGGGCAAGCGCGAGAAAGGGGAGCCTGGATGCGGGGTCGCTAGACCTGAGGGTGTATAGAATGCAGAAGCGATTTTGAGGGAAAGGGGTAACGGTGCAAGGGAGAAATAATGGAAGGGGAAAGGGAAGAGGGCGATGAGGGCTAGGTGAAGTTGGGTCTGGAAGACTGAGATTACAGAGAAATGCGACGGATTTGCGAAAAAAGGGTCTGGAAGAGAAAGCTGGGTCTGGAAGACTGACTTGCGAAAAAAGGGTTCGTTAATATCAAAGTGCTTAGGGTTCTTCAACGACGGAATTAATAAAAAATAAAAAGTATGAAAATTTAGAACGACTTCAACGACGGGATTCCGTAGCTGAAGCCTTTCAATGACGGAAACTATCAGCTATGAAATTCCGTCGCTGAATGATTTAAGCGACGGAATAAATTGAAAAAATTTTAGGAAAGCTTCAGCGACGGAGTTCCATAGCTGAAGTCGTTCAGCGACGGAACACCCAAGTCACACTTCAACTACGAAATTCCGTCGCTGAAAAATTTCAGCAACGGAATATATTGAAAAAAAATATAGGAAAGCTTCAGCGACGGAATTCCGTAGCTGAAGTATTTCTGCGACGAAAATCTCAAGGCCGTTTTACCAACGGAATTTCGTCGCTGAAATCTTTTAGCGACGAAATAAATTGAAAAAAATTCAAGAAAGCTTAGGCAACAAAATTTCGTAGCCGAAGCTTTTCAGCGATGGAAATCCCAAGGTCGCTTCAGCAACGGAATTTCGTCGCTGAAAGATTTCAGCGACAGACTAAATGGAAAAAAATTCACGAAAGCTTCAGCGACGGAATTCCATAGCTAAAGCCTTTAAGCGACGAAAAACTTCAGCTACGCAATTTCGTCGCTAAATAGTTTCAGCAAAGGAATAAATTATAAAAAAAATTGAGGAAAAAATCAACAGTCTTCAGCGAAGAAATTCTGTAGCTGAAAATTTCAGCGACGGAATGTTTTTGCGACGAAATTCCGTAGTTGAAGTGTTTCAGCGACGAAATAAATATAAATTAAAAATTAAAAAAATTTAGGCAGGATTCAGCGACGAAAATCCGTCGCTAATTTCGTCGAAAAAAAAAGTTATATATTTGAAAATATTTACGACGAAATTCCGTCGCATATCCGTCGCTAATGTATTTATTTAGCAACGGAATAATTCTGTCGCTGAAAGTATGTTTTTTTGTAGTGGTTGCAGGGAAACCTTAATTAGCCAGTAATTAATATCGGTGAAATTATGTTTAGGTATAATTCTCGCATGTAAATACTTAGGTTGTGAATATTTAGAGCTTTAATCTACATTAGTTAATTTTCTCTCTCATAAAAAATTTAAAAAAAATTGAAAATTAAAAAAACTTAAAAAGAAATTCTGAGGACTTTTTTATGTTTGCATGTGTAGAGCCAAGAGTTATGATTGCTTTCCTTTAGATCCTGAAATTGAACGAACTCTTAGGAAAATTAGAAAGGATTCTAGGAAATTAATAGTTCCGTTGCAAAACACTATGGCAGAAAATGAAGAAATTAGGACCGTAGGAGATTATGCGGTACCCACTATTAGATGTTATTATACTGGCATTAGGCCACCAGCTGTCCCTGCAAACAATTTCGAAATTAAGCCTTCAATCCTCTAGATGATCCAAACTTCTTTACAGTTCAGTGGGCTTCCTCATGACGACCCACATGCTCACCTAAGGTAATTTTTGGACCTGTGCAACACCTTCAAGCACAATGGATTATCGGATGATGCGCTTAGGCTTAGGTTATTTCCCTTCTCGCTTAGGGATAGGGCGTGACACTGGTTAATTATCCGAATCTTCCAGGGGATTTTATTTGTTGATACATTTCCTTTTAAGGATATTAACAGAGAAACATTTCCGCATATGCTAGATTACCGAAAAATCCCGTAATGTATTTTTGGCAAGTTAATCATGTTTCAATGTGGTGGAACTTATCTTTATGGTTAAGTAGATCTTCAAATATCTCTTTCGAGTTTGTTAATTGGTGTTATCTTGAATTGGTTAATTTTAAGATTTTTTTTCCCTTACATTGAAGTACAGATTGGCAATTGGTTTTAGTGGTTTAATGCTTAAAAAGTACTAGAATCCAAGTTATTTGTTGCTCTAGTTGTTCTGTCATTTCTTGCTCATTAAGTTTTGCCCCATGTTTGTTTACCACTTGGGAGGTTTGGTTTCATATCTTGGGTTTGTTGTTGTTTCATATTCTGGTTGGGCTTCTTCACTTGTTGGTAATTAGCTTATAAGGTTGTTGCTTAACACATTCTAACTTCAAACTTGTGCTTTAATACACAGTCAATTCTTAACAAATGTTTGAACTAAAATTTTTTTTTCCTTTCTGATTCCTTAATCTAACCTGAAAGCTTTTCCATTTCTTTGTTCATGCCTATGCTTTATAAGTTGAGAGACCTTCTTAGTCGTGATATGCTTGGCTTCAAGCTAAGGTTTGATAGAGGCCATGAATCTGTTAAGCTATCACTGGAAAATGGTGTATAGAATAGCACAAAAAGGCTTTCTAATAGAAAGTTTCTCAACTTATTGCAGAAGCCCTTTTTCTTTTGACCGGTTTCTGCTTATAGAATATTAATCATGCCTTTCAGACTTTAGGTGTGATTTTCTTCGTGAACAATTTCTTTGAGAAGCGGTATCTTCATAGAAGTAATTCGAGGGTCTAAGTTAATGTTGAACACATGTGGTTGTGAGGGGAATGGAGTCAAAAGAAGCTAGTATCTTCGGGTTTCACTGTTCAGATATTGTGTACGCAATTTTAAAACAAGCATTTTTATAGGCAAATCATAGATGAGGTATTAATCATGATATTGAGATTTGAACTTTTAGGCTGTTGGATAGGAGGAGTCCATGGCTATGCCACAGAGACCTTCTTTGGCTTTGATGTCTCGCTGCATCCTAATGTATCCTTTTTCACCCCATCCTGTGCCCCATGAGTTCTTGATAAGCCAATATTTAATACCGTCTTCAGAGACACCATAACCAACAGCTGTAACACCATGGTCCAGTTCGGTTCCACAATCTCCAGTGAAAATTCCACTTGAGTAGAATTGAAAGGCAGAACCTCCGGCATCAATGGACACTGATACTGGTTGGCTTGCAACAGCTTTCTGTAATGCCTGTTCGTTATTTGCAGGAACAATCTCATAGCCAGTAATCGTAGCTGCATGGGAAGCCTCCTCTGCAGTGTTGCAGGTACCATCATCGCCCTTGTAGGGGTAAGTGGCTTCAGATGCGATGCCATGATTTCGGATTATGAATTCAAAGGCATCTTCCATTTCACCACCTTCACATCCCTGATCCTCCCCCTTGGTGTCACAGTCAACTAGCTCTTGCTCAGACAAGGAAACTAATTTTCCCGTGGTTAGTTGGTGAATTCCTTCTGTTGCTGCCACGGCTGAAAATGCCCAGCAGCTACCTGCATTTTAAATGGTATTCATTATTTTTGTTCATCAAAGTAAGTAGGGTTTATTTTGTATGCTTTAACATTTACTTAATGCTTACCGCATTGGGATTGGTCCTTGATGGGTGTAACAGCTCCCTTTTTCCTCCAGTCTATACTGACAGGCAAAGCAGTCACGTTCTTATACCTGAATGGTGTCTCTTTCGTCGATGTCATTCTTTGCAGCCTCCTGTATCCGTTCCTGTAAGCCCTAAACTCTTCGTTGGTCTGGTCTGCAAATTCATTGATGCTTAGCTTGTAAGTTTGGTTCCCTGCAGCATTAAATGACTCTATAAACTCCACATTGCTTTTGAATATTTTGAATCGCATTTCCTTTTCTGCATCGTTCTTATAAACTCGTCCATGTTCTACCATCCACTGCTCGTGCTTCTCCGACAGGTATGACTCGTGTAGTTTGCGAGACATAACAAGTGGGATGCAAACAGCTAGTACAAGAAAACATGCTACGGTATATTCTCTCGTGACCGAAGCCATCTTCAAATCGGTGATGCTAAAATGCAGAATTGAGGTATTTAGGATATGGCTTGCTGGAGATGGAAGAGAATCATTCTAAACTTTTCCTTATATAGAGAATGAAAACAATACATAGAAATAGAATACTTGTCTGAATTATGTCCACACCGCCTTGGAATATGGACAGACATTCTTGGAGTAGCCGGTACACTGAATAAGATTTTGATTGAATGTAGTGTTTCGTACAAGCTGTTCTACTTTATGTATGCTCGTATTTTGTTGTATTGTCATTTGTTTCATTCATATTTGATGACGGAAAAGTTGTCTCGGACAATAATAATAATAAAATAAACTACCATTTTTTAAGTAGTGAAATTCCCTGAGCTAGGTTGCTGGAGTTGTAATTATGGTTGTGAAATCACCACACTTAAAAAATATACTACATAGTTCGTAAATATAAAATTATGAGATTTTTATTTATAAAATCGGATTCCCCTTCAGTTTTTTTTTTTTAATAAATTTTATTTATATCACCTTTGACACACTCCATAGTCCATACGCACCTCAAGCAAGGATCTTATGATATCGACTAACTTAGCCCCTTTTTTTTTAATAATTAGCCAACTTATTTGGCCCAGGCATAATGTGTTAAAGGGCTACATATCTCAAATTCTATTAAAAAAGGCCATATTTTATTGAATGATACCAACCTCATAAAACAAGAGGCGATCTTGCCCAATTGGGAAGGCCCCTACAAAGTCACCACAGTTATTGGCCACTGTGCTTACAAGTTAGTTGACTTGGGGGGTAAGCCGATACCTCGTACATGGAACGATATTCATCTAAAAATGTACTATATGTAATTCCTTAACATTATGAGGTTGATCCAATTTGAACAACTTTATGAGGTTCCTCGTTTGGTAATACCTCGCACAAGCCTCGACTTTTCCTCCAGAGGAATGGTTGATCCAATTTGAACAACTTTATGAGGTTAATAGCTTCTGAGTATCTCATGGGTCAAATGCTTTCCTAGTCTGGCCTTGGGTTCTTTTAGCTCACTTCTTATGTCAAGATTGTGTGTTGAGAGACTCTTTCCTTATTTTTCTTAGTCGATATTGGCACTGTAGCTTCATTTCATTGATGAGAGGTCACTTCTATTGTGCCAATACCACAAAGAGTGGGAATTTGATCATTATTTAGGGCACCGATCCAATAACTCTCAATTTATTCTAATTAGGGCATCCAAGCACTGCATTGTAAAAAGGAAAGGGAATCTACCACGACGAATTCGGCCATTATTGTTGCCATTCTTTATTCATCCACTAAGGCGAGGGACAATGTGATCACTCCTTTAACTAGAGTTGGATTTCTTATGAACACTATTAGTTGCCCGTGGAAAGATTTTAGTTGGCAATCTATGATCCCCATTTCTCTAGCGGCTTTTTAATAGAATACATTAATTGCACTACCATTATGGAAAAGAACTTTTTTTACCAATGGTTGTAGCAACCACGATGGCGTTGTTGCAAAGCTCATCATCATTCTCCCAATTCTAGAAACTAAAAGTTACCGCTTCTTTCTTTCATTCTTTTAACCTCTTAATAAAAGATATAGAGTCTCCTTCCTTGTTGCTATCTTTCCTTTTGGGCGGCATTGATGATATAGGTGAGGTGTCGCTACTTTAATTACCTTAGTTCTTCTTTAAATTGGTTTTAGTAAAAATTTTGCGAAAAAGAACTACCTTAAATTTGACTCTCAATGAAAGCACCAATTTTTGTGTGTGAATAAGGTTAACCAAATATAAAGGATACCATGATATATGTTGTTTGACAACTGTGTCTATGTCCACGGATATAGCTGAGTGTGCTACAATGTAATTGGTGTAAATCAGATTGTTCACTAGTTACAAGTCTCTCACTAGAACTGGTCAGATGTCCGGGCGTGACTAGCGTACAATTAGATTAGAGGGAATAAGATGTAAAGTAATATTAATAGTTTTTGGACAATAATGAAAGTAAAAAAATCTTTATGCCTTAGGATAATAGCCTATTTATAGGCATTTGGGGCACTAAAGTAGTGCCATGTGTCGCTATCTGGTGGGGTCTGATTGTTTGAGTTGAATCAGTCTGTCTTCAAGCCATCAGATTGAGGAGACCAATGGACTAAAGGTAAAATCCAGAATTTTCCTATACCGATTATAACTTAATTCAAGAATAACAAATATAACCCTTAATGGACCTAAGGATGTTCATGAAGAAAAGTGATTGGAAGCTTGGAGTTAATTCATGAGCATAAGGCTTAAGGTAAGAAATTAAACTTTAAATGAATTCTACTTGTTCATACTTTTACAAGTATGCTAATGTACATGGGAATGAAATTTGCATTAACCAAAATAATATAACTCAACAAATCCTACAAGTAGGTGAAAACTAGGAAATTAAATTAAGAAAACTAAATATATAAAATTCTATAGGTTAACAAAAATTTAATCTAAAAATTGAATAAATATTAACATTAATCCTACTAAGTGACATCGCATGTAGCTTTATTTAACCTATCAAATAGACCATTCCTTAAGGTATAAGATGAAGCATTATTGGGCTGATAATGGGTGAAGAAAACGTGGGAGAAGGCTAAAAAAGAATTAAACAAAAGAAAAAATTCAGGAAAAGGAAATTGTCACCTGCCACCACTAGCCATGAAAGCTAAACACTTATAAAATCTAATTAAATTACATTTAGAAGATCTACAAGTCCATAACATGAGCTGCATTTCAGCCAACTTGAGAGAGTAAAGCATGACCAAAATACAGCAAAACAAAAGAAAGAAAATTGAAGCTTCTGGCTATAGGTGTCCTTGGTGCTAGGTGGAATAAAAATTTCTAGAGAAAAATCCATAAAGAATTAGGCTTATCTCCTATTAGACGAAATGTTCCTCACTCTTTTAGCTACAATATAGAATTTTTTCAATTTTTTTTGAGAGGTTTTGAGGGCTGAAACAAGTGGAAAACAGAAACTGGTCCTGGCTTAAGGCATCCCTACGCAATAGAGAAAAATGAATTTTTAGAGGAAAATCTGTGAAGAACTAGACTTAGTTCTAGTTGAATCGATTGCTCCTCACCCTTTCTTTTACAAATATACTTTTTTCAAAATTTATAGGGGTCATTTGAAGGGTGAAAAAGGGGATGGAAATTAAGGGACTGATTCCATCTTGCAGGCAAGGTAAGAGCAACTTAAGTTCTTTTGATTTTAAGTTGGATTTTGAGATTGATTTAAGTGTATTAAGGTTATGTTAAGGTTACGTATGACATTATTTCCAGATAAGGAAGGCTTGAGAATAATCTTGAGGTTTGGGCAAATATGGTCAAAGGAGGGCAAGTATTTTAGAAAAATATAGAATAAATATATGTGATAGTTGGTGGATGATCTTTGTGTTTGCCAAAGTGAAATTGTGAAATCAAATTTGGATGAAGGAAATAGTGATTCGGCCACATAGTATTCATTAGAAAGGATGGTGTTTGATGGTGGATTTGGTTATATGATGATGATTTAGGTTTATTAAGCTGTGTTTAAAATCTATTTGAAATGAAACTAAGAAAATGAGTGGAATTCGGCCATAAGTGGGATTTAAAGCAAATGGCATAATTTGTTCAATTAAGCTATTGTTTGCCATGTATTAAGGTGTATTAGGGTAAGTTTAATATTGATTATAAGTGCTCAATGTGCATGGCAGCAATGTGTGCTTAGTGGTGTGATTCAACAAATTGAAGTGTGCTTGGTGTGTGCGAGAGTTAATTGTTACTCTTGGTGCATTAAGGTAATGGGTGTATTTAAAAAATTAATGGTATCGCTAATATCTTGGTTTTATTATTGAAATTGGTTTAAGCATAAGTTGCATGAATAAATTCTTTTGATAATTATTTGGAAGTTGGAAAATGCCAAATTATATGAGCTAGCCTTGTTTGGGAGCTTGTCTACTAGGTTTTGGGAAAATTAATATATTCTGAATTAGAACCCACTTTTTAAGACCTTTTTTGTTGAAATAAAATTATATTAAAATACATTTAGAGCCTCAAGACCTTTTGGAAGACCTTAGAATTCCTCCTCGCTCTTAGAAGCATGAACGAATAATTGAGTTTTGCAATTGAATAACCTATTTTGGAAATTATGAAATAACCCATAATTATTTGTTTTGGATATTTGAAGTATTTGCATAATTTTTAAAAGTTCATATGAATTATTGTTTCTTGTGAAATTTATAAAAGAGTGTGGGCTGCCATTGTTTAATTTGAACAAGTTTTATGCAAATGCATAAAATATTTTTAGCATGATTTATATATAAAGTACCCTAAATATGAAAGTATGATTTGACTCCATATTATATTTTTAGAGAATTATGCCAATTATTTGAAAATATTTTTAGTACATATTTGAAAGAGATTCGGATATGTGAAATCCAAATTTTTTTCACTTTATTTCTTATTTGGAAAATTAAGAAGTAATTGAGAACTCGGAATAATATTATGCAGGCCCGAAACCACCAAAATACTCGGGTTAGTGATGTAGGGCCCGTTGGCACGTAAATCGAGGTAAGGCTCTAAGCCCGAAAATTTCTTAAGAATTACGGTGGCGTTTGGTAACTTGTAAGGAAAGTGATATAGTGGAAAGTGATTGCAGGGAAAGTGATTGTAGGGAATATGATTGTTGGAAAAGTAACTTTGCAGCGTTTGGTATGACAATGTAAAATTCTGTTTAAATTGCAGGAAAAGTAACTTTGTAGCGTTTGGTATGCAGTTACTTTGCTGGGAAAGTAGTGGCAAATTTCAAAAATACCCATAACTATAAAACAATTTTTCAATGAAAATTAACTAAAATAAAGGTTGTATTATTAATATTACTCATCATTTGTAATTTTAAATTGGGTTGTATTATTATTAATTTAAATTTTAATTAGTATAATATTAAAAATTCATATATTATTAATGTAATTCAAAATTTTAATTTATCAATTGTAAATTTTCAATTATCATGACATCAACATAATACCTATAACACTCATGAAAGTTATAATAATTCATACAAATCCAAGTAAAATATTTGTGGTAAAAGGGTAATTGAGGTAAAATTGAGTAAAATTAACTTTGCAGCCAAGGTTGCTAAGTGATTACAGCCTATTTGGACTGCAATCACTTTGCAGCTTTTGGATGTAAAGTGATTGCAGTTGCAATCACTTTACATCCAACTTTCTTGATAACAAACGTTGTAATCACTTTGCGCCCAATTAAATTGCAGCGCAAAGTGATTATTTTCAGCATACCAAACGACCCTTACATGTTTGAGCATGAATTGATGTTTAGAAATGAAAACTAAGGGATTGAAAAGTTAGTAAGGTTCAGGTTTTGCACCAAATCGAGCAAATGGGCTCGAAAAAGAGAATAAATTCGGAATAAATTCTAAAAATTTTCAAAAATTATTATGAGGCAATAGAAATTAATATAAGATTAAATTTACTTGATAAATCAAAATCAAGTGGAAATATGGAGGTTTCGGGGATCGAATTAATTGTTAAGGTAAATTGAAAACATTAAGCCATTTTGCTCGGTATTGACCAAATCGCGCAAAATGGGCTCAATCGGGTAATTTTTCTTAAACTAGTGACCCCCAAATTTTTATGAAACATACTAGAGACATAGTATAACACTTGAGAAGTGTAAATTTGGAGAAAATTAAACTAGAATAAGTTTTCTTGAATTCTTCTAGAAGAGGACAGAAATCTGTCCCCTTCAGCCTGCCGACCCATCCCTCATCTTTATCAAATTTGAAGACTTTAAGACAATCAATTCGAGCCAATTTTTTCAAGTAGACTTATAGATCTTTCAGGGGGCATAAAAATCAACCCCAAAGGACTTCTAGGCCGAGAGATATCCCCCTCCCTTCATTCCCGCAGGCGTCCTCCCTTTCCCTTCAGTGCGTGATTTTTTCGGCCACCTTCCGGCCAGATTCAGGTGTCGATCAAGAAGGATAAAATCTTTCGCATCCAGTCTTCTATAACATATAAACAATTTAGCCATAAATAATTTTGTTTGATAGGTGCAAAACGCAAAAGAAAAACGGTGGACGGATCTGCCCTGTTTTTGGTAAGTGAAGAATTTGGAATTTTTTATTCTTTGGCTGAGTTTTCTCGTAGTTTTTGATGATTCTAAGCTCTATTCATGTTAAATAATAGTGGATGATAAATTTTGAAGAAGAAAAACGTGGTCAACCTTGGTCAAACCCGAGGTAAAGTTGATGGATGATGATGAAGTTCATATATGTTGTTATTTGGTGTTGTTGAAAGATTTTTAGTTATGTGGACTTGGATGATTTAACTTCTAATAATGATTTGAAGTCTGGACAGCAAGGTGTTGATGTTTTTATGTGAAACATTTGATGGATCTAAGGTTATTAACGGTTAAATTTATACCGAGAAAGCCCGATTTATAGTTTAACTCAGTGTAAAATCGAAAAATGAAAGAATTGAAAATTTGACAAAGTGACTAGCTTGATTTATGAACTTGAATGAGTCATAAGGTTAATGAAGTAATGAAATGAGAAATTAGAATAATGAAATTTTGCCAAAAATGACACTAAATCGATAAAACTAATAAAATAAAAAAAGTTGACCAAAAAGTCAAAATTGGTCAAACTTTGAGAAGATAAATTAAAATTGAGTATGTTAAGATGAAATTAATCAATATGATGAATGGATATCATTTTGGGCAGTTCAAGAATTTGGCATGTAAATCGAGGTAATCTTGAGACCCGACAAGTTTACGCTGCCCTACGATCTACTAGGTAAGAGATGTGATTTAAAGTAGTATTGGTATTTAATTACCTTACTTCAGCTTAAAAATGTGTTAAGCATATTAGTTTTTACGAATAATACTTTCGAACCTAGAAAAGTTACTATACACTCAAAAATCGAGAAAACTGAAAGAAAAGCCCTATTTTTCGAGTTCTTAAAAAATGTACGTTTGATATCTATAACATGTTTTAAATGAAATTTGTTATGTGAAAATGAAAAATATGATTTTTACGAATTTACGAGTGAACGGACCCGAAATATGATTAAATCATTATTTCTACAAGTTTACAGGTGAAAGGACCTGAATTTTGATTACAAATATGATTTCTACGAATTGACGGGTGAACGGACCCAAAATATGATTAAATCATTATTTCTACAAGTTTACGGGTGAACGGACTCGAGAAATGATTAAAAATATGATTTCTATGAATTTACGGGTGAACGGACCCGAGATATGATTTTCTATGAATTTACGGGTGTACAGACCTGATATATGATTTTCTACGAGTTTACAGGTGAACGGACCCGAGAAATGATTTCAAAAAAATGTTTTGAGACTGAGGCTATATGTAAGCTATGAGAGCTATCTTAAATTGCTGTGTGGGGTCTAGACCGTCGTGAAACATTCCTCATACCACTTAGTGTACGATTAGTCCCTTGTGGTGCTTGTTGAACTGCGTTGGGTATTTGTACCACTCGGTGCGATGTTTACGCCACTCTCCATTAAAAGAAATATATGTTTAGTTGCGAGGGGCTCTGTAAGACCCTGATCCAGTCTACAGTCCCTTACCATGGCCATCGGTACTAAGTATAAGTGAAGTATCTATGCAAATTTCCTATGTGAAATACATACATGAATATGACTCTTGTCGTAATGAAAATGCTGCATAGTCTCCATGAAAAAATCAGTATTATTTGAAAGAAAGAGTACTAAATTTTATGATTTAAATATTATGTACTCTGACTTGATTTGCTTTTTAAATGAGCTATGTGAATGATTTCCTACGGGATATTTGTTACATGATTTACATGCTACGTGATTTATAAGATGCATAATTTATAAATTACATGCTACCAGTTATGATATCACAAGTACTTTGACTTGTCTTTCGAAACTAAATATGTTTCGGTTAATATTCATGTGCATCATATTTTATAGAGCTCACCCCTTGATTTTTACCTCACAGATTATCTTAAGTAATTTGTCACCCTACCTGCCGTACAATAGTCGTGGACAGGCGAACTCAGCCCTTTCCAGGCTATTCCCAGTACTAGTAAGGTATATTTTACTTTATCTACCAGACTTCCTGTAAAGCATAGACAATGTTGTAATAATGTTTTGGGATGTAAAATAAGAAATATGAATGTAACTAAAGTTGTAGTAACGCAGTTTAAACCTTATTGTATATTCTAGATATGTAAAGTATGGGAATGAGAATAGACATATTGATAAGTAGAGGAAAGAAATTGAAATCGACTGGTTGCGATTATAAATTGCGTTTCGGTATATTAACGAAAGATTAAGAAATTGACACTGATAGGAATACAACTTAACTAAAGGATATAAAAAAATATAGCCTGTTTTTCGCGTTTCCGGGGCATCACAGGATATGTTTGAAAATATTTTGAGACTTAGGCCACCCATAATATGTCACGACCCAAATTACCTAAAAATTAGAGTAAATTTTTTGCTTTTTCATTTCCTTACCCGTCGTGAATAGTTACACTACTAAACAGTTGGGCTACGATTTGGTGTTAGTCACCTCTCACCTATTTACTATTCCATTTCCATAATCACATTCACATATCAGTTTATTTAAACTAAATACATCCCCAATATTACATCCATATACAATACTGTGCCTCTATATGTTCAGATACAAAAATTATACAATGTGTATACCTGGTCTTGATAAGAAGCAGCGGATAATCGAAATGCAAGACTACTGTCGCTCTCTTCCCTGTAGGGTGGAAAATGAAAGGGTGAGTATAAACAGCTCAATAAGGCAATAATGTAAGCAGTTAGATAACTATACTATCTACGTGCTGATAATGTCATGATATAAAATCGTTTATATTTGGAGCATGAGGTAAGACTGAAACGATACCACATGTATGTATATATCATATAAGAGAAATCATGAAATCGACATATAAATCAAACATGGAAAAATCATCATGTATGACATCTCATGCTCATCACATTAAAACTTATTTGTTTCATCATAAACTCATCACTTTAAAACTTATTTGTTTAATCATAAACTCATCACGTTAAAATTTATTTGTTTCATCAGAAAACAATCACATCAAGGCTAAACCCATCACTCGGGAATACCTTGATTCATTAAATCGCATCTCGTTTAAAAACATAAATCGGGACATTACCCCTCCTTCGAGTTTGTCCTGGTCTATCTAGACCGTATGATATCATGTGATGCATGTAGGTTACTGTATGAAAAATCGAGGACTATGGCCATAATTTGCCCTTGTGATCCCAGGCTACACGGATCCCGGTGTGCGGGGCATCACAACTGTAACGAGAGGTGGGGTCAAATCCTACCCGCCAGAATATCAAGTAACATCATCGAGTCATCATGACTGCACGGTACAGCGTACTCCGTGTGACATATACGGTACAATGTACTCAATGGACCCATATCATAGTCTGGGGGTACCTACCGTAGGTCTTATCCACCCCAATACTATGTCGATAACCAACCCATGTCTCAAAGTATACGTGCGAGCATATCAACTCTCTGCGACACATAGTCTACAGGAGGCTTCCGCACGACTACATGCATGTCAACTCACGTCTAGTGCAAGCGAAGCTCCAGCACCACGCTATGCATATCATGATATCTAAAATCTCGTGCGAGCAAAGCTCCAGCACGGTTTTGTGCACACACAAATTTCTCATAAAAGCAATGCTCCAGTACGACTTTTCATGAGTAATAAATCAGTAAACTTGAGTGCGAGTAAGACTCTAGCACTCTTTTTATTCATGTAAATATGATAGGTGGCTTAATCTTGATAAAACATATTTTAAAATCGTAACCGGTACAAACTGGTACCCTTTCGTATAATTCATGAAATCAATAGTCAACCTATGTGCATATTTGCTTAAATCAAAGCAATATATTCATATAACACATTAAAAACATGAAATCATGCAGTTTATCTGTCTTACTACCCTTTTGTAAATTTTACTCCCAGGGGCAATATCGTCTTTTTCTTTATTTACCCATACCCCGGGTTTTTGTAAAAATTATTATTTCGTTTCTAGATACTTAAAGAAATTCTAGGCCCTGTAAACCCCCTCAAAAATACGTATAGAAATCTCTATGCACCTACAAAATTTCCTTACCTCGATTCACGTGTAAATTTATCTCGTCTCGATAATATCCGATCTCTCAGTCCAACTGCGCGTCAACCAAGTCTACGAAACTGTATATAACCACATATTTTGGGTTAATTCACATTATTTTTATAAATATATCACATTTACTGATCAATCTAAAGTACTAGGCCCGTTTTACTTTATTGGGCCCAATGCACCTTAATGGGCCTCGACCCATTTTCAGCCCGTTTATACTTATTAAATCCCTTCTTCGGGTTTACTGGGCTCATTCAACTTACCAATAAACATCAGGCTTCGTTCCAAACTCATTGGATAGCCCGTACACTATTTATGGTAATTACGTTGCAATTCCGATTAATATTCCTTTTTATACAGAATTAATCCGTAAATTCTGTAAAATAATCGAAACTCTGTATTAAAGGACTCATATCATCGTAATTAAAATATACTTACCCAATATGATGCGGGGTACAAAAATTGGAGCTCAATCGACTCTCGTTCGGGCTCAGTCGTAAAATTGCACAATTATATATTTAATTTCGGGTTAATTTTCGACCAAATATAATTTAAATAAATTTCTCAAAAATCAAATCAGTCACTTTTGACCTTGTATCGACTTACCCGAAGTCCGGTGTATCCCCAAAATTTCTTTCCCTTTTCCTTTTTCTCTTTGTCTCCTTTTTTCCCTTCTTTCTTGGCTGAACCGGTTCAGTCTGGTTCAATCCGGTTCAGATCGGTCTAGTTCACTCCGGTTCGGTCAGTTCAGGGCCTTATCGACAGGTTCTTCGCTGGCTTCTGCCACCAGTGGGTCCACTGGGCGGTCCGATGCACGTATCTGGGGTTAGTTTTGTTCAAGGCCACCGAAAAGTGGCTGGTCCGACCTTTCTCCTCTTCGGCGTCGGTGGTTCTCCCTCTTTCCGTTGATTTCGGCACCGTCCGTCGATTTCGCCGGTCGTGGCCATCACCGATCGCGTCGCCTGGGCTTGGGGGAGCCTCGACTGGGGTCGGTTGGGGCTAGATCGGTGCCAGTTGCTATCGATCTCCTTTTCTCCCTCGGGTTCTCTCTCCTTTGATTTCGTCGAATTTCGACGTCGGTGGGCTGTGCCACCGGTACCAGGGAGGTCGCGCAAGTGTCTTCTTCATTTTCTGACTCTCACTTGGCCGATTGATCGTCGGATGCTCGACGGTGGTTTGGGTCTACCTCGGTTTCGTTTTCTGTTTTTCTATGAGTTTTCTCTCTCCTCGACATTTCTGATTTCTCTTCTTCTTTTTTTGAATTAATTTAATTTTATTAATATTTTAATCATTATTTTATTCTAAAAATCCCAAAAATATCAAAAAAATTATATTTTATTCTAATTAATTTATTTAATTTTTTAATCTATTTTTCCACTTTTTCGGTATATTTTTCGATTATTTTCGGGATTATTTTTTGGAGTAAAAATCCTAATTAATTTCAATTAATTCTCATAAATTTATATCTTGATCAATTTAACCCGAAATTTAATTATTTCTTCGTTATTGATCAAGATTTCTCAATCCATATTTTTAATTAAATTTTCTTGTCGAATTTATACCGACTTTCGAGCTTTTGACCATTTTACCCTTGCACTATTCGGGATTAATTTAACCCGACTTCCCTTCACGAATACTCATTCATTTCGCATTTTAAACCGTTATTTCCAGTTCGAATCTCATTCATTTAAATTTGTGACAATTTTAATCCTTCCTTTCATGAATATACTCATTTCGTGTTTTAACTAAATTCGGGTCTTATATAATCTCCTCGACTTAAGAAATTTGGTCCTCCAAATTAGAACCAAGTTAATTGGATCCATAAACAACTCCGGGTATGCCTATCGTATCATACTCTTTAATTCCCATGTGACTTTTTCGGAGTGTAATACTACCAACATACTTTAATTTGGGAGATCATCTTAAACCTCAACACTTTCTCTTTCCTGTTTTAATACCCGAATCAAGTTTTTAACATATGTTATACTTTCATTGAACTTGTTGGAGCTCATATCTGGTTACATACGTTGGGTTTGGATAATATTTTTAAAACATCATAAGATGGGACACATCGTGGATGACTGCTAAATTAGGTGGTAACGCCAACCTATAGGCCTTGTCTCCTACTTTGTCCAATCTCTTTCCGAATCTTGTTACGTCCATATGTTATGTCCTAAGAGCATGTAACTTCCAACAATACTAATTCACCCTCGGTGAATTCCAATGGTTTCTGTCTCTTGTCAACATAGTTTTTCTATCTGCTCTGAGGTGTTCTTACTCCTTCACAATTAACTGAACATCCTCAGAGGTTTGTCTTACTAATTCAGGAACAATTTTCTCTCTGTCACCCACTTCTTCTTATCCAAATCGGGGAAACAACCCTTACGGCCATATCATGCCTCATCTGAAGTTATCCTGATACTCAAGTGACAACTGTCATTATTGGCGAATTCGATTAGTAACAACTAATCATCCCAGGAGCTTATCAAATAAATGGCACACGCTCTTATCATATCCTCCAGAACCTGTATAGTCCTCTCTGACTGACCATCTGTCTGAGGCTGGAAAGCTGTGCTAATACTCAGTCGGGTTCCCATAGCTTTCTGAAAAATATTATCAGAAGTGAGAAGTGAAGCGGGAATCCCTATATGATACAATGCTCACTGGAAAATACTTGGTATTCCACAATTTTTCTATACACATAAATCCGCCTACACACTCAGAGTATCTGAGGATTTTCCTAACCAGAAGGTGAGTAGACTTAGTCAATCTATCGACTATCACCCAGATAGCCTTATGATTCATCCGGGTGCTCTGTAACTCATTACGAAATTCATGGTAACTTGTTCTCATTTTCGTGTCACTATAGGTAGAGGCTGCAATAACACTGCAAACTTCTTTTGCTCTACCTTACTCTACTGACATACGAGACACTTTTCCACAATCTCTACCATGTCTCTATTCATATCCAACCACCAATACCATTTTCTAATATTTTGATATATTTATTACTTCTCGGATGCACTGTATATCCTGAAGAGTGAGCTTCTGACAATAACTCTATCTCATCACTGTGGTCCTGGGGAGCACTTATACTGTCTCTGAACCTCAGTAAGCCATCATCACTCTCTGTAAACTCTGTCACTATACCTATCTGAATCTGACCCACACTATCGACACCCTGCCGATCATAATGCTAAGCCTGTCAAATCCGATCACTCAAATCCGGTTCTAATCTCAGGCTAGCTGTTTCACAATCACTGTCATCATCAGAGGGGATCACATCACTATTGAGGCTTACAACTGCTCTGACAGCTCACGCTCTCTGACCATCATATGTAACCATCCCGAAGCTCTTTCTGCTCAAGGCATTAGCCATTACATTAGCCTTTCCTGGGTGGTACAATTTTTACAATCATAATCCCTCAGAAGCTCTAACCCTTTTTGTTCTCATATCCAACTCTTTCTGTGAAAACAGATACTCGAGACTTTTATGATCAGTGCATACCTGAAATTTCTCACCGTATACATAGTAGTGTCATATACTCAATACAACCACTATCGCTGTCAACTTTAAATCATGGGTCGGATAGTCTCTTTCATGATCCTTGAGTTGTTTGGATCCATAATCGACTATCTTCTCCTTTTACGTCAATACACGACCCATTCATTATTTTGAGGTATCCATAGACTCATGAGAAACCTCTTAATCTGTTGGGTATGGTGAGAATAATTGCGGTGGTCAGTTTATTACTTCATTATACCAAAATTCCTGTCACGTTTATCATCTCATTCAAAAACAACTTTTTCTAAGTTAAACGTGTCAATAAAGTAGTCCATTTCGAGAACTCTCAACAAATCATCTGTAAAAAAAATTTCCAATTGTTGTTTATAATTTTTCCTAGACTTTAAATACACTCAAAATATCATCAATATGGATGATAACAAATCGATCCAGGTAAAGTTTAAATACCTCATCGTAGTTGAGTTTCAATAAATATTTCAATCACCTATATCCTTGACCTATGTACGCATAAACATATAATGTCATTTCAACATCGCTTCCGTTCAAAATACTAACCCGCGTCATTTTTTTTTCTTATATTAACGGCTTTTATAAAATTTTAATTAATTTTTTTAAACCTTCACGATTAATCGAATTCTATATTTCTTATCGTACCAGTAAAGGTACCCTAATTTTAAATGTATATATTACAACTCGCGATTTTAATTTATAGGTTGTGTATACTTTTAAACGCTATCAAGTCTTCAGGCAGGGAGGTATTTTGAAATATCTTTATTAACCCTCAGACTTGACCACAATTACTTTACATATCAGTCCATGTGGTCACAATTCATATTCGTTACTAATTGCTTTAATCCAAATTATTTCACATATCAGAGATATTCGTACCTTGCATACGCCTCTTATTCCAATAGATATTGTATTCAGGATCTATCACATCTAAAAGCTTATCTCCTTTCTTATATCACTTAAAATAAGCTCTGTCATCACTCATTCCGTGAGTACAATCATTTACTCCTTTAATTTCAATCACTACTCCCTTTTTATTAGTTGTCAAAACTTACAGTATACTTTTTAGGTGTAACTATATCACTATCTTAGAATAGAACTCTGAACATCATAATTTACAGCCGACCAATTGAGATTTATTCTCAATATTACTTCAAATCATTCATAGTCTATTGAATAAAATCGGCTGACTTATACTTCTTCCCCGTTTTCAACTTATAATCTCTTAATAATTATTTCGTTAGTTAACCCTCCTCTATTGGGGTACTAACTATCAGCATTGTGCCCACGGATGTAGGCATTCACATCTTTTACTAACTTATATATAAATGAAGGCGGTATGACTAAATACATGGCACCAGGATTAATTAAATAATTACTTCACTATTCTTAACCAGTGTGGTATCTTTTACCACATCATATGAAACATCAATAGTGTCCTGGTCCAAGGCATACACTCGCCCTCGTCCAACAGCCTACTTTCCCTTTCTCTTCTGTTGTGGCCTCCCTTTTTCGGTGCGGAGATACCAATAGGGTTTTCTCTGTCTCTTTACCTTTCTGTGGGGCAGTCTCACTCAACTCTGAGTAATCATTAAATAATTGGCCTGTCTTACCACACTTAACACCTATTTTAGTTAATAAAGTGTATGTGTAGGCCCTACTTTCGTGGTATCTACCACACATCCTACACTGCTTACACTACTACACTGCTTACACTGTTACATTGTTACAATACTACACTACTTACATTGCTCCACTGCTAACATTGCTCACCCTGCTAACATTGCTCCACTGCTCTCACTGCCCATAGTGTCGGGGTAATATCTGCTCAGGTATATAAACAGAGATTCATACTCGTCAATCAACCAGTGTCTCTGGGTCAGTGTAAGAAATTTTACCTGTAATTTTCCTTTAAGCAATGTCCGGGATATTCTGTCACCGGAATACATCTAGAAATATTTTTCATGTCAGCTGAGACGTCTAACTCTTCATATGGGTCGAGCGGACTTCCATCAATGCTCCGCCTCGCCCTCCAACATAAACGTATTTTAAAAGTCACCTTCTCAGTCGACATACACCGAAAGAATTCATACAACTTCGCTATCTCATTCACCCAGTCCTCAGTAACTATTAGTTTCTTTACTTCGCTATATACCGGAGGGGTGTGAAAATCTCTATAGTCTGAGGTATCTGTTTAGGCTTTACCCTGCCTATCCTCAACTACCTGAATAGACTGAGTAAACAACTCCGAAATATTTTCTACACTCCACTCAATCCTCTCGGAGCGTGTCTCAATACTGTTTGGTCTCTTTATAGGACCATGTGGAATAAGTTCAACATCAGCCTCCACGTCACCCTCATCTCGAGTCTCATGTGACGACTCATTCGACTCTCAGGCCGATCTCTACGGTCTCAAGCATGTGTACTCGCCCCTCTACCATAGCGGCTATCAGTTATAAAAAACTATATTCTTGCATTCGAAACTAAATTCTTAGTTGCAGTTCCATCTTGATATACATAATTGTATCTAAACAATGCACAGTACAAGAGGATGTAAATTTACTTAACCACTAACACCGACTCATATCATGCCAACTCTGCTCTGATATCGCCTTTTGTCATGACCCAAATTACCTAAAAATCAGAGTAAATTTTTTGCTTTTTCATTTCCTTACCCGTCGTGAACAGTTACACTACTAAACAGTTGGGCTATGATTCGGTGTTAGTCACCTTTCACCTATTTACCATTCCATTTCCATAATCACAATCACATATCAGTTTATTTAAACTAAATACATCCCCAATATTACATCCATGTACAATACTGTGCCTCTATATGTTCAGATATAAAAATTATACAATGTGTATACCTAGTCTTGATAAGAAACAGCGGATAATCGAAATGCAAGACTACTGTCGCTCTCTTCTACTAAATGTACCCTGTAGGGTGGAAAATGAAAGGGTGAGCAGAAACAACTCAGTAAGGCAATAATGTAAGCAGGTAGATAACTATACTATCTACGTTCTGATACTGTCATGATATAAAATCATTTATATTTGGAGCATGAGGTAAGACTAAAACGATGCCACATGTATGTATATATCATATAAGAGAAATCATGAAATCGACATATAAATCAAACATGGAAAAATCATCATGTATGACATCTCATGCTCGTCACATTAAAACTTATTTGTTTCATCATAAACTCATCACTTTAAAACTTATTTGTTTAATCATAAACTCATCACATTAAAATTTATTTGTTTCATCAGAAAACAACACATCAATGCTAAACCCATCACTCGGGAATACCTTGATTCATTAAATCGCATCTCGTTTAAAAACATAAATCGAGACATTACCCCTCCTTTGAGTTTGTCCTAGTCTATCTAGACCGTATGATATCATATGAGGCATGTAGGTTACTGTATAAAAACTCAAGGATTATGGTCATAATTTGTCCCTGTGATCCCAGGCTACACGGATCCCGGTGTGCGGGGCATTATAACTGTAACGGGAGGTGGGGTCAAATCCTACCCGTCAGAATATCAAGTAACATCATCGAGTCATCATGACTGCACGGTACAGCGTACTCCGTGTGACATACACGGTACAATGTACTCCGTAGACCCATATCATAGTCTGGGGGTGCCTGCCGTAGGTCTTATCAGCCCCAATACTATGTCGATAACCAACTCATGTCTCAAAGTATACGTGCGAGCATATCAACTCTCTGCGACACACAGTCTACAGGAGGCTTCCGTACGACTATATGCATGTCAACTCACGTCTAGTGCGAGCGAAGCTCCAGCACCACGTTATGCATATCATGATATCTAAAATCTCGTACGAGCGAAGCTCCAGCACGGTTTTGTGCACACACAAATTTCTCGTACGAGCAATGCTCCAGTACGGCTTTTCATGAGTAATAAATCAGTAAACTTGAGTGCGAGTAAGACTCTAGCACTCTTTTTATTCATGTAAATACGATAGGTGGCTCAATCTTGATAAAAATCTTTTAAAATCGTAACCGATACAAACCGGTACCCTTTCGTATAATTCATGAAATCAATAGCCAACCTATGTGCATATTTGCTTAAATCAAAGTAATATATTCATATAACACATTAAAAACATGAAATCATGCAGTTTATCTGCCTTACTACCCTTTTGTAAATTTTACTCCCAATGGCAATATCGTCTTTTTCTTTATTTACCCATACCCCGGGTTTTTGTAAAAATTATTATTTCATTTCTAGATACTTAAAGAAATTCTAAGCCCTGTAAACCCCCTCAAAAATACGTATAGAAATCTCTATGCACCTATAAAATTCCCTTACCTCGATTCACGCGTAAATTTATCTCGTCTCGATAATATCCGATCTCTCAATCCAACTGCGCGTCAACCAAGTCTATGAAACTGCATATAACCACATATTTTGGGTTAATTCACATTATTTTTATAAATATATCACATTTACTGATCAATCTAAAGTACTGGGCCCATTTTACTTTATTAGGCCCAATGCACCTTAATAGGCCTCGACCCATTTTCAGCCCATTTATACTTATTAAATCCCTTCTTCAGATTTACTGGGCTCATTCAACTTACCAATAATCATCGGGCTTCGTTCCAAACTCATTGGATAACCCGTACACTATTTACGGTAATTACATTGCAATTTCGATTAATATTCTTTTTTATACAGAATTAATCAGTAAATTCCGTAAAATAATCGAAACTCTGTATTAAAGGACTCGTATCATCGTAATTAAAATATTCTTACCCAATATGATGCGGGGTACAAAAATCGGAGCTCAATCGACTCTCGTTCGGGCTCAGTCGTAAAACTACACAATTATATATTTAATTTTGGGTTAATTTTTGATCAAATATAATTTAAATAAATTTTTTGAAAATCAAATCGGTCACTTTTGACCTCGTATCGACTTACCCGAAGTCCGGTGTATCCTTGAAATTTCTTCCCCTTTTTCCTTTTTCTCTTTTTCTCCTTTTTTCCCTTCTTTCTTGGCTGAACCGGTTCAGTCCGGTTTAACCCGGTTCAGACTGGTTCGGTTCAGTTCGGTTCACTCTGGTTCGACCGGTTCAGGGCCTTGTCGATCGGTTCTTCGTCGACTTCCACCATCAGTGGGTCCATTAGGCCGTCCGATGCACGTATCTGGGATTAGTTTTGTTCAATGCCACCAAAAAGTGGTCGGTCCGACCTTTCTCCTCTTCGGTGTCGGTGGTTCTCCCTCTTTCCGTCGATTTTGGCATCGTCCGTCTGTTTCGCTGGTCATGGCCACCACCGATCGCGTCGCCTGGGCCTGGGGAAGCCTCGGCTGGGGTCGGTTGGGGCTAGATCGGCGTCGATTGTCGCCAATTTCCTTTTCTCCCTCGGGTTCTCTCTCCTTCGATTTCGCCGGATTTTGACGTCAGTGGGATGTGCCGCTGGTACCAGGGAGGTCGCGCCGGTGTCCTCTTCATTTTTCAACCCTCACTTGGCCGATTGATCGTCGAACGGTCGACGTTGGTTTGGGTCTTCTTCGGTTTCGTTTTCCATTTTTCTATGGGTTTTCTCTCTCCTCAACATTTTAGATTTCTCTTCTTCTTTTTTTTGAATTAATTTAATTTTATTTATTATTTAATTTTATTAATATTTTAATCATTATTTTATTCTAAAAATCCCAAAAATATGTAAAAAAATTATATTTTATTCTAATTTATTTATTTACTTTTTTTAATCTATTTTTCCACTTTTTCATTATATTTTTCGATTGTTTTCGGGATTATTTTTCGGAGTAAAAATCTCGATTAATTCTCATAAATTTATATCTTGATTAATTTAACCCGAAATTTAATTATTTCTTCGTTATTGATCAAGATTTCTCAATCCATATTTTTAATTAAATTTTCTTGTCGAATTTATACCGACTTTTGATCTTTTGACCGTTTTACCCTTGCACGTATTCGGGATTAATTTAACCCGACTTCCCTTCACGAATACTCATTCATTTCGCATTTTATACCATTATTTCCAGTCCGAATCCCATTCATTTAAATTTGTGACCATTTTAATCCTTCCTTTCACGAATATACTCATTTCGTGTTTTAACTAAATTCGGGTCTTACATAATACTTGCCATGAGCATGTCATGATGCGCCTTTATAGCGATTGATATTTGATGTTCATGTCCACGCAGCATGTTACATATGACTATCTACACGACGAGTGCTACTGGAGCCTATGCCCTAGCTACGTGCTAATTATTTGATATTTGACTTATTTGAATTGTTGTACGACCCTAATCCAGTCTACAGCCTAGCATGGACATAAGTACTTTTTCCCTCTGTTAGGGACATTTGACTATTTGAACTGCATGATAGGTATAGAGTTCTTGCCTAGTCTCCATCTGAAAGTATGATTTGAACATTGTGATTAAACTTTGAAACTTTATTTGAATTATTTGAAAGCTATTTGAAATGTTATGATTTGACTTTTGAACTTATATTTGACCTGTATATGTGAAATATGACTTTTACGTTACATTCTGATTACGAGATTTTACACTTTAATATTTCGAATGCATATAGGATTTATACAACATCATTATGTTTATAAACTGTTTTGATGCTATGAAAATTTTAAATGCATTTCTTATTGGGTTTTTCCCAAAACTCATCCCCTCCACCTTTAAATTATTTGCAATGACCAACAGAGAACACATCTTAGGCTTGTGGACACGAGGCTTCGTAGGTTATCTTTTGTACTGTGCGAGGTATTCACTTCCATTTTGTTATTAATTTTCAAATAGTTGTACACAAAGATATATATATATATATATATATATATATACATATATATGCTTTCTAGATATGTTACTTATGGGATATAATCTAAATAATGAACGTTAGTTATCACCTTTAATTAAAATTATAGCCAATGATACATGATTTAATATATATATATATAAAAGAATAATGTGATTCAATTACATGTTAAATGCATAACTCTTTATTTGATTGAGACCATGCACTAAAGTATTTCCTAATAAATTGTTCAGATTAACTAAGGAAATTAATCGGTAACTTACACTAAACATAAGACAACAATAAGAAAGAAATAAAAAAAATTAATCTGATTTTTCACATTTTCGAGATGTTGCACTAAACAAGATCTTGTCATGACCCAAATTACCTAAAAATCAGAGTAAATATTTTGCTTTTTAATTTCCTTACCCGTCGTGAACAGTTACACTACTAAACAGTTGGGCTATGATTCGGTGTTAGTCACCTCTCACCTATTTACCATTCCATTTTCATATTTCATTTACATATCAATTTATTTTAAATAAATACATCCCCAATATTACATCCATGTACAGTACTGTGCCTCTATATGTTCAGATACAAAAATTATACAAATGTGTATACCTGGTCTTGATAAGAAGCAGCGGATATGACTACTGTCGTTCTCTTCCACTGAATATACCCTGTGGGGTAGAAAATGAAAGGGTGAGCATAAACAGCTCAGTAAGGCAATAATGTAAGCAAGTAGATAACTATACTATCTACATGTTGATAATGTCGTGATATAAAATCGTTTACATTGGGAGCATGAGGTATGACTAAAACGATGCCACATGTATGTATATATCATATAAGAGAAATCATAAAATCGACATATAAAACAGACCTGAAAAAATCATCATGTATGTCATCTCATGCTCGTCACATTTAAAACTTACTTGTTTCATCATAAACTCATCACGTTAAAACTCATATGTTTTATCATAAAACAACCACATCAAGGCTAAACCCATCTCTCGAGAATACCTTGATTCATTAAATCACATCTCTTTTAAAAACATAAATCGGGACATTACCCCTCCCTCGGGTTCGTCCTGGTCTATTCAGACCGTATGATATCATGTGAAGCATGTAGGTTACTGTATGAAAATCGAGGACTATGGCCATACTTTGTCCCTGTGATCCCAGGCTACACGGATCCCGGTGTGCGGAGCATCATAACTGCAACGAGAGGTGGGGTCAAATCCTACTCGTCAGAATATCAAGTAACATCATCGAGTCATCATGACTGCATGGTACAGCGTACTCCGTGTGACATACACGGTACATCGTACTCCGTGGACCCATATCATAGTCTGGGGGTGCCTGTCGTAGGTCTTATCCACCCCAATACTATGTCGATAACTAACCCATGTCTCAAAGTATACGTGCGAGCATCTCAACTCTCTGCGACACAGTCTACAGAAGGCTTCCGCTCGACTATATGTATGTCAACTCACGTCTAGTGCGAGCGAAGCTCCAGCACCACGCTATGCATATCATGATATCTAAAATCTTGTGCGAGCGAAGCTCCAGCACGGTTTTGTGCACACACAAATTTCTCGTACGAGCAATGCTCCAGTAAGGCTTTTCATGAGAAATAAATCAGTAAACTTGAGTGCGAGAAAGACTCTAGCACTCTTTTTATTCATGTAAATACGATAGGTGGCTCAATCTTGATAAAACATCTTTAAAATCGTAACCGGTACAAACCGGTATCCTTTCGTATAATTCTTAAAATCAACAGCCAACCTATGTGCATATTTGCTTAAATCAAAGCAATATATTCATATAAAACATTAAAACATGAAAATCATGCAATTTATCTGCCTTACTACCCTTTTTGTAAATTTTACTCTCAGGGGCAAAATCATCTTTTTCTTTATTCATCTAAGCCTCGATTTTCGTAAAAATTATTATTTCATTTTCTAGATACTTAAAGAAATTCTAGGCCCTTTAAATCCCCTCAATAAATACGTATAGGCATCTCTATGCACCTACAAAATTCCCTTACCTCGATTCTCGTTGAGAGCGTATCTAAATTCCACTATCGGAGGCTCGTCCGATCCGATTTGCTGTTATTCCAGTCTCTGGGACTGCAGATAATTATTTATCATGTCAATTTAACCCAATAAATATAATTCTCCTATTTACTACAGTCGATTTAACTAATTAGGCCAATTTACTCTTATTAGGCCCAATCGCACCTTAATGGGCCTCGACCCATTTTCAGCCCGTTTTTACTTATTAAATCCCTTCCTCGGGTTTACTGGGCTCATTCAACTTACCAATAATCATCGGGCTTCGTTCCAAACTCATTGGATAACCCGTATACTATTTACGGTAATTACATTGCAATTTCGATAAATATTCCTCTTTATACAAAATTAATCCATAAATTCCGTAAAATAATCGAAACTCTGTATTAAAGGACTCTAATTGTCGAAATTAAAATGTACTTACCCAATATGATGCGGGATATGAAAATCGGAGCTCAATCGACTCTCGTTCGGGCTTTGTCGTATAACTGCACAATTATATATTTAATCCCGGGTTACTTTTCGATTAAATATAATTTAAATAAATTTTTTAAAATTCAAATCGATCACTTTTGACCTCTTACCGACTTACCCGAAGTCTGGTGTATCCCCGAAAATTCTTTCCCTTTTTCTTTTTTCTCTTTTTCTCCTTTTTTCCCTTCTTTCTTGGCTGAACCGGTTCAGTCCGGCTCAACCCGGTTCAGATCGGTCCTGTTCAGTCCGGTTCACTCCGGTTTGGCCAGTTCGGGGCCTCACCGGTCGGTTCTCCACCGGCTTCCGCCACTAATGGCTCTGCTGGGTTGTCCGATTCTCGAATCTGGCCTCGGTTTCACTCAAGGCCGTCGAAAAGTTGTCGGTCCGGCGTGTTTGCCGACAGTTTTGCCGGTCGTGGCCGTCACCAATCAGCTCGCTTGTGCCTGGGGAACGTTCGGTTGGGGTGGGGTCGGTCAGATCGGCGTCGGTAGCTGGGAATCGCCCCTTTTCTCCTCGATTTTTCCTCTTCTCCGATCGGCGTCCTCCGGCCACTACACGGCGCGTCTCCGGTGTCCTGAAGATCGCCGACCTCTCCTCTTCCTTTTCCAGCCCTTCGCCTGGCCGTTGGGTCGTCGGACGGTCGACGTGGTTCGGGTCTTCCTCGGTTTCGTTTCTTCCATTTCTCTCCTCTTTCTCTCTCCCCGATAACATTTTCTTATTTGATTTTTTTTTAATTAATTTAGTTTTACTTATTATTTAATTTTATTAATATTTTAATCAATAAAATATATTAAAGAATTAAAAATATCTACCAAAATTATTATTTTATTCAAATTAATTTATTAAATTTTATTTAATTTATTTATTATATTTTTTAACCCTTTTTCGGGTATAATTTCTCCGTATTTTCGGGATATTGTCTCGAGTGACTTTTCGGTATTTCTAAAAATTTCGGATCTTGATCAATTGGACTCGAAATTTAATTATTTCTTTGTTATTGATCAAGATTCTCAAATCCATTATTTTTAATTAAATTTTCTTATCGAATTTATTTCGATTTTCGATCTTTTGACCGTTTTGCCCTTGCACGTGTTCAGGATAAATTTAACCCGACTTCCCTTAGAATACTCATTCATTTTGTGTTTTTAACTAAATTCGGGTCTTACAAAATCTCCCCCACTTAAGAAATTTGGTCCTCCAAATTAGAACCAAGTTAGTCTGTAAATCACTCCGGATATTTCACACATATCATACTCTTTAATTCCCTTGTGATTTTTTCGGAGTGTACTACTACCAAAGGACTTTACTTAGGGAGATCATCTTAAACCTCAGCACTACACTTTATCCTTCCATCTAATACCCGAATTGATTTTCCAATCATACGTTAAACTTTCATTGAGATGAGCTGTTGAAGCTCATATCTGATCACATACGTTGGGACCGGATAGTATTTCCGAAGCATCATAAGATAGGACACATTGTGGATGCCTGTTTATTTAGGTAGTAACGCCAACCTACAGTTCTTATCTCCCACTTTGTCCAATCACTCAAAAGATTCAATCTAATGAAACTCAATTTGCCTTCTTTCCGAAGCTCGTTATATTCTTAAGACCAATAACTTCCAACGATACTAATTCACCCTCGGTGAATTCCAATGGTTTCTGTCTCTTGTCAGCATAGCTTTTCTGTTTGCTCTGAGGTGTTCTTAATCCTTCACAATTAACTGAACATCCTCAGAGGTTTGTCTTACCAATTCAGGAACAATTTTCTATCTATCACCCACTTATTCTTATCCAAATCGGGGAAACAACCCATACGGCCATACAATGCCTTATCTGAAGTCATCCCGATACTCAAGTGACAACTGTCATTATTGGCGAATTCAATTAGTAACAACTGATCATCCCAAGAGCTTATCAGATAAATGGCACATGCTCTCATCATATCCTCCAGAACCTGTACAGTCCTCTCTAACTGACCATCTGTCTGAGGATAGAAAGCTATGCTAACACTTAGTTAGGTTCCCATAGCTTCCTGAAAATCGTTCCCCGAAGTAGGAAGTGAAGCGGGAATCCCTATATGATACAATGCTCACTGAAAAAATACTTGGTGTTCCACAATTTTCCTTATACATAAATCCGCCTACACACTGAGAGTATCTGGGGATTTCTTAACCAGAAGGTGGGTAGACTTAGTCAATCTATCGACTATCACCCAGATAGCCTTGTGATTCATCGGGGTCCTCTGTAACCCACCACGAAATTCATGGTAACTTGTTCCCATTTTCGTGTCGATATAGGCAGAAACTGCAATAACCCTGCAACTTCTTTTGTTCTACCTTACTCTGCTGACATACGAGACACTTTTTCCACAATCTCCACTATATCTCTTTCCACATCTGACCACCAATAACCTTTTTAAAATTTTGATATATTTATTACTTCTCGGATGCACTGAATATCCCGAAGAGTGAGCTTCTGATAATAACTTTATCTCATCAACTATGGTCCTAGGGAGCACTTATATTATCTAAACCTCAGTAAGTCATCACCACTCTCTGTGAACTCTGTCACTGTACCCATCTGAATCTGACCCACATATCGACACCCTGTCGATCATCATGCTAAGCCTGTCAAATCCAGTCACTCAAATTCAGTTCTAATCTCAGGCTAGCTGTCACACAATCACTGTCATCATTAGAAGGGATCACATCACTACTGAGGCTCACAACTGCTCTAGCAGCTCACGCTCCCTGACCATCATATGTAATACTATCCCAAGGCTCTTTCTACTCAAGGCATCAGCCATTACATTAGCCTTTTCTGGGTGGTACAATTTCCATAATCATAATCTCTCAGAAGCTCTAACCCACTATGTATTCTCATATCTGACTCTTTCTGTGAAAACAGATACTCGGGGCTTTTATGATCAGTGCATACCTAAAATTTCTCACCGTATACATAGTATTGTCATATACTCAATACCACTATCGCTGTCAACTTTAAATCATGGGTCTGATAGTCTCTTTCATGATCCTTGAGTTGTCTGGATTCATAATCGACTATCTTCCCTTTTTGCATCAATACACAGCTCATTCATTATTTTGAGGTATCCATAGACTCATGAGAAACCTCTTAATCTGTTGGGTATGGTGAGAATAAATGCAGTGGTCAGTTTATTACTTCAATACACCAAAACTCCTGTTACATCTATCATTCCATTCAAATACAACTTTTTTCTATGTTAAACGTGTCAATAAAGTAGTTCATTCCGAGAACTCTCAACAAATCATTTGTAAAAGCAATTTTCAATTGTTACTTACAATTTTTCCTGGACTGTAAATACACCCAAAATATCATCAATATGGATGATGACAAATCGATCCAGGTAAAATTTAAATAACTTGCCGTAGTTGACTTCCACTGAATATTTCAATTACCCATATCCTTGACCTATGTGCGCATAACGTATAATGCCATTTCGAAATCTCTTCCGTTGAAGCTACTAACCCGCGTCATTTCCTTTTTAACAGCTTTTATAACATTTTAAATTTTTAAACTTTCCTGATTAATCAAATTCTATATTTCTTATCATACCAGTAAAGGTACCCTAATTTTAAATGTATATATTACGACTATCGCATTTCAATTTATAAGTTGTGTATACTTTTAGACGCTGTCAAGTCTTCAGGCGGAGAGGTATTTTGAAATACCTTTACTAACCCTCAGACTTGACCACAATTACTTTACATATCAGTCCATGTGGTCACAATTCATATTCGCTACTAATCACGTTAATCTAAATTACTTCACGGATCAGAGATATTCGTACCTTACATACGCCTCTTATTCCATTCTATCTCTTTTCGTATATCACTTATAACAAAACTCTGTTATTACTCATTCCGTGAGTACAATCATTTGCTCCTTTAATTTCAATCACTACTCCCCTTTTATTAGTTGTCAAAACTTACAGTATACTTTTCAGGTGTAACTATATCACTATCTTAAAATAGAACTTTAAACATCATAATTTGCAGCCGACCAATTGAGATTTATTCTCAATATTACTTCAAATTATTCATAGTCCATTGAATAAAATCGGCTGACTTATACTTCTTCCCCCGTTTTCAACTTATAATTTCTTCATAATTATTTCATTAGTTAACCCTCCTTCATTGGGGTACTAACTATCGGTATTGTACCCATAGGTGTAGGCATTCACGTCTTTTACTAACTTATAAGCAGTTGAAGGCGGTATGAATATATATGTGGCACCAGGATTAATTAAAATAATTATTTCTCTATTCGTACCCAGTGTGGTATCTTTCACCACATCATATGAAACATCAGAAATGTCCTGGTCTAAGGCATACACTCGCCCTCGTCTAATAGACTACTTTTCCTTTCTCTTCGGCTTTGTCCTCCGTTTTTCGGTGCAGAGATACCAACAGGGTTTTCTCTATCTCTTTGCTCTTCTGTAGGGCAGTCTCACCCAACTCTGAGCAATCGTTAATTAAGTGGCCTGTCTTAGAACACTTAACGCCTATTTTAGTCAATAAAGTGTAGGTGTAGGCCTTACTTCCGTGGTATTTACCACACATTCTATACTGCTAACTCTGCTTAGAATGCTACACTGCTTCGTAGCAGGTTGGGGTTCTCTAATCACAATACCCCTCAAAAGTGCTAAAATTGAACACACTGGGGCCTTACCAATTATCTTACCCCGTGACTCATCAACTCTAATCTCTTACCAACTGGTCTAGTTCCCGCTCTGACATCTCTGTCATTTTCTATTCTCTTCTGTCTCTATTTTGGCCCTTACTACTTTTTCCAATCTCAAAGGCGTGCAACACATGATCTTCTTCACGCAACTGTATTCTACGCACTGCCTCGACATACCAATCAGACTCTAATCAATAATTTGAGTCCTTCCATGAACTTTTGGGCTTTTCGACTCTCACTGCCCATGGTATCAGGTTCACACCTGTCCAGAGATATAAATTGAGTTTCATACTCATCAATCAACTAGTGTCTCTGGGTCAGTGTAAGAAATTTTAAATTGTAATTTCCCTTAAGTAGTGTCCAAAATATTCTGTCATCAGAATACATCCAGAAATATTTCTCATGTCGACTTTGGACGTCTAACTCTTCAGATAGGTCGAGCGGAATTCGATTGATGCTCCGCCTCGCCTCCAACATAAACGGATTTAAAAGTAACTTTCTCGGTCGACATACACCGAAAAATCCATACAACTTCGCTATCTCATTCACCCAGTCCTCAGTAATTATTGATTTCTTTACTTCGCTATATACCGAAGGGGTATGAAAATCTCTATACTCTGAGGCATCTGTTTAGGCTTTACCCTGCCTATCATCAACTACCTGCATAAACTGAGTAAACAACTCCGAAATATTTTCTACACTTCACTCCATCCTCTCGGAGTGTGTCTTAATATTGTTTGGTCTATTTATAAGACCCTGTGGAGTATGCTCATCATCAGCCTCCACCTCACTCTCATCTTGAGTCTCATGTGACGACTCATTTGACTCTCAGGCCGATCTCTATGGCCTCAAGCAGGTGTACTTGACTCTCTACCATAGCGGCTATCATTTATAAAAACTATATTCTTGCATTCGAAACTAAATTCTTAGCTGTTGTTCCATCTTGATATACACAATTGTATCTAAACAATGCATAGTACATGGTGATGTAAATTTACTTAACCACTAACACCAACTCATATCAAGCCAACTCAGCTTTGATACCATCTTTTCTGTCACGACCCAAATTACCTAAAAATCAGAGTAAATTTTTTGCTTTTTAATTTCCTTACCCGTCGTGAACAGTTACACTACTAAACAGTTGGGCTATGATTCGGTGTTAGTCACCTCTCACCTATTTACCATTCCATTTTCATATTTCATTTACATATCAATTTATTTTAAATAAATACATCCCCAATATTACATCCATGTACAGTACTGTGCCTCTATATGTTCAGATACAAAAATTATACAAATGTGTATACCTGGTCTTGATAAGAAGCAGCGGATATGACTACTGTCATTCTCTTCTACTGAATATACCCTGTAGGGTGGAAAATGAAAAGGTGAGCATAAACAGCTCAGTAAGGCAATAATGTAAGCAAGTAGATAACTATACTATCTACATGCTGATAACGTCGTGATATAAAATCGTTTACATTGGGAGCATGAGGTATGACTAAAACGATGCCACATATATGTATATATCATATAAGAGAAATCATAAAATCGACATATAAAACAGACATGGAAAAATTATCATGTATGTCATCTCATGCTCGTCACATTTAAAACTTATTTGTTTCATCATAAACTCATCACGTTAAAACTCATTTGTTTTATCGTAAAATAACCACATCAAGGCTAAACCCATCTCTGGGGAATACCTTGATTCATTAAATCACATCTCTTTTAAAAAAATAAATCAGGACATTACCCATCCCTCGGGTTCGTCCTGGTCTATTCAGACCGTATGATATCATGTGAAGCATGTAGGTTACTGTATGAAAATCGAGGACTATGGCCATACTTTGTCCCTGTGATCACAGGCTACACGGATCTCGGTGTGCGGGGCATCACAACTGCAACGGGAGGTGGGGTCAAATCCTACCCGCCAGAATATCAAGTAACATCATCGAGTCATCATGACTGCACGGTACAACATACTCTGTGTGACATACATGGTACATCGTACTCCGTGGACCCATATCATAGTTTGGGGGTGCCTGCCGTAGGTCTTATCCACCCCAATACTATGTCGATAACCAACCCATGTCTCAAAGTATACGTGCGAGCATCTCAACTCTATGCGACACACAGTCTACAGGAGGCTTCCGCACGACTATATGCATGTCAACTCACGTCTAGTGCGAGCGAAGCTCCAGCACCACGCTATGCATATCATGATATCTAAAATCTCGTGCGAGCGAAGCTCCAGCACGATTTTGTGCACACACAAATTTCTCGTACGAGCAATGCTCCAGTACGGCTTTTCATGAGAAATAAATCAGTAAACTTGAGTATGAGAAAGACTCTAGCACTCTTTTTATTCATGTAAATACGATAGGTGGCTCAATCTTGATAAAACATCTTTAAAATCGTAACCGGTACAAACTGGTATCCTTTCGTATAATTCTTAAAATCAACAGCCAACCTATGTGCATATTTGCTTAATCAAAGCAATATATTCATATAAAACATTAAAACATGAAAATCATGCAATTTATCTGCCTTACTACCCTTTTTGTAAATTTTACTCTCAGGGGCAAAATCATCTTTTTCTTTATTCATCTAAGCCCCGATTTTCGTAAAAATTATTATTTCATTTTCTAGATACTTAAAGAAATTCTAGGCCCTTTAAATCTCCTCAATAAATACGTATAGGCATCTCTATGCACCTACAAAACTCCCTTACCTCGATTCTCGTCGAGCGCGTATCTAAATTCCTCTGTCGGAGGCTCGTCCGATCCGATTTGCTGCTAATCTAGTCTCTGGGGCTGCAGATAATTATTTATCATGTCAATTTAATCCAATAAATATAATTCTCCTGTTTACTACAGTCGATTTAACTAATTGGGTCAATTTACTCTTATTGGGCCCAATCGCACTTTAATGGGCCTCGACCCATTTTCAGCCCGTTTTTACTTATTAAATCCCTTCCTCGGGTTTACTGGGCTCATTCAACTTACCATTAATCATCGGGCTTCGTTCCAAACTCATTGGATAGCCCGTATACTATTTACGGTAATTATATTGCAATTTCGATAAATATTCCTCTCTATACAGAATTAATCCATAAATTTCGTAAAATAATTGAAACTCTGTATTAAAGGACTCTAATTGTCGAAATTAAAATGTACTTACCCAATATGATGCGGGATACGAAAATCGGAGCTCAATCGACTCTCGTTCAGACTTTGTCGTACAACTGCACAATTATATATTTAATCTCGGGTTACTTTTTGATTAAATATAATTTATATAAATTTCTCAGAATTCAAATTGATCACTTTTGAAATCTTACCGACTTGCCCGAAGTCCGGTGTATCCCCAAAAATTCTTTCCCTTTTTCTTTTTTCTCTTTTTCTCCTTTTTTTCCTTCTTTCTTGGCTGAACCGGTTCAGTCCGGCTCAACCCGGTTCAGACCGGTCCGGTTCAGTTCGGTTCACTCTGGTTCGACTGGTTTGGGGCCTCGTCGATCGGTTCTCCACCGACTTCCACCACCAGTGGCTCCGCTGGGTCGTCCAATTCTCGAATCTGGCCTCGGTTTCGCTCAAGGCCGTCGGAAAGTCACCGGTCCGACGTGTTCTCCCTTCGCTGTCGGTGCTCTTCCTCTTTTTCGCTGTTTTCGACGTTTGCCGGCAGTTTCGCCAATCGTGGCCGCCACCAATCAGCTAGCTTACGCGTGGGGAACATTCAGCTGGGGGTGGGGTAGGCCAGATCAGCGCCGGTCACAGGGAATCGCCCATTTTCTCCTTGGTTTTACCTCTTCTCCGATCGGCGTCCTCCGGTCACTACACGGCGCGTCTCCGGTGTCCTGAAAATCGCCTACCTCTCCTCTTCCTTTTCCAGCCCTTTGCCTGCCGTTGGGTTGTCGGACGGTCGACGTGTTCGGGTCTTCCTCAGTTTCGTTTCTTCCGTTTCTCTCCTCTTTCTCTCTCCCCGATAACATTTTCTGATTTGATTTTTTTTGATTTTTTTTGAATTAATTTAGTTTTACTTATTATTTAATTTTATTAATATTTAAATCAATAAAATATATTAAAGAATTAAAAATATCTACCAAAATTATTATTTTATTCAAATTAATTTATTAAATTTTATTTAATTTATTTATTATATTTTTTAACCCTTTTTTGGGTATAATTTTTTCGTATTTTCGGGATATTGTCCCGAGTAACTTTTCGATATTTCTAAAAAATTCGGATCTTGATCAATTGGACTCGAAATTTAATTATTTCTTCGTTATTGATCAAGATTCTCAAATCTATTATTTTTAATTAAATTTTCTTATCGAATTTATTTCGGCTTTCGGTCTTTTGCCCGTTTTGCCCTTGCACGTGTTCGGGATAAATTTAACCCGACTTCCCTTCAGAATACTCATTCATTTTGTGTTTTTAACTAAATTCGGGTCTTACAGATCTAGACTGGACTTATTGAGTCAGACCTGCTGTGGTAGTCTTTGGGCCAAATCCATCTATAACAAAAGCCAAGCCTGATCCTGAATACTTGAAGGGTTTCACCTTGTAATTTTCTGTCACTTTCTTTCTTAAGGTAACTTTTAAAGTTCTTGAATTGTTACACTTAATTTTGTTACCAAATCAAGTAAATTAAGCAATTAGTGTAGTTAGAATTTGAATCTGCTGATTTTTATGGCAATCTTTAAAAAAGAAGTTTCATGGTTTTACTTATAAGTTCACAAAAGAGGTTGTGCGTGCTAAGCTTGGTTATGATAACCAGAAATTAGTCTCAATAAAGCTGCCAATTACTGATGCTGAATGCTTTGTTTATTACTGGTTGCTTTATGAAATAATTTCTTGCTCTGATTGTAACGACCCTTGACACTTAAAAATCAGGGAATTTTTTTTTTTTGAATTTAATTTACCCACTTATTCCCTAATTCACTTAGGTTGTATTCTTGTGCAGTGTCAAAACACTTTTCCTAATTCTTTACTCATAATTATAATTAATTTCCATATTTTAACTTATATGGCCGATAGAAATTTCAGCAGCATAACGGCTTATATATGGGCCTACCCACCTGCAAATCAGTTGTTTTTGACAATCCTAGATATCCACAACTACCAAGCATACTTTCCAAATCCATCTTTACCACTCAATACATCTATTTCGATTTAATACAAGTCATCTCAAAAAATAATCCCAAAATAATATTGTTTACATCGTTTCCTTAAAAAATTACATCCCAACCGATATCTCAAATATGTGTGTCTGTGCATACAATTATGTCACGACCCAAAACTACCCAAAAATTAGAGTAAATTTTTCGCGTTTTGTTATTTTCTTTCATGCTTACCTATCCTCTGATCGTGACCACACTCCACTAACAATTGGGCTATGCGTCAATGCCAGTCCACCATTCATTTACCATATAACTTAATTCTTTCTCAGTCATTTATAAGTGTTTACAATATTTATACATCCCCTAAAGTTACTTACAAACATGTTACTGTGCTATGCTTATTTAGATACAATATGTACAAGTGTATATACCTTAAATGATGGGCAGCAGCGGATATCCGGAATGCAGTATTCAGTCACCTCAACATCTACTGGAGATTATCTGTGTGAGAAAATGAAAGGGGTGAGCACATCAAGCTCAGTAAGGCAATCCTACGAACAAGTAGGTAACCATACTACCTACATGAACGCGGTGCCATGCATAAACCACCCTTTCTCCACACATTTCAAAACTGATGCTATGATTCATGATGTCATGTAAAACAAGTTTGCATGGAAAATTCAACATGCAACTATTTCAAATCATTTCTTGCTCATTTAAAATTTCACAACAAATCCAGGGCTCAACCGATCCCTCGGGTGGTCCTGACTCACACAAAACCATGAAAATCAGTTTACATCACACATGGGTTTAAAAAGCATGGAAATAGCAGCATGCAAATTTAGTTTAAAACCCAGTTTCAATCATCGTCAAGATCATCAACATGCGAGACTAGGCAACATCTGTATATCGGTAATAACTAGGACTATGGCCGTGTGTCCTCGTGAGCCCCTCTGCTACACGGATCCTAGTGTGCGGGGTCTCACCCTGATCGGGAACCACCCGGGAGGTGGGTCAATCCAACCCGTCAGTCTTATCCGATCCCACGCATCCGAAGATGCCGTATCCGAAGATACTCCGTATCCGAAGATACCACACATCCGGAGATGCCACACGGTACATCGTACTCCATGCTACTTGCAAGGTACATCGTACTCCGTGGACCCATATCATATCTCTATACTCATGCTGTGTCTCAAAATGCACGTGCGAGCCTATTTAATCAGTGACACACAGTCTACCCGACGCTCCAAGCACGGCTCATCGCATGGTCTCATAAAAATCAGTGGGGAGGTGCGAGCGATGCTCCAGCACTCTCGTCAATTCAAGTAAAACTAGTGCGAGCTAAGCTCTAGTACTCTCATCAAATCATGTGAAAAATCTGGTGCGAGTTACACTCTAGCACCCTGTCACGAAAATCATGTAAAATTTGGTGCGAGTTAGACTCTAGCACCGTGTCACGAAAATCATATATATATATATAAAATCTGGTGCGAGTTGGACTCCAGCACCAATGCATGTAAAACTCTAGTGCGAGCTCTCGCTTCAGCACTAATGCATGCATCACACAACTCAAAATATCGTGCGAGCTGAGCTCTAGCACGTCACATGTCAATAAAAACACGTAAGCGGCTCTGTTTCCTCAAAATAGTTTTCAAAACAATTTCCTCGTTGAAAATATGCAATGCTGTGCATTTTTCTTTCAAGGTTAGCCAGCCTACTCATGCATGCGTCAAAACACCTCCAAAACGAGCAGGAACCTCTTGTTCTTGCTCTTCCCAATTTTTTCTAAAATTGTAAATTTTACCCTTCACAAGGGTACTTTGGTAATTTGCCCATTCGGGGCACTAAAATTATTAACTTACTTCTAGACCCTTCAGATAATTTAAAAGACTACATATGACTTTGAAATTTCGTAAAGTTTACCTCTAGCAGTCCGTAGAATTCCCTTACCTTATTTTTCTATAGAGTCTGACCTTTCCTTTTTCACTGCTGTCTCGTCACGCAGTCCAATTTACTCCCAATCCAATGTCCGAAACTGCGTATAATTATTCCTCAGGTCAGATATCATACAATTTAATTGTATTTCCTATTTTCTGGGCTTAATTTAAATCATTGGGCCCATTTACCCCTATTGGGCCCGATTGCACCTTAATGGGCCTTAATCGGCCTTAAGCCCGTTTTCCACTTAATTTTCACATATTGGGCTCATTGGGCCCACCAACAATTTATTGAGCCTCGTTCTAACTCTCGAATAGCTCAATTTATTAGTTACGACAATTTATCTAAATTTTCATAATTTAATTTATTTTATGCGATAATTAAATTTGAAACACGCATAACGATATAAATTGTCGTAAATAATGGTTACTTACTCGAGATTCCATGCTAGTACGCAAATTGAGGCTGTCTCGAGCTCTCGTTTGACATCGATTATCGAACTACACAATTTCATAAATTTTCGGGTAAATTTTCAGTCGAATAATAATTAAATAAAATATTCCAAAATTCAAATCGATCAATTTCGACCGCTTATCGACTTACCTGTAGTTCGATTAAATCGCCGAGATTTTTTTCCAATTTTTCTCTTTTTCTTTTTCCCTTTTTCTCCTTTTTTCCTCTCTTTCTTGGCTGAACTGGTTCGGTCCGGTTCAGACCCGGTTCGAACCGCCGGTTCACTTTGGTTCGGCCGGTTCATGGCCTTGTCGGCCGGATCTCCGTCGGCTTCCACCGCCAGTGGCTCTGCTGGGTCGTCTGCATCTCAGATCTGGGGTTGGCTTCGGTCGAGGTCGCCGGAAAGTCGTCGGTCCGGCTATTCTCTCTCGGTCGTCGGTACCCATTTCTGGTCTTGGTCGTCGCCGACGATTTTGACCGTTTGGCCGACTGCTACCGGTCTCAAAATGACTGGCTCCTCCTCCTGAACTTGTTGGTAGCCTCCGTTAAAGCCTAGCCACCGTAGATCGCCGGGAATCAAGCAGTTTCTCCCTCGATTTTTCCTTCCTCCGATTGGCGTCTTCCGACCTCCAAACGGCGCGTCTACGGTGCCTTGAAGATCACCGACCTCTCCTCTTCCTACTCGACTCCTCGTCGGGGGTTGTCGGTCGCCTGTGGTGGCTCGTCGGTCTTCCTCGATTTTCGACTTCGTTTTCCGTCTCTCTCCTCGATTTCCATTTCTGATTCCTTTTTTTTTTCATCAATTAATTTATTATATATTTATTATTTATTTTTATTATTATTATATTTATTTATTTTATTAGTATTTTAATCATTAAAATATTCACAAATATTCTACAAATATCTACAAATTTCTTATTTTATTCTAAATTCATTTATTTAATTTTATTTAATTTATTTAATTTATTTTAACCCTTTTCGGTATATTTTTCGATTATTTTCGAGATTATTTTTTGAACTAAAAAATCCCGATTAATCCCGATTAATTCTCATAAATTGATATCTTGATCAGTTTAACCCAAAATAAATTTATTTCACCTTTATTGACCAAGATTTCTCAATCCATTATTTTTAATAAATGTTTCTTATCGAATTTATACCGGCTTTCGATCTTTTTACCATTTTGCCCTTGCACGTGTTCGAGAATTTCATTTCAGTCCTTTTGCATTTTTAAATGCACTCGTAAATTTCTATTCATTCCATTTTGCTCTTACCATAAAATCGGGTCTTACAAATTATGTCTGGTACAGGAATGTAAATGTATACCTTTCGTGTGTACAAAAGTAGCTTAGGGTAGCTCTTCCCACCAGCTTACGTCGTGTACGCGGCAGGTAGCGTCTATAGATTCACTGCAAATGATCTGAAGGTAGAGGGGGTGAGCTTTTGGGGAAAAGCCCAGTAAGATAGTACTATTAAAACAGTTCTGACATATAAAAGTATTTGAAACTGTTCATGGAACGAAACTTAATGAAATACAAAAATTTTCATTTCATGCATAAACGTCATAAAGCATGCGTGTCAATAAAACCATTAACATGCTTAATCATTTTCATGAACATTTCATAAATCATTTCGTAAACATATCATGAATATTCATAATCATTTCATAAACATCTCATGCATGTTTCATAGTCATTTCATAAACTCTCATCATAGTCGATTTTATAATTAAAATCGAGGAGACTAGGCTATAACTAAGTCATGCGATACGTGTCATTCTCTGTAGAGAGTCATCATACCTATGGCCATGGTAAGTGGGTTGTAGACTGGATCAAGGTCGTACAGCCCTTTCGTAAAGTATGAGTAGTATCTATCTTACTTACATTCACTAGCACTTAGCTAGGACACGGGCACCAGTGGCACTCTCCGTGTAGGAAACATAATTGCGTACTGCGCGGGCACGAGATACTACCGAAATATCATCATAAACCACCAGTAGCACGACATCTTCCACACAGGTCGAGTCAAGTGCTAAAGGGGCCTACGTACCGGCACCCAAGTGCTGGAGCTGAAACACCACAAGAAGTAACCATGCATGAAGCCTATAGTCTCAAAACATCTTTTCTCTTTTCGTAAATACTTTTGAAAACGTCAAAAGTTCCATTTCAAAGCGTAAATATGGGTTTTCAAGCCATCATAAAACTCCCATGCATTTTCATAATTCTAAAGTTTATTTCATAAACATAGATGTTCTAGCGAATATTTTGTAAAATGAAATCATGTTTTGTAAACAGTTTCGCAAGTATGGAAGCATTGATAAATCATTTCAAATCATATGCTCTTTCCTAAAATCATTTCTCAGTGAAACAAGAATGCAATATCAGAACTAAGTTATGTAATACCCCTTACCTCGATTTATCGGATATCCCGAATTCGAACAGTGACGCCTGCTAGTACCTCCTTTAATTCTTTCTACGATTCACCTACACCGAAATCGTTTACTTAGCATCTTATTCATGCGAATTGTCCGAATTGCGTTAAAATCGTAACCTATTGTCACTATTGCGTATGTACGTATTATTGTATATACTTAAGCCAACACGCACGTTTATATATTTCTTTACTATTTATATATTTGTACCTATAAGTATTAGCATATACCTTTATTATATACATCCACATATATATATATATATATACACTCCTATATGTATGTATATATATATACATACTTTTATTTGTTGTCATGTTTTCCTATCTCATATATATGCATTCTTTGAATATACATATACTAGCACACATTCATCTTATATACCCCCACATGTATATGCACCTAAATAAATATATACATATATATATATATACATACATATATATATATATATATATATATATATATATATACACTCCTATATATATATATATATATATATATATATATATTATTATTGTTTTCCATTTTTTTATCACTTATACATACATATTTGCCTACTCCTCATCATTCCCATTTTTTTGTCTACTTCTCATTTATTCTCAGGTTTGTTGATTCAAGATTTGTTTTAAGCTACCCATAAGAGTTTCTTTTCTCTACTTTCCTCTTCATCATCAAAATGACCAAAATCTATCATCCACAAAATAACCGAATACAATTTTATCATCTTCAATCTTCATTTAAATTCATGATAATTTAACTTCTAATGTCTAATTTCTTGTTTAATTTTCAAAATCCCAAAATCTGTCAATTTAATTCCTAGTCCCTAATTTCTTCAACAAATCAAATTTCAATTAATTCATACAACATCATGCTTCCATAATACAATTTATATATACATTAAATTAAATAAAGCTTGAGTTTTTTTTTACCTAGGGATCAACTGGTACAAGGATGGGGAAACAGAAATTGGGAAATTTATCTGTGTTTTTTTTTTGTTTGACACTGAAGCGTCGAAAATAGGGGTGGCCAGACGGGGAAGGACAGGCGAGGGAGGTTTCCGGGCTCGGGTTCAGTGGTGGCCGGCGTCGAGTCTCCCTGGTCACTGCAATCCGCGAACAGAGGAGGAATCCTTCTGTTTTCGTTTTTGTTTCCAGGTGAGGGGAGAGGGAAAAAGGAGGGAATGGTCGCCATCGGTCGGAGGGAGAAGGCTGCTCCGAGCAACGCGAGGCTGCCGACTGTCTCTGGTTCAGCCGTTGGTCCGACAAAAGAAAGAGGAAGGGGCTCGAGTTCGAAGAATGGCAAGGGGAAAAAAGAAAGGAGGCCGATCGTCGCTGGCTTGGGGGTCGGTTCGGTCGTCGACAGTGAAGGCGTGGACGGCAGGCGAACAATCGAGGAGAAAGGCTTGGCCGGTGGTAGCAGAGAAGAGGAACAGGGGGGGTTTCTTTTTAGGATTGTGCGACAATTTTTTTTCTTTTTCCGTTTAGTCTTTTTTTTAATTAATTTTTTTATTTTTATTATATATATATTATTTATATATATCTCTATTTATATATATATATATATATATTTTTATATTTTTATTATATATGTTATATTTGTATTTATATATATATATATATGTATATTTTCAATTATATTTTCATTCTTGGACAATTACATGTATATATTTTTTTATTGTAATTATTTTTATCCTTCATTTTTTTTTTAAACTTAACAAATATATATATATTCACATATTTTCCTATAACATATTTCCATTTATTATATATATATATATATATATTTTAAATACAGAAAATTTGCAGTGTTTACATTGATTCCAATCAAAATACTGTAACTGACATGAATAGCCTGATATATGTGTGTATATATCTTGACCTATATCTTGGGTTCCAATGACTGTACCGTGGTAAAATTCGTAACTCTCAAGCGGTAATGTATAAGCAGCACCTAACTCTGTGCATCTTCTTTGTTTATCCAACCATAATCATTTGTTTATGAAGTGATAATTCTATTAAAATAGAATTATTTATGCTTAATTTATTAATTAATTATTTTAATCTTCATATTATTTTATTAATTACCCCATTAATTTAATTAAAATTCTCTTATGTGCAAATAAATTAAATCCGGATGAAACTCAATCGTTTCAGTCGAAAATGAGCTGAAAAGGAGATTGGACCACTACTATTTCGTAGTTTGAGTCACCATTCGTCTGGATACGTGTGATGTCGGGTGTTCGTATTTTATTCACCTCGAAAAGATAAAATCGACGGATACGGTGCCCACATTCTGGAAGACACACGTCGGGCCACATTGCACAGCCAAGTAGACTAGAAGATGAATGACGTGAAAATATCTATTCTACAGTGAATAGAATGAAGACAAGTGGCCAAACAATGCCAACTCATCTAGGATTGAAAATTACAATTGTACCCCCAATTTTGTGTATAAATAGAACATGATTAGCAATTGAAAAATCAAGTAATTTAGGGTAGGAGTAGTGTAGGTAAAGTAGTTTTTGTCACGACCTCATTCCGTGACATACCAAAAACTACTACAAAATTATTTTTGCCTTTTACTTTACTTACCTTTCTTTCCTCGACAGTTGGGCTGTGATTCAATATTAGTCACCCACTCACATTCCTGCACAATACATATAGAATTTAGTATTCTTTTCGATAACATAAACTGTTATACAATATTTATACATATACATCCCGACTGTACAATTGGTTACATAACTGTGCTTATACATTGTTCAGTACAAAATGTTCTAGTGTGTATACCTCTCGTAAGATGGATAGGCAACGGATACAATGAATGTTATACCTCAGCCGGACTCACTCTACTGCAGATGATATGTAGAGAGTGAAAAATAAATGGGGATGAGCAAACAACGTGCTCAGTAAGGAAATTAGGCAAGCAAGTAGACAACCGCACTATCTACTGAAAATAAGGCTTTGCCTTTCCTTCTCTCATCTCAAAACATGCATCAAAGTGATATAATAATAGTACAGAATAAGTTCGATGTACTTAAAATCATGTTGAGTTATCAAATGTAGGCATTCATGCAAAACAATGCATCTTTATAAAATTTGGAATGCCTTTATCTCAATCATGACATTTACATTTAAATCACATTAAATATGGTAGTTCACAACACAACACAACACAATCATCGAGTTCTGACCTATCTCTCTCAGGTCTAACTGTATCATGAAAACAAGTGATATATCATGCGAGACTCAGTGGCTAAATGCAATACTCTCCTGGACTATGGTCATATCCTATAATGTGAAATCACAGGCAACACAAATCTCAGTATGCGGGTATCACTGCTGCAACGGGAAGGGGGTCAGTCTATCACAACCGCAAGCTATATACTCAACAACTCCACACAACACACGGCACAATGTACTCCATGCCACTCGCACGGTACAACGTACACCCGTGGACCCTCTCCTCATGGTCGAGATGCCTGCCATAGGTCTTAGTCCTCACACCACGAAAATACATCATAGTCGGGGTGCTTGCCATAAGTCTTAGCCCTCATACTATGGAAATAATGCCACATCTCTAAATCCACGTGCGGACATCTCAACAGTGTGACACTCAGTCTACACGGAGGAAATCGTCATGGGTTTTGCTCTTTAACATGTATTATATATCACGTAAAACAACAATGCGCGTCTTTAATGTAACTCACAATCAGCACTCCGCCTCTTAAACATTGTGTATGCATATTAAAATATCAAACATTAGTGCGAGTAACCTCTAGCACTAGGTTAATGCATATTTCTCATTTCAAATCAAGTACGACTTATCACTCAAGTACTTTATCAGGTATAAATCATGAAGGATCGAGTACGAGCAATGCTCCCAGTACTCTATCATGTAAGACTGAGTATGAGCATAGCTCCCAATACTCTATATGCATCAATCACAAACTGAGTACGAGCAATGCTCCCAATACTCTAACATGCATAAAATAACATTAAAATTTAGTACGAGTAAACACTCCAGTACTATATGATGCATATCTCAAAATATAGTGCGAGTAATCTCTAACACTTATGGTTTTCACACAAAACGAGATAGATGGCTTATTCAATTCACAACTCACTCATTTCAAATCAAATTAGCACTTAAATGTGTTGTTTTCGCATATACATGAAAACCTTAGCCATTCTATCATGCAACTCATGCATTTTGGGTCACAACATGCTTCTTAGGCTTTTTATCCTATTTTTGGATAAAACACACTTTATCTCATTAATCTCTATCACACACATTAAGCCTATTCATGGGCATTCATATAAGATATAGTATCGAAATACTACTCAAAATATGTGTAGTCATCTCTAGCTACTCACGAAGTTTCCTTACCTCATATCACGTCAAGTGACCTCTTTTCCTCGATTATGCTCACTCTTGCAGTCCGATCAGCTTCCAATATGATTTCCGAAGCTGTTATAAATATTGACATTAGTATATCACTCTATATTCATTTCATTTGCCAACACTCAATTTAATACTTAGTATTCCTCACTTACTTCAAATATGGTATAAAACCACATTTCACATAACTATCTTTGTTTCTCCTTATTTTCAATTTATGCATTTCATAAGATTACCTCATAATCTTCCATACATGCATATTTCATCATTACATCAATGTTAACATCATTTTCTCATCACTTTCTCATTTTCTCACCAATATCTAGGTTATGGTGATTTTTCATGTTCTTTTCATTTCCAACAAATCATATATACACTAATAATCTCATCAATACATCTAGTTTAACATATATCAACTTGGTGCATTAAATCTTACCTTATTGAGATTTCTTCCTTTTTCACCAAAATGGTAAAATCCTCCTTGCTCCTTGAACTCTTGATTTCAATCTCTTGTTTTCAAGTATGTTGTTCTCCTCTTTGCTAAGAACAACTTTGCTCACTTATATCTCACTAACAACTGATCACAAACTGAAGTTTTCTAGTATTTATTAGCTAGGTTTAGGTTTAGTTCTCAAATGGAATAGTAACTTTCAAGAAAATGAAGTGCAGAAGTCTAGTAATTATAGAACTGCCTTGATGAGATCGATCTACTACCCAAAGAGATCGATCTGTTCTGCATTTGTTCCTCTCGAAATCGACCTTTCAAACCCCAGGAGATCGATCTGCTCTTACATGAGATCGATCTGTTGCAACATAGAACCTTAAGGAGATCGATCTGCTCTTGCATGAGATCGATATGTTGCAAGTCAGTATCTTAAGGAAATTGATCTGACACTTCAGAGATCAATTCCTTCAATACAGAATGCTCAGCAGATCGATCTGGCCCCATTGGAGATCGATCTGACCTGTTCCATCCCTCAAATAAGAGCATTTTTTGCTCTTCCAGATCGATCTCTAATCCCATGAGATCGATCTCTCATTCACATTTTTCAGATTTCATTGCAGTTTTCTGCAGTAACTTATCTCAAACACTCTTAATTATGTTGCTATGGTAATTTTCTCATCCAACCACATTTAAGGCTTGAAAATGACATTCATTCATACTTTATACACATTGAAACTTGTGTGCATTCATTGTATAGCCAAAGGTATACAATATATCACCAAATGGAAGTATAAACTCATTCCATTTTACTTAACCACTCAATTTTCCATATATTTCCATTAATCACATAGTAAAGTCCATTTCTTATTATTCATACATAACGTAACTTATACATACATCACCAACTCATATTACAAGTATGTACATTCAATCTATGGACTTTACATCATTCATGCTTCACATAGCATGTACATGTATGTACTTATGAATTTGAGGGTATTAAAGTTTTTAGGGTAGAAGTAACTTTAGGGTAGTCTAGGATAAGAGTATTGCTAGGGTAATTTTAGAATAGTTTTTCTTTAAAAGTTTTCCCGTTAGCCACCATGTTTGTTTAGTTACTATTCATAGCAATTTTCATTTTTATGAAAAGCTTCTTCATTTCTAGTTCTTTGGTATTTCACATTAACTAATGACAACCATTTCCATTTTCTTCTTCTCGATTTTGTTAAAGTTCCATTCCTTTATTTTTTTTATGTTTGGGTTTTCATGAAAAGATTATATTTTTCTATTATTGTTCTCGGTTTGAAAATTTCTTTTTCTGTTTCCTTTTCCTAGTTGCTGATAGTTGGACCAAAAGAAAGCATTAAGCTGGATGGTATCACTAGCCACCATAGCTCTCAGTGGATGGTAGTGTTTTGAAGCTTGGACAGTAGCTTCATCTCCTTCATTTCTCATGTCATTTTATTTATCCCGTATTTCCATTGCTTGCTTTAGCTTAAGTATAGATTAAGTTTTTGCCAACAAAATAGGTTTTTACATTAAGTTGCTTGGTCTTTTAATTTCCTGTTTAATTTATACTATCATCTATTGTCCGATTACTGTATTTTGCTCTTCCATGCATTCTCGATTTTGTTGGGAACTAATCTATCTTACGGATTCTCTTGCTTCGGTTTAACATTCAACTACTAACTCTACTCATGCCTTATCTACTTTGAGTTGAATGAATATTACTGCCCTGTAATCTCTGTTTCATTATCTAATTCCATTTAATACGTTAGATTAACACCTCACTGCTCTGCATTTTAGAACATCAAGCTTTCGGTTATTATTTTCGCATTTAGTTTATATTTGTTTTGCATTTACTCATCTCGAAATTGTCTTATTTTTCTTTTTTTAATTTTTGCTGGATGGTACTGATGAGGGTAGGTTTGCTGCTGTGCGGAGCAGAGTATAGGATGAGTGAACTAATGCAATGGACATAGGTTACACACTCTCCTCTGGTCTGCTCTGTTCTTCAACTATTGCATTGTTCATTTGAGTTTGTCTGTTTAATCAGCATTACTCTTTCAGTTGCTTAGTTTCTGCTATGTTTCTAATGGTGTTTTTGTTTGTTTATATTGTTTTTATTGGTCGGTGTTGCTGTACAGAGGCTGAACATGGATCAATAAGGAATTAGGTGGACTGAACTTACGCTGGACGAGTTGCCTGGTAGCAACAGTGGCAGTAGTTCTTTCTCTGTTCGGTTCTTTTGTGTAGTATAGTTACTGGATGTGTGCTACTGAAGGCTGGAATGGTTGAAGATCGGACGGGCTGTAACTACTACTCTCGAAGGATTGGCAGCGAGCGATCAGAGGTTGGTGACAGGAGCTCTACCTCTGATCCTGCATCTGCTACTGTGAAGCCATCCGTGCCTAGTTTCTGCTGTGTTGGCCTGCCTAGATAGTGCAACGTTGTGCTCCTGGCACAAGCGAATCAGAGCAGCAGATCATGCTGCTTAGTAAAGGTGGTACAACATTTGTATAAGGCAAGGACGTGTGTTTTGGTACAAGCGACGCAAGGTTGATGGTGCAGGGCACGGACAGTACCTGATGCAAAAGCAGCCGGACAATGCCTGAATGCAGCAGCAGAAAAATGAAACGTGCACAGTACAGTGGACGGCTTTACCAACTGACTGGGAATTTGGCTAAGGCCACGTTTGGCAACCCTTAAATTTCCACATTCTATTTATCATGTCTTATATTAATTGCTAAATAGTTTTATGCATCATTTGTTAACTTAGGTAAAAGTAGGAATTTTGAAATTGAATTTGCATGTTAGTTACATTATCTTTGTTAGTTAGTTTAAGCTTAGTTTTAATTTATGTTAATAGTTGATTTTATATAATAGGATTTAGGACTTAACGTTAGTGCAGAATTTATGAGTTGCATTTAGAATTAAATTAAAGTAAAATTGTTTTATGCATTTTTAATTTAGTCTTCATTTTAAATTTAAAAATCCAAAAACATTTATTTTTCATGCATTATTTAGTTTTTATTATACATTTTATTAAGTTAGTAATTAGTTAGAATTATAGTTAATTTAGGGCCATCTTATAGGTATTTAATTTGTTAGTTACATTTAGAAATTTCTTTAAGTTAATAGAATTTTATTTTATTAGACTTTAGGTTAGATTAATTTGCATTTTTGTTTTCAAATTATTAGATTAATTACATGCATATTTTATTTTAGAATTGTTTAATTTTAGTCTAATTAATTTTGTTTCTTTATTTTTATATTTAGTTTATTGGTATTAATTAATTTTAACGGTATCAATTATCTTTTGTAGGTTATTGTTTTTAATTGCTTGGAGCTCTGTAAGTAATTTTAGCTCTGTTTTATTTTCTTTATTTTATAATTTTTATTGTTTTCAATACTTTTTAATTGTAGCCTTGTAGATCACCCACTAAAAATCCATAATTTTTTAGGATATACCTAGGGTAAAATTAACCAGTACAAAATTAGGCTAATTAGATTCTCTATGAGACGATAATCCAGGACTCAAATCCCATTATTACTTGTACGACCCGTGCACTTGCGGATAACATGTCTAGGTCACTTAGAGTGGGCATAGTCTGAACCAAGTTTTTGGCACCGTTGCCGGGGAACCTTAATTAGCCAGTAATTAATATCGATGAAATTATGCTTAGGTATAATTCTAGCATGTAAATACTTAGGTTGTGAATATTTAGAGCTTTAATCTAGATTAGTTAATTTTCTCTCTCATAAAAAATTTTAAAAAAATTGAAAAAATTAAAAAAACTTTAAAAAAAATTTTGAGGACTTTTTTATGTTTGCATGCGTAGAGCCAAGAGTTATGATTGCTTTCCTTTAGATCCTGAAATTGAACGAACTCTTAGGAAAATTAGAAAGGATTCTAGGAAATTAATAGCTCCGTTGCAAAACACTATGGCAGAAAATAGAGAAATTAGGACCGTAGGAGATTATGCGGTACCGACTATTGGAGGGTATTATACTGGCATTAGGCCACCAGCTGTCCCTGCAAACAATTTCGAAATTAAGCCTTCAATCCTCCAGATGATCCAAACTTCTTTACAGTTCAGTGGGCTTTCTCATGACGACCCACATGCTCACCTAAGGTAATTTCTGGATCTGTGCAACACCTTCAAGTACAATGGATTATCGGATGATACGCTTAGGCTTAGGTTATTTCCCTTCTCGCTTAGGGATAGGACGTGACACTGGTTAATTATCCAAATCTTCCAGGGGATTTTATTTGTGGATACATTTCCTTTTAAGGATATTGACAGAGAAACATTTCCGCATATGCTAGATTACCGAAAAATCCCGTAATGTATTTTTGGCAAGTTAATCATGTTTCAATGTGGTGGAACTTATCTTTATGGTTAAGTAGATCTTCAAATATCTCTTTCGAGTTTGTTAATTGGTGTTATCTTGGATCGGTTAATTTTAAGATTTTTTTTCCCTTACATTGAAGTACAGATTGGCAATTGGTTTTAGTGGTTTAATGCTTAAAAAGTACTAGAATCCAAGTTGTTTGTTGCTCTAGTTGTTCTGTCATTTCTTGCTCATTAATTTTTGCCCCATGTTTGTTTACCACTTGGGAGGTTTGGTTTCATATCTTGGGTTTGTTGTTGTTTCATATTCTGGTTGGGCTTCTTCACTTGTTGGTAATTAGCTTATAAGCTTGTTGCTTAACACATTCTAACTTCAAACTTGTGCTTTAATACACAGTCAATTCTTAACAAATGTTTGAACTAAAATTTCTTTTTTCTTTCTGATTCCTTAATCTAACCTGAAAGCTTTTCCATTTCTTTGTTCATGCCTATGCTTTATAAGTTGAGAGACCTTCTTAGTTGTGATATGCTTGGCTTCAAGCTAAGGTTTGATAGAGGCCATGAATCTGTTAAGCTATCACTGGAAAATGGTGTATAGAATAGCACAAAAAGGCTTTCTAATAGAAAGTTTCTCAACTTATTGCAGAAGCCCTTTTTCTTTTGACCGGTTTCTGCTTATAGAATATTAATCATGCCTTTCAGACTTTAGGTGTGATTTTCTTCGTGAACAATTTCTTTGAGAAGCGGTATCGTCATAGAAGTAATTCGAGGGTCTAAGTTAATGTTGAACACATGTGGTTGTGAGGGGAATGGAGTCAAAAGAAGCTAGTATCTTCGGGTTTCACTGTTCAGATATTGTGTACGCAATTTTAAAACAAGCATTTTTATAGGCAAATCATAGATGAGGTATTAATCATGATATTGAGATTTGAACTTTTAGGCTGTTGGATAGGAGGAGTCCATGGCTATGCCACAGAGACCTTCTTTGGCTTTGATGTCTCGCTGCATCCTAATGTATCCTTTTTCACCCCATCCTGTGCCCCATGAGTTCTTGATAAGCCAATATTTAATACCGTCTTCAGAGACACCATAACCAACAGCTGTAACACCATGGTCCAGTTCGGTTCCACAATCTCCAGTGAAAATTCCACTTGAGTAGAATTGAAAGGCAGAACCTCCGGCATCAATGGACACTGATACTGGTTGGCTTGCAACAGCTTTCTGTAATGCCTGTTCGTTATTTGCAGGAACAATCTCATAGCCAGTAATCGTAGCTGCATGGGAAGCCTCCTCTGCAGTGTTGCAGGTACCATCATCGCCCTTGTAGGGGTAAGTGGCTTCAGATGCGATGCCATGATTTCGGATTATGAATTCAAAGGCATCTTCCATTTCACCACCTTCACATCCCTGATCCTCCCCCTTGGTGTCACAGTCAACTAGCTCTTGCTCAGACAAGGAAACTAATTTTCCCGTGGTTAGTTGGTGAATTCCTTCTGTTGCTGCCACGGCTGAAAATGCCCAGCAGCTACCTGCATTTTAAATGGTATTCATTATTTTTGTTCATCAAAGTAAGTAGGGTTTATTTTGTATGCTTTAACATTTACTTAATGCTTACCGCATTGGGATTGGTCCTTGATGGGTGTAACAGCTCCCTTTTTCCTCCAGTCTATACTGACAGGCAAAGCAGTCACGTTCTTATACCTGAATGGTGTCTCTTTCGTCGATGTCAGTCTTTGCAGCCTCCTGTATCCGTTCCTGTAAGCCCTAAACTCTTCGTTGGTCTGGTCTGCAAATTCATTGATGCTTAGCTTGTAAGTTTGGTTCCCTGCAGCATTAAATGACTCTATAAACTCCACATTGCTTTTGAATAATTTGAATCGCATTTCCTTTTCTGCATCGTTCTTATAAACTCGTCCATGTTCTACCATCCACTGCTCGTGCTTCTCCGATAGGTATGACTCGTGTAGTTTGCGAGACATAACAAGTGGGATGCAAACAGCTAGTACAAGAAAACATGCTACGGTATATTCTCTCGTGACCGAAGCCATCTTCAAATCGGTGATGCTAAAATGCAGAATTGAGGTATTTAGGATATGGCTTGCTGGAGATGGAAGAGAATCATTCTGAACTTTTCCTTATATAGAGAATGAAAACAATACATAGAAATAGAATACTTGTCTGAATTATGTCCTCACCGCCTTGGAATATGGACAGACATTCTTGGAATAGCCGGTACACTGAATAAGATTTTGATTGAATGTAGTGTTCCGTACAAGCTGTTCTACTTTATGTATGCTCGTATTTTGTTGTATTGTCATTTGTTTCATTCATATTTGATGACGGAAAAGTTGTCTCGGACAATAATAATAATAAAATAGACTACCATTTTTTAAGTAGTGAAATTCCCTGAGCTAGGTTGCTGGAGTTGTAATTTTGGTTGTGAAATCACCACACTTAAAAAATATACTATATAGTTCGTAAATATAAAATTACGAGATTTTTTATTTACAAAATCGGATTCCCTTTCGTTTTTTTTTTTTTTAATTTTGTTTATATCACCTTTGACATACTCCATAATCCATACGCACCTCAAGCAAGGATTTTATGTAAGACCCGAAATTAAATCGTAAATTTTTATGAGAGATAAAAATGGTCATAAATTTAAACGAATGAGATTTGGACTGGAAATAAGAATTTAAAATGCGAAATGAGTGAGTGTTCGTGAAAGGAAATCGAGTTAAATTAATCCCGAACACGTACAAGAGCAAAACGGTCAAAAGATAGAAATTCGGTATAATTTCGATAAGAAAATTTAATTAAAAAAATATGGATTTGAGAATCTTGATCAATAACGAAGAAATAATTAAATTTCGTATTAAATTGATCAAGATAAGAATTTATTTAAATAAACCGAAATTTTCACTTCGAAAAATAATCTCGAAAATAATCAAAAAATATATCGAAAAGTCGAAATAATACTGATAAATTCATTTATGGGTTAAATGAATAAAATATAAATATTTTTGCCAAATAATAATATTTTATTGAATATAATAATAAAAATAAATAATAAATAAAAATAAATTAATTTTTTTAAAAAAAGGGGAATTGAAACAGAATCGCGAGACGCGATTCTGTAAACGGAAAGGGGAACACGAGGAACCCAGCCCTGTTGACCTCACCACCGGACGCCACCGGAGAGATGACCAGTCGAGTCGCCCAAGCCCGTAGGCACCAATAAGCCGACGAATGGCGGTGAACGGCGACCGATAGAGGGAGAAAACGAGAGAAAATCGACGGGGGGAGGAAAAGAGAAATCCGGCCATTCGCTGGCGATCTAGCCCCAACCGACGCTAGCTGGCGGTTCCCCAGGTACAGGCGACGTGATCGGTGGTGGCCACAACCGCCGAAACCGATGGACGGCGTCGGAAACAGCAGAAAAGGAAATGGGTATCGACGACCGAGGGAGAACAGCCGGACTGGCCATTTTCCGGCGGCTTTGGATGAAAACGAGGCCAGATCCGAGAATCGGACAACCCAACAGAGCTGCTGGCGACGAAAACCGACTGAGAACCGGTCGGCGAGGCACCGAACCGGCCGAACCGGACTGAACAGACGGTCTGAATCGGACCGAACCGGTTCAGCCAAGAAAGAGAGGAAAAAGGGAGAAAAAGAGAAAAAAGGAAAAAGGAGAAGAATTTTCGGAGATACACTGGACTTCGGGTAAGTCGGTAAGCAGTCAAAAGTGACCGATTTGATTTTTGAAAAATTTATTTAAATTATATTCAATCGAAAAAATAACCCGAAATTAAATATAAATTGTGCAATTCGACGATAAATTCCGAACGTGAACCGATTGAACTTCGATTTATGCACCATCGGATGATCTCGGGTATGTAAAGCTCATTTACGACAATTTATATAATTATTTGCGTATTAGAAATGTATTTTTACGCATTACGGATTTAATTCCGCATTTAGTAGATAATATTGGAATTTTAAGCAAACTGTCGTAAATGATATACGGGCTATCCAAAGAGTTTGGAACGAAGCCCAATGGGTATTGAGAGCCCAATAAGCCCGATGAAGGGATTAAATAAATGGAAACGAGCTGAAAATGGGTCGAGGCCCATTAAGACGCAATCGGGCTCAATAAAGTAAAACGGGCCCAGTGTTTTAGATTCGATCAGTATAAGTGAAATACTGATAAGTATAATTGAATTAACCCAAATATGTGGTTATATGCAGCTCCGTAGACTTGGTTTGGAGCAAATTGGACTGAGAGACCTGGTACAGGCGGAACGGGATAAGCTCACGCGTGATTCCAGGTAACGAAATTTTACGAACTGCTAGAGGTAGCTTTACGAAATTTCGACGTCATTTACGGTCTTTTAAATGGTCTGAAAGGTCAGATAAAATTTTTAGTGACCCGAATGGGCAAATTATCAAAATACCCCTATTAAGGGTACAATTTTCAACTTTAGGAAAAATGTGGGAGGAGCAAGGACAAGAGATTTCTGCTCGTTTCTTGAGGTGTTTAAATACATGCATGAGTAGGTTGGCTAACTTTTAAATAAAAATGCACAGCATTGCATATTTTCAACAGATGTTGATTTTCTCTGAAAATGATTTGAGAAATGTAGCCGCCTACGTGATTTTCAGAAATGTGACGTGCTAGAGCTCAGCTCGCACGAGTTTTGAATTGTGTGATGCATACCTTAGTGCTGGAGCGAGAGCTCGAACTAGAGTTTTACATATATTGGTGCTGGAGTCTAACTTGCACCAGATTTTTTTTATATATATGATTTTCGTGACACGGTGCTGAAGTTTAACTCGCACCAGATTTTATATAATTTTCGTAATACGGTGCTGGAGTCTAACTCGCACCAGATTTTCACATGAAATGTGTACAGAGTGCTAGAGCTCAGCTCGCACTAGTTTTACTTGATTTTTATGAGAGTGCTGGAGCATCGCTCGCACTATTTTTCTGAAATCATGCGATGAGCCGTGCTTGGAGTGTCGGGTAGACTGTGTCTGTGAAACCCAAATTTTTCCCACTATGTTCATTATTTAGGACCATAATTTAAATTAAAGGGATTTAAATCGTTGGACGAAAGATACGAAATTTAAATGAGGAAAGATAGTGAGTCCGAGAAGGAAAATCGGTCTAAATTGGTCCCGAACGTGTAGAAGGGTAAAATGGTCAAAAGACCTGAAATTCGGTATAAAGTGAACGAGAAAATTTCGTTATAAATATGGATTTAGGAAATCTTGATCAATAAAGAAGAAATTATTGGATTCCGAGTCCAATTGGTCAAGATACGAATATATTACGAATTTCGTAATTTTCGCCCGAGACATTATCCCGAAAATATGCGAGAAATACACCGAAATAATTAAAATTAATTAATTAATAAAATATAATATGATTTTTAAGATATTTTGTACAATTTATTATATTTTATTTGATTAAAATAAAATATAATAAATATAATATAATAAAATATAATAATAAAATATAATAAAATAATAATAAAGTAAAAGTAAAAAAAAAAAGAAACAGAATCGCGAGTTGCGATTCTGTTTAAGGAAACAGAAACAAACGGAAAACGAAGCCAACCTGAGGAGACATCGGCGAGCCGTCTGGCGACCAGAGACCCAGGCGAGGGCCGGCGAAGGTAGCCCGACCCCGGGCGACTTCACAGCGCCGGCGACGCGCCGTGGAACTCGCCGGAGATCGACGAATCGGGGAGAGAAGCCGCGGGGGAAAGAGCTCCAATCGGCGGCGAACGGTGACGATTCGGCACCGACCGACCACAGCCGATTGTTCCCCATGCGTCGGTGAGCCGATTGGTGGCAGCCACGACAGGCGAAGCTGCCGGAAAACGTCGAAAACGGCGAGGAAAGAAAATGGGTTTCGACGGAGGAGAGAAGAGGCCGGACCGGCCACTTTTCGACGAGCTTTGGCGAAGCCGACCACAGATCCATGCATCGGACTACCCCGCGAACAAGCTGGAGGCGGAAGCCGGCGGAGAACCGACCGAAAAAGCCCCGAACGGCGAGGGAGAAGTTGGACCGGAACTGAACCGGACCGGTCTGAACCGGACCGAACCGGTTCAGCCAAGAAAGAGAGGGAAAAAGGAGAAAAAGGAAAGAAAAAGAGAAAAAAAGAAAAAAAAAATTTCGGGGATACATCGGACTTCGGGTAAGTGTGTAAGAGGTCAAATGTGACGGATTTAATTTTTAAAAAATTTATTTAAATTATATTTGATCGAAAATTCACCCGAAATTAAATATATAAATTGTGCAGTTCGATGATAAATCGTGTACGTGAGCCCGATCGAACTTCAATTTCGCACAATCGTAAAATCTCGGGTAAGTAAAGCTCATTTACGACAATCTATGTAATTATTGCGCATAAAAAGTTTATTTTACGAGTTACGGATTAAATTGCGCATTTAGTGGATTAAATCAAGATTTTTAATTAAATTGTCGTAAATGATATACGGCTATTCAAAGAGTCTAGAAAAAGACTCAATAAGTACTAATGGGCCAAGTGAGCCCAATAGGCCTCGATGAAAGAATTAATAAGTGGAAACGGGCTTAAAACAAATTAAGACCCATTAAGGTACAATCGGGCCCAATAAGAGAGAAATTGGCCCAATTAGCTAAATCGACCATAATAAATATGAGAAAAATATTTGTTGAATTAAATACGATTAAAATGAGGTATATACCGGTAAAACCGAGCAAAAAGAGTAAAATCGATAAAAGTCAACTTTTGGTCAAAGCTTCGATATAATCACATATTTGGATATGTTGAAATGAATTTAAGCCGTATGTGATTAGTTGAACTTGTTTTGCAGCAACTCGATCTATCGACACGTTTTACGAGGTAAATTCGAGCATTGAGGAAAGTGCTCTACATCAATCGCTAAGAGGTAAGGGATATAATTTAGAGTAGCGTTAGTACTCCTTTATCCTTACCAACTATTTATCTATGAGAATTGGATCAGATTTTAAGAAATGAATTTCTAACGGTATTCAAACCGAAGCCAAAACCATTTCCCGAGTTTTCAGCATGTTTTATATATATGAGATACATTTTTACAGCATACATGTTTATAAAAGTGATTTTTCACTTCTGAAACGAAAGCATAGTATTTTCATGTGAGATTACGGGTTAAAGTCCCGATATGTTTTACGAAACCATGTTTTCATGATATGGGTCAAAGTCCCAAAACAGCTTTTAAGCTATATTTTCACGGTACGGGTATGAGTTCCAAGAATTAACTTTGATAACTATGCTTTCCATATTTACACGGGCTAGAGTTTCGCAATGATTTATGAAAACTATGTTTTCTATGAAAAACGGGCTAGAGTCCCGTAATGATTTATGAAAATCGGGTTAGAGTCCCGTAATGATTTTAATACACGGGTATGAGGCCCGAAATGATTTTGATAAATTGGGTAAGAGGCCCAAAATGATTTTTGTGGGGTAAAAAGGCATGATATGAAGAAAGTCAGAGGATCTGGGATCGATCTCGTATGGAGACGATCGAGGATCTACCTAGCCGACGGCCAGGGAACGGGCAGGCTCTGACTTGATATGAGAAACGTGCGTATAGACCACACTTGGTGATGCACGTGAGTTCGTGCGTATAGTCTCCATTTAGTGGTGCACGAGAGATAGGGCAGCGTACGACCCTGATCCAGTCCTACGGCTCCCTGTACTATGCCATGAGTACCCATGATTTAGTCCTACGTGACCGGATGTATGATGTCCTTCGGGACTAGTATATGAGACGATTGCCTGACCCTACACGATGAATTGACGGAATGATACATATATGTCTTCGCACATTTCATGCTACCTGTTTTATGATTTGCTATTGAGCACATATTTTTATGATGAGATTTTAAAGGTAGCCATGAGTATATTTTACGAAATGTGCATATGACAATAAAATTTCATTTTAAAGTGATAAGCATGTTATGATATGCATGATTAAGTTTTGAGATGCTTTTTACTTGTTTACACGACGTGATATGCATACTCTATATGAGTTTTACTAAAAAGATGCATGGTGTGTAAACTTATGATTTAAGCATGTTTTTACTGCTTTTATGAAATGTAAGCATCTCTACTCCAGTACATGTTTATGCTGATTTGTAAAACCACGAGTTTTATCATGTTTTGAGTATTTAAAGCTATTTTAAATGTATCTTTTACTGAGTCTGAAAAACTCACCCCTCCTCTCAATCTCCCAGATTATCTATAGCGAGTCTACTGCACATATGAGACTGTGGTCGTTGACAAGGTAGTCCGACCTTTCATCAGATACTTTCGTAACCTTGAGGTACAGTCTTACTTATATTCTAGACATGTGATACATAATAGACACTATTGTATATAATAGTCGGGATGTAATAGTTGTAAATAATTTTATATATACAGAATGTATGTAATGTAATGAGATCCTGGAAAATGAAAAAGATTTTAAATCTAGACTTGGACAGGAAAACAACATAGTTAATGGATAAAAAGTTTAAATTAGCCCCATTTTTTCTCGCTTCCGGGGCGTGATAGTTTTCTTGGTATCAGAGCAAATGTTGTGTAGTACTGTCGTGTCTAGTAATAAGAGTGTATTACATCCCAATGTGTCTATGCATGTCTGGTAATAAAGTAAGCTTACTTGTCAAAGTATGACTTAATTTATGGATTATGTGCAAATAGTAGATCGCCAATCATGTGTGGTAGATGGGACCGTTGACAGAGACGAGTTGAACCCACTCCACCATCTCCCCCTCAACCCGAGAGCCCTATTGATAGAAAAAGGAGGCTCGAGGAGATAGTACGGGATATGAGGGAAGGACTTACAACCTTTACCACTATGTTTACCCAGCAGTTTTGGGGTACATACACCTGGTACGAAGACAGCTACTCCTATGCCTAATCCTTCTCCCCCACCAGTTCCTCCAGTAGCCCCAACCCTCAGCCAGCAATTCCCCAGCATAGGGATGACAAAGAGACTCAGAGAGTGCGAGATTTTCTTGAGTATGCATCCTCCAGAGTTCACAGGGCTTAAGAACCCGGTTAAGGCTGAGGAGTGAATCGTTGATATTGAGGCGATATTTCAGTTTTGGGGTGTACTGATAGGGAGAGAGTGACTATGGCAGGTTAAATGATAAAGGGACAGGCTAAGTTCTAGAAGAGATCCACACAGACGATATTAGCCGAGGATCCCTTAGAGATCACATGGAATGCTTTCTTAGTCGCATTCCGAGAGCAGTATGTACCGCTTGCAGCTTGAAAGAAGATGTAAACAGAGTTTTTATATTTGAGACAGGGAAGTTCTACAGTAGATGAGTATGAGAATAGATTTACAACCCTAATGAGATACAATCCAGAGAGCAGTTGCTTCTCGACATGATTTGAGAAGGGATCAGCCCAAGAGACAGAGGGTGGAAGGACCTCAGATAAGGGCTGGTAAGCCCAAGACTTCTGTTGGTACCGTAGGGATGATTAGAGGCCCTGAGATAAGAGTGCCACGGTGTAGGACATGTGGCAATATTCACACTGAACCTTGCCGCATAAATACATTTACTTGCTACAGATGCGATGAAGTAGAGCACATAATGAGAGAGTGTTCACTTATGAGATCTCAGGAACCTCGTGAGGCACCTAGACAGACAGAGAGACCGATTCTCTCTCTCTTTTCTTCTTCCTCTTTCCTACCCTGCTTCTCTTCTTCCCTTCTTCCCCGACCAGTTTTCCCCCTTTCTGTTTTCCTCTTCCCTTTCCTTTGCTTTTTTTTTCCCGCTTCCCAGCCGACTCCCTCTGTTGTCTTGGTGTTTCAAATTAGGGAGGCCCGACGGAATTGGCTTATTTAAGCCAATTCCGTACGGGCAAATAGTTTTATATATATATATTATATTATATTATATTATATTATATTAATATATATATATATATATGTATTATATTAATAGATTGATTTAAGTGTATTAAGGTTATGTTAAGGTTACGTATGACATTATTTCCAGATAAGGAAGGCTTAAGAATAATCTTGAGGTTTGGGTAAATATGGTCAAAGGAGGACAAGTATTTTAGAAAAATATAGAATAAATATATGTGATATTTGGTGGATGATCTTTGTGTTTGCCAAAGTGAAATTGTGAAATCAATTTTGGATGAAGGAAATAGTGATTCGGCCACATAGTATTCATTAGAAACGGATGGTGTTTGATGGTGGATTTGGTTATATGATGATGATTTAAGTTTATTAAGCTGTGTTCAAAATCTATTTGAAATGAAACTAAGAAAATGATGAGGTGTGGAATTCGGCCATAAGTGGGATTTGAAGCAAATTGCATAATTTGTTCAGTTAAGCTATTGTTTGCCATGTATTAAGGTGTATTATGGTAAGTTTAATATTGATTATAAGTGCTCAATGTGCATGGTAGCAAGTTGTGCTTAGTGGTGTGATTCAACAAATTGAAGTGTGCTTCGTGCGTGCGAGAGTTAATTGTTACTCTTGGTGCATTAAGGTAATGGGTGTATTTAAAAAATTAATGGTATCGCTAATACCTTAGTTTTATTATTGAAATTGGTTTAAGCATACGTTGCATGAATAAATTCTTTTGATAATTATTTGGAAGTTGAAAATGCCAAATTATATGAGCTAGCATTGTTTGGGAGCTTGTCTACTAGGTTTTGGGAAAATTAATATATTCTGAATTAGAACCCACTTTTTAAGACCTTTTTTGTTGAAATAAAATTATATTAAAGTACATTTAGAGCCTCAAGACCTTTTGGAAGACCTTAGAATTCCTCCTCGCTCTTAGAATCATGAACGAATAATTGAGTTTTGCAATTGAATAATCCATTTTGGAAATTATGAAACAACCCATAATTATTTGATTTGGATATTTGAAGTATTTGCATAATTTTTAAAAGTTCATATGAATTATTGTTTCTTGTGAAATTTATAAAAGAGTGTGGGCTGCCATTGTTTAATTTGAACAAGCTTTATGCAAATGCATAAAATTTTTTTGGCATGATTTATATATAAAGTACCCTAAATATGCAAGTATGATTTGACTCCATATTATATTTTTAGAGAATTATGCCAATTATTTGAAAATATTTTTAGTACATATTTGAAAGAGATTCGGATATGTGAAATCCAAATTTTTTCACTTTATTTCTTATTTAAAAAACTAAGAAGTAATTGAGAATTCAGAATAATATTATGCAGGTCCGAAACCACCGAAACACTCAGGTTAGTGACGTGGGGCTCACTGACACGTAAATCGAGGTAAGGCTCTAAGCCCGAGAATTTCTTAAGAATTACATGTTTGAGTATGAATTGATGTTTAGAAATGAAAACTAAGGGATTGAAAGAGAAAAAGTTAGTAAGGTACGGGTTTTGCACTAAATCGAGCAAATGGGCTCGGAAAAGATAATAAATTCAGAATAAATTCAGAATAAATTCTAAAAATTTCCAAAAATTATTATAAAGCCATAGAAAATTAATATAAGATTGAATTTACTTGATAAATCAAAATAAAGTGAAAATATGGAGGTTTCGGGGATCAAATTAATTGTTAAGGTAAATTGAAAACGTTATGTCATTTTGCTCGGTATTGACCAAATCACGCAAAATGGGCTCAATCGGGTAATATTTCTTAAACAAGTGACCCCAAAATTTTTATGAAACATACTAGAGACATATTATAACACTTGAGAAGTGTAAATTTGGATAAAATTGGACTAGAATAAGTTTTCTTGAATTCTTCTAGAAGACGACAAAAATCTGTCCCCTTCAGCCTACCGACCCATCCCTCATCTTTGTTAATTTGAAGACCTTAAGACAATAAATTCAAGCCAAGTTTTTCAATTATGAAAGTAGACTTATAGATCTTTTAGGGGGCATAAAAATCAACCCCAAAGGACTTCTAGGCCGAGAGATATCCCCCTCCCTTCATTCCTGCAGGCGTCCTCCCTTTCCCCTCAGTGCGTGATTTTTTCGGCCACCTTTCGGCCAGATATAGGTGTCGGTCAAGAAGGATAAAATATTCCGCATCCAGTCCACTATAACATATAAACAATTCAGCCACAAAGAAGTTCTTTTGATAGGTGAAAAATGCAAAAGAAAAATGGTGGACGGATCTGCCCTATTTTTGGTAAGTGAAAAACTTAGAATTTTTTATTCTTTGGCTGAGTTTTCTCATATTTTTTGATGATTCTAAGCTCTATTCATATTAAATAACAGTGGAGGATCAATTTTGAGGAAGAAAAACGTGGTCAACGTTGGTCAAACTCGAGGTAAAGTTGATGGATAATGATGAAGTTCATATATGTTGTTATTTGGTGTTGTTGAAAGATTTTTAGTTAAGTGGACTTAGATGATTTAACTTCTAAGAATGATTTGAAGTCTGGACAGCAAGGTTTTGATATTTTTATGTGAAAATTTTGATGGCTCTAAGGTTATTAACGGTTAAATTTATACCGAGAAAGCCTGATTTATAGTTTAACTCAGTGTAAAATCGAAAAATGAAAGAATTGAAAATTTGACAAAGTGACTAGCTTGATTTATGAACTTGAATGAGTCATAAGGTTAATGAAGTAATGAAATGAGAAATTAGAATAACGAAATTTTGCCAAAAATGACACTAAATCAGTAAAACTGAGAAAATCAAAAAAGTTGACCAAAAAGTCAAAATTGGTCAAACTTTGAGAAGATAAATTACAATTTAGTATGTTAAGATGAAATTGATCAATATATGATGAATGGATTTTTTTTGGGCAGTTCTGGAATTCAGTACGTAAATCGAGGTAATCTCGAGACCCGACAAGTTTACGCTGCCCTACGATCTACTAGGTAAGAGATGCGATTTAAAGTAGTATTGGTATTCAATTACCTTACTTCAGCTTAAAAATGTGTTAAGCTTATTAGTTTTTACAAATAATACTTCTGAACCTAGAAAAGTTACTATGCACTCGAAAATCGACAAAACTGAAAGAAAAGCCCTACTTTTTGAGTTCTTCAAAAATGTACTTTTGATATCTATGACATGTTTTAAATGAAATTTGTTACGTGAAAATGAAAAATATGATTTCTACGAATTTATGAGTGAACAGACCCAAAATATGGTTAAATCATTATTTCTACAAGTTTACGGGTGAACGGACTCGAGAAATGATTAAAAAATATGATTTCTATGAATTTACGGGTGAACGAACCCGAGATATGATTTTCTATGAATTTACGAGTGTACTGACCTAATATATGATTTTCTACAAGTTTAGGGGTGAACGGATCCGAGAAATGATTTCAAAGAAATGTTTTGAGACTGAGGCTATATGTAAGCTATGAGAGCTCTCTTAAATTGTTGTGTGGGGTCTAGACCGTCGTGGAACATTCCTCATATCACTTGGTGTACGATTAGTCCCTTGTGGTGCATGTTGAACTGCGTCGGGTATTTGTACAACTCGGTGCGATGTTTACGCCACTCTCCATTAAAGGAAATATATGTTTAGTTGCGAGGGGCTCTGTAAGACCTTGATCCAGTCTACAGTCCCTTACCATGGCCATCGGTACTAAGTATAAGTGAAGCATCTATGAAAATTTTCTATGTGAAATGCATACATGAATATGACTCTTATCGTAATGAAAATGCTACCTAGTCTCCATGAAAAGAATCAGTATTATTTGAAAGAAAGAGTACTAAATTTTATGATTTAATTATTATGTACTCTGACTTGATTTGCTCTTTAAATGAGCTATGTGATATATGCTATGTGAATGATTTCCTACAGGATATTTGTTACATGATTTACATGCTATGCTATTTATAAGATGCATAATTTATAAATTACATGCTACCAGTTATGATATCACAAGTACTTTGACTTGTCTTTCGAAACTAAATATGTTTCGATTACTATTCACATGCATCATATTTTATAGAGCTCACCCCTTTATTTTTACCTCATAGATTATCTTAAATAATTTGTCACCCTACCTACCGTACAATAGTCGTGGACAGGCGGACTCAGCCCTTTCCAGGCTATTCCCAGTACTAGTAATGTATATTTTACTTTATCTACCAGACTTCTTGTAAAGCATAGACAATGTTGTAATAATGTTTTGGGTTGTAAAATAAGAAATATGAATGTAACTAAAGTTGTAGTAACGCAGTTTAAACCTTACTGTATATTCTGGATATGTAAAGTGTGGGAATGGGAATAGACGTATTAATAAGTAGAGGAAAGAAATTGAAATCGACTGGTTGCGATTATAAATTGCGTTTCGGTATATTAACGAAAGATTAAGAAATTGACACTGATAGGAATACAACTTAAGTAAAGGATATAAAAAAAATATAGCCCGTTTTTCGCTTTTTTGGGGCGTCACAGGATATGTTTGAAAATATTTTGAGACTTAGGCCACCCATAATACCTACCACGAGCATGTCATGCTGCGCCTTTATAGCGATTGATATTTGATGTTCATGTCCACGCAGCATGTTACATATGACTATCTACACGACGAGTGCTACTGGAGCCTATGCCCTAGCTACGTGCTAATTATTTGATATTTGACTTATTTGAATTGTTGTACGACCCTAATCCAGTCTACAGCCTAGCATGGGCATAAGTACTTTTTCCCTCTGTTAGGGACATTTGACTATTTAAACTGCATGATAGGTATAGAGTTCTTGCCTAGTCTCCATCTGAAAGTATGATTTGAACATTGTGATTAAACTTTGAAACTTTATTTGAATTATTTGAAAGCTATTTGAAATGTTATGATTTGACTTTTGAACTTATATTTGACCTGTATATGTGAAATATGACTTTTACGTTACATTCTGATTACGAGATTTTACACTTTAATATTTCGAATGAATACAGGATTTATACAACATCATTATGTTTATAAACTGTTTTGATGCTATGAAAATTTTAAATGCGTTCTTATTGGGCTTTTCCCAAAACTCATCCCTTCCACCTTTAAATTATTTGCAATGACCAACAGAGAACACATCTTAGGCTGGTGGACATGAGGCTTCCTAGGTTATCTTTTGTACTGTGTGAGGTATTCACCTCCATTTTGTTATTAATTTTCAGATAGTTGTACACAAAGATATGTAATCTAAATAATGAACGTTAGTTATCACCTTTAATTAAAATTATAGCCAATGATACATGATTTAATACATATATATAAAAGAATAATGTGATTTAATTACATGTTAAATGCATAACTATTTATTTGATTGAGCCAGGCACTAAAGTATTTCCTAATAAATTGTTCAGATTAACTAAGGAAATTAATCGATAACTTACACTAAGCATAAGACAACAATAAGTAAGAAATAAAAAAAAATCCGATTTTTCACATTTTTGAGATGTTGCACTAAACAAGATCTAGATTGGACTTATTGAGTCAAACCTGCCGTGGTAATCTTTGGGCCAAATCCATCTATAACAAAAGCCAAGCCTGATCCTGACTACTTGAAGGGTTTCACCTTGTAGTTTTCTGTCACTTTCTTTCTTAAGGTAACTTTTAAAGTTCTTGAATTGTTACACATAATTTTGTTACCAAATCAAGTAAATTAAGCAATTAGTGTAGTTAGAATTTGAATCTGCTGATTTTTATGGCAATCTTTAAAAAAGAAGTTTCATGGTTTTACTTATGAGTTCACAGAAGAGGTTGTGCGTGCTAAGCTTGGTTATGATAACCTGAATTTAGTCTCAATAAAGCTGACAATTACTGATGCTGAATGCTTTGTTTATTACTGGTTGCTTTATGGAATAATTTCTTGCCCTGATTCCAATCAAAATACTGTAATTGACATGAATAGCCTAATATATGTGTGTAAATATCTTGACCTATATCTTGGGTTCCAATGACTATACCGTGGTAAAATTCGTAACTCTCAAGCGGTAATGTATAAGCAGCACCTGACTCTGTGCATCTTCTTTGTTTATCCAACCGTAATCATTTGTTTATGAAGTGATAATTCTATTAAAATATAATTATTTGTGCTTAATTTTTTAATTAATTATTTTAATCTCCATATTATTTTCTTAATTATCCCATTAATTTAAATAAAATTCTCTTATGTGCAGATAAATTAAATCCGGATGAAACTCAGTTGTTTCAGTTAAAAATGAGCTGAAAATGAGCTAAAAAGGAGACTGGACCACTACCATTTCGTAGTCTGAGTCACCATTCGTCTGGATACGTGTGATGTCGGGTGTTCGTATTTTATTCGCCTCGAAAAAATAAGATCGACGGATACGGTGCCCACATTCTGGAAGACACACGTCGAGCCACATTGCACAGCCAAGTGGACTAGAAGACGAATGACGTGGAAATATCGACTCTACAGTGAATGGAATGAAGACAAGTGGCTAAACAATGCCAACTCATCTAGGATTGAAAATTACAATTGTACCCCCAATTTTGTGTATAAATAGAACATGATTAGCAATTGAAAAATCAAGTAATTTAGGGTAGGAGTAGTGTAGGTAAAGTAGTTTTTGTCACGACCTCATTCCGTGACTTACCAAAAACTACTACAAAATTATTTTCACCTTTTACTTTACTTACCTTTCTTTCCTCGACAGTTGGGATGTGATTCGATATTAGTCACCCACTCATATTCCTACTCAATACATATAGAATTTAGTATTCTTTTCGATAACATAAACTGTTATACAGTATTTATACATATACATCCCGACTGTACAATTGGTTACATAACTGTGCTTATACATTGTTCAGTACAAAATATTCTAGTGTGTATACCTCTTGTAAGATGGATAGGCAGCGGATACAATGAATGCTATACCTCAGCCGGGCTCACTCTACTGCGGATGATCTGTAGAGAGTGGAAAATAAAGGGGGATGAGCAAACAACGTGCTCAATAAGAAAATCAAGCAAACGAGTAGACAACCGCACTATCTACTGAAAATAAAGCTTTACCTTTCTTTCTCTCATCTCAAAACATGCATCAAAGTGATATAATAATAGTACGAAATAAATTCCATGTACTTAAAATCATGTTGAGTTATCAACTGTAGGCATTCATGCAAAACAATGCATCTTTATAAAATTTGGAATGTCTTTATCTCAATCATGTCATTTAGATTTAAATCACATTAATTATGGCAGTTCACAACACAACACAATCATCGGTTTTCGACCTATCTCTCTCAGTTCACAACACAACACAATCATCGTATCCATGTCAGAAGGCACAATTTCCAAACTGAGGCTAGCAAACTGGTCTAGCAACTCATGTTCCCTGACCATCATATACGATACCATCCCCAGGCTCTTTATGCTTAAAGCATCCGCTACAACGTTAGCCTTACCCGGATGATAAAGTATCTCACAATCGTAATCCTTTAGAAGCTTTAGCCATTTTCTCTGTCTCATGTTCAACTCTTTCTGTGAGAACAGATACTTGAGGCTCTTGTGGTCGGTAAAAATCTGAAACTTCTCTCCATACAAGTAGTGGCGCCATACCTTCAATGCAAACACTACTGCTGCTAACTCCAAATCATTGGTCAGATAGTTCTTCTCATGATCCTTCAGTTGTCTGGATCCATAAGTAACTACCCTCCCATCCTGCATCAAAACACAGCCCAGTCCCTGATACGAAGCATTGGTATACACTGTAAATCCTCCTGAGCTGGTAGGGATAGTGAGAATCAGAGCGGTAGTCAATCAACTCTTCAACTCCTAAAAACTCTTCTCACAATCCTCATTCCACATAAATGCTGCACCCTTCCTAGTGAGACGTGTCAACGAAACAGCCAACTTCGAAAATCCTTCTACGAATCTCTGATAATATCTTGCTAAACCCAAGAAACTCCTGATCTCGGTGACTGTCCTCGGCTATTCCCACTGAACTACAGCCTCAATCTTGGATGGATCTACTCATACACCATCTTTAGACACAACATGTCCCAAAAATGAGATCTGTGACAACCAAAAATCACACTTGTTGAGTTTAGCATATAACTTCTGCTCTCATAAAGTCTGCAATACAATCTTGAGGTGTCTCTCATACTCTTCCTCAAACTTAGAGTATACCAAAATGTCATCGATGAAGACAATAACAAACTAAGTCAAATATGGCTTGAACACATCGTTCATCAAAGCCATGAAAGCTACGGGAGCATTCGTTAATTCGAATGGCATAACCAAGAACTCATAATGGCCATATTGGGTCCTAAATGCTGTCTTGAGCACATCTCAACTCCTTACTCTTAGCTGATGATACCCAGACCTCAGATCAATCTTAGAAAAGACCTGCGTTCCCCGGAGCTGATCTAACAAATCATCAATACGTGGAAAGGGATATCTATTCTTGATGGTTGCCTTATTCAACAATCTATAATCAAAATATAATCGGAGGCTCCCATCCTTCTTCCTCACGAATAAAAATGATGCTCCCCAAGGCGAAACACTCGGTCGGATAAAACCCCTATCCAACAGCTCCTGTAACTGTCTCTTGAGCTCTTTCAGCTTAACTAAGGCCATGCGATACGGTGGTTTTGATATAGGTTCAGTACCAGGCACCAAATCTATACAAAATTCCATCTCTTTGCTTGGTGGTAACCCTGAGAATTCATCCGGAAAGACATTTGGGAATTCACTAACCACAAGAATGTCTGCCAACTCCGGATGTACCTTATCCATATCAACCATGTACGCAATAAAACCTTCAACATATTCATTTCTCAGTCAGCATAGTACATTATCAAGTATAGCTATAATTGCTATTTTTATTACTTTTGATCAAACTTTACAACAAATTTCGTAGGGTTAGGAAACACAACTGTCTTAGCATAACAATCTAAAACAGCATGGTTTGCAGATAACCAATCCATTCCTAATATTACATCAAAGTCGCTCATACTTAACAATATTAGATTGGCTGTCATATCCTTTTCCCTACTTTCAGCTTACAATCATTTAATATATACTCTACTAGCTGACTATCATCCATAGGCGTACTAATCAACATCATCTTATATAAAGGAGTACGCTCTATATACTTTGCTATCTTACATGCAAATGAAGGTAATATAAATGAATGCGAGGCATTAAGATCAATCAAAACATGTGCTTCTAAATCATAAATCAGGATGCTACTTCTAATCACATCTGATGAAGCATCAGCTGTCCCCTAGTCCAAGGCATGTACTTGCCCTCGTCCCATCACTTGCTTCCCTTTCTCTTCTGTCATCGCTTTCCTCCTCTGAGCAGACATGTCACCTGGAGCTCTCTGTGCAAACTCTAGCAATATACCATGGTTTCCCATATCGGAAACATACAATAGGACTCATCGGACAAGGTCTACCACTATGGTATCTACCACATCTATCGCACTGATCAGTAGTAAGCCTCGGTCCTCCAATCATAATGCCCTTTGTCGGAGCTATAGCCGGGTATGTAAGAAATCTCACATTCTTTTCCTGTACTTCCTCGATCTTTGATCTCTTATCGAAGAGTTTCCTCCCTCCTCGATATCCGAAACCTCGAGCACAATCACTCATCGACCTCTTTCTATCTCTGTCTCTGTCTCTACCTTTTCCCAGTGCTCTAAACTCTGAGGCATTTTTCTCATAATCTTGTTCACAAAGTTCGCCCTGTGCATTGCCTCATCGTAGGTAGAAATATCGAATGGAACCAGTTTAGACCGCAACACTGGTCTCAATCCATCGATAGACCTGTGGACCTTCCTAGTCTCGCTGTACATGGTATCGGGGTCATACCTTCTCAGGGCTAAAAATCTAGTCTCATACTCATCCACAGATAGACTCCCCTGGCTTAACCTCAAGAATTCAGCCTGCAGCCTCCGCTGTGCCATATCTGGAACAAACTACCTCCTTAAGGCATCCAGAAATAGCTCTCAACTAATCTCAACATGTCGAGCTCTCAATATAGGCCTGGTGGACTTCCACCAATGCTCTACCGTTCCTTTCAGTAGGAATGCAGCAAATTCGACCCTCTCTGAAGTCGTACACTCAAATAATCCGTACAACTTCTCCATCTCTCCAATCCATTCCTTAACAACAACTGGGTCCTTGACCCCACAAAAAGATGGTGGTCCAAGCTTCTGGAATTGTCGCAATCTATCTAAATCACACCCATATCCCAATCCACTACTCTCATGAACTGGTGGGGGTGTAGGAGTATCTGCACCCAGTGGCACTCAGGTGCAGGGTGTACAAGTGTGTTAGGTGCAACTGCCTCTCCTATCGCAGTCTCTGCATCCTGTCCCTGTCTTCCTAGCCTAGTCTGTGCCAGTATCTCCACTATCATCTCTAGGCTACGTTCAATCCTCGTGAAGCATGCCTCTACAGTCTCTGGTACCTCATTAGTACCCACATTCTCATCTCGGGTCTCTGACCTACCTCTACGGCCTCGAGCCCTACCTCTCGCCCCTCTACCACGGCTGGTATTAGCCATATGGACTAAATTCTTGCATTCATAATCATTTATTAGTTTGATTCCCATCTTGTATACACAATTGTAACTGAACAAAGCACAGTACTATGAGGATGTACACTTTCCTAATTACTAATACCGACATCACATCAGACCAACTCTGCTCTGATACCATTCTGTCACGACCTCATTCCGTGACTTACCAAAAGCTACTACAATTTTTTTTTGCTTTTTACTTTACTTACCTTTCTTTCCTCGACAGTTGGGCTGTGATTAAATATTAGTCACCCACTCAAATTCATTCACAATATATATAGAATTTAGTATTCTTTTCGATAATATAAACTGTTATACAGTATTTGTACATATACATCCTGACTGTATGTCACGCCCCGGAAACACAAAAAATAGGGCAAATTTAAAAACTTTTTACTCATTAATTCACAATTAAGGGTGCATTCCTGTGCAGTGTCATGCATCATCATATTTTTCATACCTCAAGATCTCATCACTAGATAACATGTATCGTATCATATACATTACTCAATATTAAGTTAATTAATCCTAATACATCCCATACAATGTTATACATCAAGTGTCTGCAATTACAATAATTGTCTGGGTACATGAAAAGATAAAAGATACCTCAAAATACAATATATGGCCTGGAGCTCAAGTCCTCCACTAGCTACTACTCCGTACGTCGCAGCGAAACCCTTTTTCACTTGAAGAAATTTGAGGGGGAAAGAAAACAGGGTGAGTTTCTAAATCGATCAGTAAAGGGGGTAAGGGACTCATTTTATAAACCAAAATGCACATCACAAAATATTTATTTGTATGTGAAACTCATTATACCCATTTGAAAACCATAGCATGAAGGTACTCAAAACGACATTCTCATATCTTAAATCATGTGAAAACATGAAGTAAAATACTCAGTATAGAGCAGTAACAAAGCATGTGAAAATAATGCGATAATCGCTTTCTCAATAAACGAGATAAAATCACTGTAACAGTAATGCACGTGGCGCAGCCACTAAACACACGTGGCATAGCCACTGATTTAAATTCACACGTGACACAGCCACTAAACACACGTGGCATAGCCACTGATTTAAATTCACACGTGGCACAGCCACTAAACACACGTGGCATAGCCACTGATTTAAATTCACACGTGGCATAGCCACTGATTTAAATTCACACCTGGCACAGCCACATGATAGGGTTTCACGTGGCAACGACCACCAAATATACGTGGCATAGTCACTGATTTAGATTCACACGTGGCACAGCCACATAATAGGGTCCTCACGTGGCAACGACCATCAAATAGGGTTCTCACGTGGCAACGGCCACCAAATAGGGTTCTCACGTGGCAACGGCCACCAAATATACGTGGCATAGCCACAGAATGGGGGATCTCACGTTACCAGAACAGAGAAGAATCGGGCTTACATGCTACCAGAGCAATGCCCAGTGTGTATTCAGAATCACACACCTAAGTCTTATCACATAAGACTGGTTTGCCTTCACGTAGAACTCATTGTGGTTTTTCTCTCATAAAACTCATTTAAAACCGTTTTATACTCAACACAAAACATATTGAAACCGAGTCCCAACCGGTAAAACACGCACACATTTCTCAAATCTCAAGATCGCCTTAACTTGGAGCCCAATTATAAACTCATAAAAACATTGGGCTCCAACCGGCTATAAAAATCGTGTGCATTCTCATCAAAACATAACACATCAAACATGCTTGTTTTATAAATCGCAAATCATGCTATAATCGTTCAAAATCACATACACAATTGGTTTAATTTCCCTTACCTCTTTGCACCTCGTATAGTGCAATCGTTTCCCCCTTGTCACGGACTAGTCTCGCACTCCACTCTGTAACTCCCGAGCTGTCTAAACGATGTTAAAACATCAATATTCATCATCACAGTAACCTCAATTCTCAAAATCGAGCATAATTACTCATAACACCTCAAATCTCTTGATTCTCGTAACTCTACCCCAAACTACAATCTCATTCACAACATCTCAACGTCCTACATTTCTCATGCCAAATTATCTATGCTAATTCACCACATTGTCTAAATTTCCATTTATAGCTCAAAATTCCCAAAATTACCAAAATTGCTAAATATCATTATCACTCCAACTACATTGTAATTTCATCAATCCCTAATCATTTTCTAACTATTTCAACACAATGCCCACAACTATCATTACCAAAATCATCTCAAATATCAAGATCGAGGTTTAGAAATTACCCAAAACTTGTGGAGAGCTTATCTCTTGCCTCGATTCAATTCGTCTTATGATTTCCAAGTATGTTGTTCTCCCTTTGATGAGGAACAACTTTCCTTCTTGCCACAGCCTCTGATTTGGATGAAAATGGGTGCTCTGGATGAGTGAGAAAGCTAGGGCTCGATGAAAATGGGGGTTGGAAGAGAGAGAAAATGAAATTACAGGAGAAAGCAGGGGTTCCTTATATAGACTGAGGGTAGGAGATCGATCTGGCTCTTAGTGAGATCGATCTGCATTTGAATTTGGGGACGATTTGGAGTAATTTTATGCCTAGGAGATCGATCGTCGAGGGGTGAGATCGATCTCTTTATGGCTTTATGAGATCGATCTGTTCCTTGAGGAGATCGATCTTCTCCCAAACAGAAACATTTGGAGATCGATCCCTTCCTCATGAGATCGATCTTCTCTCAAACAGAATCATAAGGAGATCGATCCTCTACCATTGGAGATCGATCTGCTCCTTAAATTTCTCATTCCTTGTCATTTTTAACTCACCAGATCGATCTCTCCTTCCCCAAGATCGATCTGACCTCTTAGTTTCACACTTATGTTAAACACTTACACATAAATCTCCAAATATAATTTTCACAATTCACGTAGCTTAATAAATTACACTTCAAGTTCTTATTACATCATTAAAATATATCTAAAATTCTCAAATCTCACATCCTCCCCACCTTAAAAAGAATTTGGTCCTCCAAATTCAACTCAACTAGTCAAATAGATGGGGGTATTTCTCCTTCATGAGATTCTCTAGTTCCCACGTTGCCTCTTCCATTGAGTGATGTTTCCACAAAACTTTCACTAATGGGATGCTCTTAGTTCTCAGTACCTTCTCATTTCTATCGAGAATCCGGACGGGTTCCTCAGTATAGCTCATATCCTCTTGAATGTCCATCTCGTCATACTCTATGACATGAGAAGGGTCCGAGTGGTACTTCCTCAACATAGACACATGAAAAACATTGTGTATTCCAGACATCTATGGGGGTAATGCTAATCTGTAAGCTACCTCTCCCACTCTCTCAAGAATCTCGAATGGTCCTATGTATCGCGGACTCAATTTCCCTTTCTTCCCAAATCGCATGATACCCTTACTGGGTGATATTTTCAGAAATACCGTATCACGGACATCAAACTCGAGTGGCCGTCTACGCACATCCGCGTAGCTTTTCTGTCTACCCTGTGCAGCCCGTAACCTCTCACATATGAGTTTTATATTCTGTACAGCTTGCTCAACAAGCTCGGGAGCACTTATCTTTCTGTCACCGACTTCTCCCAAGCTACAGGGGATCTACACCTCTTACCATATAGAGCCTCAAAAGGTGCCATTCCAATACTCGCATTATAGTTATTATTGTACGCAAACTCTGCTAGGGGCAGGTGATCATCCCATGATCCCTTAAAATCCATCGTACACGCCCTCAACATATCCTCCAGGGTCTGAATAGTCCTCTCTGACTGACCATCTGTCTGAGGATGATAGGCGGTACTGAAACTCAATCGAGATCCCATGGACTCCTGAAACTGGGTCCAAAATCTGGAAGTAAACCGAGAATCTCTATCAGAAGTAATACTCACTGGAGCCCCATGTAATCTAGCTATCTCGCTGACATACAGCTCAGCTAAGACATCTACAGTATCTGTGCTCTTGATGGCAAGGAAGTAGGCACTCTTGGTCAATCTATCCACTATAACCCATATAGCGTCACAACCTCTTCGGGTCCTCGGTAAACCCATAATAAAGTCCATAGTGACATGCTCCCATTTCCATGTAGGTACAGGTAAGGGCTGTAGTAGTCCTCCGGGCTTTCGATGCTCAGCTTTCACTTGCTGGCATACTAAACATCTGGCTACGTATTTCACCACGTCTCGCTTCATACCACTCCACCAGTACACCTTTCTCAAATCTCGATACATCTTAGTACTCCCGGGATGCATGGTGTATCGTGAGCAATGGGATTCTCTCAGTATCTGTCTCTTTAGGGTATCATCGTCCGGTACACAAATCCATCCTCTGAATCTCAACAATCCCACTGACTATGAGATCCGACTGTGAACTCTGTTCGGCTTGGCTAACCATATCTATCAATCTCTGATCACTGCGCTGCCTATTTCTCATCTGATCCATGATCTTGGGCTCTATTCGCAAGCTAGCCAAAAATCCAGTCTCTATCTCTTTAACTCTGATCCGGAGTTCGGTAAACTGCTCCAATAAATCACATTCCCTGATCATCATAGCAGATATCATACTCTTCCTGCTCAAGGCATCAGCAACTACATTCGCCTTACCCGGATGATATAGAATCTCGCAGTCATAATCCTTAAGGAGTTCCATCCATCTCCTTTGTCTCATGTTTAACTCTTTCTGATCAAAGAGATATCTCAAACTCTTGTGATCAGTGAAGATCTAGAATTTTTCCCCATATAAGTAGTGTCGCCAGATCTTCAAAGGCAAATACCACAGCGGCTAACTCCAAATCATGTGTGGGGTAATTTCGCTCATGGTCTTTCAACTGTCGTGATCCATATGCGACCACTCTTCCATGCTGCATAAGCACACACCCTAATCTTTGATGAGATGCATCACTATACACCGAAAATCCTCCTGATCCCTCAGGGATAGTTAACACAGGTGCCACTGTCAATCTCCTCTTTAACTCCTGAAAACTGAGCTCACATTGATCAGTCCATATGAACGGAGTCTCCTTGCGCGTGAGCTTAGTCAATGGGGCGACAATCCTAGAAAATCCTTCCACAAATCTTCTGTAATACCCTGCCAAACCAAGGAAGCTTCGTACCTCAGTAACTATCCTCGGTCTCTCCCAATTAAGCACATCCTTCACTTTACTTGGATCCACTGATACTCCTTCCTCTGAGACTATATGACCAAGGAAAAGCTATCCGATCCAGCCAAAATTCACACTTGCTAAGCTTTCCATATAATTGTTTATCTCGGAGTATCTGAAGTACTAACCACAAATGCTGTGCATGCTCCTCATACGACTGAGAGTACACCAGGATATCATCAATAAAGACTATCACAAACTTATCCAGATAGTCTCTGAACACCTCGTTCATCAATCTCATAAATGCTGCAGGGGCGTTCGTCAATCCAAAGGATATCACCAGAAATTCATAATGTCCATACCTTGTCCTGAAGGCCGTCTTTGGAATATCTTCTTCCTTGATCCTCAATTGGTGATAGCCCGATCTCAAATCAATCTTAGAGAAGACTGATGCCCCTCTCAACTGATCAAGTAGATCATCAATCCTGGGCAATGGGTATTTATTCTTTACCGTGGCTTTATTCAACAACCAATAATTTACGCATAATCTGAGACTACCATATTTATTCTTAACAAATAATACTGGTGCTCCCCACGGTGAAACACTAGGTCTAATAAACCCTCGATCCAATAACTCCTGTAGTTGTTTCTTCAATTCCTAGAGTTCCACTAATGCCATCCTGTAGGGAGGTTTAAAGATCGGCTAAGTATCTGGTACCAACTCAATGGTAAACTCCAGCTCTCTCTCTGGTGGTAAACCTGGTAACTCATCTGAAAAAACATCTAAAAATTCGCAAACCACAGGTATATCCTCAATCCTCGGATGTTCTCGCTCATCGTCTGAGATGAGTGTCTCATAACTTTCACATGAACAATCATATTTAATATTCTCCAAAATAATATTAAAATTCTCAAATTACTTACTAGAATTCCACATATTCATTTCCTCAATATCTCAACCGTACACTGTAAGGTTCAGGTAGGGAGAAAGTTACAATCTTAGTGTAGCAATCTAAACTCACTCGATTGGTTGCCAACCAATCCATTCCCAAAATTACATCAAACCCATGTATATTCAACATGATTAGATCTGCTAACATCACTCTATCTTCCACCTTTATCTCACACCCTTTACAGATTAACTCAGTTCTCTGGGATTCACGCATAGGGGTATTTACATGTAGTACATACTCTAGGGGTTCAAACTTCAAATTTAATCTACATGCAAAATGCGTAGAAATAAACGAATGCGTGGATCCTGAATCAATCAACACATGAGCCTTATGATTACAGACAGAGAGTGTACCTCTTATAGTTTTTGCAGAAGTGTCAGCGGTCTCCTTATCTAGGGCAAACACACGTCCCTGTGTAACAGGTCTCTTTCCTTTCTCTGCAGCAGTGGCCCGTCTCTGGGGATTCACTCTCTGAGGCTGTTGTCTAGTGGGCTCCAAGACATGTGGTTTCTGAGGTTGAGGGCAATCCTTCACCATGTGACCCATGTCTCCACATCTAAAACATCCATGGATCGACCCAGTATAACTTCCCTCATGCATTCGACCACAATTTTTGCAAAATCTTGTCTCAGGCCTGACATCTCGAGGGGTCTCTCTAATGTTAGGGTAACCTCTGGGTCTCTCTAATCTGCCCTTCTGTACCTCAATCCTTCCTCTTCTGAAGGAACCTCTCCGAGCCTCTACTTGGAAAATCGCTGGCCTCTTGCCCTTATCTCTATTCACTGCTCTGAGCTCATTCTGGGATTGTACCATTTCAATTCCTCTTTTAATCTCCTGTGCTCGTCTCAGAGCATCTCCAAACTCAGTAATACATAGCTCTATCAATCTATCTCTGATGACGGGCTTCAATCCATACACAAACTTCTCTGTGTGGAGCTCTTCACTCTTGAAGGTCTCTGGGTCATATCTCAATAACGCGGTGAATTGGCTCTCATAGTCATCCACAGACATGTCACCCTGTACCAAACTCAAAAACTCGACCTGTTTCTTTCTCTGGGCGGCTCGTGGTACATATTGGGTCCTAAAGGTTGTCTGAAACTCTTCCCAACCAATCACATCCTAGCGGGACATCAGAATACCCTGGGTAGTACCCCACCAATCTCGAGCTCTCCCCTTCAACATATAGATACTCATACTGACCCTCTCAGCATCGGTGCACCCCAGATAATCAAATATAATTCTCAACTCCGTCAGCCACTCCTTAGCCTCTGTAGGATCCTTCTTTCCCCTAAATGCGGGTGGATTCATCTTCAGAAAATCCTTCAGTCGGACCATACTTCTGTCCTCAGGCTGAGTGACGGGAGGTACGAGGTCCATCTGTACTGGGGGTATGGGAGGTCCTTGTGGCGGTGTAGGAGTAGTACCCGAGGCATTAACTCCAAAGTGTTACGCGAATAACGCTGCCATTTGCTCAAAATCTTACCTCACATCGGTCTCAATCTGATTAAATCGAGAATTAGGACTCTCTGGTTGTGGGGCAGGTGGTGGAGGGGACTCTGCCTGCCTCCTCGAACGACCTCGTCGTCCAGTCATTCTCTATCTTAACTCGTCTCCTGCACATACACATCAAAAATGATTGAAATCTCAATCCTCAGATTCAGTTCATGACCACACTATTACAAAAACTTGGGATGTATTCTATTTCACTTAACCGACACTGATAGTACTAGACACCCTAAGCTCTGATACCAAGAAAGCTCTGTCACGCCTCGAAAACGCCAAAAATAGGGCAAATTTAAAAACTTTTTACTCATTAATTCACAATTAAGGGTGCATTCCTGTGCAGCGTCATGCATCATCATATTTATCATACCTCAGGATCTCATCACTAGATAACATGTATCGTATCATATACATTACTCAATATTAAGTTAATTAATCCTAATACATCCCATACAATGTTATACATCAAGTGTCTGCAATTACAATAATTGTCTGGGTACATGAAAAGATAAAAGAAACCTCAAAATACAATATATGGCCTGGAGCTCAAGTCCTCCACTAGCCACTACTCCGTACGTCGCAGGGAAATCCTTTTTCACTTGAAGAAATCTGGGGGGGAAAAGAAAACAGGGTGAGCTTCTAAATCGCTCAGTAAAGGGGGTAAGGGACTCATTTTATAAACCAAAATGCACATCACAAAATATTTATTTATATGTGAAACTCATTATACTCATTTGAAAACCATAGCATGAAGGTACTCAAAACGACATTCTCATATCTTAAATCATGTGAAAACATGAAGTAAAATGCTCAGTATAGAGTAGTAACAAAGCATGTGAAAATAATGCGATAATCACTTTCTCAATAAACGTGATAAAATCACTGTAATAGTAATGCACGTGGCGCAGCCACTAAACACACGTGGCATAGCCACTGATTTAAATTCATACGTGGCACAGCCACTAAACACACGTGGCATAGCCACTGATTTAAATTCACACGTGGCACAGCCACTAAACACACGTGGCATAGCCACTGATTTAAATTCACACGTGGCACAGCCACAAGATAGGGTTTCACGTGGCAACGGCCACCAAATATACGTGGCATAGCCACTGATTTAGATTCACACGTGGCACAGCCACAGAATAGGGTCCTCACGTGGCAACGGCCACCAAATAGGGTTCTCACGTGGCAACGGCCACCAATTAGGGTTCTCACGTGGCAATGGCCACCAAATAGGGTTCTCACGTGGCAACGGCCACCAAATATACGTGGCATAGCCACAGAATGGGGGATCTCACGTTACCAGAACGGAGAAGAATTGGGCTTACATGCTACCAGAGCAATTTTCGGTGTGTATTCAGAATCACACACCTAAGTCTTATCACATAAGACTGGTTTGCCTTCACGTAGAACTCATTGTGGTTTTTCTCTCATAAAACTCATTTAAAACTGTTTTGTACTCAACACAAAACTTATTGAAACCGAGTCCCAACCGACAAAACACGCACACATTTCTCAAATCTCAAGATCGCCTTAACGTGGAGCCCAATTATAAACTCATAAAAACATTGGGCTCCAACCGGCTATAAAAATCGTGTGCATTCTCATCAAAACACAACACATCAAACATGCTTGTTTTATAAATCGCAAATCATGCTATAATAGTTCAAAATCACATACACAATTGGTTTAATTTCCCTTACCTCTTTGCACCTCGTATAGTGCAATCGTTTCCCCCTTGTCACGGACTAGTCTCGCACTCCACTCTGAAACTCCCGAGCTATCCAAACGATGTTAAAACATCAATATTCATCATCACAGTAACCTCAATTCTCAAAATCGAGCATAATTACTCATAACACCTCAAATCTCTTGATTCTTGTAACTCTACCCCAAACTACAATCTCATTCACAACATCTCAACGTCCTACATTTCTCATGCCAAATTATCTATGCTAATTCACCACATTGTCTAAATTTCCATTTATAGCTCAAAATTCTCAAAATTACCAAAATTGCTAAATATCATTATCACTCCAACTACATTGTAATTTCATCAATCCCTAATCATTTTCCAACTATTTCAACACAATGCCCACAACTATCATTACCAAAATCATCTCAAATATCAAGATCGAGGTTTAGAAATTACCCAAAACTTGTGGAGAGCTTATCTCTTGCCTCGATTCAATCCGTCTTACGATTTCTAAGTATGTTGTTCTCCCTTTGATGAGGAACAACTTTCCTTCTTGCCACAGCCTCTGATTTAGACGAAAATGGGTGCTCTGGATGAGTGAGAAAGCTAGGGCTCGGTGAAAATGGGGGTTGAAAGAGAGAGAAAATGAAATTGCAGGAGAAAGCATGGGTTCCTTATATAGACTGAGGGTAGGAGATCGATCTGGCTCTTTGTGAGATCGATCTGCATTTGAACTTGGGGACGATTTGGGGTAATTTTATGCCTAGGAGATCGATCTGTCGAGGGGTGAGATCGATCTCTTTATGACTTTATGAGATCGATCTGTTCCTTGAGGAGATCGATCTTCTCCCAAACAGAAACATTTGGAGATCGATCCCTTCCTCATGAGATCGATCTTCTCTCAAACAGAATCATAAGGAGATCGATCCTCTACCATTGGAGATCGATCTGCTCCTTAAATTTCTCCTTCCTTGTCATTTTTAACTCACCAGATCGATCTCTCCTTCCCCAAGATCGATCTGACCTCTTAGTTTCACACTTATGTTAAGCACTTACACATAAATCTCTAAATATAATTTCCACAATTCACTTAGCTCAATAAATTACACTTCAAGTTCTTATTACATCATTAAAATATATCTAAAATTCTCAGATCTCACACTAAACAATTGGTTACATAACTGTGCTTATACATTGTTCATTACAAAATGTTCTAGTGTGTATACCTCTCGTAAGATGGATAGGCAGCGGATACAATGAATGCTATACCTCAGCCGGACTTACTCAATTGCAGATGATCTGTAGAGAGTGAAAAATAAAGGGGGATGAGCAAACAACACGCTCAGTAGAAAAATCAGGCAAGCAAGTACACAATCGCATTATCTACTAAAAATAAGGCTTTACCTTTCCTTCTCTCATCTCAAAACATGAATCAAAGTGATATAATAATAGTACAGAATAAATTCCATGTACTTAAAATCATGTTGAGTTATCAAATGTAGGCATTCATGCAAAACAATGCATCTTTATAAAATTTGGAATGCCTTTATCTCAATCATGACATTTACATTTAAATCACATTAAATATGGCAGTTCACAACACAACACAATCATCGATTTTTGACCCATCTCTCTCAGGTCTAACTGTATCATGAAAACAAGTGATATATCATGCGAGACTCAGTGGTTAAATGCAATACTCTCCTGGACTATGGCCATATCCTATAATGTGAAATCACAGGCAACACAAATCTCAGTGTGCGGGTATCACTGCTGCAACGGGAGGGGGGGTCAGTCTATCACAACCGCCAGCTATATACTCCACAACTCCACACAACATACGGTACAATGTACTCCATGCCACTCGCACGGTACAACGTACTCCTGTGGACCCTCTCCTCATGGTCGAGATGCCTGCCATAGGTCTTAGTCCTCACACCACGAAAATACATCATAGTCGGGGTGCTTGCCATAAGTCTTAGCCCTCATACTATGGAAATAATGCCACGTCTCTAAATCCACGTGCGAACATCTCAACAGTGTGACACTCAGTCTACACGGAGGAAATCGTCATGGGTTTTGCTCTTTAACATGTATTATATATCACGTAAAACAACAATGCACGTCTTTAGTGTAACTCACAATCAGCACTCCGCCTCTTAAACACTGTGTATGCATCTCAAAATATCAAACATTAGTGCAAGTAACCTCTAGCACTAGGTTAATGAATATTTCTCATTTCAAATCAAGTACGACTTATCACTCAAGTACTTTATCAGGTATAAATCATGAAGGATCGAGTACGAGCAATGCTCCCAGTACTCTATCATGTAAAACTGAGTATGAGCATAGTTCCCAATACTCTATATGCATCAATCACAAACTGAGAATGAGCAATGCTCCCAATACTCTAACATGCATAAAATAACATTAAAATTTAGTACGAGTAAACACTCAAGTACTATATGATGCATATCTCAAAATATAGTGCGAGTAATCTCTAACACTTAAGGTTTTAACATAAAACGAATAGATGGCTTATTCAATTCACAACTCACTCATTTCAAATCAAATTAGCACTTAAATGGGTTGTTTTCGCATATACATGAAAGCCTTAGCTATTCTATCATGCAACTCATGCATTTTGGGTCACAACATGCTTTTTAGGCTTTTTATCCTATTTTTGGATAAAACACACTTTATCTCATTAATCTCTATCACACAAATTAAGCCTATTCATGGGCATTCATATAAGATATAGTATCGAAATACTACTCAAAATATGTGTAGTCATCTCTAGCTACTCACGAAATTCCTTTACATCAGATCACGTCAAGTGACCTCTCTTCCTCGATTATGCTCATTCTTACAGTCCGATCAGCTTCCAATATGATTTTCGAAGCTGTTATAAATATTGACATTAGTATCTCACTCTATAGTGATTTCATTTGCCAACACTCAATTTAATACTTAGTATTCCTCACTTACTTCAAATATGGTATAAAACCACATTTCACATAACTATCTTTGCTTCTCCTTATTTCCAATTTATGCATTTCATAAGATTACCTCATAATCTTCCATACATGCATATTTCATCATTAAATCAATGTTAACATCATTTTCTCATCACTTTCTCATTTTCTCACCAATATCTAGGTTATGGTGATTTTTCATGTTCTTTTCATTTCCAACAAATCATATATACACTAATAATCTCATCAATACATCTAGTTTAACATATATCAACTTGGTGTATTAAATCTTACCTTATTAAGATTTCTTCCTTTTTCACCAAAATGGTAAAATCCTCCTTGCTCCTTGAACTCTTGATTTCAATCTCATGTTTTCAAGTATGTTGTTTTCCTCTTTGTTAAGAACAACTTTGCTCACTTATATCTCACTGACAACTGATCACAAACTGAAGTTTTCTAGTGTTTATTGGCTAGGTTTAGGTTCAGTTCTCAAATGGAATAGTAACTCTTGAGAAAATGAAGTGCAGAAGTCCAGTAATTATAGAACTGCCTTGATGAGATCGATCTGCTACCCTAAGAGATCGATCTGCTCTGTATTTGTTCCTCTCAAAATCGACCTTTCAAATCCCAGGAGATCGATCTACTCTTACATGAGATCGATCTGTTGCAACATAGAACCTTAAGGAGATCGATCTGCTCTTGCATGAGATCGATCTGTTGTAAGTCAATAGCTTAAGGAAATCGATCTGACCCTTCAGAGATCGATTCCTTCAATACAGAATGCTCAGCAGATCGATTTGGCCCCATTGGAGATCGATCTGACTTGTTTCATCCCTCAAATAAGAGCATTTTTGGCTCTTCCAGACCGATCTCTCATCCCATGAGATCGATCTCTCATTCACATTTTTCAGATTTCACTGCAGTTTTTTGCAGTAACTTATCTCAAACACTCTTAATTCTGCTGCTATGGTCATTTTCTCATCCAACCACATTTAAGGCTTGAAAATAACATTCATTCATACTTTATACACATTGAAACTTGTGTGCATTCATTGTATAGCCAAAGGTATACAATATATCACCAAATGGAAGTATAAACTCATTCCATTTTACTTAACCACTCAATTTTCCATATATTCTCATTCATCACATACTAAAGTCCATTTCTTATTATTCATACATAACGTAACTTGTACGTACATCACCAACTCATATTACAAGTATGTACATTCAATCTATGGACTTTACATCATTCATGCTTCACATAGCATGTACATGTATGTACTTATGAATTTGAGGGTATTACAGTTTTTTGGGTAGAAGTAATTTTAGGGTAGTCTAGGATAAGAGTAGTGCTAGGGTAATTTTAGAATAGTTTTTCTTTAAAAGTTTTCTCGTTAGCCATCATGTTGTTTAGTTACTGTTCATAGCAATTTTCATTTTTATGAAAAGCTTTTTCATTTCTAGTTCTTTAGTATTTCACATTAACTAATGACAACCATTTCCATTTTCTTCTTCTCGGTTTTGTTAAAGTTTCATTCCTTTATTTTTTTTATGTTTGGGTTTTCATGAAAAGATTATATTTTTCTATTGTTGTTCTCGGTTTGAAATTTTTTTTTCTGTTTCCTTTTCCTAGTTGCTGATAGTTGGACCAAAAGAAAGCATTAAGCTGGATGGTATCACTAGCCACCATAGCTCTCGATGGATGGCAGTGTTTTGAAGCTTGGACAGTAGCTTCATCTCCTTCATTTCTCATGTCATTTTATTTATCCCGTATTTCCATTGCTTACTTTAGCTTAAGTATAGATTAAGTTTTTGCCAACAGAATAGGTTTTTACATTAAGTTGCTTGGTCTTTTAATTTCCTGTTTAATTTATACTTATCATCTATTGCCCAATTACTGTATTTTGCCCTTCCATGTATTCTCGATTTTGTTGGGAACTAATCTATCTTACGGATTCTCTTGCTTCGGTTTAACATTCAACTACTAACTCTACTCATGCCTTCTCTACTTTGAGTTGAATGAATATTACTGCCCTGTAATCTCTGTTTCATTATCTAATTCCATTTAATACGTTAGATTAACACCTCACTGCTCTGTATTTTAGAACATCAAGCTTTCGATTATTATTTTCGCATTTAGGTTATATTTGTTTTGCATTTACTCATCTCGAAATTGTCTTGTTTTTCTTCTTTTAATTTTTGCTGGATGGTACTGATGAGGGCAGGTTTGCTGCCGTGCGGAGCAGAGTATAGGATGAGTGAACTAATGCAATGGACATGGGTTACACACTCTCATCTGTTCTGCTCTGTTCTTTAACTATTGCATTGTTCATTTGAGTTTGTCTATTTAATCAACATTACTCTTTAAGTTGCTTAGTTTCTGTTATGTTTCTAATGGTGTTTTTGTTTGTTTATATTGTTTTTGCTGGTCGGTGTTGTTGTACAGAGGCTGAACATGGATCAACAAGGAATTAGGTGGACTGAACTTACGTTGGACGAGTTGCCTGGTAGCAACAGTGGCATTATTTCTTTCTCTGTTCGGTTCTTTTGTGTAGTATAGTTGCTGGATGTGTGCTACTGAAGGCTAGAATGGTTGAAGGTCGGACGGGCTGTAACTACTGCTCTCGAAGGATTGGCAGCGAGCGATGATAGGCTGGTGATAGGAGCTCTACCTCTAATCCTGCATCTGCTACTGTGAAGCCATCCGTGCCTAGTTTTTGTTGTGTTGGCCAACCTAGATAGTGCTGTCACGACCCGAAACTATCCAAAAATCAGAGTAAATTTTTCGCGTTTTGTTATTTTCTTTCATGCTTACCTGTCCTCTGATCGTGACCACACTCCACTAACTAATTGGGCTGTGCGTCAATGCCAGTCCCACCATTCATTTACCATATAACTTAATTCTTTCTCAGTCATTTATAAGTATTTACAATATTTATACATCCCCTAAAATTACTTACAAACATGTTACTGTGCTATGCTTATTTAGATACAATATGTGCAAGTGTATATACCTTAACTGATGGGTAGCAGCGGATATTCGGAATGCAGTACTCAGTCGCCTCCACATCTACTGGGGATTATCTATGTGAGAAAGTGAAAGGGGTGAGCACATCAAGCTCAGTAAGGCAATCCTACGAACAAGTAGGTAACCATACTACCTACATGAACGTGGTGCCATGCATAAACCACCCTTTCTCCACACATTATGAAACAGATGATATGAGTTATGATGTTATGTAAATCCATTCGCATGGCAAAATTCAACATGCAATTATTTCAAATCATTTCTTTCTCATTTAAAAATTTCATAATAAAGTCAGGACTCGACCCCTCCTTCGGGTGATCCTGACTCACACAAAACCATGAAAATCAGTTTACATCACACATGGGTTTAAAAAGCATGGAAATAACATCATGCAAATATAGTTTAAAACCCAGTTTTGATCTCATAAAAAACGTCAACATGCGAGACTAGGCAACATCTGTATATCGGTAATAACCAGGACTATGGCCGTGTGTCTTCGTAAGCCCCTTTGCTACACGGATCCTAGTGTACGGGGTCTCACCCTGATCGGGCACCGCCCGGGAGGTGGGTCCGTCCATCTCGTTGGTCTTATCCGATCCCACGCATCCGAAGATGCCGTATCCGAAGATACCGTATCCGAAGATACCCCGTATCCGAAGATACCACACGGTACATCGTACTTCATGCTACTTGCATGGTACATCGTACTCTATAGACCCATATCGCTCTAGGTACTCCAGCCCAAATGGCCTACTTCCCACAGAGAGGTTTTGTTTCTTATATCATATCTCAATACTCATGCCATGTCTCAAAATGCACGTGCGAGCCTATTTAATCGGTGACACACAGTCTACTCGATGCTCCAACACGGCTCATCGCATGTTCTCAAAAAAATCAGTGCGAACGATGCTCAGCACTCTCATCAAATCAAGTAAAACTGTCAGAGCCCGCGTTACATCCCCACAAGGCCGCCAACCTCATCCCTCACTCTCACCCCACTTAAGAGGTCTTTTGAGCCTGTTGGGCCTTTTGGCTGACTCCAAGGGCAGACAGCGCTACTCTCAACAAATCCAGTAAAACTAGTGCGAGCTAGGCTCTAGCACTCTATATATGAATCACATGAAAATCTTATAAAATCTGGTGCGAGTTAAACTTCAGCACCCTATCTCGAAAATCATATAAAAATATGGTACGAGTTAGACTCTAGCACCCTGTCACGAAAATCATGTAAAATCAGGTGCGAGTTAGACTCCAGCACCAATGCATGTAAAACTCTAGTGCGAGCTCTTGCTCCAGCACTAATGCATGCATCACACAAATCAAAAACATCGTGCGAGCTGAGCTCTAGCACGTCACATGTCAATAAAAACACGTAGGCGGCTCTGTTTCCTCAAAACAGTTTTCAAAACAATTATATCGTTGAAAGTATGCAATGTTGTGCATTTTCTTTCAAGGTTAGCCAGCCTACTCATGCATGCATTAAAATGTCTCCAGAACGAGCAGAAACCTCTTGTTCTTGCTCCTCCCAATTTTTCCTAAATTTGTAAATTTTACCCTTAACAAGGGTATTTTGGTAATTTGCCCATTCGGGGCACTAAAATTATTATTTGACCTCTAGACCCTTCCGATAATTTTTAAAGACTGCAAATGAACTTAAAATTTCGTAAAGTTACCTCTAGCAGTCCGCAGAATTCCCTTACCTTATTTTCCTGTCGAGTCTGACCTTTTCTTTTCCACTGTTGTCTCGTCGCGCAGTCCGATATGCTCCCAATCAAACCTCAGAACTGCGTATAATTATTCCTCAGGTCAGATATCATACAATTTAATTGTATTTCCTATTTTCTGGGCTTAATTTAAATCATTGGGCCCATTTACCCCTATTGGGCCCGATTGCACCTTAATGGGCCTTAATTAGCCTTAAGCCCGTTTTCCACTTAATTCTCACATTATCGAGGCCTATTGGGCTCATTGGGCCCACCAACAATTTATTGGCCCTCGTTCTAACTCTCGAATAGTTCAATTTATTGTTTACGATAATTTATCTAAATTTTCATAATTTAATTCAATTATGCGAAATTTAAATTCATATCACGCATAACGATGTAAATTATCGTAAATAAGGGCTACTTACCCGAGATTCCATGCTAGTATGCAAATCGAGGCTGTCTCGAGCTCTCGTTGGATGCCAATTGTCGAGCTACACAATTTCATAATTTTCCGGGTAAATTTCCAGTCGAAAATTAATTAAATAAAATATTCTAAAATTTAAATCGATCAATTTCGACCACTACTGACTTACCCGAAGCTCGATTGCATCGTCGAGATTTTTTTCCAATTTTTCCTCTTTTTCTTTTTCCCTTTTTCTTCTTTTTTCCCTTCTTTCTTGGCTGAACCGATTCAGTCCGGTTCAGATCGGTTCGGACCGTCGGTTCACCCCGGTTCACTCCGATTCGCTCCAGTTCACCGCCTTGCCGGTCGGTTCTCCATCGGCTTCTGCCACCAGTGGCTCCGTTGGGTCGTCCGCATCTCAGATCTGGGGTCGGTTTCACCCAAGTCCGCCGGAAAGTCGTCGGTCCGGCCGTTCTCCTCTCGGTCTTCGGAACCCATTTCGGGTCTTGGTCGTCGCCGACGATTCCGACAGTTCCGTCGGCTGCTACCGGTCTCAAAACAACCGGCTCCTCCTCCCGATCATGACGGTGGCCCCCGCTCACGCCCAGCTGCCGTGGATCGCCGGGACCGATCCCTTTTCTCCCGTCGGTCTTTCTCTCCCTGATTCGTCGGATTCCGGCGTCGGTTGGTCGTGCTGCCGGTACCAGAGAGATCGCCTGAAGCTCCTCTTCCTTTTTCCGGTGGTCGCCTGGCCGTTGGTCGCCGGACGGCTCGCCGGTCTTCTCCTTGGGTTGGCTTCGTTTTCCGTCTCTACTTCTCTTTCTCTCTCCCCGACCCGTTTTCAGATTTCCTTCCTTTTTTTTTCAGATTCTCTTTTCTTCTTTTTTTATTATTATTATTTATTTAATTATTACACTATTCATTAAAATAATCTACAATAATCCAAAATATCTACAACTTATATTATTTTATTCTAATTTAATTTAATTAATTTAATTTAATTTATTAAATACATTTTTCTTCAATTTTCGATATTATTCCTTCGTATTTTCGAGGTATTGCTCCGGGTAATTTTTCGGTATTTCTAAAAATTCTGGATCTTGATCAATTGGACTCAAAATTATATAATTTCCTCATTATTGATCAAGATATTCTAAATCCTTATTTTTAATTAAAATTTTCTTATCGAATTTATTCCGACTTTCGGTCTTTTGACCGTTTTGCCCTTACACGTGTTCAGGATTAATTTAACCCAACTTCCTTTCATAAACACTCACTCACTTCGCATTTTAAATCCTTATTTCCAATCCGAATCCCATTTAGTTAAATTTTTGACTGTTTTCATCCCTCATAAAAATTTACGATTTAATTTCGGGTCTTACAAGTGCAACGTTGTGCTCTTGGCACATGCGAATCAGAGCAGGGACGTGTGTGTTGGTACAAGCGACGCAAGGTTGATGGTGCAGGGAACGGACAGTACCTGATGCAAAAGTAGCCGAAAAACGCCTGAATGCAGCAGCAGAAAAATGAAACGTGCACAGTATAGTGGACGGGTTTACCAACTGGCTGGGAATTTGGCTAAGGCCACGTTTGGCAACCCTTAAATTTCCACATTCTATTTATCATGTCTTATATTAATTGCTAAATAGTTTTATGCATCATTTGTTAACTTAGGTAAAAGTAGGAATTTTGAAATTGAATTTGCATGTTAGTTACATTGTCTTTGTTAGTTAGTTTAAGCTTAGTTTTAATTTATGTTAATAGTCGATTTATATAATAGGATTTAGGACTTAACGTTAGTGTAGAATTTATGGTTGCATTTAGAATTAAATTAGAGTAAAATTGTTTCATGCATTTTTAATTTAGTCTTCATTTTAAATTTAAAAATCCAAAAACATTTATTTTTCATGCATTATTTAGTTTTTATTATACATTTTATTAAGTTAGTAATTAGTTAGAATTATAGTTAATTTAGGGTCATCTTATAGGTATTTAATTTGTTAATTACATTTAGAAATTTCTTTAAGTTAATAGAATTTTATTTTATTAGAATTTAGGTTAGATTAATTTGCATTTTTGTTTTCAAATTATTAGATTAATTACATGCATATTTTATTTTAGAATTGTTTAATTTTAGTCTAATTAATTTTGTTTCTTTATTTTTATATTTAGTTTATTGGTATTAATTAATTTTAATGGTATCAATTATCTTTTGTAGGTTATTGTTTTTAATTGATTGGAGCTTTGTAAGTAATTTTAGCTCTGTTTTATTTTCTTTATTTTATAATTTTTATTGTTTTCAATACTTTTTAATTGTAGCCTTGTAGATCACCCACTAAAAATCCATAATTTGCTGGGATATACCTAGGGTAAAATTAACCAGTTTATAATTAGGCTAATTAAATTCTCTGTGAGACGATAATCCGGACTCAAATCTCATTATTACTTGTATGACCCGTGCACTTACGGATAACATGTCTAGGTCACTTAGAGTGGGCATAGTCTGAACCAAGTCTTTGGCGCCGTTGCCGGGGAACCTTAATTAGCCAGTAATTAATATCGGTGAAATTATGCTTAAGTATAATTTTAGCATGTAAATACTTAGGTTGTGAATATTTAGAGCTTTAATCTAGATTAGTTAATTTTCTCTTTCATAAAAAATTAAAAAAAAAATTGAAAAATTAAAAAAACTTCTAAAAAAATTCTGATGACTTTTTTATGTTTGCATGCGTAGAGCCAAGAGTTATGATTGTTTTCCTTTAGATCTTGAAATTGAACGAACTCTTAGGAAAATTAGAAAGGATTCTAGGAAATTAATAGTTCCGTTGAAAAACATTACGGCGGAAAATAGAGAAATTAGGACCGTATGAGATTATGCGGTACTGACTATTGGAGGGTATTATACTGGCATTAGGCCACCAGCTATCCCTGCAAACAATTTCGAAATTAAGCTTTCAATCCTCCAGATGATCCAAACTTCTTTACAGTTCAGTGGGCTTCCTCATGACGACCCACATGCTCACCTAAGGTAATTTTTGGACCTGTGCAACACCTTCAAGCACAATGGATTATCGGATGATGCGCTTAGGCTTAGGTTATTTCCCTTCTCGCTTAGGGATAGGGCGTGACACTGGTTAATTATCCGAATCTTCTAGGGGATTTTATTTGTGGATACATTTCCTTTTAAGGATATTGACAGAGAAACATTTCCGCATATGCTAGATTACCGAAAATTCCCGTAATGTATTTTTGGCAAGTTAATCATGTTTCAATGTGATGGAACTTATCTTTAGATCTTCAAATATCTCTTTCGAGTTTGTTAATTGGTGTTATCTTGGATTGGTTAATTTTAAGATTTTTTTTCCCTTACATTGAAGTACAGATTGGCAATTGGTTTTAGTGGTTTAATACTTAAAAAGTACTAGAATCCAAGTTGTTTGTTGCTCTAGTTGTTCTGTCATTTCTTGCTCATTAATTTTTGCCCCATGTTTGTTTACCACTTGGGAGGCTTGGTTTCATATCTTGGGTTTGTTGTTGTTTCATATTCTGGTTGGGCTTCTTCACTTGTTGGTAATTAGCTTATATGCTTGTTGCTTAACATATTCTAACTTCAAACTTGTGCTTTAATACACAGTCAATTCTTAACAAATGTTTGAACTAAAATTTCATTTATCTTTCTGATTCCTTAATCTAACCTGAAAGGTTTTCCGTTTCTTTATTCATGCCTATGTTTTATAAGTTCGGACACCTTCTTAATGGTGATAAGCTTGGCTTCAAGCTAAGCTTTGATAGAGGCCATGAATCTGTTAAGCTATCACCGGAAAATGGTGTATAGAACAGCACAAGAAGGCTTTCTAATAGAAAGTTTCTCAACTTATTGCAGAAGCCCTTTTTCTTTTGACTGGTTTCTGCTTATAGAATATTAACATGCCTTTCAGACTTTAGGTGTGATTTTCTTCGTGAACAATTTCTTTGAGAAGCGGTATCTTCATAGAAGTAATTCGAGGGTCTAAGTTAATGTTGAACACATGTGGTTGTGAGGGGAATGGAGTCAAAAGAAGCTAGTAGCTTCGGGTTTCACTGTTCAGATATTGTGTACGCAATTTTAAAACAAGCATTTTTATAGGCAAATCATAGATGAGGTATTAATCATGATATTGAGATTTGAACTTTTAGGCTGTTGGATAGGAGGAGTCCATGGCTATGCCACAGAGACCTTCTTTGGCTTTGATGTCTCGCTGCATCCTAATGTATCCTTTTTCACCCCATCCTGTGCCCCATGAGTTCTTGATAAGCCAATATTTAATACCGTCATCAGAGACACCATAACCAACAGCTGTAACACCATGGTCCAGTTCGGTTCCACAATCTCCAGTGAAAATTCCACTTGAGAAGAATTGAAAGGCAGAACCTCCGGCATCAATGGACACTGATATTGGTTGGCTTGCAACAGCTTTCTGTAATGCCTGTTCGTTATTTGCAGGAACAATCTCATAGCCAGTAATCGTAGCTGCATGGGAAGCCTCCTCTGCAGTTTTGCAGGTACCATCATCGTCCTTGAAGGGGTAAGTGGCTTCAGATGCGATGCCATGATTTCGGATTATGAATTCAAAGGCATCTTCCATTTCACCACCTTCACATCCCTGATCCTCCCCCTTGGTGTCACAGTCAACTAGCTCTTGCTCAGACAAGGAAACTAATTTTCCCGTGGTTAGTTGGTGAATTCCTTCTGTTGCTGCCACGGCTGAAAATGCCCAGCAGCTACCTGCATTTTAAATGGTATTCATTATTTTTGTTCATCAAAGTAAGTAGGGTTTATTTTGTATGCTTTAACATTTACTTAATGCTTACCGCACTGGGATTGGTCCTTGATGGGTGTAACAGCTCCCTTTTTCCTCCAGTCTATACTGACAGGCAAAGCAGTCACGTTCTTATACCTGAATGGTGTCTCTTTCGTCGATGTCAGTCCTTACAGCCTCCTGTATCCGTTCCTGTAAGCCCTAAACTCTTCGTTGGTCTGGCTGGTCTGCAAATTCATTGATGCTTAGCTTGTAAGTTTGGTTCCCTGCAGCATTAAATGACTCTATAAACTCCACATTGCTTTTGAATATTTTGAAACGCATTTCCTTTTCTGCATCGTTCTTATAAACTCGTCCATGTTCTACCATCAACTGCTCGTGCTTCTCCGACAGGTATGACTCGTGTAGTTTGCGAGACATAACAAGTGGGATGCAAACAGCTAGTACAAGAAAACATGCTACGGTAAATTCTCTCGTGACCGAAGCCATCTTCAAATCCGTGATGCTAAAATGCAGAATTGAGGTATTTAGGATATGGCTTGCTGGAGATGGAAGAGAATCATTCTAAACTTTTCCTTATATAGAGAACGAAAACAATACATATAGAAATAGAATACTTGTCTGAATTATGTCCACACCGCCTTGGAATATGGACAGACATTCTTGGAGTAGCCGGTACACTGAATAAGATTTTGATTGAATGTAGTGTTTCGTACAAGCTGTTCTACTTTATGTATGCTCGTATTTTGTTGTATTGTCATTTGTTTCATTCATATTTGATGACGGAAAAGTTGTCTCGGACAATAATAATAATAAAATAGACTACCATTTTTTAAGTAGTGAAATTCCCTGAGCTAGGTTGCTGGAGTTGTAATTTTGGTTGTGAAATCACCACACTTAAAAAATATACTATATAGTTCGTAAATATAAAATTACGAGATTTTTTATTTACAAAATCGGATTCCCCTTCAGTTTTTTTTTTTTTAATTTTGTTTATATCACCTTTGACACACTCCATAATCCATATGCACCTCAAGCAAGGATCTTATGATATCGACTAACTTAGCCCCCTTTTTTTAACAATTAACCAACTTATTTGGCCCAGGCATAATGTGTTAAAGGGCAACATATCTCAAATTCTATTAAAAAAGGCCATATTTTATTGAATGATACCAACCTCATAAAGCAAGAAGCTCTTGCCCAATTGGGAATGCCCCTACAGGGTCACCACAATTATTGGCCACTGTGCTTACAAGTTAGTTGACTTGGGGGGTAAGCCGATACCTCGTACATGGAACGATATTCATCTAAAAATGTACTATATGTAATTCCTTAACATTATGAGGTTGATCCAATTTGAACAACTTTATGAGGTTCCTCGTTTGGTAATACCTCGCACAAGCCTTGACTTTTCCTCCAGAGGAATGGTTGATCCAATTTGAACAACTTTATGAGGTTTCTCGCTTCTGAGTATCTCGTGGGTCAAATGCTTTCCTAGTTTGGCCCTGGGTTCTTTTAGCTCACTTCTTATGTCAAGATTGTGTGTTGAGAGACTCTTTCCTTATTTTTCTTAGTTAATATTGGCATTGTAGCTTCGTTTCATTGATGAGTGGTCACTTCTATTGTGCCAATACCACAAAGAGTGGGAATTTGATCATCATTTAGGGCACCGATCCAATAACTCTCAATTTATTCTAATTAGGGCATCCAAGCACTGCATTGTAAAAAGGAAAGGGAATCTACCACCACGAATTCGGCCACTATTGATGCCATTCTTTATTCATCCACTAAGGCGAGGGACAATGTGATCACTCCTTTAACTTGAGTTGGATTTTTTATTAACACTATTAGTTGCCCGTGGAAAGATTTTAGTTGGCAATCTATGATCCCCATTTCTCTAGCGGCTTTTTAATAGAATACATTAATTGCACTACCATTGTGGAAAAGAACTTTTTTCACAACATAGTTATGAATGGTTGTAGCAACCACGATGGCGTTGTTGCAAAGCTCATCATCATTCTCCTAGTTCTAGAAACTAAAAGTTACCGCTTCTTTCTTCCATTCTTTTAACCACTTAATAAAAGATATAGTCTCCTTCCTTGTTGCTATCTTTCCTTTTGGGCGGCATTGATGATATAGGTGAGGTGTCGCTACTTTAATTACCTTTGTTCTTCTTTAAATTGGTTTTAGTAAAAATTTTGCGAAAAAGAACTGCCTTAAATTTAACTCTCAATGAAAGCACCAATTTTTGTGTGTGAATAAGGTTAACCAAATATAAAGGATACCATGATATATGTTGTTTGACAACTGTGTCTATGTCCACGGATATAGCTGAGTGTGCTACAATGTAATTGGTGTAATCACATTTTTCACTAGTTACAAGTCTCTCACTAGAACTGGTCAGATGTCCGGGCGTGACTAGCGTACAATTAGATTAGAGGGAATAAGATGTAAAGTAATATTAATAGTTTTTGGACAATAATGAAAGTAAAAAAAATCTTTATGCCTTAGGATAATAGCCTATTTATAGGCATTTGGGGCACTCAAGTAGTGTCATGCGTCACTATCCGGTGGGGTCTGATTGTTTGAGTTGAATCAGTCTGTCTTCAAGCCATCAGATTGAGGAGACCAATGGACTAAAGGTAAAATCCAAAATTTTCCTATACCGATTATAACTTAATTCAAGAATAACAAATATGATCCTTAATGGACCTAAGGATGTTCATGAAGAAAAGTGATTGGAAGCTTGGAGTTAATTCATGAGCATAAGGCTTAAGGTAAGAAATTAAACTTTAAATGAATTCTACTTGTTCATACTTTTACAAGTATGCTAATGTACATGGGAATGAAATTTGCATTAACCAAAATAAGATAACTCAACAAATCCTACAAGTAGGTGAAAACTAAGAAATTAAATTAAGTAAACTAAATATATAAAATTCTATAGGTTAACAAAAATTTAATCTAAAAATTGAATAAATATTAACATTAATCCTACTAAGTGACATCGCATGTAGCTTTATTTAACCTATCAAATAGACCCTTCCTTAAGGTATAAGATGAAGCATTATTGGGCTGATAATGGGTGAAGAAAACGTGGGAGAAGGCTAAAAAAGAATTAAACAAAACAAAAAATTCAGGAAAAGGAAATTGTCACCTGCCACCACTAGCCATGAAAGCCAAACCCTTATAAAATCTAATTAAATTACATCTAGAAGATCTACAAGTCCATAACATGAGCTGCATTTCAGCCAACTTGAGAGAGTAAAGCATGACCAAAATACAGCAAAACAAAAGAAGAAAATTGAAGCTTCTGGCTATAGGTGTCCATGGTGCTAGGTGGAATAAAAATTTGTAGAGAAAAATTCATAAAGAATTAGGCTTATCTCCTGTTAGACGAAATGTTCCTCACTCTTTTAGCTACAATATAGAATTTTTTCAATTTTTTTAGAGGTTTTGAGGACTGAAACAAGTGGCAAACAGAAACTGGTCCTGGCTTAAGGCATCCCTACGCAATAGAGAAAAATGAATTTTTAGAGGAAAATCCGTGAAGAACTAGACTTAGTTCTAGTTGAATCGATTGCTCCTCACCCATTCTTTTACAAATATACTTTTTTCAAAATTTATAGGGGTCATTTGAAGGGTGAACAAGGGGATGGAAATTAGGGGACAAATTCCATCTTGCAGGCAAGGTAAGAGCAACTTAAGTTCTTTTGATTTTAAGTTGGATTTTGAGATTGATTTAAGTGTATTAAGGTTATGTTAAGGTTACGTATGACATTATTTCCAGATAAGGAAGGCTTGAGAATAATCTTGAGGTTTGGGCAAATATGGTCAAAGGAGGGCAAGTATTTTAGAAAAATTTAGAATAAATATATGTGATAGTTAGTGGATGATCTTTGTGTTTGCCAAAGTGAAATTGTGAAATCAAATTTGGATGAAGGAAATAGTGATTCGGCCACATAGTATTCATTAGAAAAGGATGGTGTTTGATGGTGGATTTGGTTATATGATGATGATTTAGGCTTATTAAGTTGTGTCCAAAATCTATTTGAAATGAAACTAAGAAAATGATGAGGTGTGGAATTCGGCCATAAGAGGGATTTAAAGCAAATGGCATAATTTGTTCAATTAAGCTATTGTTTGCCATGTATTAAGGTGTATTAGGGTAAGTTTAATATTGATTATAAGTGTTCAATGTGCATGGTAGCAAGGTGTGCTTAGTGGTGTGATTCAACAAATTGAAGTGTGCTTGGTGCGTGCGAGAGTTAATTGTTACTCTTGGTGCATTAAGGTAATGGGTGTATTTAAAAAATTAATGGTATCACTAATACCTTAGTTTTATTATTGAAATTTCTTTAAGCATAAGTTGCATGAATAAATTCTTTTGATAATTATTTGGAAGTTGGAAAATGCCAAATTATATGAGCTAGCATTGTTTGGGAGCTTGTCTACTAGGTTTTGGGAAAATTAATATATTCTGAATTAGAACCCACTTTTTAAGACCTTTTTTGTTGAAATAAAATTATATTAAAGTACATTTAGAGCCTCAAGACCTTTTGGAAGACCTTAGAATTCCTCCTCGCTCTTAGAAGCATGAACGAATAATTGAGTTTTGCAATTGAATAACCCATTCTGGAAATTATGAAACAACCCATAATTATTTGATTTGGATATTTGAAGTATTTGCATAATTTTTAAAAGTTCATATGAATTATTGTTTCTTGTGAAATTTATAAAAGAGTGTGGGCTGCCATTGTTTAATTTGAACAAGTTTTATGCAAATACATAAAATTTTTTTGGCATGATTTATATATAAAGTACCCTAAATATGCAAGTATGATTTGACTCCATATTATATTTTTAGAGAATTATGCCAATTATTTGAAAATATTTTTAGTACATATTTGAAAGAGATTCGGATATGTGAAACCCAAATTTTTCTCACTTTATATCTTATTTGGAAAACTAAGAAGTAATTGAGAACTCGGAATAATATTATGCAGGCTCGAAACCATCGAAACACTCGGGTACTGACGTGGGGCCCGTTAACACGTAAGTCGAGGTAAGGCTCTAAGCCCGAGAATTTATTAAGAATTACATGTTTGATTATGAGTTGATGTTTAGAAATGAAAACTAAGAGATTGAAAGAGAAAAAGTTAGTAAGGTTCGGGTTTTGCACTAAATCGAGCAAATGAGCTCGGAAAAGAGAATAAATTCGGAATAAATTCTAAAAATTTCCAAAAATTATGATGAGGTCATAGAAAATTAATATAATATTAAATTTACTAGATAAATCAAAATCAAGTGGAAATATGGAGGTTTCGGGGATCGAATTAATTGTTAAGGTAAATTGAAAACGTAAAGCCATTTTGCTCGGTATTGACCAAATCGGGCAAAATGGGCTCAATCGGGTAATTTTTCTTAAACAAGTGACCCCCAATTTTTATGAAACATACTAGAGACATATTATAACACTTGATAAGTGTAAATTTGGAGAAAATTGGACTAGAATAAGTTTTCTTGAATTCTTCTAGAAGATGACAGAAATCTGTCCCCTTCAGCCTGCTGACCTATCCCTCATCTTTGTCGAATTTGAAGACCTTAAGACAATCAATTCAAGCCAAGTTTTTCAATTCTGAAATTATACTTATAGATCTTTCAGGGGGCATAAAAATCAAACCCAAAGGATTTCTAGGCCGAGAGATATCCCCCTCCCTTCATTCCCGCAGGCGTCCTCCCTTTCCCCTTAGTGCATGATTTTTCTGGTCACCTTCCGGCCAAATTCAGGTGTCGGTCAAGAAGGATAAAATATTCTGCATCCAGTCCTCTATAACATATAAACAATTCAGCTACAAATAAGTTCTTTTGGTAGGTGAAAAACGCAAAAGAAAAACGGTGGACAGATCTGCCCTGTTTTTGGTAAGTGAAGAACTTGGAATTTTTTATTCTTTGGCTGAGTTTTCTCGTAGTTTTTGATGATTCCAAGCTCTATTCATGTTAAATAGCAGTGGAGGATCAATTTTGAGGAAGAAAAACGAGGTCAACCTTGGTCAAACCCGAGGTAAAGTTGATGGATGATGATGAAGTTCATATATGTTGTTATTTGGTGTTGTTGAAAGATTTTTAGTTAAGTGGAATTGGATGATTTAACTTCTAAGAATGATTTGAAGTCTGGACAGCAAGGTGTAGATGTTTTTATGCAAAAAATTTGATGGATCTAAGGTTATTAACGGTTAAATTTATACCGAGAAAGCCCGATTTATAGTTTAACTCAGTGTAAAATCGAAAAATGAAAGAATTGAAAATATGACAAAGTGACTAGCTTGATTTATGAACTTGAATAAGTCAGAAGGTTAATGAAGTAATGAAATGAGAAATTAGAATAACAAAATTTTGCCAAAAATGACACTAAATCGGTAAAACTGAGAAAACCGAGAAAGTTGATCGAAAAGTCAAAATTGGTCAAACTTTGAGAAAATAAATTAAAATTGAGTATGTTAAGATGAAATTGATCAATATATGATGAATGAATATCATTTTGGGCAGTTCAAAATTTTGGCACGTAAATCGAGGTAATCTCGAGACCCGACAAGTTACGCTGCCCTACGATCTACTAGGTAAGAGATGTGATTTAAAGTAGTATTGGTATTCAATTACCTTACTTTAGCTTAAAAATGTGTTAAGCATATTAGTTTTTACGAATAATACTTCCGAACTTAGAAAAGTTACTATACACTCGAAAATTGAGAAAACTGAAAGAAAAGCCTTATTTTTTGAGTTCTTCAAAAATGTACTTTTGATATCTGTGATATGTTTTAAATGAAATTTGTTACATGAAAATGAAAAATATGATTTCTACGAATTTACGAGTGAACGGACCCGAAATATGATTAAATCATTATTTCTACAAGTTTACGGGTGAAAGGACCCGAATTTTAATTAAAAATATGATTTCTACAAATTTACAGGTAAACGGACCCGAAATATGATTAAATCATTATTTCTACAAGTTTACGGGTGAACAAACTCGAGAAATGATTAAAAATATGATTTCTATGAATTTACGGGTGAACGGACCCGAGATATGATTTTCTATGAATTTACGGGTGTACGAACCCGATATATGATTTTCTACGAGTTTACGGGTGAAAGGACCCGAGAAATGATTTCAAAGAAATGTCTTGAAACTGAGGCTATATGTAAGCTATGAGAGCTATCTTAAATTGATGTGTGGGGTCTGGACCGTCGTGGAACATTCCTCATACCACTTGGTGTACGATTAGTTCCTTGCGGTGCATGTTGAACTGCGTCGGGTATTTATACCACTCGGTGCGATGTTTACGCCACTCTCCATTAAAGGAAATATATGTTTAGTTGCGAGAGGCTCTGTAAGACCCTGATCCAGTCTACAGTCTCATTATCATGGCCATCGGTACTAAGTATAAATGAAGCATCTATGCAAATTTCCTATGTGAAATGCATACATGAATATGACTCTTGTTGTAATGAAAATGCTGCTTAGTCTCCATGAAAAGAATCAGTATTATTTGAAAGAAAGAGTACTAAATTTTATGATTTAAATATTATGTACTCTGACTTGATTTGCTCTTTAAATGAACTATGTGATATATGCTATGTGAATGATTTCCTACAGGATATTTGTTACATGATTTACATGCTACGTGATTTATAAGATGCATAATTTATAAATTACATGCTACCAGTTATGATATCACAAGTACTTTGACTTGTCTTTCGAAACTAAATATGTTTCGGTTAATATTCACGTGCATCATATTTTATAGAGCTCACCCATTTATTTTTACCTCACAGATTATCTTAAGTAATTTGTCACCCTACCTGTCGTACAATAGTCGTGGACAGGCGGACTCAGCCATTTCCAGGCTATTCCCAGTACTAGTAAGGTATATTTTACTTTATTTACCAGGCTTCCTGTAAAGCATAGACAATGTTGTAATAATGTTTGGGGATGTAAAATAAGAAATATGAATGTAACTAAAGTTGTAGTAACGCAGTTTAAACCTTACTGTATATTCTGGATATGTAAAGTGTGGAAATGAGAATAGACGTATTCATAAGTAGAGGAAAGAAATTGAAATCGACTGGTTACGATTATAAATTGCATTTCGATATATTAACGAAAGATTAAGAAATTGACACTGATAGGAATACAACTTAAGTAAAGGATATAAAAAAAAATAGCCCGTTTTTCGGGTTTCCGGGGCGTCACAGGATATGTTTGAAAATATTTTGAGACTTATGCCACCCATAATACCTACCACGAGCATGTCATGTTGCACCTTTATAGCGATTGATATTTAATGTTCATGTCCACGCAGCATGTTACATATGACTATCTACACGACGAGTGCTACTGGAGCCTATGCCCTAGCTACGTGCTAATTATTTGATATTTGACTTATTTGAATTGTTGTACGACCCTAATCCAGTCTACAGCCTAGCATGGACATAACTACTTTTTCCCTCTGTTAGGGACATTTGACTATTTGAACTGCATTATAGGTATAGAGTTCTTGCCTAGTCTCCATCTGAAAGTATGATTTGAACATTGTGATTAAACTTTGAAACTTTATTTGAATTATTTGAAAGCTATTTGAAATGTTATGATTTGACTTTTAAACTTATATTTGACCTGTATATGTGAAATATGACTTTTATGTTACATTTTGATTACGAGATTTTACACTTTAATATTTCGAATGCATACAAGATTTATACAATATCATTATGTTTATAAACTGTTTTGATGCTATGAAAATTTTAAATGCATTTCTTATTGTGTTTTTCCCAAAACTCATCCCCTCCACCTTTAAATTATTTGCAATGACCAACAGAGAACACATCTTAGGCTGGTGGACACGAGGCTTCCTAGGTTATTTTTTGTACTGTGCGAGATATTCACCTCCATTTTGTTATTAATTTTCAGATAGTTGTACACAAAGATATATCTATGCTTTCTAAATATGTTACTTATGGGATGTAATCTAAATAATGAACGTTAGTTATCACCTTTAATTAAAATTATAGCCAATGCTACTGATAAGTTGCATATTATACATATTAATTATCATATTTTTCAATGATTTAAATTCTTTTATATGCTTAATTTTTGGATTTGACTTATATTTTCTATTTTGTATTGTGAATGAAGGAAAATTGACAAAATGGATTAAAAGTTGCAAATTCTGCTCAAGTCACAAATCAGAAGAAACCTTGGAATTCAAGTCAAGATATATCACTTGTAGCTGAAGTTGACTGAATCAATCTAAAAATGGCAAGTGGAAGATTTTAATTATTAAGGAAGAGATATGCAAAAACTGTCTTTGGCAAGTGGTTGAAAAAGGAAAGAAGTTTAATTGTAATCAAACTCAATCAGAGAACTTTCCTTTGGAAACAGATTCTGGAACTATGATATTTAATATTTATAGACTAAGAGTGCAGGAGGCTGATATTCTAGAATCATCATTATCATAGACATGTATTTTTATTTTTTTTAGTGTTTTTCTCTGAACTTATGGCTTGCTAAATTTTTAGTCTAGCCAAAGGATAATTAAAGTTTAGGTTCTTCAAGAGTTGTGAGATCTAATTAGTTTTATCTTGTTCTTTATATTTTTATTATTTATGTGTCTCCTGTTCTTGTTTAAATTATTGTTTTGATTGATTGTGCGAAAAGGGCCCTTTGTTCAATTGTCAGGATAATATATCACCAATTATAAACCTGAATCCGTAATTGTTTAGGCATTCTAATAGAAGTGGTAAATAACATAATTGATTACAGATAGGTTTTGGATTCTATGTTAAGAAGATATATAATCTAGCTTAAATGAACCTACATGTGTGTTTGTTGGTTAGAATTGGTAGTCTCTCTAGTTTTCAATGCTGTTGGTAAATTAAATCTTAAGATCGGATCTAAGGTTGTTTAACTGATAAGAGAAATAATTAGAGATCGTATCCTGATTATTGAAGAAGTAAGGAGAGATAGGTTGTTAGGTCGTACCAATAATCATAACCAATTTGGTAAAGATTAAAAGAATTCATTTTTGCATCAATGATCAATTCCATGAACCCATTCTAAGATTATTCCTTTGGTTGGATGTTCTCATCATATTGATTTTCTCCAAATATTTTATACAGCGATTTTACTTGCCTAGATTTTAATTTAATTTTTATTTTCATTTTCTCAAAATCCCCATTTACTTTTTAAATATTTTGCAGAAAGATGAATCTAACCAATCTCTTGGGAAACAACCTTACTCATTTATACTACAGTTTAAATTTATTTTGAGTAGGAATTATTATTGTTGGTCTCGACAACCACCAGATACATGATTTAATATATATATATATATAAATAAAAGAATAATGCGATTCAATTACATGTTAAATGCATAACTCTTTATTTGATTGAGACCATGCACTAAAGTATTTCCTAATAAATTGTTCAGATTAACTAAGGAAATTAATCGGTAACTTACACTAAGCATAAGACAACAATAAGTAAGAAATAAAAAAAAATTAATTCAATTTTTCACATTTTCGAGATGTTGCACTAAACAAGATCTAGACTGGACTTATTGAGTCAGACCTCCCGCGGTAGTCTTTGGGCCAAATCCATCTATAACAAAAGCAAAGCCTGATCCTGACTACTTGAAGGGTTTCACCTTGTAATTTTCTGTCACTTTCTTTCTTAAGGTAACTTTTAAAGTTCTTGAATTGTTACACTTAATTTTGTTACCAAATCAAGTAAATTAAGCAATTAGTGTAGTTAGAATTTGAATCTGCTGATTTTTATGGCAATCTTTAAAAAAGAAGTTTCATGGTTTTACTTATGAGTTCACAGAAGAGGTTGTGCGTGCTAAGCTTGGTTATGATAACCTGAATTTAGTCTCAATAAAGCTGACAATTACTGATGCTGAATGCTTTTTTTATTACTGGTTGATGGAATAATTTCTTGCTCTGATTCCAATCAAAATACAGTAACTGACATGAATAGCCTGATATATGTGTGTATATATATTGACCTATATCTTGGGTTCCAGTGACTATACCGTGGTAAAATTCGTAACTCTCAAGCGATAATGTATAAGCAGCACCTGACTCTGTGCATCTTCTTTGTTTATCCAACCATAATCATATGTTTATGAAGTGATAGTTCTATTAAAATAGAATTATTTGTGCTTAATTTCTAAATTAATTATTTTAATCTCCATATTATTTTATTAATTATCCCATTAATTTAATTAAAATTCTCTTATATGCAGATAAATTAAATCCGGATGAAACTCAATCGTTTCAGTCGAAAATGAGCTGAAAACGGGCTAAAAATGAGATTTGATCACTACCATTTCGCAGTCTGAGTCACCATTCGTCTGGACACGTGTAATGCTGGGTGTTCGTATTTTATTCGCCTCGAAAAAATAAAATCGATGGATACAGTGCCCACATTCTGGAAGACACACGTCGGGCCACATTGCACAACCAAGTGGACTAGAAGACGAATTACGTGGAAATATCTACTCTACAGTGAATGGAATGAAGACAAGTGGCCAAAGAATACCAACTCATCTAGGATTGATAATTACAATTGTACCCCTAATTTTATGTATAAATAGAACATGATTAGCAATTGAAAAATCAAGTAATTTAGGGTAGGAGTAGTGTAGGTAAAGTAGTTTTTGTCATGACCTTATTCCGTGACTTACCAAAAACTACTATAAAATTTTTTTCGCCTTTTACTTTACTTACCTTTCTATCCTCGACAGTTGGGCTGTGATTCGATATTAGTCACCCACTCACATTCCTGCACAATACATATAGAATTTAGTATTCTTTTCGATAACATAAACTGTTATACAGTATTTATACATATACATCCCGACTGTGCAATTGGTTACATAACTGTGCTTATACATTGTTTAGTACAAAATGTTCTAGTGTGTATACCTCTCGTAAGATGGATAGGTAGCGGATACAATGAATTCTATACCTCAACCGGACTCACTCTACTGCGAATGATCTGTAGAGAGTGAAAAATAAAGGGGGATGAGCAAACAACGCGCTCAGTAAGGAAATCAGGCAAGCATGTAGACAACCGCACTATCTACTGAAAATAAGGCTTTGCCTTTCCTTCTCTCATCTCAAAACATGCATCAAAGTGATATAATAATAGTACAGAATAAATTCCATGTACTTAAAATCATGTTGAGTTATCAACTATAGGCATTCATGCAAAACAGTGCATCTTTATAAAATTTGGAATGCCTTTATCTGAATCATGTCATTTACATTTAAATCACATTAAATATGGCAGTTCACAACACAACACAACACAATCATCGCTTTCTGACCTATCTCTCTCAGGTCTAACCATATCATGAAAACAAGTGATATATCATGCGAGACTCAGTGGCTAAATGTAATACTCTCATGGACTATGGCCATATCCTATAATGTGAAATATCAGGCAACACAGATCTCGACGTGCGGGTATCACTGCTGTAACAGGAGGGGGGTCAGTCCATCACAACCGCCAGCTATATACTCCACAACTCCACACAACACACGGTACAATGTACTCCATGCCACTGGCACGGTACAACGTACACCCGTGGACCCTTTGCTCATGGTTGGGATGCCTACCATAGGTCTTAGTCCTCACACCACGGAAATACATCATAGTCGGGGTGCTTGCCATAAGTCTTAGCCCTCATACTATGGAAATAATGCCACGTCTCTAAATCCACGTGCGAACATCTCAACAGTGTGACACTCTGTCTACACGGAGGAAATCGTCATGGGTTTTACTCTTTAACATGTATTATATATCACGTAAAACAACAGTACGCGTCTTGAGTGTGACTCACAATCAGTACTCCACCTCTTAAACACTATGTATGCATTTCAAAATATCAAACACTAGTGCGAGTAACCTCTAGCACTAGGTTAATGCATATTTCTCATTTCAAATCAAGTAGGAGTTATCACTCAAGTACTTTATCAAGTATAAATCATGAAGGATCGAGTACGAGCAATACTCCTAGTACTCTATCATGTAAAACGGAGTATGAGCATAGCTCCCAATACTCTATATGCATCAATCACAAACTGAGTACGAGAAATGCTCCCAATACTCTAACATGCATAAAATAGCATTAAACGTTAGTACGAGTAAACACTCCAGTATTATATGATGCATATCTCAAAATATAGTGCGAGTAATCTCTAACACTTATGGTTTTCACACAAAACCAGATAGATGGTTTATTCAATTCACAATTCACTCATTTCAAATCAAATTAGCACTTAAATGTGTTGTTTTTCCATATACGTGAAAACCTTAGCCATTTTATCATGCAACTCATGCATTTTGGGTCACAACATGCTTTTCAGGCTTTTTATCCTATTTTTGGATAAAATACACTTTATCTCATTAATCTCTCTCACACACATTAAGCCTATTCATGGGCATTCATATAAGATATAGTATTGAAATACTACTCAAAATACGTGTAGCTATCTCTAGCTACTCACGAAATTCCCTTACCTCGGATCACGTCAAGTGACCTCTCTTCCTCGATTCCCAACAGTTTGGTGTTAAGTGATGATAGAAGGAGAGGTAAGTAAGATGCGAAAAGTTTATGGTGTTTTTGGTAGGTCACAGGAGGGAAGGTCGTGACATTAGAATTAGATGAGCCGTGAGAGAGACAGAGGGTGAAATTTCACATATTTAGTTTTTAGAAAAGCGTCTTGAAAAAATGAGGGAAAATAAATCTATATGAAGATTATGTTTTTATTGTAAATCGTAGTCCTCTGTGTAGGACTTGTTCTGGCTCATGCTCAAATAATCATATTAAATAGCATAACATAATGCAATGGAATTGAACAAAGAAACACCAAAACAACCACAAGATCATATTTTAGCACGTAGATATTGATAAGCATATAAATCAAGCAAACAAGGAGTACACAAAGTTCATACCTTATTTTTGAATCTCATATTTCAAGAATTCGAATTCCCTTTGATTCCACACATATTTACTCGATTGTAGCAAACCAAAGTTGTTCAAGTGTCAGACATCTAATAGTGATCTGCATGAGCATCAAAGGAACCTTCTACGAGGTTGAATTGTATTATGGCAACAAGCATACTAGTAGTTTGAGTTTCTTGAAACCCACTGCAACGACTAGTCTCTCTCTAAGCTTAATTACAAAAAGAATTGAAGAACGAACAAGAGAAAGCTATGGGAAATTGTATGGGGCGATAGCAAAGAGTCTTTTTCTAAAGGTTTTGCCGCACATCTTAGGTTACAATTGTCACGACCCAAAACTACCCAAAAATCAGAGTAAATTTTTCACGTTTTGTTATTTTTTTTCATGCTTACCTGTCCTTTGATCGTGACCACACTCCACTAACAATTGGGCTGTGCGTCAATGCCAGTCCCACAATTCATTTACCATATAACTTAATTCTTTCTCAGTCATTTATAAGTGTTTACAATATTTATACATCCCCTAAAGTCACTTACAAACATGTTACTGTGCTATGCTTATTTAGATACAATATATACAAGTGTATATACCTTAAGTGATGGGCAGCAGCGGATATCTGGAATGCAATACTCAGTCGCCTCAACATCTACTGGAGATTATCTGTGTGAGAAAATGAAAGGGGTGAGCACATCAAGCTCAGTAAGGCAATCCTACGAACAAGTAGGTAACCATACTACCTACATGAACGTGGTGCCATGTATAAACCACCCTTTCTCCACATATTTTAAAACTGATGCTATGATTCATGATGTCATGTAAAACACGTTCGCACGGAAAATTCAGCATGCAACTCTTTTTCAATCATTTCTTTCTCATTTAAAAATTTCAGAATAAAGTCAGGACTCAACCCCTCCTTCAGGTGGTCCTGACTCACACAAAATCATGAAAATCAGTTTACATCACACATGGGTTTAAAAAGCATGGAAATAATCATCATGCACATTTGATTTAAAACCCAGTTTCAATCATCGTCAAGATCATTAACATGCGAGACTAGGCAACATCTGTATATCGGTAATAACCAGGACTATGGCCGTGTGTCCTCGTGAGCCCCTCTGCTACACGGATCCTAGTGTGCGGGGTCTCACCCTGATCGGGAACCGCCCGGGAGGTGGGTCAATCCAACCCGTCAGTCTTATTCGATCCCACGCATCCGAAGATGCCGTATCCGAAGATACCCTGTATCCGAAGATGCCACATGGTACATCGTACTCCATGCTACTTGCACGATACATCGTACTCCGTGGACCCATATATCATACCTTGTCTCGGAATGAACGTACGAGCCTATTTAATCGGTGACACACAACCTACCTGATGCTCCAAGCACAGCTCATCGCATGTTCTCATAAAATCAGTGCGAGCGATGCTCAGCGCTCTCATCAAATCAAGTAAAACTAGTGCGAGCTAAGCTCTAGCACTCTGTATGCAAACCATGTGAAATTCTGGTGCGAGCGAAGCTCCAACACCCTGTCTCAAAAATCATATAAAAATATGGTGCGAGTTAGACTCTAGCACCCTGTCACAAAAATCATGTAAAACCTGGTGCGAGTTAGACTCTAGCACCGTATCACGAAAATCATGTAAATCACATATATATATATATATAAAATCTGGTGCGAGTTAGACTCCAGCACCAATGCATGTAAAACTCTAGTGCGAACTCTCGCTCTAGCACTAATGCATGCATCATACAAATCAAAACATCGTGCGAGCTGAGCTCTAGCACGTCACATGTCAATAAAAACACGTCTCTGTTTCCTTAAAACAGTTTTCAAAACCATTTCCTCGTTGAAAATATGTAATGCTGTGCATTTTTCTTTCAAGGTTAGCCAGCCTACTCATGCATGCGTCAAAACATCTCCAGAATGAGCAGGAACCTCTTGTTCTTGCTCCTCCCAATTTTTCCTAAAATTATAAATTTTACACTTAACGAGGGTATTTTGGTAATTTGCCCACCGGGGCATTACAATTTTTAGCTTACTTCTAGACCCTTCAGATAATTTAAAAGACTGCATATGAACTTTGAAATTTCGTAAAGTTACCTCTAGCAGTCCGTAGAATAGAATTCCCTTACCTTATTTTTTCTGTAGAGTCTGACCTTTCCTTTTCCACTGCTGTCTCGTCACGCAGTCCGATTTGCTCCCAATCAAATGTCCGAAACTGCGTATAATTATTCCTCAGGTCAGATATCATACAATTTAATTGTATTTCCTATTTTCTGGGCTTAATTTAAATCATTGGGCCCATTTACCCCTATTGGGCCCGATTGCACCTTAATGGGCCTTAATCGGCCTTAAGCCCGTTTTTCACTTAATTTTCACATTATCGAGGCATATTGGGCTCATTGAGCCCACCAACAATTTTTTGGGCCTCGTTCTAACTCTCGAATAGCTCAATTTATTATTTACGACAATTTAACTAAATTTTCATAATTTAACTTATTTTATGCGGTAATTAAATCCAAAGCACGCATAACGATGTAAATTGTCGTAAATAAGGTTTACTTACCCGAGATTCCATACTAATACGTAAATCGAGGCTGTCTCGAGCTCTCGTTGGATGCCAATTGTCGAGCTACACAATTTCATAATTTTCGAGTAAATTTCTAGTCGAAAATTAATTAAATTAAATATTCCAAAATTTAAATCGGTCAATTTCGACCGCTACTGACTTACTCGTAGCTCGATTACATCGTCGAAATTTTTCTCCAATTTTTTCTCTTTTTCTTTTTCCCTTTTTCTCCTTTTTTCCTCACTTTCTTAGCTGAACCGGTTCGGTCCGGTTCAACCCAGTTCGGACTGTCGGTTCACTCCGGTTCGACCGGTTCTCCACCGGTTTCCACCTCCAGTGGCTCCGCTGGGTCGTCCGCATCTCAGATCTGGGGTCGGCTTCGGTCGAGGTCGTCGAAAAGTCACCGGTCCAACCTGTTCTCTCCACCGTCAGTACCCATTTCCTCTTTCCGCCGTTTTCGGCGCCGTTCGTCAGTTTCGCCGGTCGTGGCCGCCATCAATCAGCTCGCCTGCGCCTGTGGAACGTTCGACTGGGAGCGGGGTCAGCCAGATCGGCGCCGTTCGCCATCGATCTCCTTTTTCCTCTCGGTTTCTCCGTTTCGCCGTTCCTCTCGCCAGTGGCCGCCGTTCGTGGCTCCTTTAGGCCGGTGGTGGCCCGGGCCTCGTTGGGCTTCCTTCCTCGACCTCCGTCGGCCATCGATCGCCGACAAGGGGCTCAGCCTCCGTCGGCCATCGATCGTCGACAAGGGGCTCAGCCTCTGCTTCGTTTCCTGTTGTTTCTTCAGAATCGCGTTTCGCGATTCTGAGTTTCCTTTTTTTTTTCAATTCTTCTTTCTTTCTTTTTTTATAATTTTATTAATTATTTTTATTATTATTTTAGTCATTAAAATCCTATTATTTTGTCAAAAATATCTAAAAAAATTATTAATTTATTCAATTAATCCCTAATTGAATTTATCAGTATTATTTTGACTTTTCGGTATATTTTTCGATTATTTTCGGGATAATTTTTTCGAGGTAAAAATTTCGATTAATCCTTATTAATTTCAATAAATTGATATCTTGATCAATTTAACCCAGAATAAATTTATTTCACCTTTATTGACCAAGATTTCTCAATCAATTTTTTTTAATAAATTTTTCTTATCAAATTTATATCGATTTTTGATCTTTTGACCATTTTGCCCTTCAACGTGTTTGAAAATTCCATTTCAGTCATTTTGCATTTTTAAATGCACTCGTAAATTTCTATTCATTCCCTTTTGCTCTTACAATAAAATCGATTCTTCCAATCTCCCCCACTTAAGAAATTTGGTCCCCCAAATTAGAACCATATTAGTCTGTAAATCACTCCGGGTACATTCTCATATCATACTCGTTAATTCTTCTGTGATCTTTCCGGAGTGTATTACTACCAAAGGACTTTAATTAGGGAGATCGCCTTAATCCTCAATACTTTCTCTTTCCTGTTTAATGCCCGAATCAACTTTTCAATATACTTATATTTACACTGAGCTGAACTGTTGGAGTTCATATCTGATCACCTATGCTGGATCTGGATAGTATTGCCGAAGTATCAAAAGATGGGACACATTGTGGATGCATGTTTATTCATGTGATAACGCCAACCTACAGGTCTTATCTCCCACTTGTCCAATCTCTCAAAAATTCCATTCAGCAAAACTTAATTTGCCTTCTTCCCGAGTCTCGTTATGTCTTTATTCCGTTAGGACAAATAACTTCAACAATTACTGATTCACCCTTGGTGAATTTCAATGCTTTTTGTCTGCTCTGAGGTGTTCTTAATCTCTCACTCAACTGAACATCCTCAGAGACTTATTATACTAATTCTGAAGAAATTTCTATCTGTCACCCACTTTTTCTTATCCAAGTCGGGGAACAACCCTTACACTCATAATATGCCTCATATCTTGTTATCCCGATACTCAAGTGACAACTATCGTTATTGATGGATTCAATTTGTAACAACTGATCATTCCAGGAGCTTATAAAATTAACGGCACATACTCTCATCATATCTTCCTTATACCTGAATCCTCATACACACTCTGAGTATCTGGGGATTTCATAACCAGAAGGTGGGTAGACTTAGTCAACTTAGCGACTATCATCTAAATAGCCTCGTGACTCATCTGAGTCCTCTATAACTCATCACGAAATTCATGGAGACTTGCTCTCATTTCCGTGCCGTGTCGATATAGGTAGAGATTGCAATAACTCTGCAGACTTTTAATACTCTACCTTATTCTGCTGACATACTAGGCACTTTTCCATAATCTCTACCATATCTCTTTGCACATCTGACCACCAATATCCTTTTCAGAGATTTCATATATATATATATTCGTTACTTTCCATATGCAATATATATCCCAAAGAGTAAGCTTCTGACAATATTACTATCTCATCAACAGTGGTCCTGGGAAGCACTTATACTGTCTCTGAACCTCTCTGTAAATGATCGACACTCTCTGTGAACTCTGTCACTGTACCCTTCTGAATCTGACCCAAACCATCGACACCATGTCGATCATCACGCTAAGCCTGTCAAATCCGGGCACTCTCATCCGGTTCTAGTCTCAGGCTAGCTGTCACACAATCACTGTCATCATCAGAAGGGATCACATCACTACTGAGGCTCACAACTACTCAAACAGCTCACGCTCCCTGACCATCATATGTAATACCATCCCGAGGCTCTTTCTGCTCAAGGCATCAGCCGTCATATTAGCCTTTCCTGGGTGGTACAATTTTTCACAATCAAAATCTCTTAGAAGCTCTAACCCACTATGTATTCTCATATTCGCCTCTTTCTGTGCAAACAGATATTTGGGACTTTATGATCAGTGCATACCCAAAATTTCTCACCATGTACATAAGAGTACCATATCCTCAGTACAAGTATTACCGCTGTCAACTTTAAATCATGGGTCAGATAGTTTATTTTATGATCTTTGAGTTGTCTGGATCCACAATCGACTATCTTCCCTTTTTGCATCAATACCTAGCTCATTCATGATTTTGATGTATCCATAGACTCATGAGAAACCTCTTAATCTGTTGGGTATGGTGGGAATAAATGCGGTGGTCAGTTCATACTTCACTACACCGAAATTCATGTCACATCTATCATCTCATTCAAATACCACGCTTCTTAGTTAAACGTGTCAACAAAGTATACCCTTTTTAAAACTCGCAGTAACCATCTGTAAAAGTAATTTTCTAATTGTTGCTTATAATTTGCCCTGGACTTTAACTACACCCAACATATCATCAATAAGGATGATGACAAATCGATCCAGGTAAAGTTTAAATAACTCATTGTAGTTAAGCTCTACTACATATTTTAACCGCCCATATCCTTGACCTATGTACGCATAAACGTGTAGTATCACTTCAAAATTACTCCCGTTCAAGGTACTAACCCGCGTCATTTCTTTTTTCTTATATTAATGGCTTTTATTAAATTTTAATATTTTAACCTTCATAATTAATCGAATTTTATAGTTCTTTATCATACTAGTGAAGGTGTCCAAATTTTAAATGTATATATCTTACCACGGTCGATTTCAAGTTATAGATTATATATATATATTTCTAGACGCTGTCAAGTCTTCAGGCGGGGAGGTATTTTGAAGTACCTTTATTAACCCTTAGACTTAACCACAATTACTTTACATATCAGTCCCTGTGGTCAAAATTCATATTCGCTACTAATTGCTTTAATCCTAATTACTTCATGTATCATAGATATTCTTACCTTACATACTCCTCTTATTCCAATACATCTTGTATTTAGGATCAAACATATCTTAAAGAGTATCTCCTTCGTATATCAATTATAACGAAACTCTATCCTTATTCATTTCGTGAGTACCATCATTTGCTCATTTAATTTCAACCGTTGCACCCCCTTTTAGTACTTCTCAAAACTTACAGTATACTTTTCAGGGGAAACCATATCACTATCTTAGGATAGAAATCCGAACATCATAATATGCAGCCGACTACTTTATTCTCAAATATTACTTTAAATTATTGATAGTCCATTAAATAAAATCGGCTAACTTATACTTCTTCCCCCGTTTTCAACTTAAAATCTCTTCATAATTATTCTGTTAGTTAACCTTCCTCTATTGGGGTACTCATTTATCAGCATTGTGCCCAAGAGTGTAAGCATTCATGTCTTTTACTCACTTATATGCGCATGAAGGCGGTATGAAGAAATACGTGGTACCAGGATCAATTAACACAATTACTTCTTTATTCATAAGCAGTGTGGTATCTTTCACCATATCTTGTGAAACATCAGTAGTGTCCTGGTCCAAGACATACACTCGCCTTTGTCCAACAGTCTACTTTCTCTTCTCTTCAGCTTTGGCCTCCCTTTTCGATGCAGCTATCTCAACAGGGTTTTCTCTATCTCTTTACCTTTCTGTGGGGTATTCTCGCTCAACTCTGAGCAATCATAATAAATGGTCCGTCTTACCACACTTAACGGCCATTTTCATCAATAATATGTAGGTGTAGGTCCTACTTCCGTGGTATTTACCACACATTCTACAGTGATCCGTAGCATATCGGGGTTCTCCAATCACAATACCCCTCAAAAGTGCTACAATCGGGTAACTGTGGCCTTACCAATCATCTTAGCCCATAACTCATCAAATCAAATCTTTTACCAAACTACCCCTTTTTCTCGTTCTGCCATCTCTATCATTCTCGATTCTCTTTCTGTCTCTATTTCGACCCTTACTACCTTTTCCAATCTAAGAGGCGTGCAACTCACAATCTTATTCACACCACTGTAGTTTACGCATTGCCTCGACATAGGTAATATCTCATAGGTCAATCGGACTCAAATCGATAATCTGAGCCCTTCCATAAACTTTTAGACATCTCGACTGTCACTGTTCATAGTGTCGAGGTAATATCTGCCTAAGAATATAACTGAGTTTCATACTCATAATTCATACTCATCAATAAATCAAATCCTTTTAAACAGTGTCCGGGATATTCTATCACCGGAATACATCCAAAAAATATTTCTCTTGTCAACTCTGGATGTCTAACTCTTAAGTTGGGTCGAGCAGACTTCCATCAATGCTCCGACTTGCCCTCAAATCTTATGCATACTATGAGCAATTTGCTCCTAAAATATTCTTCAGACTCTGCTCTAACCTCGCGAAGCGTGTCTCAATACTGTTCGATCACCCTGTCGGACTCAGTGAGGCATGCTCAACATTAGCCTCTATTTCACTCTCATCCTGATTCTCATAGGTCAACTCAGCACGACTAGCAGGCTTAGGCCTACCTCTACGACCTCTGCCTCGTGCTCTACCTTCTCTATCGCGACTAATATTAGGTATTCCTGCATTCTCAACCATTTCTTAGTTAAAACCCATCTCGATATACACTATTGTATCTAATCAAGCATAGTAACACGGGGATGTAATTTCTTAATTACTGACAATGACACACATCAGACCAATTTCTGCTCTGGTATCACCTTTATATGACACGACCCAAAACTACCCAAAAATTAGAGTAAATTTTTCGCGTTTTGTTATTTTCTTTCATGCTTACCTGTCTTCTGATCGTGACCACACTCCACTAACAATTGGGCTGTGCGTCAATGCCAGTCCCACCATTCATTTACCATATAACTTAATTCTTTCTCAGTCATTTATAAGTGTTTACAATATTTATACATCCCCTAAAGTCACTTACAAACATGTTACTGTGCTATGCTTATTTAGATATAATATATACAAGTATATATACCTTAAGTGATGAGCAGTAGCGGATATCCGGAATGCAGTACTCAGTCGTCTCAACATCTACTGGAGATTATCTGTGTGAGAAAATGAAAGGGGTGAGCACATCAAGCTCAGTAAGGCAATCCTACGAACAAGTAGGTAACCATACTACCTACATGAACGTGGTGCCATGTATAAACCACCCTTTCTCCACATATTTTAAAACTGATGCTATGATTCATGATGTCATGTAAAACACGTTCGCACGAAAAATTCAACATGCAACTCTTTTTCAATCATTTCTTTCTCATTTAAAAATTTCATAATAAAGTCAGGACTCAACCCCTCCTTCGGGTGGTCCTGACTCACACAAAACCATGCAAATCAGTTTACATCACACATGGGTTTAAAAAGCATGGAAATAATCATCATGCATATTTGATTTAAAACCCAGTTTCAATCATCGTCAAGATCATCAACATGCGAGACTAGGCAACATCTGTATATCGGTAATAACCAGGACTATGGCCGTGTGTCCTCGTGAGCCCCTCTGCTACACGGATCCTAGTGTACGGGGTCTCACCCTGATCGGAAATCGCCCGGGAGGTGGGTCAATCCAACCCGTCAGTCTTATCCGATCCCATGCATCCGAAGATGTCGTATCCGAAGACACCCTATATCCGAAGATACCACGCATCCGAAGATGCCACATGGTACATCGTACTCCATGCTACTTGCACGGTACATCGTACTCCGTGGACCCATATATCATACCTTGTCTCAGAATCCACGTGCGAGCCTATTTAATCGGTGACACACAGTCTACCCGATGCTCCAAGCACAGCTCATCACATGTTCTCATAAAATCAGTGCGAGCGATGCTCAGCACTCTCATCAAATCAAGTAAAACTAGTGCGAGCTAAGCTCTAGCACTCTGTATGCAAACCATGTGAATATCTGGTGCGAGCGAAGCTCCAACACCATGTCTCAAAAATCATATAAAAATATGGTGCGAGTTAGACTCTAGCACCCTGTCACGAAAATCATGTAAAACTTGGTGCGAGTTAGACTCTAGCACCGTATCACGAAAATCATGTAAATCACATATATATATATATATATATATATATATATATATAAAATCTGGTGCGAGTTAGACTCCAGCACCAATGCATGTAAAACTCTAGTGCGAGCTCTCGCTCTAGCACTAATGCATGCATCACACAAATCAAAATATCGTGCGAGCTGAGCTCTAGCACGTCACATGTCAATAAAAACACGTAGGCGGCTCTGTTTCCTTAAAACAGTTTTGAAAACCATTTCCTCGTTGAAAATATGCAATGTTGTGCATTTTTCTTTCAAGGTTAGCCAGCCTACTCATGCATGCGTCAAAACATCTCCAGAACGAGCAGGAACCTCTTGTTCTTGCTCCTCTCAATTTTTCTTAAAATTATAAATTTTACCCTTAACAAGGGTATTTTGGTAATTTACCCATCCGGGGCACTACAATTTTTAACTTACTTCTAGACCCTTCAGATAATTTAAAAGACTGCATATGAACTTTGAAATTTCGTAAAGTTACCTCTAGCAGTCCATAGAATTCTCTTACCTTATTTTTCTGTAGAGTCTGACCTTTCTTTTTTCACTGCTGTCTCGTCACGCAGTCCGATTTGCTCCCAATCAAATGTTTGAAACTGCGTATAATTATTCCTCAGGTCAGATATCATACAATTTAATTGTATTTCCTATTTTCTGGGCTTAATTTAAATCATTGGGCCCATTTACCCCTATTGGGTCCGATTGCACCTTAATGGGCCTTAATCGACCTTAAACCCGTTTTTCACTTAATTTTCACATTATCGAGGCATATTGGGCTCATTGGGCCCACCAACAATTTCATGGGCCTCGTTCTAACTCTCGAATAGCTCAATTTATTATTTACGATAATTTATCTAAATTTTCATAATTTAACTTATTTTATGCGGTAATTAAATTCAAAGCATGCATAACGATGTAAATTGTCGTAAATAAGGTTTACTTACCCGAGATTCTATGCTAGTACATAAATCGATGCTGTCTCGAGCTCTCGTTGGATGCCAATTGTCGAGCTACACAATTTCATAATTTTCGGGTAAATTTTCAGTCAAAAATTAATTAAATTAAATATTTCAAAATTTAAATCAGTCAATTTCGACTGCTACTGACTTACCCATAGCTCGATTACATCGCCGAGATTTTTCTCCAATTTTTTCTCCTTTTCTGTTTTCCTTTTTCTCCTTTTTTCCTCACTTTCTTGGCTGAACCGGTTCGGTCCGATTCAACCTGGTTCGGACCGCCGGTTCGGTCCGGTTACGGTCGGTTCTCCGCTGGCTTCCGCCACCACTGGCTCCGCTGGGTCATCCGCATCTCAGATCTGGGGTCGACTTCGGTCGAGGTCGTTGAAAAGTCGTCGGTCCGGCCTGTTCTCTCCACCGTCGGTACCCATTTCCTCTTTCCACCGTTTTCGGCGCCGTTCGTCGGTTTCGCCAGTCGTGGCCGCCACCAATCAGCTCGCCTGCGCCTGGGGAACGTTCGGCTGGGGGCGGGGTCGGCCAGATCGGCGCCGTTCGCCGTCGATCTCCTTTTTCCTCTCGGTTTCTCCGTTTCGCCATTCCTCTCGCCAGTGGCCGCCGTTCGTGGCTCCTTTAGGCCGGTGGTGGCCCGGGCCTCGTCGGGCTTCCTTCCTCGGCCTCCGTCGGCCATCGATCGCCGGCAAGGGGCTCGGCCTCTGCTTCGTTTCCTGTTGTTTCTTCATAATCGCGTTTCACGATTCTGAGTTTCCTTTTTTTTTTTTCAATTCTTCTTTCTTTTTTTTTATAATTTTATTAATTATTTTTATTATTATTTTAGTCATTAGAATACTATTATTTTGTCAAAAATATCTAAAAAAATTATTAATTTATTCAAATTAATCCCTAATTGAATTTATCAGTATTATTTCGACTTTTCGGTATATTTTTCGATTATTTTCGAGATAATTTTTTCGAGGTAAAAATTTCGATTAATCCCGATTAATTTCAATAAATTGATATCTTGATCAATTTAACCCAAAATAAATTTATTTCACCTTTATTGACCAAGATTTCTCAATCCATTATTTTTAATAAATTTTTCTTATCGAATTTATACCGATTTTCGATCTTTTGACCATTTTGCCCTTCAACGTGTTTGGAAATTTCATTTCAGTCCTTTTGCATTTTTAAATGCACTCGTAAATTTCTATTCATTCCCTTTTGCTCTTACAATAAAATCGGGTCTTACAACAATATTCCCTCATGTTGCTCATAGTGGTCAACCATAATATGAGACTACATATGCTAGGATTTTTTTTTTTGGTATTCCCACTAGCCTTTGAACTAGTTGAAATTATAATCTTAAGGTCTAAGTTTTCATTAAATTCTTTTAGTGACTTGTGGTCCATATCTCAATTGAACTCCCTTTAATTAGGTTAGACCACTGCCTTTTCTTTTAAATATGTTAATTAGGTTACCTCAATGTTTGCTCTTTTAAATGAAAATGTGGGCCCCATGATTCAATTAATTCCCTTAATTTAAATCTTCTTGACTAATCTTATTTTAGTCAAGTCCATTAATTTAAACCTTCCCTTAATTTAAATGTTTGGTGTTTTGAATCTATCCACTTAACACTACATTTTAAATAGCTGCAATCATTTTGCAACATTTGGTTGGCAAAAATAGCTACAAAGCACTTTACCATTGTAATTACTTTATATTTTATTGCTACAAAGTGAAAAAAAGTCACCCAAAATATCCTCCCAACCAGATATTTCCTATCCCAAAAAATATAGTGGCATTTTTTATAATTAATTAAAATATTTATAATTATAACTTTATATTATTTACATATTATATTACAATTGATTAACATATTAATAATTATAACTTTATATTATTTACATTTTAAATTAATAATAATTTATTGATTGTGACTTATTATGACTTAGATGGATACTTGGTATGCTCTAGATGGATTATTATGACTTGATAGATTATTATAACTTATTATGGATTATTATGTATAAAGATATGTTATTAGGACTTAGATTAATTATTAGGACTTGATGGATAATTATGATTTATTATGGATTACTATGTATCAAGAATGTTATTAGGACTTAGATGAATTATTAGGACTTGATGGATAATTATGACTTATTATGGATTACTATGTATTAAGATATGTTATTATGACTTAGATGAATTAATATAACTTATTATTGGTTATTGTTACTTGTTAGGTTTTATTACATATGTTGTGAAAAGTCAGTAGCAAATTGCGAATTGTTTTGATTTAATGCTAAGATTAAAAAATAAAAAATGAAAGCTAAAAAGTTTTTTTTTATATAATTAATTACCATCTTGATAATTATAATTGTATATTATTTACTTTTTAATATAATTACATTTTAAATGAATAATAATGTAGTAAATTTTATATTACAATTGATTAACATCTTAATAATTATAACTTTATATTATTTATATTTTAAATTAATAATAAATGTATCAAATTTGTTTTTTATATTTGAATGTATTTTTGAAATTTATCACTACATTTTCATCGAAACCTCAGTTTATCAAACATTATAATGTTACTTTTCTCGTCATTTAAATAGTACTTTACAATGTATATTGAATACTGTAATATTACCTTTTCAATAATCACTGTAATCACTTTGCAAGTAAAGCATCAAAGTGCAATCGGAGCATAGGTAGTTTTTCACATCATAAAAACCAGCATGCATCCGAAGACACAAACCTATACTTTACCACGACTATTTAACTAAACTCTTCGTTTCTGTCTCTTTAGCACCACTGCATACCATTCTCTTCAGGTATAAACCCGTCCCTTGGAAGACAATTTGCCCAGGAGTATAGGACTCTCAAGACAACAGTCTATTTCATCATTTTCCAAATAATTATTGCCAAACAAATAAGTTAAGCTTAAGCGTATGTGAACTATATACTTTTCGATATTGTAGTCACCTAGTCGCATTCCAGACACGTTTAGAAGTCTGCCTGTCATTCATAACCCCGTCTCCAAGCAATAGACAAAGTCCAAAGTTCTTCAGCTATGGCCAAATCTACCATCACTGAGAGATGGTGGCTTGTTACATCTGCAAGCTTTATAGTCGTCCTTCTCTTTTTCCTCAATCACAGCCCTGTTAGCAACAATATATCAGTACTTCAAAATCAGGTGTTACCAATTGCAACTTCCAGTCGGTCCGCCATGCCTAACATGCTGTCTCCAATACCCCCTAACATCATTCAGAATGAGGAACCAGCTAAATCTTCTAATCAATTGCCTATGTCCAAGTTGCAATCTTGCATACCTCTAAACCAAGCTCAAACTGAAGCATCCTCTTCTCATATTCCTTTGTCAGTCTTTCAAAACTCAAAACCATCATACTTCAGTGATAACTTTAAACTGGCAACACCTTCTTCACGCGTTCCTGCGTCAGCCTTGCAAAATTCAAAGCCATGGGGTTTCAGTGAGAAACCAGCACCAGCAATTCCCACGTTTCCTTGCCAGGCTTGCTAAATCCAAAACAACCAGACTGCTCTGATGATTTGAAACAAGCAACCCCTTCTTTGCAGGTTCCCTTTCCCGGTTTGCAAGATGCAAAACCATCAAAATTAACTGATAAAGTAAAAACAACAACATCTTCTTCTCGGGTTCTTGTGTTAGACATGAAAAATCAAGAACCGTCCAAAGATAACGATGATGAGAAACCAATTACATTGGAGAAAGGAGAAAAATGCAATATATGCGAAGGAAAATGGGTTTATGATCCTATTGCAAGTCCTCTATACGATTCCGCAATGTGTCCATTTTTTAGTGATTCAACGAGCTGCCGAAGGAAGGGACGGCCAGACAAGGAATATGAAAAACGGAGATGGGAAGCTAATGAATGCAAGATTCCGCGGTAAGCAAAGTGTTTTCATTTTACATATTCCCTACATCCAAATGATCTTTTAACACCATCTGTGTTCCCTCTAAAGGTTTAATGCTAAGGACATGTTGGAGAGACTTAAATGGAAGAGAGTTGTAATAGTAGGGGACTCCATCAACCATAGCCAATTCGAATCTCTTGCTTGCCTTTTGTATTCTGCTATACCTGATCAATCGTTTGTTGATGCTCGGAGTCGGGTCTTCACGTCAGAGGTAAGGCAACCGCAACACGGTGGTCGTACTCTTCTTGAGTCTACTAAATTCTTCTGTTTCACTCAAGTATATAATTAAAAAAATTGAAACAAATGCATTAATTGATTTTCTCGAGTAACTTTCATAATTGGTGTGACACTAATCCTAACAAGGTCAGATTTGATTTTGCAGTCTTATAACTTGGTTATTCAGTCTCGCTGGGCTGAATTTCTTGTGGAAGTAATAGTGAACTAGACAGATGGCAAAAAGACTCTAAAACTCGACTCGTTTGCCCTCACTGTCCGCAAATGGAAAGACGCAGATATTATGGTGTTCAATACTGGTCACTGGTGGGTCAACCGCAAAGGGTAATAATGTAACCTTACAAAATGCATGTATCACAGAGATTTCTATACACGGATTTATGGTAGATTATAGTCTAATGCAGGTGGGACTGGTTTCAATACAAGAGGAAAGTGCTTACAGAAATGAAAATCGAAACAGCGTTTAGGGTTGCGATGAAGTCTTGGGCTCGTTGGATAGAGAAAAACATTGACGCTAGCAAAACAACAGTGTACTTCCGGGGGATGTCTCCAGCGCATTTCGGGAAGGAATGGTGCTATAAGTCAACCAGTCCCATCACGGATGAGTCCTACCAATCAACATTCGGCAAATCACTGAAAGAGATTGTAGAGAAAACGGTTCAAGTCATGAGGGCACCCGTGAAGTACCTGAACATCACAAGACTAAGCGAGTATCGAAGCGATGCCCATTCTTCTATTTACGGAACAAAGCAAGGGAAGTTACTTATTGCAACCAAACAGCAACCCCCAGCAATGGTGGCCGATTGCAGCCACTGGTGTTTGCCTGGTGTACCAGATACATGGAACCATCTACTTTATGCATCTATGGTCTTAGATAGCTCCAGGGGAGTTTCTACTTCCAGAAATTAGGATGTTGATCTTTCTTAGTTTTAACAAATATGTTCTCAGAGGGGGTTTTCCTTTGGTCAAAAACAGTAATAATTCTGGAAAGCTAAAGATATCCCTTTCAGCAATTCATGCTAAAAAAAGAGGGTTGCGTTTGCACTGTTACTTCACATTGATTCCAATAAATTAAGCAGGGCTTGAGAGTTCATTAACTCTAAAATTTGCAATTAATATCGCAAAACAAAAAGAAAAAAAAATTAACTCTAAATTTGTCATTATATTATAATTTAATAGGATTAAAATTTATTATTAATTACATTTTAATTGTATTAAAATTTATTATTGTGCCCATTTGGTTACATTTTGAACAAAAACGATGAAATAGAATATTTCGCAAATACATAAGTAATAAAGTTTCATCAATTTTTTTATATTTTTATTTAAAAATTAATAGAATTAAAAGTATGATAACGAAATTTAAAGACAAAATTTTCTCTTGAATTATAATATACCAACAAATTTTTTCCCCCGAAAGAATAAACATAAGTTATTTGTGGCAAAAGAAACTGTAATTATCATTTGTTTCTTTGATTAGAAAAATTCATTTGCTTTACAATCAAAAATATTTTATAAATTTGATAGTAAAGCTCTTAAAGTCTCATTAACCTTATTGGAAGATCAGCACATAACTGAACTGTTAAGGTACATAATTAAAAAATAAATAAATAAATATATGTTAGTTTTTTATCTATTTATATAAATAATTTAGAATGTGTTCTTAGACAATTTAATCAAACAATATATACATTCAGGATTTCATATTCAATTATTAAGAAAGTTGATATGGAAACATACCTGAATCCATTGGAGTTGATTAATTGGGATTAGCTGTCTTCTACATTTAAATTTTTCTTCCTGATAGAAAAACCTTACTTATTCACTGGTGAGAATGAGAATTACGTTGTTTAGACTGGGGACCATAACCTATTTATACATGTAGTATATTTTATTTTATTTTGGTCCATTATTAAAATAAAATAAAATATTGAGTCTCTACACTTTGTACAGCTTATACTAGTTGAGATACTCTAAAGTCCAAATGACATAAACATATATGATCACTTGTAAATGAACTAAACAAATTAGATAACCTATAATGTATAATTAATTGATATATGTAGGTCTACTTAAAAAATTTCCCAAGAATCTCCCACTTAGGCCATATATGTCACTTGACAATTGTACATTTTAAAATAATTTTACGAGTTCAATATTTGTTATCTTCACAAAATAATATCTCTAAACAATTTAGTCCATCAATTATATTAATATAAGATCAAAGCTATCTTCGTTACATATATTTTGTAACTAGATCTATCAATGGTCACATATATTAATATAATCAATGACATAGATCAAGTATGGATGTGTAACATAAAAATTACATGTAACACAATCCCTTAACATGCCTATTTCCAACTAGTCCTACATTATAATTCAAAGAATTAAACAACATACTTTCAAAACTTATGCATAATTGCAACTTAAAGAATTTAACTTTACTTCAGAGTTTTCAGTATTAATACTTAAGTCTGATTGGAAAAATATCTCAATAAGCAAATGAACATCAAAAACCAAACTCCCACTAAACAAACATATCATCAAGACGAACCACACTCATACGAGCTACATGCTCATGAAAAACCTTAGGTGGTACACCTTTAGTAAGCGGATCCACAATCATGGAGCTTGTATTTATATGATCAATAGATATTTGAAGACTCTGAACTCTCTCCTTAAAAACAAGAAACTTAATGTCAATATGTTTTGATTTTAATGAGTTCTTGTTCTTCTTATAATATAACTTAGTGGTTTTATTATCACAATTAATCTTCAATGGTCTCTCAATGCCATTAACAATGCATAGCCTGGTGATAAAATTTCGCAACCATATTACTTGGTTTGATACTTCATAACAAGTTATAAATTTTGTCTTCATGGTAGAAGAAGTTATAAGTGATGCTTTATATTTTTTCATGAGACAGCTCATTCAGCTAACTTGAAAAGATAGCCAGAAGTGGACCTTTTGCTATCAAGGCAACCAACAAAATCGGAGTCTGAATAACCAACGATCTCTAAATGATTTTTCCTTCAATATGTGAGCATATAATTTTTAGTTCTCCATAGATACCGCATAACCTTCTTCACTACTTTCTAATAATCCATACTAAGGATACTTAAATATCAACCAAGAATTCCAATTATGTATGCAATATCTGAATGCATACAAACTTGAGCACATAGGAGACTCTCAATTGTTAAAGCATAAGAAATCTTCTGCATCTTTTTCATTTCAATCTCATTTCTCGAGCATTAAAGCAAAATGAATTTATCACCTTTATTAATGGGTATCCTAATGCACAATTCTTCATGTCAAATCTGTTAAGTATCTTATCGATGTATGTCTTTTGTGATAAGCCAAGTATACCACGAGAACAATCTTGATAGATCTATATGTCCAACACAAAGATGCATCATCAAAATCTTTCATTGTAAAATTACTTGACAGAAATCCCTTAGTTCATGCAATAAACCTACATCACTACTTGCTAACAGAATGTCATTAACATACAACACAGAAGAATAAACTTACTCACACTGATATTGTGATAAATACATTGATCAATAGTGTTCCCCTTAAAGCCTAATGAGATAATCACTTGATCAAATTTTTGATACTATTGACGAGATGCTCACTTTAAACCAAATGGATTTCTTTAAATTTGCATACCTGATGTTTTGATTTATCCAACACGAAATTTTCTGGTTGCTTCATGCAAATTATTTCTTGTGAAACCCAAATTTTTCCCACTTTATTTCTTATTTCGAAAACTAAAAAGTAATTAAGAACTCAGAATAATTTTGTGCGGGCTCGAAACCACTGAAGCACTCGGGTTAGTGGCGTGGGGCCCGCTTACAGGTAAACCGAGGTAATGCTCTCAGCCCGAGAATTACTTAAGAATTACATGTTTGAGCATGAAATGATGTTTAGAAATGAAAACTAAGGGATTTAAAGTGAAAATGTTAGTAAGGTTCGGAATTAAAAATAAATTCGGAATAAATTCTAGAAATTCCCAAAAATTGTTCCGAGACCATAGAAAATTAATATAATGTGAAATTTACTTGAGAAATTTAAATCAAGTGGAAATATAGAGGTTTCGGGGATCAAAATAATTTTTAAAGTAAATTGAAAACTTTAAGCCATTTTGCTTGGTATTGACCAAATCGTGTAAAATAGGCTCAATCGGGAAATTTTTCTTAAACAAGTGACCCCCAAATTTTTATGAAACATACTAAAGACATAATATAACATGTGCAAAGTGGAAATTAGCAGAAAATTGGAACAAACTATTTTTTTGGAATTTTCCAAAATAGGACAGAAATCTGTCCTGCTTCAAAATTGAAACCAAGCCTCCATTTTTGACAAATTTGGAGACTTTAGGGGAATCCATTAAACCCCAAACTTTCTAGATATATATTCAACAAGAATATTTTAGGAGCACCAAAAATCAACCCCATCACACTTCTAGGCCGAGAGAAACAGCCATATTTTCCTGCTGCAGGCGTCACTCTCTTCCCCTCAGTTTACGATTTTTTTGACAACCATCCTGCTAGATTCATGGGTCGGTCAAGAAGGATAAAATCTTCCTCTACCAGTCCTATATAACATATAAAAAATTCATCCACAAAGAAGTTCATTTTCTAGGTGAAAAACTCGAAAGAAAAACAGTGGTCAAATCTGCCCTGTTTTTGGTAAGTGAGGAATTTAAGGTTTTTCATTCTTTGATCGGTTTTTGAGCTAGTTTTTCATGGTTTTAAGCTATATACATGTTGAATTTCAGTTGAGGATTAATTTGGTGCAATAAAAACGTGGTCAACCTTAGTCAACCCCGAGGTAAAGTTGATGGATGATGATGAAATTCATATAAGTTATTCTTTGATGCTTTTGGAAGGTTTTTAGTTAAGTGGAATTGGATAATTTAATTTCTATGGATGATTTGAGGTTTGGAAACGAAGATGTTAATGTGTTTGTGGTGAAAAATTGATAGATCTAAGGTTATTAACATTTAAATTTATACCGAGAAAGCCCGGTTTATAGCTTAACTCAGTGTAAAATCGAAAAATGAAAGAATTGAAAATTTGGCAAAGTGACCAGCAAGGTTTATGAGCTTGAATGATTCATAAGGTTAATGAAGTAATGAAATGAGAAGTTAGAATAATGAAATTTGCCAAAACGGCACTAAAATTGGTAAAACCGAGAAAATCGAAAATGTTGAGCGAAAAGTCAAAATTGATCAAACTTTGAGAAGATAATTCAAAATTGAGTAAGTTGAGATGAAATTGATCAATATATGATGAATTGATATCGTTTTGGGCAGTTCAGAAATTCAACACGCAAATCGAGGTAATCTCGAGACACGACAATTTTACGCTGCCCTACGATTTACGAGGTAAGGGATGTGATTTAAAGTAGTATTGGTATTCAAATACTTTACTTCAGCTTAAAAATATGTTGAACATATTAGTTTTTACGAATAATATTTTCGAATCCAGAAAAATTACTATGCACTCAAAAATCGAAAAAACTGAAAGAAAAACCCTATTTTTCGAGCTCTTCAAAAATGTACTTTTGATATCTGTGACATGTTTTAAATGAAATTTGTCATGTGAAAAAGAAAAATATTATTTCTATGAGTTTACAGGTGAAAGGACCCGAAATATGATTAAATCATTATTTCTACGAATTTACGGGTGTACAGACCTAAGAAATGATTAAAAATATGATTTCTATGAGTCTACGGGTGTACGAACTCGAGAAATGATTAAAAATATGATTTCTATGAATTTATGAGTGTACGAACCCGAGATATGATTTTCTACGAATTTATAGGTGTACGGACCTGAGATATGATTTTCTACGAGTTTACGAGTGAATGGACTCGAGAAATTATTTCAAAGAAATGTTTTGAGACTGAGGCTATATGTACGCTATGAGAGCTATCTTAAATTGTCGCGTGGGGTCTGGACCGTCGTGGAACATGCTTCATACCACCTGGTGTACGTTTAGTCCCTTGTGGTGCATGTTGAACTGCATCGGGTATTTGTTCCACTTGGTGTAATGTTTCTGCCACTCTTCGTTAAAGGATATATATGTTTAGTGGCGAAGGGCTCTCTAAGTGTCACACCCCACTTTCGGGTGCCCTTCATCCATACATACACTACTACGGTTGGGTTGTGAGTCAATGTAATTACTAAATTTCATACATTTATAGCGAAAAATTTAAAATTTTAATTCACACTCCCAAGTGTGTGTGTAGATATACAAAATCAATAGTATAATATAATATCTTTACATAACATCCTCATACAACTGTTTACATTTGTAATTCAGAATTGTACGATACATTATAATAGATATAAAATGCTCTTCTGTATACAATTCTTATACCTATGCCAACATGTGTGAGCTGTCCAACACAAAAAGGGATCTCGAGACCACCGCACTGTCCTACTTCTCAGTATCTGGAGGGGAAAAAATAGTGGGATAAGCAAACCACAGCTCAGTAAGGAAAATGATGCTAACAGGTAGATATTGTAATATTTACATAGCTCATGCATACATAAACAAAACCATGTTTCAATGTAAATGTAAATATTAATAGAAAATGCATTTAAACATTACTTCTCACATAAGCATTTTCATGAAAACAACTATACGATATTCCCATTTGAAAACATGTCATAAACAGTTCTATCACAGCACAAGCATTCAAATCAAGAGATTTATCAAATCACAAAATCTCTTTGCTTTTCTCAAATCCTTTCTTTTCATCAAATCTCTTTCTTTTCTAAGTTTCTCAATTTCTCTTATCTCTAAGACAGGTATGGAATTCATGGCAATCTAATATCCACGACATATGGTCATAGTCAGTGATCCCAGGCCTCACTGATCAGGTGTGCACAGGGCATCACTTCGCCTGAAGGGGGATGGGTCAGTCCTATCCTCCGACTCATCTCAATCAACATCATCTCCCTCATCATATCATGTATACTCACGATACAAGGAATGCCATGTGTCATCTACACGATACTCGTACTCACGTGCATCCAATACGGTACATAGTATACCAACGGACAACTACACAGTTCAACGTACGATCGTGGACCTAGTCCATCTACCAACTCCAATAGACTCATCATCCTGAACCATGTCTCATATACCAGGCGATCACATCAGCGTGGCACAAAGTCATCGCAAGGCTCCAATGTGGTATCTCTCAGTGCGAGCAACAGCTTCTAGCACTGTATCAACTCAACTCAGCAAAACTGGTGCGAGCAATGCTCCAGCACCTTTCTCAAATCCATCGTGCGAGATGAACTCTAGCACGGCATATCAAAACATGTAGATGTATGCGAGTGAAACTCCAGCATAGTCAAAATCATTAAAAATCGATGTGAGCTAATGCTTCAACACCAAATCACATCTCAAATCCGATAGGTGGCTATTTTCTCTTTTGAAAACTTAAAACATGTTTATCTACGTAGCATGTCGTCCCATGCTAAACAGGTAAATCTAGCCAACCTATCCATCATCATTTCTCAACCACAAATAAATACATAGTAGAGAAAACATCAAAATCATGCATGTCATGCTATTTCCTTACCTCATCCCATTTTCACAATACATATACATCATAGTACATTTCAAGATTTCATATCATTTCATAATTCCATAGCTAAACGTAATAATTCTAGCGTCATATCTACTAAAATCGCAGTAAAATACGTATGAATATCTCTATCACTAACATACAGTACCTTACCTTGAATCGTGCTTGTGTTTCCTTCGTCTCGTTTGCTACGTTCGTGATCCGGGTTAACTGTGTTCCACGTATTTCAATCTACACATGTAAATCATTAAGTTATTTTCCTTTCCCTCTACTAAACATATACATTGTCTTTTTCTTGTCTATTCATAATCCTCAAACCCTTAAATCACATTTCACTATTCCACAAATATCATTTTATCATCTCTTAAGTTTTCTATCATTTTCCATGGATTTTCCTTTATAAATCCCTCTTAATATTACTCACCCTTCACTACATTCATCATTCCTATCAATATTTCACATACCACTCAACCCATTAAATGCCTAGAAATCCATATTTAAAGCTTGAAAGTTGAAGAGCTTACCCCTTTACCTAGCCAAACTTGTGGTAGCCAAAACTTCTTCTCTTGGTCACACCAATGTGTTATTTTTGGGTATGTTGTTCTCCTTGCTTCAAGGAACAACTTTCCATTCTTGAGCTTCTTCCAAAACTTGCTGGAATGTAGTGCTTTTTAGAGTGAAAAAACTTGGGTCTTTGAGAGAAAATGGCAAGTGCAGTTTGGTGGGAGGGAAATCTGAGTTTCAGTCCAAATCTCGTGCCCCTTTTTATAGTTGCAGAGACATGAGATCGATCTGGTCCTTATGGAGATCGATCTCTACAAGGTTTGGTAGTCCTTTTTATCAAACGCAACTACTACCAAATCGATCTTCTTTCATGATGAGATCGATCTGTTGACAAGTAATTTCTTCTTGGAGATCGATCTGCCTCTTGTTGGAGATTGGTCTGCTTTTTACAGAACCTTAATGAGATCGATCTATCGCTTAGGGGAGATCGATCTCTTCTTGGCCGCGAGTTAAGGAGATTGGTCTGTGCCTTGTGAGAGATTGATTCCTTCCAGGCAGAGACTTAAGGAGATAGATTTGCCTTCCCATGAGATCGATCTGTCCAATTCCATTCAACAAATTCTGGGCATTTCATGAGGGGTGATCAATCTCTCCTTCGTATGAGATCAATCTCTCATCCCCTGCACCCTCATTTTCTATAATTTTCTGCAGTTTTTTACTTATACACTCATCCAAATTTGTTGCATACCTCAATTTGCATTCCGTGCACACTTTACACACAATGGCATCCATTCCGCATAGTTCACAGTTAATGAAACTTGTGCACACAACTTAAAATCATGGGTGTTTCATTAAATTTCCAAAATCCTTACATCCTTTTTATCATTTATACACTTGTAACAAAAGTACATGTACATTATATCTTCATAAAACAAATACATGGGAATTTACGGGTATTACATTTCTCCCCTCCTTAGAAAATTTGGTCCTCCAAATTGAACCAAGTCTATCCCTCAAAAAGTTGGGGATATTTCTCCTTCATTAGATTCTCTAACTCCCATGTGGCTTCCTCCGATGTATGATGCTGCCACAGGATTTTAACTAATGAAATCGACTTGTTTTGCAACACCTTCTCTTTTCTGTCCAATATTCGGATCGATTTTTCTATATACGACATATCCTCCTTGAGCTCCAACGGCTCATAGCTAATTACATGTGTCGGATCCAGGTAGTTCTTCTGAAGCATAGAAACATAGAATACATTATGGACCTCCGCTAGCTCAGGTGGTAAGGCTAGTATATATGCTCTATCTCCCACTCTATCCAAAATATCAAAGGGACCAATGTAACGAGGACTTAATTTTCCTTTCTTTCCGAACCTTGTTATTCCCTTGAAAGGAGATACTCTAAAAAATACAGACTCACCCACATCAAACTCAAGTGGTCTCTGTCTCCGGTCAGCATAGCTCTTTTGTCGACTTGGAGCTATTCGCAGCTTCTCGTATATTATCTGAACATTCTCGGAGGCTTGTTTTACCGAATCGAGAGCAAGCAACTGTCTGTCACTAACTTCTTTCCAACCAATGAGTGATCGGCATCTACGACCATATAATGCCTCATAAGGGGCCATAGCAATTCTTGAGTGATAACTGTTGTTGTAGGTGAACTCAATCAATGGCACGTGATCGTCCCATGAGCCTCTAAAATCCAGCACACACGCTCTCAACATATCCTCCAGGTCTGTATAGTCCTCTCTGACTAACCATCTGTCTGAGGATGAAAAGTGGTGCTTAAAAACTTGATACGAACTAGACGTATTCTCCGCAAGTGCACGGGTCGTACAATTAATAATGGGATTTGAGTCCAGAGTTATCGTCCCACAGAGAAGTTGATTAGCCTAATTAACTACCGGTTAATCTTACCCTAAGTATATTCTAGCAAATTATGAATTGAAGATGAGTGATCTATTAAGTCTGAAATTAAAAGTACTGAAAATAATAAAAGCTATAAACTAAAGGCTAAAAGTTACTTATAGAGCTCCGAGCAATTAAAAGTAACAACCAACAAAAATAATTAAAACAATTAAAAATTCATTAACGCAATCAAAATAAAATACTAAAATAAAGAAACAAAATTAATTAAGCTAAATTTGAACAAACCTAAAATGCAATTAAACTACTTAATCAAAATGCAAATTAAGCTAACTTAAGATTTAATAAAATAAAATCCTAGAAAAATTAAGAAATTAACTCCAAGTCTAAATGTCTAAAATACTAATTCTAAATTAATCCTAATTATATCTAATTACTAACTTAACAATAAAATCTAACTAGTGTATCCTAAATGTAACTCATAAAGACTAAGCTAAAATTAAATCATATATTATATAAAATTAACCATTAACTAAAAGTAAAACTAAAAAAAAAAATTATCTTAACAAATTAAAATACTAATTTAAACCTACAATTATCAATGAACAACTAACCTAAATTATCAACTTCTTAAAGCAATAAAAATAATATAAATGCATTAAGTATAAAATTCAAAAAGAAGTAATGTGGCCAAATATGGCCTTAGAAAAAATCAGCAAACAAGTGGTCCCGATAACTGCACTGTACTCGATTCTTCAACAAAATTTGTCTTCAGGCAGTGCTGTCCTGGTGCTAACCTTCTACTCCTGGTCTGCCCTCGGCTCTGCCCAGTTGCTGTCCTGCTACACGTCCGCGGTTTGCCCAGCTAATGCACTGGTGCTCCAGCTGCTGTCCTCGACTGCTACATCAGGCGCTAGCCATACATTCCCTTGGCCAGACTGCCCATTTGGTTACATGACCTTTTGCAAGATGCAACCGACCCCAGCTTGCTGTCATCTGCTTATGCTGTTTGCTGAACCTAGTCACTTGCTGCCTTTCTCAACAGACCAACACAGCCTGCTGTGCACCATTCCTTGCATCCTAATGCCGAACATCCATCAACAGATGAACAGACTACTAGTCAAGTTCGAAACACCAATAATTAATGGAACAATATAGCCAGGAAAAATAAACCAAAATGAAAAGCGAATAATGCAAGAAACAGAGCATAACATAGGATATTTTTAGTTTCTATCCACTGCCATGAGGTAGCTTCTGTTCTATGTAGCATCAATTCTGCCAACTTCAGCACCGGCCTGCACAATTTTCTCTACCCTCCAGCAGTGTTTCCTCATGCCACTCGGCTTAACCCAGAATCAGCAATAAATGAAAACGCACCAACTAGAAACTTAAGAGGGAATGAACTAAACATATATGCAAGAAACAAAGATGAACAAAGGTTAAGCTAATAAAGGCATTGGTGAATCACTTATCCTTAAACTGATCAACACTATTAAAGCACAAAAGAACCCGAGAATCCAAATGATGCAAAGGATATAGCAGTTAACAAGCTAAAATTAAAATAAAGGATAAATGTAAAGAAAAATATGAAAATAATTCAAGTGATGAGCTGCTACCACAAATTGCAGAAGAAAATAGTGATGAAGAAGAATAGCTACTGTCACCAGCCTCTCCTCCTCACAACATGAGACATACAATAAAACCTCAAACTAGAATAAAAGAAAAAGACCAACAATGAAACTAAAGAAAGGGAAAAACAAGATAAATTGAAATTTTTCATAAAACATAAAATGTCAAACAATAAGGCAATGGAAGCTTGTAAAACTCAAGAATGGTGGCTGCCACCATCCGTAAACTACTACAGATATCGAAAAGAAAGGAAACTTTTCATAAAATATAACAAATAAAGTTGACATGAATAGTGAATAGAAAATGGTAGCTAAAAAGATCTAATCAGAATGCTTAAAAGGAAAAATAAAAAACTAAAGCTACCCTAAATTACTCTAAAAACTACTCCTAAATTACTCTACACTACTCCTACCCTATACTACCTCCTACACTACTTGATTTTTTCAATTGCCATCATATTCTATTTATATACACACTTAGGGGTACAATGGTAATTTTTCATCCTGGATGAGTTGGCATTGTTTGGCCACTTGTCTTCCTTTGATTTACTGCAGAGTAGATATTTCCATGTCACTCGTCTTTTTGTCCAATTGGACGTGCGATGTGGCTCGACGTGTATCTTCCAGAAGGTTAGCACGGTATCCGTTGATCTTATCATTTCAGAGCGAATAAAATACGGACACCTGGCATCACACGTGTCCCGATGACTGGTGACTCGGTCTGCAAATTGAAAGTGGTCCAGTCTTCTTTAGCTCATTTTCAGCCTAATTTCGACTGAAACGACTGAGTTTCATTCGGATTTATTTTATCTGCACATTAAAGAATTTTAATTAAATAAAGGAGATAATTAATAAAATAATTTAGGGATTTAAATAATTAATTAAGAAATTAAGCACAAATAATTCTATTAAAAATAGAATTATCAGTGTTAAAGCTCAATTGGGTCCCGATCGCTTCTTGAAAATGTCCCCAGAAGTGGGAAGTGCTCACACTTCCATGTCGATATCAGTAGAGGTTGCAATAATCCTCTAGGTTTTTTATGCTCTACCTTAACCTGCTGACAAATGAGATATCTAGCGATATACTAAGCTATGTCTCTTTTCATCCCAGACCACCAGTATATCTTCTGGAGATTTTGATACATTTTACTGCTCCCCGAGTGTACTGTATACCTTGATGAGTGAGCCTCTGATAAGATCAACTTCCTTAGCTCTTAATCCTTAGGAACACATATTCTATTTCCAAACCTTAGTACTCCATCTGAACTCAATACAAAATCTGTGCCCTCACCTTTCTGAATTCGGCTAATTACATCAATACACCATTGATCATTCTGCTGAGCTTGTTGGACTCTCTCAATCAACTCCGATTCTAATCTCAAGCTAGCTATAATCCCATAACTGCCAATTTCAAGTGGGGTCATATCTAAACTAAGTTTCGTGAATTGTTCCAACAACTCATGCTCTCTAACCATCATATATGATACCAACCCGAGACTCTTTCTGCTCAATGCATCTGCAACCACATTTACCTTCCTTGGGTGGTACAAAATTTCACAATCGTAGTTTTTGAGAAATTCTAACCACCTTCTCTGTCTCATATTTAACTTCTTCTGTGAGAATAGATACTTCAGACTCTTGTGATCCGTAAAGATCTGAAATCTCTCACCATACAAGTAGTGGCGCCATATCTTCAATGCAAATACCACAGCCGCCAACTCTAAATCGTGAGTAGGATAGTTCTTCTCATGATGTTTCAGCTGTCTAGATCCATAAGCTACTATCCTTCCATTCTATATCAAGACACAGCCTAGTCCTTGATGTGAAGCATCTGTGTACACAGAGTAGTTCCCTGAGCTGTTAGGGATGATAAGAACTGGTGCAGTGGTTAATCTACACTTAAGTTCCTGAAAACTCCTCTCACACGGTTTATCCCATGTAAACTCCACATTTTTCCTCGTAAGTCGTGTCAACAGAGCAGCCAGTCTAGAAAAACCCTCTACAAATCTCCTGTAGTAACTAGCCAAACCCAGAAAGCTTCTGATCTCTGTGACTATCCTGGGCTATTACCACTGAATAATAGCCTCAATCTTTGATGGATCCACTAACACCCCATCCTTCGATACAACATGGCCCAAAAAAGAAATATGTTCGAGCCAAAAGTCACATTTACCAAGTTTGGCATACAACTTTCTCTCTTGGAGGGTTTACAAAACAATCCTTAAGTGCTGCTCATGATCTTCCTTGGACCTTGAATACACCAATATATCATTAATGAAAACGATCATGAACTGGTCCAAGTATGGCTTGAATATCTCATTCATTAGAGCCATAAAAGTTGTTGGCGCATTCGTTAACCCAAAAGGCATCACCAGGAATTTGTAATGGCCATAACGGGTGCGAAGGCACATCCTCCTTCTGAATCTTCAATTGATGATACACAGGCCTTAGATCTATCTTGGAAAATATCTGTGCTCTTCGAAGCTGATGCAATAGATCATCGATGTGCAACAAGGGGTATTTATTCTTGATGGTAGCCTTGTTCAACATCCGATAGTCAATACATAACCTAAGGCTCCTATCTCTCTTCTTTACAAACAATATTGGAGCTCCCTATGGTGAGACGTTCAGTCTTATAAACCCCTTATATAGGATATCTTGCCACTGATTCCTTAATTCCTCTAGCTCAACTAGAGCCATCCTATATGGTGACTTAGATATTGGCTCGATTCTAAGTGTCAAATCTATACCGAATTTCATTTCTCTATCTGGTGGCAATCCCGATAGGTCGTTTGGAAAGACATCAGGGAATTCTCTAACCACTGGAATGTCCTCCATATCTTGTTATGTTTTGTCTAAATCCACCACATAAGTAATAAAACCTTCAAAACAACATTCATGTCATTTTATGCCAATGTACTTTTCTTGCCATAAAATTCAAGATTTCATTATTTCCTCTAAAATCTTACAACACATTCTTTGAGTAGAGAAAATGTAATAGACTTAGTGTGGCAGTCTAAGACAGCATGATTAGTAGCTAACCAATCCATTCCTAAGATTACATCAATGTCATACATATTCAACAAGATCAAGTTGGTTGTCGCACACTTATCTCCCACCCTCACTTTATAATCTTTATACACTTGTTTAGCCAATTGACTAACCCTCATTGGTGTACTTATTAACAGAGTCCCATTTAAGTATGTGAGTTCTACAAAACCTGTTAACCTTGATGCACATGCAGGTGATATGAAAGAATGCGTAGCACCAGAATCAAACAAAGCTATAGCTTCCAAGTTAAAAATCAAGATTGTACCTTTTATCACCTCAGAAGAGGTAGCTGCTGATGCCTGGTCTATCGCATACACCTTACCTTGACCCACAACTTGCTTCCCCTTTTCTTCAGCCGTGGCTCTCTTCCTTGTAGGAGGTGTAATTATAGGAACTTGCTCCAACTCCTTACCCCTCTGTGGGGCTACCTCAACTGTTTCTGGGTAATCTCTTGCATAGTGCCCAAACCTAACACATCTGAAGCATCGTGTACCCTGAAGATGACAAGGCCTACCACCATGATATCGACCACATACTCAGCACTGATTAGTAGTCGGTCGGGATCCACCAATCACTATAACCCTGGCTGGTGTTTGAGTCGGATATATAAAAGGCCTAGCAGACTTCTTCTGTGACTCATTTGCATCTCTCCGACGCTTACTCATAATTTACCGTCCAAATCTGGCACTCTTGCCATCTCCCAGTTTCCTCGAACCCTTGTCCATTCCCCAATTGAACTCTGAAATTTACAAGTTATAGTCCTGCTCACAAAACTGGGCTCGTCGTACAGCCTCTCTATATGTAGCAACATCAAATGGGGCCAACTTAGCTCTGACCGAAGGCCTCAGTCTGTCAACAAACCTACGGACCCTAATAGCTTCACTCCTTATAGAGTCTGGATCATACCGACCCAATGAAGTGAATCGTGACTCGTACTCATAAATAGTTTGATCCCCTTGAGTCAGATTTAGGAATTCCATCTGTAACCTATGTCGAGCAGTATCTGGGATGTATTGTTCTCTGAAAGCACACAAGAACAGATCCCACGTGATAGCTATACCTTGAGCTCTCAACATAGGCCTGGTGGACTTTCACCAGTGCTCTGCTTCGTCTCTCAGTATAAAGGCTATAAACACTACTCTTTCTGTAGCTGAACATCTACAAAAATCAAACAGTTTCTCCATCTGACTTATCCAGTCCTCAGCCACTGCTGGATCCTTTACCCCGCTAAAAGAATGAGGCTTGAAATCCATAAAATGCCTCAACCTCTCCATATCACAATCATATCCATACCCTAAATCATCATCATCATACTGCTCTGGGCTACTGGAGGAGGTACTGGTCGAATATGGAGATCTCGTGACCTAAACAGTTCAGGTTGTGCGAGTACAACATCCTCAGGTTCAGGTGCAACTGCTGGGGGATTCGGTGCAGCCTATCCCGCTGTACTAGGTATACCCTCAAACCTAACCATAATCTGACCCATCATGGCCATCACCGTACGCATATCTTCCTCTAATCGGGCTACCCGAGGATCGAAAGTCTCTATCTGTTCTTGGGGCTCATGACTAGAGGACGACCTATTGTGCCTCTCAGTCCAATCAATTCGCCCCTGAGCTCTCGACCTCTCTCCCCTCTTGCAATGTCTCTCAGGCATATCTCACAAGCTTGATAACATTCCTGCATTTATAAGAAACTTTTAATTTACTATCAGCTCCGTATACACATTTGTATCTAAATATCATATTGTAACATGGGGATGTATATTTCTTAGTCCTAAACATCGACTCACATCAGATCAACCAAGCTTTGATACCAAATCTGTCACACTCCACTTCCGAGTGTGTGACGCCCCAAAAACGTGAAAAATAGGGTAAATTTAAAACTTTTTACTCGTCAAATCACAATTAAGGGTGCATTCCTGTGCAGTGTCATACATCATCATACTTATCATGCCTCAAGATCTCATCATAAGATAGTATATATCGTATCATATACATTACTCAATTCTAAGTTAATTAATCATAATACATCTCGTACATCATCGTACAATAAGTGTCTGTAAATATAACTCTAGTCTGGATACATGAATATTAAATATATACCTCAATACACAAAATACGGCCTAGAGCTTAAGTCCTCCACTAGCCTCTAACCCGTACGTCGCAGGGAACTCACTTCACTTGAAGCAATCTGGGGGAAGAGAAAACAGGGTGAGCTTCCAAATCGCTCAGTGAAGGGGGGTAAGGGAACTCAGTCATATAAACCATATCACACATCACAAGTATGTATTTGTATATGAAACTCAGTATACTTATTTGAAATCGTAGCATGAAAGTTCTCAAAAACATCATCATCTCGCAGCTCACAAATCATGTGAAAACATGAAGTTAAAAAGGCTCAAAATAGAGCATTCACAAGCATGTGTAAATATATGCGATAATGGCTTTTCTCAAAATATGTGATAAAAATCACCTCAGTAAATAGCACGTGACGAAGTCACAAAACACAACTCATGTGTAAAACGAGACTAGGCAATAAAACTCATATAAAACTTGTCATGGCACATCAAATAAATAATCTCCTCTGGGTGCGCATCCCAGGCATCCTCGTAAGAGGGAACGTCGACAATATGGTCGTATGCATGGTATATTAGACTTATATGTTAGCAGAACAAGGCCCCGACCTTACATGCTACCAGAGCAATGCCTCGCCTCATGCACACTATCACGTGGTCCCCGGGTCGGTTCCCAGGCTGCCCACTCTCTCGGTCTTACATGTTACCAAAGCAAGGCCACCCAGCGTTACCAGAACGGGGGTCATCTCACGTTACCAAAACGGAGGTATCTCTCATTACCAAAACAGAGGAATATCAGACTTACATGCTACCAGAGCAAGGCCCGGACTTACATGCTACCAGAGCAAGGCCTCCCAACGCTACCAAAGCGAAGGAATAATCAGACTTACATGTTACCAAAACAAGGCCTGTGGTCCCTGGGTCGGTTCCCAGGCGTCCCACTATATCGGTCTTACATGCTACCAAAGCAAAGCCCAATGTGTATTCAACATGACACGCATAAGTCTCAATCATTAGCCATTATCTTATAAAACGTTTTGCCTTCACGTAGAACTCATAATGGTTTTCTCTCATAAAACTCATTTAACACATTTGCGTACTCAATACAAAACATATTAAAATCGAGTTTCAACCGATAAAACATGCACACATTTTCTCAAATCTCAATATTGCCTTAACGTAGAGCCCAATTTACTTCTCACGCAAACTCAATGGTTTATAAAGCAATTTCACACTCAGCTTATAAACTCATAAAATAATGGGCTCCAACCGGCTATAAAAACTGTGTGCAATTATATCACAACACAACACTAAACATGCTTGTATTCTCAAATCATGGTTCATGCTACAAACAATTCATCAAAACACATACACAAATGGTTTAGTTTTCCCTTACCTTTTTGCACCTCGTATAGTGCAATCGTTTCCCCCGTATCACGGACTAGCCTCGCATTTCACTCTAGAACTCCCGAGCTATCCAAACGATGTTAAAACATCAATACTCATCATCACGGTAACCTCAATTCTCAAAATCGAGCATAATTGCTCATAACACCTCAAATTTCTCAATTCTCATAACTCTATCACAAACCACAATCTCGCTCACAACACCTCAACATTCTACATTTCCCATGCCACAATATCTATGATAATGCACCACATTGTCTAAATCTCCATTTATAGCTCAAAATTCCTAAAATTACTAAAGTTGCTAAATATCATCATCACTCCAACTACATTGTAATTTTATCAATCCCTAATCATTTTTCAGCTATTTCAACACAATGCCAACAACCATTATCACCAAAATCATCTCAAATATCAAGATCGAGGTTTAGAAATTACCCAAAACTTGTGGAGAGCTTATCTCTTACCTCGATTCAATCCGTCTTCCGATTTCCAAGTATATTGTTCTCCCTTTGATGAGGAATAACTTTCCTTCTTGCCACAACCTCTGATTTGGATGGAAATGGGTGCTTTGGATGAGTGAGAAAGCTAGGGCTCATGTGAAAATGGAGTTTTGCAGAGAGAGAAAATGAAATTGCAGGAGAAAGCAGGGGTTCCTTATATAGACGGAAGGTAGGAGATTGATCTGGCTCTTGATGAGATCGATCTGCATTTGAATTTGGGGGCAATTTTGGGCAATTTTATGCCTAGGAGATTGATCTGTCGAGGGGTGAGATCAATCTCTTAATGGCTACATGAGATCGATCTGCTCCATTTATGAGATCGATCTCTAGTTTACAGAATGCTTCATGAGATCGATATGCTCCTTAAGGAGATTGATCTTCTCCCAAACAGAATCATAAGGAGATCGATCCTCTTCCATTGGAGATCGATCTGCTCACTTACTTTCCTCCTTCCTTGTCATTTTTAGCTTACCAGATCGACCTTTCTTCTCTAAGATCGATCTGACCTCATAGTTTCCCACTTGGTTAAGCACTTACACATAAATCTCCAAATATAATTTCCACAATTCACTTAGCTCAATAAATTACACTTCAAGTTCATATTACATAATTAAAATATGTCTAAAATTCTTAGATCTCACATCATCCCCACCTTAAAAGAATTTGGTCCTCCAAATTCAACTCAACTAGTCAAATAGATGGGGGTATTTCTCCTTCATGAGATTCTCTAGTTCCTACGTTGCCTCTTCCATTGAGTAATGTTTCCACAAAACTTTCACTAATGGGATGCTCTTAGTTCTAAATACCTTCTCCTTTCTATCGAGAATCCGGAAGGGTTCCTCAATGTAGCTCATGTCCTCTTGTATGTCCATCTCGTCGTACTTTATGACATGAGAAGGGTCCGGGTGGTACTTCCTTAATATAGACACATGAAAGACATTGTGTATTCTGGACATCTGTGGGGGTAATGCCAATCTGTAGGCTACCTCTCCCACTCTCTCAAAAATCTCGAATGGTCCTACGTATCAAGGACTCAATTTCCCTTTCTTCCCAAATCGCATGATACCCTTACTCGGTGATATTTTCAGAAATACTGCATCACTAACATCAAACTTGAGTGGTCGTCTACGCACATCCACGTAGCTTTTCTGTCTACTCTGCGCAGCCTGTAACCTCTCACATATAAGATTCACACTCTGTACAGCTTGCTCAACAAGCTTGGGAGCATTTATCTTTCTGTCACTGACTTCTTCCCAAGCTATAGGGGATCTACACCTCCTACCATATAGAGCCTCAAAAGGTGCCATTCCAATACTTGCATGATAGCTGTTATTGTACGCAAACTCTGCTAGGGGCAGGTGATTATCCCATGATCCCTTAAAATCCATCATACATGCCCTCAACATATCCTCCAAGGTCTGAATAGTCCTCTCTGACTGACCATCTGTCTGAGGATGATAGGCGATACTAAAACTCAATCGAGATCCCATGGACTCCTGAAACTGGGTCCAAAATTTGGAAGTAAATCGAGAATCTCTATCAGAAGTAACACTCACTAGAGCCCCATGTAATCTAGCTATTTCGCTGACATATAACTCAGCTAAGGTATCCACAGTATCAGTGCTCTTGATGGCAAGGAAGTGGGCACTCTTGGTCAGCCTATCCACAATGACCCATATCGCATCACGACCTCTCCTGGTCCTTGGTAAACCTATAACAAAATCTATAGTGACATGCTCCTATTTTCATGTAGGTACAGGTAAAGGTTGTAGTAGTCCTCCGGGCTTCCGATGCTCAGCTTTCACTTGCTGGCATACTAAACATCTGGCCACATACTCTGCCACATCTCACTTCATACCACTCCACTAGTACACCTTTCTCAAGTCTTGGTATATCTTAGTACTCCCTGGGTGCATGGTGTATTGCGAGCAGTGAGATTCTCTCAGTATCTGTCTCTTTAGGGTATCATCGTTCAGCACACAAATCATTCCTCTGAATCTCAACAATCCATCCTCACTGACTGTGAGATCTGACTGCGAACTCTGTTCAGCTTGGCTAACAATATCTATCAACCTCTGATCACTGCGCTGCCCAATTCTAATCTGATCCATGATCTTAGGCTCTATCCGCAAGCTAGCCAAAAATCCAGTCTCTACCTCTTTAACGCTGATCCGGAGTTCGGCGAACTACTCCAGTAAATCCCATTCCCTGATCATCATAGCAGATATCATACCCTTCCTGCTCAGGGCATCAGCAACTACGTTCGCCTTACCCGGATGGTATAGAATCTCGCAGTCATAATCCTTAAGGAGTTCCATCCATCTCCTTTTTCTCATGTTTAACTCTTTATGATCAAAGAGATATCACAAACTCTTGTGATCAGTGAAGATCTGGAATCTTTCTCCATATAAGTAGTGTCACCAGATCTTCAAGGCAAATACCACAATGGCTAACTCCAGATCATGTGTGGGGTAATTCCGCTCATGGTCTTTCAATTGTCGCAATCCATATGCGACCACTCTTCCGTGCTGCATAAGCACACACCCCAGTCCTTGATGGGATGCATCACTATATACTGAAAATCCTTCTGATCCCTCAGGAATAGTTAACACAGGTGACGCTGTTAATCTCCTTTTCAATTCTTGAAAATTGAGCTCACACTGATCAGTCCATATAAACGGAGTCTCCTTGCACGTGAGTTTAGTCAAAGGAGCGGTAATCCTAGAAAATCCTTCCATAAATCTTCTGTAATACCCTGCCAAACCAAGGAAATTTCGTACCTCTGTAACTGTCCTCGAGCTTTCCCAGTTAAGCACAGCCTCTACTTTACTTGGATCCACTGATACTCCTTCCTCTGAGATTATATGACCAAGGAAAGCTATTCGGTCCAGTCAAAACTCACACTTACTAAGCTTTCCATATAATTGCTTATCTCGGAGTATCTGAAGTACTAACCATAAATACTGTGCATGTTCCTCATATGACCGAGAGTATATCAGGATATCATCAATAAAGACTATCACAAATTTATCTAGATAGTCTCTGAACACCTCGTTCATTAATCTCATAAATACTGCAGGGGTGTTCGTCAATCCAAAGGACATCACTAGAAATTCATAATGGCCATACCTTGTCCTGAAGGCCGTCTTCGGAATATCTTCTTCTTTAATCCTCAATTGCTGATAGCCCGATCTCAAATCAATTTTAGAAAAGACCGAGGCCCCTCTCAGCTGATCAAGTAGATCATCAATCCTCGGCAATGGATATTTATTCTTCATCGTGGCTTTATTTAATAATCGGTAGTCTACGTATAATCTGAGACCACCATCCTTCTTCTTAACAAATAAGATTGGTGCTCCCCACAGTGAAACACTGGGTCTAATAAACCCTTGATCTAATAACTCCTGTAGTTGTTTCTTCAATTCCTCAAGTTCCACTAGTGCCATCCTGTATGGAGGTCTAGAGATAGGCTGAGTATCCGGTACAAAATCAATGGTAAACTCCAGCTCTCTCTCTGGTGGTAAACCTGACAACTCATCTGGGAAAACATCCAAAAATTCGCAAACCACAGGTATATCCTCAATCCTCGGATGTTCTCGTTCATCGTCTGAGATGAGTGTTTCATAACCTTCACATGAACAATCATATTTAATACTCTCAAGAATAATATTAAAGTTTCAAATTACTTACTAGAATTCCACATATTCATTTCCTCAATATCTCAACCGTACATTGTAAGGTTCAGGTAGGGAGAAAGTTACAATCTTAGTGTAGCAGTCTAAACTCGCTCGATTGGTTGTCAACCAATCCATTCCTAAAATTACATCAAATTCATGCATATTTAACATGATTAGATCTGCTAACATCACTCTATCTCCCACCTTTATTTCACATTCTCTACAAATTAAATCAGTTCTTTAGGATTCACGCATAGGGGTATTTACATGTAGTATATACTCTAGAGGTTCAAACTTCAAATTTAAACTACATGCAAAATACTCTGAAATAAACGAATGCGTGGATCCTGGATCAATTAACACATGAGCCTTATGATTACAGATAGAGAGTATACCTCTTATAGTTTCTGCAGAAGTGTCTGCAGTTTCCTTATCTAGGGCAAACACACGTCCCTATGTAATAGGTTTCTTCCCTTTCTCTGCAGCAGTGGCCCGTCTCTAGGGATTTACTCTTTGAGGCTGTTGTCTAGTAGGCTCCGAAGCATGTGGTATTTGAGGTTGAGGACAGTCCTTCACTCTGTGACCCATGTCACCACATCAAAAACATCCACGGATCGACCCAATACAACTTCCCTCATGCGATCGGCCACAGTCTCTACAAACCCTTATCTCAGGCCTACCATATCGAGGGGTCTCCTTGATAATAGGATAAGCTCTGGGTCTCTCCAATCTACCATTCTGTACCTCAATCCTTCCTCTCCTGAAGGAACCTCTCCGAACATCTGCTTGAGACATCGCTGGCATCTTGCTCTTGTCCCTAGTCACTGCTCCGAACTCATTCTGGGACTGTACAATTTCAATTCCCCTCTCAATCTCTTGTGCTCATCTCAGAGCATCTCCAAACTCAGTAATACACAACCCAATCAATCAATCTCTGATGATGGGCTTCAATCCATACATAAATCTCTCGGTACGGAGCTCTTCATTCTTGAAGGTTTCTGGATCATATCTCAGCAAAGCAGTAAATCGGCTCTCATAATCATCTACAGACATGTCACCCTGTACCAAACTCAAAAACTTCGTTTGCCTCCTTCTCTGGGCAGCTCGTGGTACATATTGGCTTCTAAAGGCTGTCTGGAACTCTTCCCAACCAATCACATCCTGGTGGGACATCAAAATACCCTAGGTAGTACCCCACCAATCTCGAGCTCTCCCTTTCAACATATAGGCACTCATACTGACCCTCTCAACATCTGTGCACCCCAGATAATCGAATATAACTCTCAACTCCGTCAACCACTCCTCAGCCTCTGTAGGATCCTTCTTTCCCTTAAATGTGGGTAGATTCATTTTCAAAAAGTCCTTCAGTCGGACCATACTTCTGTCATCAGACTAAGTGACGGGAGGCACTGGATCCATCTGTACTGGGGGTACGAGAGGTCCTGGGGGTGGTGTAGGAGTAGTACCCGAGGCATTAACTCCAAAGTGTTGCGCGAATAGCGCTGCTATCTGCTCAAAACCTTGTCTCACATCGATTTCAATCCGATTAAATCGAGAGTTAGGACTCTATAGTTGTGGGGCAGGTGGCGGAGGGGACTCTGCCTGCCTCCTCGAACGACCTCATCGTTTGCTCATTCTCAATCTTAACTCGTTTCCTGCGCGTACATACCAAACTTGATTGAAATCTCAATCCTCAAATTCAGTTCATGACCAGACTTATACAGACACTTGGCATGTATTCTATTTCACTTAACTAACACTGACAGTACTAGACACCCTAATCTCTGATACCAAGAAAACTCTATGATGCCCCAAAAATGCGAAAAATATGGCAAATTTAAAACTTTTTACTCGTCAAATCATAATTAAGGGTGCATTCCTGTGCAGTGTCATACATCATCATACTTATCATGCCTCAGGATCTCATCATAAGATAGTATATATCGTATCATATACATTACTCAATTCCAAGTTAATTAATCCTAATACATCCCGTACATCATCGTACAATAAGTGTCTGTAAATATAACTCTAGTCTGGATACATGAATATTAATTATATACCTCAATACACAAAATACGGCATGGAGCTCAAGTCCCCCACTAGCCTCTAACCGTACGTCGCAGGGAACTCACTTCACTTGAAGCAATCTAGGGGAAGAGAAAACAGGGTGAGCTTCCAAATCGCTCAGTGAGAAGGGGTAAGGGAACTCAGTTATATAAACCATATCACACATCACAAGTATGTATTTGTATATGAAACTCAGTACACTCATTTGAAATCGTAGCAAGAAAGTTCTCAAAAACATCATCATCTCGCAGCTCACAAATCATGTGAAAACATGATGTTAAAAAGGCTCAAAATAGAGCATTCACAAGCATGTGTAAATATATGCAATAATGACTTTTCTCAAAATATGTGATAAAAATCACCTCAGTAAATAGCACGTGACAAAGTCACAAAACACAACTCATGTGTAAAACGAGACTATACAATAAAACTCATATAAAACTTGTCATGGCACATTAAATATATAATCTCCTCTGGGTGCGCATCCCAGGCATCCTCGTAAGAGGGAACGTCGACAATATGGTCGTATGCATGGTATATTGGACTTATATGTTAGCAGAACAAGGCCCGACCTTACATGCTACCAGAGCAATACCTCGCCTCATGCACACTATCACGTGGTCCCTAGGTCGGTTCCCAGGCGGCCCACTCTCTCAGTCTTACATGCTACCAAAGCAAGGCCACCCAACGTTACCAGAACGGGGGTCATCTCACGTTACGAAAACGAAGGCATCTCTCGTTACCAAAACGGAGGAATATCAGACATACATGCTACCAGAGCAAGGCCCGGACTTACATGCTACCAGAGCAAGGCCTCCCAACACTACCAAAGTGGAGGAATAATCAGACTTACATGTTACCAGAACAAGGCCTGTGGTCCCTGGGTCAGTTCCCAGGCGTCCCACTATATCGGTCTTACATGCTACCAAAGCAAGGCCCGATGTGTATTCAACATGACACGCATAAGTCTCAATCATTAGCCATTATCTTATAAAACGTTTTGCCTTCACGTAGAACTCATAATGGTTTTCTCTCATAAAACTCATTTAACACATTTGCGTACTCAACACAAAACATATTAAAATCGAGTTCCAACCAAAAAAACACGTACACATTTTCTCAAATTTCAATATTGCGTTAACGTAGAGCCCAATTTACTTCTCACGCAAACTCAACGGTTTATAAAGCAATTTCGCACTCAGCTTATAAACTCATAAAATAATGGGCTCCAACCGGCTATAAAAACCGTGTGCAATTATATCACAACACAACACTAAACATGCTTGTATTCTCAAATCATGGTTCATGCTATAAACAATTCATCAAAACACATACATAAATGGTTTAGTTTTCCCTTAATTCTTTGCACCTCGTATAGTGCAATCGTTTCCCCCGTATCACGGACTAGCCTCGTATTCCACTCTGGAACTCCCGAGCTGTCCAAATGATGTTAAAACATCAATACTCATCATCATGGTAACCTCAATTCTCAAAATCGAGCATAATTGCTCATAACACCTCAAATTTCTCAATTCTCATAACTCTATCACAAACCACAATCTCGCTCACAACACCTTAACATTCTACATTTCTCATGCCACAATATCTATGCTAATTCACCACATTGTCTAAATCTTCATTTATAGCTCAAAATTCTTAAAATTACCAAAGTTGCTAAATATCATTATCACTCCAACTATATTGTAATTTTATCAATCCCTAATCATTTTCCAGCTATTTCAACACAATGCCAACAACCATTATCACCAAAATCATCTCAAATATCAAGATCGAGGTTTAGAAATTACCCAAAACTTATGGAGAGCTTATCTCTTACCTCGATTCAATTCGTCTTCCGACTTCCATGTATATTGTTCTCCCTTTGATGAGGAATAACTTTCCTTCTTGCCACCACCTCTGAATTGGACGGAAATGGGTGCTTTGGATGAGTGAGAAAGCTAGGGCTCAGGTGAAAATGGGGTTTTGAAGAGAGAAAATGAAATTGTAGGAGAAAGCAGGGGTTCCTTATATAGACGGGGGGTAGGAGATCGATCTGGCTCTTGATGAGATCGATCTACATTTGAATTTAGGGACGATTTTGGGCAATTTTATGCCTAGGAGATCAATCTGTCGAGGGGTGAGATCGATCTCTTAATGGCTACATGAGATCGATCTGCTCCATAAGGAGATCGATCTTCTCCCAAACAGAATCATAAGGAGGTCGATCCTCTTCCATTGGAGATCGATCTGCTCACTTACTTTCCTCCTTCCTTGTCATTTTTAGCTTACCAGATCGATCTTTCTTCTCTAAAATCGATCTGACCTCATAGTTTCCCACTTGGTTAAGCACTTACACATAAATCTCCAAATATAATTTTCACAATTCACTTAGCTCAATAAATTACACTTTAAGTTCATATTACATAATTAAAATATGTCTAAAATTCTTAGATCTCACAGGGTGCCCTTCATCCATCCATACATTACTACGGTTGGGCTGTGAGTCAATGTAATTACTAAATTCCATACATTTATAGCGAAAAATTTAAAATTTTAATTCATACTCCCAGGTGTGTGTATAGATATACAAAATCAATTGTATAATATAATATCTTTACATAATATCCCCATACAACTGTTTACATCTGTAATTCATAACTATGTGACATGTTGTAATAGATACAAAATGCTCTTGTGTATACAATTCTTATACCTTTGCCAACTAATGGGAGCTGTCCAACACAAAAAGGGATCTCGAGACCACCGCACTATCCTACTTCTCAGTATCTGGAGGGGGAAAAATAGTGGGATGAGCAAACCACAGCTGAGTAAGAAAAATGATGCTAACAGGTAGATATTGTACTATCTATATAGCTCATGCATGCATAAACAAAACCATGTTTCAATGTAAATGGAAATATTACTAGAAAATGCATTTAAACATTACTTCTCACATAAGCATCTTCATGAAAATAAGTATACAATATTCCCATCTGAAAACATGTCATAAACAGTGCTATCACAGCACAAGAAATCAAATCAAGAGATTTATCGAATCACAAAATCTCTTTGCTTTTCTCAAATCCTTTCTTTCATCAAATCTCTTTCTTTTCTGAGTTTCTCAATTTCTCTTATCTCTGAGACAGGCATGGAATTCTCAGCAATCTAATATCCACGACATATGGTCATAGTCAGTGATCCCAAGCCTCACTGATCAGGTGTGCACAGGGCATCACTTTGCCTAAAAGGGGATGGGTCAGTCCTACCCTCCGGCTCATCTCAATTAACATCATTTCCCTCATCATATCACGTATACTCACGGTATAAGGTACGCCATGTGTCATCTACACGATACTTGTACTCACATACACCTAGTACGATACATAGTATATCAACGGACAACTACACAGTTCAACGTACGACCGTGGACCCAGTCCATCTACCAACTCCAAGTCCAACTACCAATTTCAATGGACTCATCATCCTAAACCATGTCTCATATACCAGGTGACCAAATCAGCGTGGCACACAGTCATCGCAAGGCTCCAGCGCGGTATCTCTTAGTGCGAGCAACAGCTTCTAGCACTGTATCAACTCAACTCAGCAAAAATGGTGCGAGCAATACTCCAGCACCTTTCTCAAATCCATCGTGCGAGATGATCTCCAGCACGGCATATCAAAACATGTAGACGTATGCAAGTGAAACTCCAGCATAGTCAAAATCATTAAAAGTCGGTGTGAGCTAATGCTTCAACACCAAATCACATCTCAAATCCGATAAGTGGCTATTTTCTCTTTTGAAAACTCAAAACATGTTTATCTACGTAGCATGTCATCTCATGCTAAACAATTAAATCTAGCCAACCTATCCATCATCATTTCGCAACCACAAATCAATACATAGTAGAAAAAAATCAAAATCATGCATGTCATGCTATTTCCTTACCTCATCCCATTTTCACAATACATATACATCATAGTACATTTCATGATTTCATATCATTTCATAGTTCCATAGCTAAACGTAATAATTCTAGTGTCATATCTACTAAAATCGCAGTAAAATACATACGAATATCTCTATCGCTAACATACAGTCCCTTACCTTGAATCGCGCTCGTGTTTCCTTCGTCTCGTTTGCTCCGTTCGCGATCCGGGTTAACCGTGTTCCATGTATTTCAATCTACACGTGTAAATCATTAAGTTATTTTCCTTTTTCTCTACTAAACATACACATTGTCTTTTTCTTGTCTATTCATTCTCCTCAAACCCTTAAATCACATTTCACTCTTCCACAAATATCATTTTATCATCTATTAAGCTTTCCATCACTTTTTCCATGGATTTTCCTTTATAAATCCCTCTTAATATTACTCACCCATCACTACATTCATCATTCCTATTAATAGTTAACATACCACTCAACCCATTAAATGCCTAGAAATCCATATTTAAAGCTTGAAGATTGAAGAGCTTACCTCTTTATCTAACCAAACTTGTGGTAGCCAAAACTCCTTCTCTTGATCACACCAATGTGTGATTTTTGGGTATGTTGTTCTCCTTGCTTCATGGAACAACTTCCCCTTCTTGAGCTTCTTCCAAAACTGGCTGGAATGTAGTGATTTTTAGAGTGAGAAAGCTTGGGTTTTTAAGAGAAAATGGCAGGTGCGGTTTGGTGGGAGGAAAATCTGAGTTTCAGTCTAAATCTCATGCCCCTTTTTATAAATGCAGAGACATGAGATCGATCTGGTCCTTGTGGAGATCGATCTCTACAAGGTTTGGTAGTCCTTTTTACCAAATGCAACTAATACCATATCGATCTTCTTTCATGATGAGATCGATCTGTTTACAAGCAATTTCTTCTTGGAGATCGATTTACCTCTTGTAGAAGATTGATCTGCTCTTTATAGAACCTTAATGAGTTCGATCTGTCGCTAAGGGAAGATTGATCTCTTCTTGGCCGAGAGTTAAGGAGATCAGTCTGTGCCTTGTGAGAGATCGATTCCTTCCAGGCAGAGACTTAAGGAGATCGATTTGCCTTCCCATGAGATCGATCTGTCCAGTTTCATTCGACAAATTTTGGGCATTTCATGAGGGGTGATCGATCTCTCCTTCGTATGAGATCGATCTCTCCTTCGTATGAGATCGATCTCTCATCCCTTGCACTCTCATTTTCTACAGTTTTCTGTAGATTTTTACCTATACACTCATCCAAATTTGCTGCATACCTCAATTTGCATTCTGTGCTCACTTTACACACAATGGCATCCATTCCACATAGTTCACAGTTAATGAAACTTGTGCGTACAACTTAAAATCATTGGTGTTTCATTAAATTTTCAAAATCCTTACATCCTTTTTATCACGTATACACTTGTAACAAAAGTAAATGTACATTATATCTTCATAAAACAAATACATGGGAATTTATGGGTATTACAGTAAGACCCCGATCCAGTCTACAGTCCCTTACCAGGGCCATTGGTACTATGTATAAGTGAATCATTTATGCAAATTTCCTATGTGAAATGCATACATGAATACGACTTATGTCGTAATGAAAATCTACCTAGTCTCCATGAAAAGAATCAGTATTATTTGATAAAAAGAGTACTAAGTTTTATGAGTTAAATATTATATACTCTGTCTTGATTTGCTCTTTAAATGAGCTATGTGATATATGCTATGTGAAATGAATTCCTACAGGATATGTGTTACATGATTTACATGCTACGTGATTTATAAGTTGCATGATTTACAAATTACATGCTATTAGTCATGATATCACAAGTGTTTAACTTGACTTTCGAAACTAAATATGTTTCAGTTAATATTCACGTGCATGATATTTTATAAAGCTTATATCACAATATTTTGCATTCACATATTTTAATGCTAAGACTGCTTTAAATGCATGTCTTACTAGGCTTGAAGAGCTCACCCCTTTATCTTTACCTCATTGATTATTTTAAGTAAATTGTCACCCCTACATGCCGTACAATAGTCATGGACAGGCTGACTCAGCCCTTTCCAGGCTATCCTCAGTATTAGTAAGGTATATTTTTACTTTATCTACCAGACTTCCTGTAAAACATAGACAATGTTGTAATAATGTTTTGAGATGTAAAATAAGAAATATGAATGTAACTAAAGTTGTAGTAACGCAGTTTAAACCTTACTGTATATTCTGGATATGTAAAGTGTGAGAATGAGAATAGATGTACTGATAAGTAGAGGAAAGAAATTGAAATCGACTGGTTACGATTATAAACTGTGTTTCTGTACATTAACGAAAGATTAAGAAATTAACACTAATAGGAATACAACTTAAGTAAAGGATATAAAAAAAAATTAGCCCATTTTTTCGCGTTTTCGAGGCGTCACAGTTTACTTGGTATCAGAGCAAAAGTTTTCTAGTACTGTCAGTGTCAAATATAAAAGTCAGATTACATCCCAAATTGTCTATGCTTGTCTGGTTGTAAAGTAAGTATATCTGTTAAGTCATGATTAAAATTTTGGTGTACGTGCAGGTAAACGATCACTGAAATTATGAGTGGTAGGAGAGGCCGTCCACGGAGACAGGCACAACCTGCTCCCCCACCTCCCCCTCAACTTGAGAGACCCACTGAGAGAATAAGGAGGCTCGAGGAAACAGTACAAGGAATGAGGGAAGGCTTAGATGCATTGACTGTCATTATTGCACAACAGTTTGGGGCAAACCATTCTGGTACTGATGCCACTCCTACACCAGTACAGGTTCCTCCTCCCCCACCATAGAATCCTCTGGCAGCCCCAGCACCTCAGCCTGCAGCTCCATAGCATAGAGATGTAAGAGACACTCAGAGGCTGCGAGAATTTTTGAAAATGAGTCCCCCAAAATTTACAAGGGTAAAGGATCCGATTAAGACTGAGGGATGGTTAATAGACCTTGATACGGTATTTCAATATTTGGGGTGCACGAATAAAGAGAAAGTGACTATGGCCAGCTATATGCTCAAGGAAAAGGCCAAATTTTGGTAGAGGACCACACAGAAAACCTTAGCTAATAATCCAGGAAATATTACATGGGAGGTATTTCTAGATGCATTCAGGGCCCAATATATTTCGCTTATAGCACAAAAGAAGATGCAAGTGAAATTTTTTACTTTAACTCAAGGCAGTTCGACTGTTGATCAGTATGAAAGTCGATTCACTACCCTTTTGAGATATGATCCTGACACCCTTAGGGATCCAGCGCGCCGAATTGAGAGATTCTTGGCAGGTCTAAGATCAGGGATCTAGGACAGATTATTGGGATTTCGATTTGTGGACTTTAAGGATGCTCTGAGTCGGGCTCAAGAAGTTGAAAGGGGCTTAGATGTAACATGAGCCGAGCATGGGTACAAAGCTAAGGATAGAGATAAAGGAAAAGGGATACAGGCATCCCTATTTGATATGAGAAAGAGCCAGTCGAAGAGGCAGAGAATAGATGAGCCTCAGACAGAGGCTGGAAAGCCCAAGATCCTTATAGGTAGTGCTGCCACTGCTCGAAACCCTAGGACAGTAGTACCACGGTGCAAGAACTGTGGCAAGATACATGTTGGTGAATGCTGTTAGGCTACAAATGTCTGTTTCAGGTGTGGAGAGGCAGGGCACATGATTAAGGATTGCCCATTAATGAGACCTTATGAATCATGGGAACAACTAAAACAGCCTGAGAGGCAAGTACAGATTCCCCCGAGACAAGTCCCGTAGCGGAAAGCAACAGCTGCAGAGAAGGGTAAGAGGCCCATTGCAGAGGGACATGTGAGAGCGATAGACGGAAAGACAACAGACATCTCCTCCGATACTATCAGAGGTACGCTTATGGTCTGTAATTGCTACGCACATGTTTTATTTGATTCAGGTGCTACACACTCTTTTATCTCCCCACAATTTGCATGTAAATTGCATTTAGAACCTGAGTCCTTAAATCACATGTTACGTATCAGTACACCCATGCATGAATCTCAATTGACGGATATGATATGTAAAAATTGTGAAATCGTGGTAGAAGGTAGAAAGTTATTAGTAGATCTAATTTTGTTGAATATGTCGGGTTTCGATGTAATTTTTTATGTGGATTGGCTAGCTACTAATCGTGTAAGTTTAGACTGCTGCACTAAGATCCTGACTTTCTCCTTACCCGAAAAGTTTGATATATGTTTTATTAAGAATAAATAAAGTGCATGGTGTTAAATTTTATGAAGTTATCGGGTATTAAATTAAAAGGTTGCCAACAGTATGATTCATATGAAAGTTATATTGCCTTTATTTCTGACAACAGTCGAGAATTGCTAAGTATTCAAGATGTTCCGGTTGTATGTGAGTTTCTCGATGTCTTTTCAAAAGATTTACCAAGGCTACTGTCACGCCCCGAAAATGCGGAAAATAGGGCAAATTTAAAACTTTTTACTCGTTAATCCACAATTAAAGGTGCATTCCTGTGCAGTGTCATACATCATTATAATTATCATTCCTCAGGACTCATCACTAGGATTTATATATCATATCAAATACATTAATCCATCTCAAGTTAATCAATCCTAATACATCCCATATAATGTTATACATCAAGTGTCTGCAATTACAATAATAGTCTGGGTACATGAAAAGATAAAATATACCTCAAGTACAAAATATATGGCCTGGAGCTCGAATTCTCCACTAGCCACTACTCCGTACGTCGCAGGGAGATCCTTTTTCACTTGAAGAACTCTGGGGGGAAAGAAAAACAGGGTGAGCTTCTAAATCGCTCAGTAAAGGGGGTAAAGAACTCATTTCATAAACCAAAATGCACATCACAAAAGGTTTATTTGTATGTGAAACTCATTTGGAAACCATAGCATGAAAGTACTCAAAACGATATTCTCATATCTCAAATCATGTGAAAACATGAAGTAAAAAGGCTCACTCTAGAGCAATAACAAAGCATGTGAAAATAATGTGTTAAACGCTTTCTCAAATAACGTGATAAAATCACAGTAAAAATAATGCCCGTGGCACAGCCACTAAACACATGTGGCATAGCAACTGATTTAATTTCTCACGTGGCATAGCCACAAAACACACGTGGCAAAGCCACTGATTTAATTTCTCGCGTGGCATAGCCACAGAATAGGGTTTCTCAACGTGGCAACGGCCACCAATGGGGTATAACGTGGCACAGCCACCAATGGGGTTTCTCAACGTGGCACAGCCACCAATGGGGTATAACGTGGCACAGCCACCAATGGGGTTTCTCAACGTGGCACAGCCACCAATGGGGTATAACGTGGCACAGCCACCAATGGGGTTTCTCAACGTGGCACAGCCACCAATGGGGTATAACGTGGCACAGCCACCAATGGGGTTTCTCAACGTGGCAACGGCCACTAAGTATACGTAGCACAGCCACTGAATGGGTTGTTCTCACGTTACCAGAACGGAGAAGAAATCGGGCTTACATGCTACCAGCAATGCCCGGTGTGTACTCACAACTACACACCTAAGTCTTATTACATAAGACTGGTTTGCCTTCACGTAGAACTCATAATGGTTTTTCTCTCATAAAACTCATTTGAAAATCGTTTTGTACTCAACACAAAACGTAATAAAACCGAGTTCCAACCGGCAAAGCACACGCACACATTTCTCAACTCTCAATATTGCCTTAACGTAGAGCCCAGTTATAAACTCATAAAAACATTGGGCTCCAACCAGCTATAAAAATCGTGTGCAATTAAATCTCAACGCAAAACCCAACATGCTTGTTTTATAAACCACAATTCATGCTAAAATAGTTTACAATTCACATACACAAATGGTTTAGATTTCCCTTACCTCTTTGCACCTCGTATAGTGCAATCGTATCCCCCGTATCACGGACTAGTCTCGCATTCCACTCTGGAACTCTCGAGCTGTCCAAACGATGTTAAAACATCAACACTCAATTATCTCATAAACCTCAATTCTTAAAATCGAGCATAATTGCTCATAACTCCTCAATTCTCTTGATTCTCGTAACTCAACCCTAAACTACAACCTCATTCACAATATCTCAACGTCCTACATTTCTCATGCCAATTATCTAGGCTAATTCCTCACCTTGTCTATATTTCTATTTATAGCACAAATTCTCAAAATTACCAAAATTACGAAATATCTACATTACTCCAACTACATTGCAATTTCATCAATCCCTAATCATTTCTCAGCTATTTCAACGCAATGACAACCACCAATATCATCAAAATCAGCTCAAATATCAAGATCGAGGTTTAGAAATTACCCAAAGCTTGTGAGACGCACAACCCACGCCTCGATCCGATTCGTCCTTCGATTTCCAAGTATGTTGTTCTCCTTTTGATGAGGAACAACTTTCCTTCTTACCACAACAGCTGATTCGGTCGAAAATGGGTGATTTGGATGACTGAGAAAGTTAGGTTTTCGGTAAAATGGGGGTTGGAAGAGAGAGAAAGTGAAATTGCAGGAGAAAAACATGGGTTCCTTATATAGACTAGAGGTAGGAGATCGATCTGTCGAGGGGTGAGATCGATCTATGTTTGAATTTTGGAGACGATCTGGGCAATTTTATGCCTAGGAGATCGATCTGTCGAGGGGTGAGATCGATCTCTTTATGGCTTTATGAGATCGATCTGCTCCTAAGGAGATCGATCTTCTCCCAAACAGAATCATTTGGGGATCGATCTCTTCCTCATGAGATCGATCCTTTCTCAAACAGAATCATTTGGAGATCGATCTCTTCCATTGGAGATCGATCTGCTCCTCAAATTCCTCCTTCCCCGTCATTTTTAACTCACCAGATCGATCTCTCCTTCTCCCAGATCGATCTGTCCTCATACTTCATGCTTATTTTACACACTTAACATAAAAATCTCTAATTATAATTCCCACAATTCACTTAGCTCAATAAATTACACTTCAAATTATTATTACATCATTAAAATATGTCTGAAATTCTCAGATCTCACATCCTCCTCACCTTAAAAAGAATTTGGTCCTCCAAATTCAACTCAACTAGTCAAATAGATGGGGGTATTTCTCCTTCATGAGACTCTCTAGTTCCCACGTTGCCTCTTCCATTGAGTGATGTTTCCACAAAACTTTCACTAATGGGATGCTCTTGGTTCTCAGTACCTTCTCCTTTCTATCGAGAATCCGGACGGGTTCCTCAGTGTAGCTCATATCCTCTTGGATGTCCATCTCGTCATACTCTATGACATGAGAAGGGTTCGGGTGGTACTTCCTCAACATAGACACATGAAAAACGTTGTGTATTCCGGACATCTGTGGGGGTAATGCCAATATGTAGGCTACCTCTCCCACTCTCTCAAGAATCTCGAATGGTCCTATGTATCGAGGACTCAATTTCCCTTTCTTCCCAAATCGCATGATACCCTTGCTCGGTGATACTTTCAGAAATACCGCATCACCAACGTCAAACTCGAGTGGCCGTCTACGCACATCCGCGTAGCTTTTCTGTCTACTTTGTGCAGCCCGTAACCTCTCACATATGAGTTTCACACTCTGTACGGCTTGCTCAACAAGCTCGGGAGCATTTATCTTTCTGTCACCAACTTCTTCCCAAGCTACAGGGGATCTACACCTCCTACCATATAGAGCCTCAAAAGGTGCCATTCCAATACTCGCATGATAGCTGTTATTGTATGCAAACTCTGCTAGGGGCAGGTGATCATCCCATGATCCCTTAAAATCCATCGTACACGCCTTCAACATATCCTCCAGGGTCTGAATAGTCCTCTCTGACTGACCATCTGTCTGAGGATGATAGGCGGTACTAAAACTCAATCGAGATCCCATGGACTCCTGAAACTGGGTCCAAAATCTGGAAGTAAATCGGGAATCTCTATCAGAAGTAATACTCACTGGAGCCCCATGTAATCTAGCTATCTCACTGACATACAGCTCAGCTAAGGCATCCACAGTATCTGTGCTCTTGATGGCAAGAAAGTGTGCACTCTTGGTCAATCTATCCACTATAACCCATATAGCGTCATGACCTCTTTGGGTCCTCGGTAAACCCATAATAAAGTCCATAGTGACATGCTCCCATTTCCATGTAGGTACAGGTAAGGGCTGTAGTAGTCCTCCGGGCTTCCGATGCTCAGCTTTCACTTGCTGGCATACTAAACACCTGGCCACATACTCTGCCACGTCTCGCTTCATACCACTCCACCAATACACCTTTCTCAAGTCTCGGTACATCTTAGTACTCCCTGGGTGCATGGTGTATCGCGAGCAGTGAGATTCTCTCAGTATCTGTCTCTTCAGGGTATCATCGTCCGGTACACAGATCCGTCCTCTGAATCTCAACAATCCATCCTCACTGATGGTGAGATCCGACTGCGAACTCTGCTCAGCTTGGCTAACCATATCTATCAATCTCTGATCACTGCGCTGTTCAGTTCTAATCTGATCCATGATCCTGGGCTCTATCCGTAAGCTAGCCAAAAATCCAGTCTCTACCTCTTTAACTCTGATCCGAAGTTCGGCGAACTGCTCTAACAAATCCCATTCCCTGATCATCATAGCAGATATCATACTCTTCCTGCTCAGGGCATCAGCAACTACATTTGCCTTACCCGGATGATATAGAATCTCGCAGTCATAATCCTTAAGGAGTTCCATCCATCTCCTTTGTCTCATGTTTAGCTCTTTCTGATCAAAGAGATATCTCAAACTCTTGTGATCAGTGAAGATCTGGAATCTTTCCCCATATAAGTAGTGTCGCCAGATCTTCAAAGCAAATACCACAGCGGCTAACTCCAAGTCTTGCGTGGGGTAATTCCGCTCATGGTCCTTCAGCTGTCGCGATCCATATGCGACTACTCTCCCGTGCTGCATAAGCACACACCCCAATCCTTGGTGAGATGCATCGCTATACACCAAAAATCCTCCTGATCCCTCAGGAATAGTTAACACAGGTGCCGCTGTCAACCTCCTCTTTAATTCCTGAAAACTGAGCTCACATTGGTCAGTCCATATAAATGGAGTCTCTTTGCGCGTGAGCTTAGTCAAAGGAGCGGCAATCCTTGAAAATCCTTCCACAAATCTTCTGTAATACCCTGCCAAACCAAGGAAGCTTCGCACCTCAGTGACTGTCCTCGGTCTCTCCCAATTAAGCACAGCCTCCACCTTGCTTGGGTCCACTGATACTCCTTCCTCTGAGACTATATGACCAAGGAAAGCTATCCGGTTCAACCAAAACTCACACTTACTAAGCTTCCCGTATAATTGCTTATCTCGGAGTATCTGAAGTACTAACCACAAATGCTGTGCATGCTCCTCATACGACCGAGAGTATACCAGGATATCATCAATAAAGACTATCACAAATTTATTTAGATAGTCTCTAAACACTTCATTCATTAACCTCATAAATGCTGCAGGGGCATTCGTCAATCCAAAGGACATCACCAGAAATTCGTAATGGTCATACCTCGTCCTGAAGGCCGTCTTTGGAATATCTTCTTCCTTAATCCTCAATTGGTGATAGCCCGATCTCAAATCAACCTTAGAAAAGACTGATGCCCCTCTTAGCTGATCGAGTAGATCATCAATCCTGGGCTGTGGGTATTTATTCTTCACCGTGGCTTTATTCAACAATCGGTAGTCTACACATAATCTGAGACTACCATCCTTCTTCTTAACAAATAGTACAGGCGCTCCCCACGGTGAAACACTGGGTCTAATAAACCCTTGATCCAATAACTCCTGTAGTTGTCTCTTCAACTCCTCAAGTTCCACTAATGCCATCCTGTAGGGAGGTTTAGAGATCGACTGAGTATCTGGTACCAAATCAATGGTAAACTTCAGCTCTCTCTCTGGTGGTAAACCTGGCAATTCATCTGGGAAAACATCCAGAAATTCACACACCACAGGTATATCCTCAATCCTCGGATGTTCCCGCTCATCGTCTGAGATGAGTGTCTCATAACCTTCACATGAACAATCATATTTAATATTCTCCAAAATAATATCAAAATTCTCAATTTACTTACTAGAAATCCCCATATTCATTCCCTCAATATCTCAATTGTACACTGTAAGGTTCAGGTAGGGAGAAAGTTACAATCTTAGTGTAGCAGTCTAAACTCACTCGATTTGTTGCCAACCAATCCATCCCCAGAATTACATCAAACCCATGTATATTCAACATGATTAGATCTGCTAACATCACTCTATCTCCCACCTTTATTTCACATCCTCTACAGATTAACTCAGTTCTCTGGGATTCACGCATAGGGGTATTTACATGTAGTATGTATTCTAGAGGTTCAAACTTCAAGTTTAATCTACATGCAAAATGCTCAGAAATAAAGGAATGCGTGGATCCTGAATCAATCAACACATGAGCCTTATGATTATAGACAGAGAGTGTACCTCTTATAGTTTCTGCCGAAGTGTCTGCGGTCTCCTTATCCAGGGCAAACACACGTCCTTGTGCCACAGGTTTCTTCCCTTTCTCTGCCGCAGTGGCCCGTCTCCGAGGATCCACTCTCTAAGGCTGTTGTCTAGTGGGCTCCGGAGCATGTGGTATCTGAGGTTGGGGACAGTCCTTCACTCTGTGACCCATGTCACCACATCTAAAACATCCACAGATCGACCCAGTACAACTTCCTTCATGCGATCGACCACAGTCTCTACAAACCCTTATCTCTGGCCTGACATATCGAGGGGTTTCCTTGATAATAGGATAGGCTCTGGGTCTCTCCAATCTGTCCTTCTGTACCTCAATCCTTCCTCTTCTGAAGGAACCTCTCCGAGCCTGTGTTTGGAAAAGTGCTGGCCTCTTGCCCTTATCTCTATTCACTGCTCTGAGCTCATTCTGGGATTGTACCATCTCAATTCCTCTTTCAATCTCTTGTGCTCGTCTCAGAGCATCTCCAAACTCAGTAATACATAGCCCTATCAATCTATCTTTGATGACGGGCTTCAACCCATACACAAACCTCTTCGTGCGGAGCTCTTCACTCTTGAAGGTCTCTGGGTCATATCTCAATAATGCTGTGAATTGGCTCTCATAGTCATCCACAGACATGTCACCCTGTACCAAACTCAAAAACTCGGCCTGTTTCTTTCTCTGGGCGGCTCGTGGTACATATTGGGTCCTAAAGGCTGTCTGAAACTCTTCCCAACCAATCACCTCATGGTGGGACATCAAAATACCCTGGGTAGTACCCCACCAATCTCGAGCTCTCCCCTTCAGCATATAGGCACTCATACTGACCCTCTCAGCATCGGTGCACCCTAGAAAGTCAAATATAATTCTCAATTCTGTCAACCACTCCTCAGCCTCTGTAGGATCCTTCTTTCCCTTAAATGCGGGTGGATTCATCTTCAGAAAATCTCTTAGTCGGACCATACTTCTATCCTCAGGCTGGGTGACGGGAGGCACTGGGGGTATGGGAGGTCCTTGTGGTGGTGTAGGGGTAGTATCCGAGGCATTAACTCCAAAGTGTTGCGCGAATAACGCTGCCATCTGCTCAAAATCTTGCCTCACATCGGTCTCAATCTGATTAAATCGAGAGTTAGGACTCTCTGGTTGTGGGACAGGTGGCGGAGGGGACTCTGCCTACCTCCTCGAACGACCTCGTCGTTTACTCATTCTCTATCTCAACTCGTCTCCTGCGCGTACATATCACAATCGATTGAAATCTCAATCCTCAATTTCAGTTCATGACCAAACTATTACAGACACTTGGGATGTATTCTATTTCACTTAATCGACACTGACAGTACTAGACACCCTAAGCTCTGATACCAAGAAAACTCTGTCACGCCCCGAAAATGTGGAAAATAGGGCAAATTTAAAACTTTTTACTCGTTAATCCACAATTAAAGGTGCATTCCTGTGCAGTGTCATACATCATTATAATTATCATTCCTCAGGATCTCATCACTAGGATTTATATATCATATCAAATACATTAATCCATCTCAAGTTAATCAATCCTAATACATCTCATATAATGTTATACATCAAGTGTCTGCAATTACAATAATAGTCTGGGTACATGAAAAGATAAAATATACCTCAAGTACAAAATATATGGCCTGGAGCTCGAATTCTCCACTAGCCACTACTCCGTACGTCGCAGGGAGATCTTTTTTCACTTGAAGAACTCTGGGGGGAAAGAAAAACAGGGTGAGCTTCTAAATCGCTCAGTAAAGGGGGTAAGGAACTCATTTCATAAACCAAAATGCACATCACAAAAGGTTTATTTGTATGTGAAACTCATTTGGAAACCATAGCATGAAAGTACTCAAAACGATATTCTCATATCTCAAATCATGTGAAAACATGAAGTAAAAAGGCTCACTCTAGAGCAATAACAAAGCATGTGAAAATAACGCGTTAAACGCTTTCTCAAATAATGTGATAAAATCACAGTAAAAATAATGCACGTGGCACAGCCACTAAACACACGTGGCATAGCCACTGATTTAATTTCTCACGTGGCATAGCCACAAAACACACGTGGCAAAGCCACTGATTTAATTTCTCGGGTGGCATAGCCACAAAACACACGTGGCAAAGCCACTGATTTAATTTCTCGCGTGGCATAGCCACAGAATAGGGTTTCTCAACGTGGCAACGGCCACCAATGGGGTATAACGTGACACAGCCACCAATGGGGTTTCTCAACGTGGCACAGCCACCAATGGGGTATAACGTGGCACAGCCACCAATGGGGTTTCTCAACGTGGCACAGCCACCAATGGGGTATAACGTGGCACAACCACCAATGGGGTTTCTCAACGTGGCAACGGCCACTAAGTATACGTGGCACAGCCACTGAATGGGTTGTTCTCACGTTACCAGAACGGAGAAGAAATCGGGTTTACATGCTATCAGAGCAATGCCTGGTGTGTACTCACAACTACACACCTAAGTCTTATTACATAAGACTGGTTTGCCTTCACGTAGAACTCATAATGGTTTTTCTCTCATAAAACTCATTTGAAAATCATTTTGTACTCAACACAAAACGTAATAAAACCGAGTTCCAACCGGCAAAGCACACGCACACATTTCTCAAATCTCAATATTGCCTTAACGTAGAGCCAGTTATAAACTCATAAAAACATTGGGCTCCAACCGGCTATAAAAATCGTGTGCAATTAAATCTCAACACAAAATCCAACATGCTTGTTTTATAAACCACAATTCATGCTAAAATAGTTTACAATTCACATACACAAATGGTTTAGATTTCCCTTACCTCTTTGCACCTCGTATAGTGCAATCGTATCCTCCGTATCACGGACTAGTCTCGCATTCCACTCTGGAACTCCCGAGCTGTCCAAACGATGTTAAAACATCAACACTCAATTATCTCATAAACCTCAATTCTCAAAATCGAGCATAATTGCTCATAACTCCTCAATTCTCTTGATTCTCGTAACTCAACCCTAAACTACAACCTCATTCACAATATCTCAACGTCCTACATTTCTCATGCCAATTATCTAGGCTAATTCCTCACCTTGTCTATATTTCCATTTATAGCACAAATTCTCAAAATTACCAAAATTACGAAATATCTACATTACTCCAACTACATTGCAATTTCATCAATTCCTAATCATTTCTCAGCTATTTCAACGCAATGACAACCACCAATATCATCAAAATTAGCTCAAATATCAAGAACGAGGTTTAGAAATTACCCAAAGCTTGTGAGACGCACAACCCACGCCTCGATCCGATTCGTCCTTCGATTTCCAAGTATGTTGTTCTCCTTTTGATGAGGAACAACTTTTCTTCTTACCACAACAGCTGATTCGGTCAAAAATGGGTGATTTGGATGAGTGAGAAAGTTAGGTTTTCGGTAAAATGGGGGTTAGAAGAGAGAGAAAGTGAAATTGCAGGAGAAAAACACGGGTTCCTTATATAGACTGGAGGTAGGAGATCGATCTGTCGAGGGGTGAGATCGATCTGTGTTTGAATTTTGGGGACGATCTGGGCAATTTTATGCCTAGGAGATCGATCTGTCGAGGGGTGAGATCGATCTCTTTATGGCTTTATGAGATCGATCTGCTCCTAAGGAGATCGATCTTCTCCCAAACAGAATCATTTGGGGATCGATCTCTTCCTCATGAGATCGATCCTTTCTCAAACAGAATCATTTGGAGATTGATCTCTTCCATTGGAGATCGATCTGCTCCTCAAATTCCTCCTTCCCTGTCATTTTTAACTCACCAGATCGATCTCTCCTTCTCCCAGATCGATTTGTCCTCATACTTCATGCTTATTTTACACACTTAACATAAAAATCTCCAATTATAATTCCCACAATTCACTTAGCTCAATAAATTACACTTCAAATTATTATTACATCATTAAAATATGTCTGAAATTATCAGATCTCACAGCTACCACCAGAGAGAGAAGTTGAATTTACAATTGATTTGGTGCCCGACACTCAGCCCATTTCTAAGCCACCTTATCAAATGGCATTGGTTGAATTAGAGGAATTGAAAAAGCAGTTACAAGAATTGCTTAATAAGGGATTTATTAGGTCGAGTGTGTCTCCATGGGGTGCTCTGGTACTATTTGTCAGAAAGAAAAATGGTAGTCTTCGTCTATGTATTGATTATAGACTATTAAATAAGGCAACGATAAAGAATAAGTATCATCCACCAAGAATAGATGACTTGTTCGATCAGTTAAGAGGGGCCTCAGTTTTCTCCAAAATTGATTTAAGATCGGGTTATCATCAGTTAAGGATTAAGGAGGCTGATGTATCGAAGATAGCTTTTCGGATCCGATATGGGTACTATGAATTTTTGGTGATGCCCTTTGGACTGAATAATGCCCCTGCTGCCTTTATAAATTTGATGAATGATGTTTTTCGAGAACATTTGGATAAGTTTGTGATCGTATTCATTGATGACATATTGATCTATTCTAAGACTTGGGAGGAGCACAAGCAGCATTTGAGGATTGTGCTCCAGACTCTTCGTGAGAAGAGACTGTATGAAAAATTCAGTAAATGTGCATTCTGGTTGAAACATATTACCTTCCTCAGACAGATAGTATCTAAGGACGGGGTGTTTGTGGATCCGTCCAAGGTGGATGCAGTATTAAAATGGGAGAGACCGAGGACAGTGACAGAGGTTCAAAGTTTCCTGAGATTAGCAGGATACTATTGAAGGTTTGTTGAAGGATTTTCTCAGATTACAGCTCCACTGACTAAATTGACCCGAAAGAATGTCCCATTTGAGTGGTCTGATTAGTGTGAGCGGAGCTTCCAAGAGCTCAAACACCGGTTGACCACAGCACCAATCTTGACCATTTTGAGCGGTTCAGGAGGATTTACAGTTTACAATGATGCCTCCTACCAGGGTTTGGGCTGCGTGCTAATGCAGAATGGTAGAGTGGTTGCTTATGGTTCTTGCCAGCTAAAGGACCATGCGTGTAACTACCCCACTCATGACTTGGAGTTGGCTGTAGTAATTTTTACGCTGAAGATATGGCGGCATTACTTATATGGTGAAAATTTTCAAATTTTCACTAACCATAAGAGTCTCAAGTATATTTTTAATCAAAATGAGCTGAATATGAGACAGCGGAGATGGATAGAGCTCCTGAAGGATTATGACTGTGAGATTTTATACCATCCAGGCAAGGCGAACATGGTAGCAGATGCCCTCAGTAGAAAGGGTATAGTGTCTTATATGATGATTAAAGAATGGGACTTGTTAGAACAGTTCGCCGAGCTCAGACTCAGTGTTGATGAGGTTAAGGATGGGTTTACGGCTAGCCTACAGATAGATCCCAATATATTGGATCAAATTAGAGCAAGACAGAGGAATGATCATAAATTACTGGATATGGTTAGCCAGGTCGAGGAGAGATCGCAGTCAGAACTCTTGGTCAGTGATGATGGGTTGTTGAGATTTTGGGGCCGTATTTATGTACCCTATGATGACACCTTGAGACAGAGTATTTTGAAAGTCTCATTGTTCTCGATTCACCATGCACCCAGGTAGTACTAAGATGTACCATGATCTCAAAAAAGTGTATTGGTGGACAGGAATGAAGAAAGATGTGACAAATTTTGTAGCTAGATGTTTAGTTTGCCAACAGATTAAGGTTGAGCACCAGAAGCCAGCAGGACTGCTTAAATCTTTACCAGTGCCTACTTGAAAATGGGAGCATATTACTATGAATTTTATTATGGGGTTACCTAGGACCTAGAGAGGTCATGATGCAATCTGGGTGATTGTGGACAGACTAACAAAGAGTGCCCACTTTCTTGCCATTAAGAGCACTGATTCTCTGGATAAGCTAGCAGAACTGTATGTCCGAGAGGTGGCACGATTACATGAAGCCCCTGTGAGTATTACTTCTGATATAGATTCTCAGTTCACTTTGAAGTTTTGGACTCGTTTTCAGGAAGCCATGGGATATCGACTGAATTTGAGCACCGTCTATCATCTTCAGATAGACGGTCAGTCCGAGCAGACTATTCAGACCTTAGAAGATATGTTAAGGGCGTGTGCACTAGATTTTAAGGGCTCATGGGATGATCATTTGTCTCTCGTTGAATTTGCTTATAATAACAGTTATCATGCTAGCATTGGTATGGCTCCTTATGAAGCTCTATATGGAAGGAGATGTAGGTCCCCGATTGCATGGGAATAAGTGGGTGGCAGGAAAATACTTGTTCCTGAACTAGTTGAACAGGCAGCTAAAGGTGTTCAGTTAATCTGTGATAGATTAAGGATGGCACAGAGTAGACAAAAGAGTTATGCAGATGTACGAAGACATCCTCTGGAATTTAAAGTTGGGGACTCTGTATTTGTAAAGGTGTCTCCAATGAAGGGTGTCACACGTTTCGGGAAGAAAGGGAAGCTTAGTCCTCGCTTCATTGGTCCATTTGAAATATTGGAGAAAGTGAGAGACGTTGCCTACCGACTTGCACTACCCCCACAATTATCGGGGGTACATGATGTCTTTCACGTTTCCATGTTGAGGAAGTATTATTCGGAACCTTCTCATGTCATAGAGTATAAACCATTGGAGATTCATGAAGACATGAGTTATATTGAACAACCGATCCGGATCCTCGACAGAAAAGAGATGGTACTTCGATCTAAGACGATTCCACTGGTAAAGGTTCTCTGGCGACACCACTCGACAGAAGAAGCTACGTGGGAGCTAGAAAGCCACATGAGAGAGAAGTACCCGCAGTTATTTCATAGACCAGTTTGAATTTGAATGACCAAATTCCTAAAAGGTGGGGAGAAATGTGAAACCCAAATTTTTCTCACTTTATTTCTTATTTGAAAAACTAAGAAGTAACTGAGAATTCGAAATAATATTGTGCAAGCCCAAAACCACTGAAGCACTCGGGTTAGTGGCGTGGGGCCCGTTGGCAGGTAAACCGAGGTAATGCTCTAAGCTCGAGAATTACTTAAGAATTACATGTTTGAGCATGAAATGATGTTTATAAATGAAAACTAAGGGATTGAAAGTGAAAATGTTAGTAAGGTTTGGATTTTGCACTAAACCGAGCAAATGGGCTCGAAATTATAAATAAATTCGAAATAAATTCTAGAAATTCCCAAAAATTGTTCTGAGACCATAGAAAATTAATATAAGGTGAAATTTACTTTAGAAATCAAAATTAAATGGAAATATGGAGGTTTCAGGGATCAAAATAATTTTTAAAGTAAATTGAAAACTTTAAGCCATTTTGCTCGGTATTGACCAAATCGTGCAAAATGGGCTCAATCGAGAAATATTTCTTAAACAAGTGACCCCAAAATTTTTATGAAACATACTAGAGACATAATATAACACGTAAGAATTGTAAATTAGGAGAAAATTAGACTAAAACTATTTTTTTGGAATTTTTCAAAACAGGACAGAAATCTGTCCTGCTTCAGATTTCAGACCAAGCCTCCATTTTTGACAAATTTGGAGACTTTAGGGGAATCTATTAAACCCCAAACTTTCCATATATAAATTCAACATAACAAGCTTTCAGGAGCACCAAAAATCAACCCCATCAGACTTCTAGGCCGAGAGAAACAACCATTTTTTTCCTGCTGCTGGCGTCACTCTCTTCCCCTCAGTGTATGATTTTTTCAGCGACCTTCCAGCAAGAGTCAGGCATCGGTAAAGAAGGATCAACTCTTTCTCTACCATTCCAATATAACATATAAAAAATTAAGCCACAAAGAAGTTCTTTTGATAGGTGAAAAACTCAAAAGAAAAACAATGGTCAAATCTGCCCTGTTTTTGGTAAATGAGGAATTTAAGATTTTTCATTCTTTGATCAGTTTTTGAGCTAGTTTTTCATGGTTTTAAGCTATATACATGTTGAATTTCAGTTGAGGATTAATTTTGTGGAAGAAAAATGTGGTCAACCTTGGTCAACCCCGAGGTAAAGTTGATGGATGATGATGAAATTCATATAAGTTGTTCTTTTATGCTTTTGGAAGGTTTTTAGTTAAATGGAATTGGATGATTTAATTTATATGGATGATTTGAGGTTTGGACAGCAAGATGTTGATGTGTTTGTGGTGAAAATTTGATGGATCTAAGGTTATTAACAGTTAAATTTATATCGAGAAAGCTCGCTTAACTCAGTGTAAAATCGAAAAATGAAAGAATTGAAAATTTGACAAAGTGACCAGCAAGGTTTATGAGCTTCAATGAGTCATAAGGTTAATGAAGTAATGAAATGAGAAATTAGAATAATGAAATTTGCCAAAACGGCACTAAAATTGATAAAATCGTGAAAATCGAAAATGTTGACCGAAAAGTCAAAATTGGTCAAACTTTGAGAAGATAAATCAAAATTGAGTAAGTTGAGATGAAATTGATCAATATATGATGAATTGATATCGTTTTGGACAGTTCAAGAATTCAGCACGCAAATCGAGGTAATCCTGAGACCTGGCAATTTTATGCTGCCCTATGATCTACGAGGTAAAAGATGTGATTTAAAGTAGTATTGGTATTCAAATACCTTATTTCAGCTTAAAAATGTGTTGAGCATATTAGTTTTTACGAATAATATTTTCGAACCCATAAAAGTTACTATGCACTCAAAAATCGAGAAAACTGAAAGAAAAGTCATTTTTTTCGAGCTCTTCAAAAATGTACTTTTGATATCTGTGACATGTTTTAAATGAAATTTGTTATGTGAAAATGAAAAATATTATTTCTACGAGTTTACGGGTGAAAGGACCCGAAATATGATTAAATCATTATTTCTACTAATTTAAGGGTGTACGGACCTAAGAAATGATTAAAAATATGATTTCTATGAGTTTACGGGTGTACGGAATCGAGAAATGATTAAAAATATGATTTTTATGAATTTACGGGTGTACGAAATCGAGATATGATTTTCTACGAATTTACGGGTGTACGGAACTGAGATATGATTTTCTACAAGTTTACAGGTGAACGAACTCGAGAAATGATTTTAAAGAAATGTTTTGAGACTGAAGCTATATGCAAGCTATGAGAGCTATCTTAAATTGCCGCGTAGGGTTTGGACCGTCGTGGAACATGCCTCATACCACCTAGTATACGTTTAGTCCCTTGTGGTGCATGTTGAACTGCGTCGGGTATTTGTACCACTCGGTGTGATGTTTCTGTCACTCTCGGTTAAAGAATATTTATGTTTAGTGGCGAAGGGCTCTGTAAGACCCTGATCCAGTCTACAGTCCCTTACCATGGCCATTGGTACTATGTATAAGTGAATCATCTATGCAAATTTCCTATGTGAAATGCATATATCAATACAACTTGTGTCGTAATGAAAATCTGCCTAGTCTCCATGAAAAGAATCAGTATTATTTGAAAGAAAGAGTGCTAAGTTTTATGAATTTAAATATTATGTACTCTGACTTGATTTGCTCTTTAAATGAGCTACATGATATATGCTATGTGAAATGAATTCCTACAGGATATGTGTTACATGATTTACATGCTACGTGATTTATAAGTTGCATGATTTACAAATTACATAATATTCGTCATGATATCACAAGTGTTTGACTTGACTTTCGAAACTAAATATGTTTCGGTTAATACTCACGTGCATGATATTTTATAAAGATTATATCACAATATTTTGCATTCACATGTTTTAATGGTACGACTGCTTTAAATGCATATCTTACTGAGCTTGAAGAGCTCACCCCTTTATTTTTACCTCACAGATTATCTTAAGTAAATTGTCACCTCTACATGTCGTACAATAGTCGTGGACAGGCGGACTCTGCCCTTTTCAGGCTATCCTCAGTACTAGTAAGGTATATTTTTACTTTATCTACCAGACTTCCTGTAAAACATAAACAATGTTGTAATAATGTTTTGGGATGTAAAATAAGAAATATGAATGTAACTAAAGTTGTAGTAACGCAATTTAAACCTTACTGTATATTCTGGATATGTAAAGTGTGGGAATGAGAATAGATGTACTGACAAGTAGAGGAAAGAAATTGAAATTGACTGGTTGCGATTATAAACTGTATTTTTGTATATTAACGAAAGATTAAGAAATTAGCACTAATAAGAATACAACTTAAGTAAATGATATAAAAAAATTTAGCCTGTTTTTTTTACGTTTCCGAGGCGTCACATTTCTTCAATGTCTCCATTGAGAAATGTTGTCATTACATTCATCTGATGTAATTCTAAATCATAATAAGCTACAAGTTTCATAATGATTCTAAAAGAGTCTTTCGAAAAAATTGGATAGAAAGTCTCTTTATAATCAACACCTTCCTTTTAAATGAAACCTTTGGCGACTACTTATGCTTTATATCTTTAGGCATTACATGTCGAAACTTTTTTGGTTTTGAAAATCCATTTACAACACATCAGTTTTGTTCTTCCGGGTATTTCGACAAGATCCCAAATATCATTGTCCTTCATTGATTTCATCTCATCTTTCATGGCCTCTATCCATTTCTAGAGTAAACATTTTGTTTGACTTGACTGAAAATTATTGGATAATTTTTTAATCCTATATCAAATTCACATTATTAAATATACATGATATAATCATTAGGAATCGTTGTTCTCTTCTCCCTAGGGGATCACCTTAATGGAACTTCCAATTGAGGTTGTTGTTACTCCTCCAATTGAATAGGAGTAAGCTCTTCAATATAAGTAGGAGATAACCCAGGATCATCTTGATTATCCGGATTTGTCTCTTGAACAATGTCAAACATAATTATCTGATCATTTTTAGTTGCAACTGTATGAGCAGCAACATGTTCTTTTTCAAAGACAAGGTTTCTGGATTTGGCACTCTCACTATGGTTAACATCCTCAATAAACTTAGTATTTCTCATCTAGAAAAAGGATCCACTTAAGGGATCATAAAACTTGAAACCCTTCAATCTTTCTGAATATCCAACAAAGTAGCAGCTTACTGTTTCTAAGTCCAATTTCCTTTCATTATGCTCGTATGGCCTAGTCTCAACGGAACAACCCCAGACATGTAAGTGCCTAATACTAGGTTTTTTTCTGTCCATAACTCATATGGGGTTTTGGCTATTGCTTCGCTTGGAACTCAATTAATAAGGTTTCTCATGAATTAAATACAAGTACTCATAATAAGAATAATCGTTTATGAAAGTAATGAAATGTTGTTGACCAATCCAAAAGTCATAGAGAATGGGTCACATATATTTGACATTTGTCTGTTTTCCCTTAATATTGCCAATACAGACTTTGAAACCTGAAAATTAAGGGAATCATGAATTCCTTCTAACACAAGTCTCAATATTCTTTTTCCTCCTTAGACAGTCTCGCATTGTCACATTTATGTGAGTAGTTGCACACATATCCAATTATCACGTGTGATTTGATATTAAAGTCAAATTAACTTCAGAATAAACAAAGTTGAGAAGTTGACCCTTTTTTTAGTTTTTTCTGTCAAACAATTTTGACATATATTTTAGAAACTGCTATAAAATATTATATCAAAGCCTGTAGGGTTTCTGTCAACAACAATTCTGACAACTATTTTGGAAACTACTCTAACATTAACTATATTAGATCAAAGACTGCGGGGTTCTTATAAACACTAATATTGACAACTACCTAGATAATATTAATAAGTATATTAAAAGCAGTAATCATAGTTTACATCAAAACCTACAGGGTTTCTTTAAATTTATAATTATCTTACAATTATTTTAGGATTATCCAAATGATTTTTTTCTTTCAACCAAAACGAAAATTTATTAAATTTATAAATATGTATGAGCTCTAGAAGTCACAAGAAATAATTATCATTCATCGATTTGAATCAAAACACATAAAATATAGATGTTTTAGTTGAATTTTTAATTTAAGTTTTAATATGAAACATGAAACTAATTACAAAAAACTATTTACGTGATTTCAATCTTTGGTTTATAGGAAATAAAATCCTTAACCTTTCAATCAAGAATTTTAATTCTCAACAATCAAACATGAATAGGTCTTGATACTACTTGTTAGAAAATTTAATCAAACAATATATACACCCAAGATCTCATGATCAATCATCAAGAAAATTGATACGGAAACATACCTAGATCCATTTTGAAATTGATTGATTGAGGTTAACAGTTTTTCACGTCTAAACTTTTTTCTTTATGAGAGAAAAACCTTACTCATTCATTGATAAAATATGAGAATGTGAATTACATTGTTTAGACTGGGTACCATAACCTATTTATACATGTAGTCTATTTTATTTTATTTTGGCCTATCATTAAAAAAATAAAATATTGGATCTTTATACATTGCAAAGCCTATAGTGGTTAAGATGCTCTAAAGTCTAATAAATTAAACTTTATATGATCACTTTTAAATTGACTAAACAAATTACTAGCATGTCACTTAATGAATTTCCCAACATACGTCGTATAAAATGATAATCTTTAACTCAAAACTCAGCATGCAAAGCAGTCATTTCATGAAATTTCAGCAATATTGCAAAATCAAAATGGTATTTTTCTTTTACATATAATGGTATTTTATTTCTTTTATTCACTGTCATGATATCTCCGACCTGTTTGTACACATCTCAAAACTAATCCATTTTTAAATAATTTTAAAGGTGTATCCCCGCATCAAACTGATGCATTCAAGGAAATTGATTTCCTTGAGTGTTGGTCTCAAAATTTGAACTCTTAATTTGATTGACAAGACGACACTTATTTACCCGCAGATACAACCTTTGAGATTACAAAAATGGTATTGTGTAGGTTAATTGCCTGAAGTTTATTTCATACGCTAAGCTTGGCCAGATCCTAAGAAATCGAAGTTCGGCAACGGAATACAACTCCACTGCGGATCATGTTTTCGGAGTCCTATTATCACATTTTACCGAACAGGAAAAACACGAAAACAAAATGACAAAAATATATGCCACACACTGAAGATAAGAAACTCAAGTCGGAAGGAGCGCTAGCAAACGTTTTGCTACCACGAGAATGTTAGTAGCCACCACAATCCTATCAATGCATAGATTATAAAGAAAATTGCTATTATAAGTTAGTGTGGTAATTATGCTATCGGAATGTGACAGGTAAAATTTGGTAATCAAATCTTGTTTTTCTTTTTGTTTAATCACTACAAGAAATGAATTTATACAGATAAAGTTTTCTATCTGCAAGTAAAAACATAATTAAGTTGTAAAGATAATATTATTACCGGCGAAAAATTCTTTTTGTTAGACTTGATAATAGTATTGCATCGGTAGTTAAAATCTGTCAGCCATTTCAAATAGTCCGTTAGTGAAAATGTTTTTAAAATAAATAATTTTGTTAAATTCAAATAAACTTGTTTGAAAATTTATTGGTAATCCTTTAGTAATTCCTTAGTGAATGTAGTTCTATAATAATAATAATATTGTTAATTGAAAATAAATTTCATCGATAACATGTCGATAATCCATAGATAACTTCAGCAGTTTTGATTTCAGGGTCACTGCTTTTAATCTCTGCATTATATTAGATATCTAGATCTTCATCACAATTATAAATTTCATAATTATTTTCTTGAAGTATTGACTCTAGTGTTCAAGGAGAATGAGAATCAAAGTAAAATTATTTCTCAATCACTATAATTATTGATAGTGATCAAAGTAATTGCAGAAAAGTTTTTGAATATGTGAATATATGTTTAATGAGCAAAGTGCATTTGTAGTCACAAACTTTTTACATAAGTTTCATTTTGATATTTAATTTTTAAATTATCTCATGATAACCTCAAATCTTTTAAATAAGTGTCAATATAATCATATCCTCTATTTTTTTAATAAAAATAAGATAGAGGTAATAAATTCAAAATTATTACTCATTATTAGTTATACGAAAATTTATTTTTTAGAAAGAAATTTATATTTTTCTTTATAATATTATAAATTCAACTTAAAATAAAAAAGAAGGTACATTATTTTTCTTCTTAATAATTTTAAAATTTTTATTTCCTTTCTAAGAAATATATTTTTTATGATAATAAAGAATAATGATTTTGGACCATTATCTGATTTTATTTTTATTTTATTAAATTTTATTTTTTGAATATTTAAAAATTTTAATAAAAGTGCAAAACTAAATCTTATTAAAAATAAAACTATTTTTCACAAATAATGGAATATACTTAAATAATTTTGATTTTCAAGTGATTGATATTTATTTTTTCAAAAAATAAAAATAAAAAGCCTATTTATAATAGATAACTTAATTAATAATATTCAAATCTAGTTTAGGTCTCTTTAAGGTCAAGCTATATATCAAACCCAAACATCCACCCAAATTTTTGGTGGATTTGAACAAAATATTAAGTTCGTTAAACAGGTTTGGGCTTGAAAATTAAACCCAATAAAAACCAAATCGAGTTTGAAATCATCCTTTAAAGTCCAAACTCAACTCGACACAGTCTTATTATTATAAATTTCTTTTAATATCTTTTTATACTAATAAATTTTAATGACTAAATTTTTTTTATAATATAATTTGAGATGTATTATCCTTTTGGACTTTAATTTTTATTTTTCATGTTTTTATAGTCTTTTGTAAGAATTTAGTTGAAATTATTATGTTATACTTGTTAACTATTCTGTATTTTAATCTTTTATCTTTTATTACATACTTTTTTAAAAATTTGATTGTATTTGGGTGGGCTTGGACGAGTTTAGGTTTATACATTGTGTATAAAAACTAGCTTGAACAAAAAATTAGAAAGAAAAAATAGGGTTAAGTCAGGTTTAAACTCACGTTTAATCCTTTAATACCTTACTTAAACCTGACAAGAATCCAGTATGATCGAACCCATGAACATCTCTATTTTTTTATCAAAATATATTAATATAGATCTTCATTATTTAGATGGAAACTAAAGTGTTATTTTTCTCTTAATTTTAAATATAATTTTTAAAATCAAGGATAAATTGATTCTACTATTATATGGTTAAAATTTTAAAATTTTACATTCTTTTTAATAAATTTATTTCAATATGATAGTATAGAATAATAATTCTATATTCATTGTCTTAATTTGTAATTCTTCCTTATTTCTATATAAAAAATGATGATAGGATTAATTTGATACTTTTTAAAAAAGTTTAGAAATATCATGAAAGAAATAAAATGAAATAATTTAAATGCTACGGATTAAAATAAAACTTATATAAAAAATTTGGGATTACACATGAACTTTATCCAATGTTTTATGTTAAAAGTTTAATATTATTAACTTTTTATATTCTTACTTATTTTTGAAAAAATCTTTTAATTTTGAATCTAATTGGGCATTTGTTATTGTAATTTGATATATGAAGTTATTATTTTATTATAAGGATTTAGAAACCATAACAGTGAGTCTATTTCACATACATCAAAGTTTGATGCATGTTTGGATGAAGTAAGAAACTATTATAAGAAGTAAAGAAGAATGAATTTTGATATCCTCATGGCCAAGAATAAACCAAGTATTTCAATTACCACTGTGACTTGGAATCAACATTTAGTACGGTGGAGTTAAGAATAAAGGGGAAAATGTGTTAGACCTCAAAATGCAGAAATTATTTATTACACTTGTAATTAGTCGTACGGATATGGTGTATTCATAAATAAACACAGTAAGATCACGACAGGAAAAGTCATCTTTATCGACATTTAACACATTAGTGCCAAAATCACTATTATCAGCTATTCGTTGACTCTCAGCTGGTCACCGACTGGATGAATGTCAGTGAAAACTTGTCGACAGTCAGATCATCTAGTGCCGGAACAGTGTCCGTACTTGCCAGCATGATTTTTTTTTTTTTTTTTACTCTTTTAATGGCCTTTATAAGATATTTTGAAGTGCTCATAATTTATTTAAAATTTTCATATTTATTAAGCTATGTTGCCACTGAAAACCGCCTTTAAAAGTCATATTTAATTTTTTGTGCTCTTCTTTTTTCTAATTACTATTAATAATAAAATTATATATTTATAGTTCCAATTAAATTTACTATTGTTATTTAAGAAATATAATTGAATTTCAAGCTATTATGTAAATATGAAGGCATTCGGGAATTTGTAAATATCATTTTTCATGAAACAAAATTGTAACTTTTAATATGAATTTTTTTCTTATACAGAGGTATAAAAAATAAAAGAGGATTCAAATTTTGATCTAATTTATCTTAAAGAGAAGTAATAACTATTAGATTAAATATTAGTTGTTCAATATGAATTTATGTATAAAACTAACCAAAAAATAATTAAAAAAATATTATCATGTTAATATAGGTCACACTAAGGATTCTAGGCCTACAATCAAACTAAATCTTGTTTAAGAAGAGCTCAAGATTAAGAAATATAACGACACACGTGGCCTAACTAGAAGGTGTCATGTTTTCCTTAAGTGGGACCCATAAAGGTGCCACGTGGTGCGTATCTAACGGGTGACCCAATCGTTGGGTCACGCACCCAGTGGGCTTGCGCACATGAATGGGTTCACTACTCTAAAGATGCTCACATCATGAATGCAACCACATAGGAGTCATATGGTGTCAGTATAATAAAGTCCTAATTAAAATGGTAATTAAGCTTTTATTGGTCCTCATAAATAAGGGACAGGTACGTTCTAAACAATCTAATCTCTATTTTGTTGATTAAAATTCTGCTAAATTCTCTATTGACTTTAAGTATTGGAGTGCGCACGCAAGAAATAACCCCAATGTCTCTTTGACTTTTCTTTTTTTTACAGAATTCTTAATAACAATGGACACAAAGATCAAAACTCTTACGTCAGCATTACTTTATTATTGTTTTCAGCAACAATTAGCATCATCTATGAAAAACGATATAAAAGCCAAGTTCTTGACAAAATGGTGACTAAATGATTAGTAGCACTAAGAAACAAGGGGGAGGAAGGCTCTATGAGTTCGCCCAATCATCATCCTCACCGAAAAGCTCAAGTGAGAGAAGAGGAGCCTATGGCCACCGTTTCCCTGGCTTGATTTGAAGTTTTTGGGAAACAAAGTGAGGAGACCACCCAAGTGTTAAGGGCGATGGGGAACTTCTTCAAAGGTCCTCTCCCACAGTTGAGTTTGACACTGGATGTCTAAAATCTCGTGGGAGAAACGAGCTATGGAAAATACACTTCGAGGATGGTTAATCCTCTGAATCAGAACAAAGAGTAAGAAAGTCAACCCCAAACTCAAAGGCAGACTCAAAGGATGAGTCAGCCATTTACTCAGACATAGAGTCAATCATTGAGTGAGAGGCAAACTTAGCATCAAACTTATGGTACTGAGTAGGGATGTAAACAGGGTGAATATTTTGATTTATACTACCCGAACTCTAACCATGTAATATATAAAATATTCGTTAACTAATCAAACCTTTTAAATACACGTTTATTAAGTCAAAGTTAGACTTTTAAATTTAAATTTAAAATCAAATTTAGTGCATATTATTAAAAATAAATTAATAAATTTAAATTAACTCATAAAAATAAATTAATATTAAAAATCATTATTAAAATACTTAATGAATTAATTTAATTAAATATTATATTAATATTAAATAATTAATAAGTAAAAATGTATATTATAATATTTACAAATATTATTTACAATCAGGTTGGAGTAGTAAGGTGCCCTAAGATCACTACTCGAACCCGTGACAGATTATAAAATTACTACTCGAACCTTACCCAAACTCGATTATTGAATAGTCTAATTCTACTTAATCAAGTTAGGTAATGACGGGTACTCATTTATGGAGTATCCATTTACATCTCTAGTATAAGGTATTGGGATGATAGGCCCAAAAATAAGGGCTCACCTGCCTCGAGGAACAAGAGCTATTTGGCCATCGGAGTCCGAGATGGATTTTACATGGAACCCAAAAACGAATATGGTGGATGATATACCGATAAGGGTTCACAAAAATTTCATCCCTAATGCTTAGAGTAAAGGAAAGAGAGTCCTTAGTGGTTATCATATGGACTCGTCTAGCACTGAACATATGAAAGCTCATCTCACCTTTATTACACACGAAATAGATGATATGAAGAATATCATAGAAAGAGTATTGGAGGAAAAAAGGCTGGTATCTATTAAGGAGAGTTAGAGAAGATGGATACAGTTAAGTGCTACAATTATGCGGAAGCCCTTACCTCACAAGTTTAAAATGCCACAGATGACTACATATGCAGGAAAAAATATATTTGTATGACAATATATAAAATTATGAGTCAATGTGAATGGGAGGATAAAATCATGTGTAGCGCATTTTCACTTACCCTGATTGGTCACGCGATAAAATGGTTTAATGGATTGAAGGAGGGATCTATCTCTACATTTGATCAACCGCAAAGTAAATTTTTGAAGGCATTCATGATCAATATTCAGAGGAAAAAGGAGGCCACATACATGTCAACCCATAAGTAAGGGAATAATGAATCACTCAAAAGTTATGTAAATAAGTTTAGAGATGCCACCTTGGAGATTCATGACTCGAAGGTCCACGTAGCAGTGACTGCAATGTTGCAAGGAACCAAGTTCGAGAAGCCATCGGAGTCCCTATCTTTTGATCAGCCAATGTCAATTTCGGATTTGTTTTTCAAAGTAAATAAGTAATTGGACCCAAAAAAGTGATTGTAATTGGATCTAAAAAAGTGAGACCCATAGTTTCAGTAAAAGCCCAAAACAAATGAATGAAAAAGGTTTAAACTTACTAGATTATCTGTTATTTATTTTATAAAAATAAAACAGTTATTTATCTTATTATTTTAAATTAGATTTATCTTTTAAAATCCAAGGGAGGGACTTTTAGTTAAATGGTGATTTTTTAACTTATTTAATTTTTTTGCCATGGCGTTAAAAAGTGAGAAAAATATTAATAGGAAAAAAAAAAAAGAAAACACGATCAATAAATTAAAAGTTCAACACATTTGGTGCTATCACTTTGGGAGGATATTGTAAAAGGTCTCTTAGTGGTAATGGTAGAAATATACGCGAATTAAGATCATATATATATATATATATATATATATATATATATATATATATATATATATATATATTTTCTTAGGGCTTTCTATATTTTTACAAATTTTATTGAGATTATTATATAATAAGTGTCAGTAAAATTTTTAGATTTTACATCCAAAGTTAAGATAATAACATATAACTCATAAAAACTAAAAAATAAATAAAATGTGATACATTTTACTGGCTTAACATTGCTCACTATAGGAAAATAAACGTTTAGTGGCATTTATTTAACAGCGTTTCACTAATAAATGTCGCTAGTTCCATATTTTAAATCTTTTCACAGCGTTTTATCAAGAAGATACTACAAATTTTAAATATTGTCGCTTCTTATTAGAGAAGCGTCGCTGGTTAAGTAAAATACCAGTGTTTCTGTTTAAAGGCGTCACTATTTTTTAAAATAAATAAATGAATAAAATAAAATATTTTTTAATTACGTTTATAAACACTAGAAATGCCGCTACTCTTATCACCACATGTATAGCTGGCTTTTTCAGCTTGTGCCGTAATACATTTAGCGGCATTTATAAACGTAGTTAAATTAAAAAAAAAAAGCCACTAAAAATTCTATTGATGTGTTTATGAAGTAATGGTTACATATTAACTACAAAAAATGTTTACCCACAACACAAAATGTTTACCCACGTTCTTCCGTCACAACTGAAAAATATATAAAAAGAAAAAAAATCACCCATGAATTAGAATTAGTTTTCTTCTATATTTATAATTAAATATAATATTGATTAATATCATCATGTTCACTTTTTTTATAATTAGGGATGAAGTGAAATTATTTGAATTTAAAATTAAATCTTAAAACATGGAATAATTCTTTCTTAACTATTTAGTTAAGATGCTGATGGCATATGTTCAAATTAATATTGATTAATAACTGAAAAGTATTTTAATATTAGTTAATGACAACCATCATGTGAATGAAATGGCTCAACATTAGCTTACCGTTGTCCCAACTTTGAACAAAACCATTAACATGTAGCAGGTAAAAAAGATAATTAGCTTTATCTCATTAACCATTGCCTTTTATCACCATATCTATCCAGAAAAATGGATCTCTTTTCTTTTCCAAACCCAAAAAGCAGGGGGTTCAGTTTACTTCAACAATGGTGGGTCAAGTTGGTATTTTCTGTTTTAAGCAAATGCACGCCCTACCTGTTGTAGACCCATAAACTATAGTCTTTTCCAACTCGTACTGAACTGTTCCCATTGCCAATCCGACCCGAGCCACAGTACTTGATTTGGGTTGGTTGGTTATGATAATTTGGACATATAATTCATATTCAAATATTATAAAATACAAAAATATTCATATTAAAATTTATATTAACATAAAAAAATTAATTTTATTTTTAAATTTTATCATATTCATATAAAATTTTTACTTAATTTTAATTAGTATCACATTTATATTTTTTATTTGTATCGTAACTAAAATTAGATCTAAATTGGTTTTTCAAATTATCCAACTCAAATTGCAGCTCGAACCACAATTTGGAACCATTCTTACAATAACTAATGGAATTGCGAACCACCAAAAAAAAAAAAATATTATTAACTGTTAACATATAATTGCAAATAAAAGATCAAATACTGAGTATAGATAAATCCTAACTGGCTTTTAACTAATCCAATTTAATTACGCATCTCATAATGCTTGTAAAATGTACACACAAATGAAGCCCATCAAGCGTACCAAAAATCAGAGAGCAAATAGCATAAGAGAGGTGCCATTTGGCGCACTTCAAAAGGGCAAGCATCAGATATAGCCAATAAGTATATATTGATGAATTAATTAACTCCTGAAAGGGGTTACAGATTGCTGATATTTCACTGGATACTATTGTGTAGTATTGTATTGTTCTTTATTGGCAAACAGGGAGACTATGTACACTAATAAATATTGTAGAATCACAGTATTTAGACCATAACTGGCACTCTCCATTTTAGCCACATTATGATATTTAAATCTTAATTCAGTACATTACCAACATAAAGTCCAGCATCTCACTTTCTTTCAGCAGCATTTCAGCAGTGGGGAGGGGATGGAAGTATCAGCGAGTTTAACCCAATTATGTACACAGAGCTGCCATTCTGCACTCAAAGAAGCTCCCATTCTGAATCCAAGACTTCACGAGTTACTGATTTCCTCGTATCCTCTCTTATTAGAGCTGACTTTGAACTCCCCTCACAGTCTTGATCAGATTTTACAACATCGCCATACCACAGAGCAAGTTTTTCATATTCCTTTTTCCTGGCTGACCTCATTCTTGAAGAAATAACATCACGAATCCTTTTCTGGAAGACGATATAATGGTCAACTGAATATCGAGAGAGAGAGAGCATGAAATAAACAGGAATGTCCACACACCTGGTATGGTTTGTGTTTGCCTTCCCTCTTATAATGAAAATGAAGTTCAGCTCCATTCACCAGGATACAACTTTCATCGACCCGTGCTTTATCTAATGGTTGAACAGTTCCAGTTTCCTTTCTACCAGACGTACTGCTCGTCCTCTCTGAGGTATCCATGGTCAAGGTATTTGATTGTCCTGCAAAGTTCAATATACCAATTACAACATGAAGCTTGGCAGCTAAAAATAAGTTAACAAACCTGTATATAAAATGAGGGGAAAAAAACCAGGGAGGGGGAGGGGGGAAGGGATTGTTGCAGAAATGACTTGTTCCAGATGTAAATAAGTTATTTGGTGAAGAGAAGGAACAATGCAAACCAATAAAACGAGATGTGTCGAGAGAAAATGGAGAGGAAAATTGGAGTGCACCATCAGGATTGTGCACAATGACAGCTGGTGGTGGAAGGTTGAGTAAAGAAAATAACAAAGCAGAAGAAGGTTGAAGAAGAAATCAGAGAAGAAAGCAATGTAGAGAGAATTTGAGAAAGTTTGTGTTTGTTTTCAGAAAAAGTCCCCTTCAAAAATAGTGAGAGCTTTTACATACAAGTACCAAGAATAGGAGTTATAAAACTCAAGTATTAAAAAGTATAATGATGAAAATTAAAAGTCACAAAAGAGTTATTTTGTCAGAGTTTCACTTTTGGAAACAAAGAATAATGCACATAAAAATCCACAATATGTTTTGAAAGAAAGAGGAAAAGCACTCACTCTTCAAAGAAAGGTTAGGAGAAGACCTCTTAGCTAAGAATAATGCACATAGGAGTCCACTATATGTTTTGAAAGAAAGAGGGAAAAGCACTCTCTCTTCAAAGAAAGGTTAGGAGAAGACTTCTTAACTATCTATATATCGAATCTACCAAGCCAAGTTCTCCAAAACTTTACAATAATAAAGATAACCCAAGAATCCTACCTTATTTCGAGGTTATCTTTTCTTTATGGTGGAAGTGTAATCTAGTGAAGATGTCACTGCTGTTCCATGAAAAAGTTATTCCATGAATATATTGTTCCTTAAGAGTGTTGTTCACTAAAGCAACCTTGAGCAGAAAACCTTATTATCTTTTCTGAGTTTTTCGCAAAATTTAAAAAAATATTAGTAACCAAAATCTAGTGTCTACACCAGTAAGATAAATGATACCAATAAGGAGAAAGTAAGAAACGGAAGTTTGGAGAGAAACTTAGATGATCAAAAGACTCCTCAAACTTAAGTTTGCACCTCTATTTATAGAGTTGAAAGTCCTAATTTATAGGGCATTAAAATATAATAAATGGCAACTGATATTTATTTCTTAACCAAACAAAGGAAAAAAAAAATTCCTTCTTTCTCAAGATAAAGGTAAGCAAAGAAAAAAAAAAATCCACAATAGCATAATAACTATAACTCTGTCTGTGTTGCGTATTATACAACAATGCAATCAGTCCAAAACCTAGGTAAAGGAGGAGGTTGTTGATAGGTTAGAATAAGTAACTGTAAAACTCATCCAACTTAATGAAATGAACCAATTAGAGAACTCTCTTGGAGTGCTTGTTACACAGCGATACGCTACATCTGAGCTCGGGTATAGTGAAAATATGCAAAATTGCTAGATCATTGCCCAGAAGCGACGTGTTACATCAATGCTTGGATATAGTATCAAATAGGCAAAGGTTCCCACACCACAATAGACGTGAGGGTAAACAAGTTAATCCATAACCATAAGCTTAGGTTAAGATCATAGAATATAAATATTCTTAACTATAGAAGGAAGGTTAACATCTTGCATTTTCAAAGACCAAATGGGTTGGAAGAAAGGAGATGACATTTTGGCAGTATAATCTTTGGTACACAGGAAAAGATAGAGACCATAATGGTGTAGATACAATCATAGATTAAGAGGATGTTATACAGATTAAGAGACAAAGGGATAAAATTATTTTGATTAAGCTAGTTTCAGGAAAGGAGGTTTTTAATGCTATTAGTATATAGGCACCACAGATAGGAATCGATAAGGCTAGTAAACAACAATTTTGGAAAAATATAGATAAGATAATAATACAAGTGCCTATAGGAGAAAATAATTTTATTGGTGATGACCTTTATGGCCATGTAGGTGCCAGTAGAGAGGGCTTTAACAACGTATACAGGGGTTTTACTTACGGTTTAAGGAACGAGGAAGAGGATGTTATTCTAGATTTTGTTTTATCTTACGAACTAAAGATAGTAAACACACAATTTAGAAAGAGAGATCTCACCTTATAACCTTTAAAAGTGGACTGAACACAAGTCATATATAGTTCTTTTTGACTAAGAGGATAGGCACAGTTATCTACGTTGTAAGGTTATCTCAAGTGGGAGTGTTACCAAGCAACTACACTAGATTAGACATGAGGATTCATAAAAGCATCATAACAACCACCATAAAAGAACCACAAAGATTCGATGGTGGAAGCCAAAAGAATATTGTCTTATAGTATGTCGAGATAGTTGGATCTATATAGAGGAGTGGACAACAAAAAGAACCCAAATGTACTGTGTAACAAAATGGCAAAATGCATTCAAGAGGTGAGCAAAAATATTCTAGAAGTATCAAATTGAAAGAACACTAGCAGGAAAAGATGCAACACAGACTGCAGCAGCAGTAAAGGAAGTTATAAGAACTAAGCAAGATTGTTACAAGAATTTGAAGAAAAACACCGAAGAGCTTTGTAAAATATAAGTTAACTACAAGGAGGCAAAGAAGGCGATATCAGAAGCTAAATCGAAAGTTGTGAAAGAGATTTATAACAAATTAGCCACAATGGATGGAGAGAGATATACAAATTGGCGTGAGCAAGAGAGAGTCATGACTTAAAGAGTCGTCAAATGTATAAAGAATGAGTACCACAGTACTCTCGTTAAGAACAAGGATATTAAAAAAGGTGACATGATTATTTCGACAGACTATACAATAACAGACAAAGTCAATTTTTGGACAATATCTTGATGTCTTTTAAGGATCTAAATAGGTACTTTATGTTCAGAATCAGAGATAGAGGTAAAGGAGGCACTAAAAAGGACGAAGACAGGGAAAGTTCTTGGGCCTGACGACATTCCTACCAATGTTTAAAAATGTCTTAGAGAGTTAGGAGTTATGAGGTTGATTTAATAAGATTTGACAAACTCATAAGATGCCTAAGGAAAGGAAAAAGAGTGTCTCCGTACCTTTTTATAAGAACAAATGAAATCTTTAAAGTTACTCTAACTACCAAGGCATAAAATTGATGAGTTACACAATGAAATGGAGAGATAGAACAATAATTAAGGAAGATTGAAGAGATCGGAGAATCAATTTGATTTTATATCTGGATGATCAACAATGGAAGCAATACACTTGCTTAGACAACTTGTGGAGTGTTCTCATGTACATGGTAAAGATAAAGTGCCTAAAGAGGTTCTATGGTGATCCTTAAATAAGAAAAAATTCCCTGTGAAATATATTGAACTAATTAAAGACATGTATAGAGATGCAAGAACATACGTGAGGACATGTGGATGGCAAAAAGTAAATTTTATATCAAAATGGGACTACATCAAGGGTTAGAATTAAGTCCATCTTTGCTACTGTAATTGACAAGTTGACAAAATCCATCTAGGATAAAGTGTCAGTATATGATAAAGTACCTAAGGAGGTACTATGGTGGTCCTTAAATAAGAAAAAGTTCTTCGTGAAATATATTAAACTAATTAAAGACGTGTATAGAGATGCAAGAACATATGTGAGGACAGTGGATGGCAAAAAGTAAATTTAATATCAAAGTGGGACTACATCAAGGATTAGAGTTAAATCCATGTTTGCTACAATAATTGACAAGTTAAAGTGCCTTCGTATATGATGTTTAAAGATCATATTCCCTTGCATGCTAAGATTAGAGTGGAGATCAACGCAAATTTGGAACTGTAAAAACATGTGCTAGAATCAAGAAGGTTCAGACAAAGCTGAGTGAAGATTGCATATAAAGAATGTAAATTTAGTTCAAACAAATATGAAGATCAAAGTATAGTAACTCTAGATGGAGAGACAATCACTTAGCTAGATCATTTCCAATATTTGAGGTTGATTGTAAAAATGGACGAAGAGATTGATGGAGATGTAACCCATAAGATCCAAACAGCTTGGAGCAAGTGGATAAGTACTACAAGTGTGCTATGCGATAAAGGAATTCTTACATCTTTGAAAGGCAAGTTCTATAAGATAGTTGTTAGACCAACATTGTCCTATGGTAGCGAATGTTGTGCAGCTGAGAGACTACATACATAAAAAGGTGCATCGTAAAAATGCGTATACTACGATGAATGTTTTGATATACGATAAAGGATAGAAAAGAAATGAAGATATTCGCAAAAAGATTGAAGTGGTACCTATCAGAGACAAAATGAGTGAATGTCGTTTACGTTGGTTTGAACACATACGAGGTAGACCGGTGGATGCTCCAGGTAGGAAAGTGGAGGCTACGTATGATGAAAAAGGGTCAAAACTAAGGGAAGGCTGAAAGATATGGGTGCATGAGAATTGGAAGAACATATTCTCTTAGAAATGAATGAAGAAAAACTCATGCTGATGACTAAATGTGAGATCATATATTGGTTCATGTAGCTTGTCTTAGTATAGAAATAAAGGTTTTGGATATGATGAGTAGTATAATAGCTATTTGGTGTTCAATTTGGTCGGACAAAAGATGGTACATCAACCTAACCTGAGATCAGTTTTAACACCACACCCCTCCTGCAAAACCAAAAATAAAAAATAAAAAAGATGAACCCCATATCAGAGGTTCTATTATTAGTAAACAAAAATTCCTATAAAACCAAACTATAAAGAATATAGAAACAAATGTGTTTGAGCTCAAGCTTCTTAAATGAAACAGATAGGAATACATCTAAGACAACTCCAATTTAGGTAGTTGGGAGTCACAAAAATTAAGAAATTCGTAGACTAGGAATTCTCTTACAAGGTAAGAAGGGTTCTCTAGAAGTAAAAACCTGATGATAATGATCTTTTAGTACTAAAATTCTTGAGAGTAAAAACCAGAAGCTAGGTTTTAGAAGCTTGACCTTGGCCGATGTAAAATCAACCAATTCCTCTTTGCAAATGGGAACCTAAACTGCCTTGGAAGCCTTCTATTGTCCACATTGCAAAATCTTAGGGCATTGAGATTTGACTTGTCCTACTTGATTTTCAAAGCACGTTCAGGAATGGGTGCGTAAGAATTCTATTCTATCACAAGAGGGAGATCTAGTTGTTACTACTAAGCAGCCTAATGAGGACTTAGCTGCTTCAGTGTCTAAGCAACCTATTAGTAAGCTGCCTATAACTCCATTAAGTAACAAACTTGCTATATTGGATTCAATCATTGACACTACCCTCCTGAGAGAGCTGGTGAGGAAAATGGCTTTGGGGATGTAATAGTTTGACTAGATGATTGCTTTCTTCATCTCCTAGGAAGCAGAGAGCTGCTGCTCCAGGAGTTGCTAAGAAGGTGAAGCCTAGAAAGAAAAGTGAACATGTTAAAGGCAAGAATAAATTGACTAGGGTAGGGAAGTCTACAAATGGAAGCAACCCTTCATGCTCCTATCTCCAAAGTATATGCTAGTATGGAATATCAAAGGAACGAATGGTCCTATAAAACAAAACATAAATAGCTAGTTTAATTTATTATTTACTTGCGGTATTGTTTGTTTGATTGAAACTTGAGACAAACAGAATAATACACAACCAATTCTTGATAAGGATTTTGCTGCATGGCATTGGTGCATAATTATGCCCATGGTTATAATGGGAGAATCTGAGTCATGGAGAAACAGTCTATTGGATTGTGTTGATTATCTTGCACCGATCACTTGATTAGACATTCTATTTCTTCTAGTATCGACGCATTTGCTCTTTCCTACATTTATGGCAGGAATAAGGATAGAATACCCTTGTGGAAGAAACTTCAAGATTTGGAGATTGTATTGTACGATACTTGGCTGTTGTTGATTAAAAATGTCACTCTGTCCCCAAAAGGAAGTCCTAATTTCAACTGAACTAGGTCTGATATTTTGGGTATTGATCACCCTAATTTTGGCTTGCTTTTTATTCAAAGCAACAAGAGACATGATGAACATTTGGCCAAGAAAATTTATAGGGTTCTAATTAATGAGGATTTTCTCCCTTCTTATGGTCTTTATAGACTCGGAGAAAGCAGATGATAAAGTGCTTAGGGAGGTGTTATAGAGGTTTTTAATGAAGAAAAGAGTCCCGAGAAATATATTGAAATAATTAAGGACATGTATGGAGATGGAAGAACACATGTGAAGACGTGTAATGGCAAACAAGTGAATTTCTTATCACAGTAGAGCTACATCAAGGGTCGACGTTACGTTTGTTTTTATTCGCTACAGCAATGGACGAACTAACAAAATCCATCTAGGATAATGTACCTTGGGGTATGATGTACACAGATGATATTGTCTTGTGTGCTAAGATTAGAGCGGAAGTTAATACTAAGTTAGAACTATGGAGACATATGTTAGAATTAAGAGGATTCAGATTAAGCAGAGCAAAGACTGAATACATGGAGTGTAAATTCAGTCCAAACAAAGAGGAAGATAGAAACATAGTGATGCTAGATGAGGTGGCAATCCCTAAGTGGGATCATTTTAGATATTTGGGGTCGATCCTTCAAATAGATGGAGAGATTGATGGTGATGTGACCCTTAGGATACAGGCTGGTTAGAGTAAGTGGAGAAGCACTACAGGTGTGTTGTGTGACAAAGGAATTCCTATAGAGTTGAAAGGCAAATTTTACAGGACAATTGTTAGACCTTACTTTATAGTAGTGTATGTTGCACAACTAAAGGAGTGCATACACGGAAGATGAGTATAACAAAAATGCGAATGTTGTGATGGACGGTGGATATACGAAAAAAGATAAAATGAGAAATAAGGACAATCGCAAAAAGGTTGGAGTGGCACCTATCGAAGACAAGATGAGTGAAAGTTGTTTACGTTGGTTTGGACACATACGACGTAAACCTGTAGATGCTCCAGTTAGAAGGGTAGAGGCTATGAATAATGTAAAAAGGGTCAAGGCTAGGGGAAGACCGAAAAAGACTAGGAGAGAAGTAATCCGAAAAGATATGTCGAAAAGAGAGTTGAAAGAACACATTGCATTAAATAGTAATCAGTGAAGGAGGAGAATTCATGCTAACGACTTAGCATGAATTTGTATATTGGTTTATATAGTCTATCCCAATATTGAGATAAAAGCTCTGATGATGATGATGATAATCCGAAAAGATATAGTGAAAAGAGAGTTGAAAAAACACATTGCATTAGATAGTAATCAGTGAAGGAGGAGAATTCATGCTAACGACTTAGCATGAATTTGTATATTGGTTTATATAGCCTATCCCAATATTGAGATAAAAGCTCTGATGATGATGATGATGATGATGATGATCCACCAAATCCTTTCAAGTTCTTTAACTTCCAGACTAAACATCCAGATTTTCTAAAGATAGTAGACACATAATGGGCAATTCCTCTCAATGGTAATCCAATGTTCACAATACAACTTTAAAAGGCCCAAGACAGATTCAAAGAATCTCAATAGGACTCAATTCAGTTATATTTATGGAAAGGACGATGCTAAAAGAAAGAAGTTGGAAACTCAACAAATTATAATGCTTTCCCAGAATTTTAATTCTGATATGGTAGATCATGAAAATATCTCTCTACTAAGTTATTTGAGCTGTTGATAGCAAAGGAGAGTTTTTTTCAAGTAAAAATTTACAATTCAAGAAGGTACAAAACACAGTTTTTCTCAACAAGGTAATGAAAATAAAGAGGAGCTATAACACTCTAAAGGTAAAGGTTGATTCAAATGGCAAAAGACTGTATGTTATTAAGTCCATATCTCACAAGGTAATTTAAATTTATCAAAGTTGGCTTGGCTTAGTTGATGAATTTATTTGCAGTTCTGCGGAATATTTGAGAAGCTTTCTTTGAGTACTATTTCAGGTGAACTAAGACATTCCTTGATTGCTAATGAGAAAAGGCTGAAATTTGAACTACTATGTTCACAATGTAAAGTAACAAGGCTCTAGGAGTAGATGGATACATTACTCACCTTTTTGGTGTGGCCTAGCATATCATAGATGATGATGTCACTGCTGCCATTGTCCAATCCTTTTCCTCAGACTATTTGCTGGGTTCAATTCTACAATTATCACATTGGTCCATAAAAACCGAAATCCTAGCAATATACTTGAGTTTAGAACAATATCATGTTGCTCCACTATTTACAAATGTATTTCCCAAATCCAGATTAATAGACTTAATCAGTACTAGTCTGCAATTGCAAGCAAAAATCAAAGTGCATTTGTGAAGGGCAGAGATATTATGGATAATGTTTCGATGGCTCAAGATATTGTCAATAGTTATCATAATGAAGAAGTTGTCCCCAAGATGTGCTTTGAAGATTGACTTAATGAAAGCTTTTGATTCTCTCAATTGGTAATTTCTATTTTTCGAAATGGAAACCTTGGGGTTCCCTGATCATTTTATTTCCGATATCAAAGGTTGTGTTTCTTCCCCCAAGTTTTCCTAGGCTCTTAATGGATGACTCTTTGGTCATTTCTATGGAGCAAATGCTAGACAAGGCTACTTCTGAGACAAGGCTGAGATCCTTTTGAATTACATTAAGGTCTCTTCAGGTGGGGTATCTAGGATTTAACTTAACCACAAGGAAACCAAGTGCCAAAGATTAAGATCCAATCTCAGAGAAGATATCAAATAAAATTCAATGGGTGGGCTGTAAAGAACCTTTCATATGGGGGAGATTACAACTAATACATTCAGTGTTGTTTAGCTTCCAGCACTTTTGGTGCAAGAATTTTATTCTTGAACAACAAAGTATCCAACAAGTGAATTAGATATGTGCAGCCTTTTTTGGAAGGAAGGGAAAAACAGGCTACGGGTGCAAGGGTTAGCTGGAAGCAAATATGTCATCCTAAGACAGAAGGAAGATTAGAGATCAAGGACCTTAAAGCTTTGGAATCAAGGTTGTTAATACATAACAAACAATATTTCAATTTACTAAAATACTATGTATGCACAGTGCACTGATATCAGTTGTTTCAGCATATCATTTCCGTGTGGAAAAATAGTTATAAATATACATAGACCAGTATAAAACATTACTGCCAATAATACACAAAATAAACATATAGAACATTTAACACATCAAATACCTAGAAGATTATAAATGCAACTTTGGCTAGACATAATTCAGTGTTTGTCACAGATGGAGCTAGAAACTTGGATTCTAACAAACATTAAGAAGTATTACACTAGGGCTCAAACAAAGACATCACAACTTCAAATTTCAATACAATTCTATTCCATCCACATTCATTTCCTTAATCATGAAGAGAACCCACTAACGATTGAAAAATTTTGTACACATTGCACTAAGGATATAACTTTATATCCAGTGCCCACAGAAAAAACAAGAAACTTTTCACCTTTTAACAACAATGGAGAGCATAGGCAAATAAATAAAAAATAAAAAAGGAATGAATGGACTTAAATGGGCTTACAATGAGACTAGAATCTTGGTATGACCAAATAGTTCACTTAGATAATGTTAATACACTTAAGGAAAGAAAAAATACATTTAACATATCAAACAAGCTCAAAGAGCATCAATAAATTTGCAAAATATTCAATGTAAAACAAAAAATTAAGTGATGACATCCTAGAAAATCATCCAAGTAACTAGTTTTACATCAAAACAAAAATAGCTGGATAAAAAGTCAAAAATTTTATATGCTAATGTTTTAAGATAAAGAGAAAGAGAGGAAAAAGAAAAAGATTAACATTGGCTTTAGGCTAAGTGATAATCATCAACCTGAGAGCACCAATAGTACCATTTAAAAAGAGTAAAGAGATTTAGGATTTTGGTTTGAGAATAAAAATTGTAAAGGCTGAAGAGCAAAAAGAGCGAGGAGAGAAGGCCTGAATATTAGGATTTTGGATCAAAGGTTCATTAGAGCCAGTGTTTCACCGTGGGGAGCACCGGTTTTATTTGTTAAGAAGAAAGATGGTAATCTCAGATTATGCGTAGACTACCAATTATTAAATAAAGCCACGGTGAAGAATAAATACCCATTGCCCAGGATTGATGATCTACTTGATCAGCTGAGAGGGACCTCAGTCTTTTCTAAGATTGATTTGAGATCGGGTTATCACCAATTGAGGATCAAGGAAGAAGATATTCCAAAGACGACCTTCAGGACGAGGTATGGCCATTATGAATTTCTGGTGATGTCCTTTGGATTGACGTCTTTTTCAGCCAAATAGCTAACATGCTTAAAGGAACCAAAAACAACCCATAATTCAAGTACTTCTTGAAACTTCATAATTCGCCAGAACACACAAAAAATAGCCAGTATTACCCAATACCAAAGGCGGTACGAAAAATACACCATAGGTTTACCAGCTTTGGTCTTATGGTGCATCTAGCAAAACAAAGCGAAATTAACACTCTTGATTGGAATACAGCATGAATTTTGAGGGCCTTGCTCACTCAATCAGGTTCTGCCCGGACAGCTTGGACAAAAACAAATTGTGCTTTCAGTGATAAGAACATGGAGACCATAGATCATTTATTCATTCACTTGAATTCAACATGACCTATTTGAGAAAGGTGTTGCCAAGGCATTTTAGCCAAAGCGTTAGACATAACATGCACCATATGTAATATTAAGTCATCTAAATCATATAAAAAGTAAAAAAAAAAAAAAAGGTTTTCAAGCAATCTTATAAGCTCCAAGTCAAACCCCATGATGCACAAATAGGATTTCTTCATAAATGGAGACTTAAGATGTACTAAATTTTAATAACTACAGCAGAGAAAATTCAGAAGTAACAAAACAAGGGCAAATAATCACGAAGGAAAACTATACCTAGGAATTGTCAAAAAATGGCATCACTGATAGGGTTAACACAAGAAAGCTGATATGAAAAAGGAAATCCACACAGTTTTAGATTAAACAAAGATAATTTTTCAATTAGTTGTTGATGGTCATGTTCCAAAACGGAAAACACTAGCAACATAACTGCTAAACCATTTTTCAGAACTTCACTAAAATTATAATTACCAACACCAATAAATAAGCTTTCCTAATCTTATTTACATAAACTGCAGCTAAATGATATGTAGATATCTTGGACAGGATGCAAAAGCAATTGTATCAAAAAATTCATTGTGTCGAATGTCACCATTCATGGAGCAACCCATTAAAGAAACCATTCCAGCATTTAAACAATTGTATGCAGCTACTAAATCGAAATCAACACCAGCAACAGTAAAAGAAATGAGTAAAATTTAACACAATAGAGTCAAGGAATTATCACCATTTGATTCTGCTGATTCAATAACAGACGAAGAACATCTCATCTCCATTTCCTTTTTCCCAATTGACTCAACCAACTGTAATTCATCATTTAGAATTTCAAGCATAGACTCACTTGCACTTTCAACTTCGTTACAAGTTTCTTCTATGGAGTGACAATCATCTTCTTCAACTGCAACTCGTGTTAATGTTGTGGGTATCTGCTGACATGACACTTCATGATTTGCATTAGCATTTCCAGAAAATGATAAGATCCTGCTGAACTCATTCTCCACACAAGAAGCATCAGAAAATGTCCCAGCCCGAGGTAAATTCTCAACAATTGACATATCAAGTGTACTGCTGTTATACTCCTCGGAAAGCAAGTCAGAGGATGCTCTTTCCCTAAATCTCCCAGGGCATGATTCGAATATGTCATCTACCGAGTGAAGCTGGCAGGATGAAGGCACATGGGAAGCATTTTCATTAACGTCAGAAATTACTTCTGAATCTCTGAACAACTGTTCACTCTCACCCTTTATGGCAGCCTCCTTTAAACCTAAATTAGGCTTTTCAAATATCCCAGCATATTTTTCTAATGGCGTGTCAGATGCAGCCTCTGATTTCACAGGCTCCAATGAAGATGGAAGAAGCAAATCCTGCACCACGTCTTGCATCACATCTGAGTAAAATTTTTTGACAGTAGCACCTACAGTCTGCACTTGGCCCTCAACATATTTAACTGTGTCCTGTTCCCAAATATAATGAGTTAATGGAATTTTGCTACCAACTTATATGAGAGATGCTGTACTGAAAAAAATCAAAGGCCACAAGTGAATCAAAACATATCCATACAGGACGAGAATGAAGGCTCCTATATAGATACAAGTCACCTCAAATAAGAAGCTCAAAACATAGTATACAGAACTTTACAATAAAACTGTGCTCTAGACTGTTATTTGAATGGGACACAGAAAAAACAAGGAAGAAGGAATGGATGTTGAGAAGGTGTGACTGCCTTCTAACACAAGGGTTCTTGTGAATAAGTCCACAGAACCTCCTTAGGACCTGGGAAAAAAAAAAAGATTGGCAAAGATTCAAGAAAAGCTTATCAAAGGGGGCATACCTGGTACATAACTTCTTCCATATCTAAGCACATGGCTTCAAATTTCTGATATACATGCCCCACCCAGGTTATACCTTTTAAATCCATAGTGATCATCAACCAACAGTAGAACAACAGTTGGAATTCTACCACTGTCTTCTATTTGCAATTACCTTTAAATTTCAAGCACTTATCTGCAGGTAATTAGATTTAAATTCAGTAGTGTCCTAAAGAACAGAATGAGGATGCTAGGTAATTCAGTTGAGACACATATATAAGAAACCGAGAACAACATGCCAAATAACTTAAAATAATTAGATTTTCTAAATACATTCACTAAATGCAAAGCCTGACCCCCAAAAAAGGTGATATTTGCAAAAGGGCCCTTCTTCTAGGAAGAAAAGGAATGCTGGCCAAGATTGCCAGTTTGATTGAACAAGGCCTCGTACCACTTCATTTTCAAATACTGTAAATCATTTAATGCCAAAACTTACTAAAGGTTTAGGCCATCATCCTAAACTTTTATGTTGCTCTTAGACAAACGAGATTAGTCTCTTTGGAAGCCACTATGTGGCCTGCCTCTCATGTTCAAATAATGCCAAAGTCAGAGCCAAGATTGTTGAACATGTAAAATCACTTAAGAAATAAGCAAAAAAAAACAAATACTATGGAATCTTCATTATTCTATTTGTTCTTAATTTCAGGTCACCATTCTACCAAGCTTCCCTTAGATGTATAAACGTTTAAACATATGATACAAAACAGCAAGTACGGGAAAAGTAGGCGATTTGTTACACATAGGATCAAAAATACCTAGAGACATGAACCAAAGAAGGCATTAATTCTATAGATGCAATCAATAGTATGACGCTCAGAATGAAAAAAAAATACAAATATTTTATTAAAAGACAAAATCACACCTTTGAATCTTAACTATTATAACTTAATTTTCTTATGACAACAGTTCCCAAAGATCCAATGGCCAAATAACTAATCTATGGAAGAATTTGATCAGGGAAATATTATCAAGGATGCTTGAATGTATTTTCTACATTAGTAAGAATAAGAAAGGGGAGATAATCTGAACTTAAGCAAGAAAAGGTCGTTAGAATCATGACAAAGAAGCATAGACCAAACCCTTAAAAGAAAAGCAAAAACTGCGTATAGAATCAATTATTTGAAGCCAACAAATTAATATTATAAGCAAACAAAATCCATTAAAGCATTAACAGCTTCAGCTAATATTACATAATTCAAACCCATACCAAAGTCTGAACAAAAAAACAAATTACTCCTAAATGATCATAGGCTAAGGTTTTTTTTTTTTTTTTTTTTTGCGCCAAGGATCATAAGCTCAGTTTGCAGACACAAATTACAGTTTAACAAACAAGCTAAAAGAAAAATAAAACCACAGCAAAATTTCATAAGAAAAGATATTACCCAGCAAAACAAGCAAAACCCCCAAAAGGGTAAAAACATACACTCCTTCTAGCAATCGTTTAGATAACAAACAGAAACTAATAAAAAAGGCAGCGGATTTTATCTGAAGCAAAGTTCAGAAAAAGAAGAAATTCCCCCTTCAAGAACCGATTGAAGCTGGAGAACTTACGGTGTTAAAAGATGAAGCAAAAGCAGAAGCTAAAAGTTTGCTGGATTATGTTGTGTGTAAAGAAATTATTATCTATAAACAAACGTAAACATCCCAATTTTCTTTTCTTTTATTATTATCATTATTATTTTGCAGTGAAATCGAAGAAAAAAAAATACAAGGCAAGGACGTGTGGTTGCGTAGGGGAATGGCCTGTTGGGGTTGCACCGCTATATATAAAAGATAAAAAATAAAAAAATAGAGGATAAAATTATTTTTTTTTATTTTTAAAATTTTTTATTATTTTATAAAAACATATATATACTTAAAAATAATATATATCTAAAAATAATTTTTTTTTTGTAATTAAAGATATTTTAAACTTTTTTATCTAAAAATAATTTCTTACTCTCATTTAAACTAATTCAATCATCCCATCGAATTAACTTCAAGAAAATTTGGATATTTTTGTAGGTGTTCAATTAGATTTTCCTTTTTACAATTTTTTTATTATTATAAGAGGAATATTTTAATAAATCTAATAGTGGAACCCATCTTTTTATATTTCTTTTTACGCTTCGAGTAAGATAGAACGGGGAGGGACATAAATTGCAATAATCGTGTAATAATGTAAGCAGGAACTTTTTTTTTTCCTTATTTTTTGTTGATAAAGTAATATAATTCTCAGTATTTATTTGCTTTGCTTTGGGTCACAAAGAGAGCCAATCCATATATCCAAAGGTCCTCTACTCCAAATATTTTGTTGGAATATCCAATCCTTCTCTACGTTAAAAATAAAAAAATAAAAAGAGGCAAAAAAAAATGATGTACCAAAATGTTCATATCAGCTCCTTATTTTTTTCCTTTTAAATTTTTATTATTTTTTATTGAGAAAAGGTTCCATTTTTTACTTTTTTTTTTTTTTGAAGTTTCTTAGGAGTAAGAGTCTCATATTCTCAATTTTACACTTCTAACTTCTACAATTTTTTTTATTGGAAAATTCTATTAGCAACCAAATTTTTACTTCTCAAAATCATTTTTTTTAAAATAATATTTTGACAAAAATACCCTTAATACTTCTCGAAAATTCATTTTTGAAAGGCATTAGAGCTTCGCTGAACGAGGATTTCCGGGAAGCATTAGAGCTTCCTCGGAAGACGATTTCTAGGAACCATTAGAGCTTCCCGGAAGTGGATTTTCGAGTAGCATTAAAGTTTCTCGGAAATTTATTGATGGTAAACAAAATTCAATGAGCACGAGGTCACTTCATGTTACTAAAGACTCTTCATGTCGTTACTGGTCTTTGGCCATGGGGCCTTGGTGTTAGCAGAATTCAATGAGCATGCAAAGCTCTCCATGTCGCCACCTTGTGCCATTTTTTGCTGGGATAAACCACAGCCTTCATTTTAGCAGTGCTTCCCAAAAATAGATTTCCGAGAAGCACACACCAGCTTTCCCAAAATGGATTTCCGGAAAGCGTATAAACTTACCAGAAATTCATTGCCGGGAAAGCACAAAATTAAAAATTATTTTATTATGGGTATTTTTTTTTTCATAAAATTACAAGAAAAATAAATAGGTTGTGATGAACAAATTCTTGGTAGTGAATAGAATTTCCCTTTTTTTATTTCATTTCTTTGAGTGAGGAACGGTTCGCTCTCATTTTTTATTTTTTTTTTATGTATTTTTATTTGATCTTTTGAGTTTTATTAGATTAGAAGTTCCTTATTTTTGCTTTTCTCTTTTATGTCCTTTTTACTGTTTGCAAAAGAAAAATAATAAAAAGAAAATACCTTTCTCACTCTCAAGTCTCACCCAAATCCCGCTCAATCTTTTCATTTCTTTTCAAATATTTTGTTTTCTTCTTTCTTTTTATGCTTTGTCACCCTATGCTGTTATCACTTTGTTTTCACCATAGAGAAATGAGATTGCCGAGAAAGGATGTGATGGTGGTCTTATCATCATCATCATCCACGTATATAAGGATCGACCAATCAGAGACCGTCACGTGTCAAACACAAGATAAGTCACGTGGTTGTTACAGCGTCAAAGTCTCCACGCGACAGAGTAGCTTAGTAGGCGACAGAGTCTCTAGGTAATAGAGATTCTGTCGCGTAGGCTTGTGCGGCACAGTAGGTCGCGACATACCTCTACCGCCTATACTGCGACATACCTCTGCCGCATAGACCGTGGGAGAGGTTCACACATACACCCTGCCGCCCGCTGAACTCTCCCGCAAAGTCGTCCAGCTCCGAACCGCGACAGAGTACAAAAGACTCTGTCGCGACCCAGACACGCGCCTGGGCCTTAGCCCGAACCAACCCGGAAGAAACCTATAAATACCCCAGGTGAGTACTGGAAAGAGGAGGAAAAAAAGAGAACCCTCTTGATTTTGGAAGAACATAATTCTCTTCTTCTTATATACAGAAACTCAGCTTTCTAACTTAATCATCGGAGCGCGTGTGCAGGGACCAATCCCTGCGCCCTCTGATTTCCGTTGTTTTTGCAGGATATACACACGAAGAACACGTGGAAGAAATCGCATCGACGTCATCTCTTTGTCGTTAGCGCAACTTGAATACGTGGAAATCATCACCCCGTTGTCGTTTTAGGAGGCAACATCAATTGGCGCCGTCTGTGGGAATCAGAACAAAAAGTCAGATTCCTTATTAAAATGGTGAGGATACGTTCTACAGTAGGGGAGACAGGGGAGCAGAATTCTGTAAGTCCCCCTGTTCAGGTCAGAGCAAGGACGGAGAGAGAAGGAAAAGGACCATAGGCAGACTTCAGTTTCTCTGGAAGAATTCAAGACTCTGAAAGTCAGAATGAAGAAACGACGACAGCACTGAAAGCCATGGTAAACTTTTTCAGAGACGCTCTCCCACAGTTCAGCTTACCCCCTGAAGTACAACAGATGGTGGAGAAAAACATCCCAAGACCGACCTACGAGAGAGGTGAACCCTCCACCCTGGTGAGTGCTAGACAAGGGGAAGGAGCGCAAAATAATGTCACTGGACTGATTCCAAACTCTACCCCATTTCAAAGAAATTACCCTGCGGCAGGGCTACGAGAGGTGAAAGCTACCGCAGACCTGACGCGGCAGAGTCCCCCGGCAACAGCCATGCGACGGAGCTTACCCGCGGGTCGTGGGCGGCAGAGTTCCCCCGCAGCAGCCATGCGGCAGAGTTCCCCCGCTGCAGCCATGCGGCAGAGTTCTCCCGTAGACTATAGGCGGCAGAGTTCTCCCGCGGATTATAGGCGTAGCACTTCTCCAGTGGAGTGGGAGCATGATCATACGCCGGAGGAGCGGCAAAGACGGAAGAGTCCCAACCTCCGAGATCGCATGGAAGGCACAAGGTCCAATATTGGAATGGGAAGTGCTGGAAGAGATGCTTACCAGTCGGACTCTTCTAGACCCGAAGAGAGGGGAGCATACTCAGTTCAAGGGTCGAAAAACGTGGAGAAAGTCGTCCAAAGGATTTTGGAAAAGAAGAAACTGGTGTCTCCGGACGATAGCCAAAAGAGGAGGATTCCGTTCAGTCCAGAGATCATGAACAAACCTTTGCCGAAGAAGTTCAAGATGCCTTCTATGGCCACTTACACAGGCAAAGCAGACCCCTATGACCACATACAGAGTTATGAGTCCCTCATGCTGCTGCATGGATGGGAGGACGAAATTATGTGCAGGGCTTTTTCACTTACATTGTCCGGGCACGCTCTGAAATGGTTCAATGGGTTGAGCGAAGGTTTCATCTCATCCTTCGACCAACTGCGAAATGAATTTCTGCAAGTCTTTATGATTAATAGCCAGAGAAAAAAAGACGCTACTTACCTACTCACTCTGAAATAAGGGAATAAAGAATCCCTGAAGAGCTACGTAGATCGCTTCCGAGATGCAACCTTAGAGGTTGAAGATCTACCCGTAGGAGTAACCATGGCTGCAATGTTGCAAGGGACGAGGTCTGAGAAGTTGCAAGAATCCCTCTCCCTCGACCAGCCACAAACACTTTTCGACCTGTTCGCTAGAGCCAATAAATATGTGGCTCAGGAAGAAGTGATAAAGATGGTACCTCCCCGGGAGACCAGAGAAGGAAAAAAGAGAGAAAGGGATGTACCCGAAAGAAGCTCTCCAAGACCCGTTAGAGCGGACAAAGCCCCTAGGCTCAGGTATGAAGGTTATACCAGACTGAATGAGCCTCGCACCGCAATACTAGCAGCTATCGAAGGGGCAGGATTGTTGAAATTCCCCAAGAAGAAGATTGGAGATGTAGGACGAAACTCTGATGCCTACTGCGAATTTCATTGTGCTCACGGCCACCCTACGGAGAGATGCAGGGACCTAATGGATCAGCTAGAAAGACTGGCTAGAGAGGGAAAAATCAATCGCTTCCTGTGGAGAAGTGAAAGACCCCGTTATCCTCCGCGCGATCGAAGGAATGACCGTCCGCGGACTGTGCCCAATAATGATAACGGAAGAAATAGGCCAAGGAATGAAACAGTTAGGCCTATGATCCCCCGTGCCAATCAGCCGAACAACGAACCTACCGCCCCGACAATAAATTTTATTGCAGGAGGGGAATCGATGGCGGGAAGCTCCTCTGCTTCCCGTAAAAGCTACGCCAGGCAGGCGTACCAGGTTAACGTTGTAATGGAGGAAAGAGCGGATGAAGAACCTATCATGTTCACTCCGGCTGACAAGGGTGACATTGTCATGCCCCATGATGACCCCATGGTAATATCCGCAGTAGTGGCAAAACACCTGGTGAGCAGAATCTTGGTCGATAATGGGAGTTCGGTAAACCTAATCTATTGGAATTGCTTCGAAAAAATGACCATATACGCAGATAGGTTAAGGCCTGTTATGACGCCACTATACGGATTTACGGGCGAAAGAGTGAAGGTGGCTGCGTCCATAGAGTTGCCTGTGACTCTTGGAGAAAACCTGAAGGATGTGACCCGGCAAGTATTATTCATGGTAGTAAGGTCAACCTCCGCTGCTTACAACATAATCCTGGGTAGACCCGTACTGAACGACATGAGAGCGATGATATCCTCTTGTTATCTGTTAATGAAGTTTTTCACTCCCAACGGAGTCGGGCAAGTACGAGGAGATCAAAGGAGTGCCCGTACTTGTTATATCGCTTCTACCGCTAACAAAGGAGCACAGAGAAAGGAGACTTTGTGCATAGAAGATCCGCTCAAGCCTCAGCCTGTAGAAGAAACAGAAGCCATTGAGCTAATCCGGGAGGCTGAAGAAAAGAAGGCATTCATCGGGACTCAGCTGAACGAACAAGTAAGAAGCAAGATAGTCGAATGCCTGCGGAGAAACTCAGATGTTTTCGCTTGGACCCCGACTGATATGCCCGGGATCAATCCTGAAGTGATCTGTCACGAGCTTAACGTCTCACCCAGGCACAGACCTGTCAAGCAGAAAAAGAGGAATTTTACCCCGAAAAGACAAAAGGCAATCACTGAAGAAGTGAATAAACTCCTAGACGCTGGATTCATTCGAGAGGTCCACTACCCCGAGTGGCCAGCCAACGTGGTAATGGTAAAGAAATCTAGTGGGAAGTGGTGAATGTGTGTAGACTTCACCGATCTGAATAAAGCCTGCCCTAAAGATTCATACCCCTTACCCCGGATAGATAGACTTGTGGATGAGACATCCGGATATGAACTCCTTAGCTTTTTAGACGCCTTCTCCGGATATCACCAGATCATTCTCCACCCAGAAGACGAAGAGAAAACTTCTTTTATAACCGATGAAGGAACATATTGCTATCGGGTAATGCCGTTCGGTTTAAAGAATGTCGGAGCCACATATCAGCGAATGGTGAACAAAGTATTTAAAGATCTTCTGGGAAATACCATGGAAGCCTACGTGGACGATATGATCATTAAGCCGAGTAGGAGAGTCTCACGCTCATCAGATGTCCCGGGTATTCGAGGTACTGAGGAGATTCAATTTGAAGCTAAATCCTGAGAAGTGCTCATTCGGGGTGAGATCAGGGAAGTTCTTGGGCTTCATGATCACTGACAGGGGTATTGAGGCAAATTTCGAAAAGGTACAGGCAGTCATCGACATGAAACCCCCAACCACCGTAAAAGATGTCCAGAGATTGACAGGCAGAATAGCAGCTCTGAATCGTTTTTTGTCAAAGTCAGCAGAAATGAGCTTGCCATTCTTCAAGACTCTGCGGGGAGGAAAGAACTTCGAATGGACTGGAGATTGTCAAAAGGCCTTTGAGGACCTCAAAGAATATTTGAAGCAGCTACCCTTATTGACAAGGCCCCTGTAAGGAGAATAATTGTATATGTACTTGGGAGTCGGTGATTTCGCCGTCAGTGCGGTGCTACTAAAGAAGTACGAAACGGTGTACCGCCCCATCTACTATGTGAGCAAGATACTATTAGACCCGGAGACCCGTTATCCACTGGCGAAAAAGCTAGCGTTAGCCCTTGTGATGGCCTCGCGAAAGTTGCGCCCCTATTTTCAGGCATACCCCATCACTGTCTTGACGGATCAACCGTTAAGGCAAATCCTTCAGAAGCCTGAATGCTCAGGGAGGCTAGTGAAATGGGCAGTGGAACTTGGAGGATATGATATCACTTCCAACCCAGGCAGGCTATTAAAGGTCAAGCTCTGGCGGACTTTATAGTAGAATGCACCAGCCTGAGCGACAGCGGTGGAAGGAAAATTCAACCATGGTTGCTATATGTCGACAGGGCATCGAGTGCAAACGGAAGCGGAGCGGGTGTGGTCTTGGTAATGCCAGAAGGAAAATCCCTGGAATACTCCTTACGGTTTGGGTTCCCCAGCTCGAACAACATAGCGGAGTATGAGGCTTTGATAGTCGGGATGAGGCTGGCAGAAAAGCTGCAGGTTCACCACTTGGTAGCACATAGTGACTCTCAATTGGTGGTAAACCAGTTCAACGGGCAATATGAGGTTCAAGAACCAACTTTAGCCCCCTAACTGAAGAAAGTCCAATCTCTGGCTCATACTTTTAAGAGCTTCCAGCTGATACAAATTAACCGGTCCGAAAACACACACGCTGATTCATTGTCCAAGTTAGCCTCTTCCAATGAGACAAGAGGCAGGATAGTGAAGGTGGAGAGGCTCGAACGGCCTAGTATTGAAGAGGTCGATGTGTGTGACATTGAAACGGGAGATGACTGGAGATCCCCATTCAAGCTGTATCTCGCTGAGGGTACACTCCCCCAAAATAAGGACGAAGCTCGTCGCTTAAGGATACAAGGGGCGAAATTCACACTAATCAACGGAGAATTGTATAAAAGGGGATATTCGTCACCCTTGTTAAAGTGTCTGGGGTCGAAACAAGCAAATTATGTCCTAGCCGAAGTGCATGAAGGAATTTACGGTGAATACTTAGGAGCTAGAGCCCTTGCTGCTAAGATACTACGATCGGGATTCTACTGGCCGACATTGAAAAAAGACGCAATGGACAAAGCACGCAGGTGTGACAAGTGCCAAAGGTTTGCACCGATCACAACAGCCCCAATGACTCCCTCCCAGGGTACGATACAGCCGGTTCCTTTTGCACAATGGGGGTTGGACATTCTAGGGCCTTTTCCATTAGCCACGGACTAAAGAAAATTCCTGTTAGTTGCCACCGACTACTTTACAAAGTGGATTGAAGCAGAGTCTTTAGCCACAATCTCGGAGAAGAAAGTCGAGGCAATGGTGTGGAAAGACATTATCTGTCGATTCGGGATCCCACGCATCTTGAATGCCGACCATGGAAAGCAATTCGATTGTAATGCCTTTCGTGAATTTTGTAAACGCCTCAACATTCAGCTAAGGATTTCTTCTGTGTCATATCCTCAAGCTAACGGACAGGCCGAAGTCAGTAATCGAACTATTCTTCATGGGCTGAAGACCAGGTTAGACAAAGCTAAAGGGGCGTGGGTGGACGAATTACCTAGTGTTTTATAGGCATATCGTACCACTAGTCGGGTATCGACTGGAGAAACGCTGTTCAGTCTCGTGTACGGTGCTGAAGCATTGATCCCCGTGAAAATTGGAGCATTGTCACCCAGAATGGTGCCCTTAGTAGAAGAAGAAAATTCACAAGCACTAAGGGAAAACCTGGATCTCCTTGATGAACATAGAGAAACCGCCGCTATTCGATTGGCATCCTATCATCAGAGGGTGGCCAACTACTATAATAGCCGGGTGAGGGATAGACCAATGTCCGAAGGAGATTTGGTGCTCAGAAAGTCGCATATCACGATCGCCTTGAAAGAAGATGGAAAATTCAGAGCTAATTGGGAAGGTTCATTCAGAATCAAACATAAGATTGGGCCCAACACTTGTATCCTGAAAACTCTACAAGGGAAGAAGATAGGGAAAACATGGAATTCAAATCACTTAAAATTGTATCTGAATTAATCATTATATTTTCTTTCTTAAACGTTATATTCTCACATTACTGTCATTTGTTTACACTGCCACAAGATATTATAATCCAATCATTATGCAGATTGTTCTTTTGCTATATATCTGCAGCTTTTATATATCTAAATCTTGTGACAGGAATCAGAAGAGCCGTAAGAGCCTGAGGCGCTATGCGTCACTGTGGCCAGGCGTATATTCGGAAGAGCCGTAAGAGCCTGAGGCGCTATGCGTCACTGTGGCCAGGCGTATAATCCAACGAGCCGTAAGAGCCTGAGGCGCTATGCGTCACTGTGGCCAGGCGTATATTCAGACGAGCCGTAAGAGCCTGAGGCGCTATGCGTCACTGTGGCCAGGCGTATAATCAGACGAGCCGTAAGAGCCTGAGGCGCTATGCGTCACTGTGGCCAGGCGTATATTCAGACGAGCCGTAAGAGCCTGAGGCGCTATGCGTCACTGTGGCCAGGCGTATATTCAGACGAGCCGTAAGAGCCTGAGGCGCTATGCGTCACTGTGGCCAGGCGTATATTCAGAAGAGCCGTAAGAGCCTGAGGCGCTATGCGTCACTATGGCCAGGCGTATATTCAGAAGAGCCGTAAGAGCCTGAGGAGCTATGCGTCACTGTGGCCAGGCGTATATTCAGACGAGCCGTAAGAGCCTGAGGCGCTATGCGTCACTGTGGCCAGGCATGAACAATCAGAAAAGCCGTAAGAGCCTGAGACGTTATACGTCACTGTGGCCAGGCACGAAAGATCCGACCAACCATAAGAGTCTGAGACGCTATGCGTCACTGTGACCAGGTAATAAAAACATAAAGGCTGTAAAAACTGAAGACGCACTCGCGTCATAGTAATCAGGCCTCAGAAAACGATATGTTTATACGAAAAATTCTTTCTGAAAATGTATCTTTCTACCAAGAATTGGGGAGCATACACGAATACATTCAAAACAAATATATACAAGTAAAATAAACAAACAGACAAAGGATGATAAACAACAAATAGAGAAGTAATGCGATACGAAGCATGAACAGAATTTGGATGTCATTTCATTCAAGAAAATTACAAGTAGATCTTTAGTAGATCTTTACAAGTACATCCAACAAAAGCAAAAAATCAAAACAAAACGACAGAATAAACAAAAAACAAAAACAAAAAAACAAAAACTCAAGCTTCTGGAGGAGGCTGGGGATTAGCTGCCGACGGGCCCTCGCTCCCTAAAGACTGCTGACCCTCCTCCCCGTCTAAGTCAAGGAGAGCGCCAATAGGCTCAGGAGCATCTTCCAGGTCCACAGGCTCCCAAGGACCGGTGAGGTTGGCTAGATCGTCCTAGGCAATCCTCTTGAAAACCTCGTCCGCAGGTTCAGCCCCGGGTTCGTACTTAGTCCAGTCAGGGGCCTCGAACAACATCGTCTCGTCCGTATACTGGAGCTCGGGGAATTCTTCGCCTTCCCTATGCTTCTCTAACCAGGATCGAGCGAGGTAAAATCCGTATTTCACATAGGGATTTCAAAAATCCTCCTTCCGCCTCAAGCAATCCTTAGAAAGGCGGTACTCCTTCATGGCTTCCGCCCTGATGTCATCAATCTCCACTCGGGTCAGTGAAGGAGTAGCCCGACTTTCTAACTCGGCGACGTAATGCTCGAGCTCCTGATTACGAGTAAGCAAAGACCCGTAGTTGGACTGCATACGGTCCAGTTCGACGTGGGCCTCTTGGAGATCTTCATGAAATTTACTTGATCGGGCCGCCTCGACGGTAAGATCCCCCTTGGCCTGGTCCAAATCCTTCCGTGCCTTCGAGAGCTGCTCCTCTAAGTTTCGTACCACGTTTAGAAGTTTGGACAAGTTGTTGACAGTGTTCGAGAGCTCCATGACCTTGTCCTTCAACTCTCGAATTTTCTTATCAGCTCGCTCCCGATAGGCCCGGTGTTGAGCGTTATTGGCCACGGTCCTCTGAGCCAGCTGCAAAGAAATACAAAAAGTCAAACTCAAAAGCACAGCAAAAAGAAGTTAAACGAAAAAGAATACGAAAATTACCCTCATCACTTCCATATCAGCCAAGTTCTCTCCCTCCGGATAGTTCCTGAATATCCTAGCCTCGTCCCTCGGGAGAATAGTGGCCCAACTCAGTAGAGAAGCCACCCCGGGAGTGTCCAAGGTATCATTGTCGCGAACTCCCGGGTAAACCCGAAACTCGGCTCCTCTCATGATAAAACCACCGTCCACAGGGTAAGACCTCCCATCGATAGGGCCTATCCTCGGGAGGATTGGCCTAGTCCCCATCGACGACTTAACATACAAGCGCCTCCGGTTCTTTCGCTGGGATGGAATTATGTTGCATTCAGCGCGCTCTTCAGAACGAGACCTCCCAGATAAACTAGAAGCCCCCCGTGACGATGAAGGAACTCTCCCTCTATCCCGGGTGGTATCTCTTTGTTCCGGGGGAGGAGGGGGCATCACGTGTCTGGAAACGGGTGGGGTTCGGGCTCAAGACAACTGAGGCGGGACCGGCGCCTCGCTACGAACATCATCAGCTAAACGAGGCCTCTTCCTAGTGGGATCGCTAGACGGACCGACCTCTGAGATTTGACGCGCCAGGGATCGTCGAAAGTGACTCATATCTGCAAAAAAGAAAGAGAACAAATAAGTGGTCAAAAATATGATCAGAATCAGCAAGCAGTAAAAAAGAATAAAAAGTTACCATCAGTAGAATCAAAATGCTCCTGAAGGGACTCTATATTTATCGTATCGTCATCAGGGAGCATCATGAAAGTTGAGCCGAACCCTTCCCAGCCAGTCAGGTCAGCTAAGGGTTCGCTGCCAGAACTAGACTCTACGTTGGTGCTCCCTATATCTTCCTATGGCCTTAAAGGTTCGGGGTTCAACTCGGGAGAAATCGAATGTGGGAGATCCGAAGGAGGAACAGAAGGTCCGACAATAGGGACCGGACCCACTCCCCAGCCAGCTAATATCAAATTTTCATTTGATAATAGACTATCAAGGCTAAGGGGACGATCAACCAGTAACCTATTGACGTCTAGGGATAACTGTTCCCTAAGGGTAGAAATCTGGGGGCCCTTGGGGATTTCACGCTTAGTCTCCCAACGAGTGGGGAAATCCAAGCCCCCAGGCATTTCTATGACAAGCCACTCCGATTCAAAACCGTGAAGCTTGTTAGCAGGTTTCTCGAATAACCTGTTCTCAAAGCCAGGCTGGTACACTCGCTGAAGTGAATAAGGCACTAAGCCGGGGCTGCCTCGAAATCTAAAAAATACATCAAGAAGAGGAAGAGATGGAGAAACACCCCTTAGACGACAGTGCACAGTAAATCCTACTAATTGCATCCATGCATGAGGATGCAGTTGTCCAGGGGATATCCTGTGCGTCCTAAGGAAAGAAGCTCCGAAGTCGGATAACGGAAAGCGGAATCCTAATTCTAAGGCTGCCCTAAAAATAACTATCCCGTCGGACACTCGACGTATGTCGCTTTCTTAAGGGTTTGGGAGTCTATAGGAGTATCCCTCAGGCAAAGGAAACCTAGACACAAGGTCTTAGATGTCGGCTTCCTTTAAAGTCGACTTGACTCCTAGATCTATTTGTTTCCCTACACCGTGGCCAGCCATTTTAGAAGTTTGGGAGAAAATCAAAAATAATTATGGACGACAGAGTTTACCTAAACAAAGGAAGATAGCAAAAAGAATTGGCGACAGAGTTTTCGGACTGGCGGTAGACTTGCGACACAGTAATGCTTTACGAGAGAGCTGCGGCAGAGTGGCGACAAAGGTGCGGGAGAGTGGCGACAGAGTGTTCAGAGAATATGCAGCGGAGCTGTTTTTACGAGAGAACTCAGTAGCGACAATGACAGTAGGGACCTAGTATATGTAGAAGCGCGGCTGCGTCGACACACGCGCGGGGATCCGCCCCGACCCAGGAAATGTAAATCCGGACCCGGATTCTCTTTCGCAGGAAAAATTCCTACCAAACAGTGGGGAGCAATTGATGGTGGTCCTATCATCATCATCCACGTGTACAAGGATTGACCAATCAGAGATCGCCACGTGTCAAACACAAGATAAGCCACGTGGCTGTTACAACGTCAAAGTCTCCACGCGACAGAGTAGCTTAGTAGGCGACAGAGTCTCTAGGCGATAGAGATTCTGTCGCGTAGGCTTGTGCGACACAGTAGGTCGCGACATACCTCTACCACCTATACTGCGACATACCTCTGCCGCATAGACCGCGGGAGAGGTTCACACATACACCCTGCCGCCCGCTGAACTCTCCCGCAAAGTCGTCCAGCTCCGAACCGCGACAGAGTACAAAAGACTCTGTCGCGGCCCAGACACGCGCCTGGGCCTCAGCCCGAACTAACCCGAAAGAAACCTATAAATACCCCAGGTGAGTACTGGAAAGAGGAGGAAAAAAAGAGAACCCTCTTGATTTTGGAAGAACATAATTCTCTTCTTCTTATATACAGAAACTCAGCTTTCTAACTTAATCATCGGAGCGCGCGTGCAGGGACCAATCCCTGCGCCCTCTGATTTCTGTTGTTTTTGCAGGATATACACACGAAGAACACGTGGAAGAAATCGCATCGACGTCATCTCTTTGTCGTTAGCGCAACTTGAATATGTGGAAATCATCACCCCGTTGTCGTTTTAGGAGGCAACATCAGGATGAAATAAAGAATGAAAAAAAAAAAGAGAGAGAAACTGAGATCCAAGAGAATGAGGAGGAGAGAAGGGAAAGTTGAAACTCGTAGAGCTGAAAAGGGGACATAAGTGGAGACTTCAAGGAAAAAATATAACGATAGGTATTTGAGCCTCCGGTAGATTTTGGTCAAAAACTCCTTCAACTAGCCAACAAAGAGAAAGGACAGGAAAAGGAAATTAAAGGGAAGAAAAGAGGATGAGAAAAAGAATCACCAATATTAAGCTAATTGTTTTATTATTTTTATTTCTTTTTAATTTTTTTCTTAATTTTGCTTTATTTTTTCTTTCAAAGAATTGAAGAAAATTTAAAACGGGAGAACAGGGATCAAATTTGGTCCCATCGTCATAGCATCCCATTACCAGTTGAGATTAATGAAAACAAGAAAAAGAATTTTTTTTTTTTTTCATTTTGACAATATAATTTATGATTCTTTTAAATTCTTTTTTATTTCATTGCCCAAAAATTCTTTTCAATTAAAAGTATTTTTATGTTTCTTTTTATAATAGATAATTTTCATCTCTAATCTAAAGGTAACCCATTGGTCATTAAATAATATATTTAATTTTAATATTTAGATTTTTAAAATTTTTTATATTTACTTTTTATTTTCTATAAGTATTTATTATTTATAGAAAATATTTTAAAATATATTAAAAATATTTATTATTTATCAAAAATATATTAAAATATAAAAGTCATCCCATAAATTGTTTATTATAAAAAAAAATCATTTCAAAGTTCATCACATAAATACATATTGTACGAAAGTATTAAAAAAGTTGAAAAAAAATACAAAGTGGAAAAAAATACCCAATGAACGAAAACAAAGAACAAACTACAAGTCAGTAGAAAAAAGATTGAAAAAGCATTTAATCACAGGAAAACGAGTATTTCACAACAAAGTAGAAATTTAAAACATTATGACAAATTGTGTAAATTAAAACATAAATATTCTTATCTATAAAAATACCACTACCACATTACACAATAGGCTGTCATGTTTACATAAAGATTCCAACACAAGTATAAATATATCTTTACTTATGAGAACCCTAATTTCCTTAACTTTTTCTAAGCTAAGTTACATGATTAAGTGAATTGAAACTAATGGATATCAATGTAGGTCCGAGCTCGTGCATGTGAAAGGAACTGATGGATCAATTTCGAAAGTATCAAGCATGAATGATGAATACATGAGCAAGATGAGGTAAGGATAACTCTAACATTCAATTTTCAGCAAAAAATGAATCAATAAATGGTTTTAGAGGAAGAGGATCGATTCCTTCTTCCTAAAAATCGATCTCTATATGGCTGAATGTCCCTGGCTATTTAAATTACTATAGAGGGACCGATCACCTCTTACATGGGATCAACCCCTACTACATGAAAGCTTGTTTCTAGCTAACCCCACTAGACAATTTCAAGATTAAATTAAAGGATATTTAGGCCCCGACCCCTTCAGCCATTTTTCTTACTATCCACGCCACTTTTCAAGCCAAATAGAAAAGCAAAAGAAGGATGAAAAGGGGAAGAAAAGGATAATAGAAAGAAAGAGAGAGAAAAAAAAGGAGTTGCTTCCAATCTTTTAACCCATTTCTTCCTGAGAGTATCCTCTTCAACACATCTCATTTTGAAGCTTAATGGTGATTATTTGAAAGGTGAAAACCTAAAAAGAAGATTTGGCCACTTAAAGTAAGTTAAAGAGAGAAAGCTTAATTCTTTGAGACATGAAACTATGTGATGTTTTTATGATTCTTCAATGTGTTTTTGGTATTAAAATGCAACAAGGATCTTTAGAGGTTAGGCCTAAGGTATTGGCCAAGAGAAGGTTTGAAGGTAAAGTATTTCAAAAAATTCTAGATTTAATATATGCGTTGATGTATGTATTAATCTATGTGTAAGGCCCGTAATTTAATATGTATTCTCTATGATTCTATGATGTACGGACAAGTCACATTAGATATAAATCATAAGGAATTAATGTTTTTAAGTTCCAAATGTATATGAAATGCAAAACGAGTATTGAAGCAAATTGGATTTGAATGTAACAGTGAAATTCTGAGAAATTTTGCAGCAGAACTGCTGCAGAAGAGGAGTAGATCGATCCTTTATTCAAAGCAGATCGATCTTGGATAGGTTCTGGATAGAACAGATTGATCTCATTCAAGGGTTAGATCGATCTCTATATGATTCTGTGTGAAGCAGATCGATCTCATGCTAAAGAGCATATCGATCCCCTAAGCATAAAAAGTGAATTCTGAAGGGATAAACATAGGGCAGATCAATCTCTCACCATTAGGAGATCGATCTCCAAGGGAAATTCTATATATACTGGACTTCTGCACTTCATTTTTCCTGAGAGCACCCAATCCTCATTGAAACCAAAGTAAAACCTAACTTTCTTACTCCAAAAATCATCACTTTTCAATCAGTTTTGAGTGAGATTCATTTCAACAAAATTGTTCATAGTAAAGAGTAGAACAACATAGTTGGAAACTAGAAGTTGGAATCAAGGATTGAAGGAGCAAGGTGAATTTTCTCCAATTTGGCAAAAAGAGAAAAAAATCAAGCTAGGTAAGATTCAATGCACCAACTTCATATATGTTAATATAGGTGTCTTGATGAGTTGATTGGTGTATGTTTGATTTGTTGAAAACACCTTGAATATGTAAAATCTCCATAACCTAGAAATTGGCATGAATTTAAGAAAGTTAAGTAGGCATGGATTTAAGGATGAAATAAGCATGTATGTATGATTGTAAGATAATTTTTGAAATACATAAATTGGAATAAATGAAAATAGGTATTTGAGATATATGGTAAAATACTATAATGGGAGAAAAAGATGAAATTGAGGCATATGAGAGATTATGCTGGTTCGATTCGAATTAGTAGACTTGAATGAGTCTAATAGGTTTTCTATAATGATTTGTAAAATCAAAAGGGACTTAAGAAATAGTAAAGTCCAATGAAATGTAACAAGGCCAAATGAGTGTAAAAATGGCTAAATGCATAGATTTAGATTCATGCAAGTGAAAGCTAAGTATATTAAGGTATACTAATGTGAATAATTATTAACAGCTTCGAAGTTAATATTGGAAGCTGATCGGACTGTAAGGTTAAACAGCACTGAGGAAGTGAGATCACGTGACGTGATCAGAGGTAAGAGAATTTCGTGAGTAGCTAGAGGTAGCTACATGTATTTTGAGTAGAATTTCGATTATTATACTGTATATGAAATTTTGTGTATAGAAAAGTTGTGATAGGAAGCGATAAGGTAAATTATGATTTTATCCAAAATTGAAGGGTAAAAAGCTTAGGAAACATGTTTGTGACTAGTTTTGATAGTTGTATTGATAGAATGGCTAATGTTTTCATGTGTATGCGAAAACAACACATTGAGTGCCAATTTGATTTGATTGAGTGAAATTTTTATTAAAATAAATCACTATCGGTTTGTGTGAAAATCATTGGTGCTAGAGTGATACTCGCACTAAATTTTATAAGATATGCATCACATAGTACTTGAGTATATTCTCGTACTTGATTTTAATGCGATTTATGCATGATAGAGTATTGGAGCGTTGCTCGTACTCAGTTTTACTGATTGATGTGTGATAGAGTATTAGAGCATTATCCATACTCAGTTTTATAGGACATAGTACTGGCAGCATTGCTCGCACTAGATTTATATGACTTATGCATGTGGTCGTGTTGGGAGTTTACTCGCACGTACCAATTTTGAAAAGAGAGAGCATGAAACAACCGTGTTGGGCTTGTGCTGACTGTGTGTCGCACCAATTATATGCTCGCACATACAACATTTTGAGTTATGGTCGAAGGCTATGGAAAAACTATTATTCATGGTATGAGGGCTAAGACCTATGGCAGGCACCTCGACCTTGAGATTGGGTCCATGGAGTGCTTTGTACCGTGTATGTCATATGGAGTACGATGTATCGTGAGTACACGATGTTATTTAGTTGTGAGCTGACGGTAGAGGATTTGACCCACCTCCCATTACAGCAAATGTAAAGCATCGCACACCGAGTACTGTGTAGCCTGGGATCACAAAAAATGAGTTATGATCATAATTTTGGAACATGTAGTCGCCTATCTCGTTTCATTCACTTGAGATTTCTTAAATGAATTATCACATAATTTTATAATCGAAACATGTGACTTTGTGTGTGATAAAGGGTAACCCGAAGGATGGGTGAGGCCTAAATTTTCATCTTTTTAACATGATGATATGTCATATTGTTTTGATTTAATTAAAATGTCATGATAAAATGTGATTTATATGAATTACAAGATAAATGCAATGTTTTGCATAAACTGCTGAGATTATTAAACTAACATGTTTTCAATTCATAACTGACGATTTGTATCTATATGTATACATTGCATAAATGTTTCAAGAAAAACACATGCTTTAGATATGAGTCGAAAAGGAAATGATTTAGTGGCATGAGCATTGTATTTTGTAGAATGTGTGGTTATCTACTTGCTTGCCTTATTTCCTTACTGAGCTGTGAGCTCACCCCTTTTTTATTTCTCCTCTCTACAAAGCGTTCACAATAGTTGGACACGACTGAGGATCGATATTCCTTTATCCGCTGCATATTCATCTTACGAAAGGTATACACATTCGAACGTTTTGTACTAAACAATATAAAAGCACAGTTATATAAACGAATGTACGGTCGGGGATGTATATGTACAAGTAATTATATTAATGTATATGAGTTTACTTTTAAGAAAAGAGTATTTACAGTCAATAGAAAATTGTATTGACATGTATGCATGTTATGGAATGAATGTGGTTGAGATTGACTAATATCGACTCACAGCCCAACGGTTTGGTGTTGAGTTATGACAGAAGGAAAGGTAAGTAAAATGCGAAAAAATTGTAATGATTTTTGGTAAGTCACGTGCGGGTGAGGGGTGTGACACTATGATTTTGCTATAGTAGAATGTTGAAGAAAATTTAGAAAGCCTAATTTAGGGTTTTGACCCTTGGATGACTTAAGGTTAATGATGTGTTTAATTATAGTTTTGCTATATGTAATGATGATTAAGCTAGGAGAAATAATTTGTGATGATTAGATTAAAAGAAAGCAAAGGATTGTGTGAGGAAGCATTTTCAGTAATAAGACGATTTAGAAATGGTGTAGACATTTTGGATTAATGGAAGTTGGGATTGGTATAAGTGTTATAAGTATGGAATATGTATAAATGACATAGTTAAGTGATTGAAGTTAAGGGCTAAGCAAGAGTGGCTCATGGCCACTAAGTAGAACTTGATGCAAATGATGCAATTGGCTTACTTTAGCTATTATTTGGTATGGTTTAAGATATGATTGAATGACTATGGATGTGTTTAATTAGATGTCAGTTAAGCTAACCTAAAGGTGCATTTGGCCAAGGCAAGGTTCGACCAAAACTTTTACCTATGTTTTCTCTTCTTGACTTTCTTGTTAAGAAGTTGGATCCACTATTCTTGAAATCAATACACTTCCTTTTTAAGGCTTAAGAAAAAACCTCTTACACTTTCTTTTAATCAGGCTTAGGAAGAAACCTTTCTCTCCCTCTTATAAAAAGTCTACCCAACTTTCACAAATGATCCTCACAAGGGTAATGCTCTCCTTGAATTTAGAATTTAATGAGGTGAGAAACTTTAGTGTAAACATTGAATGCCTCTTGAAGGTAGATGTTTACAATAAATGAAAATCACTAAAGAATATGAGAGAAATTCAAGCTTTGAGTACAATGAAAGTGTTTTTCCTTTGCTCAATGAATTTAGATCAGTTTCTTGGCTTAAAGCATTTTAAATTTGGGTATTTATATGTCCCTTAGGCTGGTGAGGCATTAAATGCAAATAATCTCATTGAAACTCTCAAAATATAGTCATTGGAGCCTTTCTGTATGGTAAGGGATCGATCCTCTCTTCAAAAGGATTAGTACTTTCCTTTTTGTATGGTAGGGAATCGGACCCTAAGTGAGAATTTAAAAACATAGAGGCTTACTGACTTGTAGGGGAACGATCCTCACTCTTAGGGGATAGGTCCCTTGAACCATTTTTTTCAAACAGAAGCTTGCTAATTTGTAAGGGACCAACCCTCACTCCTAGGTTGGTCCTTTGGACTATCTTCTCAAATAGAAGCTTATTTACTTGTAAGGGACCGATCCTTACTGCTAGGGGATTGTTAGCACTGAATTGTATATATGTTTAGAACACTTTTTACTTAGTTATTTGATTTGTTCTTTACTATATTAGGTATGTTTTATGTGTTTTGTGCATTTGTGCAGGAAAAAGAACAATTAGGAGAAGTTAAAGTTTTTGAAGCTGGTTCTGATGATTCTGTGAAGAAGTGAAGTTGCAGGATGCTGATCGTGACTTATGCTGCAACAATAGAAGAACTAGATAGTGTAGAGCAGATCTGGGGAATCAATACAATTGTCGCAACACAGCAGTCTGATTAGGGCAACACTGTTTTTCCACGTGGCCTTCCGTGTTTTAGTGCTTAGGAACCTTATAAGTAGTCTTTTTATCAGAATATCGTAGGAGGCTGCGGTAGAAGGCTTGAGGATTGATTTAGCTCCATAGAAACTCCATATTCTACATCTTTTTCTACCAATATTTATTCTATGGATGATAATTTGGAATTATTGGATATTTATTATGATCTCTAGGAACTAAACTCCTTTTTCCTAGAATTGATGTAGCCAACTTTGGGAAGATTGCAACTATTTTGTGATATTGTTTGGATGATCTTAATTATGTTTATTTAATCTACTTGTTCTTAATACTCTAGTTGATTGGCTACCAATTGGATGAATTAGTATAGGAATCCGGCACTCGGGAGATGAGATTATTTATATGCACAAGGGTAGATTAACATAAGACATTGTTGAATCGGGAGGTTGACAATTCATATGAGCCATAGAGAAACGGATTACCATCGCTTAATGAACTCTATTATTTAATTTTGAATCGGGAGGTTAGGATTAGGTAATTTGGGTATGACTGTTTAAAACTTGGGAGAGATAAACAGGAAATAGTTTCAGCTATAAACAATTTGAAATCAAAAGAACAATTGATCAAAGGAATTGTATGAACCCTAGTTAGGTGAAATCGAGTTCTAGGAATATTTTGCCATCGATATTTTCATTCGTAATAATTGTGATTGTTTTAATTAATTTGTTCCGTATTGTTTTAATTAATTTGTTCCGTAATTAATAGCTAGAATAATAAATAGGATTTTAATCAGTATTCATTAATTTTCTAAATAAAGTTTAAGGTTATTGATTACAGTGATTTGCGGTAGACACAGTTCCTTGTGGGACGATACTTATATTTACTCTATACTCAAAAACTGACCTATGCACTTGCAGTAGTGTTCCATTCGACCACAACAAGTTTTCTGGCGCCGTTGCCGGGGAATTGTTGTTTCATTTTTCGTTAACACTGCTTCCCAATAGCCTTTACTTTAATTTAGATTTTTATTTTTGTTTTAATTTACTATCTACAAATTTTTGTTTTAGGTGAATGGTAAAAACCCGCAGAAGTGGAAATACAGACATAAAAGAAGAGTTAGATCAAGAGATTGAGAGAACTATCAGGCAAATTCAACAGAACAGATTTGAAGAGAAAGACCGAAATTTAACCATGGCAGATGAAAATCAGCAGCAGCGAGCTATACGCGATTACTTTACCCCAGTTGTGAATCAGAATTTTGCTGCTATAAGAGAGATTCCTGTAAACTGTAATAACTTTGAGTTGAAGCCGGCATTGATCAACATGGTTATGCAAAATCAATTTGGAGGTTCGGCCTTAGAGGATCCTAACACACATTTGACAAGTTTTCTGCAGATTTGCAGCACCATTAAGATTAATGGAGCCTCTGATGATGCTATTCGACTGAGATTGTTTCCATTTTCTCTTCGGGATAAAGCCTTGAGCTGGTATCAAAATTTACCAGCAGGAAGCATTCCGACATGGGCAGTGATGGCACAAAAATTCTTAGCAAAGTACTTCCTACCAAGAAAGACAATGCAGATGAGATTAGAAATTGTCCAGTTCACACAGTTAGATCAAGAACCATTACATGAGGCATGGGAGCGATTTAAAGAGTTATTGCGTAGATGCCCTCAGCATGGATATGATGAAGGAAACCAGATACAAGTTTTCTACAGAGGCATGACTCCGCAGACACGAGCTACTGTGGATGCTTCAGCAGGAGGTTCACTGTGGTCTAAGACACCTGATCAAGCTATGCAGTTAATTGAGGAGATGGCTATAAACAGTAGCCAATGGCCAGGTGAAAGAGCTAATGTCAGAAGAGTAGCAGGTATGCATGAGTTAGATACGCAGACAGCCATCCTAGCAAGACTTGAGCAGATTTCAACACAAATTTCTTCAATGGGTATACAAGGGCCGCAAGCTATGATTCATCATGACAGCACAAATCCTAACTTGATTGGGACAGATTTGAAGCAGGTGAATTATGTTAATAATCGTAACTTTGATTTTCAAGGAAATCGAGTTCCTAACTACTACCAGCCAGGATTCAGAAACCTTGAGAATCTATCTTATAGTAACTCTAAAAATGTTCTAAACCTACCAGCAGCAAGTAACAGCAATAAATTATTCAATAACCAAGGAAATTCCCAAAGTTATGGTGGAGTTAGAAGGAACGAATTTGAGGAATTCATAGTTAAAACTAGAACAAGATTTAGTAAAACTGATGCGCGATTAGACAACGTGGAAGCTAAAATGTTAGAGATGAATACCAGTCTTGGTGCGCAGATGAAGTCTGTTGAGACCACTTTGGGACAGTTAGCTGCAGCTATCAGTTCTTTAAATGAAAGAGGTAAGTTTCCAAGTGACACAGTGCTCAATCCGAAAGAACACTGCAATGTTATATCTTTTGAGAAGTGGAAACACATATGAGCCACGAAAGGTGGCAGAGAAAGAAGAAACTGCACCAATAACTGAGGTGCAGAAGAAGCGGACTGAACCTGTTATGATAAAGGATGCAGAATCAGAAACAATAAAACAGGGAGTTAATTCTAAACCTTTTAGTAAACTTTTTCCTGATAATCCTCCTTTGTTAAAACCATTTATTCCTTATCCTTAAGCTTTATATAAAAGGAAGATTGAATCTGAGTTTAAGAAATTTCTTAATATATTTAAGAAATTACATATTAACATTCCGTTTGTTGATGAGCTGCAGCAGATGCCACATTATGCAAAGTCATGAAAGAAGTGCTGTCAAAGAAACAGAGACTTGAAGATTATGAAACTATCAACTTGACAGAGGAATGCAGTGCAATTTTGCAGCAGAAGTTACCGCAAAAATTGAAAGACCCTGGAAGCTTTATTATTCCATGCGAGATTGGATGATCGAAAGTGGGTAAGGCATTGTGTGATTTAGGTGCTAGCATAAATTTAATTCCTTTATCTATATTCAGGAGCCTAGATCTTGGAGAGGTAAAGTCGACCACCATAACACTGCAATTAGCAGATAGATCGATTACTTATCCCAGAGTTATAATAGAAGATGTACTTGTTAAAGTTGATAAACTAATTTTTCCTGTCGATTTTGTAGTTTTAGATTATGAAGAGGACAGAGAAATTCCACTTATACTTGGGAGACCATTCTTGCCACTGGGAGAGCACTAATCGATGTTCAGAGATGGCAATTAACCTTGAGGATGAATGATGAATCAGTTATGTTCAACATCTATAAGGCAATGAAATTTGCTGATGAGCCAGAGACCTGTAAGTTGATTGAAGTAGTACAGAGTTGTGTAAGAGAAGTTGAAACAAAGGAAGCACTAACCGATCCTATGGCTCAATGTCTGGTAAATTCAGTTTATAATTTAGATGATGAATTACTAACTGATGAAATTAAAAGTTGTGTTGTTACTTTAGAAAGTACGACTACAACAACTAAGGAGAAAATTGACAAGTCACAGATAAGTGAAAAAAAGAAGGCAAAACTGAATTGAAAGAATTACCAAGCTATTTGAGTTATGCCTTTTTAGGTGATGATAGTACTTTTTCTGTAATTATTTCATCATTTTTATCAGTTACAGAGGAAGACAAGTTGCTTAGAATTTTAAGAAAGCACAAACCGATAATTGGATGGTCTATTGCTGACATCAAAGGAATTAGTCCCTCTGTTGTGATGCACAAAATTCGATTAGAGGAAAAGCATAAACCCTCTATTAAACCACAAAGAAGACTAAATCCAGTAATGAAAGAAGTTGTTAGAGTTGAGATCTTAAAATTATTAAATGCTGGTATTATATATGCTATATCTGATAGTTCTTGGGTGAGTCCTGTGCAGGTTGTACCTAAAAAGGGTGGAATGACAGTAATTCGTGACACAAACGATGAAATCATATCCACCAGAACTGTAACGGGATGGAGAGTTTGCATCGATTATAGGAAGCTGAACAAAGCTACTAGGAAAGACCACTTCCCGCTTCCGTTCATCGACCAAATGCTAGACAGACTAGCCGGACACAGTTATTATTACTTTTTAGATGGCTACTCGGGCTATAACCAGATTGCGATAGCCCCAGAAGATCAAGAGAAAACGACATTTACTTGCCCATATGGAACTTTCGCATATAGAAGGATGCCTTTCGGGTTGTGTAACGCCCCAGCAACCTTCAAGAGATGCATGATGTCAATTTTCGCTGACATGGTTGAAGAGATAATGGAAGTCTTCATGGATGACTTCTCAATATTTGGTAGGACTTTTGACCAATGTTTATCTAATTTGGCACTTGTTTTGCAGAGATGTGAAGAGACGAATCTGGTCTTAAATTGGGAGAAGTGTCATTTTATGGTGCAAGAAGGGATCTTCCTTGGACACAAAATTTCAGCTCACGGCATTGAGGTGGATAGAGCTAAAGTCGCTGCTATTGAAAAGCTCCCTCCTCCAAAATCAGTTAAAGCCGTGAGGAGCTTTTTGGGACATACAGGCTTCTATCGTAGATTTATCAGGGACTTTTCAAAAATCTCAAAACCTTTATGTCACTTATTGGAAAAAGATGCTGATTTTTCCTTTGATGATTTTTGCTTACAGGCATTTGAAAAGATCAAGAAGGAGCTTATTTCTGCACCTATTATGATCACACCAGATTGGACAGAACCATTTGAACTGATGTGTGACGCAAGTGATTTTACAATTGGAGCTATCCTTGGACAGAAGAGAGATAAGATTTTTCGGGCTATCTATTATTCAAGCAGGACCTTAGATGATGCTCAGAAAAATTACACAACAACGGAGAAGGAGATGCTTGCAGTTGTACATGCATTTGACAAGTTCAGACCATATTTAATTGGGAGCAGGGTCATTGTCTATACAGATCATGTAGCTATTCGTTATCTATTTGCAAAAAATGACGCCAAACCCAGACTTATTAGATGGATCTTGCTTTTGCAAGAATTTGATTTTGAGATCAGGAACAAAAAAGGATCTGATAATGTTAGAGCTGATCATTTATCTAGGTTGGAGCAATCTAAAATTCAGCAAGAACAGCCTATTCAAGAGGAATTTCCAGATGAGAAAATAATGAAGATTGATGAAAATCTGCCTTGGTTCGCAGACATAGTGAATTACTTAGCAGGAGGATTAATGCCAAGTGGTTTAACTTACCAACAGAGGAAGAAATTCTTTAATGATGTCAACTTGTATTTTTGGGATGATCCTCTGCTGTTTAAGAAGTGTCCAGACCAGATTATAAGATGATGTGTGCCGGAAGATGAACCTCAAGAAATTCTGCGCCACTACCATGCTGCAGCATATGGAAGACATTTTGGTACAAAGCGTACAGCAGCAAAGGTGCTGCAATCAGGTTTTTATTGGCCTAGTGTGTTTAAAGATAGTTACATGTTTGTAAAAACATGTAACAGATGTCAAAGGGTTGGAAACATCTCAAGAAGGCATGAATTACCTTTGACAAATATTCTAAAAGTGGAAATCTTTGATGTGTGGGGTATCAATTTTATGAGACCGTTTCCTCCATCTTTTGGGAAGCTGTACATTCTCCTTACTGTTGATTATGTTTCTAAGTGGGTTGAGGCAATAGCAACACCAGCAGATGATACAAAAGTGGAATTCGGTTTCTGCACAAAAATATATTGACAAGATTCAGTACCCCAAGAGCCATTTTGAGTGATGAAGGCACTCATTTCTGTAACAAAATCTTCAAGGGTTTGATGTCAAAATATAGAATTCGACATAAAGTAGCTCTCAGTTATCATCCTCAGACAAATGGCCAAGCTGAAATTTCAAACCGAGAAGTGAAGTTGATATTGGAGAAGACTGTCCACCTGAATAGAAAAGACAGGGCTAACAAGTTAGATGACGCACTTTGGGCATACAGGACAGCCTATAAGACTCCAATTGGAATGTCTCCCTATAGGTTGGTATTTGGTAAGGCATGTTATCTACCTGTAGAGCTTGAGCATCAAGCTTACTGGGCCATTAAGAAGCTAAATTTTGATTATAACAAGGCTGGAGAAAATCGGTCACTCCAATTGAATGAGCTTGATGAGTTGAGAAATGAGTCCTATAATAATGTAAAAATTTACAAGGACAGGACCAAAAGATGGCATGATAAGATGATAATGAGAAGAGAATTCAGTCCTGGATAGCAAGTTCTATTGTATAATTCAAGGCTTAAATTATTTCCTGACAAATTGAAGTCAAGGTGGTCAGGACCGTTTGAAATAAACCAAGTTTTCCCATATGGAGCAATTGAGTTGAAGAAATCAGATGGAAGCTTGTTCAAGGTCAATGGGCAGCGTATAAAGCATTATTATGGGGAGGGAGTGCATAAATTAGATAGCATTCCCCTTGGTGAACCGAATTAAGGAGACTGAAAGCAGTCTGGCTGAAGACTTGAAATTCAACGCTTTTGGGAGGCAACCCAATTGATCTTTTTAAGATTCTTAGTTTTTCATTTCGTTTTATTTTCTTTACTTTAATTAGTTTGTTTTTATTTTTATTAGTTTGAGTTTTATTTTTCAGGCATATGTATCAGAAGAGCACAGTTTGGAAGAATAATTATCATGATCCGGCAAGCAAGAATGCATGAGTGCGTGATCAGAAAGGTGAGGACCGAATAATGGTTGCATAGATGAGAAAAAGAAAGTCAGCAAGAGGGAGGGAAGAAAATCTGTCAAAGAAGGGAACAAATGTTTGAAATTCTCAAAGCATGATGAATGGAATACACATGACAATGTTTGATTGGAAGCCAGAATCCCTTATTTTTGTCAACCCCACTCACTATTCGGTTAAGTCAAATAACCCTACCAAAACTACTTTGAAAGCGGCTGCTGAACTTTTTCCATCTTCCCGACTCTTTTTTTCTAGTAATACATCTTTCCTTGTTCTTTTGGAAGTACACCGATTACCCCACACCCATTATTTTTCTTTCTTCCGATCCTGTTGTTTTCTGTTGATTTGGTAGTTTGGCCAACAAATTTTTGTGAGTTCGAAATCTTCGTGGTCCCGAAACCCTTGGGGGAAGCAGAAAGTATTTTCTTGTCCAATTGTGATAAAGACACAAAGTAGTCCAACTTAAGCTTACGTGATTTTCGTTCCGGGTCTTTTACTACTTTCTTCAATCATTTTCGATTTTCCAGCGGATTTTCTTTTGGTTTCTACAACTTGGATTTTTGAAACTCTTCTCGGTTTGGTAAATTGTTGTTGGAGAAATTTTGGTTGTGACGTAATTTTTGGGTTTAGTTTGTGTGCTTGTCCGATTGGGGTCAGCTGAACACTATTCTTGTCAATTTGAGCTTCCATTGGTAATGGCACCCAAAACCCGAGCCAGGCGTAACCTCGACAGTTCGAGTTAAGCCACTGATAGCTCAGCCCCGTCTCGACAGAGGGAAGAGCCAGTCACCACTAATTATGATCCCTCTAGATTTGTAAACAGCCAAGCCGCAGAAATTTCAAGAAAATTATGGGCAAAAACATGATTATCGAACGGAGTTCCCGACCTGATATTAGTGGCTGGGATATGTATTCTGAGTTTTTGAGAGATTTCGGGTTGCTAAAATTAGTAGGACAACCTGAAGATGCCATTCTTGATGTAGTCCGAGAATTTTATACCAATGCAATGGAGAGCACCCATTCGACGTCTGAAGTCAGGGGTATTCTTGTTCCTTACAACGCCAATGCCATTAATTTGTACCTGGACCTTCCGCAAGGAGTGCAGAATGAATATACCAATTATGTTACAGCTCTCCACACTGATGCTGATGAGCTGTACTGGGTCATTAATGAACTTACAGTACCTCACACCCATTGGCAGAAGAGGCCAGAGATTGAATCTATGGCATTCCCTTCCAATCGACTTCAATATGGTCTACACGAATGGTATGATTTCATTTGCTCACGAATCATGCCTACAACTCATAAAAGCAGCGTTGATGTCGATCGAGCTGCTCTCCTTTACTGTATTCTGACTGGCAAGATTGTTGATTTTGGAGCCATTATCTTTTGGTCCATGCAAGAGTTTATACACAGGAAAAATAGAAGGGGTTTACCTCACCCTTCATTGGTTTGTGGACTTTGCAAGAAATATGGCGTATATTGGACTAAGCTTGAACCACGACTGGCTAGGAAATTTGCAATCACTTTTAAAAATCTTCGGGTACCTCTGACTCAAAGAGAAGTTGCTCTTCCTGCTGCCCTACCACCACCTTCTGTTGGTACTTCTGCTAGTCCATCTGCTGCACCTTCCACCATTTTCGACTCCATTGAAGCTGTGCTAAACGAGATTAAGGAGTTATGGATGGAGATGCGTAACAATAACCGAGACTATCGGACTTTCTGTGCGTATGTTACCTCCTACCATCATTCATTAGTCGACTACCTAAATATGAGGGGTCATGAGGGAGAGGTGGTATTCCCCTTGCCGCTACAATGGTGTATGCCACAGCAGGGAGAGGCAGCTGCTAATGATGATGACATGGAAGAAGATGCCCCGGAGGAAGCTGGTGCTGAAGATGGCTCAGAGGAGGATTCAGACAGTTAGACTACCCCAGGGAAGTCCTCTTTACTACTTTTTCCAATTCATTGAGGACAATGAAAATCTTAAGTTTGGGGGAGTTATTGGCTGTGCTCTGTGTCATACTTTGCTATGTTTTTCATGACTGCTGTTATGTTTTCCATGCTTTGTTATGTTTTATGTGCCTGTTTCAATTTTTTTTATGTGCCTCTTTTTATTGTTCGTGTGCAATTATACTCAGTTTTACAGATTAGTTTTCTAGATTGTGGCCAAAGATGGATTCTGCAAGGAATTGATCAAATTTTGTTTAAATGGATGATTTTTATTGTTTGAGTATTGGTATGTGGATAGAAAGCTTCACTTGAATCTTTTCACTCAAACTATGCTCTAATCATATTCAGTTTATGCACTTATTGTGTTGATATGTGAAACTAAAAAGACTCTAGAACTTGATTAGTTATTACTTGAGGCGAAGTTGATAGACCATGCATGATTAGGAAAATGATGTAGGCCATTTTTGTTTTGAGATTGAGCTTTTCAAGCCTACCCAACTATATTAATCCTTTGGAAAACCCTTTGAGCCAAATTTTTTCATTTTGTTGTTATATAACCATATTACAAGCCATGACCTAATTGTTTGATTATCCTATTCTTTTGGTCTCTTACTTAAAGCACTATCAATCAAAAATTTTAGATAAAGGGAGGAGCTCAAAAGAAAACAGGGTGGTTTGTAAATTGTTAGTTTAAGAATTTGAATGTACAAACAAGGGTTTGTTTCGGGTCTTGATGAAAATTTAGTGTAATATGCAGTTACAAGTAGTGAAAAATAAAATTCTGGAGTGTGACACTGCAAAAAAAAAAATCAAACTCGAGAATGAGTAAAGTTGGGTAGTGATTCATGAGCTCAAAACAAATTAAATCTAAAGGTGATTACAGTGCTTTAGGTGGATTAAACTTCATATTATATCCTTTATCCCACCTAAAACCCGAGCCTTATGTTACAACCATTGAAAAGTCCTTTTGATTCTTGGTTATGCATGAGTCTTTATTAGTGGAGAGTAGTAGTTAATTCAAGCATATGAAGTCTTGTGTTTAATTTTCATTTAGGTTTCGCATTAACACTTGAGTGCATGAATTTGAGTAAATGATTGTACACACACACACAAGTGGAAAGTGAAGAGTGAAGGGGGATTGGTTTGCTTTGATTGACTTGAACAATATAAATCTGAAATTTATCTTAAGCTGAGAACCTTGTGAATTCTTGAGGAAAATCCCAATTTAGTATAACAAGTATGTGACCTGAGTATGGTTGAGAGTCTTTAATTGTTCTGTTTCTAGTATGTGTTTGCTTGAGGATAAACAAATTTCTAAGTTTGGGGGTATTTGTTAGCACTGAATTGTATATATGTTTAGAACCCTTTTTACTTAGTTATTTGATTTATTCTTTGCTATATTATGTATGTTTTATGTGTTTTGTGCATTTGTGCAGGAAAAAGAACAATTTGAAGAAGTTAAAGCTTTTGGAGCTGGTTCTGATGATTCTGTGAAGAAGTGAAGTTGCAGGATGCTGATCGTGACTTATGCTGCAACAATAGAAGAAACTCGACAGTGCAGAGCAGATCTGGGGAATCAATACCATTGTCGCAGCATAGCAATCTGATTAGGGCAACACTATTTTTTTACGTGTCCTTCCGCGTTTTAGTGCTTGGGAACCTTATAAATAGTCTTTTTATCAGAATATCGTAGGAGGCTGCGTTAGAAGGCTTGAGGATTGATTTAGCTCCATAGAAACTCCATCTTTTACATCTTTTTCTACCAATGTTTATTCTAGGGATGATAATTTGGAATTATTGGATGTTTATTATGATCTCCAGGAACTAAACTCCTTTTTCCTAGAATCGATGTAGCCAACTTTGGGTAGATTGCAACTATTTTGTGATATTGTTTGGATGATCTCAATTATGTTTATTTAATCTACTTGTTCTTAATGCTCTAGTTGATTAGCCACCAATTGGATGAATTAGTATAGGAATCCGGCACTCGGGAGAGGGGATTATTTATATGCACAAGGGTAGATTAACATAGGATATTGTTGAATCAAGAGGTTGACAATTCATATGAGCCATAGAGAAACGGATTACCATCGCTTAATGAACTCTATTATTTAATTCTGAATCGGGAGATTAGGATTAGGTAATTTGGGTATGACTGTTTAAAACTCGGGAGAGATAAACAGGAAATAGTTTCGGCTATAAACAATTTGAAATCAAAAGAACAATTGATCAAATGAATTGTATGAACCATAGTTAGATGAAATCGAGTTCTAGGAATATTTTGCCATCGATATTTTCATTCGTAATAATTGTGATTGTTTTAATTAATTTGTTCCGTAATTAATAGCTAGAATAATAAATAGGATTTTAATCAGTATTCATTAATTTTCTAAATAAAGTTTAAGGTTGTTGATTACAGTGATTTGCAGTAGACACAGTTCCCTGTGGGACGATATTTATATTTACTCTATACTCGAAAACTGACCTGTGCACTTGCAGTAGTGTTCCATTCGACCACAATAGGGATCAATCATCTGGCCTTCAAAACTATTTTTTGAGCCGAAGATCAAGTTGAATTTCCTTTTAAAAATATTTTTCAATTTCATTTGTTTATAATTTGACTTTTTGTGCATGAATTGAGTCTTAAAAAATATTCAAGTGATTTTTAAAAATGTGTTCAATAAATTCATAGAAAAATTACTTAAAATTAAATTTAATTTTAGTTTGAAAGAATATCATTTCAATAACCACACTTAAGTTTTGTTATTTCAAAATTTATGTATCACTTTAAAGTTAACAATTACTTTGCAAGATAAATATGGGTTGCCTTATGTGTTTTTAATTGAGTTGAAAGCATGATTTATATTGAATGCATGATGTCATGCCCCGCTTTCGGGAACCCTTCTATCCATACATTCTCTACTACGGTTGGGCTGTGAGAAGATGCAATTACTAAAAATTTATTTATTTACAGCGGAATATTTAAAACTTTAGTTCACACTCCCAGGTGTATGTGTAAATACACAAAATTAATTGTATAAATACCAAGTGTTTAGATATCATCCCCATAATACTGATTACAATTCCAAGATATAACTGTGCGATACAATATATTAGATACAAAATACTCGTGTATACAAATTTTATACCTTTGCGGATTGTGGGAGCTGTTCAACACAAAAGACTTAGAGACCACCGCTCTCTTACTTCTCAGTACCTGGAGGGGGAAAAATAGTGGGATGAGCAAACCACGGCTCAGTAAGGAAATGTATACTAGCAGGTAGATATCGTACTACCTACATAGCCCATGCATGCATAAACCAAAACCATGTTTTCGTTATAAATGGAAATATCATACGAACAATGCATTTAAATTCATATTTCTCAAGAGCATTTTCGTGTAAATCAAATGTCAAACTTCCATTTAAAACATGCTCATAAATAGTGCCCTCATGGCACGAACGTGAAATCGGAGATTTATTGAAACACAAAATCTCTTTCACTTCTCAAATCATTCTCTTTCACAAATCTCTTTCTTTTTTTGAGATTGTCTCTGTTTCTCGATTCTCTGAGACAGGCATGGAATTTTAGGCAATCAAATATCCACGACTTATGGCCACAGTCAGTGATCCCAGGCCTCACTGATCGGGTGTGCACAGGGTATCACTTCGCCTGAAGGGGGATGGGTCAGTCCTACCCTCCGGCTCATCTCAATCCACCTCATCTCCTCGTATACTCACGGTGAAGATACGTAGTGTGTCATCTACGCGATACTCGTACTCACGTGCACCCAGCACGGTACATAGTATACCAACAGGTGACTACACTGTTCTACGTACAACCGTGGACCCAAGTCCATACTCCAACTCCGATGGACTTTTTATCCTTAAACCATGTCTCATATACCAGGCGAGCAAACAGCGTGACACACAGTCAACGCAAAGCTCCAGCGCGGTACGATCTATCGTTAAGGCCCAGCCCGTTCAATTGGCCGTCGGCTGGTATCCCCTTGGGTCCCAGACCCCCAGGTTTACCTTAACTCAACAAAACAGGTACGAGCATAGTTCTCGCACTTTCTCAAAACCCCCGTGCGAGTTAAAACTCCAACACGGTACATCAAGGCATTAAAACAGGTGTAAGCTAGCGCTTCAACACCAAATCACATCTCAAAACTGATAGAAGGCTATTTTCTCTTTTTAAAAATTCAAAACATGTTTATTCATACAGCATGCTTCTTCATGCTAAAACATGTAAAATTAGCCAACCTATCATCAACATTTCTCAATCATCAATCACAATATAAAATTGAGAATTTCATTGAAAACATGCATATCATGCTATTTCCTTACCCTATCCCATTTCTCAATACATATATATACATCATAGTACTTTTCATATTTCCACATCATTTCATAAACTTATAATATCGTACTAGTCCTAGCAATATATCTACGAAATTGCTGTAATTACGTACGAACATCTCTATAGCTAACACACAGTCCCTTACCTCGTTTTACTTGTGTGCAACTATCCACCTTTATGCTTCTTGCGTTCTCATCTCGACTTGCCCGGCGTATCATCCGAAACTGAAATTCATCCATCAACATTTGAGTTAATGTTTCTAACTCTTATTCAACTAAGCATTTATCCAATGCCTTAATTATACATTTTTACCCTTTGTGGTAAATCTCCCAATTTGTCCTAATATCAACATTTCCAAACCATTTCCACAACATACTCATCCACTCAAGATATCCCATTCATCAACAATACTCCCACATTCCACTTTCTCACACTTGACTATTTCTAAGCTATATGCATTTCATACCATCCTAGGTAGTTCTATCCACAATATGCACACCCAAATATCTTTATAAGCATTAACTAAACCAATGTACTTGGATTTGTGCATTAGAACTTACCTCATTGGATTTCCTCTTGCTCCAATTAGGATTGCCCTCTATTTCTTCAATCCTTCAAATGGGAAAATGCCTCTAGACTATGTTGTTCTTCTCTTTGATGTGAACAACTTTGTCTCTAATAGCCTCTCCTTAAATCTCATTGAAAATGGCTGGATTTACGAGTGAGAAACTAGATTTCTTTGAGTTGAAGTGAAATGGAAATGTTTTCCCCGAAATTCTGATGATCCAACTGCTCCCATTTATAGTTTTGACTTGATGAGATCGATCTTCCTTGGGTGGAGATCGATCTTTTCCTCAAAAATCCCTCTTTTCTGAGACGTTTTAAAGGTAGGAGATCGATCTGTCGAGACTGGAGATCGATCTGCTATCAAACAGAAGCTTAAGGAGATCGATCTGGTCTTAGGGGAGATCGATCTGCTTCCAACCCGAGACCTAGAGAGATCGATCTGGTCTTAGGGGAGATCGATCTTTTCCCAACCCGAGAGCTAAAGAGATCGATCTGCTTCCTTTGGAGATCGATCCGTTCCCTTCCATTTCTCACATAAGAGCATTCTGGCTCTCCCAGATCGATCTCTCATCCTATGAGATCGATCTGGCCTTCACAAATTTCAGATTTCCTGCAGTTTTTCTGCAATAACCCTTACCAAACACCCTTAATTTACTACCATGATCATTTCCTCATTCATTCATCTTTGAGACTTGAAAATGGGATCCATCCTCACTACATACACATCAAAACTTGTGTAGAATCTTTGTATGACCAAATATATACGATATTACTCGAATGGAAATATACACTTATGTAAATCTTTCTTTCCATTTTACTATACTTCTCATATTCCATTTCGATCACATTCTTCCCGTTTTAAGTTCATTTCCTCCTACTCACTCATAATGCAACTTGTACGTATAATCACAATTCTTACTACAAGTGCGTACATAATCTTATGAACTTACATTGTATACACTTCACATTACAATACATCATCTTACTTATGATTTTATTTACATTCCCATGTTCCTATATATACATAGCTATACATGTACGGGGTCTCACACATGATATGTTCGAAAATATTTGCGACTTAAGGGTATTTGTAGTATATGCTTTTTTAGCATGTCATGTTGTCCCAACTCGACACTAATGTCTGCCAACCCAGCACTGATGTCTATGTCTCTATGACATGGTACATCCTCATATATTAGTTTGCCCGCATGGTAAGTGCCGAGTAGTGCCCGTGCCCCTACCTATGCTCTGTGTTAGGCTCTATTTGGACGTTTCTATTGGATATTTGATCATGTCAACAGCTTCTCAGTACTCACCTGGTTAGTGGAACTGAGGACTCTAGACCATGGCTATTTCTTACTTTACTCCTTTTTAGGGACTTCAACATGTTGCAAGATGACTACAAGGACATTTCCTAGTCTCTTATGTATGAAATGAATATACAATTTTTGTATTTACTTTATAAGCATGTTTTGGAAGTACGATTTCTGTATATGTTTTATAAGCATGATTTGGAAGTACATGAAATGATTTAAACGCATAAGCATTTCTTTTCCGCTATCTACTTTTGCATGTATTTCTTGTTGGGTATAAAGCTCACCCATCCATATTACATGCAATGATTTTCGAGGAGTACAAGACATAAGCTAGTGATATAGAGTTCTCCCTAAGCTACCTTTTGTACTTTGTGAGGTATACGACATCTTATTTTTGTAATGTTTATTCTCAGATATTGTAAGCACAGTTCATATATTCTTTTTAGCACATGTATATATATGGAATGTAACCTAGGACAAATTGTATATCAATTATAATATGCTAAATTAGGGTCATGTCTCTAGTGCTAAATGCTATACGATCTTTCAAGGCACATCATAAGTAAATATGATTGCGTGGAAATGTTTATGGTTACGATTATGGATTTATAATTGTGGTTTATAGTTATTGGTATGACATCACTAATAGGTTAATTGGAACCACAAACTAACAACAAACATTAATAAGTCGGTAACAATTAGCCAACTAGGTTAATCGAAACTACACTAGACGTTGATGGTGATAAAGATGAAAAGAAAAATCTAGTCCAAATTTCTCCTTCCGTGACATTACATTAAGAAACATAAATATTTCAACACAAATCATCAACATAATATTTCAGAACAAAGTGTGTGTTTCAACACCAACGAAACAACTTGTGACTACATTTCAACAAACTTCAACATAAAGCACATACATAGTTTATAGAGAAAAGTTATTAAAACATTATGGTAATATTTATCAAACATAAATATTTCAACACATCATCAACAAAATATTTCAACATAAAATAACACGAACGGAATAACTTGCAACAAGTATTTCAACAAATATCAACACAAATCATAAAACCATAGAGAAAAGTTATCAAACCTATCATAGTCATCTTTACCAAACATAAATCATCAACACAATATTTTAATACAAAATGAGTATTTCAACATAAAGTAGCAACTAGTAAATACTATTTTTTTTATAAAAAAAACACAAAGCACAAAAATAATTTATAGAGAAAAGATATCAAACATATATCAGTCCAAGTGTGGAATCATTATTCACGTTATTCGGTTGAGGTGGAGAAGCTGGTTTCGATTCAATCAACTATCATTTGATCAATGAATGTCCCAAACTTGGTTCTCAACTCAGCCCTCAACTCAGTTATTAAATTGTTTATCCGTTGTTCTAATTGAGAATAAGAAAGAGCTCGAGGCTACACAGATGACAGATCACAAATTGAATGAGACGTTGCTACATCACTAGACTAAGCAAAGTCTAATATTTCAAAGTAGGTTGTCTAGACACAAACCCACAAATATGAGTGCGCGAAGCTGCAACCCTATATAACTTTGATCCATACCTGAGTATCAAAGTCTAGATGGCTAGAAAAATCTTCACCATACTTCTTAGATAATGCTGCAGCTAGTATAACTTTCCTAGAAGAACTTTAAAACAAGAATCATATCGATACATAATTTATTATAATAAAAATGAATATTTAAGCAAACCAATGTAATTATGCTTTAAACTACATAAATTAACAACTTTGGGCTTGTTGTCTACAAAATAATCAGTTTTTCTTGAACGACTGTGATTGCGATTGAACACTTTTAAAACAAGATTGATTGTTGCAACTCATATGACTGTACCATTTAAAAAAAAAAAACATGAGCTACCAGCGTATGTTCAAGGTGAATGAAAAAGACATGTGCTCATCTTTTTGAGAAAGATGGTGAGTTAAAAGGTGGGGACCCGAATTAAGGATGCTAAAGTACGAGCAAGATTTAAGGCTCCATTTGGTTCCTTAACTTCCAGAAAATGATCTCTGGAAGATATTTTTGTTTTCTGAGAAATTAAAGATTTTTCGTTATTTGGATGAGTCAATGAAAAATATTTTCTATTTGGTTATTTTTTGAAAAATCTATTTTCTTTTTCCAAATTACATTTATTAACTAATAAAATATTAAAAATTATTTATTGTTTATTATTTATTAATTAATTTATTAATATCAAAAGATAACTATATTTTGAAAATAATATTTAATATTGAAATATTATATATATTATTAATTATTTAAAAGAAACTATTTATTATTGCTTATATTAATATTCTTAAAAATTTGAAGTAATATTAATATTTTAAAATATATAAAATATTAATAATATATTAATATTTATTCTTGAAATATTAAAATTTTTTATAATATTCAAATAATTATATTTTGTATTGAAATGATTTATTATTATAATCATAATAAGAGTATTATTCATTTATAATTATTATTAAAATTTTAATATAAAATTTGCAAATAAAATATAAAAACATTATATCTTCAATTAGAATATTAATAAATTATTAAATAATGAATATATTATTTATTATTAAAATAATAATATAATATTTTTTAATATTGAAATATTAAAAACATTTAAGATTAATAATATACAAAATAAAATATTTAAACTTAAAATATTAAAAGATTTTTAATGTTAATATTTTAATATTTAAAATTTTTAATCCAAGTAAATAAAAAATTATTAATATAATAATATTTTTTATAGGGTCAAATTAAATTGAAGTTAAAAAAAAGTATAGCAAAGGTATAATTTGAGTAAAATTATACTAACGAGTTTGGTAAATAACTTTACGTATAAATAACTATTTTCCAAAAAATGTTTTACCCTTTTGAAAAATGTAAGGCAATTTCCAAAAAAATGACATAATTTTTTATTGATTTGAAAATCATTTTCCGTCGACCAATCAATTTTTTCAACCAAACACCTAAAAATGTAGAAATCATTTTTCGAAAATTATTTTCAATGAACCAAACAAAGTCGAGGTGTAGATATTTTTTATTTTCCTTTTAACCCAGCTGCACCATGCGAGTCGAACTCCAATTTACATATAAAATACACAGCTCGACAACGGTAAAAACTTTGAAGATGGAAAAGCTATAAGTTGCATATGTTGTTATTATTATTATTGGTCACAGGAGAAATATTGAATAACGGAGGATGAGAGTGAGTGTAAACACCATAAATTTTATGTACTTGGACTTATCTATGAATAGCAAAGTAGCCATTATAATTAAAGAAACGATTTCCATGATTAAGGATTTAAATTAAATTGTACTTTTTATTAAGGGACTTGGAAGTGATTATTTAAACAAAAATACATTAGCCCTAAGAGTAAATAAATATGAATACAAATATATATTTATATATGTATATCTATATATATATATGTATAAATGTACATACACATATATATATATATATGTACATAAAGATACATGTTTAGCTTCATGGCCGAGAGCTTCTTCAGTAACCTAAGCAAATGCATGAAATTAGTGGAGAGGATGATCTGACAGAAGAAAAACGTGAGGGCAGTAGGTGACATGGGAAGGAGCAAATCGAGAATTGCAGTGAAATGGAGGAAACGTGAAAGAGCGGAGATTGCGTGTGGAAGAGAAGCATAAGGATGTATATATATATATATATATATATATATATTTGGAATAGAGAAAAAGACGTAAAGAATTTAGGAAAAACCCGGGGAAAAGACAGTCAAAAATATCGGTTAGAAATTTTTGAAATACTGGTATAAAATTTCGACAGAAATAACCTGAGTGGACCGTACCAGCCGACTCGCTAAGTTGAGACAATTGAGGATTATGAACAGACATTGAGGTAAGGAATTTATGCAAGTTTTAGAGATCACTGTATGTATTTTATGATTTCGAATAGCTAAATAGGTACTGCAAAGATAAAAATTTCCTATATTACCCCTAATCTATAGATTGAATCATACCATAAAGTGTTAAAAAATCATAAATACATAAATGACATGTTTTTAGTGTTTTCATCGTTGAATACAGTTTTCAATGGTATATAGATAGGTTGGCCATTGTTTTTACTGTCTGCATAAAATAACACATTTTACGAAGTTAAGTGTGCTTGAGTTGGAGAAATTTCATGATGGGTGACATTCTGGAAAGTCTCTACTCACATATCATTTATGCATTGTTTTTGTACTGGATATTGATTTTTATATCGTTTTTGAAAGAATTTAACCACCTATCCGATTTTTTATACGAAATAGTGCTAGAGTCCTCGTGTAGACTGTGTGTCACAATGAATTGCTCGCACTTGATTTTTATATGATTTATGAGAAAACCGTATTGGAGCTGTCGTGTATTGCTGTATGATCTTGCACTGACCTGCTCGCACTGGATTTTAAGACTAAACTGTTGGTTGATATTGATGCTGGGGGGTAAATCCTCGAGACTACTTGGTACCCTCAGTCATATTGTATTGTATCGAGGTCCATGGAGTACGCTGTACCGTGTGGATGCACATGAAGTACGTTACATCGTATATTGAGTCTTCAAACTACTGAACTGAACTGTATTGATTGGTCGACAAGCTGGACTGACCCATCCCCCCTGAGGCGTATGACACTTGCGTACACCTGGCCCGTGAGGCGCGGGGTCACTGACTATGGTCATATGTCGACTGTACTGTTATTGATTGAATCCTACTGTTATTGATTGAATCTCAGCCTAGTCTCAGCGAACTGAATTGTTTATTGATAGAAAGAAAAGTGAATTGAACTGTTTACTGATTGAATGAAACGTTTTAAAGAAATGTATTCAACTGTTTTACTGAATAGATTGAACAGTAAATGGATTCATTGTACCGACTCTATTGAAAACATATGTTTTACATATGGCAAAGTATTGTATTAGAAATGGAGTGAGATTGAAAGTGTTTTTCAAAGAAAGTACATTAATTGTGAATCGTTTTCAGTATTAACGAATTGAATTCTATTCAAGTGTTTTACAGTGTTTCTATAACTGATCATGGCATATATTATAAGCATGTAGATAGTATGATTGTCTACTGCTTACATAAGTTTCTTACTGAGCGCATTAAACTCACCCATACTTTCCTCCACAAAGTCCCATCAGCAACTTGGACGCTTCCGATAGTAAGGCATGTCGCACAACTATGGTTCTGTGGAGTATTTTTATGCGTTGAAGGTATACCCAATTATAAGAAAGTTTTTTTGTATCTAAAATTTTTATAAGTACAGTAATGCATACGAGATGTGTATGGGGAATGTGAACATAGTTTGTTTAAATTGTTACTAGGAAAGAAAAATTAATCAGACTGAGTATTATTTTGACATAATATCGACTTGTAGCCCAACCGAAATGTCCTTAAATTTGGGTCGTTTTAGAGTTGGTATCAAAGCAAGGTTGACTTGATACGAGTCGATATTAAAAGTAAAAAAAATTTGGAAGGTTCACATCCACATCGTTACTGTACATTATTTAGATACAAACGAGTATATTTGGCTGTGCTTTATTGAAAATTGTGTCATTGAATAAAGGGAAACTGATAGATATGGTTGGTTGGTATTACAACTATACTAGTAGATGAAAATGAACCATTCCTCGAGGCCTTAGAGATAGGTCTGAGAGGTGTAGTGAACCCTCGTCTGAGTGTACACCTTATAGTTTCTGTCACGACCCTCTATACCAGTCCGTGACCCTTACCTTACCACTTACAGTTGGGCTGTGATTCAATATCCAATTCATATCTCATCCATTTTAGTTTAATCATTTCAATTAAATAAGGTAGAATAGAAACTGGAACTTTTATATATGAGTACGGAAGCGTTTACATCAGTTTCTATTATATACATCCCTCAAAATACAAAACACAAGTTTCGCTGTGCATTAATTTACATGATACAAATTTTTCTCATCTCAAGTGTATATCTCTCTGTACTGCTGGATGACTAGAGAAAACACGATAGCAGGGACGACTACAGTGTACTAACTACTGCGTAGTATATGTGAAGGAGGAAATAAGAGGGTGAACATAGCACACTCAGTAAGGAAAATATGAAAGCAGGTAGATAACTACACTATCTACATGCTAAAAAACATATATATTCATTTTCCTTACAAAACATATGCATTTGCTTTAAAACAACTTCCATCAATGCGAAACCATTAATTCGCTAGATGGGTATATGCATATTCACACAGTATCACATAACTTCACATAGTATGATCTATTTGCACAGTACATATATAGAAAATCCTTTATACTTTGTAAATCAATATATATTAAGACATAAATCATAGGTTATCATATCCTCAGACACACAGCAAGGGAAGACATCTGTCACCTCGCACAGTAGTGACAATGTCGTATCACTCAGATACATAAAGACTTATGGCCATAGTCGGATTCCAAGCTACACTGATCAGGTGTGCAGGAACCCTACGCTTGGGGAGGCGGATCAACCATCCCTTCAGCTCATACTCAAATCACGGCACATCGTACCCCATGACTAACACTCACGGTACATTGTGCTCCCGTGGATCCTTACCACCCATTTTCTTTGTCTCAAAATCTCGTGCGAGCAGGTCAGTATAAGACACACAGCAGTACACGATGGCTCTAACACGTTTTTTTTATACTCATTACATCATATTCATAAACCTCGTGTGAGCAGGTCAATGCAAGACACACAGTAATACATGACGGTTCTAAGACGGTTTTATTCAACACACAACACAATCATGAAAACCTCGTGCGAGCAACTCAGTGTAAGACACACAGCATAGCTGGACATTGAGCACGGTATTACTAGGAATTCACATGCGAGCATAGTCAGAGCAAGACACACAGTAATACTCGAAAGCTCTAGCATGATTCCCAAAACCTAGTGCGAGCATCTCGAGTGGAACACACAACATCACCCGAGGCATCTAGCACTCTTTTGCTTTCTCAAAACCTCTATAAAAATAATGTACGAGCAGGGCTGGTCAATCTACCGTTGCCACTAGGCTCTAGCACAATTTCACACAGAAAAGAAATATAGGGGACTCCATGTATAGTCATGAGTGAGAGGGAAACTATCCCTTCCATCACTCGTTAAAAACATTTCATGCAAATTATCAAACTGAGAGCTCGTCTATTATTATTCTTTCTCAGAACTTTTGCAATAACCTCTTTTCACAACAATCATAGAAGTCATGCAACTCATACTATAGACTTATCCTCATACGTAGTTTTCACCTAGATATATCAATATCTATGTACATATCGCATACATTCGCACGCAGCAAGTAAGAAACATACGTATAGCTATCTCTATAACTCGCATATGTCCCTTACCTCGAATCACGCTTGAATCGTTTTCCTTCGATTTACACTTCTCGTGATCCGCTCTATCGATTCCAATGATATCTCGTGGAGCTGAAATTGTGTATTACACACATCAGTATATTGTCATATACTTCATTTCACTTGCATGATATCCAAATCAATGCATTTGGCTATTTATATCATTATGGGACTTTATCCTTTCAGAAGTCCATTTCGAGTATTCAACTCATTTTTTGAGAATCTTTCAGACTCCTCAAGTCTATCAATTCGTATTAAACCGGTATTAAGCTCCCAATACCTCAAATTCATCATTTTTATTTCATTGAGGCATTTCATCGAACACCTCATATACTCAATTTTTGGTCATTTTTGTTTCTACCACATGAACTTCATCAAATCATTATACAATCATGTATATATGCTTAATAACATCTATTCATGCTTAAATCATCATTAAATCCATGCCTATTCAACTTTCTCATCTTTTTCTCACATTTCACTATAGATAGGTCATGGAGATTAAGCATGTTCTAAGATGTTTAAATCAACAATATATACACCAATCAACTCATAAAATTGTATAGCTCAACATACATGAGATTGGTGCATTGAAATCTTACCTAGATGGACTTTTCTTCTTTTGGCTGAATTTAGAGAAATCACCTATTTTCTTTCAATCAAATAGTTTCACCACTTGTTTTTGGACTAAGTTGTTCTCCTCTCCACTATGAACAATCTTGCTAAACCAACCTCTCTCAATTTCATATGTAAAGTGATGGTTTCCTATGGTGAAAGCTAGGTTACTTGGTTTAAAATAAAAGGTTTATGTTTCTCCCGAGAATTGCAGTTCAGCAGGTTATGTTTTATAGAAATTGCCTTGATGAGATCGATCTCCATTAGTGAGAGATCGATCTGCAGCTGTTTTTAGCCTTCCAGAATTCAATTTTCAAGCTTAGGAGATCGATCTGTCGAAGAACATGAGATCGATCTCTCCCAGGCCGAGAGCTTCACAGATCGATCTGGTAGGGTAATGAGATCGATCTGCTTCAGGCCGAGACTTAAGGGGATCGATCTGCTTGGACTAAGGATCGATTTCCTCCTTCAAAATGCCTCTAAGATCAATCTCATTTGCATTGGAGATCAATCTCCCCTTGTTCTACAGCCATACTTAGCCATTTTTCACTTCAATTCTCAAAGTTAACTTCATTTCCATTTATCACACTACTCATTTTGCATTCAATATACATTCATCACTTCAAAAGGTCCATTTCTTATTATTCATACTTAATGAAACTTGCGTGTATATCACGAATCCATATAACAAGTGTGTACATCGGATTTATGGACCTTACATAATTTATAATTCATATTACATAAACGAATGCATACTTAGGAATTCATACGGATTACATAAAAAAATACGGGTCTTACAGTTTCACTGAAACTTTTTTGAGTCCTATTCGTAAATTTGAGTGGGACATGGAAAAAATGATGACATTGTCGGGTTAAGTGATAGTGGCCCCGTGACAATGATAATGATTGAGGTGTGACTGAGAGCAAGACTGAGATAATTTCAAAAAATATTACATTATTATATACTGAGGTCAAGAATCTCATTGTAATGGAAAACTGGAATAAATGAATTGGAAAACCAACATGGATTCTTAGAGTATGACTGTGAACTTAATATACAGAGGAAAATTCAGAAGTTTGAGCCTCCATTTTTTTCAGTGGAGTTAAGAGATCCAATGATTGTGGAAGATTTGATATATGAGACAGAGAAATCCTATGAAATTTTTGTAGTAACTCTACCGAGAAAGTTGCTTTGCAATTTCGTAGTAAAGAATTGGAAAAATTATACGAACTTTTGAAGTTCAAGAAAGTAGCTTTTGTAGCGTCAGTATCGAAATGAAAAGTCAACCTTGGAGGGAAGTTCCCCGATTTGATCCGAGAGCCGACATTAGAGAAATACATGAGATATGTTTCCGGAGGCTTTTAGACGACAACACATTCTAGATGAAGCATATTGGAAATTATAGCTGAAATGATTGACTCAGACATAAGAAAACAAGTCCGAGAATGAATATGAAATTAAATAGATTTAGAAAGAGTATAATCCAAATAAGTAGAGATGTGAAACGGAGAAAGTCCAGGAAACTCGTAGGAGGTACTAAGATCCTCAATCGAGCGAAATAGCCTCATTAGATGTTATTTTGAGGAAGCAGTGCACAAGGAGCAACTGTGATGATATGAAATGTATATTTCGAGGTTACTAAGAAAATGAAAAGGTAAAGAGAGTGACAGAAAAGAAATGTACTAAGGAAGTAGTGAGAGTGATAGAGTAAAGTCACTGTAACTGAAAAGATTAATTACAGAACTTAAAGTATAAGCGAAGGTCACATTGTTTATATGATTGATAAAGATAGGGTATGATCAGAGTAAAGAGACACCACAGTAGACAGAGAGATTTTTTATACATATTCGGATGATCTATCAGAGTTACCATTAGATAGAAAGATGAAGTTTTGAAATTGATTTAATATTTGATACCGAACTCATATTCGACCACTGTACTGAATGACTTTGATTGAATTAGAAAAGCGGAAAAAAAGCAATTACAGGAATTATATGGTAAGAGGATTATCAGACCGAGTGATCCACTTTGGAGTGTACCAGCATTAATTGTTAAGAAAATCCAGAGCCTTCTAGGTCGCTTTGTATCAAAAACAGGAGTCAATTGGATCATCCCAAAATAGAGATTATAGATCAGAGGGAAAGACCCAAAACTGTTAAGATGATTCAATTTTTGGGATATAAGGAAACCTTAGAATATAAATTACGTATCAAGTCTAAGGATTGTAAATTGCTTATGCTTATGTTCCGAATGCGAGACTCAATTTGAGTAAGGAAATAATTTCGTTATATTGATGTACGAAATGAGACAAGTTTAGAAGTGTGATAAATTTTGGATACATGATTGTAATTGGAATGAGAGGCGTATACAAGTTAAGAATATCTCTGATATTTGAAGTGATTCGGATCAAGTGATATGAACTGAAAATGAGTTATGAATAAGGATAAATGTGAAATTGCAATAGGTTTTGGTATTCTACTTCTTTATTGAGACTAAACCTTGAACCCTTATATTCATAACTAGTTATGTGGTCAAGTCTGATGGCTAATAAAAGTATTTCAAAATATCTTCTCGCCTGAGAAACTTGACAGCGTCTAGAAGTATCTGATCCTTAACTCATAAACTGAAATTGACAGTCGTAAAATTCGTGTTTGAAGTCAGGATAACGTTACTTGTGCGGCGAAGAATTGTAGAATTCTACTAATCATGAAGGTTTAAACATTAGATTTCAGAAAGGTCGTCTAATACAAAAAAAAGAAAATGACTAGAGTTAATGCCTCGAACGGAAGTATCCTCGGGACGGTGTTATATGCGCATATATATTGGTCAGGGACATGAGTTATGAAAATATTAGTGAGCCTCGGCTTGGATGTGGTTTTTCTGATACTGAAGTTTACTATATGGTAGCTAACTTAAGATCTGAACACTCGATTTGATTAATCGAATCGAACGGGTCCAGCGTAATGATAAATACTACACTGATGTGGCTAGTCAGACTCAGATGGGTGCTGCAACTAGCTTGAGTATTAGCACTGATGATTTAATTAAGATTTAAAAAGCAGAATTGTGTACCCAATGATTGATAGTAAAGGAATTGATGCCGTCAGAGGCTCATTTACATAAATATACCCCACATTTGGAGAATAATAGGACTTATCAAATCTCTTAAAGATATATTGGTAATCAAGGACAATAAAAGATATAATTGAAATTGTGACTAAAAGCCTCATATGTCAGTAGGTTTAAGACAGAGCATAACAAGATTTGGAAGGAAAGGAAAATTGAGTTCCCGATACATGAGACTTTTCGAGATCTTAAACCGAGTGGGAGACAAAGCTTACAGATTGGCGATTTCGTCGAAGTTATCAAATATTCATAAGGTCTTCCATGTTTCAATACTAGGCAAGTATCATCCAGATCTGACACATGTGATTTAGTACAAACCATTGTAATTGAAAAAGGATATGACATATGTGAAGAAATCGATTCAGATCTTAGACAAGAAAGAAAAGGCATTGCGGTCTAAGATAATTTCTCTGGTCAAGGTTTTATGGCAATATCACACATCAGAGGAAGTCACGTGGGAATTAGAAAGCGTAATATGAGAGAAATACCCACACTTGTTTGAGGACTGGTGTACTTTTAAATTTGGGGACCAAATTTCCTAAGATGGAGAGAATGTAAACACCATAAAATTTATGTATTTGGATTTATCCATGAATAACAAAGTAGTAATTAAAATTAAAGAAACGATTTCCATGATTAAGGTTTTAAATTAAATTGTACTTTTCATTAAGGGACTTGGAAGTGATTATTTAAACAAAAATACATTAGCCCTAAGAGTAAATGAATATGAATACAAGTATATATATTTATATATGTATATCTATATATATGTATCAATATTCATACATATATATATATATATATATATATATATATGTACATAAAGATACATGTATAGCTTCATAGCTGAGAGCTTCTTCAATAACTTAAGCAAAGAAATGAAATTAATGGAATGGATGATCTGACAGAAGAAAAACGTGAGGGCAGCAAGTGACATGGGAAGGAGTAAGTCGAGAATCGCAGTGAAATAGAGGAAACATGAAAGAGTGGAGATTGCGTGTGGAAGAGAAACATAAAGACTAAAAGAAATAAAAAAGAAAAGAAAAGAAAAGAAAAGAAAAAAGGATATATATATAATTATATATATATATATATATATATATGGAATAGAGAAAAAGACGCAAAGAATTTGGGAAAAACCTGGGGAAAAAACAGTCGAAAATATCGGTTCAGAATTTTTGAAATACTGGTACGAAATTTCGACAAAAATAACCTGAGTGGACCAGACCCGTCGACTCGCTAAGTCGAGACAATCGAGGACTACAGACAGACATTGATGTAAGGAATTTATGCAAGTTTTAGAGATAACTGTATTTATTTTATGATTTTGAATAGCTAAATAGATATCGTAGAGATAAAAATTTTCTATATTACCCCTACCTATAGACTGAATCGTACCGTAAAGTGTTGAAAAATCATAAATGCATTAATGATATGTTTTCAATGTTTTCATCGTTGAATACTTTTTTCCAACGGTATATGGATAGGTCAGCTATTGATTTTATTGTCTGCATAAAATAACACGTTTTACAAAATTAAGTGTGCTTGAGTGGGAGAAATTCCATGATGGGTGACCTCCCGGGAAGTCTTCACTCACATATCATTTATGCATTATTTTTGTATTGGATATTGATTTTTATATCGTTTTTGAAAGAATTGAACCACCTATCCGATTTTGTATATGAAACAGTGCTAGAGCCCTCGTGTAAACTGTGTGTCACACTGAATTGCTCGCATTGAATTTTTATATGATTTATGAGAAAACCGTGCTGGAGTCGTCGTGTATTGTTGTGCGATCTTGCACTGACCTGCTCGCACTGAATTTTGAGACTAAGGTACTGTAAGACCCGAATTTAATTAAAATACAAAAATTAAATAAGAAAAGATGAGGAGTATTTGTGAAGGAAGTCGGGTTAAATTAATCTCGGACACGTGTAAGGGCAAAATGGTCAAAAGACCGGAAAGCCGGTATAATTTCGATAAAGAAATTAATTTAAAATAATGGATTAAGAAATCTTGGTCAATAAAAGTGAAATAAAATTATTTCGGATTAAATTGATCAAGATATTAATTTATGAAAATTAATCGGGATTAATCGAGATTTTTAGTTCGGAAAAATAATCCCGAAAATAATCGAAAAATATGCCGAAAGGTCACCCGGGACAATATCCCGAAAATACGGAGAAATTATACCCGAAAAAGGATTAAAATAAAATAAATTAAATTAAATTAAATAAATTAGAATAAAAATAATAATTTTGTATGATATTTTGGGGTGTTTTAATATATTATAAGGAATAGTAAAACAATTAAAATAAATAAAAATAAAATAAATAAAATTAATAAAACAAAAAAAAAAAAAAAAAAGAGAGAAATTGGAAAAAAAAACCATCGGGGAGAGAGAAAAATGAAGCAGAAAAACGGAGAAGAAGAAGCTGCCGCGCGTGGCCGACCGACCCACGGCCACCGGGCACCGACGGCCTCCGACGAGGGGCCGATCAGCAAGAGGAGAGGTCGGCGAATCCATCGGCGCTGGCGACGCGCCCCAAGGAGACCGGAAAACGGCGAACGGAGGAAGAAAAGCCACGGGGAAAAACGGAGTCGGTGCCGGCGATCCACGGCAGCTGGGGACGATCGGCGGGCACCGGTGTGACCGGGGAGAGGAGCCGGTCCTTTTGAGACCGGTATCGGCCGGCGAGACCACCGGAATCCGGTGGATCGAGGGAGAGAAGCCACGGAGGGAGAAGACGAATCCGGCGGCCACCGGCGAGATTCGGCCAACCCCGACCCCAGCCGAAGACTCCCCAGGCCCAGACGGAGCGATTGGTGGCGGTGGCAGCCACCGAAACCGGCGGACGGCGCCGGAAACAGAAAAGGAAGGAAATGGGTCCGACGGCGAGGAGAGAAGAGGCCGGACCGGCGGCTTTTCGGCGGCCTTGGGCGAATCCGAGCCCAGATTCGAGGTGCGGACGACCTTGCGGAGCGTTTGGCGGTGGAAGCCGGCGGAGAACCGGCCGGAAAAGGGGCGAACCGACTGTGAACCGGTCGAACCGGGGTGAACCGGCGGTCTGAACCGGGTTGAACCGGTCTGAACCGGTTCAGCCAAGAAAGAAGGGAAAAAAAGAAGAAAAAGGGAAAAAGAAAAAGAGGAAAAAATTGGGGAAAATTCCTGTGATGCAATCGAGCTTCGGGTAAGTCGACAAGCGGTCAAAATGACCCGATTTAAATTTGGAATATTTTATTTAATTAATTTTGGGCTGAAAACTTACCCGGAAAAATTGTGGAATTGTGTAGCTCGACGATTGGAATCCACCGAGGGCTCGAGACAGTCTCAATTTACGGACTAGCATGGAATATCGGGTAAGTGACCCCTATTTACGACAATTACCTCGTATTGCGTGATATTGATTTAATTCCCGCAATTATTTGAATTAAATTATGGAAATTAGATAAATTGTCGTAAATAGTGAATTTAGTTATTCGAGAATTAGAACGAGGCCCGATAAATTATTGGTGGGCCCAATGAGCCCAATAGGCCTCGATAAGTGGGAATTTAGTGAAAAGCGGGCTTAAGGCCGATTAAGGCCCATTAAGGTGCAATCGGGCCCAATAAGGGTAAACGGGCCCAATGATTTAAATTAAGCCCAGAAAGTAATAGATACAATTAAATTGCATAATATCTGACCTGAGGAATGTTAATACGCAGTTCCGGGCATTGGATTGGAAGCATATCGGACTGCGCGATGGGACTACATTGGAAAAGAAAAAGGTCAGACTCGACGAGAATCGAGGTAAGGGAATTCTGCGGACTGCTAGAGGTAACAGTACGCAATTTTACATTCATATGCAGTCCTTTAAAACTAATTGAAGGGTCTAGAGGTCGAAAAACAATTTTAGTGCCCCGTATGGGCAAAATTACTAAAATACCCTTGCTAAGGGTAAAATTCTAAAAAAATTTAGGAAAAATTGGGAGGAGCAAGAACAAGAGGTTCCTGCTCGTTCTGGAGGTATTTCAATGCATGCATGAGTAGGCTGGCTCACCTTGAAAGAAAATGCATAGCATTGCATATCTTAACTGATGTGATTTCTGTGAAAACTATTTGGAAATAACCGAGCCGCCTACATGTTTTATTTACATGTGACGTGCTAGAGATCAGCTCGCACGATGTTTGACTTGTGTGATGCATGCATTAGTGCTAGAGCGAGAGCTCGCACTAGAGTCTTACATGCATAGGTGCTAGAGTATAACTCGCACCAGATTTCACATGATCTTCATGACAGGGTGCGGAAGTTTAACTCGCACCAGACTTTATAAGATTTTCATATGATTTATGTACAGAGTGCTGAGCATAGCTCGCACTAGTTTTACTGGATTTGTGGAGTAGCGCTGTCTGCCCTTGGAGTCAGCCAAAAGGCCCAACAGGCTCAATAGACCTCTTAAGTAGGGTGAGAGTGAGGGATGAGGTTGGCGGCCTTGTGGAGATGTAAAGCGGGCTCTGCCAAGTTTACTTGATTTGATGAGAGTGCTGAGCATCGCTCGCACTGATTCTTAAGAGAACATACAATGAGCCGTGCTTGGAGCATCGGGTAGACTGTGTGTCACCGATTTAATAGGCTCGCACGTGCGTTTTGAGACATGGCAACGAGTATTGAGTTATGAAAACCTCTGTGGGAAGCAGGCCAATTGGGCTGGAGTACCTAGAGTGATATGGGTCCATGGAGTACGATGTACCGTGCAAGTAGCATGGAGTACGATGTACCGTGGGGTATCTTCGGATGCGGTATCTTTGTGATACAGAGTATCTTCGGATACGGTATCTTTGTGATACGGGGTATCTTTGTGATACGGTATCTTCGTGATACGGGGTATCTTCGGATACGGCATCGACGGATGCGTGAGATCGGATAAGACTGACGGGTTGGATTGACCCACCTCCCGGGCAGTTCCCGATCAGGGTGAGACCTCGCACACTGGGATCCGTGAAGCTAGAGGACTCACGAGGACATATTGGCCAGTCCTGGTTATTACCGATATACAGTATTGCCTAGTCTCGTATCTTGTATATATATACGTATGTTTTCGATACCGATGCTTTTGAGAAATTCTATTTCCATGGTTTTGTGTGAATCAGGATCACCCGAAGGAGGGGTCGAGTCCTGACTTCATTGTGAAATTTTTAAAGAGAAAGAAATGATTTAAAATAATTGCATGTTGAGTTTTCCGTGCAACTTGATTTACATAACATCACAACATCATATCATATGTTTTAAAATGTGTGGAGAAAGGGTGGTTTATGCATGGCACCACGTTCATGTAGGTAGTATGGTTACCTACTTGTTCGTAGGATTGCCTTACTGAGCTTGATGTGCTCACCCCTTTCATTTTCTCCCACAGATGATCTCCAGTTGAAGTTGAGGCGACTCAGTACTGCATTCCGGATATCCGCTGCTGCCCATCAACATAAGGTATATACACTTGTACTTATTGTATCTACATAAGCATAGCACAGTAACATGTTTGTAAGTAACTTTAGGGGATGTATAAATAATATAACAACTATAAATGACTGGAGAAGAAATAAGTACTGGGGTAGATGTATGGTGGGACTGGCATTGACGCACAGCCCAATTAGTAGTGGAGTGTTGGTCACGATTCGAGGACAGGTAAGAATTAAGTAAGAAAATAAATAAAAACGCGAAAAATTCACTCTGATTTTTGGATAGTTGGGTCGTGACAGGTACTGGTTGATATTGATGCTGTGGGGTAAATCCTTGAGACTACTCAGTACCCTCAGTCATATTGTACTGTATCGAGATCCACGGAGTACACTGTACCGTGTGGACGCACATGGAGTACGTTACACCGTGTATTGAGTTTTCAGACTATTGAACTGAACTGTATTGATTGACCGACGGGCTGGACAGACCCATCCCCCTGAGGCGTATGACACTCACGCACACCTAGCCCATGAGGCGTGAAGTCACTAACTATGATCATATGTCGACTGTACTGTTATTGATTGAATCCTACTGTTATTGATTGAATCTCAGCCTAGTTTTAGTAAACTGAATTGTTTATTGATAGAAAGAAAAGTGAATTGAACTGTTTATTGATTGAATGAAACGTTTTAAAGAAACGAATTCAAGTGTTTTACTGTATAGACTAAATAGTAAATGGTTTCATTGTACCGACTCTATTAAAAGCATATGTTTTACGTATGACAAAGTATTATAGTGAAAATGGAGTGAGATTGAAAGTGTTTTTCAAAGAAAGTGCATCGATTGTGAATTGTTTTCAGTATTAATGAATTGAATTATATTCAAGTGTTTTACAGTGTTTTTACAACTGATCATGACATACATTATAAGCATATAAAAAGTATGGTTGTCTATTGCTTACATAAGTTTCTTACTGAGTACTTTAAGCTCACCCCCTACTTTCCTCCACAGAGTCCCATCAGCAGCTTGGACGCTTTCGATAGTAAGGCATGTCGCACAACTATGGTTTCGTGGAGTATTTTTCTGCGTTGAAGGCATACCCAGTTGTAAGAAAGTTCTTTTGTATCTAAAATTTTTATAATTACAAAATGCATACTAGATGCGTATGGAGAATGTGAATATAGTTTGTTTAAATTGTTACTAAAAAAGAAAAATTAATCAGATTGAGTATTGTTTTGACATAATATCGACTTGTAATCCAACCAGAATGTATCTAAATTCGTTATAGTGAAGTTGATTGGATTCGAGCTCAAACATTATAAAATATCATAATTCTTCTTTAACCACTCAACTAAAAGATTATTGGCATCATTATCATCGATGTTGTCATCTTCATCATTAAATAAATAGATTAGAAACATGTTAAAGCATAGGAGCAAACCAAACAGGGTAAGTAATGTTGATGGCATAGTTGGCCGGCCACAATTACTTCATTTCCATGTCATCTACCAGCGATGGTGCAATATTCTTTTCTCATTTATTTCTTTCCTGGCTACTACTTGTTATTCTCTTTAATGCAATTTATTTTGACTACTCTCCCTGAATATAATTTTCAAATAGAAAAAAACAAATCTTGGATCCAATAAACAATCATGTTCACAAATTAATACTAAAAAACTCACTTGTTAAAGATGAGATTTTTTTTTAATTAATTATTTAAATATTTGATTCAATGATACTTATACATACCTTAATTATTAAAGTTTGATTTAACGGTTGTTATTTATTATTAAAAAAATTAATTTCAAAGTTCAATTTTCCCATTATTTCCTATAAATGCCTTTTTTACTTCAGGAATTGGATTTAGATATATTTTCTCTTGATTTAAAAAGTATATAAATTGATTGAATTATATCTATATTTCAAATTATAACAAAGTTTTAGAGAATATTCAATAAAGAAAAGAAAAATGGTGCAACATATCTTTATCAAAGACAATAAATTTTCTTATTTTTTCATCCCTTTCATCAATTTATTTTTATCATTTTCAACAATTAAGCATCCATCATTTTATTAAATTCTTAACATTGACAATCCATCCAAGGAACTTTCCAAAATTAGTTTTACTTTCTCCTTAAATATTGAGTTTTTTAAGAATACACGAATAATTTTTCATTTTTGACAATTTCAAAATCAAATTGACGTATTTTTTTCGATAACATTGAATATAATAGTTCCCGTTCTTAAAAAATCTCAAACTTTTTGCTGGATAATCACAAAATCATCTCCTTCAATTTTTTTTTTCGTAATCTCAAAATTTATTGGCAATCCCAAGAGTAACCTAAACCCAAAATTTGCAGTCTTGTGAATTGGTTTAACAACTTCAATCATCTTTTTCTCTAACATTTTTACTTCTCTTCTCCATAACACCTATATCTCAATAAATAAGTCCAAACTCAATCGTTAACGAAAGAATGAAATCACCTTCAATCTTGTTTTAGCTAAGTATGATTGAATGCAAAATCTATTTCTTTTTAAAGAAATCTTTTGGTTGACTAAGTTTCTCTAAAATGAATAGATTATGATCTTTGTAACATAATTAGATTTAGGAGCCTGTTACGTATGAAGAAGTTATTAATATCGAAAAAGCTAATGATTACTAATTAATCATATTTCATACATTTTAACTTTAATTAACATGACCTTCATATTTGTCTTATTTTACATAATTTATTAATACTTTATTATTTGGAAATTTTTTATGTTTTCTCAAATCCACATTGGTTGAACTCGTAAAAAGCTTTTTTTCATCTCAAGTTATTCAAGAAAACAAGTTGGTTTCATTAAAAGAGCTTAGTCATCATATTAATTTGGTATTTTACGGAAAAAAAAAATTTAAGAGTGTGTTTGGATGAGGAATTTAAGTAGGAAATTCATTTTAATTAGAATATTTAAAAGTATAAAATTTTATTTCCTTATTTAATAAATTTTTTTGAAAATTTTCAAAATTTAGCAGGGATTTCAAGAAAAAATTTGAGATGCAGAAATTCTCTATTGAAATTCCAGATAGTTTTTTTAAATTCTTCCATTTTATAACCATTAGTACTAAAAAAGAATCATATTATTTTAGTTAATATAATATATCTTTTATGCTTGTTTTATCTTATTAATAATATCTACATATTTTACAAATCTATTGTTACCCACATTGCATTTTTTTTTGATATTTTCTTTTTCTTATATATAATATAATTATTTTTTATAATTATTTTTTTGTTTTATCAAATTTTACTATTTAAAAATTCTTTTTAATAAATATTTATCCAAACAAGACTATTATAAATGATAATATTTTAAATGGATGCATTTTAAAATGCCTTTTGTTTTGAAATGCTTCTAAATTTTAAAAATCCCCATCGGAACGCACTGTAAATCTAATATGCTATAGTACCAAAAGAAAGTAAATTTGAAATTATTTAATCTTGTTAAATTATATTTTTAGTTTTTTATTATCATCAATAAAAAATTAAAACAAGTATAATCTAAATTAAATTTAAATATAAATATGAATGTAAATAAAGAAATAAAAGGATAAAATTGGTAAATAAACATACAAATATAACTTAAATTTTTACCAATTATAACAAATTTGGCAATTATTGACAAATGAAATAATGTGACAAAATAATACCTTTTTTTTTGTCACCAATATAGACTTTCGTGACAAAAGTTGCATTGTCATGATATTTTTCATAGTTATCATATATATATATATATATATATATATATATATATATATTTATGACTCTAGAGTGACAATAACATAAATTGTCACCTTATTATTGATATTTTAATTATAACAATTATTATCGTCGTAATTTTATATAAAAACGCGTCTATGAATATCATTATTGTTACGAATATGCTATAAAATTTCATATATTTGTGACGAAAATATCAATCATAATGTTATATGTGACACAATTATATCAACTCCGATGATAGTAATGTAATGTCATAAAAAATTTTCAAATGTCACTGAAGAGAATTAAAGTTTTAATTTTAGGCAACAAAATGTTGAATTTTGCATCGATTTAATTCATCGCCAAACACAATGTCATTTTCACCACTAAGATAAATATCCTTAATTATAGACAACAAACCCATAATCCTTACAAAAAATTTTAAGTGACATGTACATGTATTTAAAAAATTTTATAGTTGCATCACAAATCACAATGATACTATTTTAATGCCACAAAATATTTTTCTTTTAAAATGGTAATGAAATATGTAGTCTTAAAAAATTGTATTAGACATTGCGAATTTTCATGTCTTATTTTGAGAAATTTCTTTAAACGTCTTCAACGGCCCATTATAATAGTTAATAGGAAAAAAAAAGATATTCATCACTATCATTTTTACTTAAATAATCAAATATAAATAATATTGTTTATGCAAAATCCTGTTTAAGTAATTGCATAATGAATAATTCGTCAAGCATTTACATTGGTTCTCAAATGTAGTACCTTCTCTAAAGTCTATAAATGTAAAATGATATAGAAATAATATTGTTCCAAAATTAGTAAAACTAATAGAGTCCATATTCTCTACTAAAAAACTTATAAATAAAATATGATAACATAATAAATTTAAAATTTTGAAACAAAGAGTATTAGAACTAGGAAATAGCCACTACAAATTTGTATGAAGCTCTTAAACAATTCTTGTCTCCAGGGTAATTGTGTTGATGGTAAACTATGTCACCATTAAATTTGCAATAAAAAAAAAATTAACAGATGATAAATCCAACACACATTACATAATAACTTAAATGTAAAACTATAGCAAAATAATAAATTAATATTAAGAAAGATAAGTCCATTAATCTGACAAAGGGTTAGAAATGAAGAAATTTAAAATAAGTGACCAACCCATAAATAAGATCATTTGACAATGAGTATAAAAGCAATTCACCAAGCTAGATTTTCAAGTCCACAAAGCATCAACCTTAAGCAATTCGCCAAGCTAGATTTTCAAACCCTAACATAAAACACAAGTATAAAAGCAAAACAGAAGAACATGCACGGACATATAAATCGTTTGACAATGAGTATTAAAAAACAGAGAATAAAATATGAAAAAAATGGTTGAATCATATTTTCTCTATTAATTTACTTGAATTTATAGATCTCTTCTAAGAAACTGAGAAAGACAACTAATCTTCTTAATTAAGAGGAAAATAAAATTGATTCCTAAGATTTCTCTTCCAGCCCCCAAATCTCTCAACTAACTAAATATAACACAAAATCAAATATGGTACATAATTACAAAGATTCTAGGAAATCTTTCAACAAGTATGATACATAAACAATGACGTATTAAAGTATATACCTTAAAATGTAGGTTTCATAGCTTATGTAATAGCAGATCAGTACATATTTTCAAAGTTACTCAACGGAAATTTAAACCAAAAAAAGAAATCGAGACCTAAGATCAACTTTCTATTAGTGTATGTCATAGAACTAACTCACTTGGTTTGAGACATGGTACCATAGCAAAACATGTTAAGGAAGTGACATGAAAGGTTTCTCATCACCATCTTAATTGGATTTTACTAGGACATAATGACTACAAGATGATATGAAGTTTATGGAACAACAAAAACATTGCAAGGAATTTGTAATGTAGTCACAATTATGAAAATCTTTATGCATCAAAACTTAGTTCTTAAAAACTGTTTTTGGTTATTGTACTGTCGAGATAGGGAATTGACAATGCTCAAAGATTGGTACATGCTAAGCCTCCTTATTTATGAAGTAAACAATCGATCTCATTAATTGAAATATGGTGATATTTGAGTATAGAATGTGCGTAATTATTAGAAAACAAGTTCACTGAATATAATCCAGAGTGAGAGTTCCATTTAGTGGTGTCATTTAAGAGTTTATGGAATATACTCCTATATGTTAGTAGTGCAAGTGATCCTCTGACTTGAGATATAGATTATCTTATATGTGTTTCATCATGATTTGATTTCATTCTTTAAGGGTTTGGATTTTTAAATGTCTAAAACAGGTGCTTTTTGTTATGACTTGAAACATACAAGTGTAAATGAATAACTAAGATGAAAATTCATCACCCATGGTGACTTAAGGGGATAATATCTCATGTATCATAATTTGTATTAACTTATAAAGTTTTTGGTCAAAGCATTCAGGTTGCATGATGGACACAAGAAGACCGCAGCCATAGTACGAGAGCTACTCAAGGAGCTTGGACTTGAGCAAGTTCACAAAGTTAGAATCGGTCGATAATCAAATTGTGGCATTTCAGGTGGGGAGAAACGTACTCTCAATTGGATTGGTCCAATTCATGACACGGCTGCTCTTTCGATTGATGAACCAAGTATCAACATCAAGATTGAATTCAGCATCAGCCCTTGATGTAGCATTGTTGCTAAAATCCATGGCTTTTAAAAAAAGCAAGACAATTGTTTTAACAATCCACCAACCTGGTTTCCAAATTCTCCAATTGTTTGACCAAGCTTTGCTGTTATCAAATGGAACTGTTCTTCACCATGGATCCCTGCATTTCCTCGAGCAGTGTCTACAATTTGCAGGTCATTCCATCCCTCGCCATGTTCATGATCTCGAGTTTGGCATTTAAGTGACAGAAGCCCTGGTCATAGACACTGAAGAAAGTGAAGAAGAAGAGAATGCTAATGTAGAAAAAGATTTTGAATATATTAGAAGAAATCTTCAGCAAAAGAAATCAATATTTGTTGCGCCAACCCTCAGTTCAAGGAGGTTCTGATATTGGGTCAGATATTTATTTTCCAGTAGCATTTACAAAACAAAACAGCTTTACATAGCAAAAACGGTAAAAGGAGAACTTGCTGGGATTGTGCTTGGCACTGTATTCATGAATGCAACTAGTGACTCAATAAGATTTAAGCTAGAAACACAAATTGGCCTACTAATTTATTTGCAAGAGGGAAGAATTTTGACGAGAGAAACCTCTAGGGGAGCTTATGGAATCTATCATGCCATATCAAACACAATGGTATTCCCTCCTTCCCCATAGGCTGAGGAGGGAATCAAGAATCAATGGGCTTCTTTATTTCTCACTGGTGGTCTGGACTATCATTCTAATGTCAATTTTTTTTTTTGGTAGCATTTTTCAGTGCGCTAGTTCCAAATTTCATCACGAGTACATCTCTGATCTCTAGCCTCATTGGATCCCATCTGAGTGTCTTATGCCAAATGAGTATGGAGGAGAGATGCTTGAAGATTGTGGAAGACAAGTGCGATCTCTATGGTGGAGGGTTTTGATGCATCAAGGTCTTAAAGAGTCACAGAAATGGAGTAATATTGTCGTCATGTTGAGTTTCATTATTGGGTACACATTTCTGAGCATTCTGATTTTGGGTTACATGTCCTATAGAACAAAATATTGAAGAGCCTTCAGCAGCCAAATGTGAAACACTAGAATAGCTGCTTCTTTCATGCTTTTTTATTCAGCATCACATTTATGATAATTAATAAAATATGCATGCACTTTTATAGCTTTCATTTGAGTTTAGCTGTTCAAAATGCAAACAAATTATTCAACTCAACACTAAATCTGGAGTTTAGCAATTTGTGATAAATTCAGATTAATGAAATTAAAAGAAAAAAAAGTTTCAAGGACTTATAACTCTAACATGCAGCTACCTTAATGTGCTAGTGTACTCAACACTGTATTGGTAGCTGCTGGCTCTCTAAATCATCAGCTGAAAATTCAAAGATATTATCACTGTTATTGAAACTCTTGCAAAGTTTTTAATTGAAATAACCCTCCCTATTAATAACTATTTTTGGAATAACTCCCTAAAAGAAAAAAAAATTATATATATATATATATATAATATTTGAAATATTATCATGATTCAATGGATATTGCACCATAGTAAGCAGGCATTTCAGTTACCAGCAAGAATCAACAGCACTGTTTTCATGCACATGGTTCAATATCCAGCAAACTAGAATGCAGAATTACATAGGACTCATAAAGTCCAAGCACTTCCGAGTTCCCATTAGAAAATGAATTTTACATCCTCAAAAGTAGAAAAGAAAAAAAAGGAAGAAGAAACAATATATGTATTCAGATAGTCAGCAAACTTGGTCAGTCCTATTTCCTAATAGTAACAGGGGATAATGGCAGCGTGGGACAGGAAGTGTGATTGTTATACTATGATATAACAGTGTTAAACCTGAGGGGGAAAGGATCACAAAGATGTGGGTGAAAGAACTACATCGAAAACTATTTTAACCATGCTGCTCTCTACTCGAAAATGGAGGAGGGCTGACATGCTGAAGAAATAATATCATTGTAGGAGGATAATCCTAAGCATTACCTGGCGAGTGTTCCCCTCTATTTTAATTACATCTTATTCCAAATATTGAACTCCCTCTCAAAGTTGTATTTATCCAAGGCAATAAAAGCAGTTAGCAATGCTCCATATAGTTTCATGGGCTCACAGTTTTAATGATGCTTTAGGGGTTTTATCAGTGTACAATGTTGAAGCATGCACTATTATGACTCCATAGCTTGGTTCCCAGATATTGAACAGTAATAGTCCCAAAGTAGTAGCTCCAGAAACAGCTATGATAATACCCATTGAGAAAACCGTATTAGCAAGGAACTGAACTTTCTAGAAAGGGTTTTGGTTTTCATTACTCTGTGAATAGCATTAGTAGAGTAACAATATAGCTTAGACAAGCATTTGATGTGAAAGAGTACCAAGTTCTTGATTGCTAAACATAACAGCGTAGGACAAGAGCAAAGTAAACATTAATTACTGCTAGTAAAACTATAAGAGGCATTCTCAATGCACAGGTTTACAGAAACCTAAAGGATTCTACATCAAAAGGCTCCTAAAGCAATGCAGTTGTGTTACATTTCATTTGAAATCAGGGCCAGGGCATCAAATTAATCAACAGGTAGAAGCAAGAATGCAACTTTGTTTGTTCTCTTATAGATTTTGAGCTCCACATATGAGTTCCAGTCAAAAAGATTGCACATATGGTATTTTAACAAGCAAAAAAGAACAAAAAAAAAAAAAAAAGAAGAGCTAAGCAATTTGGCATGAGTGCTTCTCAGCTTGTACAGGTTTCTTGATCCTTAAGATAAAATAAATCCAATCCTATCCCATTTATGCCTGATAAAGAGTATAATAGTAAATATGCTAACGGCAGTAGCTGCATGGTAGCAACTTCTTAAAAAATTAATTGCAGCTTTGATACCAAGAAGAATTTTCTTCTGATTCGAAACTGACTTAAATTTTCAGATGATGGCATTTTCTTCATTACAAAGCAGAATGTACCAGTACAACTTAGTGCACTCCTGCGTACCTTTTCAAAAATTTCAGGTTTGACGATTACCAAGTGCTCTGTATTCAAATTCAGGCATATGAGAAATGTCCACTCATCTAACCACTTTGGGAATTAGTACTCACTGTATCCTGCCAAAATTCTCTGCCATACCATCTAACAAAGGATATTATAGATTTTTCTGTACCCTTCCACCTTACCAGCTCATAAAAGATATTATTGATTTTCCTGTACCCTTCCACCTTATTCTCAAATATGACTTTTTCCTTGTGTATTCTAACAACACCATTTCCAGGTTCCAATACTTCTTAACCTCAATAGCTAAGCACCTTCATTTTCCTCTGCATCTCATGTCTCCTTTAGTGAAAACTCCAGATGAACATTAAAACTCATTATTCCTAAATGTGAGGTGGAAGGTAAACATCTCAATATATTCACCGGGAAAATGTTTAAACAAAACTGATATTGTTCTCTGCTTCTACGTCTACTGTGCATATTGTCTTTGTTTGTCTTTGGGAAAAGTAATTAGTAGCTATCTAACAAGATATATACTAATTTCCTAATGGCAGTTCAGTTGAAGGTGCAAGGGGACTCTATTGCCTAAGGCACAGAACACACACACACAGAGAAACAACAACAACAACAACAATTTGCCCAAGTCAAGCCAGCTTTCTCTCTCTTGATCTCTCCCTCGTTCATACAGAAAGAAACATAAATGAATTTAAAAATATAAAATTTTGTTAAATAACGTTAAATGGATTGATCAGTTTCACTTTTCTAATATGTTTGAAAGATCAATCATTGTCGTAATTAAGTACAAGTTATCTTCCTTCACTAGCTCGATCCTTTCTATTTCTTCACTTCTATCTCAACAAGAAGTTCTGCATTCAGTACATTCCCATTTTCTTTCAATTTTGTAAAGAGAGCTGGTATACACATTTTTACCAATAATATTCGAGTTAGTAATTACGAACTAGAAACTAAAGGGACACTCAAGTCATGCATGCTTTTTATGTACCTTTTAAGTAAAAAAAAAAAAAAAAAAAAAAACGAGGCACCCTGCCTAACGGATGCATGGCACTTTTTTATTTGCAGTGCACCTTAGCAGCTGCCACATGCTTTGAAAACACTGCTTAATGAGCTTCCTGAATTTCAAGGTTCCCAAAGCATATGTAATCTAATTTGAGAGGAAGCTGGGTAATAAACATCTTCCTAGAGTATCCTATTATACATAAATAAGATTTATATCACAAGGACTATGACGGTATTTACGAAAATAACTATAAAGTATCTTGTTCTATAAAAACTATAAAGTACCTTGAAGCAAAGAAAAGACAAAATTTGTCTCTGATTCACTATTATCCAAATTAAAGAAGAACATTGACAAAATAACTCCCAACTACAAACTTACATTATGATAGAACTTGCCCCTTTTACATCTTCTATGATTTATATTACAGCAGGTACCAGTTACCTATAATCCAGTAATGAGATATCTGGGTATATAAATCCTCAGTTTATACAGCAGATGAAACGAAAGCATTAACAGATTCACACACACACACAAACACACACACACACATATATATATATATAGCATGCCAATGACTATGGACATAATAAGTTGCATTCTAAAGAATCAAACCACTTCTAAGTAATTTTTTTATCTCACCAAAGATATGTAGATGAAGAAGATAATGAAGAATTGAATAAAGAAACCCTTCTCCTCTTGTTTGACAGTGTAGCTCTAAAGGAAGATTCCTCTGAAGCAGAAAATTTATCAAGTACAGACCTAAGTGTTTGGTCTAGAGTGCTTGTAGAAATCCTTACTGCAGCATCTTTAGAGTCCCACTCTTTGCAGCTAGCCACCAGAAAAACATTCTTCATCCTTCCTTCCCAAATTGCCATCTCTGCTTTCACTATTATCAAATGGAGGGCAGCAAGTGCTTGTCTCAAATCAGACAAAAGTCCAGGTTTATAATCACAACACAAAGATGCCTTAATCAAACAATGGTTTCCATCCATTTCATCCTCCTGCTTTTCCACTCTCACTTCGTCAGTGTCCATTGGTATTAGAATATCTTTACTAGCGTCTTCTGCATTCTTCTTTAGCTCTCTCAAATGTCCAATCACCTCAGCAAGTAATGATGCTTTGTCCATCTGTGAGTTCGAAACAGATAATTCAGCAAAGCCAACTAAAGAACTAAACTAACTCACCTGTTAAAGACTTTATAACTAGAACTCAAATCATTAAGAACTATCAACATCAAGTGGCCCCAATTTTTCCAACAAAGCTACCAAATGATTCAATTAACAAGAATAATCTAGGTCAAAGGGTCAAAAATGCCCTCGAGGAAAAAAGGTTTAGCGTTTGAGCATTTATGTTTTTTTTTTGGGGCAAACAATTGAGCCCTTAAATTTTAATTTTCACTCAATTGAGCCATTTTCATAATGAAAACCATTGTGTTTTTGGCCACGTGTAATGGAAGTCATGTATAGACGTAATAGTTTTCATCCATAAAAAGGCTCGATTGAATGAAAATTGAAATATAAAGACTTAACTGATTGCGAAAAAGAACATAAAAGTTCAATTGTTAAATTTTTTTTTTTCAAGGGCTTTTTTTGACCCTTTAATTAATAATCAACTAAAGATCGAGTATTCTAGTAGTATTGGACAGACCAGGGCAGTATATATAAGCCTTTTACAGTCTATTTATCCGAGAAAAAAAGAAAAAAGAAAAAGAAGAAGCCTTTCATAGCCTATCTTACTAACTCATGTATCAACACCAATAATCACTAAACAATAGCATTTAGCAATCACCGTTTCTTTACATTTTTTGTAAACTATCCAATTCTGATCAAGTCCAAAAATGTTGAATCCAATACTGCTAAAATTGATATTGAATCAATCAAACAAGAAAACTACCGTCAGCCAATTACCATTTCTACCATACATTTTTTTTTTCTCTTTTAATGACCATTTACCAAAATCTTATGCATACAAAGATAATTATTTACCTTCTTTGCCCCCGGTACCAGGTCACGGAGTGTATCGAAGTGAGTATTAATCCTGGCTCGGCGCCTCCTCTCAGCCTCACTGTGGTTCTTCAAAGCAGCCATATTTCTCTCGGCTGACATCCCCTTCCTCGGCAGGTTCATTGTAGCCGGCACAAGCTCTCCTCTCTCACTATCCAAAACTAATGAGGAAGAGGAAGAAAAAGAAAAGGACCCATTTCTTGTTTTCCATTGACACCCTGAATTCACCCAAAAACCAGAGGTATAAGAGTTGGAGCTATGAGAAAACGGATCTATGCTGCCAAAAAGAAAAAGCAGTCAATACGATAAATGCAATTGCAAAGCTTATTTATGAGTTATTCTTGGTTTTACTTGTTTGCGAGTGTAACTGCGTATGTTCCATTTGAGGCAAAACGAGAAAGCTGTTTCTTAAGAAAGAAGACCGAAGAGGGATTGAAAGGGAAAGTGGCTGATGCCTACATTTTCATTTTCATATCTGTCCCTATAATTTATAAACCGACCGAGCAAGTGACAAAGTCTTACAATATGGTCATTGGTCAATGGTCATTGCCCAATGCCCACTTCAAAAGCTAAGGCGAAGCTGATTGAAGAGTTGGGAAATTTTCAAAAGGGGCATTGGAACAGTAACATTTAGGGCAAACGCGTTTTTATTTATCGAAAAATAAATGAAAATTTTTTAAATCACTAATAAGAAAATGATAATTATCATTTCACCTTTACTGTTATTTCAAGAAAAAAAAATCTCTTTTCTCCCTTTCTATCTCTGTCTAATTTAACATTTCTCATTATTTTTCTTCATCATTTACCTTCATTTCCTTTCGTTTCAAATTAATACATACATCAAACAAAAAAAAAAAGTTAAAATCCTAAAATTTGATCTCCTAGCCATTCGAAATGAATGATCTAAAAAATATTGATACTCATATACCTTTTAAAAGGTAATTGATTACTTACATGAAAAAAGCTATAACAACATTGTATAGTTCTTGATTTCCACATGTACATCATAAAATATACATATGACTCCAAAAACATAAGGATTTTTGAATCACTTCATATATTAATCGAATACCTTTTCAGACAAACTCTTCACAAAACAACTGAGAAAAGATATATGTATTTGAATACACATTAAGAAGAAATTGTTCATAGTCAAACATTGTTCAGAAAAGAGGATATTAATAAATGAATGTCTTTACTTTGAGAAAGTAAGCAATTGATCTCATAAGTTGAAGAATTGATATGTTTAGACTAACATTGTAGGTTCAAGATACATAAAAACTCCAAAGATCTGGTAGGATACATCATGTTCCAGAGAGATATGAATTTCTCTTAAAATAAAAAATAAAAGGATATATTGCTCATCGGCTTACTAATTATAAAGAAGCAAAATCCAGCATTGATTCTTCCAAATGGTTAGAGGCTATGAAATCTGAAATAGAATCCATAAAGGAAAACTAAATATGAACTTTGATGGACCTACCCAAAGAGATAAAGCCTATAGGTGCAAATGGGTCTTTAAAAGAAAAATTGACATGAATGGTAATGTACAAACATACAAAGCAAAATTAGTTGCTAAAGGTTATAATAAGAAGGAAGGAATTGATTATGAGGAAACCTTTCTTCGGTAGCTATGTCTAAATCTATTAAGATTGATTATGAGATCTGGCAAATGGATGTAAAGATTATATTCCTTAATGGGAACTTGCAAGAGGATGTGTACATGACGCAACCTGAAGGATTTACATCAACGTAAGATGCTCATAAAGTATGCAAGCTGGAAAGATCAATTTATGTCTTAAGCAAGCATCGAGGAGTTGGAGCATTCATTTTGATGAGACAATCAAAAAGTTTGATTTCATTAAAAACTAAGATAAACAATGTGCGTACAAGAAGGTTAGTGGGAATACAATTATATTCCTAGTGTTATACCACTTGGTTACTGACAACCTATCAAACACATTGGAAACTATGATATTGACAATCTTCACTCTTTGCATTAAGAAATATAATGGGTATTTGAATTACTTTATTCAATATTTGAATTTCTATGTTGATTTTATGTAAGAAATTATAGGTATTCCAATTGGGTTATAAAGGAAATTGAATAACATTTTTAGGGAGTTGTAAAATGGTGTACTTCCTTTAAGTCCAACATATATATCATTCAATTGTAATGTTTACAATTAAAATATAAGAAATGGAATTTGAATTTCTTGACAAGGTATTTGAATACCTAATTAAACACACTTTCATAAGACTTTTGAGCAAAATATTGCAATATGCTAGATATTCTCAAAACTGGGAACCTCACGACCTATCAAATACTACAGGGATATTAACAACCTATCAAACACATTGGGAACTTTTCTAGGATACTGATAGACTTCATATGAACGCATTGGAGGTTGCTCTCAAATTCCTGTTATAAAAGGTTATGTTGTTTGTATCCTGAGTACTTCAAAAGAGAGAAGAGTAAACACTTCTTCATAAAAAAGATGAAGAAGGTGAAAACATAAATTCTAAGTACATCTCAATCACCAAGGGCATAAAGACAAGAGTGAAAAGCCAATTATTGCTTGGGTTATCGTTGAAATTTGTGTTCTCACCTTCCCCTTTTCTATGTGAAGGAATAAAAGGTAATTCATTAAGCACTCGTAGAAGAAAAATGTGACAATACATATTCTAGTGGGAAGTTTAAGAACGCAAGGGCATTGAAGCCCATTGCTACCTGAGTTTCCCTTGAGATATGAATTATTAGCTTCTCCTTTAATATGGGGAGGAAAAGAAAACAAACACTTAAAAAATGACCTTTATTTGGAGGAGGTGACAATACAAAGTTCTATTGGCAATTTAATAATGCAAGGGCATTAAAGTCCATTGCTGTTTGAATTGCAAGATAAACTTTGTATTGTCAACTTCTTCATTGACATGGGAAGAAAAGGATCCCATTCTCCAATTGTATTGGTTTTATTATTATTATTTGTTTGTATTAATATTGCAAGTTTCCTTTTGTTTTTTCTTTCTAATGCAATTGGAGAAGACTTACACATCTTATATTCATACTTTTTTTTAATATTATCTTTTCATATTTTAGTTCATATTATCCTTTGGTCGTAACTGTGCTCAAATGCCACAGAAGCATAATGAATTGCTTATATTTTTTTCATTGAACTTATTACCTTCATCAATATTGAATTCCATTTGTTGTGTATTTGGATTCTCACTAATATATTTTCAATTTTCAATTATAATTTCATTTATGGTGTACAAATCTAATTCGTTAGACGTACATATCTTAAGACACCTTTGTCGTAGGCATTGTCCTTAAGTTATAATCGAATTCTCGGACTAAGATATTCGTATTCCATTGTGGGGGTTTTTTTTTCTCTTTTGAATTTCACAAACCATTAAAAATATAAGTTATAAAAGGTATTTGATTAGCCTTAAATAGTAAATCAAATAATTTTCTAGAAAGTTATTTAAGAGATGTACATATTCCAATCTCACATGTATATAGTGGCTAGCAATATGTACAACTCTAAACTAACAGAGGGAATTCCAATTTCGTTAATGGGAAATTTGAATATCTAACTAGACAAACTTTCTTAAGAAACTTACACAAAATAAAGTTATTCAAATATATGCATATTCTCATTACTAGATACCTTTGTAAATTGAAAATACATGTACTCGAATTCCTATTAAAAGATATTTGATTAACAAATTGAACATGGATTTGTCTTGAACATGTATTCAAATTTTGGGACAGAGATATTTGATTCCTTCATTATTTTTTGAATTGGAAGAAGCGTAGATGTATTGGTACATCTTTTCTAAAGAGAAATCATAAAAAATATGCATATTAGTTATAAATTTCTTGCCAGAGTAATCAATTCATGATGTACCTAAATTCATATGAACAAAGTTATGACATTATGAATATAATAAAATATTTTAGAAATTTGATTACTTTATGTATGGATTCGAATATAGGTGTATATATATATATATATATATATATATATATTATAATATAGGCAATCGAATTCTTGAAATTTGGTTCTTTTCTTTACAAAAGACTTTATCCTTTTAATTTATTTGAATTCCTACATATGGGTATTCGAATTTCCATATTGATTTTTTTGATTTCGGGAAACTATTGAAAATATAACTTCATAAAATATAGGTATTCGAATAGGCTTATAAAGGAAATCAATTAGTTTTTCTATTGTTGGCTCTACCGAGAGAGGGGGGTGAATCCGTTTTCTAACGATAATGGTAAATTTAAACTTAATTGAATCTAATTGCAAGTAATCAAAGAATAATCAATAAAATGTAGTGCAATAAATTAAAGGAGATAAGGGAAGGAAACAACAAACTCAGTAGTTTATAGAGGTTCGGCTAATCTCTTGCCTACGTCCTCTCTTCTTAACCTCCTTGTCAAGAGCTTTCTTTCACTATATCAATAGCTGATACAAACTCCCTTTTTCAGGTTAAAGAATAACCTCTCTACCCTTTTTACACAAACAAATATTCACCCTTTGCAAAGTTATCTCACAGAGGAACTTTCATCTTCTCTCTTGAATTAAGGATGAATACAAAGTGAAGCTTTCTTTTGAGGGTAGGAGAAAATAGCTTCTACACAAGGATTTTTACAACAATGTCAATAAATGATGCTTGAAGACAAAAAGAATGTTGGAAAAGATTTCTTGAGAATATGCAGAATTTACAGCAATAGTGTCTTCTTTTTCAGTGTCTTCAATGCTTGATTTTATACAGTAGGATTGGTAGTTGGAGCATTTAATGCTGTTTTTCCTGTTGAAGATTTTGTAGAAAGAGCCGTTGGGAACCTCCAGTAGAGTACCAGATTGATCTCCCATCATGACCAGATCGATCTCTTAGTTTAAATTCCTGCAATTACAAAGCAACTTGAAGCATAGAGATCGATCTCATATTTGTAGAGATCGATCTTATAATTTGAAAATGTTAGTGAAGATCGATCTGTCGAACCATCAGATCGATCTTCTAATCTCTCTGTTTGAGGCAAGATCGATCTCCAGATCAATCTAGCAAGTATTCTCATAGAAAGGAGATCGATCTCTAATCACCCTAGATCGATCTCCTAAACTCTCTAACTTTGAGGAGATCGATCTCTATACACAGGAGATCGATCTCATAAACTCTTTGTTTGAACATAGATCGATCTACAGATCGATCTAATACCTTTAGCCTTTGTCTTAAAGGAGATCGATCTCTTCCTAGACTTGATCGATCTCTTAGGCAATCTTGTAATTTACAGATCGATCTCTTAACCCCTTCAGATCGATCTCAGCTTCCTCAAACATCCTATATAGCTCTTTTGGGTTTAATCCTTAGCAGATCGATCTCATATTCTTATGAGATCGATCTCTCATACTTGAAAACCCAGGAGATCGATCTCTCATCTCATGAGATCGATCTCTCAACCTTAAATACTTAGTTTCTGGTACTGATATGTATTTAAATAAACTCTAAACATGTTTAAAGCACTTCTAAGTTTATAATGTTCAATATTAAATTACTGTTTTGTCATTTCAAAATATATTAACTTAACAATCTTCCCCTTTTCGATATGACAAAACTAATTTTATAAACATGTTTAATTACCCCCTTAGCATTATGCATCTAATCCTTTTGGTTTCAAAAACTCCCCCTTAATGTAAGCTCCCCTTAACTCCCCCTTAATTTAATCTCCCTTTAAACATGTTTTTTAACATATTCTTCTCCCCCTTTTTGTCATAGCAATGGCAATAAAGGCATTAAAACCAGGTATCATAAATTAAGAAAGTACTAAGCAGAACACATGTCCACAAATGATCAATCATGTCATTTCAAAAAATAAACATTCAAACAAATATGTCTCAAAATATCAACATAGCCTATCAATCTATCATCTAGAACAATCGAATCAAGCATCCCCTATGGCGGAGGAGGAAATCACTCCAGAAGTTCCTCGACTCGAGTGCGGGTAACCTGCAACTCATCGAACATAGCCTGCTGTGTGGCATGAAGGCTTACAACACCTTCATCCATCTTTCGGTTAAGCTCCATAACCATGACCATAATTGATTCTAGCCCGTTGGATGATGAGGCAGGTGTAGAAGGCTGAGCAGTTGACGACGAAGGAACCTCAGTAGTCAGGGTGGTAGGCTCAGCGGGTAGGTCTTTTTCCATGGCTGCCTCAGAATGAGTTTCTCGTTTCTTCCTCCATTGCCCTTGAAAGTCCTTGTAGTACCAAATATGGTGAAGTGTGCCAATGTTCAAGACGCTCTTTGCAGAAGGTACTTCACCGGTCTCACAGGAACAATCGACCCCGAGTCGTTGGAGTAGATATGCAAGCGGTTGTGGGAAAACTATTGTGGAGGCTTGTCCTCGCACGATTTTCAGTCAGTCTTAGTAAATGAAGTGGATTAGATTTGGTTTTTGGTTTTGAGATGTGTGAAGGTAGTGGAGCCAAAAACGATCTAGTTTCCTGACTGTGGAGTGGCGGGTACCGAAGGGTATGAGGTTCCACGAGATTATAAGGTAGAGTAACCTAGGGTGCATCGGTACGTCACTCGCCTTATCCCCAGGGAGGTTAAATTCTAGAGGTACCTCCTCCTCTTCATCAGTCAACCCATCATCTTCAATGCCAAACACTCGGGCTAATAGGGTTGTGTTTACAGAAATTGTTTTAGCCATGACAAATGTTTTGAACCCTAGAATCTTGCAGGTATCATCAGGGTCGTATATGAGCTCAACGTTAGAGAAGAAGGCCCTAATGATGTTTGGAGGTGCCGGGGTGTTTATCTTAAGGAGTGGAAGCCAACCAAACTCTTCTATTTTTGACAGATAGGGGAAATCAATGCTATTTAGGAAGGAAAAATCAATTATTCGCTAGTGCTTTATTGGCATGGTTATGAAATACTCTTCATATCGTTTCCTTTTTGCAGGTGTTTGAAAACACCTGCTAAAGGTGGTGGCAGAAGAGGGATGAGCTGTTTGAGGTTGGGAGGATGACCCTCTATCAACATTTGATGTTGGTCTAAGTGGTTTGGTTCTAACTCTCTTAAGACGAGGCATGATTGTAGACTAAAATTTTAGCTAGACACACTTTAAGATTGTTTTGCACACCCTAGGCAACAGTTCTCTAGAAACCTAGGCAATGGAACAGTTTTAGAATTGCCCTAATGATGATTTCAGCAAAAACAAAGAAATTTTTGAAGAAAATTCAACAATATAGGTTACTAAAACACAGATTGATGAAAAGATTTGGCAAGAACCTTATCGAGATCGATCTGGGAGTGAAAATCGAAAGAGGAGGCGCGACAGAGGGTTAGGGATTTGAAGATTTGGGATTTTAAAATTTGGAGATTTTAAAGCAGTATTTATAGTCCAGGTCTAAGGAGATCGATCTGTCGAGGTATCAGATCGATTTGATATTTCCAGAAACTTGAAGAGATCGATCTGATGTTTCAAGGGATCGATCTTTAAAATACAGAAGCTTAAGGAGATCGATCTGCCAAATGCAGAGATCGATCTGTTCAATACAGAAGCTTAAGGAGATTGATCTTATGGGATAGAAGATCGATCTGTTTAGCTAAACCTTACTGCTTTAGGCTAATTTGGAGCATAAAGATCGATCTATAGTGATAGGAGATCGATCTCTCATACTTTTTTCCCAGAAAATGAATTGAAAAATCAGTTGAAAATTACTTTGAGATCAAAGTTCTGAAGGGAATAAATATCAAGGAACATTCATGAGTCCTAATTCACCTCTAAGAACATAGAACCTATCTCTATCAAGAGGTTTGGTGAAGATATCAGCTATTTGATGTAAAGTATCAATATATTCTAGAATTATATCTCCTTTTTGTACATGATCTCTAAGAAAATGATGCCTAATCTCAATATGCTTAGTTCTAGAGTGTTGAATTGGATTTTTAGAGAGATTAATGGCACTGGTATTATTACATTTGATTGAGACTTGCTTCATGTCAATACCATAGTCTTTCATTTGTTGTTTAATCCAAACCACTTGAGCACTATAACTACCAGCTGCTATATATTCTAATTCTGTTGTGGATTGTGCTACACTATTTTGTTTCTTAGAGAACCATGAGATTAATCTATTTCTTAAGAATTGGCATGTTCCTGAAGTGCTCTTTCTATTTATTTTACAACCTCCAAAATCTGCATCAGAAAAAGCATGAAGAGCAAAGGTGGAGTCCTTAGGGTACCAATGTCCTAGAGAGGGAGTGTCTTTGAGATATCTAAAGATCCTTTTAGTGGCTAGTAAGTGTGACTCCCTAAGAGAAGATTGAAATCTAGCACATAGGCATACACTAAACAGAATATCTGGTCTACTTGCAGTAAGATAAAGTAATGAACCAATCATAGACCTATATAGTTTAGTGTCTACACACTTACCACTTTTATCTTTATCAAGCTTAATATTGGTACCCATTGGAGTTGCTTGAGGTTTGCAGTTATCCATTCCAAATCGTTTGAGCAAATCCTTAGTATATTTAGCTTGTTTGATGAAGGTTCCATCTTTAGTTTGCTTCACTTGAAGTCCCAAGAAGTAGGTGAGTTCTCCCATCATGCTCATTTCAAATTCACATTGCATGATCTTAGCAAACTCTTGACAAAGAGATTCATTAGTTGATCCAAAAATAATGTCATCTACATACACTTGAACAACTAGTAAATCTTTATTTTTATTTTTGATAAACAAAGTAGTATCTACTTTTCCTCTTGAAAATCTTTTTTCTATTAAGAACTTTGACAGTCTTTCATACCATGCTCTAGGAGCTTGTTTTAAACCATAAAGTGCCTTAGAAAGTTTGAAAACATGTTCAGAAAATTCAAGACTTTCAAAACCGGGAGATTGCTCAACATAAACTTCTTCATTGATGAAGCCATTCAAAAATGCACTCTTTACATCCATTTGATATAATTTGAAGTTTTTGTAGCATGCAAAGGCAAGTAGCATTCTTATTGCTTCTAATCTAGCTACCGCTGCATAAGTTTCATCATAGTCTATTCCTTCTTCTTGCCTATAGCCTTGTGCAACTAGTCTAGTCTTGTTTCTTATGATCACACTATTTTCATCCATCTTGTTCTTGAAGATCCATTTAGTTCCAATTATAGAGTGATCACTAGGTCTAGGAACTAGATTCCATACTTTGCTTCTTTCAAATTGATTTAGTTCTTCTTTCGTGGCTAAAAACCAATTATTGTCATCTAAAGCTTCATTAACATTCCTTGGTTCAATTTGAGATACAAAGGCTATATATTGACATACATTTCTTAGAGAGGACCTTGTTCTAACTCCAAGAGTTGGATCACCTACTATTTCATAATCTTTGACATATCCTAATTCTCTTGGTGCTCTAGACTCTCTTTCTAATATTTCTAGTTCTTCTTCATCCTCTTTATTAATGTCAAGTTTCTCTAATAGATCATTCTCTATGTTTGAGGTTTCTTTCAAGTTCTCATCAAATATTTCAATATCCTCATCATTGGTTGAACTTTTAGATATATCATTTGACTCGTCAAATATTACATGTATTGATTCTTCAACCATCAAGGTTCTTTTGTTATATACTCTATATGCCTTTGAATTCAAGGAGTAGCCTAAAAAGATTCTCTCATCACTCTTAGCATCAAATTTTTCTAAATTGTCTTTTCTATTATTTAAGACAAAGCATCTACAACCAAAGGGGTGAAAATAGCTAATATTAGGCTTCTTTCCCTTGTAAAGCTCATAAGGGGTTTTCTTTAAGATTGGTCTAATCATGGCTCTATTAATGATATAGCAGGATGTATTTATAGCTTCAGCCCAAAAATATTTAGGTAAGTTATTTTCACACAACATTGTTCTAGCCATTTCTTTCAATGTTCTATTTCTTTTCTCAACTACCCCATTTTGTTGTGGTGTCCTAGGGGCTAAAAAATTATGACTAATTCCTTGATCATTGTAATATTCATCAAATCCAATATTTTCAAACTCCTTGCCATGATCACTTCTAATACTAGTTATAGTGTAACCTTTTTCATTTTGGGCTACTTTTGTATAGACAATGAATATTTCTAAGGCTTCATTTTTTCCTCTTAAGAAGAACACCCAAGTGAACCTAGTGTAATCATCTACAATCACAAACCCATAATGCTTGCCACCTAGGCTTGTAGTTCTAGTTGGTCCAAATAGATCTAAGTGAAGTAATTGGAGAGGCCTAGTGGTTGATACACTATGTTTAGGTTTAGATGTTGTCCTTTTATGTTTTCTTTTGACACAAGCTTCACAAATTTTGTCATAGTCAAAGGACAACTGAGGTAATCCTATAACAAGGTCTTTTCTAGTTAGCTTAGATAATACATGCATGCTAGCATGACCTAGTTTTCTATGCCATAACCATGGTTCTTTTTCTTTATCTATCATAAGGCATACATTTTCACTTTTAAGTTCATTTAGATAAACAATGTATATGTTACCTTGTCTATGACCTAGAAAAAGAATTTTATTAGATTTAGGATCTATAACATGACATTTCAAGCAATCAAAAATTACTTTGTAACCTTTGTCACAAAGTTGACTAATACTTAGCAAATTATGTTTTAGACCCCTAACAAGTAAAACATTTTCTAGTGAGAAATAGTCATTACTAATTGAACCACTTCCTTCAACTTGGCATTTGGAGTTGTCCCCAAATGTGACTTCTCCACCAACTTTTGATTTAAATGAGTTGAAGTGGCTTCTATCACCGGTCATGTGTCTTGAGCATCCACTATCCAAGTACCAAGCTTCCTTTGTTTTTGCTTTGTAGTAATGCTCAATCACATTTTCATATTCAATTGCTATGAAGTATAGATTGGCAGTATCCTCATTTGAATCATCATCGGAGCTGTCACTGTCGCTCCATGTTGCCTTCATTGCCTTCTTTTTGTGATACCTATCATTTGATCTTTTAAAAAGAGGGCAGTTAAATTTAATATGTCCAGGTTTTTTGCATTCATAACATACAATAGTATCTTTTCTACCTAGTTCTTCTTGTTCTTTCTTGTGGTTTCTCTTACCACTACCACTTGCTCTCATTCTCATAAATTTGTTAAATCTCTTGGCAAACATTGCCATTTCAAGATCTTCTTCATTACCACTCTCATTTTTATTCTCTTTCAAATCTTCTTGAGTAGTGGATTCCAGAGCTACTCCTACTTTCTTGGGTGGCTCTTCATTTCTCCTTAACTTCATTTCATATGTGAGTAGTGACCCTATTAATTCATTTAGTGATAGTGTGTAGGGATCTTTAGACTCCTCAATTGCAGTTACTTTAGCTTCCCATGATTTTGGTAGGCTATTCAATATTTTCTTAACCATTTCTATATTTGAATAGATTTTTCATAAAGACTTTAGCCCATTTATTACATCAGTAAATCTAGTGAACATGTCACTAATTGATTCTCCTTCTTTCATCCTAAATAGCTCATAGTCATGTGTGAGCATTCCTACCTTAGTCTCCTTTACTTGAGTTGTGCCTTCATGAGTAATTACTAATTTGTCCCAAATTTGTTTGGCATTGTCACAACCGGAGACTCTATTATACTCATTTGGCTCTAAAGCACAAAATATGGTGTGTATGACCTTTGCATTTAGCTGAGCACATTTTACATTATTTGAATCCCACTCATCTTCTTCTTTAGGGATATCTCTTCCCTATATTCTTTTAGTTGAGATTTGAGGACCTTTAGTTATAATCCTCCATACCTCATAATCATTTGCTTGAATGAAAAGCATCATCCTAGTTTTCCAATAAGCATAATGTTCACCATTGAACATGGGAGGCCTAACTGTAGAATGCCCCTCTCCTACTAGATTGGTTGCTACATTTTTGTGAGCCATTAGATCATTTTTAACTCTTAGAAAGTTATTCCTTTATGATCAAAGAGTCCTTACTCTGATACCAATTGTTGGCTCTACCGAGAGGGGGTGAATCGGTTTTCTAACGATAATGGTAAATTTAAACTTAACTGAATCTAATTGCAAGTAATCAAAGAATAATCAATAAGATGTTGTGCAATAAATTAAAGGAGATAAGGGAAGGAAACAACAAACTCAGTAGTTTATAGAGGTTCGACAAATCTCTTACCTATGTCCTCTCTTCTTGACCTCCTTGTCAAGAGCTTTCTTTCACTATATCAATAGCTGATACAAACTCCCTTTTTCAGGTTAAAGAATAACCTCTCTACCCTTTTTACACAGATAAATATTCACCCTTTATAAAGTTATCTCACAGAGAAACTCTCATCTTCTCTCTTGAATTAAGGATGAATACAAAGTGACGCTTTCTTTTGAGGGTAGGAGAAAATAGCTTCTACACAAGGATTTTTACAACAATGTCAATAAATGATGTTTGAAGATAAAAAAGAATGTTGAAAAAGATTTCTTGAGAATATGCAAAATTTACAGCAATAGTGTCTTCTTTTCCAGTGTCTTCAATGCTTGATTTTATACAGCATGATTGGTAGTTGGAGCATTTAATGTTGTTTTTCCTGTTGAAGATTTTGCAGAAAGAGCTGTTGAGAACCTCCAGTAGAGTACCAGATCGATCTCCCATCATGACCAGATCGATCTTAGTAGAGTACCAGATCGATCTCCCATCATGACCAGATCGATCTTAGTTTAAATTCCTACAATTACAAAGCAACTTGAAGCATGGAGATCGATCTCATATTTGTAGATATCGATCTTATAATTTGAAAATGTTAGTGAAGATCGATCTGTCGAACCATCAGATCGATCTTCTAATCTCTTTGTTTGAGGCAAGATCGATCTTCAGATCAATCTAGCAAGTATTCTCGTAGAGAGGAGATCGATCTCTAATCACCCTAGATCGATCTCCTAAACTCTCTGACTTTGAGGAGATCGATCTCTATACACAGGAGATCGATCTCATAAACTCTCTGTTTGAACATAGATCGATCTACAGATCGATCTAATACCTTTAGCCTTTGTCTTAGAGGAGATAAATCTCTTCCTAGACCTGATCGATCTCTTAGGCAATCTTGTAATTTACAGATCGATCTCTTACAGATCGATCTCTTAACCCCTTCAGATCGATCTCAGCTTCCTCAAACATCCTATACAGCTCTCCTAGGTTTAATCCTTAGCAGATCGATCTCATATTCTTATGAGATCGATCTCTCATACTTGAAAACCCAAGAGATCGATCTCTCATCTCATGAGATCGATCTCTCAACCTTAAATACTTAGTTTCTGGTACTGATATGTATTTAAATAAACTCTAAACATGTTTAAAGCACTTCTAAGTTTATAATGTTCAATATTAAATTACTGTTTTGTCATTTCAAAATATATTAACTTAACATCTATAAAGCTATAAAACGAATATATACATATGTTAATTTATTTATGTATTTATTAAATTGGATCATAATATGTATAGCTACAATATAAGCCTGAAAATTCAATTATCGTGATAAAGGAATTTGAATACTAATATTCTCAGAACTGAGATACTACTTGCATTAATTGAAATATTGTGTATTCAAATTCCTTCATGTTAATATTCGAATGTCAATATTGATTTTACGTTAGAAGATTATAGGCATTTGAATAATCTTATAAAGGAAATCCAATAACTTTTATAGAAAGTTGTAAAATAGATATTTATATATTTTAAGTCATACATGTACTTTTTTTTATTGTGAGATGTACAACTATAATACATTCTAATTTCTTGACAAGAGAATTTAAATACCTAATAAAAAAACTCTTGATAAGACAGTTGAGCAAAATAAAGTTATTCGATTAGCTTGATATTCTCAGAAGACAGATTTGGGACCGTTGTGACCATTCATTCAAATACCACAGGGATACAGACAATCTTCAAATGTAATGATGGCAATGCAACAATCAAGCAGATAGTTTAGTCTGGCAAGGGGATCTAGAAGTCAATCGCTATCTAAGCTACCCTTGATCTTTGCATTATCAATCTCCTTTTAAATGGGGAGGAAAGGAAAACATTCACTTTAAAAAATGACATGGTGTTTGGCTTTGGCTTCATTGGTTGGTAAGCACTTGTAAGAGGTAAACAAGTTTGAAAGAAGGAGATGGCTTTCTTTCAATATGTAGTTAGTTTAAAACATACCATTTACATAAAGTACTATATCAAAATAACAATATTTGCTCAAACACATTCAGAGAACAAATAAAAAATCATAAAACTAGTTTCTAAGAATTACCTTACTAATTGGAATGGAATGCATAAATTCCTCTGGTAATTCAAAATCCAAACTTACTTACCATGGAGTTTTAAGAACTTTGCATTTTCCATTGTGAAAGCTAGGGCTAATAGCCAAGTTGCAACCCTTCTTGCCCCTTTCTTCACATATTATTTCATAAAGTCTTTCACTAATGCTTCATAAGTAAAATTTGGGTTTGACTCCCAAATATATCCTATAAGACCTTTTTAACTAAGAGTGATTGGTGTATCTTTTAATGCACAATATATGTTATAATTTATTCTGAAATACCGATAACCAATCTAAACTAATTTTTAAATTTTCCTATTAACAATAATGATATTTCTCCATATCATCATTAGGATGCATCTGGTGAGAACCTAATTCGTCCGATAATTTTCTATCTATGTTAAGTTGTGCTTTTGTACTAATAGCCATAGGAATCCTCATCATATCGGCATGATTTTCTATAACAAATACAAAAACTAATGAACAAATGTACATAATAGTAGTTTGAAGTAGATTGTCAATGAAAAATACTTCCAAGTGACAAAAGATCTTAGTGGGTTAGTTTAGATGCTTTCTAGCAATGACTGACCTCAAGCAATTGAATAACCTTAACCGATAACATTAATAATAAAAACAAAAAAAATTAAGGCACCAAGAATACATAGCTTAGGTATTCAAATGCAAATGAAGAAGAAGACGATGGAAGACACTAGAGAGGATAGGGAAGTTGGAGAAGGGTGGGTGTAAGACCTAAAAATTCAGTGTCATTTCTTTAAAAAGTTGTTATTTTAAACATGGATTCATGAAATCTTGATCAATAAAGAAGAAATAATTAAATTCTAAGTCCAATTGATCAAGATTTGAATTTATTTGGATAACCCGAATTTTCTACATCGGGAATTATTTCGAAAATATGAAAAAATATTTCAAAGAAAATAAAAATAAATAATGATGTCTATATATACATATAAAGTATATATAGAAAAAAACGGGTGTCTAAATATATATGAGTGTCTGCGGATATCAATATATACAATACATTGTAATAATATTATTTTAATAATAATATAAAATAATATGGGATATTTTAATTTTATATTATTATTATAATAATATTATATTAAGAGATATTTAGATATTATATTATATTATATTAAAAGATAATATAATATAATATAAAAAAAGAATAAGAAGAAAAAGAAAATTGAAAAAAAAAGAAAGGAAACTGGAAACGCGCGAAACAGTATCGCGCGACCTATGCGAAGGGGAGAGATCAGACGAAACTGATCCCCCTGATTATCGGCCACCGACAACGACATGGAGGGAGAGAAGACCAGCGAGGGACGACCGGCATCGAGGGACCCCTCCAGAGCCATCACGCGCTCCTCGATCGTCAGCGGTGAAGAGATCGTCGAAAGAGAAGCTGAAAGGAGAATAAGAGAAATCAATGAGCTCGGTGTTGATCTGGCCAGAACCACTGCCAACCGAACGTTCTCCAGGCGAAGACGAGCCGAGTGGTGGTGAAATCAGCCAAAGAACCAGCTGACAGCGCCGACAACGAAGAAAGGAGAAAACGATAGTGAAACAGAAAAGAGAAAGGGTCGAACCAGTCACTTTCCAGTCAGATCAGGCTTGGTCACCACTAGATTCATGCTTCGGGATGTCCCGCAGATCTGCTGGAAGTAGAAGTCGATGAAGAACCGGCCAGCGCAGCTCCAAACGACTAGGGTGGTACTGAACCGGTCCGAACCGATTCAGCCAGGAAAGAGAAAAAAAGAAAAAAAAAGAAAAAGGGAAAAATGGGGAGAAAAAATTTGATGATGCCTTGGGTTAAGAACAAAGCCGGTAAATGGTCGGAATTGACTGTTTTAATTTGCAAAAAATTTATTTGAATTTATATTTGACTGAAATTAACTCGGCTTAAACATATAACTATGTAGCGTGACAATATGCGACGAGCATGAGTTCGATCAAGCCTCGAATTTCATGCCATCACAAAATCTTAGCTCCGGAGAATATAATTGGAACTATACGGACCGGGTGATTGACAACGAAAAAGATAAAATCGCAATCGAATGGAATCTAGGTAAGGGATTTATGATAGGTTTTAAAGGTAGCTATACGTTTTTTCATAAATCCTAATATGTGAATAAATACTATAGAGAATGTAGAAGCATGAAAAAATCTAGGAAATGAGCCTAGTGATTGATAAATTACAATGCTACCCTTATGATAGGGCAATTCACACATTTGAGCATCGAAAATGCATAATTTAAGAAAATGCATGATTTCAGTATTTTTACCGTAAAATACTATTTTGTAATAGTGTAATGATAGATTGGCTCAGGATTTTATAGTCTGCATTAAATTGCACATTTTTCAAAGTTAAGCGTGCTTGAGTGAGAGCAATCCCATGATCGGTGATCGAATGGGAAGTGGCTTCTCTTGCACCGTTTTGCATCGTTTCACGTGCTAAACTCAGTTTTGAGAAATGTTTTCACCAGATTTGAGCCATTTATCAATGTTATATGTGAAAGCCATCAGATTATCTGTGAGTTACACAGATTGGCTCGCACAGGATTTTATATGATTTTTACATGTTATAGTGCTAGAGCGTTGCTCGCACTAGATTTGATATGATTTGATAAACGATATGGTGCTGGAGCCTTGCTCGCACTAGATTTTCACATGTTTGATAAATGAATGGTGCTGGAGCTTTGCTCGCACGAGATTTTAAATGATATTGATGATGAAATTGTGCTGGAGCCGCGTGTTAACTACAAGTTACACAATTCTGCTCACACATGATTTTTATGTTATTGATGAATGAAATCGTGCTGGAGCCCTAGTGTTGACTGTGTGTCACACTGACTTGCTCGCATTGGATTTTAGACAAGTGATGGTTGATTTCTGATATTGAGGTGGTAAAACCTTAAGATTACTCGGTTCCCTCAATATTCTGGGATCCACGGAGTACGTTGTACCATGTGATGAGACATGGAGTACACTATATCATGCAGTCTTCAAACTTTTGATTGACCCACGGGATGGATTGACCCACCTCCCTGAGGTATATGATATCATGCACACCTGATCTGTGATGCCTGGAATCATCGACTATGTACATATGTCCATTGCTATCATTATTGAATCCCATCCAAGTCTTTAGAATAATTAGATTGTTGAATTACTTACTAACTGATTTGAAAGTGAAATGAAAAGAAATGATTGAGTTTCTATCGATTGATGTTTATTGTATAGAATGCTTCTATTTTCAGTGAATGCATTTGTTTAAGAAATGATTGAGCTTCTATCGATTGATGATTATCTTATAAAATGCTTCTGTTTTTAGTAAATGCAAGTGTTTTGAAAAGTGAATGCATTTGTTTTACAAGATGATAAAACATGCATTATGAGCATCGTAGATAGTGTGGTTATCTACCTGCTTTCATATATTTCTTACTAAGCATGTTATGCTCATCCCTTTACTTTTCCCCCTCTTTAGAGCATTTCCAGTAGAGTGTGTTAGCTGCTCCCGTCCTACGATCTTTTACACACAGCTATCCAGCAACATCGAGGTATACACAAATATGTACTTTTTGTATCTAAAAAATAGTGTACAGTGATGTAGTCACATTATATGGGGAATGTATATGTAAGGCAATGTAAACGACCTTCTAATTATGAAATGATAACTTTATGAGCTTCTGCGATGTTAGTGTCTGGACGAAAGCATTGCCCGATTTATATATATATATATATATATATATATATATATATATATATATATATATAGATATATATATATATATATATATATATATAACATATGAAATTGAGTGATGGATATTGACTCATAGCCCAACAAGTGAAGTGAGGTAAGTCCGTGAAAAAATTATAGTGATTTTTGAGAAAACGGGTTACAATAATAGGAATACGAAAGGTTGGCTTGTATGGAATCCCAAAGGATTCACTATAAAGGATGACAAAATTCTATCATTAAGGATAAAGTAGTAATTTCCTACACACCATTTACTCTTAATTTATGTTAGGTATTCGAATTCCCAACTAAAGGTATTCAAATTTTTTTTATTACTTTCAGTCTTCCAAATGTAGTACATATATTAAAACATAAGGTACATATATGGAACAAAAAGTACATATCATTTTACAACAATATTCAATCAATATTCGAATACTATTCAAATTAAGTATATAAGGATATTATTTTTCTGTCCTCTTAATCATGGATAATGTATCGAATATCAATAAAGGATATTCTAATTCCCAACATTATTTTCGATTCACTATTATAAAAAAAAAGGTAGTCGAATTCTTTCTTAATGTATTTGAATTAGCCTGACTTTTTTATTCTTCAGAGATAAGTAGATATTTTATGCAAATTAAACAAATATAAAAAACAAAACTATACATATTACTTTATACCTTTGTTTGGTGGGTATTTGATTAGGTAAAAGTGGTACTCGAATTCTCATTATGATTTTACTTCATATCAAATTAGGTATTTGAATGTTTATCTGAAAGTATTTGATTTCCTTTAATTATTTTCTAAATTGGAATAATAGATGTTCATTACAAAATATACATATAGTTAAAATAAAATGTACATATAAGTTTATAGCTTTCTAGAGGGAGACAATTGTAAGACCTGATTTTTATCGTAAGATCAAATGAAGGATTGAAATGGCAACAAATTAAACGAATAGGATTCAGACTAAATATAAGGATTTAAAACACGAAATAAGTGAGTGTTCATGAAGGGAAGTTGGATTGGATGGATCCCGAACACGTGCAAGGGTAAAACAGTTAAAAGATCGAAATCCAGTATAAATTCGATAAGAAAATTTCATTATAAATATGGATTAGAAAATTCTTGATCAATAACGTAGAAATAGTTAAATTTCGAGTCCAATTTATCAAGATATGAATTTATTGGAATTAATCGAAATTTTCACTCGGGACAATATTCCAAAAATACGGAGAAAATACATCGAAAAAAGGGTTAAAATACAATAAAAAAATTAAAGAAATTAATTATTAATAAAATAAAGAATTTATTAGATATTTTGGAATTTTTTGAGTATTTTAATGAATATAATATTAATAAAATAAATTATAAATAATAAAAAAAATGAAAATCTGGAAATCGTGAGGAGAGAGAAAGTGAAACCGACGCTGCAACCTGAGGAAGACGACTCGAGCCACCCCCGACCACCGGCGATGGATGATCCCAGACAAAGACCAGAGGAGAAAGAGGACAGGCCAGCGAACACTCTGGCACCGGTGACGCGCGCCGACGACGGCTGAAACCGACGAACGGAGAAGGAGAAAATCGAGAGGAAAACGGGCCCGATTCTGGCGATCCACGACAGCTAGGCATGAGTGGTGGGCACTGACGTGTTCGGGAGGAAGAGCCGGTCATTTTGAGATTGGTAGTGGCCAGCGAAACTGTCGGAACCGTCGACGACAGAAAGGAACCCGAAACGGCAATGTTTGGCCGAGAGGAAAAGGAAGAAAAAGGAAGGAAAATGAAGGAAAAAAAGAAGGAAAAGAAGAAGGAAAAGAAAAGAAAAGAAAAGAAAGAAAAGGGAAAAATGAAAGAAAAATTACCGAGGACGACTCGCGATTCAGGTAAGTTGACCGAGGGTCGAGGTTGACCTATGGATAAATTTCAAAAATTAATAAATATTATATTTAATGAAAAATAACCCGGATCAATCCAATTGTGCAGTTCTACGACAAAGCCCGAACGAGAGCCGATTGAGCTCCAATTTTTGTACCTCGCATAATATTGGTAAGTACACTCTAAATACGATAATTTAAGTCCTTAATGCAGAGTTAAGATTATTTTACGGAGTTTACGAGTTAATTCTGCATAAAATGCATTATATTTGAAATTTTAGAGTCAATGGGCCCAATAGGCCTCGATAATGTGAACAGTAAGTGGAAAACGGCTTAAGGCCCATTAAGGTGCAATTGGACCCAATAGGGGTAAACGGGCCCAATGATTTAAATTAAGCCCAGTAAAAGTGAAATATGAATTACTATGTTTGGATTTAACCCGATAAATATTTAGACACAGTTTCGAAGATTGGATTGGGAGTAAATCGGATTGCGTGACGAGACATCAGTGGGAAGATCAGACTGTACAGAGTAAAATGAGGTAAGGGAATTTTATGGACTGCTAGAGGTAGTTTTACACAATTTCAACTTCATTTGCAGTCTCTTAAATTGTCTGAAGGGTTTAGATTTAAGATAAAAATTTTATTGCCCTGGATGGGTAAATTACCAAAATACCCTTGTGAAGGGTAAAATTTTCAAATTTAGAAAAAGTTGGGAGAAGCAAGAACGAAGGTTTCTTGCTTGTTTTTGAGGTGGTTTGACATATGCATGGGTAGGCTGGCTAACTTTTAAATAAAATGCACAGCATTGCATAATTTTAATCAATGTTGATTTTCTCTGAAATTGATTTGAGAAATGTAGCCGTCTACGTGATTTTATAGAAATGTGATGTGCTAGAGCTCAGCTCGCACGAGTTTTGATTTGTGTGATACATGCATTAGTGCTGGAGAAAAAGCTCGCACTAGAGTTTTACATGCATAGGTGCTGGAGTCTAACTCGCACCAGATTTTCATATGATTTTCGTGAAGGGTGCTGGAGTCTAACTCGCACCAGATTTTCACTTGATTAATAATGAAACAGTGCTGAGCCTAGGTCGCACTAGATCTTATGAGATTTTATGAAACGCGTGTTGGAGCTTTGCTCGTGTGAGATCCGCATTTTTTGTATGATATTCCTTATGATTTCCATATTGTATAAAATTATTATATGTTAATGGATTCATAATATGTTTGATTTGGATCTGATAAATGTGGATGAAATGAAATAAGGTACGTAAAAATCGAATAAAGATAAATCGGGAAAGCAGGGACCCGACAAGTTTGTTTAAGGAATTTAATCGAGTTGACAAAAAATAAGGAATTGAAAATAGGGAAAAAATTATGGGTTTATGAAAGAAAGTCGATTTAATTTGGTCCCGAACACATGTAAGGGTAAGATGGTCAAAAGACCAAAATTCGATATAAATTCGATAACTAATTTTCATTACAGTATGGAATTTACGAAATCTGGATCAATAACGAGGAAATAGTTAATTTTGAGTCCAATTGATCTAAATATAAATTTATTGGAATTTATGGGAATTAATCAGGATTTTTAATTTAAAAAATTATCCCGAAAATAATCAAAAAATATATCGAAAAAGACGAAAATAGACTGAGAAATCCATTTATTGATTAAATGGATAAAATAATAATTTTTAAGATATTCTTAGAGATATTTGGGGTATTTTTAATATATTTAATTGATTAAAATAATAATAAATTAATTAATAAATTAATAACAAAAAGAAAAATCTAAAAATTTTTGAGGAGAGAGAAAACACAGAAAACAGAAACCAAAACCGATAGCCAAACCCGATAGAACCCGATACACCTCGATGAGCCACCTACGGTCGATGAGCCCAGCTAATGGTTGGAAAAGGTAGACTGAAGTCCGACGGTTCCATTGGTACTGGTAACGCGCACCAATGGCCCCTATTTTCGGCGAAGCGGCAGACGAAAAATCATGGGAGAAAACGCATCGGTTTCGACGAACGGCGGTGTCCCGGCGTCGATTCAACCCCGTTGAGCACTCCCCTGGCCGAGGCGATCCTTTTAAGCCAAGTGGCGGCCGACGAGATGGTCGAGATTGTCGGCGACGGCAAACGGGCCAAAACAGCACCTTAGCCGAGAAGGAAGAAAAATAAAAATAAAAAGAAAAAGAAAAAGAAAAGGAAAAAAAAAGAAAAGAAAGAAAAGGGAAAAAAAGGAAGAAAGTGTACCCAGGGATGACTTGAAATTCGGGTAAGTGACCGAGAGTCGGGATTGACCTGCGGATAAATCCCAGGAATTCAATTTAATATTATTTTAGTGAGAAATGACCCGGATTTATATAATTGTGCAGTGTTACTATAGAGCCCGAACGAGAGCCAATTTAGCTCTGATTTTCATACACTGCATCATATTGGGTAAGTACATTTTAATTACGATAATATGAGTACTTAAATGCAGAATTAAGATTATTTTACAGAATTTACGGATTAATTATGCATAAAAGGAATTTTATTCGAAATGTCAAAGTAATTATCGTAAATAGTATTTGGACTATCCAATGAGTTTGAAACAAAGCCCGATGATTATTAATAAGCCAAATGAGCCCAGTAAACCTGAAGAAGGGATTTAAAAAGTGAAAACGGGCTGAAAAATGGGTCGAGGCCCATTAAAGTGCAATCGGGCCCAATAGAGTAAAACGGGCTCAGAGCTCTAGATTCGATCAGTAAGAGTGAAATACTGATCAGTATATTTGAACTGAACCTATATGTGATAATATGCAGCTCTGTAGATGAGCGACTTGGACTGAGGGACCTAGTACGACTGAGTCGGGATAAGCTCATGCGTGATTCCAGGTAAGAGAATTTTATGAGCACTTAGAGGTAGCTGTACGTAGTTTCGAGAGGATTTACATTATGTTAAATTCATTAGGCTACCCGAAAATAGAATAATAATTTTTGCGAAAAAATATGGAAATAGTGGTAAATGACTATTTTACCCCCAGTTAGGAAAATTTCAAAAATGGTAGTAAGGTTATGAAATTGCATGAAATTCATGATTTTAATGTTTTCATGATGACATTGCTTTAATTCAAGCAATTTATGGATAGGTTGACTATTATTTTCATGTTTTAAGTGAAAAGGCACAAGTTAGGTGCCAATTGATATTTATTTAACATGTTTTGATAAAATTGAGCAACCTATCAGTGTTATATGAGTTGTAATTGTGCTTGAGCACTGCTCGCACTGGATTTTATATTTTAACTCATACACAGAGTGCTAGAGCCTTGCTCGCACTATTTTACAGATTTATTTCACATGACTACCGTACTGTACGAGGTATTCACTGAGTTTTAATACCTATTCGTACTGGAGCAATGCTCGTACGTAGATTTGAATTGAATTTATAATCAATTTAAGTCATACTGGAGCGCTGCTCGTACGCAAATTTCATTGATTTCTATGAAACCGTGCAGGAGCTTCGCTCGCACGAGGTTTTTAGATATCATGTATATGTATGGAGATGTGTTGGAGTTTCTCCTGTAGACTGTGTGTCACAGTGAGATGATATGCTCACACGTGAAAACTGAGACATACTTGACATGGGTGGATAAGACCTATTACAGGCACCCCTGATTGAGCTTGGGTTCATGGAGTACGTTGTATCATGTATATCACATGGAGTACGCTGTATCGTGGGGATTGTTGGAGTGGAGTGGCATTAGCCACGAGACAGCAAGTCTTGCCCTCGCAATCCTGATGTTATGCTGTTCTGACGGGTAAGACTGACCCACCTCCCGTTTTAGGTGTGACATCCCGCATACTAGGATCCGGGTGCCAGGGATCACGAGGTTATGTCCATTGTCCTAAAAGTTATCGATATAGTCACTTACATGTCTCACATGATAAATCATTTGATTTTGATAAATCAGGGTAAACCCGAGGGAGGGGTCAGGCCTCTATTTTCTTATGAATCTGATTTAGATTTGATTTTTCCACTGAGGAATTTTGATGAAACTTTCATGATTAGTAACCTTGTGAGAAGGGTGATTTTATAACGAAAATTTTAAAATAAAGTATTTTGTTGAAATGGATTTAATTCCTTGTGTGTATCATATTTAACCCAGATGGGGTGTTTTAAAACGTGTTGATCCATTTGAGCATGAGTTGTTTTCACATGAGAATCATTCCATGTTTTATATGCTGATTTCCTGTTTTAGAACAGATGATATTATATATATGACATATCATTGTTTTTACCTCATGCTCACATATATACTGATTTCTTATCAGCATGTAAATATTATAGCTATTTACCCGTTTGTATTATTGCCTTACTGAGCATGTGGAGCTCACCCTTTCATTTTCTATCCACTTTCAGAGTTTCCACCATAGAGATAGCGAGTGTAGAGAGTAGACAGCATAGCTGATTTCTGTGATTCCCATCGATTTTCAGGTATACACCATGTACAGAATTTTGTATTAGTATGCTTACAGCACAATATTGTATATGAAAGAATATTTGGGGATGTAAATATAGAATCATGTGATGTATCAAACATACCGACCACTCTATTATAATATGAATGATATCAGTATGTATGTTTACGTGTGATATTTCTTAAATGGTTAGAATGGTATATCGATATTGATTCACCGCCCGACCTGTTTAGAGGGATTTGTTACGAGGAAGTAAGAAGGATTTTTCAAAAGTGAAAAATTTGTACTGATTTTGGTAGTATTGGGTCGTGACAGTAAAAGTGGTATCAGAGCGGAGGTTGGCTAGACGTGAATCAGTATCGATAAGTAAGCAATTAAGAGTTAGAGTTGGTCGGATAAGAGTCGGTAATGGTTGTTAAGGAAAATTACATCCCATTAGTATTGTGTTGTATGAGATGTCAAAGTGTTTACTAGATGGGAATTAAATTAACAAATGATCTTGGATAATAGGTTTTACATTATGCCGGTCACCCGCAGTGGTAGAGGGGCTAGTACACGTGCTAGAGGCTGTAGGGGTAAGCCTAGAGGTCGTGGTGATGGTATACAGACTGGTCAGGTACCCAAGGGTACTGCTGTGAGACTAGATGAGATTGAGGCACGCTTCACTAGACTTGAGCAGAGTATTGAGAGCTTGGTTGAGATTGTAGCACAGCAGGCAGCGCTCGGGGCTAGGGATAGGCAAGATCCGATGGGACAGGCAGCAGCTGATCCCGATATGTTGGCACAGGCCGCAGAGTTACCCGAGGTTCAAGCTCAGGCTGCAGAGGCTGTGAGACCACCACCAGCTCAGGATGCTGGATATGAGTGTGACCTTGATAGATTTAGACATTTTCAGAAGTTTAGACCTTTAGTCTTCCATGGGAGGAAGGACCCAATTGTAGCTGAGGATTGGGTGTATCAGATGGAGAAGCTATATAAGTTTTTCAGGTGCACTACTACTTAGAGGATTGCTTTTGCCGTATTTGTATTTCAAGGAGCGGCAGAGCATTGGTGGAGATATACAGAGCCTATTTTAAGAGCTCGACATGTCGAGGTCACATTGGAGATATTTTTGGATGCCTTTAGGAGGCAGTATGTTCCTGCTACTGCACAGCGGAAGTTGAGGATGAAGTTTATGAGTTTGGTTCAGGGGAACCAATCTATTAATGAGTACGCGACTCGATTCATCTCTTTGGGGAGATATGATTTAGAGACGATGAACAGTGAGGATCGGAAGGTCCAAAAGTTTATAGATGGACTGAGACCAGCCATCAGATATCGGTTGGCTCCCTTTGATGTTTCGACTTATGAGGAGGCAGTACATAAAGCTCAGCTATGTGAGCAGGATTATGAGCGAAACGTCTTCGAGTCAAGAAAGTTTAGTAGGAGTCGAGATAAAGACCGGAAGAGACCCGGGAGAGACAAATTTGTCAAGAGAGGGGTACGGCTCTCTGATAAGAGGCCCAAGATCGAGGAGGTTCAGGAGACGACAGATAGACCCCCTGTTCATTCGGCTTTACCACCAGCTAGAGGCATTATCAATGGAGGACCACGCCCTACTACTAATCGATGTAGGCGATGTGGCAGATATCATGATACCAGACCTTGTCCAGTGCCTATAGCTACTACAATCGTATGTTATCGTTGTGGGAGGCCAGGGCATGTGGTTAAAGATTGCCCAGAGAGACCGGACACTGCCCCACAGAAGGGCAAGGAGCCAGAGAGAACTCCAGTTCAGGTTTATGCTCAGAGGAGGAGAGCTACTGTCGAAGAGAAAGGGAAGCAAGTGATGGGTACAGGGCGAGTTCATGCTTTAGACCAGGATACGGCAGATCAGTTATCGGATGTGGTGAAAGGTACCATCCTGATCTTTGATTTAGAAGCATATGTTTTGATTGATCCTGGTGCTACGCATTCATTCGTATCATCTTCATTTGCATATAAATTGTCTAAGTATGTAACGTATACCCCTCTAAGTAGTAAATTGTTAATACTTACCCCCATAAATGCTAATCAGCTAGTAGAGTATGTAGTTAAGGACTGTAAATTGAAAGTCGGGAAAAAAGAAATGTCAGTCGACCTTATTTTGATGTATATGAGAGACTTCGATGTCATACTAGGAATGGATTGGTTGACTGCCAATCGTGTTGTGTTAGATTGCTTTTCTAAGACGTTAACGTTTAATACCCCCGAAAGATGTGCTGTAAAATTTCCCTGAAAAGTAATGAAATCAATGGTTGTTCTAAAAGGAGCAATGAATTTTTGCTGATTTTATGATTTATATTTTAAAGGATTCATCACATATGTGGTTGATACGGACCAGGTATGATCAGATTTGAGAGATATTTCAGTGGTTAGGGAGTTTCCTGATGTCTTTCCAGACGATTTACCAGGATTACCACCAGCTAGAGAGATGGAGTTTGGGATAGATTTAGTACCTGGTACAGAATCGATTTCGAGACCACCGTATAGGATGGCTCCGATTGAGTTGGAGGAGCTGAGGAAGCAGTTACAGGATTTGCTCGAGAAGGGGTTTGTGAGACCGAGCGTATCACCTTGGGGAGCTCCGATCTTGTTTGTGAGAAAGAAAGAAGGCAGCCTCCGATTGTGTATGGATTACAAATTGTTGAATAAGGCTACCATTAAGAATAAGTATCCCCTTCCACGCATTGACGATTTGTTGGATCAGCTTCGGGGAGCACAGGTCTTTTCTAAGATTGATATGAGGTCTGGGTATCATCAGCTGAGGATACGGAGGGAGGATGTGCCCAAGACAGCATTTAGGACCCGTTATGGGCATTATGAGTTTTTGGTTATGCCATTCGGGTTGACTAATGCCCCCGCAGCATTCATGACTTTGATGAACGATGTGTTCAAGCCATACCTGGATCGATTTGTGATTATGTTTATCGATGATATTTTGGTATACTCCAAATCCAGGGAGGATCACGAGCAGCACTTGAGGATAGTGCTATAGATCCTCAGAGAGAGACAGTTGTATGCCAAACTCGATAAGTATGACTTCTGGTTGGAGCAGATTTCTTTTCTGGGCCATGTAGTATCGAGGGATGGGGTGTCAGTGGACCCATCCAAGATTAAGGTAGTTGTTCAGTGGGAGCGGCCCAGGACAGTCACAGAGATTCGAAGTTTTTTGGGTTTGGTAGGATACTAAAAGAGATTTGTTGAGGGTTTCTCTAGATTAGCTACTCCGTTGACACGTCTCATATGGAAGGATATTGAGTTTGTGTGGGATGATGCATGTGAGAGGAGTTTTCAGGAGCTGAAGCGTCAGTTGACTACTACTCCGGTTCTCACCATACCTATCAGCTCAAGAGGTTTCTTAGTATATATAGATGCATCGCATCAAGGACTGGGCTTTGTATTGATGCAGGATGGGAGGGTAGTTGCCTATGGATCTAGACAGTTGAAAGACCACGAGAGGAACTATCAGACCCACGATTTGGAGTTGGTGGCCATAGTGTTTGCACTGAAGATATGGCGTCATTACTTATATGGTAAGCAGTTTCAGATTTTTACAGACCATAAAAGTCTGAAGTATTTATTCTCGCAGAATGAGCTGAACATGAACAGAGGAGATGGCTCAAACTCCTGAAGGATTATGATTGCGAGATATTATCATTTATGATGGTTCAGGAATATGACCTGCTAGAGCAGTTCACGAGCCTCGATTAGGACATAGCACCCCCTGAGATTGACAAAGTTGAGATCATTGCGAGCCTAAGGTTGGAGTCGGAGTTGATTGATCGTATCCAGCAGGCTCAGCAGAGTGATCAGGGATTTATATAGTTGATGAGTCAGGTACAGGCAGGTGTAAATACTGATTTTGTATTGAGTATTTATGGTTTACTGAGGTTCCGCGGTAGGATATGTGTTCCTGAGGATCCTGATATCAAGAGGATGATTTTATCAGAAGCTCACTCAACGAGGTATACAGTACATCCGGGGAGTACGAAGATGTATCAGAATCTCCGGAGAGTTTATTGGTGGTCTGGGATGAAGAGAGACATAGCAGAGTATGTTGTGAGATGTCTCGTCTGTCAGCAGGTAAAGGTAGAGCATCAGAAGCCTGCAGGATTATTGCAGCCTCTACCGATACCGACATGGAAGTAGGAGCATGTCGCCATGGATTTTGTGACGGGATTATCGAGGATCCGCAGAGGTCACGATGCCATCTGGGTGATTGTGGATAGGATGACGAAGTTCGTCCATTTCTTAGCTATGAGAGTTACAGATACTGTGAGTATGTTGACGAACTTATATGTTTAAGAGATTATCAGGCTACATGGCGTTCCAGTGAGCATTGTTTCTGATAGGGATGCCCACTTCACTTCCCATTTTTGAGAACACTTTCAGGAAACGTTGGGGACCCAGTTGAGATTTAGCACCGCTTTTCATCCTCAGATAGAAGGTCAGTCATAGAGGACTATACAGACTCTAAAGGATATGTTGAGAGCGTGTGTACTGGATTTTGGAGGCTCTTGGGATGATCATTTGCTATTAGCCAAGTTTGCCTACAATAACAGTTATCACTCGAGTATCGGGATGGCACCGTATGAGGCATTGTATAGTTGCAGATGTCGTTCCCCTATTAGATGGGAAGAGATTGGTGACAGACAGTTATTTGCTCCGGACTTAGTGCAGCAGGCCTTTGAGGATGTCAGATTGATATGCGATAGATTGCGGACAGCTTAGAGCTGACAGAAGAGTTATGCTGACAGGAGACGCAGACCACTAGAGTTTGTAGAGGGTGAGTCGGTGTTTTTGAGAGTTTCTCCTTCCAAGGGTATCATGAGGTTCGATAAGAAAGGTAAACTAAGCCCTCGTTTTATTGGACCCTTTGAGATTCTGCAGCGAGTGAGAGATAAGGCCTATAGATTGGTATTGCCACCAGAGTTGGCAGGTGTACACAGTGTCTTCCACGTTTCTATGCTTCGAAAGTACCATCCGGATCCGTCACATGTGTATCACTACGAGCTGTTAGAGCTCAGTGACAGTATGACCTGTGTTGAGAGACCGGTTCGAATTTTGGATAGGAAGGAAAATGTATTGCGATCCAAGACGATCTCCCTAGTGAAGGTTCAGTGGCAGTATCACACTCCGGAGGAAGCTACTTGGGAGCTAGAGAGCATGATACTGGAGAAGTACTCGGAGTTATTTACCGACTAATTTGGTTCTAATTTGGAGGACCAAATTCTTTTAGTGGGGGAGATTGTGAGATCCGCATTTTTTGTATGATATTCCTTATGATTTCCATATTGTATGACATTATTATATGTTAATGGATTCATAAGATGTTTGATTTGGATCTGATAAATGTGGATGAAATAAAATAACGTACGTAAAAATCGAATAAGGATAAATCGAGAAAGCAATGACCCAACAAGTTTGTTTAAGGAATTTAATCGAGTTGACAGAAAATAAGCAATTGAAAATAGGGAAAAGATTGTGGATTTATGAAAGAAAGTCGATTTAATTTGGTCCCGAACACGTGCGAGGGTAAAATGGTCAAAAGATCAAAATTCGATATAAATTCGATAACTAATTTTCATTAAAATATGGAATTTGCGAAATCTGGATCAATAACGAGAAAAATATTTAATTTCGAGTCTAATTGATCTAGATATAAATTTATTGGAATTTATGAAAATTAATCGAGATTTTTAATTCGAAAAATTATCCCGAAAATAATCGAAAAATATACCGAAAAAGATGAAAATAGACTGAGAAATCCATTTATTGATTAAATGGATAAAATAATAATTTTTAAGATATTTTTAGAGATATTTAGGGTATTTTTAATATATTTAATTGATTAAAATAATAATTAATAAATTAATAAAAAAATGAAAATCTGAAAATTTTTGAGGAGAGAGAAAACACAGAAAACAAAAACTGAAATCGATAGCCAAACCCGATAGAACCTGATACACCCCGACGAGCCACCGGCGGTTGATGAGCCCAACTAACGATCGAAAAAGGTAGAACGAAGTCCGGCGGTTCCATTGGTATTGGTAACGCGTGCAGACGACCCCGATTTTCGGTGAATCGACAGACGGAAAATCGTGGGAGAAAACGTGTCGATTCTGGCGAACGGCGGTGTCCCAACACCGATTCAACCTCGCCGAGCACTCCCCTGGCCGAGGCTGTCCTTTTGAGCCAAGTGGCTGCCAGTAAGACGACCGGAATTGTCGACGACGGCAAACGGGCCAAAACGGCACCGTAGCCGAGAAGGAAGAAAAAGAAAAAGAAAAGGGAAAAAAGGGAAGAAAGTGTACCCGGGGACGACTTGAAATTTGGGTAAGTGACCGAGAGTCGAGATTGACCTGCGGATAAATCCTGAGAATTCAATTTAATATTATTTTAGTGGAAAATGACCCGGATTTATATAATTGTGCAGTGTTACTACAGAGCCCGAACGAGAGCCGATTTAGCTCCAATTTTTGTACCCTGCATCTATTGGATAAGTATATTTTAATTACGATAATATGAGTCCTTAAATGTAGAGTTAAGATTATTTTACGGAATTTACGGATTAATTCTGCATAAAAGGAATTTTATACGAAATGTCAAAGTAGTTATCGTAAATAGTATTCGGGCTATCCAATGAGTTTTGAAATGAAGCCCGATGATTATTGATAAACCAAATGAGCCCAGTAAACCCGAAGAAAGGATTTAAAAAGTGAAAACGGGCTGAAAAATGGGTCGAGGCCCATTAAAGTGCAATCGGGCCCAATAGAGTAAAACGAGCCCAGAGCAATAGATTCGATCAGTAAGAGTAAAATACTGATCAATATATTTGAACTGAACCCATATGTGGTTATATGCAGCTCCGTAGACGAGCGAATTGGACTGAGAGACCTGGTACAGCCGAGTCAGGATAAGCTCGTGTGATTCCAGGTAAGGGAATTTTATGAGCACTTAGAGGTAGTTGTACGTAGTTTCGAGGGGATTTACATTACGTTAAATTCATTAGGCTACCCGAAAACAGAATAATAATTTTTACAAAAAAATATGGAAATAGTGACAAATGACTATTTTGCCCCCAGTTAAGAAAATTGCAAAAAGGGTAGTAAGGCTATGAAATTGCATAAAATTCATGATTTTAATGTTTTCATGATGATATTGCTTTAATTCAAGCAATTTATGGATAGGTTGGCTATTATTTTCATGTTTTAAGTGAAAAGGCACAGGTTGGGTGCCAATTGGTATTTATTTAACATGTTTTGATAAAATTGAGCCACCTATCAGTGTTATATGAGTTGTAATCGTGCTTGAGCACTATTTGCACTGGATTTTATATTTTAACTTATACACAGAGTGCTGGAGCCTTGCTTGCACTATTTTATAGATTTATTTCACATGACTACCATACTGTACGAGGTTTTCACTGAGTTTTAATACCTATCCGTACTGGAGTAATGTTCGTACATGGATTTGAATTGAATTTATAATCAGTTTAAGTCGTACTGGAGCGCTGCTCGTACGTAAATTTCATTGATTTCTATGAAACCGTGCAAGAGCTTTGCTCGCACAAGGTTTTTAGATATCATTTATATGTATGGAGCCGTGTTGGAGTTTCTCCTATAGACTGTGTGTCACAGTGAGATGATATGCTCACACGTGCATACTGAGACATACTTGACATGGGTGGATATGACCTATTACAAGCACCCCTGATTGAGCTTGGGTTCATGGAGTACGTTGTACCATGTATATCACATGGAGTACGTTTTACCGTGGGGATTGTTGGAGTGGAGTGGCATTAGCCACGAGACAGCAAGTCTTGCCCTCGCAATCCTGATGTTATGCTGTTCTGGCGGGTAGGACCGACCCACCTTCCATTTCAGGTGTGACACCCGGCACACTAGGATCTGTGTGCCAGGGATCACGAGGTTATGGCCATAGTCCTAAAAGTTACCGATATAGTCGCTTACATGTCTCACATGATAAATCATTTGATTTTGATAAATCAGGGTAAACCCGAGGGAGGGGTCAAGCCTCTATTTTTTTATGAATCTGATTTAGATTTGATTTTCCCACTGAGGAATTTTGATGAAACTTTCATGATTAGTAACCCTATGAGAAGGGTGATTTTATAACGAAAATTTTAAAATAAAGTATTTTGTTGAAATGGATTTAATTCCTTGTGTGTATCATATTTAACCCAAATGGGGTGTTTTAAAACGTGTTGATCCATTTGAGCATGAGATGTTTTCACATGAGAATCATTCCATGTTTTATATGCCGATTTCCTGTTTTAGAACAGATGATATTATATATATGGCATATCATTGTTTTTACCTCATGCTCACATATATCCTGATTTCTTATCAGCATGTAGATAGTATAACTATCTACCCGTTTGTATTATTGCCTTACTGAGCATGTGGAGCTCATACTTTCATTTTCCACCCACTTTCAGAGTTTCCACCATAGAGATAGCATGTGTAGAGAGTAGACGGCATAACTGATTTCTGTGATTCCCATCGACTTTCAGGTATACACTATGTACAAAATTTTGTATTAGTATGCTTACAGCACAATATTGTATATGAAAGAATATTTGGGGATGTAAATATAGAATCATGTGATGTATAAAACATACCGACCACTCTATTATAATATGAATGATATCAGTATGTATGTTTACGTGTAATATTTCTTAAATGGTTAGAATGGTATATTGATATTGATTCACCGCACGACCTGTTTAGAGGGATTTGTCACGAGGAGAAAAGAAGGATTTTTCAAAAGCGAAAAATTTGTACTGATTTTGGTAGTATTGGGTCATGACAACTCGCATGAGATTTTTCTTGATTTTATGAGTGTGCTGGAGCATCGCTTGCACTAATTTTATGAGACATGCGATGAGCCATGCTTGGAGCATCGGGTAAACTGTGTGTCACGCCGATTAAATATGCTCGCACGTGCATTTTGAGACAGTCACGATTGTGGATATGAGATATGAGTCCATAAAGTACGTTGTACCGTGCAAGTAGCATGGAGTATGTTGTATCGTGCTGGGATTGATTATGTGGCATCTTCGGATGCGTGGCATCTTCGGATGCGAGTGGCATCTTCTGATCCGAGTGATCGGACAAGGTCGACGGGATGGACTGACCCACCTCCCGTGGTGATCCCCGATCATGGTGAGACCCCGCACACTGAGATCCATGTAGAAGTGGGATCGCGAGGACATATGGCTATAGTCCTAGTTATTTGTCCGAGATATATACATATATTGCCTAGTCTCGCATGTTGATGTTTTGAGAAACTCATTTTGTAGATTTTTGTGTGAGTCTAGATCACTCGAGGGAGGGGTTAGATCCTGACTGAGATAAGATTTTGATGAGAATGAAACTGGGTTTTAAACAAATTTACATGATGTTATTTCCATGCTATTTAAACCCATGAGTGATGTAAACTGGTTTTACATGACATTCATTGTATGGCATGTTATTATTTCTTTGAAAATCATTTGACTTCATGATTTTGTGTGAGTCAGGAAACACCCGAGGGATGGGTTGAGTCCTGGCTTTGTTGTGAAATTTTAACGAGAATAAAATGCTTTAAATGGATTTGCATGTTGAGTTTTCCATGCTCTTTGAAATCCATATTTGAACTTATTTTACATGACATCATGAATTGTAGCATCTGTTTTGAAATATGTGGAGAAATGGTGGTTTATGCATGGCACTACGTTCATGTAGGTAGTATGGTTACCTACTTGTTCGTAGGATTGCCTTACTGAGCTTGATGTGCTCACCCATTTCATTTTCTTACACAAATCATTTCCAGTAGATTTTGAGACGACTGAGTACTGCATTCCTGATTTTCGCTCCTGCCCATCATTTTAAGGTATATACACTTGTACATGTTGTATCTAAATAAGAATAACAGAGTAACATGTTTGTAAGTAACTTTCGGGGATGTATAGATACTGTAAACACTTGTAAATGAATGAGATAGAATTAGTGAAAAACTCACGTGTTTACCTTTCCTTTAATAAGGAATTAAGTTATATGGTGAATGAATGGTGGGACTGATATTGACGCACAGCCCAATTGTTAGTAGAGTGTGATCACGATCAGAGGACATGTAAGTATGAAAGAAAAACGAAAAATTTACTTTGATTTTTGGGTCGTGACAACAATCAATTGATTCTTAATGTGTATTTGAATACCTATATATTTTTCGGCTCTTTTACGAAGAGTTCGTCCGAGAAGTTATTCGATTAATATATAAAAGAATTCGAATATCCATAGGTTTTTGGAATCATACATATCTCTTATGAAGGATGTACATGTGTAAATCAGGAACTGTACATGGTCGTTATGGCTTTCTTCATGTAAGTAATCGATTACCTCTTAAAGGTATTCTAATATCAATATTTTCTTGTTCATTCATCCAAGATGGCTGGACGATCAAATTTTGAGATTTCGACTCGTCTCTTCACTATTTGATACATATATTAGTTAGAAAAAAAAAAACAAAGAGAGGAAATGGAAATTAAACAAAGAGCTATTAAATGTATAAGCGAAACAATGAAAAATATTGAATTAGACAGAGAAAAGAAGAGAAGAAGGAGATGGTTTTCTCTCAATGCAACAATAAGGGTGAAATGGTATTCTTAGTAATTTAAAAGTTTCATATTTCTTTCTCGATAAATAAAAATCTCATTTACCTTTTTAAATAAATATTTTTGTTCCACGTCTTTTTTTGTAAGTTTTTTTTAGTTCAACAATCAAATAGGGTAAGAGTTATATCATTTTAGAACAAGCCCGATGCCCGACCAGCGGTGTGGCTCTTCCTCTCTTTCCCAAGTTTTACTTTATATTCTTTTATCATCTCTCATAATCCAATCACAATACGAGTTAATTTCTCTTTCTTTTTTCAATTTTTCCAATTTCTTTAATTGTTTTAAATTTTTTGTTGTTTTTTTCCCTTACTTGGGTTGTTCTAATGGTAATTGACAAGGTTTTGAGATTAAGAAAGAGAGAGTTAATGTTATGGTAATATTTACTGGTAGGTATGCCAATTTTCTCCTGTAATTATAGGCTCATTATTTTTCTTTTATATTCTCTGTTTTTCTGTGATGGCGCTTAGGTTTCACTTATTTGGATCGAAAAAATCTGGCTTTTTTATTTTTACTTATTTGGGATTATTACTTGATTAAGTCTTATAAAAAGTTATATGTATCGACTATTTTAATGGAATCTAGTTTCGTTTTTAAAACCATTTTCTCAAACAAACTTTTATTTTTCCTACATTAAGGGACAAGCATTTATTTATTTATTTTAATGAAGACGACTAATGGAATTAATGGGTAAATTTTGAGCATTGATACTTAACAAGATGTAATAATTTTCAAGAAGATTTTTTTATTTTTTATTTATTTTTCTTGGTCTAATTATTACATATTATGTTAGTTTTAAATTGCTTTTATATATATATATATATATATATATATATATATATATATATTGAAATGACAAGAACTTAAGTATAGTTAAATGCATTATTCATATTGTAAGTTTACTTTAGTACTTATGATTTTCATGAACTATATAAAGTGCTTTTATCAAGTTTAAGACCATGATTTAATTGATTATCTTTCTATTGGTTTTAATCAATTTACAAAATGTTTTAAATATTAAATTAAGTAATTTTCTCATGATATTTATTGAATATATTTATTAGAAAATTACTTGGTGAGTTTTGGGCTCAATTTCATGTACTTAAAGTCTTATCGTATTTAAATGAAATTGAAAATTATTTGTAAGGTTAATTTTCTATTTATTTCAACCCAAAAACATAATCTAAAAGGCAAAGACCGACCCCCCATTTGTGTAGGATCGATCCTTTAAAGTAAAAGCAAAAATCCATTTTTTCCAAATAAAGGGATCAAACCCCTTATAACAGGATCGATCCTTTTTTTTCTTATTGTTATTTTTGCAGCTATAAAAAGTAAGGGATTGATCCCCTCTAGCCTGACGACTTTCAACGGCTAGTTTTATGTGAGAGCAATGAGCATTTCTTTTTTCTTTCATCTCTAATAGCCACATTCACCAAAAGAGGTATAAATAAAAGCTTATAAAAGACTAGGTAAAAAGAGACTTCATTCTTTATCTTCTTCAAGCTTGAACAACAAATTAAGAGCTCAATATTCTCTATATTCTATTATTCATACCTTCAAGTAATATTTTTGTATAGCACAATTGTTGTGCAATTTCTTAGTGCTTAATCATGTAATCACCCACCTTCTAGAGGTACTTTTTTATTACAATATTGTATACCCTTCCAAAAATTGTAAAAGGAGAGTGAACCCTTGAGAGCTACACTTTGTAAGTGGAAATTAAATAAAGAAGAGATTTCTCTTTAACCTAGAAAAAGAGGGAGTGTAAGCTTTCCTACTTGAGCTCGAAAAAAGTGAGTGTTGTAAGGTTTCCTCCTTGAGCTTGAAAAAAGGAGTGAAGGTTACTCTTGAATTGACAAAATAGAGTGTAACAAATTCAATAGTGATTTTGGAAAAATCTTTGGGAAAGTCTTAAGGTAAAAGACATAGGCAATGTTTCGTTGAACCTCTATAAATCGCTTGTGTATAATTTTCTATCCCTATACTCGTTACTTTATAGCGATTGAATTATGCTTAGTGTATTGGTTGATTAAATTGTATGCTAGAATAGCCTAAGTGAACTTAGAGAAAATTGACGTAGGATAGAGAACTTGGAAATAGAAAACAAGGCTATAGTTAGCAAATAACCAATTCAGCCACCCTTCGGTTAGCCAATATAGCCAACAATTGGTATCAGAGCTTAGATTCTTGATTGAAAATGATTAATTTCTTAAGAAAAAAATGATTTTATGGCTTAATTTAGTGCACAACAAGTTGGGTAGAGGAGGGACACTCTTTGGTTAGGCCTCTACTCTTCAATGGAGAGAATTAATCATATTGCAAAACTAAAATGATCCTATTTATACAAGTTAATGATTAAGAACTGTGGAGAGTTATAGTTAAATGACCCTAAATCCCTACTAAAAAGGTTGATGATGTAGAAGTTCCAAAATTATAAAATGAATGGAGTGATAGTAGGATGGCACAATTAAATGCCAAAGATATGCAAATACTCTTTTGTGCACTTGGTCCCAATGTGTACAATAGAGTATCATTATGTGAAAATACAAAACAAATTTTGGACAAGTTAGCTATCACACATGAGGGAACCAATCAAGTTAAGGAGACTAAAGTAGGTATGGTCACACATGATTATAAGCTTTTTAGGATGAAACAAGATGAGTCCATTAGTGAGATGTTCACTAGATTCATCGATATAATTAATAGACTCAAGGCATTAGGAAAGCTTACTCTAATATAGAAATGGTCAAGAAAATGCTTAATAGCTTGCCAAAATCTTGGGATGCTAAAGTGACCGCTATAGAAGAGTCTAAAGATCCTCACACTCTCTTAATAGATGAGCTCATAGGCTCCCTACTTACCTATGGGATGAAATTAAGGAGAAATGAAGAACCATTAAAGAAAGTATGAGTAGCTTTGAAATTTTCTACTCAAGAAGAAGTTAGAGAAGAGAGCAAAGATGATGATGAAGATTAAGAGATGGGCAAACTTTGCCAAAAGGTTTAATAAGCTCATGAAAATGAAGTCTTATGGAAGCAATAGGAGAACTCAAAGAATAAAAGTAACTAGAATTGAGACAAATAGGAAAGAACATGGTAAGAAGCCTTCAAAAAAAGCAATGATGGCTACATGGAGTGATAGTGATAGGAAATAGCCTATCTTACTTTATGGCAATTAGTGATGATGAAGCTAGCTCTAGCTCTAGTGAATGCAATGAATATACATTTGATGAACTACATAATGCCTTTGATGAGCTAGCTAATGAATTTGAGTGCATGGATGCAAAAAATAGAAAAATAATAGCAAAATTGAAAATAGAAAATAAAATGCTTAAAAATGCTAAGCTTAAGTGCGAAAGAAATTAAAGGAGGCAAATCTAGAGATAGGTAATGTGACGGCCGACCCCTGCCCGGCCAACCCCTGCCATCGGCCATGGCCACCCCTCTTGGGCCCACAACAACGATGGTGGTCTAACAACGAGTGGTGCAACAACGCCAACAAATCCAACGTATTGTCCGCTCTGGCCCATTGGACCTCACGGCTTTGTTTCATTCCGGGTCATCCTTGCTTAAGGGCCTTTTCCCCTCAAAACGCGTCCTCGTGGTTCGAACTCAGGTAAACACCCTTGTTCTTACCACTGATGATGCCATTGAGCCCTTGGCTCATTGGCATAAGGAGTGTGAGAACTAAGGGTGTTGTCCCTGGTTCGAGCCTCCGAGGACGCATTCTGAGGGGAATTTCCCTGAATGAAACAAAGCCGTGTGGGTCGAAAGGCCCAAAGCGGACAATACGTTGGATTTGTTGGCGTTGTTGCACCACCCGTTGTTAGACCACCATCGTTGTTGTGGGACCCAAGAGGGGTGGCCATGGCCGATGGCAGGGGTTGGCCGGGCAGGGGTCGGCCGTCACAGGTAAGTTGAACAAAAAGAATACAAACTTATGTAACTCATTCTCTAGGTTTCACATAGGTTAACAAAAGCTAGATCATATTTTAGAGACCCAAAGAGCCTTCTTTAACAAAGATGGGTTAGTTTATAATGGAAAACAAAAAGAAACTCATCTCAAGAATTTTCAAGTCAGCAAACATAATGTGCATGATTTATCTTTCACATGCTTACTATGCAATAGAATAAGCCACTCTTCACAAGCATGCACATTTATGAAAACTACATTTAGAGAGAAGGTAGCTATGAAAGTAAGGATTCCTAAACATGTAGTAATTTCTAATGATGATGAATTAAAATTGAAAAAGATCTCTATGGGATTAAAGTGTCACGACCTCAATCCGTAACTTACCAAAAATCACTACTATTTTTTTTGCTTTTTACTTTACTTACCTTTCGCTCCTCAACAGTTGGGCTGTGATTCGATATTAGTCACCCACTCACATTCATTTACAAAATACATAGAATTTAATATTCTTTTCAATAACATAAACTGTTATACAGTATTTGTACATATACATCTCGACCGTACAATTGGTTACATAACTGTTCTTATACATTGCTCAGTACAAAATGTTCGAGTGTGTATACCTCTTGTAAGATGGATAGGCAGCGGATACAATGAATGTTATACCTCAGCCGGACTCAATCTACTGTAGATGATCTGTAGAGAGTAGAAAATAAAGGGGGATGAGCAAACAACGCGCTCAGTAAGGAAATCAGGCAAGCAAGTAGACGTCCACACTATCTACTGAAAATAAAGCTTTGCCTTTCCTTCTCTCATCTCAAAGCATGTATCAAAATGATATAATAATAGTACAGAATAAATTCCATGTACTTAAAATCATGCTGAGTTATCAAATGTAGGCATTAATGCAAAACAGTGCATATTTATAATTTCGGAATGCCTTTATAGAAATCATTGCCATTTACACATAAATCACAGTAAATATGACAGTTCACAACACAACACAAACCAATTTCTGACCTATCTCTCTCAGGTCTAATCGTATCATGAAAACAAGTGATATATCATGCGAGACTCAGTGGCTAAATGCAATACTCTTCTAGACTATGGCCATATCCTATAATGGTGAAATCCCAGGCAACACATATCTCGGTGTGCGGGTATCAATGCTGTAACGGGAGGGGGGTCAGTCCATCACAACCGCTAGCTATAAACTCCTCAACTCCACAACTCCACACAACACATGGTACAGTGTACTCCATGCCACTCGCACGGTACAATGTACACCCGTGGACCCTCTCCTAATGGTCGGGATGCCTGTCATAGGTCTTAGTCCTCACACCATGGAAATACATCATAGTCGAGGTGCTTATCATAAGTCTTAGCCCTCATACTATGGAATAAATGCCACGTCTCTAAATCTATGTGTGAATATCTCAACAGTGTGACACTCAGTCTACACAGAGGAAATCGTCACGGTTTTACTAACATGTCTTATATATCACGTAACAACTACAGTGTGCGTCTTGAGTGTGACTCATAATCAACACTCTGCCTCTTAAACACTGTGTATGCATTTCAAAATATCAAACACTAGTGTGAGTAACTTCTAGAACTAGGTTAATGCATAACTCTCTTTTCAAATCAAGTACGAGTTATTACTCAAGTACTATATCATGTATAAATTATGAAGAATCGAGTACGAGCAACGCTCCCAGTACTCTATCATGTAAAACTGAGTATGAGCAAAACTCCCAATACTCTATATGCATCAATCACAAACTGAGTACGAGCAATGCTCCCAGTACTCTAATATGCATAAAATAGCATTAAAATATAGTACGAGTATATCCTCCAGTACTATGTGATGCATATCTCAAAATATAGTGCCAATATTCTCTAGCACTTATGGTTTTCACACAAAACCAGATAGATGGCTCACTTAAATCACAACTTTCTCAATTTCAAATCAAATTAGCACTTAAATGTGCTGTTTTCGCATATACATGAAAACATTAGCCATTCTATCATGCAACTCATGAATGAAAGGTTACAACATGCTTCTCAGGCTTTTTATCCTATTTTTGGATAAAAATTACACTTTATCTCATTAATCTCTATCACACACATTGGGCCTATTCATGGGCATTCATATAAGATATAGTATCGAAATACTACTCAAAATACGTGTAGCCATCTCTAGCTACTCATGAAATTTTCTTACCTCGGATCACGTCAAGTGACCTCTCTTCCTCGATGCAACTCACTCTCGCAATTCGAGCAGCTTCCATGATGATTTTCGAAACTGTTATAATTATTGGCGTTAGTATATCTCTATACACTCATTTCATTTGTCAAATCTCAATTCAATACATAGTTTTCATCACTTTCTCCAAATATGGTATAAAACCACATTTTCACATATCTATATCCATTTTTCCTATTTTCAATTTATACATTTCATGTGATTAACTCATAATCTTCCATACATGCATATTTCATCCTTAAATCCATGTTAACATCATTTCCTCATCACTTTCTCACTTTCATGCCAAAACTAGGTCATGCTGATTTTTCATTCTCCTTTCATTTCCAATAAGTCATATATATACCAATACACTTATCAATACACCTAGTTTAACATATATCAACTTGGTGCATTAAATCTTACCTAGCTGAAATTTCTTTCCTTTTCACAAAAATGGTAAAATCCTCCTTACTCCTTTAACTCTTGATTTCAATCATTTGTTTTCAAGTATGTTGTTCTCCTCTTCACTAAGAACAACTTTGCTCACTTATACCTCACTCAAAACTGATCACAAATTGAAGTTTTCTAGTGTTTCTTGGCTAGGTTACGCTTTTGCTTTTGAATGGAATAGTAACTCTCGGGAAAATGAAGTGCAGAAGTCCAGTATTCATAGAATTATCTTTATGAGATCAATCTGCTACCATAGGAGATCGATCTGCTCTGCATTTTTCCTCTTGAAATCGACCTTCCAGACCACATGAGATCGATCTGCTCTTGCATGAGATCGATCTGTTGCAACACAGAACCTTAAGGAGATCGATCTGCTCTTATATGAGATCGATCTGTTGCAAGTCACTAGCTTAAGAAAATTGATCTGACCCTCTAGAGATCGATTCATTCTTCACAGAATACTCAGCAGATTGATCTGGCCTCATTGGAGATCGATCTGACTTGTTCCATCGCTCAATTAAGAGTATTTTTTGCTTTTTCAGATCGATCTCTCATCCCATGAGATCGATCTCTCATTCATATTTTTCAGATTTTACTGCAGTTTTCTGCTGTAACTTATCTCAAACACTCTCAATTCTGCTGCTATGATCATTTTCTCATCCAACCACATTTAAGGCTTGAAAATGACATTTATTCATACTTTATATATATTAAAACTTGTGTGCATTCATTGTATAACCAAAAATATACAATACAATACCAAATGGAAGTATAAAGATTCATGTACTCATGTAAACTTCCATCCATTTTACCACACTACCCAAAATTCCATATACTCTCATTCCTCAAATACAGAAGTCCATTTCTTCTTATTCATATATAATGAAACTTGTAGGTACTCATTCCATACACATTTACAAACTTCACATATACATTCCTTATGATTTTCATTATTTGTGACTTATATACACATCACAAGTCATAAATGTTACATTTAAAATTTCAGGTCTTACATAAAGATTATGCATGCTAACACTCAAGGTCCCAAGAAAGTTTGGGTACCAATGAAAACTTAAATGTTTTTTGTAGGTGTGTTGAAGCATAGAGTTACAAACAATTTGTTAGAACTTAATTGCTCTAAACACACATAGGTAGGGAAGAGCTTGAGGAACTCTACTTGGCAAATCCACTTCTTATGCAAGCCTTCCCACAACAAAAAATATTGCTAATCTCTCTCATGCAAAAGAGCATTGTAAGCATAAACTTTCTATCCTTAAATTCCATATGCTCAAATTCTTTATGTGCTTCTATGAGATAATATACTAATACTTCTTGGTGCAAAATGTGTATATTGTGATACATATTGTTACTTGTGCACTTAGAGATGAATTTGAATTAAGAAATGCACCATAAGCATGTGAACAGTTCTTATGGTATTGTAGTGCTTAATTGAGTTACTTGTGATTTGAGTAAGTTTGAAATACATTGCAAATATGTTTACTTGCTTCAAATCTGACATATATGTTGATATCTGCAAAATTAGTCCTTGTATGCCTTAAGTAAATGAAACAATTTGCGCATCATGATATAATGTCCACATAGATGATGATTAGATGATATACTTGATTGAAACTTATGCGAACATATCTATTATATCTTGTGTGGTATCTAAAGCTTCTTAAATGAGTCAAAATATTCATATCTCTCAAAATGTCATGTCTTAAGGCCAAAAATACATTTTTGTATAAAAATCCTGCTAAAATTACAAAATACATAGTCAAATGATTTTTCATCCTTGATTTTCATTCACACAAGTCCAAAATCTTGTTTTATAAATGCTCAAATCTCTTAGACTTAGAAACCACAAAATCAAAGTTTTGAGACCTCAATAGTTGAAATTCTTTTGTAAAAGTTGATAACTCTATTTTATAGAGTTATGTATATGTTTATTTTCCTTGATCATTGCTTAATTCTTTTGTAAATATGTTAATTTTCCCCTTAATTTGATTAATTTTCTCTAATTGTGCAGATAAATAAATTTAATAAGAAATTGGGTTTGTTTGATGGCATTTAAGCTAATCCATGTAGAATGAGATTGAATGTACTAGAAGACATCTTCTATAACAACCAAATTTGTCTTTTAATACAACTCACTCATTGTCACCTAGCATGCCATATGGCTTCGCTTCATTCACTCTTGGAAGATGATGTCAAGTTTTCACATGGACTTCACATGGGTTAGCCACATAAGATGACACTTGAACAAGAAGACAAGAGGTGGTTATGAAGCTTTGATGATGTGAAAATATCTTCCTTAAAGACCCAATTAGATTAGGACACATGACAATTAATTGTCAACTCATTTACCATGTGTTTTACCCATTTACCCCTAATTTACCTATATATATATATATATATATCAAAACGAAGAGGGGATTGAGGGGGTCGGCTACTATAGGATTTAGGCTTCATTTTCATGTTTTCTTTAAGGTTTTCTTAGTGTAGTGTAACCACCAATTTACTTTGCAAGCACCATTTACATTTTTTTGCAAATTTAATTGTTTTCTTTACATTTTAAGCTTAATCTTCATTTTATTCTTGCATTTCAATTATGTTTTTTTTTTTCATTTTCAGCTCTTAATCTCTCCTTCTACTCCATTTTTATTTTTTATTTGTTGTTCTCGATTGAGTCCTATGAGAAGGGAGCTTGAGAGGTTGCAAAATTACCTCCATAGCTCTTGTTCTTGAGCTTGGTCCATATTTGTTTCATTGCCCTTTTTTATTTACTATTTTATTTTTAATGTTACTGTTTCGATTTAATTTTGTGGTTTAAGAATTTTGATTTAAAGTGTTAAAAAGTGTTAGTAAGGATTTTTTAAAAAAAAAGATTAAAAAATTAGAAAATTACGTAGATTTCACACTATTTCTTTAGGAATCCATTTTAGTTGCTAGTGTAGAATGTTTCAGGCAGTAAGTTATGCATTTTACTTTTTTTTTTTTTAATTGCATTACTATTAGTTTAGGTGCAAATTTAAAATAAGTGATTTTTATAGGTCAATTAATTTAGGTTCTATTCCTTTCCATGCATTCTTCTTTCTTGTTTTCTTTCTACTGATGGCGTCACTTATTAGATTCTATTTGTTTTTTTTTTTACTTTTGTTTTGGTCATATTAGGATCTTTTCATTAGTCCTAGCTCATTTTTAAGTCTTGCACTTAATGGTTAGTTAGTTACTACTGTTAGAATAGGTAGTTAGTAAATGTTCATGCATTTTTTTTTATTTGTTGGTCATTCATTAGGCGTCACTTATAATACTCTGTTCAGCAGTAGTTTTGTTTTGTTTTGAGTCTTCTTTCATTGCATTCTAGTCCACGTTAAGGTTACTCACATATTAAAATAATTTTAGGTTGCTTTATGTTAAATCTTTTAGGCATTTTTCATTGCATTTTTCATTTTAATTTCATTGTAGCCACTTTTTGCTTTCATTTTCATGTCATTTAGGTGCATTTAGATGTTATTTAGGTCATGCATTCATTAAATAATTTCTAGAAATAGTTAGGTATTTTTTTCATTGCATTTAAATCATATTTGGGCATATAAACCTCCATTTAGGCGTGAATTCTATGTGCATTGTTCAGATTTTTTAACTTGTTGTTTGGCATCATTTTAGGTCCCAGTTAGGTCCATTTAGATGTCTCTTAGGTCATTTCATACGTTAAAGTAGTTTTAGGTTGCATTTGATAAAATTTTATAGAACTTTTTCATGTCATTTTATAATTTCTTCATCACTTTAGGTGTCATTGCAACTGTTCTGATCAGGTTAGTTTTGTTTACTGTTTAGGCATGTTTTAGGTTATATTTAGATGCATTTAGTTGTTAATTCAGTCATACTAGAGTTGTGTAATTAGTGGTTAATAGTTAGAATGCATTTATATTGGATTAGTTAACATTTAGATTAGAATTTTGTATTTGTCTCAAATCTGTCCAGGCTTAGATTAACTGCTGTTTTGGGACTTTTTAGGGCTGTTTTGAGTTTATTTTGGTACATTTAGGTTGCATTAATTTAGGGTTAAGTTTAGGGTTAGGTTAGTTTAGAGTTTATTCCATTTTTCCTTACATTTTCATGCATTAAATTAGAGTTAGGTGCATTTGCATTATAAGAATTTCCATTTGTTGATTTAGTAAACTTTTAATTAATATTCTATTGTTAAGTTAGCATTAGTTTAGGATTTGAGTCATGCATTTAGGGTTAGTTTAGGGTTAGGACATATTTTATGCATTTTTAGCTTATTTTTCATTTCAATTTCAAAAATCCAAAAATATTTTCTTTTTCATGCATCATTTAAGTTATTCTTAATAATTAATTATCCATTTCAGTAGTTTATATACGATTTAGGGTTAGGATTATTTTTAGGGCATTTTAAGGTTAGAGTTACATTTAGAGATTTTTAGGGATTTTATTAGAATTTTATTTTATCATGCATTAGTTTAGGATATTTTGCATTTTTATTTCATTTAATTAGATTAGACACATGCATTTTTATTTTCATATTAGGATTTTCTATTATTTGCATTTTTGACCCATTTTCATTATTGATTTTAATTTTATTATTTTTCTTTTGCAGTTACATTTTATTTCTTATTTGGGGTTTGTAAGTATCGCTTTTTCATTTTATTTTTAGTTTATTATTTTATTTTCTTATTTTATATTTTTTGTTTTACTATGTTTTAATAGACTTGTAGACCACTCACCTTCATAATTAGCTAGAATATACTTTATGGTTTAATTATTTGGTAAGCAATTAAGTTACAAAAATATCTGTGGGATGATATTCTGAACTTACCTCCATATTACTTTTATGAACATATATACTTGCATGTAGATACCAATTAAGGTCAACAAAAGTTAAGGTCTCAGTATGAGACCTCGTTTATGTCTAACCTTGTAATGTGAAGCATAAATGAGGTAAAGTCCATAAATTCAATGTACACACTTGTAATAAGAGTTGTGATGTACGTACAAGTTTCATTATGTATAAGTATGAAGAAATGGATTTTAGTATGTAATGAATGTGAGTGGAATGGAAAATGAGTAGTGTAGTAAAATGGAATGAAGTTGTATGAGTTGCATAAACCTTTGGACTTCTATTTAGTTTTGTATTGTATACCTTTGGTTATACAATGAATGAACATAAGTTTTAATGTATATAAAGTATAAATGAAAGTAATTTACAAGTCTCAAAGGTGGTTGAATGAGAAAATGACTATGGCAGCAAATTAAGGATGTATGTGTGTGCGTTTCTACAGAAAACTGCAGCACAATCTGAAAAATATGAATGCCAGATCGATCTCATAGGATAAGAGATCGATCTGGAAGAGTCAAAATACTCTTATTCGAGCAATGGAGCAAGGCAGATTGATCTCCAATGGGGCCAGATCGATCTGCTAAATATTTTGTAATTAGAAGATCGATTCTTAAGGTAAGCAGATCGATCTCCTTAACTCTCTGCCTGAGATAGATCGATCTCAAGCCCTCGACAGATCGATCTCCTTAAGGTTCTGTAAGGAGCAGATCGATCTCCTACAAGAGGCAGATCGATCTTCAAGAAGTAACTTGCTTGCAAACATATCGATCTTGTAAGACCCGAATTTAATTAAAATACAGAAATTAAATAAGAAAAGATGGGGAAAGTATGAAGGAAGTCGGGTTAAATTAATCCCGAACACGTGCAAGGGTAAAATGGTCAAAAGACCAAAGGTCGGTATAATTTCGATAAGAAAATTTAATTAAAAATATGGATTTGAGAAATCTTGGTCAATAAAGATGAAATAAATTTATTTTGGGTTAAATTGATCAAGATATTAATTTATTGGAATTAATCGGGATTAATCGGGATTTTTAGTTCGGAAGAATAATCCCGAAAATAATCGAAAAATATACCGAAAAGTCACCCGGGACAATATCCCAAAAATACGGAGAAATTATACCCGAAAAAGGATTAAAATAAATTAAATAAAATTAAATTAATTAATTTAGAATAAAAAAATAATAATTTTTGTAGATATTTGGGTATTTTAATGTATTTTAATGAATAGTAAAATAATTAAAATAAATAATAATAATAATAAAATTAATAAAAGAAATGAAAAAAAAAGGGGGTCGGGGAGAGAGAAAGAAAGAAACAGAAACAGAAACGCGAAAACGAAGCCGAAATCGGAGGCTGAAGGCCGGACGACCACCGGCGATCCAATCGGCCAGGCGAAGGTCGAAAATGGAAGAGGGGAGGTCGGCGAGCACGATGGTACCGGCGGTGCAGCCTACTGACGCCGGAGATCGACGAATCGGGGGAGAGAAGTCGCGGGGGAAAGAGTTCCGATCGGCGGCGAACGGCGCCGATCTGGCCGATCCCGAACCCAGCCGAAGCTTCCCCAGGCCCAGACGATGCGTTTGGTGGTGGTGGCAGCCACCGAAACCGGCGGACGGCGCCGGAAACAGCAAAAGAGGAAAATGGGTCCGACGGCGAAGAGGAGAAGAGCCGGACCGGCGGCGTTCCGGCGACCTCGACCCAAACCGAAGGCAGATTCGAGATGCGGACGACCCAGCGGAGCTGCTGGCGGTGGAAGCCGGCGGAGAACCGACCGGCAAGGCAGTGAACCGACGGTGAACCGGCCGAACCGGAGAAAACCGGCGGTCTGAACCGGTCCGAACCGGACTGAACCGGTTCAGCCAAAAAGAGAGGAAAAAATGAGGTAAAGGGAAAAAGAAAAAGAGGAAAAAAATTGGAAAAAATTCCTATGATGCAATCGAGCTTCGGGTAAGTCGATAAGCGGTCAAATTGACCCGATTTAAATTTGGAATATTTTATTTAATTAATTATCGACTGAAAGTTTACCTGAAAAATATATTTAATTGTGTAGCTCGACGATTGGCATCCACCGAGGGCTCGAGACAGTCTCGATTTATGGACTAGCATGGAATCTCGGGTAAGTGACCCCTATTTACGACAATTACCTTGTTATGCGTGATATTGATTTAATTTCCTCATAAATTGAATTGAATTATGGAAATTTAGATAAATTGTCGTAAATATTAAATTTAGCTATTCAAGAATTAGAACGAGGCCCGATAAATTATTGGTGGGTCCAATGAGCCCAATAGGCCTCGATAAAGTGAAAATTAAGTGAAAAACGGGCTTAAGGCCGATCAAGGCCCATTAAGGTGCAATCGGGCCCAATAGGAGTAAATGGGCCCAACGATTTAAATTAAGCCCAGAAAAGATTAAATACGATTAAATTGCATAATATCTAACCTAAGGAATATTAATACGCAGTTCCGGGCATTTGATTGGGAGCATAACGGACTGCGCGACGAGACAACATTGGGAAAGAAAAGGTCAGACTCGACAGAAAATTAAGGTAAGGGAATTCTACGGACTGCTAGAGGTAAACTCTACGAAATTTTAAATTCATATGCAGTCTTTAAAATTTATCTGAAGGGTCTAGAGGTCGAATAATAATTTTAGTGCCCCGTATGGGCAAAATTACTAAAATACCCTTGTTAAGGGTAAAATCTAAAAATTTAGGAAAAATTGGGAGGAGCAAGGACAAGAGGTTCCTGCTCGTTCTGGAGGTATTTCAACACATGCATGAGTAGGCTGGCTCACTTTTAAAGAAAAATGCATAGCATTGCATATCTTAAACGATGTGATTTCTGTGAAAACTATTTTGAGATAACTAAGCCGCCTACGTGTTTTATTTACATGTGACGTGCTAGAGCTCAGCTCGCACGATGTTTGATTTGTGTGATGCATGCATTAGTGCTGGAGCGAGAGCTCGCACTAGAGTTTATATGCATAGGTGCTAGAGTATAACTCGCACCAGATTTCATATGCTTTTTCGTGACACGGTGCGAGAGTCTAACTCACACCAGATTTTACATGATTTTCATGACAGGGTGCTGGAGTATAACTCGCACCATATTTTTATACACGATTTTCATGACAGAGTGCTTGAGCTTAGCTCGCACTAGTTTTATTTGATTTACTGACAGTGTTAGAGCACCGCTCGCACTACTTTCAGAGATCATACGATAAGCCGTGCTTGGAGCATCGGGTAGACTGTGTGTCACCGATTAAATTGGCCCGCACGTGCGTTTTGAGACATGGCATGAGTATAGAGATATTATATGGGTTCACGGAGTACGATGTACCGTGCAAGTAGCATGGAGTACGATGTACCGTGAGGTATCTTCGTGATATGTTGAACTTGTTGACGTTGTTGGACCACCCGTTGTTAGACCACCATCGTTGTGCGTGGGCCCAAGAGGGGTGGCCATGGTCGATGGCAGGGGTTGGCCGGGCAGGGGTTGGCCGTCACAATAAAACGCATCTTCGGATGCATGAGATCGGATAAGACCGACGAGATGGAGTGACCCACCTCCCGGGCAGTTCCCGATCATGGTGAGAACCCGCACACTAGGATCCGTGTAGCTGAGGAACTCCCGAGGACAGATATGGCCATAGTCCTGGTTATTACCGTTATACAGATATTGCCTCGTCTCGCATGTCGACGATTTTGATGATTTAAACTGGGTTTTTAAACTAAATTTGCATGATGGTATTTCCATGCTTTTCAAACCCATGTGTGAATGTAAATTGATTTTTATGGGTTCGTGTGAGTCAGGATCACCCGAAGGAGGGGTCGAGTCCTGACTTTATTGTGAAATTTTTATATGAGAAATATATGATTTTGAATATTATTGCATGTTGATTTTCCGTGCAAATGTGTTTTACATAACATCATAACGCATATCATTGTTTTAAAATATGTGGAGAAAGGGTGGTTTATGCATGGCACTACGTTCATGTAGGTAGTATGGTTACCTACTTGTTCGTAGGATTGCCTTACTGAGCTTGATGTGCTCACCCCTTTCACTTTCTCACACAGATTTCTTCCAGTAGATTGGGAGGCGACTGGGTACGGCATTCTAGTCGTCCGCTGCTACCTATCTTTTGAGGTATATACACGCTATATATATGGTTTTTGTATCTAAATAACATGAGCACAGTATTTCATTTTGTATGACACTGGGATGTATAGAGTGGGTATAATTATATAATTAAATCAAAGAAATGTAGTGCAGAATACATGAATGTATATTTAAATTAAATTGTGCACTAATTGTAAATGCATGGAGAAGATGTGGGCACTGACATACAGCCCAATTATTGGTTATGGTTGGTCACGATCAGAGGTAAGTATAAAATAATAAAAACGCGAAAAATTCACTCTGATTTTTGGGTAGTTCGGGTCGTGACAGATCTAATCATGGAAAAAGATCGATCTGGTAGTGGTTGCATTTTGTCACGACCCTTTTATCCTTTTTTAACTGAAAATCACTATAAATTTTTCGTATTTTTCCTTTCCTTACCCGGTCGTGAACAAACTCACCACTACACAGTTGGGCTGTGAGGCAATAATAATCATTCTTTACCATTCACTTTCTAAATAAATCAAAAGTAATGTTATATATCCAAATATTAAGTGGTATGTTCATACATACTAAGTGTTTTGACATTTACATCCCCCATATTACAAATTCAAATGATCACTGTGCTTTTACAATTGTTTAGATACAAAAAAATCTTTATGTATATACCTCTGGGTGATGGAGATGCAGCGGATGTCTCAACAAAATGCCTCAGTCCTCACTGGGCCATTATGTATGCTCTGTAGAGGGGGAAAGTAGAGAGGGATGAGAAACCACACGCTCAGTAAGGCAATAATGCAACCATGGTAGATAACTACTCTATCTACATGATGATAATGTTATACATAAATCATTTATAACAGGAGCCTGAGGAATTAAAACTATGCCATATGAGTATACATATATCAAGTATTTAAATCATGGAAATTAGCATATAAAACATAGTAAAATCATCATGTACAAATCATCTCATGCTCATCAATCGTCAAATCTCATAGAAAATAGCAATTCATTTAAGAAACATCCTTTTGAAATCACATCTCTTTCTCAAATACATACGATCCAATCACAAATCATGTTCTCATTCACAAACATCATTACCATTTCACCAATCAAATCCCACAAGACTCGACCCCTCCCTCGGGTCTACCCTGGACAGTCAAAATCACACTCAAGTATCAAGACCATGTGGTATTCTGTAATAAGCAAGGAGACAGGTCACTATATCTCGACTGACTATGTTGGCCAACTATGTCATAAATCATCCTAGACCACACAGATCCCAGTGTGTGGGGTATCATGCTGGAACGAAGATGGGTTAGTTCTCCGCTAGACTTTTCTCATCAGTATCTCAACCGCACGATATATCATACTCCATGTGATATACACGATACATCGTACTCTGCGGACCCATAACATGGTTGGGGGTGCCTGCAGTAGGTCTTATCTACCCCATACCGAGTGAAACCTCTAGTCTCAAGTGCACATGGGAGTACTCTTAATACCAAGTCCTAGCCCCTCATGGCCTTGTTGGCCCTTGTTGGGCTCCCTGATTCAGGTCTTAGCCCATCACCCTCACCCCACTCAAGAGGTCTGTTAGGCCTGTTGGGTTCCCTGAATGGATTAGTGTCAGGTCCTAGCCCCTCACCCTCACCCCATTTTAGAGGTCTGTTAGACCTGTTGGGTTCCCTGAACACCAATCTGTATTACCCTCTCCACGGCATCATACATACCACAGTGTGAAAAACCTGCGTGAGCTAGGCTCTAACGCGAATTCATGCATCATCATCAAATCACTTCATATGAGCAACGCTCTAGTACGGCCTTTATGCATAAAACATGAAGAAAACCACGTACGGGCATAGCTCCAGTATGGTATATGCATAAGAAATCCATTCAAAATCCTCGTATGAGCAAAAACTCCAGTACAGTTTATAAAACATTACCCCAATTCAAATCAAAGTGCGAGCTAAGCTCCAGCATGTTTCAAACATGTGAAAACATCAATATACAGTGTGAGTTAGGCTCCAGCACGATTTAATTCACATAAACAGGATAGGCGGCTCATAAACAACCAAAACATTCACAACCCATGCTTAGCACCTCATATGTGCTATCTCACAAAACGTTCAAGCATTTGCCAGCCTATCAGTCAATTTGCTTAAAAACAAAGCAAGGTGTTTTGTGAAAACATTCCAAGCACGTGATTTATGCAATTATTAGCCTTACTATCCCACTTCTTTACAATACCATTTCAAACAACCAAATCTCATATGAATACTCGAAACAATTTTCACACATTGTCAAACATATTTCTATAAACTCATGCACATTTCCAAATCCCTATATACCCACGAGTTCAAAGTACGAGCAGCTACCTCTATATACTTATAAAATTTCCTTATTTGGAATCACGACGCGTGATTCCACTTCTTTAAAGCTGCTTACTCGTGTGGTCCGATTCATCTCCAACAATCTCTCCGGAACTGCACATAAATGTATTTCACAACATTTTAGCCAATTATAACCCAACACTTGCGTTTACTAAGTCGATTCGACCTATAGTCTCTATTAACGCTTATGAGGTCTCGTTTCATTACTCTACCCATAACTCAAGTCTATGAATCCTTTTAGGCCTATTAACTCATTCCAAGTCGATATTAAATCGATATTAAGCTCTTAGTGTTCATATTTCATTAATTTCTTCACTATGGCATTTATCAAACATTTACATACTTATTTTCCATAATTTCCCCAAACTCACAATGCAACTCCATTTAACTATCTCAAATCATCCACATTACAATAACAACTTTACATAATCCTTAAATCGTCAACACACCCAAATCACACTCTCTCACATTAGACTCATTTCATTTCTAGGTCACATTAGTTCCATTTCATCCTAGGTAGTTTTCAACCATTAATATACATACCAATCAACTCCGAAATCAATAAATAGACAAATGTAATTGGGCTGGAGTATTAGAAACTTACCAATCCAGTTTCTCTTCTTGCTCCAAAGGAAAATGTTCCTTGCTCCTTCAATACCAACAATGAGGTTTTGATTCCCAACTATGTTGTTCTCTTCTTTAAGATGAACAACTTTGTATCTAATAGCTCACCTTCAACTCTTACTGGAAATGGCAAATTTTAGAGGGATAAAATCTAGGTTTTGAAGGTTGAAATGGAAAGAATGGTTTGTTCCCGTGATTTGCAGATTTCACTGCTCCTATTTATAGAAATTGTTTGATGAGATCGATCTGTCGAAGTATGAGATCGATCTGGTCCTCTTAAATCCCTCATTTTCATGCCAATTTGAATGCATGAGATCGATCTGTCGAGGGCTTGAGATCGATTTATCTCAGGCAGTAGTTTAAGGAGATTGATCTGCATACAGAGGAGATCGATCTGCTCCAACCCGAGAGCTAAGAAAATCGATCGTTTGCCTTAAGAATCGATCCTCATTTTACAGAATGTTTAGCAGATCGATCTGTCTCCATTAAAGATCGATCTGCACTGTTCTTGTTGCTCGAATATAAGTATTTTGACTCTTCCAGATCGATTTCTCATCCTATGAGATAGATCTGGCCTTCATATTTTCTAGATTTTCTATATTTTTTCTGCAGCAACTCACACACAAACCTCCTTAATTTGCTGACATGGTCATTTTCTCATCCAATTACCTTTAAGACTTGAAAATGGCATCCATTCATACCTTATACATATTAGAACTTGTGTGTATTCATTGTATAGCCAAAGGTATACCACACCAAGCTAAATGGAAGTACAACTTCATTCCATTTTACCACACTACTCATTTTGAGTTTCAATCACATTTATCACTTATAAAAATCCATTTCTCCATATTCATAAAAAATGAAACTTGTGTGTACATTACAAATTCATGTTACAAGTATGTACATCGAATTCATAGACTTACATCATTTATGCTTTACATTGTAAATACATCACCATACTCATGATTTCATAAAGCTTACATCCAAAAATACGAGTCTTACATGTTTGGTAAAAAGGACTACCAAACCTTACAGAGATCGATATCCACAAGGACCAGATCGATCTCATGTCTCTGCATCTATAAAAAGGGCACGAGATTTGGACTAAAAACTCATATTTCTCTCACAAAACCCACACCTGCTATTTTCTCTCAAAGATCTAAGCTTTCTCACTCTAAAAATCACTACATTCCAGCCAGTTTTGGAAGAAGCTCAAGAAGGGAAAGTTTTTTCTTGAAGCAAGGAGAACAACATACCCAAAAATCACACATTGGTGTGATCAAGAGAAGGAGTTTTGGCTACCACAAGTTTGACTAAGTAAAAGGGGTAAGCTTTTTAGCATTCAAGCTTTAAATATGGATTTCTAGACCTTGTGGGTTGAATAATATGTAAAATATTGATAGGAATGATGAAATGTAGTGATGGGTGAGTAATATTAAGAGAGATTTATAAAGAAAAATCCATGGAAAAGTGATTAAAAGCTTAAGAGATGATAAAATGATATTAGTGGAAGAGTGAAATATGATTTAAGGGTTTGAGGAGTATGATTAGATAAATAGGAAACGATGTGTATGTTTAGTAGAGGGAAAGGAAAATAACTTAATGATTTACACGTGTAGATTGAAATACGTGGAACACGGAACGAAGCAAATGAAACGAGGGAAATACGAACGTGATTCGAGGTAAAGAACTGTATGTTAGCGATAGAGGTATTTGTACGTATTTTTACTGCAATTTCAGTAGTTATGACACTAGAAATAGTCTATTTAGCTATTGAGCTATGAATTTAATATGAGAGCATGAAATGTATATGGTATGTGTATTACGAAAATGGGATGTGGGAAGGAAAACAGTCTGACATGCATGTTTTTAATGTTTTTACATCTATATGATGTTTTGATGATTTATCAACTATGGGTTGATTTTATATTAAGAAATGATAATGGATAGGTTGGCTAGTTTTACATATTTAGTATGGAACGGCATGCTACGTTCATAAACTTGATTTGAGTTTTTAAAAGAGAAAATAGCCACCTACCGAATTTGAGATGTGAATCGGTGTTGGAGCTCTAGCTCGCACCCATTTTAATGATTTTGACTATGCTGAAGTTTCACTCGCATACGTCTGCATGTTTTGATAAACCGTGCTGGAGCGTGAGTCGCACGTGATTTTATAATGACAATGTGCTGGAGTTTTAGCTCGCACATGTTTCTATGTTTTTGATGTGTCGTTTTGGAGTTTAACTCGCACGATGATTTTTGAGAGAAGTGTTGGAGCATTGCTCGCACTAGTTTTTACTGAGTTGGGGTAAACCTCGGGGTCTGGGACCCAAGGAGATACCAGCCGACGGTCTTGGAATGGGCTGGGCCTTAACAATAAAACGTACTGCGCTGGAGCCTTACAATGACTGTGTGTCACACTAATTTGCTCGCCTAGTATATGAGACATGGTTAAAGATGATAAGTCCATTGAAGTTGGTAGATAGACTGGGTCCACGGTTGTACGTTGAACTGTGTAGTTGTCCGTTGGTATACTATGTACAGTGCTGGGTGCACGTGAGTATGAGTATCGCGTAGATGACACATGGCGTACCTTGTATCGTGAGTATACGTGATATGAGGAGATGAGGTTGATTGAGATGAGTCGAAGGGTAGGACTGACCCTTCCCCCTTCAGGCGAAGTGATGCCCTATGCACACCTGATCAGTGAGGCCTGTGATCACTAACTATGGCCATATGTCGTGGATATTAGATTGTCGAGAATTTCATGCCTGTCTCAGAGATAAGAGAAATTGAGAAACTCAGAAAAGAAAAAGATTTGACGAAAAGAAATGATTTGAGAAAAGCAAAGTGGTTTTACGATTTAATAAATCTCTTGATTTGAATGTTTGTGATGTGATAGCACTGTTTATGACATGTTTTCAAATGGGAATACCGTATACTTGTTTTCCTGAAAATGATTATGTGAGAAGTAATGTTGAAATGCATTTTCTGGTAATATTTTCATTTACATTGAAACATGGTTTTATTTATGCATGCATGGGCTATGTAGATAGTACAATATCTACCTGTTAGCATCCTTTTACTTACTGAGCTGTGATTTGCTCATCCCACTATTTTTCTCCTTCAGATACTGAGAAGTAGGACAGTGCGATGGTCTCTAGATTCTTTTTGGGTTGGACAACTCCCACCAGTTGCAAAGGTATAAAGACTTGTATACACACGAGTATTTTGTATCTATTTTAATGTATCGCACAGTCAAGAATCAAAAATGTAAACAGTTGTATGGGGATGTTATGTAAAGATATTATATCATACAAATGATTTTGTATATCTACTCACACACCTGGGAGTGTGAATTAAGGTTTTAAATATTTTCGTTATAAATTGTATGGAATTTAGTAATTACATTGACTCATAACCCAACCGTAGTAGTGTATGTACGGATAAATGGCACCCGGAAGTGGGGTGTGACACTTAGGGTATGTGATTGATGCCTTATTCGTAGACATCGATTCCCATGGTCTTCAATAACACATGAAGCTTCTGTGTTGAAGATGCATTGATCCCTTGTCCCCAGGGATCGATGCCCATGCTGACAGAATGACTCTGTCTGACGCAGGATCGATGCCCATGAGCATGGCATTGATCTCCCAAGTGAAAAATAGGTATAAATATCATATTTTTCACCTTTTCGTTGAAACCCTACTCTTTATCTTCTTGCACCTTATCGGAACTTCAAAGAATTTATTTTCTTCATAAAATTTTCATTGCTTCACAATTTCTTCTCAAATTTCTTTCAAAACTCTTCATTTTCAATCCTTATTCCATTTCCCTCATTATTTTCTCCTTTCCAATCTTCTCATTTCACTTTTCACCATCTTTCAAACCTAATTGTGTACTCCAAAACCCATTCTTCTCTTTGTTCCATTTCTCTTCTAACCTTTTGCTTCTCTTTCATTGTGGCTTGGTGTTGTTAATTCTTTTAAGATTACAAGTTGTGGTCTTCCAATTCATCCCAATCCTTTGTTTCCACTTCTTCAGAACCTTGCACACGACTTGTTCAACAAAATTACCCAACCAGTTTTTCACCACATAGTTGGCATAAATGGTTAAGGTTCAACTTGCATGCAAAGTACTAGGGTTTGAATCTCTGCGATTCCTCATTGGTAAGAAATTTAAAATTCGTATGTAAAATTTCAATGGATCTGTAAATCCCCAAAATGGATTAGTGGTTTACATTAGCCTTTGAGATAGGTAACCTCAAGAGATTCTAAACACACCCTAAGGAATACTAGACACACCTTATTTACTAGACACAACCTATTCTTAAATCAATTTTATGATTTTTACTTATTACAACCTATCAATAAATATCTTATACCCGAACTACCCTCTCCATCCCACAACCTAAAGGAACCGTTTCTACTCTCCATCAATCTCACTTCATCTTTAATCTTTCTTAAAATCTCTCCAAAATTAAGATTATCTTAGGTAAATCCTTCAATATATTCATATCTCATTGTTTGATTTCATTTATTTTGTTGAAAATTGGATGTTTGATGCGTTTAGAGTTTAAAGAAGCCTCTGCATGAGGCTCGTTGTGAGCCTTAAAAGGCTAGCTGCAGGATCTTGTTGTGAGCCTTAAAAAGCTTGCTTTATTGATTCTCCTAGCTTATTTTCTTATTTATTGCCATGTTGGGTTGCACCGCTTCTTTTGTGAATCTTTGCATTCTTTAAAACAATCCTATAATTGCTCTTGCTTAGTTATTAGTCAATTATGGATGATCATGAACAAACAAGTATCTCTATTATCTTAGTTGACATTTGCATTATTGTTAATCTTGAAGATTTTCGACTGTTTGTTACTATGATCTTTTTTTTTTTTTGGGTTTCTCTTCTTGTTTGTCATTTTGAATCTAGCTTTCTTAAAATACAAGCTTGTTGAATATGATGAATTAATCTCAGTATTGTGCTATTTGGAGTCAATTATTTAGTAATTAGGCGAGATTCATACTATATTAGTATAACTTCATACGAGGGTTGAGTTGTTTAAGGATCTACAATTGGGAACTGCTTGAAAAACAAGCTCCTGACATTTCGAATCAAGTTGGCTTGCTCCAAACATTTTAGATCATGTTGGATTTAGTTGCTTGTAAAGCATATGGAATCATTGAGAAACTATGTAATGGTCCAATCATAGGTGTAATTGTGTGTGTTTATAGATGGAACATACACGAGAAGCCAAGTCATCTAAAGAATCATCACATGATCTTAGTCATCCCTCTTCTAGTCCATCCAATAGGCAACTGACTACGTTTTAGAAAAGGCGATGTGTTGCAATAGAAGAGGTGAGGTAACATATCTCGACATCAGGTGAGGCAGCAGCTACTGAGGAGAGGCAACATGTGCCTCCATCTAATAAGACAGCAGCTGCTGAGGAAAGGCACCATCCTATATCTGGTGACGCACCAACTGTGGGGGCTACGAAGTAACTACTTATATCTGGTGATACAATTGCTACTAGACCATATCTCGATGGTCCAATTGATATGTCTTTCTCATTTGCTTTGGATCTCATGTTGCTGGGGCTATTTGGCAGCAAAAAGTATGTTTGAAAGTTAATACGTATCTGTTGTTATTATTATTATAATTAAAAATATTCTAATTATTTATTTGGTTTCGATATAGGATTGAGTAGAGGTGAAAGTAATTAATCATGATCCTAAACTTGCTACATGGTTGATAGATGATAGTCGATCACTCATCTGGGTGAAGATCAAGCAATCAGGGTTAGCTTCATTGTTTCAATGTTGTTATCCCACATGCAATAAGACTATTATTATTGCACTTACCAAAAGGTGATAGCCAGAGACAAACACGTTTCACATGCCTTTTGGAGAAATGAACATCACACTTGATGATGTGGCTACACTACTTGGCATTTTAATGGTTGGTCAGGTCATTTCCTTTGATACTATCTATATTGACCTAGCAAATAAGAGGCTAGTACAGGTACTTAAAGTCCCCGTAGATCAGGCATGTGAAAAGATAGCCACTTGTCAAGGACGACATGTTAGGATGCAGTAGTTCAAAGATACATTTTTCTCGGTGACCAACCCTGAGGACGAGGCAAGGATTGTGTACGCGACTCTCATATTTTTGTTATTTTTTGCTTGGATTCACTCTTTTTGTTGATAAAAGTGCAATGCGAGTACTGATAGCGTACTTATCATTTTCTTATGATCTGGCAACTGTTAGAGAGATTACATAAGGTGTAGCTTGCCTTGCGTACACTTATTGCAGCTGAGCCTTATTAGCGGGTTTGAGTACCATTTTATAGCTGGTTACATGACACTGATTTAGATATTTAACATTTCTTTAAAAATATTCATTTTATTTTCTGTAATATGTATTAGTTTCTGCTTTCATAATAAATCTTATTTTTGTTTTATGCAACTACAAATGCATTAAGTTCGAGCACATTGTAGAACCTTACCATCCGAATAGAGTTTAGCGACAGTGAGGCTATATGCAGGTAGTTCTGTGTCCATCTCTCACCCCATCATGTGCAGAACGAAGTTTAAAGCTAAAGAACTATGACATGCATTATAGTTTTTTTTGCATGGCTACTAGGATACTTGGGAGTACCACGTGATCTGTGAGGAAAGGATAGGTGCTCAATGTAGTACTCAAGGAGAGTTTTCACCAAACTATATGTCTTGGTATGACACTGCTTCACAATAGTTTGTGCATAATCCTGCAAATAGATCAACAGAGCAGCACATACCGAGTAGTAAGAAGTCTACCAGCGACGATGTAAGTCATTCATTTTTCTTGTTACGTCAATAATGACTTATTATCTTATGTGTGATGTATTTATGTTGTTATTATTTGATAGCACTTTTGAGAGTTATATGTCGACTAGAGACAGTGGTAGCAGGTGGAGAGAATTAAGACGTGGATGTATTTCGGATGGCGGTATTTGATGTTTATGGCATCATGATGAGATCGTCTCAGCCTCCTCCATGATCCGCTGCTGCATCGAAGATAGCTTCTCGACAAACAACATCTTCAGATCAGCCTCCACATAGTGCTGTAACATCGAAGATAGCTGTCACGACCCAAATTACCTAAAAATCAGAGTAAATTTTTCTTTTTCGCTTTTCAATTTCCTTACTCGTCGTGAACAGTTACACTACTAAACAGTTGGGCTATGATTTGGTGTTAGTCACCTCTCACCTATTTACCATTCCATTTTCGTATTTCATTTACATATCAATTTATTTTAAATAAATACATCCCCAATATTACATCCATGTACAGTACTGTGCCTCTATATGTTCAAATACAAAAATTATACAAATGTGTATACCTGGTCTTGATAAGAAGCAGCGGATATGACTACTGTCGTTCTCTTCTACTAAATGTACCCTGTGGGGTGGAAAATAAAAGGATGAGTATAAACAGCTCAGTAAGGCAATAATGTAAGCAGGTAGATAACTATACTATCTACGTGTTGATAATGTCATGATATAAAATCATTTATATTTGGAGCATGAGGTAAGACTAAAACGATGCCACATGTATGTATATATCATATAAGAGAAATCATGAAATCGACATATAAATCAAACATGGAAAAATCATCATGTATGGCATCTCATGCTCGTCACATTAAAAACTTATTGTTTCATCCTAAACTCATCACGTTAAAACTCATTTGTTTCATCATAAAACAACCTCATCAAGGTCAAACCCATCTCTCGGGAATACCTTGATTCATTAAATCACATCTCATTTAAAAAAATAAATCGGGACATTACCCATCCCTCGGGTTCGTCCTGGTCTATTCAAACCGTATGATATCATGTGAGGCATGTAGGTTACTGTATGAAAAATCGAGGACTATGGCCATACTTTGTCGCTGTGATCCCAGGCTACACGGATCCCAGTGTGCGGGGCATCACAACTGCAACGGGAGGTGGGGTCAAATCCTACCCGTCAGAATATCAAGTAACATCATTGAGTCATCATGACTGCACGGTACAGCGTACTCCATGTGACATACATGGTAAATCGTACTCCGTGGACCCATATCATAGTCTGGAGGTGCCTGCCGTAGGTCTTATCCACCCCAATACTACGTCGATAACCAACCCATGTCTCAAAGTATACGTGCGAGCATCTCAACTCTCTACGACACACAGTCTACAAGAGGCTTCCGCACGACTATATGCATGTCAACTCACATCTAGTGCGAGCGAAGCTCCAGCACCACGCTATGCATATCATGATATCTAAAATCTCGTGCGAGCGAAGCTCCAGCACGATTTTGTGCACACACAAATTTCTTGTACGAGCAATGCTACAGTACGGCTTTCATGAGAAATAAATCTGTAAAATTTAGTGCGAGTAAGACTCTAACACTCTTTTTACTCGAATAAATATGATAGGTGGCTCAATCTTTATAAAACATCTTTTGAAATAGTAACCGGTCCAAACCGATACTCTTTCGTATAATTCACGAAATCAACAGCCAACCTATGTGCATATTTGCTTAAATCAAAGCAATACATTCATATAAAACATTAAAAACATGAAATCATGCAATTTATCTGCCTTACTACCTTTTTTTGTAAATTTTACTCTCAGGGGCAAAATCATCTTTTTTTTATTCACCTAAGCCCCGATTTTCGTAAAAATTATTATTTCTTTTCTAGATATTTTAAGGAATTCTAAACCCTATAAATCCCCTCAATAAATACGTATAGAAATCTCTATACACCTACAAAATTCCCTTACCTGGAATCACACGCAACCTTATCTCGTCTCGATAATACTCGATCTCTCAATCCAACTGCGCGTCAACCAAGTCTACGAAACTGCATATAACCACATATTTTGGGTTAATTTACTTATTTTTATCAGTATATCATATTTACTGATCGAATCTAACGTACTGGGCCCGTTTTACTTTATTGGGCCCTATTGCACTTTAATGGGCCTCGACCCATTTTCAGCCCGTTTATACTTATTAAATCCCTTCCTCGGGTTTACTGGGCTCATTCAGCTTACCAATAATCATCGGGCTTCATTCCAATCTCATTGGATAGCTCGTATGCTATTTACAGTAATTACGTTGCAATTCCGATTAATATTCCTTTTTATACAGAATTAATCCGTAAATTTCGTAAAATAATTGAAACTCTGTATTAAGGGACTCATATTATCAGAATTAAAATATACTTACCCAATATGATGCAGGGTACGAGAATCAGAGCTCAATCGGCTCTCGTTTCGGGCTTAGTCGTAAAACTGCACAATTATATTTAATTTCGGGTTATTTCCGATCAAATATAATGTAAATAAATTTCTCAAAAATCAAATCGATCACTTTTGACCTCATATCGACTTACCTGAAGTCCGGTGTATCCTCAAAAATTCTTTTCTCTTTTTCCTTTTTCTCTTTTTCTCCTTTTTTCCCTTTTTTCTTGGCTGAACCGGTTCAGTCCGGTTCAACCCAGTTCAGACCGATCCGGTTCAGCCGGTTCAGTCCGGTTCACCTCTTGCTGAACCGGTTCGTACCGGTTAAAACCTTTTCACCGCCATTCATGGTGTTTTCGACCGGTTCTCGGCTCATTTCTGGCGTCAAACGGTGCGCCTACACTGGGGGAGTGTTCGGCTGGGGTCGGGGTTGGCCGAATCACACCGATGGCCGTCGGATTCGTCTTCTCCCTCCGCGACACTCTCCCTCTCGATTCGTCGGATTCCGATGGTTTTGCTGGCCAATACCGGTCTCAAAAGAACCAGCTCATCCTCTCGATCACACCGGTGCCCGCCCTTTGAGCCCAGTCACCGCGGTCCGTCGAAAATCGCCCCTTTTTTCCTCGATTTTTCCTCTCCTCCGATCAGCGTCCTCCGGCCACTACACGGCGCGTCTCCGATGTCCTGAAGATCGCCGGCCTCTCCTCTTTCTCCTCGGCTGCTCGTCGACGGTCAAGGATCGCCAGTGTGTCCTCGGGCTCATCGGTTCTCGCTGGTCGTTTTCGGGCTTCGCTTTCGGTTTCCAAATTTTGGGTTTTTTCTCGATTTCTTTCTTTCTTTTTTTTTATTATTATTATTTATAAATTATTTTATTATTATAATATTCATTAAAATAGTCTAAAACAATCTAAAAATATCTACAATTCTATTATTTTATTCCAATTATATTTATTTAATTTTATTTAATTTATTTATTATATTTTTAACCCTTTTCGGTATATTTTCTCCGTATTTTCGGGATATTGTCCCGAACAAAAATTTTGATTAATTTTAGTAATTCATATCTTGATCAACTTAACCCGAAATTTAATTATTTCTTCGTTATTGATCAAGATTCTCAAATCCATTATTTTTAATAAAATTTTTTTATCGGGTTTATACCGAATTTTGATCTTTTGACCGTTTTGCCCTTGCATGTGTTCGAGATTAATTTAACCCGACTTCCCTTCACGAATACTCATTCATTTCGCATTTTAAATCGTTATTTCCAGTCCGAATCCCATTCATTTAAATTTGTGACCATTTTAATCATTCCTTTCACGTACATACTCATTTCTATTTTTAACTAAATTCGGGTCTTACATAATCTCCCCCATTTAAAAAATCTGGTCCTCCAAATTAGAACCAAGTTAGTCTGTAAATCACTCCGGATATTTCACACATATCATACTCTTTAACTCTTATGTGACCTTTTCGGAGTGTACTACTACCAAAGGACTTTAATTAGGGAGATTGTCTTAAATCTCAACACTTTCTCCTTCCCGTTTTAATACCCGAATCAAGTTTTCAATCATACATTACACTTCCATTGAGCTAAGCTGTTGGAGCTCATATCCAATCACATATATCTGGTCCGAATAATATTTCTGAAGCATCATAAGATAGGACACATTGTGGATGCCTGTTTATTTAGGTAGTAACGCCAACCTACAGGTCTTATCTCCCACTTTGTCCAATCTCTCAAAGGATTCAATATTACAAAATTCAATTTACCTTCTTTCGAATCTTGTTATGTCCTTATGCTATGTCATAAGAGGATGTAACTTCCAATAATACTGATTCACTTTCGGTGAATTCCAATGGTTTCTGTCTCTTGTCAACATAGCTTGTCTACCTGCTCTGAGGTGTTCTTAATCATTCACAATTAACTGAACATCCTCAGAGGTTTGTCTTACCAATTCGAAAACAATTCTCTATCTGTCACCCACTTCTTCCTATCCAAATCGGGGAAACAATCCCTACAGCCATACTATACCTCATCTGAAGTCATCTCGATACTCGAGTGACAACTGTCATTATTGACGAATTTGATTAGTAACAACTGATCATCTCAGGAGCTTATCAGATAAATTGCACATGCTTTCATCGTATCCTCCAGAACCTGTACAGTCCTCTCTAACTAACCATCTGTCCGAGGACGGAAAGCTATGCTAACACTCAATCGGGTTCCCATAGCTTCCTGAAAAATGTTCCCAAAAGTGAGAAGTGAAGCAGGAAATCCCTATATAATACAATGCTCACTGGAAAAATACTTGGTGTTCCACAATTTTTCATACACATAAATCCGCCTACACACTCAGAGTATCTGGGGATTTTCTAACCAGAAGGTGGGTAGACTTAATCAATCCATTGACTATCACCCAGATAGCCTTATGATTCATCGGGGTCCTCTGTAACCCATCACGATATTCATGGTAACTTGTTACCATTTCCGTGTCGATATAAGTAAAAACTGCAATAACCCTGCAACTTCTTTTGTTCTACCTTACTCTGCTGACATACGAGACATTTTTTCATAATCTCCACAATATCTCTTTTCATATCTGACCACCAATACCCTTTTCTAATATTTCGATATATTTATTACTTCTTGGATGCACTGTATATCTCGAAGAGTGAGTTTCTGACAATAACTCTATCCCATCACTGTGGTCCTGGGGAGCACTTATACTGTCTCTGAGCCTCAGTAAGCCATCATCACTCTCTGTGAACTCTGTCACTGTAACCATCTGAATCTGACCCATACTATCTATACCCTGCCGATCATCCTGCTAAGCTTGTCAAATCCGGTCACTCAAATCCGGTTCTAATTTCAGGCTAGCTGTCACACAATCACTGTCATCATCAGAGGGAATCACATTACTACTGAGGCTTACAACTGTTCTAGCAGCTCACGCTCCCTGACCATCATATGTAATACCATCCCGAGGCTCTTTCTACTCAAGGCATTAGCCATTACATTAGCCTTTCCTGGGTGGTATAATTCTCACAATCATAATTTCTCAGAAGCTCTAACCCTCTTTGTTCTCATATCCGACTCTTTCTGTGAAAACAGATACTCGGGGCTTTTATGATCAGTGCATACTTGAAATTTTTCACCGTGTACATAGTAGTGTCATATACTCAGTACAACCACTATCGCTGTCAACTTTAAATCATGGGTCGGATAGTCCTTTCATGATCCTTGAGTTGTCTGGATTCATAATTGACTATCTTCCCCTTTTGCATCAATACACAGCCCATTCATTATTTTGAGGTATCCATAGACTCATGAGAAACCTCTTAATCTGTTGGATATGGTGAGAATAAATGCGATGGTTAGTTTATTACTTCAGTACACCAAAACTCCTGTCACGTCTATCATTCCATTCAAATACAACTTTTTCTAAGTTAAACGTGTCAATAAAGTAGTCCATTCCGAGAACTCTCAACAAATCATTTGTAAAAACAATCTCCAATTGTTGCTTATAATTTCCCTGGACTTTAATTACACCCCAAAATATCATCAATAAGGATGATAACAAATCGGTCCAGGTAAAGTTTAATTAACTTGTTGTAATTGACTTCCACTGAATACTTCAATTACTCATATCCTTGACCTATGTACGCATAAAAGTATAACGTTCCTTTCGAAATCGCTTCCGTTGAAGCTACTAACCCGCGTCATTTTCTTTTTAACGGCTTTTATAAAATTTTAAATTTTTAAACTTTCCTGATTAATCGAATTCTATATTTCTTATCGTACCAGTAAAGGTACCCTAATTTTAAACGTATATTTTACGACTGTCGCTTTCAATTTATAGGTTGTGTATACTTTTAGACGCTGTCAAGTCTTCAGGCGGGAAGGTATTTTGAAATACCTTTATTAACCCTCAAACTTGACCACATTTACTTTACATATCAGTCCATGTGGTCACAATTCATATTCGCTACTAATTGCTTTAATCCTAATTACTTCACTTATCATAGATATTCTTACCTTACATACGTCTCTTATTCCAATTTATCTCTTTTTCAGGATTTATCACAAAACTTATCTCTTTTCGTATATCACTTATAACAGAACTCTGTCATTACTCATTCCGTGAGTATAATCATTTACTCCTTTAATTTCAATCGCTGCACCCCTTTTATTACTTGTCAAAACCTACCATATACTTTCCAGGGGTAAAACAACACTATCTTAGAATAAAACTCTGAACATCATAATTTGCAGCCGACCAATTGAGATTTATTCTCAATATTATTTCAAATTATTCATAGTCTATTGAATAAAATCAGCTGACTTATACTTCTTCCCTCGTTTTCAACTTATAATTTCTTCATAATTATTTTGTTAGTTAACCCTCCTCTATTGGGTATTAACTATCGGCATTGTGCCCATAGGTGTAAGCATTCACGTCTTTCATTAACTTATAAACAATTGAAGGCGGTATGACTAAATACGTGGCATCAAGATTAATTATAATAATTATTTCACTATTATTAACTAGTGTGGTATTTTTCACCACATCATATGAAATATCAGTAATGTCTTGGTCCAAGGCATACACTCGCCCTCGTCTCACAGTCTACTTTCCCTTTTCTCTTCGGTTGTGGCCTCCCTTTTTGGTGCAGAGATATCAACATGATTTTCTCTGTCTCTTTGCTCTTCTATAAGGCAGTCTTACCCAACTCTAAGCAATCATTAATTAATTGGCCCGTCTTACCACACTTAACTCCTATTTTAGTTAATAAGGTCTAGGTGTAGGCCTTTACTTCCGTGGTATCTCCCACACATCCTACACTGCTTACATTGTTACACTACTACACTGCTTACCCTGCTCCACTGCTTAAACTGCTACGGAGCAGGTCGGGGTCCTCAAATCATAATACCCCTCATAAGTGTTAAATTGGATATACTGGGGCCTTACCAATCATCTTACCCCGTGACTCATCAGCTCTAATGTCTTACCAACTGGTCTCTTTCCCGCTCTGACATCTCTGTCATTCTCTATTCTCTTCTGTCTCTATTTCGGCCCTTACTACCTTTCCTACTCTCAGAGGTGTGCAACACATGATCTTCTTCACGCAACTGTATTCTGCGCACTGCCTCGACATAGGTAATGAGATAATCGGATTCTAATCGATAATTTGAGCCATTCCATGAACTTTTAGGCTTTTCGACTTTCACTGCCCATAGTTTCAGGTTCACACCTACCCAGAAATATAAATTGAGTTTCATACTCATCAATCAACTAGTGTCTCTGGGTCAGTGTAAGAAATTTTACTTGTAATTTCCCTTAAGTAGTGTCCGAAATATTTTGTCACCAGAATACATCCAAAAATATTTCTCATGTCGACTTTGGACGTCTAACTATTCAGATGGATCGAGCGAACTTCCATCAATGCTCCGCCTCGCCTCCATCATAAACGTATTTAAAATTCACTTTCTCAGTCGACATACACCGAAAGAATCCATAGCACTTCGCTATATACCGGAGGGGTGTGAAAATCTCTATAGTCTGAGATATCTATTTAGGTTTTACCTGCCTATCATCAACTACCTGCATGGACTGAGTAAACAACTCCGAAATATTTTCTACTCTTCACTCCATCCTCTCGGAGCGTGTCTCAATACTGTTGGGTCTCTTTATAGGACCTTGTGGAGTATGCTCATCATCAGCCTCCACCTCACTCTCATCTTGAGTCTCATGTGACGACTCATTCGACTCTCAGACCGATCTCTATGGTCTCGAGCATATATACTCGTCTCTCTACCATAGCAGTTATCAGTTATAAAAACTAGATTCTTGCATTGGAAACTAAATTCTTAGCTGCACTTCCATCTTGATATACACAATTGTATCTAAACAATGCACAGTACATGGGGGTGTAAATTTACTTAACCACTAACACCGACTCATATCAGGCCAACTCTGCTCTGATACCATCTTTTCTGTCACGACCCAAATTACCTAAAAATCAGAATAAATTTTTCTTTTTCGCTTTTTAATTTCCTTACCCGTCGTGAACAGTTACACTACAAATAGTTGGGCTATGATTCGATGTTAGTCACCTCTCACCTATTTACCATTCCATTTTTATATTTCATTTATATATCAATTTATTTTAAATAAATACATCCCCAATATTACATCCATGTACAGTACTGTGCCTCTATATGTTCAAATACAAAAATTATACAAATGTGTATACCTGATCTTGATAAGAAGCAGCGGATATGACTACTGTCGTTCTCTTCTACTGAATGTACCCTGTGGGGTGGAAAATGAAAGAGTGAGCATAAACAGCTCAGTAAGGCAATAATGTAAGCAGGTAGATAACTATACTATCTACGTGCTGATAATGTCATGATATAAAATCATTTATATTTGGAGCATGAGGTAAGACTAAAACGATGCCACATATATGTATATATCATATAAGAGAAATCATGAAATCGACATATAAATCAAACATGAAAAATCATCATGTATGACATCTCATGCTCGTCACATTAAAAACTTATTGTTTCATCATAAACTCATCACGTTAAACTCATTTGTTTCATCATAAAACAACCTCATCAAGGTCAAACCCATCTCTCGGGAATACCTTGATTCATATCACATCTCATTTAAAAACATAAATCGGGACATTACCCCTCCCTCGGGTTCGTCCTGGTCTATTCAAACCGTATGATATCATGTGAGGCATGTAGGTTACTGTATGAAAAATCGAGGACTATGGCCATACTTTGTCCCTGTGATCCCAGGCTACACGGATCCCGGTGTGCGGGGCATCACAACTGCAACGGGAGGTGGGGTCAAATCCTACCCGCCAGAATATCAAGTAACATCATCGAGTCATCATGACTGCACGGTACAGCGTACTCCGTGTGACATACACGGTACATCGTACTCCATGGACCCATATCATAGTCTGGGGGTGCCTGCCGTAGGTCTTATCCACCCCAATACTATGTCGATAACCGACCCATGTCTCAAAGTATACGTGCGAGCATCTCAACTCTCTGCGACACACAGTCTACAGGAGGCTTCCGCACGACTATATGCATGTCAACTCATGTCTAGTGCGAGTGAAGCTCCAGCACCACGCTATGCATATCATGATATCTAAAATCTCGTGCGAGCGAAGCTCCAGCACGATTTTGTGCACACACAAATTTCTCGTACGAGCAATGCTCCAATACGGCTTTCATGAGAAATAAATCTGTAAAATTTAGTGCGAGTAAGACTCTAGCACTCTTTTTACTCGAATAAATATGATAGGTGGCTCAATCTTTATAAAACATCTTTTAAAATAGTAATCGGTCCAAACCGGTACTCTTTCGTATAATTCACGAAATCAACAGCCAACCTATGTGTATATTTGCTTAAATCAAAGCAATACATTCATATAAAACATTAAAAACATGAAATCATGCAATTTATCTGCCTTACTACCCTTTTTGTAAATTTTACTCTCAGGGGCAAAATCATCTTTTTCTTTATTCACCTAAGCCCCGATTTTCATAAAAATTATTATTTCTTTTCTAGATATTTTAAGGAATTCTAAACCCTATAAATTCCCTCAATAAATACGTATAAAAATCTCTATACACCTACAAAATTCCCTTACCTGGAATCACGCGCAACCTTATCTCGTCTCGATAATACTCGATCTCTCAATCCAACTGCGCGTCAACCAAGTCTACGGAACTGCATATAACCACATATTTTGGGTTAATTCACTTATTTTTATCAGTATATCACATTTACTGATCGAATCTAACGTACTGGGCCTATTTTACTTTATTGGGCCCTATTGCACTTTAATGGGCCTCGACCCATTTTCAGCCCGTTTATACTTATTAAATCCCTTCCTCGGGTTTACTGGGCTCATTCAGCTTACCAATAATCATCGTGCTTCATTCCAATCGCATTGGATAGCCCGTATGCTATTTACGGTAATTACGTTGCAATTCCTATTAATATTCCTTTTTATACAGAATTAATCTGTAAATTTCGTAAAATAATCGAAACTCTGTATTAAGGGACTCATATTATCGAAATTAAAATATACTTACCCAATATGATGCGGGGTACAAGAATCGAAACTCAATCGGCTCTCGTTTCGAGCTTAGTCGTAAAACTGCACAATTATATTTAATTTCGGGTTATTTCTGATCGAATATAATTTAAATAAATTTCTTGAAAATCAAATCGGTCACTTTTGACCTCATATCGACTTACCTGAAGTCCGGTGTATCCCTGATAATTCTTTCCCCTTTTTTCTTTTTCTCTTTTTCTCCTTTTTTCCCTTTTTTTCTTGGCTGAACCGGTTCGATCCGGTTCAACCCGGTTCAGACCGATCCGGTTCAGCCGGTTCAGTCCAGTTCACCTCTTGCTGAACCGTTCCGTACCGATTCAAACCTTTTCGCCGCCGTTCATGGTGTTTTCGATCGGTTCTCGGCTCGTTTTTGGCGTCAAACGGTGCACCTACACGGGGGAGTGTTCGGCTGGGGTCGGGGTTGGCCGAATCACGCCGGTGGCCGTCGGATTTGTCTTCTCCCTCCGCGGCACTCTCCCTCTCGATTCGTCGGATTTTGGTGGTTTTACCGGCCAATACCGGTCTCAAAAGAACTGGCTCATCCTCCCGATCACACTGGTGCCCGCCGTTCGAGCCCAGTCACCGTGGTCCGTCGAAAATCACCCCTTTTTTCCTCGATTTTTCCTCTCCTCCGATCGACGTCCTCCGGCCACTACACGGCGCATCTCTGGTGTCCTGAAGATCGTCGGCCTCTCCTCTTTCTCCTTGGCTGCTCGTCGGCGGTCAAGGATCGTCGGTGTGTCCTCGAGCTCATCGGTTCTCACGGGTCGTTTTCGGGCTTCGCTTTCGGTTTCCAAATTTTGGGTTTTTTCCCGATTTCTTTCTTTCTTTTTTTTTATTATTATTTATAAATTATTTTATTATTATAATATTCATTAAAATAGTCTAAAATAATCTAAAAATATCTACAATTCTATTATTTTATTCCAATTATATTATTTAATTTTATTTAATTTATTTATTATATTTTTAACCCTTTTCGGTATATTTTCTCTATATTTTCGGGATATTGTCCCGAACGAAAATTTTGATTAATTCCAGTAAGTCATATCTTGATCAATTTAACCCGAAATTTAATTATTTTTTCGTTATTGATCAAGATTCTCAAATCCATTATTTTTAATAAAATTTTTTTATCGGGTTTATACCAAATTTTGATCTTTTGACTGTTTTGCCCTTGCACGTGTTCGGGATTAATTTAACCCGACTTCCCTTCATGAATACTCATTCATTTTGCATTTTAAATCGTTATTTCCAGTCCGAATCCCATTCATTTAAATTTGTGACCATTTTAATCATTCCTTTCACAAACATACTCATTTCGTATTTTTAACTAAATTCGGGTCTTACAATAGCTCCTCCGCAGTAAACACCTCGACCTCCACGTCCAGCTCTATCTACAGCACCAACTTCATCATCTCAGCATCTCGGTGTACATTGGCCTCAACCACTAACACCTCCAGCATCACCAACACACCACCACCACCAACAGCACCATTACCAGCATCACCACCGCCACCACCACAACCACCACCAAGACCACCAACACCAACAGTACGCTCATGAGAGCCTTTTCTTTTGTAGTGGGCATGACGACCACATCAACTTCCATGTTGTGTAGCACCACCAGAGTCAATTGCACTATAGTGCGCCCACATCATGCTCTTAGTACTTCAAATCCAGCTTCTGCTACAGCACTCTCACTAGCTCCTAGTATAGCACTCCCACTAGCTTCTACTTCACACCCAACTCCTTCTACATTGCTCCCAGCTCTTTTTTAAAAAATATGTTAGGCATAAAAGGTGGAGGGAGTAGTTTTTTTTATATATTTTTACTTCTATTTTTGTATAGATTGGTATTTATATTTTTTTCACTAATTGTTAATTTCTTTTATTTTTGTTTATTTTATATTTAAAGTATAAAAAATTAAATAAAAGTTAATTTATCCTTTTTTAATTTTGTTTAAATATTATATTTCAATTATATAATATTTTAACAAAAAATTAAATTCTCATAAATAAATAAAATTCTCATAAAGTTAAGGATTAAATAAATTAAATTCTTATAAAGTAGAGGATTAAATAAATTAAATTCTCATAAATAAAATACGACAATGTTAAAGCTACAAAATACAACAACAAATAAATACAACATCATGTCTCATCTAGATTGATTGTCTCTTGAGTGGCCACATTTGTGTTTGACAAAAACAATAACTTCAAATCCTCGATCCAAGATACATATGAAAGCTCCCACTCTCAAATGCATTCATATCTATACCTATGCTAGTTGCATGCAATTAAAGGTATAGATGCTCTGAATCTAGTAAGAACTAAAACAATTCATTCTATTTCATTAAATGTGAGTCAAAAATAATAATATTGAAACAAATATAACATATACTGTGATCCATATTGAACAAAATGACAACTGTTCATAAATCTAATAGCAATTAATATATACTACATTAGTGGAGGTGCAGGAGATCAAATTAAGAGGTATGTGAGGCACTGTTGTGCAGATAAATGGACAAGCACAATGTTATACCATGATGATATCAAATGACTCATATCTGGTAAGGTCATCCAATGATCTTTATAAGCTACTATGTTGAAACATAACAAGGACTGCATCAATTCATCAACAAACCCTGACTTTCATAGTGACACAAATAATCATCTTGGTATTAATTTAATTCATCCATCAAATCTCATCTCATTTATGGCCATTCAACTACACTCATGCCCTACAACCCAACGAAAACTCTAAATCTATAGTGTCCATTAAACTCTACATCAACAACACTATGAATGCATTGACATATCTCTACTAGGAAAGAATCAACATATCAGATTTTGCGACCGACATGATGCACAGGTGTTTTCTTCTTCTTCTTTGATAGTTTCACTGAACTTTTCGTTATTGGTGAAATTTTGATATACTGTCCAGACTCGACAATCTCAAATAAGAATGGTGTCGTCGAGTTGATGTGTCCATTTTTCGTGTTGGACGATGACCCTTTGTCTTAACCTTCTCAACAAGAGGAACTAAAAAAGTTGTTGCTGGTTCACTTAATTCTCTCAACTTTTTTTCAAGACTAGTTTCCTTGAAATATCGGATGCTTTGAACCGTCTCACAATTATGTTCCATCAACATCTAGTGTCAATTGTTGCTTCCCATCAACTTTGGACTTCGTCAAGTCCAACTTCAACCAGTGTGAATGTACAACAACTAAGGAAATTGGTCGATCGTCCCGTATATATTCATCAATCTCATATGTACACGGCAATCCATGTATGGTTCTCATCATACAACCATAAGACAAACGACTATTATTTATACCATTTGCTCGTTATATCTCCCTCAATATCATGTACAATGCACACCTTTACACCTACCCCCGCAACTCGCTGAATAACGATAGCCTAAAGTTATGTTCAACAATAGTAACTTACTTAAAATGAAGCCTTTATATTCGTATATTGTAGCTCAATCAAAGAGTTGACAACTGTCCAAGACGTCTCAAAATCACCTTGAGACGAACCAAGGTGTTTTCAACTTCGCGTGTGCACTCTCCGTTTTACACCAAATTAAGAAATGTATTAATTAAATTAAAATCGAAAATCAAACTAATCATAAAAAATCACAGTGAAAATACCTATTAGATGTCACATTTCTAAAGTGCATTACTTTATCCGTCTAAGCTGCAACAAATCGCTCCTTATGCGGATCCAACCGAGTACTCTGGACATACTGCACCACTTTTAGATAATTATTATAATCCATTAACATTGTACTTAAATGCCTCTTATACTCCTCTTCAATTAATGAGAACATAAGAATGCTCCAAGTTGTCATGAATGCATTCCACCTATTCTTGTGCTCAAATAACTTTTTGCAGTTAGCAAGTATATTCTTTGATATGTGCCATGTGCATAACAAATTGGTTGTTATAGGAAATACTTTTTTAACTGCATTCATCAATGCCAAATCTCCATCAATGACGATGACAGATGGTGGTGCACACGATGACATTAAGGTCTTTAACCTCTTCAACAAATTTATCAATGTAGGATTTGCCCAAAATAAGTCATTGATAACATCAGTTGACTCATCACTCTGATGCCACTCAACGTACTTACACTATTTAATTATGAACTACCAGCTTTCTCAATCGATTTGTAGGTCTGTCGTGCATTGTAAATGGTCTTCATGTGCTGATGTTCTTCTCATTCTTGTTTTTCAATGTCATGAGCATATTCTGTGGTTTGACCTTGTTATTGGTCAAAATAGCCACTGCACTCTTCTCTTTAGTTGACAATCTTGTCGTAAATGAATGACCCTCAAAATGTTTCACAGACACATGATTGTGCACCCTACTTAGTACTCTAACTCTCCACTCATTATCATTTTTCCAATTTAACATCCACTAGCTCAAATGGATAGTTACACTTCTTCGTTCCCGTTCCCTTACGACATAATATATTTGTATTCTCCTTCTTTTTCTTATTCTTCTTTGACTCTCTGAATCTTCTACTTCGTTCACACATAGGTTGTAATCTAGGTTTCCTGCAAAAATTGCGAGTTTAAATGCTTTAATCTCAATTGTAAAGCCTAGATTTCTCCCGACCTCCCTTACTCATGTAATCAACTCTTCTTGAGTAGAAAATAAAACTATACAATATAGTAATATTAATCAATTCCTTGCTTTATTTGTATTCAATATGATATTAATGTTCACATTATCATGCCTTGTCCATCGTAAATGAATAAATGGAATCGAAATGATGAGACTTTGCATCTAACTTGAAAAACCACTAATCTTCTATCATTTTGCAAATATTAAACAAATTATTAGTTTTATCAGATAAATAAATATAAAATCTTGTATTTTGAAATATTTAATTCAAAAAATAATTAAATTTTTAGTTCTAGAGGTGCTCTCGAAGGTCCACTTCCTAGAGCAAATGAAACCTCATGGAAGTGAATTTTTTGGAGGAACTCTTTGCTCCTAAGAATTTACTTTCGAGAGCACACCCAAATTTCCAGAAATTCACTTCTCAAAGTTTTGAAAACAATGTAAATCCGGGTTTTTCACTTAAAAAAACAATGAAAAATCCAAAAAATGACGACCAAATATTATACCTCTGCATCAATCTCTTCCATGCAATCTGTTTTGTTTTCTTCTCGCCATGAAGTAATATTTCATTGCATCATCAATAAAGTAATTAATTTTCTTTTGTGATTTGGAAGAGGGACAGATTTTGAGGTTTTTGTTTAGAGTGAGAAGAGAGAAAAGAGTTTTATTAGGTTGTGCATAAAATCAAAATGGTCAAATGGTAATTTCATTCCAGGATATTTTGGTATTAAAAAAGTTTCATTAAAATAAGGTGTGTCTCTAACACTATACAAAATAGTTTAGAATTTCTCCATAACCTCTCCTACTCCTAAACTTTGAGAAATTCTATTTGCACCACTATTTTTACTCTTTATACTTCAATATTTATCAACACAAAATAACCTTTATATAAAATGACAAATAAACCCTTTACTTTAGACTGAAAAAAAATTTATGTAGAAATTGTGCAAAATTCTCTGCGCAAGTTTGCGCAGAGCTTTGCGCAGGAACATTTGTTCTTGCGCAAAGCTTATTTGTTCCTACACTCATTGTGCAGGAATCAAATATTATTTTTTTAATTATTATTGTTTATATACACATCATTAATAACAAAATATTAATAATACTTGAAATTTGGGGTTTGAAACAGTTGTTGAAGATGAAGAAACCATAGAAGCTAATGGAGATGAAGGAGGATGGTGATGGTGGAAACCATGAAAGGAAAGGTGAATAGAAATAGGGTTAAGGATGTAGATTTATGAAGTATATTTAGTAATTTTTGGAATGTAATTAAAAGTGTGGTATAAAAAGTAAAAATTGTAGTACCTTTTTTGTTATCTGTTGCTTGTAACTGTCTATTACATAAATTCATCATACTAATGCTAGAATTGTTATTTATTTATTTTCTTTTCTTTGGGGGGGTGGTGGTTGGGGCTGGTTTAGCTTTTGTTCTTGGTTTGCTCCATTGGGTGATAGCATTATTTTATATATATATATATATATAGTTGAGATATTATGCTATTTTAAGAAATAATTTCCTTCTGGCACGAGAAATGGTTGAATCAAAATTTTTGAAAATTCTCTTCTCGGCTTATACTTTAAAACATGTTCGTGTTAGTTATGAAGTTATGGAAACACAAGCTACCATCAACTGCTGCTCCAGCCACTGTGGAAGATTCACCATTGATGAGTTCATTAATATGAGCACAAAACTTGCTTTAAGAAGACCATCCAAAAAGCTTTTAAACAATTTGGCAAATGCATGCATTTTCTACTCTGACTTTCCCTCATTTGAACAAGCCTTCTTGCAGAATTCGATGTCCTTCGGTTGCTGAAACTGATTACACAATAAGGTTTAAGAATTGCAAGCTTAATCATAGACAGTTGATGTCATTCTCTGGAATTATTCCAGAGCATACTTTTATTAAGTACAGGAAATTTTGTTTTCAATTCCATTTTTCTTTTCTATAATCTTTCTGATTAAAACAGAGATAATCTGTTTCTCTCTTGGCATTGGGGTAAATTTGTGAAAGCAAAGTTAATATTCATGAGTATTTATGTTCACATTGTATTTTTTTTTTCTTAATATCTAAATATAACTTTTAACTTTAATGCAAAATACTTTTTATTCTTGAAAATTGTTTTTCTTTTATTTTTCAGGAAATATAATCTCGAATCATTAAAATCAAAGGAAAAGTTCAATTTATTGTGAATTTTTGCTAACTATTGTCTTTCCACATAATTAGATGTCACATACCAATTTAATAGACCAAAGGCTTTATTTTATCTTTTATTAAATTTTCAATCACACCGTCGATACCAACCAGTGAGCCAAACAAGCAATAAAACTATCACAATTCCCATAATATTTTTTTTTTTTTTTTTTTTTTTGTCTTTCGTTTTTATCCTTCCCATAATATATTTTTCGTTTTTTGTTGCAGTCTAACTACGCCATTTAGCTCACTGGTTAGCACCAGAGACAAAAAACTTTGGTATGTTAAATTACTATTTTACCTTTAATGTGAAATTCATTTTAGAGGCTAAAATATTTAAAAAACTCTCAAACTATTTTATTTTTATTAAATAAGTCTCTATACTTTTATCGTACAAGTTCTTATTTCAAATAAAAGATTATTAATGAATAAAAATTAATTCAAATCAACTTAACCAATTGAAATTTTATTAATTGGATTTGGTTAAATTAATTTCAAATTTAACTTAATTTTTTAAGTCTGCTTATTCAGTTAAATTAGTGTTTAAAATTATAAATCGAGTTGATTAAATTAATTAATTTTTTTAATTTATTATATACTATAAATAATTAAAAATTATATAATATTACATATATAATCGACACTTTTAATGCAAGAAGCTGGGTTTTAAAACCCATAAAAACCACTTGATTGTTTATCTTTATTTTGATTATAAAGTCCTTAACATTAGAGAGTTTTAAAAGACGAGTGCTTCTAAATATAACCATTGAATTAAGTCTTACAATCTATTTTAACATTTTTTTTAATATTAAAATACCTTTATGTAAACTACATACTTATCTTTTATATTTTCACAACCTATTTGATTTTCAACCCTGCTGGAAATTCATTTCCGAAAGCAATGACTCCTTCCCGAAAATTCATTTTCGGAAATGGCATTTCGGGAGCCCTTGTTTGGTTCTGGACTATAAAGATTTGCATTGGACGGCGCTTTTTTGCGAAGGTCTAGCAGGCAAGCAATTTCTTCTGATGTCAAAAGTCTTATAAGGCTCTTTGGTGAAGAAATTGCCCGAGAATGTGAAGTTTTGCGAGTTTGGCACTGACAATTGCTGGCTGGAATTTTACCAGAGAGCATATTATGCGCTACGTTGAGCTGCTCAAGGCTGACCATTTCTCCAATTTTGTCTGGTAAAAGACCCATTAATTCATTGGAGCTAATATCGAATTAGTCTTTATGTTTCTAAGCAAACCCATTTGCTCAAGCAAGCAACCATTGATCATGAGAATGATTTCCGACCTATCATGTTACCAAGATTTGATGGCATAATATGTCCATAGAATTTATTGTTGGCTAAGAAGACAACAACAGAAACAGGGGAGTTGCCAAGCTACAAAATTTTAAGAGATTGAAGAGATTACGAGAGAGGATGTGAAATGTGTTTAAGAGAAAAAGTTTGTAGGTCGTGAGAAATAATTTTAATATGAGAATTTTTATTTGCACTACACTTTTTACTTTATTTTTTTTTTTATAACACATTTTTAATTACACCACAAAAACTATTAAATATACTTCATAATTTTATAATTTTAACCCTATCTCTTTTCACCTCTAATTACAACTTGTTTCTTCAAGACCATCACTATCGCTCTTTCCTCGTATCTTCATCCTTGACAGCTGCTCCAAACCCCAGATCTCAAATATTATCAGTGTTTTGTTTTTCTAATAGTGTTGCTGTCATCCGTTGTCAGAGCAGAGGGCATTTTGTTTGTTATAAATTATTAAAATGAAATTTATAACAAAATTTTAATAAGATTTCCTACGCAAGGTAGCATGCATGCATTGGCACCATGATCTATGCAAATACAAGCTCTCTGCACAAGGCAGCTTGCTTATGCGGGATCATGCTCGACGCGCAAATTTGCTTGAATGGGTAACGACAAATATGAAAATTTATTTTAAGACTTTTTTTGCTTTTGATATTTTTAAAGCTTATCTCTTCTTTAGTTTTCATACTTTCATAATCTTTAGTACTATTATTATAATTACTCCCATTTAAATTTTTAAAGTTTTTTTTAGAGAGAAGAAAACAATAAAAGAAAATTATGATTTAGAAGAGGAAAAGAGCAGAAAACGTGAAACTGATGAACAAAAGAGAGAAGAAGATGAGTTATATGTTTTAAAAAATTTTATTAGAGCATAATTATCTTTTCATACGAAAATTTGTCTTAAGAATATTAAAATATAAAGAGGAAAAATTGTAAAGTAAATGGAAATTCTCTTTTAATAATTAGATTTTAAAATTTAAGTTTTTATAGTAAATAGATTGTGAAGTTGTTAATTAAATTTCTCTTTATCGATTCTTGTAATTCAAATGCTCAATAGACTCGTATCAATAGAGTTCTATTATAATTCAAAAATTAACCATGCACAGAAACTTCACTATAAGTAGAAAGACCTTTCCATCCTCGTATCTATTTTAGTAATACAAATCGTACAGGTTTTCTCCGCAATTTTTCTGTTTTGTTCTTTTTTTGGGGTGTATTCCACCATCTTGATTATCTGAGTTCTTTCAAGAGTTCTAAACACGAAATCGTTATTCTAAAGTAGAATTCTAAACTCGTAAATGTTATTCTAAAGTAGAAGAAAGCCGACTTTAGCTTCTAAATATATAAATTCCAAATCTAAAGCTGCACCATTCTAGAATAAAGATCACAGCCACGCTGAACTGAGAACTTGTCACTTCCCAAAAACAAACAGGAAAATACATATTATTATGCCTCACATTCTCAACTAAACATACTCCTGGTCTACGGTAACATAAAATATAAAGGCTAGCCCAATACATATGGGTAAAGCTTCATCACTCGTGCATTCAAGCAAGTTTGCCTCTGATAACATACATAAATAGTAGTCCGCTCAAGTTCACATATTCTAGGCCTCAATTGCCAGATTGGCGCAATTCTGGTCGCACAAAATCAGCATCCGGGGGCACAGAAATGTCAACTGTGGGCCTTAATTGAGCGCAGACTTCGATAGCACCATGCACCTGGTCTGACAGGAAGTTGCTGAGCAAAGCTTGGTTTATGGGAGTGCCCTTATCCACTGCCACAAAAGCCTGTTGGGTAAGGATGTAATCAAATCGAGGGGCCCATTTCCTGGATCCCAATCTTGCAGTTGTGGAGCAGTTGTCAACCATAAAAGAAACTCCCCGAGCATGCATAAAAGGATTTAAAGAATCCACCGCCTCTATCACACTCTCATTGATGATCTCAGAATATGAGTGCCCTTTCTTCCTCAAAATCTCAATCTGCAATTATTCAAACCAATATAAAAGGACTTCAGACTAGCTCTAAGCCAAAACTATTCTTTCAACTTGTCACTATCTTGCATAGAGTGTGTATATATATATTGATACAACTGATAATTTTAAATATAACACGATAACACGATATAAAAACAACACAAATAAAAAACATGAATGTGAGATAAACTAAAAATTAATAAAAATTATATATGAATATTATGAAAACTAAAAAATATATTTTATGTTTGGCACGTCGATACAAAATTTTCGTATTTTACACGATACAAACATAAATTTTATATACGAATTATCAAGTCTAATTTTTGACTACTAGATCACTATAATTACTTTAACATGAATTAAGAAAAACATATATTACTACTACATTATTGCATTATTACAAAAATCGCATTGTTGCTTTTGGTAATTAAATACTTTTTCAGAAATAGACATTTTGTTTCAAATTTCCGCTTTTAATAATATCAACCTATAGGCAGAATTCATAGGCTCACATGTGAATCTAGATGCTCATAGGTTATTAGATGTTAAACCGATAAGAACACTATCCTTGACTAAAGGTCAAGAAAGGTATTCAAATTTTCATAAAAGAACCAAAAACACTTGAGGGACAACCATTTCTGTACCAAAGGCAAGCATCATACCTGAGCCATCATCAAAGCCACATAGACACCAGCTGTAAATGGATATAATGGCCCTAAATCACCAACTGCTCGTGTACTTCGGACTCGCTCACCAACTTTCCACATGCGTGTTTGATCAATTTTCCCCATTGGGAAAGCTGGGAGACCATCCTTCTCCTGTAAAATAATGCAAAACACAAAATGAGGCTTTCCGGTGTAAAGTCCAAACAAATCCATAAACTATTTATGGATAATTAAGAGCATATCAAAGTCTAAATTATGAGAAATCTATATTCATTACAAGTTGAAGTATTGACAGCAGATGACAGAAAATACTTACATAAAAGCGTTGCCCAGCCAAGACAACACTGCGGATTTCACTCCCACTGGCTACATCTTCATAGCACTCATACAGTATATCCATGCATGGGTAATAAGATGCACTATAGGCAGTCTCAAATTCTCTTTTTCCTTCTTCAGACAAGGAATTATACACAGCCAACATGCCCTGTTAAAGGAAAAATAGAATAAATTAAATAAAAACAAACACTTTCATGAATAGATGTGAGTGCATTAACAGGAGTAAAGTAAAAGAGAGAAGAAATAGATGAAGCAAGAAAATAGAATAGGTTTGAGAAATTGGACACAAAGGGAAACCTGTGTTGAGATGGTCTTTGATATAATTCCCGTAATGCATTCAACAGTGTTTTTGTAAGCAAGATCCTCATTCATTCCATTTTCCGTGTATCTTCTAAATAAAGACTCCACAATTCCATGAACGGCACCAAGTAGAATGCCTAGATACCACAATAAAAATAGTCAAGCACAGTTGCGTTAAGCGGAAAAAGGAAGAAAAAAAAAAGCATAGTGTATGTTGATAGCAGAAGAAGAGGTGCATGAAATGATACTTACCCCGTTCCCCAAAGATATCACTCTTGTACTCCTGCTCTAAAGTAGTAGCAAAGGTTGAAGGAGATCCAAGGGCAACTGACCACCCCAAGGCAACATCAGTAGCTCTACCATCAACATCCTGTGTGCAAAGAAATGGCTCAGTGCCTTAACAGTAAACAAAGAAAGGTTAGGCAAGGGATATCGAAAATAAAATAATGCAGGACAAGAAAAACATACCTGATGTACCCCAAAACTGGAATTGATTCCAGCACCATTGATCTCTTTGCCTTGAACATAGAGTCTCCTTACAGATGGACCCATTCCTTTGGGACACACAGCAATTACACTAATATTCTTTGGGAAATCAAGTCCCATTGACTGCAGGTGTCCAAGAAGAAAGCCATGGGAAAGCCCAAGGATGCTATTTGGCTTCATGTGGGAGAATATCTTCTCATAATTGTCTGCCTGAACAATTATATAGAATTCAATTCTTTGTACAAAAAAACATATATAATAAAACCAATGATAACTAGTTTTTTTTTTCATTAGTTAGCAGAAAAACACAAAAGAAATGTATTCAACAAACCTGTGCGGCATCAGAAATCAAAAGTAACACAAGATCACTTCCAGAAATAGTTTCCCATATATCACCCAAAGCGCCATTTTCTTCAGAGAACCCAGCAGCACGAGCTTCAGCAAAAGAATGAGAACCCTTCCTGAGTCCAATCTGTTTTTTTTTTTTTTTTTTTTAAAGAAAAAGAGAAACAAATGAAGAAGAAAAGAATAAGTCAGTTGCAAAGGCACCAGCCGACAGCACAAAAACAGAATACTAACCAGCTAAATATAACTTCGAAATTAAACTAAAAAGATTACCTTGACAACAATATCAGATTTTGCTTCAGCAAGAGAATCCCTCAAATTTTGAGCTTGAGCAGGTCCCTAAAAGAAAATTAGTAAACATGTGAAGTATTTGAAATACTTCACTATATCAGAGTCATACGTAATTTTAAAAAAAAAAAAAAGGCATTCTGATGTTAATCAGGGAGAAATATTCAACGAAATTGATTCAAAAAAAATAATTATAAGAAGACCACTACGTTAGTAAGAAAACATTTTGACGGTGCAAAGCATTATGTCATTCTACTGTTTCGTCCTTAGTTGCCAGTAAATTAACAAAACCAACGCAGTTTTGTTTGGTACCAAAAAAATAATAATAATAATAATACATAAACAACAATGAAGTTTTGTTCCCTACCTGCGAACCCCAACCAATAACACCAATCTGCTTAATCCCTTTGAAAGCATCAGGCAGCAACTTGAACAAATCCCTTCCTCCTCTCACAATGTACTAAAAACCAATTTTAACACACAAAACCAAATCAATAAGCTCCGAAATTATCAGAAATGAAAAACCACAAATAAATTAAACCTACCTCGTCGTGGCCAGCAAGGGAGACTTTTTCTTTCCTGAAAACGGAGGTCTCGAAATCGAGAGAAGTCTGAGGCTTAACCCCAGGAACCGAGACCATGCAAGAGGCCAGAGCTGAGCCACGGCCATTACCTGTAGTCATTCTGGTTGCTTTGAGAAACCTCAAGGATCTGAAAGTGGAGGCAAAGAAATCTAGATTAGAAGGCGTAGTTAAGATTTTGTGGATCTTGGCGGACAACTTAGATGGGGTGGAGATAGAAGGAGAGAAGGAAGTAGCCGCCGCCATTGCAGAAGAAGAAATGTTTACCTTCAGCGAGGCTTAGCAATTTAAAAGAGACGCCGAAATAAGATATAACCTGAGCGTCTTATGCTGCAGTGTGCTTCGAGGTGGGCCCGCCCTGCCCCTGCTGCCGTTGGCTTTAGCATGCACTGCGTGCGCAATGCGCTGCATACCTGCCGTCGTTGTCTGTTATTATTATTATTATTATTATTATTATTATTGGTTCATTCGTTGTCTGTTACTCTACACTGTCTGCTAGTGCCTCTTTTATTACTGAACTTCAAAAAGTTACTCATGTATCCATTCGTAGAGCATGAATTTAAAACTTAAAATTTGCAATAAAAAAAAATTCTAAAATTACTGTCTACAAAATCTCAAGTTTAAAAAATTAAAATGATACAGCCATATAACATGATTTAATAATATAAAATATGTTAAATTTCTAATAAAATTTCAAAATTGATATTAAAATACTCGCAATCATAAAAGATATGCAAAAATAAGGATAGATGATAATTCTGTTAACAAATTTGTTGTCAAAACTATGCCCCATGATATAAAAAGCTGAAAAAATTAAAAATAATTAAAGGAATAAATACAAAATCTCAACCAGTAACCGTTATCCTCACAATTGAATAAAGTATACCATAAATCATTTGAGACAAAAAAAATTAATAATTATGATTTGAAAATAAGAGTGGGTAATCTTATTGTTATAATCATAACAATTCAAATCAAAATCTTACATAATAGAATTAAGTAGAATTTCACAAAATCATAAATTTAGTAAGTTTCCTGCATCATGTTATGACTATACTTACTCTTGTAGCATAGATAGAAAATCACAATTAACCTTGTGGCATGGATCAAATCATATAAAAAGATCACAATTACTTGCACAAATCAAATATATTAGAAGTCGTTAGTGTATACCCTAAAATCAACTCACTTAACAAGAGGCATAATACGATAACCACATAAGATTACTTATGATAAGTGACAAAAAGGATTTCCTTAGTCATTTAGTATAAGAATAACGCGATTTGGGTGAAGTCCATAGAGTATAATGGCCTTGAAAAAAAATTATAATATTTTATAATTATGAGATCTTTATGCATCAAAACTTTGTTCCTAAAAATGTTCTATAATTGTATTGTCAAGACATTGACAATACTCAATAGACTAACACATATTAAGCCTCCTTATCTTAGAAGTAAGGAATTTGATCTCATTAATTAAAGTGTGAAAATACTTAAGAATAACATGTGGATACTTGTTATAGAACAAGTTCACCGAACTTGATCTGGCATGTGAATTCCATTTGGTAGTATTAAAGAGTGTTTATGAAAATATTTTCATGTGATCATTGTGCAAATAATCTTCAGTTTGAAGACATCAAGTCATCTTGTACTTTAATTGTCACATCTTGATTTCATCTAAATATTTTTATACCCCAAATGCTTATAAACGATACCTTTGAGTTAGGGATGAAACATATCAAGATGGATGAGTGATCAAGAGAGAATTCATCATCCTAATCGATTTAAAGGGACATATCTTAATTGTTTTGGTTTTGAATTGACATGATAAAATCCATGGTTATAGTATAATGAATTAAATAAAATGATTTTACTTAAATTGATTAAAGTCAAACCTAAAATTGAAAGAAATAAAATGATAATTAATTGATAAATGTTGCACAATACTTAATCTTTGAAATATTTTGATAAAAAGATTGAATTACATTGAAAAGCAATCACTGCGAGCCTTAGTTGAGAATCAAATTTTTGACTATATAATAATTGAATGGTCATGATAGCTTGTTAGATCGCGTTCATGATTTTTGAATGTAAATTAAAGCCATAATATTAAGACTCTAATAGGTCACACATATAAGACAACTTACTGAATTCAAAAATTGGATTTTCAATTAAGTAGGACTTAATTGATATTGGCTAAAAGCTTTGTGATTAGAATTATTAAGTCTTAGGGACTTAATTGCAAAGTATTCAAAAGTTGCATGCCTAATTGCAAAACAAGAAAAACTTATTTTAGTATAATAGGATAATGTTGAGAAGAGAAAAACATAACACAATTCCACAATAAGTCTAAGGATGCAACACCTTAGGGTTTTAGAGAAAACTTATTGAAGCTTCTTATCTAGCCATCTATCTCTTATATTCTCTTTGGTTTTGCAAATACAACATCATCAAACTTGGAAGCCTTATTGCCACCACCTCCAAGAAAATCAAGAAGTGCTCTTGATTGCAACTCATGCATAACCATTCATAATGTTAAAATGTAGCGGAAGTAAACAATTAAATATCGAAACCACAAAGGACCAACTTTATAAACAACCATGTAGAAATCGGTATGTTGTGGTTTTTAGCAATCAATGGAGTTTAAAAATTTTATCATACCTTATGTCTAGAGATCTCGCAATCTCATTACCTTGAATCCCTTTTACTATTGCACACCTTAATCGATTGTTGCCAATCAAAGCCATCTAATTGTTCAGCATCTAACATTGATCCACGTGTGTAAGTACGAAATATTCGGGAGGTTAGATTGTACTATGGCTATTACTATGCCAATAGCTAGAGTTTCATAAACTCACCACCCTAGTTTCATGATCTTTTCAAACTTAATACTAAAGAAGAAATCCATTTTCTTCTATAGCAAGCAAGAGAAGACAAGAAGGAAAGAAGAAATTAGCACACACAACCCGTTGTGTTGACACCTAGCATAATGATCTCTATTTCCTCTGTTTAATGTGGCTGGCCATAATGTGTTTATATGAGCTGAGGTTTGTCCTAAACCTTCTAGCCTTTTAATTTAGATTATAATTGAGGCCCAAATATTCATTAAACTCTTTTAATGAAAAATGAGGACCACAACTTAATCTCAAATATTTATTTAACTCTTTTAATGAAAAATGGGGACCACAACTTAATTAAACACATTTAATTAAGTCCAGTTAATTAAACTCTTTTAGGTAATCCCATTAGACCTATTTACCATGAATTGAACTCTTTTAAATATGTCCATTAACTAAACTCTTTCAATTATGCTCATTAACTTTTTATTTAAAAAGGTGCGCTTAATTAAGCTATTCTAATTGAGCCAATTACTTGGCCAATTAACATTAGGCCTTACAACGTAAATTCTTTTAATTAAGTCCAATGTGCTCTTATAATTATAAGTAAGCCTTTATGACTTAATTAAACTTTTTTAATTAAGTTTGGTTACTAATTATAATTACCTTTATAAAAGTCCACATCGAAAATTCCAATTTTCCTTAAACATTTTCAATCCATTTTAATACATTCACTACTCTTATCTATGTGACCCATTAGGTTTTTAATATGTTGGCAATGAATTTAAATCTCTATTCAAATTCATTGATCAAGATAAATATCTAGCATGCATCATGACTACCCAAATGTTAAAAAAGTCAAAGTAGTTTGACTAAACTATTGGATGTGTAGTATGTCAATGCGATTCGATCTTTTCATCAAAATCTCTCGAAAGTGGATAAAGCATGGTGTAATGTCTACTTTATGAGCATTTTCATTTTTACCTTTGAGCTACCAATATTAACTCCATTACATATAGTGCTTTGACCAAAGATGTTTAAGTTAATATGAGTTAAGATGACTAAGATATTATCCCCTAAGTCATTTTGGGTGATAATTCACACATAATATGACTTAACATCTTAAGTCAAATGATTATCTACTCTAATGACACGTAAAACAATATTCCATAGGCACTCTAGTGATACTATCCAATAGAGCTCTCATAGCGGACCATGTTCAGTGAATTTATTCTCTATAAGCACCTACATGTTATCCTCAAATGTCCTTATATTTAAACCTAGGAGTTCGATTGCTTACTTTACAAGTGAGGAGGCTTAGCTTGTGCTAGTCTTTAAGCACTTGTCAATGCTCGATCTTGACAGTATAATGACTAGGAATTGTTTAGGAACAAAACTTTGATGCACAGGGATCCTTATAGTTGTAACCCTTTATAATTCTCTTACAAGGCTTATCTTGTTCTTGTGCTTTACTTCATTTAATGACTAATAATCTGTGACGGCCGACCCCTGCTCGGCCATGGCAACCCATCTTGGGCCCATCGACAACGGGTGGTCAACAACGTCCCGCAAATTCGAATTGTCCGCTCTGGCCGAGCCCAGCCCAAGCCTCACGGTTTTGTCTCATATGGGGAAACTCCCCTCAGAACGCGTCCCCAAGGGTTCGAACTCAGGACATCATGCCTGATTCAACACCCCTGGTACCATTGAGCTCACGTACCAGGGGTATTGAATCAGGCATGAGGTCCTGAGTTCGAATCCTTGGGGACGCGTTCTGAGGGGAGTTAATGGGCCTAAGATGGGTTGCCATGGCCGGGCAGGGGTCGGCCGTCACATAATCTCTATTATAGTTGATCCTAATGGTGAAAAAAAAACATTTATGTCACTTTTAGTAAGTAATCATGTTTTGTTATGGTACCATAACTCATGCCAAGTGAGTTGGCTCTATGACATACATTGATATTAATTACTCATAAGGCCAAGAAAAGCTTACCTAAGTTTGTTTTTTGAAACAAGACTAAATTTGTTTTTTAAAAAAAGACTTGTTAACACAAGTTTGATCATATTTTAGAGAAAGTTTTAAGTTTGTTGTTGTGTGGATCACTATAAAAAACCATCATACTTAGGGTGGTTGGTGAATCTTTAGTAGGATGAGCAATCTTGAGGTCTCAAAAGAAAGGAGTAAACATTGTATAATATCGAAGTGATAGGTATGTGTTCTATAAATTTCTTTGTGTGATTCATGCATCTTCTAGTTGTATGAAAATCAAATCTTGATCAAAGTAGATCTTAGGTTTTGGCTTCATGGTGTTTCTTTGTTTAAAATTTCATTATGTAACTCTAAATCATGTATTGATCCGTTATTGTATGAGCCAGAAACCAACAGATGATATCAAAGCTCTATTTAATCAAGTTTCATAAATTAGAAGTTGTTTGTTTGTTCTTTATTTCTAATTGTTTTGATTACAATTTGTCTATTATGTTGATAAGGATAAAAACATATATTTTTTTAAATTTTTTATTTAATTCTTTTAGAATATCAAATTATGTTTTCTTAAGATGATTAGGATTACTTTTTCATGAGGTTTTTTTTTTTTTTTATGATTTACACATTTTAAGAATTTTTCGATCTTAATTTGTCCCGAAACATGAAAATTTTGCAGTAGTGTTACAAAGACAATGTTTCTCTCCTTAGGGTTATCCAATGGTTACAAAATTTTAACAAATCCTAATAGATAGTATTAGCATAATTGTGGTAAAATTTTAGTATTTTTGGACTTAATTTGGTCATTCTAACGTTGAGGATAAAATCTTCTAGAAACGTTTGTGAAATCGATAGCTTCTTGATTTTAGGTAGAGATGAATTGTAAGCCTTAATTTGATTAAAGGACTTAGATAATTCTAATATAGCTAATTTTCTTGATATTTTATTTTAAAGAACATGTTCACATAAGTTTTAAATAAACTTACTTAATGCTCAAGATCTAAAATTATAAAGAAAATAGTTTATAATATTGTTGGGTTTCCTTTTTTGATCATAAACAATAGTGTACTGTTTTGATTAAAACTCAAATAAATATTACTTGGGGTTTAAATGCAACGAACCATAGGTCAAACTTAAATGTTCTAAAGAGTTTAGCCTTAATTGCTCAACTCTGGGAAAAGGAATGGTCTTACTTGCCTTCCTCGAACTTAAGCTTTGATTGCTTAAATTTGGTCAGGGGATGATCTTTCTTATCTTCCTCAAAATTTAGCTTTGATTGCTCAATTTTGGCTAAAGGAGTGATCCTTCTTTGCCACTTATTCTTTGGGCTAGTTAATTAGTTTTTTCATCATTCGTTTTGCTCAATCCGTAAGAGAAAGACTTAACCTTTTCCTCATTTGCTTTGTTTAATCTCTAAGATAAAAACTTAGCTCTTTCCTTATTTGCTTTATTCAACCTTGAAGCGAAAGACATAACTCTTTCCTTCTTCGGTTTACTCAAACTTAGGAGTTAAAGATATAGCTTTTTTTTTCTTTAATTTTGTTCAACCTTAGAGCTTAAAGAAATAGCTTTTTCTTCCTTCATTTTGTTCAACCTTAGATCTTAAAGACATAGCTCTTTCATCCTTCGCTTTGTTCAATCTTGAATTGACTTTGCTTAACCTTTAATTAAGGGCATGTACCTCATTCACCTACTTAATTTTGAGCCATTACTTGTTCTCATTTCATTAACTAGCAATGCTTAAGTGTGTTCATTTTGCTCATTCCTTGTCACCCTTCGAGTAATGAAAACAAGTGCTTCATTTTTTTATTTCATGCTTTTACATTTGCACATTTATCTTAGTGCCTTTGTTTGATCAAACTAGACTTAACATCTTTGCTCATCTTTGTTGAGATATGCTTGGACAAGCTTTAGTTGAGCTTTCTTGGTTGATTAATGTTTGTTGAATTTTGGCCAAACAAACTTCACGAGGCTTGAACAAATTTTACTGATGTCTTGAGCTTGGTTTAGTCAATGCATTGAGTATGCTTGTTCTAACGAGCCTGCAAGATGTCTTGAGTTTGGCGATATTGTTTGGGCTTTGTTTGTGGGATGCCTTTGAGAATCTTTATTCGATCATTGTTGAGCCTAGAGCTAACTTGTTTAGTTGAACCACATGTATGTGTAAGTTTGATAAGTAAAGCTAGTGCCAACTTGATAGTGCAAGGCTTGATTGAACAAGGCCCTAGTTAAAGGCAAGGCATTTACAAACTTGATAAGGTAAGGGATGATTGGGAAAGGCCTCGGTTAACGTAGGGCATACTGAAATTTGATAAGGCAAGGCATGATTAGACAATGCCTTGGTTGAACTTGGCCAAGCAAGGTTAAAGGACACTTGATCGAGCAACTCCTGATTGGGCAAGGCATAGTTTTTTTAAACAAGGCCTTTGTTTAGGCGAGGCAAGGTTTGTTCAGGCAAGGCATTTGTTATGCAAGGCAAAGTTTGTCTTGACAAGGCCTTAGATAGTTGAATGATTGAGCTATCTGCACTTCTTTCATACTTAGACAAATAAGTGCTCCCACATTTGAGTGATTGAGCTATCCATAATTAATCTTTCATACTTAGCTAAATAATTGCTCTATATGTAAGGCCCGTGATTTTACATGTACCCTTTTATGATTCCATGCTATACATACAAGTTATATAATATGTGAATCATAATAAATGGACCTTTTTAGGCTCTAAGTTTGAATAGAATGCAAAATGACTAGTGAAGCAATTGAATGCAACATTTCCTTTGAAATTCTGAAAAAATTAGCAGCTGGAATCCTGCAGATGAATGTCAGATCGATCTCCTTTGGTGACAGGATCGATCTTGTAATTCCATAATTGAAATCACAAAGGTTCTATAGGCAAGCAGATCGATCTTGATTTGATTCTGCCTAGAAAGGATCGATCCCTTCCTAAACACAGATTGATCTCCAATGGTTTCTGATTAGAAAGGATCGATCCCTTCCCAAGAGCATATCGATCCCATAGCTTACTTACTGAATAATTGTGTAGTTCAACCAAAGGAAGATTGATCTCTCACCTTGGAGATCGATCTCACAATACCATTTCTATATAAAAGCCCGACAGACGAGCCTTCTTCCTTAGATTAACAAATTTCTCTCCATTTTAGCTAAGTGAGCAAGTTTTCTCACTCTAAAATATCATCACCTTCCAAACAGATTTGAGAAAGATTGCTTTTAGCAAAGTTGTTCTTTGTGAGGAGGAGAACAACATAGTCAAAAACTATTAGATAAATTTCTGGATTGAAGGAGTAAGGTGTTTCCCCTATTTTTGGCCAAAAGAGAAAGGTTAAGCTAGGTGAGTTTTCAATACACCAACTTCAAGTGTTAATCTAGACATTTTTATGAGTTGATTGGTGTATGTATTGTTGGCTGAAACATCCTTGAGCATGCTTAATCATCCATGACCTAATATGGGTTTAGTGTAAGAAAGTGAGCTATGGTTGATTTAATGATGAATTGATTATACTATAGTGTTGGTAATGTTATATGCATGAGTTTGAGATGATTTTGTGGAACCAATATGTTGGGATAGATGATGACTTAAAGTAGGCATAAGAGGTGTATAATGAAATGCCTTAGTAAAGGGAAGTGATGAACTTAAGGCGAGCACACCAAGTGTTTGCTGAAAATAACCATGAGAGCTAGACAACCATGTTGTTGGTCATGGCTAGGCGTGGCGCACCATGTCTGACCGAATGATCAAGTGGGCCAAACGTATGGTATTCGGCTCAATAAGGCATTGTGAGCCCAAGGTCGGCCCAGTATGAATCAATATGTCACGCCCCGGAAGTGCGGAAAATAGGGCTAATTTAAAACTTTTTACTCATTAATTCACAATTAAGGGTGCATTCTTGTGCAGTGTCATACATCATCATAATTATCATGCCTCAGGATCTCATCATAATATAGTATACATTGTATCATATACATTACTCAATTCCAAGTTAATTAATCCTAATACATCCCATACAATGTTGTACATCAAGTGTCTGCAATTACAGTAATTGTCTGGATATATGAAAAGATAAAAGATACCTCAAAATATAATATATGGCCTGAAGCTCAAGTCCTCCACTAGCCACTACTCCGTACGTCGCAGGAAAACCCTTTTTACTTGAAGAAATCTGGGGGGAAAGAAAACAGTGTGAGCTTCTAAATCGCTCAGTAAATGGGGTAAGGGACTCATTTCATAAACCAAAATGCACATCACAAAATATTTATTTGTATGTGAAACTCATTAATCTCATTTGAAAACCATAGCATGAAAGTATTCAAAACGACATTCTCATGTCTCAAATCATGTGAAAACATGAAGTAAAAAGGCTCAGTCTAGAGCAATAACAAAGCATGTGAAAATAATGCGATAAACGCTTTCTCAATTAACGTGATAAAATCACTGTAATAATAATGCACATGGCACAGCCACTAAACACACGTGGCATAGCCACTGATTTAAATTTACATGTGGCATAGCCACTAAACACGTGTGGCATAGCCACTGGTTTAACTTCTCACGTGGCATAGCCACTAAACACACGTGGCATAGTCACTGATTTAAATTCACACGTGGCATAGCCACAGGATAGGGTTTCACGTGGCAACGGCCACCAATTAGGATTCTCACGTGGCAACGGCCACCAAATAGGGTTTCTCACGAGGCAACGGCCACCAAATAGGGTTCTCACGTGGCAACGGCCACCAAATGGGGTTTTTCACGTGGCAATGGCCACCAAATGGGGTTCTCACGTGGCAACGACCACCAAATAGGGTTCTCACGTGGCAACGGCCACCAAATGGGGTTTTTCACATGGCAACGCCCACCAAAGGGGGTTTCTCACGTGGCAACGGCCACCAAGTATACGTGGCATAGCCACAGAATGGGTTATTCTCACGTTACCAGAACGGAGAAGAATCGGGCTTACATGCTACCAGAGCAATGCCCGGTGTGTACTCAAAATTACACACCTAAGTCTTAATCACATAAGACTAGTTTGCCTTCACGTAGAACTCATAGTGGTTTTTCTCTTATTAAACTCATTTGAAAACTGTTTTGTACTCAACACAAAACATAATAAAACCGAGTTCTAACAGGCAAAGCACTCACACATTTCTCAAATCTCGATATTGCCTTAACGTAGAGCCCAGTTATAAACTCATAAAAACATTGGGCTCCAACCGGCTATAAAAATCGTGTGCAATTGTATCACAACACAACACTCAACATGCTTGTTTTATAAATCACAATTCATGCTATAATAGTTCGCAAATCACATACACAAATGGTTTAGTTTCCCTTACCTCTTTGCACCTCGTATAGTGCAATCGTTTCCCCCGTATCACAGACTAGCCTCGCATTCCACTCTGGAACTCCCGAGCTGTCCAAACGATGTTAAAACATCAATATTCAACTATCACATCAACCTCAATTCTCAAAATCGAGCATAATTGCTCATAACTCCTCAAATCTCTCGATTCTCGTAACTCTATCCCAAACTACACTCTCATTCCCAACCTCTCAACGTTCTACATTTCTCATGCCGATTATCTATGCTAATTCACCACATTGTCTAAATTTCTATTTATAGCTCAAATTCCCAAAATTGCTAAATATCATTATCACTCCAACCACATTGCAATTTCATCAATCTCTAATCATTTCTCAGCTATTTCAACACAATGACAACAACCATTATCATCAAAATCATCTCTGATATCAAGATCGAGGTTTAGAAATTACCCAAAACTTGTGGAGAGCTTATCTCTTGCCTCGATTTGATCCGTCTTTCGATTTCCAAGTATGTTGTTCTCCCTTTGATGAGGAACAACTTTCCTTCTTGCCACAACTTTTGATTTGGCCGAAAATGGGTGCTTTGGATGAGTGAGAAAGCTAGGTTTCGGTGAAAATGGGGGTTGGAAGAGAGAGAAAGTGAGATTGCAGGAGAAAAATAGGGGTTCCTTATATAGGCTGAGGGTAGGAGATCGATCTGGCTCTTGATGAGATCGATCTGCATTTGAATTTTTAGGATGATTTGGGCAATTTTATGCCTAGGAGATCGATCTGTCGAGGGGTGAGATCGATCTCTTTATGGCTTTATGAGATCGATCTGCTCCTTGAGGAGATCGATCTTCTCCCAAACAGAATCATTTGGAGATCGATCTCTTCCTCATGAGATCGATCTTCTCTCAAACAGAATCAGAAGGAGATCGATCCTCTTCCATTGGAGATCGATCTGCTCCTTAAATTCCTCCTTCCTAGTCATTTTTTTAACTCACCAGATCGATCTCTCCTTCTCCCAGATCGATCTGTCCTCATAACTTCACACTTATTTTAAACACTTAACATATAAATCTCCAATTATCATTCCTCAATTCACTTAGCTCAATAAATTACACTTCAAGTTCATATTACATCATTCAAATATATCTAAAATTCTCAGATCTCACATCCTCCCCACCTTAAAAGAATTTGGTCTTCCAAATTCAACTCAACTAGTTAAATAGATGGGGGTATTTCTCCTTCATGATATTCTCTAGTTCCCACGTTGCCTCTTCCATTGAGTGATGTTTCCATAAAACTTTCACTAATGGGATGCTCTTAGTTCTCAGTACCTTCTCTTTTCTATCGAGAGTCTGGACGGGTTCCTCAGTGTAGCTCATATCCTCTTGAATGTCCATCTCGTCATACTCTATGACATGAGAAGGGTCCGGGTGGTACTTCCTCAACATAGACACATGAAAAACATTGTGTATTCCGGACATCTGTGGGGGTAATGCTAATCTGTAAGCTACCTCTCCCACTCTCTCAAGAATCTCGAATGGTCCTATGTATCGAGGACTCAATTTCCTTTTCTTCCCAAATCGCATGATACCCTTACTCGGTGATATTTTCAGAAATACTACATCACCAACCTCAAACTCGAGTGGCCGTCTACGCACATCCGCGTAGCTTTTCTGTCTACTTTGTGCAGCCCGTAACCTCTCATATATGAGTTTCACACTATGTACGGCTTGCTCAACAAGCTCGGGAGCGTTTATCTTTCTGTCACCGACTTCTTCCCAAGCTACAGGGGATCTACACCTCCTACCATATAGAGCCTCAAAAGGTGCCATACCAATACTCGCATGATAGCTGTTATTGTATGCAAACTCTGCTAGGGGCAGGTGATCATCCCATGATCCCTTAAAATCCATCGTACACACCCTCAACATATCCTCCAGGGTCTGAATAGTCCTCTCTGACTGACCATCTGTCTGAGGATGATAGGCGGTACTGAAACTCAATCGAGATCCCATGGACTCCTGAAACTGGGTCCAAAATCTGGAAGTAAACCGGGAATCTCTATCAGAAGTAATACTCACTGGAGCCCCATGTAATCTAGCTATCTCGCTGACATACAGCTCAGCTAAGGCATCCACAATATCTGTGCTCTTGATGGCAAGGAAGTGGGCACTCTTGGTCAATCTATCCACAATGACCCATATCGCGTCACGACCTCTTCAGGTCCTCGGTAAACCCATAATAAAGTCCATAGTGACATGCTCCCATTTCCATGTAGGTACAGGTAAGGGCTGTAGTAGTCATCTGGGCTTCCGATACTGAGCTTTTACTTGCTGGCATACTAAACACCTGGCCACATACTCTGCCACGTCTCGCTTCATACCACTCCACCAATACACCTTTCTCAAGTCTCGGTACATCTTAGTACTCCCTGGGTGCATGGTGTATCATGAGCAGTGGGATTCTCTCAATATCTGTCTCTTCAGGGTATCATCGTCCGGTACACAAATCCGTCCTCTGAATCTCAACAATCTATCCTCACTGACTGTGAGATCCAACTGCGAACTCTGTTCAGCTTGGCTAACCATATCTATCAATCTCTGATCACTGCGCTGCCCAGTTCTAATCTGATCCATGATCCTGGGCTCTATTCGCAAACTAGCCACAAATCCAGTCTCTATCTCTTTAACTCTGATCCGAAGTTCGGCAAACTGCTCCAGTAAATCCCATTCCCTGATCATCATAGCAGATATCATACTCTTCCTGCTCAGGGCAGCAGCAACCACATTTACCTTGCCCGGATGATATAGAATCTCGAAGTCATAATCCTTAAGGAGTTCCATCCATCTCCTCTGTCTCATGTTTAACTTTTTCTGATCAAAGAGATATCTCAACCTCTTGTGATCAGTGAACATCTGGAATCTTTCCCCATATAAGTAGTGTCGCCAGATCTTCAAAGCAAATACCTCAGCGGCTAACTCCAAATCATGCGTGGGGTAATTCCGCTCATGGTCTTTCAGCTGTCGCAATCCATATGCGACCACTCTTCCGTGCTGCATAAGCACACACCCCAATCCTTGATGAGATGCATCACTATACACCAAGAATCCTCCTGATCCCTCAGGAATAGTTAACACAGGTGCCGCTGTCAACCTCCTCTTTAATTCCTGAAAACTGAGCTCACATTGATCAGTCCATATAAATGGAGTCTCTTTGCGCGTGAGCTTAGTCAAAGGGGCGGCAATCCGGGAAAATCCTTCCACAAATCTTCTGTAATACCCTGCCAAACCAAGGAAGCTTCGTACCTCAGTAACTGTCCTCGGTCTCTCCTAATTAAGCACAGCCTCCACCTTGCTTGGGTCCACTGATACTCCTTCCTCTAAGACTATATGACCAAGGAAAGCTATCTGATCCAGCCAAAACTCACACTTACTAAGCTTTCCATATAATTGCTTATCTCGGAGTATCTGTAGTACTAACCACAAATGCTGTGCATGCTCCTCATATGACTAAGAGTATACCAGGATATCATCAATAAAGACTATCGTAAATTTATCCAGATAGTCTCTGAACACCTCGTTCATCAATCTCATAAATGCTGCAGGGGCGTTCGTCAATCCAAAGGACATCACCAGAAATTCATAATGGCCATACCTCGTCCTGAAGGCCGTCTTCGGAATATCTTCTTCCTTGATCCTCAATTGGTGATAGCTCGATCTCAAATCAATCTTAGAAAAGACTGATGCCCCTCTCAGCTGATCAAGTAGATCATCAATCCTGGGCAATGGGTATTTATTCTTCACCGTGGCTTTATTCAATAATCAATAGTCTACGCATAATTTGAGACTACCATCCTTCTTCTTGACAAATAAAACCGGTGCTCCCCACGGTGAAACGCTGGGCCTAATGAACCCTTGATCCAATAACTCCTGTAGTTGTTCCTTTAATTCCTCAAGTTTCACTAATGCCATCCTGTAGGGAGGTTTAGAGATCGACTGAGTATCTGGTACCAAATCAATGGTAAACTCCAGCTCTCTCTCTGGTGGTAAACCTGGCAATTCATCTGGGAAAACATCTAGAAATTCACAAACCACAGGTATATCCTCAATCCTCGGATGTTCCCGCTCATCGTCTGAGATGAGTGTCTCATAACCTTCACATGAACAATCATATTTAATATTCTCCAAAATAATATTAAAATTCTCAAATTACTTACTAGAATTCCACATATTCATTTCCTCAATATCTCAATCGTACACTGTAAGGTTCAGGTAGGGAGAAAGTTACAACCTTAGTGTAGCAATCTAAGCTCACTCGATTGGCTGCCAACCAATCCATTCCCAAAATTACATCAAATCCATGTATATTCAACATGATTAGATCTGCTAACATCCCTCTATCTCCCATCTTTATCTCACATCCTCTACAGGTTAACTCAGTTCTCTGGGATTCACGCATAGGGGTATTTACATGTAGTATATATTCTAGAGGTTCAAACTTCAAGTTTAATCTACATGCAAAATGCTCAGAAATAAACGAATGCGTGGATCCTGAATCAATCAACACATGAGCCTTATGATTACAGACAGAGAGTGTACCTCTTATAGTTTCTGCAGAAGTGTCAGCAGTCTCCTTATCTAGGGCAAACACACGTCCCTGGGTAACAGGTCTCTTTCCTTTCTCTGCAGCAGTGGCCCGTCTCGGGGGATTCACTCTCTGACGCTGTTGTCTAGTGGGCTCCAAGACATGTGGTTTCTGAGGTTGAGGGCAATCCTTCACCATGTGACCCATGTCTCCACATCTAAAACATCCATGGATCGACCCAGTACAACTTCCCTCATGCATTCGGTCATAATTTCTGTAAAACCTTGTCTCAGGCCTGACATCTCGAGGGGTCTCTCTAATGTTAGGGTACCCTCTGGGTCTCTCTAATCTACCCTTCTGTACCTCAATCCTTCCTCTTCTGAAGGAACCTTTCCAAGCCTCTGTTTGAAAAATCGCTGGCCTCTTGCCCTTATCTCTATTCACCGCTCTGAGCTCATTCTGGGATTGTACCATTTCAATTCCTCTTTCAATCTCTTGTGCTCGTCTCAGAGCATCTCCAAACTCAGTAATACATAGCCCTATCAATCTATCTCTGATGATGGGCTTCAATCCATACACAAATTTCTCTGTGCGGAGCTCTTCATTCTTAAAAGTCTCTGAGTCATATCTCAATAGCGCTGTGAATTGGCTCTCATAGTCATCCACAGACATGTCACCTTGTACCAAACTCAAAAACTCGACTTGTTTCTTTCTCTGGGCGGCTCGTGGTACATATTGGGTCCTAAAGGCTGTCTGAAACTCTTCCCAACCAATCACATCCTGGCGGGACATCAGAATACCCTGGGTAGTACCCCACCAATCTCGAGCTCTCCCCTTCAACATGTAGATACTCATACTGACCCTCTCAGCATCGGTGCACCCCAGATAATCATATATAATTCTCAACTCTGTTAACCACTCCTCAGCCTCTGTAGGATCCTTCTTTCCCCTAAACGTGGGTGGATTCATCTTCAAAAAATCCTTTAGTCAGACCATACTTCTATCATCAGGCTGAGTGACGGGAGGTATTGGGTCCATCTGTACTAGGGGTATGGGAGGTCATTGTGGTGGTGTAGGAGTAGTACCCGAGGCATTAACTCCAAAGTGTTGCGCGAATAACGCTGCCATCTGCTCAAAACCTTGCCTCACATCGGTCTCAATCCGATTAAATCGAGAGTTAGGACTCTCTGGTTGTGGGACAGGTGGCGGAGGGGACTCTGCCTGCCTCCTCGAACGACCTCGTCGTCCACTCATTCTCTATATTAACTCGTCTCCTACGCGTACATATCAAAATCGATTGAAATCTCAATCCTCAATTTCAGTTCATGACCAGACTATTACAGACACTTTGGGATGTATTCTATTTCACTTAACCGACACTGACAGTACTAGACACCCTAAGCTCTGATACCAAGAAAACTCTGTCACGCCTCGGAAGTGCGGAAAATAGGGCTAATTTAAAACTTTTTACTCATTAATTCACAATTAAGGGTGCATTCCTGTGCAGTGTCATACATCATCATAATTATCATGCCTCAGGATCTCATCATAATATAGTATATATTGTATCATATACATTACTCAATTCCAAGTTAATTGATCTTAATACATCCCATACAATGTTGTACATCAAGTGTCTGCAATTACAGTAATTGTCTGGATACATGAAAAGATAAAAGATACCTCAAAATACAATATATGGCCTGAAGCTCAAGTCCTCCACTAGCCACTACTCCGTACGTCGCAGGAAAACCCTTTTTACTTGAAGAAATCTGGGGGAAAAGAAAATAGGGTGAGCTTTTAAATCGCTCAGTAAAGGGGGTAAGGGACTCATTTCATAAACCAAAATGCAAATCACAAAATATTTATTTGTATGTGAAACTCATTAATCTCATTTGAAAACCATAGCATGAAAGTACTCAAAACGACATTCTCATGTCTCAAATCATGTGAAAACATGAAGTAAAAAGGCTCAGTCTAGAGCAATAACAAAGCATGTGAAAATAATGCGATAAACGCTTTCTCAATTAACGTGATAAAATCACTGTAATAATAATGCACGTGGCACAGCCACTAAACACACGTTGCATAGCCACTGATTTAAATTTACATGTGGCATAGCCACTAAACACGCGTGGCATAGCCACTGGTTTAACTTCACACGTGGCATAGCCACTAAACACACGTGGCATAGCCACTGATTTAAATTCACACGTGGCATAGCCAAAGGATAGGGTTTCATGTGGCAACGGCCACCAATTAGGATTCTCACGTGGCAACGGCCACCAAATGGGGTTTCTCACGTGGCAACGGCCACCAAATGGGGTTTCTCACGTGGCAACGGGGCAACGGCCACCAAATGGGGTTCTCACGTGGCAACGGCCACCAAATAGGGTTCTCACGTGGCAACGGCTACCAAATGGGGTTTCTCACGTGGCAACGGCCACCAAAGGGGGTTTCTCACGTGGCAACGGCCACCAAGTATACGTGGCATAGCCACAGAATGGGTTATTCTCACGTTACCAAAACGGAGAAGAATCGGGCTTACATGCTACCAGAGCAATGCCCGGTGTGTACTCAGAAGTACACACCTAAGTCTTAATCACATAAGACTAGTTTGCCTTCACGTAGAACTCATAGTGGTTTTTCTCTTATTAAACTCATTTGAAAACCGTTTTGTACTCAACACAAAACATAATAAAACCGAGTTCTAACAGGCAAAGCACGCACACATTTCTCAAATCTCGATATTGCCTTAACGTAGAGCCCAGTTATAAACTCATAAAAACATTGGGCTCCAACCAGCTATAAAAATCGTGTGCAATTGTATCACAACACAACACTCAACATGCTTGTTTTATAAATCACAATTCATGCTATAATAGTTCGCAAATCACATACACAAATGGTTTAGTTTCCCTTACCTCTTTGCACCTCGTATAGTGCAATCGTTTCCCCCGTATCACGGACTAGCCTCGCATTCCACTCTAAAACTCCCGAGCTGTCCAAACGATGTTAAAACATCAATATTCAACTATCACATCAACCTCAATTCTCAAAATCGAGCATAATTGCTCATAACTCCTCAAATCTCTCGATTCTCGTAACTCTACCCCAAACTACACTCTCATTCCCAACATCTCAACGTTCTACATTTCTCATGCCGATTATCTATGCTAATTCACAACATTGTCTAAATTTCTATTTATAGCTCAAATTCTCAAAATTGCTAAATATCATTATCACTCCAACCACATTGCAATTTCATCAATCCCTAATCATTTCTCAGCTATTTCAACACAATGACAACAACCATTATCATCAAAATCATCTCTGATATCAAGATCGAGGTTTAGAAATTACCCAAAACTTGTGGAGAGCTTATCTCTTGCCTCGATTCGATCCGTCTTTCGATTTCCAAGTATGTTGTTGTCCCTTTGATGAGGAACAACTTTCCTTCTTGCCACAACTTCTGATTTGGCCAGAAATGGGTGCTTTGGATGAGTGAGAAAGCTAGGTTTCGGTGAAAATGGAGGTTGGAAGAGAGAGAGAAAATGAGATTGCAGGAGAAAAACAGGGGTTCCTTATATAGGCTGAGGGTAGGAGATCGATCTGGCTCTTGATGAGATCGATCTGCATTTGAATTTTTGGGACGATTTGGGCAATTTTATGCCTAGGAGATCGATCTGTCGAGGGGTGAGATCGATCTGTTTATGGCTTTACGAGATCGATCTGCTCCTTGAGGAGATCGATCTTCTCCCAAACAAAATCATTTGGAGATCGATCTCTTCCTCATGAGATCGATCTTCTCTCAAACAGAATCATAAGGAGATCGATCCTCTTCCATTGGAGATCAATCTGCTCCTTAAATTCCTCCTTCCTAGTCATTTTTTTAACTCACCAGATCGATCTCTCCTTCTCCCAGATCGATCTGTCCTCATAACTTCACACTTATTTTAAACACTTAACATATAAATCTCCAATTATCATTCCCCAATTCACTTAGCTCAATAAATTACACTTCAAGTTCATATTACATCATTCAAATATATCTAAAATTCTCAGATCTCACACAATAGGCCTGATGGACCTAATAGATTCTCGAGAAACGAATAGTACAATCGAAATAGACTTAAGAGAAAGTAAGACCCGATAAGAGAAAAAAGGGCCCAAGTTATATCGACTGTAGTAAACGTGAGAATTGTATTTATTGGGTTAAATTGATGTGATAAATAATTATATGCAGCTCCAGAATGTTGATTGGGAGCAAATCGGACTGAGCGAAATCTCAGCATTTGGAAAAGTCAAACTGTAGAGAGAAATTGAGGTAAGGGGATTTTGTAAGTGCTTAGAGGTAGCTATACATATTTTTGAGGGGATTTACAGGGCATGAAATTCTCTAAGCTATCTAGAAATAAAATAATAATTCTTAGAGAAAAATTTCGAAATAAAGAAAAATGACGATTTTACCCCTGGGAGTAAATTTTATGAAAAGAGCATTAAGGCTAGTAAACTGCATGAATATCATGATTTTGATGTTTTTCATGTGATGTGATGCCTTGATTGGACAAAACAAGGATAAGTCGACTAATTGTTTCGCGATTTGCATGAAATAGCATGTGTTAGAGTTGTTTTTGAATTTTGAAAGGGGTTTTACCTAAATAGAGCCACCTATCAGATTTATATGAGTATAAATCATGCTAAAGACTTGCTCCCACTGGATTTTGATATTTTAACATGTATGAAATGTGCTAGAGCCTAGCTCGCACCATATTTTGAGTTGAGATGCATGCAAGTCATACTAGAGCTTTTGCTCGTACGTGAGTTTCATTATTTCTTATGCATATAACTGTACTGGAGCTTTGCTCGTACATGATTTTACCATTATTTATTTTGCATAAAGTTGTACTGGAGTGTTGCTCGTACGAGAATTTTTACTAATTGTGCATGAAATCGTGCTAGAGCCTTGCTCGCACTGGACTTTTCACACTATGATATGTAATGAGTCGTGCTGAATGCCTCGTGTAGACTGTGTGTCACACGGATGAGATACTCGTATGAGCCGTGCTGGATGCCTCGTGTAGACTATTAGTCACATGGATGAGATGCTTGTACGTGCACTTGAAACTGAGTCGGTTATACATGGTATGGGGTAGATAAGACCTACGACAGGTACCCCCGACTGCGATATGGGTCCATGGAGTATGTTGTACCATGTATATCACATGGAGTACGCTGTACCGTGTAGTGATGATGTTGATTTATATTCTGACGAGTAGGATTTGACCCACCTCCCGTTACAGCATGATGCCCCGCATACCGGGATCCATGTGAACTAGGGTGATAGGGACATAGTTGGCCAGCAGAGTCCTCGATTGTATATAGTGACCACCTGTCTCACATGATATCATATGATTTTATATGCACTAAACATGATTTATGTTATCCAGGGTAAACCCGAGGGAGAGGTTGAACCTTGTGGGATGTTTTACAGGATGATGTATTGTTTTTATGATAAGTTGATATACTAAACATAAGACGTTTTACATGATGACTTTCCATGATTTTATGCATGCTTCCATGTTTTACAGTACATGATATATTTATACACATGTAACATAATTTTATCTATTTCCTCATGCTCAAAATGTAAGCGATTTTACATCATGACATTATAAGCACGTAGATAGTGTAGTTATCTACATGCTTGCATTATTGTCTTACAGAGTTAATGAGCTCATTCATTTCATTTTCCCTCTCTACAGAGCGCACACAGTAGTTAGTGAGTGGATGAGAACTTGCATCCTGGTATCCACTACTTCCCATCACAAAGAGGTATACACACTGATATTATTTTGTATTTAAACATGTAAAAGCATAGAAATAATTTTGGAATATATTATGGGGATGTAAATATTAGTAAACACGTACAGGTATCGAATCTCAATTATAAAGTATACGTGTTTTACTTTGAAATAAATTAAAAGATAGATGACATGGTAGATGGTAAAAGGTGACTAATACTGACTCATAGCCCAACTGTTTGGTGGTGAGAATGTTCACGACCGGGAAATGAAAGGAAAAAGTGAAAAATTTGTAGCAATTTTAGGTAAAAAGGGGTTGTGTCACGACCCATTTTTTTCCTAAAACCCCTATAAATTTTTCGATTTTTCATTTCCTTACCCGTTGTGAACAATTTCACTACTAACAGTTGGGCTATGAGTCGATGTTAGTCCCTCCTGTCATGTTACTTACCTTAACATCTATTTTTCATATTTCATTTACATATCAATTTATTTTAACTAAATACATCCCCAATATAACATCCGTGTACAATAAGGTGCCTCTATATGTTCAGATATAAAAATTATACGAATGTGTATACCTGGTCTTGATAGGAAGCAGCGAATAACTAAAATGCAAGACTAGTGTCACTCTCTTCTACTGAATGTACCCTGTAGGGTGGAAAATGAAAAGGGTGAGCGCAACTTGCTCAGTAAGGTAATAATGCAAGCAGGTAGATAACTACACTATCTACATGCTGGTAAAGGCATGACATGTAAAACATTTATATCTCGAGCATGAGGCAATTAAAACCATGCCATGTATGAGTATGTCATATATCGTAAAACATGAATCGGCATGTAAAACATGAAAAACATCTCATGTAAAACCTCTCATGCTCGGTACAGTAAAACCCATCAAAACAATCCTAAAGGGATTCAACACATCTTTAAAATCATTAATATTCTCATAAAAACCCATCAATTTCTCATTTAATATCACATTTCATGAAAATCGTAATAAATCGGGGCTTGACCCCTCCCTCGGGTCTACCCTGGTCTAACAAGACCAATCAAATATATATCATGTGAGACATGTAGGTTACTGTATGGAAACAATCGAGAACTATGTCTCTGTGATCCCAGGCTACACGGATCCCGGTGTGCGGGGTATCACAACTGCAACGGGAGGTGGGTCAAATCCTACCCGTCAGAATATCAAGTAACATGAATACAATAGTCATGACTACATGGTACATCGTACTCTGTGTGACATACACGGTACAACGTACTCCATGAACCCAATATCACAGTCTGGGGATGCCTGTCATAGGTCTTATCCTACTCTAAACCATGTCCATAACCAACTCATGTCTCAATCTACACGTGCGAGCATATCTTCTCACACTGTGACACAGTCTACAGGAGGCTCTAGCACGGTCATATACATGTCATACAATTCCTGTGCGAGCGAAACTCCAGCACGGCTCCATGCATATTCATGATATCAGAAAAACCCTCGTGCGAGCGAAGCTCCAGCATGGTTTCATAAAAATCAATGAAATCTGCGTACGAGCAGTACGACTTAAAAATTATTATAAATCCAATTTAAATTCACGTACGAGAAATGCTCTAGTACAGATGTATAAAACCAAATAAAATCCACGTACGATTTAAAACTGATAAAAACATGATAGGCTGCTCAATTTCACTAAAACAAATCAAATTAACAATTGGCACCTAATTCGTGCCCTCTCATGTAAAAACATGAAATAAACAGCCAGCCTATCCATATTTTGCTTAAATTAAAGTAATATAATCATAGGAATATCAAAAACATGAAAATCATGCAATTTCATAGCCTTACTACCCTTTTTGAAATTTTCCTAACTATGGGCAAAATTATAATTTTCACATATACCACGATTTTCTTAAAAATTATTATTCTATTTCTAGATACCTTATGAGATTCTACGTAATGTAAATAACCCCAAAAATACGCACAGATATCTCTAAGTGCTTACAAAATTCCCTTACCTCATTTTTCTGTACGGTCTGACTTTTTCCACTGATGTCTCGTCACGCAGTCCGATTTGCTCCAAATCCAATCTTTGAAACTGCGTATAAATATTTATCGGGTTAAATACAATACACTTATCCATATTTAACCTTTATTGAGCTTAAATTTAAAATGTTGGGTCTGCTTTACTTTATTGGGCCCGATTTCATCTTAATGGGCCTCGACCCATTTCCAGCATGTTTTCCACTTATTAAATCCTTTCTTCAGGTCTATTGGGCTCTCAATACCTATTGGGTTTCGTTCCAAACTCTTTGGATAACCCATATATCATTTACGACAATTAATTCAAAAATACGAATATAATTTATTTTTATGTAGAAATTAATCCGAAATCTGCAAAATAAATTCCAATTGTGTAATAATCATATTGTTGTCGTAAATGAGCTTTACTTACTCGAGATTATGCGATGGTGCGCAAATCGAAGTTCGATCGGCTCACATTCGAAATTTATCATCGAATTCAAAATTTTATATTTAATTTCAGGTTAATTTTCAATTAAATATAATTAAAATATTTTCCCAAAAATCAAGTCAGTCACTTTTGACCTCGTATCGACTTACCCGAAGTCCAGTGTATCTCCAAATTTTTTTTCTTTTTCTCTTTTTCTCCCATTTTCCTCTCTTTCTTAGCTAAACCGGTTCAGTTCGGTTCAACTCGGTTCAGACCGGTCCGATTCAGTCGATTCAGTCCGGTTCGGCTAGTTCAGGGCCTCGTCGATCGGTTCTCCGTCGGTTTCCACCGTCAGCAGCTTCGCGGGATCGTCTGATGCACGGATCTGGGGTCGGTTTCGTCCAAGGTAGCCGAAAAGTGGCCGGTCAGGCCTCTTCTCTCTTGGCGTCGGTACCCTTTCTCTTTTCTACCGCTGTTGATGGCGTTTCTCCCCGATCCGTACCTGGATCGACGCCGTGGTCGCTCCCTCTGGCTGGTGGCGAGTCGGTTCTCCTTCCTCCGACCGCCGATGGCCTCCATCTCTTCCTTTTCTCTCCTTCCTCTCGGTTATTCTCTCTTTCTCCCTCCTTCCCTCGCCGATCACCATTTTTCCCTTAGCTATCGATGCCTACGAGCTTGGCTGCCTCGCCTGGTCGGCTTTTCGGTGGCGTCCGGTGGGTGAGGCCGACGGGGCTGGTTCCTCGGGCTTCCCTTCCGTTTACAGAATCGCGACTCGCGATTCTGTTTTTTTAATTTAATTTAATTTAATTTTATTTTTAGTTTATTATTATTTTATTCATTATTATATTCTAAAAATCCCAAAATATCCTTAAAAATTATATTTTATTCAAATTAATTAATTTAATTTATTTATTATATTTTAACCATTTTTCGATGTATTTTCTTCGTATTTTCGGGATATTGTCCCGAGTGAAAATTTTGATTAATTCTAATAAATTTAGATCTTGATCAATTTAATTCGAAATTTAATTATTTCTTCGTTATTGATCGAGATTTCTTAAATCCATATTTTTAATTAAATTTTCTTATCGAATTTATACCGATTTTCGATCTTTTGATCGTTTTACCCTTCAACGTGTTCGAAAATTCCATTTCAATCCTTTGCATTTTTTTAAATGCATTCGAAAATTTTTATTCATTCCCTTTGCTCTTATGATAAAAATCGGGTCTTACATAATCTCCCCCACTTAAGAAATTTGGTCCTCCAAATTAGAACCAAGTCAAAAGGGTCCATAAACAACTCCGGGTACGTCTGTTATATCATATACTGTCATTCTCAAGTGAATTTTTTTGGAGTGTAATACTACCAACATACTTAACTAGGGAGATCATCTTAAACCTCAACACTTTCTCCTTCATGTTTAATACCCGAATCGATTTTTCAATCATACGTTGTACTTTCATTGAGCTAAGCTGTTGGAGCTCATATTCAATCACATATGCTGGGTTCGGATAGTGTTTCCAAAGCATCATAAGATAGGACACATTGTGGATGCCTGCTAATTCAAGTGGTAACGCCAACCTACAGGCCTTATCTCCCACTTTGCCCAATCTCAAAGGATTCAATCTAACGAAACTCCATTTGCCTTCTTTCTGAATCTCGTTATGTCCTTAGGACAAGTAATTTTCGACAATACGGATTCACCCTCGGTGAATTCCAATGGTTTCTGTCTTTTGTCAGCATAGCTTTTCTATCTACTCTGAGGTGTTCTTAATCTCTCACAATCAACTGAACATCCTCAGAGGTTTGTCTTACCAATTCAGGAACAATTTTCTATCTGTCACCCACTTCTTCTTATCCAAGTAGGGAACAACCCCTACGGCTATACAATGCCTCATATATAAAGTCATCCCGATACTCAAGTGACAACTGTCATTATTGGCGAATTCTATTAGTAATAACTGATCACCCCAGGAGCTTATAAAATCAATGGCACATGCTCTCATCATATCCTTCAAAACCTGTACAGTCCTCTCTGACTGACCATCTATCTGAGGACGAATGTGAGATTTGAGAATTTTAGACATATTTTAATTATGTAATATAAACTTGAAGTGTAATTTATTGAGCTAAGAGAAATGTATATGAGATGAATGAGAAATAATCCAAGTAGTGAATTGTGGAAATTATATTTGGAGATTTATATGTTAACTGTTTAACATAAGTGTGAAACTATGAGGTCAGATCGATCTTGGAGAAGGAGAGATGATCTGGTGAGTTAAAAATGACAAGGACGGAGAAATTTAAGCGAGCAGATCGATCTCCAATGGTATATGATCGATCTCCTTATGATTCTATAATGAAGGGATCGATCTCATGAGAAAGGGATCGATCTCAAAATGTTTCTGTTTAGGAGAAGATCGATCTCCTCAAGGAGCAGATCGATCTCATGAAGCATTCTGTAAGCGAGAGATCGATCTCATAAATGGAGCAGATCGATCTCATGTAGCCATTAAGAGATTGATCTCACCCCTCGACAGATCGATCTCTTAGGCATAAAATTACCTCAAATCCTCCCCAAATTCAATTGCAGATTGATCTCATCAAGGACCAGATCGATCTCCTACCCTCCGTCTATATAAGGAACCCCTGCGTTCTCCTACAATTTCATTTTCTCTCTCTTCAAAACGCTATTTTCACCCGAGCCCTAGCTTTCTCACTCATCCAATGCACCCATTTCTGTCTAAATCAAGAGTTGTGGCAAGAAGAAAAGTTGTTCCTCATCAAAGGGAGAACAACATACTTGGAAATCGGAAGACGGATTGAATCGAGGTAAGAGATAAGCTCTCCACAAGTTTTGGGTAATTTCTAAACCTCGATCTTGATATTTGAGATGATTTTGGTGATAATGGCTGTTGGCATTGTGTTGAAATAGCTGAAAAATGATTAGGGATTGATGAAATTACAATGTAGTTGGAGTGATGATGATATTTAGCAATTTTGGTAATTTTGAGAATTTTGAGCTATAAATGAAAATTTAGACAATGTGGTGAATTAGCATAGATATTATGGCATGAGAAATGTAGAATGTTGATATGTTGTGAATGAGATTGTGGTTTGTGATAGAGTTACCAGAATTGAGAGATTTGAGGTGTTATGAGCAATTATGCTCGATTTTGAGAATTGAGGTTACTATGATGATGAGTATTGATGTTTTAACATCGTTTAGACAGCTCGGGAGTTCCAGAGTGGAATGCGAGACTAGTCCGTGACAAGGGGGAAACGATTGCACTATACGAGGTGCAAAGAGGTAAGGGAAACTAAACCATTTGTGTATGTGGTTTGTGAACTATTATACCATGATTTGCGATTTATAAAACAAGCATGTTTGATGTGTTACGTTTTGATGAGAATGCACACGATTTTTATAGCCGGTTGGAGCCTAATGTTTTTATGAGTTTATAAGCTACGTAAGAAACCGCTTTATAAACCGTTAAATTTGTGTGAGAAATGAATTAGGCTCTACGTTAAGGCAATATTAAGATTTAAGAAATGTGTGCGTGTTTTGCCAGTTGGGACTCGATTTTAATATGTTTTGTGTTGAGAACAAAATGGTTTTAAATGAGTTCTATGAGAGAAAAACCACTATGAGTTCTACGTGAAGGCAAACCAGTTTTATATGATAAAGACTTAGGTGTGTAATTTTGAGTACATACCGGGCATTGCTCTGGTAGCATGTGAGTTCGATACTTCTCCGTTCTGGTAACGTGAGATACCCTATTCTGTGGTTGTGCCACGTGTATTTGGTGGCTGTGCCACGAACGAACCCTATTCTGTGGCTGTGCCACGTGTATTTGGTGGCTGTGCCACGAGCGAACCCTATTCTGTGGCTGTGCCACGTGTGAATCTAAATCTGTGGCTGTGTCATGTACGAATCAAAATCAGTGGCTGTGCCACGTGTGTTTGATGGCTGCACCATGTGCATTATTATTACAGTGATTTTATCACGTTTATTAAGAAAGCAATCATCGCATAGTCTTCATATGCTTGTTACTGCTCTATACTGAGCCTTTTACTTCATGTTTCCACATGATTTTGAGATACGAGAATGTTGTTTTGAGAACTTTCATGCTATGGTTTTCAAAAGAGTATACTGAGTTTCACATAAAAATAAATATTTTGTGATGTGCATTATGGTTTATATAATGAGTCCCTTACCCCCTTACTGAGCGATTTAGAAGCTCACCCTGTTTTCTTTCCCCCCAGATTTCTTCAAGTGAAAAGGGTTTCCCTACGACGTACGGAGTAATGGCTAGTGGAGGACTTGAGCTCCAGGCCATATATTGTATTTTGAGGTATCATTTATCTTTTCATGTACCCAGACAATTATTATAATTACAGACACTTGATGTATAACATTGTATGGGATGTATTAGGATTAATTAACTTGAGATTGAGTAAGGTATATGATATGATATATACTATCTAATGATGAGATCCTGAGGTATGATAAGTATGATGATGTATGACACTGCACAGGAATGCACCCCTAATTGTGAATTAATGAGTAAAAAGTTTTAAATTTGCCCTATTTTTCGTGTTTCTGGGGCGTCACAACGAAAAGCTGTGCTAACACTCAATCGGGTTCCCATAGCTTCCTGAACAATATTCGCAGAAATGGGAAGTGAAGTGCGAATCCCTATCTGATATCATGCTCACTGGAATGCTACATAACGTTTCATAATTTTTTGTACACATAAATCCTCCTACGCACTTAGAGTATCTGGGGATTTTCATAGCAGAAGGTGGGTAGACTTAGTCAATCTATCGACTATCACCCAGATAGCCTCGTGATCTATCCAGGTCCTCTATAACCCATCACGAAATTCATGTTAACTTGTTCCCATTTCCTTGTCAATATAAGTAGAAACTGCAATAACCCTGCAACTTCTTTTTCTCTACCATAATCTGCCTACATACGAAACACTTTTTCACAATCTCTATAATGTCTCTTTTCATATCTAACCACCAATACCCTTTTCAAAGATTTCGATATATTTATTACTTCTTAGATGCACTGTATCTGTAACGACCCTTGACCCTTGAAAATCGAGGGAAATTTTTTTTTTTTGAATTTAATTTACCCACTTACTTCCCTTATTCACTTAGGTTGCATTCCTGTGCAGTGTCAAAACATTTTTTTTCTAATTCTTTACTCGTAATTAAAATTAATTTCCATATTTTAACTTACATGGTCGATAGAAATTTTGGCAGCACAACGGCTTATATATGAGCCTACCCACCTGCAATTCAGTTGCTTCCAACAATCCTAGATATCCACAACTACCAAGCATGCTTTCCAACATTCCTAGATATCTACAACTACCAAGCATACTTTCTCAATCCACTTTTACAACTCAATATATCGATATCGATTTATACAATCATCTTACAACCTAATCCCAAGAATTATATTCTTTACATCATTTCCTTACAAATTGCATCCCGACAAATTATTTCTATTATATGTGTTTGCGCGTATAGATATGTCTGGTACAGGAATGTAAATGTATACCCTGTGTGTACAAGGGAGTAGCCTATGGTAGCTCTTCCTACGAGCCTACGTCGTGTACGCGGCAGGTAGCGTCTATAAATACACTACAAATGATCTGAAGGTAGAGGGGTGAGCTTTTTGGGGAAAAGCCCAGTAAGATAATATTCTTAAAGCAGTTCTGATATATAAAAACATTTGAAAATGTTCATAGAACGAAACTTAATGCAATACATAAACTTTCATTTCATGCGTAATCGTCATAAAGCATGCGTGTCTTTAAAACAAATCACATGCTTAACCATTTTACAACTTTTCATAAACCTTTCATGAACATTTCATAAATCATTTCGTAAACATTACATGAATAACTCAAAATCATATCGTAAACATTTCAAGAATAATTCATACTCATTTTATAAACATTTCATGAATATTTCATAATCACGAAAACACATATTCATTCATCATAGTCGATTTTTTCATAATCAAATCGAGGAGACTAGCCTATAACTAAGTCATACGATACGTGTCATTCTCCATTAGAGAGTCATCATACCTATGGCCATGGTAAGGGGGGCTGTAGAATGGATCAGGTTCGAACAGCAATAATAATTATAAACATGGGTAGTATCTTCTTATTTCTTATCATATACTAGCACATAGCTAGGGCACGGGCACCTGTGGCACTCACCGTGTGGGGAACATTCATCCGTGCTGCGCGGGCACGAGATACTACCAAACATCATCGTAAACCACCAGTAGCACGACATCTTCCACACAAGTTGAGTCAAGTGCTAACGTACCGGCACCTCAGGTGGTGTAGCCGGAACACCACAAGAAGTAACCATGCATGAAGCCTATAGTCTCAAAACAGAGTTTCCAAAGTCTTTCTTGGGTTTTATAATTCATAAACTCATATCGAGTAATAACATTGAATTTTCTTGAAATCTGAATACTCTTTCATAAAACCAAAAAACTGTGTGGCATTTTGTTCCCGTAGGACTCAAGAGGTGGCCCCCACAATCCCCTTTCGAAAACAATTTCTTTTCTTAAATACTTTTGAAATTGTCGAAGTTTCTTTAATAATAAGGATATAAAAACATAAATAAATGTAAAACATCCATACACCTCATACCTTAGGAAATTCATTTCACAACATGGAAAGTACTCGAGAAATATTTCGATAACTTAAAACATGCACCGTAAATAGTTTCACAAGTATAAAAGCATTGATAAATCACTTCAAATCATATGCTCTTTCATAAAATCATTTATTGGTGACACAAAAATGCATTATCAGAACTAAGTTAAATAATACCACTTACCTCGATTTATCGGGTATCTTGAATTCGAACGGTGACGTCTCCTAGTACCTCCTTTAATCCCTTCTACAATCACCTACACCGAAATTGTAGACTTAGCACCCTATTCATGTGAATTGCGTTAAAATCGTAATTTATCGTTACTACTGCGTGTGCACGTATTATTGTATATCCATAGGCCAACACGCACGTTTATATATTTCTGCACTATTTATATATTTTGCTCCTACAAGTATTAACATATACCTTTATTATATACATCCACATGTATACACGCATAAATATATATATATACACTCCTATATGTATATATATATATATAGATATATACTTTTATTGTTTTCATGTTCCCCTATCTCACATATATACATTCTTTGTATATACACATATATACTTTTATTTGTTTTTCATATTTCTCTATCTCATATATATATACATTTTTTGTATATACATATACTAGCACACATTCATCCTATGTACATCCATATGTATATGCACCTAAATATATATATATATATATATATATATATATATATATATATATATAAATATACACTCCTTTATATACATATATATATATATCATTGTTTTCCATTTTTCCTTATCACATTTGCATACATATTTTTGTACAAATACTAGCATACCCAATTCATTATATGCACCTATATGTACATGTACCTAAATAAATAAATATACATGTATATATATATATATACACACTCCTATACATGTATATATATACCTTAATATTGTTTTCCCATTTTTTCCTCATCTTTCCATTTTTGTCTAATTTAAGTCTACACTAATCATGCTTGTATTTCAATCTAAATGTACATGTATATTAAATATACACATAAACATAAACATACCCTTTTTACCTTTTTCTATTTCCTTTTCCTTCTTTCCTCTTTTTTTTACTTTTCTTTTCTCCTTTTCCTTTCTCCTTTCTCGGTTTCAGCCCCTCTCCTTCACTGTTTCTCCTGTTTGCTCTCGGTTTCACTTCCCTTCAATCTCGGTTTCAGCTTCAACACTCTCCGTGCTCACACATTGCTTCACAACCTTAAGCACAATTTTCTTCATTCTTCATCACGAACTGGAACTCTCTTTTCTCCCCTCTCGGTCTGCCTTCATTCAGCTCTAGCTTTGTGGCCCTCGGTGCTGCCTCTCCTTAATCTCCCCTGCCTCTGTTCCAGCCCCTTTCTGTTCTGGTCTCCTTCCTCGGTTTGCTCTGCTGCAGTTTCTTCTCCTTCTCTCGGTCTCACCTTCAGCAGTAGCTCCCCTACACATTCTCGGTTCAGCTCTCCCGATCAGTCCTCTCCTCTTTTTCCTCTCCTCCCTTCCTTCCCTTTTTCTTCTCCTCTCTTCCTCGGCCAGCAGCCCCTCTATTTTCTTTTCTTCCCTTCTTTCTTCCTCCCTCAGCTGGACAGCTCCCCTTTTCTTTCTTTCCTTTCTCTCTCAGCAAGATCGGCTCCTTCTCCTCTCCTTTCCTTTCTCTTCTTTCTCTTCTTTCTCTTCCTTTCTCTTCCTCCTCCTTTTTCTTCAGCTGACCGAACTCTCCTTCCTTTCTCATTTCCTATTTCCCGCCCAAGCCTCCTCTGTTTTGTTTCTCATTTCGAAAACATAGCAGACGGAATTGGCTTTTCTAAGCCAATTTCGTACATGCTATGTTATACATATATATTAATTATATATAATATATTAATATATATATATATATATTATATTAGTATATGTATATTATATATTATTTATTTTATTTATTTGTGTTATTATTATTATTATTTTTTTGTTTGTCTTTTTGTTTAATGTTTGTATTATTGTTTTGTATTCATCTCATTTCCTTTTATTTCACTTCATCATTTTTATTTTTATTTGTCTCATGTTTTATTTATTTATTTGTTAATACTATATATTCAATCTACACACTAAATAATATATATATATGCCATATATATTATTTTTCTTTTATTAAAATGTCTAGTATATATGTATATATATATATACATATTCACCTATGTATATATCTACATATATACATTTTCTCGTATAATTTGTCCAAAGACATAATATCATGCCTTCCATGAAACTTTCCTTATTCCGAAAATGAAATAGTATCGGGATTCCATCATTCTTCGTAAATTCTCGATACAAGTGTTTACATCAACAATTTTCCATTTAACAAATTAAAATTCTCCAATCCCTTCGTACTTGCATTCGCTTTATCACTTCTTGTATCTTCGAGTTCCCGATCCTTCACGGGCTTCTCGGTTCCTATAGTCCTCGAGTCCTACAACGAATATTCACACTCCCATTAAAATATAATATTTCTATTTTTATATAATCAAATTTAAACGTAAGAAATTTGTGGGGTTTACATTCTCCGCACCTAAAAAAAATTTGGTCCTCCAAATTCATTCGGGTCCATCTGTCTACAATCACCCAAGTTGTATCATGCCCCTTTCGGGTCCTTGGTAATCCCATTATGAAATCCATAGTAATGTGCACTCATTTCCAAGTAGGCACTGAGAAAAATCTTAAGTGACCCCACTAGTCTTTGGGGTTCGATCTTAATCTATTGGCAAATCAAATACTTGGCCACAACTCAACTACATTTCTTTTCATACTGACCAACCAATATACCTTTCGTAAATCATGGTACACCTTAGTGCTTCCCGAGTGCATGGTGTACCGACAACAATGAAACTCTTTTAAGATCCTTTGCCTTAGGGCATCATCGTTTGAGACACCAAACTTACCACAATTTCTCATTTATCTTTAATGAGAACTTATTCTTAATTATATCACTTGACCCAAATCACTTCACATACAAAAAATATTCGTTCTTTGCATACATCTCTTAATTCAATATGACTCGTATATTCAAGATTTATCTCATTTCAAACTTGCCTATTTTGTACATCAATTATATTAGAATTCTTTCCTCATTCCAATTAAGTCTCACATTCAAAACATAAAAATATAGAAGTTACAATCCTTAGATTCAATATGTAATCCATATTCCAAAGTTTCCTTATATCTCAACTTTAAATCATCTTAGCTTGACTAAATATCTCAATATCTCCTATGGGTTTCTGAACTTCCTTTATCTAACAGTTCTTGCAACTTTTTTTTTCAATTCCTAAAGATCCACAAAGTTCATTTGACAAGGAGACTTCGAGATTGACTGTGTCTCTAGTGCCAAACCTATAGTAAATTCCAACTCTCTCTCCAATGGTAGCCCCAGTAGTTCCTCAGGACACATCCGAAAACTTGCATACCATAGATATGTCTTGAATACTTGGACATTCTCGACTAGTGTCAGAGATGAATGCAATATAACTTTCACATCAACACGTTCATCAAAAACTTTCATCATAAGCAAAATCATAAAATTTATTCCTTAGTTGCAAAACATACATTAAACTTACTAGGTAAGGAGAAGGTTACAATCTTAGAGTAACAGGCCTAAACTTACAAGGTTGGTGGCTAGCCAATCCATACCCAAAATTACATCAAAGCCATACATGCTTAACAAAATTAGATATGCTAATATGATCCTATCTCTTACCTTGATTTCACAATCCCTACACACCATATCAGTCTAAGGCAAAGGCACTCCCATGAGTGACAGGCTTCTTGACTTTCTCTGCTGCGGTAGCCCGTCTCTGTGGGGCTTGTCTCTGAGGAGCTTGCCTCTAAGGTTATCGTGGTGGCTCTAGGGGCTGTGGAATCTTCTTCTGTGGGCAATCCTTAATCAGGTGTCCCTTCTGTCCACACCTAAAACAGCTCCCTGTGGACCAGTGACATGCAATTCTATGAAATTTACAGCATCTAGTGCAAAATCTGTCGTACCGCTGGAAGCCTCTGGTAGTCTGTGGGGTACCTATAGGGGTCGTAGGCCTATCAATCCTAGCTTGAGACTCATCTGTCCTCTGTCTCTTAGGTTGGCCCTCCAAAAGTCTTGTCTCACAGACTCCGTTCGCTTACTCTTATCCCTGTTATTTCTCTTAAATGCTGGAGGCTTCATCCTCTGAAAATTCCTCATTCTATCGATATCCCTCTCCTCCCTCCGGGCCGGTATAAGAGGTTGAGACGCCATAGGTACCGGAGGAACCTGTAGAGGAGGAGGCGGTGTTGCTTGTGGAGGAGTCGGCACTGGAGTAGGAATTGGTGCCGTGCCAACTGAATCAAAAACATTTGTCCCTAAAAGTTGGGCAATCATGGCAGCTATCGACTCCAAACCTCGCTCGAGGCGCTGCTCCAACCGCTGCTCAAACTGAGTCATACGTGTATTGAGGCCCTCTAACTGTGGTAGAAGAGGTGGAGGTGGCTGAGCCTACCTCCGAGTACGTCTGCATCTTCCACTCATCGTGCAGTGATCTAATACCTGCGCGTAATTCCAAAGATCAAGTCTTACATTCATTAGGTATACATTACCTACTACCAGACAAGCACAGACATTGGGATGTAATTTAATCCTTATTTTCGACACTGACAGTATTAGACAACCATTGCTCTGATACCACCTTAAACTGTAATGACCCTTGACCCTTAAAAATCAGGGGAAATTTTTTTTTTGAATTTAATTTACCCACTTACTTCCCTTATTCACTTAGGTTGCATTCCTGTGCAGTGTCAAAACATTTTTTTTTCTAATTCTTTACTCGTAATTAAAATTAATTTCCATATTTTAACTTACATGGCCGATAGAAATTTCGACAGCACAACGGCTTATATATGAGTCTATTGTCGTGCTCAAATGGAACACTACTACAAGTGCACAGGTCAGTTTTCGAGTATAGAGTAAATATAAGTATCGTCCCACAGGAAATTGTGTCTACCACCAATCACTGTAATCAACAACCTTGAACTTTATTTAGAAAAAGTAATTTATATTGGTTGAAACCCTATGTACTATTCTAACTATTAATTATGGAACAAATTAATTGAAACAGTCACAATTATTACGAATGAAAATATCAATGGTAAAATATTCCTAGAACTCGATTTCACCTAACTAGGGTTCATACAATTTATTTGATCAATTGTTCTTTTGATTTCAAATTGTTTATAGCCGAAACTATTTTCTGTTTATCTCTCCCGAGTTTTAAACGGTCATACCCAAATTACCTAATCCTAACCTCCCGATTCAGAATTAAATAATAGAGTTCATTAAGCGATGGTAATCCACTATGGCTCATAAGAATTGTCAACCTCCGGATTCAACAATGTCCTATGTTAATCTACCCTTGTGCATATAAATAATCACCTCTCCCGAGTGCCGGATTCCTATACTAATTCATCCAATTGCTGGCCAATCAACTAGAGCATTAAGAACAAGTAGATTAAATAAACATAATTGAGATCATCCAAACAATATCATAAAATAATTGCAATCTGCCCAAAGTTGGCTACATCGATTCTAGGAAAAAGGAGTTTAGTTCCTAGACATCATGATAAACATCCAACAATTCCAAATCATCATCCCTAAAATAAACATTGATTGAAAAAGATGTAAAAGATGGAGTTTCTATGGAGCTAAATCAATCCTGAAGCCTTCTGCCGTAGCCTCCTCCGATATTCTGATAAAAAGACTATTTATAAGGTTCTTAGACACTAAAACGCAGAATGCCACGTGGAAAAATAGTGTTGCCCTAATCAGACTGCTATGCTGCAACAATGATATTGATTCCCCAGATCTGCTCTGCACTGTCCAGTTTCTTCTATTGCTACAGCATAAGTCACGATCAGCATCCTGCAATTTCACTTCTTCACAGAATCATCAGAATCAGCTCCAAAAACTTTAACTTCTCCATATTGTTCTTTTTCCTGCACAAATGCACAAAACACATAAAACATACCTAACATAGCAAAGAACAAATCAAATAACTAAGTAAAAAGGGTTCTAAACATATGTAAATTTCAGTGCTAACAAATACCCCCAAACTTAGAAATTTGCTTGTCCTCAAGCAAACACATACTAGAAACAAAACAATTAAAGACTCTCAACCATACTCAGCTCACATACTTATCATACTAAATTGGGATTTTCCTCAAGAATTCACAAGGTTCTCAGCTTAAGATAAATTTCAGATTTATATTGTTCAAGTCAATCAAAGCAAACCAATCCCCCTTCACTCTTCACTTTTCACTTGTATGTGTGTACAATCATTTATTCAAATTTATGCACTCAAATGTTAATGCGAAACCTAAATGGAAATTAAACACAAGACTTCATATGCTTGAATTAACTACTACTCTCCACTAATAAAGACTCATGCATAACCAAGAATCAAAAGGACTTTTCAAAGGTTGTAATGTAAGGTTCGAGTTTTAGGTGGGATAAAGGATATAATATGAAGTTTAATCCATCTAAAGCACTGTAATCACCTTTGGATTTAATTTGTTTTGAGCTCATGAATCACTACCCAACCTTACTCATTCTCGAGTTTGATTTTATGATTTTTTTTGAGTAGTGTCACACTCCAGAATTTTATTTTTCACTACTTGAAACTACATATGACACTAGATTTTCAGCAAGACCCGAGAACAAACCCTCGTTTGTAACATTCAAGTTCTCAAACCAATAATTTACAAACCACCTTGTTTTCTTTTGAGCTCCTCCCTTAATCCAAAAATTTTGATTGATAATGCTTTAAGTAAGGGACCAAAAGAATAGGATAATCAAACAGTTAGGCTATGGCTTGTAATATGGTTATATAACAATAAAATGGAAAATTTTGGCTCAAAGGGTTTTCCAAGGGATTAATATATTTGGGTAAGCTTGAAAGGCTCAATCTCAAAACAAAAAAAAAAATTGCCTAGATCATTTTCTTAATCATGCATGGTCTATCAATTTCGCCTCAAGTAATAACTAATCAAGTTCTAGAGTCTTTTTAGTTTCACATATCAACACAGTAAGTGCATAAACTGAATATGATTGGTGCATAGTTTGAGTGAAAAGATTCAAGTGAAGCTTTCTATCCACATTCCAATACTCAAACAATAAAAATCATCCATTTAAAGAAAATTTGATCAATTCCTTGCAAAATCCATCTTTGGCCACAATCTAGAAAACTAATCTGTAAGACTGAGTATAATTGCACACATAAAAAAAATTGAAACAGGCATATAAAACATAACAAAGCATGAAAAACATAACAGCAGACATGAAAAACATAGCAGCATGAGGCATGAAAAACATAGCAGCATGACACAGAGCACAACCAATAACTCCCCCAAACTTAAGATATTCATTGTCCTCAATGAATTGGAAAAAGTAGTAAAGAGGACTTCCTTGGGGTAGTCTTAACTGTCTGAATCCTCCTCTGAGCCATCTTCAGCATCAGCTTCCTCCTGGGCATCTTCTTCCATGTCATCATCAGTAGAAGGACACCATTGTGGCGGCATGGGGAATATCACCTCTCCCGCACGACCCTTCATATTTAGGTAGTCGACTAATGATTTCTGGTAGGAGGCAACATATGCACAAAAAGTCTGATAGTCGCGGTCATTATTGCACATCTCCATCCGCAACTCCTTAATCACGTTTAGCACAGCTGCAATGGAGTCGGAAGTGGTGGACGGTGTAACAGATGGACGAACAGAAGTTTGTGATGGGGCAGTAGGAGGAGCAACTTCTCTCTCAGTCAGAGGTACCCGAGGATTTCTGAAAGTGATTGCAGATTTCCTAGCCAGTCGTGGTTCAAGCTTAGTCCAATATACGCCGTATTTCTTGCAAAGTTCACAAACCAATGAAGGGTGAGGTAAACCCCTTCTATTTTCCCTGCATATAAATTCTTGCATGGACTGAAAGATAATGGCTCCAAAATCAACAATCTTGCCAGTTAGAATACAGTAAAGGAGAGCAGCTCTATCGACATCAACACTGCTTTTATGAGTTGTAGGCATTATTCGTGAGCAAATGAAATCATACCATTCGTGTAGACCATATTGAAGTCGATTGGAAGGGAATGCCATAGATTCAGTCTCTGGCCTCTTCTGCCAATGGGTGTGAGGTACTGTAAGTTCGTTAATAACTTGGTACAGCTCATCAGCATCAGTGTGGAGAGCTGCAGCATAACGGTGATATTCATCCTGCACCCCTTGCGGAAGGTCCAGGTACAGATTAATGGCGTTGGCGTTGTAAGGAACAAGAATACCCCTGACTTCAGATATCGAATGGGTACTCTCTATTGCATTGGCATAAAATTCTCGGACTACATCAAGAATGACATCTTCAGGTTGTCCGGCTAATTTCAGCAACCCGAAATCTCTTAAAAACTCAGAATACATATCCTAACCACCAATATCAGGTCTGAAACTCCTTTCGATAATCATATTTTTGCCCATAATTTTCTTGAAATTTTCTGCGGCTTGGCTGTTGACAAAAATCGAGAGGGATCATAAGTAGTGATGACCGGCTCTTCCCTCTGGGGAGATGGGACTGTACTTTCAGTTGCTTGACTCAAACTCTCCAGGTTTCGTTTTGCTCAGGTTTTGGGTGCCATTACTAATGAAAGCTCAATGTTGACAAGAATAGTGTTCGACTGGCCCCAATCAGATAAGCACACAAACTAATCCCAAAAATTTATGTTACAACCAGAATTTCTCAAACAACAATCGACCAAACCGATAAGAGCTTCAAAATCTAAGTTGCAGAAACCAAAAGGAAATCCGCTGAAAATCGAAAACGATTAAAGAAAGCAGTAGAATACCCGGAATGAAAATCACGTAAGCTCAAGTTGGACCACTCTGTGTCTTTATCACAATCGGACAAGAAAATTCTTTCTGCTTCCCCCGAGGGTTTTGGGACCACCAAGATTTCGAACCCACAAAATTTTGTTGGCCAGACTACCAAATCAGCAGAGAACAACAGGATCGAAAGAAAGAAAAATAATGGGTGAGGGGTAATCGGTGTACTTTCAAGGGAACAAGGGAAAATTACAGAATTAGAAAAAGAGAGTCTGAGTAAGAAAAAATTTCGGCCGCCTTTTTCAAATAAATTTGGTAGGGTTCTTTGGCTTTACCGAATAGTGAGTGGGCTTCCGTCTTCCAATAAGACACGGACATGTGGATCCCATTCACCTCACTATTGTAAACATTTGTTTCTTATTTTGACAGAATTTCTTCTCTCCCTCTTGTTGACTTTCTTTTCCTATGCAAACATTATTCGGCCCTCACTTCTTCAATTGAAGAACTCAGTCTCCCAGCTTAGTTACTAGTCACATCTCTCTTCACTTCCTTTCTTGAAAATCATTTTCGTTTCTTTGCTGTTCTGTTGGTCTACATTGAAGCTATTAAGCCTTTGCAAAATTTTTCTTGTTCTTTCACCTGATCACACACTCATGCATTCTTGCTGGCAGGATCATGATAATTATTCTTCCAAACTGTGCTCTTCTGATATGCCTGAAAAATAAAAGTAAAATTCAAACTAATAAAATAAAAAGAAAAACAAACTACTAAAATCAAAGAAAATAAAACGAGATGAAAAACTAAGAATCTAAAAAAAATCAATTGGGATGCCTCCCAAAAGTGCTAAATTTTAAGTCCTCAGCCAGACTGCTTCCAGTCTCCTTAATTCGGTTCACCAAGGGGAATGCTATCTAATTTATGCACTCCCTCTCCATAATAATGCTTTATACGCTGTCCATTGACCTTGAACAAGCTTCCATCTGATTTCTTCAACTCAATTGCTCCATATGGGAAAACTTGGTTTATTTCAAACGGTCCTGACCACATTGACTTCAATTTGTTAGGAAATAATTTAAATCTTGAATTATACAATAGAACTTGCTGTCCAGGACTGAATTCTCTTCTCATTATCATCTTGTCATGCCATCTTTTGGTCTTGTCCTTGTAAATTCTTGCTTTATTATAGGACTCATTTCTCAGCTCATCAAGCTCATTCAATTGGAGTGACAATTTTCTTCAGCCTTGTTATAGTCAAAATTTAGCTTCTTAATGGCCCAATAAGCTCGGTGCTCAAGCTCTACAGGTAGATGACATGCCTTACCAAATACCAACCTATAAGGAGACATTCCAATTGGAGTCTTATAGGCTGTCCTGTATGCCCAAAGTGCGTCATCTAACTTGTTAGCCCAGTCTTTTCTATTTAGGTGGACAGTCTTCTCTAATATCAACTTCACTTCTCGGTTTGAAATTTCAGCTTGGCCATTTGTCTGCGGATGATAACCGAGAGCTACTTTATGTCGAATTCCATATTTTGACATCAAACCATTGAAGATTTTGTTATAGAAATGAGTGCCTTCATCACTCAAAATGGCTCTTGGGGTACCGAATCTTGTCAATATATTCTTGTGCAGAAATCGAATTACCACTTTTGCATCGTTTGCTGGTGTTGCTATTGCCTCAACCCACTTAGAGACATAATCAACAGTAAGGAGAATGTACAGCTTCCCAAAAGATGGAGGAAACAGTCCCATAAAATCGATACCCCACACATCAAAAATTTTCACTTCTAGAATATTTGTCAAAGGTAATTCATGCCTTCTTGAGATGTTTCCAACCCTTTGACATCTGTCACATGTTTTTACAAACATGTAACTATCTTTGAACACACTAGGCCAATAGAAACCTGATTGCAGCACCTTTGCTGCTGTACGTTCTGCACCAAAATGTCCTCCATATGCTGCAGCATGGCAGTGGCGCAGAATTTCCTGAGCTTCATCTTCTGGCACACATCGTCTTATAATCTGATCTGGACACTTCTTAAACAGCAGAGGATCATCCCAAAAATACGAGTTGACATCATGGAAGAATTTCTTCCTCTGTTGGTACGTTAACCCACTTGGCATTAGTCCTCCTGCTAAGTAATTCACTATGTCTGCGAACCAAGGTAGATTTTCATCAATCTTCATAATTGTCTCATCTGGAAATTCCTCTTGAATAGGCTGTTCTTGCTGAATTTCAGATTGCTCTAATCTAGATAAATGATCAGCTATAACATTATCAGATCTTTTTTTGTCCCTGATTTCAAAATCAAATTCTTGCAAAAGCAAATCCATCTAATAAGTCTAGGTTTGGCGTCTTTTTTTGCAAATAGATAACGAATAGCTACATGATCTGTATAGACAATGACCTTGCTCCCAATTAAATATGGTCTGAACTTGTCAAATGCATGTACAACTGCAAGCATCTCCTTCTTTGTTGTTGTATAATTTTTTTTAGCACCATCTAAGGTCCTGCTTGAATAATAAATAGCCCGAAAAATTTTATCTCTCTTCTGTCCAAGGATAGCTCCAATTGCAAAATCACTTGCGTCGCACATCAGTTCAAATGGTTCTGTCCAATCTGGTGTGATCATAATAGGTGCAGAAATAAGCTCCTTCTTGATCTTTTCAAATGCCTGCAAGCAAAAATCATCAAAGGCAAAGTCAGCATCTTTTTTTAATAAGTGGCATAAAGGTTTTGAGATTTTTGAAAAGTCCCTGATAAATCTATGATAGAAGCCTGCATGTCCCAAAAAGCTCCTCACGGCTTTAACTGATTTTGGAGGAGGAAGCTTTTCAATAGCAACGACTTTAACTCTATCCACCTCAATGCCGTGAGCTGAAATTCTGTGTCCAAGGACGATTCCTTCTTGCACCATAAAATGACACTTCTCCCAATTTAAGACCAGATTCGTCTCTTCACATCTCTGCAAAACAAGTGTCAAATTAGATAAACATTGGTCAAAAGTCCTACCAAATACCGAGAAGTCATCCATGAAGACTTCCATTATCTCTTCAACCATGTCAGCGAAAATTGACATCATGCATCTCTGGAAGGTTGCTGGGGCGTTACACAACCCGAAAGGCATCCTTCTATATGCGAAAGTTTCATATAACTGATTCATCATTCATCCTCAGGGTTAATTGCCCTCTCTGAACATCGATTAGTGCTCTCCCAGTGGCAAGGAATGGTCTCCCAAGTATAAGTGGAATTTCTCTGTCCTCTTCATAATCTAAGACTACAAAATCGGCAGGAAAAATTAACTTATCAACCTTAACAAGTACATCTTCTATTATACCTCTAGGATAAGTAATCGATCTATCCACTAGTTGCAGTGTTATGGTAGTCGGCTTTACCTCCCCAAGACCTAGGCTCCTGAAAATAGATAAAGGCATTAAATTTATGCTAGCACCTAAATCACACAATGCCTTACCCACTTTCGATCCTCCAATCTCGCATGGAATGGTAAAGCTTCCAGGGTCTTTCAATTTTTGCGGTAACTTCTGCTGCAAAATTGCACTGCATTCTTCTGTCAAGTTGATAGTTTCATAATCTTCAAGTTTCTGTTTCTTTGACAGCACTTCTTTCATGAACTTTGCATAATGTGGCATCTGCTGCAGAGCATCAACTAACAGAATTTTAATATGTAATTTCTTAAATATATCAAGAAATTTCTTAAACTCAGATTCAATCTTCCTTTTATACAAACCTTGAGGATAAGGAATAGATGGTTTTAACAAAGGAGGATTATCAGGAAAAAGTTTACTAAAAGGTTTAGAATTAACTCTCTATTTTACTGTTTCTGATTCTGTATCCTTTGTCATTACAGATTCAGTCTGTTTCTTCTGCACCTCAGTTATTGGTGCAGTTCCTTCTTTCTCTGCTACCTTCGGTGGCTCATATGTGTTCCCACTTCTCAAAGATATAGCATTGCAGTGTTCTTTTGGATTGAGCACTGTGTCACTTGGAAACTTACCTCTTTCATTTAAAGAACTGACAGCTGCAGCTAACTGTCCCAAAGTGATCTCAACAGACTTCATCTGTGCACCAAGACTGGTATTCATCTCTAACATTTTAGCTTTCATGTTCTCTAATCGCGCATCAGTTTTACTAAATCTTGTTCTAGTTTCAACCATGAACTCCTCAAATTCGTTCCTTTTAACTCCACCATAACCTTGGAAATTCCCTTGGTTATTGAATCTTGTATTGCTGTTACTTGCTGCTGGTGGGTTTAGAACGTTTTTAGAGTTACCATAAGATAGGTTCTCATTGTTTCTGAATCCTGGCTGGTAGTAGTTAGGAACTCGATTTTCTTGAAAACCAAAGTTACGATTATTAACATAATTCACCTACTCCAAATCTGTCCCCATCAAGTTAGGATTTGTGCTATCATGATGAATCATAGCTTGCGGCCCTTGTATACCTATTGAAGAAATTTGTGTTGAAATCTGCTCAAGTCTTGCTAGGATGGCTGTCTGCGTATCTAACTCATGCATACCTACTACTCTTCTGACATTAGCTCTTTCACCTGGCCATTGGCTGCTGTTTATGGCCATCTCTTCAATTAACTGCATAGCTTGATCAGGTGTCTTAGACCACAGTGAACCTCCTGCTGAAGCATCCACAGTAGCTTGTGTCTACGGAGTCATGCCTCTGTAGAAAACTTGTATCTGGTTTCCTTCATCATATCCATGCTGAGGGCATCTACGCAATAACTCTTTAAATCGCTCTCATGCCTCATGTAATGGTTCTTGATCTAACTGTGTGAACTGGGCAATTTCTAATCTCATCTGCATTGTCTTTTCTGGTGGAAAGTACTTTGCTAAGAATTTTTGTGCCATCACTGCCCATGTCGGAATGCTTCCTGCTGGCAGATTTTGATACCAGCTCAAGGCTTTATCCCGAAGAGAAAATGGAAACAATCTCAGTCGAATAGCATCATCAGGGGCTCCATTAATCTTAGTGGTGCTGCAAATCTGCAGAAAACTTGTCAAATGTGTGTTAGGATCCTCTAAGGCCGAACCTCCAAATTGATTTTGCATAACCATATTGATCAATGTCGGCTTCAACTCAAAGTTATTACAGTTTACAGGAACCTCTTGTATAGCAGCAAAATTTTGATTCACAACTGGGGTAAAGTAATCGCGTATAGCTCGCTGCTGCTGATTTTCATCTGCCATGATCAAATTTCGGTCTTTCTCTTCAAATCTGTTTTGTTGAATTTGCCTGATGGTTCTCTCAATCTCTGGATCTAACTTTTCTTTTATGTTTGTATTTCCACATCTGTGGGTTTTTACCATTCACCTAAAATAAAAATTTGTAGATAGTAAGTTAAAACAAAAATAAAAATCAAAACTAAAGTAAAGGCTATTGAGAAACAGTGTTAACAAAAAATGAAACAACAATTCCCCGGCAACGGCGCCAGAAAACTTGTCGTGCTCAAATAGAACACTACTGCAAGTGCACAGGTCAGTTTTTGAGTATAGAGTAAATATAAGTATTATCTCACAGGGAATTGTGTCTACCGCCAATCACTGTAATCAACAACCTTGAACTTTATTTAGAAAAAAGTAATTTATATTGGTTGAAACCCTATTTACTATTCTAACTATTAATTATGGAACAAATTAATTGAAACAGTCACAATTATTACGAATGAAAATATCAATGGCAAAATATTCCTAGAACTCGATTTCACCTAACTAGGGTTCATACAATTCATTTGATCAATTGTTCTTTTGATGTCAAATTGTTTATAGCCGAAACTATTTCCTGTTTATCTCTCCCGAGTTTTAAACAGTCATACCTAAATTACCTAATCCTAACCTCCCGATTCAGAATTAAATAATAGAGTTCATTAAGCGATGGTAATCCGCTATAGCTCATAAGAATTGTCAACCTCCCGATTCAACAATGTCATATGTTAATCTACCATTGTGCATATAAATAATCCCCTCTCCCGAGTGCCGGATTCCTATACTAATTCATCCAATTGGTGGCCAATCAACTAGAGCATTAAGAACAAGTAGATTAAATAAACATAATTGAGATCATCCAAACAATATCACAAAATAATTGCAATCTGCCCAAAGTTGGCTACATCGATTCTAGGAAAAAGGAGTTTAGTTCCTAGACATCATGATAAACATCCAACAATTCCAAATCATCATCCCTAAAATAAACATTGATTGAAAAAGATGTAAAAGATGGAGTTTCTATGGAACTAAATCAATCCTGAAGCCTTCTGCCGCAACCTCCTCCGATATTCTGATAAAAAAACTATTTATAAGGTTCTCAGGCACTAAAACGCGGAATGCCACGGGGAAAAATAGTGTTGCCCTAATCAGACTGCTATGCTGCGACAATGATATTGATTCCCCAGATCTGCTCTGTAATGTCCAGTTTCTTCTATTGCTGCAGCATAAGTCACGATCAGCATCCTGCAATTTCACTTCTTCACAGAATCATCAGAATCAGCTCCAAAAGCTTTAACTTCTCCATATTGTTCTTTTTCCTGCACAAATGCACAAAACACATAAAACATACCTAATATAGCAAAGAACAAATCAAATAACTAAGTAAAAAGGGTTCTAAACATATGTAAATTTCAGTGCTAACACCTACCCACTTGCAATTCAGTTGCTTCCAACAATCCTATATATCCACAACTACCAAGCATGCTTTCCAACATTCCTAGATATCTACAACTACCAAGCATACTTTCTCAATCCACTTTTACAACTCAATATATCGATATCGATTTATACAATCATCTTATAACCTAATCCCAAGAATTATATTCTTTACATCATTTCCTTACAAATTACATCCCGACAAATTATTTCTATTATATGTGTCTGTGCGTACAGATATATCTGGTACAGGAATGTAAATGTATACCTTTCTGCGTGTACAAGGGAGTAGCCTATGGTAGCTCTTCCCATGAGCCTACGTCGTGTACGCGGCAGGTAGCGTCTATAAATACACTACAAATGATCTGAAGGTAGAGGGGTGAGCTTTTTGGGGAAAAGCCCAGTAAGATAATATTCTTAAAGTAGTTATGATATATAAAAGCATTTGAAAATGTTCATAGAACGAAACTTAATGCAATACATAAACTTTCATTTCATGCGTAATCGTCATAAAGCATGCGTGTCTTTAAAACACATCACATGCTTAACCATTTTACAACTTTTCATAAACCTGTCATGAACATTTCATAAATCATTTCGTAAACATTTCATGAATAACTCAAAATCATATCGTAAACATTTCATGAATAATTCATACTCATTTCGTAAACATTTCATGAATATTTCGTAATCACGAAAACACATATTCATTCATCATAGTCGATTTTTTCATAATCAAATCGAGGAGACTAGGCTATAACTAAGTCATGCGATACGTGTCATTCTCCATTGGAGAGTCATCATACCTATGGCCATGGTAAGGGGGGCTGTAGAATGGATCAGGTTCGTACAACAATAATAATTATAAACATGGGTAGTATCTTCTTATTTCTTATCATATACTAGCACATAGCTAGGGCACGGGCACCTGTGGCACTCACCGTGCGGGGAACATTCATCCGTGCTGCGCGGGCATGAGATACTACCAAACATCATCGTAAACCACCAGTAGCACGACATCTTCCACACAGGTTGAGTCAAGTGCTAAATGGGCTAACGTACCAGCACCTTAGGTGGTGTAGCCGGAACACCACAAGAAGTAACCATGCATGAAGCCTATAGTCTCAAAATAGAGTTTCCAAAGTCTTTCTTGGGTTTTATAATTCATAAACTCATATCGAGTAATAACATTAAATTTTCTTGAAATCTGAATACTCTTTCATAAAACTGAAACACTGTGTGGCACTTTGTTCCCGTAGGACTCAAGAGGTGGCCCCCACAATCCCCTTTCGAAAATAATTTCTTTTCTTAAATACTTTTGAAATTGTCGAAGTTTCTTTAATAGTATGGATATAAAAACATAAATAAATGTAAAACATCCATACACCTCATACCTTGGGAAATTCATTTCACAACATGGAAAGTACTCGGGAAATATTTCGATAACTTAAAACATGCACCGTAAACAGTTTCACAAGTATAAAAGCATTGATAAATCACTTCAAATTATATGCTCTTTCATAAGATCATTTATTGGTGACACACAAATGCATTATCAGAACTAAGTTAAATAATACCCCTTACCTCGATTTATCGGGTATCTTGAATTCGAACGGTGACGTCTCCTAGTACCTCCTTTAATCCCTTCTACAATCACCTACACCGAAATTGTAGACTTAGCACCTATTCATGCGAATTGCGTTAAAATCGTAATTTATCGTTACTACTGCGTGTGTACGTATTATTGTATATCCTTAGGCCAACACGCACGTTTATATATTTCTGCACTATTTATATATTTTGCTCCTACAAGTATTAACATATACCTTTATTATATACATCCACATGTATACAAGCATAAATATATATATATATGTATATATATATATATAGATATATACTTTTATTGTTTTCATGTTCCCCTATCTCACATATATACATTCTTTGTATATACATATACTAGCACACATTCATCCTATGTACATCCATATGTATATGCACCTAAATAAATAAATAAATATATATATATATATATATATATATATACTCCTTTATATACATATATATATATCATTGTTTTCCATTTTTCCTTATCACATTTGCGTACATATTTTTGTACAAATACTAGCATACCCAATTCATTATATACACCTATATGTACATGTAACTAAATAAATAAATATACATGTATATATATATATATATACACTCCTATACATGTATATATATACCTTAATATTGTTTTCCCATTTTTTTCCTCATCTTTCAATTTTTGTCTAATTTAAGTCTAAACTAATCATGCTTGTATTTCAATCTAAATGTACATGTATATTAAATATACACAAAAACATAAACATACCCTTTTTACCTTTTTCTTTTTCCTTTTCCTTCTTTCCTCTTTTTCTTTTCTTTTCTTTTCCCCTTTTCCTTTCTCCTTTCTCGGTTTCAGCCCCTCTCCTTCACGGTTTCTCCTGTTTGCTCTCGGTTTCACTTCCCTTCAATCTCGGTTTCAGCTTCAACACTCTCCGTGCTCACACATTGCTTCACAACCTTAAGCATAATTTTCTTCATTCTTCATCAAGCGACTGGAACTCTCTTTTCTCCCCTCTCGGTCTGCCTCCATTCAGCTCCAGCTTTGTGGCCCTCAGTGCTGCCTCTCCTCAATCTCCCCTGCCTTAGTTCCAGCCCCTTTCTGTTCTGGTCTCCTTCCTCGGTTTTCTCTGTTACAGTTTCTTCTCCTTCTCTCGGTCTCACCTCCAGCAGCAGCTCCCCTGCACACTCTCGGTTCAGCTCTCCCGTTCAGTCCTCTCATCTTTTTCCTCTCCTCCCTTCCTTCCCTTTTTCTTCTCCTCTCTTCCTCGGCCAGCAGCCTCTCTATTTTCTTTTCTTCCCTTCTTTCTACCTCCCTCAGCTGGACAGCTCCCCTTTCTTTCTTTCCTTTCTCTCTCGGCAAGATCGGCTCCTTCTCCTCTCCCTTCCCTTCTCTTCTTTCTCTTCCTTTCTCTTCCTCCTCCTTCTTCTTCAGCTGATCGAACTCTCCTTCCTTTCTCATTTCTTGTTTCCCGCCCAAGCCTCCTCTGTTTTGTTTCTCAATTCGAAAACATAGCAGACGGAATTGGCTTTTCTAAGCCAATTCCGTACATGCTATGTTATACATATATATTAATTATATATAATATATTAATATATATATTATATTAGTATATGTATATTATATATTATTTGTGTTATTATTATTATTTTTTTGTTTGTCTTTTTGTTTAATGTTTGTATTATTGTTTTGTATTCATCTCATTTCCTTTTATTTCACTTCATCATTTTTATTTTTATTTGTCTCATGTTTTACTTATTTATTTGTTAATACTATATTTTAAATCTACACACTAAATAATATATGTATGCCATATATATTATTTTTCTTTTATTAAAATGTCTAGTATATATGTGTATATATATATACATATTCACCTATGTATATATCTACATATATACATTTTCTCGTATAATTTGTCCAAAGACATAATATCATGCCTTCCATGAAACTTTCCTTATTCCGAAAATGAAATAGTATCGGGATTCCATCATTTTTCGTAAATTCTCGATACAAGTGTTTACATCAACAATTTTTCATTTAACAAATTAAAATTCTCCAATCTCTCCGTACTTGCATTTGCTTTATCACTTCTTGTATCTTCGAGTTCCCGATCCTTCACGGGCTTCTCGGTTCCTATAGTCCTCGAGTCCTATAACGATTATTCACACTCCCATTAAAATATAATATTTCCATTTTTATATAATCAAATTTAAATGTAGGAAATTTGTGGGGTTTACAGTATCTCCCAAAGAGTGAGCTTTTGATAATAACTATCTCATCACTGTGGTCATGGGGAGCACTTATACTATCTCTGAACCTCAGTAAGTCATCATCACTCTCTGTGAACTCTGTCACTGTATCCATCTGAATCTGACCCACACTATCACCATGCCGATAATCACGCTAAGCCAGTCAAATTCGGTTCTAATCTCAAGCTAGCTGTAACACAATCACTGTCATCATTAGAGGGGATTACATCACTACTGAGGCTTACAACTGCTCTAGTAGCTCACGCTCTCTGACTATCATATGTAATACCATCCCGAGGCTCGTTCTGCTCAAGGCATTAGCCATCACATTAGCCTTTCCTATGTGGTACAATATCCACAATCATAATCCCTCAGAAGCTCTAACCCTCTTTGTTCTCATATCCGACTCTTTCTGTGAAAACAGATACTTGAGACTTTTATGATCAGTGCATACCTAAAATTTCTCACCGTAAAAATAGTGGCGTCATACCCTCAATGCATTACTACGGCTACCAACTTTAAATCATGAGCTAGATAGTCCTTTCATAGTCCTTGAGTTGTCTGGATCCATAATCGATTATATTCCCCTTTTGCATCAATACACAGCCCATTCATTATTTTGAGGTATCCATAGACTCATGAGAAACCTCTTGAGCTATTGGGTATGGTGAAAATAAATGCGGTGGTCAGTTCATACTTCAATACACCAAAACTCCTGTCACGTCTATCATCCTATTCAAATACAACTTTTTCTAAGTTAAACGTGTCAACAAAGTAGTCCATTTCGAGAAACTCTCAACAACTCTTCTGTAAAAATAATTTCCAATTGTTGCTTATAATTTTCTCTGGACTTTAAATACACCCAAAATATCATCAATAAGGATGATAACAAATCGGTCCAGGTAAAGTTTAAATACCTCATCATAGTTGAGTTCCACTAAATATTTCAACTACCCATATCCTTGACCTATGTACGCATAAACGTATAATGTCATTTCGAAATTGCTTCCGTTCAAGATAGTAACTCGCGTCATTTCCTTTTTCTTATATTAACGGCTTTTATAAAATTTTAAAATTTTAAACCTTCATGATTAATCGAATTCTATATTTCTTTTATTGTACCAGTAAAGGTACCTTAATTTTAAATGTATATATTACGACTGTCGATTTCAATTTATAGGTTGTGTATACTTTTAGATGCTGTCAAGTCTTCAGGCGAGGAGGTATTTTGAAATACCTTTAGTAACCCTCAAACTTAACCACATGGACTGGTTATGGATATATCCACCCCTTATCCTTGGTCGCAATTCATATCTACTACATATCGCTTAATCCAAATTATTTCACATATCAGAGATATTCTTACCTTGCATACGCCTCTTATTCCAATAGATCTTGTATTCAGAATCTATCTTAAGATAGAAATTTAAACAGCATAGTTTGCACCCGACCAATTTATTCTCAAATATTACTTCAAATTATTCATATTCCATTGAATAAAATCGATCGACTTATACTTCTTCCCCCGTTTTCGACTTATAATCTCTTCATAATTATTCTGTTAGTTAACCCTCCTCTATTGGAGTACTAATTATCAGCATTGTACCCAAGGGTGTAGGCATTCATGTCTTTCACTAACTTATATACAAATGAAGGCGGTATGAATAAATGCGTAGTACCAGGATCAAGTAACATAATTACGTTTTTATTCATAACCAATGTGGTATCTTTCACCACATCATATGAAACATCAGTAGTGTCTTAGTCCAAGGCATACACTCGCTCTCGTCCAACAACCTACTTTCCCTTTCTCTTCGACTGTGTGTAAGACCCGAAATTTAATCGTAAATCTTACGAGGTAGAAAAATGGTCCCAAAATTAAATGAAATGGGATTCGGACAAGAAATAACGATTTAAAACACAAAATGGATGAGTGTTCGTGAAGGAAAGTTTGACTAAATTTATCCCGAACACGTGCAAGGGCAAAACGGTCAAAAGACCGAAGGCCGATATAAATTTAACAAGAAATAATTATTAAAAATAATGGATTGATAAATCTTGATCAATAAAGGTGAAATGAATTTATTTCGGGTTAAATTGATCAAGATCCAGAATTTTTAGAAATACCGAAAAGTCACCCGGGACAATATCCCGAAAATACGGAGGAATTATACCGAAAAAATAATTTAAAAACTAAATAAATTTAATTTAATTTAATTAAATTAAATTGTTGAAATAAAATAATAATAAATGTAGATATTTTTAGAGTATATTGAATATTTTATTCAATATTTTAATAATAAAATAAAATGTTAAATAATAAAAAAAAAAGGGGCTGAAACAAATCGGGGAGAGAGAAAGAGTTAGAAAACGAAAAGTGAAGCCGAAAAAGGGAGACGATCGGACCACCGTCCGGCGACCAATCACCGAAGTAAGGCCCGGAAAATGAAGAGGGGAGGCCGGCGACCTCGCTGGTACCAGTGACGAGCCAAACCGACGTCGAAATCCGACGAAAAACGGAGGAGAAGGCCGACGGGGTGAGGGGCTCGATCCCGGCAAACGGCGGCGTCTTGGCCCCAACCACCGGCCACCGAAGCTTCCCCACTTCATGCCGAGCCGATTGACACCGAAGGCGACCGGCGAAATGGCCGGAAAACGTCAGAAACGGCGGAAAGAGGGGACGGTACCGACGGAAGAAAAGAGAATGGCCGGACCGGCCATTTTCCGGCAAGCTCGAAGCAAACCGACACCAGATCTGTGATGCGGACGACCCAACGGAGTGACTGGTGGTGGAAGCCGGCGGAGAACCGGCCGGCAAGGCACCGAACCGGTCGAACCGGAGCGAACCGGAGCAAACCGGCTGAACCGGACCGGTCTGAACCGGTCTGAACCGGTTCAGCCAAGAAAGAAGGGAAAAAAAAGGGAGAAAAAGGGAAAAAGAAAAAGAGGAAAAATCGGGGAAAAATCCCGTGATGCAATCGAGTTTCGGGTAAGTCGGTAAGAGGTCAAAAGTGACCGAATTGATTTTCGAGAAATTTATTTAAATTATATTTAATCGAAAAGTAACCCGGGATTAAATATAATAATTGTGCAGTTTGACGATAAAGCCCGAACGAGAGCCGATCGAGCTCTGATCTTCGTACCCCGCATCGTATCGGGTAAGTACGATTTAATTTCGGCATTCAGAGTACTTTAAATACCGAGTTTTAAATATTTTACGGAATTACGGATTAATTTCACATAGGAAGGAATATTAATTCGAAGTTGTAATAAATTGCCGTAAATGGTATACGGGCTATCCAATGAACTTGGATTGAAGCCCGATAATTATTAGTAAGCTGCATAAGCCCAGTAAACCCGAGGAAGGGATTTAATAAGTATAAACGGGCTGAAAATGGGTCGAGGCCCATTAAGGGGCGATTGGGCCCAATAAGAGTAAATTGGCCCAATTAGTTAAATCGACTATAGTAAACGCGAGAATTATAATTATTGGGTTAAATTGACATGATAAATAATTATCTGCAGCTCCGTAGATTTGGCTTGGAGCAAATTGGACCGAGAGACCTGGTACGGGCGAAATATGATAAGTTTACGCGTAAATCGAGGTAAGAGAATTTTGTAAGCGTATAGAGATTCCTATACGTATTTTATTGAGGGGAATTACAGGGTTTAATATTCTTTAGGTATCTAGAAATGAATTAATAATTTTTGCGAAAACCGGGGGTTAGATAAAAATAGTGAAAAATGACGATTTTGCCCCTAGGAATAAAAACTTACAAAAGGGTAGTAAGGCTATGAAATTGCATGAATTTCATGATTTTAATGCTTTATATGAATAGACTGCTGTGATTTAAGCAATATGAACATAGGTTGGCTATTGATTTCGTGAAATATACGAAAGGGTACCGGTTTGTACCGGTTACTATTTTTAAAAGATGTTTTGTAAAGACTTAGCCACCTATCGTATTTATACAAGTAAAAAGGAGTGCTAGAGTCTTACTCGCACTCAAGTTTACTGATTTATTTTCATGAAAAGCCGTACTGGAGCATTGCTCGTACGAGAAATTTGTGTGTGCATAACACCGTGCTGGAGCTTCGCTCGCACGCGATTTTAGATATCATGATATGCATAGCGTGGTGCTGGAGCTCCGTAAGCCTGTGACCTGGTGTGGGGCGGGCAGCAGGATGCTCACATAAACGCACTAGACGCGAGTTGACATGCATATAGTCGTGCGGAAGCCTCCTGTAGACTGTGTGTCGCAGAGAGTTGAGATACTCGCACGTAAACTTTGAGACATGGGTTGGTTATCGACATAGTATTGGGCTGGATAAGACCTACGGCAGGCACCCCCCGACTATGATATGGGTTCACGGAGTACGATGTACCATGTATGTCACACGGAGTACGCTGTACCGTGCAGTCATGATGACTACGATGTTACTCGATATTCTGGCGGGTAGGACTTGACCCCACCTCCCGTTGCAGTTGTGATGCCCTGCACACCGGGATCCGTGTGCCTGGGATCACAGGGACATAGTATGGCCATAGTCCTCGTTTTTCATACAGTAACCTACATGCCTCACATGATATCACACGGTCTGGATAGACCAGGACAAACCCGATGGAGGGGTAGTCCCGATTTGTGTTTTTAAAAGAGATGGATTTCTGATTTATGTTTTTTAAAAGAGCTGTGATTTGATGAATCAAGGTATTCCCGAGAGATGGGTTTGACCTTGATGAAGTTGTTTTTGATGAAACGAATAAGTTTTAAAGTGAAGAGTTTTTGATGAAACTAATAAGTTTTTGATGTGACGAGCATGAGATGTCATACATGATGATTTTTCCATGTGTGTTTTACATGTCGATTTCATGAATTCTCGTATATGATATATACATACATGTGGCATTGTTTTAGTCATATCTCATGCTCCGAAAGTAAACGATTTTTATATCATGACATTATCAGCACGTAGATAGTATAGTTATCTACCTGCTTACATTATTGCCTTACTGAGCACGTTTCGCTCACCCTTTCATTTTCCACCCCACAGGGTACACCCAGTAGAAGAGAGCGACAATAGCTTCGCAATTTGGTTATCCGCTGCTTCTTATCAAGACCAGGTATACACATTTATATAATTTCGTATCTGAACATATAGATGCACAGTACTGTATATGGATTTAATATTGGGGATGTATTTTGTTTAAATAAATTGATATGTGAATATGAATATAAAAATAGAAGGGTAAATAGGTGAGAGGTGACTAACACCGAATCATAGCCCAACTGTTTTGAAGTGGAACTGTTCACGACGGGTGAGGAAATGAAAAATCGAAAAATTTGTAGTGATTTTAGGTAATTTGGGTCGTGACACTGTGGCCTCCCTTTTTCAGTGCAGAGATACCAACAGAGTTTTCTCTGTCTCTTTGCCCTTCTGTGGGACAGTCTCACCTAACTCTGAGCAATCATTAAATAATTGGTCCATCTTACCACACTTAGCGCCTATTTTAGTCAATAAAGTGTAGGTGTAAGCCCTACTTCCGTGGTATCTACCATACATCCTACACTGTTTACACTGTTACAGAGCATGTCAGGATCCTCCAATCACAATACCCCTTAAAAGTGCTGAAATTGGATACACTGGGGCCTTACCAATCATCTTACCCCGTGACTCATCAACTCTAATCTCTTACCAACTGGTTTCTTTCCCGTTCTGACATCTTTGTCATTCTCTATTCTCTTTTGTCTCTATTTCGGCCCTTACTACCTTTCCTAATCTCAGAGGCGTGCAACACATGATCTTATTCACGCAACTGTATTCTGTGCACTGCCTCGACATAGGTAGTGAGCCAATCGGACTCTAATTGACAATTTGAGACCTTCCGTGAACTTTTGGGCTTTCCGACTCTTACTGCCCATAATGTCGGGATAATACCTGCCCAGGGATATAAATTGAGTTTCATACTCGTCAATCAATCAATGCCTCTGGGTCAGCGTAAGAAATTTGACCTGTAATTTCTTTTAAGCAATGTTCGGGATATTTTGTCATCGGAATACATCCAAAAATATTTTTCATGTCAACTCTGGACGTCTAACTCTTCAGATGGGTCGAGCGAACTTCCACCAATGCTCCGCCTCGCCCTCAATCCCATGAATACTCTAAGCAATTAGCTCCCAAAATATTCTCCACACTCCGCTCCAACCTCATGAAACGTGTCTCAATACTGTTCGATCTCTTTGTCGGACTCTGTGGGGCATGCTCAACATCAGCCTCCATTTCAATCTCATCTTGAGTCTCATGTGACGACTCATTCGAAGGCCTATCTCTACGGCCTCGAGCATGTGTACTCGCCCCTCTACCATAGCAGCTATCAGTTATAAAAGCTATATTCCTGCATTCGAAACTAAATTCTTAACTGCACTTCCACCTTGATATACACAATTGTATCTAAATAATGCATAGTACATGGAGATGTAAATTTAATTAATCACTAATACCGACTCATATCAAGCCAACACAGCTCTGATACCACCTCTGATCACGACCCATTTTTTCCTAAAAACCCCTACAAATTTTTTGGTTTTTCATTTTCTTACTCGTCGTAAACAGTTTCAATACTAACAGTTGGGCTATGAGTCGATATTAGTCCCTCTTGTCATGCTACTTACTTTAACATCTATTTTCCATATTTCATTTACATATCAATTTATTTTAACTAAATACATCCTCAATATTACATCCGTGTACAATACTGTGCCTCTATATGTTCAGATACAAAAATTATACGAATGTGTATACCTGGTCTTGATAGGAAGCAGCGGATAACCGAAATGCAAGATTAGTGTCGCTCTCTTCTACTGAATGTACTCTGTAGGGTGAAAAATGAAAGGGTGAGCGCAACTTGCTCAGTAAGGCAATAATGCAAGCAGGTAGATAACTACACTATCTACATGCTGATAAAGGCATGACATGTAAAACATTTATATCTCGAGCATGAGGCAATTAAAACCATGCCATGTATGAGTATATCATATATCGTAAAACATGAATCGACATGTAAAACATGAAAAACATCTCATGTAAAATCTCTCATGTTCAGTACAGTAAAATCCATCAAAACAATCCCAGAGGGATTCAACACATCTTTAAAATCATTAATATTCTCATAAAAACCCATCAATTTCTCATTTAATACCACATTTCATGAAAATCGTTATAAATCGGGGCTTGACCCCTCCCTCGGGTCTATCCTGGTCTAACAAGACCTATCAAATATATATCATGTAAGACATGCAGGTTACTGTATGGAAATAATCGAGGACTATGTCCCTGTGATCCCAGGCTACACGGATCCCGGTGTGCGGGGTATCACAACTGCAACGGGAGGTGGGTCAAATCCTACCCGCCAAGATATCAAGTAATGTGAATACAATAGTCATGACTACATGGTACAGCGTACTCCGTATGACATACACGGTACAACGTACTCCATGAACCCAATATCACAGTCTGGGGATGCCTGTCATAGGTCTTATCCTACTCCAAACCATGTCGATAACCAACTAATGTCTCAATCTACACGTGCGAGCATATCTTCTCACACTGTGACACAGTCTACAGGAGGCTCCAGCACGGTCATATACATGTCATATAATTCCTGTGCGAGCGAAACTCCAGCACGGCTCCATGCATATTCATGATATCAGAAAAACCCTCGTGCGAGCGAAACTCCAGCATGGTTTCATAAAAATCAATGAAATCTGTGTACGAGCAGCGCTCCAGTACGACTTAAAAATAATTATAAATCCAATTTAAATTCACGTACGAGCAATGATTTAGTACGGATGCATAAAACCAAGTAAAATCCACGTACGATTTAAAACTCATAAAAACATGATAGGCTGCTCAATTTCACTAAAACAAATCAAAATCACAACTGGCACCTAATTCGTGCCCTCTCATGTAAAAACATGAAATAAACAGCCAGCCTATCCATACTTTGCTTAAATTAAAGCAATATAATCATAGGAATATCAAAAACATGAAAATCATGCAATTTCATAGCTTTACTACCCTTTTTGAAATTTTTCTAATTAGGGGTAAAATTGTAATTTTTACATATACCACGATTTTCGTAAAAATTATTATTCTATTTCTAGATACCTTATGAGATTCTACGTAATGTAAATAACCCCAAAAATACATGCAAATATCTCTAAGCGCTTACAAAATTTCCTTACCTCATTTTTTTGTACGGTCTGACTTTTTCAATTGATGTCTCGTCACGCAGTTCGATTTGCTCAGAATCTAATCTCCGAAACTGCGTATAAATATTTATCGGGTTAAATACAATACACTTATCCATATTTAACCTTTATTGAGCTTAAATTTAAAATGTTAGGCCTATTTTACTTTATTGGGCCCGATTTCATCTTAATAGACCTCGACCCATTTTCAGTCCATTTTCCACTTATTAAATCCTTTCTTCGGATCTATTGGACTCTCAATACCTATTGAGCTTCATTCCAAACTCTTTGGATAGTCCGTCTATCATTTACGACAATTAATTCAAAAATACGAATATAATTTATTTTTATGCAGAAATTAATTCGAAATCTGCAAAATAAATTTCAATTGCGTAATAATCATATTGTTGTCGTAAATGAGCTTTACTTACCCGAGATTATGCGATGATGCGCAAATCGAAGTTCGATCGGCTCACGTTTGGAATTTATCATCGAATTGCACAATTTTATATTTAATTCCGGGTTAATTTTTGATTAAATATAATTTAAATAAATTTTTTGAAAATCAAGTCTGTCACTTTTGACTTCGTATCGACTTACCTGAAGTTCAGTGTATTCCCGAAAAATTTTTCCTTTTTCTTTTTTCTGTTTTTCTCCCTTTTTCTTCTCTTTCTTGGCTGAATCGGTTCGGTCCGGTTCAACCCGGTTCAGACCGGTCCGGTTCAGTCCGGTTCGATCAGTTCAGGGCATCGTCGGTCGGTTCTCCACCGGTTTCCGCCGCTAGCTGCTCCGCGAGATCGTCCGATGCACAAATCTGGGTCAGTTTCGTCCGAGGTGGCCGGAAAGTCGCCAATCCGGCTTCTTCTCTCTCGACGTCGGTACCCTTTCTCTTTTTTGCCGTTGTTGAAGGCGTTTCTCGTCTATCCGTACCTGGATCAACGCCGTGGTCGCTCCCTCTGGCTGGTGGCGAGTCGGTTCTCCTTCCTCCGGCCGCCGATCGCCTCCATCTCTTCCTTTTCTCTCCTCCCTCTCGGTTTTTCTCTCTTTCTCTGTCCTTCCCTCGTTGATCGCTGTTTTTCCCTTAGCTATCGATGCCAGCGAGCTCGGCTGCCTCGCCTGGTCGGCTTTCCGGTGGCGTTCGGTGAGTGAGGCCGACGGGGCTGGTTCCTCGGGCTTCCCTTCTGTTTACAGAATCACGACTCGTGATTCTGTTTTTTTTAATTTATTTTATTTTTAGTTTATTATTATTTTATTCATTATTATATTCTAAAAATCTCAAGATATCCTTAAAAATTATATTTTATTCAAATTAATTTATTTAATTTATTTATTATATTTTTACCATTTTTCGATGTATTTTCTCCGTATTTTCGAGATATTGTCTTAAGTGAAAATTCTGATTAATTACAGTAAATTCATATCTTGATCAATTTAATCCGAAATTTAATTATTTCTTCGTTATTGATCGAGATTTCTTAAACCCATATTTTTAATTAAATTTTCTTGTCGAATTTATATCGGCTTTCAGTCTTTTGACCGTTTTGCCCTTCAACGTGTTCGAAAATTTCATTTCAATCCTTTGCATTTTTTTAAATGCATTCGAAAATTTTTATTTATTCCCTTTACTCTTACGATAAAAATTGTGTTTTATAGGTTGTGACGCCATATTTGGGTGAAGGTGCTATTCACACTTGATCTTCCATAGTCAAGTTGGTACTCTCATACTTGACTGGTTGTGCTATCAGTATTTGATCTTCATATATAGCAATGCTTGAAGTTTCAGATCCCATAAGTAATTTATAATTATTATACTAGTTTATAATTAAAATTTTGATTTAATAATTGAGTAATTAAATAGGTTCGGATAGTAAAAAAATGAGTTTAAATTATATTACGATTATCGTAAACAATGAGATTTTAAGTATTAATAAAAAATTGACAAATAATCACTTTTAAAATACATATAATTAGTACTATAAACTAAATATTAATAAATATTCTTATCTTAAATTTAATAAAAAATTTCTATTTGATCACATTTTTGAATAACAATTTTTATCAAAGATTTTTTCTCTTTTTTATTTATTTTTTATTTTTTGGGTAACAATTTCTTGAAAATTTTTGATTTAATTGAAAAGTGGCTTTAAAAGTTGTTTCAAATCCTTTAGATTGAAAATAAAGTTATTTTTTTTTTGTTGAGCTTATTTGTTTGTCTTCATTTTTTTATCCTTTTTCAAGTTAATATTTTATTTTTATTGTGTATTTTTATAAGTCAATTATTTATTTTGATCATAAGAATTATATGAATTAATTGAGTTAATGACAATTAATTTGATAAGGAATGAATTTATGATACTAATTATATGATTTTTAAATAATATAAAGTGACATTATTTAGTGATGCTTAAAAATTAATTTTTTAAGACGAGATTTACAAAGTTACTCTCAACTAATATTATCAAAATTATTATTATTAGAATAGAAGACAAGTCAAATAGAATTTAGGTAAAAAATTTAAAAAAAATTGAGTAATCATAGCGGTTAAATATAAATAAGATATAATAAATTTGACAACTAAGTATCTCATGTGATTATCCATCGGTTGATTAGAAATATAATCGAATCAAGTTGAGATAATTTAATATCAAGATTAAGCATAACTCAATTTGAAAATTGAAGGTTCGAAATGCGACTTAAATTCAATTAAATTTAATTTTTAAAATTTGAGTTTGACTCGACAAAATATTCAAACTATTTAAACTAGATTCGATTTTGATTCATTAGACTTGATTTATCATTTTTTAATTATATATTATACGTTAAAAATGATAAATTGATAATAAAATATAAAAAATATAAAAAATTGATTAAACTTATGCATAATTTAAATCAAATATTAAAATACTAAAATTTGTTACTTAAATGATCAAACTTAAACTTAGTTTGAAAATAATATATTAAACTCAAATATTTATTAAATCGAACTCTAATAACTTAGTGGGTAACTTAACTATAACTTAACCCCGGGATTTTCTGCCGTGGTTTTCCTGTTGTTCCCGCTTGCGAATCAAAATTGTTAAAGTATGGGTTTAGGGTTTTAAGTTCCTTCTTCTCTATTTTTCTCCGCTGCCCGCTGCCCGCTTCCCTCTCTCCCCAGCCTCCCAGCCTCCCAGCCTCGGCGAGCCTCTCCTGCCCCCACCGCTGGCAAGCTTCCCTTTCCTATTGAAGTGTGGGTTTAGGGTTTTAATTTCTTCCCTAATTTTCCCACTAGCAGTGCCAGCACCTCCTCTCTCCCCAGCCTCGGCGAGCCTCTCTCCTGCGCTTGCCGTCGGCCAGCTTCCCTTTCGTCCGCTGCCGCTCCGAATTCTCTTACTTTCCTCTCACCCCTCTCTCATCCGCGGGTACCTGCTGTCTCTCTCTTCCCAATCTTTCCCTTGACGCCAGCGCCGCCATTTCTTTCTCAGGTTTCTCTTCTCTATCTGTGGCTCCCTTACTCTCCTATCTCACCTTGGCTGAACGGTCAATGTAAAAAATTAGTTTAATATGCTTTAATTCGCCCTGTCAATTTTGTGACTTTGCTTTAATTTTGCCTAATTTTGCTTTTATATTATCCGCAATTTATTAATTTTCCTATTTTCCCCATCATGCGTTTCTTACGATACGCAAGTTGTCATTTTTCCTGGGTTGACTTTGTCATTTAATTTTAGTTTCGATGTGTATCTTTTTCAGTTCTTAAAGCATGAAAAAAAAGGTATTTGTCAAATACGAGTAGGGTATTTGTTTCTAACTTTTGCGTTGGAAGTAATGTTTCCAATATTAGCTTTGTAAAATATTGCTTAAATTTGTTTCACAGCCTTGATTGATGACAGGCACTTGATATTGATGTTTGCTTCAACGACAAACAATAACTTACTATTTCTGCTTCTCAGTAACTTGCCTACAATTGTCTATACAAGATATTCTTTTTATCAGAAATTATTCATGTAACTACCCATCACTGAAATGTGCAAGACTCATTGATATAATCAGGTTTCCAGTCTCCAATTGTTTTGAGCTGCTATTCTGCAATATACTGTGATTTTTAGTTGGAGTAGTTAAATATTGGTTTCCAAGTCTTTCTGAGTCTGCTTTTGCATTGGTTTTATTACCTTTGTTGAGGTATGCCATGCTTCTGATGAGTGACTATGTGTCCCAGCTTTTTTTTTTTTTTTTTCCTTGATGGTAATATATTTTTATTGGCTGAGCAGAAAACAAAATTCTTGTTTCTCTTTACTAGTGTTTTGATTTAGAATTAGGGAGGCCTGTTTTTATAAGATGGCTCTCAGCTTTTAACTACTATGAAGGGGTTAGGTCATTCAACAAGCCATCTTTCTATTTGGTAAAACAAGAAAGTTGTTACTGTAATATAGTATTCACTTTGTCGCAAAAGCACAATGTTCAAAATAGATCAAGAAATGAAAATACCTTTTGAGTTGGTTTGATATGGCTGTTTATTGGGAATGTGGACAACCTTTTTTTCTTTTCTTAAAAATTGTTAGAATTTCCCCTTAGATGTATTGAAGAGTAGCAAGAGTAGTGCTTAGTGAAGTGCAAAGCTTATAAGAATAAGGAAAAAATACATAAATATGTATATGCAGTGATAAATTAAGGGTTAGGGCATCACAATAATTTTAATCACCGTAACCTGGCTGCAAAACTCCTTAGATATGTTTGTGTTTACATCATTGTTTTATTTGAGGGTGAGCCTTGGTGTAATAGTAAAGGCTTCTCTTTTGTAACTTGGAGGTCATGGGTTTAAGTCACGGAAACAGTCTTTCTGTTAATGCGGAGGGATGACTGCGTACATATGACCCTTCGCAGATCTCACAATGTAGGAGCTTTGTGCACTGGGTTTGTCCTTCATCATTGTTTTCTTTCTTTCGAATTATATCTTCAGCTAACCGAAGTCGAACTGTGTATTTTTAAGACTCACAAGCTGGAGAAACTGAATGCTTTGCCTTCTCTAGGGTGGGGGTACCATGTCATGGATAGTAGCCTCGATTTTTGAAATGTTTTACTTGGTCTATGCATTCTTATTGGTTGTTGAATTTTTCTTGAAAAAAATACCATTTATGTTGAGGTTATTTTTCTTTTTCTTTAGTGATCCAGGACATCTCCAAGGTTTATGACTTCAAGTTTGAGAACTATGAATCATCAGGAGAGTAAGAAGCTGGCGAAAGTGAATTCTTTGGAGATGAGAGACATGGTAATTTCTTTAATCATTTTCAAGATGGGCTCTTCTTGAGTCACCCGACTATGAATAATACAAGTGTTTCAATAATGATGAAGAAATCAAGTGAACCAAGAACAAATCCCTCCTGTTTCAAGATATTTTCAAATATTATGCTATCATTGCTATGTTCCTCAACAAGCATCTAAAAAATTTTCATCTTCTCTTCTTTGCAAATATTTAATTGAGTATCTTATCAGGGTTTCATTGAGAGAGATAATAGTGATGGCTTGGATGATAATTATGATCAAGACAAGCAGAGTGAAAGTTCCCAATCCCATCAAGCAGTTGATGAGAGTGATTCATCTGAAGATGAGGTCAGGCATGCCTTTTAGTATTTTAGAAAATAAAAACTTAATTTGGATTCTTACACCTCTCTTTTGACCAAAAAGGTTATTGCAAATATTTAATTGAGTCTCTTATCAGGGTTTCATTGAGAGAGATAATAGTGATGGCTTGGATGATAATCATGATCAAGACAAGCAGAGTGAAAGTTCCCAATCCCATCAAGCAGTTGATGAGAGTGATTCATCTGAAGATGAGGTCAGGCATGCCTTTTAGTATTTTAGAAAATAAAATCTTCATTTGGATTCTTACACCTCTCTTTTGACCGAAAAGGTGGCTCCTCGAAATACTATTGGTGATGTACCTTTGGAGTGGTACAACGATGAAAAACATATTGGATATGACATTGCTGGGAAAAAGATAAAAAAGAAAGAAAGACAAGATAAACTGGATTCCTTTCTTGCAAGTGCTGATGACTCGAAAAATTGGTTAGTTTCTCCGCTGCTGATTATTAAATTTTTATATGAATGGCTATTGATTTTGAGGGAATTTTTTTATCTCTTTTTCTATATTTAGGAAGATTGAATATTATAGTTGCATTGCCTTTTTGTGCTGTTTCTGTATTTCATACGAACTTCTGTCTCAAATATGGGACACTTCTCTTTATTATTATTATTAATATTATTATTATTATTATTATTATTATTATTATTATTATTACATTTCTGTCTTTTTTCCCCTTTTTTTTCTAACAAATACATGGAAGCCTAGTTTACAGTAGGAATATTCTGTCTCACATTTAGAATGTTACTGGACACTTCTGTTGCCATTCTCAATGCTATATTATGTTTGCTAAGTACAATTTAACTCTGACAGCACATTACATCATACATTCATATACACTTTGGTTAACGTTGTTACCTTCAGGCGCAAGATCTATGATGAGTATAATGATGAGGAAGTAGAGCTGACTAAAAAAGAGACCAAACTTATTCGTAGATTGCTCAAAGGGAAGGCGCCACATGCTGAATTTGATCCATATGCGGTCTGTTACTGCTCGTAGTCTCATGTTCATTCACACTTTGTTGATATCCAACCTTTGTTATCGTCTTCACTTTATGCACAATGTTAAATTCATAGCCATTTCTTGCAGCCTTACGTCGATTGGTTTAAATGGGATGACGCAAAACATCCTTTATCTAATGCACCAGAACCAAAGAGGAGGTTCATTCCTTCAAAATGGGAAAGCAAAAAGGTAAATCTTTTACGTGTAGTTTTCAGATGATGCACGAGATCTCTGTCCCTTGTCCAAGCCTCCCCCTCCCCACCCACGTTTTCCTACTTCATTTATTTCTTTGAAGTAAACACTTATAATGACCATTTGCTGGGAGTAGGAAAGACTTAAGTGTTTATGGGAGTGAATGTTGTTTCATTTTTCATCTAATTGTGAATCTACAGGTTGTTGAGTATGTTAGGGCAATTCGCAAAGGATTGATAAAGTTTGACGAGCCAAAAGAAGAGCCTCGTTTCCATCTCCTCTGGGGGGATGATTCCAGCATGGATGGGACTAAGCATTTGGCTTACATCCCCCCTCCGAAGCCAAAATTGCCGGGTTTGACTTTGGGCCATCCTATTTAGTTTTAGTAATGCTATGCTATTTGAACTTTTATGAAAGCTTTGGTCTTTCAATTTTCAGGTCATGAGGAATCATACAATCCTTCTTTAGAATACATACCGACGCAAGAAGAGATCAACTCTTATCAACTGATGTATGAAGAAGATCGCCCTAAATTTATACCTAAAAGGTGATATACTAGCCCAAATTATTTGTTAATTACAATGACTTTAAAGCATTTGCTCATCTACTTGCTTGTATGTTTGAGAGCTGAACATCTAGCATCCTAATCATGTTGATTTGCTTAGGTTCACATCCTTTAGAAGCATCCCAGCATATGAGAATGCTATCAAGGACTCCTTTGAACGATGCTTGGATCTATACTTGTGCCCTAGAGTGCGGAAGAAACGTGTAAGTCTGAGATTCTGTTTGGAGGAAATCTTTATGGTTTTCTGGCATAACCTTGAATTGTCCATTACACTATTTTATTATAACAATCAAGTTAATCAAGTTTTCCCCTTTCTGTGCTTCAGATTAATATTGACCCTGAATCCCTGAAGCCCAAGCTACCAAGTCGAAAAGATCTTAGGCCTTATCCAGTTGCATGTTACCTTGAGTATAGAGGACATGAGGGTCCGGTTTTGTCAATATCTGTGGATCCTTCAGGACAATGGATTGCTTCAGGTTTGAAAAACATTTTGCCTATAAACTACATTTAGCAGTCAACGTTTAAGACAGTTCTGTTCACAAATATAATTTTAGTGAATCAGAGTTTGATTATTGCTTCTGTTTGGCAAAGGCTCGAATGATGGAACTGTGCGTATTTGGGAGGTGGAGACTGGCAGATGTCTTAGAGTTTGGGAGGTTGGCGAAGCTGTCCAGCATGTTACATGGAATCCTTTGCCAGAGCTTCCTGTTCTGGCAGTTTCTGCGTAAGGCTGACTAGACGTGATTGCAGTTTCAATCACACTTTATGCTTTTGTTACCTTCCTTTTTACTACCTGTATTCATCAAAAGAAAGCAGTTTTTTTGGGATGTGTTCTATGCTAAGACACTAATATTTCACAGGGGTCCTGATGTACTTATTTTGAACGCTGGATTTGGGAATGAGGAAGAACAGAAAAAGATTAAGGAACTTCTTCATATTGGAACACCTACCTCTTCTGATGATTCTGGTTTGTTAAAACATCTATGATTTCCGATCTTTTGTATAAAATGGATTTGGTCCAACTCTGAAAAATTTACTTTAATGTACAGATGATATGTCATCTTTCTTAAGCTGGCTTCAAGATGAAAAGCATGACTGCATCAGACTAAGGCATTATAGGGTACTTTTGGTTTCTTTTTCCTCCCTCTAGTTATTTGTACTCAAAATTATCCAGTAATGTTTAAACTGAGGATTAGTTGAAAGGCTTTGTAGGAAAAAAAATAACATTTGGCTTTGATGTATTGTTGCAGACTGTATCTTCAGTAGAATGGCATCGTAAAGGAGACTATCTTTCTACACTAATGCCAGAAGATATCCTTTTTCCAATGTCATCTTATTACTGCACTTTTTCTTTTTTAATGCATCAGCTAATGTTTTATATGGTAATCATTGTTAAAAGAGCAATCTGGGGATTTTTCCAGAAGACTACTTATTCCTTCTGGCTATATTTCTTTGTTAAATGTTGCCACGACACATAAGAATTATTTTTGCTCCCATCTAATTGCTTTATTTGCCTTTGTCCTTACTCTTTTACTGGGAGGAGGGGTGGGGGGAGTACATAATTCATTTGGCCATTTTCATGGGTTTTCTTAACTTGTTAATCACGTGAATCAAGAGCAATTCTCATACACCAGCTCTCTAAAAAGCTTACTCAAAGACTTCCATTTAAGCTCCATGGGCTTCCAGTATCATCAGTTTTTCATCCGACTCGTTCTGTCTTCTTTGTTGCAACAAAGAAGAATGTTCGTGTGTATGATTTGTTGAAGCAAAAGCTAATTAAAAAGCTCGAGACTCAACTACGTGAAGTTTCATCAATTGCTGTGCATCCTGCTGGTATTTTCTCATTTGTTTTCTGATTGCGTTTGTTAGTACTATTTCTTTTCCTTGTTTCCCTACTATCTAGTGTCTTCTTAACTCTTGATTTCTTCTGCAGGTGATAATATAATTGTGGGGAGCAAAGAGGGAAAATTGTGTTGGTTTGATATGGATCTTTCCTCTAAACCTTACAAAACCCTCAAGTATGTGACAATGATTCTTTTTGAAACTAGAAACGCAGTTGTACTCACAAATAATTTCTTTCTGTATCTTATGAAACCACTATTAACGGGCCTTCATCAATTTCTTCTGCTAAATGAAGTGATTAAATCCCAACTAACCATATCCATCAATTTCTTCTGCCAAATGAAGTGATTAAATCCCAACTAACCATATCAATAATGAAAATCCGTATGTGATTGTTATCCAATTTAATGTATGTACATGTGTAGAGTTTTGATTTGGGCATTGGCAGTGTAGTCTTTTTGTTTTTGTTAAATGCGCCAGTCCCAATCTTTTCTCATCTACTTTTGGAAATTTCAGGTGTCATCCTAAAGACATAAGTAATGTGGCATTTCATCGCACATACCCACTATTTGCTTCATGCTCAGATGATTGCACTGCCTATGTCTTTCACGGCATGGTTTATGCTGATCTTAACCAGAACCCACTGATTGTTCCGTTGGAAATTCTGAGAGGGCATACTAGTTCAGATGGAAGAGGTGAGTACCGTGTATACGCTTGTGTTACTTTTAGCTCTAAGTTTGGGCGTCACCATCAAAACCTCATGATTACATTTGCCAAATAAAAGAGATAAATGGTTGGCTTAAATAAAAGAGGGTACTTGGCTGTTGGAGTAACGTAGAACTTGCATGCTGTGTGTGTTTATTGCAGGAGTAATGGACTGTAAGTTCCATCCGAGGCAGCCTTGGTTATTCACTGCTGGTGCTGATTCATCAATCAAACTCTATTGCCACTAGGATTACTTACAATACAGTGTTTTGAAATAGAAAGATTAATACAAGGATGGGATCCGGCATCATTTAACAAGGGTTGGACTGGTCTCCTTGTGATTGTGGCTCCTGCATTCGGTATGAACAAATGTCTGTCATATTAGTATTAAGTTTTTTTTTTTTTTCATTTTTGTTTCTTTAATTCTACTTGTGTTGGTAAGTGCCTTAATGAAATTTTTGATTGACGAGGAAGGTCATTGAAAACAAGTCCCTCCTTTATGAGCATCGCGTAGAGTTATTCTTAATTAGATACTTCTTAGTAGTTGGTTGTCTTGTTGATGATATGCATGCAACGAACGCTATCTAATATGCATCTGTATTTAGCACTCAAAATCAAAAGCCAACCCTCCCTATTTTATAAAAAAAATTTTAGTTTACTACATGTGTTTCGTTTAAATTATTATTAACCGATTGAAACGATCAGATTCGGTTTTTACGACATTAGATAGATATTATTATGTATCAACTCCAGAAAACAGCAACAAACTCGCTAATTTACTGTTGTTGTTATATTTTTTAATTTGATAATACCTGAAAAAGAAGAAAAAAAAAAGAAATAAAGGAAGAAAATTAAAATTGAAAAAGAGAGAAGAAATTGTAGTTTTTTTTTTTTTTTTAAAAAGAAGAAGGGGGGAAACTGAGAAGGGAAAATGTTACTCCAACTTAAAAGCCAATCTGTTTGTTAGATTTATAATATTATTATCCCTCGAGATACACCCAAACTATTGAGTATTGATGTACTTTACTTTGTGAAGGTTTTTTTTTTTTAATTATTCGATAATATTTTATATAATAAAAGTTAATTGAAACTGAAATATCTTTTTTTTTTTGTTGTATTAATATATTTTAAAATCAATATAACTAAAATTTGTTCAGTCGATAGTTCTAATTATAAAATTATAATGTAACCAAAAAAAAAATTACAAAAAAATTCAAATATATTGAAAGTTAACTATTCAGAAATTGCATAATTTATATATGAAATGAGTTTATAAATATAATTAATGTGATTCAATCATAAAAAAAAATCATTAATAATTGTATAATTTATATGAGTTCAATTTTATTTGGATAATTACATATAAACATTATATCTGTAATATAATATAAAACAAATATAAATAAAAAAATCATTCACAGAATTTATATATCAATGATTAAAGTTAACTAATATTTTTATCTTTTAATCGTATTATCATATATAGTTAATTTTTTCATTAATTGTAACCAAAAAAATTGTTCTTTAGTTTATTGTCAATGCACTCATGTTTACTATGCCACAATACTTCTCGTCCTAAAACGCACATCGCTTTGGTACTTTTATAAATTACTACAAGAGAAAAAAAACACTCGTAACACAGGGTTATAAAAAATGTTAGGGTGTGCAATCTAATATCTTTAATTATAATATTTTAAGTTGTAAAATTTTTAAGATTTTGATATCACTTAAAATAGATTTAATAAAAAAACATAATTTATTAAAAACTTAGTTTTTAACGATTAAAATCACTACTTAAATCTTTATAAATTCACATTTCAATAAAAAAATTTATTTTAAATAGACTATATTTGTGTATCTAAACTAGTTTATCATTTAAAACAAGATGTTTTTTTAAACCATAGACTACGGTTAATACTAGAATTTAGTTTATCATATATATATATATATATATATATATATATATCCAATATAATCTTTTATTCAAAATGCTACAATTTTCTTAAAAAAATGTAGTTTTCATTTAGATTTATTTTTTCTTAATTTTTTTAGCGTGCTTTTTAAAATCAAAATAAATGCATATAGATTACGTTTATATATTTAATCGTCATCTATTTTAAAAAATAGATATTTTTTTATATCAAAGACTAGTGTCAATATTAAATCATAGTTTATACTATATTTGCTTTCAATAAAAAAAATATGGTTTTCATAAAAGTATTAACTTTTAGAAAAATATTTCTTTAAACTAAACATTATAGTTAGTGTTGCATCTTAGTCTAATATATAAATCCAGAATAAGTTTTCGATCAAAAGATTACAATTTTCTTGAAAATGTAGTTTTAGTTAAGATTTATTTTCCCTTGCTTTTCTTGACACCTTCTAAAAATAGATCCGTATGTGTAATTTCACTCTTGAGCTCGTTTTCGCCCTCTCTTTTGTTGCTAATCAAAAGACTACACTTAGTTGTAGACTATCCCTCGTCTCGTTTCACCCTTGCATCTCTACCTGCGCCTTCCTCAAGTTAGTGTTTGTTGTATATATTATTTGGTTTTACTAAAATGTGGTTGTGCCTGAATGATATAATTGTTGTACATTAAAAATATATAGTTTTACTAGAAAATAGAAAATTATGGATAAATCTTGATTACGATCAACAAAATATAAGAAATGAGTGGTAATGTTTCTATACTTTGCTTCAAAAAATGCAAATGGCTCGGAATATATAATCTGCATAAGTGCGAAAATATGAATTTTGGGAAGATTTAGGATGTTAGAGGTTACCTTTATTTTAATGGTGTTTTTCAATGTTTATATTGATTGGGCTTTTCATGGAGAAACTAAGAAAAACACGTCATCTACATCTAAATAAAGAAGTAGAACAAAGAACTAATGAATATTTCCAGTTATTTGATGAAACTGTAGAAATGGTATAAGCTACACATGATAGTTGTTTAGATAATCCTGAAAAATTTGACTAGATGTTGGAAAAGCCTAGGAAGCCATTATATCGTGGCAAGAAATTTACAAGGTTATTTGCCTTGGTCAAGCTGTATAACACAAAAGTAAGACATGGGTGGAGCAATCAAAGTTTCTCAGATTTACTGTCCTTGTTAGTAGAGATGTTTCTAGAAGGCAGTTAGTTTCCTTCATTATCGTACGAGGTTAAAAAGACATTATCTTGACCAGGAATGAATTATGAGAAGATTCATGCATGTCCTAATGCTTGCGTACTTATTTTGGAAGGAGTACGAAAATGATTAAAGATGCCATACATCTAATCAATCAAGAAGGAAGGCGAATGAAAATGCAAGTGTTAAGAAATGACGTTTGCCAACTAAGTTTTACGGTATTTTCCTCCCAGTTAAGATTTTGTAGAATGTTTGGTACGAAACAAATAGCTTAAGTTTTGACATAGCATGCAAATGAGAAAGCTGATAAACTTCTACAAGCAGATACACCATCATGAAAATTAGTAGACTATCAAAGGTCTAGTTTTGTAGCTGACCAAAGAAATCTTCGACTAGCCATCTCGTTGATGGGATAAATCCATTTAACTCTTAGAAGTATTTACAGTTGTTAGCCAGTCATAATGGTAATATACAATCTCCCATCGTGATTATTTATGAAAATGAAGTTAATGATGTTAACTTTATTGATATCAAGCCCTAAGCAACTTAGGAATGACATTGATGTTTACTTGGCACCACCGTTGGACGATTTGAAGTTATTGTGGGATGACAGTGTTAATATCCATGACGCCTACCATTGAGAACATTTACTTTAGAAGCTATGTTGCTTTGGACAATTAACGATTTCCTTGCGTATGGTGACTTGTGTGGTTGTGTTGTCAAAGGTTATTAACTCGTCTGATTTGTGGAAAACAAACTCATTCACAATGGTTGAAATATAGTAAAAAGATGTCTTTTACAGGCCACAAAAGATTCCTGCCAAGGCATCATTCATATAGGAAATAAAAATGGCATTTAATGGTAAGGAAGAGTTAGAGATGGCACCTAAACCATTAAGTGAAGAAGAAATTCTATTAAAACTTAAGGGAAAGAAGTTTACCATGGGAAAAACGAAGAGAGTTTCAAAGAAAGCCTTTAGGAATGCATTAGCAACTCTTTGGAAAAAAGAGGACGATATTCTTTGACCTTGAATATTGAAAGATCTTATGCGTGTGACATTGCTTAGATGTTATCATATTGAGAAGAATTGTTGTGAAAGTATCATTGGTGCACTCTCTTACATCTGTGAAAAAGACAAAGGATGGATTATGGGCTTGGATGGATCTTATAGATATGGGTATTAGGAAGAAGTTGATGGATTATGGGCTTGGATGGATCTTATAGATATGGGTATTAGGAAGAAGTTAACTCTAGAATTTGATAAAAACAATACATATTTACCTGTAACATGTTATATGTTGACACGAGATGAGAAGAAAAGTGTATGCAAATCTCTTTTAATATCAAGGTGCCCAACGAATATTCTACCAATTTCAAATGCCTCGTGTCAAGGCAAGATTTAAAAGTTCAAAATTTGAATCTCAGGATAGTCATACTTTAATGCAACAATTGCTCCCTATTACAATACATGGAGTTCTACCCCGAGCATGTTAGATATGCTATCTTAAAATTTTGTTATTATTCATTACCATATGTAACAAAGTTTTTGATGTGTCCAAGTTTAATGAGATATAAAGAAATGTCGTGACTGCCTTGTGTGTCAAGGTCGAGCCCGTTCCTAGACCATCCCCTCATGACTTAGATCCCCTCAGGTTTGCCTTGACTCTTCCGCACTATCTGCTTTGGGTCCACTAACCCGTACGATTTTATTGAGGTAAATACCTTAATTCGCGTCCCCATTGTGGTTTGAATCTATGACTTTAAGTCCTTAAGCCTTACACATATGGTACCATTTGATCCAATTCTGGGAGAATCTAAGCTCCAAGGGGATGCCAGTCGACGGCCTAGAAACAGGTTGGACCTTGACAATAAAACGCGTGTTTTATTGTTAAGGCCCAACCCGTTCCTAGGCCTTCAGCTGGCATCCCCTTGGGGCTTAGATCTCTCAAGTTTGTCTTGACTCATACGTACTGTCCGCTTTGGATCCACTGACCCGCACAGTTTTATCGAGGTAAATACCACAATTCGCGACCCCATGGGTTTGAACCTAAAACCTTAAGTCCTTTGTTCTTACAAATATGATACCATTTGATTGTGTTTGTTGGAAAAAATACTTCCCCTTTCATTCTTCGATATCATGATTCATCTAACAGTTCTTTTTGTTCGAGACACTACTAGAAAAAAGCTCATAAACTACATTTAAAAAGCGTAGTCTAAGACAAAATGATTATATTTTTTTTAACCATAACCTATTTTGGCATAGTTTTTTTCTTAGGTACTATAGGCTACGATTCTTGAAATGTAATCTAATATATAAATGTAGACCATGTTTAGGGAGAAATTGTAGTTGAACTTATAGAAAATAGACTACTTTATATTTAAACATAGTCTAATTTTTAAATAAGCTACGTGTTTAAATTATTTATAAATTTTAATTTTATTTGAAATTAAAATCAATAGACTACACATATTGGATAAAGCATGTTGTTTTATTTCATTAAACAAAATATTACAAAGCAACAACTACAAAATATTCTTATACCATATATTATGTATATGAACTGTCTTCAATACTTTTACTCAAAAAATGAATTGTTTTCAATACTTCAGCACAAAATATATATGATATGATTTAGTTCCCACAATGAGCACAATGCTAAAACTTGCTCATTTGCTTCTTCCGTTTTCATCTGCTAACAATCTATCTTGCATCATCTTTATCTACCATTTTACTTGAAGAGTTAGGTTGTCAAATTAATAGACTAAGTTCTTAGTGGTAATTGATGCATTACACCTAAATAAAAGAAAATTATGAAAAATAGTCCTAAGCTCACAAAATTTGAGATGAAATATTTGTTGCTAATAGTGTTTTTCGAAATCTTTTTGTAATTGTTTAAACATTAATTTTCTTTTCAGAAAGCTAATATACAACAACAAATGAATAACAAAACCTCCAACCAGATGACATGAATATGAAAATCACATTCAAATCTATAAAAACAATTGTCAAACTAAACAAAGTTAAAAGAAAGAAAATCCTAAAACTAAAAATTTGTAAAAAATTAAATTCAAGAAATTGGATAAGAAGGATTTTGAAAAGCAAATCCCTTTGTGTAGGAACTAGATCAAACAAAGAAAAAAATCCTCTCTATATATAAAAACAAGTCAAAAAAAAAGAATCAAAACAATAAAATAAAAGTAAAAAATAACAGAAAATAAACAATAGAAAGTGGAAAAGGGATTATATTGCATATAAATGGAAATAGTTAATTATCTCAAATATAGTTGTTTCATGGTGTTTCATCCACGCGAGAACTGATCTAGAAATAAAAATTCTTATGTATGTTTTTTTTTTTGTTCAAAATGATGTTAAGCTTAAAATTATTCGAAGAGTAAACAATGCTTGGGTAGTTATCATTTGATAAAAATGGTTTTCTGTTCAAAATGAAGTTAAGCTAAACTAGTTTTTTGTAAGGCAAAGTTGATAAGAGGAAAAACAATAGCAATCTTCAGAATGAGAGAATGATATGAAGAAAGAGCAGTAAACCTAAGTCTGCTTATAAACTACAAATAAAAAAGAAAATACTACAATTACCATTTAAAATCATAGTCTTTCATAATATAGCAATTTAATTTGAAACACTGTAGATGTTGTTGTCGTCGTTGTCGTAATATTATGAAGGCAATATTGTTATAGTTGTTGTTGTTGTCATCGTAATATTCTGATGGCAATAATATTGTTGTTGTTGTCATCGTCATCATAATGTTATGAAGGCAATAATATTGTTATTGTTGTCGTCATCATCATAATGTGTCACGACCCAAACTACCCAAAAATCAGAGTTAATTTTTCGCTTTTTATTATTTTCTTACTTACATTCTTACCTGTCCTCGAATCGTGACCAACACTCCACTAATAATTGGGCTGTGCGTCAATGCCAGTCCCACCATTCAATTACCATCTAACTTATTTATTCTCCAGTCATTTATAATTGTTTATATTATTTATACATCCCCTAAAGTTACTTACAAACATGTTACTGTGTTATGCTTATGTAGATACAATATGTACAAGTGTATATATACCTTATGTTGATGGGCAGCAGCGGATATCCGGAATGCAGTACTGAGTCGTCGCGACTTCAACTGGAGATTATCTGTGGGAGAAAATGAAAGGGGTGAGCACATCAAGCTCAGTAAGGCAATCCTACGAACAAGTAGGTAACCATACTACCTACATGAACGTGGTGCCATGCATAAACCACCCTTTCTCCACACATTTTAAAACAAATGATATGCGTCATGATGTTATGTAAATCAAGTTGCACGGAAAATTCAACATGCAATTCATTTTAAATCATTTCTTTCCCATTTAAAATTTCACAATGAAGTCAGGACTCGACCCCTCCTTCGGGTGATCCTGACTCACACAAAACCATGGAAATTGAGTCTCTCAAAAACATCGATATCGAAAACATACGTATATATATATACAAGATACGAGACTAGGCAATACTGTATATCGGTAATAACCAGGACTGGCCAATATGTCCTCGTGAGTCCCTCTAGCTTCACGGATCCCAGTGTGCGAGGTCTCACCCTGATCGGGAACTGCCCGGGATGTGGGTCAATCCAACCCGTCAGTCTTATCCGATCTCACGCATCCGAAGATGCCGTATCCGAAGATACCCCGTATCACAAAGATACCGTATCACAAAGATACCCCGTATCACAAAGATACCTTATCCGAAGATACCCTGTATCACAAAGATACCGTATCCGAAGATACCCCACGGTACATCGTACTCCATGCTACTTGCACGGTACATCGTACTCCATGGACCCATATCACTCTAGGTACTCCAGCCCAAATGGCCTGCTTCCCACAGAGGCTTTCATAACTCAATACTCGTTGCCATGTCTCAAAACGCACGTGCGAGCCTATTAAATCGGTGACACACAGTCTACCCGATGCTCCAAGCACGGCTCATCGTATGTTCTCATAAAAATCAGTGCGAGCGATGCTCAGCACTCTCATCAAATCAAGTAAACTTGGCAGAGCCCGCTTTACATCTCCACAAGGCCGCCAACCTCATCCCTCACTCTCACCCTACTTAAGAGGTCTTTTGAGCCTGTTGGGCATTTTGGCTGACTCCAAGGGCAGACAGCGCTACTCCACAAATCCAGTAAAACTAGTGCGAGCTATGCTCAGCACTCTGTATATAAATTGTATGAGAATCTTATAAAATCTGGTGCGAGTTAGACTCTAGCACCGTGTCACGCAAAAGCATGTGAAATCTGGTGCGAGTTATACTCTAGTACCTATGCATGTAAAACTCTAGTGCGAGCTCTCGCTCTAGCACTAATGCATGCATCACACAAATCAAACATCGTGCGAGCTGAGCTCTAGCACGTCACATGTAAATAAAAACATGTAGGCGGCTCGGTTATTTCCAAATAGTTTTCACAGAAATCACAACAATTAAGATATGCAATGCTATGCATTTTTCTTTAAAAGTGAGCCAGCCTACTCATGCATGCGTTGAAATATCTCCAGAACGAGCAGGAACCTCTTGTCCTTGCTCCTCCCTATTTTTCCTAAATTTTTAGATTCTACCCTTAACAAGGGTATTTTAGTAATTTTGCCCAGACGGGGCACTAAAATTGTTCTTCGACCTCTAGACCCTTCAGATAATTTCAAAGGACTGCATATGAATTTAAAATTGAGTAAAGTTACCTCTAGCAGTCCGCAGAATTACCTTACCTTATTTTCCCGTCGAGTCTGACCTTTTCTTTTCCAATGTAGTCCCGTCGCGCAGTCCGATATGCTTCCAATCAAATGCCCGGAACTGCGTATCAACATTCCTCAGGTCAGATATTATGCAATCTAATCGTATTTAATACTTTCTGGGCTTAATTTCAATCGCTGGGCCCATTTGCCCCTATTGGGCCCGATTGCACCTTAATGGGCCTTAATCGGCCTTAAGCCCGTTTTCCACTTAATTCTCACTTTATCGAGGCCTATTGGGCTCACTGGGCCCACCAATAATTTATCGGGCCTCGTTCTAATTCTCGAATAGCTAAATTTAATATTTACGACAATTAATCTAAATTTCCATAATTTAATTCAATTTATGCGAAAATTAAATCAATATCACGCATAACGAGAAAATTGTCGTAAATAGGGGTCACTTACCCGAGATTCCATGCTAGTTCGCAAATCGAGACTGTCTCGAGCCCTCGGTGGATGCCAATCGTTGAGCTACACAATTAATTACATTTTCGGGTAAACTTTTCGGTCGAAATTTAATTAAATAAAATATTCCAAATTTAAATCGGGTCAATTTGACCGCTTATCGACTTACCCGAAGCTCGATTGCATCACCAGAATTTTTTCCAATTTTTTTCTCTTTTTTCTTTTCCCTTTTTCTCCCTTTTTCTCCTCTTTTTGGCTGAACCGGTTCAATCCGGTTCGGACCGGTTCAGACCGCTGGTTCACCCCGATTTGGCCGGTTCACCGCCGGTTCACCCCTTTTCCGGCCGGTTCCCCGTCGGCTTCCACCGCCAATCGCTCCGCTGGGTCGTCCGCAGCCCGAATCTGGCCTCGGCTTCACCCAAGGCCGCCGGAAAGCCGCCGGTCCGGCCGTTCTCCTTCTCCGTCGGTACCCATTTTCTTCTCCTGCCGTTTCCGGCGCCGTCTGTCGGTTTCGGTGGCTGCCACCGCCACCAATCGCATCGTCTGGGCCTGGGGAAGCTTCGGCTGGGTTCGGGGTCGGCTAGATCGGTGCCGTTCGCCGCCGATCGGAACTCTTTCCCCCGCGACTTCTCTCCCCCGATTCGCCGATCTCCGGCGTCGGTAGGCTGCACCGTCGGTACCATCGTGCTCGTCGGCCTCCCCTCTTCCATTGTCGACCTTCGCCTGGCCGATTGGATCGCCGGTGGTCGTCCGGCCTTCAGCCTCCGATTTCGGCTTCGTTTTCGCGTTTCTGTTTCTGTTTCTTTCTTTCTCTCTCCCCGACCCCCTTTTTTTGTTTTATCCTTTTTATTATTTTTATTTTTATTTTTATTTATTTTAATTATTTTACTATTCATTAAAATACTATAAATACCCAAAAAATATCTTCTAATTTATTATTTTTATTTTAATTTAATTTATTTAATTTTTTTATTTAATTTATTTAATTTATTTTAACCATTTTCGGGTATATTTTCTCCGTATTTTCGGGATATTGTCCCGAGTGACTTTTCGGTATATTTTTCGATTATTTTCGGGATTATTCTTCCGAACTAAAAATCCCGATTAATCCTGATTAATTCCAATAAATTAATATCGCGATCAATTTAACCCGAAACAAATTTATTTCACTTTTATTGACCAAGATTTCTTAAATCCATTATTTTTAATTAAATTTTCTTATCGAATCTACTCCGGCTTTCGGTCCTTTGACCGTTTTGCCCTTACACGTGTTCGGGATTAATTTAACCCGACTTCCTTCACAAATACTCCTTTATTTCATATTTTAATTAAATTCGGGTCTTACAACTCTCCCCCACTTAAGGAATTTGGTCCTCCAAATTAGAACCAAGTCATATGAGTCCATATACAACTCCGGGTACATCAATCGTATCATACTCTTAAATTCTTACGTGACCTTCTCCGGAATGTATTACTACCAAAGGACTTAATTGGGGAGATCATCTTAAACCTCAATACTTTCTCTTTCCTGTTTAATGTCCTCGTGAGTCCCTCTAGCTTCACGGATCCCAGTGTGCGAGGTCTCACCCTGATCGGGAACTGCCCGGGAGGTGGGTCAATCCAACCCGTCAGTCTTATCCGATCTCACGCATCCGAAGATGCCGTATCCGAAGATACCCCGTATCACAAAGATACCGTATCACAAAGATACCCCGTATCACAAAGATACCGTATTCGAAGATACCCTGTATCACAAAGATACCGTATCCGAAGATACCCCACGGTACATCGTACTCCATGCTACTTGCACGGTACATCGTACTCCATGGACCCATATCACTCTAGGTACTCCAGCCCAAATGGCCTGCTTCCCACAGAGGTTTTCATAACTCAATACTCGTTGCCATGTCTCAAAACGCACGTGCGAGCCTATTAAATCGGTGACACACAGTCTACCCGATGCTCCAAGCACGGCTCATCGTATGTTCTCATAAAAATCAGTGCGAGCGATGCTCAGCACTCTCATCAAATCAAGTAAACTTGGCAGAACCCGCTTTACATCTCCACAAGGCCGCCAACCTCATCCCTCACTCTCACCCTACTTAAGAGGTCTTTTGAGCCTGTTGGGCCTTTTGGCTGACTCCAAGGGCAGACAGCGCTACTCCACAAATCCAGTAAAACTAGTGCGAGCTATGCTCAGCACTCTGTATATAAATTGTATGAGAATCTTATAAAATCTGGTGCGAGTTAGACTCTAGCACCGTGTCACGCAAAAGCATGTGAAATCTGGTGCGAGTTATACTCTAGCACCTATGCATGTAAAACTCTAGTGCGAGCTCTCGCTCTAGCACTAATGCATGCATCACACAAATCAAACATCGTGCGAGCTGAGCTCTAGCACGTCACATGTAAATAAAAACATGTAGGCGGCTCGGTTATTTCCAAATAGTTTTCACAGAAATCACAACAATTAAGATATGCAATGCTATGCATTTTTCTTTAAAAGTGAGCCAGCCTACTCATGCATGCGTTGAAATATCTCCAGAACGAGCAGGAACCTCTTGTCCTTGCTCCTCCCAATTTTTCCTAAATTTTTAGATTCTACCCTTAACAAGGGTATTTTAGTAATTTTGCCCAGACGGGGCACTAAAATTGTTCTTCGACCTCTAGACCCTTCAGATAATTTCAAAGGACTGCATATGAATTTAAAATTGCGTAAAGTTACCTCTAGCAGTCCGCAGAATTCCCTTACCTTATTTTCCCGTCGAGTCTGACCTTTTCTTTTCCAATGTAGTCCCGTCGCGCAGTCCGATATGCTTCCAATCAAATGCCCGGAACTGCGTATCAACATTCCTCAGGTCAGATATTATGCAATCTAATCGTATTTAATACTTTCTGGGCTTAATTTAAATCGCTGGGCCCATTTACCCCTATTGGGCCCGATTGCACCTTAATGGGCCTTAATCGGCCTTAAGCCCGTTTTCCACTTAATTCTCACTTTATCGAGGCCTATTGGGCTCACTGGGCCCACCAATAATTTATCGAGCCTCGTTCTAATTCTCGAATAGCTAAATTTAATATTTACGACAATTAATCTAAATTTCCATAATTTAATTCAATTTATGCGGAAATTAAATCAATATCACGCATAACGAGAAAATTGTCGTAAATAGGGGTCACTTACCCGAGATTCCATGCTAGTCCGCAAATCGAGACTGTCTCGAGCCCTCGGTGGATGCCAATCGTCGAGCTACACAATTAATTACATTTCGGGTAAACTTTTCGGTCGAAATTTAATTAAATAAAATATTCCAAATTTAAATCGGGTCAATTTGACCGCTTATCGACTTACCCGAAGCTCGATTGCATCACCAGAATTTTTCCCAATTTTTTTCTCTTTTTTCTTTTCCCTTTTTCTCCCTTTTTCTCCTCTTTTTGGCTGAACCGGTTCAGTCCGGTTCGGACCGGTTCAGACCGCCGGTTCACCCCGGTTTGGCCGGTTCACCGCCGGTTCACCCCTTTTCCGACCGGTTCTCCGCCGGCTTCCACCGCCAATCGCTCCGCTGGGTCGTCCGCAGCCCGAATCTGGCCTCGGCTTCACCCAAGGCCGCCGGAAAGCCGCCGGTCCGGCTGTTCTCCTTCTCCGTCGGTACCCACTTTCTTCTCCTACCGTTTTCGGCGCCGTCGGTCGGTTTCGGTGGCTGCCACCGCCACCAATCGCATCGTCTGGGCCTGGGGAAGCTTCGGCTGGGTTCGGGGTCGGCCAGATCGGCGCCGTTCGCCGCCGATCGGAACTCTTTCCCCCGCGACTTCTCTCCCCCGATTCGCCGATCTCCGGCGTCGGTAGGCTACACCGCCGGTACCATCGTGCTCGTCGGCCTCCCCTCTTCCATTTCCGACCTTCGCCTGGCCGATTGGATCGCCGGTGGTCGTCCGGCCTTCAGCCTCCGATTTCGGCTTCGTTTTCGCGTTTCTGTTTCTGTTTCTTTCTTTCTCTCTCCCCGACCCTTTTTTTTTGTTTTATCCTTTTTATTATTTTTATTTTTATTTATTTTAATTATTTTACTATTCATTAAAATACTATAAATACCCAAAAAATATCTTCTAATTTATTATTTTTATTTTAATTTAATTTATTTAATTTTTTTATTTAATTTATTTAATTTATTTTAACCATTTTCGGGTATATTTTTTCCGTATTTTCAGGATATTGTCCCGAGTGACTTTTCGGTATATTTTTCGATTATTTTCGGGATTATTCTTCCGAACTAAAAATCTCGATTAATCCTGATTAATTCCAATAAATTAATATCTCGATCAATTTAACCCGAAACAAATTTATTTCACTTTTATTGACCAAGATTTCTTAAATCCATTATTTTTAATTAAATTTTCTTATCGAATCTACTCCGGCTTTCGGTCCTTTGACCGTTTTGCCCTTACACGTGTTCGGGATTAATTTAACCCGACTTCCTTCACAAATACTCCTTTATTTCATATTTTAATTAAATTCGGGTCTTACAACTCTCCCCCACTTAAGGAATTTGGTCCTCCAAATTAGAACCAAGTCATATGAGTCCATATACAACTCCGGGTACATCAATCGTATCATACTCTTAAATTCTTACGTGACCTTCTCCGGAATGTATTACTACCAAAGGACTTAATTGGGGAGATCATCTTAAACCTCAATACTTTCTCTTTCCTGTTTAATGCCCGAATCAACTTATCAATATACTTATATTTTCATTAAATTGAACTTTTGGAGTTCATATCCTGTCATCTCTGCTGGATCTGGATAGTATTACCGAAGCATCAAAAGTGGGACACATTGTGGGTGCCTGCTTATTCAAGTGGAAATGTCACCTACAGGTCTTATCTCCCACTTGTCCAATCTCTTAAAATATTCAATCCAGCGTATCTCCATTTACCTTCTTCCAAAAGCTCGCTATGTCCTTATTCTCTTAGGACAAGAAATATTTCAACCCTAATTCACCAAGGGTGAATTCCAATACTTTTCTATCTGCTCTGAGGTGTTCTTAATCTCTCATCCTTAACTAGACATCCTCAGAGACTTATTATCCAAGTCGAAAATACTTCTATCTGTCACCCACTTTTCTTATCCAATTTGGGGAACAACCCCTACAGCCATACACTGTCTCATAACTTGTTATCCCGATACTCAACTGCCAACTATCGTTATTGGCAACTTCAATTAGAAATCAACTGATCATTCCAGGAGCTTATAAAATCAATGGCACACGCTTTCATCGGATCCTTCAGAACTTGTACAGTCTTCTCTGACTGACCATCTGTCTGAGGATGAAAAGCTGTGCTAATACTCAGTCGGGTTTCCCATAGCTTCCTGAAACTATCCTCAGAGGTAGGAAGTGAAGCGGGAATCCCTATATGATACCAGGCTCACTGGAACACTACTTAATGTTCCACAATCTTTCTTATACCTGAATCCTCATACACACTTTGAGTATTTGGGGATTTCATAACCAGAAGGTGGGTGGGCTTAGTCATTATGTCGGCTATCATCCAAATAGCCTCGTAATTCACCTGGGTTCTCTGTAACCCATCACGACATTCATGGAGACTTGCTCTCATTTTTCGTGCCGTGTCGATATAGGTAGGTGCTGCAATAACTCTGCAGACTTTTAATACTCTACCTTACTCTGTTGACATACTAGGCACTTTTTTCCACAACCTCTATCATATCTCTTTCCTCATCTGACCACCAATACCCTTTTCGAGATTTCAATATATAATCATTACTTTCCGTATGCACTGTATATCCCGTAAAGTGAGCTTCTGTCAATATCACTATCTCATCAACTGTGGTCCTGGGGAGCACTCATACTGTCTCGGAATCCTCAGTAACTCATCATCACCCACTGTGAACTCTATCACTGTACCCTTCTGAATCAGACCCAAACTATCGACATCCGGTCGATCATCACGCTAAGCCTGGCAAATCCGGGCACTCTCATCCGGTTCTAATCATCAGGCTAGCCGTCACATAGTCATACCAATCACTGTCATCATCAGAAGGGATCACATCAATACTGAGGTTCACAACTGCATCTAGCAGCTCACGCTCCCTGACCATCATAATGTAATACCATTCCGAGGCTCTTTCTGCTCAAAGCATCAGCCTTTCCTTGGGTGGTACAATTTTCATAAATCAAAATCTCTCAGAAGCTCTAACCCAATATGCATTTTCATATTCGCCCCTTTCTGTGAAAACAGATACTCGGGCTCTATGATCAGTGCATATCCATAATTCCTCATCGTGTACCTAATAGTACCATATCCTCGGTACAAATACTGTTGCCAACTTTAAATCATGGGTCAGATAGTTTATTTCGTGATCAAGGAGTTGTCTGACTCCAAAATTGACTATCTTCCCATTATACATCAATACACAGCTCATTCATTATTTCGAGGTATCCATACTCACTTAGAACCTCTTGAGCTGTTGGGTATGGTGAAATTAATCACGGTGGTCAATTCATACTTCTCTACACCGAGATCCATGTCACATCTATCATCTTATTTACCATCTCCTTCCAAGACCACGTTTTCTTAGTTAAATGTGTCAACCAGGTATATCCTTTTGGAACTCGCAGCAACCATCTGCAAAAGCAATTTCCCAATTGTTGCTTATAAATCGCCCTAGACTTTAACTACACCCAATACATCATCGATAATGATGATTACAACTCGATCTAATCCTTGACTTATTTACGCATAAGCGTATAAGATCCTTCTCAACCGCTTACGTTTTCAGGTACTAGCCTGTGTCATTTCCTTTTCTTATCTTAACGGCTCTTGTTAAATTTTTACTATGTTAACCTTTATGATTTGTCGAATTTTAATATTCTTATCGTCTTAGTAAAGGTATCCTAATGCTAAAGTTATCTATTACGACGCTCGATTTTCCGTTATAGGTTATATATACATACTTTTAGATGCTGTCAAGTCTTCAGGCGGGGAGGTATTTTGAAATACCTTTATTAGCCCTCAGACTTAACCACAACTACTGGTTATGGTTATACCCATCTTTATCCTTGGTTATAATTTATATTCCTTACTAATTGCTTAATCCCAATTACTTCATATCGTAAGGATGTTCTTACCTAGCATACGCCTCTTACTCCAATACGTCTTGTATTTAGAATCTACCTTATCTTAAAGATTTTTTCCTTTGCGTATCAATTATAATAAAACTCTTGTCTTTATTCTTTCTGTGAGTACAATCCCTTCCTCCTGTAAATTCAACTGTTGCACCCCTGTTTTTAACTTAAAGTCTCAATATCCCTATTCCGTTTATTAATCCTCCTCTATTGGGATACTCATTTATCTGTATTGCGCCCAATGATGTAGGCATTCATGCCTTTTACTCACTTATATGCGAATGAAGGCGGTATGAATAAATATGTGGCACCAGGATCAATGAACATATGAACTTCATTATTCATAACAAGTGTGGTATCTTACACCACATCCATGAAACATTAATAGCATCCTGGTCCAAGACATCCTTTCACCTTCGTCCAACAACCTACTTTCCTTTTTCTCTTCGGCTATGTCCTCCCTTTTCGTTGCAACGATACCAACGAAATTTTTCTCATTCAACATCTTTGTCATTTCTCGATTCTCTTTTCTGTCTCTATTTCAGCCCTCACTACCTTTCCGAATCTCAGAGGCGTGCAATTCATATTTTTATTTATCCAACTGTAAATCTGCGCACTGCCTCGGTATAGGTAATATCTCGCGGGCCAATTAGACTCAAATTGAAAAGTTGAGCCCTTCCATAAACTTTTAGACATCTCAACTGTCACTTTTCATAGTGTCGAGGTAATATCTGCCCAGAATATAACCGAGTCTCCATACTCGTCAATAAATTAAATCCTCTGGGTCAGAGTAAGGACTTTAATTCAAAATTTCCTTTAAATAATGTCCGGGATGTTCTGTCACCGGAATACATCCATAAACAATTCTCATCTTAGCTCTGAATGTTTAACACTTAAGATGGGTCGAGCGGGTTTCCACCAATGCTCCGCTGCGCCCTCTGATCTCATACATAATCTGAGCAATTAGCTCCTCAAAATAATACCCATGCTCCGCTTCAATCTCGCGAAGCGTCTCTCAATACTGTCCGATCACTCTGTCAGACTCTGTGGGGCATACTCAACATTAGCCTCCATTTCAATTTCATCATGATTCTCATAGTCAAACTCCGCACGACTTAGCAGATTCAGGTCTACCTCTACGACCTCTGCCTCGTGCACTATCTCATCTAACGCGACTCATATTAAGCATTCCTGCATTCTCAACCATTTCTTAGTCAAGCCCATCTCGATATACACTATTGTATCTAACTAAGCACAGTAACACGGGGATGTAATTTCCTAATTACTGACACTGACACACATCAGACCAATTGTGCTCTGATACCACCTTTATATGTCACGACCCAAACTACCCAAAAATTAGAGTTAATTTTTCGCTTTTTATTATTTTCTTACTTACATTCTTACCTGTCCTCGAATCGTGACCAACACTCCACTAATAATTGGGCTGTGCGTCAATGCCAGTCCCACCATTCAATTGCCATCTAACTTATTTATTCTCCAGTCATTTATAATTGTTTATATTATTTATACATCCCCTAAAGTTACTTACAAACATGTTACTGTGCTATGCTTATGTAGATACAATATGTACAAGTGTATATATACCTTATGTTGATGGGCAGCAGCGGATATCCGGAATGCAGTACTGAGTCGTCGCGACTTCAATTGGAGATTATCTGTGGGAGAAAATGAAAGGGGTGAGCACATCAAGCTCAGTAAGGCAATCCTACGAACAAGTAGGTAACCATACTACCTACATGAACGTGGTGCCATGCATAAACCACCCTTTCTCCACACATTTTAAAACAAATGATATGCGTCATGATGTTATGTAAATCAAGTTGCACGGAAAATTCAACATGCAATTCATTTTAAATCATTTCTTTCCCATTTAAAATTTCACAATGAAGTCAGGACTCGACCCCTCCTTCGGGTGATCCTGACTCACACAAAACCATGGAAATTGAGTCTCTCAAAAACATCGATATCGAAAACATACGTATATATATATATATACAAGATACGAGACTAGGCAATACTGTATATCGGTAATAACCAGGACTGGCCAATATGTCCTCGTGAGTCCCTCTAGCTTCACGGATCCCAGTGTGCGAGGTCTCACCCTGATCGGGAACTGCCCGGGAGGTGGGTCAATCCAACCCGTCAGTCTTATCCGATCTCACGCATCCGAAGATGTCGTATCCGAAGATACCCCGTATCACAAAGATACCGTATCACAAAGATACCCCGTATCACAAAGATACCGTATTCGAAGATACCCTGTATCACAAAGATACCGTATCCGAAGATACCCCACGGTACATCGTACTCCATGCTACTTGCACGGTACATCGTACTCCATGGACCCATATCACTCTAGGTACTCCAGCCCAAATGGCCTGCTTCCCACAAAGGTTTTCATAACTCAATACTCGTTGCCATGTCTCAAAACGCACGTGCGAGCCTATTAAATCGGTGACACACAGTCTACCCGATGCTCCAAGCACGGCTCATCGTATGTTCTCATAAAAATCAGTGCGAGCGATGCTCAGCACTCTCATCAAATCAAGTAAACTTGGCAGAACCCGCTTTACATCTCCACAAGGCCGCCAACCTCATCCCTCACTCTCACCCTACTTAAGAGGTCTTTTGAGCCTGTTGGGCCTTTTGGCTGACTCCAAGGGCAGACAGCGCTACTCCACAAATCCAGTAAAACTAGTGCGAGCTATGCTCAGCACTCTGTATATAAATTGTATGAGAATCTTATAAAATCTGGTGCGAGTTAGACTCTAGCACCGTGTCACGCAAAAGCATGTGAAATCTGGTGCGAGTTATACTCTAGCACCTATGCATGTAAAACTCTAGTGCGAGCTCTCGCTCTAGCACTAATGCATGCATCACACAAATCAAACATCGTGCGAGCTGAGCTCTAGCACGTCACATGTAAATAAAAACATGTAGGCGGCTCGGTTATTTCCAAATAGTTTTCACAGAAATCACAACAATTAAGATATGCAATGCTATGCATTTTTCTTTAAAAGTGAGCCAGCCTACTCATGCATGCGTTGAAATATCTCCAGAACGAGCAGGAACCTCTTGTCCTTGCTCCTCCCAATTTTTCCTAAATTTTTAGATTCTACCCTTAACAAGGGTATTTTAGTAATTTTGCCCAGACGGGGCACTAAAATTGTTCTTCGACCTCTAGACCCTTCAGATAATTTCAAAGGACTGCATATGAATTTAAAATTGCATAAAGTTACCTCTAGCAGTCCGCAGAATTCCCTTACCTTATTTTCCCGTCGAGTCTGACCTTTTCTTTTCCAATGTAGTCCCGTCGCGCAGTCCGATATGCTTCCAATCAAATGCCCGGAACTGCGTATCAACATTCCTCAGGTCAGATATTATGCAATCTAATCGTATTTAATACTTTCTGGGCTTAATTTAAATCGCTGGGCCCATTTACCCCTATTGGGCCCGATTGCACCTTAATGGGCCTTAATCGGCCTTAAGCCCGTTTTCCACTTAATTCTCACTTTATCGAGGCCTATTGGGCTCACTGGGCCCATCAATAATTTATCGGGCCTCGTTCTAATTCTCGAATAGCTAAATTTAATATTTACGACAATTAATCTAAATTTCCATAATTTAATTCAATTTATGCGGAAATTAAATCAATATCACGCATAACGAGAAAATTGTCGTAAATAGGGGTCACTTACCCGAGATTCCATGCTAGTCCGCAAATCGAGACTGTCTCGAGCCCTCGGTGGATGCCAATCGTCGAGCTACACAATTAATTACATTTTCGGGTAAACTTTTCGGTCGAAATTTAATTAAATAAAATATTCCAAATTTAAATCGGGTCAATTTGACCGCTTATCGACTTACCCGAAACTCGATTGCATCACCGAAATTTTCCCCAATTTTTTTTCTCTTTTTCCTTTTCCATTTTCTCCCTTTTTCTCCTCTTTTTGGCTGAACCGGTTCAGTCCGGTTCGGACCGGTTCAGACCGTCGGTTCACCCCTGTTTGGCCGGTTCACCGCCGGTTCACCCCTTTTTCGATCGGTTCTCCGCCGGCTTCCACCGCCAATCGCTCCGCTGGGTCGTCCGCAGCCCGAATCTGGCCTCGGCTTCGCCCAAGGCCGTCGGAAAGCCGCCGGTCCGGCCGTTCTCCTTCTCCGTCGATACCCACTTTCTTCTCCAGCCGTTTTCGGCGCCGTCCGCCGGTTTCGGTGGCTGCCACCGCCACCAATCGCATCGTCTGGGCCTGGGGAAGCTTCGGCTGGGTTCGGGGTCGGCCACATCGGCGCCGTTCGCCGCCGATCGGAACTCTTTCCCCCGCGACTTCTCTCCCCCGATTCGCCGATCTCCGACGTCGGTAGGCTGCACCGCCGGTACCATCGTGCTCGCCGGCCTCCCCTCTTCCATTTCCGACCTTCGCCTGGCCGATTGGATCGCCGGTGGTCGTCCGGCCTTCAGCCTCCGATTTCGGCTTCGTTTTCGCGTTTCTGTTTCTGTTTCTTTCTTTCTCTCTCCCCGACCCCTTTTTTTTTATTTTATCCTTTTTGTTATTTTTATTTTTATTTATTTTAATTATTTTACTATTCATTAAAATACTATAAATACCCAAAAAATATCTTCTAATTTATTATTTTTGTTTTAATTTAATTTATTTAATTTTTTTATTTAATTTATTTAATTTATTTTAACCATTTTCGGGTATATTTTCTCCGTATTTTCGAGATATTGTCCCGAGTGACTTTTTGGTATATTTTTCGATTATTTTCGGGATTATTCTTCCGAACTAAAAATGTCGATTAATCCCGATTAATTCTAATAAATTAATATCTCGATCAATTTAACACGAAACAAATTTATTTCACTTTTATTGACCAAGATTTCTTAAATCCATTATTTTTAATTAAATTTTCTTATCGAATCTACTCCGGCTTTCGGTCCTTTGACCGTTTTGCCCTTACACATGTTCGGGATTAATTTAACCCGACTTCCTTCACAAATACTCCTTTATTTCATATTTTAATTAAATTCGGGTCTTACATAATGTTACGAAGGCAATAGTATTGTTGTTGTTATTGTTGTTGGCGTCATTATTCTTGTCATAATATTATGAACGCAACCATAGCATGCATATAGTGCTGTTGTGAGTTGTGACTTATATGTGAACTATTTTTTTAAAATATTTTATTTTAAGTTCTTTTAATTATGCTAAGACTTCAATTACTAAAGTTTATTGTTATATTTGGTAAATTTGATTGAGATTTTGTAACGACCCTTGACCCTTAAAACTCGAGATAAATTTTTTTTTTGAATTTAATTCACCCACTTATTCCCCAATTCACTTAGGTTGTATTCCTGTACAGTGTCGAAATATTTTCCTAATTCTTTTCTCGTGACTTATAATTGATTTTCATATTTTAACTTATATTGCCGATAGAAATTTCGGCAGCATAACAGCTTATATATAAGCCTACCCACCTGCAAATCAATTGTATTCCACAATCCTAGATATCCACAACTACCAAGCATACTTTCCAAATCCATCTCTACCACACAATGCATCTATTTCGATTTAATACTAGTAATCTCGAAATATAATCCCAAGGTAGTAATGTTTACATCGTTCCTTACAAAATTACATCCCAACTGATAATTCCAATATATGTCTGTGCATACAATTATGTCTGGTACAGGAATGAAAATGTATACCTTTCGCGTGTACAAAGTAGCTTAGGGTAGTTCTTCCCAGCAGCTTACGTCGTGTACGCGGCAGATAGCGTCTATAGATTCACTGCAAATGATCTGAAGGTAGAGGGGTGAGCTTTTGGGGAAAAGCCCAGTAAGAGAATATTCTTAAAGCAGTTCTAATATATAAAAGCATTTGAAATTGTTCATAAAACGAAACTTAATACAATACATAAACTTTCTTTTCATGCGTACGCGTCATAAAGCATGCGAATATTTAAAACAAAACACATACTTAACCATTTTGCAACTTTTCATAAACCTTTCATGAACATTTCATAAATCTTTTCGTAAGCGTTTCATGAATAATTCATAGTCATTTCGTAAACATTTCATGCATATTTCATAATCATTTCATAAGCATTTCATGAATATTTCATAATCATTTCGTAACATCTCATGCATGTTTCATAATCATTTCATAAAACTCTCATGCATATTTCGTAATCATTTCATAAACATCTCATCATAGTCGATTTTATAATTAAAATCGAGGAGATTAGGCTATAACTAAGTCATGCGATACGTGTCATTCTCCATTGGAGAGTCATCATACCTATGGCCATGGTAAGGGGGCTGTAGAATGGATCAGATTCGTACAGCAATAATAATTATATATAGGGGTAGTATCTTCTTATTTCTTATCATATACTAGCACATAGCTAGGGCACGGGCACCTGTGGCACTCACCATGAGGGGAACATTCATCCGTGCTGCGCGGGCAAGAGATACTACCAAAATATTATCGTAAACCACCAGTAACACGACATCTTCCACAAAGGTTGAGTCAAGTGCTAAAGGGGCCAACGTACCGGCACCCCAAGTGGTGGAGCCGGAACACCACGAGAAGTAGCCAAGCATGAAGCCTAAGTCTCAAAACATATTTTCCTTTTTCGTAAATACTTTTGAAAACGTCAAAAGTTCCATTTCAAAGCGTAAATATGAGTTTTCAAGCCATCATAAAACTTTCAAGTATTTTCATAATTCGAAAGTTTATTTCATAAACATAGATGTTCTAGCGAACATTTTGTAAAACGAAATCATGTTTTGTAAACAGTTTCGCAAGTATGGACGCATTGATAAATCATTTTAAGTCATATGCTCTTTCATAAACTCATTTATCAGAGAAACATGAATGCAATATCAGAACTAAGTTAAGTAATACCCCTTACCTCGATTTATCGGGTATCTCGAATTCGAACGGTAACGTCTCCTAGTACCTCCTTTAATCCTTTCTACGATTCACCTACACCGGAATCGTTTACTTAGCATCTTATCCACACGAATTGTCCGAATTGCGTTAAAATTGTAACCTAGCGTCACTACTGCGTGTGTACGTATTATTGTATATCCTTAGGCCAACACGCACGTTTATATATTTCTTCACTATTGATATATTTGCTCCTACAAGTATTACCGTATACCTTTATTACATACATCCACAAGTATACACGCATAAAAATACATATATATATATATATATACACTCCTATATGTATTTATATAAATATACTTTTATTGTTTTTATGTTTCCTATCTCATATATATACATTCTTTGTGTATATACATATACTTGCACACATTCACCTTTCATACCCCTACAAGTATATGCACCTAAATAAATAACTATATCTATATATATATATATATATTATCATTGTTTTCCATTTTTCCTTATCACATATGCATATACACATTTTTTTGTACAAATACTAGCATACCTAATTTATTATATAGACTTATTTGTACATGTACCTAAATAAATAAATATTCATTATATATATTTCTACTTCTCATCTTTCCAATTTTTGTCAAATTAACCTACACTAAACATGCTTGTATTTCAATTAATTCCTACAACATCATGCTTCCGTAATACAATTATACATATATTAAAGTAAATAAAATTCGGGTTTTTTACCTAGGAATTAACTGGTGCAAAGATGGAGAATATCAACTGGGTATATTTTTTTTTTCTGGTATACTGCCACTGTAGATGTACTGTGGCGTCGAAACAGGGTGACCGGACGGGTAGTACAGGCGATGGGAGGTTACCGGGCTCGGGTTCAGTGGAAGGCCGGCGTCGGTCTTCTCCGTTGTCGCAGAACACGAAACAGAGGAAAATCCCTCTATTTTCGTTTTGTTTCCAGGTGATGAAGAGGGGAAAAAAAAGGGAATGGTGGCCGGCAGTCGGAGGGGAAGGAAGTTCGGAGTCCGGGCAATGCAAGGCTGCCGACAATCTTCTGGTTCAGTCGCCGACGAGCGAAAAAGGGAGAGAGGAAGGCTCGGGTTTGGCGAACAGCAAGGGGAAGAGAAAAAGAGGTCGATCGTTGCTGGCTTGGGCCCGGTTCCGTCTACCGGTGAGGGAAGTCGTCGGTCCAGGGGAGCTCCCAACGCCGGGGAGGCCGTCGGTGATGAAACGAAAAACAGGAGGCAACACGGGGAGGGGTTTTCGGGTTTCTCGGTTTTCAGTCGGGATGCGGTTGTCGGTTTGGTCGTCGGTGAGGGGATGGATCGTCGGCGTGAAAGAGGCGTGGCCGGCAGTGGGATGAACGGCGGGAGGGGGTTGCCGGTGGTGGGAATTTCGGTAGAGAAACAGTGGGGGGGGTTTTCTATTTGGGATCGCGTGACAATCGCGCGATCCCTTTTTTTTTCTTTTTTTTTTAGTTTAGTTTTTCTTTTTTTTCTTTTTTTTAATTAATTTTTATTTTTATTTTTATTTTTTTATTTTTATCATATATATTATTTATATATATATCTATTTATATTTATATTTATATATATATTTTATATTTTTATTGTATATGTTATATTTGTATTTATATATATATGTATATTTTTAATTATATTTTCATTCTTGGAAAATTACATCTATATATATATTTTTTTGTTTAATCTAAAAACAGAAAATTTGCGGTGTTTACATTCTCCCCACCTTTAAAGAATTTGGTCCTCCAAATTCCTCTGAGTCCATCAAAATAGGTGTGGGTACTTTTCCTTCATAAGACTCTCTAGCTCCCATGTAGCTTCCTCTATCGAATGGTGTTGCCAGAGAACCTTTACCAGAGGTATCGTCTTTGATCGAAGTACCTTTTCCTTCCTGTCCAGAATCCGGATAGGTCGCTCAATGTAGCTCATGTCCTCTTGGATACTCAAAGGCTCATACTCAATGATATGTGAGGGATCCGGATTATACTTCCTTAACATCGAAACGTGGAAGACATTATGTACCCCGGAGAGTTGCGGGGGTAGGGCAAGTCTGTAGGCCACGTCTCCCACTCTCTCTAGAATCTCAAAAGGACCAATGAAGCGAGGACTCAGTTTTCCCTTCTTTCCAAAGCGCATTATACCCTTGCTCGGGGATACCTTAAGAAACACAGAGTCCCCAATTCGAAACTCAAGTGGCCGTCTATGCTTATCCGCATAACTCTTCTGCCTGCTCTGTGCGGTCTTAAGTCTATCACAGATTATCCGAACACCTTCTGCTGCCTGTTCTACCAACTCGGGAGCCAAGATTTTTCTGTCACCCACTTCTTCCTAAGCCACTGGAGACCTACATCTCCTACCATACAAGGCCTCATAAGGTGCCATCCTGATGCTAGCATGATAGCTGTTGTTATAAGCAAACTCTGCAAGAGGCAAGTGATCATCCCATGAGCCCTTGAACTCCAAAACGCACGCCCTCAGCATATCCTCGAAGGTCTGAATGGTCCTCTCGGACTGACCATCGGTCTGAGGATGATAGGCTGTGCTCAAGTTAAGCTGAGATCCCATGGCTTCTTGAAAATGAGCCCAAAATCTAGAAGTGAATCGGGAATCTCTATCTGATGTAATGCTCACAGGTGCCTCATGTAGTCGAGCTATTTCTCTCACATACAACTCTACTAAAGCACTCAAGGAGTCTGTATTTTTTTATGGCTAGGAAGTGAGCACTCTTTGTCAGCCTGTCTACAATTATCCAGATTGCATCATGCCCCTTTCGGGTTCTTGGTAACCCCATAATAAAATCCATAGTAATGTGCTCCCATTTCCAAGTAGACACTGGAAGAGACTTAAGTAGTCCTGCTGGTCTTTGGTGTTCGATCTTAATCTGTTGGCAAATTAGACACTTGGCCACAAACTCAGCTACATTTCTTTTCATACCAACCCACCAATACACTCTCCGTAAATCTTGGTACATCTTAGTGCTTCCCGAGTGCATGGTGTACCGAAAACAATGAAACTCTTTTAGGATCTTTTGCCTTAGGGCATCATCGTTTGAAACACTAACTTATCACAATTTCTCATTTATCCTTAATGAGAACTTATTCTTAATTTATATCACTTGATCCAAATCACTTCACATACCAAAAATATTCGTTCTTTGCATACATGTCTTAATCCAATATGACTCGTATATTCAAGATTTATCTCATTTCAAACTTACCTCATTTCGTACATCAATTATATTAGAACTCTTTCCTCATCCCAATTAAGTCTCACATTCAAAACATAAAAATATAGAAGTTACAATCTTTAGATTCAATATGTAATCCATATTCCAAAGTTTCCTTATATCTCAACTTTAAATCATCTTTAAGGGTTTTGGGTCTTTCCCCACTGATTTATAATCCATGTCTTGAGAATCCAATTAACACCCTTTATTAACATATCGTGACCAAAATGACTCCGGATCTCCTTAAAATCTAACACCGGTACACTCCAAAACGAATCACCTGATCCGATAATCTCTTTTTCATGTAATCCTTATAATTATTCTCTCAGCATATCTAATCCAAGCAAGGTCACTCAGTACAGTGGTTTGAGTAATTAATTCGATACTACCTGCTAAATCAATTCTAGAACTTCTCCTTTTAATTTAGGGGTAACTTGATAAATCATTTCATCATGTCTCAGAAAACTTTCCCTGTTTACAGGGATGTTTCTATACTCCGAACACTCCCTATCTATATCAATCATATAAGTAGTGCGACCTTTAGAGTCTTATTTATACCGTTAGTTCCTTGATTCATTCTTCCGGTAGAGTGACTATGTTCTTTCATTGTCACTGTTTTCCTTTATAGATCTCTTCTCTGTCATTCTCTTTATCTTTCTCTTTCTTAGTGACTTTAGAAATATACAATTCATATTATCATAATTGCGCCTCGCGCTCTGTTACCTCAAAGTAATTTCAAATGGAGTCATCTTAGCTTGACTAAATATCTCAATATCTCCTATAGGTTTCTGAACTTCTTTTATCTAACAGTTCTTACAACTCCTTTTTCAATTCCTAAAGATCCATAAAGTTCATTCGACAATGAGACTTCGAAATTGACTGTGTATCTAGTGCCAAACCTATAATGAATTCCAACTCTCTCTCCAGTGGCAGCCCCAGTAGTTCCTCAAGAAACATCCGAAAACTTGCATACCACAGATATGTCCTGAATACTTGGACATTCTCAGCTAGTGTCAGAGATGAATGCAATATAACTTTCACATCAACATGTTCATCAAAAACTTTCATTAATAGTCAAAATCATACACTTCGTTCCTTAACTGCAAAACATACATTAAACTTACTAGGTAAGAAGAAGGTTACAGTCTTAGAGTAGCAGTCTAAACTTACACGGTTGGTGGCTAGCCAATCCATACTCAAAATTACATCAAAACCATACATGTTCAACAAAATTAGATCTGCTAATATGGTCCTATATGCTACCTTGATTTCACAATTCCTACACACCATATCAGTCCAAGGTAAAGGCTCTCCCATGAGTGACAAGCTTCTTACCCTTCTCAACTGCGGTAGCCCGTCTCTGTGGGTTCTGTCTCTGGGGAGCTTGCCTCTCAGGTTGTCGTGGTGGTTCTGGGGGTTGTGGGAACTCATTCAGTGGACAATCTTTAATCATGTGCCCCTTCTGTCCACACCTAAAGCAACTCCCGATGGACCAGTGACATGTAATTCTATGAAATTTACCGCATCTAGTGCAAAACCTGTCATACCGTTGGAAGCCTCTGGTAGTCTGTGGAGTAGGTACAGGAACTGTGGGCCTATCAATCCTAGCCTGAGACTCATCTGTCCTCTGTCTCTTAGGTTGACCCCTCTGAAGGTCCTGTCTCACAGACTCCGTTCGCTTACTCTTATCCCTGTTCTTTCTCTTAAATGTTGGAGGCTTCATTTTCGGGAAATTCCTCTTTCTACCGACATTCCTCTCCTCCCTTCGGGTCTGTACAAGAGGCTAAGGCGCCATAGGTACTGGAGGAACTTGTAGAGGAGGAGGTGGTGGTGCTTGTAGAGGAATCGACACTGGAGAAGAAAATGGTGTCGTGCCAACTGAATCAGAAACGTTTGTCCCTAGATGTTGGACAACCATGGCAGCTATCGATTCCAAACCTCGCTCGAGGTGCTGCTCCAACCGCTGTTCAAATTGAGCCATACGTGTATTGAGGTCCTCTAAGTGCGGTGGAGGAGGTGGAGGTGGCTGAGCCTGCCTCCGAAGACGTCCGCGTCTTCCACTCATCGTGCAGTGATCTAATACCTGCGCGTAATTCCAAAGATCAAATCTTACATTCATTAGGTATACATTACCTACTACCAGACAAGCACAGACATTTGGGATGTAATTTAATCCTTATTTTTGACACTGACAGTACTAGACAACCTTGGCTCTGATACCACTTAAACTGTAACGACCCTTGACCCTTAAAACTCGAGATAAATTTTTTTTTTGAATTTAATTCACCCACTTATTCCCCAATTCACTTAGGTTGTATTCCTGTACAGTGTCGAAACATTTTCCTAATTCTTTTCTCGTGACTTATAATTGATTTTCATATTTTAACTTATATTGCCGATAGAAATTTCGGCAGCATAACAGCTTATATATAAGCCTACCCACCTGCAAATCAATTGTATTCCACAATCCTAGATATCCACAACTACCAAGCATACTTTCCAAATCCATCTCTACCACACAATGCATCTATTTCGATTTAATACTAGTAATCTCGAAATATAATCCCAAGGTAGTAATGTTTACATCGTTCCTTACAAAATTACATCCCAACTGATAATTCCAATATATGTCTGTGCATACAATTATGTCTGGTACAAGAATGTAAATGTATACCTTTCGCGTGTACAAAGTAGCTTAGGGTAGTTCTTCCCAGCAGCTTACGTCGTGTACTCGGCAGATAGCGTCTATAGATTCACTGCAAATGATCTGAAGGTAGAGGGGTGAGCTTTTGGGGAAAAGCCCAGTAAGAGAATATTCTTAAAGCAGTTCTAATATATAAAAGCATTTGAAATTGTTCATAAAACGAAACTTAATGCAATACATAAACTTTCATTTCATGCGTACGCGTCATAAAGCATGCGAATATTTAAAACAAAACACATACTTAACCATTTTGCAACTTTTCATAAACCTTTCATGAACATTTCATAAATCTTTTCGTAAACGTTTCATGAATAATTCATAGTCATTTCGTAAACATTTCATGCATATTTCATAATCATTTCATAAGCATTTCATGAATATTTCATAATCATTTCGTAACATCTCATGCATGTTTCATAATCATTTCATAAAACTCTCATGCATATTTCGTAATCATTTCATAAACATCTCATCATAGTCGATTTTATAATTAAAATCGAGGAGATTAGGCTATAACTAAGTCATGCGATACGTGTCATTCTCCATTGGAGAGTCATCATACCTATGGCCATGGTAAGGGGGCTGTAGAATGGATCAGATTCGTACAGCAATAATAATTATATATAGGGGTAGTATCTTCTTATTTCTTATCATATACTAGCACATAGCTAGGGCACGGGCACCTGTGGCACTCACCATGAGGGGAACATTCATCCGTGCTGCGCGGGCAAGAGATACTACCAAAATATTATCGTAAACCACCAGTAACACGACATCTTCCACAAAGGTTGAGTCAAGTGCTAAAGGGGCCAACGTACCGGCACCCCAAGTGGTGGAGCCGGAACACCACGAGAAGTAGCCAAGCATGAAGCCTAAGTCTCAAAACATATTTTCCTTTTTCGTAAATACTTTTGAAAACGTCAAAAGTTCCATTTCAAAGCGTAAATATGAGTTTTCAAGCCATCATAAAACTTTCAAGTATTTTCATAATTCGAAAGTTTATTTCATAAACATAGATGTTCTAGCGAACATTTTGTAAAACGAAATCATGTTTTGTAAACAGTTTCGCAAGTATGGACGCATTGATAAATCATTTTAAGTCATATGCTCTTTCATAAACTCATTTATCAGAGAAACATGAATGCAATATCAGAACTAAGTTAAGTAATACCCCTTACCTCGATTTATCGGGTATCTCGAATTCGAACGGTAACGTCTCCTAGTACCTCCTTTAATCCTTTCTACGATTCACCTACACCGGAATCGTTTACTTAGCATCTTATCCACACGAATTGTCCGAATTGCGTTAAAATTGTAACCTAGCGTCATTACTGCGTGTGTACGTATTATTGTATATCCTTAGGCCAACACGCACGTTTATATATTTCTTCACTATTGATATATTTGCTCCTACAAGTATTACCGTATACCTTTATTACATACATCCACAAGTATACACGCATAAAAATACATATATATATATACACTCCTATATGTATTTATATAAATATACTTTTATTGTTTTTATGTTTCCTATCTCATATATATACATTCTTTGTGTATATACATATACTTGCACACATTCACCTTTCATACCCCTACAAGTATATGCACCTAAATAAATAACTATATCTATCTATATATATATATTATCATTGTTTTCCATTTTTCCTTATCACATATGCATATACACATTTTTTTGTACAAATACTAGCATACCTAATTTATTATATAGACTTATTTGTACATGTACCTAAATAAATAAATATTCATTATATATATTTCTACTTCTCATCTTTCCAATTTTTGTCAAATTAACCTACACTAAACATGCTTGTATTTCAATTAATTCCTACAACATCATGCTTCCGTAATACAATTATACATATATTAAAGTAAATAAAATTTGGGTTTTTTACCTAGGAATTAACTGGTGCAAAGATGGAGAATATCGACTGGGTATATTTTTTTTTTCTGGTATACTGCCACTGTAGATGTACTGTGGCGTCGGAACAGGGTGACCGGACGAGTAGTACAGGCGATGGGAGGTTAACGGGCTCGGGTTCAGTGGAAGGTCGGCGTCGGTCTTCTCCGTTGTCGCAGAACACGAAACAGAGGAAAATCCCTTTGTTTTCGTTTTGTTTCCAGGTGATGAAGAGGGAAAAAAAAGGGAATGGTGGCCGGCAGTCGGAGGGGAAGGAAGTTCGGAGTCCGGGCAATGCAAGGCTGCCGACAATCTTCTGGTTCAGTCGCCGGCGAGCGAAAAAGGGAGAGAGGAAGGCTCGGGTTTGGCGAACAGCAAGGGGAAGAGAAAAAGAGGCCGATCGTTGCTGGCTTGGGCCCGGTTCCGTCTACCGGTGAGGGAAGCCGCCGGTCCAGGGGAGCTCCCAACGCCGGGGAGGCCGTCGGTGATGAAACGAAAAACAGGAGGCAACACGGGGAGGGGTTTTCGGGTTTCTCGATTTTCAGTCGGGATACGGTTGTCGGTTTGGTCGTCGGTGAGGGGATGGATCGTCGGCGTGAAAGAGGCGTGGCCGGCAGTGGGATGAACGGCGGGAGGGGGTTGCCGGCGGTGGGAATTTCGGTAGAGAAACAGTTGGGGGGGGGGTTTTCTATTTGGGATCGCGTGACAATCGCGCGATCCCCTTTTTTTTTTCTTTTTTTTTGGTTTAGTTTTTCGTTTTTTTTTCTTTTTTTTATTAATTTTTATTTTTATTTTTTTTTTTTTATTTTTATCATATATATTATTTATATATATCTATTTATATTTATATTTATATATATATATTTTATATTTTTATTGTATATGTTATATTTGTATTTTTATATATATATATATATGTATATTTTTAATTATATTTTCATTCTTGGAAAATTACATCTATATATATATATTTTTTTGTTTAATCTAAAAACAGAAAATTTGCGGTGTTTACAGATTTTTACTTATATGTGTTTACAAATTTTGAATGATGTTGTTGCCGAGTACAAAAAATTGAGCTTCAAGTCAAGTATGAAAATCAAGCTCGATAAACAATCCTACTCGAGCTAACTCGAGTAGCTCGATTTTTATCTCGAATCGCTCTTGTGCTAAAAAAAGTAAAATTCGGTCGAGGTTGAGCTAAGTTTTAAGTAGCAAGTTCATAGTCGAGCTCGAACTCAAGCTTCTCACTTTATCGGCTCAGTTGAACTACACCCTTAGATGTAGATATTCTGTCGAACATGTAAATTATGTGCCTTTATATTATATTATTTTTATTATCTCACATGTTATTTAAAAGAATAAATAAAAAGATTTAAAAAATCTAAAAAATTATTAATGGTTGTGCTTGGTACAACCCGACACGAAAATGATGTCGTATCTGGACTAGCATGATCCAAGGGTTATGGACCATGTTCTGTGCTTATACCTATCTGTGGGTTGAGTAGATAAAAAGGCTATTACAAGATTATATAGAAGCTTGGGCCCAACCTAGTTCGATTATTCAGGCTTGATTTTCAGCCCAAGCTTTTTTTTTTTTTTTTACATGTATTGATAAGAGCCTAGGGTTAGCCTGGCCGAACCAATTTTTTCAATTTTCTTCTATATCACGTAATTATCTTCTATTTAAAATTCATTTGTGAACAACTTGCACAATTGTGGCCAAATGATAAGATGGACAACCATGAAATTAAAAATGCAATTTGTAAGGCAAAGGAAGGAATGAGAGCAAGGTATAATAGACATAATGTAAGTGAAATCGCTTTTTTGTTTTTTTTTTTCCCTTGTGTTAGATTATATACTTTATTTATTGGTCTGTCTATGTCTTCAAATCAATTGCTAAGTCTTTTGTAGATTGGATGCAATCCATCTTGACAATTTTTATATACTTACTGATTTAAAGCTTCCTTAGTTTTGTCAACCAAAATTTTTTCCTATCCAAACATTCATAACAACTGCATAACAACCTAGCTTATGTTTGTGATTGTTCTTAGGGTTTCAAAGGAACTAGTATTTTGTGGATGCTAAGTGTTATATCAAAAATTGAACCAGGCCAAGCTTAGGTTTCAAATGACAAAACCAAGGCCTTACTCAATTTTTCATCTCAAATATAATTTTAAAGATATTTAAGTAATATACATAAACTTATTTATTGGACTTAATATTTTTGTCTAAATACTCCTAAAAATCAAATGGACTCTCGGGTTAAAATGGATTGCTTGATCCATGAACAAGTCTAGTCGTGTTAAGCCATTTCTTGAAGCTTTGTGGGTCGTGTGAGCAAGATCCATTAAAAATAGTGTTGAACCAGCTCTATCTATTAACACAGAGATAGACACACACACATATATACATATATTAGAAGGTACATAACAGATATGGTAAGGATGCCTATATGGACATTCACTTTGAATGACATTGTAAACCCCACAAATTTTCTACGTTAATTTAATTATATAAAATAAAAAAATGGAAATAATATATATTAATAGAAGTGTGAATATTCGTTGTAGGGCTCGCGGACTATAGGAACCGAGAAATCCGTGAAGGACTGGGAAACTCGAAGATACAAGGAGTGATAAGGCGAATGCAAGTAAGGAAGGATTAGAAAATTTTAATTTGTTATTCGAAAATTATTGATGTAAACACTTGTATCGAGAGCTTATGAAGAATGATGGAATCCCGATACTATTTTATTTTCAGAATAAGGAAAATCTCATGAGAGGCATGATATTATGTCTTGGATAAATTATACAAGGAAAATGTATTTGTGCAGAGACATACATAAGTGAAAATGTATATATATATATATATATATATATATATATATATATATATATATATATATATATATGTGTGAGTGTGTGTGTGTGTGTGTGTGTGTGTGTGTGTGTGTGTGTGTGTGTGTGTGTGTGTATACATACATACTAGACAATTTAAAATGGAAAAATGATGATATACATATATATATGACAAATATATATATATATATATATGTATTGTAAGGTATAATGTATAAGATATTTAAAATAAAATGGAAACAAAAAAAATATATAATAGTAGTAATAATAATAACAATACAAATACATAACAAATAATACTTACATACTAATATAATATATATATATATATATATACATATATATATATATATATATTAAACTAATATATATATATATATATATATATATATATTATGGCATGTACGGAATTGCCTTAGAAAAGCCAATTCCGTCTACCACTGTTGCAATTGGAAATAAAAAAAACAGTGTTGGGCGGGAACCGAAAGGAGAAGAGAAGAGGAAGTAAAAGGGAAGAGGAAGGAGAAGAAAAGAGGAAGGAAAGGAAGAGAGGCCTGCCGGGGAAGAAGAAAAGGAAAGGAAAGAAAAGAAAGGAAGTTGGTACTGGCCGAGGAAGAAAGAAAGGAAACTAGGAAAGAAGAGGAAGCTGTCCTGCCGGGGAAGAAGAAAAGGAAAGGAAAGAAAGGAAAGGGAAGTTGTCCAGCCGAGGAAGGAAGAAAGAAAGGAAGACAAGAAAATAGAGGGACTACAGGCCGAGGAAGAGAGGAGAAGAAAAAGGGAAAGGAAGGGAGGAGAGGATTGATCGAGAGAGCTGAACCGAGAGTGTGTAGGGGAGTTGCTGCAGGAGGTGAGACCGAGAGAAGGAGAAGAAATTGCAGCAGAGCAAACCGAGGAAGGAGACCAATTTGGAGCTGGAACCGTGAGCTGGAGGAAGGGGCTGGAACAGAGGCAAGAGAGAAGAAAAGAAATAGAATCGGGACTGGGAATTGGAGATGGAAATCGAGAGGCAGGGGATAGGGATAGCAGAACCGAAGGGAAGAAGACTGCAATGGAGGCTGTAACCGAGAAGTGAATAGGAGAAATTGTGAGGGAGAAAGGGGTGATCAGCTGAGGAAGAAAAAGAAGAAGAAGGGCTAACCGAGAGGGAAGAGGAGAAAAGAAAAAAAAAAGAGAAAAGAAAAGAAGAAAAAGAAAATAGAAAAGGTAAATGATATATTTATGTATTTGTGTATGTTTAATATACATATACATTTAGATTGAACTAGAAGCATGTTTAGTGTGGATTTAAATTGGCAAAAATGGAAAGATGAGGAAAAAAAGGGGAAAACAATATTAATGTATATATATATACATGTATAGGAGTGTATATATATATATATATATATATATATATATATATATATATATATATATACATGTATATTTATTTATTTAGGTATATGTACATATAGGTGTATATAATGAATTAGGCATGCTAGTATTTGTACAAAAATATGTATGCAAATGTGATAAGGAAAAAAATGGAGAAACAATGATATATATATATATATATATATATATATATATTTATATATATATATGAGATAGGGAAATATGAAAAGCAAATAAAAGCATATATGGGTATATACAAAGAATGTATATATGTGAGATAGGAGAAACATGAAAACAATAAAAGTATACATATATATATATATAAATATATATTTATGCGTGTATACATGAGGATGTATATAATAAAGGTATATGTTAATACTTGTAGGAGCAAATATATAAATAGTGAAGAAATTTATAAACATGCGTGTTGGCCGAAGGATATACAATAATACGTACACACGCAGTAGCAACGATAAATTACGATTTTAACGCAATTCGCATGAATAAGGTGTTAAGTTTACAATTTCGATGTAGGTGATTGTAGAAGGGATTAAAGGAGGTACTAGGAGGCATCACCGTTCGAATTCAAGATACCCGATAAATCGAGGTAAGGGGTATTATTTAACTTAGTTCTGATAATGCATCATTGTTTCACTTATAATAATTTTATGAAAGAGCATATAATTTGAAGTGATTTATCAATGCTTTTATACTTGTGAAACTATTTACGATGCATTGTTTAATTTATTGAAATATTTCCCGAGTATTTTCCATATTGTGAAATGAATTTCCTAAGGTATGAAGTGTATGGATGTTTTACATTTATTTATGTTTTTATATCCATACTGTTAAAGAAACTTCGACAATTTGAAAAGTATTTAACAAAAGAAATTATTTTCGAAAGGGGATTATGGGGGCCACCTCTTGAGTCCTACGGGAACAAAGTGCCACACAGTCTTTCGATTTTATGAAAGAGTATTCAGATTTCAAGAAAATTCGATGTTATTATTCGATATGAGTTTATGAATTATAAAACCCAAGAAAGATTTTGGAAACTCTGTTTTGAGACTATAGGCTTCATGCATGGTTATTACTTGTGGTGTTCCGGCTACACCACTTGGGGTGCCGGTACGTTGGCCCCTTTAGCACTTGACTCAACCTGTGTGGAAGATGTCGTGCTACTGGTGGTATAAGATGATGTTTGGTAGTATCTCGTGCCCGCGCAACACGGATGAATGTTCCCCGCACGGTGAGTGCCACAGGTGCCCGTGCCCTTGCTATGTGCTAGTATATGATAAGAAATAAGAAGATACTACCCCTATTTATAATTATTATTGCTGTACGAATCTGATCCATTCTACAGCCCCCCTTACCATGGCCATAGGTATGTGACTCTCCAATGGAGAATGACACGTATCGCATGACTTAGTTATAGCCTAGTCTCCTCGATTTGACTATGAAAAATCGACTATGATGAATGACTATGTGTTTTCATGATTACGAAATATTCATAAAATGTTTATGAATGATTATGAATTATTCATGAAATGTTTACGAAATGATTATGAATTATACATGAAATATTTACGAAATGATTATGAAATATGCATGAAATGTTTACGAAATGACTATGAAATATTCTTGAAACGTTTACGAAATGATTTATAAAATGTTTATGAAAGGTTTATGAAAAGTTGCAAAACGGTTAAGTATGTGATTTGTTTTAAATACACGCATGCTTTATGACGATTACGCATGAAATGGAAGTTTATGTATTGCATTAAGTTTCGTTTTATGAACAATCTCAAATGCTTTTATATATTAGAACTGTTTTAAGAATATTATCTTACTGGGCTTTTCCCCAAAAGCTCACCTCTCTACCTTCAGATCATTTGCAGTGAATCTATAGACGCTACCTGCCGCGTACACGACGTAGGCTCGTGGGAAGAGCTACCATAGGCTACTTTCTTGTACACGCAAAAAGGTATACATTTACATTCCTGTACCAGACATATCTGTACGCACAGACACGTATATTGAAAATATTTAGTTGGGATGTAATTTGTAAGGAAATGATGTAAAGAATATGATTCTTGGGATTAGATTGTAAGATGATTGTATTAATCGATATCGATATATTGAGTTGCAAAAGTGGATTGGGAAAGTATGCTTGGTAGTTGTAGATATCTAGGATTGTTGGAAAGCATGCTTGGTAGTTGTGGATATCTAGGATTGTTGAAAAACAACGGAATTGCAGATGGGTAGGCTCATATATAAGTCGTTATGCTGCCGAAATTTTCATCGGCCATATAAGCTAAAACATGAAAATTAATTATAAATACGAGTAAAGAATTAAGAAAAGTGTTTTGTCACTGCACAGGAATACAACCTAAGTGAATAAGGGAATAAATGGTAAAATAAATTAAAAAAAATTTATCCCGATTTTCAAAGGTCAAGGGTCGTTACAGACATGTAAGCATCCACTAACTGCATATTGATCTAAGTGAAAAAGAAATAATATATACTAAACTTCTCCACTTTTCTTGTTTCCTAATATTTCTCTACTCTCTAAAATTTCTCAATCTTTACAAAAAATTATCTTAAAATAATTTTAACTACTATCTAATCAAAAATATTTAAAAATATAATTTTAATATTATCTATTTAGAAAACTAAATAAAATATTAATTGATGTCTATTTAAATTATTGAATAAATAATTTTAATTTTAATTTTAATTTAATTAAAAAATATTTTATTAACTAAATTGAAAAGAATAAAAGTAAACTATCAATATTATGTATATTATTTAAATATATTTAAAATTATTATTTTTTCAAGAAATAAGATTTATTTATAAAACATATAAATTTACATCTAATATCTTGTATAAATATATAAAAGCCAAATGTTTTAGTTAAAAGTAAAATATGTGTCACGACCCAAACTACCCAAAAATCAGAGTTAATTTTTCGCGTTTTGTTTATTTACTTAAATTCTTACCTGTCCTCGAATCGTGACCACACTCCACTAATAATTGGGCTGTGCGTCAATGCCAGTCCCACCATTCAATTACCATCTAACTTATTTCTTCTCCAGTCATTTGTAATTGTTTACATTATTTATACATCCCCTAAAGTTACTTACAAACATGTTACTGTGCTATGCTTATGTAGATACAATATGTACAAGTGTATATACCTTAAGTGATGGGCAGCAGCGGATATCCGGAATGCAGTACTGAGTCGTCTCAACGTCTATTGGAGATTATCTGTGGGAGAAAATGAAAGGGGTGAGCACATCAAGCTCAGTAAGGCAATCCTACGAACAAGTAGGTAACCATACTACCTACATGAACGTGGTGCCATGCATAAACCACCCTTTCTCCACACATTTTAAAACAGATGATATGAGTTATGATGTTATGTAAATCAAGTTTGCACGGAAAATTCAACATGCAATTATTTCAAATCATTTCTTTCTCATTTAAAAATTCCACAATAAAGTCAGGACTCGACCCCTCCTTCGGGTGATCCTGACTCACACAAAACCATGAAAATCGGTTTACATCACACATGGGTTTAAAAAGCATGGAAATAGCATCATGCACATTTAATTTAAAACCCAGTTTGATCTCATCAAAATCGTCGACATGCGAGACTAGGCAACATCTGTATATCGGCAATAACCAGGACTATGGCCATATGTGTCCTCGGGAGTTCCTCAGCTACACGGATCCTAGTGTGCGGGTTCTCACCATGATCGGGAACCGTCCGGTAGGTGGGTCACTCCATCTCGTCGGTCTTATCCGATCCCATGCATCCGAAGATGCCAACGTATCACAAAGATACCACACGGTACATCGTACTCCATGCTACTTACACGGTACATCGTACTCCGTGGACCCCCAGCCTTTTCCCTCTTTCGGGCTCATCAGCTGGACCTCCAACCCTTATCCCTTTTTCGGGCTCATCAGGTTGTTTTAACATTAAACCGTATTGCCATGTCTCAAAACGCACGTGCGAGCCTATTTAATCGGTGACACACAGTCTACCCGATGCTTCAAGCACGGCTCATCGCATGTTCTCATAAAATCAGTGCGAGCAATGCTCAGCACTCTCATCAAATCAAGTAAAACTAGTGCGAGCTAGACTCTAGCACTCTGTCTCAAAAATCATATAAAAATATGGTGCGAGTTAGACTCTAGCACCCTGTCACGAAAATCGTATATATATATATATATATAAAATCTGGTGCGAGTTGGACTTCAGCACCTATGCATGTAAAACTCTAGTGCGAGCTCTCGCTCCAGCACTAATGCATGCATCACACAAATCAAAATATCGTGCGAGCTGAGCTCTAGCACATCACATGTCAATAAAAATACGTAGGTGGCTCTGTTTCCTTAAAACAGTTTTTCAAAACAATTATATCGTTGAAAGTATGCAATGCTGTGCATTTTCTTTCAAGGTTAGCCAGCCTACTCATGCATGCATTAAAATGTCTCCAGAACGAGCAGAAACCTCTTGTTCTTGCTCCTCCCAAATTTTTCCTAAGTTTGTAAATTTTACCCTTAACAAGGGTATTTTGGTAATTTACCTATTCGGGGCACTAAAATTATTATTTGACCTCTAGACCCTTCGGATAATTTTTAAAGACTGCAAATGAACTTAAAATTTCTTACAAGTTACCTCTAGCAGTCCGCAGAATTCCCTTACCTTATTTTTCTGTAGAGTCTGACCTTTTCTTTTCCACTGTTGTCTCGTCGCGCAGTCCGATATGCTCCCAATCAAATGCCCGAAACTGCGTATCAATATTCCTCAGGTCAGATATCATACAATTTAATTGTATTTCCTATTTCCTGGGCTTAATTTAAATCATTGGGCCCATTTACCCCTATTGAGCCCGATTGCACCTTAATGGGCCTTAATCGGCCTTAAGCCCGTTTTTCACTTAATTTTTCACATTATCGAGGCCTATTGGGCTCATTGGGCCCACCAATAATTTATTGAGCCTCGTTCTAACCCTCGAATATCTCAATTTAGTATTTAGGAAAATTTATCTAAATTTCCAGAATTTAATTCAATTTATGCGGAAATTAAATTCATATCACGCATAACGATGTAAATTGTCATAAATAATGGTTACTTACCCAAGATTCCATGTTAGTACGTAAATTGAAGCTGTCTCGAGCTCTCTTTGGATGCCAATTGTCGAGCTACACAATTTCATAATTTTTTGGGTAAATTTTCAGTCGAAAATTAATTAAATAAAATATTCCAAAATTTAAATCGGTCAATTTCGATCGCTTACCGACTTACCCGAAGCTCGATTGCATCACTGGAATTTTTCCCAATTTTTTCTCTTTTTGTTTTTCCCTTTTTCTTCCTTTTTTCCTTCTCTTTTGGCTGAACCGGTTCAGTCCGGTTCGGACTGGTTCAGACCGCCGGTTCACCTCGGTTCACTCCGGTTCACCGCCTTGCCGGCCGGTTCTCTGTCGGCTTCCACCGCCAGTGGCTCCGCAAGGTTGTCCGCAGCACGAATCTACCCTTGGTTTGGGTCGAGGTCGCCGGAACGCCGCCGGTCCGGCTCTTCTCCCTCGACCGTCAGAACCCATTTCTTTCTCTTCGTCGTCGCCGGCGATTCCGGCCGTTTCATCGGTTGCTACTGGTGCAGAAAGAACCACTGTCGCCTGGGCTTTCAAAATCGGGCCTTAGTTCCGCCCGAATCGCCGCCGTTCGCCCCGGTGACCATTTCTTTCCCGCGGCCTTCTCCTCCGTTTTTCGGCGTCCTTCGACCTCCTTACGACGAGTCTCTGGTGTCCTGAAGCTCGTCGACCTCTCCTCTTCCTTCTCGACACTTCATCGGGGGTCGTCGGTCGCCGGTGGCACGTCAGCCTTCCTCGGTTGCTCGGCTTCTGTTTCGTCTGTTTCATTTCCACGCCTCATTTCGTTTTCGTTTCAGTTTCCTTTTTTTTCTTTTTTTTTCTTTTTTTTCTTTTTTTTCTTTTTTTCTCTCTTCTTTCTTTTTTTTATTTTATTAATTATTTTTATTATTATTTTAATCATTAGAATACATTAAAATACCCAAAATATCTACCAAAAATTATTATTTTATTCTAAATTAATTAATCTAATTTTATTTAATTTATTTATTATATTTTAACCCTTTTTCGGGTATAATTTCTCTGTATTTTCGGGATATTGTCCCGAATGACTTTTCAGTATATTTTTTGATTATTTTCGGGATTATTTTTCCGAACTAAAAATTCCGATTAATCCCGATTAATTGCCATAAATTGATATCTTGATCAATTTAATCCAGAATAAATTTATTTCACCTTTATTGACTAAAATTCCTCAATCCATTATTTTAAATTAAATTTTTCTTCTCGAATTTATACTGACTTTCGGTCTTTTGACCATTTTGCCCTTGCACGTGTTCGGGATTAATTTAACCCGACTTTCCTTCACGAATACTCATTCATTTCGTATTTTAATTAAATTCAGGTCTTACAACTCTCCCTCACTTAAGGAATTTGGTCCTCCAAATTAGAACCAATTCATATGAGTCCATAGACTACTCCGGGTACATCAATCGTATCATACTTCTTTAATTCTCATGTGACCTTTTTTCGGAGTGTAACACTACCAAAGGACTTTAATTAGGGAGATCGTCTTAAACCTCAATACTTTCTCTTTCCTGTTTAATGCCCAAATCAACTTCTTCAATATACTTATATTTGCATTAAGCTGAACTGTTGGATCTCATATCCCATCACCTATGCTGGATCTGGATAGTATTTTCGAAGCATCAAAAGATGAGACACATTGTGGATGCCTGCTTATTCAAGTGATAACGCCAACCTACAGGTCTTATCTCCCACTTGTCCAATCTCTCAAAATATTCCATCCAGTGCAACTCAATTTACCTTCTTCCAAAAGCTCGCTATGTCCTTATTCTCTTAGGACAAGAAACATTTCAACCATACTAATTCACCCTCGGTGAATTCCAATACTTTTCTATCTGCTCTGAGGTGTTCTTAATCTCTCATCCTTAACTAAACATCCTCAGAGACTTATTATCCAAAGTCGGAAATAATTCTATCTGTCACCCACTTTTTCTTATCCAATTTGGGGAACAACCCCTACAGCCATATACTGCCTCATATCTTGTTATCCCGATACTCAAGTGACAACTGTCACTATTGACGAATTCGATTTGTAATAACTAATCATTCCAGGAGCATAAAAAATCAAGGGCACACGCTTTCATCGGATCCTCCAGAACCTGTACAGTCCTCTCTGACTTACCATCTATCTGAGGACGGAAAGCTGTGCTAATACTCAATCGGGTTCCCATAACTTCCTAAAAATATCCAAAGAGGTGGGAAGTGAAACGGGAATCCCTATATGATACCATACTCACTGGAACGCTACTTAATGTTCCACAATCTTCCTTACACATAAATCCTCATATACACTCTGAGTATTTGGGGATTCCATAACCAGAAGGTGGGTAGACTTAGTCACTCTATCGACTATCATCCAAATAGCCTCGTAATTCACCTGGGTTCTCTGTAACCCATCACGACATTCATGGAGACTTGCTCTCATTTTTCGTGCCGTGTCGATATAGGTAGAGACTGCAATAACCCTGCAGACTCTTAATACTCTACCTTATTCTGTTGACATACTAGGCACTTTTCCACAATCTCTACCATGTCTCTTTTCATATCTGACCACCAATATCCTTTTCAGATATTTCAATATATTTTTATTACCTTCCGTATGCACTGTATATCCCGAAGAGTGAGCTTCTGACAATATTACTATTTCATCAACTGTGGTCATGGGGAGCACTTATACTGTCTCTGAATCTCTCTTTAAATCATTATCATACTCTGTGAACTCTGTCACTGTACCCTCTGAATCTGACCCATACTATCGACACCATGCCGATCATCATGCTAAGCCTGTCAAATCCGGGCACTCTCATCCGGTTCTAGTCTCAGGCTAGCTGTCACACAATCACTGTCATCATCAGAAGGGATCACATCACTACTGAGGCTCACAACTGCTCAAGCAGCTCACGCTCCCTGACCATCATATGTAATACCATCCCGAGGCTCTTTCTGCTCAAGGCATCAGCCATCACATTAGCCTTTCCTGGGTGGTACAATTTTCACAATCAAAATCTCTTAGAAGCTCTCACCCACTATGTATTCTCATATTCGCCTCTTTCTGTGAAAACAGATACTCGGGGCTTTTATGATCAGTGCATATCCACAATTCCTCATCGTGTACCTAGTAGTACCATATCCTCAGTACAAGTACTATCGCTGCCAACTTAAAATCATGAGTCAGATAGTTTATTTCATGATCAAGGAGTTGTCTGACTCTATAATTGACTATCTTCCCATTATACATCAATACACAGCTCCTTCATTATTTTGAGGTATCCATACTACTGAGAACCTCTTGAGTTGTTGGGTATGGTGAAATTAATCATGGTGGTCAGTTCATACTTCACTACACCGAAATTCATGTCACATCTATCATCTTATTTATCATCTCATTCAAATACCACATTTTTTTAGTTAAACGTGTCAACCAAGTAGACCATATTGAGAACTCGCAACAACCCATTTGTAAAAGTCATTTTCAATTATTGCTTACAATTTGCCCTAGACTTTAACTACACCCACATATCATCGATAATGATGATTATAGATCGGTCCAATCCTTGACTTATTTACGCATAAGCGTATAAGATCCTTCAAAATCGCTTACATTTTCAGGTACTAACCTGCGTCATTTCCTTTTCTTATCTTAACGGCTCTTATTAAATTTTACTATGTTAACCTTTATGATTTGTCGAATTTTAATATTCTTATCATCTTAGTAAAAGTATCCTAATGCTAAAGGTAGTTATTACGACGATCGATTTCACGTTATAGGTTATATATATATATATATCTAGATGCTGTCAAGTCTTCAGGCGGGGAGGTATTTTGAAATACCTTTATTAACCTTCAGACTTAACCACATTTACTTTATATACCAGTCCATGTGGTCACAATTTATATTCACTACTAATTGCTTTAATCCTAATTACTTCATATCGTAAAGATGTTCTTACCTAGCATACGCCTCTTACTCTGATACATCTTGTATTTAGGATCAAGCATCTCTCAGAGATTATCTCCTTAGTGTATCAATTATAACGAAACTCTTGTCATTATTCGTTCCATGAGTATAATCCTTTAATTTCAACTGTTGCACCCCTTTTTATCACTTGTCAACACTTACAGTATACTTTTCAGTGATGTTTTCACCCCTGTTTTCAACTTAAAATCTCTATATCCATATTCCGTTAATTAATCCTCCTCTATTGGGGTATTCATTTATCAGTATTGTGCCCAATGATGTAGGCATTCATGTCTTTTACTCACTTATATACTAATGAAGGCGGTATGAATAAATGTGTGGCACCAGGGTCAATGAACATATGTACTTCATTATTCATAACAAGTGTGGTATCTTACACCACATCTATAAAACATCAATAGTGTCCTGGTCCAAGACATCCTCTCGCCTTCGTCCAACAGCCTACTTTCCTTTTTCTTTTCGGCTATGGCCTGCCTTTTCGTTGCAGCTATACCAATGAAGTTTTTCTCTGTCTCTTTACTTTTCTGGGGGGCGATCTCGCCCAACTCTGTGCGATCAAAATCAATGGTCCGTCTTACCACACTTAACGACCATTTTCATCAATACAGTGTAGGTATAGACCCTCCTTCCGTGGTATCTACCACACATCCCACACTGCTTCCAGTGCTTACACTGCTACACTGCTTCGTAGCAGGTCGGGGTCCTCCAATTACAATGCCCCCCAAGAGTGCCAAAATCGGATGCACTGGGGCCTTACCAATTATCTTACTCCATGACTCGTCAAATTAAATCTTTTACCAATTTTCATTTTCCCATTTTAACATCTCTATCATTTCTCGATTCTCTTTTCTGTCTCTATTTCAGCCCTCACTACCTTTTCCAATCTCAGAGGCGTGCAATTCATGTTCTTATTTCACCCACTGTAAATCTGCGCACTGCCTCGGTATAGGTAATATCTCACAGGCCAATCGGACTCTAATTAAAAAGTTGAGCCATTTCATGAACTTTTAGACATCTCTACTGTCACTTGTTCATAGTGTCGAGGTAATATCTGCCCAAGAATATAACCGAGTTTCATACTCATAAATAAATCAAATCCTCTGGGTCAGAGTAAAGACTTTTATCTATCATTTCTTTTAAACAATGTCCAGGATATTCTATCACCGAAATACATTCATAAACATTTCTCATCTTAGTTCTGGATGTTTAACACTTAAGATGGGTCGAGCGGGTTTCCACCAATGCTCCGTCTCGCCCTCAAATCCCTTGCATACTTTGAGCAATTAGCTCCCAAAATATTCTCCACACTCCGCTCCAACCTCGCGAAGCGTGTCTCAATACTATCTGATCTCTCTGTCGGACTCAGTGGGGCATGCTCAACATTAACCTCTATTTCAATCTCATCCCGATTCTCATAGGTCAACTCAGCACAACTTAGCAGACTCAGGTCTACCTCTACGACCTCTGCCTCGTGCAATATCTCATCTAACGTGACTGATATTAGGCATTCCTGCATTCTTAACCATTTCTTAGTCAAAACCCATCTCGATATACACTATTGTATCTAACCAAGCACAGTAACACGGGGATGTAATTTCTTAATTACTGACATTGACACACATCAGACCAATTGTGCTCTGATACCACCTTTATATGTCACGACCCAAACTACCCAAAAATCAGAGTTAATTTTTCGCGTTTTGTTTATTTACTTAAATTCTTACATGTCCTCGAATCGTGACCACACTCCACTAATAATTGGGCTGTGCGTCAATGTCAGTCCCACCATTACCATCTAACTTATTTCTTCTCCAGTCATTTATAATTGTTTACATTATTTATACATCCCCTAAAGTTACTTACAAACATGTTACTGTGCTATGCTTATGTAGATACAATATGTACAAGTGTATATACCTTAAGTGATGGGCAGCAGCGGATATCCGGAATGTAGTACTGAGTCGTCTCAACGTCTACTGGAGATTATCTGTGGGAGAAAATGAAAGGGGTGAGCACATCAAGCTCAGTAAGGCAATCCTACGAACAAGTAGGTAACCATACTACCTACATGAACGTGGTGCCATGCATAAACCACCCTTTCTCCACACATTTTAAAACAGATGATATGAGTTATGATGTTATGTAAATCAAGTTTGCACAAAAAATTCAACATGCAATTATTTCAAATCATTTCTTTTTCATTTAAAAATTCCACAATAAAGTCAGGACTCGACCCCTCCTTCGGGTGATCCTGACTCACACAAAACCATGAAAATCAGTTTACATCACACATGGGTTTAAAAAGCATGGAAATAGCATCATGCACATTTAATTTAAAACCCAGTTTGATCTCATCAAAATCGTCGACATGCGAGACTAGGCAACATCTGTATATCGATAATAACCAGGACTATGGCCATATGTGTCCTCGGGAGTTCCTCAGCTACACGGATCCTAGTGTGCGGGTTCTCACCATGATCGGGAACCGTCCGGGAGGTGGGTCACTCCATCTCGTCGGTCTTATCCGATCCCATGCATCCGAAGATGCCAACGTATCACAAAGATACAACATATCACAAAGATACCACACGGTACATCGTACTCCATGCTACTTGCACGGTACATTGTACTCCGTGGACCCCCAGCCTTATCCCTCTTTCGGGCTCATCAGCTGGACCTCCAACCCTTATCCCTCTTTCGGGCTCATCAGGTTGTTTTAACATTAAACCGTATTGCCATGTCTCAAAACGCACGTGCGAGCCTATTTAATCGGTGACACACAGTCTACCCGATGCTCCAAGCACGGCTTATCGCATGTTCTCATAAAATCAGTGCGAGCAATGCTCAGCACTCTCATCAAATCAAGTTAAAATAGTGCGAGCTAGGCTCTAGCACTCTGTCTCAAAAATCATATAAAAATATGGTGCGAGTTAGACTCTAGCACCCTGTCACGAAAATCGTATATATATAAAAAAATCTGGTGCGAGTTGGACTCCAGCACCTATGCATGTAAAACTCTAGTGCGAGCTCTCGCTCCAGCACTAATGCATGCATCACACAAATCAAAATATCGTGCGAGCTGAGCTCTAGCACATTACATGTCAATAAAAACACGTAGGTGGATCTGTTTCCTCAAAACAGTTTTTCAAAACAATTATATCGTTGAAAGTATGCAATGCTGTGCATTTTCTTTCAAGGTTAGCCAGCCTACTCACGCATGCATTAAAATGTCTCCAGAATGAACAGAAACCTCTTGTTCTTACTCCTCCCAAATTTTTCCTAAGTTTGTAAATTTTACCCTTAACAAGGGTATTTTGGTAATTTACCCATTCGGGGCACTAAAATTATTATTTGACCTCTAGACCCTTCGGATAATTTTTAAAGATTGCAAATGAACTTAAAATTTCGTACAAGTTACCTCTAGCAGTCCGCAGAATTCCCTTACCTTATTTTTCTGTAGAGTCTGACCTTTTCTTTTCCACTGTTGTCTCGTCGCGCAGTCCGATATGCTCCCAATCAAATGCCCGAAACTGCGTATCAATATTTCTCAGGTCAGATATCATACAATTTAATTGTATTTCCTATTTCCTGGGCTTAATTTAAATCATTGGGCTCATTTACCCCTATTGGGCCCGATTGCACCTTAATGGGCTTTAATCGGCCTTAAGCCCGTTTTCCACTTAATTTTTCACATTATCGAGGCCTATTGGGCTCATTGGGCCCACCAATAATTTATTGAGCCTCGTTCTAACCCTCGAATATCTCAATTTAGTATTTACGACAATTTATCTAAATTTCCAGAATTTAATTCAATTTATGCGAAAATTAAATTCATATCACGTATAACGATGTAAATTATCGTAAATAATGGTTACTTACCCGAGATTCCATGTTAGTACGTAAATCGAAGCTGTCTCGAGCTCTCTTTAGATGCCAATTGTCGAGCTACACAATTTCATAATTTTTTGGGTAAATTTCCAGTCGAAAATTAATTAAATAAAATATTCCAAAATTTAAATCGGTCAATTTCGATCGCTTACCGACATACCCGAAGCTCGATTGCATCACTGGAATTTTTTTTGATTTTTTCTCTTTTTCTTTTTCCCTTTTTCTTCCTTTTTTCCTTCTCTTTTGGCTGAACCGGTTCAGTCCGGTTCGGACCGGTTCAGATCGCCGGTTCACCCCGGTTCACTCCGGTTCACCGCCTTGCTGACCGGTTCTCTGCCGGCTTCCACCGCCAGTGGCTCCGTAAGGTTGTCCGCAGCACGAATCTACCCTTGGTTTGGGTCGAGGTCGCCGGAACGCCGTCGGTCCGGCTCTTCTCCCTCGACCGTCGGAACCCATTTCTTTCTCTTTGTCGTCACTGGCGATTCCCGCCGTTTCATCGACTGCTACTGGTGCAGAAAGAACCACCGTCGCCTGAGCTTTCAAAATCGGGCCTTAGTTCCGCCCGAATCGTCGCCGTTCGTCGCCGGTGACTATTTCTTTCCCGCGGCCTTCTCCTCCGTTTTTCGGCGTCCTCCGACCTCCTTACGGCGTGTCTCCGGTGTCCTGAAGCTCGTCGACCTCTCCTCTTCCTTCTCGGCACTTCGTCGGGGGTCGTCGGTCGCTGGTGGCACGTCGGCCTTCCTCGGTTGCTCGGCTTCTGTTTCGTCTGTTTCATTTCCTCGCGTCAATTCGTTTTCGTTTCAGTTTCCTTTTTTTTTCTTTTTTTCTCTCTTCTTTCTTTTTTTTATTATTTATTTTATTAATTATTTTCATTATTATTTTATTCATTAGAATACATTAAAATACCCAAAATATCTACCAAAAATTATTATTTTATTCTAAATTAATTAATCTAATTTTATTTAATTTATTTATTATATTTTAACCCTTTTTCGAGTATAATTTTTCTGTATTTTCGGGATATTGTCCCAAATGACTTTTCAGTATATTTTTCGATTATTTTCGGGATTATTTTTCCGAACTAAAAATTTTGATTAATCCCGATTAATTCCCATAAATTGATATCTTGATCAATTTAATCCAGAATAAATTTATTTCGCCTTTATTGACTAAGATTCCTCAATCCATTATTTTAAATTAAATTTTTCTTCTCGAATTTATACCGACTTTCGATCTTTTGACCATTTTGCCCTTGCACGTGTTCGGGATTAATTTAACCCGACTTTCCTTCACGAATACTCATTCATTTCGTATTTTAATTAAATTGGGGTCTTACAATATGCTACATGGATAATCTAAATATTTGACAAGTGTATTATTTTAGAATTAAAAAATAATGATCCGTTCTCAATTTGCTTAAAGGCAAGCATCTATATCATTAAAACTATAAAATAAATCAATTATCTTTTTAAATAAATTTTCTATTTCAATTTTTTTAATGTATTAACTTAAATTAATATACTACCAATTATATTTTTTAAATTTTATAAAAAAAATAGACACCTATATATATTAAAATTTAAAACATCAATTATCTTTTATCGATTTCTTTACCCATCTTTGATCATTGTACTTATTTGCAATTGCAAGAATATTTCGTTATAAAATGATTCCTCTTTCTTTTTCTGTGCAGCTGTCTACATTTTTGTGTTTACATATAATATGTAATATTTAATGTAATATAATATTAAATATCAAAACCAAAATTATTTGTGGTAAAAAATATATTATAATTTTATTTGAATAAAATATAATTTGTTTTATTTTTTGTTTCATTGTTAATTGACTCATTAATTTTTATTAGACAATTATTTTATTATTTCCAAATTATATATGAGTATTTGTATAAAAAATGAGTAATATTAAATAAAATCATCATGTATGATTAAACAAATAAATAATTATTTTAAACGTATTTTTAATAGTTTAAATCTATTCATATTTCAAGCTAATAATTTTTTATATAATTATACGCTATTTATCTATATTATAGATTTTAAAGATTTGAATATATAAATGTGTGCATAATATAAATTTACATATTATTAAATAGATAAAATTATTCGTGCATGGCACGAGTCACAAGCTAGTGTTATATATATATATATATATATATATATATATATATATATATTAAAAGATACATAATAAATCTGGTAAAAATACCTACATGAATTATTACATAGACATTCTCTTTAAATAGCCTATAAGCATCCAAATCAAATAAAAATTTTAGTACTTAAAATCCGTGGATCGCACGGAATATAAACTAGTTAAATAATGGATTGTACTATCTCAACGCGACCCATTTGACATATCTATCCCTTAGCAGATCTTAATTCAACAATATAGTAATATGTATCATTTTATTTTGATTTCTTAAGCATAAAACATGCGTAGTTTCTGTTTTAGAAAAAAAGTTTTTATAACAAAAAAATAAAATGATGCATATATCTTTAAGACTTTATACTTACTAATGTTATTACTGTTGAATTTTATGCATATATATATATTCATGTGTTGAACATAGTCGGTCTCAAGCCCAGATAAAAGAGGATGGTTAGCAGTAAGTTTGGACAACTAGCCACTTAAAACTTATCCATTTTTTATGGGATGAACTAATAAATAAAATTTGTTGGGGCATTTCCTACTCAGCGACACGTTGCATTAAGGTCGAATATAGTGAAAAATGTGCAAGGGTTGCTAGGTGGTCACCGGAAGTGACACGCCACATTGATGCGTGGATGTTGTTCCCAATAGGTAAATGTTTCCACACCATAATGAACAGAAGTGGGTAAAAAAGTTAGTCCATAATCATAAACTTAGGATAAGATCTTGAAACATATGTATGCTTAATGGTAAGTTAGTGGAGATTTGTGAGGTTATGTGTAAGAGGAGGGTTAATATCTTGAGTTTTCATAAGACCAAATGGGTTAGGGAGAAGGCTAAGGGGATAGCACCTTAGCAGTATAAGTTTTGGTATACAATGAATGATAGAGACCAAAATGGTGTAGGTATCATCATAAACAAAGAATATAAAAATGATATTGTACAAGTTAAGAGACAAAGGGATAAAATTATTTTGGTTAAGCTAGTTCTAAGAGGAGACGTTTTGAATGTTATTAGCGCATATGCACCATAGACAGGACTTGATAATGTTAGTAAAAGACAGTTCTGAGAGGTTTTAGATAAGATAGTACAAGAAATGTCTATAGGAGAGAACCTTTGCATTGGTGATGACCTTAATGGCCATGTTGGTACTAGTAGGGAGGATTTTGAGAACGTACTTGGGAGTTTTAGTTTAGGTGTAAGAAATGAAGGTGAAGATGTTATCTTAGTTTTTGTTTTATCTTATGACCTAACCCTTGCGAATACTATATTGAGGAAGAGAGAACCTCACCTTATAACCTTTAATAGTGGATCGAACGCAAATCGATAGAATTCTTTTTGATTAGGAGGAGGGATAGACACAGTTGTCTAGACTGTAAAGTTATCTTAGACTAGAGTGTTACTGTGCAACATAAACTACTAAAACTAGACCTAAAAAAATTCATAAATGACATATAGAGGAGAGCCTGAATATAATGTGGAACAAGATGACAAAACACATTTGGGAGGTGGGTAAAAAGATACTAGGAGTATCAAGCGAAAAAGAACCGACTAGAAATGATGCAACATGGTGGATGAAATCAGTTAAGGAAGCTATAAAAACTAAGAGAGATTGTTACAGGGCTTTGAAGACAAACAACATTGAAGAGAGCTTTACAAAATATAAGTTAGCTAGGAAGGAGACAAAGAAGATAGTGACAGAAGTTACAACGAAGGTTGTGAAATAAATTTATAACAAGTTGGACACAAAAGAGGGAGAAAAAGAGATATATAGATTGGCACGAGTAAGAGAGATGAAGAGTTGGGACTTAGGAGTGGTGAAATATATAAAAGATGAGCACAAAAGAACTCTAGTTAAGGACAATGATATTAATGAAAGGTGGTGTGATTATTTCAATAAGCTATTCAACGACGGATAAAGTTAAATTGTGGACAATATCTCGATAACTCTCAAGGATTTGAACCGATACTTTATACGCAGAATTAAATAGAAAGAGGTAAAAAAGGCACTGAAGTGGATAAAGATAGGGAAAGTTGTTGGGCATGATGACATTCTGTTGAAGTTTGAAAATATCTTGGAGAAGTCAGAGTTAAGTGGATGATAAATCTTTTTTAATAAAATTTGGTGCACTGACAAGATGCCTGAGAAATGGAGAAAGAGTGCGTTGGTACCCCTTTATAAGAAGAAAAGATATATTCAAAGTTGTTCCAATTATCGAGGCATAAAACTAATGATTTACATGATGAAATTATGAGAAAGAGTGATATAACGAAGATTAACAAAGACTATAGAGATATCGAATAACTAATTTGGTTCTATGCCTAACTGGTCAACTATGAAAATAATACACTTACTTAAACAAATTGTGAAGTGTTCTTAGTACAAGGGAAAGATATTCATATGGTCATTATAGACTTGAAGAAAGCATATGATATAATACCTAGAGAGGTGTTATGATGGACATTAATGAAGAAAGGAGTCCTCATGAAATATTTTAAAATAATTAAGGACATGTATGGAGATGGAAGAACACATGTGAAGACAAGTGGAGGGCAAACAAGTGAATTTCCTATCACAGTAGGACTACATCAAAGGTCGACGTTAAGTCTGTTTTTGTTCGCCATAGTAATAGACACGCTGATAAAATCCATCGAAGATAATGTACCTTGGTGTATGATGTTTGCAAATGATATTGTTTTGTGTGCTGAGACTATAGTGGAGGTTAATACTAAGTTAGAATTGTGGAGACATATGTTAGAGTTAAGAGGATTCTGATTAAGCAGAGCAAAGATTGAATACATGTAGTGTAAAATTAGTCCAAACAAAGAGGAAGATAGAACCATAATGATGCTAGATGGGGTGTGTGAACACCACAAATTTTCTACAGTTAAATTAGATTATATGAATGGGAATAATAAATTTTAATGGAAGTGTGAATATTCGTTGTAGGGATCGAGGACTATAGGAACCGAGAAGCCCGTGAACGACAGGGAACCCGAAATATAGGGAGTGACAAAGCAAATGCAAGCACAGGGGGATTGGAAAATTTTAATTTATTAGTTGAAAATTGTTGATGTAAAAACTTGTATCGGGAAGTTATGAGGAATGACAAAATCCCAATAATATTTCATTTTCGGAATAATGAAAATTTCATGGAAGGCATGAATATTGTCATTAGGTGATTTTATAAAAAAAAAAAGGAAAGAAAATGTATATATATATATATATACATAGGTATAATATATATATATATATTAGACAAATTTAAATGGATAAGTAATGATATATATATATATATAGATATATATATATATAACGAATATATATATATATATTGTAATGTATAACATACAATATATAAGAATTAATAAATGAGCACAAAACAATAAAACAAAAAAATAATACAAAAATTAAACAAAAACAAACAACTAAATATCTATCTATATATTAATATAACATATATATATATATTAATATAATATATATATATTAGGTGGTACAAAATTAGCTTTCAAAGAAAGCCAATTCCGTTTCCTGCATTTTCGAAATGCAAAGGCTGTAGTGGGGAGCGGGAAAGGGAAAAGAGGAGAAAGGAAGAAGGAGAGGACTGTACGAGAGGAAGAGAGGAGAAGAAAGAAGAAAGAAAAGAAGGAAGAAGGAAAAGAGAAAAAGAAGAGAAGAGGAGAAAGAGTTGGTCGGCTGGGGGGAGTAGAGAAAGAGAGCTGGTTCTGCCGAGGGAGAAAGAAAGCAGGGAAAGAAAAGAGGAGAAAGAGAGAGCTGGGTCGGCGAGGAAGAAGGAAAGGAAGGAAAAAAGAAGGAAGAAAGAAAGATGAGGAAAGGGGGAGAAGAAATCGAGATTGAAAAGAGGAAGAGCAGATCGAGAGGCAAGGGAGACCGACGGGAAGAAGAAGACCAAAATTGGAGCTGGAAATCGAGACTGAAAAGAGGAAGAGGAGACCGAGAGGCAGAGTAGAACTAAAGCAGAGCAGGACCGAAGCAAATTGGAGCTGGAACTGAGAAAAAAAAAAGGAAATTGAAGAGGAAGACCGAGGCTGGAAAACAGAGGCAGAATTGAAGGAGAAGAAGGCTGAAGTTAGAAGCTGACTGAGAAGGAAGAAAGGAGAAAAGAAAAAAAAAAGAGGAAGAAGAAGAAGAGAAGAAAAGCTGAAAAATTTGAAGGAAAAAAAGAGGTAATATATATATGTGTGTGTATATTTAATGTACATGTATATATATGTGTTGTATATACATAAGCATGCTAGTATAGATTAAATTAGACAAAAATGGGAGAAATGAAGAGTAGACAAAAAATATATATTTGAGATATTGAATAATGAAAATAAATAATAATATATATGTATATATATATATATATATTGGTGTGTACATACATATGGGTGTATATAAGATAAATGTGTATGTTAGTATATGTACATACCAAGAATATATACATGTGATAAGGAAAAATGAAAACAAATAATAATATATATATATATAGGAGTGTATATATATATATATATATTTATGTGTATATACATGTAGATGTATATAATAAATGTGTACGTTAATATTTGTATGTACAAAATATATAAATGGTAAAGAAATATATAAACGTGCGTGTTTTGCCCAGGTATGTACAATAATACGTGTACACGAAGTAGTAGCGAATATGTTACAATTTTAACGCAATTCGGACGGTTCACATGAATAGAGTGCTAAGTATACAATTTTGGTGTAGGTAATCGTAAAAGGAATTAAAGGAGGTACTGGGAGGCGTCATTACTTGAATTCGAGATTTCCGATAAATCAAGGTAAGGGATATTATTTAACTTAGTTCTGATAATGCATTCTTGTTTCACCGATAAATGATTTTATGAAAGAGCATATGATTTGAAATGATTTATCAATGTTTTTATACTTGTGAAACTATTTACGAAGCATGTTTTAAATTGTCGAAATATTCCCCGAGTACCTTCAATGTTGTGAATATCGACTATGATGAATGAATATGTATTTTCATGAGATATACGATAATTGGTTACGACCGATATGTTTCATGAAATGTTTATGAAATGATTATGAAATGTTCTTGAAATGTTTATGAAATGATTATGAAATGTTCATGAAATGATTATAAAATGTTTATGAAATGTTTACGAAATGTTTATGAAATGTTTTATGAAACGTTTATGAACCCGATAGTTTTAAGAACTCATTCATAAACAATGAAAAGTTGTAAAATGGTTAAGCATGTTATTTGTTTTAAAGACACTCATGCCTTATGATTTTTTATGATGATTATGCTTGAAATGACAATTTATGTATTTCATTAAAGTTTCGTTCTATGAACCATTTTCACATGCTTTTATATATCAGAATTGCTTTAAGAGTATTATTTTATTGGGCTTTTCTCCAAAAACTCACCCCTCTACCTTCAGACCATGAATCTACAGGCATTACCTGTCGCGTACACGACGTAGGCTGGTGGGAAAGAGCTACCCTAGGTTACTTTTTGTACACACAACAAGGTATACAATTACATTTCTGTACCAGACATATTTGTATACACAGACATATATTGAAAACACTTGTTGGGATGTAATTTGTAAGGAAACGATGTAAAGAATATGATTCTTAGGATTCTGTTTTAAGATGATTGGTATTAAATCGATATGGATGTATTGAGTTGTAAATGTGGATTTTGAAAATAAGCTTGGTAGTTATGGATATCTAGGATTGTTAGAAAGTATGCTTGGTAGTTGTGGATATCTAGGGTTGTCAAAATAACTGAATTGCAGGTGGGTAGGCTTATATATAAGCTGTTATGCTGTCGAAATTTCTATCGGTCATATGTCAAAGTATGGAAATTAAACATAACTACGGATAAGAATTAGGAAAAGTGTTTTGACACTGCACAAGAATACAACATAAGTGAATAAGGGAATAAGTGGGTAAATTAACTTCAAAAAAAAAAAATCTCCCGATTTTCAAGGGTCGTTACAGGGTGGCGATCCATAAGCGGGGTCATTTTAGATATTTGGGGTTGATCGTTCAGATGGATGAAAAAATTAATGGTGATGTGACCCATAGAATACAGCCTGGTTGGAGAAGTAGAGAAGCGCTACAAGTGTGTTGTGTGACAAGGAATTTCTATAGGGTTGAAAAGTAAATTTTACAGGACAGTTGTTAGACTTACATTACTCTATGACAATGAATGTTGGGCAACTAAAGGAGTGCAGATACAGAAGATGAGTGTAGCGAAAATGCAAATGTTGCGATGGATATGTGGATATACGAGAAAAAATAGAATAAAAAATGAGGACATTCGCAAAAATATTTGTGAGATCTGAGAATTTCAGACATATTTTATTGATGTAATAATAATTTGAAGTGTAATTTATTGAGCTAAGTAAATTGTGGGAATTATAATTGGAGATTTATATGTTAAGTGTGTAAAATAAGCATGAACTATGAGGACAGATCGATCTGGGAGAAGGAGAGATCGATCTGGTGAGTTATAAACGACAAGGAAGGAGAAATTTAAGGAGCAGATCGATCTGGGAGAAGGAGAGATCGATCTGATGAGTTAAAAATGACAAGGAATGAGGAATTTACGGAGCAGATCGATCTCCAATGGAAGAGGATCGATCTCCTTATGAATCTGTTTGAGAGAAGATCGATCTCATGAGGAAGAGATCGATCTCCAAATGATTCTATTTGGGAGAAGATCGATCTCCTTAGTAGCAGATCGATCTCATAAAGCCATAAAGAGATCGATCTCACCCCTCGACAGATCGATCTCCTAGGCATAAAATTGCCCAGATCGTCCCCAAATTTCAAACGCAGATCGATCTCATCAAGAGGCAGATCGATCTCCTACCTCCAGCCTATATAAGGGACCCGTGTTTTTCTCCTGCAAACTCACTTTCTCTCTCTTCCAAACCCATTTCCACAGAAAACCTAGCTTTCTCACTCATCCAAATCCCCCATTTCCGGTCGAATCAGCTGTTGTGGCAAGAAGGAAAGTTGTTCCTCATCAAAGGGAGAACAACATACTTGGAAATCGAAAGACGGATCGAATCGAGGCAAGAGATAAGCTCTCCACAAGCTTTGGGTAATTTTTAAACCTCGATCTTGATATTTGAGATGATTTTGATGTTATTGGTGGTTGTCATTGCGTTGAAATAGCTGAGAAATGATTAGGGATTGATGAAATTGCAATGTGGTTGGAGTAATGTAGATATTTGGTGATTTTGGTAATTTTGAGAATTGTGTTATAAATGGAAATATAGACAATGTGGTGAATTAGCATAGATAATTGGCATGAGAAATGTAGGACGTTGAGATATTGTGAATGAGGTTGTAGTTTAGGGTTGAGCTACGAGAATAAAGAGATTTGAGGAGTTATGAGCAATTATGCTCGATTTTGAGAATTGAGGTTTATGAGATAATTGAGTATTGATGTTTTAACATCGTTTGGACAGCTCGGGAGTTCTAGAGTGGAATGCGAGACTAGTCCGTGATACGGGGGAAACGATTGCACTATACGAGGTGCAAAGAGTTAAGGGAAATCTAAACCACTTGTGTATGTGAATTGTAAACTATTTTAGCATGAATTGTGGTTTATAAAACAAGCATGTTGGGTTTTGTGTTGAGATTAAATTTCACACGATTTTATAGCCGGTTGGAGCCCAATGTTTTTATGAGTTTATAACTGGGCTCTACGTTAAGGCAATATTGAGATTTGAGAAATGTGTGCGTGTGCTTTGCCGGTTGGAACTCGATGTTTATTACGTTTTGTGTTGAGTACAAAACGATTTCAAATGAGTTTATGAGAGAAAAACCAATACGAGTTCTACGTGAAGGCAAACTAGTCTTATGTGATAAGACTTAGGTGTGTAGTTGTGAGTACACACCGGGCATTGCTCTGGTAGCATGTAAGCCCGATTTCTTCTCCGTTCTGGTAACGTTAAGAAACCCCATTGGTGGCTGTGCCACGTTATACCCCCTTGGTGGCTGTGCCACGTTGAGAAACCCCATTGGTGGCTGTGCCACGTTATACCCCTTTGGTGGCTGTGCCACGTTGAGAAACCCCATTGGTGGCTGTGCCACGTTATACCCCATTGGTGGCTGTGCCACGTTATACCCCATTGGTGGCTGTGCCACGTTATACCCCAATTGGTGGCTGTGCCACGTTGAGAAACCCTATTCTGTGGCTATGCCACGCGAGAAATTAAACCAGTTGCTTTGCCACGTGTATTTTGTGGCTATGCCACGTGAGAATTTAAAATAGTGGCTATGCCACGTGTGTTTAGTGGCTGTGCCACGTGCATTACTATTTCAGTGATTTTATCACGTATTTGAGAAAGCGTTTATCGCATTGTTTTCACATGCTTTGTTATTGCTCTAGAGTGAGCCTTTTTACTTCATGTTTTTACATGATTTGAGATATGAGAATGTTGTTTTGAGTATTTTCATGCTATGGTTTTCAAATGAGTTTCACATACAAATAAACATTGTGTGATGTGCATTTTGGTTTATGAAATGAGTTCCTTACCCCCTTTACTGAGCGATTTAGAAGCTCACCCTGTTTTCCTTTCCCCCCAGAGTTCTTCAAGTGAACAAGGATCTCCCTGCGACGTACGGAGTAGTGGCTAGTGGAGGATTCGAGCTCCAGGCCACATATATTGTATCTTGAGGTATATTTTATCTTTTCATGTACCCAGACTATTAATGTAATTGCAGACACTTGATGTATAACATTATATGGGATGTATTAGGATTAATTGACTTGGAATTGAGTAAGGTGTATAATACCGTATTTATTGTATCATGATGAGATCCTGAGGCATGATAATTATGATGATGTATGACACTACACAGGAATGCACCTTTAATTGTGAATTAACGAGTAAAAAGTTTTAAATTTACCCTATTTTCCGCATTTTCGGGGCGTGACAGAGTTTTCTTGGTATCAGAGCTTAGGGTGTCTAGTACTGTCAGTGTCGGTTAAGTGAAATAGAATACATCCCAAGTGTCTGTAATAGTCTGGTCATGAACTGAAATTGAGGATTGAGATTTCAATCAATTTTGACATGTACGCGCAGGAGACGAGTTGAGATAGAGAATGAGTAAACGACGAGGTCGTTCGAGGAGGCAGGCAGAGTCCCCTCCGCCACCTGTCCCACAACCAGAGAGTCCTAACTCTCGATTTAATCGGATTGAGACCGATGTGAGGCAAGGTTTTGAGCAGATGGCAGCGTTATTCGCGCAACACTTTGGAGTTAATGCCTCGGATACTACCCATACACCACCACAAGGACCTCCCATACCCCCAGTGCCTCCCGTCACTCAGCATGAGGATAGAAGTATGGTCCGACTAAGAGATTTTCTGAAGATGAATCCACCCGCATTTAGGGGAAAGAAGGATCCTACAGCGGCTGAGGAGTGGCTGACGGAATTGAGAGTTATATTTGATTTTCTGGGGTGCACCGATGCTGAGAGGGTCAGTATGAGTGCCTATATGCTGAAGGGAAGAGCTCGAGATTGGTGGGGTACTACCCAAGATATTCTGATGTCCCGCCAAGATGTGATTGGTTGGGAAGAGTTCCAGACAGCCTTTAGGACCCAATATGTACCACGAGCCGCCCAGAGAAAGAAACAAGCTGAGTTTTTGAGTTTGGTACAGGGTGACATGTCTGTAGATGACTATGAGAGTTAATTCACAGCGCTATTGAGATATGACCCAGAGACCTTCAAGAGTGAAGAGCTCCGCACAGAGAAGTTTGTGTATGGGTTGAAGCCCGTCATCAGAGATAGATTGATAGGGCTATGTATTACTGAGTTTGGAGATGCTCTGAGACGAGCACAAGAGATTGAAAGAGGAATTGAGATGGTACAATCCCAGAATGAGCTCAGAGCAGTGAATAGAGATAAGGGCAAGAGGCCAGCACTTTTCCAAGCAGAGACTCGGAGAGGTTCCTTCAGAAGAGGAAGGATTGAGGTACAGAAGGACAGATTGGAGAGACCCAGAGCCTATCCTATTATCAAGGAGACCCCTCGATATGTCAGGCCGGAGATAAGGGTTTGTAGAGACTGTGGCCGATCGCATGAAGGAAGTTGTACTGGGTCGATCTATGGATGTTTTAGATGTGGTGACATGGGTCACAGAGTGAAGGACTGTCCCCAACCTCAGATACCACATGCTCCGGAGCCCACTAGATAACAGCCTCAGAGAGTGGATCCCCGGAGATGGGCCACTGCGGCAGAGAAAGGGAAGAAACCTGTGGCACAGGGACGTGTGTTTGCCTTGGATAAGGAGACCGCAGACACTTCGACAGAAACTATAAGAGGTACACTCTCTGTCTGTAATCATAAGGCTCATGTGTTGATTGATTCAGGATCCACGCATTCCTTTATTTCTGAGCATTTTGCATGTAGATTAAACTTGAAGTTTGAACCTCTAGAATACATACTACATGTAAATACCCCTATGCGTGAATCCCAGAGAACTGAGTTAATCTGTAGAGGATGTGAAATAAAGGTGGGAGATAGAGTGATGTTAGCAGATCTAATCATGTTGAATATACATAGGTTTGATGTAATTCTGGGGATGGATTGGTTGGCAACCAATCGAGTGAGTTTAGACTGCTACACTAAGATTGTAACTTTCTCCCTACCTGAACCTTACATTGTACAATTGAGATATTGAGAAAATGAATATGTGGAATTCTAGTAGTAATTTGAGAATTTTGATATTATTTTGGAGAATATTAAATATGATTATTCATGTGAAGGTTATGAGACACTCATCTCAGACGATGAGCGGGAACATCCGAGGATTGAGGATATACCTGTGGTGTGTGAATTTCTGGATGTTTTCCCAGATGAATTGCCAGGTTTACCACCAGAGAGAGAGCTGGAGTTTACCATTGAATTGGTACCAGATACTCAGTCGATCTCTAAACCTCCCTACAGAATGGCATTAGTGGAACTTGAGGAATTGAAGAGACAATTACATGAGTTATTGGATCAAGGGTTTATTAGACCCAGTGTTTCATCGTGGGGAGCGCCAGTACTATTTGTTAAGAAGAAGGATGGTAGTCTCAGATTATGTGTAGACTACTGATTGTTGAATAAAGCCACGGTGAAGAATAAATACCCATTGCCCAGGATTGATGATCTACTTGATCAGCTAAGAGGGGCATCAGTCTTTTCTAAGATTGACTTGAGATCGGGCTATCACTAATTGAGGATCAAGGAAGAAGATATTCCAAAGACGGCCTTCAGGACGAGGTATGGCCACTACGAATTTCTGGTGATGTCCTTTAGATTGACGAACGCCCCTGCAGCATTTATGAGATTGATGAACGAGGTGTTCAGAGACTATCTAGATAAATTTGTGATAGTCTTTATTGATGATATCCTGGTATACTCTCGGTCATATGAGGAGCATGCACAGCATTTGTGGTTAGTACTTCAGATACTCCAAGATAGGCAATTATACGGAAAGCTTAGTAAGTGTGAGTTTTGGCTGAACCGGATAGCTTTCCTTGGTCATATAGTCTCAGAGGAAGGAGTATCAGTGGACCCAAGCAAGGTGGAGGCTGTGCTTAGTTGGGAGAGACCGAGGACAGTCACTGAGGTTCGAAGCTTCCTTGGTTTGGCAGGGTATTACAAAAGATTTGTGGAAGGATTTTCAAGGATTGCCGTTCCTTTAACTAAGCTCACGCGCAAGGAGACTCCATTTATATGGACTGACCAATGTGAGCTCAGTTTTCAGGAATTAAAGAGGAGGTTGACAGCGGCACCTGTGTTAACTATTCCTGAGGGATCAGGAGGATTTTCGGTGTATAGCGATGCATCTCACCAAGGATTGGGGTGTGTGCTTATGCAGCACAGGAGAGTGGTTACATATGGATCGCGACAGCTGAAGGACCATGAGCGGAATTACCCCACGCATGATTTGGAATTAGCCGCTGTGGTATTTGCTTTGAAGATCTGGCGACACTACTTATATGGGGAAAGATTCCAGATCTTCACTGATCACAAGAGTTTGAGATATCTCTTTGATCAGAAAGAGTTAAACATGAGACAAAGGAGATGGATGGAACTTCTTAAGGATTATGACTGCGAGATTCTATATCATCCGGGTAAGGCGAATGTAGTTGCTGATGCCCTGAGCAGGAAGAGTATGATGTCTGCTATGATGATCAGGGAATGGGATTTGTTAGAGCAGTTCGTCGAACTTCGGATCAGAGTTAAAGAGGTAGAGACTGGATTTTTGGCTAGCCTACGGATAGAGCCCAGGATCATGGATCAGATTAGAACTGGGCAGCGCAGTGATCAGAGATTGATAGATATGGTTAGCCAAGCTGAACAGAGTTCGCAGTCGGATCTCACCATCAGTGAGGATGGATTATTGAGGTTCAGAGGACGGATTTGTGTACCGGACGATGATACCCTAAAGAGACAAATACTGAGAGAATTCCACTGCTCGCGATACACCATGCGCCCAGGGAGTACTAAGATGTACCGAGACTTGAGAAAGGTGTATTGGTGGAGTGGTATGAAGCGAGACGTGGCAGAGTACGTGGCCAGGTGTTTAGTATGCCAGCAAGTGAAAGCTGAGCATCGGAAGCCCGGAGGACTACTATAGCCTTTACCTGTACCTACATGGAAATGAGAGCATGTCACTATGGACTTTATTATGGGTTTACCGAGGACCCGAAGAGGTCGTGATGCGATATGGGTCATTGTGGATAGATTGACCAAGAGTGCACACTTCCTTGCCATCAAGAGCACAGATACTGTGGATGCCTTAGCTGAACTGTATGTCAGCGAGATAGCTAGATTACATGGGGCTCTAGTGAGTATTACTTCTGATAGAGATTCTCGATTTACTTCTAGATTCTGGACCCAGTTTCAGGAGTCCATGGGATCTCGATTGAGTTTCAGTACCGCCTATCATCCTCAGACAGATGGTCAGTCAGAGAGGACTATTCAGACCCTGGAGGATATGTTGAGGGCGTGTACGATGGATTTTAAGGGATCATGGGATGATCACCTGCCCCTAGCAGAGTTTGCATACAATAACAGCTATCATGCGAGTATTGGAATGGCACCTTTTGAGGCTCTATATGGTAGGAGGTGTAGATCCCCTGTAGCTTGGGAAGAAGTCGGTGACAGAAAGATAAATGCTCCCGAGCTTGTTGAGCAAGCCGTACAGAGTGTGAAACTCATATGTGAGAGGTTACGGGCTGCCCAAAGTAGACAGAAAAGCTACGCGGATGTGCGTAGACGGCCACTCGAGTTTGAGGTTGGTGATGCAGTATTTCTGAGAATATCACCGAGTAAGGGTATCATGCGATTTGGGAAGAAAGGAAAATTGAGTCCTCGATACATAGGACCATTCGAGATTCTTGAGAGAGTGGGAGAGGTAGCTTACAGATTAGCATTACCCCCACAGATGTCCGGAATACACAATGTTTTTCATGTATCTATGTTGAGGAAGTACCACCCGGACCCTTCTCATGTTATAGAGTATGATGAGATGGACATACAGGAGGACATGAGCTACACTGAGGAACCCGTCCGGATTCTCGATAGAAAGGAGAAGGTACTGAGAACCAAAAGCATCCCATTAGTGAAAGTTTTGTGGAAACATTACTCAATGGAAGAGGCAACGTGGGAACTAGAGAGTCTCATGAAGGAGAAATACCCCCATCTATTTTGACTAGTTGAGTTGAATTTGGAGGACCAAATTCTTTTTAAGGTGGGGAGGATGTGAGATCTGAGAATTTCAGACATATTTTATTGATGTATTAATAATTTAAAGTGTAATTTATTGAGCTAAGTAAATTGTGGGAATTATAATTGGAGATTTATATGTTAAGTGTGTAAAATAAGCATGAACTATGAGGACAGATCGATCTGGGAGAAGGAGAGATTGATCTGGTGAGTTATAAACGACAAGGAAGGAGAAATTTAAGGAGCAGATCGATCTGGGAGAAGGAGAGATCGATCTGGTGAGTTAAAAATGACAAGGAATGAGGAATTTACGAAGCAGATCGATCTCCAATGGAAGAGGATCGATCTCCTTATGAATCTGTTTGAGAGAAGATCGATCTCATGAGGAAGAGATCGATCTCCAAATGATTCTGTTTGGGAGAAGATCGATCTCCTTAGGAGCAGATCGATCTCATAAAGCCATAAAGAGATCGATCTCACCCCTCGACAGATCGATCTCCTAGGCATAAAATTGCCCAGATCGTCCCCAAATTTCAAACGCAGATCGATCTCATCAAGAGGCAGATCGATCTCCTACCTCCAGCCTATATAAGGGACCCGTGTTTTTCTCCTGCAAACTCACTTTCTCTCTCTTCCAAACCCATTTCCACCGAAAACCTAGCTTTCTCACTCATCCAAATCCCCCATTTTCGGTCGAATCAGCTGTTGTGGCAAGAAGGAAAGTTGTTCCTCATCAAAGGGAGAACAGCATACTTGGAAATCGAAAGACGGATCGAATCGAGGCAAGAGATAAGCTCTCCACAAGCTTTGGGTAATTTCTAAACCTCGATCTTGATATTTGAGATGATTTTGATGTTATTGGTGGTTGTCATTGCGTTGAAATAGCTGAGAAATGATTAGGGATTGATGAAATTGCAATGTGGTTGGAGTAATGTAGATATTTGGTGATTTTGGTAATTTTGAGAATTGTGCTATAAATGGAAATATAGACAATGTGGTGAATTAGCATAGATAATTGGCATGAGAAATGTAGGACATTGAGATATTGTGAATGAGGTTGTAGTTTAGGGTTGAGTTACGAGAATAAAGAGATTTGAGGAGTTATGAGCAATTATGCTCGATTTTGAGAATTGAGGTTTATGAGATAATTGAGTATTGATGTTTTAACATCGGTTTGGACAGCTCAGGAGTTCCAGAGTGGAATGCGAGACTAGTCCGTGATACGGGGGAAACGATTGCACTATACGAAGTGCAAAGAGGTAAGGGAAATCTAAACCATTTGTGTATGTGAATTGTAAACTATTTTAGCATGAATTGTGGTTTATAAAACAAGCATGTTGGGTTTTGTGTTGAGATTAAATTGCACACGATTTTATAGCCGGTTGGAGCCCAATATTTTTTATGAGTTTATAACTGGGCTCTACGTTAAGGCAATATTGAGATTTGAGAAATGTGTGCGTGTGTTTTGTCGGTTGGAACTCGATGTTTATTACGTTTTGTGTTGAGTACAAAACGATTTCAAATGAGTTTATGAGAGAAAAACCATTACGAGTTCTACGTGAAGGCAAACCAGTCTTATGTGATAAGACTTAGGTGTGTAGTTGTGAGTACACACCGGGCATTGCTCTGGTAGCATGTAAGCCCGATTTCTTCTCCGTTCTGGTAACGTTGAGAAACCCCATTGGTGGCTGTGCCACGTAATACCCCCTTGGTGGCTGTGCCACGTTGAGAAACCCCATTGGTGGCTGTGCCACGTTATACCCCCTTGGTGGCTGTGCCACGTTAAGAAATCCCATTGGTGGCTGTGCCACGTTATACCCCATTGGTGGCTGCGCCACGTTATACCCCAATTGGTGGCTGCGCCACGTTATACCCCAATTGGTGGCTGCGCCACGTTGAGAAACCCTATTCTGTGGCTATGCCACGCAAGAAATTAAACCAGTGGCTTTGCCACGTGTATTTTGTGGCTATGCCACGCGAGAATTTAAAACAGTGGCTATGCCACGTGTGTTTAGTGGCTGTGCCACGTGCATTACTATTTCAGTGATTTTATCACGTATTTGAGAAAGCGTTTATCGCATTGTTTTCACATGCTTTGTTATTGCTCTAGAGTGAGCCTTTTTACTTCATGTTTTTACATGATTTGAGATATGAGAATGTCGTTTTGAGTATTTTCATGCTATGGTTTTCAAATGAGTTTCACATACAAATAAACATTGTGTGATGTGCATTTTGGTTTATGAAATGAGTTCCTTACCCCCTTTACTGAGCGATTTAGAAGCTCACACTGTTTTCCTTTCCCCCCAGAGTTCTTCAAGTGAACAAGGATCTCCCTGCGACGTACGGAGTAGTGGCTAGTGGAGGATTCGAGCTCCAGGCCACATATATTGTATCTTGAGGTATATTTTATCTTTTCATGTACCCAGACTATTAATGTAATTGTAGACACTTGATGTATAACATTATATGGGATGTATTAGGATTAATTGACTTGGAATTGAGTAAGGTGTATAATACCGTATTTATTGTATCATGATGAGATCCTGAGGCATGATAATTATGATGATGTATGACACTGCACAGGAATGCACCTTTAATTGTGAATTAACGAGTAAAAAGTTTTAAATTTGCCCTATTTTCCGCATTTTCGGGGCGTGACAATATTGGAGTGACACTTATTGAAGACAAGAAGAGTAAAAGTCGTTACATTGGTTTGGACACATACGACGTAAACCTGTGGACGCTCCAGTTAGAATAGTAGAGGCTATGAATGATGTAAAAAAGATCAAGGCTAGATGAAGATCGAAAAAGACTTGAAAGGAAGTAACATGAAAATATATGACGGAACGAGAGTTAGAATAACACATTGCATTAGATAGGAATGGGTGGAGGAGGAAAATTCATGTTGACGACTTAGCGTGATTTTGTATATTGGTTCATATAGTCTGATCTAATATTGAGATAAAGGCTCTGATGATGATGATGATAGTGATGATGATGAACCACAAGTATCCCATCCGTTTTACTGTCTAAAACTAATTTTATTTGAATTGAGAGTGAATTTAGGTAAAACTCTTCCAACAGTGGTGACTTCAGAATTCGAATATTATTTAAATGTCTGAGAAAAAAATTCATTTCTATTTCTTCTAACAATTTGTTGGTATATATAAAATTACTCACAGTCAGAGTTTTCTTTTTGTTTTGTTCTACACAACTAACAATGTTCCAACAATTCTTAGCATAAAAATGTTCACAATTGCAATATAGCATAAATCAATAACATTTCTTTTATTTATTTTTAAATGTTTATTTTATTGGAATTCAATTTTAAAAAATATATGTATTTGTGGTTGAACAAAATGTATGAATAATATATAATGTTTAATTATTTAACAAAGAGGGGAAAGAAAGAAAAAAAAAGGGAAAAAAAGACTTTAGAAATTAGAACGGGGAAGGTGCAAATTAAATTTATAATGATGGGTAAAGAAAAAAAAAACAAAAGTGGCGCTGACCACTCTCACCTTGGCTCGGCTTCGGCTGCAACGGAATGTCCATGGGAGAAGACGAATAATTCGTCGGCATCGGTTTTATGAGTGGCAGTGGCTTGGCTTAGCTGGAGGGCGCTTGGGAGTGCTTAGGGTTCTCTGAGTGGCCCAGTTGGCACGCCACTCTGCACATGGCCAGCTACCTCTGTCTGACTGTCTCCATAGTCCATTCTTCTCCTTTCCTTTACCTTTTTACCCTCGCACGTCTTTTTTTCAGATGGATGCCTCAGCCCAGCCTTCGATCCTTGTTCAATTGCCATATTATTATACATGATAGTCAAGTGGAAGTTCCTTTGTTTTCTTCTTTAGTTATATAGCTAGCTAGGTTTTGGCATGTGAAAAATAATGAAAATTTCGGTTTGATTTCCAAAAATGTGGTCACATGCCTCTATTTATATTTTGTTGTTATCTTAAGCTTTGAAACTATAGGTTTTTTTTTTCTTTTACAAAATGTGGAGAAAAAAATAATAATTTGAAAAAGCACATCCATGTGATTGAAATGAAGTGATAGAAACTCGTGCTTTCAAAATAATTCTGGACAAAATTTAGCGCAAACAACTAAAACCCTTGTAATTTAATGATAATATATTTTTCGTGCTTTACATTACAGTGTTTAAGTTTGACAAGAGACAAAGATATTATGCTACATAGATCTTGAAAATTAATTTAAATGATAGTATTTTAATATATGTACTTAAAATAAAAAATGGGAGTTGTAGACATTGTTAAATGTTCAATGTCTTAAATAGTTCATTATTAATTAAGCATATTTATTATCAAAATTTTATATATTATTATTTTTAATCAATTATTCACATATTTATATTTACTTATATTTTATCAATTTTCAGGTTATTAAATTCGGTTATAGTATTTATTTAATCGTTTTCGTTAAGATATTCTAAGAACTTGATTTAAGGGTTTTTACCTGAGTTCCAAACCATAAATTATGTTTACAATGCTTTGTTTTGGAACAAAAATAAAGTATATATTACGGTATAGATTGAACCATTGCATCTATGAATAGGCTTTTTATTTTTCAATTACGTTGGAAGGAGTAAGACAATTTTGGATATATTTATATGGCACATTTATTGTTTTGTTAAAATAATTTACTTTTGAAAAAAAAAAGAAAAACAAAGTTGTTTAAAAACTATATATATATAGACACATTAAATTTATCAAAATTTATAATATATATATATATATATATATATATATATATATATATATATAATAAGGAACTTATTCCATACACAATAGATAAAGTTTTAAAATTTTTTTAATTAGATTAAGAAATTATTATATATCATATTAAAATATATTTAGAATATTTATTAAATTTATATGACAAATAAAAATATATATGAATAATAATTAACAATAATTATGGAGTTTTTGCCGTTGACTAAGAGAATAGTCCTATACAACGTAATAACGTAAGAAAAACCAATGTATGTCGATCTCAAATTGGGTTGGGATTTGGTATTCGAACGTGTTCAGGTTGAATTTGATTTCTTATTGGCAATGCAAAGAATTATGAATATTCTTCGAACTCGAGATCCCGTGTTCAAGATGTTAAAAGCGTGCCAACTGTTAAATAGGGAATGAAGTTGTTCTTTGAAGTACGTATACAGAAAGACTAATCTTTGTGCAGATTATGTAGCTAATTTGACCCAAACAAGCGGTATAAATATGAAGAATTTGATGCACCCTCCACATGGTTTGCTAATTTGCTTAGGGAAAAATGTATGGGTATAGGCAGATACGCAATTTGTTTCTTCTCACACGTGATTAAAAAAAAAAAAATCATGAATTTAGAAATCCCAAACCTCAAAAGAGATAAAATAAAATTCATAATTTGGAACAAAGTTAAGCCATTTATCAATAGATTATGATTATACACCAATTTATGACTCGTGCGATGTATGGTTTTTTTTACTTAAATTTGTTTGTTGATAAAAATCATATATATAATCTATTTATTTATTTAAATGTTAAAGTAAATTATATGACCAATATAATAAAATAAAAAACAAATAGAATTAAATTTGATATTTTAAAAATAAATGCCAAATCTTATAACAAATTATTAAAATAATTGATGAATGATGAAATATTTAAATAATTCATTCAAATATATAAAAAGAAAAGAAATCCAATAAATGCATATAACTGTTAAATTAAAAATTCGATCACTAAAAAAAAAAAGGTCTTTAAGGTTTTTACATTTATGAATCTTCGATTGGTGCTGCTGGATTTATATACTTTATGTAAATTTTAGTTATTTATCATACAAAATGAATTTAATTAATCAATAAATGTATGCTTAATATTTAAATGTATAAATATATTTAAACTTATATACTATTATATTTACTAAAATAAGCCTAATTATTAATTAATACTTATATTAAGTTTATACTTATATAAATCAAAATCAAGAAAATTATTTTTATTAACATTTAAGCAATATAATTAATTCTTTTTTGTGCTATGATTTTGTCTTGTGAGTAGTTTTTTCATTGATTGTGACTTATAAATAGTTGTTGTTGTGAATGATAATAATAATAATAAAAAAGAAGAAGAAAATGTAATTAGCGTTGGATTCAAACTCAACCTCATCCACATAATTGTAACATTATTAAGATAAAAATTAGAATATATATATATATATATATATATATATATATATATATATATATATATATATATAAAGAAAGAGAGTGCCAATCATGTACAAACTCATATATTTAAAAGCACAATCACCATCAGTAAATAAAGGGGGGAACAATGAGAAAAATGGCACGACCAGCACAACAACCTTGGAGTTCCAGCGTTTTTTGCTCGGGATTTTTGATTGCCTGTACTACTGCTCACCACCGTTGCTGTAGGAGTGGCACAACTGTCCCTGTTTAGCTACTGCATAGCTCCACCATTGCTCACCATTATCCCGACATCATGCCATCGGTCCCAAGCTGCTACGTCCTCTACACCACCGGTGCCAAGCCATTGTACTGCCATCACAGCCATCTTGCCGAGCAAAGCCGCAAGCCTTGATTGCATCGAGCCATCCCCTGCGTGCCATCTACCTCACCATCGCTGCTCCCTGCCATCCCCTACGAATCAAACCTATCTAATAGAATCGATTATGAGGCAGCAACCTGTGAAGCTTCAAAATAGAGCATAGAGTTTAAACCGACATTGAAGGGCAGACAGAAGCACGAGCTGTTCTTGAACCTGGAACCGTGGCTGAACAGCAATAGAGAGAAGGCTAACATGCTTGTTGGCTAATATGTCCACATGCTTATGGAAGTTTGATTAAAAGAGGGCTGTTGTAACGTAACCTGGATTGTGAGGCAGTGCTGGCAACGTGAAGAGGCAAAGAAAGAAGTATAAATAAAAGAGAAAGAAAGGAAAAAAATAGAAAGAATCTGTAAAGCAGTAAGAGACATTTAATTAATGGATAAATACATAATTAAATGTGAAATTAATCCCTATAAATAGGGGTCATGCATGATTTTTGAAAAGAGATCCTTATTTTGTTTACTGAAACTCTGTCAAATTCTCTGACTGACTTAAGCATCAGAGTACTTATGCAGGGAATAACCCATGCGTCCCTCTGATTATTCTTTTTCTTGCAGAATCTTTAGAAGCACGCGACACAAAAATTAAGGCAAAGACGTCAGCAATACATCATGGTTATGTTTAACAACAACAATTGTCTTTTTTCTTATGTGAATAGTTATTTTTTTACCATGATTTCAACATTTTTTCATAGTTTTATTTATGTTGAGCGATAAGAAAGTTTGTGTTGAGAGATCGGAATGGAGAAAGAATCTTTGCTGTCTTTTAATAATGGTATTATAAATATTATTATAATTATTATTAACATATTAGTGTTATCAGACAAAATCATTAATAATGGTCTTTATTTTTATGAATCAGGGAGAGAATGTTTAAAAGGAAAGGCATAGCTGAACCGCAACGTTTTTGTACTTTCTTGTTGCAATTTTTTTCAATAATTTATTCTTTGTTTATTTGTTTCTAAAAAAACCTTTCATGGTTTCACCTTAATAAAAAAAAATTATATGAAACCCTGCAAAACATTTGTAAAAAATTCCACCATTCATCACGCTTCAATCTTAATGATTACCAAAATTTGCTAAATTACTCACTCAATGCTCTATAAACATCAAGTTAGATTGATTATATTACATATATGATTCATTAAAGGGAAATGAAATGAGATGAGAATTATATAAGGAAAAACTTACCTGAAAATGAGATTATTGTGCTTCTGATTGGGCAATGGTGCTAGACTATTGAACTAATGTATGTAAATAGCAAGATTGAAGGATGTTTCTTCATTAATATATGTTTTTTGTAGTTTGATTAGATTATAGATAATTCATTAAAAGTAAATGAGATGAGATGAGATGATGATTATAAAAGGAAAAAAAGTGCCTCAAAATGAGATTGTTGTACTGCTGATTGGCCGATGATGCTTGGCTACTGAGTTGCTGCATGTAAATTATGAGATTGAGAGATATTGCTTCATCATTGTATATGTTTTGTAGTTACATGTAACGACTCAAATTTTCACACAATTTGGTTGGACTACAAGTCGATATTAGATCAGAATCAATAAATCAGTCTGATTAATTTTATTTCTTAGTGGCAATTTAAACAAAATATATTCACATTCCCCATACACATCTCGTATGCATTACTGTACTTAAAAATTTTAGATACAAAAGAATTGTTTAAGCTTGGGTATACCTTCGATGCAGAAATATGCTCCGCGAAAATCATAACTGTGTGACATGCCTTAATAATGGAAGCGTTCTAAACTACTGTGGGGCTCTGTGGAGGAAAGTAAGGGGGGTGAGCTCAATATGCTCAGTAAGAAAAACACCTGGCAAGTAGATAAATACACTACCTATATACTTATACCACAAATAAGTTTCTCATAAAATATACTGAGAATTTTCAGTTCAATAAAATCATAAATGGAAATCAACAAATAGTATCTTCACAGTTTACTGTAACGATTTTACAATTTCGAAATTTCAAGCAGTGCAATACATAGTTTCAAATCACAACACAATTCACATTTTCATTTCAGTAATTTTAAATAGATGAGGCATGGCATTTCATGCTATAACAGAAAATTAGTAGGACAATTGGCCAATGTCAGTGACTCTGGGCAATCGCTGATCAGGTGTGTCGGGATGTTAGGTGCCGTAGGAGTGGTCGGCTACCTAAACTGCTCACACAGTACACTATTTTCCAGTAATACAGTACATCGTTCACACATGCACTTAGTATGGTACATCGTACTTCATGGACCTCGACATCACTCACAATTCAATATAATTTTACTACTTACAATTTCATATTATTTCATTATTGCCTTTTTACCTCAAACTACGTGCGTGCAGGTCAGTGCAAGATCACACAGCAATACACGCCTGACTAGCATTATTTTATCACCCAAAATACTTAAATCTCGTTTCAGTGCATAAAGTAGAGTAAAAGGAGCTAATTTTTCCCTTTTTTTAATTAAAATCCACAAAACACGATTTTTCATTCCTAAATTTTAGATTTTTTTTTCACAAAAAATTTTAAACTACTCAAATAGCTATTAAAAAAATAGGCTAAATAATACTATACCAAAAATCAAGGTGATTTTTGGAATTTAAAACTTTTTCCTAGAATTTCAGAATGGTGAAACTCGGCCTAGGATTTTCTACAGTTCAGGTGACTGAAAATTTTTGTCCTAACGTTCGCAGTCTCAAATATCTAGAAAATATATGCAGATATTTTTAACAGTTTACGAATATTTTTCTACAGTAGAAATATGACCTAAATTTATATCTACAAAGTATCAGAAAAATACATGCAATTTATTTCTAGCAGCACACGAGAACTTTCCTTACCTCGGTGTCTGTCGGCGGTCCTCAATTGCCTCAACGTTGCAAGTCGACGGGTCCGGTCTGCTCAGTTTATTTCCCCGGAACTCTTTCCTTTGAGTTTTCCAATTTTCAGAATCTCGGTGACTCATTTTCTATCTCCAAATATTATATATATATATATATATATATATATATATAATCCTATACACATATATAAATATATATATTTTTATTTTTTTGAACTATTTTTCTTTTCCCGTCATTTTTTCCCTTTCTTTCTTTCCTTTTTTCTTCGTTTTCTTCTTCTTCAGCTTACTGTTCATCCACCATTTTCTTTCTCTTCATCGTTCCTTGACATCACCGGCGCTGCCATCTCCTCCTTTAGCATCCTATCATCTCGTTTCTCGTCGCTGCCACCATGCTCAGCCCTCGGAGCTGCTTGTTCCACCACTTCAGCAGCGAAACAGAGGTGGAAGACGGCCTCTGTTTCACGCGTATTGCCTCACCGATCTCGCCCCCGCTTCCAGCCTGCCGACTCCCCTGGCTGCTCCTATATACTCTCGGTTCTACCTCGGCTCTCTCTCGGGCAGTGCTTATTCCTTCTCTTCGTGTGCAGTCAGCCTCAGCTTCTCAGGTTCACTGAAATTCTCGGGTCTGCCTCCTTTATTCTCTAAACTGAAAGCACCCCAAAACAGCTCTCACAACCGGCGTCTATCCTGCTTCACCATTGCCCTACCTCGGTTCTTCTCTCCACCACACGTCTACTCTCATTTTCTCTCGGGTCGCCCAGCTGTGCTTTCCAGCTTCCTCTTTCCACCATCCTCTTGTTTTCCTGGGCACCCTCGACAACTTTCACTCTCTGTTTTCTCTCTTGTTCCTCGTCTTTCCCAGTTCTGTATTGTCTTCTTTTTTTTATATACACAATCGAGACAGGGCAGGTATAGCTTAATGGAAGACCTGATGGCGTGAGAGTGGAGGAAATGAGAGGTTCGATCATGAGGCATGGGACGCAGGAGGTGGGTGTGCAGAGGTTGCAGAGGGGTGTGGACATTGCAGGGTGTTCGGTGTACAGGGGCCTGGTATAAGTGTTTCAGTTTTTGGTGGAAACTTTTCCACCAATTTAGATAAAAATTATTTATTATTATTATATATTATTCTATCTTATTATTATTATTACTACTATTGTTATTATTTTATTTATTCATAATTTATTTTTTTATTATAATAATTTTTTTATACTACATAATTATCAAATTTTCAAATTATAATATTTTAGTTGATTGACTTCATTCAAGTCTCACACTAAAATTCAACATATGAATTTAAATTGTTTACCCTAAATTAAGCATACTTAATTCCATTTAATACGACTCAAGACCAAGTATAAAAAATTTACGGTATTTACATTCTCCCCACCTTGGAAAATTTAGGCCCCAAATTTAAATTTTATATCAGTTCCCAAACAAGTGTGGGTATTTCTCTCACATTAAACTTCCAATTCTTACGTGGCCTCTTCCAAAGTATGATACTGTTACAAGACTTTGATCAATGGAGTCGTCTTAGACCGCAATGTCTTTTCTTTTCTGTCCAAGATCCGAATCGACTTTTCCACATAGGTCATATCCTCCTTTAACTCTAGTGGCTCATACTTTATCATATGCGTCGGATTTGGATGATACTTGCGAAGCATTAAAACGTGGAAAAAGCTATGGGTACTCGATAATTCTGGCGACAACCCCAATCTATTAGCTCATCTCCCACTCGGTTTAAGACCTTGAAAAGTTCAATGTGTCGGGGACTTAACTTTCTTTTTTTCCCAAACCACTTTGTATCTTTGGAAGGAGAAATTTTCAGAAACACCGAATCTCCTTCTAAAACTTCCAAAGGTCTTTGCCTTTAGTCAATATAACTCTATTTTGCCTGCTTTAAGCTATTCTCGACTTCTCACAATTTAGTTGTACATTCTCAAAAGCTTGTTTATCCAGATCGGCAACAATTATTTTCCTTTCACCCATTTCTTCCATCCAATTGGTGAACAACATTTTCGACTATACTATGTTTTATACGGTGTCATTTCGATACTTGAATGGTAATTGATATTATATGCAACTTTGCAAATTGGCAATTTGTCCTTCCAGGAGTTTTAAAATTCTGGGTACATGCTCTTCAATCCATATTGGCATGGTTAAGGTGGTAACAACCCCATAGGCTTCTGTATTCTACCTTAACCTGCTGATTTATGAGACTTTTGTCACACTTCCAATTATACTTCTTATCAAGAGATTTGATAAATCTTTACTATTCTCCAAATGTGGGGTGTATCTCTGTAAATGAGTCTCTGACGACATCAATTCTTTTAACTATAGATCATTTGGTACACAATTCTGTTTTTAAATCTCAATAAATTATCAGTACCAATACTCAAGCTAGTTGCAGCACCCATCTGGGTCTGATCGTCACATCAATGCAGTATTTATCATTTCGTTGTGCTTGTTCGATTCGATCAATCAAGTCCAGTTTTAACTCTCAGACTAGCCACCATGTAACTAATGTCAGTGCCAAGGAAGGACCACATTTAAATTGAGGTCCACCAATAATTCAATAACTCATGTCCCTGACCAATATATATAATGCCATCCTGAAATCACTTCTGCTCAAAGCACTTACTCGAGTCATTTCCCCTTTCTTGTATTAAACGACTATTGTGAAATTTAATATTTAAACCTTCATGGTCGGTAGAATTCCATAATTCTTTGCCGCACAAGTAATGGTGTCCTAACTTCAACGCGAATATTACGACTGTCAATTTCATTTATGACTTATAGTTACTTCTAAACGCTATCAAGTCTCTCGGGCGGAGAGGTATTTTGAAATACCTTTATTAGCCATCAGACTTGACCACATAAACTGGTTATGGATATAAAGGTTCAAGGTACAGTCCCAATAAGAAGTAGGATACCAGAATTTATCGACATTTTTATTTATCCTTGGTCGTAATTTATCTTCAGTTCATATCACTTGATCTGAATCACTTCACATATCCGAGATATTCTTACCTTATATATGCATCTCATTCCAATTACAATCCTATATCCAAAATTTATCACACTCCTAAATTTGTCTCATTTCGTTCATCAATTATAACGAAATCATTTCCTTACTCAAATTGAGTCTCGTATTCGGAACGTAAGCAATATACAATCCTTAGATTCGATACGTAATTCATATTCCAAAGTCTCCTTATATCTCAATCTCTGAATTATCTTAACAGTTTTGGGTCTTTCCCACAGATATATAATCTCTATTTTGGGAGAACCCAATTGACTCCCTTTTTTTTTTCGACACATCGTGACCCAAAACTCCGGAACTCCTTAACAATTAATGCCAGTACACCCCAAAGTGGATCATTCGGTCTGATAATCCCCTCATCATATAATTCTTGTAATTGTTTCTTTAGTTCTTCTAATTCAATCGAAGTCATTCAGTATAATGTTTCGATTACTAGTTCGGTACTAAGTACTAAATCAATTCGAAACTTCATTTTTCAATTTAGTGGTAACTTCGATAGATCATTCGAATATGTATCGAAAAACTCTCTATCTACAGTGATGTCTCTTTACTCTGATCATGTAAGCAGTGTGACCTTTAAGTTCATTCATATAATTAGTCTCGTAATTTGTCCCTTCAAATACAGTGACTTTGCTCTTTCACTCTCACTGCTTCCTTAGTACATCCCTTTTTTTGTCACTCTCTTTACTTTTTCATTTTCTTAATAACCTCGAAATATACATTTCACATCATCACAGTTGCACCTTGCACACTGCTTCCTCAAAATAACATCTAATGAGGCTAATTTAGCTCGATTGAGGATCTTAGTACCTCCTACGAGTTTCCTGAACTTCCTCCGTTTCACATCTCTACTTATCCAGATTATACTTCTTCCAAAACCAGGAATTTAGTTTCATATTCATTCTCGGACTTGTTACCTTATGTCCAATTCAATCATTTCAGCTATAATTTCCAATATGCTTCATCCGAAATGTGTTGTCGTCTAAAGGCCTCCAGAAACATATCACATGTAAATTTCTGATGTCGGCTCTCGAATTAAATCGGGGAACTTCCCTTCAAGTTTGATTTCTATTTCGATACCGATGCTACGAAAGCTACTTTCTTGCACTTTAAAAGTCCGTATAACTTTTCGAATTCTTTACCCCAAAAGTTGCAAAAGCAACTTTCTCGGTAAAGTTACTATAAAAATTCTATGGGGTTTCTCCGTCTCATTTATCCAATATTCCGCAATCATTGAATTCTTAACATCATCGAAAAACGGAGGCTCAAACTTCTGAATTTACCTCATTCTATTAAGTTCACACTCATACCCTACGAATCTATATCAGTTTTTCAATTCATTTATTCCAGTTTTCCATTACAATGAGATTCTTGACTCCAGTATATAATAGCATACTATCTTTCGAAATTAGCTAGGTCTTTCTCTTAGTCACACCTCAATCATTATCATTATCATTGTGCCACTATCACTTGATCAAACAATGCCATCATTGTTTCCATATGCTGCTCAAATCTTACGAAGTAGATTTAGAAAATTTTCGGTTAACTATGAGGTGACATTTAAATGGGAGTTCACTAAATCTCTCGGGCCTATCTTTATAGCCACGAGAAATGGTTCATTTATGTCTACTAGTATGGTTGTAATAACAACCAGCCATATCTATCAGCTTCCCTTCATTCAATGACACAATTTTCAATAAAGCATAACTATTATACCCGTTTGTATCTAAACAATGTACAGTAATGCTGAGGATGTGAACTTTCTAAGTTTTTTTTCGCTTTTAATATCGACTCGTATCAGGCTAACCTTTCTCTGATACCACTTCTGTAACGACCCAAATTTTCACACAATTTGGATGGGCTACAAGTCGATATTAGATCAGAATCAATAAATCAGTCTGATTAATTTTATTTCTTAGTAGCAATTTAAACCAAATATGTTCACATTCCCCATAGACATGTCGTATGCATTACTGTACTTACAAAAATTTTAGATACAAAAGAATTGTTTAAGCTTGGGTATACCTTCGATGCAGAAATATGCTCCGCGAAAATCATAACTGTGTGACATGCCTTACTAACGGAAGCGTTCCAAACTACCGTGGGGCTCTATGAAGGAAAGTAAGAGGGTGAGCTCAACATGCCAATAAATAAAACACGTGGCAGGTAGATAAATACACTACCTAAATACTTATGCCACAAATGAGTTTCTCGTAAAATATACTAGGAATTTTCAGTTCAATCAGAAATGAAAATCAACAAATAGTATCTTCACAGTTTACTGCAACGATTTCACAATTTCAAAACTTCAAGCAAAGAAATACACAGTTTCAAATCACAATACAATTCACATTTTCATTTCAATAATTTTAAATAGGCGAGGCATAGCATTTCATGCTATAACAGAAATCAGTAGGACAATTGGCCAATGTCAGTGACTCCAGGCAATCACTAATCAGGTGTGCCAGGATGTCAGGTGCCGTAAGAGTGGTCAGCTATCCAAACGGCTCACATAGTACACTATTTTTCAATAACATGGTACATCGTACACACATGCACTTAGCATGGTACATCGTACTCCATGGACTTCGACATCACTCACAATTCAGTATAATTTCACTATTTACAATTCCATATTATTTCATCGTCGCCTTTTTACCTCAAACCACGTGCGAGCATGTCAGTATAAGATCACACAGCAATACACGCCTGACTAGCATGGTTTTATCACCCAAAATACTTAAATCTCGTTTCAGTACATAAAGTAGAATAAAAGGGGCTAGTTGTAAGACCCTTAAATTTCTATGTAATGTATATGATTAATTAATGTACAGACAAGTTACATTACATATGAATTACAAGAAATGAATGTTTTTAAGTTTTAAGTGTGAATGGATTGAAGAATGAGTGTTGAATTGATTTAGTATGAGTTTAAATCGAGAAATTACAACAAAAAGGGTGCAGGATGAAGGCCAGATCGATCCCATGAAAGGAGAGATCGATCTCAAGGCCTGGAAAGCACAGTCTCAAGCATGTTGGAAGAGGGAGATCAATCCCTCACTTAAGCAGATCGATCTTCATTACTCTCGGGCTGGAGAAAATTGATCTTCCCTTAAGGCCAGATCGATCTCCTAAACTCTCTGCCTGAGATAAATCGATATTGTTTCATTGAGTAGATCGATCTCATGCAACAAGGTAGATCCTTCAACAGATCGATCTCATGCCTTCAAAATGTCAAGAAAATGAGGAATTTAAGAGGACCATATCGATCTCCACCCTATACAGATCAATCTCAACAAGCCAATTCTATAAATAGGGAGCAGTTGGATCTGCAATTCACGGGAACAAACCATTTTCTTCCATTTCAATCTTAAAACCTAGCTTTCTCACTCTAAAATCACCCCATCTTCATCAAGATTTGAGGAAAGACCATTAGAGCAAAGTTGTTCATTTTAAAGAGAAGAACAACATAGTTTGGAATCAATACCCCATTGGTTGGAGTGAAGGAGCAAGGAGTGTTTTTACTTGGAGCAAGAAAGAAATCAAGCTAGGTGAGTTTCTAACACTCCAACTCAAGTACATTTGTTTAGTTATTGATTTTGAGTTGATTAGTGTTGAGTTAATATATTTTGAAATGGCAAAACAAGTAAATTCAATAATATAAAGATGATATAAAAACATGTTTAGAGGTTATCAATACCAGAACTTAAGTTCCTGGAGATGAGAGATCGATCTGGGATATGAGAGATCGATCTCCTGGGTTTTCTAGGATGAGAGATCGATCTCATGAAGACATGAGATCGATCTGCTAAGGTTTGAACCTGTACAAAGGTATTGAGGAAGCTGAGATCGATCTATAAGGGTTATAAGATCGATCTGTCTAAATACAGGATGTTGAGGAGATTGATCTGGTATAGGAAGAGATCAATCTCCCCTAAGATAAAAGGTAAAGGCAGTAGATCGATCTGTTAGATTGATCTGTACGCAAACAGAGAGTTTATGAGATCGATCTGGTATAGGAAGAGATCGATCTCCTCAAAGTCAAAGAGCTAAGGAGATCAATCTGGGTTGATAAGAAATCGATCTCATCACTACGAGAATACTTGGCAGATAGATCTATAGATCGATCATGCCTCAAACAGAGAGATTGGAAGATCGATCTGCCTATTCGACAGATTGATCTGCTCTAACATTTTCAAATTGTGAGATCGATCTGCTCATATATGAGATCGATCTCTTTGCTTCATTTTGCCTTGATCTTGCAGGAATTATAACTAAGAGATCGATCTGGTCAAGATGGCAGATCGATCTGGCATTCTACTGGAGGTACCCAACGGCTATTTCTGCAAAAATCTCAACGGAAAAAACAGCATTAAATGCTCCAACTACCAATCCTTCAGTATATAATCAAGCATTGAAGACACTAAGAATATAGATACCATTGCTGCACATTCTATACATTCTCAAGAGTTTAATTCCTACATTCCATTTGTCTTCAATCCTCATTTATTGAGTTTGTTGTATAAACTTGTGTAAAAAGCTGTATTTGTCCTACCCACATTAAAAGTTTGATATTGTATTCATCCTAGCTTTAAGAGTGAAGAGGATTGTTCTCAGTGAGATAAACATTGTAAAAGGGTGAATACATCTTTGTTTAAAAAGGGTAGAGAGGTTATTCCTTAACCTGAAAAATGGAGTGTGTAACTTTCGTTGAAAGTGAGAAAGAAAGCTCTTGACAAGAAGGTCAAGGAGAGAGGACGTAGGCAAGAGATTGACCGAACCTCTATAAACTACTGTGTTTGATATTCTCTTCCTTATCTTGCTTTAATTTGTTTCATTACATTATATTGCTTATTCATTATTTGTTAATTAAGTTCAAATTTGTTTAAATTTGCCATTAACATTAGAAAATCGATTCACCCCCCCTCTCAGTAGAGTTAACAATTAGTGTGTATATTAATGATAGAAACTACTTAGAGTATAGTGGAACAAGTGTAACCTAAAATGAGTCTAGAGTGAGAAATTATGATATGGGTGAGTTGATGATAAATGGACTATGCTAAAGTGTTTATGAGGAAATATGTATGATTTTCAGAAAGTTGAATGAAGCCACATTGTTAGATTGGCCTAGTTAAGTAAATGAGTGTATAAGGTGTGTGACAAAATGCCATAGTGAAGTAAATGATGAATTAGAGACACTATGAGCTTAAATATAGATTTAGCAAGAATTAATGGATCTAAAAGAGTCCAATAGGCTCTCGAGATATGGGTAGAGCGATCAAATGAGCCTTATAAGCGTTAATGAAGACTATAGGTTGAATCAACTATAGTGAATGCAAGAGTTGTGTTATATTGGATGAAATTAACGTGAAACATAATCTCGTGCAGTTTCGGAGAGTTCGTTGGAGGTGAATCAAACCGCAAAATCAAGTAACTTTAAGGAAGTGGAATCACGCAACGCGATTCCAAGTAAGGGAATTTTATGAGTATATAGAGATAGCTGCTCGTATTTTGTTGGTGAATATTGGGCTTTGTAAAATGCATGGTTGTTTAGAAAAGTGGTTGATAGTACGTATGAATGATTACAAGTATGTATGTATATGATTTAATTTTCGGAGTGATTCTTATAAAAGGGATAGTAATGCTAATAATTGTATAAATCACATGTTTTGATGTCTTTACAAAACGCATTGCTTTGGTTTAAGCAAATTGACTGATAGGCTGGCTAGCAATTTTGTGATTTTGAGAAATGGCACAAGTGAGGCGCTAATCATGGTTTTGAGAGAGTTTTGCTAAAAAAGAGCCGCCTATTATATTTACGTGAGTTAAATCATGTTGGAGCTTCGCTCACACTTGATTTTGATATTTTCACATATATGACACGTGCCGGAGCTCAGCTCGCACCTTGATTTGAATTGTGGTAATGGTACATGGATTTTAATTAATTTTCTTATAAATATAACCGTACTGGAGCTATGCTTGTACTTGATTTCTTCATGATTTTATGCATAAAGCCGTACTAGAGTGTTGCTCATACAAGGAGATTTATTGATGATGCATGAATCGTGCTAGAGCTTAGCTCGCACAGGTTTTCACACTATGGTATGTATGATGCCGTGGAGATAGTAAGATCCTCAAGCCCTACATCCTTAAACTCGATAGGGTGGGGAGGCTCTGTTTGGTGAGAAGGATCTCTTATGGTAAGATCTTTAAGCCAACATCCTTAAGCCCGTTGGGATAGGGAGGCTCTGTTGGTAGGGAGGCTCTCTTACAAGATGAAAAGCTTCCACGTGCACTTGAGACTATATAAGTTACACATGGCTGGGGTAGATAAGATCTACGGTTGGCACCCCCAACCATGATATGGGTCCGCTTAGTACGTTGTACCATATATATCACATGGAGTATGCTGTACCGCGTGGTTGTGATGATGATTGAAAAGTTTGGTGAAGAACTAACCCACCTTCGTTCCAGCATGATGCCCCACACACCGAGATCCGTGTGGTCTGGGATGATTATGACATAGTTGGCCAACATAATCTTTAAGATATAGTGACCGCCTGTCTCACATAATATTACATAGTATCACATGGTTTTTTATACACTGAGTGTGATTGTGTCATCCAGGGTAGACCCGAGGGAGGGGTCGAGCCTTGTGGGATTTGTTTAAAGAAATGGTATTTCTACTTGTGATGAGATTTGACATGTTTTGATAAAATGATGAATTCATGAGGGATATTATGTATTGAGTTTCGAAATTATGATGAGTTTTAATGATGATGAGCATGAGAGGCTTTACATGTTGATTTTACCATGTTTTACATGCCTAATTTCATGTTTTTAGTATATGATATATGTATATACGTGTGGCATGGTTTTATTTCCTCATGCTCCGATTATAAATGATTTATTCCATGACATTATCAGCATGTAGATAGTATAGTTATCTACCATGCTTGCATTATTACCTTACTGAGCGTGTGGTTGCTCATCCCTCTATTTTTCCCCTACAGAGCGTACATAGTAGCCCAGTGAAGACTGAGGCATTGTGTTGGGACATCCGCTGCTCTCCATCGCCAAAAGGTATATGTTGTGCTCAAATGGAACACTACTGCAAGTGCACAGGTCAGTTTTCGAGTATAGAGTAAATATAAGTATCGTCCCACAGGGAATTGTGCCTATCGCAAATCACTGTAATCAACAACCTTGAACTTTATTTAGAAAAAGTAATTTATATTGGTTGAGATCCTATTTACTATTCTACTATTAATTATGGAACAAATTAATTAAAATAGTCACAATTATTACGAATGAAAATATCAATGGCAAAATATTCCTAGAACTCGATTTCACCTAACTAGGGTTCATACAATTCCTTTGATCAATTGTTCTTTTGATTTCAATTTGTTTATAGTTGAAACTATTTCCTGTTTATCTCTCCCGAGTTTTAAACAGTCATACCCAAATTACCTAATCCTAACCTCCCGATTCAGAATTAAATAATAGAGTTCATTAAGCGATGGTAATCCGTTTCTCTATAGCTCATAAGAATTGTCAACCTCCCGATTCAACAATGTCCTATGTTAATCTACCCTTGTGCATATAAATAATCCCCTCTCCCGAGTGCCGGAGTCCTATACTAATTCATCCAATTGGTGGCCAATCAACTAGAGCATTAAGAACAAGTAGATTAAATCAACATAATTGATATCATCCAAACAATATCACAAAATAATTGCAATCTGCCCAAAGTTGGCTACATCGATTCTAGGAAAAAGGAGTCTAGTTCCTAGAAATCATAATAAACATCCAATAATTCCAAAGTATCATCCCTAGAATAAACATTGATCAAAAAAGATGTAAAAGATGGAGTTTCTATGGAGCTAAATCAATCCTGAAGCCTTCTGCCGCATCCTCCTTCGATATTCTGATAAAAAGACTATTTATAAGGTTCCCAGGCACTAAAACACGGAATGCCACGTGGAAAAACAGTGTTGCCTTAATCAGACTGCTATGCTACGACAATGGTATTGATTCCCCAGATCTGCTCTGCACTGTCCAGTTTCTTCTATTGCTGTAGCATAAGTCACGATCAGTATCCTGCAATTTCATTTTTTCACAGAATCATCAGAATCAGCTCCAAAAAGCTTTACTTCTCCATATTGTTCTTTTTCCTGCACAAATGCACAAAACACATAAAACATACCTAATATAGCAAAGAACAAATCAAATAACTAAGTAAAAAGGGTTCTAACCATATATAAATTTCAGTGCTAACAAATACCCCCAAACTTAGAAATTTGCTTGTCCTCAAGCAAACACATACTAGAAACAGAACAATTAAAGACTCTCAACCACACTCAGCTCACATACTTGTCATAATAAATTGGGATTTTCCTCAAGAATTCACAAGATTCTGAGCTTAAGATAAATTTCAGATTTATATTGTTCAAGTCAATCAAAGCAAACCAATCCCCTTCACTCTCCACTTTCCACTTGTGTGTGTGTGTACAATCATTTATTCAAATTCATGCACTCAAGTGTTAACCTGAAATCTAAATGAAAATTGAACACAAGACTTCATATGCTTGATTTAACTACTACTCTCCATTAATAAAGACTCATGCATAACCAAGAATCAAAAGGACTTTTCAAAGGTTGTAACATAAGGCTCGAGGTTTAGGTGGGATAAAGGATATAATATGAAGTTTAATCCACCTAAAGCACTGTAATCACCTTCGGATTTAATTTGTTTTGAGCTCATGAATCACTACCCAACCTTACTCATTCTCGAGTTTTTTTTAGAGCATTTGCAGTGTCATACTCCAGAATTTTATTTTTCACTACTTGTAACTACATATGACACTAGCTTTTCATCAAGACCCGAGAACAAATCCTTGTTTACAGCATTCAAGTTCTTAAACCAACAATTTACAAACCACCCTGTTTTCTTTTGAGCTCCTCCCTTAATCCTAAAATTTTGATTGATAGTGCTTTAAGTAAGGGACCAAAAGAATAGGATAATCAAACAATTAGGTCATGGCTTGTAATATGGTTATATAACAACAAAATGGAAGAATTTGGCTCAAGGGGTTTTCCAAGGGATTAATATAATTGGGTAGGCTTGAAAGGCTCAATCTCAAAACAAAAAAAAAAAAAATTGCCTAAATTATTTTCCTAATCATGCATGGTCTATCAATTTCGCCTCAAGTAATAACTAATCAAGTTCTAGAGTCTTTTTAGTTTCACATATCAACACAGTAAGAGCATAAACTAAATATGATTAGTACATAGTTTGAGTGAAAAGATTCAAGTGAAGCTTTCTATCCACATACCAATACTCAAACAATATAAATCATCCATTTAAACAAAATTTGATCAATTCCTTACAAAATCCATCTTTGGCCACAATCTAGAAAACTAATCTGTAAAACTGAGTATAATTGCACACAAATAATAAAAAGAGACATATAAAAAGAAATTGAAACAGGCACATAAAACATAACAAAGCATGAAAAACATAACAGCAGGCACGACAAACATAGCAGCATGACACAGAGCACAACAGAGCACAACCAATAACTCCCCCAAACTTAAGATTTTCATTGTCCTCAATGAATTGGAAAAAGTAGTAAAGAGGACTTCCCTGGGGTAGTCTTAACTGTCCGAATCCTCCTCTGAGTCATCTTCAGCATTAGCTTCCTCCTGGGCATCTTCTTCCATATCATCATCAGCAAAAGTACACCATTATAGCAGCATGGGGAATATCACCTCTCCCGCACGACCCCTCATATTTAGGTAGTCGACTAATGATTTATGGTAGGAGGCAACATATGCGCAGAAAGTCTGATAGTCTCGGTTATTATTGCGCATCTCCATCCGCAACTCCTTAATCTCGTTTAGCACAGCTGCAATGGAGTCAGAAGTGGTGGAAGGTGCAACAGATGGATCGGTAGAAGCTAGTGGTGGGGCAGTAGGAGGAGCAACTTCTCTCTGAGTCAGAGGTACCCGAGGATTCCTAAAAGTGATTGCAGATTTCCTAGCCAGTCGTGGTTCAAGCTCAATCCAATATACGCCGTATTTCTTACAAAGTCCACAAACCAATGAAAGGTGAGGTAAACCCCTTCTATTTTCCCTGCTTATAAATTCTTGCATGGATCGAAAGATAATGGCTCCAAAATCAACAATCTTGCCAGTCAGAATACAGTAAAGGAGAGCAGCTCGATCGACATCAACGCTGCTTTTATGAGTTGTAGGCATTACTCGTGAGCAAATGAAATAATACCATTCGTGTAGACCATATTGAAGTCGATTGGAAGGGAATGCCACAGATTCAGTTTCTGGCCTCTTCTGCCAATACGTGTGAGGTACTGTAAGTTCGTTAATAACCCGGTACAGCTCATCAGCATCAGTGTGGAGAGCTGCAACATAACTGTGATATTCATCCTGCACCCCTTGCGAAAGGTCCAGGTACAGATTAATGGCGTTGGCGTTGTAAGGAACAAGAATACCCCTGACTTCAAATATCGAATGGGTGCTCTCCATTGCATTTGCATAAAATTATCGGACTACATCAAGAATGGCATCTTCAGGTTGTCTTGCTAATTTCAGCAACCCGAAATCTCTCAAAAACTCAGAATAAATATCCCAACCACCAATATCAGGTCGGAAACTCCTTTCGATAATCATATTTTTGTCCATAATTTTCTTGAAATTTTCTGAGGCTTGGCTGTTTACAAATCTAGAGGGATCATAAGCAGTGATGACTGGCTCTTCCCTCTGGGAAGATGGGGCTGAGCTATAAGTCACTTGACTCGAACTCCCAGGTTTCGTTTTGCGCGGGTTTTGGGTGCCATTACCAATGAAAGCTTAAATTGACAAGAATAGTGTTTAGTTGACCCCAATCGGACAAGCACACAAACTAAACCTAAAAATTTACGTCACAACTAGAATTTCTCAAACAATAATCAACCAAACCAAGAAGAGCTTCAAAATCTAAGTTGTAGAAATCAAAAGCAAATCCGCTGGGAAGTCGAAAACGATTAAAGAAAGCAGTAGAATACCCGAAATGGAAATCACGTAAGCTCAAGTTGGACCACTTTGTGTCTTTATCACAATCAGACAAGAAAACGCTTTCTGCTTCCCTCAAGGGTTTCGGGACCACCAAGATTTCGAACCCACAAAAATTTTGTTGGTGAAACTACCTAATCAACAGAAAACGACAGGATCGGAAGAAAGAAAAATAATGGGTGTGGGGTAATCGGTGTACTTCCAAGAGAACAAAGAAAGATGTATTACTAGAAAAAGAGAGAGTCGGGAAGATGGAAAAAGTTCAGCAGCCGTTTTCAAAGTAGTTTTGGTAGGGTTATTTGACTTAACCGAATAGTGAGTGGGCTTGACAAAAATAAGGGATTCCGGCTTCCAATCAAACATTGCCATGTGTATTCCATTCATCCTGCTTTGAGATTTTCAGACATTTGTTCCCTTCTTTTTCTTCTCACCCTCTTGCTGACTTTCTTTTTCTCATCTATGCAACCATTATTCGGTCCTTTCTTCTTCAATTGAAGAATTTAGTCTTCCAGCTTAGGTACTGTTCATAGACTGCTTCACTTATGTTCTTGAAAAACCATTATCGTTTCTTTTCTGTTCTCTTTGTCTACACTGAAGCTATTAAGTCCTTGCAAAATTTTCTTGTTCTTGCACCTGATCACGCACTCATGCATTTTTTTCTTGACGGACCACGACAACAAAACTTCCAAACCGTGCTCTTCTTATGCATATGCCTGAAAAATAAAACACAAGCTAATCAAATAAAATAAAAATAAAAACAAACTACTAAAATCAAAGGAAATAAAACGAGATGAAAAACTAAGAATCCTAAAAAGATAAATTGGGTTGCCTCCCAAAAGCGCTGAATTTCAAGTCTTCAGCCAGACTGCTTTCAGTCTCCTTAATTCGGTTCACCAAGGGGAATGCTATCTAATTTATGCACTCCCTCTCCATAATAATGCTGTATACGCTGCCCATTGACCTTGAATAAGCTTCCATCTGATTTCTTCAACTTAATTGCTCCATATGGGAAAACTTGGTTTATTTCAAACGGTCCTGACCACCTTGACTTCAATTTGCCAGGAAACAATTTAAGCCTTGAATTATACAATAGAACTTGCTGTCCAGGACTGAATTCTCTTCTCATTATCATCTTGTCATGCCATCTTTTGGTCCTGTCCTTGTAGATTCTTGCATTATTATAGGACTCATTTCTCAACTCATCAAGCTCATTCAATAGGAGTGACCGATTTTCTCCAGCTTTGTTATAGTCAAAATTTAGCTTCTTAATGGCCCAATAAGCTCGGTGCTCAAGCTCTACAGGTAGATGACATGCCTTACCAAATACCAACTTATAGGGAGACATTCCAATTGGAGTCTTATAAGCTGTCCTGTATGCCCAAAGTGCGTCATCTAACTTGTTAGCCCAGTCTTTTCTATTCAGGTGGACAGTCTTCTCCAATATCAACTTTACTTCTCGGTTTGAAATTTCAGCTTGACCATTTGTCTACGGATGATAACCGAGAGCTACTTTATGTCGAATTTCATATTTTGACATCAAACCATTGAAGATTTTGTTACAGAAATGAGTGCCTTCATCACTCAAAATGGCTCTTGGGGTACCGAATCTTGTCAATATATTCTTGTGCAGAAACTGAATTACCATTTTTGCATCATTTGCTGGTGTTGCTATTACCTCAACCCACTTAGAGACATAATCAACAGCAAGGAGAATGTACAGCTTCCCAAAAGATGGAGGAGGTCCCATAAAATCTATACCCCACACATAAAAAATTTCCACTTCTAGAATATTTGTCAAAGGTAATTCATGCCTTCTTGAGATGTTTCCAACCCTTTGACATGTGTCACATGTTTTTACAAACATGTAACTATCTTTGAACACACTAGGCCAATAAAAACCTGATTGCAGCACCTTTGCTGCTGCACGTTCTGCACCAAAATATCCTCCATATGCTGCAGCATGGCAGTGGTGCAAGATTTCCTGAGCTTCATCTTTCGGTACACAGCGTCTTATAATCTAGTCTGGACACTTCTTAAACAGCAGAGGATCATCCCAAAAATACGAGTTGGCATCATGGAAAAATTTCTTCCTCTGTTGGTATGTTAAACCACTTGGCATTAATCCTCCTGCTAAGTAATTCACTATGTCTGCGAACCAAGGCAGATTTTCATCAATCTTCATTATTGTCTCATCTAGAAATTCCTCTTGAATAGGCTGTTCTTGCTGAATTTCAGATTGCTCCAATCTAGATAAATGATCAGCTATATCATTATCAGATCTTTTTTTTCCATGATCTCAAAATCAAATTCTTGCAAAAGCAAGATCCATCTAATAAGTATGGGTTTGACGTCCTTTTTTGCAAATAGATAACGAATAGCTGCATGATCTGTATAAACAATGACCTTGCTCCCAATCAAATATGGTCTGAACTTGTCAAATGCATGTACAACTGCAAGCATCTCCTTCTCCGTTGTTGTGTAATTTTTTTGAGCATCATTTAAGGTCCTGCTTGAATAATAAATAGCTCAAAAAATCTTGTCTCTCTTCTGTCCAAGGATAGCTCCAGTTGCAAAATCACTTACGTCGCACATCAGTTTAAATGGTTCTGTCCAATTCGGTGTGATCATAATAGGTGCAGAAATAAGCTCCTTCTTGATCTTTTCAAATGCCTGCAAGCAAAAATCATCAAAGACAAAGTCAGCATCTTTTTCCAATAAATGACATAAAGGTTTTGAGATTTTTGAAAAGTCCCTGATAAATCTACGATAGAATCCTGCATGTCCCAAAACGCTCCTCACGGCTTTAACTGATTTTGGAGGATGGAGTTTTTCAATAGCAGCGACTTTAGTTCTATCCACCTCAATGCCGTGAGCTAAAATTCTGTGTCCAAGGATGATTCCTTCTTGCACCATAAAATGACACTTCTCCCAATTTAAGACCAAATTTATCTCTTCACATCTCTGCAAAACAAGTACCAAATTAGATAAACATTGGTCAAAAGTCCTACCAAATACCGAGAAGTCATCCATGAAGACTTCCATTATCTCTTCAACCATGTCAGCGAAAATTGACATCATGCATCTCTGGAAGGTTGCTGGGGCGTTACACAACCCGAAAGGCATCCTTCTATATGCGAAAGTTCCATATGGGCAAGTAAATGTTGTTTTCTCTTGATCTTATGGGGCTATTGCAATCTGGTTATAGCCCGAGTAGCCATCTAAAAAGTAATAATAACTGTGTCCGACTAGTCTGTCTAGCATTTGGTCGATGAAAGGAAGCGGGAAGTGGTCTTTCCTAGTAGCTTTGTTCAGCTTCCTATAATCGATGCAAACTCTCCATCCCGTTACAGTTCTGGTGGATATGATTTCATCGTTTGTGTCACGAACTACTGTCATTATACCCTTCTTAGGTACAACCTGCACAGGACTCACCCAAGAACTATCAGATATAGCATAAATAATACCAGCATTTAATAATTTTAAAATCTCAGCTCTAACAACTTCTTTCATTGCTGGATTTAGTCTTCTTTGTGGTTCAATAGAGGGTTTATAATTTTTCTCTAGTCGAATTTTGTGCATCACAACAGAGGGACTAATTCCTTTGATATCAGCAATAGACCATCCAATTGCTGGTTTGTGCTCTCTTAAAATTCTAAGCAACTTGTCTTCCTCTGCAACTGATAAAAATGATGAAATAATTACAGGAAAAGTACTATCATCACCTAAAAAGGCATACCTCAAATGGCTTGGTAATTCTTTCAATTCAGTTTTGCCTTCTTCTTTTTCACTTACCTGTGACTTGTCAATCTTCTCCTTAGTTGTTGTAGTCATACTTTCTAATGGATTAGCTTCCAAAGTAACAACATAACTTTTAATTTCATCAGTTAGTAATTCATCATCTAAATTAGAAACTGAATTTACTAGACATTGAGCCATAGGATCGATTGGTGCTTCCTTTGTTTCAACTTCTCTTACACAACTCTGCACTACTTCAATCAACTTATAGGTCTCTGGCTCATCAATAAATTTCATCGCCTTATAGATGTTGAACATAACTGATTCATCATTCATCCTCAGGGTTAATTGCCCTCTCTGAACATCAATTAATGCTCTCCCAGTGGCAAGGAATGGTTTCCCAAGTATAAGTGAAATTTCTCTGTCCTCGTCATAATCTAAGACTACAAAATCGGCAGGAAAAATTAACTTATCAACTTTAACAAGTACATCTTCTATTATACCTCTGGGATAAGTAATCGATCTATCCGCTAGTTGCAGTGTTATGGTGGTCGGCTTTACCTCTCAAAGACCTAGGCTCCTGAAAATAGATAAAGGCATTAAATTTATGCTAGCACCTAAATCACACAATGCCTTACCCACTTTCGATCCTCCAATCTCGCATGGAATGGTAAAGTTTCCAGGGTCTTTCAATTTTTACGATAATTTCTACTGCAAAATTGCACTGAATTCTTCTGTCAAGTTGATAGTTTCATAATCTTCAAGTTTTCATTTCTTTGACAGCACTTCTTTCATGAACTTTGCATAATGTGGCATCTGCTACAGAGCATCAACAAACAGAATGTTAATATGTAATTTCTTAAATATATCAAGAAATTTCTTAAACTCAGATTCAATCTTCCTTTTATACAAAGCTTGAGGATAAGGAATAGATGGTTTTAACAAAGGAGGATTATCAGGAAAAAAGTTTACTAAAAGGTTCAGAATTAACTTCCTGTTTTCCTATTTCTGATTCTGCATCCTTTGTCATTACAGGTTCAATCTGCTTCTTCTGCACTTCAGTTATTGGTGCAGTTTCTTCTTTCTCTGCTACCTTCGGTGGCTCATATGTGTTCCCAGTTCTCAAAGATATAGCATTGCAGTGTTCTTTCGGATTGAGCACTGTGTCACTTGAAAACTTACCTCTTTCATTTAAAGAACTGACAGCTGCAGCTAATTGTCCCAAAGTGGTCTCAACAGACTTCATCTGCGCACCAAGACTGGTATTCATCTCTGACATTTTAGCTTCCACGTTCTCTAATCGTGCATCAGTTTTACTAAATCTTGTTCTAGTTTCAACCATGAATTCCTCAAATTCGTTCCTTCTAACTCCACCATAACCTTGGGAATTCCCTTGGTGATTGAATCCTGTATTGCTGTTACTTGCTGCTGGTGGGTTTAGAGCATTCTTAGAATTACCATAAGATAGATTCTCATTGTTTCTGAATCCTGGCTAGTAGTAGTTAGGAACTCGATTTCCTTGAAAGCTAAAGTTACGATTATTAACATAATTCACTTGCTCCAAATCTGTCCCCATCAAGTTAGGATTTGTGCTGTCATGATGAATCATAGCTTGCGGCCTTTGTATACCCATTGAAGAAATTTATGTTGAAATCTACTCAAGTCTTGCTAGGATAGTTGTCTGCGTATCTAACTCATGCATACCTTCTACTCTTCTGACATTAGCTCTTTCACTTGGCCATTGGCTGTTGTTTATAGCCATCTCCTCAATTAACTGCATAGCTTGATCAGGTGTCTTAGACCACAGTGAACCTCCTGCTGAAGCATCCACAGTAGCTCGTGTCTGCGGAGTCATACCTCTGTAGAAAACTTGTATCTAGTTTCCTTCATCATATCCATGCTGAGGGCATCTAGCAATAACTCTTTAAATTGATCCCATGCCTCATGTAATGGTTCTTGATCTAACTGTGTGAACTGGGCAATTTCTAATCTCATCTGCATTGTCTTTCCTGGTGGGAAGTACTTTGCTAAGAATTTTTATGCCATCACTGCCCATGTCGAAATGCTTCCTGCTGACAGATTTTATACCAGCTCAAGGCTTTATCCCGAAGAGAAAATGGAAATAATCTCAGTCGGATAGCATCATCAGGGGGCTCCATTAATCTTAATGGTGCTGTAAATCTGCAGAAAACTTGTCAAATGTGTGTTAGGATCCTCTAAGGCTGAACCTCCAAATTGATTTTGCATAACCATGTTGATCAATACCGACTTCAACTCAAAGTTATTACAGTTTACAGGAACCTCTCTTATAGTAGCAAAATTTTGATTCACAACTGGGGTAAAGTAATTGCGTATAGCTCACTGCTGTTGATTTTCATCTGCCATGACTAAATTTCTGTCTTTCTCTTCAAATCTGTTCTGTTGAATTTGCCTGATGGTTCTCTCAATCTCTGGATCTAACTCTTCTTTTATGTCTGTATTTCCACTTCTGTGGGTTTTTACCATTCACCTAAAATAAAAATTTGTAGATAGTAAATTAAAATAAAAATAAAAATCTAAACTAAAGTAAAGGCTATTGGAAAACAGTGTTAACGAAAAACGAAACAACAATTCCCCGGCAACGGCGCCAGAAAACTTATTGTGCTCAAATGGAACACTACTGCAAGTGCACAGGTCAATTTTTGAGTATAGAGTAAATATAAGTATCGACCCACAGGGAATTGTGCCTACCGCAAATCACTGTAATCAACAACCTTGAACTTTATTTAGAAAAAGTAATTTATATTGGTTGAGATCCTATTTACTATTCTACTATTAATTATGGAACAAATTAATTAAAACAGTCACAATTATTACGAATGAAAATATCAATGGTAAAATATTCCTAGAACTAGATTTCACCTAACTAGGGTTCATACAATTCCTTTGATCAATTGTTCTTTTGATTTCAATTTGTTTATAGCTGAAACTATTTCCTGTTTATCTCTCCCGAGTTTTAAACAGTCATACCCAAATTACCTAATCCAAACCTCCCGATTCAGAATTAAATAATAGAGTTCATTAAGCGATGGTAATCCGTTTCTCTATAGCTCATAAGAATTGTCAACCTCCCGATTCAACAATGTCCTATGTTAATCTACCCTTGTGCATATAAATAACCCCCTCTCCCGAGTGCCGGATTCCTATACTAATTCATCCAATTAGTTGCCAATCAACTAGAGCATTAAGAACAAGTAGATTAAATAAACATAATTGATATCATCCAAACAATATCACAAAATAATTGCAATCTGCCCAAAGTTGGCTACATCGATTCTAGAAAAAAGGAGTTTAGTTCCTAGAAATCATAATAAACATCCAATAATTCCAAAGTATCATCCCTAGAATAAACATTGATCGAAAAAGATGTAAAAGATGGAGTTTCTATGGAGCTAAATCAATCCTGAAGCCTTCTGCCGCAGCCTCCTTCGATATTCTGATAAAAAGACTATTTATAAGGTTCCTAGGCACTAAAACGTGGAATGCCACGTGAAAAAACAGTGTTGCCCTAATCAGACTGCTATGCTGCGACAATGGTATTGATTCCCCAGATCTGCTCTGCACTGTCCAGTTTCTTCTATTACTGCAGCATAAGTCACGATCAGCATCCTGCAATTTCACTTCTTTATAGAATCATTAGAATCAGCTCCAAAAGCTTTACTTCTCCATATTGTTCTTTTTCTTGCACAAATACACCAAACACATAAAACATACCTAATATAGCAAAGAACAAATCAAATAACTAAGTAAAAAGGGTTCTAACCATATATAAATTTTAGTGCTAACAGTATACACACAGGGATTCTTCTTGTATCTAAACATGTAAAGGCACAGTAACCATTTTGAATTGTGATGTAGGGGATGTAAATGTTAGAAAACATGCCATGTATAAGCTTATGACTTAACTTCAATGTATGACATTGTTTTTGATAAATTGGAAATGAATGAGAAATGATGATTACATCCATATATTACTGTGCTTTTGTTTAGATATAAATGTGTATACCGAGATGGAATGAGACTAATAAGTGGTTCTGAATACAGGAAGTTAGGCATTATGCTTGTTACACACCGAGGTAGAGGGGCGGACGCACGTGCTAGAGGCCGTAGAGGTAGGCCTGAGAGCCGTGCGGAGCCACAGACTGACTAGGCTCCACATGACCCTCTTGAGACACCAGGGGATACAGAGGCACGCTTCGCTGGGATAGAGCGGAGTATTGAGAGTCTTGTGGAGATAGTCACACAGGCATTGGGTGTCAGTGATAGACGAGGTCCCGCAGCGCAGCCTACTACGACTGGATAGGCAGCTGCAGAGGCAAAGAGGCCTCAGACTACAGAGACTGTTACACCCCCAGTTCAGGATACCGCTTCTCCCATTGCTCCACAGCCGAGTGACAACGACTTGGGGTATTATTGTGAACTGAGTAGGCTATGCCAGTTTCAGGAGTTGAAACCTCCGGTATTCAGGGGAGTGAAGGACCCGATGATTACTGAGGATTGAGTCTATGAGATGAGAAGTTATATAGGTTATTCATATGTACATCAGCTGAAAAAGTGGCCTTTGCAGTATTTATGTTGAAGGGCGAGGCAGAGCACTAGTGGAGATCCACCGAACCTATTATGAGGACTAGACACTCCGAGGTCACTTGGGAGATATTCTTGGAGGCCTTGAGGAGGCAATATATTTTGACCACCGCACAGAGGAAATTACGGATGAAGTTCATTAACTTGGTTTAGGGAAACAGTTCTATGGATGAGTATGAGTTGAGGTTCATGTCTTTGGGGAGATATGACCCGGATATGATGAATAGTAAGACTCAAAAGGTCTAGAAGTTTATGGATGGACTGAGATTGGCCATCTGAACTAAGTTAACTCCCTTTGACATACATACTTACGAGGAGACAGTGCACAGGGCACAGTTATGTGAACAGGACTTTGAGCGGAATGCCTTCGAACTTGGGAAAGTTAATATCAGGAGAGACAGAGATCGGAAGAGATCCAGGATAGATAGAGTGGCCAGGAGAGGAGGCTAGAGATTTTTTGAGAGGAGACATAAGATTGAGGAGGTGTAGGAGAGAGCTGCTAAGCCTCCTATGTATCCAACTTTGACTGCACCAAGGGGTATGGTTATTAGAGGAACACGCCCTACTATTGAGCAGTGTAGGAGATGTGGCAGATTTCACGGAACTAAACCTTGTCAGACGCCCCCTGTTACATGTTATAGATGTGGGAAGCCAAGACATATCGCAAGGTATTATCCTGAGATGATTGAGACTGCCCCATAGAAGGGTAAGAAGCCAAAAAGAGCTCCAGTTGAGACAGCTACTTCGACGAGAAGGGCCACGACTGAGGAAAAAGGGAAACAGACGGTTGACGTGAGTAGAGGACGAGTGCATGCATTAGACCAGGACACAATAGACACATCGATGGATGTGATTAAAGGTACCATCCTAATTTTTGACTTAGAAGCATTTGTATTGTTTGATCCTGGTGCCACGCATTCCTTCATATCACCTTCCTTTGCACATAAATTGTTGAAGCATGTAAAACCCACACTGCTAGATAAAATGTTAATGATTTTCACACCGATGAATGATAGTCAGTTGACTGAATATGTTTATAGGAATTGTGAGTTGAGGTAGGAGGAAAAGAAATGGCAACTGATTGAATTTTACTGAGCATGAATGATTTTGATGTAATCCTAGGAATGAATTGGTTGGCTGCAAATCATGTTGTTATGGATTGTCATGCTAAGACATTGATGTTTCCAGAGGTAGATAATCTTGTTGTAAACTTTGTTGAAAAGAAATGAAAAACATGATGATTGTAAATAAAAAAAGTATAATGTAAATCCATTATATTTGAGAGATGAATCTATTTATTATTTATGAATGTTAAAGTGGTGATTTGTGTTGCTAACGGTGGAAAGGATAATGTGAAGGGTTCATTACCTACGTGGTTGACACTGATAAAGCACACTCGAAATTAAGGGATATCCCAATAGTGGTAGAATATCCTAACGTTTTCTCGGACGAATTACCAGGGCTACCACCTGATAGGGAAATGGAGTTTTGCATAGAGTTAGTATCTGGTACAGAACCGATATCGAAACCACCATATAGAATGGCTCCGATTGAATCGAAGGAGTTAAAGAAGCAATTACAAGAATTGCTAGAGAAGGGGTTTATTAGACCGAGTGTCTTACTTTAGGGAGCTCCGGTTCTATTTGTAAGGAAGAAGGATGGAAGCCTCCGACGGTGTATAGATTACCGGTTGTTGAATAAGGCCACCATTAAGAACAAGTACCCCCTTCCACGCATCAATGATTTGTTGGATCAGCTCCAGGGAGCACAGGTCTTCTCTAAGATAGATTTGCGATCTCGGCACCATCAGTTGAAGATACGGAGTAGAGATGTATCCAAGACGGCATTTTGTACCCGTTATGGCCACTACGAGTTTTTGGTTATGCCATTCGAATTAACGAATGCCCCCACAACATTTATGGCGTTGATGAATGATGTATTTAAGCCATACCTAGACTAGTTTATGATTGTATTTATTGATGACATTTTGGTTTATTCCAAGTCCAGTGAAGATCATGATAGCACTTGAGAATAGTTCTGTAAACCCTCTGTAAGACCCAAAAATTCGGTGTCATTTTTAAGAAATTGTTATTTGTAAACTTGAATTTATGTAATCTTGATCAATAAAGAAGAAATAATTAAATTTCAGGTCCAATTGATCAAAATATAAATTTATTTAATATTTTTAAAATTTTTTTCTCGAAAAGCGAACTCAAAAATAGTAGAAAAATATACCGAAAAAGTAAAATCGGACTGATAAATTTATTTACGGACTAAATGAATTTAATATGAATTTTGAGATATTTTTGGGATATTTTAGGATTTTTATTATTATTTTAAGAATAAAATAATAATAAAAATATATTATAAAAAAATAAAAATATATTATATAAAAAACATAAAACGAAAAAAAAAGAAACAGAAGCTCGAAACGCGGAAACAGGGAGGAAACCGATCCTCCCCTGTTTTTCTTCACCGGCGGCAACGGGCGGCGACGAAGGGCGAGAGGTGCCAGGCGAAAGGACTACCGGCACCGAGGGACCGTCCAAGCGCCACCACGCGCCCCAGATCGCCAGCGGTGAGCAGGTCGGAGGGGGGGAAGGCCGAAAGGGAGAAGGGAAATTTCGACGAAATTCGACGTCGATCGACCCCACCCGAGGCCGAAAGAACGTTCCCCAGGCCGCGACGCTTCGAACGGCGGTGGAATCGCATCGAGAACCGGTCGACAGCGTCGACGACGATAAAATTTCCACTGAACCGGTTTGGACCGGTTCAGTGTGAAAAAAGGCGAACCGGTCCGAATCGGTTCACGAGGAGAGAGAAAGAAGAGAGAGAAAAAAATTAAGATTTCATCGGACTTCGGGTAAGTCGATACGAGGTCAAAAGTGACCGATTTAATTTTTGATAAATTTATTTAAATTATATTTAATCGAAAATTGACCCGGTGTTAAAAATACGAAATTATGCAGTTCGACTATTAATTTCGAACGGAAGCCCGATCGAACTCCGATTCGTGCACCATCGCATAATCTTGGGTAAGTAAAGCTCATTTATGACAATTTATGTGATTAACGCGTATTTAAGATTTATTTTACGCATTTCAGATTAAATTTCGGATTTAGAGAATTATATTCGAAATTTCGAATAAACTGTCATAAATGATATACGGGCTTTCCAAAGAGCTTGGAATAAAACTCAATGGGTATGAATAGGCCCAATGAGTCGATAGACCCTGATGAAGGGAATTAATACGTGGAAAACGAGCTTAATACGGATTAAGGCCCAATTAAAGTATTTAGGCCCATTTAGAGTAAACGGGCCCAATTAAGTGAAATGAACTGTATTAAATGTGTAATACAGTAGGAAATGTGTAATTAATCCAGTGAATGGTTAAATGCAGCTCCAGAGTCATATTGAGAGTTGACCGGACTGTGAGATTTGGACAGCACAGAGGAAGAGAGGTCACACTACGTGATCCGAGGTAAGGGATTTATGCGAGTTTTTAGAGATAGCTGTACGTATTTTCAGTGTCGTTTACATTGACTTAAATTTCGTATAGAATATGGATATGAAATTTCTGGATAGTACCCAATTATGGGAAAAATATGAAAATACCCTTAGACTCGGGAATTTTTAGAAATGCATAAAATGCATGAAATCCATGTTTTCTTTGTGAAAAAGAGATTTTGTGAAGCTGAAATGAGAGATTGGCTCATGATTTGACTGTATGCATTAACTTGCATGTTTTTCTAAAGTTTGATTTGATTGACGAGTGATTTGTGGGATGTTACCCTCTCACTCTGTTTTGTATCGTTTTACATATTGCACTCGATTTTGAGTACCACTGTGGTGGGAAATAGAGCCAACTGTCTATTTTGTGTGTGTGAAATCGTGCTAGAGCTATAATAAGATCTGTGGATTTATCCATATCAACTCACACTTGATTTTGGTATTACATCTGTACAGACCGTGCTGGTGTACTGCTCGCATTGGATTTTGTTGTGATTTGTGATTGAGATCGTGCTGGAGCCCTCGTGTTGACTGTGTGTCACATGGACTTGCTCGCACTAGATCTGAGATGACAGGCTATGGTTAATAATTTATTTGGTTGGGGTGGTGAGCTTGTGACTCAAGCACCTACAACTATGTGGTAATTATACTGTGGTTCACAGAGTACGTCGTACCGTGTAGACAACATGGAGTACACTGTACCGTGCAACTATGGGATGTGAGGATTGCGTCTTTGGACTCGAGCATGCTGTGTCATTGCTGTGATTTATGATAGTCCTTAGATAGGAGCCGATGGATAGACTAATCCCCTCCTCGAACTCAGAGACACCCTAGCACACCTGATCCGTGATAGCTTGTGGGTCTCGGACTTTGACCAATTGTTCCTTGGATTTGTGTGGAAATCCCTGCCTAGTCTCATCTGTTTTATTGGTTTCGGTGATGAAACTAATTGTGATTTGATTTCTGTGATGAAACCATTTGAAACTATAATATGATTTAAATGTGAGTTTCAATACTGAACACAGAAATATTTTACACTGAATGAGTTTTGATATTCGATTTTTGGTAGTAAATTGCTATGTGTTTTACTATAATGGTTTTGTGAATGCCATGGGTTTTTTCGGCATAAACCATGCATCATGAGCATCGTGGATAGTTTGATTATCTACTTGCTTTCATATATTAATGCGAGTGTTTTGAAAAGTAAATGTATTTGTTTTACGAGATGATAAAACATGCATTATGAGCATCATAGATAGTGTGGTTATCTACTTGCTTTCATATATTTCTTACTGAGCGCGTCATGCTCATCCCTTTATTTTTTCCTCCTCTACAAAGCATTTCAGTATAATATATAAGCTGCGTCTGTCCTATGATCTTTTACACAGCTATCCAGCAACATCGAGGAATACACACATGTATTTTTTGTATCTGAATAACAGTGTACAGTGATGTAGTCACGTTATATGGGGGATGTATATGTTAGGCAATGTAAATGAATTTCTAATTCTAAAATGATAACTTTATGAGCTTCCGTGAATGTTAGTGCCTGAGACGAAAGCATTGTCTGTCATACATATTTATAATATATGAAACTGAATGATGGATATTGACTCACAGCCCAACAATTGAAATGTGGTAAGTTCGTGAAAAATTTGTAGTGATTTTTGAGAATTTGGGTCGCGACAGAAGTGGTATCAGAGCAGAGTTGGTCTGATGTGAGTCAGTGTCTGTAGTTAGGAAGTATACATCCCCATGTCGCTGTACATTATTAGATACAATTATGTGTACCAAGCTGTGGTTAAATTGAGAAATTGACTGTGTATGCGGGACGATTGAGATGTCTGATAGACATCGCAGCAGAGGAGAGAGTTCGCGTTCTCAAGACCATAGAGAGTAGGTCTGAGAGATGCAGTGATAGGTATGTGAGACCTTTTGAATCGTCATATGATTATGTCCTATCAGGTCCAGTTGAGACTACTGATACCTACATTATGAGATTAGAGCGGAGTTGGAACACATTTATGGAGTTGTTCACTCAAGCTAACTTGACTATGGCTAGCTTAGAGAGTAGGTAAGGTCCGGCTGCTTAGACGACTCCTACTGAGTCGACAGCTGCTCCTGAAACACCTGCGCCTACATAGCTTGCACCTATGCGACGTACTGTTGAGACCCCTGTACCACCTGTAGTTTCACGACAAACTGGTATGGATTCAGGGTTTGATTGTGAGTTTGACCAATTGAGGCAGTTTCAGAAACTGAAGCCTCTATCGTTCAGTGGGATCAAGAACCCTTTAGTCGTAGAGGATTGGATCAACCGGTTGGAGAGGCTATATGGCTTTTTTCGATGTCGACCACTAAAAGAGTGGCCTTTGCTACATACATGTTAGAGGGCGAAGTAGAGTATTGGTGGAAATTCGCCCGACCCATCATGAGAACTATGTATATCAGTTGATTGACTGGGAGATCTTTTTGGATGCCTTTAGGAGGCAAGTTATCCCAGTCACTGCTCAACGAAGATTACAGATGAAATTTCTTGGTCTGATCCAGGGGAATAGATCTGTAGACAAGTATGAGTCTCAATTTACATCCTTGGGAAGATATGACCCCGATACCATGAGCAGTGAGATGCGAAAGGTCCGCAAGTTTATGGAAGGATTGAGACCTTCCATCAGATTCAGATTAGCCCTGTTTGACGTCACGACTTACGAGGAGATCATGCGTAGAACTTAATTATGTGAGCAAGACTATGAGATGCACGTCCTTAAATTTGGTAAGGTCGTGAAGGGCAGGAATTGAGATCAACAAAGGACTATAATGTTCGAGTGGGGAAGAGGTAGTTTATTAGACGATCGAGGGTCGATGAGTCACGGGGTAGGATGATTAAGCCCCCAGTGTATCAGGTCTCGACTCCAGCTAGGGGTATAGTGATTAGAGGACCCCGGCCAACTACAAATCAATGTAGAGCATGTGGTAGATACCATGGTAGTAGGTCATGCCACGTATTAATTGGAACATGTTTTAGATGTGGCAAGACGGGGCATATGATAAGGGATTGCCCAGAGTTGGCTGAGATAGCCCTACAGAAGGGCAAAGAGTCAGAGAATGATACAGCTAGTACTTCTGCCCTGAAGAGGAGGGCTACAGCTGAAAAGAAGGATGGAAGCCTTCGACTGTGAATAGATTACCGGTTATTGAATAAGGCGACCATTAAGAACAAGTACCCCATTCCACGTATTGATAATCTATTGGATCAACTTCGGGGAGCACAGATATTTTCAAGATCGATCTGAGGTCTGGGTACCATCAGTTGAGAATCCGGAGTGGAGATGTACCCAAGACAGTTTTTCATACCCGTTATGGACATTATGAGCTCTTGTTTATGCCTTTCGGGCTAACGAATGCTCCTACAGCTTTTAAGGTATTGATGAATGAAGTGTTCAAGCCCTACTTGGATCAGTTTTTCATAGTGTTCATAGATGACATTCTTGTGAATTCGACGTCCAGGGAAGAACATGAACAACATCTAAGCATTATGCTACAGACCCTCAGAGAGAGGAAGCCATATGCGAAGCTCAGAAAGTGTGATTTCTGGTTGGAACTGATATCATTTTTGGGTTTGACTGGATATTACCTTTAATTTGTAGAAAGTTTCTCTAAATTGGCTGCTCCATTGACACGTCTTACTCGAAAGAATGTTGCATTTGAGTGAGACAATGCATGTGAGAAGAGTTTTTAGGAACTAAAGTAGTGACTAACCACTGCGTCGATTCTCACCATTCCTACTAGCTCAGGAGGTTTCTCTGTATATACAGACACCTCGGGACAAGGACTGGGTTGTGTATTGATGCAGAACGGGAAGATAGTTGCTTATAGATCCATACAACTTAAGGACCATAAGAAGAACTATCTGACCCATGATTTAGAGTTCGCAGCAGTAGTGTTTGCACTGAAGATATGGCGTCACTATTTATATGGTGAGAAATTTCAGGTATTCACTGGTCATAAAAGCCTCAAGTATCTATTTTTAACAGAAAGAATTGAATATGAGGCAGAGACGATGGGTAGAGCTTCTGAAAGACGATGATTATGAGATACTTTATCATCCGGGTAAAGTGAATATAGTCACTGATTCCTTGAGCAGGAAGAGTCTCAGAATGGTATCGTACATGATGGTCAGGGAACATGAACTGTTAGAGCAGTTTATTAGCCTCAATCTAGATATAGACCTTTCTGATACTGATGCATATTGTGTGATAGCTAGTCTAAGATTTGAAACCGGATCTGATAGACCAGACCAGACAAGCTCAGCGTATTGATCGCTTTTGTGTTGATATGTATAGTCAGATACATATGGGTAGAGTGATTGAGTGCACAGTTAATGATGATGGCCTGCTGAAATTCAGAGGTCGAATTGCGTTCCCGATGACCCACAGCTAAAGAGATTGATTTTGACTTAAGCTCATTCATCGAGGTATATAGTGCATCCGGGGAGTAATAGATGTATCAGAATCTTCGAAGAGCATATTAGTGGTCAGACATGAAGAAAGATGCTGTAGAGTTTGTGGCTAAGTGCCTTACATGTCAACAGGTTAAGGTAGAGCATCAGAAACATGCAGAATTATTGCAACCTCTACTTATACCGACATGAAAATGAAAGCACATCACCATGGATTTCATCATGAGTTTACCGAGGACTCGACGGAACAATGATGCCATTTGAGTGATTGTAGAATGATTGACGAAGTCAGCTCACTTCTTAGCCATGAATGCTACAGATACTCTGAGTGCATTGGCGAATCTGTATGTACGAAAAATTGTGAGGCTACATGGTGTTCCGGTGAGTATTGTGTCTGACAGGGATTCCCGCTTCACTTTCCACTTTTGGGAACATTTTCAGGAAGCTATGGGAACCCGATTGAGTGTCAGTACAGCTTTTCATTCTCAGTCCGATGGTCAGTAAGAGAGAACCATCCAGACTTTGGAAGATATGTTGAGAGCTTGTGTGATGGACTTTAAAGGCTCCTAGGATGACCATTTGCCAATTGTCGAATTCGCCTATAACAATAGTTATCACTCGAGTATTGGGATGACACGTATGAGGCGTTATATGGTCGTAGGTGTTATTCTTCTGTAGGATGGGAAGAAGTGGGTGATCGAAAGATGTTTGCTCCAATTTAGTGAAGCAAGCCTCTGAGAATGTCCAATTGATATGTGAGAAATTGGGGACAGCTCAGATCATACAAAAAAAGCTATGCTGACACGAGACATAAACCTTTGGAATTCACCGTGGGTGAATTAGTATTCTTGAAAGTTTCTCCCTTGAAAGGGATAATGAGATACTGGAGCGAGTGAGAGATAAGACTTATAGGTTGGCATTACCACCGAAGTTGGCAAGCGTCAATAACGTCTTCCACATTTTGATGCTTCAGAAGTATCATCCGAACCCGACACATGTGATTCAGTATGAGCCGTTGGAGCTCACAGATAATATGTCGTATGTAGAGACGTCAATTCGGGTACTGTATAGGAAAGAGAAAGTGTTACGATCTAAGACGATCTCTCTGGTTAAGGTTCTCGGGCAATACCACATTTCGGAGGAAGTTATGTGGGAATTAGAGAGCCTGATGTGAGGAAATTATCCGTACCTATTCGAGAATTAACTTGGTTCTAATTTGGAGGATCAAATTTCTTAAGGTGGGGAGGAATGTAAGACCCGAAAATTCGGTGTCATTTTTAAGAAATTGTTATTTGTAAACTTGAATTTATGTAATCTTGATCAATAAAGAAGAAATAATAAAATTTCAGGTCCAATTGATCAAGATATAAATTTATTTAATATTTCAAAATTTTTTTCTCAAAAAACGAGCTCGAAAACAGTAGAAAAATATACCAAAAAAGTAAAATCGGACTGATAAATTCATTTACGGACTAAATGAATTTAATATGAATTTTGAGATATTTTTGGGATATTTTAAGATTTTTAGTATTATTTTAAGAATAAAATAATAATAAAAATATATTATAAAAAAATAAAAATATATTATATAAAAAAATAAAAAACGAAAAAAAAAAAAGAAACAGAAGCTTGAAACGCGAAAACAGGGAGGAAACCGATCCTCCCCTGTTTTTCTTCACCGGTGGCGACAGGTGGCAACGGGTGACTAATCCCCTCCTCGGACTCAGAGACACCCTGGCACACCTGATCCGTGATAGCTTGTGGGTTTCGGACTTTGGTCAATTGTTCCTTGGATTTGTGTTGAAATCCCTGCCTAGTCTCATCTGTTTTATTGGTTTCGGTGATGAAACTAATTGTGATTTGATTTCTATGATGAAACCATTTGAAATGATAATATGATTTAAATGTGAGTTTCAATACTGAACACAGAAATATTTTACTCTGCATGAGTTTTGATATTCGATTTTTGGCAGTAAATTGCTATGTGTTTTACTATAATGGTTTTGTGAATGCCATGGGTTTTTTCGGTATAAACCATGCATCATGAGCATTATTGATAGTTTGATTATCTACTTGCTTTCATATATTAATCCGAGTGTTTTGAAAAGTAAATGCATTTGTTTAACGAGATGATAAAACATGCATTATGAGCATCGTAGATAGTGTGGTTATCTATCTGCTTTCATATATTTCTTACTGAGCGCGTTATGCTCATCCCTTTATTTTTCCCTCCTCTACAGAGCATTTCAGTATAATGTATAAGTTGCGTCCGTCCTGTGATCTTTTACACAGCTATCCAGCAACATCGAGGTATACACACATGTACTTTTTGTATCTGAATAATAGTGTACAGTGATGTAGTCACGTTATATGGGGGATGTATATGTTAGGCAATGTAAATGAATTTCTAATTCTAAAATGATAACTTTATGAGCTTTCGCGAATATTAGTGCCTAGGACGAAAGCATTGTATGTCATACATATATATAATATATGAAACTGAGTGATAGATATTGACTCACAGCCCAACAATTGAAATGTGGTAAGTTCGCAAAAAATTTATAGTGATTTTTGGGAATTTGGGTCTCGACACCCTCCGAGAAAAGGAATTATACGCCAAACTCAGCAAATGTAACTTTTGGTTAGAGCATATCTCATTTCTGGGCCATGTTGTGTCGAAGGATGGGGTATCAGTGGACCCATCAAAGATTGAAGCGGTTGTACAGTGGGAACAACCCAAGACAGTCACTGAGATTAGAAGTTTTATGGGATTGACATGTTATTATCGGAGATTTGTTGAGGGTTTTTTTCAGACTGGCTGCTCCGTTGACACGTTTCATACAGAAAGATGTTAAGTTTATGTGGGATGAGGCATGTGAGAGGAGTTTTCAGGAGCTTAAGTGTCGGTTGACCACCGCTCTCACATGCCTCATCCCACATAAACTTAACATCTTTCTGCGTCCAAGTATGGCTATAACGGGTATAGCTATGATTTGGAGGACCAAATTCCTTAAAGGAGGGGAGGATTGTAAGACCCTTAATTTTCTATGTAATGTGTACGATTAATTGATGTACGGATAAGACCCTTAATTTTTTATGTAATGTATATGATTAATTGATGTACAGATAAGTTACATTACATATGAATTACAATAAATGAATGTTTTTAAGTTCTAAGTGTGAATGGATTGAAGAACGAGTGTTGAATTCATTTAGTATGAGTTTAAAAGGAGAAATTACAGCAAAAAGGGTGCAAGATGAAGGCCAAATCGATCCCATGCAAGGAGAGATCAATCTCAAGGCCTGGAAAGCACAATCTCAAGCATGTTGGAAGAGGGAGATCGATCCCTCACTCAAGCAGATCTATCTCCATTACTCTCGGGCTGGAGCAGATTCATCTCCCCTTAAGGCCAGATCAATCTCGTAAGCTCTCTGCGTGAGTAAATCGATCTTATTTCATTGAGTAGATCAATCCCATGCAACAAGGCAGATCGATCTCACCCCTTCAACAGATTGATCTTATGCCTTCAAAATGTCGGGAAAATGAAGAATTTAAGAGGACCAGATCGATCTCCACCATATACAAATCGATCTCATCAAGCCAATTTCTATAAATAGGGAGCAGTTGGATATGTAATTCATGGGAACAAACCATTTTCTTCCATTTCAATCTTAAAACCTAGTTTTCTCACTCTAAAATCACCACATCTTCATTAAGATTTGAGGAAAGACCATTAGAGCAAAGCTGTTCATTTTAAATAGAAGAACAACATAGTTTGGAATCAATACCCCATTGGTTGGAGTGAAGGAGTAATGAGTGTTTTTACTTGGAGCAAGAAAGAAATCAAGCTAGGTGAGTTTCTAACACTCCAACTCAAGTACATTTGTTTAGTTATTGATTTTGAGTTAATTGGTGTGTATATTAATGATAAAAACTACTTAGAGTATAGTGGAACAAGTGTAACCTAGAATGAGTCTAGAGTGAGAAATTATGATATGGTGAGTTGATAATAAATGGACTATACTAAAGTGTTTATGAGGTAATATGTATGATTTTTAGAAAGTTGAATGAAGCCACATTATTAGATTGGCCTAGTTAAGTAAATGAGTATATAAGGTGTACGACAAAATGCCATAGTGAATTAAATGATGAATTAGAGACACTATGAGCTTAACTATCGATTTAGCAAGAATCAATGGATCTAAAAGAGTCCAGTAGGCTCTCGAGATATGGGTAGAGCGATCAAATGAGCCTTATAGGCGTTAATGAAGACTATAGGTTGAATCAACTATAGTGAATGCAAAAGTTGTGTTATATTGGACGAAATTGACGTGAAACGTAATCTCATGCAGTTCCAGAGAGTTCGTTGGAGGCGAATTGAACCGCACAATCAAGCAGCTTTAAGGAAGTGGAATCACGCAACGCGATTCCAGGTAAGGGAATTTTGTAAGTATATAGAGATAGTTGCTCGTATTTTGTGAGTGAATATTGGGCTTTGTAAAATGCATGGTTGTTTAGAAAAATGGTTGATAGTACGTATGAATGACTACAAGTATGTATGTATATGATTTGGCTTTTGGAGTAATTCTTATAAAAGGGATAGTAAGGCTAATAATTGCATAAATCACATGTTTTGATGTCTTTACGAAAACGTATTGCTTTAGTTTAAGCAAATTGACTAATAGGCTGGCTAGCGATTTTGTGATTTTGAGAAATGGCACAAGTGAGGTGCTAATCATGGTTTTGAGAGAGTTTTGTTGAAAAAGAGCTACCTATTGTATTTATGTAAGTTAAATCATGCTGGAGCTTCGCTCGCACTTGATTTTGATGTTTTCACATATATGACACGTGCTGGAGCTCAGCTCACACCTTGATTTTAATTGTGGTGATGTTTTATAAACCGTACTAAAACTTCTGCTCGTATGTGGATTTCGATTGATTTTCTTATGCATATAACCGTACTGGAGCTATGCTCGTACGTGATTTCTTCATGATTTTACGTATAAAGCCGTACTAGAGCATTGCTCGTACGAGGAGATTTATTGATGATGCATGAATCGTGTTGGAGTTTAGCTCGCACAGGTTTTCACACTGTGGTATGTATGATGCCGTGGAGATGGTAAGATCCTCAAGCCCTACATCCTTAAGCCCGACCGGGTGGGGAGGCTCTCTTACGGTAAGATCCTTAAGCCAACATCCTTAAGCCCCTTCGGGTGGGAGGCTCTGTTACAAGATGAAAAGCTCCCACGTGCACTTGAGACTATATAGGTTACACATGGCATGGGGTAGATAAGACCTACGGCTGGCACCCCCAACCATGATATGGGTCCGCGGAGTACGTTGTACCGTGTATATCACATGGAGTACGTTGTACCGCGTGGTTGTGATGATGATTGAAAAGTCTGGCGAAGAACTAACCTACCTTCGTTCTAGCATGATGCCTCGCACACCGGGATTTGTGTGGTCTGGGATGATTACGACATAGTTGGCCAACATAGTCTTTGAGATATAGTGACTGCCTATCTCACATAATATTACATAGTACCACATGGTTTTTTATACGCTGAGTGTGATTGTGTCGTCCAGGATAGACCCGAGAGAGGGGTCGAGCCTTGTGGGATTTGTTTAAAGAAATGGTATTTCTACTCGTGATGAGATTTGACATATTTTGAGAAAATGATGAATTCCTGAGGGATATTGTGTATTGAGTTTCGAACTTATGATTAGTTTTAATGATGATGAGCATGAGAGGCTTAACATGTTGATTTTACCATGTTTTACATGCCTATTTTCATGTTTTTAGTACATGATATATGTATATACATGCGGCATAGTTTTATTTCCTCATACTCCGATTATAAATGATTTATATCATGACATTATCAGCATGTAGATAGTGTAGTTATCTACCATACTTGCATTATTGCTTTACTGAGCGTGTGGTTGCTCATCCCTCTATTTTCCCCTATAGAGCGTACATAGTAGCCCAATGAGGACTGAAGCGTTGTGTTGATACATCCGCTATCGCCAAGAGGTATACACATATGGATTCTTCTTGTATCTAAACATGTAAAGGCACAGTAACCATTTTGAATTGTGATATGGGGGATATAAATGTTAGAAAACATGCCATGTGTAAGCTTATGACTTAACTTCAATGTATGGCATTGTTTTTGATAAATTGGAAATGAATGAGAAATGATGATTATTATTGACTCACAGCCAACTGTTATTGGTGAGGGTTGTTCACGACCCAGTGAGGGAGATGAAAAATGCGAAAATTTTGTAGTGATTTATAAACGAATTGGATAAAAAGGGTCGTGACACTAGTCTTGCTCTTTTTTAGTTAAAATCCACAAAACACGATTTTTTAGTATAATTTTGAAATTTTAGATTATTTTTTTCACAAATAATTTTAAACTACTCAAATAGCTATTAAATAGGATAAATAATACTATATCGAAATTCATGGGGATTTTCGAAGTTTAAAACTTTTTCCTAAAATTTCATAATGGTAAAACTTGGCCTAAGATTTTCCATAATTCAGGTGATTAAAAATTTTTTTCCTAAAGTTCACAGTCTCAAATACTCAGAAAATATACGCAGATATTTTTAACAGTTGATAAATATTTTTCTACAGTTGAAATACAGCCTAAATTTATATCTACAAAGTATCAAAAAAATACGTGCAATTTATCTCTAGCAGCACACGAGAATTTTTCTTATATCAGTGTCTGTCCACGATCCTCAATTGCCTCAACGTTACGAGTCGATGGATCGAGTCCTCTCGATTTATTTTCCCAAAACTCTTTTCTTGAGTTTCTCAATTTTCAAAATCTCGGTGACTCCTTTTCTATCTCCAAATATATATATATATATATATATATATATATATATATATATATATATTATATAATCCTATGCACACACGTATATATATTTTTGATTTTTTTGGAATTATTTTTCCTTTCCCGCCATTTTTTTTCCTTTCTTTCTTTCCTTTCTCCTTCGTTTTCTTCTTCTTCAGCTTACTGTTCATCCACCATTTTCTTTCTCTTCACCGTTCCTCGGCATCACCGGTACTGCCATCTCCGCCTTCATCATCCTATCATCTTGTCTCCCATCGCTGCCACCATACTCAGCCCTCGGATTCGCCTGTTCCACCACTTCATCAGCGAAACAGAGGTGGAAAACGGCCTCTGTTTCATGCGTACTGCCTCCCCTATCTCATCCTCGCTTCCAGCCTGTCGACTCCCCTGTCTGCACCTGTATACTCTTGGTTCTCCCTTGGCTCTCTCTCGGGCAGTGCTTATTCCTTCTATTCATGTGCAGTCAGCCTTAGCTTCTCAGTTTCACTGAAATTCTCGGGTCTGCCTCCCTTATTCTCTAAACTGAAAGCACCCCAAAACAGCTCCCACAACCGGCGTCTATCCTGCTTCACCATTGCCCTACCTCGGTTCTTCTCTCCACCACACGTCCACTCTCATTTTCTCTCGGGTTTAACAGCTGGACTTTCTAGCTTCCTGTTTCCACCATCCTCTTGTTTTCTTGGGCACCCTCAACAGCTTCCACTCTCTGTTTTCTCTCTTGTTCCTCGTTTATTCCAGTTCTGTATAGTCTTCTTTTTCTTATATACACAATCGGGACAGGGCAGGTATAGCTTAATGGAAGACCTGATGGCTTGAGAGTGGAGGAAATGAGAGGTTCGGTCAAGAGGCATGGGACGCAGGAGGTGGGTGTGCAGAGGTTGCAGAGGGGTGTGGACATTGCAGGGTGTTCGGTGTACAGGGGCCTGATATGGGTGTTTCAGTTTTTGGTGGAAACTTTTCCACGAATTTAGATAAAAATTATTTATTATTATTATTATTATATATATATATTATTCAATCTTCTTATTATTGTTACTATTGTTATTATTTATTTCTTCATTATTTATTATTTTTTTATATTACATAATTATAAAATTTTCAAATTATAATATTTTAGTCGATAAAGTCTCTCACACTAAAATTCAACATATGAATTTAAATTATTTATCATAAATTAAGCATTCTTAATTCCATTTAATACGACTCAAGATCGAATATCAAAAATTTATGATATTTACATTACATTGATTAAATTATAGATAATTTATTAAAAGGAAATGAGATGAGAATAGAATTATAAGAAAAAAATTACCTGAAAATGAGATTGTAGCAAATTGTTATGCTACTAATTGGCTGATGGTGTTTGTCTAGTGTATCTATTTTGTTGGTAGTAATATGCAAAATAATGGTTGATTAAGAGAAAATAGATTTAATAAGAGTGACTGAAGTAAACAGCGGATTGATGAAAAAGAGAAATTGATTTTAAAATGCTAAATTTAAGTTTTTTTTAGATAATATGAGTTTTTAAAAATTATTTTTTTAACACTATTGATATAATTTAGATAATTATGGAATAAGTGGATGTTTGAGATAGAGAAAAGATAGCAAGAGATAAGAAAATTGTTTAAAATAGAAATTTGAAATTATTTAAAAACAGAAAAGTGAGGGGTTTGAGAGACTATTAAATTATAATTAGTTTCTTTATTATTTTGTAATATAATATATTTTATTTCAGGAAAATTATTTTACTTTACAAATAGGTTTATATGATTGTCATATGTATATTAATAAATAATAATTATTAATTATTTTTAAAATATATCTTACATAAAAACATGTTAATAATGTTGAAATAAATAAAAAAAACTAAGTAAATAATTTTAATCACAGACCAAGAGTAAAATATTAAAAATTTTCAAAAATGCTACACAAGAATAATGTTATTAGTATTACATATAGTCAATTAATAATCTTAATAGAGGTACATAATCACACAATTTTTTATTTATTTCCACTTATATTTTTAGATACTTTCTTTAATCCATAGTCAAACTTCTTGAATTTTTACAAATTCCAAACAAAATGGTAAAATTCTAAAATCTTAAAAGACTCACAAGTAAAATAAAATAATTGTTAAGAAAATATTAGCCATAATAAATATGATAAATAATAATAGTAAAAATATAAACCTTGGTTTAGTTCTAAAATATCTCCTTTAAAATAAGTTTTTAAAAACCACCAACTCATGTAATCAATAACACGAATCTTCATTCTTCAAAGCAAATATTATTGCAGTAACTAAACCATGAAGGATCTTTTTTCTAAATTGTAATCATCCTAACTTATTGGAGGTTTTAAATTAAATCTTTCGTACACCCATCTAAATATTATAAAAAGGGAGTGAACCTTTGTGAGCTTATTTGTAAAGATAGGATTAGTAGTGATTAAAGTTTTTCTTTAAGCAATAAAAGGAAGAGTTGTTAAAGGTTTCTTCTTTAAGCCTGCAAAAAAGGAAGGGGTTATAGGCTTTCTTCTTAAGTCTTTGAAAATGAGAGGTTGTTAAGCTTATAAAGTCCAGGTTACTCTTTAGCTGGCAAAAAGAATGTAGATTATAAAGTCCAATGTTTAGTAGTGAATCTGGTAATACTTTAAAGGGAGTTCAAGGAAGAGGACGTAGGTAAAAATGTCGAAGCTCTATAAATCATATGTGTATAATTTCTCTACCTTTACACTCTTTACTTCTTGTTTAGATCAGCAAAAACAAAGTTAAGTTTAATGCAAAACTGATTCACCTTTTTTTCAATTTAGTTATTGAGCAAACAACTTTATCAGAGCTTGGACTCTAAATAATATGTAAACCCCACAAAATTCTCTTGTACTCGGTTGTAAGTGAATCAATTGGGATTAGCTATAAATTTATTGAAGGAAAATTTATTTGAAGTTCTAATTTTAACATGAAAAACTTAAGTGAATTTAATTAAATAAAATAAAATAAAATATTAAAGTTTGTAGTATAAACGTGCATCGAATAGTACAAAATATCAAGTGAAGAATAATGCAATATTATACTACTATCAACTTTATTATATAACATTATTATTAGTAGTCTAATTTAACAACATAAAGAGCAAAGATTGGGCTTCATTTTTTTAAGCCAACCCAAAGGCTTCCGAAACCTCACTTCTGCTGCAGTTAAAATGCATTCATTGGTAGGAAGTGATGTTGCCTCTTGGCGAACAGCAACAGGAATTTACCTTCCACGTAGTCTGATTGCACTAACGACAAAGAAGTGACGTCGGTGCGATTTGTTCCACGTGTTCTTCGTATGTTCTGCAAAAACAACAGGAATCAGAGGGCGCAGGGATCTGTCCCTGCACGCGCACTCCGATGATTAAGTAAGTAATCGGGAGTTGTGTATGTAAGAAGAAGAGAATGTGTTTCTTAACTCAAAGAGTTGAAGTATTTCTCCCTGCTTTTCTGTTCTTTTGCTTTCGTCCCCCTTTCTGAGAGCTCCTCGGCATATTTATAGGTTTCTTCTAAGTCGGTTCGAGCTGAGGCCCAGGCGCGTGTCTGGGCTGCGACAGAGTCATGGAGCACTCTGTCGCGCTTCGGGTTAAGTAGCTTGCGGGGGAATCGGTAGGCGGCAGAGTACCCATGGACCTCTGCCGCAGACTATGCGAAAGACCTCTGCCGCAGGCTGTGCGGGAGACCTCTACCGCAGGCTGTGCGGGAGACCTCTACAGTGGGGGCAATGCGGGAGACCTCTACCTCGGGGGCAATGCGGGAGACCTCTACCGCAGAGGCAATGCGGGAGACCTATGTCGCAATAGGGGGCGATGGAGGTCTGTCACGCCAACTGTGCAGCACACATACCAGGCGACGGAATCCCTGTCGCCTTGAACATCTGTCGCTCAACAAAGCAACTGTGTCGCGTGACCACACTGTCGCCACATCAGCCACGTGGCTTATTCTTGTTCTGACACGTGGCACTCTCTGGTTGGCGGATAGTTGTACACGTGGATTCCGATGACACGACCACCATCAATTGCTCCCCACTCTTTGGTAGGAATTTTTCCTGCGAAAGAGGATCTGGTCCTGATTTTTCTCGGGTCGGGTGGGATTTCGGCGCGTGTGGCGACGCAGGCGAGCCGCTATATATATACTGGGCCCCTGCTGTCCTTGTCGCTATTCAGTTCTCTAGCAAAGACACTCTGCTACGACTCTCAGGACCCTCTCTCGTGACTCTGCTGCCACTCCATCGCTACTCTGCCGCAACTCTGCCGCGTACACATCACTGTGTCGCAAGTCTGTCGCGGCTTCTTGAGACTCTGTCGCCAGTTCTTCTCACCTTTATTTTAGGTGATTTAGTAGTCCGTAATCCCACTTTTTGGTTTTAGAACTCCTAAAATAGCTGGTCATGGTGTAGGAAAACAAATAGACCTAGGCGTTAGGTCGACTTTAAAGGAAGCCGACGTCCAAGACCTAGTATCTAGGTTTCCTTTACCCGAGGGATATTCTTATAGACTCCCAACCCCTCAGGAGAGTGACATACGTCGTGTGTCCAATGGGGTAGTCGTCTTTAGGGCAGCCTTAGAATTAGGACTCCGTTTCCCGTTGTCCGACTTCGGGGTTTCCTTCCTTAGGACGCACAGGGTATCCCCGGGATAACTGCATCCTCATGCATGGATGCAATTAGTAGGGTTCACCGTGCACTGTCATTTAAGGGGCGTTTCTCCGTCTCTTCCCCTTCTCGATGTCTTCTTCAGATTTCAGGGTAGCCCCGGTTTAGTCCCTTACTCCCTTCAGCGGGTGTACCAGCCTGGCTTTGAAAACAGGTTGTTCGAGAAACCTGCTAACAAGCTTCATGGTTTGAGACGGAGTGGCTTGTTGTGGAAGTGCCCGAGGGCCTGGATTTCCCCACTCGTTGGGAGACTAGGTGAGAAATCCCCAAGGGCCCCAGGATTTCCACACTTAGGGAGCAGTTATCATCAGACGTCAACAAACTGTTGGTCAATCATCCCATTAGCCTTGACAGCCTTATATCAAATGAAAATTTGATATCAGCTGGCTGGGGTGTAAGTCCGGTCCCTGTTGTCGGGCCTTCTGTTCCCTCGTCTAATCCTTCGCCTTCGGCTTCCCCCGAGTTAAATCCTGAACTTGTCGCCGACCTGACTGGCTGGGAAGGGTTCGGCTCCACTTTCATGGTGCTCCCTGATGACGACGCAATAAATATAGAGTCCCTTCAGGAGCATCTCGATTCTCCTGACGGTAACTTTTAATTCTTTTTACTACTTGCTGTTTTTGATCAGTTTTTGACCACTGATTTGTTTTCTTTTCCTTTTTTGCAGAAATGAGTCACTTCCGGCAATCGTTGGGTCGCCAGGTCTCGGAGGCTGGTCCTTCCAGTGCTCCTACCAGGAAGAGGCGTCGTTTAGCCGACGATGTCCCAAGCGAGGCACCGGTCCCCTCTCAGCTACCTCGTGCTCGGACCCCCCTGTTTCTAGGCAGGCGATGCCTCCCCCTCCTTCGGAGCAGAGGGATCCCTCTCGGGATAGGGGAGAGTTGCCTCATCTTCACGGGGGGCTTTCGGGTCAACCGGGCAATCCCGCTCCGAGGACCGTGCGGAGTGCAATATCATTCCGTTGCAGCGGAAGAATCGAAGGCGCTTATACATCGAGGGTTCGATGGGAAACAGACCAATACTTAAGAGGATAGGCCCTGCTGATGAGAGGTCCTACCCCGTGGATGGGGGTTTTATTATGAGAGGGGCCGAATTTTGTGTTTACCCCGGGGTCCGCGATAATGATACTTTGGATACTCCCGGGGTGGCTTCCCGGATTAGTTAGTCTTCCATCCTTCCTCGGGACGAGGCGAGAATATTTCAGAATTATCCGGAGGGGGAGGACTTAGCCGACATAGAGGCATTGAGGGTAAGTTTCATACTCCTCTTCGTTTGACTCCTTTTTGCTACATTCTTTGAATCTAACTTTTTGCGTTTCTTTGCAGCTGGCTCAGAGAACCATGGCCAATAATGCCCAGCACCGGGCCTATCGGGAGCGGGCCAATAAAGAAATTCGGGAGCTGAAGGACAAGGTTATGGAGTTATCCAACACCGTCAATAACTTGTCCAAACTTCTGGATTTGGTTCGAAGCTTGGAGGAGCAGCTCACGAAAATTCACCAGGACCTGAATCAGGCAAAGGGGGATCTCACTGTCGAGACAGCCCGATCTGGCAAATTCCACGAGGATCTTCAGGAGGCCCATGCCGAGCTGGATCGTATGCAGTCCAACTACGGGTCCTTACTCACTCGGAATCAGGAGCTTGAGCAACGCGTTGCCGATTTAGAAAGTCAAGCTGCTCCTAATTTGACCCGAGTAGAGATCGATAGCATCCGGGCGAAAGCCGTAAAGGAGTACCGCCTTTCCAAAGACTGCTTGAGGCGGAAGGAGGATTTCTCGAATCCCTATGTAAAGTACGGGTTCTATCTTGCTCGATCATGGTTAGAGAAGCATAGGGATGGCGAGGAATTCCCCGAGCTTCAATATACGAACAAGGCAATGCTATTCGAGGCCCCCGACTGGACCAAGTATGAACCTGGGGCTGAACCCGCGGATGAACTATTCGAGAGGATCGCTCAAGACGACCTCGCCAACCTCACCGGTCCTTGGGAGCCCGCGGATTTGGGCGGTGCTCCCGAGCCTATTGACGCTCTTCTTGATTTGGACGGCGAGGAGGGTCAGCAGCAGTCCCTAGGTAGTGGAGGTCCGTCTGTAGCTGATCCCCAGCTTTCTCTCGAAGATTAGATAGCTATTTCTGTTTTTTGTTTTTCTTTTCAAGTACTTTGTTGTCTTTTTGTAAAGATCTACTAAAGATCTATTTGTAATGACTTTTGAATGAAATGAAATCGAGATTTTTGTTCATGCTTCGTATCGCATTACTTCTCTATTTATCATTTATCATTCTTTGTCTGTTTGTTTATTGTGCTTGTATATATTCGTGTATGCTCCCCAATTCTTGATAGAAAGGTATACTTTCAAAAAGAATTTTTTGTGTAAACGTATAACTGTTTAAGGCTTGATTACTATGGCGTAAATGCGTCTTTAGTTTTTATAGCCTTGATATTTTTATTGCCTGGCCACAGTGACGCATAGCGCCTCAGGCTCTTATGGCTCGTCAGAGTGTACGCCTGGCCACAGTGACGCATAGCGCCTCAGGCTCTTATGGCTCGTCAGAGTGTACGCCTGGCCACAGTGACGCATAGCGCCTCAGGCTCTTACGGCTCGGCAGTATGTACGCCTGACCACAGTGACGCATAGCGCCTCAGGCTCTTACGGCTCGGCAGTATGTACGCCTGGCCACAGTGACGCATAGCGCCTCAGGCTCTTACGGCTCTTCTGAATATACGTCTGGCCACAGTGACGCATAGCGCCTCAGGCTCTTACGGCTCTTCTGAATATACGCCTGGCCACAGTGACGCATAGCGCCTCAGGCTCTTACGGCTCTTCTGTATGTACGCCTGGCCACAGTGACGCATAGCGCCTCAGGCTCTTACGGCTCTTCTGTATGTACGCCTGGCCACAGTGACGCATAGCGCCTCAGGCTCTTACGACTCTTCTGTATGTACGCCTGGCCACCGTGACGCATAGCGCCTCAGGCTCTTACGGCTCGTCTGAATGTACGCCTGGCCACAGTGACGCATAGCGCCTCAGGCTCTTACGGCTCTTCTGATATCCTGTCACAAGATTTAGATGCATAGAAGTTGCAGATGTATAATAAAATGACATTCTGCTTGAGGATTTGATGACAATATCTTGTGATAGTATAAATAAATGATAATAATGTTTGGGAAAGAAAATATGGCGCTTAATTCAGATACAGTTTTAGGTGATTTGAATTCCATGTTTTCCCTATTTTCTTCCCTTGTAGAGTTTCCAGGACACAGGTGTTAGGCCCAATCTTGTGTCTGATTCTGTATGGACTTTCCCAATTAGTTCTGAATTTTTCGTCTTCCTTGAGGGCATTCGTGATCTGCGACTTTCTGAGCACTAGATCTCCCTCAGACATTGGCCTGTCTCTCACCCGGCTATTATAGTAGTTGTCCACCCTCTGATTATAGGATGCCAATCGAATAGCCGCGGCTTCTCTATGTTCATCGAGTAGGTCCAAGCCTTCCCTTAGAGCTTGTGAATTTTCACCTTCTACTAAGGGTACCACTCTTGGTGATAACGCTCCAATTTCCACGGGGATCAACGCTTCTGCGCCGTATACTAGGCTGAACGGCGTTTCCTTAGTCGACACATGACTGGTGGTACGATATGCCCATAAGACACTAGGCAATTCGTCCACCCATGCCCCTTTTGCTTTGTCTAGCCTGGTCTTCAGCCCATGAAGGATAGTTCGATTACTGACCTCGGCCTGTCCATTAGCTTGAGGATATGACACTGAAGAGATCCTTAGCTGAATGTTGAGGTGCTTACAAAATTCACGGAAGGCGTAGCAATCAAATTGCTTTCCATGGTCGGCATTTAGGATGCGGGGAATTCCGAATCGACTCTTTCCACACCATTGCCTCCACTTTCTTTTCCGTGATTGTGGCTAAAGGCTCTGCTTCAATCCACTTTGTAAAGTAATCGGTAGCTACTAACAGGAACTTTCTTTGGCCTGTGGCTAATGGGAAAGGTCCAAGGATGTCCAATCCCCATTGTGCAAAAGGAATTGGTTGTACTGTGCCTTGAGAGGGAGTCACTGGGGCTGTTGTGATAGGCGCAAACCTCTGGCATTTGTCACACCTACGGGTTTGGTCTATCGCATCTTTCTTCAACGTTGGCCAGTAAAATCTCGATCGCAGTACTTTAGCAATGAGGGCTCTTGCTCCTAAGTGTTCGCCGCAAATTCCTTCATGCACTTCAGCTAGGGCGTAACTTGCTTGTTCCGGTCCCAGACATTTTAATAAGGGTGACGAATATCCCCTTTTGTACAGTTCTCCATTGATGAGTGTGAACTTCGCCCCTTGTACTTTCAAGCGACGAGCCTCGTCTTTATCTTGGGGGAGTGTTCCTTCGGTGAGATACTGTTTGTATGGGGATCTCCAATCGTCTCCCACTTGAATGTCACACACTTCGACCTCTTCAATACTAGGTCGTTCGAGCCTCTCCACCTTCACTATCCTTCCTCGTGTTTCGACGGAAGAGGCTAACTTAGACAATGAATCAGCATGTGTGTTTTCGGACCGGTTGATTTGTATCAATTGAAAGCTTTTGAAAGTCTGGGTCAGAAGTTGGACTTTCTTCAAGTAAGGGACCAGCATCGGTTCCCGTACCTCATACTTTCCGCTGAATTGGTTCACCACCAATTGAGAATCACTGTGTGTTACCAAGTGGTGAACCTGCAGCTTTTCTGCCAACATCATCCCTGCTATCAGAGCTTCATACTCCGCTATGTTGTTCGAACTGGGGAATCCGAACCGTAGGGAGTATTCCAGGGATTTCCCTTCTGGTGATATCAGGACTATACCCGCTCCACTTCCATTGGCACTTGATGCCCCGTCGACATACAGTAACCATGGGTGAGCCTCCCCCTCACTGCTGTCGCTCGGGATAGTGCATTCTACTATAAAGTCTGCCAGAGCTTGACCCTTGATAGCCTGCCGAGGTTGAAATGTGATATCGTATCCCCCAAGCTCCACTGCCCATTTCACTAACCTTCCTGAGTGTTCAGGTTTCTGAAGGATTTGTCTTAACGGTTGATCTGTCAAGACGGTGATAGGGTGTGCTTGGAAATAAGGGCGCAACTTTCGCGAGGCCATCACAAGGGCTAATGTTAGCTTTTCGGCTAGCGGGTAGCGGGTCTCAGGATCCAATAGCACTTTGCTCACGTAGTAGATGAGACAGTGCACCATTTCATCTTTCTTCAGTAGCACCGCACTGACGGCGAAATCACCGACTCCCAAATACATATAGAGTTGTTCTCCTTCCAGGGGCCTTGTTAATAAAGGCAACTGTTTCAAGTATTCCTTGAGGTCCTCAAAGGCCTTTTGACAGTCTTTCGTCCATTCGAAGTTTTTCCCCCCGGTAGAGTTTTGAAGAACGGCAAGCTCCTTTCTGCTGACTTCGACAAGAAGCGATTCAGAGCTGCTATTCTGCTTGTCAATCTCTGGACCTCTCTTACGGTGGTTGGGGGTTTCATGTCAATGACCGCCTGTACCTTTCCAGGATTCGCCTCAATGCCCCTATTAGTGATCATGAAGCCTAAGAATTTCCTTGATCTTACCCCGAATGAGCACTTTTCGAGGTTTAGCTTCATGTTGAATCTCCTCAATACTTTGAATACCCTGGACATTTGATCAGCGTGAGACTCTCCTACGCGGCTCTTGATGATCATATCGTCCACGTAGGCTTCCATGGTATTTCCCAAAAGATCTTTGAACACTTTGCTCACCATTCGTTGATAGGTGGCTCCCGCGTTCTTTAAACAGAACGGCATTACCCGGTAGCAATAGGTTCCGTTGTCGGTTATAAAGGAAGTCTTTTCTTCATCTTCTGGGTGAAGCATGATTTGGTGATACCCAGAGAAAGCATCCAAGAAATTGAGGAATTCGTAACCGGATGTTTCGTCTACCAGTCTGTCTATCCGAGGTAGAAGGTATAAATCTTTAGGGCAGGCTTTGTTCAGATCAGTGAAATCCACACACATTCGCCACTTCCCGCTAGATTTCTTTACCATCACTACGTTGGCCAACCACTCAGGGTAGTATACCTCTCGGATGAATCCGGCGCCCAGGAGTTTACTCACTTCTTCAGTGATTGCTTTTTGTCGTTCCGGGGTGAAATTCCTCTTCTTCTGTTTGACAGGTCTGTGCCCGGGTATGACGTTAAGCTCATGGCAGATCACTTCGGGACTGATTTCGGGCATGTCTGTCAGACTCCAGGCGAAGACATCCGAGTTTCTTCTCAGGCACTCGACTATCTCATTCTTTAGTCGTTCGCCCAGTTGAGTCCCTATGAATGCCTTTTTTCCCTCATCCCCTTCTGTTAGCTCAATGGCCTCTGTTTCTTCTACAAGCTGAGGCTTGGGCGGATCATCTATACATAAGGTTTCTTTCCTCTGTGCTATCTTGTTGGCGGTGGAAGCGAGATAACAAGTACGGGCACTCCTTTGGTTTCCTCGTACTTGCCCGACTCCGTTGGGAGTGGGGAACTTCATTAATAGATAGCAAGAGGATATCACCGCCCTCATATCGTTCAGCACAGGTCTACCCAAGATCATGTTGTAGGCAGCGGAGGTTGACCTGACTACCATGAACAATACTTGCCGGGTCACGTCCTTCGGGTGCTCTCCGAGAGTCACAGGCAACTCTATGGACTCTGCCACCTTCACTCGCTCGCCCGTGAATCCGTATAGTGGCGTCATAATGGGTTTCAACCTATCTTCGGATATGCTCATCTTTTCGAAGCAGTTTCAATAGATTAGGCTCACTGAGCTCCCGTTATCGACCAGGACTCTGCTCACCGGGTGTTTGGCCACTACCGTGGATATCACCATGGGGTCGTCATGAGGCGTGACAATATCACCTTTGTCAGTCGGAGTGAACATGATGGGTTCTTCATCCTCTTGTTCTTCCGTCACAACATTAACCTGATACGCTTGCCTTGCGTAGCTTTTGCGGGAAGTAGAGGAGCTTCCCGCCATTGATTCCCCGCCTGCAATAACATTTATTGCGGGGGCTGTAGGTTCGTTGTTTGGAGGATTGGCTCGGGGGATGGGCCTGATTGCTTCATTCCTGGGCCTATTCCTTTTGTTATCATCATTCGGCCCGGTCCGCGGACGGTCATTCCTTTGGTCAGCGGAGGGTAACGGGGTCTCTCGCTCCTCCACAGGAAGCGGTTGATCTTCCCCTCTCTGGCCAGTCTTTCCAACTGATCCATTAAATCTCTGCACCTCTCTGTTGGGTGATCGTGAGCGCAATGGAATTCACAGTAGGCTTCAGAGTTTCGTCCTACGTCTCTAATTTTCTTCTTGGGGAATTCCAACAATCCCGCCCCTTCGATTGCTGCCAATATCGCAGTGCGAGGCTCGTTCAACCTGGTATAACCTTCATACCTGAGCCTAGGGGCTTTGTCTACTCTCACGGGTCTTGGAGAGCTTCTCTCGTGCTCGTCTCTCTCTCTCTTCTTTCCTTCTTTTGCCTCCCTGGGCTGTATCATCTTCATCACCTCTTCTTGGGCCACATACTTATTGGCCCTAGCAAAGAGATCGGAGATTGTCATCGGTTGATCAAGAGAGAGGGATTCTTGCAGTTTTTCGGAGCTTGTTCCTTGTAGCATTGCAGCCATGGCTACCCCTACCGGCAGATCTTCCACTTCCAAGGTTGCATCTCGGAAGCGGTCTACAAAGCTCTTCAAGGATTCTTTATTCCCTTGCTTAAGAGTGAGTAGGTAAGTAGCGTCTTTCTTTCTCTGGTTGTGGATCATGAAGACTTTGAGGAATTCATTCCTCAATTGATCGAAAGAAGAGATCGAACCTTCGTTCAACCCGTTGAACCACTTCAGAGCGTGCCCAGACAATGTGAGAGAAAAAGCTCTGCACATAATTTCGTCCTCCCATCCATGCAGCAGCATGAGGGATTCATAACTCTGTATGTGATCATAGGGGTCTGCTTTGCCGGTGTAAGTAGCCATAGAAGGCATTTTAAACTTCTTCGACAAAGGTTTGTTCATGATCTCCAGACTGAATGTAATCCTCCTCCTTTGGCCATCATCCGGAGACACCAGTTTTTTCTTCTCAAGGATCCGTTGGATGACCTTCTCCACGTTCTCCGACCCTCGAATTGAGTATGGCCATGTCCCTTCGAGTCTGGAAGAGTCCGACTGATAAGCACCCCTTCCAGCACCTCCCATTCCGGGACTTGAGATTTCGAGACCTTCTCGTGGGTCTGGACCTCTCTGTCTCCGTCGCTCCCCAGTCCTATATTCTCTTAAATCATGTTCCAACTCCACGGAAGATGAGCTGCGGCATGTGGGGGAACTCTGTCACCTATCGGCTAGAGGAGAAGTCTGCCGCCTGCCGGGCAGAGGAGAACTCTGCCGCCTATCAGCGACGGGAGAGCACCGTCGCGTATGTGTTGCGGGATAGCTTTGTAGTCTATCTGCTGGGTGAGACCTCAGCCGCGCTAGGTCTGCGGGTGAGCTCTGCCTCACAGGTGATGTGGGCGAACTCTGTCGCCTACGGTCCGCGGTTGAGCTCTGCCGCCTATCCGCTGGGGGAGACCTCTGCCGCGTGAGGTCTGCAGGTGAGCTCTGCTGCACAGGTGCTGTGGGCGAACTCTGTCTTGCTGGATCTGCAGTGGCATTATTTCGTGTTCCTGCCTCTTGTCCAGCGTTTACCAGGGTGGAGGGCTGACCTCTCTCATAGGTCTGCCTCGGCGTGCTTTCCCCCACTAACTGTTGCACTTCATGGGGCAAGCTGAATTGGGGGAGAGCGTCTCTGAAGAAGCTCACCATAGCTTTTAATGCTGTCGTAGTCTCTTCATTTTGGCGTTTCAGGGTCTCAAATTCTTCTAGAGAAACCAAGGCTTCTCTGTCACCCCTTTCACTATGTCTCCGTCTCTGTTCTGATCTGACAGGGGGACTCACGAAATTTTACCCTCCTGTCAACTCTGCTGTAGAGCGTGTCCTCACCATTTGGATAGAGAACCTGACTTTTTGTCAGCTTCCCACAGACGGCGCCAATTGATGTTGCCTCTTGGCGAACAGCAACAGGAATTTACCTTCCACGTAGTCTGATTGCACTAACGACAAAGAAGTGACGTCGGTGCGATTTGTTCCACGTGTTCTTCGTATGTTCTGCAAAAACAACAGGAATCAGAGGGCGCAGGGATCTGTCCCTGCACGCGCACTCCGATGATTAAGTAAGTAATCGGGAGTTGTGTATGTAAGAAGAAGAGAATGTGTTTCTTAACTCAAAGAGTTGAAGTATTTCTCCCTGCTTTTCTGTTCTTTTGTTTTTGTCCCCCTTTCTGAGAGCTCCTCGGCATATTTATAGGTTTCTTCTAAGTCGGTTCGAGCTGAGGCCCAGGCGCGTGTCTGGGCCGCGACAGAGTCATGGAGCACTCTGTCGCGCTTCGGGTTAAGTAGCTTGCGGGGGAATCGGTAGGCGGCAGAGTACCCATAGACCTCTACCGCAGACTATGCGAAAGACCTCTGCCGCAGGCTGTGCGGGAGACCTCTACCGCAGGCTGTGTAGGAGACCTCTACAGTGGGGGAAATTCGGGAGACCTCTACCTCGGGGGCAATGCGGGAGACCTCTACCGCGGAGGCAATGCGGGAGACCTATGTCGCAATAGGGGGCGATGGAGGTCTGTCGCGCCAACTGTGCAGCACACATACCAGGCGACGGAATCCCTATCGCCTTGAACATCTGTCGCTCAACAAAGCAACTGTGTCGCGTGACCACACTGTCGCCACATCAGTCACGTGGCTTATTCTTGTTCTGACACGTGGCACTCTCTGGTTGGCGGATAGTTGTACACGTGGATTCTGGTGACACGACCACCATCAGGAAGTATAATGGAAATCAAGGAGAAAGATGATGCCCGTACAACTTAGTAAATGGATAAGTCAGTAATGAAAAAGAAATGAGGCCACTCGGTAGAATGAAAAATGAAATGAAAAAAAAAATGAAATGACATAAGTCAGAGTAGGGAGGCTGGTATGGGAAAACCGGGTACCACCTAATCGATTTCCCCTACCTGCTCTACCTTTGGCAGAACACTTTCCCATCATTCCTTATCATGCCTGACCGTCACTCCCTACCTATTTCTCGGCACCGAAAACCTACAGTTTAAAGAAAGAACCATATAAGAAGATGAGTGAGGCAGACAATTAGCGAGAATGAGCCGAGGGACAAACACTGCCATTTCAAGCTGTTGAGGGTGCACAGGAAACATGAGGATGATGGAAACAAGAAGTTGGAAAGCACAAGGCTGCAAACTGGACGCAGACACGAGACGAAAGGAGATCAAAGAAAGAGAGTGAAACTGAAGCTTTACACTAAAGAACGAGGAAAAACCCTGTAAGCGTGAGTTTTGTTACATGAAATTGGAAGAAAGAATAATTAAAGAGATGAGAAAGAGGAACTAGAAACAAAGAGTGAAACGAGAGAGTTGAGTGGGATAGAAAAGAGACAAAGCTACAAACAGAAAAGGGAAAGGAAGCAAAAACTGAAGCAAAATGAGGGAGACAGCGGAGGAAACTGAGTTGAAATAGGTTGGAGGAGAACTGAAACAACGCGAAACAATGAAATAGAGTGTTCCCTCTCTGTTTTGCTGTGTCCGGCGCTGAAGGGAGCCAATGTCGCAGTGGTGTACATGGACTACAGATGGAAGCTGTGAAAGATACTGTCACGTCTCGAAAGCGCGACAAATGAAGTTAATTTAAATTTTTTATTTATTAATTATATTATTATTTTTTTCATATTTAGATTTAAATTTTTTTTTATTTTCATGATCGTATTACATCACATACATTCTGCGTAATTAAAACTCTGTATATATATAATCATTTACAATTATTACATCTCAACTATTATATACAATAGTGTCTATTCTGTATCACATATCTGGAATACGAGTAAAATTGTACCTCAAGGCTACAAAAGTATCTGATGAAATGTCGGACTATCTTGTCAACGATCAAAGTCTCGTATGTGCAGTAGACTCGCTGTAGATAATCTGGGAGATGGAGAGGAGAGGATGAGTTTTTCAAACTTAGTAAGAGATATATTTAAAATAGTTTTAAATACTCAAAACATGGTAAAACTCATGATTTTACAAATTAGCATACTTATGCAATGGAGTAGAGATGCTTACATTTCAAAAAAACAGTAAAAATATGCTTTAAAATCAACGGTTTACACCTATACATTGTTTTCGTAAAACGTATCAGGCTGAAATCATAGCATATAGTGTAAACATACATAAAGCATATCAAAAGCTCAAAATACGTGAATCATATCACACTGTTACTTTAAAAGTGAAATCATGCTATCACAGGCACATTTCGTAAAACATACTCATGGTTACCTTTAAAATCTCATCATAAAAAATCTGTATTCAATAGCAAATCATAAAACAAGTAGCATGAAATGTGCAAAAACATATATATCATTCCGTCAATTCATCATGTCGGGTCAGGTAATCGTCTCATATAATAGTCTCGAAGGACATCATACATCTGGTCCCATAGGACAAAATCATAGGTACTCATGGCCATAGTACAGGGAGTCGTAGGACTGGATCAAGGTCGTACGCTGCCCTATCTCTTGTGCACCACTAAATGGGGACTATACACACGAACTCACGTGCATCACCAAGTGTGGACTATATGTACATTTCTCATATCAAGTCAGAGTCTGCCTATTCCCTGGTCGTCAGCTAGGTAGATCCTCGATCGTCTCCATACGCTACCCTATGTATGCGAGATCGACCCCAAATCCTCTGACTATCATCATATCATGCCTTTTTACCCCACAAAAATCATTTTTGGCCTCTTACCCATTTTATCAAATCATTTCGGGCCTCTTACCCATTTAAATAGGGAAAACATAGTCATAAAATCATATTTCATGACTCATACTCGTACCGTGAAAATATAGTTTAAAAGTTATTTCGAGACTTTAACCCGAGTCATGAAAACATTATTTTTGTAAAGCATTCTCGAGGCTCTTCCCCATCATTTCATGAAATCAAACCATGTTTTCTTCTTCATATTGAAAAATCACATTTTCATAAATATGTGAAGTAAAATGTATCTCATGCAAGTGGAAAACATGCGAAAAAACTCGGGAAACAGTTTAGTTTCGGTTTCTAAGGCATTACAACCTATTTCATAAAATCTCATTCAACTAACATACATAAAGTCATTGGTAAGGATTGTGGAGCACTAATGCTACCCTAAATTATATCCCTTATTTCGAATCCCGTCGAGTACAGAGCTAAATCTCTCTGTCGGAGGTTCGTTCAATTTGACCTGCTCCTAATCCAGTCTCGGAGCTGCATATAATTATTTATTAAGTCAATTTAACTCAATAAATATTTTCCTTATATTTACTACACTCGATTTAGCTAATTGGGCCAATTTTTTCTCTTATTGGGCCCTATTACACCTTAATGGGTCTTAATCCGTATTAAGTCTGTTTCCACTTATTAATTCTTTCATCAAGGCCTATTGGGCTTGCTGGGCCCATCAGTACTTATTGGGCCTTTTTCTAGACTCTTTGAATAGATATCATTTACGACAATTTAATTAAAAATCTCAATATTATCCACTAAATGAGGAATTTAATCCATAACTTGTAAAATAAATTTTTAATAGGCGATAATTACATAAATTGTCGTAAATGAGCTTTACGTACTCGAGATTATGCGATGGTGCGCAAATCGAAGTTCGATCGGGCTCACGTACGCAATTTATCGTCGAACTGCATAATTATATATTTAATTTCGGGTAAATTTTTGATCAAATATAATTTAAATAAATTTTTTCAAAAATCAAATCGGTCACTTTTGACCTCTTACCGACTTACCCGAAGTCTGGTGCATACCCGAAATTTTTTTCCTTTTTCTCTTTTTCTTTCTTTTTTTCTCCCTTTTTCCTATCTTTCTTGGCTGAACTGGTTCGGTCCGGTTCAACCCGATTCGGACTGGTCGGTTCAGCCTAGTTCTCTTCTTACTGAATCGGTTTGTATCGATTCAGGCTTCCTTTCGCCATTACGGCGTCGTCCGACCAGTTCTTGACGCCTCGCTGCCGCCGTTCACCTCGTCTCGGGCAGGGGAACGCTCGGATGGCCTTGGATCGGGTCGAAATCACCTCGATGGTCGTCGTTCCTCTTCTCCTTTTTTTGACTTTAACTTCGTTGATTTGCTCCTCTCGCTGTCACTGGAGTGCCTCACTGGTACCAGGGGGATCACACGGTCGTCCTCTCGCTTCGTCGGCACTCGCCTGGCCGCTTGGTCGCTGGTGCTTCGTCCGGTGGTGGCTCGTCGGTGGCTCTCTCTTTCTCCTTCGCTTCTTCGTGTTTCTGTCTGTTTCTTTCCTTTCTTCAATTTTACAAATCCCAATTTTTAGTTATCTTTTTTTTATAATATACTTTATTATTATTTTAATGACTAAAATACATTATTTTTAACAAATATCTTCACTATTCATTAACTTAATCTATTTAATCAATTAAATATATTTTTATTGTATTTAATTATTTTTTTGGTATAATTTTTCTCATGTTTTCGGTATAATGTCTTGGGTAAAAATTACGATTTATCGTAATATTTTCGTATCTTGACCGATTGGACTCGGAATACAATAGTTTCTCCTTTATCGATCAAGATTTCCTAAATCCATATTTATAACAAAATTTTCTCATTGAATTTATACCGAATTTCAGGTCTTTTGACCATTTTACCTTTCTACACGTTTGAGACCAATTTAGATCGACTTTCTTTATTGGATCCACTATCTTTACTCATTTTAAACTCGTATCTTTCGTCTAATGATTTAAATCCCTTTAATTTAAATTACTGCTCCTCATTTATCCTATTCCGTATTTTCATACCTCCACTATATCATTCACATTCATATGCTCAATTCATCCGTCTTATGATTCCAAATGATGAACATATTGGAAAAAATTTGGGTTTCACATTTCTCCCCACCTTTTAAGAATTCAGTCTTCTGAATTCAAGCTGATCCATCAACCTGGTGAGGGTACTTCTCCCTTATTTGGCTCTCTAACTCCCAAGTAGCTTCCTCTGTCTTGTAGTGTTTCCAGAGAACCTTTACTAGTGGGATAGTCTTAAATCGTAGTACTTCCTCTTTTTTCGATACGTACTATACCCTTCATCGGTAACACCTTAACAAATACGGAGTCCCCAACCTAAAATTCAAGAGGATGTCTGCACATATCGGCATGACTTTTCTGTGCGGTCCTTAATCTGTCACATATAAGCTGAGCACCCTTAGCTGTCTGTTCCGCTAAATCGGGAGCAAGGTGAATCTAGAATTATGAGACTCCTTCAGAATGCTCTATCTCAAGGTGTCATCATGTGGCACACAGATACATCCTTGGTATGTCAGTAATCCATCATCACTGACCGTAAACGCAGACTGCAATCTCTCATCTGCCTGGCTAACCATCTCCAGTAACCTCTGATCATTTTGCTATCCAGCTCTAATCTAGTCTAGTATATTGGGTTCAATCTGTAGGTTAGCCATATATCCATGCTCAATCTCATCCATACTGATCCTGAGTTTGGCGAATTATCCCAATAAGTTCCACTCTTTAATCATGTAGGACACCATACCCTTTCAACTCAGGGCATCGGCTACCGCGTTCGCCTTACCAAGATGGTATAAAATCTCGCAGTCATAAACCTTGAGGAGCTCTATCCATCTCCGCTGTCTCATATTCAGCTCTTTCTAATCAAACAAATACTTAAAACTCTTGTGGTCAGTGAAAATCTGGAATCTCTCTCCATACAAGTAATGCCGCCATATCTTGAGTGCAAACACTACTGTAGCTAACTCCAAGTCGTGAGTGGGATAATTACGCTCATGATCCTTTAGTTGACGGGATCCATAAGCCACCACTCTACCATGCTGCATAAGCACACAACCGAGACCCTGGTGGGAAGCATCACTGTATGCCACGTATCCCCCAGAACCACTTGGAATGGTCAAGACTGGTGCCGTAGTCAACCGACGTTTGAGCTCTTGGAAGCTCTGCTCACACTTCTTAGACCATATAAACTGAACCTTTTTACAAGTCAGTCTGGTTAATGGAGCTGCTATTTTTAAAAATCCTTCGACAAAACGTCTGTAATACCATGCCAATCCCAAGAAGCTTTTGACCTCCATGACTGTCCTCGGTCTTTCCCATCTCAATACTGCATCTACCTTGGACAGATCTATTAAGACCCCGTCCTTAGATACTACATGTCCGAGGAATGAAATCTGTTCTAGCCAGAAAGCACACTTACTAAACTTACCATATAGCTTCTTCTCACGGAGAGTCTGAAGCACAGTCCTCAAGTGTTGTTCGTGCTCTTCCTGGGATCCAGAATAAATCAGGATGTCATTGATGTATACTATCCAAGTATTCTCGAAAGATATCGTTCATAAGACTCATGAATGCAGCTGGGGCATTAGTCAATCCAAAAAGGCATCACCAAAAACTCGTAGTGCCCGTATCGGGGTCCAAAATACTGTCTTCGATACATCAACCTCCTTAATCCTTAGCTGATGATAACCCAATCTCAAGTCTATCCTTGAAAACACTGAAGCCCCTCTCAGCTGATCAGTTAAGTCATCTATCCTTGGCAGGGGATACTTATTCGTAGCTCTTGCTTTATTCAAAAGCCTGTAATCTATACATAGACGAAATCTACCATCCTTCTTTCTGATGAACAGTATCGGAGCATCCCATGGTGATACGCTAGGCCTTATAACCCCTTCATCGAGTAATTCTTGCAACTGCCTCTTAATTCTTCCAACTCTACCCGTGCCATTCGATAAGGTGGCTTGGAGATGGGTTGAGTATCTGGTACTAGCTTGATGGCAAGTTCAACCTCTCTCTTGGGTGGTAACCCCAGTAAGTCCTCTGGGAATACTTCAGGAAACTCACATACCACCGAAACATCCTATATACTTGGTGGTTTCGACTCTTATCAGAAATGAAGGCAATGTATCATTCACACAATCAAACATCATACGTCAATCTCAAACATAAACATCATATCATTTCATTACTTTAACACTATGCACTTTTATTACTTTTTAGCCAAACATACACTGAACTTTTTTGTAAGGAGAAAGTTAAGGTGTTAGTGTAGCAGTCTAGACTTATACGATTGGTAGCTAACCAATCCATGCCTAATATTACATCAAAGTCTTGCATATTCAACCATACTAGATCTGCTAACAACTTCTTATCTCATACCATCATATCACAAGCTTTACATATCATATCTGTTTTCTGTATCTCGTGCATAGGTGTACTTATGTGCAACATGTAATCTAGTGACTCCAGGTTTCCTATGAAACTTACATGCAAATTGTGGTGTCACAAACGAGTGTGTGGAACCTGGGTCAAACAGTACATATGCTTCATGATTACAGATAAGGAGAGTATCTCGAATAACATCGGAAGATGTATTTGTGGTCTCCTGGTCATGGGCGTACACTCGACCCTGGGAGACAGGCTTTTTGCCCTTGTCTGTGGCTATGGCTCTCCTATGTAGAGCCTAAGCCAGTCTCTCTGTCTGTCTAGGTGCCTCACGAGGTTCCTGAGATCTCATAAGTGGACACTCTCTCATCAGGTGTCCTGCTTCACCCCATCTGTAAAAAGTAAATGTACCTGCGCGATAAGGTCTAATGTGTATATTGCCACATGTCCTACATCGTGACACTCTTATCTTAGAGCCTCTAATCATACTTGCAGCACCAACTGTAGTCTTGGGCTTACCAGCCCCTATCTGTGTTCCTTCTTTCCTCTGTCTCTTGGGCTGACCCCCTCTCAACTCATGTCGAGAAGTAACTGCTCTCTTCCCCTTAACTCTGACTAATCTTCTGAAATCATGCTCTGCTTGAGGAACGTCTAAGCCCCTCTCTATCTCTTGGGCTCGCCTCAGAGCATCTATGAAATCTACAATATTCTGACCCAACAACCTATCTTTGATCTCAGATCTCAATCCTACCAGAATCTCTTTGTCCGGTGCTTCGGATCTTTAACTATCTCTGGATCGTATCTCATCAGGGTTGTAAATTTGTTCTCATACTCGTCTACTGTAGAACTTCCCTGTTAGAAATCCAAAAACTCTGTCTGCATCTTCTTTTGAGCTGCAAGCGGTACATACTGCTCTCGGAATGTGACTAAGAAAGCATTCCATGTGATCTCTGAGGGATCCTCTGCTAATACTGTCTGTGTAGATCTCCACTCGAACTTAACCTGTCCCTTCATCATTTAACCTGCCATAGTCACTCTCTCCCTATCAGTACACCCCAAAAACTGAAATACCGCCTCAATATCTACGACCCACTCCTCAGCCTTAACCGGGTCTTTAAGCCCTGTGAACTTCGGAGGATGCATACCCAAGAAATCTTGCACTCTCTGAGTCTCTTTGTCATCCCTATGCTAGGGAACTGCTGGCTGAGGGGCTGGGGCTACTGGAGGAACTGGTGTGAGAGGAGGATTAGGCGTAGGAGTAGCTGTCTCCGTACCAGGTGTACGTACCCCAAACTGCTAGGTAAACATAGTGGTAAAGGCTGTAAGTCCTTCCCTCATACCCTGTACTGTCTCCTCGAGCCTTCTTATTCTATCAATAGGGCTTTCGAGTTGAGGGGGAGATGGTGGAGCAGGTTGAGCTCGTCTCTGTGAACGACCTCGTCTACCACTCATGATCACTGATTTACTATCTGCACATAATCCATAAATTAAGTCATACTTTGACAGGTAAGCTTACTTTATTACTAGACATGCATAGACACATTGGGATGTAATACACTCTTATTACTAGACAAGATAGTACTACACAACATTTGCTCTGATACCAAGCAAAGCTATCACGCCCCAGAAACACGAAAAGATGAGGCTAATTTAAACTTTTTATCCATTAACTATGTTGTTTTCCTATTCCATGTCTAGATTTAAAACCTTTTTCATTTTCAGGATCGCATTACATCACATACATTCTGCATAATTAAAACTCTGTATATATATAATCATTTACAACTATTACATCCCAACTATTATATACAATAGTGTCTATTCTGTATCACATGTCTGGAATACGAGTAAGACTGTACCTCAAGGCTACGAAAGTATCTGATGAAATGTCGGACTATCTTATTAACGACCAAAGTCTCGTATGTGCAGTAGACTCACTGTAGATAATCTAGGAGACAGAGAGGAGGGGGTGAGTTTTTCAAACTCAGTAAGAGATACATTTAAAATAGCTTTAAATACTCAAAACATGGTAAAACTCATGGTTTTACAAATCAGCATACTTATGCAATGGAGTAGAGATGCTTACATTTCATAAAAACAGTAAAAACATGCTTTAAAATCATTGGTTTACACCTATACATCGTTTTCGTAAAACGTATCAGGCTGAAATCATAGCATATAGTGTAAACATACATAAAGCATATCAAAAGCTCAAAATACGTGAATCATATCACACTGTTACTTTAAAAGTGAAATCATGCTATCACAGGCGCATTTCGTAAAACATACTCATGGCTACCTTTAAAATCTCATCATAAAAAATCTGTATTCAATAGCAAATCATAAAACAGGTAGCATGAAATGTGTGAAAACATATATATCATTCCGTCAATTCATCATGTCGGGTCAGGCAATCGTCTCATATAATAGTCCCGAAGGACATCATACATCTAGTCCCGTAGGACAAAATCATGGGTACTCATGGCCATAGTACAGGGAGCCGTAGGACTGGATCAGGATCGTACGCTGCCCTATCTCTTGTGCACCACTAAATGGGGATTATACGCACGAACTCACGTGCATCACCAAGTGTGGACTATACGCACATTTCTCATATCAAGTCAGAACCTGCCCATTCTCTAACCGTAGGCTAGGTAGATCCTCGATCGTCTTCATACGCTACCCTATGTATGCGAGATCGACCTCAGATCCTCTGACTATTGTCATATCATGCCTTTTTACCCCACAAAAATCATTTTAGGCTACCCATTTTATCAAATCATTTCGGGCCACTTACCCGTTTAAATAGAGAAAATATAGTCATAAAATCATATCTCAGGACTCATACCTATACCGTGAAAATATAGCTTAAAAGTTGTTTCGAGACTTTAACCCGTGTCATGAAAACATTGTTTTCGTAAAGCATTCTCGGGGCTCTTCCCCATCACTTCATGAAATCAAACCATATTTTCTTCTTCATATTGAAATATCACATTTTCATAAATATGTGAAGTAAAATGTATCTCATGCAAGTGGAAAACATGTGGAAAAACTCGGGAAACGGTTTAGTTTCGGCTTCTAAGGCATTGCAACCTATTTCATAAAATCTCATTCAACTAACATACATAAAGTCATTGGTAAGGATTGTGGAGCACTAATGCTACCCTAAATTGTATCCCTTACTTCGAATCCCATCGAATACGTAGCTAAATCTCTCTGTCGAAGGTTCATCCAGTCCGACCTTGTGAGACCCCGTATATGTATAATTGAGTATATGTACATAGAAATGTAAATGAAATCATAAGTATGGAGTTATACTATGAATTCATAAGTGAAGTATATGTGATGTAAGTCCATAAGTTAATGTACGCACTTGTAATAAAAGTTGTGATTGTACGTACGAGTTACATTATATATGAGTATGAAGAAATGGACTTAAACATGTGAAGAATATGAGTGGAATGGAATATGAGTAGTGTGGTAAAAATGGATGAAGTTGCATAAGAGGTGCGAATCTTTATGCTTCCATTTGGTTTGTATTGTATACCTTTGGTTATACAATGAATTCACACAAGTTTTAATAGGTAAAAAGTATGAATGGATGTCATTTTCAAGTCTCAAAGATGAGTGGATGAGAAAATGATCATGACAACAAAATGTATGGAGTTTAGTAAGAGTTGTTGCAAAAAATCTGGAAATATAAAGGCCAGATCGATCCTATAGGATGAGAGATCGATCTGGAAGAGCCAGAATGCTCTTATTTGAGCAATGGAATAAAGCAGATTGATCTCTAAGGGAGCCAGATCGATCTCCTAACACATTCTGTAAAATGAAAATCGATTCTTAATGGAACATATCGATCTCCTTAACATTCTGTTTGAAGCAGATCGATCTCCCCTACTCGACAAATCGATCTCATGCCTTCAAAATGTCTTGAAAAATAGAGATTTTAAGAGGACCAGATCGATCTCCACCCAAGGCAGATCGATCTCATCAAGCTGAATCTATAAATATGGAGCAGTTGGATCTGCATTTTCGAAACAAAAACCAATCTTTCCCATTTCCAACCTAAAAACCTAGCTTTCTCACTCCTAAATTCACACATTTTCAGTAAGATTTGAGGGAAAGCTATTAAAGACAAAGTTACTCACATCAAAGAGAAAAATAACATAGTTTGGAGGCATTTTCTCACTTGTTGGATTGAAGGATCAAAGGTACATTTCCATTTGAGCAAAGAGGAAATCAAGCTAGGTGAGTTTCTAAATGAAATAACTCAAGTACATTGTGTAGATATTGATTTTGGAGTTGTTTAGTATGTATAAAAATGGTAGAAACTACCTAGGAAGCAATGAATCCACCAGGACCTAGAAATGGTCTAGTGTGAGAAAGTAAGATATATTAAGGTTAATGATGAATACGATATTTTTAGATGATAAAGATGTTAGAAGTAGGATTTTAAGATGTTGTTAGCGAAGAAATAGTGAGATTTACTAAAAAGGGGTAAAATATGGATTAAGGCATTGGTAAATGCAAAGATGGGTTATATTGACTAATGAGGTCAAATGTGAGTTAACAATTTTAACTCAAGTGGTTTGGATGATTGAATCGCTGCTTCCGAGGATACACCGAAATAAGGCGAGCTAAGAGCGCAAGAAGCTAAAAGGAAAAGAGAGTCGCACTCAAATAAATTGAGGTAAGGGAATTGTGTGGACTCTTAGAGGTATCTATGCGCAATTTAGGCTCTTAAATACTTTGCTAGAATGCATGAGATGTTAGGAAATGATATTGGGTGATTGAAGGGTAAAAGTTAGGTGTTTGAGAAATGTGCACGAAAACAAAAGCATAATGCCTTGAAAATCATGTTTTATTACTTTTTTAGCAAAGGATTGGTAGGTTGGCTAACATTTGAAATGAATTGCAAAAGAAATGAGTTGTTTTGGTTTGTTAACCATACTTTGCAAATAATTAAGCCACCTACATTGTTTTTGTGAGAATGAAAACGTGCTAGAGTATGACTCGCACGAGATTTGACGTGTTTTATACACTTGAGTGCTGGAGCTTAGCTCGCACTAGTTTTCACATGGATTTTCATACTGGTTTTGGCATGGTGCTTGGAGCTTAGCTCGCACTAGATGCCCACCTTATTTGTTGTCGTGCTTGGAGCTTCGGACAGACTGGGTGTCGCACGGATTAAATAGGCTCGCACGTGCATTTGTGATAGTTTGACATGTTGATAGTCGTGTTAAGAGTTTCGGGTAGATAAGAGATCATACCGATTAAATAGTCTCATACGTGCGTTTGAGATGTAGCGTGATATGATATGTTGATGTGGGTCCACGGAGTACGTTGTACCGTGTTGAGATTGTGTATGCCGTCTTCGGACGAGATCTGCTATGGACCGAAGGGTAGGATTTGACCCACCTCCCGTGTGAAAGTAGATAGTCGTGATATCTCGCACACCTGATCCGTGTAGTCGGTATCACAGGTTATGGCCATAGACCTAGAGGTTATTTCCCTTATTGAATTGCCTATCTCACATGTTTATTGCTTTGAGAATAAATCCATATTTGAAATATTTTGTGGGTTAGGATAGTCCGAGGGAGGGACCGAATCCTAACTAGAGTTGAAGTGTTTTAAGATGAAAGTATGTTAATGGTTTTCAAAGTGCACTGACGCATGATGTTTAATGCCATGCTTACTTGTGAAATATGCATGATGATTAATGCCATGCTTTACTTATAAATTATGCATGATGGTTAATGCCATGCTTTAAATTGAATTGTGCACTGGATTTTAATAGCATGAATACTTTACATACCATTAACACAATCATACACATGTTTTGAGATAAATGATAAACTAAATGCTTTTGAGCATGGCATCACGATCACTTAGATAGTGCAGTATCTACCTGTTCGCATGATTGCCTTACTGAGCGTGTGGTTTGCTCACCCCCTTTATTTTCCCCCTCTCTACAGAGATTTGAGTATAGAGTTAGTGTGACTGGAGGCTTTCCCTTTTGGTATCCGCTGCATCTCATCGCTAAAGGTATATACACTTGAATTATTTTGTATCTAAACTAGACATAGCACAGTAGCATTTTGTATGTAAACATTAGGGATGTAAAATAATGTAAACACTTGTGAACAGTAACTCTGATGTATTTATAAAAGTGTTTACTTTTGAAATTAAAATGTTATGGATGGATGAGGTAGACATTGACACACAGTCCAATTTTTGAGTGTGTAGCTGATCACGATCGAAATAAGGATGATTAATAAACAACGCATGAAAATACGAAAATTTTTTATGTATTTTGGTAAGTTGAGGGTCGTGACAGACCTGCTCCTAATCCAGTCTTAGAGCTGTATATAATTATTTATTAAGTCATTTTAACTCAATAAATATTTTCCTTATATTTACTACACTCGATTTAGCTAATTGGGCCAATTTTTTCTCTTATTGGGCCCGATTACACCTTAATGAGCCTTAATCCGTATTAAGCCCGTTCCACTTATTAATTCTTTCATCAAGGCCTATTGGGCTCGTTGGGCCCATCAATACTTATTGGGCCTTTTTTCTAGACTCTTTGAATAGCCCGTATATCATTTACGACAATTTAACTAAAAATCCCAATATTATCCACTAAATGAGGAATTTAATATGTAACTCGTAAAATAAATCTTTAATACGCGATAATTACATAAATTATCATAAATGAGCTTTACTTACTCGAGATTATGCGATGGTGCACAAATCGAAGTTCGATCGGGCTCACGTACGCGATTTATCGTCGAACTGCATAATTATATATTTAATTCGGGGTAAATTTTTGATCAAATATAATTTAAATAATTTTTTTCGAAAATCAAATCGGTCACTTTTGACCTATTACTGACTTACCCGAAGTCTGGTGTATAATCGAAAATTTTTCCCTTTTTCCTTTTTCTCTTTTTCTTTCTTTTTTCTCCCTTTTTCCTCTCTTTCTTGGCTGAACTGGTTCGGTCCAGTACAACCCGATTCGAACCGGTCAGTTCAGCCCGGTTCTTTTCTTACTGAACCGGTCCGTACTGGTTCAGGCTTCCTTTCACTGTTTCGACGTCATCCAGCCGGTTCTCGACACCTCACTGCCGTCGTTCAGCTCGTCTCTGGTAAAGGAATGCTTGGCTAGCCTTGGATCAGGTCGAAATCACGACGGTGGTCGTCGTTCCTCTTCTCCTCTTTTCGGCTTCAACTTCTCCTATCTGCTCCTCTCGCCGTCGTTGGAGCGCGTCACTGGTACCAGGGGGATCGCAGGGTCGTCCTCTCGCTTCGTCGGCCCTCGCCTGGCCGCTTGGTCGCTGGTGCTTCGTCCGATGGTGGCTCGTCGGTGGCTCTCTCTTTCTTCTTCGCTTCTTCGCTTCTTCGCTTTTCTGTTTGTTTCTTTCCTTTCTTCAATTTTGCAAATCCCGATTTTCAGTTATCTTTTTTTTCTATAATATACTTTATTATTATTTTAATGAATAAAATACATTATTTTTAACAAATATCTTCACTATTCATTAACTTAATATATTTAATCAATTAAATATATTTTTATTGTATTTAATTATTTTTTTGGTATAATTTTTCCTATATTTTTGGTATAATGTCTCAGGCGAAAATTACGATTTATCGTAATATTTTCGTATATTGACCGATTTGACTTGAAATTCAATAGTTTCTCCTTTATCGATCAAGATTTTCTAAATCCATATTTATAATGAAATTTTCTCGTTGAATTTATACCGGATTTCAGGTCTTTTGATCATTTTACCCTTCTACACGTTCGGGACCAATTTAGACTGAGTTTCCTTCTTGGATCCACTATCTTTGCTCATTTTAAACTCGTATCTTTCGTCCAACGATTTAAATCCCTTTAATTTAAATTACTGCTCCTCATTTATCATGTTCCGTATTTTCATACCTCCACTATATCATTCACATTCGTATGCTCAATTCATCCGTTTTATGATTCCAAATGATGAACATAGTGGAAAAAATTTGGGTTTCACAGAGACGTAGTAGGACTGCTCATTCTTGGTGAACCGCTAGCTGTTGTACTGTATAGTGACGTGAGGGGTGTCGAAAATTGGTGCAAAGCTGTTGCTGGACATGCGTCAGAAACGGAGATAGCAAGAAAACATCGGCACAGGCAAAAGCATGAGGATTACGAAGATGACGATGATGGAGACGTGAGGAAGACCATAGGATAATAAAGGAGGAAATGGCAGCGAAGGGAAGAGGAGGAAGACATGAACAGTGTCGACTGGCGAAGAGAGGAAGAAGAAGAAGAAAGAAAAACAGGAAAAGGAGCAAAAAGGATTTCAAAAAAATTATTAATATATGTATATATCATTATATGAATACATATAAATAGGAATATTGAAAATAGAATAGTGCACACAGAGAATTCGAGAAACTCGAGGGAAAGACGGTCCAAAAATATTTGTGCAAATGTTAGTTCGAAATTTCGGAGAAATACATCGTATTGAGCAGACTCGCTGATTCGCACCACCGAGGCATTGAGGACTATTGACAGACACCGAGGTAAGGAAAATTGCCGTGTGCTGTTAGTGATAATTACAAGTATTTTCTGTTGATTCGTAGATATAAATTTTAGGAAAAATTTTACTGTAAGGAAAACTTCCGTGTGCTGCTAGAGATAAAGTCACGTATTTTTATATGAAATTGTAGATATAAAATTTTAGACCGAATTTTATAGTTACTGGAATTCTTGAAAACCCTAGGCCAATTTTACAGTTTTTGGAATTAAAGAAAACTTTAACCTCAATGAATCGCCCATTTATTGATATAAATTCATTCAGTTTATTTAGATAAATATCACTGGAGTTTGTAAATATTGTTTTAAATCAAAAATCTCGAATTTGATTTTCATAGACTGTTTACTGAGATTTTTAACGAAAAAGGGCGAATTAGCCTCTTTCTGAATGTGATATTTTTTTCGAACTAAAATTACAGTTGATTTTAATGAAAAATGATTTGCTTATAAGTGATATTGGGGATATGTGCTTGAGCACGTGCTAACTGTGTGTCGCACGGTCCGACTCTTACTGATTTTGAGACAAAAGCGATGGTTAAATCATGCTACACTACTATCTGTTTCTATTTCTGATTCTGTGGTCCACGGAGTACGATGTACCGTGCGACATGCACGTGAGTACGATATACCGTGTATTCTGGTCTTCGAACATTCTGTTTTGTGAGCCTTAGGGTAACTAACCACTCCTACGGCAATTGACATCCCAGCACACCTGATCAGTGAGGCTCGGAGTCACCGACATTAGCTAATTGTCTTTTTGAATTTTGATATAGCATATTCTATCTTGTCTCGTCTATTTGATATTCTGGATTTGACCGTAAGAACTGTAATATTTTGTGAAAATCGTTTATTCTATTGTTTGAAGTTTTTAGAATTTTGCATTTACTGCAGTGAACTGTTCATACTATTGGTATTGATACTGTTTTTGAATTTTGATTCTGGTATTATCGATTTTTGTCTCTAATTTTACTGACATTACTGGATTGCCAAATTATCTGTATATTTTCGTGAGAATTCCTATTTTGGCATATATATATATAAGTAGTGTATGTATCTACCTGTCGCGTGTTTTTATTACTAAACACCTTGAGCTCACCCATTACTTTCCTCCACAGAGCCTCACCAGTAGTACAGTAATGTATATGAAAATGTTTCTGGGGAATGTGAACATTTAATATTTTGTAAAAGAACGATTACGATGATTTAATTGGAAGGTACTACCATTAGTTTGGTTTAAATTTGTCACCAAGAAATAGAATTGAATAGACGACTTTATTGTTCTGACATATTATCGACTCGTAGCCCAACCCTATAATTTCGTAAATCAAATCGTTACAGAAGTTGGTATCAGAGCAAGGTTAGTCTGATACGAGTCGATATTAGGAGTAAGAGAAAATTTGAAAAGTTCACATTCTCAACATTACTGTAAATTGTTTAGATACAAATAAGTTTACTTGGTTGTGACTTACTGAAAAATTGTGTCATTGAATGAAGGAATATTGATAGTTATGGTTGGTAGGTATTGCAACCATACAAGTAGACGAAAATGAACAGTTTCTTGAGGTCGTGGAGATAGGTCCGAGAGACATAGTGAATCCTCATCTGAGTGTGCCCCTTATATTTTAACCAAAAATTTTGAAATTCGCTTTGTAAGATTAGAGGAGGGCATGGAGATAATGATGACATTATTTGGTCAAGTGATAGCAGTGTAATAATGATGATGATGATGATTAAGGTATGAATGTGACTTAGAGAAAGACTGAGATAGTTTCGAAAGATAGTACACTATCAGTTACTGAGGTAGGAACCTAATTATAATGGAAAACTGAATAAATGAAATGGAAGGTTATGTGGATCCTTAAGGAGTACTACTATAAAGAAGGTAGTTTTTGTAGCATTGATATTGAAATGGAAAGTTGAACTTTAAGGGAAGTTTCCCTCAATCTAATCTGAGGACCCGACATTAAAGGGTCACATGGGATATGTTTCTGGATGTCTTTAAATAGCAACACATTCCGGACGCAGTACAATGGCAATTATAGATGAAATGATTGAATCAGACATAAGGTAACAAGTCTGAGAATGAATATGAAACTAAATTATAGTTTTGGAAGAAGTATAATATGGATATGTTAAATTACGAAGTGAAGAAGGTCCGAAAGCTTATGGAGGGACTAAGACCCTCAAGTCGAGCTAGGTTAGCTCTATTTGATGTTATTATTTATGAAGAAGTAGTGCGCAAGACACAACTATGTGGATAAGACACGCATGTGTGGGTATAAGATGCATATTTTTTAAGTACTAGAAAAGGGAAGGTAAAGAGCATGACTAAAAGAGATCATTTTACCAAAGACATGGAAGTAATGAAAAGTTAAGTTACTGTAACTGGAAGAATGAATTTCTAAACAAATTGTATAAGTGAAATTTGAAGGTTTCACTGCTTACGTGGTTGATAAGGATAAAGTATGTTCGAAATAAAGAGACATTCCTGTAGAGTCTTTCGACATATATCCGAACGATCTACCAAAGTTACCACTAAATAGAAAGATGAAGTTTTGAATTGATTTAGTACTTGGTACTGAACTAATATTCAAACCACTATACTAAATGGTTTCGATTGAATTAGAAGAGTTGATGAAGCAATTACAGGAATTATATGATAAGGGGATTATCAAACTAAGTGATTCACTTTAGGATATAAAGAGACTTTGGAATATGAATTACGTTTCGAATCTAAGGATTGTAACTTATATGTGCGTATATTTTGAATGTGAGACTTAATTCAAATAAGAAAAAAGATTTTGATATAATTAATGTACGAAATGAGACAAGAATTGAAGTGTGATAAATTTTGAATATAAGTTATATTTTGGATAAAATATGTATACGATGTATGAATACTTCTAGTATATCAAATGATTCGGATTAAGTGAAATGAACTGGGAATGGATTATGTCCAAAGGATAAATGAGAATTGTGATAAACTTTGGTATCCTACTTTCAATTAGGATTGAATCTTGAACCTCTATGGCTATAATTAGTTTATGTGGTCAGGTCCGATGGCTAATAAAGGTATTTCAAAATACCTCCCTGCCTGAAAAACTTGACAGCGTCTAGAAATATCCTATTCCATAATCAAAGAGGAAAGTGTACACAAGTACCTCGAGATAGGAATCAGACTGCGTATTGATGCAGAATAGAAATGTGAAGGCTTATGGATCTTGGCAATTAAAAGATCATGAGAAGAATAGTTAACCCTTGATTTGAAATTGATAGCCGTAATACTTGTATTGAAGTTAGGGCACCACTACATAGGTGGTGAGGGGTTATAGAATTTTACTGATCATGAAAGTTTTAGATATTGAATTTCACAAAAGGAATTAAACATAAGAAAAAGAAATGGCTAGAGCTGTACCTTGAGTAAAAGAACTCAGAATGGTGTCGTATAAAATGGTCAAGGAACGCAAACTGTTGGAACGTTTAGTGAACCTCAATTGGATGCGGTTCTTTTGATATTGATATTATTGTATGATAGCTAACCTAAGATTTGAACATTAGACTTGATTGATCAAATCCAATAGGTTCAACATAATGATAAGTACTATATTGATGTAGCTAATTAAATCCAGATGGGTGTTACAACAGATTATGGTATTGGTACTGATGGTTTGTTGAGGTTTAGAGATAGAATATGGGTACCCGATGATTCATAATTAAAGAAGAAAATTTTATGAGAAACTTATTTATCGAGATATACTTTATATTAGAAGAGTAGTAATATGCATCAAAATCTCCAAAAGGCACATTGGTAATCAGATATGATAAGAGATATAACCGAATTTGTGACTAAATGTCTCATATGTATCAACAGACTAAGGTAAAGCATTAGAAACCTGCAGCGTTGTTACAGCATCTACCAATACCAACATGAAAATGAGAGCATGTCACTATGAATTTCATAATGGGATTGTCTAGGACCCGTAGAAACCATGATACAATTTGGGTAATAGTTGACAGACTAACAAAGTCTGCCCACTTCCTGGTTATGAAGTCTACGGATACTTTGAGTTCTCTAGCGGATCTATATGTGCGAGAAATTGTAAGATTACATGACGTACTAGTGAGTATTGTTTCTGACATGATTCCCGGTTCACTTCGCACTTCTTGGAACATTTTTAAGTAGTCATGAGAACCCAACTGGATTTTAGCACAACTTTTCAGCTTCAAATAGATAGGCAATCAGATAGGACTATTCAGACATTGGAGGATATGTTGAGGGCATGTGCTCAAGATTTTAAAGGCTCCTGGGACGACCATCTACCGCTAGCGGAGTTTATATATAATAACAGTTACCACTCAAGTATCAGAATGGCACCGTACGAAGCGTTGTATGGTCGAAGGAGTCGTTCGCTGATTGGATAGGAAGAAGTGGGTAAGAGAAAGATATTTACTTCCGATTCGGTTAAGCAAGCTTCTGAGGACGTACAATTAATTTGTGAGAGACTGAGGACAGCTTAGAGCAGGTAAAAGAGTTATGCTGACCAAAGACGAAGACCCTTGGAATTTTCAATAAGAAATTCAATGTTTCTGAAAAGTTTCTTCTTCCAAGGGCATAATGAGGTTAGGGAAGAAAGGAAAGCTAAGTCTCCGATATATTGGGCCTTTTGAAATCTTAGGCCGAGTGAGAGACAAAACTTACAGATTGACGTTACCGTCAGAATTATCAAGAATTCATAATGTCTTCCACGTTTTGATACTTCGCAAGTATCATTCGTATCCACACATGTGATTAAGTATGAGCCGCTGGAGTTGAAGGAGGATATGACGTATGTGGAGAAACCGATTTGGATATTGGACAAGAAAGATAAGGTATTGCGGTCTAAGACGATTCCTCTGGTCAAAGTTTTATGATAGTATCATACTTCAGAAGAAGCCACGTGAGAATTAGAAAGTTTAATGCGAGAGAAGTACCCACAATTATTTAAGGACTGATATACTTTTAAATTTAGGGATCAAATTTCCTAATATGAGAAAAATGTAAACGCCACGAAATTTTCTTGTACTCGGTTGTAAGTGAACCAATTGGGATTAGCTATAAGCTTATTGAAGGAAAATTTATTTGAAATTCTAATTTTAACATAAAAAACTTAAGTGAATTTAATTAAATAAAATAAAATATTAAAGTTTGTAGTATAAACATGCACCGAACAGTACAAAATATCAAGTGAAGCATAATGCAATATTATATTATTATCAATTTTATTATATTACATTATTATTAGTAGTCTAATTTAACAACTTAAAGAGCAAAAATTGGGCTTCATTTTTTTAAGCCAACCCGAAGGCTTCCGAAACCTCACTTCTGCTGCAGTTAAAATACATTCATTGGTAGGAAGTATAAAGGAAATCAAAGAGAAAGATGATGTCCTTACAGCTTAGTAAATGAAGAAGTCAGTAATGAAAACGAAAGGAAGCCACTTGGTAGAATGAAAAATGAAATGGAAAAAATAAATTGATGAAATGAAATGAAATGAAATGAAATGAAATGACATAAGTCAGAGTAGGAAGGATGGTATGGGAAAACCGGGTACCACCTAACTGATTTCCCTAGGCAGAGCACTTTCCCATCATTCCTTATCATGCCAGACCATCACTCCCTACCCATTTCCTGGCACCAAAAAGCTACAGTGAAAAGAAAGAACCATATATGAAGATGAGTGAGGCGGACAATTAACGAGGATAAGCCGAAGGACAAACACTGCCATCTCAAGCTGTTGAGGGTGCCCAGTAAACATGAGGATGATGGAAACAGGAAGTTGGAAAGCACAAGGCTGCAAACTGGGCGAAGACGCGAGACGAAAGGAGATCAGAGAAAGAGAGTGAAACCGAAGCTTTACACTGAAGAGCGAGGAAAAACCCTGTAAGCGTGAATTTTGTTGCATGAAAACGAGAGAAAGAATAATTAAAGAGATGAGAAAGTGAAACTGGAAATAGAGAGTGAAACGAGAGAGTTGAGTGGGATAGAAAAGAGACAAAACTACAAACAGAAAAGAGAAAGGAAACAAAAACTGAAGCAAAATGAGGGAGACGAGGGAGGAAACTGAGCTGAAACAGGTTGGAGGAGAACTAAAACAACGCGAAATAGTGAAACAGTGTTCCCTCTCTGTTTTGCTGCGTCCGACACTGAAGGAAATCAATGTCGCAGTGGTGTGCATGGACTGTAGATGGAAGCTGCGCAAGAGAACTAGTAGGACTGCTCGTTCTTGGTGAACCACTAGCTGTTGTGCCGTACAGTGTACGCGAGGGGTGTCGAAAATTGGTACGAAGCTGTTGCTGGACATGCGCCGGAAACGGAGATAGCAGGAAAACACTGGCGCAGGCGAAAGCGTGAGGATGATGAAGATGACGATGACGGAGACGTGAGGAAGACCATAGGATAATAAGGGAGGAAATGGCAGTGAACGGAAGAGGAGGAAGACATGAACAGTGTCGACTAGTGAAGAGAGGAAGAAGAAGAAGAAAGAAAAATAGGAAAAGGCGCGAAAAGGATTTCAAAAAAAGTTATTTATATATGTATATATAATTATATGTATACATATAAATAGCAGTATTGAAAATAGAATAGTGTGCACAGAAAATAGAATAGTGTGCACAGAAAATTCAAGAAACTCGAAGGAAAGATGGTTCGAAAATATCTGTACAAGTGTTAGTTTGAAATTTCAGAGAAATACATCGTATTGAGCGGACCCGCTAACTCGTATCATTGAGGCATTGAGAATTACTAACAGACATCGAGGTAAGAAAAATTGTTGTGTGCTGTTAGTGATAATTATACGAATTTTCTGTTGATTCGTAGATATAAATTTTAGGAAAAAATTTACTGTAAGGAAAACTTTTGTGTGCTGTTAGAGAGATTCACGTATTTTTATATGGAATTATAGATATAAAATTTTAGGCCGAATTTTATAGTTATCGAATTTCTAGAAAACCTTAGGCCGATTTTACAGTTTTTGGAATTAAGAAAAACTTTAACCTCAGTGAATCAGCCCATTTATTGATATAAATTCTTTCAGTTTATTTAGATAAATATCACTAGAGTTTGTAAATATTATTTTAAATCGAAAATCCTGAATTTGATTTCCATAAACTGTTTACTGAGATTTTAACCGAAAAAAGAGCGAATTAGCCTCTTTTTGAATGTGATATTTTTTCTGAACTGAAATTACAGTTGATTTTAATGCAAATGAATTGCTTATAAATGATAATGAGGATATGTGCTTGAGCGCGTGCTGACTATGTGTCGCACGATCCGACTCGTACTGATTTTGAGACAAAGGCGATGGTTAAATCATGCTGCACTACTGTCTGTTTCTGTTTCTGATTCTGTGGTCCACAAAGTACGATGTACCGTGCGACACGCTTGTGAGTACGATGTATCGTGTATTCTAGTCTTCAGACATTCTGTTCTGTGAGCCGTTAGGATAACTGACCACTCCTACAGCGATTGACATCCCGACACACCTGATCAGTAAGGTCCAGAGTCACCAACATTGGCCAATTGTCTTTCTGAATTTTGATATAGCATGTTCTGTCTTGTCTCGTCTATTTGATATTCTAGATTTGATAGTAAGAACTGTAATATTTTGTGGAAATCGTTTATTCTACTATTTGAAGTTTTTAGAATCCTGCATTTACTGCTGTGAACTGTTTATACTATTGGTATTGATACTGTTTTTGAATTTCAATTCTGGTATTATAAATTTTTGTCTTTGATTTTACTGATATTACTGGATTGCCAAATTATCTATATATTTTCGTGAGAATTCCTATTTTGGCATATATATAGGTAGTGTATTTATCTACGGTCCTCGTATTTTTCTTACTGAGCACGTTGAGCTCACCCCTTACTTTCCTCAACAGAGCCTCACCAGTAGTTGAGCTCGCTTTTGGAAGTTAAATTATTTTGCACAATCATACGTCAGCAAAGCATTCTACTGTGTTAAAGGTATACTCAATATAGATATCTATTTTGTATCTAAATTTTGTAAGTACAGTAATGTATATAGAAATGTGTCTGGGGAATGTGAACATTGAATATTTTGTAAAAGAACGATTACGCTGATTTAATTGGAAGGTACTTGTAAGACCCCGTATATGTATGGTGGTAATATGTATAATTGGATCAAATAATACGAATGGACTTGTAATGTAAAGTATGATTGATGTAAGTCCATGGATTCAATGTATGTATGTGTAATATGAATTGTAACGTACATACAAATTTCATTGAGAATGAATATGAAGAAATGAGTCCTGGCAAGTGATGGATGTGATTGAACCTCAAGATGAGTAGTGTGGTAAAATGGAATGGAGTTATGCTTTCATTTGGTTTTATGTAGCATACCTTTGAACATACAATGAATGCACACAAGTTTCAATGTGCATAAGGTATGAATGGATGCCATTTTCAAATTATAAAGGTGGATGGATGAGAAAATGGCCATGGCAATAGATTGAGGGTGTGTTGGTATGAGTTGCAGCAAGAAAACTGCAGGAAATCTGGAAAACATGAGGGCCAGATCGATCTCATGGGATGAGAGATCGATCTGGAAGAGCCAGAATGCTCTTATTTGGGTGAAAGAATAGAGCAGATCGATCTCCAATGGAGCCAGATCGATCTCCTTAGCTCTCTGTTTGGGACCAGATCGATCTCATGCTTAGACAGATCGATCTCATGCTTCAACAGATCGATCTGATGCTTCGACAGATCGATCTCAAGCTTAAAAATGCCGTGAAAAAGAGGGATTTTAAGGGACCAGATCGATCTCCTCTTGGACCAGATCGATCTCCTCAAGTCATTTCTATATAAGGAGAGCTGAAAATCGGGAAATCTCGAAAAAACACTTAACTTTACAATCTCAACCCCAAAAACCCAACTTTTTCACTCTAAAATCAGCCATTTTCAGTGAGATTTGGAGAGAGATCATTAGAGGCAAAGTTGTTCCTATCAAAGAGAAGAACAACATAGTGAGAGGGCATTTTCCCATTTTTGGAATTGAAGGAGTTAAGGGCATTTCCATTTAGAGCAAGAAGAAAAATCATATTGGTAAGATTCTAACACTCCAATCCAAATGCATTAGCTATTTAATTGATTTTGGAGTTGATTGGTATGAGTATTGATGGATAAACTACCTAGGAATGTAGTGGAATTGGTGTAACCTAGAAATCAAAAATGGGTATAATGTGAGAATATGTGGGATTGAATGAGCTTATGATTTATGGCATGCTAAAGTTGTTATTGGGGTAATGTTTATGATTTTAGATGGTTAGATGGAATTACATGGTGAATTGGAGGAATTGTGAAAATGGGTATGTATATGATTGATAAATGCCATAGTGAGGGGATTCATGAAATATGAACACTATGAGCTTTATGTCGATTTGATATCGATTTTGAATAAGTTAATAGGCCTAAGAAGATCCATAGACTCGAGTTATGGGTAAAGTAATGAAACGAGGCCAAATAAGCTTTAATAGAGGCTATAGATTAAATTGACTATAGCAAACACAATGGTTGCATAATATGGATCAAATATGATGCGGGATACGATTTTGTGCAGTCCCGAAGAGTTCATCGAAGACGGATCGAAACGTACGAGTAAGCAGCTTAAGGAAGTGGAATCACGCATCGCGATTCCAGGTAAGGGAATTTTGTGAGTATATAGAGGTAGCTGCTCGTACTTTGAACTTGTGGGTGAATATTGGGTGTTTTATGAAATGCATGGTTGCTCAAATAAATGTTGATGGTATTCGTGAATGATGAGAAGTATATGCGTGGTTTTGGGTTTGAAGTGGATTTTATGAAATGGGATAGTAAGGCTAAATATTGCATAAATCTAATGTTTTGATGCTTTTCAAAACAAAACTGCTTGGTTTTAAGCAAGCTTGTAGATGGGTCAGCTAGTATTGTATGGTTGTTGTGGAAAAGCATTTGTGAGTGCTAAACCCGATTTCCGGGATTGTTTTAATTGTGTATGAGCCGCCTATCGTATTTGTATGACATAAATCGCGCTAGAGCCTCGCTCGCGCTGGATTTCTATGTTTTCAGTTGTATGAAACGTGCTGGAGCTTAGTTCGCACCTTGATTTAGAAATTATGTTGATGTTTATAAACCGTACTGGAGCTTTTGCTCGTACATGGCTTTTGAGTGGTTGTCTTATGAGTATAACCGTACTAGAGCTATGCTCGTACGCGTCTCTTTACGAGAGGATGCATGAGTCGTGCTAGAGATTTGCTCGCACAAGTTTGCACATTGTGATAAGCATAAGGTTGTGAAAATTGGTAAGATCCTTAAGCCTTACATCCTTAAGCCCTACATCCTTAAGCCAACATCCTTAAACCCAGAGAGGCGGGGAGGCTCTGTTAGGCGAGGAGGCTCTGTTTGGTGGGGAGGCTCTCTTACGGTGGGATCCTTAAGCCAACATCCTTAAGCCCAAAGAGGCGGGGAGGCTCTGTTAGGCAGGGAGGCTCTCCTACATGGGTACGGTAAAGGTAAGATCCTTAAGCCCTACATCCTTAAGCCAACATCCTTAAGCCCAAAGAGGCGGGGAGGCTCTGTTAGGCGGGGAGGCTCTATTCGGTGGGGAGGCTCTCTTACGGAAAGGATCCTTAAGCCCTACATCCTTAAGCTAACATCCTTAAGCCAACATCCTTAAGCCCAGAGAGGCGGGGAGGCTCTGTTAGGCGGGGAGGCTCTGTTAAGCAGGGAGGCTCTGTTCGGCAGGGAGGCTCTCCTTCACGGAATATGGAAAGCTCTTGGTATGGGGTAGATAAGACCTAGGAATGGCACCCCCAATCATAATATGAGTTGCGGAGTACGCTGTACCGTGTATATCACAAGGAGTACGATGTACCGCATGATGGTTATGTGATGAGAAAGTCTGGAGAGGGATAATCCATCTTCGTGCTAGCATGATACCCCGCACACCTGGATGCGTGTGGTCTGGGATGATTTATGATGTAATGGTTCACATATGCACTTTTGATATAGTGACCTAGATTATACACATGCGTGAATTGTGGAATGAAAATGTGGTTGTGATTGTGAGTTGATTTGGTGGTGTTTATGATGTTGGTTTAAAAAGAAGGTTTCTTAATGAATTGCCCTTTTTATGAAATTAAATGAGATCGAGCATGAGATGATTTATACATGATGTTTTTACCATGTTTTGTATGCCAATGGACATGATTTTGATACATGATATATGTATATATGTACACTCATATGGCATAGTTTTATTCCTCATGCTCCTACTATAAATGATTTATGCATAACACTATCAGCATGTAGATAGAGTAGTTATCTACCATGCTTGCATTATTGCTTTACTGAGCGTGTGGTTGCTCATCCCACTCTATTTTCCCCCCTACAGAGCGTGCATAGTAGCCCAGTAAGGATTGAGGCATGGTATTTTGGATTCCGCTGCATCTCCATTGCTAAGAGGTATATACACAGTGATTCTTTTTGTATCTAAACAATGTAAAAGCACAGTATTCTTTTGAGTCGTAATTATGGGGGATGTAGATGTCAGTAAAACATGTATTCGTATAAGTACACGATTAAATGCAAATGTATGACATCGTTTTAATTAATTGAGAATGAATGAGATGTGGTGTTTATTATTGACTCACAGCCCAACAGTGTGTGGTGAGTTTAGTTCACGACCGGGTAAGGTAACAGTAAAACGCGAAAAATTTTCAGTGATTTTCGGTTAAAGAGAATGGAATTGGGTCGTGACAGTACTACCATTAGTTTAGTTTAAATTTGTCACCAGGAAATAAAATTGAATAGACGGATTTATTATTTTGACCGATTATCGACTCGTAGCCCAACCACATGGTTCCGTAAATTGGGTTGTTACATTTTAAGTCTAACAACCTTAAAGTATAAACAATCCTTAGAAATAACTTAATTTGATATAAGCAATCCTGTTAGCTTAGAAGGCGATGGTTAAATCATGCTGCACTACTGTCTGTTTCTGTTTCTGATTCTGTGGTCCACGGAGTACGATGTACCGTGCGACACGCTTGTGAGTACGATGTATCGTGTATTCTAGTCTTCAGACATTTTGTTCTGTGAGCCGTTAGGATAACTGACCACTCCTACAGCGATTGACATCCCGACACACCTGATCAGTAAGGTCCAGAGTCACCAACATTGGCCAATTGTCTTTCTGAATTTTGATATAGCATGTTCTGTCTTGTCTCGTCTATTTGATATTCTGGATTTGATAGTAAGAACTGTAATATTTTGTGGAAATTGTTTATTCTACTATTTGAAGTTTTTAGAATCCTGCATTTACTGCTGTGAACTGTTTATACTATTGGTATTGATACTGTTTTTGAATTTCGATTCTGGTATTATAAATTTTTGTCTCTGATTTTACTGATATTACTGGATTGCCAAATTATCTATATATTTTCGTGAGAATTCCTATTTTGGCATATATATAGGTAGTGTATTTATCTACGGTCCTCGTATTTTTCTTACTAAGCACGTTGAGCTCACCCCTTACTTTTCTCAACAGAGCCTCACCAGTAGTTGAGCTCGCTTTTGGAAGTTAAATTATTTTGCACAATCATACGTCAGCAAAGCATTCTACTGTGTTAAAGGTATACTCAATATAGATATCTATTTTGTATCTAAATTTTGTAAGTACAGTAATGTATATGGAAATGTGTCTGGGGAATGTGAACATTGAATATTTTGTAAAAGAACGATTACGCTGATTTAATTGGAAGGTACTACCATTAGTTTAGTTTAAATTTGTCACCAGGAAATAAAATTGAATAGACGGATTTATTATTTTGACCGATTATCGACTAGTAGCCCAACCACATGGTTCCGTAGATCGGGTTGTTACATTATAAGTCTAACAACCTTAAAGTATAAACAATCCTTAGAAATAACTTAATTTGATATAAGCAATCCTGTTAGCTTAGAAGGACATTCAACCTTTAGACTCCTATTGTTGAATGGTATAAATTATGCTTATTGGAAGACTAAGATGATTCTTTTCATACAAGCAAATGATTATGAAATGTAGAGAACAATCGTTAAAGGTCAATCCATCCTAAATAAAATGATAAGAGATGTATAATATGTGAAAATGAAGATGAATGGGATGAGAATGATATAAGAATGGCACAACTTAATGTTAAAGCTATGCACATGCTATTTTGTGCCTTATGACCTAATGAATACACTAGACTTTCCTTATGTGCAAATGTAAAGTAAATATGGGATAAAATAACCATAACACAAGAGGGAACAAACCAAGTAAGATAGATTAAGATTAGGATGCTCACCCAAGATTATGAAATGTTTAAAATGAAACACAATTAGTTCATAACTAATAGATTCACTGATATAGTCAATGGATTAAAGGGTTTGGCAAAGACTAACTTCAACATGGAGATGGTCAAAAAATTTTGAACAGCCTCCCAAAGTCTTGGGAAGCAAAAGTGTCTACTATTGAGGAATCTAACGATCCTCACACTTCTATTGATAAGCTCATAAGGTCATTGTTTACATATGAAATCAAAATGATAAAGGAATGCAAGCCCTTTGAGAATATAGGAGTAACATCAAAGTCCTCAACTAATAAGAATTCTAGGATAGAAAAAGAAAATAGCTCTAAGAATGAAGAGTTAGAAATGAAAATATTTTCCAAAAGAATTTAATAAATTTATGAATATTAGAACTAGGGAAATTAATAGGAGACTAATTTAGAATCATGCCTATAGGGAAGAACCTAGTGGAAGGGATAAAAATCCTATTATATGCTTTGAGTGTAATAGATTGGGACATATTAAGCAAGACTGTCCTATGCTTAGAAGAAGAAATGAGAAGAAACCTAAGAAAAAGGTAATAGTAGTCACTTAGAGTGATATTGATCATTCCAAAGATGAGGAAGAAGGAAATGAAATGGGTAATTAATGTTTTATGGAAAAGGAAGAATCTAATAATTCTTCTAATTTTGTGACACTAATGATTACTCATTTGAAAAGCTTCAAGATACTTTTGATGACCTAGCAAATTAGTATATAATGATGAATGATAAAGATAGGAAATTGGTTTCAAAATTGACTAGTGAAAATGAGTTCTTGACTAGGACTAAGTTAGAATTAGAAAAGAAAGTAGATAGTTTTAGTTTAGAAGTAGATGAACTAGAAAACAAGAATGTAAATTTTCATAATTCTTTTTCTAGGTTTTATATAGCCCAATAATTTAGATCATACATTAGAGCACAAAGGGCTTTCTTTAACAAAGATGATTTGATACAAGGAAATTGAAATACACTTAAGAATTTCTTTGAAAGGAAAAATAATGTACACATTTCTACCTTTAGGTATAGTTCATATTATAAAGTATGACATTTTTCATCTTCTAGTAAATTTAGGACGACTACATTTAGGAGGAAGTTAGCTAGGAAAGTGTAAGTACTTGTAAACACCACAAATTTTTTGTAATTAATTAAACTATAAAATTAAATGGAAATACGTTATAAGAAAAATATATATATATATATTTTTATTGTTAGATTACAAATGTATTTAAAAATGATAAATATATTTACAATAAATATATATACATGTATTTGTCAAAATTGAAAATGTAATTTAAAAAAAAAAACACAACATATATATGCATAATAATAAATAAAATAAAGCATAAGACTAAAATATAAATAAAATAAATAAATAATATAAATAACTTTTATATATAATAATAATATATATACATAATGGGGTACAGAATTGGCTTCAAAAAGAAGCCAATTCCCGCACCTTGTTCATTTCAAAAGAACACAGACGTCCTCTGTTTGTTGAAGCGGGAAGGAAAGAAAAAAAAGGGGGAAGAGAGGAGAGGCCAGCTGGGAGGAGAAAGGGAGAAAGGAAAGGAAGGAGAGGTTAGCTGAGAGAAGCAAAGGAGAAAAGAAGAGAGGAGAGGTTGGCCGACTGAATGAGAAGCAAAGATCGAGAGCTGAAGGAAGAAGCAGATCGAGAAGTTAAAGGAAGAAGCTGACCGAGAGGGGCTGAAGGGAAGCAAAAACCGAGAGTGAGGGAGAGCAAAACCGAGGGGCTTAAGGGAAGCAAAAATTTAGAGGTTGAGGGGGAAGCAGAGTCTGAGAGCTGAAGCTGAAATAGAATCGGGAGCTGAAAACTGAAGCAGAACCGAGCGGCTAGAAACTGAAGCAGAACCGATGGGAGCTGGAGTTGAGGCAAATTGAGAGGAAACTGCAGCTAGTCCATGGAAGGGAGTAGGAAATCGGGGAAGCCAAAGCAGAGGAAGAATTCTGTGGGGAAGTGAGGATGATGTAGCAGCAGCTGGAGAAGAAAGGAAAAAAAACAGTGAGCCAGTGAGCAGTAGCCAAGGGAAGAAAAGGAAGAAGAAAAAGAAAAAAAAAAGAAACTGAAATGTGAATCGAAGCTAGAAGAAAATAATATATATAGGAAGGAAATTGTAGCAGGAAGGAGACACAAGGGAAAAAGATCGAGAGGGAAGAGATTAAATTAAACTGAAGCAGTGCAGTCAAAAGCTGATCGTGAAGAGTGAACAGTGGACAAGAAGGGAAGCTTTTGGGTGCTGTGGAGAGTTGCTTTGGAGGTTGTGATCAGTGGCTGTGAAGTGCAAGAAGTGCCTCAAAAACAGCGTGGTCGATGGTGTGATTGGAGGCTGGAGCAAAAGCAATTTTGAGGTGCCTTGAGAACTAAAATTTTGCTGCATTTGGTGGCTGTTTATGATGGCTCACAGTAGGGGATGAAAGGTCGGAGGGAGACTAGTTGATAGGCAATAATAAGGGCAATCACGGTGGAGTCAGGAAGCTGACCTTTAAGGTGAGTTAAAGTGAATTTTAAGACTGTTTTAAAGCTGTCTAAGGTTGCTTATAAAAGCGATTGTAAGGGTTGATTGTGAGGCTATACCCGAGAGTTTCAAAGAGGGCTAAAGTTGGTTGAACTTTGTAGGTGTAAAGAAAAAGGAGAAGGTAAAAATATATATATATATATATATATATATATAATGTACATATATATATATATATATATATATATATTTTTACCTTCTCCTTTTTCTTTACACCTACAAAGTTCAACCAACTTTAGCCCTCTTTGAAACTCTCGGGTATAGCCTCACAATCAACCCTTATATATATATATATATATATATATATATATATATGTTTGTGTTTATAAGCATGAATGTGTAAGTTAAAATAGGTGTAAAATAAAAAGGGGAGAAATGAGAAGTAGACAATATATATATGTATAAACTTATGTGAATATATATAAACACATATATATAATAAATGTGTGTGTTAGTATAAGTGCATACAAAAAAAATATAAACACACATGTGTTAGCCTAGGTATGTACAATTATATGCACACACGAAATAGTAGCGAATAAGGTTACGATTTTGACGCATTGTGGACAATTCGGATGAATATGATACTAAGTATACAAATTTCGGTGTAGGAGAATCGTAGAAGGAGTTAAGGGAGACACTTGGAGGTGTTACTACTCGAACTTGAAATTTTCGATAAATCGAGGTAGGGGTTATAATTTAATTTAGTTATCATAACGAACTCTCATTTCATTGATAAACGATTTGATGAAACAATATTTTGTTTTGGAATGATTTATGATTGTTTTCATACCTATGAAACGGTTTATGAAACATGATTTCGTTTTAGAAAATATTTCCCTGAGTATATCTATGTTATGAAATGAATTTTTCCTTGAAGTATGAAAAATGCATGGAAACTTTACAATGGTTTGTAATTCTATATTTTTTTTGAAAGAAACTTTTGACGATTTCAAAAGTATATAAATAAAAAAAAGGGGGGGAAAGAAAATTTTGAGACTACTTCATGCATTGCTACTTCTTGTGGTGCTCTGGCTCCATCACTTGAGTGCCAGTACGTAGGGCCCCTGTAGCACTTGACTCTGCCTGTGTGGAAGATATCTTGCTACTTGGGATTTATGATGATGATGTTTTGGTAGTATCTTGTATCCGCAACATGCATGTATGTTTCCCGCATGGAGAGTGCCTTTGGTGCCCGTACCCTAGCTAGGCACTAGAGAAAGTAAGAAAAATAGATACTACCCATATTTTATGAAAGTGTTGTACGACCTTGATCTAATCTACAGCCCCTTTACCATGGCCATAGGTATGATGACTCTCTACGGAGAATGACACGTATCGCATGACTTAGTTATAACCTACCATGATTATGAATGACGATTATAACGATGAATGAACATGTTCTTTTATGAGATTTATGACAATTATTTACGAACAATTATGTTTTGTGAAATATTTATGAATAACGACGATTTTAAGCAATCATCCATGAATGATGAAACTTTATGAAATAGTTAAGCATGTTATTCGATTTAAAGAAACTCATGCTTCATAATTTTTATGATGACTATGCATGAAATGAAAATTTACATATCTTTTTAAAGATTGGTTTTATGAACGATTTTATATGCTTTTACATATCATAACTACTTTAAACGTATTATCTTACTAGGCTTTTTCCTCTACCTTTCAGACTATTTGCAGTGATCTATAGGCGCTACCTGCCGCGTACACAATGTAGGCTGGTGGGAAAGAGCTACCCTAGGCTACTTTTTGTACACGCAGAAAAGGTATACAATTACATTCCTTTACTTGACACATTTTGTGTCACGACCCAAATTACCTAAAAATCAGAGTAAATTTTTCACTTTTTCATTTATTATTTAATTCTTACCTTTCTCTCATCGTGATCATCCTACAAACAGTTGGGCTATGATTCGGTGTTAGTCACCTCCCACCTATTTACCATTCCATTTCCATAATCACATTCACATATCAGAGTTTACTATCTTTTGACTTTAACTAAATACATATACAGTAGTATTTACATAACCTTACATCCCTGATATCATATACGTTTACAGTACTGTGCATTACATATTTAGATACAAAACTATACAAATGTGTATACCTGTCTCTCGATGGGAAGCAGCGGATACCAAGCATGCAAGTCCTCAGCCGCTCACTAACTATTGTGAGTGCTCTGAAAAGATGAAAAAATAAAGGGGGTGAGCAAACCACATGCTCAGTAAGGCAATTATGCAAGTAAGTAGATAGCTCCACTATCTACATGCTCATAATGCCATACCCTTAAAATCCATTTCTTTTCATTAAAATCTCAAGCACAAAATCATGTATTTCATCATGACTTAGTTTATAAAACTGTTCATGCATATATAAATCATATAATTAATGCATCAAAGGCATTCTATGTGACATCATTATATCATACTTAGCATGAATTAAATCAGGATCATAAATTAGTTCATGCCATGTAAATCAAATCATGAAAGACAAATATTTTCATGAATTTATAATTAAAGCATGAAAAATTCATCATGCTACTGCATTTAAATCATTTCATTAAAACTGCAGTATAAACTAACCCTTCCGGGTCAATCATCTCATAAAACAATTCATTAAAATTCATTATAAAACTTCGGTTATAAAACCACCCTTCTTTCAGGGTCACATATCATAAAATCATAAAATCGGGGGCCTAACCCCTCCCTCGGGTCTACCCTGATCTATCGACCAATAGTTATATCATGTGAGACATGTAGGTGACTATCAGTAACAACATAGGACTATGGCCATAACCTCGTGATCCCTTGTAACACGGTATCTAGTGTGCGGGGTATCACACCTGAAACGGGAGGTGGGTCGGTCCTACCCGCCAGAACAGCATAACATCAGGATTGCGAGGGCAAGACTTGCTGTCTCGTGGCTAATGCCACTCCACTCCAACAATCCCCACGGTACAGCGTACTCCGCGTGACATACACGGTACAACATACTCCGTGAACCCAAGCTTAGTCAGGGGTGCCTGCAATAGGTCTTATCCACCCATATCATCTCTGTCTCAGTATGCACGTGTGAGCATATCATCTCACTGTGACACACAGTCTACAAGAGGCTCCAACACGGCTATATGCATGTCATATAAATCCCTGTGCGAGCGAAGCTCTAGTACGGCTCCATGCATATTCACGATATCAGAAAATCTCATGCGAGCAAAGCTCTAGCACGGTTTCATAAAAATCAATGAAATCTACGTACGAGTAGCACTTCAGTACGACTTAAAAATGAATGAGTTATAAATCCATATAAAATCACGTGCGAGCGAGCTCCAGCACGGTGTTATGCATCAATAAATCAAATCTCGTGCGAGTTACACTCCAGCACGGCTTTATGCATAAGTAAATCAAATCTCGTGCGAGTTACATTCCAGCACAGCTTTTATGCAATATCGTATCAAAACAGGATGCGAGCTAGGCTCCAGCACCTCTCATGCATGTCAAATCATTAAAACTAGTGCGAGCAATCACTCCAGCACATTTTATGCATATTCAGTCAAAACAGTCAAAACCATCAAAACAGTCAAAACAGGGTGCGAGATAGGCTCCAACACCTCTCATGCATTTCTCAATAATAAAAATCAGTGCGAGCAACTGCTCTATCACATTTCATGCATATGATGTCACATAAGTCGGTGCGAGCAACCGCTCAAGCACATTTTATGCACACTCACAAACACATATACAATGCGAGCTATGTGTCAGCACTATCTGTTTTCATATAAACTTGATAGTTGGCCCGTTTTTCAAAGAAATTTCATTTAAATATTAATAACACCTACGTAGTGTTATCTTGTGAAATTTATGCAATTATTGGTCAATCTATCGATTTAATTTGCTTAAAAACCAATAAAATTCCTTAATTCAGAAAATCCTTAAATCATGCAATTTATGCATGTCATGCTTTCACCATCCTTAGGTGAACTTCCCTCAATAGGGGTAAAATAGACTTTTACCTATTTCAAGTCCTTAAAATCTTTAAACCATTTTTAGGACATTGTACAATATCAATGTATACATACATATTCAGTGTATACAAAAGCTATTTAAAGTACGCGTAGCTACCTCTAGCTACTCACACAATTCCCTTACTTCATTTTTCTGTACAGTCTGACCTTTACTACTGATGTCTCATCATGCAGTCCGATTTGCTCTTAATCAAATCTCCGGAACTGTGTATAAATATACATCAGGTCAAATTCAATACAATTAATTGTATTTCATATTTTCTGGGCTTAATTTTAAATCATTGGGCCTGTTTACCTATATTGAGCCCGATTGTACCATAATGGATCTTAATCGGCCTTAAGCCCGTTTACCACACTTACTATTTACATTATTGAGGCCTATTGGGCTCATTGGGCCCATCAGTATTTATTGAGCCTCATTCTAAACTCTCGAATAGCTTATTTAATTATTTACGATAATTTATTTCAATTTCCAGAATATAATTCATTTAATGCGGAAATTAAATCCGTAATTTATACAGTAAATTCTAACACTATAACGATGCAATATTGTCGTAAATAAGGGTTACTTACCCGATATTCCATGGTTGTACACAAATCGAGGCTGTCTTGAGCTCTCGATTGACGTCAATTGTCGAGCTACAAAATTAAATACTTTTTCGGGTAAATTTTTAGTCGATTATTTATCAAATTAAATATTTCAAAAATTTAAATCGATCAATTCGATTGCTTACCGACTTACTCGTAGCTCGATTGGATCACTGAAATTTTCTCCAATTTTTCCTCTTTTTCTTTTCCCTTTTTTTCTTCTTTTTCCTTTTCTTTTTTGGTTGAACCGGTTTGTTCCGGTTCAACCCGGTTCGGTCCGTCGGTTCAGTCCGGTTCAATCCAGTGGTTCAGTCCAGTTCGGTTGGTTCAAGCATCATTTCTTCGTTCCGACGCCATCCGGTCGGTTCTCGGGCCGTTTTCGGTGCCGTTCGGCGCGCTATCACCTGAGCTTCCAAAATCGGGCCTCGGTGTAGCTCGAATCGACGTCGATGGCCGCTGATCAAGCTTTCTCTCCTGCGGCAAGCTCCTTCGTCGATCTCTTGATTCCGACGTCTCCACGGCGCGTTGCGGCCAATGGTGGTTCGCCCGATGTCGGTCTGCCTTCGCCGGCCCTCGTCGGCCCCTCAGACCTGCCGGTGGTCGTCGGATCAGAGGGATTTGGTTCCCTCGATTTCGGCTGCTTTGTTTCTCTTCTCTCTCCTCGATATTCCTTTCCAGATTTTCAATTTCGTTTTTTTTAATTACTTATTTTATTTATAATTTATTTTTAATAATATTTTATTCATTAAAATATTATAAAAATTCAAAATATCCCAAAAAATTCTAAAAAAATTTTATTTTATTCATTTATTCAATAAATGAATTTCTCGATCTTATTTCATCTTTTTGGTATATTTTTCGATTATTTTCAGGATTATTTTTCGAGGCGAAAATTTCGGTTTATTCCAATAAATTCATATCTTGATCAATTTAACCCGAAATTTAATTATTTCTTCGTTATTGATCAAGATTTCTCAATCTCTTATTTTTAATTAAATTTTCTTGTCACGATAAATACCGAATTTCGGTCTACGTGTTTGGGAATACCATTTCAATCCTTTTGCATTTTTAAATGCATTTGAAAATTTTTATTCATTTCATTTGCTCTTACGATAAAAATCGGGTCTTACATTTTGTATGCACAGACACATTTTAAAAATATTTTGTTGGAATGTAATTTGTAAGAAAATAAATGTAAAGAATATTACTGTTTGGGAGGTTGTCTTAAAGTACTTGGTCTTGATTTGAAATGGATGTATTGGATTGATAATGTGGATTTAGAAATTATGTTTGGTAGTTGTGGATATTTAGGACTGTTAAAAATAATTGATTTGCAGGTGGGTAGGTTTATGTATAAGTCGTTATGCTGCCGAAATTTCTATCGACCCTATAATTCAAAACGTGAAATTTAAATATAATTCCGGATAAAGAAGTAAGAAAATGAATCGATACTAAACAAGAATACAACCTAAGTAAATAAAAGAATAAATGAAAAATTTAAATTCAAAAAAAAATTTCTATCGAATTTTCAAAACTCAATGGTAATTACTGTACCTAAACATGATGATTTGTTAAAATGTGATCCAAGGATGCCAAAATTCTTGATGCTAACCCGCAAGGACCAAAAGCCATTTGAATACCTAAAATTAGATGAGAAATGTTTTGTAGGTGTGTTAGAGCACGGAGTAACAAAGAATTCAACCAAATGCTCGACACATTACTTGAAGGCATGGCTTGGATGATAAATATCAAGAATAAGGCATAAAGTACAAGCCATCACCAAGTCAAACACATTTCAAAGAGCTACTTAATGAAATTAATGAATGACCACTCTGAAGTAAAAGAGTTTTGTAAGATCACTTTTTAATTTTTAAAGGCGACAACCGCAAAGTTTTAACCTTGGAAATGTAAATTTAATATATTGTTGGAGTATTTGGACTATTAAGAATTTGGAGATAATGGGAATTATTCTTAAAAAATAATTTAATTTAATTACGCTTTATCGTACACCCGTAGTTGGAACGAACCTTTCACTTTGTTGTCCATTAATTGCTACAGAGTAAGAAATCGTACTCATGCATGCAATAACCAATGAAATCCTACAGTCAGGAAATACCATAGTTTGCATCAATCCTCTAAATAATTTCACTCCATCCTTTCGTACGCCTTTCTCATATCTAGCTCGATCGCCGTATTTCCTTTTCTACCCACTCTCATATTCCTCATATGGCGAAACATCTCATAAGCCACAATTGTGTTATAAAAAAATTGCTGCCGTAGAACAAAAGCTCCCTAATTCTCAGTAATGATAAGTTGCAGTACTTCTTTTAATCTATTAACTAGAATTTTAGAGATAATTTATACACCACTTAGTACAAATTAATGGATTTGTAATCCATAATCGTATTTTTTTAATCTTGTTAAGATATTATATACCCTTAAGATTATAGATAAGAAGTTAAGTAAATATTGTTTTATAAAAGAATATAAAAAAAATGTATGTTTTAGCTCATCCTCTTTCCACTAAATATAGAGAATATAAGTAGCATGATGATAAATTGATAACAAAAAAGAAAAATTGATGAAGAAATATCTGGACTGATAAAAATTAAATTTAAAAAACATCACATCCTTGATGCCTTAATAACATGTAGCTATTATACTAAGATCCTTAATTTGTAGGTCTAAACTGAGTACTTTTTCTTTTAACTTTGTCTGTTTGTTTTCTTCTAACAAAGGAAAAAAAAATGGAAAGAAACCTTGTTTTAGAAAATTAAATGCTTTGAATTAGGTGAAATAAAGTTTTTTTTTTTTTATAACGTACTTTTAGCAAGATTGAGACACGTTTTGGCATTTAGTGATGCAATTGTCTTGCTATTTTGAGCACGGAGATGGAACTTGCAATTTTTATATGTTGTAGCTACTTGACATTCTGTTTTTCTTTCGGTATAATATAGGCTCCATTTATTTTACATAAAATGATTTTTTTTGCAGTTTTTGATATTTGCCTGATAGAAAATTGACTAACCAACAAAAAAATAATTTTGATCAACGGAAAATTATGCTATTTTTTTGGAAATTATTCCCCTCTTTGGAAAGGGGAATACAATTTCTCAATTTAAAACTATTTATGTGTAATACTATTTATTAAGTTTATGGACATTATTTTACTCAAATCAGACATTGTACATTAATTTTTTTAAGCTTGAGTTTAATTTAACTTGACCTAAAATTATTATATTAATAATTTTTTTTAATTTTGATAAAAAATATTAATACTATAAGTTCTGATATTTTAGTTTTAAATTTTATTTTATAATTATTAAAAATAAATCTTTTTAATATTTAATGATAAATAGTATATAATACTATATTAATAATAAAACAATAAATATTTTTAAGGAAAATATTATTTTCTTATTTTAATAATTACTATTATTTATTATGGTTAAATTATTATTATTTTAATAATATGAATGTATTTAATCATTTCTTAATATTTTTAATTTCAAATATATTATTTTTTTATATTTTATTGATAAATGTATTTATATTAATATTTTAATAATTAAATATAAATAATATATTTTTATGATTTAATAATAAATACTTTCAATATAAATATAAATATTTTAATCATATAATATTTTTAATATTTAATGTAATAAATAAAAATATGCAATAATATGATATGATGTATAAAACCAATGCTCATTTTATGGAATTAATTGATAATAATAAAAAAATATATATATTTAACAACTAAAATTTGGTTTAGTTTTTTTTTTTTTTTTTCTTTTTTAGTTTGGCTATTATTATCTTTCCTTGGCACAAATTAAAGTACAAAATTGAATTCTTTATTCTTCCTGTACCTAAAAGAAGTAAATAAGTGAATGCGGCTAGGCCACATGCAGCTTGGTTGCTACTATTATTAGTAGTGTAGGGATTAACAATAAAAGCTTCGGTACCACCGCAATTACTAGGAGTAATGTTAAAGGCCTCAACTTAAAACTTGACTTCACTCTCAGAAACTCACATATAAGTATTAGATCCCGTGATTTTAGATACATATGATATAAAAATAAAATAAATAATAAATATATTGATGATATAAATTAAAATTAAATAAAAATTATATATAAATATGATCAAAATTAAAAATAATATTTTAATTTATTTACATCAATATAAATTTTAAGACAAAATTTTTATACTATGTATAAATACGAATAATCAAACTTAATTCATATTTATTTTTCTTTATTTCATCTCTTTTCATTTTTCATAAAAATTACAAAAAATAAAAAAAAATTAAATCTTAAATTTAACCCATTTTAAAAAATATCTAGTTTAAACCTTCTTTCCTCTTTCCTTTTATATCACAGGATTCCTCCTTTTTGTTTTATTTTTTCTTTTCTTTAGGCTTAGCTAAGCCAAGCCACGCCAAGCCAAGCTAAGCTGCAGTACCCTCACATTAATGTTGGAAGACCGGAAACTGAGAGAGAGGGGGGAAAAGAAGATACCAAATTCTCTGTCTCTCCCCCATCCAGCTATATATTATAAAACTGAATGAATTCATACGCAAAAAAGAATTCTTCTTCTTAGGATTTAGAATTTCCGAAAAATCAAAACTAAACTAAAATTATGTCATCACATTCCAAAAGACCAAGCCTCGATTCGCTAACCAGTCGGTACCGTGACTCACTGAGTTTCGCAGCAACCACCAACAACACTGATGAGAAAGAAAGGAACAAGCCTGACTTCAAAGAACTCGATCTGGTGGCTTCACCTGTTTCGCCATTGTTCGCCACCCGTCTCTCAGTCAACAACAATGGAAATGTGGCCGCCACCACCACAACATCCAGCAGTAACTCAAGCTCTTCAGCTGGTTCAGTTTCCGGAAAAAGCAGCAACAGTACGGCTACCCATTTACCGAAAAATAATGGCTTCAACAACAACATTTCAGGGGAGCTGTCCGAGACAAGTCCATCTGTACCAGGATCCGCCCCGACAAACCGGAATCTCAGGCCGGGTCACAGGAGATCCGTGTCTGCTGGACCCCCTTTGATCTACTCTGGTTCAAGCTTCAGTGGAGCAACCTCATATTCATCCTCATCAGTTTGTTCCAGTCCAAGCACGGCAAATATTTTACCGAGTGGTAACATTTGCCCGTCTGGGAAAATCCTGAAAACCATGGCTTCTCGTACCGTTAACAAGACCGACACGCTTGGTGCTGGCAAAGGAAACTATGGACATGGCAGCATAATGCGCGGTGGTGGTGCTAAATTGGGGACCAGTAGTGATCCTGAGGAAATGAAGAGAGCTGGTAATGAGATGTATAAAAGAGGGAATTTTGTGGAAGCATTAGCATTGTATGATAAGGCCATATACATTTCACCGGAAAACGCCGCGTTCCGGAGTAACAGGGCAGCGGCGTTGACGGCGGTGGGAAGATTGGGAGAGGCCGTCAGGGAGTGTGAGGAGGCTGTTAGATTGGACCCTGGTTATGGCAGAGCTCATCAGAGGTTGTCTTCTCTTTACCTTAGGTGAGCGACTTAATTTTCTTAGTTGATGATTTGGCTCATTTTTAATTTGGTTTTCTTCACACAAAACTTTTTGGTCTTATTTATCAATTTTTTTTTTTGTTCATCTTCTTGATTAATGTGATTGGTGGGTGCTTTATTTATGTTCTCCTTGGTGTTGCTGAGGATTGGATCCGTTCTCTCTCTTTGTATGATTGGTTGTTGTTTGCTCTGTCTTTTTGCTCTTTTTCTTGCTCATGGCTGACGTTCCATCCCATCACATCTTTTAATTCTATGTTCCATGTCAATGGTTATTCTTTGAGATTGTTTCGACTCTCTGTTGCTAGCTTGTCTGGTCGGTCGTCAAAATGGGCCTCAGATAATAATGCAAAAATTTCAAAGTCAGGATTACAAAGAGAGTCTGGAAGATATCACCGAACTCTTTGAGCCCCTACTTGACAATCAACTCTTGCTATCTCATTAGCAATTTTATTAGCATCTCTACTAAATGGCAAAATGAGTCGAAGACCAAGTCCTTTATAACAGTAGCTGAATTACCTCCCATCCGGAAAGAAACAGATTGTATTTTCGTTGTTTGTAATCAAGGTTCATCTTGTTGCCTGATTGATTTAGTCCTTTACTTGTTCTGCTTTTCCATTTAGTGTTCCATGAGTTATCTTGCATCTTTTTCTGAATTGAAGTTATTAGTTAATGACTTTTCCTTTCTGAATTTAAGTTCAAGTTTGGTTCTTTTTCCATAAAAAGATTGCCTTTTGGATTGAAGTTCAAACTGGCATGGGTTGTCTAGTTATGGCCTAGTGAAGTTCAGATTCCATGCTTATCTCATTCACTGATGTAGTATTCTCCAATTAACCCTTAGATTGTCTGGCTTCATATTGTTTGGGAAGAAGGGATTTGGGATAGAATATAACATCCTCAAATTTCTTACTCCAGGTTAGGTTTTCCTGATATTGCCAGACACCACCTGTGTTTCCCAGGGCAACATTCAGATTCAGCTGAGTTACACAAGTTGCAGTTGTTGGAGAATCATATTAATCGATGTGCAGATGCCCGAAAGATTGGTGATTGGAAGAGTGTACTAAGGGAAACTGATGCAGCAATAGCTGTTGGTGCAGACTCATCTCCTCAGGTACAGCTCTTGGCCTCAATTCTATATTTTTGCTAGGTAGCTTTTTAAAAGAAATCAAGTGCAGAATATCTGAGCCTGTTGAAATAAATTCACAGCTCATTGCTTGTAAAGCAGAAGCCTTTTTGAAGCTCCACCAAATTGAGGATGCAGATTCCTGCCTATCAAACATTCCAAAATTGGAGCATTATACTCCCTTCTCTCAGATTAGGTTCTTTGGTATGGTGGCTGAAGCTTATACTCTATTTGTTCAAGCTCAAGTTGAGATGGCACTGGGAAGGTGAGCTTTGAATGATGAAGTTACCATTAACTGTTTCTATTGTTGTTAGGGTTGAGTGAGAATGGATTATAGATTTCTTGCAGATTTGAGAATGCAGTTTCAGCGGCAGAGAAGGCTGGACGTATTGATTACAGCAATGCAGAAATTTCAATGGTATTAAACAATGTTAAATTGGTAGCAAGAGCACGTAGTTGTGGCAATGACTTTTTCAATGCTGGAAGATATGCTGAAGCCTGCTCAGCTTACGGGGAAGGACTCAAATATGATAGTTCGAACTCTGTTCTATACTGCAATAGAGCAGTTTGCTGGTCTAAACTTGGGCTTTGGGAAAAATCTGTAGAGGACTGCAACCAGACTCTAAAGATCCAACCAAATTATGTAAAGGCCTTACTTCGAAGGGCTGCCTCAAATGGGAAGGTGAAAGGCATTTCTATGTTTACATTTTGCTGCATGTGTTTCCAAGTCTCTTGCTTGTTGATTAGGAACTGACATATCAGTAATGTTCTTGTGGGATGTTATAGCTTGGACGGTGGGCAGAAGCTGTGAGAGATTACGAGCTCTTGAGAAAAGAACTTCCTGGAGACAATGAAGTTGCTGAGTCTCTACATAATGCAAAAGTTTCACTGAAGAAAGCTCGTGGAGTGGATGTTCATAACATGAAAATCAGTGGTGAAGTAGAAGAAATTTCTAGCCTAGATAGATTTAAAACTGCCATATCATCAGCAGGTGAGATTGATGCCTTTGTGTGGATCTCTTTCCCTCAATCTGAGGCTTGATTTTCTTATCTGACATACAAATTGAAATTTCAGGCGTATCAGTGGTCCATTTTAAAGTGGCAGCCAATGAAAAATGTGAAGAAATATCCCCATTCATAAATTTGCTTTGTGTTCGGTATCCATCTGTTCATTTTTTCAGGGTAGGCATTTGAGTGTTTTTAACTTGATGAAATCATTTTCTTGCTTGCATTATACACCAACTTTTTATCATGTTTCTAAAGATTGAATTAATTGGTTTACTGATTTTCTTGGTTATTTTGCTCTTAATTTTCTTTTAGATGATGCTTCGGTTTGATTTCTTGCTTTTGATGCGAAAGTTGTACCGAACTGATCTAGCAAACATGAATTGATATGAAAGGAACAGTGTTAATATTAACATATGTCTGACTGTTTTATGATTGAAGGTGGATGTGGAGGAAAGCTTAGCAGTGGCAAAAGCGGAGAGTGTAAGAATGGTTCCAACTTTTAGGATTTATAAGAATGGAGACAAAGTGAAGGAGATGATCTGCCCTAGCCACCAGTTCCTGGAGGACTCAGTGAGGAGTTATATTCTATAAAAGAAAATTGCTTTTTCTTTGTGGCTCAAGCCATGCCCTCCCGAACAGCATTTGATGATAATTTCTAAAGTATTCATTGTCATTTCTTAATTCATATTAGGATAAGCATTTTTACTTGTGACATAATCAGCTACATAATTGTTTCATAGAGCTCTGAGAGGCAAGAAAAGCCTCAGGCTTAGAGAGAAAATAGCTTTCTTGGTTTACATCTGTGGAATTACTTACTCTTTTGTATGTTTTTTTTTTTGCCTTCTGGTTTACCTGTCTAACTTTGAATTGCATTATCACTAACCCTTTTAATTTTAAGAAAAAAGGAAGTAAAAAGAAAAGAGGGAGAGAGAAAGAATTTGTTGAATAAGTCAAATCTCATTCTCATGCCCCATGTCTCCCATGACAAGAAAAGGTGGCATAAAGTGTGGAATTTAATTATTTTGTCTCTCCGGTTAGAACTATTGAAGAGAGAGGTGGGGGGTTGGCTGGTAGGTGACATTGTGTTGAGAGGCTGGTTGTCTGCTGGATACTGGGCTGGAAAGAGAGCTGAATTATTGATGTTTCATTCTAAAAGCTTTACATTCATTCACCTTTCACAATATTCATTCACCTGATTTGGCCGAACTTTTTTCTTTTTGACTGTAATTTCTTTTTGAGAATTTTTTTTTTTAGTATAACTTCATTGCTTCAACAATTACAAACCTTGCAGATGCAGAAATTAAAACAGCTAGCTTCTGGTTTCATAAAAAAATGTCACCTTCCGCATGCATTTATCTTAAAGCAGAATGGAAACCAGACAGGAGCAGATAAAACAAAGGTTTCGTGGTTGCTGTTTTCTTTGGAGTCCTAGACGCAGTAATGCTGTTTATTACTTATTCTATTCTGTACAAAGTGAGGGTGCAGCGCTTAGCTTTTTAAAGAAATGAAATGGCTTGTTTTTGCCGTACTTGTGTTCAAGGATGTTTCTCTTGCAAAGGAAAGTTTTATTTGTCTTGTTTTCATGTGAATCCCTTTCTTGTACTAGGATAGGCTATGTTTGGCAGCGAGACTAGTTTCAGTTATTTGAAAACAAATCCGATGGGAATGACGGTTGGAGATCCCGATTGTATCGTAATGAAGCTAAACGTCCATCAAGACATAGCCTAACTAATTTATTTTTATTTCTTGGCTTAGATAGATTACCTTGGTAATTAACAAACAAATAGCTTTATTTCATGGGTCAAATTATGCAAATGATTATTGTATTATAATTAAATATGAAATTTAATCTTTTATTATAATTCATAAAAATAAAAAATTTGACCAATTAGTGTTGATCGAGATAGTAAGTGGTTTCTACCTCGATAAAGATAAGAATACAAGTTCGATTTTTCGAAAGAGTACTTGTTAGAAAGGTTTTAACATTTCACGCTCTCGACCTAAAAGAAATTAGTCTCAAACCAAAAAAAAAAAAATCAAATTCTTGTACTTTATGATTTGAAAATCTAGTCTAATTGATAACGTGGATAACATTTTTTTTTGTTAAAAATATTGACATGGTGTTGACTTTTGTTGACTTAGTATTGATTGTGCTGATATAACATTTTGGTTAACTCATAATATCAAATTAAAATAGTAAGATGATTATATTTCTTAAAATTATATATTAGAGGGATTAGAGTTCAAAATTTAACCTAATACAAATACTATTCATATAATTTGACCTATAATTTGATATTTTCTCATTCTAACTCCATCCTATCAATTGACTATTGCTTATTTTTTAGATTTTGATCGACCATCTTACTAATTGTCGGTCGTCACCTTTTACTAGATATTCTTAAACAATAACTTTACACTTAAATGAAAACTAACTTTACACTTAAATGAAAACTCTGGTGTCATGCACAACTTCAAGCCAATACCAAGAAATCTTTAATAGATTTTTGCCGCATAAGATGACTTTTAGCTTCTTCTTTTTTTCCTAGAATTTCAACTATATCTACAGCAAAATAGTCAAGTCAGAGTTCATTTCCTTATTTTCTTTGTCAAATTTAGTTCAAATCAAAACTTACATTTTCTACGTGAAATAAAAATCTAGTTAGGAATAATAACTTCTTGTAAGATCCGATTTTTTTATCGAAATTTCTTATAATTCATATAATGTAAACATGGTTGGATGTAAATTGAATCATAAGAAAAGTTATACGTGAATGAAAAATGTAAATGGAATGAATAAAAATTTTCGAATGCATTTAAAAATCAAATGGAGATTGAAATGACCACATATTAAACGAATGAGATTCGGACCATTCGGATTGTAGATAAGAATTTAAAACACGAAATGAGAAAGGGTTCGTGAAGGGAAGTTGTGTTGATTTGGTCCCGAACACGTTGAAGGGTAAAACGGTCAAAAGACTCGAAATTCGGTGTCAATTCGGTAAGAAATTGACACTGTAAACATGGATTTAGGGAACTTGATCAATAAAAGAGAAATAATTAAATTTCAGGTTAAATTGATCAATATATGAATTTATTTGAATAAATCAAAATTTTCACCTCGAAAAATTATCTCGAAAATATTAAAAAAATATACCGAAAAGATAAAAATAAAACAAATAAATACATTAATTGATTAAATGAATAAAATATAATTTTTAGGGATATTTTGACAAAAATAATATATTTTATTCTAATTAAATAATATTAAATAATAAATTATAAAAAAAAAGAGAAAGTAAAGGAACAAAAAAAAGAAGGCGGCAAAATCGTGAAAAACGCGATTCTGGAAAAGGAAAGCTTGAAGACGAAACCGAGGGAATCGGTTTCCCTCACCAACGAGCCACCGATGAGAGAGAAGGATAGGCGCGAGTTGGTGAGAGGAGCCCAACACCGTGGGAGCCACCGACAGACCCCATGCGCATCGGTGACGCCTGACGGAGGAGATCATAAGAGGAGAGTGTCGCGGGAGAGAAATGGAGATTCACCGGTGATGACGCCGATTCGAACCACCCCGAGGCCAGTCGAAGGTCCCCCTCGCGATGGCGTGTCGATTGGTGCCGAAAACTGCTAGAGAACCGGTCGGACGGCGCCGGAATGGCGAAGATGAGCCTAAACAGGTACGGTCCGGTGTGGTGCAATGAGGGTATGCTAAACCGGACCAGACTGGTTCAGCAAAAAAGAAAAGAAATAAAAGAAAAGAAAAAGAAAAAGGGAAAAAGAAAAGAGAAAAAATTGGGGAAAACTTTCGGTGATGCAATCGAGCTACGAGTAAGTCGGTAAGCTGTCGAAATTGACCGATTTAAATTTTGAAATATTTAATTTGATTAATATCCTACTGAAAATTTACCAAAAAAAATATGTAATTGTGTAGCTCGACAATTGACGTCAAACGAGAGCTCGAGTCAGCCTCAGTTTGCGTATCATCATGGAATCTCGAGTAAATAACCCTTATTTACGATAATTTGTATAATTATGCGTGTTAAAATTTATCGCATAAATTACGGATTAATTCCGTATAAAATGAATTAAATTCTGAAATTTAAGATAAATTGTCGTAAATAATTAATTGAGCTATTTGAAAGTTTAGAACGAGACCCAATAAATACTGATGGGCCTAATGAGCCCAATAGGTCTCGATGATGTGAATAGTAAGTGAAAAATGGGGTTAAGGCCCATTATGGTATAATCGGGCCTAATATGGGTAAACAGGCTCAATGATTTAAATTAAGTCCAGAAAATATGAAATACAATTAAATATATTGTATTTAACCTGATGAATATTTATACGCAGTTCTGGAGATTGGATTGGGAGAAAATCGGACTGCGTGACGAGACATCAGTGGAAAGGTCAGACTGTACAGAAAAATGAGGTAAGGCAATTTTGCGAGTAGCTAGAGGTAGCTATGTGTATTTTCAATAGCTTTTGTATACACTGAAAATGTATAAAGGTCCTAGAAATGGATTAAAAATTATAAGGACCCGAGATAGGTAAAAGACTATTTTACCCCTACTGAGGAAAATTCACCTAAGGATGATGAAAGCATGACATGCATGAAATGCATGATTTGAAGAATTTTTGTAACTTTTTAGCAAAGCAAATTGGTAGATTTACCAGTATTTGCATAAATTTCATAAGATAACACTACGTAAGATAACACTACGAAATTTTCACTTTGGGAAATTATCCCTAAAATATTGAAAAAATACACCGAAAAGATAAAAATAAGACAAATAAATACATTAATTGGTTAAATGAATAAAATATAATTTTTTGGGGATATTTTGGCAAAAATAATATATTTTATTCTAATTAAATAATATTAAATAATAAATTATAAAAAAAAGAAAGTAAAGGAACAAAAAAAAAAAAAGAAGAAGGTAGAATCACGAAAAACGCGATTCTGAAAAAGGAAAGCCTGAAGACGAAACCGAGGGAATCAGTTTCCCTCACCGATGAGCCACCGATGCGAGAGAAGGCAGGTGCGGGTCGACGAGAGGAGCCCAACATCGTGGGAGCCACCGACAGACCCCACGCGCACCGGTGACGTTTGATAGAGGAGATCAGAAGAGGAGAGTGCCGCGGGAGAGAAAGGGAGATTCGTCGGCGATGACGCTGATTTGAACCACCCCGAGGCCAGTCGAAGGTCCCCCTCGCGATGGCACGTCGATTGGTGCCGAAAACTGTCGGAGAATCGGTCGGTCGGCGCCAGAATGGCGAAGATGAGCATAAACTGGTACGGATCGGTGCGGTGTAATGAGGGTATGCTAAACCGGACCGGCTGGTTCAGCCAAAAAGAAAAGAAAAGAAAAAAAAGGGGAAAAAGAAAAAGAGGAAAAATTGGAGAAAAATTTCGGTGATGCAATCGAGCTATGAGTAAGTCGGTAAGCTGTCGAAATTGATCGATTTAAATTTTGAAATATTTAATTTGATTAATATTCGACTGAAAATTTATCCAAAAAATATGTAATTGTGTAGCTCGGCAATTAGCGTCAAACGGCAGCTCGAGTCAGCCTCGATTTACGTACCATCATGAAATCTCGAGTAAGTAACATTTATTTACGATAATTTGCATAGTTATGCGTGTTAAAAATTTATCACATAAATTACGGATTAATTTTGTATAAAATGAATTAAATTCTGGAATTTAAGATAAATTGTCGTAAATAATTAATTGAGCTATCCGAGAGTTTAGAACGAGACCCAATAAATACTTATGAGCCTAATGAGCCCAATAGGTCTCGATGATGTGAATAGTAAGTGAAAAATGGGCTTAAGGCCGGTTAAGGCCCATTATGGTATAATCTAGCCCAATATGGGTAAACGGGCTCAATGATTTAAATTAAGCCCAAAAAATATGAAATACAATTAATTATATTATATTTGACCTGATGAATATTTATACGCAGTTCTAGAGATTGGATTGGGAGCAAATCGGACTGCGTGATGAGACATTAGTGGAAAGGCCAGACTGTACAGAAAAATGAGGTAAGGGAATTTTGCGAGTAGCTTGAGGTAGCTACGCATATTTTTAATACCTTTTGTATACACTGAAAATGTATAAAGGTCCTAGAAATGGATTAAAAATTTTAAAGACCCGAGATAGGTAAAAGACTATTTTACCCCTATTGAGGGAAATTCACCTAAGGATGGTGAAAGCATGACATGCATGAAATGCATGATTTGAGGAATTTTTGTAACTTTTTAGCAAAGCAAATTGGTAGATTGGTCAGTATTTGCATAAATTTCATAAGATAACACTACGTAAGTGTTATATAGATTTAAATGAAATTTATTTGGAAAATGGGCCAACAACTAAGTTTATATGGAAACAAATGGTGCTGGAGCCTTGTTTGCACTATATCTGAGTTTGTGAGTGTGCATAATGGTGCTGGAACGGTTGCTCGCACCGATTTGTGTGATTTGACATACATGAGAGGTGTTGGAGCCTAGCTCGCACCCTGTTTTGACTTGATATGCATAAAAAAGTGCTAGAGCGATTGCTCATACTAGTTTTAATGATTTGATATGCATGAGAGGTGCTAGAGCTTAGCTCGCTCGAGTTTTGAACTGTGTGACAGATGCATTAGTGCTGGAGCAGGGGCTCGCATTAGAGTTTTACATGCATGGGTGCTGGAGCCTAGCTCGCACCAGATTTTCACATGATTTTCGTGACAAGGTGCCAGAGCCTAACTCGCACCAGATTTTCACATAATTTTTGTGACAGAGTGCTGAAGTTTAGCTCGCACTAATTTTACTTGATTTTATGATAGAATGCTGGAGCATAGCTCGCACTTGTTTTATGAGGAAATTACAGTCGTTCTTGGAGCTTCGGGTATATTGTGTGTTACACCGATTAAATAGGCTCGTACGTGCATTTTAATTTGAGACATGCTATGAGCCGTGCTTGGAGTTTCAGGTAGACTGTGTGTCACGCTGATTAAACATGCTCGCACGTGCGTTTTGAGACATGACATGAGTATTGATATGAGATATGGGTCTACGAAGTATGTTATACCATGCAAATCGCATGGAGTACACTATACCGTGTTATGATATATTATATTTATATGGTGTCTACGGATGCGAGTCATCGGGTTGGATCGACGGGTTAGATTTGACCCACCTCCCGTGGTGGTTCCCAATAGTGGTGATACCCCGCACACCTGATCCGTGCAGCCTGGGATCACGAGGATATGGTCATAGTCCTAGTTATTTCCATGATACATTGCCTAGTCTCGCATGTTACTATTTGATATTTTGAAAGGTTAAGAATGCGTGGATTTTGCGTGAGTCTGGACCACCCGAGGGAGGGATTGGATCTTGACTGATGATATTGGTTTTGTTGTGAATAAATGAAATTTTAAATGTTTTCGGAAATGCTTGGAAATAAATGATTTTATGTGTATCAGGATCACCCGAGGGAGGGGTTGAGTCCTAATGAGTGTGATGGATGTGGATTTTTGAAATGAATTAAGTGTTTTCTAAGGTTTTGTGGAAACTCAGCATGATGTATTTTTCATAATTGTTTATAATTCATGTAATGAAATGTTTTAGCATGAGGAGGTTAACCATGCTTTAATTGCAAATACATGATTTTGATTTAATTCATGCGTTTTATGATTTTACATGAGATGCCATTGAGGCATGAGTTGCATGATTTCTATAAGCACGAACAACTTTTATAAAATATGGCATTGATGTGTGCATGATTTCGTGTGTGAGCTTTAAATGAAAAGAAATGGATTTAAGGGCATGACATTATGAGCATGTTGATAGTGGAGCTATCTACTTACTTGCATAATTGCCTTACTGAGCGTGTGGTTGCTCACCCCCTTATTTTCTCCCTCTACAGAGTACTTTAAGTGGATAAAAAACGATAGTGATCGTGCATTCCTGTTATCCGTTGTTTCCCATCAAGAAAAGTTATACACACTTGTATGGTTTTGTATCTAAATATGTAAATGCACAGTACTGTAAACGTATATGATGTCGGGGATGTAAGGTTATGTAAATGCAATTGTGAACGTATTAATTAAAGTTAAAGGTTAGAAAAATCCTAATGTGTAAATGTAACATGAAAATGGAATGGTAAGTAGTGTGAGGGGACTAACATCGAATCATAACTTAACTGTTAGTAGGATGATCACGATGAGAGGAAGGTAAGAATCAAATAACAAACGAAAAAAAAAATTGTAGTGATTTATTTTTGTTAGGTAATTTGGGTCGTGACAAAAAGGTGGTATCAAAGCTGAGTTGGCCTGATATGAGTCGGTGTTAGCAGTTAAGGAAGTTTACATCCCCATGTACTGTGCTTTGCTTAGATATAATTGTGTATATCGAGATGGAATTACAGCTAAGAATTTGATTTTGAATGCAAGAATCTAATTATTATAACTGATAGCTGCTATGGTAGAGGGGCGAGAGTACACGTGCTTGAGACTCAGGATGAGATTGAAGTGGAGGCTGGTATTGAGTATGCCCTAGAGAGTTCGACAAAGAGACCAGACAATATTGAGACAAGCTTCGCGTGGTTGGAGTGGAGTGTGGAGAATATTTTAGGACCTATTTGCTCAGAGTATGTATGAGATTTGAGGGCGAGTCGGAGCATTGGTGGAAGTCCGCTCAACCCATCTTAAGAGTTAGACATCCAGAGCTGACATGAGAGATAATTCTGGATGTATTTCGGTGACAGTATATCCTGGACACTGCTTAAAGGAAATTACAGATAAAGTTCTTTACTTTGACCTAGAAGAAACTGATTGATTGACGAGTATGAATCTCAGTTTGTATCCCTGGGCAGGTATGACCCCGACACTCTTAACAATGAGAGTCGGAATGTCGAAAGTTCATGGAAGGGCTCAGACCGTTAATTAGAGTCCGATTGGCCCCGTTAGATATCACTACCTAGGCCGAGACAGTGCGCAGACTACAGTTTTGTGAATAAGATTATGAGTTGCATGCTTCTAAGATTGGGAAAGGTAGTAAGGGTCGAAATAGAGACAGAAAGAGAATAGTGGATGATAGAGATGTCAGAGCGGGAAAGAGACCATTTGGTAAGAGATTTAGAGCTGTCGAGTCATGGTGGAAAATGATTGGTAACCCCTAGTGTATTCAGTTTCAACACTTACGAGGGGTATTGTGATTGGTGGACCCCAACTTGCTACTGAGCAGGGTTGGATATGTGGTAGTTACCACGAAAATAAGATGTTGGACGAGGACGAGTGTAAGTCTTGGACCAGGACACTACTGATATTTCATTTGATATGGTGGAGGGTATCCCGGTGCCATACATTTATTCATACCGCCCTCATTTGCATATAAGTTAGTGAAAGACGTGAATGCCTACACCCTTGGGCACAATGCTAATAGTTAGCACCTCAATGAAGGAGGGTTAACTAACGGAATAATTATGAAGAGATTATAAGTTGAAAACAGGGGAAGAAGTATAAGTCAGCCGATTTTATTCAATGGAATATGAATAATTTTGAAGTAATATTTGAGAATAAATTGGTCGGTTGCAAACTATGCTGTTCAGATTTCTATCCTAAGATAGTGATATAGTTACCCCTGAAAAGTATACTATAAGTTTTGACAAGTAATGAAAAGGGTGTAGCGATTAAAATTAAAGGAGTAAATGATTGTACTCACCAAATGAGTAATGATGGGAATGTTTTCTTGCTTGTGTGGTTGGTATGGATAAGGCACATCTGGAGTTAACTGATATCCTAATGGTCAGGGAGTTTCCTGATATCTTCCCGGATAATCTACCAGGGTTGCCACCCGTTAAAGGAATGGAGTTTTGTATTGATTTGGTACATAGTACAGAGCCGATATCCTAACCACGGTATAAAATGGTATTAGTGGAACTGGAAGGACTAAAGAATCAATTATAGGAGTGATTGGATAAAGGTTCATCAGATCGATTTGAAGTCTGGGTAACATTCGTTAAGAATTTGGAATGTGAATGTGCCCAAAATGATTTTCATAACCGTTAGGGCATTGATGAACAAAGTATTTAAACTTTACCTGGACTGATTTGTGGTCATCCTTAGCGATGATATTTTGATGTATTCGAAGTCCAGGGAAGAGCATGAACAACAATTGAAAACTATTTTACAGATGAATTGTTGAGAGTTTCTTGAAATAGGTTGCTCAGTTGACACATCTCGTTCGAAAAAAGATTGCATACGAGTGGGATGATAAGTATGAAAGTAACTTCGGTGAGTTTTGGTGTATTGAGGTATGAACTGACCACCGTAATTATTTTCACCATACCCAATAACTCACTAGGTTTCTCAGTGTATATTGATACCTCAAAATAATGAGTAGGTTGTGTTTTGATGCAAAATGGGAAGATAGTCGATTATGGATCTATAAAACTCAAGGATCATGAAAGAAACTATCCGACCTATGATTTAAGGTTGGCAACAGTAGTGTTTGTACTGAGTATGTGGCCCTACTATGTATTCTGTGAGAAATTTCGGATATGCTCTGATCATAAAAGCCTCAAGTATCTGTTTTCATAGAAATAGTAGAATATGAGATAACATAGAGGGTTAGAGCTTCTGAAGGATTATGATTGTTGAAATTGTACCACCCAGGAAAGACTAATGTAATGGCTGATGCCATGAGCAGAAAGAGCCTCGGGATGATATCACAGATGATGTGCAAGGAGCGTGAGCTGCTAGAGCAATTGTGAGCCTCAGTAGTGATGTAATCCCTTATGATGATGAAAGTGATTGTGTGATAGCTAGCCTAAGATTAGAACCGAATTTAAGTGATCAGATTTGACAGGCTTAGCATGATGATCAGTAAGGTGTCGATAGTGTGGGTCAGATTCAGATGGGTACAGTGACAGAATTCACAGTGAATAATGATGGCTTACTGAGGTTCAAAGACAGTATAAGTGCTCCCCAAGACCACAGTTGATGAGATATTGTTATTGTCAGAAGCTCACTCTTCGGGATATACAGTGCATCCGGGAAGTAATAAATATATCGAAATCTCTAAAAAAGGTATTGGTGGTTAGATATGAAAAGAGACATTGTAGAGATTGAGGAAAAGTGTCTTGTATGTTAGCATATTAAGGTAGAGCAATAGAAGTTTACATGGTTATTGCATCCTCTACCTATATCGACACGAAAATGGGAGCAAGTTGCCATGGATATCGTGATGGGTTATAGAGGACCGCAGGAATCACGAGACTATTTGGGTGATAGTCGATAGATTGACTAAGTCTACCCACCTTCTAGTTATGAAATCCTCAGATACTCTGGGTGTGTAGGCGGATTTATGTGTACGAAAAATTGTGAAACATTATGTAGCGTCCTAGGGAGTATGATATCAAATAGGGATTTTCGCTTCACTTCTCACTTCTGGGAACGTTTTTCAAGAAGCTATGGGAACCCGATTGAGTGTTAGTGTAACTTTTCGTCCTCAAACAGATGGTCAGTCAAAGAGGACTGTACAGGTTCTGGAGTATATGATGAGAGCGTGTACCCTCAATTTTATAAGCTCATGGGATGATTAGTTGCTACTAATTGAATTCGCCAATAGCGACAGTTATCACTTGAGTATTAGGATAATGTTATATGATGCATTCTATGGCCGTAGGAGTTGTTCCTCGACTTGGATAGGAATAAGTGGGTGATAGATAGAGAATTACTCCCGAATCGGTATAATAAGTCTTTGAAGGTGTTCAGTTGATTGTGAGTGATGGAGAATACCTCAGAGTAGACAGAAAAGCTATGTTGACAAGAGACGGAGACTGTTGAAGCTCAAAGAGAGTAGGTCGTCTGTTGAAAAATCGATTCGGGCATTAAATAAGGAGGAGAAAGTGTCGAGGTTTAAGACGATCTCCCTAGTCAAAGTCCTTTGGTAGTATTGCACTCCAGAAAAAGTCACATGAGAATTAAAGAGTATGATGCGATAGACGTACCCGGAGTTGTTTATGGACCCATTTGATTTGGTTCTAATTTGGAGGACCGAATTTCTTAAGTGGGGGAGATTATGTAAGACCCGATTTTTTTTATCGAAATTCCTTATGATTCATATAATGTAAACATGGTTGGATGTAAATTGAATCATAAGAAGAGTTGTACGTGAATGAAAAATGTAAATGAAATGAATAAAAATTCCCAAATGCATTTAAATATCAAATGGAGATTGAAATGACCACATATTAAACTAATGAGATTCAGACCATTCGGATTGGAGAGAAGAATTTAAAACACGAAATGAGAAGGGGTTCATGAAGGGAAGTTGTGTTGATTTGGTCCCGAACACATTGAAGGGTAAAACGATCAAAAGACCCAGAATTCGGTGTCAATTCGGTAAGAAATTGACACTGTAAACATGGATTCAGGAAATCTTGATCAATAAAGGAGAAATAATTAAATTTCAGGTTAAATTGATCAAGATATGAATTTATTGAAATAAATCGAAATTTTTACCTCGGAAAATTATCCCGAAAATATTGAAAAAATACATTGGAAAGATGAAAATAAGACAAATAAATACATTAATTGGTTAAATGAATAAAATATAATTTTTGGGATATTTTGGCAAAAATAATATATTTTATTCTAATTAAATATTAATAAATAATAAGTAAAGGAAAAAAAGGCAGAATCGCGAAAAGCGCGATTCTGGAAAAAGAAAGCCTGAAGACGAAACCGAGGGAATCGGTTTCCCTTATCGACAAGCCACGGGCGAGAGAGAAGGGCAGGCGCGGGCCGACGAGAGGAGCCCAGCACCGTGGGAGCCACCGGCAAACCCCATGCGCAACGGTGATGCCTGACGAAGGAGATCGGAAGAGGAGAGTGTCGCGGGAGAGAAGGGGAGATTTGTCGGCTAAGGCCCCGATTCGAACCACCCCAAGGCTAGTCGAAGGTCCCCCTCGCGATGACGCACCGATTGGTGCTGAAAACTACCGGAGAGCCGACCGAATGACGCCGGAATGGTGAAGATGAGCCTGAACCGATACGAACCGGTTCAGTGCAGTGAGGGTATGCTTAACCGGACTGGACTGGTTCAGCCAAGAAGAAAAGAAAGAAAAGAAAAGAAAAGGAAAAAGGGAAAAAGAGAAAGAGGAAAAATTGGAGAAAAATTTCGGTTATGCAATCGAGTTACGAGTAAGCCGGTAAGCGGTCGAAATTGACCGATTTAAATTTCAAAATTTTAATTTGATTAATATTCGACTGAAAATTTACTAAAAAAAATATGTAATTGTGTACCTCGACAATTGTTGTCAAACGAGAGCTCGAGTCAGCCTTGGTTTGCATACCATCATGAAATCTTGGGTAAGTAACCCTTATTTACAACAATTTGCATAGTTATGCGTGTTAGAAATTTATCGCATAAATTATGGATTAATTCCTATAAAATGAATTAAATTCTGGAATTTAAGATAAATTATCGTAAATAATTAATTGAACTATCCGAGAGTTTAGAACGAGACCCAATAAATACTGATGGGCCCAATGAGCCCAATAGGTCTCGATGATGTGAATAGTAAGTGAAAAATGAGATTAAGGCCGGTTAAGGCCCATTATGGTATAATCGGGCCCAATATGGGTAAACGGGCTCAATGATTTAAATTAAACCAAAAAATATGAAATACAATTAATTATATTGTATTTGACCTGATGAATATTTATACGCAGTTTCGGAGATTGGATTGGGAGCAAATCGGACTGCGTGACGAGACATCAGTGGAAATGTCAGACTGTACAGAAAAATGAGGTAAGGGAATTTTGCGAGTAGCTAGAGGTAGCTACGCATATTTTTAATAGCTTTTGTATACACTGAAAATGTATAAAGGTCCTAGAAATGGATTAAAAATTATAAGGACCTGAGATAGGTAAAGACTATTTTACCCCTACTGAGGGAAATTCACCTAAGGATGGTGAAAGCATGACATACATGAAATGCATGATTTGAGAAATTTTCGTAACTTTTTAGCAAAACAAATTAGTATATTGGCCAGTATTTGCATAAATTTCATAAGATAACACTACGTAAGTGTTATTTAGATTTAAATGAAATTTCTTTGAAAAATGGGCCAACAATCAAGTTTATATGGAAACAGATGGTACTGGAGCCTTGCTCGCACTATATCTGAGCTTGTGAGTGTGCATAATGGTGTTAGGGCGGTTGCTCGCACCGATTTGTGTGACATGATATGCATAAAAAGGTGCTGGAGCGATTGCTCGCACTAGTTTTAATGATTTGACATGCATGAGAGGTGCTAGAGCCTAACTCGCACCCTGTTTTGACTTGATATGCATAAAAAGTTGCTGGAGTGATTGCTCATACTAGTTTTAATGATTTGACATGCATGAGAGGTGCTAGAGCTTAGCTCGCACGTGTTTTGAACTGTGTGACACATGGATTAGTGCTGGAGCAGGGGCTCGCACTAGAGTTTTACATGCATGGGTGCTGGAGCCTAGCTCGCACCAGATTTTCACATGATTTTCATGACAGGGTGCTGGAGCCTAGCTCGCACCAGATTTTCACATGATTTTTGTGACAGAGTGCTGAAGCTTAGCTCGCACTAATTTTACTCGATTTTATGATAGAGTGCTGGTGCATAGCTCGCACTGGTTTTATGAGCAAATTATAGCCGTGCTTGGAGCTTCGGGTGTATTGTGTGTTACACCGATTAAATAGGTTTGCACGTGCATTTTGATTTGAGACATGCTATGAGCCGTGCTTGGAGCTTCGATAGACTCTGTGTCACACCGATTAAACATGCTCACACGTGCGTTATGAGACATAGCACGAGTATTTAAATGAGATATGGGTCTATGGAGTACGTTGTACCATGCAAATCACATGGATTACGATGTACCGTATTATGATATATTTTATTTATGTGGCGTCTTCGGATGCGAGTGATCGGGTTGAACTGACGGGTTGGATTTGACCCATCTCCCATAACGGTTCCCGATAGTGGTGATACCCCACACACCTGATCCGTGTAGTCTGAGATCACGATGATATGGCCATAGTCCTAGTTATTTCCATGATACATTGCCTAGTCTTGCATGTTACTATCTGATGTTTTGAAAGCTTGAGAATGCGTGGATTTTGTGTGAGTCTGGACCACCCGAGGGAGGGGTTGGATCCTGGCTGATGATATTGGTTTTGTTGTGAATAAATGAAATTTTCAATGTTTTTGAAAATGCTTGGAAATAAATGATTTTATGTGGATCAGGATCACCCGAGGGAGGGGTTGAGTCCTGATGAGTGTGATGGATGTGGATTTTTGAAATGAATTAAGTGTTTTCTAGGGTTTTGTGGAAACTCAACATGATGTATTTTTCATAGTTGTTTATAATTCAAGCAATGAAATGTTTTAGCATGAGAAGGTTATCCATGCTTTAATTGTAAATGCATGATTTTGATTTAATTCATGCGTTTTATGATTTTACATGAGATGTCATTGGGGCATGAGTTGCATGATTTCCATAAGCACGAACAGCTTTTATAAACTATGGCGTTAATGTGTGCATGATTTCATGCGTGAGCTTTAAACGAAAAGAAATGGATTTAAGGGCATGGCATTATGAGCATGTAGATGGTGAAGCTATCTACTTACTTGCATAATTGCCTTACTGAGCGTGTTATTGCTCACCCCCTTATTTTCCCCATCTACAGAATACTTTCAATGGATAGAAAGCGGCAGTGATCGTGCATTCCTGTTATCCGCTGTTTCCCATCGAGAAAAGCCATACACACTTGTATTGTTTTGTATCTAAATATGTAAATGCACAATATTGTAAACGTATATGACGTTGGGGATGTAAGGTTATGTAAATGCAATTGTGAACGTATTTGCAATTGTGAACGTATTAATTAAAGTCAAATGATAGAAAAATCTTAATGTGTAAATGTAACATGGAAATGGAATGGTAAGTAGTGTGAGGGGACTAACACCGAATCATAACCCAATTATTGGTAAAATGGTCACGATGAGAGGAAGGTAAGAATTAAATAACAAACGAAAAAAAATTATAGTGATTTATTTTTTTAGGTAATTTGGATCGTGACACTTCTCAATAGTGAGATATGGAATAACATTAGATACCTTTAAGTGATTTAATCTTCTAGGTTTTTAAAGTGAAAAAAAGTCGTACACCTTTGGAGTTTAATTAATTTGAAAATCTATTAATTTGAGTTGGCTTTATGGTTTATGGTCTAAAGTACTCGTGTCTTTCTTTTGTAGAATAAGGAAAAAGATGGTAACTGTTGATCAAAGGGGTAGTATGGAAATGAAAGCTTGAACTTCTTCTTGAACTTTAACTTTTGGAAATTAGACTTCTTTGAATCATGAACAATCATGAACTAATGTAGTAATAGACTTCAAGATGCACTACTAAAGTGCCATTTTCCTTAAGACTTATTTCACCTTCACCAATTACGGTATGCAAGGAGGATTGTTGAAATAGCCTAAAGATGCAATAAAGTCAACCTTGTTTAATATCACCTTATACTTGCAATATTAAACCACTAATCACTCTAGACAAATACAAAAGTATTTTGTCTTAGCCAAAGTCTTTTACAGTAAAACAATGTCTAAGTGACTTATTTTTTATTTTAAGATTGAAAGAATAGACGAATTCAAAATTAATCAGTTTTTTTTTTTTTAGAATAAACCTTGACATCTTTTTCTATGGAAATAATTCCTAGAGATGTGATTGTATACACAAATTTTCATGTCTGAAAATTTTAGAACACGAATTAGTGATAAAAATTTGATTTTTATTTATATGTGAATGTGGGTACAATTCTCTGTTTTGAATTCTTTATAAAAAGAATAATCCTCTGATTCAATCTCCTGAAATGCACTTGTCGAGGGCTTGATGCTTAATCCCGATGGGGTGGTGTTGAGAGAAACCAACGAAGGCTTGTGATTCCTCGTGAACTTGTTAAGGGCTTGACTCTTAATCCCGACAGAGTGGTGTTGGGAGGATCAGACGAAGGCTTGTGATTCCTCGTGAACTTGTCAAGGGCTTGACGCTTAATCCCTATGGAGTGGTGTTGAGAAGAATCGGTGAAGGCTTGTGATTCCTCATGAACTTGTCGAGGGCCTGACGCTTAATCCCGACAGAGTGGTGTTGAGAGAAATCGACGAAGGCTTGTGGTTCCTGTTGATTTGTAGTGGCGAGACTGATTGTCGAGAGAATGGTCTGCGGTTCCTCGTGGATTTGTAGCAGCGCGGTTGATCGTTGAGAGAACGGTCTGTGACTTGTTATCCTCTAGTGGATTTGTAGCGGCTCGCTTGATCGTCGAGAGAACGGTCTATGACCTATTATCCTCTCGTGGATTTTTAGCAGCTTGCTTGATCGTCGAGAGAAAGATCTATGATTTGTTGTCCTCTTGACTCTTGTAGATCTCTTGCTTGGCTGATCGTCGAGAGATGGTCCGTGACTTCTTGTCCTCTTGTAGATCTCTTGCTTGGTTGATTGTCGAGAGACGGTCCGTGACTTGTTGTCCTCTTGTAGATCACTTGCTTGGTTGATCGTCGAGAGAACGGTCCGTGACTTGTTGTCATCTTATAGATCTCTTGCTTGGTTGATTGTCGAGAGAACGATCCATGACTTGTTGTCCTCTACTTGGTTGATCATAGCGGCGCGACTTATCGTTGAGAGACGGTCCGTGACTTGTTGTCCTTGGCTTGGTTGATCGTAGCGACGCGACTGATCGTTGAGAGAACGGTTTGTGACTTATTGTTCTCTCGTAGATCTCTTCACGGTTATGTTGAAGAAGTGGCTTGGTCGAAGAGAAGGCTTGATCAAAGAATGGCCGGTATTCTGCGGGCTTCCGATTCTCTGAGGAGGCTAGGACTTCTCTTGGTTGAAGAGAAGGATTAATCGAAGAATGACCGGTATTTTACGGACTTCCAATTCTCTGAGGAGGCTGGGACTTCTCTTCTTCTGTGTGTTGCTCCTCTTCTTCTGTGTGCTTCTTCTCTTTTTTTGTGAGTCTCCTTTCTCCGTCTCTTCTCCTGTGGAAGAGTTATCTATTTATAATGCTTGATGACAGAAAGTTCTAAAGGGACTCGATCACTCTAGGATTTATCTCTAATTAATTTAATTTAATTAGAGATAATATAATTGGCTAATAATTTTTATTTATCACCAATTCATTAGAAATTATTAATTAATTAAATATTTAATTTAATTAACTAATAATACTAATTAATTATTTTTTTAATGCCTACAAATGCCCCCACTTCAAGATACGGGCATGCGTATGCTAGGTATGAAGTACGTATGAAACTTGAAGTCCATCAATATCAAAAGCGTGCTAGCTATGACAAAATTCCTTGGAATTTTGTCATTGAATAGCCTAATATTTTTTTGTGTGCTTTATATATATATATATATTGAATTTTGTGTTTATTTTAAACACAAATTGAACTAAAGAAACAAATTACAATTACATCTCTTCAGTCAGAGTTCGTCTTAAATTCTTCTGTCAAACTATATATATTGACTAACGATTGTAGTCTTCCTTCCATAAATTTCAAGCAACTCGGATCCTCTTCCACCAATTTTTTTGCAAAAGTGTAGAATCCGATCATTATGTATGAATCTTCTTTCTTTCTTTCCAATTATTTTTTTTTTTATTTTGTGAATGTATGCTTGTACACTCCCATCGTAAACCATCTATATGTCGATGTTTGAATTATTATTATGTGGCATATGTACTGCTATTTTGCATGCTTGAATTTTGCTGTTGTTTGTTTTTTTTTTATCGCATCCAATACCATTGTGCCGCGTCAACTGGCTCCACTGCTATTGTTTTGCTTTCAGGGTTCGTTTTGTGGCTTGCACACTGTACTACAGAGCAGATCAGGCTTGTCTTTCTACGGGATGTGACACCCGTATTCATGCCACAAACAGGGTGGTCTCGCATCATGAACCTGTGCGGCTGTGTTAAGCTCTTGAACACGCACCAATGTTGCAGCTATTTAAAGAAGAAGGTGTAGTAACTGGAGTTTGGGACCGTATCACACCTGCAGCAACAGTGATGAACAGCAGTGTAATTTATTTCTAAGCAGTCAGTCAGCACAAAAACTATTTTCTGTCCCATCATCTCCATCAAAGCTCCTAATCCGTGGGCCATCATCTCCATCATCAAAGGAGCGTCTGTAGTTCTTTGTTTCATCATCTTTATCACAGCAACAGTTTATATTTCTTCATACAGTCTCTGCATCATCCCTTTCGAAGTTCTCGCAGTCGATGCACTTGCAATTTTCAGAGCATAAAATATCAGCTAGGAAGCACTCACAATACTTCTTGGGACAACCGGATTTCTTGTTTCTTGGGGAATCCAGAAATTTTGATATCACCCTCGATATATCCACCTGTCTTCCTTCCAGCTAAACATCCATCAATGTTGTCTTTCCTGTTCCACTGACCCCCATCAGTGCATCTCTGCTTAACTGTTTTACACAGATTAGGCTACTATTTGCATGTCTCTGCAATGGCCAACAAGACAGCGTGGTGGCTCCTATCGACAGCTCTTGGCTTCACTGTTCTGAGTTTGGATGATCCGAGTCACCAGCTTCTGCACCTTCAACACTGGCCACGACAACAGCTCTCTATTTCATCCTCTTCATCGCGGCGGCTAGCTCAACCAACACAGCAGCTAGAAAAACCTGTAGCATTGGCGTTGAGGGGCTTCCTGATGGCTTCTTGTAACGGTAATATGCCTTCCAAGAATGAAAATTATTAACGACCAAGATATAACTAAAGTCAGAATAATATCTGCAACCCCCCAATTCACATGGTCTTGTACGTAAACAACTACAGTAACGCTTAGTAAGAGTCCGCAACAAAGGTCAAAGTTCCACCAGTTGAAGAAGGACATCTTCTTCTTTCTTCCTTCTGCGTGATCATCATTAAATTAGTCAGCTCCAAAGCTCTCCAATGAAGGTTTATGGCCTCCTGTTCCAATGGAGATCAAGTATAAGGCAATGAAGAAGGCCACTTCGTGAACCTTCCTAGGCTCATTACACACATCTGTATCGCATGCCTTCAACGTGTCCTGTCTTCTCGGTTTCAACACTCCCAAGGCTTTCCTTTCCAAAGCCGCTTTCACAGCTTTCCGTTGACTAAACCTCTTCGAAACCGACGACTGCTCCTTCGCTTTCTCATCCAATAAATTCACAAGCTCCATAGGCTCTTGAAGTTAACAGTCTTAGACCTGAGCTTTAACAACAGCATCATTCAGTTCACTGCAAAGTAGTTACAGGAAACTCAAATTCTAAGAATCCTTACAAATGTTTCAGCCCATTCTTAAGCCGTGTGCATTGTCACGTAATGGATATTATGGCGATGTCGCTTCTCCCTTTCATCAGCTGGCATATTCAAAGCCTGGCCAATTGTAGCAGTCACTTCGGTGATGTTCCAAGTATTTATCAAGATAGCTCCAGCACCTAGAGATTGTGGGTGGAAAAATGGATACTACTATGCTACTCTTTCTTCAATTGCTTCAGCTTGAGCTTGAGAACCCAGACTGGCAGAAAATAAAAGACGCTTGGTAGGTAACGTACACGTAGGGATAGATGTACACTAAAGTGATCGAACCATACCTCGCTTCTGAAACAGAGAAAGAGCTACTTTTTATTTCAATGACACTTGCCCGAACACTGCTGCTGTAGCTGTTGCTGCTGTTATTGTAATTGATGCTGCTACTGAAACTATTGCTGTTGCTGTTGATGGTTCAAGTAAAGGTCGTTCATCCCAAACATCATCTTTGGAGGACCCATGGACCCCATAGCAGTCCGTTGCATCGTGTTCATGTTAGCCTGGTTCAGATTTTGGCCCAGCATAGAAATACTAGCAGAACCTGGATGCATCTGTCTAGCTGCGGATATTCCAGCTATGCTTGACTGAGGACCACCTAACATGTTTCCTCGACCCCTCCTTAATTTTGAAATGAAAACAGCTTGAGCTTGAGCTTGAGCTGGCATTAGTGTTCCAGAACGAAGCTGCTGGCTTATGGCATTGCTAATATTTGAAGTCGGGTTAATATTAATTAGGTTTTACCCCATATTCTCTATGCTAGAAATAGGTGTCATTGGAGCTGAGATTCCTGTTCCACCAATTCTCCTTGCACCTTCATCTTCATCAAAGCACCTACTCTGTGAGCCATCGTCTCCATCATCAAAGGAGCCTCGTGTCGTGAACCAAGCTATCATTACAACTGCCTTTAATGATCCTACCACTGCCACCACTACCGGTCATCTTCTCTAGTTCATTCATCCTCCGATTTTATCTTTGTTTGAGCCTTTGAGGGAACCCAGCAGCAAGTCGAGTGTTGCGAGGCTTGGCCACTGTTGATGTGATATGGATTGTTGCCTCGCCCGATCCGTTGAACAACGTATGAAGCCCCATTTTTTTTCTTTTGGTCTCAGGGATAAAGACTTTTTTTTTTGGTTATTTCTATGCTTTAAGCATTATTATTTTGAGCATTATCTTTTATTTAAAATTATTTGATCCTCTTTACTTACCCTTTTTTTTATGTAGTCATAGACGAACCTCCTTCGTATCGTCTTCCAAGACCATCTATTATCAAGCATTGCCAAGATAAAGTTAAGGGTAGACCTTTTTTTTCAAAAACTCAAGAGAAGTATAAAGGTCTTCTACGTGATTTTCTACTTATTCGAGACAAGTCCAATGAGGATATAAAGAAAGCTACTAGGTGTTTAATTCACCCTCTAGCTATTGGTAGTAATGCAAATAATTGGGATTTCGATGTGGCAACTCTTTACATTTTGGATGTCTGGACTTCTGAAGAGGTCGATGAAGTATTTTCTTGCAATTTTCACACTGCTCAAAAGGGTGCCTTTAAGACGGTGCTGAAGTTGCAAGATAGTCACCATGAAGAGAGCGTCAAGTACATTGCCCTTACCACTTTGGGCCATCGTATTTGTAGACGCAAAGTTTCTTGGCATGGCTTTCAACCACGCGGAGAATTTGTTCCTCCTCCTGGATATTGGGAATGGTCAGAGCTTATTTTGAGTCAACATAAGCAGATTTTAGAGCAAGTGGGCATCTATGAATCGATCTTCACTTCCCTGTTTGTTTATGACCAAGGTCGAAATATGATTCATGCCTTGTGTGAAGCTTGGTGTCCAGCCACCAATACATTTTTATCTTCTTGTGGGGAGATTTCCATTTCACTGTGGGATTTGAAGATTTTAGGAGGCCTTCCTATTGTTGGAGAGTTTTACGACGAGGTTGCCCCCAGCTTAGAAGAAATAACCGGTCTCGATGACTCTTCATGTCTCATTCTTTCGGTCAGTTGTTGATACCTTTTTCTTGCATATCACCTCATCAGGTTGCAGGAGGATCATGGGGCTTCGAAAAGCAATGGAGTTTCTACTTTCGCTTGGGTGAGATTTTGGTTTTGAGGTAAAAGAAAATATAATGATCCTTATGATTCGATCACGATCAAAGGTAAGAAAAATTCTCTATATACTCCTGATGGTCATTTCAGACACCGCCTTCGTACTAGAAAGAAAAATGAAGTTTTCCTTGATCTAGGTGTTCTTGACATTGATAGAGATGAGGTGTTCTTAGCCTCGTTCTTATCAGTTTGGTTATGCTCTTTTATTCTTCCAAGTCCTCGTGGTGATGTCGTTCGGCCTGAGACTTTCAAAGTGGCTTCTTTCATAGCAAAAGGTACACGATTTAGTCTTGCTATTCCTATCTTGGCAAGCATATACAATGGGCTAAATCAAATTGCTACTTGCGTGGATGGTCCTGGTCAATGCAATGTTGCTCTTCCTTGGCATTTTGTGCATGCGTGGATGGTATCTTACTTTGGGACTCATCCTGGATCAAATAAAGCACCAAGAAGACCTAAAATGTGCAAGTACGGGGGATCTTTTGGTCACAAAGCTTACGGTGAGGTCAAAAGTCGAGAAATCATTCAACAATTGCTTGGCATAGATTGGCAAGCCACTAGCATATTTGACACTTGTAAGACTAAACTCTTGGACACTCTTGGGAACCGACTTAAGCTCGACAATTTTGAATACCTGGTCAACCTTCGATCTTCATTTTTGAATTTACGAAGAGGCAATTTTCACTTGGTAGAATCATATAGTCCTCATCGCTTCGCAAGGCAATTTGGATACTGTCAAGATGTTCCGGGATCTTTAACAACTGCTATTAGAACTGCCAGTTTGAGAGGGTTGTTGCGCTATTGGCGATGTAGCGTGTTGAGAGGTCCAAGCTGTGAAGTGACTATCCCTAAATGGAGTAGCACTAATGAACACTTGTTTGTAACAAGAAAATTCTTTGTATGGTGGCAAGGTCAAATAGGAGATTACTATCGTACTAGCATACCCATCTTGAAAGATAGCATAAGTACTAATTTTAGACTTGCTTCTTCTAGCTCTTGTAAAGAAAGATTATCGAAATAAGTACAACCTTTGATTGAGACTATTGACCTTGAGGCTGAAGATATTGATGATGTTACCATGACGTAACGCCTTGACATGGGGCAATTTGAACAAAGCAAAGGTTCTTTAACCCCTACTGTGGATAGGAAAGAGGCTCTCGTTGTCAGAGATGAACAACCTCGTCAGTGTGATGATTGTAGTGATAAACCCGTGGAACCTATCAGTGATCATGATAGTAACAGATGCAATCCCAGAAGGCTTAGGAGAGATATGAAATCTTCTTTGAAAAGAAAAACGATGGTTTCCCCTAAGATCTCAAATCAAGTAACAAGGGTTGATTCTCCTAAGAAATCTTGTCATGACAGGCTTCGTTTTTCCTTAAAGAGGAGATGTCTTGAAACTGATCACGGGGAGTCTAAGAAGAGGACTCTGATTACATAGGAAGAAGTTGCTGATTTGACCGGTGATGATGTGATTCCTCTTACAGAGATGTTAAAGAAAGAGACAAAGAAAAACACTGTCGACCAGGTTAAAAATATCATGCCCGATGATGAGCCTTCAAAAAGTGAGGAATCTGTAAGTGATGCTGGTAAAGTTCGAAACCAAGTGAAATAGTTGCCTGCTAAAATAGGCTTCACATCTTCAGCTAAGGGTAGCTCTAAGTCTATTTCAATCAACTCATCGACTAAGAGAGCTCGAGGTGACGACACAGTTGGGAATAAACCTCCTAATCAAGATTCGCCCCAGTTGCCAATGAATCGCTCTCTTGAACGAGATACTATCCCTGTTTCGACTTATCATCCTGGCAAGTATTCTTTCAAGATTTTTGAAAAAGCCATTAAAGGGATCAGACATGATTTCTTACTTCGACTTAGAGATGCCTCATTTTCTCAAGTTAGTAAGCTTTACGAAGATGCTTCCACTGTTTATTCAGGCATTGAAAGTTTGCATGGTGATTCGACTTCCTTAAAAAGGATTGTTGACTCCTATGTTGGGGAGGTGAATGCATTGTTGTGTCTTGAGAAAGAACTTGATGGTAGTCTTTCTAAAACAACTTTAGAAAGGAAGAAGGCTGGAATGCGCTAAGTCTTCATTGATGTTGGAGGAACAACATTATGAAGCACAAGCCACAAAGCTTCAGGCTTTGCAAGATGAACGTGCTGCACTAGAAGAGAAGTTGCATTTAATTCGAAACGAAGAATTGAAGGTGAAGACTGAGTTGGATGCTCGAGTTGTTGAAGTAAGCAAGGCCAATGATGAAATCGCTTCTTTTGAAAAGCTCATGATTGAATTAAGGGCCACGGTTTCCATTGCTGATGAAGACATGGAGAACATTGAAGAGCTTAGGAGAGCATTGCAGACTCATCGAGACTCTTTGGTTGACAGTTGGAGCAGCAAGTCCTAGATATTGCTTGAGCATTTTATTCATTTTTTTAATAGACATTTTCAACATTTCATCTATGTCATATAGGACTTTAATCATTATAATGATTTTTTTTTTATATTTGGTGTGACTGAACTTAGGATGGAGGAATTTCCTAAGCTGCCTACGTACCTTCTAAGAGAAGGATCAAGCATTATGTAGTTCATTTATTTATTTGTTTATTTTTGTTATTTTGCCTTAATTTTTGCCTAGACCGCCCCAATGGGGTTTTCAATCTAGCAGGCCTTTTTTATTTGCCTTAATTTTTGCCTAGACCGCCCCGATGGGGTTTTCAATCTAGCAGGTTTTGCCTTAACTTTTGCCTAGACCGCCCCGATGGGGTTTTCAATCTAACAGGCTTTACCTTAATTTTTGCCTAGATCGCCCCAATGGGGTTTTCAATCTAGCAGGCTTTTTTTTTGTGCATTCAAAAATATAGGGTGCGGTGCATGTGAGGTGCCAAGATTTACCTCTTTGAAGTTCATCGACAGTCGCTTGCCCCCTGTCTTCTAAAGCAGCAGGAGCTTCTTCTTCGATTTCGGATGGCTCTTCAAGCTCATCTTTGATGATTCATCATCTATACTTTCTTGGATGGTTACATGATGAATTTTTGTCTCATCTTCATCGAGATGTACAGATGAATTGGTGTTTACAACAGTATGACGTCGCACTGTCCAGGGCCCTTCTGCAGAGATTTCAAGCTCCAAACGTCTCTTCATGCGAGATGGAATAGAGCTTCGAATTTCCTTATCATCCTTCAGTTCAGTGCAGTTTTGACTCTTTTCTTGATGCACTTCACTGCTTGAAGCGTTTAATCTATCAAAAACTGAATTGCGTCTTCTGGATGCTTGACGTAACTCAGGGAGAGGGACATTGAGCCTATCAAACACTGAAATAGGAGTTGCTGACGTTCCCAAACGATCGAATACTGACACACGAGTAATGTTTTGAGGAGGATGAGTTGGAGAAGCTTTTGGCTCATCACATTCTTCAGTAACCTCCACCAAAATGTGTTGGGTACTGACCGATTTATTCTTCCTGCCAACACAAATTCGTATCGGGTTTTGGGATTCACATCCTAATCCATCTTTTGGAAAAGGTTTCCCATCCGACTTGTTTATCAGCTTTTTATGAGTTTCAATGATCCCTTGCAACTTTGCAGTCGTCTTCCCATCATGCAACTCATTTATGGATGATGACTTGGAAAAGTCGAACCCAGCCTTAGTGATCAGTTTATAAGCCTTTGGATCATAATTTTTAGCAGTACGACCTTGAAGCAAAATCCCATGTTCTATTGCGCCTTGGGACGGTAGAACGAACCCTTTCAACGACTTCTTGGCTTGACTATGAGCCATGTTAGTTAGAGGCAATGTGCAAGCATCCTTCAACAATTTTATGTCTTCTTTTATCTTGTCAGGAGAACATTCTGCTTGATTAAATTCTGAGCATTCCAAGAATGACGATTGACCTTCCTTGTGACGAGCCTTTGGAATATAGCGAAGAACTGGAGTTTCTTTTGCCTTGCTAGGTGAAGATTTGACTGGGTTGTCCTTTACAATATCTTCCAATGTAAGCTTAGGAATACCCTCAAGGGATGCATTTAAAGGCTCTTTCATCACAGTAGTTTCTATTTTCTTTTTACCCTTAATTTTAATTTTTTCGGTGCTTGGCATTTGAGCGGGTAAAACTTCTTTTATATCACAGTTCCCTGAGTAGAACTTTGCATCAGCATAGTGAGACTCAACCTCATTGAATGGTTTTAAATCAGCATCAACCTTTCTCGATTCGTCTCGATAAAACTTTAAGCATTGATGCAGTGTAGAAGGTACAACGCCATTTGCATGAATCCAAGGTCGCCCAAGCAACAACTTATATGTAGTTCTAGCGTCGATGACATGGAAGATTGTACTCAACGTTAATTCACCGATTGCAACATCCACTCGTATTATTCCCAAAGCACGTTGCTCCATTTGATTGAAACCTTGGATCAAAAGTCAACTTTTTGACAATTCATTAATTGTTATGCCAAGTTCTTCCATTATTGCTTTGGGCATGATATTAACTGCAGACCCATTATCGACCAACATGCGATTCACCCTTTGTTCTCGGATGTATCCATAAACATAAAGTGGCCGATTGTGTGAATGCAAGAGTTGTTAAGCAGTAATCACAAAAACTATCATCTGAAGTAGGTTTCGTGGGAGCTAGAAGATGTGCAGCGTAAATTTTTGAGTTTTCCAAAGCATGCGCAATCGCGTCACGTGTTGCCTTTGGATACTGCAACAACTCGTAGATGGTAAGATGAGAAGAGATCCCTTTCAAGATCTTAATGCATTCTTCCCGGACTGTTTTCATCTGGCCATCTCCTCAATCCTTAATAGCCTTTGAGCTTTCTCCCTCTAACTCATCTTTAAACGAAACCATATGAACACCAACACTCATTTGCTCTTCCCTAAGAAAACCTTTAGGAAAGAATTCTTCTAGTGTTATTTGTTTTCGAGGCTTTTGCCTCAAAAATTTTTGGAATTGGGGATGCTTCATAGTTTTCTTCTGTCGCCAACGTGGATGCAGTTATTTATCAGCTGAATTCCCTTTTGAAAAGGAAGGTTTGCGGATCGGACATATCGCTTTCACTATTTTCGTCGCGTTACCAATGTCCATTGTTCTTCATCATCCACAGCAGATTCAACATCTTTAAAAGAGATAGTAATTGAGCTTGTTACCACAACTGGCAGGGCAACAGGTTCCAAGCAGCCAAATTGTATCAATTGATACGTTATGCCTTTTGTAGGCAAAGAAGTGAAAGTAGCATGATTTGACTCTACTATGTTGTCCATATCAAGTTCAATCTTGCGCTCATTCACTAGCTTCATTATCAAATCTTTCAGGTTAAAACATTTTTCAGTGGGTGACCAATAATGCCATGATACTTGCAATACTTTGGATCAGTAACTTTTCCCTTTTCTCCTGGCCTTTTGGACTCTGGAAGTTCAATTAGCTTCTAGTTCAGGAGTTGATCCAGCATGTCAAGCACATTTGAATCAGGGAAAGGATATTTCTTTGCTTCTCTTTCTTCGAAGCTCATGCATTGTATATTTCTCATTTGAGGCCGCCTGATATTTTCCTCAACTTTCTTAGTGCCTCTGGGGGAAAATTTTAAAGGTTTAGTCTCAACGAACAAAGACTCCTTAGCAGTGCTCTTTAAAGGCTTCTCAACCTTCTTGAAATCCTTCTTATCTCTCCTATGATCAAGAATCGAAGAACTTTTGTTACCAGAATGAGCAATACTCAATTCCATGTCATGAGCACGGGTGGCCAATTCTTTGAAAGTATGCGGCTTTATCCCTTGGAGAATGTAAAGAAGTTCCCAATGCAAACCTTCGATGCACATCTCAACAGCAGAAATTTCAGAGAGCTTATCTTTGCAATCAAGACTTAACGCTCTCCATCTATTGATGTAATCGATGACTGGTTCGCCCTTCCTTTGTTTGGTATTAGTTAGCTCTGTCATACTCACTGTGCGACGAGTACTAAAGAAACGATTGAGAAACTCCCTCTCAAGTTGTTCCCAACTATCAATAAACTCAGATTCCAAGTCAGTATAACATTCAAAGGCATTTCCTTTCAGCGACCTTACAAACTGTTTAACCAGAAGATCTTTGTATGTTCCTGTATTGTTACACGTCTCCACAAAATGGGCCACATGTTGACGTGGATTTCCCTTCCCATCGAACTGCTGGAACTTAAGAGGTTGATAATTTATCGGCATCTTTAAATCATCAATTCTCCTCGTGTATGGTTTAATGAATGCATAATAGGGCTTAGATGACGATCCACAATACTGAGCCTTGATGGTATTTGCAATCATCTCTTGTAGTTGTTGAACAGACAAAGACCCAACTGATATTGACGATGATCTGTTCACTTCGGGGTTTTCAGCATCATGAATTGCTTTCAATTTCCTAGCAGCTTCAGCAGTTGGTTTGTTTGGTGCTGGGTTATCATTGGATTCTTCATCGTGTTGAGCTTCCAGTTGACTCTTCAACATCACAATTTCAGCATCCTTTTCTTCTACTATCTTGTGCAGAGTCGACATCATCCTCTCCATTTCGGAGATCCTTTCCTCTAGAGTAGTCGCAATAATAACCATTGCAGACATGGTCTGGAGAGTAGACGCTGATTGTTCTGTTGGTATTTGCGAAGCAGATTTTTTTCCTGCCAAAAGATCTATCGAGATGACAGGTTGATGAACAGCATTATTGGTTGACCCAATTAAATCTTGACCTTGTGTTGCAAGATACCGGACTCTAGCACGATTAGTCGGTCCAGTGTAACCAGGTTGCATAGTCGCAGCAGGATTGAATTTGTGACTTGGTGCAGCAGTCTTTGGAGCCATAAATCTGAACAATTGGTTGATCTTGATTGATAATGGAGAGTGAGATGAGAGGCAGAGATGTCCCACTGGGTGTGCCAGAAATTTGTAAACATAAATTTTCGTGTTTGAAAATTTTAGAACACGAATTAGTGATAAAAAATTGATTTTTATTTATATGTGAATGTGGGTACAATTCTCTGTTTTGAATTCTTTATAAAAAGAATAATCCTCTGATTCAATCTCTTGAAATGCACTTGTCGAGGGCTTGACGCTTAATCCCAACGGGGTGGTGTTGAGAGGAACCAGCGAAGGCTTGTGATTCCTCGTGAACTTGTTGAGGGCTTGACTCTTAATCCCGACAGAGTTATGTTGGGAGGATTCGACGAAGGCTTGTGATTCCTCGTGAACTTGTCGAGGGCTTGACGCTTAATCTCGACGGAGTGGTGTTGAGAAGAACCGGCGAAGGCTTGTGATTCCTCATGAACTTGTCGAGGGCTTGACGCTTAATCCCGACAAAGTGGTGTTGAGAGAAACCGACGAAGGCTTGTGGTTCTTGTTGATTTGTAGTGGCGTGACTAATCGTCGAGAGAACGGTTTGCGATTCCTCGTGGATTTGTAGCGGCGCGGTTGATCGTTGAGAGAACGGTCTGTGACTTATTATCCTCTAGTGGATTTGTAGCGGCTTGCTTGATCGTCGAGAGAACGGTCTATGACTTGTTATCCTCTCGTGGATTTTTAGCAGCTTGCTTGATCGTCGAGAGAACGATCTATGATTTGTTGTCCTCTTGACTCTTGTAGATCTCTTGCTTAGTTGATCGTCGAGAGACGGTCCGTGACTTGTTGTCCTCTTGTAGATCCCTTGCTTGGTTGATCGTCAAGAGAGCGGTCCGTGACTTGTTATCCTCTTGTAGATCTCTTGCTTGGTTAATTGTTGAGAGACGGTCTGTGACTTGTTGTCCTCTTGTAGATCCCTTGCTTGGTTGATCGTCGAGAGAACGGTCCATGACTTGTTGTCATCTTGTAGATCTCTTGCTTGGTTGATTGTCGAGAGAACGGTCCGTGACTTGTTATCCTCTTCTTGGTTGATTGTAGAGGCGCGACTTATCGTTGAGAGACGGTTTGTGACTTGTTGTCCTTAGCTTGGTTGATCGTAGCGACGCGGCTGATCGTTGAGAGAACGGTTTATGACTTATTGTCCTCTCGTAGATCTCTTCACGGCTTTGTTGAAGAAGAGGCTTAGTCGAAGAGAAGGCTTGATCGAAGAATGGCCGGTATTCTGCGGGCTTCCAATTCTCTGAAGAGGCTATGACTTCTCTTGGTTGAAGAGAAGGCTTAATCGGAGAATGGCCGGTATTTTGTAGGCTTCCAATTCTCTGAGGAGGCTAGGACTTCTCTTCTTCTGTGTGTTGCTCCTCTTCTTCTGTGTGTTGTTCCTCTTCTTCTGTGTGCTTCTTCTCTTTTTCTGTGAGTTTGTTTTCTCCGTCTCTTCTCCTGTGGAAGAGCTTTCTATTTATAATGCTTGATGGCAGAGAGTTCTAAAGGGACTCGATCACTCTAGGATTTATCTCTAATTAATTTAATTTAATTAGAGATAATACAATTGGCTAATAATTTTATTTATCACCAATTCATTAGAAATTATTAATTAATTAAATATTTAATTTAATTAACTAATAATACTAATTAATTATTTTTTTAATGCCTACAGTGATCTTTGATTTGAATGCCCAAACCATTCAATTGTGTTGTTTCTTTTGAACAAATACATCTTTTAGATTGATCACAACTTCTCAATTCAATGGTTATGACTTTTAACCATTCAGAAGTGAAAGAACTCCTTTGAAAGAGATTGCATCTCTTTAAAGCAAGCTAGTCGTTAAAGTGTAATTTGCATTAGAGCAATCAATTGTCTTGAATAGCAATTTCTAGCTTCATCTTTCCCAGACAAGGCAGTCGGATGCTCGAAAATCATCCGACTGCTCTAGAAAATTTTCAAGGTAGAACACTGAGCAAGCATAGGCTATCTGCTGCACTTCCTAAGGCAGTCGTTGTCCTAGTTTTTTCCTAAAATAGACTATTTCAACTTGTATGAGCAATCAGATGCCTTCTCAGAGCATCCAACTACCGTAATGTATTTTCAAAACAAAGAATTTCCTTGCTTAAGGTAGTTAACTACTTTCCAATAGCTATTGACTACTCTTTATATGTCTCATTTCCTTGTCTAAAACTATTCAAAAACTAATTTAACCATTGATTAATTATTCTTTAATCAATAGTTCTTCCACTTCTATTTTGAAATTTTTTTAATAATAAGTAGAATAGCCTTGAAACCTTTTAAACCAAGTTAGAATCTTAATACTTTAAAATCCATATTAATGTTCAAATAAATTGTGATAGGATAGTGCCGGTTAGTATTAAAAAAGTTTTGTTACATAAGAAGCATCATCAACATTTTAGTAACTATAATTTAAGCTAAGCAACACGAGAAAAAAATTATGACTCATAGCTTATAAAATTGTATCACCTTTTTAAAAATAGTTTGGTTACTAAAATTGCATAAACTAAAAAAAACCCAAAAAAAAGAAACAAATGTCAGATTACATGCAACTACTAAAAAATAATAATCACAAACATATCGACATATAGAAGAACTTATTTTAATTCTCCCAAAAAGAGAAAGAGAAGAAAAGATGTAAATATGGATGGATGTAAATAGCCGTCGTGATAGTGGACAACATGCAACACTACTGTCGGTAGTTGAAATCCAAAAAACTGAGTGATAGCTGATACGTGAGACAGAGTTAGAGAAAGAGGGGGTTAAGTTAAAGAGAGAAAAGAGGCATGGAAATAAAGAAAAATAATTTTTTTGGGATTATTAGGTCATATATGGATATGTTGTACACTATGTTAAATTTTGTAATTAATTTGGTCACAGTAATATACAATTTAAAGAAATTTGGTCATTTTACTGTTTTAATTTGATAATATGAGTCCAACCAAAATGCCATGTCAACACAACCAACCCTGCGCCAGTAAATGTGTCACGACCCGAAACTGTAAACTTCTCAATGATTTATTTCGGAACTATAAAAATGTGAGCTATTTTTTTCCATACATTGTTTGTGTTGTGAGTATAGTCGCAATTATTTCTAGGTTTCGAACTACCTAGCTTGGTTTAAGGTATGAACTTAAGGTCCCAATCTAACTTCTTAATAACTTTTGTAATCATTCCTTAATTTAATACACATCCTGTGAGACCCCGTATATGTATAAGGGTATATATGTACATAGAAGTGTAAATAGAGTTGTACTATGAATTCATGAGTGAAGTATATGTGATGTAAGTCCACAAGTAATGTACACACTTGTAATGAGAGTGATAATCATACATACAAGTTTCATTATGTATGAATGTGTAGAAATGGACTTAAACATGTGGAGAATGTGTGTAGAATGGATTTTGAATAGCTTGGTAAAATGGAAGTATAATTGCATAAGATGTGCACTTCCATTTTAGTTTATATTAAGTACCATTGGTCATACAGAGATCCTACACAAGTTTTAATGTGTATAAAGTGAGGATGGATGCCATCTTCAAGTCTCAAAGATGAATGAATGAGGAAATGATCATGGTAGCAAATTAAGGATATTTGGTAAGTGTTGTTACAGAGGAAATCTGGAAATTTTGAAGGGCAGATCGATCTCATGGGATGAGAGATCGATCTGGAAGAGCCAGAATGCTCTTATTTGGGCGAAAGAATAGAACAGATCGATCTCCAATGGACCAGATCGATCTCCTTAGCTCTCTGTTTGGGAGCAGATCGATCTCATGCTTCTACAGATCGATCTCATGCCTTGACAGATCGATCTCATGCTTCGACAGATCGATCTCAGGCTTAAAAATGCAGTGAAAAAGAGGGATTTTAAGGGACCAGATCGATCTTCTCTTGGACCAGATCGATCTCCTCAAGCTATTTCTATATAAGGAGTGCTGGAAATCAGAAAATTTCGGGAAAAACACAAACCTTCCACTATCAACCCAAAAACCTAACTTTCTCTATCTAAAATCAGCCATTTCCAGTGAAGTTTGAAGAGAGACCATTAGAGACAAAGTTGTTTCTATCAAAGAGAAGAACAACATAGTTGGAAAGCATTTTCCCATTATTGGTATTGAAGGAGTTAAGGGCATTGCCATTGGAGCAAGAAGAGAAATCAAATTTGGTAAGATTCTAACACTCCAACTATGGTACATTATTTATTTAATTGATTTTAGAGTTGTTTGGCATGAGTATGGATGGTTAGAAACTATCTAAATACATTGGAATGATTTTGACCTAGAAATGGTCTAGAGTGAGAAAGTGGAATGTATGGAGATTAATGATGAATGAGATATGTAAAAGTTATTTATAGTGTTGTGGTATGATTTTAAGATGTGGTTAGTGGATAAATTGGGAGATTTACCTAAAAGAGGTAAAATGGGGATTAAGGCATTTGTAAAATGCATAAGTGAATAATATTGACTAGTGAGGTCAATTATGGGTTAAATGCATTAACTCAATCGATTTAATGAATGAATCACAGCTTCCGAGGATACGCCGAGGCGAGTTGAGCCAAGAGCGTGAGAAGCTAAAAGGAAAGGAGTCACACCAAGTAAATCGAGGTAAGGGAATTGTGTGGACTCTTAGAGATATTGTGCGCAATTTGGGCGCTTAAATGTTTTGCTAGAATGCATGAGAATAGGAAATGTTGTTGGGTGATTGAAGGGTAAAAGTTGGGAGTTTGAGAAATGTGCATGAAAACAAAAGCATATTGCTTTGAAAATCATGTTTTATTGCTTTTTAGCAAATGATTGGTAGGTTGGCTAACATTGAAATGATTTGCAAAAGAAATGAGTATGTTTTGGTTTTGTTAACCATATTTTGCAAGTTTGAGCCACCTATATGATTTCGTGAGTATGAAAGAGTGCAAGAGGCACTAGTTTTCACATGGATTTCATATTGTTTTGGCATTGTGCTTTGAGTTTGTCTCGCACTGGATGCCCACCTTGCATGTTGCCGTGTTTGGAGATTCGAGTAGACTTGGTGTCACATCGATTAAATAGGCTCACACGTGCATTATTTTGAGACATGGCATGTTAAAACAACCTGATGAGCCCGAACGAGGGATAAGGGTTGGAGATCCACCTGATGAGCCCAAACGAGGGATAAGGGTTGGAGGAACAGTTGATGAGCCCGAACGAGGGATAAGGCTGGGGGTCCACGGAGTACGTTGTACCGTGCATGTAGCATGGAGTACATTGTACTGTGTTGTGATGTGATGTGCCGTCTTCGGACGAGATCTGCTATGGACCGGCGGGTAGGATTTGACCCACCTCCCGTGTGGAAGCAGATGGTGGTGATATCCCGCACACCTGATCCGTGTAGCCGGTATCACAGGTTATGTACATAGACCTTGAGGTTATTACCTATTGTTGAAATTGCCTATCTCACATGTATAATGCTATTTGAGAATAAATCCATGTTTGAAGTGATTGTGGTCAGGAAAACCCGAGGGATGGGCTGGGACCTGACGTTGAATTGATCGTTAATGGTTTTTTTAAAGTGCACTGATGCATGATGTTTAATGCCATGCTTTTATTGTGAATTATGCATGATGATTTATACCATGCTTTGAGTTGAAATGTGCACTGAATTTTAATAGCATGAATGCTTTACATACCATTAACACAATCATACACTCATGTTTTGAGATAAATAATGAGTTAAATGCTTTTGAGCATGGCATCACGATCACGTAGATAGTACAGTATCTACATGTTCGCATGATTGCCTTACTGAGCGTGTGGTTTGCTCACCCCCCTTATTTTCCCCTCTCTACAGAGATTTGAGTATAGATTGGACGTGACTGGAGGCGTTTCCTTTTTGGTAATCCGCTGCATCCCATCGCTAAAGGTATACACACTTAGATTATTTTGTATCTAAACTAGACAATAGCACAGTAGCATTTTGTATGTAACCACTGGGGATGTAAAACTATGTAAAACAATGTAAACACATGTAACAACTCTGATATATATACATTTATACAAGTGTTTACTCATGAATAATGTTTCAAGTTGAATTGGTATGGTGGAGTGAGTTAGACGTCGACACACAGCCCAACTGTTAAGTATGTGGTTGTTCACGATCGAGGAAAGATGATTAAGGATTGATGCATGAAAATGCGAAAAATTTGTACGTATTTTGGTAAGTTGAGGGTCGTGACACATCCCGACACATACATTGTAAAGTAACTATCTGAGAAAGTACAATTAAATAGTATAAGTAACTGTACCGTTATGAGCTGTGAAATCTCGAAGCTTTCACTTTGAAGCTAATACTGATATCATTGTCAATGCAACTCTGGTTTGAACCTGTGATGGAAACAAGAAGGGGTGAGCTTTGGGGAAAGCTCAGTAAGTAAACCACACAAGCACAGAGGTAATAACTTACATGATACTGAATTTCTAATGCATGTCATCGTATTTCCATTCGATCATTCTTTCTTATTTCTTATCCGAATCATAATCCGATACTTATCATATTTAAAACATACTTTATCTCAAACATACTTTGCAGTTCGAAAACTTATCGATGATCACACTTCTCTTTGGGTTTTTGGATTAGACTATTATCTAGACGTTGTCAAGTTTATCAGGCAGGAAAGTATTTTAAAATACCTTAATTAGCCATCAAACCTGACCATCCAAAGTAATGATGGTTATAGGGGTTAAAAATTCGAAATATAGTCGAAAGCAGATAACCAAAACTTATTGTAGTCCTCATTCATCCTTCAAACACAACCATTCTCAAATCAAATCACTTAATTCCAAATTATACCACATATCAGATATTCATATATCGAAACCATCACTTATTCAAAATATAACCAGTATCCGAAAGTTATTATTCAGACTATAACTTGTATTCGAAACTCATTACACTTCAAAACTTGTCTTATTGCAATACATCATCTATATCGAAGCAATTTCCTTATTTAGAATAGGTCTCACATCCGAAACATATTTACATCCGTAACATAATTCTTATAATCGAACCATATTTCATAATCCAAACTCTTTTCACATTTCGATAGCATAGTACTTATTTCAAAACACATTTCACAACTTGAATCATATTCCACATTAACTTTTGCTAACTATTTTACCCGTTAGCAGGGACACTACTGACTATCATTATCTTTTCAATTAAGACACCATTACTAACTATTATCATCCTCGTTAATAGGGAAACCACATGTTTATTTCACATCATTAGGATATGTTCAGTGAATCATATTCACGTTCATAAAGTATTTTCAAAAATGTAATTCATAGTTCAAAACACTTTTCACTTCTCAAAATACATTTCATGTTTCAAATCACTTTTCACTTCTCAAAATACATTTCATGTTTCAAAACACTTTTCAAAGCATATCCTGAATTTTGAAACATATTTCATATACACACTATTGTAACCCATCATCATAAAATATATGAGAAATCACAATCCATATTGTGACAGCCCGAAAGCGCGGGAAATAGGGCTAATTTAAATATTTTTCTTGGATTAAACTTTTTACTCGGGTTGCATTCCTGTACAATGTCAGTTAATTTATTTCTATCTCATCAATCAATATCCCAAGGATCTCTCAACATCCACTTAATTAAATATCCTAACATCAAAAGAAGTCTACTTCTCTATTCATTTACTAATACCAATCTGATTACATCCCAATATTACTCAAATACAAGTGTCTGCATTACACAATTATCTGGATATAAAATGAATTGAATTATACCTCTCGCGTGTACAAGCAATAGCCCGGGAAGAGTCTCGTCTACCTGCCTATGTCACGTACGTCGCAGGTACCAGCGCTCACTGTAAGTAATCTGGGGGGGAGGAAAATAAGGGGGTGAGCTTTAAACTTCGCTCAGTAAGGAGTGCGTATGAGCTTTAAAAATCATCATTTAAGCATAAGTATGATAATGACATAATTCACATGATTATAAATACGTGATTAAAATCACAGTTCATCAAAACATCTTTATCTCATTTCACAAATATGTCATATCTCAAAATAATTATAGAGACTAGGCATAGTATAATCGTCATGAAAGCAATCATCACATCACATCATATCATCCTCAACGAGAGCATCTCACGTTACCAAAACGGAGGCATCTCATGTTACTAAAATGGAGGCATCTCACGTTACCAAAACGGAGGGATCTCACGTTACCAAAACGGAGACATAGTAAGACCCGGGCCTAGCAAAGCCTCAGCGTCAACCGAAGTGTAAGTTTCATGACAAGCCTTCCAGTCTCAAAAATCACATGCCATTATTATGTAGAAAATAGTTTCACCTTCACGTAGAGCTCATGATAGTTTTGCTTATAAATCTCTTTTAAATAAAAAGATATATTTGCTCATAAATAACTCAAATTACAAAACCGAGCTCAAACCGGCAAAACATGTACTCAAGTGATAAATCTCAAATCAAACACTTTTCTCAATAAGTATGCTCATTTGTAAACTCATTTTATGCTACCAAAGCATTTTCATCGGTAAGGAAATACTTATGCACAAAAGGTTGCATCCCTTACCTATTGCACCTTGGGTGGTGCAGTATTCCCGTTTCACGGACTAGCTCCGACTCGCGAGTCAAATTCTCGAGCTATCCAAATAACATTAAAACATCAATAATTGCTCATTAAACATCTACTTCACACTTCTATTCATCCAAATCTACAATGGGGTCTTTCGGACCTTTATTGATTACTTCCTCTATTCTCTCGATTTTTTCTCTTATTCGGGTTATAAACTGAGTTCCTTCGGTATTAAATAAACATCCAATAGCCTTAGTTTAAATCCATTTATCCATGCATTTTCTTAAGCACCCTAGATGTACATTTTCTCAACTCCATCAAATTCCATTAGTTAATCACATCAAACCATCTCACAATCATGCATATAACATCATAATCACCATAGTACATTCATTCCATCATTAATTCAATCCATAGTTCACTTTCTCACACTAAACCCATTTTTTACTATGGTTAGTTCATCATATTCTAGGTAGTTTCAGTCAACAATACATACACCAATCAACTCCTAACAACATCTAAATAAACATACTTAGAGTTGGTGTAATGGAAACTCACCTAGCTTGACTTTTCTCTTGCCCGAAATTGGAAGACCTCTTGCTCCTTCAATCCTTCAAGTTAAATATTGATTCCAAGATATGTTGTTCTCCTCCTCACAATGAACAACTTTACTCAAATAACCTTTTTCTCAAATCCTTTTGGAAAGGGTGGTATTCTAAAATGAGAAACTAGGTTTTTCTTTGGTAAAATGGAGGAGCTGTGAATGTCTGAAGAAGAAGGCACGAATTGTCGAGCTTTTTGATAGATTTCACATTATGAGATCGATCTCCAAGGGGTGAAGATCGATCTCCAAGGGGTAGAGATCGATCTCCCCTTGCTTAAAATCCTTCAAAATCTCGACAATTGTAAGCAGGAGATCGATCTGATTATAGCATGAGATCGATCTGCCATAAGGATGAGATCGATATGCTCCTGGCCAAGATAAATTGAGATCGATCTATTCCAGGCAGAGCCACTTTGAGATCGATCTTCTTGGGGAGGAGATCGATCTGCTTTCCATCAGGGGATCGATCTGGCTTGAATAAGGATCGATCTTCTTGCCTAAGAACCTTGGTGTTTTCATTCCGTAATTGCAAGATTGATCTTGTCACCACATGAGATCGATCTGGCCTTCATCTGTAGGCTTCCTACTGTAGTTTTTCCCAAAACTTCAAGTGAATTGTTGCATTCAATTTGTTTCCATACTCATTTTACATTTCATTCATACTTAGAGCCTAAAAACATCCATTACTTGTGATTCTTATGTAATACAACTTGTCTGTACATTATGAAATCATACACATTACGTAGGAATTTACAAGTCTTACATTCCTCCCCTCCTTAAAAGAATTTGGTTCTCCAAATTAGAACCAAGTTATCTCTCAAAACGTTGGGGGTACTTTTCTTTCATCAGGCTCTCTAGTTCCTAAGTTGCCTCTTCTGTTAAGTGGTGCCTCCAAAGAAACCTTTACCAATGGGATTCTCTTTGTCCAAAGTACCTTTTCTTTCCTGTCGAGGATCCGAACAAGTTCTTCTACATAGCTCATGTCTCCCTGGATGTCTAATGCTTCATACTCGATGACATGGGAGGGATCCAGATTATACTTCTTCAACATTGAGACGTGGAAGACATTATGAATCGTGAAAGCTGTGGGGGCAAGGCTAACCGATATGCGACATCTCCTACTCTCTCTAACACCTCAAATGGGCCAATAAAACGGGGGCTCAGCTTTCCCTTCTTCCCAAAGTACATGATACCTTTACTTGGAGACACTTTAAGGAACACGAAATCTCCAGTTTGAAACTCAAGTGGCCGTCTACGCATTTCAGCGTAACTCTTTTGTTGACTCTGAGCAGCCCGTAGTCTATCACAAATAATCTTTACATTTTGAACTGCCTGCTCAACGAGGTCGGGAGCAATTACCTTTCTGTCACCCACTTCTTCCCAAGCTATGAAGGATCTACACCTCCTACCATACAGAGCCTTATAAGGTGTCATACCAATACTTGCATGATAGCTATTGTTGTAAGCAAACTCAGCAAGGGGCAGGTGATCATCCCATGATCCCTTAAAGTTCATCATACACGCCCACAACATATCCTCCAAGGTCTGTATAGTCTGCGACTGACCATCAGTCTGAGGATGATAAGCGGTACTAAAATTCAACCAATATCCCATGGCTTCCTGAAAATGAGTCCAAAATTTGAAGGTAAACCTGGAATCTCTATCAGACGTTATACTCACTGGGGCCCTATGCAGTCGAGCTATCTCTCTGACATATAGCTCAGCTAAGGCACTCAAGGTATCTGTACTCTTAATGGCAAGGAAGTGGGCACTCTTAGTTAATTTGTCTACTATTACTCAGATTGCATCATGACCTTTCAGGTCCTCGGTAATCCCATGATAAAGTCCATGGTGATATGCTCCCATTCCACTTAGGCACTGGCAAGGAGTTAAGTAATCCTCCGAGCTTTTGGTGCTCAGCTTTCACTTGTTGACACACCAAACACTTGGCCATAAATTCTGCCACTTCTTATCTCATACCACTCCACCAATACACCTTACGCAAATCCTGAAACATCTTGGTACTACCTGGGTGCATAGTGTAACGGGAATAATGAGACTCCCTTAATATTTGCTGCTTCAAGGTATCATTCCTCGGGACACAAATACGGCCCTTAAACCTCAACAATACATCATCACTGACCACAAAATCTGACTGTAGGGTCTTCTCAGCTTGGCTAACCAAATCTAGTAGCTTCTGATCACTTCTCTGTCCAATTCTAATCTGATCTAAAATATTGGGCTCTATCTGTAGGCTAGCCATAAATTTGACCTCTATTTCCTCTACTCTTATCCTGAGTCCGACGAACTGTTCCAATAAATCCCATTCCCTAATCATCATAGCAAAAACCATGCTCTTTCTACTCAATGCATCTGTAACTACGTTCGCCTTCCCTGGATGATACAAAATCTCACAGTCATAGTCCTTAAGGAGCTCCATCCATCGTCTTTGCCTCATATTAAGCTCCTTTTGGTCGAAGATATACTTCAGACTCTTATGATCAGTGAAAATCTGAAACCTTTCCCCATACAAGTAATGCCGCCATATCTTCACTGCAAACACCACTGCGGCTAACTCCATGTCATGCGTGGGGTAGTTACGCTCATGATCCTTCAGCTGGCGTGACCCTTAAGTGATTACTCATCCGTGTTGCATGAGTATGCATCCCAAACCTAGATGGGAAGCATCACTATACACTGTGAAGCCTCCAGATCCACTCAGAATCGTTAAAATGGGTGCTGTAGTCAATCTCCTTTTAACCACTTGGAAACTTTGCTCACACTGATCCGACCATATAAACGGGACGTCCTTGCGTGTAAGCTTAGTCAGAGGAGCTGTAATCTTGGAGAATCCCTCAACAAACCTCCTGTACTTGCAAGTCCTAGAAAACTTCAAATCTCTTTAACTGTCCTCGGTCTCTCCTAATTAAGTACAACTTCTACCTTGGACGAATCAACCGATACCCCGTCCTTAGATACAATATAACCAAGGGAAGCTATCTGATCCAGCCAAAACTCACTTTTACTGAGCTTTCCATACAACTGCTTGTCTCAGAGTATCTGAAGCACAATCCTCAAATGTTGTGCGTGTTCCTCTTGGGACCGAGAATATATAAGGATATCATCAATGAAGACTATCACAAACTGATCTAGACAGTCTTGAAATACCTCATTCATCAAACTCATGAAAGTAACAGGGGCATTCATCAAACCAAAGGGCATCACTAAGAACTCATAGTGGCCATATCTAGTTCTGAAGGCCATTTTCAGAATATCCTCTTTACTGATCCTTAACTGGTGATAGCCCGATCTCAAATCAATCTTAGAAAATATAGAAGCCCCTTTCAACTGATAAAATAAGTCGTCTATCCTTGGTAAGGGGTATTTGTTATTCATCGTAGTCTTGTTCAGCAATCTGTAGTCTATACACAATCTGAGGCTACCATTTTTTTCCTCACAAACAAAACCAGAGCTCCCCATGGTGACACACTTGGTCTAATAAAACCCTGGTTCAGCAGCTCTTGCAATTGTTTCTTTAACTCTTCCAATTCAACCAATGCCATCCTATAGTGAGGTTTAGAGATTGGCTGGGTATCTAGCACTAAATCGATAGTGAACTCCAGCTCTCTCTCCGGTGGTAAACTCGGTAACTCATCTAGGAACACATCCGGAAACTCGCATACTACCAGTATATCTTCTATCCTTGGAGGTTCCCAACTGATATCAGAGATGAGTGCGATGTAACCTTCACATCAATAATCTAATCAGTGTTTTCAGGAAATCATATTTACATCAATAAGATTGCTCACAAAAATCCTCACACATTTTCATTCCTTAACATTCAAACGTACACTAAATTTTTTAGGTAGGGAGAAAGTTACAGTCTTAGTGTAGCAGTCTAGACGCACGTGATTGGCCGCTAACCAATCCATCCCTAGAATCACATCAAAACCACACATATTTAATAAAGCTAGATCTACTAACATCACTTTATCTCCCACCTTAATCTCACACTTTTTACAAACCATATCAGTCCTCTGCGATTCACGTAAGGGTGTACTTACATGTAAAATATGAGCTAGGGGTTCAGGCTCTAAATTCAATTTACATGCAAAGTGTACAACACTCCCAGGTGTGTGTAGATATACAAAATCAATTGTATAATAATATCTTTACATAACATCCCCCATACCACTGTTTACATTCTCGATTTGTAACTGTGCGATACATTATAATAGATATAAAATACTTGTGTGTATACAAATCTTATACCTTTGCAATTGGTGGGAGCTGTCCAACACAAAAAGAGATCCAGAGACCACCGCATTGCCCTACTTCTCAGTATCTGGAGAGGGAAAAGTAGTGGGATGAGCAAACCACAGCTCAATAAGGAAATTGATGCTAACAGGTAGATACTGTACTATCTACATAGCCCATGCATGCATAAACAAAACCATGTTTCAATGTAAATGGAAATATTGCTAGAAAATGCATACAAACATTCATTTCTCATATAAGCATTTTCATGAAAACATGTATACGATATTTCCATTTGAAAACATGTCATAAACAGTACCATCATAGCACGAGCATTCAAATCGAGAGATTTATCAAATCGCAAACTCTCTTTGCTTTTCTCAAATCATTTCTTTTCATCAAATCTCTTTCTTTTCTGAGTTTCTCAATTTCTCGTATATCTGAGACAGGCATGGAATTTTTGACAATCAAATATCCATGACATATGACCATAGTCAGTGATCCCAGGCTTCACTGATTAGGTGTGCACAGGGCATCACTTCGCCTGAAGGGGGATGGGTCAGTCCTACCCTCCGACTCATCTCAATCAACCTCATCTTCTTATATCACATATACTCACGGTACAAGGTACGCCATGTGTCATCTACGTAATACTTGCACTCACATGCACCCATTATGGTACATAGTATACCAACGGACAACTACACAGTTCTACATACGACTGTGGACTAAGTCCATCTACCAGCTCTAATGGAATTTTCATCCTAAACAATGTCTCATATACCAGGCGAGCAATTAGCGTGACACACAGTCATCGCAAGGCTCCAACGCGGTACGATTTATTGTTAAGGCCCAGCCCATTCCAAGGCCGTCGGTTGGCATCCCCTTGGGTCCCAGACCCCTAGGTTTACGTCAACTCAGTAAAAACTGGTGCGAGCAATGCTCCAATACTTTTCTCAAAACCATCGTGCAAGTTAAACTTCGGCACGACACATCAAAACATGTAGACGTATATGAGTGAAACTCCAGCATAGTCAAAATCATTAAAACGGGTGTGAGCTAGAGCTCCAACACCAATCTCATCTTAAATCCGATAGGTGACTATTTTTTTTTTAAAACATCAAAACATGTTTATTTACGTAGCATGTCGTCCCATGCTAAACATGTAAAACTAGCCAACCTATCCATCATCATTCTCAATCTCAAAATCAGTGCATGGTTGAGAAAACATCAAAACATCATACATAGATGTAAAGCATTAAAACCATGCATGTCAGGCTGTTTTTCCTTCCCACATCCCATTTTCACAATATATATGTATATCTAATACTTTTCATACTTCCATATAGATTTCCATAGGTCAATAGCTAAACATATTATTTCTAACGTCGTAACTACTCAAATCGCAGTAAAATACGTACAAATATCTCTATCGCTAACATACAGTCCCTTACCTCGAATCACGCTCGTATTTTCTCTATCACGTTTGCTCCGTTCGCGATTCGGGTTAGTCGTGTCTTACGTATTTCGAGCTACACGTATAAATCATCAAGTTATTTTCTTTTCCCTCTACTAAACATATACATTGTCTTCTATTTATCTATTCATGCTTCTCAAACCCTTAAATCACATTTCATTCTTCCACAAATATCATTTTACCATCTCTTAAGCTTTCCATGACTTTTCCATGTATTTCCTCTTTATAAATCTCCCTTAATATTACTCACCCATCACTACATTCATCATTCCTATCCACATTTCACATATCATTCAACCCATAAATATCTAGAAACCATATTTAGAAGCTTGAAGAGCTTACCCTTTTACTTAGTCAAACTTGTGGTAGCCACAACTCTCTCTTGGTCACACCAATGTGTGATTTTTGGGTATGTTGTTCTCCTTGCTTCAAGGAATAACTTTTCCTTCTTGAGCTTCTTCTTAAACTGGCTGGAATATAATGATCTTTAGAGTGAGAAAACTTGGGTCTTGAGAGAAAATGGCAGGTGAGCTTTAGTGGGATGGAAAATCTGAGTTTTCAGTCAAATCTCGAGCCCCTTTTTATAGATGCAGGCATATGAGATCGATCTAGCCCTTGTAGAGATCGATCTCTACAAGGTTTGGTAGTCCTTTTTACCAAATGCAACCACTACCATATCGATCTTCTTCCTTGATGTGATCGATCTGTTTGCAGGAAATTTCCTTCTTGGAGATCGATCTGCCTCTTATAGGAGATCGATCTGCTCTTTACAGAACCCTTAAGGAGATCGATCTACTTGCCTTAAGAATCGATCTTCTCATTATAGAATGTTTAGCAGATCGATCTGACTCTATTGGAGATCGATCTGTTCTGTTCCATTACTCACACAAGAGCATTTTTAGCTCTTCCAGATCAATCTCTCATCCTATGAGATCGATCTGACCTTCATAGTTTTCCAGATTTTTTACAGTTGTTCTGTAGTAACTTCACCCAATACATCTTAAATTTGTTGCCATAGTATTTTCTCATTCAATCATCTTTGAGACTTAAAAATGACATCCATTCATACTTCATACACTTTAAAACTTGTGTAGAATCTTTGTATAGCCAAATGTACATAATATAAACTAAATGGAAGTGCATAACTCATGCAAATCTTCATTCCATTTACTATAGTACTTATTTTTCATTCCACTCACATTCATTACATGTTTAAGTCCATTTCTTCATATTCGTACCTAATATAACTTGTACGTAAAATCACCAACTCTTACAAGTGTGTACATTTAACTTATGGACTTTATATCACATATGTTTCACATTACTATTACATCACCATACTTATGAATTCATTTACATATGTACAAGGTTAAACCTATACGGGGTCTCACATTCTCCCCCACTTAGAAAATTTGGTCATCCAAATTGAACAAAGTCTATTCCTCGAAAAGTTGGGGATATTTCTCTTTCATTAGATCCTCTAACTCCTATGTGGCTTCTTTCGATGTATGATGTTTCCACAAAACCTTAACTAATGAAATCGTCTTGTTCCGTAACACCTTCTCTTTTCTATCTAATATCCGGATCGATTCCTCCACATACGACATGTCCTCCTTGAGCTCTAATGGCTCATAGCTAATTACATGCGTTGGATCCAAATAGTACTTTCGAAGCATAGAAACATGGAAGTCATTATGGACTCCTACTAGCTCAGGTGGTAAGGCTAGCCTATATGCTCCATCTCCCACTCTATCCAAAATCTCGAAAGAACTAATGTAACGAGGACTTAGTTTTCCTTTCTTCCTGAACCTCGTTATTCTCTTAGAAAGAGATACTTTCAAAAATACGGACTCACCCACATCAAACTCAAGTGGTCTCCGTCTCCTGTCAACATAGCTCTTTTATCGACTTTGAGCCATTCGCAGCCTCTCACATATTATCTGAGCATCCTCGGAGGCTTGTCTAGCCAAATCGGGAGCGAGTAACTGTCTGTCACCAACCTTTTCTCAACCAATGGGTGATCGGCATCTACGACCGTATAGTGCCTCATAAGGGGCCATACCAATACTTGAATGATAACTGTTATTGTAAGCGAACTCAATCAATGGCAAGTGATCGTCCCATGAGCCTCTAAAATCCAGCACACTTGCTCTCAACATATCTTCCAGGGTCTGTATAGCCCTTTCCGACTGACCATCTGTCTGAGGATGAACAGCGGTGCTAAAGCTCAATTGGGTTCCCATCGCTTCATGAAAATGTCCCTAAAAGTGGGAAGTGAAGCGGGCATCCCTATCAGAAACAACACTCACTGGGACTCCATGTAATCTCACTATCTCCCGTACATACAAGTTCGCCAATGCACTCAAGGTATCTGTAGATCTCATGGCTAAGAAGTGTGTCGATTTCGTTAACCGATCTACTATAACCCATATAGTGTCATGGTTCTTACAGGTTCTCGGTAACCCTATCATAAAATCCATGGTGACGTGCTCTCACTTCCATGTTGGTATCGGTAGAGGTTGCAATAATCCTTCAGGTGTCTGATGCTCAACCTTTTCTTGCTGACAGATGAGACATCTAGCGACATACTCAGCTATGTCTCTTTTCATTCCAGACCACCAATATACCTTCCGGAGATTCTGATACATTTTACTACTCCCTGAGTGTACTGTATATCTCGCTGAGTGAGCCTTTGATAATATCAACTTCCTCAACTCCGAATCCTTAGGAACACATATTCTATCCCCAAACCTTAGTATTTTATCTGAACTCAATACAAATTTTGCACCCTTACCCTTCTGGATTTAGCTAATCACGTCAATACACCATTGATTAATTTGTTGAGCTTACTAGATTTTCTCAATCAACTCCGATTCTAATCTCAAGCTAGCAAAAATCCCATAGCTACTAATCTCTGGTAGGGTCATATCCAGACTAAGGTTCATGAATTATTTGAACAACTCGTGCTCCCTAATCATCATATGCGATACCAACCCGAGACTCTTTCTACTTAATGCATCGATAACCATATTTTTTCTCGTAAGTCGTGTCAACAGAGCAGCCAATCTAGAAAAACTCTTTACAAATCTCCTGTAGTAACCTACCAAACCCAGAAAGTTTTTGATCTCTATGACTGTCCTGGGCTGTTCGCACTAAACAACAGCCTTAATCTTGGATGGGTCTACTGACACCCCATCTTTGATATAACATGGCTTAGAAAGGAAATCTGCTCTAGCCAAAAATCACATTTACTAAGTTTGACATACAACTTTCTCTCTCGGAGGGTTTGCAATACAATCCTTAAGTGCTGCTTATTGTCTTCCCTGGACTTGGAATACACCAATATATCATTAATGAAAACAATCACGAACTGGTCCAGGTATGGATTGAATATCTCATTCATTAAAGCCATAAAAGATGCTAGCGCATTCGTCAACCCGAAAGGCATCACTAGGAATTCGTAATGACCATATCGGGTGCAAAAAGCTGTCTTGGGCACATCCTTCTTCCGAATCTTCAATTTATGATACCCAGACCTCAAATCTATCTTGAAAAAGATATGCGCTCCCCGAAGCTGATCCAATAAATCATCGATGCGGGGCAAGGGGTACTTATTCTTGATGGTAGCCTTATTCAACATCCTACAATCAATACACAACCTAAGGCTCTCATCTCTCTTCTTCACAAATAATATCAGAGCTCTCTATGGTGAGACGCTCGGTCTTATAAACCCATTGTCTAGCATATCTTGTAATTGCTTCCTTAATTCCTCTAGCCGAACTGGAGCCATCCTATATGTTGACTTGGATATTGGCTCGGTTTCAGGTGTCAAGTCGATAGCAAATTCCATTTTTCTATTCGGTGGTAATCTAGGTAGGTCGTTTGGAAAGACATCAGGGAATTCTCCAACCACTGGAATGTCATCCATATCCGAATGTGTTTTGTCCAAATCCACCACATAAGCAATAAAACCTTCAAAACAACATTCGAGTCATTTTATACCAATGTACTTTATTTGTCATAAAAAATTCAAGATTATATTTCTTCTCTAAAATCTTACAACACATTCTTCAGGTAGAGAAAATGTAATAGACTTAGTGTGGCAATCTAAGACAGTATGATTAGTAGCTAACCAATCCATTCCCATGATTACATTAACGTCATACATATTCAAAAAAATCAGATTGGCTGTCATACACTTATCTCCTACCCTCACCTTACAATCTATATACACTTGTTTAGCTAATTGACTAACTCTCATTGGAGTACTTATTTAAGTTTGTGGGTTCTACAAGGCTTGTTAACCTCGATGCACATGCAGGTGATATGAAAGAATGTGTAGCACCAGAATCAAACAAAGCTATAGCTTCCAAATTGAAGATCAAAATTATACCTTTTATCACCTCAGAGGAGGTGTCAGCTGATGCGTGGTCTATCGCATACACCCTGCCTTGACCCATAACTTGTTTCCCTTTTTCTTCGACTGAGGCTCTCTTTCTTGCAGGAGGTGTAACTGTAGGAACCCTTTCTGGCTCCTTACCCCTCTGTGGAACTACCTCAACTGCCTCTAGACATTCCTTTGCATAATGTCCAAACTTACCACATCTGAAGCATCGTGTACCCTGAAGATGACAGGGCCTACCACCATGATATTGGCCACATACTCTACACCGATCAGTAGTCGATCGAGGTCCTTCAATCACTATATCTCTAGCTAGTGTCTGAGTCAGAGTTATAAAAGGTTCAACAGACTTTCTCTGTGACTTATCTGCCTCTCTCTGATGCTTCCTCAGAAATCTCTGACCAAATTTAGCACTCTTGTCATCTTCTAGCTTCCTTAGACCCTTGTCCTTACCCCAACTAAACTCTGAAATCTGCAGGTCATAATCCTGCTCACACAACTGGGCCCGTCGTATAGCCTCTCTATACGTAGCGACATCAAATAGGGCTAACTTAGCTTGAATCGAATGCCTCAATCCATCTACAAATCTACGGACCCTGACAGCTTCACTCATTATAGAGTCCGAATTATATTGGCCCAATAAAGTGAATTGTGACTTGCATTCGTCTACAGTTCGATTCTCTTGAGTCAGATTCAAAAATTTCATCTGCAACCTACGTCAAGCGGTATCTGGGATGTATTGCTCTCTGAAAGTACCTAAAAACATATCCCACGTGATAGCCATACCCTAAGCTCTCAACATAGGCCTGGTGGACTTCCACTAGTGCTCTGCTTCGCCTCTCAGTACAAAGGCTGCAAGCGCTACTCTCTTCATAGCCGAACATCTACAGAAGTTAAACAACTTCTCCATCTGATTGATCTAATCCTCAGCCACTGTCGAATCCTTTACCCCGCTAAAAGAAGGAGGCTTGAAATCCATGAAATGCCTCAACCTCTCCATATCACAGTCATATCCATACCCCAAATCATCATCATCACACTGTTGTAGGGCTACTGGAGGAGATACTGGTCAAATATAGGGATCTCATGGCCTAACCAATTCAGGTTGTGCAGGTGCAACATTCTCAGGTTCAGGTGCAGCTGCTGGGGGATTCGGTGCAGCCTGTCCAGCTGTACCAGGTGTACCCTCAAACCTAGCCATGATCTGACCCATCATGGTCATCATAGTGTGCATGTCTTCCTCTAATCGGGCTATCCGAGGATCAGAAGCCTCTATCTGTTCCTAGGGCTCATGACTAGAGGACAATCTACTGTGCCTCTCAGTCCTATCATTTCGCCCTTGAGCTCTCGAGCTCTCTCCCTTGTTGTGGTGTCTCTCAGGCATATCTCATTAGCCTGATAACTTCTTGCATTTACAATAAACTTTTAATTGACTACCAACTCCGTATACACATTGTATCTAAATATCTCACAACAACTTGGGGATGTATGTTTCTTAGTCCTAAACATCGACTCACATCAAACCAACCAGGCTCTGATACCAAATCTGTCACACCCCACTTTCGGGGGCCCTATATCCATACTTATGCTACTATGGCTGGGCTGTGAGACGATGCAATTACTAAAATTTTATAAATTTTTACAGCGAAATATTTAAAACTTTGATTCACACTCCCAAGTGTGTGTAGATATACAAAATCAATTGTATAATAATATCTTTACATAACATCCCTCATACCACTCTTTACATTCTCGATTTGTAACTGTGCGATACATTATAATAGATACTAAATACTTGTGTGTATACAAATCTTATACCTTTGCAATTGGTGGGAGCTATCCAACACAAAAAGAGATTCAGAGACCACCGCACTGCCCTACTTCTCAATATCTAGAGGGGGAAAAGTAGTGAGATGAGCAAACCACAGCTCAGTAAGGAAATTGATGCTAACAGGTAGATGTTGTACTATCTACATAACACATGCATCCATAAACAAAACCATGTTTCAATGTAAATGGAAATATTGATAGAAAACGCATACAAACATTCATTTCTCATATAAGCATTTTCATGAAAACATGTATACGATATTCCCATTTGAAAACATGTCATAAACAGTACTATCATAGCACGAGCATTCAAATCGAGAGATTTATCAAATCGTAAACTCTCTTTGCTTTTCTCAAATCATTTCTTTTCATCAAATCTCTTTCTTTTATGAGTTTCTCAATTTCTCGTATCTCTGAGACATGCATGAAATTTTTGGCAATCAAATATCCACGACATATGGCCATAGTTAGTGATCCCAGGCCTCACTGATCAGGTGTGCACAGGGCATCACTTAGCCTGAAGGGGGATGGGTCAGTCCTACCCTCTGGCTCATCTCAATCAACCTCATCTCCTTATATCACATATACTCACGGTACAAGGTACGCCATGTGTCATCTACGCGATACTCGTACTCACGTGCACCCAGCACGGTACATAGTATACCAACGGACAACTACAAGTTCTACGTACGACCGTGGACCCAGTCCACTACCAACTCCAATGAACTTTTCATCTTGAACCATGTCTCATATACCAGGCAAGCAATCAGCGTGACACACAGCCATCGCAAGGCTCTAGCGGGTATGATTTATTGTTAAGGCCCAACCCATTCCATGGCCGTCGGTTGGCATCCCCTTGGGTCCCAAACCCTCAGGTTTACCTCAACTCAGTAAAAACTGGTACGAGCAATGCTCCAATACTTTTTTTAAAATCATCATGCGAGTTAAACTCCGGCACGACACATCAAAACATGCAGACGTATGTGAGTGACACTCCAGCATAGCCAAAATCATTAAAACAAGTGTGAGCTAAAGCTCTAATACCAATCTCATCTCAAATCCAATAGGTGACTATTTTCTCTTTTTTTTAAAAAAAAACATCAAAACATGTTTATTTACGTAGCATGTCGTCCCATGCTAAACATGTAAAACTAGCCAACCTATCCATCATCATTCTCAATCTCAAAATCAGTGCATGGTTGAGAAAACATCAAACATCATACATAGATGTAAAACATTAAAAACATGCATCTCAGGCTGTTTTTCCTTCCCATATCCCATTTTCACAATATATATGTATATCTAATACTTTTCATACTTTCATATAGATTTCCATAGGTCAATAGCTAAACATATTATTTCTAGCATCGTAACAACTCAAATCGCAGTAAAATACGTATAAATACCTCTATCGCTAACATACAGTCCCTTACCTCGAATCACGCTCGTATTTCCTCTGTCACGTTTGCTCCGTTCGCGATCTGGGTTAGTCGTGTCTCATGTATTTCGAGCTACACGTATAAATCATCAAGTTATTTTCTTTTCCCTCTACTAAACATACACATTTTCTTCTATTTATCTATTCATGCTTCTCAATCCCTTAAATCACATTTCATTCTTCCACAAATATCATTTTACCATCTCTTAAGCTTTCCATGACTTTTCCATGTATTTCCTCTTTATAATTTTCCCTTAATATTACTCACCTATCACCACATTCATCATTCTTATCCACATTTCACATATCATTCAACCCACAAATATCTAGAAACCATATTTAGAAGCTTGAAGGTTGAAGAGCTTACCCTTTTACTTAGTCAAACTTGTGGTAGCCACAACTTCTTCTCTTGGTCACACCAATATGTAATTTTTGGGTATGTTGTTCTCTTTGCTTCAAGGAACAACTTTTCCTTCTTGAGCTTCTTCCAAAACTGGCTAGAATGTAGTGATCTTTAGAGTGAGAAAGCTTGGGTCTTGAGAGAAAATGGCAGGTGAGGTTTGGTGGGAGGGAAAATCTGAGTTTTCAGTCAAATCTCGAACCCCTTTTTATAGATGCAGGCATATGAGATCGATCTGACCCTTATAGAGATCAATCTCTACAAGGTTTGGTAGTCCTTTTTACCAAACACAACCACAACCAGATCGATCTTCTTCCTTGATGAGATTGATCTGTTTGCAAGAAATTTCCTTCTTGGAGATCGATCTGCCTCTTGTAGGAGATCGATCTTCTCTTTACAGAACCCTTAAGGAGATCGATATGCTTGCCTTAAGAATCGATCTTCTCATTACAGAATGTTTACCAGATCAATCTAGCTCTATTGGAGATCGATCTGTTTTGTTCCATTACTCACACAATAGTATTTTTGGCTCTTCCAGATCGATCTCTTATCCTATGAAATCGATCTGACCTTCATATTTTTTAGATTTTTTATCATTTTTCTGCAGTAACTTCATCCAAAACATCTTAAATTTGCTGCCATAGTCATTTTCTTATTCAATCATCTTTGAGACTTGAAAATGACATCCATTCATACTTCATACAATTTAAAACTTATGTAGAATCTTTGTATAGCCAAAGGTATATAATATAAACTAAATGGAAGTGCATAACTCATGAAAATCTTCATTCCATTTACTACACTACTTATTTTCCATTCCACTCACATTCATCACATGTTTAAGTCCATTTTTTCATATTCATACCTAATGTAACTTGTACGTACAATCACCAACTCTTATTACAAGTGTGTACATTTAACTTATGGACTTTATATCACATATGCTTCATAATACTAGTACATCACCATACTTATGAATTCATTTACATATGTACAAGGTTAAACCTATACGGGGTCTCACATACACGCCCCTCAGTGACAGGCTTCTTTCCCTTTTTAGCACCTATAGCCTTTCTCTGGGGGATCACTCTCTACGGCTATTGTTGAGGAGGCTCTTGAGGATGTGGTCTTTATGGCTGTGGGCAATCCTTCATCCTGTGACCCATGTCCCCTCACCTAAAACATCCTCGTAGTATCCAGAAACAAGTACCCTCATGCGACCGACCATAGTCTCTGTAGATCTTAGTGTCAGGTCTGGCACCTCGAGGGGTCTCCACAGTAATGGGAGGAACTCTGGGCCTATCAACTCTCCCTTTAGGTCCCTCGACTATATGTCTCTTAAAAGAACCCCTCTTGAAGTCGGTGTGGAAAGTTGCAGGTCTCTTACCCTTATCCCTGGTTATCACTCGGGACTCAGACTGGGACTATATCAACTCTAGTCCTCTCTCAACTTCCTGTGCCCGTCTCTAAGCATTATTAAACTCTGTAATGTAGAGCCCCATCAACCTATCTCGAATGGCTGGTCTTAGCCAATAAACAAACCGCTCGGTTCGACGCTCCTCATCCTTGACAGTCTCCAGATCATATCTCAACAAAGCAGTGAACCGGTTCTCATATTTATCGACTGTCATGCTGCCCTATACTAGATTCAAAAATTCTCCTTGCATCTTCCTCTAGGCAGCGCGAGGGATATACTGAGTCCTAAAAGCTGACTGAAAAGTCTCCCAGCTGATCACTGGATGGATGGCAGTCAATATACTCTGGGTGGTATTCCACCAACATCGTGCTTGTTCCTTAAGCATGTAGGTACCCATACTAACCCTCTCCGTATCAACGCATCTCAGAAAGTCAAAGATTATCCTCATCTCGATCAACCACTCCTCCACCTCTGCTGGACCCTTCACCCCTTTAAATGTCGGTGAATTTATCTTAAGAAATCCTTCAACCAGTCCTTACCTCCATCATCGGGCCTAGTTTGTGCCGGAGGCTGAACGACGGGTGGCATTGGATCAGTCTGTATAGGAGGTGGGGACGGATCCTATGGTGGTGTAGGAGTTGGGGTAGGCGTGGTTCCTGAGGTATTAGCCCCGAAATGTTACGCAAATAGCGCTGCCATCTGTTTAAACCCCTATCGTACATCCTGCTCCAGCCTATTAATTTGAGAGTTAGGACTCTCCGATTGTGGTTTAGGTGGTGGAGGTGGTTGTGCCTGCCTCCGAGGACGACCTCGTTTCCCCCTCATATCTTATCTCTTACGTACATGCGCGTATACATTAAAATCGATTATAATTTTAACCGTTAAATTTAATTCATAACCAAACAATTACAGAAACTTGGGATGTAATCTATTTTCACTTAATCGACACTAACAGTACTAGGCAACCATTGCTCTGATACCACCAAATCTGTAACAGCTCAGAAGCGCGAAAAATAGGGCTAATTTAAAATAGGAAAAATAAGGTTAAACCCTTGAAGAAATAACTAAGTTTACTTGATTCTTAAAGTCATTTTTTTCTTTAAAAAAAATTCAAAGATGGTTTATATATAATTAGTTTTGACCCGTGTCATATATGAGATATCAAAGTTCATAAAATCTTGATATATGTAATTTAATATTAAAAATAATTTAAAATAAAAATTAAAAATATTTTAACTTAGTTAAAGTAAAAAATGGTTGAGTGAGGTGTTTTTTTGGCAGTTGACTTTATGGATTGGTAAAGAAGTAGCCAAGGTTAATGGGCGACGAAGTTGATTCACGGAGTTATGCTCTGATGCTTAAGTTAATATTTATTCAAAGTAAGAAGGAAGGAAAAAAAGGAAAGTTAAAGTACTAGAGTACAAGAGTTGCAAGGAACCAAAGGTTACGGAAAAGAGTTCATAGGTTTTAAATGGAGTGTGAATGTCGAAATTCCCTCAATCATCTTTTTTGATTTTTATATGCGTATTTGGGGTTATGTGCCTTTTACTAAGGGACAAAACTTTGACTTTGCAGGGTTTAATTCCTCAATGACAAGTGTTGAGCATTACTGTCCCTCAAGTCCTATTTGTTGATAAGGGTCATATGTTTTATCTAGATAGCCGAGTCGCCAACCATGTGGTATGGGGATGGTGATTAGGTTGATTATCGTGCGGGTGTGCTTTGGGTCTAGAGTAAACATTTTAGGTCTAATTGTTAAAGTAAAATGAGTGATTGAGTGAGAAGTTCTTAAGGTAGCTGACTTTATGAATTGTATGGAAAGAGAAAAGGTCAGTATGCATCAAAGTTGATGTTACGGGGCTGTTCTAACACTCAAGTCTTATTTGTGTGAGGTAAAAAAGAAAGATAAAAGAGAAGCTGAAGTAAAAGTGTATGATAGTTAAGAGGAGCTAAATATTGAGGAAGAGAATTCTTAAGTTGCTTAAGGACTTTTTTATTTGCCTGCATGGGGAGAAATGTTAGAATGCCCTTAGCCCTCCCATTTGACTCATTTGTTAAAGGGAGAAATCAATTCCTCAATGGTAGGTGTTGGGCGTTACTTTCCCTCTTGTCCTGTCCGTTATGGATTGTTGGGTTGCCAACTAGTGCGTTTTAGGCTAATAGCCATGGGGTTGTGCTTTAGGCATTGAGCAAAAATTGTAGGCCTAAACTTATATAAAGAAATTATTCAAACTTATCATTTAACTTTTTAACATAACAGAAAAGTTTATTAAGAAATTATTCAAACTAATATAATATTACATTTTAATACAAATTTATTACTTTAAAAGTATAACAAAATATTTAAAGACACAAAATAATAATTTTATAAAAAAATTAACATCGTTCATAAATATTACATACTTTATATTTTAAGTAAATCATTATCGTTTTAATAAAAGATGTTAAAAGTTTAGCTTAGTGGATGATTATAGACATTAGTTAAGGATTGCTTTTCTTCTTTTTTTTTCAAATAGAGTTTAATGTTTTACTTTTATTAAATTTAAAAGAAACAATAGATTAATACGATTTCCCTTAAATATCACTTTCATCATGTTAACATTTTTGAAAAATGGATTATATTGATTTTATTATGATTATAGACATGTTCATGGGTTAGGCCTGGTTGGATTCAGGCTGGGTTTATGTGACGCCCCAGAAACGCGAAAAACGGGTTATATTTTTTTTATATCCTTTACTTAAGTTGTATTCCTATTAGTGTCAATTTCTTAATCTTTCGTTAATGTACCGAAACACAGTTTATAATCGCAACCAGTCGATTTCAATTTCTTTACTCTACTTATCAGTACGTCTATTCTCATTCCCACATTTTACATATCGAGAATATCCAATAAGGTTTAAATTATGTTACTACAACTTTAGTTACATTCATATTTCTTACTAGTACTGAGGATAGCCTGGAAGGGCTGAGTCCGCCTATCCACGACTATTGTACGATAGGTAGGGGTGACAATTTACTTAAGAAAATCTGTGAGGTAAAAATAAAGGGGTGAGCTCTTCAAGCCCAATAAGACATGCATTTGAGGCAGTCTTAGCATTAAAACATGTAAATGCAAAATATTGTGATATAAGCTTTATAAAATATCATGCACGTGAATATTAACCGAAACATATTTAGTTTCGAAAAACAAATCAAAGTACTTGTGATATCATAATGGTAGCATGTAATTTATAAATCATGCATCTTATAAATCACGTAGCATGTAAATCATGTAACAAATATCCCGTAGGAAATCATTCGCATAGCATATATCACATAGCTCATTTAAAGAGCAAATCAAGTCAAAGTACATAATATTTAAATCATAAAATTTAGTACACTTTCTTTCAAATAATACTAATTCTTTTCATGGAGACTAGACAGCATTTTCATTACGACAAGAGTCGTATTCATGTATGCATTTCACATAGGAAATTTACATAGATGCTTCACTTATACTTAGTACCGATAGCCATGGTAAGGGACTGTAGACTGGATAACGGTCTTACAGAGCCCCTCGCCACTAAACATATATTTCCTTTAACGGAGAGTGGCGTAAACATCAAACTGAGTGGTACAAATACCTGACGCAATTCAACATGCACCACAAGGGATTAAACGTACACCAAGTGGTATGAGGCATGTTCCACGACGGTCCAGACCCCACATGGCAATTTAAGATAGCTCTCATAGCTTACATATAGCCTCAGTCTTAAAACATTTCTTTGAAATCATTTCTCAGGTCCGTACACCCGTAAACTCGTAGAAATAATGATTTAATCATATTTCGAGTCCGTTCACTCGTCAATTTGTAGAAATCATATTTTTAATCATTTCTCAGGTCCTTTCACCCGTAACTTGTAGAAATCATATTTTCAATAAAAATTCGGGTCCTTTCACTCATAACTTGTAGAAATAATATTTTTCCTTTTCACATAACAAATTTCATTTATAAACATTTTGACAGATATCAAAAGTATATTTTTGAAGAGCTCAGAAAATAAGGTTTTTCTTCAGTTTTCTCGACTTTCAAGTGCATAGTAACTTTTCTGGGTTCGAAAGTATTATTCATAAAAACTAATATGCTTAACACATTTTTAAGCTGAGGTAAGGTAATTGAATACCAATACTACTTTAAATCACATCCCTTACCTTGTAGATTGTAGGGCAGCGCAAACTTGTCGGGTCTCGGGATTACCTCGATTTGCATGCTGATTTCTCAAACTGCCCAAAACGATATCCATTCATCATATATTGATCAATTTCATCTTAACATACCCAATTTTAATTTATCTTCTCGAAGTTTGACCAATTTTGACTTTTCGATCAACTTTTTTAGTTTTATTGGTTTTACCGATTTAGTGCCGTTCTTGGCAAATTTCGTTATTCTAATTTCTTATTTCATTACTTCATTAACCTTATGACTCATTCAAGTTCATAAATCAAGCTAGTCACTTTGTCAAATTTTCAATTCTTTCATTTTTCGGTTTTACACTGAGTTAAACTATAAATCGGGCTTTCTCGGTATAAATTTAACCATTAATAACCTTAGATCCATCACATTTTTCACATAAACACATCAACACCTTGCTGTACATATCTCAAATCATTCTTATAAGTTAAATCATCCAAGTCCACTTAACTAAAAATCTGTTAACAACACCAAATAACAACATATATGAACTTCATCATCATCCATCAACTTTACCTCGGGTCTGACCAAGGTTGACCACGTTTTTCTTCCTCAAAATTGATCCTCAACTATTAGTTAACATGTATAGAGCTTAGAATCATCAAAAACTACAAGAAAACTCAGCCAAAGAATAAAAAATTCTAAGTTTCTTCACTTACCAAAAATAGGGCAAATCCATCCACCATTTTTCTTTTGGGTTTTTAACCTAGCAAATGAACTTATTTGTGGCTGAATTTTTTATATGTTATATAGTACTAGATGAGGAAGATTTTATCCTTGTTGACCCACACCTTAATCTGGCTGAAAGGTGCCTAGAAAAATCACGTACTGAGGAGAAAGGGAAGACACCTGCGAGAATGAAGGGAGAGGAATATCTCTCGGGCTAGAAGTCCTTTGTGGTTGATTTGTATAAACCCTGAAAGATCCTTAAGTATAATTTCAGAAACAAAAAACTTGGATCAAATTGAATACCCAAAGGTCTTCAAATTTGACAAACATGAGGGCTGGGTTGGCAGGCTGAAGGGGAAAGATTTCTGTCCTCTTCTAGAAGAATTCAAGAAAAATTATTCTAGTCCAAGTTTCTCCAAATTTCTACTTCTAAAGTGTTATAATATGTCTCTAGTATATTTCATAAAAATTTGGGGGTCACTTGTTTAAGAAAAATTACCCGATTGAGCCCATTTTGCGCGATTTGGTCAATACCGAGCAAAATGGCTTAAAGTTTTCAATTTACCTTAACAATTAATTCGATCCTCGAAACCTCCATATTTACACTTGATTTTGATTTATAAAGTAAATTTCATCTTATATTAATTTTATGTGGCCTTGGAATAATTTTTGGAAATTTCTAGAATTTATTCCGGATTTATTTTCTTTTCCGAGGCCATTTGCTCGATTTAGTTTAAAACCCAAACCTTACTAACTTTTTCACTTTCAATCCCTTAGTTTTCATTTCTAAACATCAGCTCATACTCAAGCATATAATTCTTAAGAAATTCTCAGGTTTAGAGCCTTACCTTGATTTACGTGCTAGTGGACCCCACGTCACCAACCCAAGTGTTTCGGTGGTTTCGGGCCTGCATAATATTATTCTGAGTTCTCAATTACTTATTTGTTTTTCAAATAAGAAATAAAGTGGGAAAACTTTAGGTTTCACATTTCTCCCCACCTTTTAGGAATTCGATCCTCTGAATTCAAACTGGTCCATCGAATAACTGTGGGTACTTCTCTCTCATGTGGCTCTCTATCTCCCACGTAGCTTCTTTTGTCAAGTGGTATCGAACCTTTATTAATGGAATCGTCTTAGATTGAAGTACATTCTCTTTTCTGTCGAGGATCCGAATCGGTTGTTCAATATAACTCATGTCTTCATGAATCTCCAATGGTTTGTACTTTATGACATGAGAAGGGTCCGGATAATACTTCCTCAACATGGAAACATGAAAGACATCATGTATACCCAAAAATTGTGGGGGTAGTGCAAGTCGGTATGCAACGTCTCCCACTTTCTCCAATATTTCAAATGGACCAATGAAGCGAGGACTGAGATTCCCTTTCTTTCCGAAACGTGTGACACCCTTCATCGGAGACACCTTTACAAATACAGAGTCCCCAACTTTAAATTCAAGTGGACATCTTCGCACATCTACATAAATCTTTTGCCTACTTTGTGTTTTCCTCAATCTATCACAAATTAATTGAACACCTTTAGTTGCCTGTTCAACTAGTTCGGGAGCAAGTATTTTCTTATCACCCACTTCTTCTCATGCAATCGGGGATCTACATCTCCTGCCATATAGAACTTCATAAGGAGCCATACCAATTCTAGCATGATAACTATTATTATAAGAAAATTTAGCGAGAGGCAAATGCTCATCCCATGAGCCCTTAAAATCTAGTGCACATGTCCTTAACATATCCTCTAAGGTCTGAATAGTCCGCTCGGACTGACCGTCTGTCTGAGGATGATAGGCGGTGCTCAAATTCAATCGAGATCTCATGGCTTCTTGGAAACGAGTCCAAAACCTCGAAGTGAACTGAGAATCTCTATCAGAGGTAATATTCACAAGGGCTCCATGTAATCGTGCCACCTCTCGGACATATAGTTCTGCTAGCTTATCCAGAGAATCAGTGCTCTTAATGGCAAGAAAATGAGCACTCTTTGTCAGTCTGTCCACAATCACCTAGACTGCATCATGACCTCTCTAAGTCCTGGGTAACCCCATAATAAAATCCATAGTAATATGCTCTCATTTCTAAGTAATCACTGGTAAAGACTTAAGCAGTCCTACTGGTTTCTGGTGTTCAGCCTTAATCTGTTGGCAGACTAAACATCTAGCCATAAAATCTTCCACATCTTTCTTTATTCCTGTCCACCAATACACTTTTCGAAGATCATGGTACATCTTAGTACTACCTGGGTGCATGGTGAATCGAGAACAATAGGACTCTTTAAAAATACTCTGTCTCAGGGTGTCATCATGGGGTATACAAATACGGCCTCGAAATCTCAACAACCTATCATCACTGACCAAGAATTCTGACTGCGATCTCTCTTCAGCCTGACTAACCATATCCAGTAATTTCTGATCATTCCTCTGTACTGTTCTGATTTGATCCAATATAGTGGGCTCTATCTGTAGGCTAGCCATAAATCCATTCTTAACCTTATTAACACTGAGTCTGAGCTTGACGAACTGTTCTAACAAGTCTCATTCTCTAATCATCATATTGGACACCATACCCTTTCTACTAAGGGCATCTACTACCACATTCACCTTGCCTGGATGGTACAAAATCTCGCAGTCATAATCCTTCAGGAGCTCTATCCATCTTTGTTGTCTCATATTCAACTCTTTCTGATCAAAAATATACTTAAGACTCTTATGGTCGGTGAAAATCTAAAATTTTTCACCATACAAGTAATGCCATCATATCTTCAGTGCAAAAATTACTGCAACCAACTCCAAGTCATGAGTGGGATAATTACGCTCATGGTCCTTTAGCTGGCGAAACCCGTAAGCAACCACTCTACCATTCTGCATTAGCACGTAGCCCAAACCCTAGTAGGAGGCATCACTGTAAACTGTAAATCCTCCTGAACCACTCGAAATGGTCAAGATCGGTGTTGTGGTTAATCGACGTTTGAGCTCTTGGAATCTCCGTTCACACTGATCAAACCACTCAAATGGGACATTCTTATGGGTCAATTTAGATAGTGGAGCTACAATCTGGGAAAATCCTTTGACAAACCTTCGGTAGTATCCTGCTAATCCCAGGAAACTCTGAACTTTTGTCACTATCCTCGGTCTCTCCCATTTTAATACTGCATCCACTTTGGACGGATCCACAAACACCCTATCCTTAGATACTATGTGTCCGAGGAAGGCAATCTGTTCCAACCAGAATGCACATTTACTAAATTTTCCATACAGTCTCTTCTCACAAAGAGTCTGGAGCACAATTCTCAACTGCTGCTTGTGCTCCTCCCGAGACTTAGAATAAATCAGTATGTTATCAATGAACACAATCACAAATTTATCCAAATATTCTCAAAAAATATCATTCATCAAATTCATAAAGGCAGCAGGGGCGTTAGTCAGTCCAAAGGGCATCACCAAAAATTCATAGTGCCCATATCGGGTTCGAAAGGCTGTCTTCGGTACATCAACCTCCTTAATCCTTAACTGATGAAAACCCGATCTTAGATCTATTTTGGAGAACATTGAGGCCCCTCTTAATTGATCGAATAAGTCATCTATCCTTGGTAGAGGATATTTATTCTTTATCGTTGCCTTATTCAACAATCTATAATCAATACACAGGCGAAGACTGTCATCTTTCTTTCTGACAAATAGTATCGAAGCACCCCATGGAGACACACTTGGCCTAATAAATCCCTTCTTGAGCAATTCTTGTAACTGCTTTTTCAATTCCTCTAATTCGACCAATGCCATTCGATAAGGTGGCTTGGAAATAGGCTAAGTGTCGGGCACCATATCAATTGCAAATTTAACTTCTCTCTTTGATGGTAGCCCCAATAAATCTTCTGGAAAGACATCAAGAAACTCACATACAACCGAAACATCTTGAATACTTGGTGGTTCCCGACTGTTGTCAGAAATAAAGGCAATATAGCCTTCATATGAATCATACCGTTAACAACTTTTTAATTTATTAACCAATAACTTCATAAAATTTAACACCATGCATTTTATTTATTCTTAACAAAACATACATCAAACTTTTCGGGTAAGGAGAAAAGCAGGGTCTTAGTGTAGCAGTCTAAACTTACACGATTAGCAGCTAGCCAATCCATACCCAAAATTACATCAAAACCCAACATATTCAACAAAATTAGATATGTTATCAGCTTTCTACCTCCTACCACGATTTCAAAATTTTTACATATCATATCCGTCAATTGAGAGTAATGCATAGGTGTACTGATACGTAACATGAGATTTAAGGATTCAGGTTCTAAATGCCATTTACATGCAAATTGTGGGGAAATAAAAGAGTGTGTAGCACCTGCATCAAATAAAACATGTGCGTAGCAATTACAGACCATAAACGTATCTCTGATAGTAACGGAGGAGATGTCAGTTGTCTCTTCGTCTATCACTCGCACATGTCCTTGTGCAATGGGCCTCTTACCCTTTTCTGCAGCTGTTGCTCTCCGTTGCGGGACCTATCTTTAGGGAATCTGTACTTGCCTCTCAGGCTATTTTGGTTGTTCCCGAGATTCATAAGGTCTCATTAATGGCCAATCCTTAATCATGTGCCCTACCTCTCCACACCTGAAACAAACATTAGCCCAACAACATTGACTAACATGTATCTTGTCACAGTTCTTGTACCGCGACACTACTGTCCCAGGACTTTGAGCAGTGGCAGCACTACCCATGTGGACCTTGGGCTTCCCAGCCCATGTCTGAGGCTCATCTGTTCTTTAACTCTTTGGCTGGCTCTTTCTCATATCATATCGAAATGCCTGTATCCCTTTTCCTTTATCTCGATCCTTGGCTTTGTACCCATGCTCAGCTCGGGTCACATCTAAGCCTCTTTCAACTTCTTGAGCCCGACCTAGAGCATCCTTAAAATCCTCAAATCAGAATCTCAATAATCTGTCCCAGATCCTTGATCTCAGACCTACTAAGAATCTCTCAATTCGGCGCCCTGGATCCCTAAGGGTGTCAGGATCATATCTCAAAAGGGTAGTGAATCGACTTTCATACTGATCAACAGTCGAACTGCCCTGAGTCAGATTCAAAAATTTTGCCTGCATCTTCTTTTGTGCTATAAGTGAAATATACTGAGCCCTGAATGCATCTAGAAATGCCTCCCATGTAATATCTGCTGGATTATTAGCTAAAGTTTTTTGTGTGGTCCTCCATCAAAATTTGGCCACTTCCTTGAGCATATAGCTAGCCATAGTCACTTTTTCTTCATCTGTGCAACCCAAATACTGAAATACCGAATCAAGGTCTATTAACCATCCCTCAGCCTTAATCGGATCCTTTACCCCTGTAAATTTCAGAGGACTCATTTTCAAAAATTCTCGCAGCCTCTGGGTGTCTCTTGCATCTCTATGCTGTGGATACAGGCTGAGGTGCTGGGGCTGCAGAAGGATTCTATGGTAGGGGAGGAGGAACCTGTGCTGGTGCAAGAGTGGCATCAGTACCAGGGGTGTTTGCCACAAACTGCTGGGTAATAATGGCAGTCAATGCATGTATTGTTTCCTCGAGCCTCTTTATTCTCTCAGTGGGGCTCTCAGGTTGAGGGGGAGGTGGCGGAACAGGTTGTGCCTGTTTCCAGGGATGGCCTCTTCTACCACTTATAATTTCAGTAATCGTTTACCTGCACGTACACCCAAAATTTTAGTCATGACTTAATAGATATACTTACTTTACAACCAGACAAGCATAGACAATTTGGGATGTAATCTGACTTTTAGATTTGACACTGACAGTAGTAGAAAACTTTTGCTCTGATACCAAGTAAATTGTGACACCCTAAAAATGGGAAAAACAGGTTATATTTTTTTATATCCTTTACTTAAATTGTATTCCTATCAGTGTCAATTTCTTAATCTTTCATTAATGTACCAAAATGCATTTTTTAATCGCAACCAGTCGATTTCAATTTCTTTCCTCTACTTATCAGTACGTCTATTCTCATTCCCACACTTTACATATCGAGAATATACAGTAAGGTTTAAACTGCGTTACTACAACTTTAGTTACATTCATATTTCTTATTTTACATCCCAAAACATTATTACAACATTGTCTATGCTTTACAGGAAGTCTGGTAGATAAAGTAAAATATGGAAGGGCTGATTCCGCCTATCCATGACTATTGTATGACGGTAGGGGTGACAATTTACTTAAGAAAATCTGTGAGGTAAAAATAAAGGGGTGAGCTCTTCAAGCCTAGTAAGACATGCATTTAAGGCAGTCTTAGCATTAAAACATGTAAATGCAAAATATTGTGATATAAGCTTTATAAAATATCATGCACGTGAATATTAACCGAAACATATTTAGTTTCGAAAGACAAATCAAAGTACTTGTGATATCATAATGGTAGCATGTAATTTATAAATCATGCATCTTATAAATCACGTAGAATGTAAATCATGTAACAAATATCCCGTAGGAAATCATTCGCATAGCATATATCACATAGCTCATTTAAAGAGCAAATCAAGTCAGAGTACATAATATTTAAATAATAAAATTTAGTACTCTTTCTTTCAAATAATACTGATTCTTTTTATGGAGACTAGGCAGCATTTTCATTACGACAAGAGTCGTATTCATGTATGCATTTCACATAGAAAATTTGCATAGATGCTTCACTTATACTTAGTACTGATGGCCATAGTAAAGGGCTATAGACTGGATCAGGGTCTTACAGAGCCCCTCGCCACTAAACATATATTTCCTTTAACGAAGAGTGGCGTAAACATCATACCGAGTGGTACAAATACCCGACGCAGTTCAACATGCACCACAAGGGATTAAACGTACACCAGGTGGTATGAGGCATGTTCCACGACGGTCTAGACCCCACACGGCAATTTAAGATAGCTCTCATAACTTACATATAGCCTCAGTCTCAAAACATTTCTTTGAAATCATTTCTCGGGTCCGTTCACACGTAAACTCGTAGAAAATCATATATTTGGTCCGTACACCTGTTAATTCATAGAAAATCATATTTTTACTCATTTCTCGGGTCCGTTCCCCTATAAACTCGTAGAAATAATGATTTAATCATATTTCGGGTCCGTTCACCCGTCAATTCATAGAAATCATATTTCTAATCATTTCTTGGGTCCTTTCACCCGTATCTTGTAGAAATCATATTTTTAATCATATTTCGGGTCCTTTCACCCGTAACTTGTAGAAATCATATTTTTAATAAAAATTCGGGTCCTTTCACCTGTAACTTGTAGAAATAATATTTTTCCTTTTCACATAAAAAATTTCATTTAAAAACATTTCACAGATATCAAAAGTATATTTTTGAAGAGCTTAGAAAATAAGGTTTTTCTTTCAGTTTTCTCAACTTTCGAGTGCATAGTAATTTTTTTGGGTTCGAAAGTATTATTCGTAAAAACAAATATGCTTAACACATTTTTAAGCTAAGGTAAGGTAATTGAATACCAATACTACTTTAAATCACATCTCTTACCTTATAGATCGTAGGGCAACGCAAAATTGTCCGGTCTCGGGATTACCTCGATTTACGTGTCAAATTCTTGAACTGCCCAAAACAATATCCATTCATCATATATTGATCAATTTCATCTTAACATACTCAATTTTAATTTATCTTCTCGAAGTTTGACCAATTTTGACTTTTCGGTCAACTTTTTCGATTTTTTTGGTTTTACCGATTTAGTGCCGTTTTTGGAAAATTTTTGTTATTCTAATTTCCCATTTCATTACTTTATTAACCTTATGACTCATTCAAGTTCATAAATCAAGTTAGTCACTTTGTCAAATTTTCAATTCTTTCGTTTTTCGATTTTACACTGAGTTAAACTATAAATCGGGCTTTCTCGGTATAAATTTAACCGTTAATAACCTTAGATTCATCAAATTTTTCACATAAACACATCAACACCTTGCTGTACAGATCTCAAATCATTCTTAGAAGTTAAATCATCCAAGTCCACTTAACTAAAAAGCTTTCAACAACACCAAATAACAACATATCTGAACTTCATCATCATCCATCAACTTTACATCGGGTTTGACCAAGGTTGACCATGTTTTTCTTCCTCAAAATTGATCCTCAACTGTTATTTAACATGTATAGAGCTTATAATCATAAAAAACTATAAGAAAACTCAGCCGAAGAATCAAAAAGTCTAAGTTTCTTCACTTACCAAAAACAGGGCAGATCCATCCACCGTTTTTCTTTTGAGTTTTTCACCTAGAAAATGAACTTATTTGTGGCTGAATGTTTTATATGTCATATAGGACTGGATGAGGAAGATTTTATCCTTCTTTACTGACACCTGAATCTGGTCGAAATGTGGCTGTAAAAATCGCGTACTGAGGGGAAAGGGAGGACGCCTGCGGGAATGAAGGGAGGGGAATATCTCTCAGCCTAGAAGCCCTTTGGGGTTGATTTGTATGCCCCCTGAAATCTCCTTAAGTCTAATTTCATAATTAAAAAACTTGGATCTAATTGAATACCTTAAGGTCTTCAAATTTGACAAACATGAGGGCTGGGTCGGCTAGCTGAAGGGGACAGATTTCTGTCTTCTTCTAGAAGAATTCAAGAAAACTTATTCTAGTCCAATTTTCTCCAAATTTCCACTTCTCAAGTGTTATAATATGTCTCTAGTATGTTTCATAAAAATTTGGGGGTCACGTGTTTAAGAAAAATTACCCGATTGAGCCCATTTTGCACGATTTGGTCAATACCGAGCAAAATGGCTTAAAGTTTTCAATTTACCTTAACAATTAATTCGATCCCAGAAACCTCCATATTTCCTCTTGATTTTGATTTTTCAAGTAAATTTCATCTTATATTAATTTTCTATGGCATCGGAATAATTTTTGGGAATTTTTAGAATTTATTCCGGATTTATTCTCTTTTTCGAGCCCATTTGCTCGATTTAGTGCAAAACCCGAACCTTACTAAATTTTTCACTTTCAATCCCTTAGTTTTCATTTCTAAACATCAATTCATACTCAAACATGTAATTCTTAAGAAATTTTTGAGCTTAAAACTTTACCTCGATTTACGTGCCAACAGGCCCCACGTCACTAATCCGAGTGTTTCGGTGGTTTCGGGCCTGCATAATATTATTTTGAGTTCTCAATTACTTCTTAGCTTTCCAAATAAGAATTAAAGTGAGAAAAATTTGAGTTTCACAGTTTAGATAAGGTATTAAGAAAGTGAAAGTGTGCCTAAGCCCGGCCTGGTCGATTTTTCAACCCTAATGTTTTGCCCAAGTTTGTTTATATATATATATATATATATATATATATATATATATATATATATATATGTATGTATGTATGTATTTGTATGTGTGTGTGTGCCCACAGCCTTAGAGACCGCATCCTCAAGAGCCTCATCGACAACAGCCTTAGAGAGCGATTCCCTAAAGACGGGCCACCACCGTCGATAAGGGTGGGAAGCATGTCACAGAGGGTCGTGTATTCGTTATTGATAAGGAGACTGCAGATACTTCGTCTGAGGCTATTCGAGGTACACTTTTTATCTGTAATTATAAGGCTCACGTATTATTTGACCCAGGATCTATACATTCTTTTATTTCGCCACACTTTGCATGTAAACTGCACTTGGAGCTTAAACCTCTAGATCATATTTTTCATGTACGTACACCTATACGTGGGTCTCAAAAGATTGTTATGGTATGTAGAAAGTGTGAAACTAAGGTGGGAGACATAGTAATGTTAGTAGATCTAGTTTTGTTAAATATGAGTGGCTTCGATGTGATACTAGGTATGGATTGGCTAGCTGCCAATCGCGTGAGTCTAAACTGTTATACTAAGACTGTAACTTTCTCCCTACCTGAAAAATTCAGTGTACGTTTGACTATTAAGGAATAAAAATGTGTGAGGTTTAGTGTAAGAAATTTTATAATTAATTTCCTAAAATTACTGATTAAATTGTTAATGTGAAAGTTATATCGCACTCATTGTAGGACCCGTATTTCATATGTAACCTTATGACTTCGTACGTATGTCTATGTACATGTAATGTAAGTCATGAGTGATGTAAAGTCCATAAAATCGATGTACACCCTTGTAATATGAGTTAAGAATATACACACAAGTTTTATTATGTATGAGTATGAAGAAATTGACTTTTGTATGCGATGAATGTGAGTGGAATGCAAAATGAGTAGTGCAGCAAATGGAATGAAGTTGCATGAATCTTTGTACTTCCATTTAGTTTTGTATTGTATACCTTTGGTTATATAATGAATACACACAAGTTTTAATGTGTATAAAGTATGAATGGATGTCATTTTCAAGTCCTAAAGGTGGTTGGATGAGAAAATAACTATGGCAGCAAAATTAAGGATGTTTTTTATGAGTTACTACAGAACAATTGCAGCAAAATTTAGAAAATATGAATGCCAGATTAATCTCATAAAAGGAAAGATCGATTTGGAAGAGAAAAAAATGCTCTTATTTGAGCAATGGAACATGGCAGATCGATCTCCAATTGGGCCAAATCGATCTGCTAAACATTCTGGAATGAGGAGATCGATCCTCAATGCAAGCCATATCGATCTCCTTAGCTCTCGGGTTGGAGAAGATCGATCTCCTCCCTTAGCTAGATCGATCTCCTTAACTCTCTGCTTGAGACAGATCGATCTCAAGCCCTCGACAGATTGATCTCCTGCCTTCAAAATGTCGTGAAAATGAGGAATTTAGGTAAGGCAGATCGATCTCTACCCAATGCAGATCGATCTCATCAAGCAATTTCTATAAAATGAGCAGTTGAAATATGCAATTCACGAAAAACAACCCTCATTTCCTCCATTTTCAATCTAAAACCTAGCTTTTTCACTCTTAAATCCATCGATTTTCATAAAGATCTGAGGGAAACCTATTAGATACAAAGTTGTTCACATCCAAGAGAAGAACAACATACTTTGGAATCAAAGCCTCATTTGTTGGATTGAAGAAGCAATGGACATTTTCATTTGAAGCAAGAAGAGAAACTAGATTGGTAAGTTTCTAATACTTCAACCCAAGTACATTTGTCTATTTATTGATTTTAGAGTTGATTTGTATGTGTATTGATGGTTAAAACTACCTAGGATGTGAGGGAACTAGTGTGACCTAGAAAATAGAATGAGTTAGCGTGAGTAAATGAGATTTGGATGAGTTGGTGATTTATGGATTATGTTAAGTTGATATTGAAGTAATGTGAATGATTGAGATGGTTAAATGAAGTTACATTGTGAGGATAGTCAATTTATGAAAATGAGTATATAAGATGTTTTATAAAATGTCATAGTGAAGAAATTGATGAAATATGAACACTATGAGCTTAATATTGATTTAATATCGATATAATATGAATCAATAGGCCTAAAAGAATCAATAGACTTGAAATATGAGTAGAACAATGAAACTAGGCCTTATAAGTGTTAATGGAGGCTATAGGTTGAATTGACTATAGCAAACACAAGAGTTGTGTTATATGGACTAAATTGATGTGATAAATGACTTTGTGCAGTTTCGGAGAGTTCGTTGGAGATGAACCGAACCACACAAGTAAGCAGCTCTAAGGAAACGGAATCACGTGATGCGATTCCAGGTAAGGGAATTCTGTGAGTATATAGAGATAGCTGCTCGTACTTTGAACTCATGGGTGAATATAGGGTGTTGTAAAATGCACCATTGTTTACGAAAATGATTGTTGGTATGTGTGGATTGCTACGAGTATGTATATGATTTGTTTTCTGAAATGATTCTTGAAAAGGGGATAGTAAGGCTAATAATTGCATAAATCACATGTTTTGATGTTTTTACAAAACACATTGCTTTGTTTTAAGCAAATCTGCGGGTAGGTTGGCTAATGTTTGAATGCTTTTGTGAAATAGCACATGTGAGGTGCTAAACACGCTTTTGAGATTATCTTGGTTGATTATGAGCCGTCTATCGTGTTTATGTGAATTAAACGTGCTGGAGCTTAGCTCACATCTTGATTCAAATTATGATGATGTTTTGTAAACCGTACTGGAGCTTCTGCTCGTAGATGGATTTCAAGTGGTTTTCTTATGCATATAACTGTACTAGAGCTATGCTCGTACGTAGTTTCTTCATGTTTTTATGCATAAATTTTGTACTAGAGCGTTTCTCGTACGAGGATAATTATTGATGATGCATGAATCATGCTACAGCTTCTCTCGCACAGGTTTTCACACTATGGTATGTATGATGTCGTGGTGAGGGTAATGCGATGAAAAAAAGGGGTGAGCAAAGCCATGAGGGGCTAGGACCTAACATCAAAAAAATAATACTCTCATGTGCACTTGAGACTGAGTAGGTTACACATGGTATGGGGTAGATAAGACCTTCGGTTGGCACCCCCAACCATGATATAGGTCCGTAGAGTACATTGTACCGTGTATATCACATGGAGTACGTTGTACCGCGTGGTTGAGTTGCTGATGAGAAAGTCTGGCGAAGAACTAACTCACCTTCGTTCCAGCATGATACCCCGCACACTGGGATCCATGTGGTCTGGGATGATTTATAACATAGTTGGCCAACATAGTCCATTGAGATATAGTGACCTGTCTCACCTGATATTACATAGTACCACATGGTTTTTATACATGAGTGGGATTGTGATTGTCCAGGGTAGACCCAAGGGAGAGGTCGAGCCTTGTGAGATTTTGATTGAGAAATGATAATGATAATTGTGATAAAGAAATAATTGTGATGGGATTTTAACGTGGGTTGAGAAAGAGATGAATTTAAAAAGGATGTTTCTTAAATGAATTTCCCTTTTGTGATGAGTTTTAATGAGACTGAGCATGATATGGTTTTACATGTTGATATTTCCATGTTTTATGCATATTTACATGATTTTCAATACATGATATATGTATATACATGTGGCATAGTTTTATTTCCTCATGCTCCGATTATAAATGATTTATGCATAACACTATCAGTATGTAGATAGAGTAGTTATCTATCATGCTTGCATTATTGCCTTACTGAGCGTGTGGTTGCTCATCCCTCTCTACTTTCCCTTATCTACAAAGCGTACATAGCAACCCAGTGAGGGCTAAGGCGTTGTATTTTGGACACCCGCTACTTCCATCGCCAAAAGGTATACACACAGGGAATTCTTTTTGTATCTAAACATATAAAGGCACAGTAGTCATTTCGTATTGTAATGTGGGGGATGTAAAAGTTAAAAAACGAGTCATGTATAAGTGTATGACTTAACTATCAAATGAATGACACTTCTTTTGCTTAATTTGAGAATGAATGATGAGTGACGATTATTATTGACTCACAGCCTAACTGTGTAGTGGTGAGTTTGTTCATGACCAAGTAAGAAAAGGAAAATGCGAAAAATTTATAGTGATTTTCGGTTAAAAAGGATAAAATGGGTCGTGACACTCATATCTGATGTCAGTCGAGAACATCCAAGGATAGAGGACATACTTGTAGTATGTGAGCTTTTGGATGTGGTCCTAGATGAGTTGCCAGGCTTACCCCCAGAGAGAGAGTTGGAGTTCACTATCGATTTAGTGCCAGATCCCCAGCCGATCTCTAAACCTCCCTATAGGATGGCATTGGTTGAATTGGAAGAGTTAAAGAAATAGTTACAAGAACTGCTTGACTAGGGTTTTATTAGACCCAGTGTGTCACCGTGGGGAGCTCCGATTTTATTTGTGAGGAAGAAGCATGATAGTCTAAGATTGTGCATAGATTACAGACTACTAAACATGTAAGACCCGTAATGTAATATGTACTCCTTATGACTCTGTGATGTTTAGACAAGCCATAAATGATGTAAATTATGTGGAATGGATGTTTTGGAGTTATAAATGTGTATGAAATGAAAAATGAATGGTTAAGTAAATTAAAAACCAATGTAACAGTGATTTGGGATGGAAATTTGCAGCAGAACTGCTTCAGGAAGGGAGCAGATCAATCTCTTTGGCAATACAGATCGATTTCCTAAAGGCTCGGATTGCAACCGATCGATCTCATTGCAATGCCAGGTCGATCTCCTTAAGGTTCTGAGTTGTGCAAATAGATCTCATGCTTAAAGGCAGATCGATCTCATTAGGCCTGAAAGGTCGATTTCGAGGTGAAAAATGCAGGGAAGATCGATCTCATGCGGTTAGCAGATCGATCTCATAGAGACAATTTTATAAATACTGGACCTCTGCAACCTCTGTTTCACGAGAAACACTATTCCATTCAAGAACCAAAGTTAAACCTAATCTTTCAACACCATGAAACTTCAGTTTGCAATCAGTTTTGAGTGAGATATAGTTAAGCAAAGTTGTTCTTGATAAAGATGAGAACAACATACTTGGAAACAAGAAGTTGAAATCAAATATTAGAAGAACTAGGAGGATTTCACAAAATTTGGAGAAAAAGGAGAAAATTTTAGCTATGTAAGATTTAATGCACCAAGTTGATATATGTTAAACTAGGTGTATTGGTGAGTTAATTGGTATATGTATGAAATGTTGGAAATGAAAGGATCATGAAAAAATGAGCATGACCTAGCTATTGGCATGAAAGTGAGAAAATGATGAGAAAGTGGTGTTGGCATGAATTAATTGATGGAATATGCATGTATGGAAGATTTTAAGTTAATTTTATGAAATGCATAAATTGAAAATGAGGAGAACTAAAGAGAGATATATGGAAAATATGGTATAATACCATAATGGGACAGTAATGAGAATTATGTATCTAAATGAGATTTAACAAATGAAACAAGTATATTACGGTATACTAACGTAAATAATTATAACAGCTTCGAAAATCACGGTAGAAGCTGATCAGACTGCAAGAGTGAGCAGCACCGAGGAAAAGTGGCCACGTGACGTGATCCAAGGTAAGGGAATTTCGTGAGTAGTTAGAGATAACTACACGTATTTCGAATAAAATTTTGATATTATATGATATATGAATTTTCGTGAATAGGCATGTTATTGTGATAGGGATTAATGAAGATAAGTGTGTTTTATCCAAAAAAAAATAGGGTGAAAATACCTTAGAAGCATGTTGTGACTAAGATTCATGAGTTGCATGATAGAATGACTAATGTTTTCATGTATATGCGAAAACAGCACGTGTTAGTGTGGATTTATATATGTTTAGAACCCTTTTTACTTAGTTATTTGATTTGTTCTTTGCTATATTAGGTATGTTTTATGTGTTTTGTGCATTTGTACAGGAAAAAGAACAATATGGAGAAGTTAAAGCTTTTGGAGTTGATTCTGATGATTCTGTGAAGAAGTGAAATTGCAGGATGCTGATCGTGACTTATGCTGCAGCAATAGAAGAAACTAGACAGTACAGAGCAGATCTGGGGAATCAATACCATTGTCGCAGCCTAGCAGTCTGATTAGGACAACACTGTTTTTCCACGTAGCATTCCGCGTTTTAGTGCCTGGGAACCTTATAAATAGTCTTTTTATCAGAATATCGAGGGAGGCTGCGACAGAAGGCTTCAGGATTGATTTAGCTCCATAGAAACTCCATCTTTTACATCTTTTTCAATTAATGTTTATTCTAGGGATGATGATTTGGAATTATTGGATGTTTATCATGATTTCTAGGAACTAAACTCCTTTTTCCTAAAATCAATGTAGCCAACTTTGGGTAGATTGCAATTATTTTGTGATATTGTTTGGATGATCTCAATTATGTTTATTTAATCTACTTGTTCTTAATGCTCTAGTTGATTGGCCACCAATTGGATGAATTAGTATAGGAATCCGACACTCGGGAGAGGGGATTATTTATATGCACAATGGTAGATTAACATAGGACATTGTTGAATCGGGAGGTTGACAATTCTTATGAGCCATAGAGAAACGAATTACCATCGCTTAATGAACTCTATTATTTAATTCTGAATCGGGAGGTTAGGATTAGGTAATTTGGGTATGACTGTTTAAAACTCGGGAGAAAGGAATTGTATGAACCCTAGTTAGGTGAAATCGAGTTCTAGGAATATTTTGCCATTCGTAATAATTGTGATTTGTTTTAAGTAATTTGTTCCGTAATTAATAGTTAGAATAGTAATTAGGATCTTAACCATTATAAATTACTTTTTCTAAATAAAGTTCAAGGTTGTTGATTACCGTAATTTGCGATAGACACAATTCCCTGTGGGACGATACTTATATTTACTCTATACTCGAAAACTGACCTGTGCACTTGCAGTAGTGTTTCATTTGAGCACGACAAGTTATCTGGCACCGTTGTCAGGGAATTGTTGTTTCATTTTTCGTTAACACTGTTTCCCAATAGCCTTTACTTTAATTTAGAGTTTTATTTTTGTTTTAATTTACTATCTACAAATTTTTATTTTAGGTGAATGGTAAAAACCCGCAGAAGTGGAAATACAGGCATAAAAGAAGAGTTAGATCCAAAAATTGAGAGAACCATCAGGCAAATTCAACAGAACAGATTTGAAGAGAAAGACAGAAATTTAATCATGGCAGAGGAAAATCAGCAGCAGCGAGCTATACGCGATTACTTTACCCCAATTGTGAATTAGAATTTTGCTGCTATAAGAGAGGTTCCTGTAAACTGTAATAACTTTGAGTTGAAGCTGGCATTGATCAATATGGTTATGCAAAATCAATTTGGAGGTTCGACCTTAGAGGATCCTAACACACATTTGACAAGTTTTCTACAGATTTGCAGCACCATTAAGATTAATGGAGCCCTTGATGATGCTATTCGACTGAGATTGTTTCCATTTTCTCTACGGGATAAAGCCTTGAGCTGGTATCAAAATCTGCCAGCAGGAAGCATTCCGACATGGGCAGTGATGGCACAAAAATTCTTAGCAAAGTACTTCCCACCAGGAAAGACAATGCAGATGAGATTAGAAATTGTCCAGTTCACACAGTTGGATCAAGAACCATTACATGAGGCATGGGAGCGATTTAAAGAGTTATTGCGTAAATGCCCTCAGCATGGATATGATGAAGGAAATCAGATACAAGTTTTCTACAGAGGCATGACTCCGCAGACAAGAGCGACTGTGGATGCTTTAGCAGGAGGTTCACTATGGTCCAAGACACCTGATCAAGCTATGCAGTTAATTGAAGAGATGGCTATAAACAGCAGCCAATGGCCAGGTGAAAGAGCTAATGTTAGAAGAGTAGCAGGTATGCATGAGTTAGATACGCAGACAGCCATCCTAGCAAGACTTGAGCAGATTTCAACACAAATCTCTTCAATGGGTATACAAGGGCTGCAAGCTATGATTCATCATGACAGCACAAATCCTAACTTGATGGGGACAGATTTGGAGCAGGTGAATTATGTTAATAATCGTAACTTTGGTTTTCAAGGAAATCGAGTTCCTAACTACTACCAGCCAGGATTCAGAAATCATGAGAATCTATCTTATGGTAACTCTAAAAACGTTCTAAACCCACCAGCAGCAAGTAACAGTAATACAAGATTCAATAACCAAGGGAATTCCCAAGGTTATGGTGGAGTTAAAAGGAACGAATTTGAGAAGTTCATGGTTGAAACTAGAACAAGATTTAGTAAAACTGATGCGCGATTAGAGAACGTGGAAGCTAAAATGTCAGAGATGAATACCAGTCTTGGTGCACAGATGAAGTCTGTTGAGACCACTTTGGGACAGTTAGCTGCAGCTGTCAGTTCTTTAAATGAAAGAGGTAAGTTTCCAAGTGACACGGTGCTCAATCCGAAGGAACACTGCAATGTTATATCTTTGAGAAGTGGGAACACATATGAGCCACCAAAGGTAGCAGAGAAAGAAGGAACTGCACCAATAACTGAGGTGCAAAAGAAACAGACTGAATCTGTAATGACAAAGGATGCAGAATCAAAAACAGTAAAACAGGGAGTTAATTCTAAACCCTTTAGTAAACTTTTTCCTGATAATCCTCCTTTGTTAAAACCATCTATTCCTTATCCTCAAGCTTTGTACAAAAGAAAGATTGAATCTGAGTTTAAGAAATTTCTTGATATATTTAAGAAATTACATATTAACATTCCGTTAGTTGATGCTCTGCAGCAAATGCCACATTACGCAAAGTTCATGAAAGAAGTGCTGTCAAAGAAACAGAAACTTGAAGATTATGAAACTATCAACTTGACAGAAGAATGCAGTGCAATTTTGCAGCAGAAGTTACCGCAAAAATTGAAAGACCCTGGAAGCTTTACTATTCCATGCGAGATTGGAGGATCGAAAGTGGGTAAGGCATTGTGTGATCTAGGTGCTAGCATAAATTTAATGCCTTTATCTATTTTCAGGAGCCTAGGTCTTGGAGAGGTAAAGCCGACTACCATAACACTGCAACTAGCGGATAGATCGATTACTTATCCCAGAGGTATAATAGAAGATGTACTTGTTAAGGTTGATAAGTTAATTTTTCCTGTCGATTTTGTAGTCTTAGATTATGAAGAGGACAGAGAAATTCCACTTATACTTGGGAGACCATTCCTTGCCACTGGGAGAGCACTAATCGATGTTCAGAGAGGGCAATTAACCCTGAGGATGAATGATGAATCAGTTATGTTCAACATCTATAAGGCGATGAAATTTTCTGATGAGCCAGAAACATGTAAGTTGATTGAAGTAGTGCAGAATTGTGTAAGAGAAGTTGAAACAAAGGAAGCACCAACCGATCCTATGGCTCAATGTCTGGTAAATTCAGTTTCTAATTTAGATGATGAATTACTAACTGATGAAATTAAAAGTTGTGTTGTTACTTTGGAAGCCAATCCATTAGAAAGTACAACTAAAACAACTAAGGAGAAGATTGACAAGTCACAGGTAAGTGAAAAACAAGAAGGCAAAACTGAATTGAAAGAATTACCAAGCCATTTGAGGTATGCCTTTTTAGGTGATGATAGTACTTTTCCTATAATTATTTCATCATTTTTATCATTTGCAGAGGAACACAAGTTCGTTAGAATTTTAAGAGAGGACAAACCAGCAATTGGATGGTCTATTGCTGACATCAAAGGAATTAGTCCCTCTGTTGTGATGCACAAAATTTGACTAGAGGAAAATCATAAACCCTCTATCGAACCATAAAGAAGACTAAATCCAGCAATGAAAGAAGTTGTTAGAGCTGAGATCTTAAAATTATTAAATGCTGGTATTATATATGCTATATCTGATAGTTCTTGGGTGAGTCCTGTGCAGGTTGTACCTAAAAAGGGTGGAATGACAGTAGTTTGTGACACAAACGATGAAATCATATTCACCAGAACTGTAACGGGATGGAGAGTTTGCATCGATTATAGGAAGCTGAACAAAGCTACTAGGAACGACCACTTCCCGCTTCCTTTCATCGACCAAATGCTAGACAGACTAGCCGGACACAGTTATTATTGCTTTTTAGATGGCTACTCGGGCTATAACCAGATTACAATAGCCCCAGAAGATCAAGAGAAAACAACATTCACTTGCCCATATGGAACTTTCGCATATACAAGGATGCCTTTCGGGTTGTGTAACGCCCCAGCAACCTTCCAAAGATGCATGATGTCAATTTTCGCTGACATGGTTGAAGAGATAATGGAAGTCTTCATGGATGACTTCTCGGTATTTCGTAGGACTTTTGACCAATGTTTATCTAATTTGGCACTTGTTTTGCAAAGATGTGAAGAGACGAATCTTGTTTTAAATTGGGAGAAGTGTCATTTTATGGTGCAAGAAGGGATCGTCCTTAGACATAAAATTTCAGCTCACGGCATTGAGGTGGATAGAGCTAAAATCGCTGCTATTGAAAAGCTTCCTCCTCCAAAATCAGTTAAAGCCGTGAGGAGCTTTTTGGGACATGCAGGATTCTATTGTAGATTTATCAGGGACTTTTCAAAAATCTCAAAACCTTTATGTCATTTATTGGAAAAAGATGCTGACTTTATCTTTGATGATTTTTGCTTGCAAGCATTTGAAAAGATCAAGAAGGAGCTTATTTCTGCACCTATTATGATCACACCAGATTGGACAGAACCATTTGAACTGATGTGCGACGCGAGTGATTTTGCAATTGGAGTTATCCTTGGACAAAAAAGAGACAAGATTTTTCGGGCTATTTATTATTCAAGTAGGACCTTAGATGATGCTCAGAAAAATTATACAACAACAGATAAGGAGATGCTTGCAGTTGTACATGCATTTGACAAGTTCAGACCATATCTAATTGGAAGCAAGGTCATTGTCTATACAGATCATGCAGCTATTCGTCATCTATTTGCAAAAAAGGACGCCAAACCCAGACTTATTAGATGGATCTTGCTTTTGCAAGAATTTGATTTTGAAATCAGGGATAAAAAAGGATCTGAAAATGTTATAGCTTATCATTTATCTAGATTGGAGCAATTTGAAATTCAGCAAGAACAGCCTATTTAAGAGGGATTTCCAGATGAGACAATTATGAAGATTGATGAAAATCTACCTTGGTTCGCAGACATAGTGAATTACTTAGCAGGAGGACTAATGCCAAGTGGTTTAACATACCAACAGAGGAAGAAATTCTTCCATGATGTTAACTCATATTTTTGGGATGATCCTCTACTGTTTAAGAAGTGTCCAGACCAGATTATAAGACGATATGTGCCGGAAGATGAAGCTCAGGAAATTCTGCGCCACTGCCATGCTGCAGCATATGGAGGACATTTTGGTGCAGAACGTACAGAAGCGAAGGTGCTGCAATCAGGTTTCTATTGGCCTAGTGTGTTTAAAGATAGTTACATATTTGTTAAAACGTGTGACAGATGTCAAAGGGTTGGAAACATCACAAGAAGGCATGAATTACCTTTGACAAATATTTTAGAAGTGGAAATCTTTGATGTATGGGGTATAGATTTTATGGGACCGTTTCCTCCATCTTTTGGGAAGCTGTACATTCTCCTTGTTGTTGATTATGTCTCTAAGTGGGTTGAGGCAATAGCAACACTAGCAAATGATGCAAAAGTGGTAATTCAATTTTTGCATAAGAATATATTGACAAGATTCGGTACCCTAAGAGCTATTTTGAGTGATGAAGGCACTCATTTCTGTAACAAAATCTTCAATGGTTTGATGTCAAAATATGGAATTCGACATAAAGTAGCTCTCGGTTTTCATCCGTAGACAAATGGCCAAGCTGAAATTTCAAACCGAGAAGTGAAGTTGATATTCGAGAAGACTGTCCACCTGAATAGAAAAGACTGGGCTAACAAGTTAGATGACGCACTTTGGGCATACAGGACAGCCTATAAGACTCCAATTGGAATGTCTCCCTATAGGTTGGTATTTGGTAAGGCATGTCATCTACCTGTAGAGCTTGAGCACCGAGCTTATTGGGCCATTAAGAAGCTAAATTTTGACTATAACAAGGCTGGAGAAAATCAGTCACTCTAATTGAATGAGCTTGATGAGTTGAGAAGTGAGTCCTATAACAATGCAAGAATTTACAAGGACAGGACCAAAAGATGGCATGACAAGATGATAATGAGAAGAGAATTCAGTCCTGGACAGCAAGTTCTATTGTATAATTCGAGACTTAAATTGTTTCCTGGCAAATTGAAGTCAAGGTGGTCAGGACCATTTGAAATAAACCAAGTTTTCCCATATGGAGCAATTGAATTGAAAAAATCAGATGGAAGCTTGTTCAAGGTCAATGGGCAGCGTATAAAGCATTATTATGGAGAGGGAGTGTATAAATTAGATAGCATTCCCCTTGGTGAACCGAATTAAGGAGACTGGAAGCAGTCTGGCTGAAGACTTGAAATTCAACGCTTTTGGGAGGCAACCCAATTGATTTTTTTTAGATTCTTAGTTTTTCATCTCGTTTTATTTTCTTTGATTTTAGTAGTTTGTTTTTCTTTTTATTTTATTAGTTTGAATTTTACTTTTATTTTCAGGCATATCAGAAGAGCACAGTTTGGAAGAATAATTATCATGATCCTACCAGAAAGAGTGCATGAGTGCGTGATCAGGTGAAAGAACAAGAAAAATTTTGCAAAAGCTTAGCAGCTTCAATGTAGACAAACAGAACAGCAAAGAAACAAAAAAAGTTTTCAAGAACAAAAGTGAAGAAGTATGTGAACAGCACCTAAGCTGGAAAACTAAATTCTTCAATTGAAGAAGTGAGGGCCGAATAATGTTTGCATAGGAAAAGAAAGTCAGCAAGAAGGAGAGAAGAAATTCTGTCAAAATAAGAAACAAATGTTTACAATAGTGAGGTGAATAGGATCCACATGTTCGTGTCTTATTGGAAGACGGAAGCCCACTCACTATTCGGTAAAGCCAAATAACCCTACCAAATTTATTTGAAAAAGGCGGCCGAAACTTTTTCTTACTCAGACTCTCTTTTTCTAATCCTGCAATTTTCCCTTGTTCCCTTGAAAGTACACCGATTACCCCACACCCATTATTCTTCTTTCTTCTGATCCTGTTGTTTTCTGTTGATTTGGTAGTTTTGCCGACAACATTTTTGTGGATTCGAAATCTTGGTGGTCCCGAAACCCTTGGGGGAAGTAGAAAGCATTTTCTTATCCGATTGTGATAAAGACACAGAGTGGTCCAACTTGAGCTTACGTGATCTTCATTTCGGGTATTCTACTGCTTTCTTCAATCGTTTTCGATTTTCAACGGATTTCCTTTTGGTTTCTGTAACTTAGATTTTGAAGCTCTTCTCGGTTTGGTCGATTGTTGTTTGAGAAATTCTGGTTGTGACGCAAATTTTTGGGATTAGTTTGTGTGCTTGTCTGATTGGGGCCAGCTGAACACTATTCTTGTCAACATTAAGCTTCCATTGGCAATGGCACCCAAAACCCGAGCAAAACGAAACTTGGAGAGTTCGAGTCAAGCGACTGAAAGTACAGCCACATCTCCCCAGAGGGAAGAGCCGGTCATAACTACTTATGATTCCTCTAGATTTGTCAACAGTCAAGCCGCAGAAAATTTCAAGAAAATTATGGGCAAAAATATGATTATCGAAAGAAGTTTTCGGCTAGATATTGGTGGTTAGGACATGTATCATGAGTTTTTGAGAGATTTCGGGTTGCTGAAATTAGCAGTACAACCTGAAGATGTAATTCTTGATGTAGTCCGAGAATTTTATGCCAATGCAATGGATAGTACCCATTCGATATCTGAAGTCAGGGGTATTCTTGTTCCTTACAACGCCAACGCCATTAATCTGTACCTGGACCTTCCGCAAGGGGTGCAGGATGAATATCATCGTTATGTTGCAGCTCTCCACACTGATGCTGATGAGCTATACCGGGTTATTAACGAACTTACAGTACCTCACACTCATTAGCAGAAGAGGCCAGAAACTGAATCTATGGCATTCCCTTCCAATCGACTTCAATATGGTCTACACGAATGGTATGATTTCATTTACTCACGAATAATGCCTACAACTCATAAAAGCAGTGTTGATGTCGATAGAGCTGCTCTCCTTTACTGTATTCTGACTGGCAAGATTGTTGATTTTGGAGCCATTATCTTTCGGTCCATGCAAGAATTTATACGCAGGGAAAATAGAAGGGGATTACCTCACCCTTCATTGGTTTGTGGACTTTGCAAGAAATACGACGTATATTGGACTGAGCTTGAACCACGACTGGCTAGGAAATCTGCAATCACTTTCAGAAATCCTCGAGTACCTCTGACTCAGAGAGAAGTTGCTTCTCCTACTGCCCCACCACAAACTTCTGCTGGTCCATCTGTTGCACCTTCCACCACTTCCGACTCCATTGCAGCTGTGCTAAATGAGATTAAGGAGTTGCGGATGGAGATGCGCAATAATGACCTAGACTATCGGACTTTTTCTGCATATGTTGTCTCCTACCATAAATCATTAGTCGACTACCTAAATATGAAGGGTCGCGTGGGAGAGGTGATATTCCCCATGCCGCCACAATGGTGTCCTTCTGCTGATGATGACATGGAAGCAGATGCCCAGGAGGAAGCTGATGCTGAAGGTGGCTCAGAGGAGAATTCAGACAGTTGAGACTACCCCAGGGAAGTCCTCTTTACTACTTTTTCCAATTCATTGAGGACAATGAATATTTTAAGTTTGGGGGAGTTATTGGTTGTTCTCTGTTGTGCTCTGTGTCATGCTGCTATGTTTTTCATGCCTGCTGTTATGTTTTTCATGCTTTGTTTTTCATGTTTTGTTATGTTTTATGTGTCTGCTTCAATTTATTTTTATGTGTTTCTTTTTATTGTTTGTGTGCAATTATACTCAGTTTCATAGATTAATTTTCTATATTGTGGCCAAAGATGGATTTTGCAAGGAATTGATCAAATTTTGTTTAAATTGATGATTTTTATTGTTTGAGTATTGGAATGTGGATAGAAAGCTTCACTTGAATCTTTTCACTCAAACTATGCACCAATCATATTCAGTTTATGCACTTACTGTGTTGATATGTGAAACTAAAAAGACTCTAGAACTTGATTAGTTATTACTTGAGGCGAAATTGATAGACCATGCATGATTAGGAAAATGATCTAGGCAATTTTTTTTTGTTTTGAGATTGAGCCTTTCAAGCCTACCCAATTATATTAATCCCTTGGAAAACCCTTTGAGCCAAATTTTTTCATTTTGTTGTTATATAACCATATTACAAGCCATAGCCTAATTGTTTGATTATCCTATTCTTTTGATCCCTTACTTAAAGCACTATCAATCAAAATTTTTGGATTAAGGAAGAAGCTCAAAAGAAAACAAGGTGGTTTGTAAATTATTGGTTTGAGAACTTGAATGTTACAAACAAGGGTTTGTTCTCGGGTCTTGCTGAAAATCTAGTGTCATATGTAGTTTCAAGTAGTGGAAAATAAAATTCTTGAGTGTGACACAACAAAAAAAAATCATAAAATCAAACTCGAGAATGAATAAGGTTGGGTAGTAATTCATAAGCTCAAAAAAAATTAAATCCAAAGGTGATTACAGTGCTTTAGGTGGATTAAACTTCATATTATATCCTTTATCCCACCTAAAACCCGAGCCTTACATTACAACCTTTGAAAAGTTTTTTTGATTCTTGGTTATGCATGAGTCTTTATTAGTGGAGAGTAGTAGTTAATTCAAGCATATGAAGTCTTGTGTTTAATTTCCATTTAGGTTTCGCATTAACATTTGAGTGCATAAATTTGAATAAATGATTGTACACACACACACAATTGGAAAGTGAAGAGTGAGGGGGATTGGTTTGCTTTGATTGACTTGAACAATATAAATCTGAAATTTATCTTAAGCTGAGAACCTTGTGAATTCTTGAGGAAAATCCCAATTTAGTATGACAAGTATGTGAGTTGAGTATGGTTGAGAGTCTTTAATTGTTTTATTTCTAGTATATGTTTGCTTGAGGACAAGCAAATTTCTAAGTTTGGGGGTATTTGTTAGCACTGAAATTTATATATATTTAGAACCATTTTTACTTAGTTATTTGATTTGTTCTTTGCTATATTAGGTATGTTTTATGTGTTTTGTGCATTTGTGCAGGAAAAAGAACAATATGGAGAAGTTAAAGCTTTTGGAGCTGATTCTGATGATTCTGTGAAGAAGTGAAATTGCAAGATGCTGATCGTGACTTATACTGCAGCAATAGAAGAAACTGGACAGTGTAGAGCAGATCTGGGGAATCAATACCATTGTCGCAGCATAGCAGTCTGATTAGGGCAACACTATTTTTTCACATGGCATTCCGCGTTTTAGTGCTTGGGAACCTTATAAATAGTCTTTTTATAGAAATATCGAGGGAGGCTACGGCAGAAGGCTTCAGGATTGATTTAGCTCCATAGAAACTCCATCTTTTACATCTTTTTCAATCAATGTTTATTCTAGGGATGATGATTTGGAATTATTGGATGTTTATCATGATTTCTAGGAACTAAACTCCTTTTTCCTAGAATCGATGTAGCCAACTTTGGGCAGATTGCAATTATTTTGTGATATTGTTTGGATGATCTCAATTATGTTTATTTAATCTACTTGTTCTTAATGCTCTAGTTGATTGGCCACCAATTGGATGAATTAGTATAGGAATCCGACACTCGGGAGAAGGGATTATTTATATGCACAAGGGTAGATTAACATAGGACATTGTTGAATCGGGAGGTTGACAATTCTTATGAGCCATAGAGAAACAGATTACCATCGCTTAATGAACTCTATTATTTAATTCCGAATCGGGAGGTTAGGATTAGGTAATTTGGGTATGATTGTTTAAAACTCGGGAGAGATAAACAGCAAATAGTTTCGGCTATAAACAAATTGAAATCAAAAGAACAATTGATCAAAGGAATTGTATGAACCCTAGTTAGGTGAAATCGAGTTCTAGGAATATTTTGCCATTGATATTTTCATTCGTAATAATTGTGATTTGTTTTAAGTAATTTGTTCCGTAATTAATAGTTAGAATAGTAATTAGGATCTTAACCATTATAAATTACTTTTTCTAAATAAAGTTCAAGGTTGTTGATTATAGTAATTTGCGATAGGCACAATTCCCTGTGGAACGATACTTATATTTACTCTATACTCGAAAACTGACATGTGCACTCGCAGTAGTGTTTCATTTGAGCACGACACCTGCTATGACATTTATAGCTAGTTCAGTTGGTTCATTATCTTGTCGGTTATCTTCTGAGATTTGGTCTAGCTTCTTCCTCATTTCTTGGCTTGTTTTGCCTATTTTGTGGGCGATTATCCCTTCCATCTTGGGGAGGGTAATGAGCTCTTTCGTTTCTCCAAAGGAAACGATTAATCTTCCCCTCGCGAACTTTTTTAACTGGTCCATCAGTTCTCTGCACCTTTCCGTAAAATGACCATGAGCGAAATGAAAGTCACAATAGGCATCTATGTGTTGGCCTACATTTCCTACTTTTTTTTCAAGAATTCTAATAGTCCAGTCCCTTCAATGTCAGCGCAGGGCTCGTTTAGCTTAGCATAGCTTTCGTATCCAATCTATCAGATCTAGAAAAGCTCCTTTCAGGTACATCTCTCTCTTTGCTTTCTTCCTTCACTTCTCGTGACTGTACCATCTTCAATACATCCTCTTGGGCTACATACTTATTTTCTCGAGCACATAAATCTAAGATGGTTGTGGGTTGATCAAGGGACTCTTATAGCATTTCAACTTTTGTTCCTTGTAGCATTGCTGCCATAGCTACTCTAACTTGTAGATCTTTCACTTTTAGAGTCGTATCCCGAAAATGATCAACATAACTTTTCAACCACTCCTTGTTTCCTTGCTTGAGTGTAAGCAAGTAGGTCGCGTCCTTTTTTCACTGGGTATTAATCATGAAGGCTTTCAAAAACTCGCTTCGTAACTGATCAAAAGACGAGATGGAACCTTCTTTCAGCTCATTCAACCTTTTCAAGGTATGCTCTGTTAGCGTGAGCGAAAAAACTCTACACATTATTTCATCCTCCCATCCATGGAGTATCAAGGGAGACTCATAATTTTGCATATAGTCATACGGGTCGGTTTTGTCAGCATAAGTAGTCATATAGAGTATCTTGAACTTCTTTGACAATAGCTTGTCCATGATCTCTGGACAATATGAAATTCTCCTCATTTGGCTGCCTTCTGAAGACACCAGCTTTTTCTTCTCCAGAATCCTTTCTATGACTTTTTCCATGTTCTTCTCCAATTCTTAGGTCGAATGTGCTCCCCTTTCCTCGGTACTAGAAGAGTCTGAGTCATTTGAATGAAAGCTCCTTCTCCCATGTCTTTGCACTGGATGCTTTCTTCCAACACCTCTCATTCTATGATTTTTCCTTGAACCTTCGAAATAGTCTAAGGAGTTAAGACTGTTCTAACCACTAGCCTGCTGCCTTCTAGTTGTTGAGGGAGGGCTCTGTCTCCCCTGCTCCCTAGACTGATGAACTTCGAATTAATTCCGACCAAACTCTGCGGCAGAGGTTTGCCTCCTGAACTCTGCGGTGGGGTTTATCTCCTTCACCCTAGGGACAGGGTCCTGAGTACTGGTCCCTGCGACAGGGTTCTGAAAATGTGTCGCATAGTAGTGCTCCCTCAGCCCTGTGGCAGGAATCTAAAACTGCACGGCAGGGTCTCGTGCGACAGGATGAGTGGCAGAGTGCCCGACAGAGTCTCGTGCCTTACAGGACAAGGTGTGCGGCAGAGTCTCGCGCGGTAGGGGTGCGCGATAGGGTGCACGATAGAGTGTGCGCAGGTGTGCGGCAGAGTATCTCGTTGTAGGGCTCGCGTCAGAGTGTGCGGCAGCGTGCGCTACAGAGTGTGCGGCAGGGTCTCGCGTCAAAGTGTGCGGTAGACTCTCGTGCGGTAGTGTGCGCGACAGGGGTCTCGCGCGTCAGTGAGTGCGGCAGACTCTCGCGACAGTGTGCACGCCAGAGTGTGTGCATAGTCTGCGGCAGAGTGTGTGCGACAGAGTGTGCGCAGGTGTGCGGCAGGGTCTCGAGTCAATGTGTGCGGCAGTGTGCGCGACAGGGGTCTCGCGTGTCAGTGAGTGCGACAGACTCTCGCGACAGTGTGCGCGCCAGAGTGTGCGTAGAGTCTGCGGCAGAGTGTGCAGTAGCGTGTTGATATGGGCGACAGAGTTGCAGCAGAGTGTCGATAGGGTGTGCGGCAGAGTGTTGATATGGGCGATAGAGTTGCGGCAAAGTGTCGATAGGGTGCGCGCCAGAGTGTGCGCAGAGTTTGCGGCAAAGTGTGCGCGACAGAGTGTTGATATGGGCGACAGAGTGCGCGATAGAGTTGCGGCATAGTGAGCGACAGAGTTGCGGCAGAGTCTCTCCCTGTGTTCGAAACTTTGGAATGCCATAACTTTGTGCTCCGTGGTCCGATTGAGGTGAATTTTTTTTTTGAATCCATGTAACTTTTCAAGATCTACGTGTTGACAAACAGCTAAAGACGGTTTGCACGGGATTTTTCCCCAAAAAATGTCATTTTGGCTTCGAATTTTGATTTTTTCGTATTATTCATCAGTTCTAGTCCCTCTCGAACGTATCTGTACCATAGCTTTTTTCTTTCGATTCCCACAGACGACACCAATTGTTGTTACCTGAAACAATGGTGACGAATCGCTGACGTCTTCACCCTAATTTTTATGTCACGTGCCACTAAAGATTCTGCAAGAAAAAGAAGATCAGAGGAACGCAGGGGTTCTCCCCTGCATTTGCACTCCGATGCTTAAGTCAGACAGAGAATTTGGCAGAGTTTCTGTAAACAAAATAGAGCTTAGGGTTTTCTTGATCATACCTGAGGGTATTTATAGATATCCCTGTGTGGTTTCAATGAGCTTAAAACTCATATTTGTGTGGGCCCCAAAACTTTATTATGTTGGGCCTTTAGTATCCTGAAGCTCAGGCGCGCAACTGGGTTAGGAGTAAATTACCTCTATCAATGTCAATAACAGCATTTTTTTTTGGCCAAAAAACAGAAAGCTACAGACTAATTTGGAAACCAACGCCAAAACATCATTGAACAATATGGTGTTCACTTCAAGGGATCCAAGATTTTCATAGTAACCCAGTTGTTGGTGGCTTCCATAGAAAATCATCCGACCAGCCAGATAGAAAAGCTGAAAAGTGAAACTCTGCTCTCACAAAAGGTGAGAAGCTAGAGGCTAAGGAAGATCTATTTATAGCATCGATATTACACACAAAAGCTGTTATAACAGCTGTAACAAATAACAAATTGAATAACAAATTGTGTAACAGAATTATCTTCTAAAAGCTTCCTTTGTCTTCTAAAACCTCTTCCTTGTAACTGCCTATTACAACGTCTGGTTTATCATCCCCCCTCAAGCTGAAGGGTCTAGGCACAAGACATAGATGAGACCGTAGTGACAAGAACCGAGAGCTTGTGAGATGCTTCGTGAGAATATCAGCGGGCTGGTCTGGACTTGGAATATATTGCAGCTGTAACTTATTATGAAGAACTTGATCCCGAATAAAATGGAGGTCAATTTCAATGTGTTTGGTCCTAGCATGGAAGACTGGGTTCTTGGCCATATAATAAGCACTGATGTTATCATAATAAAGAGTGGGAATCGAAATTATAGGAATGCACAGCTCACTCAGCAAAGCTTGTGTCCAAATAATCTCTGCAGTGGCAATGGCAAGGCCTCGGTACTCAGATTCAGCACTACTCCGAGAGACAACCTTCTGCTTTGAAGCTGTCCAGGAGACTAGATTATTGCCAAGATAAACAAGGTAGCCACTTGAGCTTCTTCGGTCATCAGGTTGTGCGCCCCAGTCAGCATCTGTATAGGCTTGAATTGTAAAGTGATCGGATGGTTGAAGGAGCAGACCATGAGTAATTGTGCCTTTTAAATACCTCAAAATACGCTTGACAGAAGACCAATGAGCGGAAGTAGGTCGGTGCATGAATTGGCAGGCTTTGTTTACTGAAAAAGCTATATCCGGCCGAGTTAAGGTTGCATATTGAAGAGCCCCGACTACACTTCTGTACATAGTGACATCTTCCATAAGATCGCCATCAAACTTAGAGAGAGACAAGCCCACAGTGCCTGGCGTTGCAGCAGCTTTGCTATCAAGCATGGAAGTTCTCTGTAGAAGATCTGAAATATATTTGCGTTGACTGAGATGCATAGATCCATCATCATAGGTCACTTCAATTCCTAGAAAATAGGACAATTGGCCCAAATCGCGTAAAGCAAACAGAGAATGAAGTTTGTGTATCAGCTGCTGGATGAGGACAGGAGAACTGCCTGTAACAATTATGTCATCGACATACACTAGGACAATGAGAGTAGAGTGTCTTCCAAAGTGAACAAACATAGAACTATCTGTTCTTGAAGAATTGAATCCCCAGGACAACAGAGCAGAGCTTAGCTTAGTAAACCAAGCTCGGGGTGACTGTTTCAGACCGTAGAGAGCTTTCTTTAGTTTACAAACTTTGTTTGGGTGGTTCGGATGAAGAAAACCAGGAGGTTGGGCCATATAAACCTGCTCAACAAGGTCACCATTGAGAAAGGCATTCTGAACATCAAGCTGCCTAATTTCCCATCTGTAACTCAGTGCTATAGTCAATACGATTCGGATCGTTGCTGCTTTCACAACAGGACTAAAAGTTTCAAAATAATCCAAACCAAAAGTCTGATTGAAGCCTCTGGCAACGAGACGTGCTTTGTATCTGTCAACACTTCCATCCGGCTTGTATTTCAGTTTATAAACCCACTTACAGCCGATGATGTTCACATTTTGTGGTGGATCAACTAAGTCCCAGGTCTGATTTTTATATAGAGCTGCTATTTCTGTTTGCATCGCCTCTTCCCAGTTAGGATCTTTGAGAGCTTGCTTCAAGGTTGTTGGCTCAGAGATCTTGAAGGCGGCAAGATTGAAAATGTGCTTTCTTTTCGTAATTCCACTCATAGACCTCGTAGTTACTCGTGGTGGAGGAACAACAACTTGCTGTTGAGCAGGAAGAGTAACCTCAGCTTCAAGAACCGGCTCGCGTAAAGACCGAGTAGTTGGTGTGTCTGTAAGAGGAGTGGGATGAGGAAGAGCACTCGTGAAATTAGTAGAGGCCATTGAATGATTGCTGCCATGGAAGCTCGAAGTGGAAGGAATAGAAGAGACAATAATTGCAGGAATAACAGACTCGTCTGAAGCATCTTTGGATGGTGAAGAGGATTTGCTTTGAGCAAAGGGAAACTGTGTTTCATCAAAAACAACATGTGATGACACATAAACTCGCCCAGTTAGATTATCAAGGCACAAATACCCTTTGTGATGCAAACTGTAGCCAAGAAAGACGCACTTAAGAGAGCGGTATTGCAACTTATGATTGTTATATGGCCGAATAAAGGGGTAGCACAGACAGCCAAACACTCGAAGAAACTTATAATCTGGATTTCTTTTGAACAGAGCAAAGTAAGGAGAAGCATTCTGCAGGACTTTGCTAGGCATTCGATTGATGAGAAACGTAGCTGTCTGGAAGGCATAGCTCCAGAACTTTAATGGCAAACCAGCATGAGCTAATAGGGCTAACCCAGTCTCAACAACATGCCTATGCTTGCGTTCAACTCTCCCATTTTGGGATGAGTGGTAAGGACATGAAAAACGATGCAATATACCAGAATCTTGAAGAAAAGACATGAAAGATCTGAATTCACCACCATTATCGGATTGTAAGCACTTGATTTTAGCATCAAATTGATTCTCTACTTGAAGCTTAAACTGTTGGAAAATAGGAAGGGCTTGGTCTTTTGATTGAAGAAGATAAAGCCATGTGTACCGAGAATAGTCATCCACAAACAAAATAAAATACTTTGCACCAGAAGTAGACGTGACAGAGGCAGGTCCCCATATGTCACTGTAAACAAGTTCAAGAGGCTTAGATGCATGAAAAGAAGAGAGATGAGTGGGTAATCTATGACTTTTAGCTAGCTGACAAGAAGAGCAAACAGTAGCTTTATATTTCCCATAAGAAACATTACAAATATGCATTATTCTAGTCACAATGTCAGTGGCAGCATGGCCTAACCTATGATGCCATAACTCCCTCTTATTTGCAATAGTACTACACCGAAAAGTAGAATCATTAGTAATACCAACATAAGCAGTCTTCTTGGTGCTTATTACTGGGAATTTGTAAAGGCCATTCTCAAGTTTGCCTTGAGCAAGCACTCTCTGCGTATGAAGATCCTTCACAAAGAAACCATTGGAGTGAAATTCAATTAAAGCATTATTATCCGAGCAAAACTTAGCCACACTAATTAAGTTTGCCGAGATAAAGGGAACATGAAACACCTTTTTGAGTTGAAAGGAGTGTGGATTAGAGAATAGACGAGTGAAACCAGTATTGGAAATGGTTAAGTGCTTACCATTACCAATTGTAACTTTATCTGCCCCAGTGTAAGGAGTAGCATTGGTTAAATTTGCCACGTTTTGAGTGAGATGGTGACTAGCTCCAGAGTCAAGGTACCAATTATCATCTGCAAGATTGTTAGAGGAAGCAACCATAGCAGGCATAGAATTTGAATTACCAGAATTTGAAGCACCAGTAGAATTGTTCTGAGTGCTCTGAAAGGTGATGTCAAATCTGTGATAACAGACCTGAACTGTGTGGCCAAACTTTCCACATAACTGGCATTGAGGTCGTTCAGACGAGCTGGAGTTTTGTCTGCCACTCTGTCCATATCTACCTCCACGACCACGACCTCTGAAGTTACTGTTATTCATCATGAAGGTGTGTCCACGACCTCCATTATATTTCCTTCCACCTCCTCTGTTATTAGAAGAAGAAGCATAATTGGCCGACATAGTCGGAAGTTGTTCAATCGAGCCTTGTTGCTCAAGACGCTGTTCAAAAGCTAAAAGCATACTATGTACCGCCTCAAGAGAGATCTTATCTTCTCTAATGTTAATAGCAGTAACAACAGCGTTATAATCGGATCCAAGACCACCAAGAAGATTCATAATTTGGTCTTGTTCAGAAACAGGTTCTCCAATGGCTGCTAAGCTATCTGCAGCTCCTTTGACTTTCATTATGTAATCTATCATAGACATCGAGCCCTTCTTTGTTGACTGAAACTCAAGTCTTAGTTGCATTATTCTTGCTCTCGAACTAGATGAAAAGATTTTCTCTAAGGCATTCCAAGCAGAGTGAGAAGAATTATGGCCTATAATTTGTGCCATAATACCTGGTGTGAGCGATGAATAGATCCAGCTGAGGATTGTTCGATCTTGTCTCCTCCAAGCAACGAAGGCGGGATTGATCTCTCCTGGACGAAGTTCTTTCTCTGGACAAACAGAAGTTCCATCTATGAAATCTTCAAAACCATTGGCAAAGATTACATTATCAATCTGAGATCGCCACAAGATATAATTTGTCCGATCGAGTTTTACAGGTAGAGAGTAATTGAGCATCTGATAAGAAGGAATGGACGCCATTGACGATGATTGCGCAGATCCAGAAGAGGATGAGCTCTGAGAAGCAGTGGAAGACATGATAGGATCGGAAGAAAAAGGAGAAGAAACGGAGATAAATTTTTTTTTTTTTTTTTTTTACTACTGATACCAAGATAGAAAAGCTGAAAAGTGAAACTCTGCTCTCACAAAAGGTGAGAAGCTAGAGGCTAAGGAAGATCTATTTATAGCATCGGTATTACACACAAAAGCTGTTATAACAGCTGTAACAAATAACAAATTGAATAACAAATTGTGTAACAGAATTATCTTCTAAAATCTTCCTTTGTCTTCTAAAACCTCTTCCTTGTAACTGCCTATTACAACGTCTGGTTTATCACAGCCCAAAAATTTGCTATTCATAAACACGATGAATTTGAATATAATCTATGCATGCTTTAGTTATATCAAAATGGAAATCCAAATGAGAAGAAAGCTTTCGAAGCCTCAACACCGCTACTCCTGCTTTTGGTATACAAGAATTTTAAGTTTAGACGATAGAAAGTCTCTCTCAGGACCTCCACATGTTGTTTTGTTTGATCAAAGCCTGAAATATTTTCGATCGATGAACAAGAAGAAGAAAATCTATTCCAATATAACCAAATTGTATTAGACAAATGTATGATTCAAGACGAAAATTCTTATTCATCACAAGCCCAAGTTTCATTGATATGAAAGACTAATAAAGAAACCTAAATTTGAAGCCACGTTTAATCCAGCAAAGTGACAATTATGAAGGAGACATGCATGCACGCAAATTATATATTCCAATCGATCCGATCAATCACTGGCCAGCAGCAAAAGCCTCAACAGGGAAAGTCTTGGTGATTCCTACAAGACTCTTGAAATGGATCTTCCCTGGTTGCTTATCATCAATGGTGATCTCATTCACTGGAGGCCATAGCATCAGCTCCTTGGCCTTGACTCCCTTGAGCTTCTTGATCCTTTTCTTCTCAACAAAGCCGTTGATCTCAACGTCATAGCTTACCAGTTTGCTGATCATCTTGAACTCATGCTCCACTTTATTCTGCTGCACAATCCACATGTATCCAGTGTTCTTCACGTAACCCACTTCAATCACGTTGGCTAGAGGGAGAAGCCCTTCGGGAAGCTCGAACTCTTGCAAAAGAGAAACTGCCATTTTCATTCCTTCATCGTGACCTTTGCTCACGATGCCTCCTTCCTTACTATCAGCCATGCTACAAATTAATTCCTCAAAAACTTGACTTAGTGTTGTTGGTTTGAAGATAGCTAGGAAGAAAGATAGTTGGAGGGCTTTGTGTAGGGAAAATTGGTCAAACTAACAAGTCTAATATAGAGTTTAGGAGATAAATGTGGTACAAGATTATTGGGAGAAAACAAAGTTTAGCTGCATTGAAGTATTCGTCAATGGTCTTTGTTTTATACTTAGGCATAATTCCCCTAACCTTAGCGTCCATAAGCTTTTGTCTATACATAACATGAGATCGAAACTGAAGTACCTCATGATAGTCAAATTTTAATTTACATAGCCGGCTGTGATCGTCTCAATGCTACGTGTGTTTGTCTTGCACAAACACACACATATTTTATATATATATATATATATATATATATATATATAATTTTAATTTACATAGCCGGCTGTGATCGTCTCAATGCTACGTGTGTTTGTCTTGCACAAACACACACATATTATATATATATATATATATATATATATATATATATATATATATATATATATATAAGAGCACTACTAGAAAAGTAGATTATAGTTTTTTAAGAAACCCTAATATAATGTTTTTAATTAAGTTTGTTGAAATCTTTAAAATTGTAAGAACTTCACAATTTTAAAAAATTTATCTAAAAATATTTTAAGACTAAGATTATTCAAAAAGCATAATCTAAAAGTGTAACTTTAAATTTTTAAAATTTTAAAACCACACTACAAGAAAAAAAAATAGTAGTCTAATAGTATTTTAAAATTACAATTAATCAGAAAACGTAGTTTTTCTTTTCTTTTTCTTTCTTTAAATTCGACAATCTTTACTCTCTTTCTATTTCGACTTTAAAATTCTTCTTAAGATTCTTTTCTTTCCTTTTATTTTTCTTTTTCTTTCCAAATTTCTTATTTTTTTACTCATTATGATTTTGACTAAGAAGGATTTTTAAAACCCATCTAAAAAATTGCTTACTTGGCTCACGTCTTAGTATTTTCTTGAGATCCGTCAAACTTTTCTCAATCTGCAAAGATATTTCCCTTATTTTGCTCTTCATTTTCTCTTAATTTTTAATTCTTCAAAACAACTCTCAAATCAATTTAATTTCTTAAAATTTAACTTTTCAAACACTAGTTTATCTATAATGGATAACAATTGCAACTTAGTCTTTCAAAATTTCAGATCCAAGAGGTTTTTTCTGTCCCCAAACATATTACTTAAAATTTAACTTTAAGTTGGGATATAACTAATGTAATGTGATCCAATAGGAAAGCATGGTAGTTCAAAATTTGTTCATAGATTTTTTTTTTGGGTCCAAATATTATAGATTTGTAAAAATTTTGTGATCTTCTTTCCCATTTGCCATGGCTTGCCAATGGGAGATTTTTTTTTTTTTCCAAATCCAACTCTCTTTCATTTTTTAATCAAATATTTTAATCGTTACTTTTATATATGAATAAAATTCATAATTTATGAATAGTTTTTTATCTTATATTTTCTTATAGTAGATTGATGTTGAAAAAAAAATGATCTCATATTTTAATTAGTATCCAATTATTTTGAGTGAAAAAAAAAAAAGAAAAAGAGTAAATGGTTTCTTTTAATTTTTAATTTGTACGAAGATTCAAAGTGATTCATGAAGCTAAAAAATGGTTTTATCTGTATTCGTTCTTCCTTTTTTTTATTTATTTTTTGGTTGAGTGCGGAGTTGGGATTGTGAGAAGAAAAATGGGAAGGGTTATAAATTTTCAAGTATATAATATTTTTGTATTATTATCTAATGCATATATAATACTAGAATCTAGGAAAGGATTAGAGAAAACCTAGCAGTGGTGGACATAACGGAAAGGTTCATCCACCTGCTAGAAACACATTCTTTACTCTTTCTAATGCTTGCTTTTATTGCATTTATGTACTTTTAAGTTCTTTCACTACCAAGGTTTCTGTAACTTAAGAAGGGATCTTCTCACAAATTTATTCCCAGGATGAATTTTTTTTCTTATTTATGCAACTTTGTAGTGTTAAGCTTACTTCTTTCTCTAGTTTGGTTGCATTTGTTTTATTGTGTCAGGATTATATAACAATAGTGTTTGACAATTCCAGTGTTAATGTTGTAAACACTCATATTGTCTCGAATCATTAAAATTATTAAGCTAATTGAGTCATTTTAAATCTGAACATAAATAATTTTTTTGTGAGTAAGTTTTTCATAATTCAATCTTGAGACTTGCTTCAAGATTCACAAAAAAATTATTCAAATAGATTTTCGATTTGAATTTACTTTTGATTCGGATTTTAATTTGATTTTTGGATAAAAGGTTGCAATTTCAGGTTTAAGATTAGATCTTCACTTAGGTTTGATAATTAAAAAAATGTATCCAATTTCTATTTTCAATTTATATTATACTTTAAAAAAAAAGGAAAAATGAAAATCCAAAAAAATAAGAAAAAAAACAAAAAAAGGGAAAAAATTAAAGATCTTGAAATTTAATCTAACCAAACATACTTTTTAGAAAGAAATTGCAATAATTAAAACCATAATCAAAATATTTTCAAAAGAATTAAAAGGTGTATATGCTTTTGAAAATTCTTAACAAGCCAACACTGAGATTATTGGATTAATTATAAAAAAAATCTAAGGGAAATTGCAACTAAAATGAGGAGATTTTAGGTAAAAAAAAATTCAATTAAAAGGGAGGAGAAACCAAAGAGAAAGGGGGCTTCATCATCCTCACACCATTCCAGCCTGGTTTCCTTTCTGGTTTATGCTCACCCTACTTCTCCAGCACCTAACCTGCATCCTTAAACGATCTCAACATCAAGCCACCTACCTTGTATCCTTACTGCGTCCCTTACTCAGTGTGTATTCATGTGTAATGTCAGTTTACTTCTTATCTTATCATTATTACTATTTCTCATATTCGATTATACTTATATTATTCTCCACAAAAATCCGACAGCATAACCCCTTATATATATCCCTATCCTCCTGCAAATTTTCAAAACAAATACAAATATCCATAATCCAGTTGATTTTATTTTATATCTCATCCACAGGAAACTCAAGAATTTCTCAAACATCAACATTTAATTTCATTATATCACATAATGTCAAAACGACTCACTTTTCCCCATTTACATACATGTAAGACTAGATTACATCCCAACGTTAACTTATTTACATGTGTCTGTAATATATAAAGTGTTCAGTTACAAAACAAATTATATCTTAAGCATGTAAGAGAAATAGTCTGGAGAGAAACACGTCCACCAGTCTACGTCACGTACGCAGCAAGCACTGGCGTTCACCATAAATAATCTGGGAAGAGGAAGAAAGGGGGTGAGTTTCAACTAGCTCAGTAAAGAGTGCATCAATATTAGCAACATTAATCAAAGCATATAATAGAATAATGACACAATTTCACATTTCAGAAAACATGATTAAAATTACATGATTACTCAAATCATCAGCTCATCATTACAACAAATCATAGTTCATAATAATTATAGAGACTAGGTATTACTATCTCTGTCATGAGAACAATCATCACATCATCCTCAAACGAGGGCATCCTCCGAAGAGGGAATAAACTACTTATAACCATGGCAAGGCCGTAGATTGGATCATGGTCATACAGTATTGGCTCAACGCTGCCAAAGCGGAGCCATCTCAACGCTACCAAAGCAAAGTCATCTCAACACTACCAGAGCAGAGTCATATGTCAATATGCAATCATCATGACAGATATATAGAAGTATGCACGTTGTGGTCAGGGATGGGCCTCACACGATCGACCCTTAGGTTTCCTTGAATCGCATGCTTTGAGCCCTTAGTCTCAAAATACGTCATTATTATGCTGAAAATAGTTTGTATTCAATGTAAAGCTCATAAAAGTTTTCTTCGTAAATCTCATACACATATAAATAATATATTTGTTCGCAAAACTTTAAAATCACGAAACCGAGCTCAATACGACAAAACATGCACTCAAGTAAGAAAACTCAGCTATGCATTTTTTCTCGGAAACTATGCTCACGTTATAAAACATTTTCATACTATCATTGTTTTTTTGTAGATAAAGAATGCTCGCATTTAAAACCGGATGCATCCCTTACCTCTTACACCTTTGGTAACGCACTATCGTCGAGTCTTGAGTTTACCTCGATTTACGTGTTAAATTCTTGAGCTGCCCAAAATAATATCAATTTATTATATATAGACCAATTTCACTTTAACATATTCAAATATGCATTTACTTTCTTAAAGTTTGACCAATCTTGACTTTTCGATCAACTTTTCTTATTTTCTCGGTTTTACCGATTTAAGTACCGATTTAAGCTATTCTTGCCAAATTTATTATTCTAACCTCATATCCACAATCTTAATAGTCCAAATATTCATTCACATACACTATTTATACTTGTCATCAAACCCATTTTTCCAAATTTCATACTTTTCAATTTTTTGTTAAACTAAGCTATAAACCAGACTTTTTCGGTATAATCTTAACAATTAACAACCTTGAATCAAACCACATTTCACCAAAACCTTAAGACTTCTATGCTGGCCAAAACTATACTTGTCTATAACAATCATTTCTTTCAATTTCACTTAACTAAAAATCCTTAAAAATCATCAAACATGAACATATCTCATCATCTTCATCATTCATCAAGTTTTTCTCATCTTTGACCAATGTTGACCACCTCTTTGATCCTCCAAATTGCTCCTTAGCTCATCATGTATATAGCTTATATTCACTCAAAAACACAAGAAAAAACAACTAGATTCATCCAAAATTTCAACTTTCTCTTACCCGTGAACATGACAGTTTTGTACCCTGTTTTTCTTCCTCAGATTTCACCTAGTAATAAACTCCTTTTGAGTTGAATTTTTTTATATTTTATATAGGGATGAAGGGGAAAGATTTCATCCTTCTTGGCCGGAGTCTAAAAATAATCGGAAGGAGGTCGAAAAAATTCAAGAATGGAGAGTGTACAGTGACGCCTGCAAAAACTTTCAGAGGGAGGTGAGGGCGTGTGGGGAATGGTTTCGGGATGTTTTTAGCTTCTTCAGAAAGCTCAATGATTCCTCTTTATACAAAAAAAATTGGGAGTCAAACGGGGTTCGGATGGTCAACTAATTTAAATTTTTTTATTGACTGGTCAGATTACTAGAACAAGAAAGTTTGTTGTTCTATTTTGTAAAATTCTCAAAAATTAATTCTAATCCAATTTCTTCCAAAATTCCACTTCTCAAGTGATCTAATATATCTCTAGTATATCTCATAAAAATTTGGGGGTCACTTGTTCAAGAAAGTTTCCTCGATTGAGCTCATTTTATGTGATTCGATCAATACCGAGCAAAATAGCTTAAACTTTTCGGTTAACTTTAAAGTTATTTCTATCCCCGGAACCTCCATATTTCCTCTTGATTTTAATTTACCAAGTCACTTTCATTTTATACTAATTTGATATGGCCTCAGAATAATTTTCGTGAATTTTTAGAATTTATTCTGAATTTATTCTTCTTATTAGGCTTATTTGCTCGGTGTAGAGGAAATCCAAGTTTCACTAACTTTTTCACTTCTAACACCTTAGTTTTACTTCTCAATCATCAATTCATGTTTTAAATCATACTTTTGAAGAATTATTAAACTTAGGTTCTTACCTCGAAGTGCGTGCCTCGAGCTTCATGCCACTATCTCGAGCTTCTCGAGCATTATGGGCTCTACATGAACATTGACACGAGTCTTAGACTTCTCAGCTTAAGTTAAAATGATTAGTAGTATGAAAATATTTGGATTTCACACTTACTGCTCACCCTACTTCATCTTGCCTCCTCAATCATAAACGGACCTCCCTACTCTTTATTATCCTTTGTTGCGTCTTAACTATCCAGCAAACTGTCATCTTGCCTGAACCGTACCCAACTACATCATCCTCCTAAACCGTCCAAGCTCCAACAAAACCAGTCTGTGCACCTTTCCTTACAATGCCAAACTAAACTGCACCAACAGTCTCGAACCTTTCTTATTTAACCCAAGCTGCACGAACCAAGGATATTTAGAGGTAGCAGCAGTTGTCGTTACTGCTACTCCTCGAATAGCGGGTGTGAAAAAAATTCATACCCGTAATAGTCGCAATTGATCCGTTATTGTCGCTATTGATCGTTATTTCCGCTATCGAGGGTCGTTATTATCACTCTCGACTGCTATTACCAGTATCGTCTGCTAAAAAAGTTGTACGAAATTAAAAAAATTAACGATCGCGATGACAGTAATGACCGCAATAATCTCCATTATATCCGAAATTGCGATAAACGTAACGCAACCGAAATTGTGACCACGACCGCAATTTAAATCCCTGGCTCAAACCTAACTGCAATTCACTGCCACCTTTCCCTGCGTCTTCACTCCCTCATCACCCTCGTCACTTTCCTCCTGCATGCACCATCGTCGGTCCTCTTCTCTAAGTTGATGCATTCTGCACCATACCTCTTTCGCCTCATTGCAACATTCCCTATTCATCGCATTGCATTCCCCAAAGTTGTAACAACCCGTGACCTATAAAAATTCGAGGAAATGTTTTTTTTTTTAACTTCAGCTTGCAACTTAACCCTTTATTCACTTAGGCTGTATTCTTATTCAGTGTCAATCCTTAAAATTATTTCATTCCATTTATCCTTATAAAGTTTACATCACGACACATTACTTTCAATAGATGTCTGTGCATACAAATGGTCTGGTAAAGAGATAAAAATGTATACCTCACGCATGTATAAAAGGTAGTTTGGGGAAGCTCATATCCACCAAACTACGTTGTCTACGCAACAATTATCAACTATAATTCACTGCAAACAATCTGAGAGGTGAAGGGGTGAGCTTTCGGGAAAAAGCTCAGTAAGAAAATATATTTAAAGTAGTTCTGATATGTAAAAGCATGCAAGAATCATTCATGAAACAAACTTTGCTTCAGAAAAACTGATCATAAGTTTCTTTTAGAAACTAATATTTAGAAAATATGTAAAACTTTCATTACGTGCATAGTCATCATAGGAAAATATGAAACATGGGTTCTTTAAATCAAATAGCATGCTTAAACCGTTTTATAAAATCTTCATCGTTCATGAATAATTTTCTAAAATCATCGTCATTCATAAACGTTTCATAAAACATAAATCATTCTTAAACATTTTGTCGTAAATCATGATTATTTGTAAACATTTCATCATAATCTCATATAAACATAATCATTCATCATCATCATCATCATCATCATCATCATCATCATCATCATCATGGAGACTAGGCTATAACTAAGTCATGTGATACGTGTAATTCTCCGTAGAAAGTCATCATACCTATGGTCATGGTAAGGGGGCTGTAGACTGGATCAGGGTTGTACAGTAATCATAATCATAAACATGGGTAGTTTCTTCTTATTTCTTATCATATACTAGTACAGAGCTAGGGCATGGGCACCAAAGGCACTCTTCGTGCGGGAAACATTCATGCGTGCTGCGTGGGCACGAGATACTATTAAAACATCATAATCATAAATCACAAGTAGCGAGACATCTACCACACAGGTAGAGTCAAATGCTACAGGGGCCCTACGTATCGGCACTCAAGTGATGGAGTCGAAACACCACAAGAAGTAGCCATGCATGAAGCCTACAGTTTCAAAAATTATTTTCCCTTTTATTAAATACTTTTAAAAATGTCAAAAGTTTCTTCCAAAGCATAAATATGGAAAAAAACCATCATAAAACTTTCATGCATTTTCATGCTTCAAGAAATTCATTTCATAAACATAAACGTACTTGGTGAACATTTCATAAAACGAAATCATGTTTCGTAAATCATTTCATACGTATGAAAATAATCATAAATCATTTTAAAATATTATATTACTTCATAAAAATCTTTTTATCAATGCAATGAGTGTTCATATCGGAACTAAATTAAATTATACCACTTACCTCGATTTAACGAAAATTTTAAGTTCGAGTAGTGACGCCTCCAAGTATCTCTCTTAAATCTTTCTACGATTCTCCTACACCGAAATTTATATTCTTAGTATCCTATTTATTCGAATTACCTATGATGCGTCAAAATCGTAACCTTGCTTACCTAGGGAAAATACACTTGAAATCATAAAATACGTACTGTTATCTCTAAAACTTGCATAAATTCCTTACATCGGTGTCTGTCTGTAATCCTTGATTGCTTCGACTTAGCGAGTCGGCGAGCTCGGCCCTTCCGACTTATTTCATCGAAAATTTTGAATAAATATTTTCGATCACCTTTCCCTCGAGTTCTCTCTCTCTCTCTCTCTATATATCAAAAATAACCTCTTTTTTCTTCTTTTCTTTTTTTTTACTGTTAATTTTTTTTTAAATTATATTTCCTTTCTCGCCACTTTTCTTTTCTCCTTCATTTCTTCATGCCTGTTACTGTTCACCATCTTCTTCTCTTCATTTTCATTTACTAGCTACTGTTCTCCATTCCTCCAGGGTTCGGCACTGTGCTGCGCACTCCTCCGCCTCTTCAGAGTTTTTCGTTTCACCCCCTACCACCGTCCACGGCTTTTCACCAACTTATTCCTCTTCCTGCCTTCGTTGTTCTGCATCTTTTCATCCTTGTCTCGGTTTCCAGCGCTGCATCCTCGTCGGTTATTCGATCCTGCTCACGGCCAACTCCTCCAGCTTTCACTTTTCTTCCCTCATGACTTCTCTTGCATCCTACGGTTCCAGCACATCCTCCTGGTTCACTACTCCTATTTCGGTTTCTAGCTTCTATTTTGCCTCTGTTTTCTGCACTGTCTCTACTGTTTTCAGTTTCCCGGTGGCTTATTCACGGTAGGAGGCTTTTCCCCCTGCAGCCAAGCTCTTGGATTGCAGGTGTTGTACACCTATACCCCGGTTTATCCACTGCTTCTGTTTCACAGCTCCCAAGTCCGACTTCCTCGTCCCTGCTTGGTGACAGTTTCCAGGGGTGGAACCTCCTCTGTTCCAGTTCACTTAACCCCTCTGGCTCTCGGTTTCTCATCACTGCTTCAGCTTCCTCTCTTTTGTTTTCACCACTCTTCTTTATCGGTTTCCATCATAAATCATCAAGTCTTCCTCCCCCAATATGCAGCAGTCAGTTGTTTCCTATTTTCTTTCTCCCTTTTTCCAGCAGCCTCCCAACAATCTTCAGCCATATCCCACGCCTCCTTTTGTGTTTTCCTCATACCTTTAACTGCTCCACTTTGTTTTCTTCCATCACCTCGCTCATGCTCGTTTCCTACACTTCCTCTGGTTTCCAGTATTTCTTCACGGAAGGAGGCCCTTTCCCTGCAGCCTCACCACCTCTATTTTGCTTGTGTTTCCAGTCGACATTGCTTTACCGCAGTCACCAAGTGCCTCAAGCTGCTGCTTTGCTCGAGCCCTCTGTTTTCATGCCTCACTGTTTTCCTTCTTCCTCTACTTCATTTCTATTTCCATTTCCCGTCAAGAGGCGTCCCTTCACGTGGCATCCAACTGCTGCAACTCAGTAGCATATTTCACATTCTCACCTAGCTGCTGCAAACAGCAGTATGGTGTGTGTGGTCTCGGGTCTACTCCAACTTCAGACTTTTCTTGTTTCCATCTCTGTTGTAGCTTCATGTTTCCTCCATTCCTCAACTGCTACTGTCGACTCCTTCTTGTCTTCATCTGTCCTGTCCGTCATCACCAACCACCAGCCCATTCTCCATTTCTGTTTCCTTCTCACCGAGTTCTTTGAAGAACAAGAATCAGCTCAATCTTTTCCTCTCTTCTACTCACCTACCTTCTCCTTCTTTACTATTTTATTTTCTCTTCTTTCATTCACCATTCATTTCATATATTATTATTATTATTATTATTATTATTATTATTATTATTATTTCTTTTATTATCCTTTCCCGAGGCTATCATTCCATCACTTCCCCTTTTCATTCTTTCATTTCATTTCATCATTTTTTTTATTTACTTTTTTTTTTTGGCACCATTACCTCACCAGTTGCTGCTGTTCTTTTCCAACAGCAGTTGGTGAGGGCTTGGGACTCGGGATTGGCTTCCAAAGGAAGCCCCCGTACCCCCCCCCCCCCCCCCCCCCCCCTTTTTCATTTCAGTTCACCGAGCCCATTCTTCATTTCATTTCTCTTCTTTCCCAATTCTATTTTATGTTTCCTTGCTGTTTAATCACCACCATCCCGTGCTATCTCATCTGTCGGAACATCATCTATACTATTAAAGAAAGATCAATCTAGGCATGATACACTCGTGTTGGTCTCCTTGAAATTAATTTTGTGCTCTTTAATTTATCTAAGTGGATTTTAAAAATATTACAACTATATAATTTAATTAATAGAATACAACTTTCATGCTCTATTTGCTATCATGCATGGCTTAATATCCATTATTTCCTCAAATAAATATTTACCTATTTGAATTTATAGGCTCCTCTTATCATACTATAACTGAATTCATCATCCACTAAGAACGCATGTTAAATCCCAATAGTTTAATTGTTATTCATTGATTAAACCGAGTACATGAAAATTTACGGTGTTTACATTCTTCCCACCTTGAAAAATTTGGTCCCCAAATTTCGGAGTACCTTAGTCCTTAACCAGGTGCGGGTACTTTTCTCACATCAAGCTCTCCAATTCCCTCGTGACCTCTTCCAAAGTGTGGTACTGACACAAAACTTTGACCAGAGGAATCATCTTAGACTGCAATATCTTTTCTTTCCTATCCAGTATCCGAACCGATTTTCCTTATACGTCATATTCTCTTTCAACTCCAGTGGTTCATACTATACCACATGCATCGGATCTGGATGATATTTGCGTAGCATCGAAACGTGGAAGACATTATGGATACTTGATAATTTCGACGGTAACGCCAATCTATAAGTTTTGTCTCCCACTCGGTCTAAGATCTCAAAAGGTCCATTATAGCGGGGACTCGATTTTCCTTTCTTTCCAAATCTCATTATACCTTTGGAAGGAGAGACTTTCAGAAACACTGAATCTCCAACTGAAAATTTCAAAGGTCTACGTCTTTGGTCAGTAAAACTCTTTTGCTTGTTCTGGGTTGTTCTCAACCTTTCACAAATTAATTGAATATCTTTATAAACTTGCTTAACCAAATTGGGCACAATTATCTTCCGTTTACTCACTTCTCCCATCCAATCGGTGAATGACATTTAGTCATACTCTATGTTATATCTCTATAAATGAGCCTCGGAAGACATCAATTCCTTCAACTATAGATTATTTGGTACACAATTCTATTTTTTAAATCTCAATAAATTATCAGTACCAATACTCAAGCTAGTTGCAGCACCCATCTGGGTCTGACCCGCCACATCAATTTAGTACTTATCAATACGCTGAGCCCGCTCGATTCGATCAATTAAGTCCAGGTTTTAGCTCTCAAGCGCGCTACCACGAAATAATTGTCAGTATCAGAAAGGAACCACATCCAGTTGAAGTTCACTAAATATTTCAATAACTCATATCCTTGACCAATATACATAACACCTATAACACCGTCTTGAGGATAATTCCACTCGAGGCACTAACTCTAGTCATTTCCTTTCTCTTGTATTAGATGGTCTTTGTGAAATTTAATTTTTAAACCTTCATAATCAGTAGAATTAGACAATTCTTCACTGCACAAGTAATGGTATCCTGACTTCAAACACGAATATTACAATTGTCAATTCTAGTTTATGGGTTAAGGATCAAGGTACTTCTAGACGCTATCAAGTCTCTCAAGCGGGGAGGTATTTTGAAATACCTTTGTTAGCCATCAGACTTGACCACATAAACTGGTTATGGATATAAGGATTCAAAGTTCAGTCCCAATAGAAAGTAGGATACCATAATTTATCGCAATTTCACATTTATCCTTTATCCACAATTCATATTCATTTCACATCACTAGATCCGAATCGTTTCCCAAATCGAAAATTTTCTTACCTTGTATATGTCTCTCATTCCAATTGCAATCCGATATCCAAAATTTATTACACTTTTAAACTTGTCTCATTCCGTAATGAGTTATAACGAAATCATTTTCTTACTCAAATTGAGTCTCGCATTCGAAACGTAAACATATACAAATTTCAATTCTTTAGATTCAAAACGTATTTGATGTTCCAAAGTCTCTTTATATTCTTACAATTTTCTGAATCCTCTTAACAGTTTGGGTCTTTCCCGCTGGTCTATAACCTCTGCTTTGGGGATTCCAATTGACACCCATTCTTAATACAACGTGACCCAGAAGACTTTGAATCTCCTTAAAAATTAACGCCAGTACACTCCAAAGTGGATCACCTGGTCTGATAACCCCCTTTTCATGCAATCATTGTATTTGCTTCTTCAGCATTTCTAATTCAATCAAAGTCACTAAGTACAATAGTCTGAATAATTAATTCGATGTCAGGTGCTAAATCAATTTCAGGACTTCACCTTTCAAATTAGTGGTAACTCTGATAGATCATTCGAATACGTGTCAAAAATCTCTTTGTCTACTAGGGTATCTTTTTACTCCGAACACGTCTTAACTTTAACAATCCTGTAAGCAGTGTGACCTTCACTTATACTTTTAGTTCTGTAATTCATCTTTTCAGTTACAGTGATTTTATTCTATCATTCTCACTGCTTCTTTAGTACATCTCTTTTCTGACACTCTCTTTACCTTTTTATTTGCTTAATAACCTCGAAATATACACTTCATATTATCACAGTTGCACCTTGCACACTGCTTCTTTAATATAACCTCCAATTGGGCTAATTAAGCTCGATTGTGGATCTTAGTACCTCCTATGAGTTTCCTGGATTTCCTTTGTTTCACTTCTCTACTTATCTAGATTATACTCAGAGGCATTCTGATCAAAATTATACTCGCGTAATTGCGCCTTGCGTATTGCCTCCTCGTACATAGAGATATTCTATGGTACCAGTCTGAATCTGATAGCTGGTCTCCATCCGTTAGTGAACTTACAGACATTTCTTAACTTCATTGCTCATAACGTTGGGTCATACCTTTCCAGGGATATAAATCATAATTAATACTCATTGACAGATCGATTTCCTTGTGCTAGACCCATAAATTTCATTCGTAGTTTCCTTAATCTCATTCATTCAGTTCTCTATAACTATTGGTCCTTTATTCCATTTAACAATGGCGGTCTGAACTTCTGAAACTGCCTTATCTCGTGTAGCTCCTACTCCTAACCCAAGTCTATTCCTCTGTCTACCCCATCACCTAACATAGCCTGTGTCCCAATTTTTTTCATAGTATGTTTAATACTCCGTTCAATCTTAGCAAAGTGTATCTTAGTACCATCTGTCCTTTCCACAGGACCTGATGGAGCACACTCAACATTAGTTTCAATCTCAGTATCATTTATGAGTCTCATATGACAACTCTGCATGATTTTAAAGCCTACCTCTGCGGCCTCTAGCCCGTGATCTAATTCCTCACGTAAAACAAACATTAAGTCCTAACTTCGTTAGGTATACTTAGTCTACAACCAGACAAGTACAGACATTTGGGATGTAATCTTACCCTTATTATTGACATTAACAGTACTAGACAGCCTTTGCTCTGATACCACCTTAAACTGTAACGACCCGTGACCTATAAAAATTTGAGAAATTTTTTTTTTTGAAACTTCGGCTTGCAACTTAACCCTTTATTCACTTAGGCTGTATTCATGTTCAATGTCAATCCTTAAAATTATTTCATTTCATTTATCCTTATACAGATTACATCCCGACACATTACTTTCAATAGATGTTTGTGCATACAAATGGTCTGGTAAAGAGATAAAAATGTATACCTCACGCATGTACAAAAGGTAGTCTGGGAAAGCTTGTATCCGCCAGCCTACATTGTCTACGCAGTAATTGTCAACTATAATTCACTGTAAACAATCTAAGAGGTGAAGAGGTGAGCTTTCGAGAAAAAGATCAGTAAGAAAATACATTTAAAGTAGTTCTGATATATAAAAGCATGCAAAAATTATTCATGAAACGAACTTTGCTTCAGAAAAACTGATCATAAGTTTCTTTTAGAAATTAATATTTAGAAGATATGTAAAACTTTCGTTACGTGCATAGTCATCATAGAAAAATATGAAGCATGGGTTCTTTAAATCAAATAGCATGCTTAAACCGTTTCATAAAATCTTCATCGTTCATGAATAATTTCCTAAAATCATCGTCATTCATAAGCGTTTCATAAAACATAAATCATTTTTAAACATTTCGTCATAAATCATGATTATTTGTAAACATTTCATCATAATCTCATAAACATAGTCATTCATCATCATCATCGTCATCATCATCATCATCATCATGGAGACTAGGCTATAACTATGTCATGCAATACGTGTCATTCTCCGTAGAAAGTCATCATACATATGGCCATGGTAAGGGGGCTATAGACTAGATCAAGGTCGTACAACAATCATAATCATAAACATGGGTAGTTTCTTCTTATTTCTTATTATATACTAGCACATAGCTAGGGCACGAGCACCAAAGGCACTATCCGTGCGGAAAACATTCATACGGGCTGCACGGGCACGAGATACTACCAAAACATCATCATCATAAAATCACAAGTAGCGAGACATCTACCACACAAGTAGAGTCAAATGCTACAGGGGCCCTACGTACTGGCATTCAAGTGGTGGAGCCGGAACACCACAAGAAGTAGTCATGTATGAAGCCTATAGTCTCAAAAATTCTTTTCCCTTTTCTTAAATACTTTTGAAAATGTCAAAAATTTCTTCCAAAGCATAAATATGGAATTACAAACCATCATAAAACTTTCATGCATTTTCATGCTTCAAGAAATTCATTTTATAAACATAAACGTACTTAGTGAACATTTCATAAAACGAAATCATGTTTCGTAAATCGTTGCTTACGTATGAAAACAATCATAAATCATTTTAAAATATAATATTACTTCAGAAAAATCTTTTTATCAATGCAATGAGTGTTCAGATCAGAACTAAATTAAATTATACCCCTCACCTCGATTTAACGAAAATTCCAAGTTCGAGTAGTGACGCCTCCAAGTATCTCTCTTAAATCCTTCTATGATTCTCCTACACCGAAATTTATATTCTTAGTATCCTATTTATTCGAATTACCTATGATGCGTCAAAATCGTAACCTTGCTTACTTAGGAAAAATACACTTAAAATCATAAAATACATACTGTTATCTCTAAAACTTGCATAAATTCATTACCTCGATGTCTGTCCGTAATCCTTGATTGCTTCAACTTAGCGAGTCAGCGAGCTCGATCCTTCTTACTTATTTTCACCGAAAATTTTGAATAAATATTTTCAATCACCTTTCCCTCGAATTTTCTCGATTTCCTCGATGCCTCTTATTCTATTTTCTATGTGGTTCTATATATATATATATATATATATATATATATATATATATATATATATATCCAAAAATATCCTCCTTTTTCTAGCTTTTTTTTTTACTGTTAATCTTTTTTTTTTAATTATATTTCCTTTCCCGCCACTTTTCTTTTCTCCTTCATTTCTTCATTCTAGTTACTGTTCACCATCTTCTTCTCTTCATTCTCATTTACTAGCTATTGTTCTCCATTCCTCTAGGGTTCGACACGGTGTTGCGCTCTCCTCCGCCTCTCCAGAGTTTTTCGTTTCGCCCCTTCCACCGTGCACGGCTTGTCACCACCTTATTCCTCTTCCTGCCTTCGTTGTTCTGCACCTTTTCATCCTTGTCTCGGTTTCCAGCGCTACACCCTCGTCGGTTATTCGCTCCTGCTCACAGCCAACTCCTCCAGCTTCCACTTTTCTTCCCTCATGACTTCTCTTGCATCCCACGGTTCCAGCACATCCTCCTGGTTCACTCCTCCTGTTTCGGTTTCTAGCTTCTGTTTTGCCTCTATTTTCTGCACTGTCTCTACTGTTTTTAGTTTCCCGGTGACTTATTCACGGTAGGAGGCTTTTCCCCCTACAGCCAAGCTCTCGGTTTGTAGGTGTTGTACACCTATACCCCGATTTATATACTGCTTCCGTTTCACAGCTCCCACGTTCGGCTTCCTCGTCCCTTCTTGGTGGCAGTTTCCAGGGGTGGAACCTCCTCTGTTTCAGTTCACTTAACCCCCCTGGCTCTCAGTTTCTCATCACTGCTTCAGCTTCCTCTCTTTTGTTTTCACCACTCTTCTTTATCGGTTTCCATCATAAATCATCAAGTCTTCCTTTCAGCTTCATTTCTGTAGCCACTCAATCTGTTAGATTTTGTAGTATTGTGAACTTTATTCTCATTATTCTAAAATGAATACAAGCAACTCTATATATAGAGTTTGAGCTCCTGTAGTTAGTTCTAGAAGAAACTAACTCTAACTAATTCAAAACTAACTCTTAACAGCAATAACAACTTATAACAAAGAAAAATTCTTTTTTTTTTTCAATTGTTCAAATTCTGTTGCTGAGTAATCTTAGGCTGATCCTCTGTTAGCCCCCCGCAAGCGGGAGTAAAGATATCTTGAACACCAAGTCGTGGCAAGAAAGAACGAAAAGCAGAAGAAGTATGAGGCTTGGTAAATAGGTCAGCTAATTGGGAAGCAGAAGAGACATGCAATAAACGAATTACTCCAGCTTGAATTTTTTGGCGAATAAGATGATAATCAATCTCGATGTGTTTCGTTCGTTCATGAAACACTGGATTTTCAGCTATGGCAATGGCAGATTTATTATCACAAAAAAGGAGAGCAGGACCATGATGAACAACTTGGAGATCTGGAAGAAGGTATAACAGCCATTGTAATTCACAAGTAAGAGCAGCAATGGCTCTGTACTCTGCTTCTGCTGAGGAACGAGATACAGTAGCCTGCTTTTTAGACTTCCATGAAATTAAGGAATCTCCTAAAAACACACAAAAACCTGTAATAGAACGTCTGGTGTCGACACAAGAAGCCCAGTCAGAATCACTGAAGGCCTTGAGCTTCAAATCTGAGTTAGCAGGAAAGAATAAGCCCTGTCCAGGACTTCCTTTGAGATATCGAAGGATTCTGTTGGCTGCTGTAAGATGAAGATCAGTAGGATGATCAAGAAACTGTGTCAGCTGTTGTACTGCAAAGGATATATCAGGTCGTGTAGTGGTAAGATAAAGAAGTCGACCTATAAGTCTTCTGTATTGCAACGGATCAGAAAGTGGTACACCAGATTCTTTGGAAAGCTTCTGTGAGGGAACCATGGGTGTAGCAGCAGGCTTGCAACCCAAAAAACCAGTATCCTGAAGGATCTCTAGTGCATATTTCCTCTGACAGAGATTGATACCTTGTGTGGAACGAGCCACTTCAAGACCAAGGAAATACTTCAAAGTGCCAAGATCCTTGATCTTGAAGGCAGTATCAAGATAAGTCTTCATGTCGTCAATCAAGGCAATATCATTGCTTGCTAGTATAACATCATCAACATAGACTAGCAGGGCTATAAAGGATGAACCAACAATCTTGATGAACAAAGAGTGATCTGAAGAGGTCTGAGTAAAACCTTGTGCAAGTAAAGAGGCACTAAGTTTACAATACCACTGTCTGCCAGCTTGCTTCAAGCCATAAAGAGACTTCAAAAGTCTACACACTTGCCCAGGTTTACTAGTAACATATCCGGGAGGTAGAATCATAAAAACTTCTTCATTTAAATCACCATGTAGGAAGGCATTATTAATGTCTAGCTGCTGTAAATGCCAATGTTTTGCTGCTGCTACAGCCAAGAGAGTTCGAACAGTACTCATTTTGGCCACTGGAGAAAAAGTGTCTGTGAAATCGACTCCTGCCTGTTGAGTATAGCCCTTGGCAACCAAGCGAGCCTTGAATCGTTCAACCTCTCCATTGGCTTTATACTTAACCTTGTAAACCCACTTGCAACCAATTGCTTGCTTAGAGGGTGGCAAATCAGTAACCTCCCAAGTCTGATTTGCTTGCAATGCTGCAAGTTCCACATCCATAGCCTTTTGCCAACACTCATGCTGAATTGCTTCTTCATAAGATTGTGGTTCTGTGATAGTGGTAATACCTATAGAAAAAGCTTTGTGCAAGGAAGAGCAATGATCATAGGTTAAAACAGAATGTAAAGCATGAGGAGTGTATGGTTTTGGCATCTTAGAATTTAAGAGTGTTAGATTTTCGGTCTTAGCTAAACTGCAATGATAGTCTTTTAGATATGCAGGACAAGACCTATGCCGAGTAGACCTTCTTAGGGAGCGTTGTGCTTCTATATTTGGAAAAGAAACATGTGATTCAGAATTTGAATGAGTATTAGAAACAGAATCAGGAATATCAGGACTAGAAACATTAGGTATATCAAAAACAATATCATTAGTAGAAAATGAGGATGAAATAGAATCAAAATTAGACATATTGAATTGTGGTAATGGAAATGTATCTGTTTGCTGAGAATGATTAGAGGAATCAAGATAAGAGAAGGGAAAAATGTGCTCATAGAACACCACATCACGAGAGATAAAGATTTTACTGTCTTCTAAGGAATACAACTTATAACCTTTAGTGCCTATAGGAAAACCAAGAAAAATACACTTAATAGCCCTAGGATCCAGTTTTGATCTTGATTTTGCTAATGTTGATGCAAAGCATAAGCACCCAAAGACCTTAAGATGGGAAAATGTAGGTGGTTTATTGCAGAGCTTTTCAAAAGGAGTTTTGTTGGCTAAAACTGGTGATGGCAGTCTATTTATAAGGTGTATGGCATGTGCTATACAATCTGTCCAAAAATTTTCAGTTAAATGTGCTTGGAATCGTAAAGCTCGCGCAACATTTAAAATGTGTTGATGTTTACGTTCGACAATGCTATTCTGCTGGGGTGTTTGGACACATGAAGTTTGGTGAAGAATGCCTTTTTCAAGATAGAATGAGGGAGAGTTGAACTCTTGTGCATTGTCAGAACGGATTATTTTGATTTTGGCACCAAACTGTGTTTCAATAAAAGAACAAAAATGTTGCAACAAATCTCGGGTCTCAGACTTAGATTTCATGAAAAAAACCCATGTATACCTGCTAAAATCATCAACAATAGTTAAGAAATATTTGTGACCATATAATGAAGTAATATGATATGGTCCCCAAATATCTACATATACAAGATCAAAACACTTACTGGAAACAGAACTACTTATAGGAAATGGATTTCTTTTATGTTTAGCAAGATGACAGATGTCACAAGGACGTTGATTTACAACAGAAATTGAAGAATCTAAATCATGAAGAATTTTTATTCTAGGAATAGATGCATGTCCTAGGCGATAGTGCCAAGTATCCATACTTTTAATTTGAGTAACAGAACAGTAAGACTCATTAAGAAAAGAAGAATCAAGAGAACATGATTGTATTAATTCATATAGACCTTGCTTCAGCTTAGCTAACCCAATCGTCTTCAAATTCTTGATATCCTGTATGATGCAAAAACCAGGCTTGAAAGTTAAGAAACAATTCAGTGTTTGAATTAATTTGCTAACAGATATGAGATTAAAAGAAAAGGTTGGTACAAGAAGGGCATTGTGTAATACAAGAGTTGGTGTAAGTTTGACTATACCAATGTGAGTTACTGGTGTATACTGGCCGGTGGGCAATTTAACATAAGAATCTATGACTGGTGTATAGGAATCAAAGAATTCTAATGAGCAAATAATGTGATCAGATGCTCCTGTGTCAAGAATAAAGTTTGAAGAAGAATGAAGTGAAGACTTAAAACAGTTTGCAACAAGATTACCTGAGTTTTGATTCTGGAAGGAAGAACTCACAACCTTACTGGTAGCATTGACATGAGCAATTGGAGAAGTGGATATGTCTGTAGACTGCAGCAACCCCAGCAATTTTGTGTACTGATCTTTGGTGAAGGTCAGAGAAGTGTTAGAAGCATCAAAAGTAGAATGTGCCTCATGAGTGTCAGCTTCTTTCTTGTAAGTTTCTGTATTCTGAAAATCAGAAACATCAGTTTCAACTTGATTTGCAATTGCTGGTTTAAGTCTGCCTTTAAAGCCTGGTGGATAACCATGCTTCTTGTAACACTTCTCAATAGTATGCCCCAAATAACCACAAAAAGTACATAGAGGCCGTTTCATATTGGGATTAAACCTCCTAATTGTTGGAGCTCGATTGGAAGAACTAGCAACAGATTTGCTAGCAAAAGCATTAGATTGAATCTTTTGTGAAGTAATTTGTAAAAGAGAATTATTTTGCCTCTCCTGTTGAATGACCATAGCAAACACCTTATTCATAGGAGGTAACAGTTCAAGAAGTAGAATCTGTGACCTTACTCCAGCAAAGCTTTCATCAAGTCCTTTGAGAAATCGAATGATTTGATCATTTTCTTGATATTTCCTGGCAGTTTCCAAAGCACCACAAGAGCACCTTGGATTGCAAGAACAATTCACAATTGGCCTCAAGTTCAACAGCTCATCCCAAAGCATTTTAAGCTTTGTAAAGTAATCTGTTATAGTCAGATTGCCCTGTTGAAAAGAGTAGATCTCTTCTTGAAGCTCTGAGATTCTAAACGCATCACCTTGAGAGAATCTTTCTCTGAGATCATTCCAGACATCTTGAGCACTGTCAAGCCATATCACGCTTTTGGCAATAGAAATCGAAACAGAATGCAGAAGCCAAGAAAGCACTAGTGTATTACACCGTTCCCAAGCCGGAAACAAAGGATCTGTTTTGGATGGGGTTGTGATGGAGCCATTAACAAACTGGAACTTGTTCTTTGATAAAAGTGCCATTTTCATGGCCCTACTCCATGAATGATAGTTGGAACCTGTGAGAATGGCAGTGACGAGGACCAAAGAAGGATTCTCACTTGGATGAATAAAGAAAGGACTAGTAACATCCTCTGTTCGAGTGGTGTTTGTGGATTCTGAGGTTGCCGCTGAAGTAGTCATGTTGTTTGGATGGTGAGAAAACAAAAGAAAAGAAAATAACTGAGAACAAAATCACAAAGAATTCAAGGGAAATTTTCATGCTCAGATACCATGTTAGATTTTGTAGTATTGTGAACTTTATTCTCATTATTCTAAAATGAATACAAGCAACTCTATATATAGAGTTTGAGCTCCTGTAGTTAGTTCTAGAAGAAACTAACTCTAACTAATTCAAAACTAAATCTTAACAGCAATAACAACTTATAACAAAGAAAAATTCTTTTTTTTTTTTCAATTGTTCAAATTCTGTTACTGAGTAATCTTCGGCTGATCCTCTGTTACAATCTCTATTCAGCCACTATGTCCTGCTCTAAATAGCAACAAGTAGCCTCCCCCAATATGCAGCAGTCAGTTGTTTCCTATTTTCTTTCTCCCTTTTTCCAGCAGCCTCCCAACAATCTTCAGCCATATCCCACGCCTCCTTTTTGTGTTTTCCTCATATCTTCAACTGCTCCACTCTATTTTCTTCCATCACCTCGCTCATGCTCGTTTCCTACACTTCCTCTAGTTTCTAGTATTTCTTCACGGAAGGAGGCTCTTTCCCTGCAGCCTCACCATCTCTATTTTGCTTCTGTTTCCAATCGACATTGCTTCACCGCAGTCACCAAGTGCCTCAAGCTGCTGCTTTGCCCGAGCCCTCTGTTTTCATGCCTCACTATTTTCCTTCTTCCTCTACTTCAATTCTATTTCCATTTCCCGTCAAGAGGCGTCCCTTCACGTGGCATCCAACTGCTGCAACTCAGTAGCATATTTCACATTCTCACCTAGCTGCTGCAAACAGCAGTAAGGTGTGTGTGGTCTCGAGTCTACTCCAACTTCAGACTTTTCTTGTTTCCATCTCTGTTGTAGCTTCATGTTTCCTCCATTCCTCAACTGCTACTATCGACTCCTTCTTGTCTTCATCTGTCCCATCCGTCATCACCAACCACCAGCCCATTCTCCATTTCTGTTTCATTCTCACCGAGTTCTTTGAAGAACAAGAATCAGCTCAATCTTTTCCTCTCTTCTTCACGCCTACCTTCTCCTTCTTTACTATTTTATTTTCTCTTCTTTCATTCACCATTCATTTCATTCACCATTCATTTCATATATTATTATTATTATTATTATTATTATTATTATTATTATTTTCTTTTGTTATCCTTTCCCGAGGCTATCATTCCATCATTTCACCCTTTTCATTCTTTCATTTCATTTCATCATTTTATTTATTTATTTTTTTTACACCATCACCTCACCACCTGCTGCTGTTGTTTTCCAGCAGCAGTTGGTGAGGGCTTGGGACTCGGGATCGGCTTCCAAGGAAGCCAACCCGTGGACTTCTGTCCCCCCCTTTTTTTCTTCATTTTAGTTCACCGAACCCATTCTTCATTTCATTTCATTTCATTTCATTTCATTTCATTTCATTTCACTTCTTTCCCAATTATACTTTATGTTTCCTTGCTGTTTAATCACCACCATCCCATGTTGTCTCATCTATCGGAACATCATCTGCACTATTAAATAAAGATCAATCTAGGCATGATACACTCGTGTTGGTCTCCTTGAAATTAATCTTGTGCTCTTTAATTATCTAAGTGGATTTTAAAAATATTACAACTATATAATTTAATTAATAAAACATAACTTTCATGTTATGCTTTATTTGTTATCATACATGGCTTAATATTCATTATTACCTCAAATAAATATTTACCTACTTGAATTTATAAACTTTTTTTATCGTATTATAATTGAATTTATTATTCATTAAAAACGCATATTAAATCTCAATAATTTAATTGTTATTCATTAATTACACAGCATACACGAAAATTTACTGTGTTTACAAAAGTCACACCACTCCAAGTCCCTACACCTTACTCTCGGCGCTGTTGCACCCGAAACTGTTGCCTTGCCATTATCTCCCCACTGCCTTCACCTGTTCATCACCGAAGCTGCTGCACTGCCATCATCTACTGCCTGCTAGCAGTTGCGTGGTGAAGAGAAAAGAAAAGAATGGCAGCAGCTTCAAATAGCAAGAAGAAAAAATAGAGAAGGGAAAGAGAAATAATAGAAAAGAAAGCATTGGTAAGCACCCGTGCGATTCGGCCAATATCTCCTTTCCTTTTCATTTTATTTGGGTCAATAACGTGCCACTCGCCAAGATGTTTTATTCAGTCAATGACATTTTACTTCCATTTTGAATATAGCAGTTTTGATGTGATAATATTAAGGATAATTATCTTATTGATAGTAAGTGTAACCGTCTCAATGGAATATTTTGATTTCATAAGTAAAGTTAATATGATTATACATATTATTTAAAAATATTAAAAGAATAAAAAAATATATGACATGTATAATCATATTAATTTTGTTTGTACAGTAAAAAAAACTTTATATAAAATAATTATTGTAATATTAATACAAATGATAATGATTTTATGTGATAAATAAATGATAATGGCTTGATAATTAAGCATTGATTAAATAATGCATAAGGCAAATTGTATGCAATAATAATTAATTTGATTAGTTATTCATTTTATTAATTTTATTAATTTGATTAGTGATTAATTTTATAGATGTAATAATTAGTGTCGATGTATTTGATAGTTATTTTGAAAAAAGGAAAGCTCTAGCTATTCTTGAGTTTTGAAAAAAAGAACTTATTTTTTTGAGTCTGTAAAAAGGAGAAAGGTTTTTTAATCTATTTTTAAATAGTGAATTTGGTAAAAAATCCTTTTTGAGGGTATCAGGGTAAAAGACGTATGCTGTCGACTGTGCACCACTTCTTTTCTGTACACTTTTATTTTGCTTTTATTTTACTGTTTTATTTACTGTCTAATTGCATATTGTGTAGCTGGTCTAGGACGAACCTAAGTTAGAAAGATTTTTGTGAACAAAGAACTCAAAACTGATTCACTCCTCACTCCTCTCTCGGTTAGTAGTAAGCCAATGAAGTTTAACTTCCTTAACCAGAATAGTTGACAAAAGTATCACCATTAAAATGATTTTAGTCACATAAAAAATGATTAAAAATTCAAGCTCTCCAAAAGATAATTGCTTACCTCTCCATTTGGGCCAAAAGTGAATCCAACGACAATTGTTCCTTTTATAATTTTGATCCCTTTATTAGCATAATAGCCCTCATAGAAAAAACAATGCCAGAGGTGAAAAGCCGAGGCACTGCAAGAACAATTTTCTAAGAAAAACACGAATATAATAGAAATCGAATAGTTTATTTATAACATCCCCTCTGTCTTGACATTATATTTCAATAGTATATTTCCCAAAAGTATGTCTCTACATACTCCTTTGCTAAAAGCAAAGCCGAAAAAAGACATGGACTGGAAGAGAAAGCCGCATAGGTTCGCTAGAGGAGAAAGCAGCACTGGTCTACTGAAGGAGAAAGAGACTATGGTGTACTAAAGGAAAAATTAGTATTGTTCTTTTAGAGGAGAAAGCTATGATGAAGGACTGTACAACGGAGGAAAAGGAAAAAACAATGTTGAAGCTTCTGAGTTTTAAGTTCTTAGATTGAAATATTTTTAGGCTATGTCGCTCCTAGCCGGTCCCCTAAAACACAACTTTAGGGTTGTAACTTTTGAGAGTATTTATATAACAGTCTTCATGTGTATAGTAATCATGTAGTATAGAAACTAATAAGCTGATATGGGCGTTTATGCAATTTTTACTTAACTTTAATGGTATTTATGTAATTTAAATAATATATAATAATGGACAAATAACAAATAAATATTAAATGATACTTTAAATAAACGAGTTTTAAACCGTATAAATAAATTTATTCGTGAATATAAACAAACGAATTACACATTTGTTCATATCTGATGCATTTAATAAACAAGTATTAAAATATTGTCCATGATAGCTTGTTAAACTTAATAAAAAATACAAGTAAAAAATGATTCACGAATTATTTATTGAACGTTCGTTTACATTGTTTATAGCCCTAAGAAAAGGGTTGCGTTTGTTTAGTGTAAAGTAAGGTAGCGTTGGTAACTTATAGAGAAAGTGATTACAGTGTAAAGTGATTGTAGGGAATGTGATTGCTGAGAAAGTAATTTTGCAGTGTTTGGTATAACTATGTAAAATTCTGTTTAAATTGCAGGGAAAGTAATTTTGCAGCGTTTGATATGCAATCACTTTGCTAGGAAAGTAGTGACAAATTTCAAAAATACTCATAACTATAAAAACAATTTTTCAATAAAAATTAATTAAAATAAATGTTGTATTATTAATATTACTCATCATTTGTAATTTTAAATTGTCATGTATTATTATTAATTTAAATTTTAATTAGTATAATATTAAAAATTCATGTATTATTAATGTAATTCGAAATTTTAATGTATCAATTGTAAATTTTCAATTATCATAGCATCAACATAGTACCTATAACATCCATAGAAGTTATAATAATTCCTACAAATCCTAATAAAATATTTTTCATTCATGATAATACCCTATAAACATTCATAAAAGTCATAATAAATCCTAATAAAAAAATTTTGGGTGTTTTGTTAAAAGAGCAACTCAGGTAAAATTAACTTTGCAGCCAATGCTGCAATGTAATTGCAGTCCACTTGGGCTGTAATCACTTTGCAGCTTTTGGATGTAAAGTGATTGCAACTGCAATCACTTTACATCCAATTTTCTTGATACCAAACGTTGTAATTACTTTACACCCAATTAAATTGTAACGTAAAATGATTACATGCATGATATCAAACGACCTCTAAATGCAAAGTTACTTTATCTCTACACTCACTTTGCATTTTGGTTACAAAGTTATTTTGCTGCCAAATAAAATAATTCACCCAAAATATCATCCCAACCTACCACCTTCCTCTTCTTAAAAATCAATCATGTATTTTATTTACTTGGTAATATAATTACATTTTAAATTAATACTAGTGTATCAAATTTTATATTATAATTGATTAACAAGTTAATAATTATTTTACATTATTTACATTTTAATCTAACAATTACATTTTAAAATATTAATAATATATCAAATTTTATATCACAATTGATTAACATATTAATAATTATAACTTTATATTATTTACATTTTAATATAATGATTATATTTTAAATTAATAATAATATATCAAATTTATTTTATACTTAAAGATATTTTTAAAATTTTTCACTATATGACGAGAGTTGCTAAATGCAACCATTTTTTTCTCTTTACAACCATTTCAAAGAAGAAAAAAAATTATAAAAGTAAAATGGTTGCATGGATTAAAAAAAAATGATTGTATTTAGAACTTCTACATTAATAAAATGTTAACCAAACACTGCAATATTATTTTTTTCAACAATTTAAATCCAACAATTACTTTAATCTGCAATTACTTTATATAAACGGCCGAAAGCCATTTCAAAAAATGTCATTTAAGCGAAGAAAATTAAAAACATGTGATCAGCACGTGACACGGTGACAGCCATTCCTATAAGTTCGTAATGTCGAGCATAAATCGAGAAAAAGAGGCTGACGCGAAAATCATTTGATTTTTAAAACATAGAAATAAAAAAGAAAGGCAAAGAAATGAAAAATCAGAGCAGCAATAAGGCGAGCTCATCGTCATCGAGAATGAAAGCAAAGAAGCAGAATATTTCTCTAGAAGACTACATCGATTTCCTTTCTTCACACAAACAACTCCATCTCAACGTCAATGCCCTCAACCAGGTCCATTCACTCTCTTTCTTTTTCATGCACATTTCAAATTCCCTATTCGAATCAAAGCCATTTTAATTACTGTTTTTATCTTTGATGATCTAATTTTTGTTTTCTTGTTCGTAGATTATCTCCATTCACGGCTTCAGAAAACTGAACAATGTTCCCAAGGTAATCTGAAAACTCTATTTATCTATTTAATTACTCTATCTTTAATTTTAGTGACGTTAAATTGAATGAAAAATGAGTAGAAAGCGTTGAGCGATGCGGTTAAGACGCTGGATCTGATGGATCCAACACGTTCCACGCTGAAATCGAGCATATCATCGTGTGCGTGGCTGACAAAGGAGGAGATAATCGGAGACCTCAACCGTCTGGCGTGGCAAGAGTGCTGCGTTACCTCCATCCAAGCCCTAAACGCATCACCTGAACAACAAACTATCCCCAAAGCCAAAGCCGAAGCAAAAGCCCAGGCCAAAAGGAAGAGAAGCGCGGGTGTGGCTGTTGCCGGAGGCGCTGATTCTTTCTCCTCCGCTTTAGTTTCCTTTCAATCATCTTGAGGCTTGAATTTCATTGGTATGTATAACGTATTCCAGCCGTCTAGTTTCAACAGATTTGTCATTTTTGTGCTGATTGAGTATTGACCTGTTTTTAGGCGGGAGAATATTTCAACATAGTGGTGGACCTGTGATTTTGGTGAATTTAGAAGGGCATTTTTGGACTTTGAACTACTCACACACCGGGTACAGTACACAGTACACTGTTAGTTAGGCAAAAGGGTTGGGATTTCCACAAGTAGAGAAATGGCTTATGTCTTCTGCATATACAAATGCAATTGCACATCTTTATGTTTAGAGAAGTTCTAAATGAAATTGTTTTTTATACACTTCATTTTTCTCAATATTTTACTGTTTAATGCAAATAAAAAACGTATAAAGAAAAAAGTGTGAGGGCATTCAGAATCTTTCTTTTGTTTATTTTTTTATTATAATTGCCGTTATTCCATCAAATGCTCTATTAGAAAAGATCAGCTGAAGTATCACTGCAAGTCGTTGTTCTTTGTTCTTTGTTCTGAGCCAAGCCAACATGTAGATTTCTTTAGCTAGGGTTTTATTCTATGAAACACTATGCCATAAAATTAAAATTCTTTCGCACTCTTTTTTTAGGGATGAATTGTTTATTTGGAACGAGTCATCTAATTCTACCCTTTCTTTAAATTTTTAGCTATTTAATATGGCAATTAATTTTATAATTGTTATTTTTCAAAGGTCAAAGTACATTTAGATTTTAGAAAAAAAGTTATTTTTGAGGAATTTTATAGCAAAATTGATTTATTTTTGTTGTGGCGTCTAGCTCAGTCGGTAGCGACCGTATTGTCCGCTTTGGATCCCGCTTTTACGGCCCCGCTCTCACGGCTTTATCGTATTGTCAGAGGTTCGAATCCAAGACCTTAAAGTCTTTGTTCTTACACAAGACGTCACAACAAAACGCGAGTTTTTGTTATGACGTCCTAGCTCAGCTGGTAGCGAGACACTCAACCGTATTATCCGCTTTGAGTCTCACCCTCACGGTTTTATCGCACCCTCAGAGGTTCGAACTCAAGACCTTAAAGTCTTTATTCTTACACAAATGGCCCCGCCTTCACGGTTTTATCGCGTCCTCAGAGGTTCGAACCCAAGACCTTAAAGTCTTTGTGTAAGAACAAAGGCTTTAAGGTCTTGGGTTCGAACCTCTGAGGACGCGATAAAATCATGAGGGTGGGGCCGTAAAGGCGGGACCCAAAACGGACAATACGGTTGAGTGGGTCGTTACCGGCTGAGCTAGAACGCCACAACAAAAGGGCGAGGTCCAAAGTGGACAATACGGTTGAGTGGATCGCTACCGGTTGAGCTAGACGCTACAACAATTTTTTATCTATTTTCATATTAAATATATCTTAAACACACATGAGAATTTATAAGTGTAAAATTAATATCAATAGACGTAATTATATAATAAAAAGTAAAAACATATGAAAAACGTAAATTTAATATGAAAAAGATAAACATATGATGATGCGTGTATACACACGAAAATAAACGTAAAAACACATAGATATAAGCATAAATTTAATGTCGATAAAAATAAAATAAATTAACATTATCATAAATAAATATAAACATGAAAAAATGAATGAAAATAAATTTAAACTAATAATGAAATAGATTGACCTTACAATAAGGTCGACCTCACGATAGAATTTCTCAATTGTTTGATTCAGATTAGATTTAAGATTTGAATTTCTTATTCATTTACCTCATATGAAAAAAAAAAGTATATTTTATTTAGATGTAGACTTTTTATTTTTCAGTTTTACCAAAAAAATAAAAATATTTTTGAAGATTTACTCTCGTTAAACAAATTAGTTATTGTTTTCACTTAAATTGCACGAGAATACTTGTATTTATATATCAAACGTAGAGTTACATATGTTATAAAAATATTTTTGAAGATTTACTCTCGTTAAACAAATTAGTTATTGTTTTCACTTGAATTGCACGAGAATACTTGTATTTATATATCAAACGTAGAGTTACATATGTTATATGCAACTAATCGAATTTACATATAAACATATTTTTTTAGAAACATAATAACATAAACTACCATTAACATGTATCTAAAGTTTACATTTAATTAAAATATTTATTTACATAAACATTTTTTTTTAACTTTTACTATTTATTTATGCTTTCTAGGATTTATTTATTTATTTGACCTACAATTCATAGTATGTGAAGGAGGTAAGAAGGTTTTCGTGTTGTAAGTTGTAACAGATTAGGTTTATGTTTGGTATATAGAATGATGGATATGATAGAATAATAATAATCTTATTTTATGTTTGATGCATACATTAAGAGTATGATTGAATTGCAAAGAGGATTAGTCATTTTTTAGTATAGGATGATGCAATTATCTCCAAAAGATATGGAGTATTTTTAATCCTATGTGATTGAAAATAAAAACTCAGATTTTATTTATTTTATCCTTGAAATTTATAATTAAAAATTAATTTCAACATTTTATAAAATAATAACGATCATACTTTAATTAATTAATCCAAATTATGTTTTTATTTTTCCCTTCTTTTTCACTTTTTACTTTTTTTCTGTCGTTTTCGTTTTTTTTTCTTGTTATTGAATAAAGAAAAATTATAATTTTGTTAAATAATATTTTTTTTTGGACAATTTATTTTTTTCAAAAATTATTTTTTGCATCTTAACAAATTTAAAAATTATAATTTTGTTAAATAATATTATTTTTGGACAATTCATTTTTTTCAAAAAATATTTTTTGCATCTTAACAAATTTTTAAATCATTTTTTAGAAAATAAATTCTAAAAAATACAAATTTTTATAAAATATATTTTTTTAACTAGTTTTTTCTTACGTTTAAATTTTATTTTTATTCTCTTTTCTATTTTTCTTTCTTAATTACTTTTTCTTTTTGCCTGTAGGAAAAGAAAAAAGAAGAAGAAAGGAAAGAAAATAATTGTTAACCAAAAAATTATTCGAAATTATATATTTTTTAGTTTTTAAATTTTGACTTATTAAATTTAACTTATATTTTTTCTTCCTTTTTCCCTTTTTTCTTTTTTCCTTGTAATTGGCCAAAAAAAAAGGAAGAAGGAGAAAGGAAAGAAAAATAACTCTTAACTATAAAATTATTAAAAATATATATTTTTTAGTTTAGAAAAATTTTAACTTATTAAATTTAACCCGTTTTTCCGTCTAATTGGCAAAAAAAATTAATAATTGTCTTTTTAAAAATTAATATGAGTAAAAAAATTAACTTATTTCATAAAAAACAAAAAGGAAAGAAAAAAAGAAGTGAAAAATTACAGAGAATTTGTTTAACATATAAAATATTTTGAAAAAGTAAATTAATTTTTTAAAAAAATAATTTTTTATTAAAAAATAACTTATTAATTTAAATTTTAATTATAATATCATAAATAATATATAACTTTTTAAATTTTGATTCATATTTATAACAAAAAAAATTATAAATATAAATTATGTTACTTTAAAAAAGATAATTACAAAAAAAAAACATTTTATACCACTTTTAATTTTACACATAACAAATATATTGAAAAATATAAAAAATCATCCTATCTTATTTTTAATCATTATATACATCAAATATAGGATATGATGATATCATCTAATCTTATATTATCCACAATCTTATATCATCCTATCATATCTTATCATTATCACATACATCAAACATGACCTAATAGATGATACATATGTAATTGTTTGTAACGATACTTTTTACCACACATTTGGTTGGGTTACGAGTCGAGAAAACCACAAATTTGACCATTTAATTTAAAACAAAAATAATAATAATTCTTTCCATTTAATCAACACTTTGTTCAAGTACAAAATAATCTTAATCACATTCCTCAAACGTTGTTCGTGTGCATTACTGTACTTACAAAAATATTTAGATACAAAACAGTTATCCATACTGGATATACCTTTAGCATTGATAATTACTTGGCGATGTGCGGCTGTGCAAAATATCTCGACTTAAAGAGTCGATCCTGCTACTGATGTGGATTTGTGGAGGAGAGTGTGGGGGTGAGCTCAACATACTTAGTAAGAAAAAAAACCCATAGTAGGTAGATAAATATACTACATAAGATATATATATATATATGTACTTGCCAAAATTCGAAATATTTTCACAAAGTATACAAGTAGTTCAACAAATTCACAGGTACCAAAAACAGATTTCAGAAACCAGAACATATATCGGTAATAAAATTAGCTACTGGGGTAAATACAAAAAATTTCAGAGTTTCCAGTAGCGAAATAAACAGATTTTCAGAATATTCAAATCCATACAGACAGTTTAGAAAATATTTCAAATAAACACAGAGGCACTGCCAGTTCCGAAAAAATCAAAGTCGAAAAATCCATGGCAAATTCAGTATGAAAATGGAACTGAAATCAATATCGTTTCTAAAACTTTAAACAGCTTTTAAAAGTGATGACGGTGTGACACTTTGATCCTACAGGATTCAAGAGGTGGTCCAAATGGTCTTTTATGCTTTAAAATATTCAGTTCCATAGGAAATAAAATCACACAGTCAATTCAGAAGTTCAAATAGACGAGACAAGACAGATATGCTATATCAAATATCAGAGATGACAATTGGCGAATGTCGGTGACTCTGGGCAATCACGAGCCAAGTGTGCCGAGATGTCAATTGCTGTGGGAGTGGTCAGTTACCTAAACGGCTCATAGATCAGAATGTTCGAAGACCAAAAACAGAATCAGAAACGCGGTACATCATACTCGTGGACCACAGAAACTGATACAGAACAGACAAAAATGCAGCATGATCTCACCAACGCCTTTGTCTCAAAATCAATGCGAGACGGACCGTACGACACACAGTCAGTACACGCTTAAGCACATATCATCAGAATAACTTTAGAAGTAAATTATTTCCTTTAAATCACTTATACATTCAGTTCGTTTTATAAAATAATTTAGAAGAGGCTGACTAACTTTTTTCTCTCGATTAAAAATGCCAATAAATAAGCTATGATGAGTAAAACCAGAAAATTTCGCTTTAAAATCAATAATTATAAGTATCGAGATTTTTGTCTAAATAAACCAAGTAAATCTATATCAGTAGTTGATAGTTTGCATATTAAGCATATTAATTATCATATTTTCCCATGATTTAAATTCTTTTATATGCTTAATTTTTGGATTTGACTTATATTTTGTGTTTTATATTGTGGATGAAGGAATAGGAATAAAATCGACTAAAGTTGTAAATTTTGATCAAGTCACAAAATCAAAAGATATCTTGGTGTAAGACGTGGGCACGTCCAAGGCAGTGACAAGAATTGCCATAGGTATGATTGACTCTCTACGGAGAATGACACGTATCGCATGACTTAGTTATAGCCTAGTCTCCACGATTATGAATGAATGACGATTATGATTATGAATACGTTTAGGATGATGAATGACTATGTTCTTATGAGATTTTGATGAAATGTTTACGAACAATAATGATTTATGACGAAATGTTTAAGAATGATTACGTTTTATGAAATGTTTACGAATGACGATGATTTTATGAAATCATCCATGAATGATGAAAATTTTATGAAGTAGTTAAGCATGTATTTGATTTAAAGAAAATCATGCTTCAAAATTTCTTATGATCACTATGCACGAAATGAAGGTTTACATATATTCTAAATATTAGTTTCTAAAAGAAACTTATGACCAGTTTTTCTGAAGCAAAGTTATTTCATGAATGATTTCTTGCATACTTTTACATATGAGGACTACTTTAAATGTATTTTCTTACTGGGTTTTTTCTCGAAAGCTCACCCATTCACCTCTCAGATTTTTGCAGTGAATTACAGTTAATAAATGTTGCGTAAACGACGTAGGCTGGCGGATATGAGCTTCCCCATACTACCTTTTGTACATGCGTGAGGTATACATTCTTATCTTTTTACCAAACCATTTGTATGCACAAACATCTATTGAAAGTAATGTGCCGGGATGTAATCTGTATAAGGATAAATGAAATGAATTATTTTAAAGGATTGACACTGAACAGGAATACAACCTAAGTGAATAAAGAATTTAGTTGCAAGCCGAAGTTTCAAAAAAAAAATTTTCCCCAAATTTTTATAGGTCACGGGTCATTACAAATATGCAGCGGATCAAGGAATACCAGTCCTTAGCTATGCCAGACTATTGTGAATGCTTTGTAGAGAGGAGAAATAAAAATGGGGTGAGCTCATAGTTCAGTACGGAAATCAGGAAAGCAAGTAGATAACCACACTATCTACAAAATACTATGTTCATGCCTTGAAATCATTTCCTTATCTATTCGTATCTAAAGCATGCATTCTGCTTAAAGCTTTTATGCAATATATACATATAGATACAAATCGTCAATTATAAAAACTGAAAACATGCTCGTTTAACAACCTTAGCAGTTTATGCAAAACATTGCATTTCTCATGAAATTTCACACAAATCACATTTTGTCATGTCATTCAATTAAATCAAAATAATATGACATATCATCATGTTTAAAAACATGAAAATCTAGGCCTCACCCATCCCTTGGGTTACCCTTTATCACACACAAATTCACATGTTCAGATTATAAAACCATATGATAGTTCATTCAAGAAACTAAATTTACATTGCATGAAAGGAAAACGAGATAGGCGACTACATATTCCGAGATTATAATCATAACTCATTTTTCGTGATCCCAGACTATACAGTACTCGATGTGCGGGGTCTCACAATTGCTGTAATGGGAGGTGGGTCAAATCCTTATTGTCAGCTCACAAGTACTCCATGTGACATACATGGTACAAAGTACTCCATGGACTGAATCTCAAGGTGGGATGCTCGCCATGAGTCTTAGTCCTCATACCTTGGATATACCTTATAGTCGGGATGCTTGTCATAAGTCTTAGTCCTCATACTATGGGTTCTAATTTCGATAGCCCTCGGTCATATCTCAAAATATTGCACGTGTGAGCATATAATCGGTGTGACACACAGTCAGCACAGGCTCCCAACACGGCTGTTTCATGTTCTCTTTCAAAACTGGTACGTTCGAGTAAACTCCCAACACGATCATATCACAATGACATAACTCTAGTGCGAGCAATGCTCCCAGCACTATGTCAAGTAAAAACTGAGTATGAGCAAAGCTCCCAATACTCTATAATGCATAAATCAATGAAAACTGAGTACGAGCAATGCTCCAAGTACCCTATCATGTAAAACTGAGTATGAGCAAAACTCCCAATACTCTATAATGCATCAATCAATAAAACTGAGTACGAGCAATGCTCCCAGTACTCTAACATGCATATACCGCATTTAAAATTAAGTACGAGAATACCTCAAGTACTATGTGATACATATCTCAAAATCAAGTGCGAGTATTCTCTAACACTTATGGTTTTCACACAAACCCGATAGATGGCTTATTCAAATCATAATTCACTCAAGTAAATCAAATAGGCACTCAAATGTGTTGTTTTCGCATATACATGAAAACATTAGCTATTCTATCATGCAACTATAAAGAGTAGTCACAACATGCTTCTAAGGCATTTTCACCCTATTTTTGGATAAAATCACATTTTATCTCATCAGTCCCTATCACAACATGTCTATTCACGGGAATTCATATAGAATATAGTATAAAAATTTTATTCAAAATACGTGTAGCTATCTCTAGCTACTCACGAAATTTTCTTACCTTGAATCACGTCGCGTGACCTCACTTCCTCGGTGCTGTTAATCCTTGCAGTCCGATCAGCTTCCTGTGAGGTCCCGACCCAGCCCAGCCTACACAGGCGCAACCCCTCATGGGCCCCTGGTCCGACTGCTGTGACATCGGCGCCCCTCACTCAACCGTACTGTCCTCTTTGGCAGCCCACAGGCCCCTCAAGGTTTTCTTTCGCGTCTCGGAAGGCTCGAACTTGGGTCAACACCCTTGTTCTTGCACTTCCTAACGCCATTGAGCGGCTCAATGGCGTTAGGAAGTGCAAGAACAAGGGTGTTGACCCAAGTTCGAGCCTTCCGAGACGCGAAAGAAAACCTTGAGGGGCCTGTGGGCTGCCAAAGAGGACAGTACGGTTGAGTGAGGGGCGCCGATGTCACAGCAGTCGGACCAGGGGCCCATGAGGGGTTGCGCCTGTGTAGGCTGGGCTGGGCCGGGACCTCACAGTAAAACGCGCGTTTTTATTGTGACGGCCGACCCCTGCCATCGGCCATGGCCACCCCTCTTGGGCCCATAACAACGATGGTGGTCTAACAACGGGTGGTGCAACAACGCCAACAACATCCACGTATTGTCCGCTTTGGGCCGAAGCCCGCATGGCTTTGTTTCATTCAGGGAAATTCCCCTCAGAACGCGTCCTCTGATCTCATACATAATCTGAGCAATTTGCTCCTCACAATAATCTCCACACTCCGCTCCAACATCGCGAAGCGCTTCTCAATACTGTCCGATCTCTCTGTCGGACTCTGTCCGATCTCTCGGTCGGACTCTGTGGGGCATACTCAACATCAGCCTCTACGTCATTCTCATCTTGAGTCTCATGTGACAACTCATTCAACTCTCAGGTCGATCTCTATGGCATCTAGTATGTGTACTCGCCACTCTACCATAGCGGCTATCAGTTATAACAACTATATTCTTACAATCGAAACTAAATTCTTAGCTGCGGTTCCATCTTGATATACACAATTGTATCTAAACAATGCACAGTACATGGGGATGTAAATTTACTTAACCACTAACACCGACTCATATCAGGCCAACTTAAGCTCTGATACCATTAAATTGTCACGACCCAAATTACCTAAAAATCCCTACAAATTTTTCGCATTTTCCTTTCCTCACCCGTCGTGAACAATTACACTTCTAAACAGTTGGGCTATGATTCGGTGTTAGTAACCTCTCACCTATTTACCATTCCATTTTCATATTCACTTTCGCATATCAATTTATTTAAATTAAATACATCCCCAATATTATCTCCATATACAGTACTGTGCATCTATATGTTCAGATACGAAATTATACAAATGTGTATACCTGGTCTTGCTAAGAAGCAGCGGATAACCGAGATGCGAAACTATTGTCGCTCTCTTCTGCTGAATATACCCTGTGGGGTGGAAAATGAAAGGGTGAGCGAAACGTGCTCAGTAAGGCAATAATGTAAGCAGGTAGATAACTATACTATCTACGTGCTGATAATGTCATGATTGTAAAAATCATTTACTTTCGGAGCATGAGATAAGATTAAAACAATGCCACATGTATGTATATATCATATACAAGAAATCATGAAACCGTCATGTACAACACACATGGAAAATCATCATGTATGACATCTCATGCTCGTCACATTAAAACTTCATCACTTTGAAACTTATTTGTTTCAGCATAAATTCATCTCATTTAAAACTCATTTATTTCATCATAAACTCTCGCTTTAAAACTCATTTGTTTCATTATAAAACAACTTCATCAAGGTTAAACCCATCTCTCGGGAATACCTTGATTCAACAAATCAAATCTCTTTTAAAAACATAAATCGGGACTACCCCTCCATCGGGTTTGTCCTGGTCTATCCAGACCATATGATATCATGTGAGGCATGTAGGTTACTGTATGAAAAAATAACGAGGACTATGGCCATATTTTTGTCCCTGTGATCCCAGGCACACGGATCCCGGTGTGCGGGGTATCACAACTGCAACGGGAGGTGGGGTCAAGTCCTACCCGCCAGAATATCAAGTAACATAATAGTCATCATGACTGCACGGTACAGCGTACTCCGTGTGACATACACGGTACATCGTACTCCGTGAACCCATATCATAGTCTGGGGGTGCCTGCCGTAGGTCTTAGCCAGCCCAATACTATGTCGATAACCAACCCATGTCTCAAAGTATATGTGCGAGTATCTCAACTCTCTGTGACACACAGTCTACAGGAGGCTTCCGCACGACTATATGCATGTCAACTCGCGTCTAGTGTGAGCGAAGCTCCAACACCACGCTATGCATATCATGATATCTAAAATCGCGTGCGAGCGAAGCTCCAGCACGGTGTTATGCACACACAAATTTCTCGTACGAGCAATGCTCCAGTACGGCTTTTCATGAAAATAATTCGTTAAACTTGAGTGCGAGTAAGACTCTAACACTCCTTTTTTACTTGTATAAATACGATAGGTGGCTAAGTCTTGCAAAACATCTTTTAAAAATAGTAACCGGTACAAACCGGTACCCTTTCGTATAATTCAATAAATCAATAGCCAACCTATGTTCGTATTTGCTTAAATCACAGCATTCTATTCATATAAAGCATTAAAATCATGAAATTCATGCAATTTCATAGCCTTACTACCCTTTTTGAAATTTTCCTAACTGGGGGCAAAATGGTCATTTTTCCCTATTTCCAAATTTTTATCTTAAAAATTATTATTCTGTTTTTGGGTAGCCTAATGAATTTAACGTACTGTAAATCCCCTTAAAATTACGTATAGCTACCTCTAAGTGCTCATAAAATTCCCTTACCTGGAATCGCGCGTAGACTTAGCCTGTCTCGAAGATACCGAATCTCTCGGTCTAAGTGTGCGTCAACCAAAGAGACGTCACTGCATATAACCAAGTAATCGAGGTTAATTCACTTATCTCGATCAGTATATCGCATTTACTAACCAACTTTAAAGTATTGGGCCCTATTTACCCTATTTGGTCTCGGCCCATTTCAGCCCTTTTATATTTATTAATTCCCTTCTTCGGGTATACCGGGCTTATGCGGTTTACTAATAATTATCGGGCTTCGATCCAAGTTCATTGGATAGCCCGTATACCATTTACGACAATTTATTGCAATTACGAATTAATATTCCTTCCTATGTGAAATTAATCCGTAATTCCGTAAAATACTTAAAATCGATATTTAAAGAAATCTTAATGCCGAATTTAAATCGTACTTACCCGATACGATGCGGGGTACGAAGATCAGAGCTCGATCGGCTCTCGTTCGGTCTCCGTCGTAAAACTGCATAATTAGGTAAATTCGGATTATTTTCCATTAAAATAATATTAAATTAAATTCCGGAATTCACCCGTAGGTCAATATCGACCCTCGGTCAACTTACCCGAACCTCGAGTCGTCCCCCGAAAATTTTCTTTCTCTTTTTCCCTTCTTTTCCTTTCTTTTCTTTCCTTTTCTTTCCTTTTCCTTCCCCTTTTCCTTCCTTTTCCTTCCCTTTCCTTCCCTTTCCTTCCAGCAAAACGGCACCGTTTTGACCTCCTCACTGTCTCTTGCCGTCGCCGGCGGTTTCGGCGGTCTTACCGGCCAAGACCGGTACCAAAATGACCGGCTTCCTCCCCTGAACACACTGGTACCCTTCTTTCCGGCCCAGGTGCGGTGGTTCGCCGGCGATCTCCTCTTCTCCCCCTCGAATTTTCGGAGCTCGGATCGGGCTCCTCCGGCCACCTCGCGGCTCGGTTCCAGTGCCTATGGGTTCGCCGGACTCTGCTCTTGCTCCTGGAAGCTTCGTCGGACGTCGAACGGTCGCCGATGGTCGAGATCGACGATGGTTTCTCACGGTGCGAAACGGGTTGCGTTTTTTCCTGGGTCTCGGGTTTTTCGATTTCAGTTTACTTTTTTTTTTTCATTACTATTATTTAACTATTTACTTTATTATTAAACTAATCATTAAAATAGTCAAAAAAATCTGAAAATATCTATAAAAAATATTATTTTATTCCACCAATTTAATTTAACTAAATTAAATTAAATTTATTTAGTTTTTAAATTATTTTTTCGGTATAATTTCTCCGTATTTTCGGGATATCGTCCCGGGTGACTTTTCGGTATTTCTAAAAATTCCGGATCTTGATCAATTTGACTCGAAATTATATAATTCCTCATTATTGATCAAGATATCCTAATTCCTTATTTTTAATTAAATTTTTCTTATCGTATTCATCCCGAATTTCGATCTTTTGACCGTTTTACCCCTACACTTGTTTCGGAACTAATTTAACCTAACTTTCCTTCATACATCCACCATATTTCCTTATTTAATTTCCATATTTTCGGTTAATTTCATTCTGATCATTTTCGTTTGATCAGTGGTCATTTCGACTCGTATTTAATTATTTCCGACGTCCACCGATATTCCATTTTATTTTGCTTCACAACATTAAATTAGTCAACGCTCTTCTTATGATTCGATGAATATATATATACGTGTACATCGCGTGAATCATAAGGAAATACATCAACAGATAATAAAAGTGGGTTTTACATAATCTCCCCCACTAAAAGAATTTGATCCTCCAAATTAGAACCAAGTCATATGAGTCCATGTACAACTCCGGGTACATCTATCGTATAATTTACTGTCATCCTCAAGTGACTTCTCCGGAGTGTATTACTACCAAATGGCTTTAATTAGGGAGATCCTCTTAAACCTCAACATTTTCTCTTTCCTGTTTAATGCCTGAATCAACTTATCAATATACTTATATTTTCATTATGCTGAACTGTTAGATCTCATATCCTATCACCTATGCTGGATCTGAATAGTATTGTCGAAGCATCAAAAGCTGGGACACATTGTGGGTGCCTATTAATTCAGGTGATAATACCAACCTACAGGTCTTATCTCCCACTTGTCCAATCTCTCAAAATATTCAATCCAGCGCAACTCAATTTACCTTCTTCCAAAAGTTCGCTATGTCCTTATTCTCTTAGAACAAGAAACATTTCAATCATACTAATTCACCAAGGGTGAATTCCAATACTTGTCTATCTGCTCTGAGGTGTTCTTAGTCTCTCAACCTTAACTAAACATCCTCAGAGACTTATTATCCAAAGTCAAAAATGATTCGATCTGTCACCCACTCTTTCTTATCCAATTTGGGGAATAGCCCCTACAGCTATACACTGCCTCATATCTTGTTATCCCAATACTCAAGTGACAACTGTCACTATTGACGAATTCAATTTGTAATAACTGATCATCCCAGGAGCATAAAAATCAAGGGCACAAGCTTTCATCGGATCCTCCAGAACTTGTACAGTCCTCTCTGACTGACCATTTGTCTGAGGACGAAAAGCTGTGCTAATACTCAATCGGGTTCCCATAGCTTCCTAAAATATCCTCAAAGGTGGTAAGTGAAGCGGGAATCCCTATATGATACCATGCTCACTGGAACGCTACTTAATGTTCCACAATCTTCCTTATACCTGAATCCTCATACACACTCTGAGTATCTGGGGATTTCATAACCAAAAAATGGGTAGACTTAGTCATTCTGTCGGCTATCATCCAAATAGCCTCGTAATTCACCTGGGTTCTCTGTAACCCATCATGACATTCATGGAGACTTGCTCTCATTTTTCGTGCCGTGTCGATATAGGTAGGTGCTGCAATAACTCTGCAGACTTTTAATACTCTACCTTATTCTGCTGACACACTAGGCACTATTCCACAATCCCTACCATATTTCTTTTCACATCTGACCACCAATACCCCTTTTCAGAGAATTCAATATATATATTCATTACTTTCTGTATGCACTGTATAGCCCGAAGAGTGAGCTTCTGACAATATTAGTATCTCATCAACTGTGGTCCTGGGGAGCACTTATACTGTCTCGGAATCCTCAGTAACTCATCATCACCCACTGTGAACTCTATCACTGTACCCTTCTGAATCTGACCCACACTATCGACATCATGCCGATCATCACGCTAAGCCTGGCAAATCCGGGCACTCTCATCCGGTTCTAATCATCAGGCTAACTGTCACACGATCACTGTCATCATCAGAAGGGATCACATCTATACTGAGGCTCACAACTGCATCCTAGCAGCTCACGCTCCCTGACCATCATATATAATACCATCCCGAGGCTCTTTCTGCTCAAAGCTCAATGGCATAAGGAGTGCGCGAACAAGGGTATTGACCCGAGTTCGAGCCTCCGGACGCGAAAGAAAATCGTGAGGGGGCTGGGCCTGCCAAAGCGGACAATACGGTTGAGTGAGGGGTCCGATGTCACAGCAGTCGGACCAGGGGCCCATGAGGGGTTGCGCCTGTGTAGGCTGGGCTGGGCCGGGACCTCACACTTCCAATATCAACTTCAAAGCTATTAATAATTATCCACATAAATATATTTTAATATACTTGTTTTCACCTGCATGACTCTAAATCAATGTCTTTAACTTCTCTCAATACCTCAATCTCATCATTTTCTCAATTTCATACCAATAGCTAGGTTATGGATATTTTTCATGATCCATTTGTTTTCAGCAATTTAAACTTCTACCAATTCACTCACCAATACTGTAAACACCACAAATTTCTTATATTTAAATTAGATTATATAAAAAAACAAAAATAATATATTTTAATGGAAGTGAGAATATTCATTGCAGGGCTTGAGGACTTAGGAACTGAGAAGCCCGTGAACGACAGGGAACCCGAAAATACAGGGAGTGATAAAGCAAAAGCAAGCATGGAGGGATCGAAAATAATTTTGATGTAAAAACTTATATCGGGATTTATGAGAAATGATGAAATCCCAAGGATATTTCATTTTCGAAATAATGAAAATTTCATGGAAGGCATGGATATTATGTCTTTGGATAAATTATACAAGAAAATGTATATATATATATACTAGACATTTAAATAGATGAATAATAATATATATATAGAAAATATATATATATATATATTATGTAATGTATAGTATTTAATATATAAATATTAATAAATAATAAATAAAACATGAGATAAAAAAATGAAAAAAATGAAATGGAACACAAAACAATAAAACAACAAATAATAAAACAAGACAAAAAAAAAATAATAATACACCAAACAAAAACAAATAACATATATATATATATATATATTTATATAACTGTTGTGGCGTCCTAGCTCAGCCGGTAGGAGACCAACTCAACCATATTGTCCGCTTTGGGCCCTGCCTTCAGGCTCCGCCCTCACGATTTTTCTTTCGCGTCCTCAGAGGTTCGAACCCAAGACCTTAAAGTCTTTGTTCTTACACAAATGATACCAAAGAACACAAATGATACCAACATTGGTATCATTTGTGTAAGAACAAAGACTTTAAGGTCTTGGGTTCGAACCTCTGAGGACGCGAAAGAAAAATCGTGAGGGCGGAGCCTAAGGGTAGAGCCCAAAGCGGATAATACGGTTGAGTGGGTCTCCTACCGACTGAGCTAGGATGGACCAACAACAATAACATATATACATATATTAGTATAATATATACATATTAATATAATATGTATATAGTTGTACGAAATTGGCTTTCAAAGAAAGCCAATTCCGTAACTTGGCAATTGAAAATCAGAATAGAGAGAGAGCTGGGCGGGAAAAGAAAAAGAAAGAAGAGAGGAGAAGAGAAGGAGGGCTGCTCGGCTAGAGAAGAAAGAACTGCTAGCCGAGGAAGAATAAGAAGAAAAGAAAGAAAAGAAAGGGAGAAGAGAAGGGAAGCTGATTCTGCCGAGGGGGAAAGAAAAGAGGAAAAGAAAGAAGATTGGGCTGATCGGGAAAGGAAGAAAGAAAGAAAGAAAAGAAAGGAAAGGGAAGAAAAGAAAAGAAAGAAAGAAGGACATGAAGCCGAAACTGAAGCAGGAGAAATCTGGAGCTGGAGCCGACCCGAGGGAAAGGAAATTGAAGCAGAGCGAAAGCTGGAAATTGGAGTAGACCGAGAATGGAGCAGAACAGAATTGAAGCAGAGTAAAAATGGAAGCAAAGCAGGATCGAAGCAAGCTGAAGCTGGGAAACAGCAGCTGACCGAGAGAGAAAAAAATAAATTGAAGCTAGAACCGAAAGTAAACAGGAGCTAACCGAGGGAGAAAGAGAGGGAGACTGAAGGAAGAAGGAAACCGAGACTCAGCTAGAAGCAAAGGAAGTCTCGACCTGAACAGAAAAGGCTGAAACCGAGGGGCAGGGGAGAGGAAGGAAAGGAAGATCGAGGTTGAAAAACAGGAGCTGGACCGAAGGAGAAGAAGACTGAAGGAAGGTTAGAAACCGAGAGTGGAATTTAAGCAGAACTGAGAAGCTGAAAACCAAACCAAGGAAGAAGAAGAGCAAGCCGAGACTGGGCTGACCGAGAGAGGAGAAAAGAAAAGGAGAAAAGAAAAAAATAGAGAAAAAATATAAGGAGAAAAGAAATGCTGGAAAATTGTGAAACAGACAAAAGAAATTGAGACATGTATATCTAATGTACATGTATATATTTATATGTTTGAGATATAGGTTTGTTAGTGTGAATTAAGTTATATGTGAAATAAAAATGGAAAAATTGGAGAGATGAGAAATAGACAACATATATATATATATATATTTATGTGATGATGAATAAGGAAATTAAATGATAAAATGAATGTGTGTATATATACTTAGGTGTATATGCAAATAGGTGTATAAGATAAATGTGTGTATTAGTATATGTACATACAAAGAAATATACATGTGATAAGGAAAAATGAAAACAAATAATAATAATATATATATGAGTATATATATATTTATGTGTATATACATGTAGATGTATATAATAAATGTGTATATTAATATTTGTATGTACAAAATAATATATAGTAAGGAGAATTTATAAACGTAAGTGTTAGCCTAGGTATGTACAATAATACGTACACACGAAGTAGTAACGAATAGGTTGCGATTTTAACGCAATTCGGACAATTCGCATGAATAGGGTGCTAAGTATTCAATTTTGGTGTAGGTGATTGTAGAAGGAATTAAACGAGGTACTAGGAGGCGTCACCACTCGAATTCGAGATTTTCGATAGATCGAGGTAAAGGGGTACTATTTAACTTAGTTCTGATAATGCATTCTTGTTTCACCGATAAAAGATTTTATGAAGGTGCATATGATTTGAAATGATTTATCAATGCTTTCATACTTGTGAAACTGTTTACGAAGCATGTTTTAATTTTTCGAAATATTTCCCTATGTACCTTCCATGTTATGAAATAAATTTTTCTAAGGTATGAAACGTATGGATGTTTTACATTTATTTATAATTTTATATCCATATCGTTAAAGAAACTTTTGACAATTTCAAAAGCATAGAAAAAAGGAAAAAAATGGGGAAAAAGAAAAGATGTTTTGAGACTATAGGCTTCATGCATGGTTACTTCTTGTGGTGTTCCGGCTTCACCTCTTGGGTGCCGGTACGTACGGCTCCTTTAGCACTTGACTCAACCTGTGTGGAAGATGTTGTGCTACTGGTGGTTTATGATGATGTTTTGGTAGTATCTCGTGCCCGCGCAACACGCATGGATGTTCCCCACACGGTGAGTGTCATTGGTACCCGTGCCCTAGCTATGTGCTAGTATATGATAAGAATAAGAAGATACTATCCATGTTTATGATTATGATTGCTGTACAACCCTAATCCAGTCTATAGCCCCCATATGTTTATGATTATAATTGTTGTACGACCCTAATCCAGTCTATAGCCCCCATACCATGGCTATAGGTATGATGACTCTCTACGGAGAATGACATGTATCGCATGACTTAGTTATAGCCTAGTCTCTTCGATTTGATTATGAATATCGACTATGATGAATGAATATGTGTTTTCATGATATATACGATAATTGGTTACGACCGATATGCTTCATGAAATGTTTATGAAATGTTTATGAAATGTTTATGAAATGTTTACGAAAGGTTTATGAAATGTTTACGAAACTTTTATGAACCCGATGGTTTTAAGAACTCATTCATGAACAATGAAAAGTTGCAAAATGGTTAAGCATGTTATTTGTTTAAAGACACGCATGCTTTATGACTTTTTATGATGATTATGCATGAAATGATAATTTATGTATTTCATTAAAGTTCCGTTCTATGAACGATTTCACATGCTTTCATATAGCAGGACTGTTTTAAAAGTATTATCTTACTGGGCTTTTCCCCAAAAGCTCACCCTTCTACCTTCAGATCATTTGCAGTGAATCTATAGGCGTTACCTGCCGCGTGCACGACGTAGGCTGGTGGGAAAGAGCTACCCTATACTACTTTTTGTACCCGCAGAAAGGTATACAATTACATTCCTGTATCAGACATACTTGTATGCACAGACATATATTGAGAATATTTTGTTGGGATGTAATTTGTAAGGAAACGATGTAAAGAATATTACTTTTGGGATTAGGTTTCAAGAAGATTGGTATTTAATTGAAACGGACGTACTGAGTTGTAAATGTGGATTTGGAAAGTATGCTTGGTAGTTGTGGATATCTAGGATTGTTGGAAAGCATGATTGGTAATTGTGGATATCTAAGATTGTCAAAACAATTGCATTTCAGGTGGGTAGGCTTATATATAAGCCGTTATACTGCCGAAATTTCTATCGGCCATATAGGTCAGAGTATGGAAATTAAATATAATTACGGATAAAGAATTAGGAAAAGTATTTTGACACTGCACAGGAATACAACCTAAGTGAATAATGGAATAAGTGGGTAAATTATGTTCAAAAAAAAATCCTCCAATTTTCAAGGGTCAAGGGTCGTTACAAATACAACTAGATTAACATATATCAAAGTGGTGTATTAAATCTTACCTAACTTGAACTTTCCTCCTCTTCACCAAAATTGGTAAAATCCACCTTGCTCCTTCAATCTTTGATTCCAACTTCTTGTTTTTCAAGTATGTTATTCTCCTCTTCACTAAGAACAACTTTGCTTAACTGAATCTCACTCAAAACTACTTGCAAGATGAAGTTTTCTAGTGTAGAAAGATTAGGTTAACTTTGGTTTCTTAAAAGCGTTGGTAATTCTCGAGAAAACAGAGGTTGCAGAGCCTTGTATTTATAGAATTGCTCTTAGAGATCGATCTGCCAATGGTGGGGGATTGATTTGTCCTGCCTTTTTTCCCTTCGGAACCGACCTTTCAAGCCTAGGGAGATCGATCTGCTCCTAAGCATGAGATCGATCTGCATTACTCAGAACCTTAAGAAGATCGATCTGGCCCTTACATGAGATCGATCTGTTCTACCCAGAACCTCTTCAAGATCTATCTGCATTGAATGAGAGATCGATCTACTTCTCTTCAAAAACAGTTCTGCTGCAATTTCTCCTAGAATTTCACTGTTACATTCAATTTAATTTTGCTTAATTACTCATTTTACTTTTCATACACATTTACAACTTAAATACATTCGTTCCTTATGATTTATATCAATTGTGACTTGTCCATACATCACAAAATCATAAAAATACATATTAAATTACGGGTTTTACAGTTGTGATTGCCTCAATTTGTTTCATAGGAAACTTATAACACGTGCATGCAACATCGCTTGTAAACATGCTCCCATGTTTTTTCCAGCTTATAACATCCTCTCATTTCTTTTCTAGTTCACCGAACACCACTCTTTTGTCGTTTCACATCTTCACCTTCTTTATTGCCTTTGCTGTCAGAACAATCTCCATCATCATTCCTAGTTTTCAATATCTTCTCTGTTTTCACTGTAAATCATCACCATCATTCCTTATGACCATGTTATTTCCAGCCATTACAGTACACCTCCTTTTTTTTCTTCTACTGTAGCTCATTCATCTCTCACGTTTCCTCTTTATGTCGTGCCATCATCATTATCGTCTCCTCCCCACATTTTCTGCTGCAATTTTACTGCAGCAGAAAATGATTATCGGGTTTGGCTTCATTGGAAGCCAAACCAGGTGCTACCTGCCTTGTTTCCCTTTAAAAAAAATCGAGAGTCTTCATCTTATTTAAAATTTCTATTCCTTCTTCATGTTTCCTTGTGGACCCGAAATCATCACCTTTGATTTCTTATTCTTCACCGTGGAACATTATCATCACTAAATAAATGTACAAGCTAATTAGTCATGGCAATTTCATTTTGGCAAAGAAGCAAAGCCAAATTTTGCTCCATGAATTTATTAAAATATGTTAATAACGATGCTATAATCTAATAAATTTTTAATATAATTTGGCATTAAGATCATCTATTCAATAAATATAAAAATATGATTTGGTCATGTTTTCGAATTAGCCTAAATAAGCGGAGTCAATCTTTGTTATTAAGATTTTTACACATTACCAAGATTTATAATACTATCACAATATTCATTTTAATTTTACTTCTCTTCAGCTTCTCATATCTAAAACACAAATTCAATAAATTTCCTTCCCATAAGTACATATTTCATCTCAATCAGTTTACTTAAAACCGAGTACAAGAAAATTTGTGAGGTTTACAAGGCCCGGGTCTTACCATGCCTCTATTCTAGTAACGAGAGATGTCTCAGTTTTGGTAATGAGAGATGTCTCCATTTTGGTAACGAGAGATGACTCCATTTTGGTAATAAGAGATGCCTCTGTTTTGGTAACGTGAGATGCCTGCCCTTGTAGCGTTGAGATATTTTCGCTTTGGGTGACGTCGAGGCTTTGCTAGGCTCGGGTCATACCCCAGGCAGATGATTCCCTTGTTTGAGGATGCCCTCGTTGAGGATGATATCATATGATGTGTTGTGATGATTGCTTTCATGACGTTTATACTATGCCTAGTCTCCATAATTATTTTGAGATATAACGTGTTTGTGAAATGATAAAGATGTTTTGATGAACTCTGATTTTAATCATGTATTTATAATCATGTGAATTATGTCATTATTATATTTATGCTTTAAAATGATGATTTTTAAAGCTCATATGCACTCCTTACTGAGCAAAGTTGAAAGCTCACCCCCATCATTTTCCTCCCCCACAGATTGTTTACAATGAATGCTAGTACATGCGGCGTACGTGACATAGGCTGGTTGATGAGACTCTTCCCAGGCTATTGCTTGTACACGCGAGATGTAGAATTCAATTCATTTTGTATCCAGACAGTTGTGTAATGCAGACACTTGTATTTGAGTAATATTGGGATGTAATCAGATTGGTATTAGTAAATGAATGGAGAAGTAGACTTCTTTTGATGTTATGATATTTAATTAAGTGGATGTTGAGAGATTATTAGGATATTGATTGATGAGATAGAAATAAATTAACTGACACTACACAGGAATGCACCTTGAGTAGGAAGTTTAATCCTCAAAAAAATTTAAATCAGTCATATTTTTTGCGTTTCCGGACTGTCACAATATAATTCTAAAATTTAATAAATAATTATATAAATACAAATTTCTGCATTTTAATATTTATTCATCATCATCATTAAAGTCCTTATTTCAATATTAAGGTAGGTTATATAAACAAATATAAATACTGAGCATTTTAATATTTATTATTTGACAAAAATTATTTACTTTTTTAATTTTCTACAATATTTGCTATAAAACAACATATGTAATTATATTAATAAATTGCAAAATATATTTATATATAGTTATTATGAAAAGAAAAGTACCAATTATTATTTATAAAAAAACCTTAATATAAGTAATTGGTTAACTAATTAGTTCAATTTTATTTTTAATCTGTTTTTGGTTTATACATAAATCATAATATTAATATTATCGCATTAAATATAATTGTATACACTAATTAATCAAATGTTTCATTAAAAATTTAGAATATTGAATTAAAAAAGTTATATAATTTAATATTTTTATATATTTGAAACTCTAATAAAATATAATTTAAATTTAATTTTGTTAATAATGTTCTTAATTTTTTACACAAGATATCAAATTCAAATAAATGTTACAATTATACAATGATTTATATATATTTGCTTTATTATTGTATTAAAAGTAAAATTTTAATATGAAATAATTATAATATAATAATATAATAATTGTTTTTATAATAAAATCAAATTTTATATTTAATAATATATTTATTATTTATTATTATAAATATAATAAGTATGATATTAAAAATTATTTGATATTCATATATATTGTGTTTTAAAATAATTTTATTTAATAATTTTATTTAAAAATTAAATACTTATTTTGTTGATAATACATTATTGATATAATTGTGTAATAAATAATTATTATTTTTTAAGTTTTATAAATTTTAATTAAAAAGTGTGTCATTATTTAATTTTTAGTAAAATAATCATATAGTTATAATTTGAGTTTTTCGAGTTATAAATTTGGTTTTTTATAGGTTTCGAATCGTGTCCGTCTCGAGTTCAGATCGTATCGGGTTTATGTTATGTCAAGTTCGGGTTATAAAATAATATATTTATTATTTATTATTATAAATATAATAAGTATGATATTAAAAATTATTTGTTGTGTTTTAAAAATAATTTTATTTAATAATTTAATTTAAATATTCAATACTTATTTTGTTGATAATACATTATTGATATAATTGTGTGATAAATAACAATTATTCTTTAAGTTTTATAAATTTTAATTAAGAAGTGTCATTAATTATTTTTTAATAAAATAACCGTATACTTATAATTCAGGTTTTTTCAAGTTATAAATTTAGTTTTTTTATAGGTTTTGGATCAGTCTGTTTTAGATTCGGATCGTATCGGGTTAATGTTATGTGGGGTTTGAGTTCGGGTTATTGAATAAAGAAAAATTATAATTTTGTTAAATAATATTTTTTGAACAATTCATTTTTTTTTCAAAAATTATTTTTTAGATCTTAACAAATTTTTAAATCATTTTTTATAAAAAAAATTCTTAAAAATAAAAATTATTATAAAATATATTTTTTAAACTAAATGTTTCTTATGTTTAAATTGTATTTTTATTCTCTTTTTTATTTTTTTCTTTTTGCCTGTAGGAAAAGAAAAAAAGGAAGAAGAAAGGAAAGAAATTAATTGTTAACAAAAAAAATTATTAGAAGTTATACAGTTTTTTAGTTTTTAAATTTTGACTTATTAAATTTAACTTATATTTTTTTTCTTTTTTTTTCTTTTTTCTTTTTCCTTGTAATTGGCAAAAAAAAAAAAGATAAAGAAAAGGAAGGAGGAGAAAGGAAAGAAAAATAGCTATTAACTATAAATTATTTAAAATATATATTGTTTTAGTTTAGAAAATTTTGACTTATTAAATTTAATTCGTTTTTCCTTCTAAGTGGCAAACAAATATTTAATAATTGTCTTTTTAAAAAATTAATCTAATTAAAAAAATTAACTTATTTCATAAAAAACAAAAAAGGAAAGAAAAGAAAAAGAAGTAAAAAATTACAGAGAATTTTTTCATAAAAATTAATTTTTATCATATTAAATATTTTGAAAAAGTAAATTAAATTATTTAAAAGAATAATTTTTTATTAAAAATAACTTATTAATTTAAATTTAAATTATAATATCTTAAATAATATATAGCTTTTTAGATTTTGATTCATATTTATAACAAAAAAATTATAAACATAAATTATGTTACTTTTAAAAAGATAAATGCAAAAAAGAAAAAAAATCATTTTATGCTACTTTTAATTTTACACATAACAAATATATGGAAAGATATAAAAAAATCATTCTATCTTTTTTTTAATCCTTATACACATCAACTATATGATAAGATGATATCATTCAGTTTTATCCTATCTATAATTTTATATTATCTTATTTTATCTTATCATTATCCTATGCACCAAATATGGTCTAATAGATGCTGCATATGTAATGTAACGACCCTTGACCCTTGAAAATTTTGGAGATTTTTTTTGAACTTAATTCACCCACTTATTCTCTTATTCACTTAGGTTGTATTCATGTTCAGTGTCAAATCACCTTTCCTAATTCTATATCCGAATTTATATTTAAACTTCGTACTTTGACTTATATGACCGATAAAAATTTTGACAGCATAACGACTTATATATGAGCCTATCCACCTGCAGATTAATTGTTTTGACAATCCTAAATATCCACAACTACCAAGCATGCTTTCCAATAAACCTAGATATCCACAACTACCAAGCATACTTTCTAAATCCACATTTCGATCTAATACCAATAATCTTAAAGCCTAATCCCAGAAATAATATTCTTTACATTGTTTTTCTTACAAATTACATCCCAATAAAATATTCTCAATTTATGTCTGTGCATACAAATATGCTTGGTACAGGAATGTAATTGTATACCTTTCTGCGTGTACAAAAAGTAGCATAGGGTAGCTCTTTCCCACCAGCCTACGTCGTGTACGCGGCAGGTAGCGTCTGTAGATCACTGCAAATAATCTGAAAGGTAGAGGGGTAAGCTTTCGGGGAAAAGCCCAATAAGAAATGCTTTTAAAATGATTATGGTGGCTAAATCACATTGAATGCATGATAAAACTAAGAGATAACGTTTCTTTACAAATATCACATAGCTTCTAAAAAGCGTATATATAAAACATAATTGATAGAAATATAATTTCGAAGTAACAAATCTATTCAGTTACATCACAATCTTTCAAAACATATAGAACTCCAGAATATTTCAAAACTGATAGAACTTCAAAAGCATAATTTATGCATAAACATATATCGAAGGATCAAAATCTTATATCATAGTTCATATCGGATGGAGACTAGGCCAACTTATAGAATTGTCATGGGATGATAACATAGTCATCCTCCGTAGAGGGAAATCATAAACATGGCCATGGCAAGGCTGTAGACGTGATCAAGGTCGTACAACAAATCAAACATACTCGAAGGCAGAATTCATATACGCCACAAAGGCGCGCATGACAAAAATGCATTGACCGTGTGGCACTTTGCATCTGTAGGACTCAAGAGGTGGCCCCTACAGTCACACAGACTGTGTGGCACTTTACTACCACAGAACCCAAGAGGTAGCCCCCACGATCGCATGTCAATGTGAATCGTGTGGCACTTTGCATCTGTAGGACCCAAGAGGTGGCCCCCACAATCACACAGATTGTGTGGCACTTTGCTCCCACAGAACCCAAGAGGTGGCCCACACGATCGCATATCATTGTGAACCGCATGACACTTTGCTCTCGTCGGACTCAAGAGGTGGCCCCCACGTTCACATGTCATGGTGAAAATTGCGTGGCACTTTGCTCCTGTCACGACCCGTTCTACCAAAATCACTACAAATTTTTCGCTTTTTCTATACTTCTCACCTCCTCGTGACAAATTCCATTTTTAACGAGTTGGACTATGAGTCAGTAATAATCCCAACTCTTATCCCATTTGACCATATCATTCTTACCATGGTAATAATGTTAGAATTTCAGACAGTGTAATAATAAGTACATATATTATACAACTGTATGTACATATGTTTTCATATATTTACATCCCCCATAATTATATTCATTACAAAACTGTGCTATTATTTGTTTAGATACAAAACTGTACGATGTGTATACCTGATTCGTGATAGGAGCAGCGGACAACCAGGAATGCAGTCTCTACCTGCTCTCAACTACTGCAGATGCTCTGTGGAGGGTGAAAAATGAAAGGGTGAGCATAACTAGCTCAGTAAGGCAATAATATAAGCAGGTAGATAACTATACTATCTACGTGTTGATAATGTCATGATATAAAATCGTTTATATTTGGAGCATGATGTAAGATTAAAACGATGCCACATGTATATATATCATATAAGAGAAATCATGAAATCGTCATATAAAACAACTATGAAAAAATCATCATGTATGACATCTTATGCTCGTCACATTAAAACTTATTTATTTCATCATAAAACAACCACATTAAAACTTATTTGTTTCATCATAAAACAACCACATCAAGGCTAAACCCATCCCTTGGGAATACCTTGATTCATTAAATCGCATCTCGTTTAAAAACATAAATCGGGACATTACCCCTCCTTTGGGTTTGTCTTGGTCTATTCAGACCGTATGATATCATATGAGGCATGTAGGTTACTGTATAAAAAATCGAGGACTATGGCCATATTATGCCCATGTGATCCCAGGCTACACGGATCCCGGTGTGCGGGGCATGACAACTGTAACGGGAGGTGGGGTCAAATCCTACCCGCCAGAATATCAAGTAACATCATCGAGTCATCATGACTGCACGGTACAACGTACTCCGTGGACCCATATCATAGTCTGAGGGTGCCTGCCGTAGGTCTTATCCACCCCAATACTATGTCGATAACCAACTCATGTCTCAAAGTATACGTGCGAGCATATCAACTTTCTGCAACACACAGTCTACAGGAGGCTTCCGCACGACTATATGCATGTCAACTCACGTCTAGTGCGAGCGAAGCTCCAGCACGACGCTATTCATATCATGATATCTAAAATCTCGTGCGAGCGAAGCTCCAACACGATTTTTGTACACACACAAATTTCTCGTACGAGCAATGCTCCAGTACGACTTTTTATGAGTAATAAATCAGTAAAATTTAGTGCGAGTAAGACTCTAGTACTCTTTTTACTTGTATAAATATGATAGGTGGCTCAATCTTAATAAAACATCTTTAAAATCGTAACCGGTACAAACCGGTACCCTTTCGTATAATTCATGAAATCAACAGCCAACCTATGTGCAAATTTGCTTAAATCAAAGCAATACATTCATATAAAATGTTAAAACATGATAATCATGCAATTTATCTGCCTTACTACCCTTTTTGTAAATTTTACTCCCAAGGGCAATATCGTCTTTTTCTTTATTCACCCATACCCTGAGTTTTCGTAAAAAATATTATTTCGTTTCTAAATAATTTAAGAAATTCTAGGCCCTGTAAATCCCCTCGAAAATACGTATAGAAATCTCTATGCACCTACAAAATTCTCTTACCTGGAATCACGCGCAAACTTATCCCGTCTCGATAATACCCGATCTCTCAGTCCAATTGCACGCTAACCAAGTCTACGAAACTGTATATAACCACATATTTGGGTCAATTCACTTATCTTTATCAGTATGTCACATTCACTGATCAATCTAAAGTACTGGGCCCGTTTTACTTTATTGGGCCCAATTGCACCTTAATGGGTATTGACCTATTTTCAGCCCATTTATACTTATTAAATCCCTTCTTCGGGTTTACTGGGCTCATTCAGCTTACCAATAATCATCAGGCTTCGTTCCAAACTCATTGGATAGCCCGTATACTATTTACGGTAATTACGTTACAATTCCGAATAATATTCATTTTTATACAGAATTAATCCGTAAATTTCGTAAGATAATCGAAACTCTGTATTAAATGACTCATATTATCGTAATTAAAATATACTTACCCAATATGATGCGGGGTACAAAAATCGGAGCTCAATCGACTCTCGTTCAGATTTTATCGTAAAACTGCACAATTAGGTAAATCCGGGTTATTTTTCATTAAATATAATATTAATTAAATTTTTGGAATTTACGCGTAGGTCAATCTCGACCCTCGGTCAACTTACCCGAATCTCGAGTCGTCCCCGATAATTTTTCTTTCCTTTTTTCCCTTTTTTCTTTCTTTTCTTTTCATTTCCTTTCCTTCCCTTTTTCATTCCTTTTCCCTCCAGCCAAACGGTGCCGTTTTCTGTTTTTTGCCGTCACCGACGGTTTCGCCGGCCGATACCGGTCTCAAAAGGACCGACTCCTCCTCTCGAACTCATCGGTGGCCTCCGTTCACGCCCAACAGTCGTGGTTCGTCGGGAATCAGCCCGTTTCTCCTCGGCTTTTCCTCTCCTCCAATCGACGGTTTCCTGCCTCCTGACGGCGCGTCTCCGGTGCCAAGAGCTTCGTCGGCCTCTCCTCTTCTTCCTCAGCTCTTCGTCGGCGTCGTTGATCGCCGGTGGAATGGGGAAGCTCAGGTCACGCGCGATATGGGTCTTCGGTTTCCGTTTTTGGGTTTCCCGATTTCGATTTCAGCCTTATTATTATTATTATTATTATTTATAAATTATTTTATTATTAAAATAATCATTAAAATATTCTAAATATTCTAAAATATCTACAAAATCTATTATTTTATTCTAAATAAATTTATTTAATTTTATTTAATTTATTTATTATATTTTTAACCATTTTTTCGGTATAATTTCTTCGTATTTTCGAAATATTGTCCTGAGTGACTTTTCGGTATTTCTAAAAAATTCGGATCTTGATCAATTGGACTCGAAATTGTATAATTTCCTCATTATTGATCAAGATATCCTAATTCCTTATTTTTAATTAAAATTCTCTTATCGAATTATACCAGATTTCGATCTTTTGACCGTTTTACCCCTACACTTGTCTCGGAACCAATTTAACCCAATTTTCCTTTATACATTCACTATCTATTCTTATTTTAAATTTGTATTTTTCGTCAACTTAATTTCTATCCCTATCGTTTGGCCTATGACCATCTCAGCCCGTATTTGGCTACTACATACATTCACCAATATTTCATTTTATTCTATTTGCAAATTTAATTCAGTCAAAACTCTTCTTATGATTCAATTAATATGTGGAATTGTACATCACATGAATCATAAGGAAATGCATCAACAAGTAATAAAAAGTGGGTCTTACAGCTCCCGTCGGACTCAAGAGGTGGCCTCCACAATTCCACTATACATTGCCTTTTTGTCTCAAAATAGAGTTTTCAAAATCTTTATTGGGTTTTATAACTCATAAAACTCATATCGAATAATAAAATCGAATTCCTTGAAATCTGAAAACCCTTCCATTAAACAGAAAGACTGTGTGGCACTTTGTTCCTGCAGGACTCAAGAGGTGGCCCCCACAATCCCACTATACATTGCCTTTTCATCTCAAAACAGAGTTGTCAAAGTCTTTCTTGGGTTTTATAACCCGTAAACTCATACTGAGTAATAAAATCGAATTTCTTATGATCTGAAAACTCTTTCATTAAACAGAAAGATTTGTGGCACTTTGTTCCCTTAGGACTCAAGAGATGGCCCACAATCACCTTTCGAAAACAAATTTCATTTCTCAAGCATAAGTTCACATACCAAATTTCATTTCTTTCAAAAACATGAAATCAATTCATACATAAGTCAAAACCGTAACCTTTATTCAGAAATCATGCTTGAAACTATGCATTTAATTTCATATGGCATTCCTTTATCTTAAAAACATGATCAAATAAAACTTGGGCTTAATAGGTGTCGGGTTTTGTTTTACAATCAAGGGTTGCACGAGAAGGCTCGAAAACACATAAATAAATCAGAGTCTAAGGGTAGGGATACCATTACCATCTTAAACTACATCCCTTATCTCGATATATCGAAAATTTTGAATTCGAGTGGTGACGCCTCCTAGTGCCTCTTTTAATTCCTTCTACGATTCACCTACATCGAAATTGTTTACTTAGCATCCTATTCATGCAATTATCCGAATTGCGTTAAAGTCGTAACTTATTCGTTACTACTTCGTGTGTACGTATAATTGTACATATCTAGGCTATTACGTGCGTTTATATATTTTCCTTACTATATATTATTTTGTACATACAAATATTAACATACACATCTATTATATACATCTACATGTATACACACACACACACACACACATATATATATATACTCCTATATATATTATTATTTGTTTTTATTTTTCCTTATCACATGTGTATATTCTTTGTATGTACATATACTATACACATTTATCTTATACACCTATTTGTATATACACCTAAGTATATACACATATTCATTTTATCATTTAATTTCCTTATTCATCATCACATAAATATATATATTGTCTATTTCTCATCTCTCCCATTTTTATTTCACATACACCTTAATTTACACTAAAATGCTTATATCCCAACACACACACACACACACACACACACACACATATATATATATATATATACATGTATATTAAATATGCATATATATAAATTTACCTTTTTCTTCTTTTTTTTTTCTATGCTTTCCAGCTTTTTCTTTTGAACTCTTTGTAGCTTAACTCTTTGCTAACACTTCTCAAGGTTTCTCTAATTTTCTACACCCTGTATCCCAATTATATTTCATCATTTAAAGTCATATAAATTGGCTAAACTATGGAAGAGCAGCCCTTAGCATGAAAACCTTGAAGTGTCTAGTCACCACAACCTTGGTCCTTCCGTCTTTTGCTGTTGTTCCTTGGGTTACTCCAGCCAATTTTCACCCTCTTTATTTTCCTCCCAGTTCTATTTCAATTTCAGACCCGTTCCAGGCTTCTCAAACCGTCCATTTCAGCCTTGTTCTTTTTTTGTCGAGACCCCATTCTGTTTCAGCCATAGACAACATTAAATCAATACTAGCAACTTACCCCACGTCAGCCTTGAAGCTCGCCTTTTCCTTGTTACTAGTTCAAAAACCCGAAAGGACTCCTTTCCCTTACTCTCGGTTCAGTCACCATATTCCACCTTTTAGGTCACAAATGGCCAACTTCGGCCATCACCATGCTCCAGCAAACAACCACTATTGGACACCCAAAATAGCCAAGTTTTCACGCCTAATCCAGCACCAGGCGAGGCTCCCTTCCCCCCGAAAATTCTTGCCTCCTCTCGTGATCAGACTCTTAACGCCTCAGCTCAGCTCATACGTCGCCTGCCTTGCTGCTCATCTTTGCTTCAGCTTTATTCCACCCCTGAAGCAGCCTCTGATTGTAGTCCGGTACAGCCTTAAAACCCCTGTTTCTTTGCTCTTCTTCTTGCTTCAATTTGGCTCTGCTTCAGTTCGGTTTCAGCCTTCACGTGACTCTGCCCCCTTCGGTCTTGTTCCTTTCCTCCTCCTTCTCCCTTCTTTTTCTTTTTTCCTTTCTCCCTTCCTTTTCTTCTTTCCTTTCTCTCCCTTCTCGACCGACCCACCCTTTCTTTCTCCTATTTTCTTTCCTTCCTTTCTTTCTTCCTCTCCCGACCAATCCTCCTCTTTCTCCTCCAGCCGACCAGCTCCTTTCTTCCTCTTTTCTTTCCTTGATTGTTTTCCCGCCCAGCTATCCTCCGTTTTTTTTTTTCAATTGCTCTCTTACTTGTTGCATTTCCAAGTGCGGGAATTGGCTTCCTTTTGAAGCCAATTCCGTACACCATTTTATATATATATATATATATATATATATATATATATATATTAAAATTATATTATATTATATTATATATATTATATTGTTTTAATTATATATATATATATTTATTTATTGATTGATTTGTTTGTTTTGTATTTTTATTAATTCTTATATGATATATATTATACATTACAATATATATATATATATTTGTTATATATATATATATATATCATTATTTATCCGTTTTAAATTTTTCCTAGTATGTATATATATATACATATATATATATATATACATTTTCTTCTCATAAAATTATTCAATGACACAATATTCCTCCTGTCTTCATGAAATTTTCATTATTTTCGAAAACGAAATATCCTTGGGATTTCATCATTCCTCATAAATCTCGATATAAATTTTTTACATAAAAATTATTTTTGATCCCTTCATGCATGCATTTACTTCATCACTTCCTGTATTTTTCGGGTTCCTTATCATTCACGGGCTTCTCGGTTCCCATACTCCTCGAGCCCTACAACGAATATTCACACTTCCATTAAAATATATTACTTTTATTCTTATATAGTTTAATTAAATATATGAATTTTGTGGTGTTTATATGTAATTGTTGCCTTGAGTCGGAAAGAAATTGAGGAGCTTGTGATTGTATTGAATCAATACTTTAGCATGTTCTTCATATCACTTATTTATGATTTGGTATTGATTTTCAACTAAAATCAAACTTATTTGATTTTTTTATTAATGAATTATTGAAAAAAGTTATTCATAGCTGTAGCATCATACAAAATTTTTCTGGTCATATTTAAACTTAGAGGTGACAAACGAACGGGTTCGGGCAGGTTCGGTCCGGATTATCTTCAGGTTCGAATCATTTCAAGTTTGGGTATTTTTTGGTTTGAGCTTTTTCAGTTCGAGTTTAGTTATTTTTGGTTTTGATTATTTTCGGATTCGATCCCGATTCGAGTCAGGCAGATTTGGCGTGCTAATTTCAAATTTGTCTGAAAATTTTATAAGTTATGAATTTTTTTTAAAAATTTCGAATGTAATAATTAATTTAATTTTTATATAATTCTAAAATTTAATAAATATTTATATAAATATAAATTTCTGCATTTTAGTATTTATTCGTCATCATCAGAGCCTTTATCTCAATACTGAAGCAGAATATATGAACAAAAAAAAATACCGAGTATTTTAATATTTATTATTTGACAAAAATCATTTACTTTTTAATTTCCTATAGTATTTGCTATAAAACAGCAGATATGTACCAATTATAATTTACAAAAAAAAAGTTAGTCAACTAATTAGCTCAATTTTTTTTAGTTTGTTTTTTGTTTGTACATAAATTATAATATTAACATTATTGCATTAAATATAATTGTATAAACTAATTAATCAAATGTCTCATTAAAAATTTAAAATGTTGAACTAAAGTTATATAATTTAATATTTTTATATATTTGAAACTCTAAGAAAATATAATTTAAATTTAATTTTGTTAATAATGTTCTTAATTTTCTCAACAAAATATCAAATTTAAATAAATTTTACAATTATATAATGATTTATATATATGATTTATTATTGTATTAAAATTTAAATTTTAATATAAAATAAATATAATAAAATAGTATAATAATTATTTTTATAATAAAATCAAATGTTATCTTTAATAATATATTTATTATTTATTACTATAAATATAATAAGTATGATATTAAAAATTATTTAATATCCATATATTGTGTTTTAAAATAATTTTATTTAATAATTAAATTTAAATATTCAATACTTATTTTGTTGATAATACATTACTGATATAATTGTATAATAAATAATAATAATTTTTGAAATTTTATAAATTTTAATTAAAAAGGTGTCATTATTTATTTTATTTTTAATAAAATAATCATATACTTATAATTCGATTTTTTTCAAATTATAAATTTAATTTTTTATAAGTTTCAGATCGCGTTCATCTCGGGTTCAGATTGTATCGAGTTTATGTGATGTCGGGTTCAAGTTGTATTGGGTTTAGATTTTTTCAGGTTCAATCTTTTTTACGTTCGATCTTGTTCGAGTCGATTTTTTTTAAAATTCAAACTTTTTGTTTTTTTAATAAATTTGATTTGTCCATGTTCAATTTCGAACAAGTTCATGCGAATTTTCAGGTTCGGGTTAGCTTATGCTAGCTCTAATTTAAACTTAAGACTCAATTAGACTTAGGGTTAGTTTTGATAAAAAATATGATTAAGTTCGGTAATATTAAAAACAATTAAAAACGTTTAAGAATTTTTTAATAAAATAATAATAATAAAAGAACTGAGAGGTAAAATTGTCATTTAACAATCCAAAACTTTTGAACTTCTGCGAAAAATTTTCACTGCCCGCGCCCCACGGATCTTGACATTGCCGTGCAGCTAACACGTGTTGATCTATTCACAGAACAAATTCTTCAAAAGCAATATCAGCTTACAGCAAGAAGATTTTGGTTTTTTTTTTTTTTTTAAATTATTCACCCATGGATAGATATACAAAGGGACAATTAGGACAAAAAGGAGGAAAGCACTTGGAATTAATTTAAATGCACTATATAATTGACTCTGATAAAATTAAAAATAATAAAATAATTATTAAAAATATATTTTTTAATAAAATAATAAAAATTAAAAAAATATGAGTAATTTCTCCGTTCTATTTATTTATTTTTTTTGTTCTTTTTGCCTCCACCGCATTGAACTCCCCGCACCGAGGATCCAGGATCCAAGCAACACCCTAGTTTGCTACCATTATCGCAGGGAAGTACAAAGTAGTTTAGATTTTGTGTCCAAATACAAAGCGTGCAGTGCCAAACAACCTGGCCAATACACATGGAAATGTGGACACTGAATTCCGGATTTCAGAAGTATTAAGGGAACTGAATAGTTAGATTCATGCCATTGCTATAACATAGAGAAATGTACTTTTGATATTGCAGTGACTTCAAATAAAAGTCATTCAGGATGGTCTATTTAAACTTGACTGCTCACTCTCAATGGAGATAATACAAGCAAGCCTATCATAAACCTGTAATCAAATTTGAAAAATCAATCCTTTTCCAGAAAAAGATTCATATTTCAAGCGTGCAACACTGCATCACTTACCTCAGAAAGCACCTGACTGTTATTCTGATTCTCTTCCGGATCTTGTTTATCTGTTGATGATTCGTCATACCTAGACAGCATGACAGACAACAAATTCGGTAAACAGACTAGACCAGGCAATTTATGTTTATAATTTTTGTTTGTGTCATGTAAAATCGTATTCATGTCGTGTAAAACATAAAAATTGTGTCAAAATTCGTGTTGACAAAGAAAATACAAAGTCTTACTTTTAGTTTTTGTTATATTCATATACAAATTTAATTAAATTTTAGCATGTGTCACTTTCGTATCATATCTAGAATTGCCAAGTCTACTTGTAGCTTCTAAATTTAAAAAAAAAAATGGTCTTTGCCAATCGGTTACAAAGCGAAGATAAGGTATGTCAAAACTTTTCTAGATTCTGTCTGAGCAAATAACACTAATGTACAGGACTTTCTTACCATTCTCGTGGAATGCCAGCTTCATCTCGAGCTGAATAATTAAATGGCCCTTTCAACTCCAAGTTATACTCTTGTAACAACTCTGCACGGTTTCTCAAAGACATTCTACATAAGATATTGCAGAGCCAGATTGGAATTTGATTTTAAACAAAAAAGAACCTTCCCTGAAGTGACAAAATACTACTAGACCTTTAAATGTGGAGCATGGGGCGCGATTCATTTTATGACAGACGGAGATGAACCAGTGTACACCAACAGCTACATGTGCAATTTCCTCTTCAGCAATTCTTGCTACAAGGCTAGATGTCCTGTGATCTCCTAAGCCAACCAGTTTTTGGACCAAGCGTGGCCCAGCATCAAGACCCCTAGCCTCCTATATCCATAAAAATAAACGTGTAAATTTTCAAACCTATTTAAAACAAAACTTTGAATAGATATGCAGTTTTTTCTCTTTCCTCCAAATTTTAAATAAGCGAGCACAAGATTGACAAGATCACCCATTCTTATTAAAATTTAGAAACAAGTATTATCACACAGATATCAGATTCCAACAGAAAAAGGCTAATGCATTAAAAACGATGACGTTGAATTGTGCGGTATAGTGGAAATACGTTCTATAAACTCTAAATATAATAGTCAACCTAGATAACTGGAATTCAGTCCCTGGAAGCAACTTTAACTTGTATGAACTGAAATGGTTAATTTTAAATATAAAGGAAGCAAGAACAACTGCAGTTTCAGCTGATCAAATTTTTTAAGCTTCAACTTTGACGGAGACTAGATTATAAATGTTTCTTCAGGAAATGCCCTGAGCATGACTTCAGTCTATCAAGGCATCAGATGGTACATGAAAAGCTATGTTTGTACAAACATAAAAACTGAATTAATCTAGGTTCATGAAAAATTCCATATGAAATGTTCTCAACTGAAGTCAGTCATATGCATATCTCAAACTGGAAGAAAATCCAGTCAGCCCACATCACTACCCAAAGCCAGAGCATGATTTTAGAGAGTACTTTAAGTTAGATTGCTCAAAGTTTTTGACCCATGCAAACTTTGAAAAGAAGATGTTATTCTGAAACGGGATACTACATTCATGTCCCCCAACCTCCAAGCAGGGAGAGAGAATCGTAGAATGTGCTAATTTAATGTCTGCCAGATTCTGATGATAATATTTTATCACTGTGACAACTTTGAAGTCACCAAGAACCATTCATGTGAGTATTGGATAAAATCGGGGGCTGAAAATTGCTTGAGTGAGATGAAAAGGATTGGAAGACGGAGGTTGGGCAATTACCGTATTGAGCAACTGCATTTTAACATGGAAAAGAACTAAAGATTTCCTTTCGTGAAATCATAAATTCATTAAAAGAATCTTCTGTTCCAAGTATGAAAACATTGGTAAGGAGTAAAAGATCACCTGTACTAATGGGATGGCAGCCAAACGTGCAGCAACATTATCTGATGATTTCTCACATTCTCTCCAAAGTAAGTTATGAGCAGGCATATCTCCATAACTAGAGAAAGGACCAATCAATTGCGTGGAAGTGACATATGAAGAGAATAAGTGAGTCAGTGAGCCTATTTTCATGCATATTTTGGTTCTTCAAACGCAAATGTCAGTTATTATATAAATTGGCAAGGGACCTGTATAATTGCGCTGAAGACTTAACTTTTGTGCTTGGGAATAGGTCCTCTTAATTAGATGTACCAAACATAGGAAAAACTCTTTTCTTTTCTTGTTTTCGGATAATTGACATGGTAAAACCTTTGATTATGAGCATGCATATCTTCATAACTAGTTAAAGAAAATAGAAAACTAACACACTATAGAAAGCAAGAACACTGCTTACTTGAAACCAATCTCAGCCAGTCTTTGTGAACACCAAGCAAAATGGCGGCTCTCGTCATCGGCAACATGAGCAAAATCAGCAAAGAATCCCTCCCCAAGAATCTCATAGAAGGGTGAAAATCGTACAACAGTATCCCATGCCAAATCAATTGCATTTAGCTCCACATGAGCAAGGTTATGAAGCAAGTACGCATTAAGAGGCAGGCCAGAGTTTTTGGGGATTGGAATCTCCTTTGGAGAAACCTGCCTTCCACAAAAACAGAAAATAATTATTTTCACTTGATGAGCTTTATAGAAATTGAAAGATAGCAACACCCAAATGAATAACTAATCAGAAAGATCTATCACACATGCTGTTTACTTGAAAGGACCCAAATCTTCCAGTGTAACATTACATAGGAATAATTAATAAATAAGTTAGACTCTTAATAGCTGAATAATAAAAACCTTTGATAATAATATGAAGTTGGGAAAAACTAACAAAGCCAGTTAAGAGTAGGCATCAATTCTATAAATGAGTGATGATGTTTTAAATTATTATTAGAACCTACAATTTCATGAGTTAAAAACTCACAATCTCTAAGACCAAAAGTTGTACAAACAAAATGAGCTAAAGCAATCACGTTATCAGGTTCCCAAAAAAAATCATGGTACCAGTTTTGTGAAACTAGAAACAATTTCCAAACCTGATTTTGTTATTGATTAGTGAATCGAGCCAAGCATGTTACGCTTGATCATGTAAGCGTATTTAATTTTGCAATTTATCATTTATACAGATTTCCATCATTGGCATATAGCTATGAAGCTTGATTTCTGGATTGAATTGCAAGTAATTTGCCATACTATTTTCTTTTGGTTTATTGATATTAAATTATCAGTTGGTATGTTAATTCACGACTATAAATACCGAAAAATTATTAAGCAAATTTTTAAAATTTTACTGAAAATATTCATATGCCATTAGCCATTAGGATCAAAATTTTATTTTCAATAGAAAGGCATTTGAATGCTTCAGACATGGTATCAACTGTCTATCTTATGGAAATCAAATGCAATATATAAAATAAATAAATAAATAATAAAAATAATTTAATTTATTAGTTCCAAATTAACTTTAGCAGTCTATACATTCTTGTTCTTAATTGTTACCAGACTTGTGTTATATATGTTTATTAAATTATTATTTTTTTCTGTATTTGTCACAAATAGTAAACACCATGCAGTATAATTTTGAATGAGAAACTTGAAGAGAAACAGAAAACAAACCAATTGCGGGTTAGGAGGACGAGCAGGTCGAGAAGGAGGCAGGGAGAGGCCGATGGGCAGATTCTCATTGCGCCACCTGGAGAAAGCCAGATGAGACAGCTTGGACTTGGTAAGAGGGTCACTGGTAGAGAGAACCAGAGAACCAAGCTCGGCAAGAGAGGAACAAGAAGCCTCCAGCGGCGCCGGCGTGTCGGGGGCGTCAGTGTCTGAGGAAGAGTGTTGGGAGTGTAACAGAGGTTGAGGACCATTGGGTCCCCAAAACCGGTCCTCGTTCACTGCGCTCTCTCTCCAGCTTTGGAGACCAGACCATGGAGAGAATTTCGAATGAAAAGAAGAAGACGAAGAAGAACGCAGCCTGGTGCAGTGAAAACGTGGAGGAAAAGATGAGAACCTCAGCGTGGGGGCGAGAAGCATAGTTCTGATTTTAAGATGGAACCTCATTTGTATAATTGAAATTGCCTTATATTTTCTGCCGTTATCTGGGTTCTAACAAACCCTCGGGAAAATTTGAGAAAGTGCTGTTAAACAAGAATATTTAATTGTTGGTATAATCATTGCAAATGAAATGGGAACTTGAGAAATTAGTAGCAAGGAAGTGAGAATGGGCCTATCAATATGGTCGATTAATAATCCAAATCTCTCATCCATTACTTAATCACTAAATTCTCTCCTAGTATTCCATCTCGAGTGAGAGATTGTCTTTTTTTTTTTTAGTACACTTTATGCCTCTTTTAAGATTTTTTTTTTTTTTGGTAAGATTGCGTTGTTTCCGGTATATATATATATATATATATATATATATATATATATATATATTGGAGCGTGCTCTCAGATTTTCTTAGGTTCCATTGTATAGAGATATCATGACGAAAAGTCTCGAGGAAAGGTGGGGTAGATTTACATTGACTAACTACAAAAATAAATCTTGAATTACATTTTTGCTTTTAGTTTTAATTTTTTATTATTATTTTATTAAAAAAAAATATATTTTTAAGTGTATTTTTATCGTTTTCAATTTTACCAATCTTATCGTCCATTCAAAATAACCATAAAAATAAACAACAAAATGTAGTAATTGACAAGAAATAAATTCATGAAACACTAAAATTGGGTCAGTTCTGTTTGGTGGTAAAGATCTTCACAAAGAAAGGGATCAATGTGGAGCTCATGAAGGATGTGTTTGGAAAGTTGGAAGTTGTCGGAGGGTTTAGTGGTTAAAGAGGTGGGCAAACAAATGTTTATCTTCCAATTCCAAAATAAACTTAACCAACCATGGTCCATCATTAAAGCCTTGGTTATTTTTCAAGATTTTGAAGGTTTGGGAACGCTGGAGGAGATATGTATGGACTACTGTCCTTTTTAGATACAAGTCCATGGCTTTCCTTTGGAAGGCGTTTAGTTCACAGTATATAATAGAGGATGAATGAAAAATGTATTATGTGAGAATAGAAAATAAGAGAAATATAAGTAAAATATGTATCATGTTGTTTGGTTGATGGAATTGAATAATTATTTTGAGTTTATTTTGTGTTTGGTTTGGTTTAAGAAAAAGGTAGATATAAGATGCATAATGATTAAAATATCCTCCATTTAAATTTATTATATTTTTATTATATTTTTACTCTCATTTTGCTAATTACCAAATTATCTCCTCTTTTGTATTTTAATTACCAAAATACTCTTTTCTTTTTTATCTCCACACAACCTTCTCCTTTTTAATAACAAATATATCCTCTCCCCACATTTTTACCAAACTATATATATAAATTTTAAAAAAAAAGAATTCTTTTAGAACATTCTAGTATCCTATACAATAATTGCTAAAAATTAAAAAAATTAACAATTTGCTAAAATGAATTAAAATAATAAAGGGTAAAGTCAAACGTTGCTTCATATCCATTACAAAACAGTGAGAGGTCCAATACATGGAATAGAAGTATATCATACAAGAATCAAGAAAATAAATACATAGACAACAACTTAAATTTCATAAGGAACCTCGCCTCGGATAGTTCACCCATGTTCAGAAAGAGATCCGCCATTCCTCCAATACCTTCAAAGACTGAATAGAATGTTCGCCACCATGCATCTTTCGTTTTGGTAAGCTTTTGTGCTTTATCAAACAGGATGCAAATGCTTTAGCTTTAAATAAGTACTCCACGTTGCTAGTTAGTCGATAGAGTGAAAGGAAAACATCGGCATTCCTGCTTATACCATGACAAATTCCTACTTAGGTAGATCATGCTTCTGAACTCTCTCCTGCATCCACAGCAGCTTAGTCAAATTTCTTGTCCCAAAAAACTTGATGACTTATAACATTGTACAAAAAGTTATGAGATCATGCAATTTCTTTTTTATTTTTAATGGGTTAAATTGTAAAATGAGGTCAAAATGACAAAATTTTTAATACCTTGATGTTAAGTTTAATGGTAGAGCTACATAACTACTTTATAGACTATATGTTATTGAATAAAATTTGGATGTAGTGCAAGGGAAACAGAACCATGGACCTTTTTTTTTGTTCCAACAATCATTTCTCACCAAGTAGAAAATCCATCCTTCTCAAGTTGTTCAAAATATTTGAATATAGAAAAGCATTTTCCAAGTGCTATTTTGATAAAGTAATTAAAACCCATAGCAAAACAATAACTTGTACACAGAAACTAATAAAAATCAAGTACCAAAATTAACTCAACTGAGCTTGAGCTCCAGTGTTCTTAGATTTGTTAAAGATGACACCTTCATACCTAACCTGAAAACACTTCATGGCATCTTCCTAACTCTATGTTGAATACCACCGTGGGATTTACACATGCAGTGATGATCCACACAGTACATTCCAGTCTTGTGCTTAAAAGATAATTATCTTTTTTTAAGAAATAAAAAGTGAGGGAGGGCAAATTACTCCTCTTGGAGATCACTTTTCTAGGACAGCATCAAAAGCACAAACACCAATGCGTCCACTAACATGCCTAAATCAAGTTAAAGTGAACATGAATTGGATACTTAAAATGCTGAATCTTGTTGGCTGTAGTTATTGGATAATTTAAGAGATGGGAAGAGAGAAAGAACCTTGCTGCAATTGATGAAGCAAAAAAGGTTTTAACAAATTCCATGAGCTTTGGAATTGTAAATCAGCAAAATAACTTCAGATTTCTAATTCTTTATGCACGGAATCACGCAATTCTGAGGAATGAAAAATCTGGGAACAAAATTGAACCACATGCATGAAGTTGTGGTCCTATCCAGAATAGAGGAGGAAAGAAAATCGCTTTTCATTGAACCAAACATGCTGTTGGAGATGATGTGTGAAAATATGGGAATTGTCTTGGGAGAGTCTATCGCAAAAGTGGGAAATTGATATGGAAAGGGAGCAGAATGCTTAGGGTCGTTTTCTTAGAATTAAGGTTTAGGTGAATGTTCATAAACCCCTTAAAAGGTGTATGTCGGTGGCCATGGTGGATTCAGAAAGTTGTGTAGTCAACTTTAAATATGAATTATTATCGAATTTTTGTTATGTATGTGGACATCCAGATCATATGGAAAGTGAGTGTGATGTAGGAATTAAAATGAAGAAGAAGGTTGGTAAGGTGACTAGGGGCTATGGCAGTTGGATGAGGGTGAAGTTCTAAAGAGTTGGATAGGAAAGGGAATGTGTATGGAGCACCCTGGTCTTTTTTTTCAAAAAACTTTATCATAGCTCAAATGCTGTCATTAGAAGAGGCAAAATTCGCAGAATGGTGGGGGAGAAGGAAGCTGATAGTGTGGCAGTTTGGTTGCTAAGGAGGGGTGGTTGCGATAAGAAGGAGAGACGTCTAGTTCGTTTGGGTAAGGAGATCATGCTTGCGGATGATAAAGGGGATAACGGGGGATGGCAATTGAACGTGATGCATAGGAGTAATTGGAACATGCGGCAATCACGTGGGTCGTATGACGTTCCAGCAGAAAATAAACCAATTAAAGTTGGTACAGTAAATAAAGAGAGTCAGACTTGCTTAGAAAATTCTGCCGAGGTGGATTATGTGCAGCAAACAAGTGGAAATGTTTTATTTAAAATACCAGTGAGAGAATGTCAGCTAACTTTCAAACCAATGGTTTCGAGGGAGTACAACAAACAAAGGAAACGGAAAAAGGGTAAGGGTCGAGGTCTTAGACGGAAACAGCGTGAGGTTACTGTTTCTTTTGTTGGGCGGAAACGAAATCAAATTGGTACATATTTGGCTGGACAGATGAATGGTAAGGAGGAAAAAAAGAGTCGTGATGTCGAGGGGATGGATAAAGCTAGTGTGGCAATTAAATAATAAAATAAGATGCATCGATAATATCTTTAATGGTATCGGTACTTGAAATAGAGAATGAATTTCTATTTCAATGTTATGATAGCGTATTGAGTATATTCTGTTAGTTTCATTAATATTTAAATTCAAATATATAAAGTAGGTTTAATTGACTTAAAGTAAGCAGAATCATCTTAAGTTTAAATATGCATATATAATTCTTATATCTAAGTCCATACAGATTTGACTTTTTACATATGTTAAGTATGATTATATAGCAGTCAATCAATCAATTTAATCATACACAAAATTAAAATTATATTTCGTTTCAATTTTTTAAGGTCATATTAAAATTATAGGATTTCAAAGTCAATAATCTTCTTGTTTTTAATATGAGAAAATATAAAGTGAATTAATTTTATTATGACCTTTAATCCTAATATTAAAAATCTTTTAATATTTTGCAAAATCATTTCTCTCCTTAAATTCAGGCATATTTGTAATTTTGAATGAAGATCCACTTGAACTCTTTTTACTCCTTTTTTTCTGAAGTTTTTCATTTTAGTCCAACTTACTATATTTCTCCCCCTTTTTTTGGTCATATTAAAAGGTTACAATATTTCAAAGTCAGATCTATCACAAAGTAAAGAATAAGTATAAGAGTAAGTAAGAGTTACCAAGAAATATATCAAGTACATCATAATTTTTATTTATAGCACAGAACATGAGCATTAATACAAGGTATGTAGACTTATGAAAATGTATTTATGCAAGACTGATGCTTCTATTTTTATGATGTAAACATGCAATATGAGCGTATGAAAGACAGCCTTATGCAGGACACAAACATGCATGAGATAAACAAACTTGATATATGTAAAACACAAAACTTATGCAAACATAAGGCAAATTTATGTAATGTAAATGAAATAGACAGACTTATAGCAGACATATGATATAGGTTGATCTACTAACAAAAGCACAAAATACGAGCAAACATGATACTCGCTATGTTAAACTCAAACAAAACAATCAATTAACTTATATAAATGAGCCCATTGTGAACTATTCACTATTTAAATAATGAATACATTCAACACATCAAGCTTAAACATACTCAACAAGAAATATGTAAGTAGCGTATCAATAAATAAAAGAAATACTCATTCAGCACATTGACAAAGAATCTACAATATCACACAATTAACACACATTGTTCTAACATATCCTACTACACTCAAGTTTTAAATCCTATTGAAACTGATGAAACAATTTCAAACAAATCACACAAACAATCACAGAATTGTAAGTAATCTATATACTTAAGAAATCATTAATAGTTTATTTAGGCATTTAAACAAGTCAAACGAATAAACATACAAAAACAAACAAGTATTCAAACAACCCTAATTCATCTAACCAAACAAAAGCACTTAAATAATCAGTTTTAAGTCTTGATAAGGATTTAGAACACTCAAAAGAAGATATAAAGATTAAACATTGTTTCATTCACCAAAAGGTTTTAAATAAACTTCAAAAGATACAAGAAATAAAAAGTTCCAAATTTTACTTTTGTTTCTTGTCATAATTAATTCCTAGAACATTCTTAATTTACCTTTATCCATCCTTGAAGAAGATCATAAATAAATCTATCTATTCTATGGGTTTTTGGAGAGAGATGAAAATTTAAAGGTGGTACAATAAGCTATTTGACCTAAAAAGAAAACTACATACCTAAAAAGATGAGTCAATGGAGTACTGGACGTGATCGAACGGTTTCTTCTTAAATGACATTAACCATATCTTCAAAAAGAAAGTGGATCGGATTTAGATTTTTTTCCTTTTTTTTTATTTTGTTGACCCACCAATAGTCAATGTTATTGACTCGATCTTTATCTCCTCCACACGACTTGAGAAAAGTGAAACACAATAAGATGTAGAAGTTTTGTTAGCTCTGATACAAATTGTTGGTTCGATTCTAAACCAAGAGAGGGTGAATTAGTTTCTAAACTTTTGTTAACTTATAAACTTTTTTTGCCTAGAATGCAACCTAGACTATTCAAACTATACACAATGTAATAATAAGTAAAACAATTAAGCAACAAACAAAAAGCAAATTAAAGAGCGTAGGGAAGAAAAGTTTTACACAGGGATTTATAAGGCTCGATACCCTTGGCCTACGTCTTTTACCTTGAGATCCTCCCAAGAATTTCCACCGAATTCACTCTCTTGAAAATGGTACAATTTCTCCAATTTCTAAGTTCAAAGAAAAAACATTGCTTTTTGTTGTTTAAAGGATTACATTCTTTTTTCACGGGTTCAAAGACAATAGGTGTGGAGATCTAAACTTTGTCTCTTTTTTTTGTTTGTTTGAAGCTATTGGATATGAGTATAACTTCAGATTTGGAATTTTGGCTCCTCGTCTATTTTGTTTCATGCTTCCAGCTTTTATAACTTTGCTTCAAGGCCTTAGTTGTTGGAATAATCTTCCCGTTAGTAGACATAAAAAATTGACCATTAGAGCTAACCAAGCTTGAAGTGTATCAATACTTCCTTTAGTATATTGGTACTCTTAAATGGAAACTTGCATAAACAAAATAGGCTGCATCGATACTATCTTTAAATATATCGATACTTGAAACAAAGTAAGAGTTTCTATTTCAATGTCACGATAGTTTATAAATACTTTGTTAGTCCCACCAATATTCAAATTCATATCATATCGATACATATTCAATTGACATCGATACTTATATATAAGGTACATGTAATTGGCTTAAGTAAGCAGGATTATCTTAAGTCTAAATATGCATATATAATTCTTAGCTCTAAGTCCATACATATTTAACGTTCCATATATGTTAAGCATGATCATATAACAGTAAATCAATCAATTCAATCATGCTCATAATTAAAATGATTTTCCACATAAGTTATTTAAAATTATATCAAAATTATAATATTTCAAAGTTAACAAAAAAAAAAAGTAAAATTGTTTAAAAATGATTGCTATTAGAAGTATTTATAAGCCTCAATTGATGCAAGAAATACCTCTTAATGATTCAGCATGACTTCGGTGAGAAACCACCTCTTTTGGAATGAATAACTATGTTCAACAAATTTATTTTTTTGTTTTTCTAGAAAGGGTATTCGAATGCCTTAAGTAAATACTAAAATAGAATGTACATTCCTGCAGGCTATCCGAATGCCCTAAACAAAACCTCAAATAGAATGTATAATTTTACAAGGTATTCGAATGCCTATATTAAGGAAATCGAATACTCTATTTGGTACATAAGAACTAGTCAATATATACATAAGTTTTAGGAAATATTTACATAAGCAGTAGATATGTACCAAGCACTGGGCAATATGTACAATACTTTAAGTCAAATGTTCTTATGATTTTTCATTTCGAAGCTTATTTTATACTTCCAAAACATCATTTTGTCAACGCACATGCAACTATATTTAAAATCAAAATACTTTATGATTACTTTGGAAATCATGTAAATTTGGTAATATGTACACCATAACCTTATCTATTATATCTTTCAAGATTTAGTGTAACTATTGAATAGATTAGAGAACATCATTGTGTTTGCAGTGGCATTAAGCTTCTAAATCATTTTCCTTGGCAACAACATTAAGTGATGATAAGGTTGGTCAATCCATGCATTCCACAATCGATCTCATAACATTCCACCTTAAAGGATATTATGAGGATAAGGTGTTTGGCACCTAGGTTAAAAGCATGACGAGAACAACTTCAACAATTAACCCAACATTTGTCAACATTAAGGCAACAAATGTGCAAAGCCCGAAGAGAAATGACAACCACTAGAACAGCCCACTCCCGAGATTAGATCTTCATCTCGACCATCACTTGATAGTCAACAAGTCTATGGTCCTTTATGGAATAATTGACAGGCTTGAGAATTTAAGTGAAAGATAAATTTTTGAGATCTAAAGGAGAAAAAAGGCTATGTTTAATGAGATCTAGATTATTTGCATCTCTTCATGTCACAATTCATTCCTAACTACAAGTTATTATCCGCATTGGCCCATTAGGCCCCACGGTTTAACCTTTTTCTCAAAAGACTTCTCATAGTTGAAGGGTGATGTGAACATTTAAATATAATACCAAACTCTAGCACACGGTCGATAGGGATTCATGGCTCGCTTCTAAGACTGTGACATCCTCCTTCACTCACTTAAAGGTCAATTATCCTCAATGGCACATCACTAGTACTCTCAAAGTTACCACTGACACCAACTATGATGATCCACTCCCAACTGTAAATTATTGCCTGCTTTGACCCATATGGCGCAAGTGCGTTGCACCTTAGGCGAATTCCAAATCAATACAAACATGGTGAGATGTTTGGTATAGAGACTTAACATGATCCTACCCCTAATGAAGCGTTTTAAAATCGTGAGGTATGAATAAGCCAAAACAGATAATATTGCTAGTGGGCTAGGCTACTACAGTTAGTATCAGAGTGGCTCTATGTAGCCTCTTGATCAATGATGGAAAAAACCTCCACAAGAACGCTGAGTCCCTATAGAGGTGATGTAAGTGCATTGCACCTTAGGCGAATCCACATCAACAAAGCACATGGAGGGATGATGGTATAAAGCTTTAGCATGCTTCCACACCTAGTGACACATTTTAAAATCATGAGGTCTGAGTGGATCAATGTCATGACCCAAAAATAAGAGTAAATTTTTTGTTTTTCTTTTATATTTACTTGTCCTCTGATCGTGACCACACTCCACTAACAATTGGGTTGTGCGTCAATGCCAGTCTCACCATTCATTCACCATTTAACTTAATTCCTTATTAAAGAATAGGTAAACACAAGAGTTTTTCACTAATTCTTTCCCATTCATTTACAAGTGTTTACAGTGTCATACATCCCTAAAAATTACTTACAAACATGTTATTGTGCTATTCTTATTTAGATACAATATGTACAAGTGTATATACCTCATAATGATGGGTAGCAGCAGATATTAAGAATGCGGTACTCAGTCGCCTTAAAGTCTACTGGAAATGATCTGTGTGAGAAAATGAAAGGGGTAAGCACATTAAGCTCAGTAAGGCAATCTTACGAACAAGTAGCTAACCATACTACCTACATGAACGTGGTGCCATGCATAAACCACCATTTCTCCACACATTTCAAAAATAGATGCTACAATTCATGATGTCATGTAAAACAAGTTCACATATGGATTTCAAAGAGCATGGAAAACTCAATATGCAAATCCATTTAAATCATTTCATTCTTATTAAAATTTCACAACACAGCCAGGACACAACCCCTCCCTCGAGTGTTCCTGACTCACATAAAATCATAAAATCAGATGCTTTTCAAAGCAATAGTAACATGCGACACAATGAATGTCATGTAAAATCAATTTACATCATGTCTGGGTTTAAATATCATGGAAATAACGTCATGCAAATTTCAGTTTAAATCCCAGTTTCATTCTTATCAAAATCACATCTCAGTCAGGATTCAACCCCCTCTCGGGTGATCCAGACTCACACAAAAGTCCACAAAACATGTTTCTTAAAACATCAATTTATAACATGCGAGAGTAGGCAATATATATATCTCAGGCAAATAACCAGGAGTATGGCCATATACTCATGCTCCCACTGCTACACGGATCCTGTGTGCGGGGTTTCACCACTATCGGGAATCGCCCTAGGAGGTGGGTCAATCCATCTTGTCGGTCATGTCCTATACCTCTCATCCGAAGATGCCACTCACATCCGAAGATGCCACATAATCAATCCCAACATGGTACAGCGTACTCCATGCTACTTGCACGGTACAATATACTCCGTGGACCCATATCTCATATCCATAATCGTGCCTGTCTCAAAACACACGTGCGAGTATATTTAATCGGCGTGACACACAGTCTACCTGACGCTTCAAGCACAGCTCATCTCATGTCTCATAAAATCAGTGCGAGTGATGCTCTAGCACTCTCATAAAATCAAGAAAAATCTCGTGCGAGCAAAGCTCCAGCACGCGTTTCATAAAATCTCATAAGATCTAGTGCTAGCTAAACTCCAAAACTCTGTCAAAATCTTGTAAAACTAGTGCGAGCTAGGCTCCAGCACTGTGTCATAAAAATCAAGTGAAAGTTTGGTGCGAGTTAGACTCCAGCACCCTGTCACGAAAATCATATGAAAATCTGGTGCGAGTTAGACTCTAGCACCTATGCATGTAAAACTCTAGTGCGAGCCCTTGCTCAAACACTAATGCATGCATCACACAAATCAAAACTCGTGCGAGTTGAGCTCTAGCACGTCACACTTTAATAAAATCACGTAGACGGCTTTGTTATCTCAAAACAATTTCCAAAAGAATTCACATTGTTGAAAATATGCAATGCTGTGCATTTTTATTTTAAACGTTAGCCAGCCTACTCATGCACGTGTCAAAACACCTCAAAAACAAGCAGGAACCTCTTGTTCCTGCTCCTCCCAACTTTTCCTAATTTTAGAAATTTTACCCTTCACAGGGGTATTTTGGTCATTTACCCATCTGGGCACCAAAATTCTTATTTTAAATCTAGACCCTTTAGACAATTTTAGGGAATGTAAATGATGTCGAAATTGCGTAAAGTTACCTCTAGCAGTCCGTAAAATCCCCTTACCTGGAATCACGTGCGAGCTCATCCTGTCTCGACCGTACCAGGTCTCTCAGTCCAATTCACTCCAAACCAAGTCTACGGAGCTGCATATAACCACCTCTTTGGGTCAATTCTAATAAACTTATCAGTATTTCACTCTTACTGATCGAATCTAAAACACTGGGCCCGATTGCACATTAATGGGCCTTAGTCCGTATTAAGCCCGTTTCCACTTATTAATTTTTTCATCAAGGCTTATTGGGCTCACTAGGCCTATCAGTACTTATTGGGCCCTTTTCTAGACTCATTGAATAACCCGTATATCATTTACGACAATTTAATTAAAAATCTCAATATAATCGACTAAATACGGAATTTAATCCGTAATTCATAAAATAAATCTTTAATACGCGATAATTACATAAATTGTCGTAAATGAGCTTTACTTACCCGAGATTATGCGATGGTGCGCAAATAGAAGTTCTATCGAGCTCACGTACGCGATTTCTCGTCAAACTGCACAATTTTATATTTAATTCCGGATAAATTTTTGATTAAATATAATTTTAAATTAAATTCTCGAAAATCAATTTGGTCACTTTTTACCTCTTACCGACTTACCCGAAGTCCGGCGTATCCCCAAAAATCTTCCCTTTTTTTTTTCCTTTTCCTCTTTTTCTTTCTTTTTCTCCCTTTTTCCTCTCTTTCTTAGCTGAACTGGTTCGGTCTGGTTCAGCCCGGTTCAGATCGATCGGTTCAGCCCGGTTCTCTTCTTACTGAACCAGTCTGTATCGGTTTAGGCTTCGCCATCGTCGTTCATCTCTTTTTCGACCAGTTCTCGGGCCGTTTCTGGCGCCAATCGGTGCGCTTAGAGCAGGGGAACGTTTGACTAGCCTTGGGTTGGACCGAAACCTCGCCGGTGGCCATCGATTTTCTTTTCTCCCTCCGTGGCTTCTCTTCCTCGATCCGTCGAAATTCGGCATCGGTGCAGCACGTTCCAGTGGCATGAGGGTCGTGCGGGTGTTGCCTACCTTTTTCAGTGGTCGTCTGGCCTCTTCGGCCACCGGTGGTGGCTCGTCGGTGCTCTCGGCCTCTCGGTCCCTCTTCTTCGTTTTCCTTCGTTCCAGAATTGCATTTTTCGCGATTCTGCAATTCTCTTTTTTTTTAACTAATTAATTAATTATTTATTTTTATAATTTAGTTTATTATTATTTTAATCATTAAAATATATTAAAAAACCCAAAAATATCTTTAAAAATTTTATTTTATTCATTTAATCAATAAATGAATTTATCAGTCTTATTTTGTCTTTCTGATATATTTTTCTAATATTTTTGGGATAATTTTTTGAGGTGAAAATTTCAATTAATTCCAATAATTTTATATTTTGATCAATTGGACTCGAAATTCAATAATTTCTCCTTTATTAATTAAGATTTCCTAAATCCATATTTTAATGAATTTTTCTTATCGAATTTATACCGAATTTTAGGTCTTTTGATCGTTTTACCCTTCTACACGTTCGAGACCAATTTAGGCCGACTTTCCTTCTTGAACCCACTATAATTTCTCATTTAAAATTCGTATCTCTGTCCGGACAATTCAAAACTCATAAATTTAATTTGAAATTCCTTAACTGTCCGTTTTCAAATTTTACGTACGTTCGACTACTTCATTCATATTTATATGATTAAAATCATCTGTCTTATGATTCCATTAACATATAACAATATCCATAAAATGTGTGAATCATAAGGAAATACGATAAAATCGGGTTTTACATAATCTCCCCCACTTAAAAAATTTGGTCCTCCAAATTAGAACCATGTTAGTCTGTAAATCACTCCGGATACTTCACACATATCATACTCTTACTCTTCAGCTCCTATTTAAATTCCTCCGAAGTGTAATACTGCCGAAGGACTTTAATTAGGGAGATCATCTTAAATCTCAACACCTTCTCCTTCCTGTTTAATACCTGAATCTCATTATATCTTTAGAAAGAGAAACTTCCAAACACATTGATTCACACTCGATGAATCCTCACGATCCCCATCTCTTGTCAGCATAGCTTTTCAATCTGTTCTGAGGTGTTCTCATTCTCTCACAATCAGCTGAACACCCTCAGAGGCTTATTATACTAGATCGGGAGCAATTTTCTATCTGTTACCCACTTCTTTCTATTCATTCATAAAAGCAACCCTTACGACCAAACAGTGCTTCACACAATGCCATATTGATACTCGAGTAATAACTATCACTATGGGTAATTTAGCTAATAATAAATTATCATTCCAGGAGCTTCTAACATCAATTGCACACGTTCTCATCATATCCTCGAGAACCCGTACAGTCCTCTCCGACTGACCATTTGTCTGAGGAAGGAACGTTGTGCTCACACTCAACTGGGTTCCCATGGTTTCCTGAAACATGTTCCCAGAAGTGGGAAGTGAAGCGGGAATCCCTATCTGATACAATACTCCCTGGAATGCTACCTATTGTTTCACAATCTTCTTACTTATATAAATATGCTCACGCACTCAAAGTATCTATGACTTTCATAACCAGAAAGTGGGTAGACTTAGTCAATCTATCGACTATCACCCAGATAGCCTCGTGATTCTTGCGGTCCTCTATAACCCATCACGATATCCATGGTAACTTGCTCCCATTTTCGTGTCGATAATAGGTAGAGGCTACAATAACCCTGCAAACTTCTATAGCTCTACCTTAATCTGCTGACATACTAGACACTTCTCCATAATCTCTACAATGTCTCTTTTCATATCTGACCACCAATACCCTTTTCAGAGATTTCGATATATTTATTACTTCTCGGATGCGCTGTATATCCTGAAGAGTGAGCTTCTGACAATAACACTATCTCATCAACTGTGGTTATGGGGAGCACTTATACTATTTCTAAACCTCAGTAAGCCATCATCACTCACTGTGAACTCTATCACTGTACCCTTCTAAATCTAACCCACACTATCGGCACCCTGCCAATCATCACGCTAAGCCTGTCAAATCTGGTTCTAATCTCAGGCTAGCTGTCACATAATCGCTGTCATCATTAGAAGGGATCACATCACTACTGAGGCTCACAAACTGCTTTAACAGCTCACGCTCCTTGACCATCATCTGTGATACCATCTCGAGGCTCTTTCTACTCAAGGCATCAGCCATTACATTAGCTTTTCCTAGGTGGTACAATTTCCACAATCATAATCCTTTAGAAGCTCTAACCCTCTATGTTATCTCATATTCTACTCTTTCTGTGAAAACAAATACTCGGGGTATTTATGACTAGTGCATATCCAAAATTTCTCATCGTGTACATAGTAGTGCCATATACTTAGTACAAACACTACCGCTGCCAACTTTAAATCATGGGTCGGATAGTTTCTTTCATGATCCTTAAGTTGTCTGGATCCATAATCGACTATCTTCCCAATTTGCATCAATACACAACCCATTCATTATTTTGAGGTATCCATATACACTGCGAAACCTCTTGAGCTATTGGGTATAGTGAAAATAATTACGGTGGTCAGTTCATACTTCAATACACCAAACTCCTGCAACGTCTATCATCCCATTCAAATACAACTTTTTCCTAAGTTAAACATGACAACAAAGTAGTCCATTTCGAGAACTCTCAACAAATCATCTGTAAAAACAATTTCCAATTGTTGCTTATGATTTTCCCTGAACTTTAAATACACTCAAAATATCATAAGTAAGGATGATAATAAATCGGTCCAGGTAAAGTTTAAATATATCATTCATTAATGTCCTAACGAGTACAAAGAATTGTCTTGGGCACATCCACATTCCAAATTCTCAACGGATAAAACCCAGACTTCCAATTGATCTAAAAAACTTTACGCTCTTCACAGCTAACCCAATGGATCATCAATAGTAGAACGAAATACTTATTCTTACGCTGATCCTGTTTGATTCGATAAATCAAGTCTAGTTTTCAACTTTTAGGCTCACTACCACCGAACAAATGTCAGTATGAGAAAAGAACCTCATTGTAGTTGAGTTCCACTAAATATTTCAATCACCTATATCCTTGACCTATGTACGCATAAACGTATAATGTCATTTCGAAATCGCTTCTGTTCAAGATACTAACCCGCCTCATTTCCTTTTTCTTATATTAACGACTTTTATAAAATTTTAAATTTTAAACCTTCATGATTAATCGAATTCTATATTTCTTTATCGTACAAGTAAATGTACCCTAATTTTAAATGTATATATATTACGACTGTCGATTTCAATTTATAGGTTATGCGTACTTCTAGATGTTGTCAAGTCTTTAGGCGGGGAGGTATTTTGAAATACCTTTATTAACTCTCAAACTTGACCACATATGCTGGTTATGGATATATCCACCCTTTATCCTTGGTCGCAATTCATATTCACTACATATCACTTTATCCAAATTACTTCACATATCAGAGTTATTCTCACCTTGCATACGCCTCTTATTCCAATATATCTTGTATTCAGGATCTATCACATCTCAAAGCTTATCTCATTTCGTATATCAACTATAACAAAACTCTTTCATTACTTGTTAAAACTTACTATACACTTTTCTAGGGTGAAACATCACTATCTTAGAATAGCAATTTCAACAACATTGTTTGCAGCCAATCAATTTATTCCCCATATTACATCAAAACACTCATATTTCATAGAATGAGATTGGTCTGCATGTTTCTTTCCCCCACTTTCAACTTACAATCTCTACCGACATATTCAATTAGCAGACCATCCTTCATTGGGGTGTTAACTATCAGCATTTCGCCTAATGATATAGGCTTCACACATTTCACTAACTTATATGAAAATGATGACGATATGAATAAATATGTAGTACTAGGATCAATTAAAATAATTGCTTCAATATTAACAATCAAGATGATACCTTACACCACATCAAAAGAATCATCAATAGTGTCCTGGTCCAAGGCATACACTCGCCCTCAGTCAACCGCCTATTTCCGTGGTAACTACCACACATCCAACACTGCCCATTAACAGGTCGGAGTCCTCTAATCACAATACCCCTCGTAAGTGTTGAAACTAGATACACTAGGGCTTACCAATAATCTTACCCCATAACTCACTAACTCTAAATTTCTGACCAAATCGCCTCTTTTTCGCTTTGACATCTCTGTTATCCACTATTTCCTTTTTGTCTTTATTTCGACCCTTATTGCCTTTCTCAAACTCAGAGTCATGCAATTCTTAATCTTATTCATGCACTGTGATCTGTGCACTACCTCATCGTAAATAGCGATATCTAACGGGGCCAAATCAGACTCTGATAGACGGTCCGAGTCTTTCCATGATTTTCGGACCTTTCGATTGTCATTGTTCATAATGTCGGGTTATACTTGCCCAGGCATGTAAATTGAGATTCAAACTCATCGATTGACTTGTTCCTCTGGGTCAGAGTAAGGAACTCTATCTGTAAATTCCTCTGAACAATGTCCAAAATATATTGTCTCTGTGCATCCAGAATTATCTCTCATATCAGTCCTGGATGTCTAACTCTTAAAATAGGTTGAGCGGACTTCCACCCATGCTCCGCCTCGCCTTCTAACATAAACGCATCAAGTCACTTTCTTGGTTAACATACACCAAAAGAATCCATATAACTTCGCTATCTCATTCACCTCGTCCTCAGTAATTATTGGTTTCTTTACCTCGCTAAATACCAGAGGGGTGTAGGAATCTCTATAGTCTGAGGCATCTATTCAGGCTTTACCCTACCTATCTTCAACTACTTGTATAGACTGATTAAACAACTCTAAAATATTTTTTACACTTCACTCCATCCTCGTGAAGCGTGTCTCAATACTATCAGGTATCTTTATAGGACCCTGTGGAGTATACTCAACATTAGTCTCCACCTCAACCTCTTCATGAGTCTCATGGGTCGACTTAGCACGACTAGCAGGCTTAGGCCTAACTCTTCGGCCTCTGCCTCGTGCTCTACCTCCTCTACCGCAACTGGTATTCGGCATAATGCCTATATTCTTGCATTCACAACCATTTCTTAGTTAAAACCCATCTCAATATATACGATTATATCTAACCAAGCACAATAACACGGGGATATATTTCTTAATTACTGACACTGACACACATCAGACCAATCTCGCTCTGATACCACCATTTATCACGGCCCAAAAATCATAGTACATTTTTCATTTTTCTTTTATACTTACTTCTCATCTGATCATGACCACACTCCACTAACAATTGGGTTGTACGTCAATGCCAGTCCCACCATTCATTCACCATATAACTTAATTCCTTATTAAAGGAAAGGTAAACACATGAGTTTTTCACTAATTCTTTCCCATTCATTTACAAGTGTTTACAATGTCTATACATCCTCGAAAATTACTTACAAACATGTTACTGTGCTATTCTTATTTAGATACAGTATGTACAAGTGTATATACCTCATAATGATGGGTAGTAGCGGATATCAGGAATGCAGTACTCAGTCGCCTTAAAATCTACTGGAAATGATCTGTGTGAGAAAATGAAAGGGGTGAGCACATCAAGCTCAATAAGGCAATCCTACGAACAAATAGGTAACCATACTACCTACAAGAACGTGGTGCCATGCATAAACCACCCTTTCTCCACTCATTTCAAAAATAGATGCTACAATTCATGATGTCATGTAAAACAAGTTCACATATGGATTTCAAAGAGGATGGAAAAATCAACATGCAAATCCATTTAAATCATTTAATTCTAATTAAAATTTCACAACACAGCCAGGACGCATCCCCTCCCTCGGGTGTTCCTGACTCATACAAAATCATGAAATCAGGTGCTTTTCAAAGTAATAGTAACATTCGACACAATGAATGTCATGTAAAACCAGTTTACATCACGTCTGGGTTTAAATAGCATGGAAATAACGTCATGCAAATTTCATTAAAAAAACTCAAAAATATCTTTAAAAATCTTATTTTATTCATTTAATCAATAAATGAATTTATCAGTCTTATTTTGTCTTTCTAGTATATTTTTTCAATATTTTCGTGTTGAGTTAATGTATTTTGAAATGACAAAACAAGTTAATACAATAATGTTAAGATGGTATACAAACATGTTTAGAAGATATCAGGACCAGAACTTAGAGTTCTGCTGATGAGAGATCGATCTGAGGTGTGAGAGATCGATCTCCTGGGTTTATACTTGATGAGAGATCGATCTCATGATGGAAGAGATCGATCTGGCAAGCCTTAAAACGGTGTAAAGGGCTTAAGGTAAAAAGAGATCGATCTGCAAGGGTTAAGAGATCGATCTGCTCTAAGTCAGAGAACTTAGGAGATCGATCTGGTAAGGAAGAGATCGATCTGCTCAAAGTCAGAGAGCTTAAGAGATCGATCTGGTGTATTGAGAGATCTATCTTTCCTCAAACAGAGAGGATAGGAGATCGATCTGGATATTCGACAGATCGATCTGCCTTCTCATACTCTAACTGAGAGATCGATCTGGTAACCTATGAGATCGATCTCCCTGTGTGTTTATGCTTTGATCTTGCAGGATTCAAAACTAAGAGATCGATCTGGCCAAGATAAGAGATCGATCTGTCTGACCACTGGAGGTTCCCAACGGTTATTTTCTTCAAATCTCAACGGGAAAAACTGCATTTAATGCTCCAACTACCCAACCTTCAGTATATAATCAAGCATTGAAGACAAAGCAGAGAGAGAGACTATCACTAAACATTCCAAACATTCTCAAGCTTTAATTCTTTCATTCCTTGTATCGCTATTGCTCATTAATTGAGATTTATTGTACAAGCTTAAGTACTACAAGCTTTGTTAGTCCTACCCACTGAAAAGCCTTATTCTGTATTCATCCACACCTTAAAAGAAAAGAGGATTGTTCCTCAGTGAGTGTTATTGTAAAAGGGTGAATACATTTTCTGTATTGCTAAGGGTAGAGAGGTTATTCCTTAACCTGAAAAAGGAACTTTGTAAACTCTATTGAAAGAGAGAAAGAATCCACTTGACAAGAAGGTCAAGGAGAGAGGACGTAGGCAAGAGTTGGCCGAACCTCTATAAGTCGCTGTGTTTGTTTCTCTTTCCCTCTCTTTGCATTAAAATTGTTATATTGCACTGTTTTATTCATTATCATTTGTGTTTAAATTACGATTAATTTAAAATCTGCCATAATTGTTAGAAAACCGATTCACCCCCCTCTCGGTAGAGCAAACAATTGGTATCAGAGCTAGGACTCTTTAATCACGTAGGAACAACTTCCTAAGAGTTAGAAAACGATCAAATGGCTCTTAACAATGTTGCAACTAGTTTGATAGGAGAGGGGCACTCCACGGTTAGACCTCCCATGTTCAATGGTGAACATTATTCATATTGGAGGACTAGGATGATGCTATTCATTCAAGCAAATGACTATGAAGTATGGAGAATTATAGTTAAGGGACCTCAAATCCCTACAAAGAAAATAGAGGGAAGAGATATTCCCAAAGAAGAAGATGAATGGGATTCTAATGACATTAAATGTGCACAGCTAAATGCTAAAGCTATGCACACATTATTTTGTGCTTTAGGTCCTAATGAATATAATAGAGTATCCGGGTGTGATAATGCCAAGCAAATATGGGATAAATTGGCAATAACTCATGAGGGTACAACCCAAGTGAAGGAGACAAAAGTAGGTATGCTCACACATGATTATGAGCTCTTTAGAATGAAGGAAGGAGAATCGATTAGTGATATGTTCACTAGATTTACAGACGTAATTAATGGACTAAAATCCTTAGGAAAAATATATTCTAACATTGAAATGGTAAAGAAAATTTTAAATAGCTTACCTAAGTCATGGGAAGCTAAGGTAACAGCAATAGAGGAATCTAAGGATCCACACACATTATCCTTAGATGAATTAATAGGTTCCTTGCTAACTTATGAGATGAAGCTTAAAAGAAATGAAGAGCCACCCAAGAAAGTGGGTGTTGCTCTAAAATCCACTGCTGAAAAGGAAATTAAAAATGAGAGTGGCAGTGAGGAGGATATTGAGATGGCAATGTTTGCCAAAAGATTTAATAAATTCATGAGGATGAGAACTAGTAATAGCAATAGGAGAAACAATAGGAGAGAACAAGAGGAAGTAGGTAGAAAAGACTCTATTGTGTGTTATGAATGTAAAAAACCTGGACACATAAAATTTAACTGCCCTCTCCTCAAAAGATCCAATGATAGGTTTCATAAAAAGAAGGCGATGGTAGCAACATGGAGTGACAGTGACTGCTCCGATGATGAATCAAATGAGGACATTGCCAACCTATGCTTCATGGCAATTGATGAGGATGAAAAGGTAACATCTAATATCAATGAATACTCTTTTGATGAACTGCAAGATGCATTTGATGATTTAGCATTAGAGTATGAATCTATGAGCATGAAGTATAAAAAGTTAATATCTAAATTAAAAAGGGAAAATGAGATAATGCTACAAGATAAATTGAAATGTGAGAAGAAACTAGAGATTGCAAATCTAGAAATTTGTGACCTTAAGGAGAAAAATAGCAATTTACATAACTCCTTTAATAGGTTTCACATGGGGCAACAAAAGCTAGATAGCATGTTAGAAACCCAAAGGGCATTTTTTGACAAAAATGGCTTAGGGTATAATGCACAAAGTAGGGAAACCCATCTTAAGAGTTTTATTGCTAGGAAGAGCATGAATAAACCTGCAATTACTTGTTCATATTGTAATAAGAAGGGACATAAGTCACATTATTGCAATATAAAGATGAGGAATCTTAAAGGAAAAATTGTAAAAAGGATATGGATTCCAAAAGAGGTAATTCATTCCAAGGACTGCAATGCATTAGCAAAATGGATCCCAATGGGATCAAGAATTGCATTTACTAACCTTCAAGGACCCAAGAGAATTTGGGTACCTAAGACTTGAGTGTGTTTATTTTTTGTTGTTGTAGGAGATTGAGCATAGCCACAAAGCTAAAACAAAAGAAGCTTGGTACTTAGATAGTGGATGCTCAAGGCACATGACGGGTGATAAAAGCCATTTCAATTCCTTTAAATCGAAAATTGGTGGAGAAGTCACTTTTGGGGACAACTCCAAAGGCCAAGTGGAAGGAAGTGGCTCAATAGGTAATAATCATTTCTCTTTAGAAAAAGTATTACTTGTTAGGGGTCTAAAGCATAACTTGCTAAGCATTAGTCAACTTTGTGACAAAGGTTACAAAGTAATTTTTGATTGCATGAAATGTAATGTTATAGATCCTAAGTCAAATAAAATTCTTCTTCTAGGTCATAGGCAAGGTAACATATATATAGTCTACCTTAATAAACTCAAAAACGAAAACTTATGCTTAATGGTAGATAACAAAAAGGAATCTTGGTTATGGCATAGAAGACTAGGTCATGCTAGCATGCATGTGCTATCCAAATTAGCTAGAAAGGATCTAGTTATAGGCTTACCCAAAATATCCTTTGATCATGAAGAAATATGTGAAGCTTGTGTTAAAGGAAAACACAAGAGAACAACTTTTAAGCCTAAGAATAGTGTATCCACCACTAGGCCTCTTCAATTACTGCATTTAGACTTATTTGGACCAACTAGAACCACTAGCCTAGGTGGGAAACACTATGGTTTTGTAATAGTTGATGATTACACTAGGTACACTTGGGTGTTCTTTTTTAGAGTAAAAAATGAAGCCTTAGAGAAATTCATAACTTACTCAAAGGTGACTCAAAATGAAAAAGGATATACAATAACAAGCATTAGAAGTGATCATGGCAAAGAATTCGAAAATATAGGATTTGATGAGTATTGCAATGATCAAGGAATTAGTCATAACTTTTCAGCCCCTAGGACACCACAACAAAATGGTGTAGTTGAGAGAAGAAATAGAACTTTGGAAGAGATGGCTAGGACCATGTTATATGAAAATAACTTGCCAAAGTACTTTTGGGCTGAAGCTATAAACACATCATGTTATATAATCAATAGAGCTATGATAAGACCCATGCTAAAGAAAACTCCTTATGAGCTCTACAAAGGTAAGAAGCCTAACATTAGTTACTTCCATCCTTTTGGCTGCAAATGCTTTGTTCTAAATAATGGAAAAGATAATTTAGGAAAATTTGATGCCAAAAGTGATGAGGGAATATTTCTAGGATATTCATTGAATTCAAAGGCTTATAGAATTTATAACAAAAGAACATTAATGGTTGAAGAATCTATTCATGTTGTATTTGATGAATCAAATAATATATCTAAAGATTCAACCAACAATGATGAAAATGTTGAGATATTTGATGAAGGCTTAGAAGATGACTTTCTAGAAAAGCTTGATTTGAATAAAGAAGATGAAGAAGAAATAGAAGTTTTAGAAAGAGAACCTAGAGCACCAAGAGAGTTAGGATATGTAAAAGATTGTGAAATAGTAGGAGATCCAACTCTTGGAGTTAGAACTAGGTCATCCTTAAGGAATATGTGCCAATATATAGCCTTTGTATCTCAAATAGAGCCTAGGAATGTCAATGAAGCCTTAGAGGATAATAATTGGTTCCTAGCAATGCAAGAAGAGTTAAATCAATTTGAGAGAAGCAAAGTATGGAAACTAGTTCCTAGGCCTAGTGATCACTCAATAATTGGAACTAAATGGATATTCAAGAATAAAATGGATGAAAATAGTGTGATCATAAGGAATAAGGCTAGGATAGTTGCTCAAGGCTATAGACAAGAGGAAGGCATAGACTATGATGAAACATATGCACCGGTAGCTAGATTAGAGGCAATAAGAATGTTACTTGCCTTTGCATGTTATAAAGATTTCAAGTTATATCAAATGGATGTAAAGAGTGCATTCTTGAATGGTTTCATTAATGAAGAAGTCTATGTAGAGCAACCTCCCGGATTTGAAAATCATGAATTTCCTGAACATGTTTTCAAATTGTCTAAGGCACTTTATGGGTTAAAACAAGCTCCTAGAGCTTGGTATGAAAGGTTGTCAAAGTTCTTAATAGAAAAAGGATTCTCAAGAGGAAAGGTAGACACCACATTATTCATCAAAAATAAAAATAACGACTTACTAGTTGTACAAGTATATGTAGATGATATTACTTTTGGTTCAACTAATGAGTCTTTATGTCAAGAGTTTGCTAAGATCATGCAAGGGGAATTTGAGATGAGCATGATGGGAGAACTCACATTCTTCTTGGGACTTCAAGTGAAGCAAACAAAGGATGGAACTTTCATCAATCAAGCAAAGTACACCAAGGACTTGCTCAAGCGTTTTGGAATGGAGAGTTGCAAACCTCAAGCCACTCCAATGGGCACCAACATCAAGCTTGACAAAGATGAAGGTGGTAAGTGTGTAGACACTAAACTCTATAGGTCTATGATTGGATCATTGCTTTATTTAACTGCAAGTAGACCAGATATATTGTTTAGTGTATGCCTTTGTGCTAGATTTCAATCCTCTCCTAGGGAATCACACCTATTGGCAACTAAGAGAATTTTTAGATACCTCAAAGATACTCCCTCACTAGGACTTTGGTACCCCAAGGACTCTACTTTTGCCCTTCATGCATTTTCAGATGCTGATTTTGGAGGCTGCAAAATAGATAGGAAAAGTACTTCAGGTACTTGCCAATTCTTAGGAAATAGGTTAATTTCTTGGTTCTCCAAGAAGCAAAACAGTGTAGCTCAGTCCACAACTGAAGCTGAGTATATAGCAGCTGGTAGTTGTAGTGCTCAAGTGTTGTGGATTAAACAACAAATGAGAGATTATGGTATTGACATGAAACAAGTGTCTATTAAATGTGATAATACCAGTGCCATTAATCTGTCTAAGAATCCTATACAACACTCCAGAACCAAGCACATAGAAATTAGACATCACTTCCTTAGAGATCATGTACAAAAAGGGGATATAATCTTAGAGTATATTGATACTCTACATCAAATAGCTGATATATTCACCAAACCCCTTGATAGAGATAGGTTTTGTATCCTTAGAGGTGAATTAGGACTCATGGATAAGCCTTAGGATTTTTTGTGTTTCAAAAATCTTGGTTTCAAATTGATTTTAAATGAGTTCTTGCAAAGATTTTCTGGCAAAAAGGATGAGAGATCGATCTCCTTGAGATATAGATCGATCTCTATCCCTTAAACAAGCCTAAACTATCAAGGTTAAGCTAAGCAGATCGATCTTCTAACCATAAGATCGATCTCCTTATGTCTCTGTTTAGAGGCAGATCGATCTGTCCACACGACAGATCGATCTCATCAAGCTTCCGCATTCTACAGATCGATCTATGCATGTACCAGATCGATCTCCTTAAGCCTCTGTTTGCGACCAGATCTATCTGTCCCTACGACAGATCTATCTTTCTTCACTTCTGGGAGTACCAGATCGATCTGTCGCCTCGACAGATCGATCTCCTATGCCTTGGAGTATAAATACCCGCGAAAAATCCCCAAATCTCCCAAAACCTAAAATTCAAATTCTCCAATTCCCTCGCATCCTCTTCTTCAATTCCTCCTCAGATCGATCCTCGTACGGTCTTCCTTGCGTCTCGGTGTCAAATTCTGGTATAGTAACCTACATTTCTCACTGATTTTCTCAAAATCCTTCTTCGATTTGTGTTTGTTTTGCGTCTAGGGCAAACCTAGGTACTGTTTCATTGCCTTTCTTTTTGTTGAATTTAGTTATCAAATCTTTAAGGTCTAGAATAATGCCTAGGCTTAAGAGAGCAGGAACCAAACCACCTAGACCCAATGTAGAGGCAGGTTCTTCCTCCCAACCCACTCCACCTCCACTCGCTTCTTTCAATCGGTGTTTTAGAACACCAGCCAAAAGAAAGCGGTATGAGGAATTTTTCTCAACTATGCCAATCAAGCATTGGCGTCCTATCGATTTTTCCTTCTTCAACCGCATAGACTTTCCCTATTTATCGAAATTTGAGGAATTTGGTTGGGCGAAATTCTTGAAAATCAACACTCCTGTCCCTCCAAATCTCGTTCGTGCATTCTTTTCAAATGCCGAACTCGTTTATGACCCCGATGACACCTGCAAAATCCTTGCTTTCAAAACCTTCGTCATGGGTCAATCCATTTTAATTGATTCTGAAGTTATAGCCAAAGTATTTGATATACGCGATGAAGGCTTAACTAATGAGGATGAGGAAGTCCCCTTTGCGTTTGAACTCCCCGGGGACAAGGTGAGTAACCTTCCAATGCACCTTCGGTTACTCCACCTCATAATCTCGTGGAATCTCCGCCCTTACGGTACCCGTCACTCAACCGTCAGGCGTCTAGATCGGTTCTGGCTTCATCACATTCACACCACAAGCCAAAAGCCTAACCTCCCTCACTTCATATACGAAGATTGGCTGAAGATTGTGCGTGGCCAAGCTACCACAATAGTTTTTCCACAACCAGTGGCTTATCTTCTCCGTCGCCTTGGCATCGACTGCAGCGGCGAAACTGGCGAACTTCCATCTCCTAAAAGCGAGCTTAACATTGGGACCCTACATCATATGGGGTACTACAAAGATTTTCGGGGAGAGTGGACGAAAAAGCAAGAACAGCAACCTGCTGAGGCTGAGGATGACCACACTGCTGAACCAGCACACCCACCTGCAGCACCCGCTCCAGAACCGTCGTCCTCCACGGCTGCGCCAACTGCACAAACATCGTCTCCTGCTGACTTGGAGCTGATCGTGAAGATGATAAGCGACCTCAGTCAGAGGATCGATGAAGGACATACCACTCAGCGGCGTATGATCGAGGACTTAACTCAACAAGTGGATAGGATTCAAGACACTCAAAAGGCGATGTTCGATAAATTTCAAGAAACTCAAGAGGCGATGTTCGATGAGCTCCAAGTAACACGCACGCATGTTGAGGAGCTTTTGGATCGTGATCCTCCCTCACATTAGGCATTAGGTGTTTTAATTTAGTGTAGTTACAACATTATTAAGCTACTTGATGTTTTCTGTGAAAAATTTGCTTAAATGAAATGTGATTTGATTGAATATTGGATGTGTTAATGCAAATATTGATTTTGAAATGCCATGAGTCTTCGATCTTTTGTGACTGATATGACAAAAAGGGGGAGAAGAAACATGTGTTAAATGTTTAAAAGGAAGTTAGGATGATTTAATTGAGGGGGAGTTATAGGATGATTTAATTGAGGGGGAGTTAAGAGCTAGAGCTAACTAAGGGGGAGTTAAGATTTAACTAAGGATGAGTTAAATCTTTAACAAAGTCAAAAGCTCACAAAAAGGGGGAATTTTGCAAATTCACTAAACATGTTTATTGGATGAGTTTTGTCATATCAAAAAGGGGGAGATTGTTGAGTTAATGTATTTTGAAATGACAAAACAAGTTAATACAATAATGTTAAGATGGTATACAAACATGTTTAGAAGATATCAGGACCAGAACTTAGAGTTCTGCTGATGAGAGATCGATCTGAGGTGTGAGAGATCGATCTCCTGGGTTTATACTTGATGAGAGATCGATCTCATGATGGAAGAGATCGATCTGGCAAGCCTTAAAACGGTGTAAAGGGTTTAAGGTAAAAAGAGATCGATCTGCAAGGGTTAAGAGATCGATCTGCTCTAAGTCAGAGAACTTAGGAGATCGATCTGGTAAGGAAGAGATCGATCTGCTCAAAGTCAGAGAGCTTAAGAGATCGATCTGGTGTATTGAGAGATCGATCTTTCCTCAAACAGAGAGGATAGGAGATTGATCTGGATATTCGACAGATCGATCTGCCTTCTCATACTCTAACTGAGAGATCGATCTGGTAACCTATGAGATCGATCTCCCTGTGTGTTTATGCTTTGATCTTGCAGGATTCAAAACTAAGAGATCGATCTGGCCAAGATAAGAGATCGATCTGTCTGACCACTGGAGGTTCCCAACGGCTATTTTCTTCAAATCTCAACGGGAAAAACTGCATTTAATGCTCCAACTACCCAACCTTCAGTATATAATCAAGCATTGAAGACAAAGCAGGGAGAGAGACTATCACTGAACATTCCAAACATTCTCAAGCTTTAATTCTTTCATTCCTTGTATCGCTATTGCTCATTAATTGAGATTTATTGTACAAGCTTAAGTACTACAAGCTTTGTTAGTCCTACCCACTGAAAAGCCTTATTCTGTATTCATCCACACCTTAAAAGAAAAGAGGATTGTTCCTCAGTGAGTGTTATTGTAAAAGGGTGAATACATTTTCTGTATTGCTAAGGGTAGAGAGGTTATTCCTTAACCTGAAAAAGGAACTTTGTAAACTCTATTGAAAGAGAGAAAGAATCCACTTGACAAGAAGGTCAAGGAGAGAGGACGTAGGTAAGAGTTGGCCGAACCTCTATAAGTCACTGTGTTTGTTTCTCTTTCCCTCTCTTTGCATTAAAATTGTTATATTGCACTGTTTTATTCATTATCATTTGTGTTTAAATTGCGATTAATTTAAAATCTGCCATAATTGTTAGAAAACCGATTCACCCCCCCTCTCGGTAGAGCCAACATTTCGGGATAATTTTTCGAGGTGAAAATTTCAATTAATTTCAATAATTTCATATCTTAATCAATTGGACTCGAAATTCAATAATTTCTCCTTTATTGATCAAGATTTCATAAATCCATATTTTAATGAAATTTTCTTATCGAATTTATACCGGATTTTAGGTCTTTTGATCGTTTTACCCTTCTACACGTTCGAGACCAATTTAGGTCGACTTTCCTTCTTGAACCCACTATAATTTCTCATTTAAAATTCGTATCTCTGTCCGAACAATTCAACATAAGGAAATATGATAAAATCGGGTCTTACAATCAAAGTGGACAATATTGCTAGCGAGCTAGGCTAATTCACCTCAAGTCCATGGATGAGCAACTTTACACATTTTCTCTTCCTAGTTAGGGCCTTAGTTCTCTTTAGAGTGCTAATTTCAAGGTTTCCTAGATGTTTGAACTTTTCTCTTGAACATCATTTACTTATTTTTTGCATTTTGAACTATAATGTATTATCTTGACTATTAGATCTTATTATTAGCTATATGGACGTACTTGTTCTATATTTCATTTTCTTTTGTGCTTATATAACTCAATTTCTCTTAGGTATGCATATGCTTTTATTGTGGATATTTATGATTGACTTGGGTACTTCTTGCCTATATAGGTATTTGTGTCACGTAAATTTTATACTGTTTACAAAAGCCTAAAAGCATGGGCCAATTTTTCACTTTTTCTTTTCAATCAGTTAATGTGTTTGTAGTATAAGCTTTAGATCATTGTTAGCCCAAATTAGGTAACTCTACTAAACAATTTAGATTTAATAGACCAGGTCCCATTTCATAAATCACACTTGGATATCATGCACATACTTAAATTCAATGTGTTTGACATGATTTTGGTATAAAGTTATAGAGATGAAATCTACCTTCAATCCCTACAACTTAGCTTCAAACATGATTCATATATCAAATTGACATCCAACAATAACCAGAGTATCTTCTTAGGATCATAACCCTATTTCCATAAATAAGTAACTCAATTCACAAACAATTAATCTCAATTTATTATAAATTGGCATTTACATCATTAACTCCAATTTGGTCTCTAAATGAATTGATTTAACATCATTACTGCATTTCTTGCATTAAAATGATGAGACCACTTAAATTTATCCTTGGTTAAATTCTTACTACTCATTACCTTGTATAAGTCCATAAATCTATGATTTCTATAAACATGATTGTCAACCAAATGGATATTGGTACCCTTTGGTACTTTAGGGTGTACCATTTGGTCACACTCTTTCCAATTATGTGCTTACATCATGCCTTATCTCATTTATCAAATTTGGCTATTTATGCATTAAGTGACAACTACACTGCTCTTCATAATTTATACCATGGACATCAATCACATATGAATACTTAACCCAATGATTAAATGAAATCACTTGTACACTATTAAAACCTCAATGAACCTTTCGATTGAATTCACAACTCCCTATAAAAGTTGTGAAAATCAAACAATACATTTATCAACTTAAGGCAATCACAAAACCTCATTTACAACTTAAATCCACCATCGAGATTACATCATAAGCAAACCACATAAGGCATAAAACATCAAATGGTCTCCATGACTATCAATATTATAGTTATCATCAAGTACATATCACCATCACAACAAATCCAAATTACAAAATGTGATAACCCGAAATTTTTCACTTTAGGAATTTATCTCGAGAATACAAGATAATATTTTTTAAGGAAAAAAAAAATATATATATATATATATACAGAAATATATGAAGAAATATAACATATATAAAATATATAGATATTTATCTATATAATATATTATATTAATATAAAAAAATATATAGATATAATATAAAAAAGAAAGAGAATCAGGAAACTTGACTCCATCTCTTTTCTCTCCTCTGTTAAAACAGAGGAGAAATCAATAAAGAGATGCAAAAAGAGATCAGACTAGGGAAGGGGAGGTCGGCGTCTGCTAACAGAGGAAAGGAAGAGGAGCGGCCACCGATGTCAACCCAGAGGAGATCCGGCCAGGAAGAGGCAGATCAGAGAAGGAGAAAGGAAAATAAGGGCGGAGAGGAGAAAGACTAGATCAGCCAGTGTTGAAGCCGAACCGCCAATACCGCAGCCAACCTAAAAGCTCCCTCGGTGAAGCCAATTCAAGTAGTGGAGAGATAGTTGGAGAACCGGTCTAGTGGAACTCGAACCGAAGATGATAGCTAATTCTGTTTTTATCCACATTGTGATTAGTTCTGATTTCAAAACATGCATTCAAATAACTTTTATAGTTAAATGTTTTTTCTTAACTTACAAACGTCAATAATTAGGCATGACCATATTCAGCCCCTACTAAAAGGGATTATAATTGTTAATAATCATGTAGCCTGCTATTGGCGATGTAAATAACAATGATGTAGCCTATTATTGGTGATATAAATAGTAGTATTTCGAACCCTACTAATGAGGATTATAATAGTTACGATGTTTTGGCCCATGGCTGATGGGTTTATATAACAGTTAGCAATCTTTCAACCCCTGTTGATGGGGTTGATAATAGTTGGCAATTTTGGGCGTTGCGAACATGCTATAACAGCTAGTAATGATCATGTATTTTGAGATTTCTAATATTTTCTTGATCAAGGGTTAAAATAATGACCATATGAAATGTGTTTCAGATTTTGAAATATGCTTTGAAATGTGTTTTGATATGTGAAATATGTTTTGAAATGTGAAATATGGTTTGAATTGTGAAATATGTTTTCAAAAATGATTTACAACATGAGCATGATTCACAGAACATGTCCTATGATATGAAATAAATATGGTGTGGTCCTTATTAACGAGGATGATAATAGTTAGTGATATAATCTCAGCTGACAGGATAGAATAGTAAGTAGTGTTTCTGCTAACGAGTTAAAATAGTTAATAAAGATTATATGAAATACATTTCGACTTGTGAAGTGTATTTTGGAATATGAAATATGTTTCGACTTGTGAAGTGTGTTTTAGAATATGAAATACTTTTCGAATTGTGAAGCGTGTTTTGGAATATAAAATACGTTTCAAAAAAGAAATTTGTTCCAAATAAGGACTATGTTTCGAAATAAGATATGTTTCAATATGTGATAAGTTTCAAATATAAGCTATGGTTCAAATAAAATATGTTTCAGATATATGAATATATGTTGATATGTGATATGTTTCAGATTATGTGGTATGATTTCAAAAAATGAATGTGTTTTGAGGATCAATATGGATATAAGCAACTTCAAAAAAAGCTTATATGTTTAGAGTGCATTAAACTTCGATTTCTACATTCAACTACGTTTTCGAATTTCGAACCCTATAGATGTATTCAATTCCGGTTAATTAGGTTTGATGGCCAAACAAGGTATTTCAAAATACCTCTCTTCCTGAAAGACTCGACATTGTCTAGATAATATTCTAGTCCATAAACCCCGAAAAAATGTAACCTTCAATAAGTTTCAAAATGTGAATCGAATAAGTGATAAGAAAGAATGATCGAATGTAAATGCATTAGACATGCATTAGAAATTCAGTATTATATGTTTTACTTCCGTACTTGTGTTGGTTACTTACTGAGCTTTTTCCAAAGCTCATTCCTTTATTTTACATCACAAGTTCAGACTAGAGGTGCATTAGCATCGACATCAGTATCAACTTTTAGTTAATGCTTCGAAGATCTCTCAACTCATATCGGTATATATTTATACTATTTAATTATGTTTATTTTCAGACAATAACCTTTCAGTATATGAGTCAAAATGTGTATTGAGTTAAAACATGATTATGTGTCACGCCTTCCTCTCACACGTGACTTACCAAAACCCACTACAAATTTTTTGCTTTTTTACTTTACTTACCTTTCTCTCCTCAACTATTGGGCTGTGATTCGATATTAGTCACCCACTCACATTCATTCATAATATTCATAGAATTTAGTATTCTTTTCAATAACATAAACTATTATACAGTATTTGTACATATACATCCCGACTGTACACTTGGTTACATAACTGTGCTTATACATTGTTCAGTACAAAATGTTCGACTGTGTATACCTCTTGTAAGATGGACAGGCAACGGATACAATGAATGCTATACCTCAGCCAGACTCACTCTACTGCGGATGATCTGTAGAGAGTGAAAAATAAAGGGGGATGAGCAAACAACGCGCTCAGTAAGGAAATCAGGCAAGCAAGTAGACAACCGCACTATCTAATGAAAATAAGGCTTTGCCTTTCCTTCTCTCATCTCAAAGCATACATCAAAATGATATAATAATAGTACAGAATAAATGTCATGTACTTAAAATCATGCCAAGTTATCAAATGTAGGCATTCATGCAAAATAGTGCATCTTTATAAAATTCAAAATGCCTTTATATAAATCATGTCATTCACATTTAAATCACAGTAAATATGGCAGTTCACAACACAACACAAATATCGATTTTCGACCTATCTCTCTCAGGTCTAACCATATCATGAAAACAAGTAATATAACATGTGAGACTCAGTGGCTAAATGCAATACTCTCTTGGACTATGGCCATATCCTAATGTGATATACCAAGCAACACAGATCTCGGTGTACGGGTATCACTGCTGTAACGGGAGGGGGGTCAGTCCATCACAACCGCCAGCTATATACTCCTCAACTCCACAACTCCACACAACACACGGTACAGTGTACTCCATGCCACTCACACGGTACAACGTACACCCGTGGACCCTCTCCACATGGTCGGGATGCCTGCCATAAGTCTTAGTCCTCACATCATGAATATACGTCATAGTCAGGGTGCTCGCCATGAGTCTTAGCCCTCATACTATGGAAATCATACCACTTCTCTAAATCCATGTGCGAACATATCAACTATGTGACACTTAGTCTATACGGAGGAAATCGTCACGGTTTTGCTAACATATTTTATATATATCACGTAAAAACAACAGTGCGCGTCTTGAGTATGACTCTCAATCAACACTCTGCCTCTTAAACACTGTGTATGCATCTCAAAATATCAAACACTAGTGCGAGTAACCTCTAGCACAAGTTAATGCATATTTCTCATTTCAAATCAAGTACGAGCTAACGCTCTAGTACGATATCATGTATAAATCATGAAAAGTCGAGTACGAGCAACGCTCCCAGTACTCTATCATGTAAAACTGAGTATGACCATAGCTCACAATACTCTATATGCATCAATCACAAACTGAGTACAAGCAATGCTCCCAGTGCTCTAACATGCATAAAATAGCCTTAAAATATAGTACGAGTATATCCTCTAGTACTATGTGATGCATATCTCAAAATATAGTGCGAGTATTCTCTAGCACTTATGATTTTCACACAAAACCAGATATATGGCTATTTCAAAACACAACTCTCTCATTTAAATCAAATTAGCACTTAAGTGTGCTGTTTTCGTATATACATGAAAACATTAGTCATTCTATCATGCAACTCATGCATTATGGGTCACAACATGCTTCTCAGGCTTTTTATCCTATTTTTGGATAAAACACACTTTATCTCATTTGTCTCTATCACACATTAGGCATATTCATGGGAATTCATATAGAGTATAATATCAAAACTCTATGTAAAATACGTGTAGCCATCTCTAGCTACTCACGAAATTCTCTTACCTCGGATCACGTCAAGTGACCTCTCTTCCTCGGTTCTGCTCACTCTTGCAGTCCGATCAGCTTCCAATGTGATTTTTGAAGCTGTTATAAATATTGGCATTAATATATCACTCTATACTCATTTCATTTTCCAAATCTCAATAAGACTCATTAATCTCACTATTTTCTCCCAATATAGTGAAAAATCTCATTTCACATAACTATCTTTATTTCTCCTTATTCTCAATTTATGCATTTCATAAGATTATCTTATAATCTTCCATACATACATATTCCCATCATTAAATCAATGTTAATACCATTTCCTTATCACTTTCTCATTTTCTCACCAATATCTAGGTCATGGTGATTTTTCATTATCCTTTCATTTCCAACATTTCATATTTAAATCAATCAACTCATCAATACACCTAGTTTAACATATATCAAAGTGGTGTATTAAATCTTACCTAGTTGAACTTTCCTTTCTTTTTCACTAAGATGGTAAAATCCTCCTTGCTCCGTCAACTCTTGATTTCAATCTTTGTTTCCAAGTATGTTGCTCTCCTTCTTGCTAAGAACAACTTTGCTCACTTATACCTCACCTAAAACTGATCACAAACTGAAGTTTTCTGGTGTTTCTTGGCTAGGTTTACGTTTAGTTTCCAAATGGAATAGTAACTCTCGAGAAAATGAAGTACAGAAGTCCAGTATTTATAGAATTGTCTTGCTGAGATCGATCTGCTACACTAGGAGATCGATGTGCTCTGCATTTTTCTTCTTGAAACCGACCTTCCAAACTTCATGAGATCGATATGCTCCCAAGCATGAGATCGATCTGTTTCAACTCAGAACCTTAAAGAGATCGATCTGCTCTTGAATGAGATCGATCTGTTGTAAGTCAGTAGCTTAAAGACATCGATCTGGTCCTTTAGAGAACGATTCCTTCAACACAGAATGCCCAGCAAATCGATCTGTCCTTGTTATATTGCTCGAATTTGAGCATTTTTTACTCTTTGAGATTGATCTTTCATCCCATAAGATTGATCTCTCATTCATATTTCCAGATTTTACTGCAGTTTTCTACAATAAACACACACCAAACTTTATATATTTTTCTACCATTGTCATTTTCTCATCCATCCACACTTAAGGCTTGAAAATGACATCCATTCATACCTTATGCACATTAAAACTTGTGTATATCCTTTATATAACCAAAGGTATACAATATATCACCAAATGAAATTATAAAACTCATTCCAATTTACTTAACCATTCAAAACTCAATATTATCACATTCCATTCAAGGAAATATCCCTCTTACACTTATTCTATACTTTAAAATTTGTATGTATTCATTCCATACACATTTACAACTTCATATATACATTCCTCATGATTTTCATGATTTGTGACTTATATACACATCACAAAGTCATAAGGTTACATTACAAAATTGTGGATCTTACAATCCTCCCCTTCTTAAAAGAATTTGGTCCTCCAAATTAGAACCAAATTAGTCTCTAAACAATTGGGGATATCTCTCTCTCATTAGACTCTCTAGCTCCCAAGTAGCATCCCCTGAAGTGTGGTGTTGCCAGAGAATCTTCACTAACCCAATAGTTTTATTTCTCAGGACTTTCTCCTTTCTATCCAAGAACCGTATCGATTTCTCTACATAAGTCAGATCATCTGTGAGCTCCAATGGCTCATACCGAATCACATGATTTGGATCTAGATGATACTTCCTCAACATCGAAATGTGGAAAACATTGTGCACTCTCGATAAATCTGGTGGCAATGCCAATCTATATGCCTTATCTTCCACTCTGTCTAGTATCTCAATGGGTCCAATGTAGTGAGAACTCAACTTGTCTCTCTTTCCAAATCTCGCTATACCCTTGGAAGGAGAAAGCTTCAGAAATACTGACTCACCAACTGTAAACTCAAGTGGCCTACGTCTCTTATCAGCATAACTCTTTTGTCTACTCTGAGCTGTCCTCAATCTCTCAACAATTAACGGACATCTTCAGAGGCTTGTGTAACTAAATCAGGAGAAAAAATCTTACGGTCACCCACTTCTTCCTAACCGATAGGGGAACGACATCTATGGCCATACAAAGCCTCATACGGTGCCATCCCTGATACTTGCATGATAACTGTTATTGTAGATGAACTCGTCTAATGGCAAATGATCATCCCAGGAGCCTCTAAAATCTAGCACACATGCTCTCAACATATCCTCTAGAGTCTGTATGGTCCTCTCTGACTAACCATCTGTCTAAGGATGATAAGCGATGCTCAAACTCAACTGGGTTCCTATGGCCTCCTGAAAATGTTCCCAAAAGTGAGAAGTGAAGCGGGAATCCCTATCTAAAACAATGTTCACTGGAATACCATGTAACCTCACTACCTCGCATACATACAGTTCTTCCAATGTACTTAGAGTATCGGTAGCTCTCATAGCTAGAAAGTGGGCTGACTTCGTCAGTCTATCAACTATCACCCATATCACATCGTGATTCCTCCGAGTCCTTGATAAACCCATCATGAAATCCATGGTGATGTGCTCCCATTTTCATGTCGGTATAGGTAGAGGCTGTAATAACCCTGTAGGTTTATGATGCTCTACCTTCACTTACTGACATACAAGACAGTTAGCCATAAAATCGACAACATCCTTTTTTAGACTTGATCACCAGTACACTTTCCGGATGTAACGTGTATCTCGATAAATGAGCTTCTGACAATATCAATCTCCTGAGCTTTGGTTCTTCGGGAACACACAATCTATCTCTGAACCTCAGAAGTCCATCTGAACTTATCTCAAAGTCCGTCACTGTGCCCTTTTACATCTAACCTCTCATGTCAATGCAATACGGATCAATTTGCTGAGCCACTCTGATCCTCTCTAACAAATCTGGCTCAAAGCGTAGACTAGCAATCATATAGTCTGTATTCATATCAGAAGGCACGACTCCCAAACTGAAGCTAGCAAACTACTTTAGCAACTCATGTTCCCTGACCATCATATACGATACCATCCCAAGGCTTTCCTATTCAAAGCATCAGCTACAACATTAGCCTTGCCTGGATGATAAAGTATCTCACAATCATAGTCCTTCAGACGCTTTAGCCATATTCTCTGTCTCATGTTCAATTCTTTCTGTGAGAACAAATACTTAAGGCTCTTGTGATCAATAAAAATATGAAATTTCTCTCCATACAAGTAGTGGCGTCATATCTTTAACGCAAACACTACTGCTGCTAACTCCAAATCATGGGTCAGATAGTTCTTCTCATGATCCTTTAGCTGTATGGATCCATAAGCAACTACCCTCCCATCTTGCATCAACACACAGCCCAGTCGCTGATGTGAAACATTGGTATATACTGGAAATCCTCCTGAGCTAGTAGGGATAGTGAGAATATGAGCAGTTGTCAGTTGACTCTTCAACTCCTGAAAACTCTTTTCACAATCCTCGTTCCACACAAATGCTACACCCTTCCGAGTGAGATGTGTCAACGAAGCAGCTAACTTCAAAAATCCTTCTACGAATCTCCGATAGTATCATGCTAAACCCAAGAAACTCCTGATCTCAGTAACTATCTTCGGCTGTTCCCACTGAACTACAGCCTCAATCTTGGATGGATCTACTGATACTCCATCCTTCGATACTACACATCCCAAAAACGAGATCTGTGACAACCAAAAATCAGACTTGTTGAGTTTAGCATACAACTTCTACTCTCACAAAGTCTGCAATACAATCCTGAGGTTTCTCTCATGCTCTTCCTCAGATTTAGAGTATACCAAAATGTCATCTATGAAGACGATAACAAATTGATCCAAATATGGCTTGAACACATCATTCATCAAAGCCATGAAAGCTGCAGGAGCATTCGTCAATCTGAATGGCATAACCAAGAACTCATAATGGTCATATCGGGTCTTAAATGCTGTATTAGGCACATCCTCTCTCCGTACTCTTAGCTGATGATACCCAGACCTCAAATCAATCTTAGAAAAGACCTGCGCTCCCTGAAGTTGATCTAACAGATCATCAATACGTGGAAGGGGATATCTATTCTTGATGGTTGCCTTATTCAATAATCGATAATCTATACACAATCGGAGGCTTCCATCCTTCTTCCTTACAAACAAAATCGGTGCTCCCTACGGTGAAACACTCGGTTGGATAAAACCCCTATCCAACAGCTCCTGTAACTGTTTCTTGAGCTCCTCCAGCTCAACTAAGGCCATGCATTACGGTGGTCTCAAAATAGGCTTATTACCATGAACCAAATCTATACAGAACTTCATCTCTCTGTCTCGTGGCAACCCTGGAAATTCATCCGAAAAGACATCTGGGAATTCACTAACCACAGAAATATCTTCCAACTCTGGATGTACCTTATCCGTATCAACCACGTACGTAATGAAACCTTCAACATATTCATCTCTCAGTCAGCATAGTACTTTATTAATCACAAATCGTAACTACTACTTTTATTTCTTTGCATCAAGCTTTACAACATATTTCGTAGGGTTAGGAAACATAACTGTCTTAGCATAACAATCTAAAATAGCATGGTTTGATGATAACCAATCTATTCCTAAGATTACATCAAAGTCACTCATACTTAACAATATCAGATTGGCTATCATGCCCTTTTTCCCTACTTTCAACTTACAATCATTCAACACATGCTCCACTAGCTGACTATTATCCATAGGCGTATTAATCAACATCATCTTATTCAAAGGAGTACGCTCTACATGCTTTGCTAATTTATATGCAAATAAAGGCGATACAAACGAATGTGTGGCACCAAGATCAATCAAAATACGTGCTTCCAAATCATAAATCAGGATGTTACCTCTAATCACATCCGATGAAGCATCAACTATCCCCTAGTCCAAAGCATGTACTCACCCTTGTCCCATCACTTGCTTCCCCTTCTCCTCAGCCGTCGCTCTCATCCTCTGAGTAGATGTATCATGTGGAGCTCTTTCTGGCTCCTTGCCCTTCTGTGGGGCAGTCTCAACCATCTTTGGGTAAACTCTAGCAATATGTCCTGGTTTTCCACATCGAAAACACATAATAGGACTCATCGGACAAGGTCTACCACCTTGGTATTTACCACATCTACTACACTACTCTGTAGTAGGCCTCTGTCCTCCAATCACAACTCCTCTGGCTGGAGCTATAGCCGGGTATACAGGAAATCTCACCATCTTTTCCTGTACTTCCTCGATCCTTGGTTTCTTACCAAAGAGTCTCCTCCTTCCTCGATAACTGAAACCTCGAGCACTATCACTCACCGGCCTCTTTTTGTCTCTATCTCTACCTTTTCCCACTGATCTGAACTCTGAGGCATTTCTCTCATAATCTTGTTCATAGAGTTGCGCCCTGCGCACAACATTATCATAGGTAGAAATATCGAATGGAACTAGTTTAGACTTTAATGCTGGTATCAATCCATCGATAAACCTGTGGACCTTCCTAGTCTCGTTGTATATGGTATCAGGGTCATACCTTCTTAGGGCTAAAAATCTCATCTAATACTCATCCATTGAAAAACTCCCCTGACTCAACCCCAAAAATTCAGCTTGCAACCTCAGCGGTGCCGTATCTGGAACAAACTGCCTCCTGAAGGCATCCAAAAATATCTCCCAACTAATCTCATTATGTCGGGCTCCCAATATGGACCTGGTGGACTTCCACCAATGCTCTGTTGTTCCTTTCAGTAAGAACACAGCAAATACGACCCTCTCTAAAGTCGTACAGTCAAAGAATCCGTACAACTTCTCCATCTCTCCAATCCACTCCTTAGCAATAACTGGGTCCTTGACCCCTCTAAAAGATGGAGGTCCAAGCTTCTGGAATTGTCGTAATCTATCCAAATCGCACTCATATCCCAATCCAATACTCTCCTGAACTGGTGGAGGTGTAGGAGTATCTGCAGCTTGTGGCATCTCAAGTGCTGACTGTACAGGTGTATCAGGTGCAACTGCCTCTTCTAGCGTAGTCTCTGCATCCTATCCCTGTCTACCTAGCCTAGTCTGTGCCAATATCTCCACTATCATCTCTAGGCTATGCTCAATCCTCGTGAAACATGCCTCTACAATCTCTGGTACCTCATTAGTACCCACATTCTCATCTCGAGTCCCTGGCCTACCTCAACGGCCTCGAGCCCTACCTCTCACCGCTCTACCTCAGCTGGTATTAGCCATATAAACTAAATTCCAGCATTCATAATCATTAATTAGGCTGATTCACATCTTGTATACACAATTGTAACTGAGCAAAGCACAATACTATAGGGATGTATATTTTCCTAAACTAATACTAACTCACATCAAACCAACATTGCTCTGATACCATTCTGTCTCGCCCTCCTCTCACACGTGACTTACCAAAACCCACTATAATGTTTTTGCTTTTTTACTTTACTTACCTTTCTCTCCTCAACTGTTAGGCTGTGATTCGATATTAGTCACCCACTCACATTCATTCACAATATACATAGAATTTAGTATTCTTTTCAATAACATACACTGTTATACATTATTTGTACATATAGATCTCGATCGTACACTTGGTTACATAACTGTGCTTATACATTGTTCAGTATAAAATGTTCGACTGTGTATACCTCTTGTAAGATGGATAGGCAGCGGATACAATGAATGTTATACCTCAGCCGGACTCACTCTGCTGCAGATGATCTGTAGAGAGTGGAAAATAAAGGGGGATGAGCAAACAACGCGCTCAGTAAGGAAATCAGGCAAGCAAGTAGACAACAGCACTATCAAATGAAAATAAAGCCTTTCCTTCTCTCATCTCAAAGCATGTATCAAAATGATATAATAATAGTACAGAATAAATTTCATGTACTTAAAATCGTGCTGAGTTATTAAATGTAGGCATTCATGCAAAATAGTGCATCTTTATAAAATTCGAAATGCCTTTATATAAATCATGTCATTCACATTTAAATCACAGTAAATATGGCAGTTCACAACACAACACAAATATCGATTTCTGACCCATCTCTCTCAGGTCTAACTGTATCATGAAAACAAGTGATATAACATGTGAGACTCAGTGGCTAAATGCAATACTCTCTTGGACTATGGCCATATCCTAATGGGATATAGCAGGCAACACAGATCTCGGTGTGCGGGTATCACTGCTGTAATGGGAGGGGGTCAATCCATCAAAATCGTCAGCTATATAATCCTCAACTTCACAACTCCACATAACACAGGGTACAGTGTACTCCATGCCACTCGAACGGTACAACGTACACCTGTGGACCCTCTCCTCATTGTCGGGATGCTTGCCATAGGTCTTAGTCCTCACACCATGGATATACATCATAGTCGGGGTGCTCGCCATGAGTTTTAGCCCTCATACTATGAAAATCATGCCACGTCTCTAAATCCACGTGCGAACATCTCAACTGTGTGACACTCAGTCTACACGGAGGAAATCATCACGGTTTTGCTAACATGTTTTATATATATCACGTAAAAACAACAGTGCGCGTCTTGAGTGTGACTCTTAATCAACACTCCGCCTCTTAAACACTGTGTATGCATCTCAAAATATCAAACACTAGTGCGAGTAACCTCTAGCACTAGGTTAATGCATATTTCTCATTTCAAATCAAGTACGAGCTATCACTTTAGTACGATATCATGTATAAATCATGTAAAACTAAGTATGAGCATAGCTCTCAATACTCTATATGCATCAATCACAAACTGAGTACAAGCAATGCTCCCAGTACTCTAACATGCATAAAATAGCCTTAAAATATAGTACGAGTATATCCTCCAATACTATGTGATGCATATCTCAAAATATAGTGCGAGTATTCTCTATCACTTATGGTTTTCACACAAAACCAGATGTATGGCTATTTCAAAACAAAACTCTCTCATTCAAATCAAATTAGCACTTAAGTGTGCTGTTTTCGTATATACATGAAAGCATTAGCCATTCTATCATGCAACTCATGCATTATGGGTCACAACATGCTTCTCAGGCTTTTTATCCTATTTTTGGATAAAACACACTTTATCTCATTTGTCTCTATCACACATTAGGCCTATTCATGGGAATTCATATAGAGTATAATATCAAAACTCTATGTAAAATACGTGTAGTCATCTTTAGCTACTCACAAAATTTCCTTACCTCGGATCACGTCAAGTGACCTCTCTTCCTCGGTTCTACTCACTCTTGCAGTCCAATCAGCTTCCAATGTGATTTTCAAAGCTATTATAAATATTGGCATTAGTATATCACTCTATACTTATTTTCATTTGCCAAATCTCAATAAGACTCATTAATCTCACTATTTTCTCCCAATATAGTGAAAAATCCCATTTTCACATAACTATCTTTATTTCTCCTTATTCCCAATTTATGCATTTCATAAGATTATCTTATAATCTTCCATACATACATATTCCATCATTAAATCAATGTTAATACCATTTCCTCACCACTTTCTCATTTTCTCACCAATATCTAGGTCATTGTGATTTTTCATTATCCTTTCATTTCCAACATTTCACATTTATATCAATCAACTCATCAATACACCTAGTTTAACATATATCAAAATGGTCTATTAAATCCTACCTAGTTGAACTTTCCTTCCTTTTTCACCAAGATGGTAAAATCCTCCTTGCTCCTTAAACTTTTGATTTCAATCCTTTGTTGTAAACCCCACAAATTTCCTACATTTAATTAGAGTATATAAAAATGGAAAAAATATATTTTAATGAAAGAGTGAATATTCGTTGTAGGGCTCAAGGAATATAGGAGTTGAGAAGCCCGTGAATGACAGGGAATCCAAAAATACCGGATGTGATGAAGCAAATGCAAGCATGGAGGGATCGAAAATAAATTTGATGTAAAAACTTACATCGGGATTTATGAGGAATGATGAAATATCAATAATATTTTATTTTCAAAATAATGAAAATTTCTTGAGGGCATGAATATATATATATGTATATATATATATATACTAGGAAAAATTAAATAGATAAATAATAATGTAAATATAGATAACAAATATATATATTATGTAATATATATTTATTATCTAATATAGGTTGATAAATAAACACAAAACAAATAAAATAATCAAAAAAATAATAATAACAATAACAATAAACAAACAACTAATGCATATATATATATATATATATATATATATATATATTAATATAATGTATAAACATATATTAATGTAATATATATGTGTTAATATAAGATATAATATATATAAAATATATATTGATATAATATATAATGAGGTGTACGGAATTGGCTTCAAAAAGAAGCCAATCTCGGACCTAGAAATAAAAGAAATGAAAGAGCAAAATTAGAAATCAGAATAGAGAGAGTTGGGCGGGAAAACCAGAAAAGAAAAGAAGAGGAGATAGAGTTGGTCGGCTGGAGAAGAAGAAGGAAAGGGAAGGAAGAAAGAAATAGGAGGAAATGGGAAGGAGAAACCGAGAGCTGAAGAAGTTGCAGTAGAACCGAGAGGCTAGAAGAAACCTGGACAAACCGAGGTTGAAGGAGAGGGAGACCGAAGGGAAGAGCTGACTGAGGCAGGGGAGAAGGATTTGAAGAAGGCCAAGGCTGGAAAAGAATTTGAAACAGAACCGAAGCTGAAATAGGGTCCAAACTGAAGCAAGAAGACCAAAGAAACAGGGGCTTTAAGGCTGTAACGGACTACAACCAAGAGGTTGCTTCAGGGGTGGAATCAGGCTGAAGCAAAGATGAGCAGCAAGGCAGGCAATGCGTGAGTTTAGCTGAGGCGTTAAGAGTCTAATCACGGGATGAGGCAAAAAGTTTCGGGAGAGAAGGAGGAGGGCCTCGCCTGGTGCTGGTTTCGACGTGAAAGCTTAGCTATTTTGGGTGTCCAACAGTAGCTGTCTCCTAGAGCATGGTGATGGCCGAAGTTGGCCATTTGTGACCAAAAAGGTGGGACATGGTGACTGGACCAAGAGTAAGGGAAAGGAGCCCCTCGGGTTTTCGAACTAGTAACAAGGAAAAGGAGAGCTTCAAGGCTGATTGTGGGGTGAGTTGCTGGTGTTGATTTAATTGCCGTCTATGGCTAAAATAGAATGGGGTCTCGACAAAAAAAATATAGACTGAAATGGACGGTTTGAGAAGCCTGAAAATGAAACTGAAAACTGGAATTAAGGCAGACCGTGAGGGAGGAAGAGTGATCGGTGAGGCAGGGAGTCACGGTGAAGCAGGAGACGACGAGCAAGGCAGTAGCGGGTGACTAGCGAGGACACAAAAAAAATAGGGAGCTGGAAATTTGGGAAAGAAAAAGGTAAAATCTATATGTATATATGTATATTTAATGTACATGTATATACATGTGATTGTGTTTATAAGTATGATAAGGTAGATTAGATTTGATGTGGAAAATAAATGGGAAAGATGAGAAGTAGGCAAATAAATAAATATTTATGTGATGATGAACAAGGAAATTAAATGATAAAATGTATGTGTGTATATACTTAGGTGTATATACAAATGGGTGTATATAAGATAAATGTGTGTGCTAGTATATGTACATACAAAGAATATATACATGTGATAAGGAAAAATGAAAACAAATAATAATATATATAGGAGTATATATATATATATATTGTGTATATACATGTAGATGTATATAATAAATGCGTATGTTAATCTTTGCATGTACAAAATAATATATAGTAAGGAAAATATAAAAACGTGCGTGTTGGCCTGGGTATGTACAATAATACGTACACACGAGCTGTAAGACCCGATTTTAGTTAAAACACGAAATTAAAAATGCAAAAGAACTGAAATGAAATTCCTGAATACGTGCAAGGGCAAAACGGTCAAAAGATCGAAAGCCGAAATAAATTCGATAAGAAAATTTAATTAAGAATAATGGACTGAGAAATCTTGATCAATAACGAAGAAATAATTAAATTTCGGGTTAAATTGATCAAGATTTAAATTTATTGGAATTTATGAGAATTAATCGGAATTAATTGAGATTTTTAATTCGAAAAATAATCCCGAAAATAATTGAAAAATATATCGAAAAGTCGAAATAATACCGATAAATTTATTTATGGGTTAAATGAATAAAATATAAATATTTTAGATATTTTTGGCAAAATAATAATAAAATATTGAATATAATAATAATAAACTAATTTATAAATAATAATAAATAAAAATAAAATAATTAAGTGTAAAAAAAAAAAAGAATCAAAAATTGGAAATCAAGGAGAGAGAAAGAGGAGAGAAATGGAAAACGGAACAGTAGCAACCCGAGGACCCAGCCCCGTCGGCCTCAGCACCGAACACCACCGGAAAGCCGACCAGGCGAGGCAGTTGAGCCCGTCGGCACCGGCAGCTGAGGGAAACGGCGACGAAAGGCGAGGGATTGGCGAGGGAGAAAGAAAAATGAAAACCGAAAAGAGAAAAGGAAACGGCAGCCACCGGCGCCGATCTGGACAACCCGACCACGACCAAACATCCCTGAAGCCAAGACGAGCTGATTGGTGGTGGCCACAACCATCGAAACCGACGGACGGCGTTGAAAACGGAAAAAAAAAAAGAAATGGGTTCCGACGGCCGAGAGAGAGGAGGTCGGACCGGCGACCTTTCGGCGGCCTTAAACGAAACTGAGGGCAGATTCAAGCTACGGACGGCCCAGCGGAGCCACTGGCGGGGGAAACTGGTCGGCAAGGCCGTGAACCGGCCAAACCGGAGTGAACCGGACCGGTCTGAACCAGGTCGAACCGGACTGAACCGATTCAGCCAAGAAAGAAGGGAAAAAAGGAGAAAAAGGGAAAAGGGAAAGAATTTTTGGGGATACACCGGACTTCAGGTAAGTCGATATGAGGTCAAAAGTGACTGATTTGATTTTCGAGAAATTTATTTAAATTATATTTATCGAAAATTAACCCGAAATTTAATATATAATTATGCAGTTTTACGACAAAGCCCGAACGAGAGCCGATTGAGCTCCGATTTTTGTACCCCGCATCATATTGGGTAAGTATATTTTAATTACGATAATATGAGTCTCAATACAGAGTTTTGATTATTTTACGGAATTTACGGATTAATTCTGTATAAAAAGGAATATTAATCGGAATTACAACGTAATTATCGTAAATAGTATACGGGTTATCCAATAAGTTTGGAACGAAGCCCGATGATTATTGGTAAGCTGAATGAGCCCAGTAAACCCGAAGAAGAGATTTAATAAGTAAAAAGGGGCTGAAAACGGGATCGAGACCATTAAAGTGCAATTGGGCCCAATAAAGTAAAACGGGCCCAGTACGTTAGATTCGATCAGTAAATGTGATATACTGATAAAAATAAGTGAATTAACCTAAAATATGTGGTTATATGCAGTTTCATAGATTTGGTTGACGCGCAGTTGGACTGAGAGATCGGATATTATCGAGACGAGATAAGTTTACACGTTAATCGAGGTAAGGGAATTCTGTAGGTGCATAGAGATTTCTATACGTATTTATTGAGGGGATTTACAGGGCTTAGAATTCCTTAAAGTATCTAGAAACGAAATAATAATTTTTACGAAAATCGAGGCTTAAGTGAATAAAGAAAAAGATGATTTTTCCCCAGTAAAATTTACAAAAAGGGTAGTAAGGCAGATAAATTGCATGATTAACATGTTTTAATGTTTTATATGAATGTATTGCTTTGATTTAAGCAAATATGCACATAGGTTGGCTGTTGATTTTAAGAATTATACGAAAGGGAACCGATTTGTACCAGTTACGATTTTAAAGATGTTTTATCAAGATTGAGCCACCTATCATATTTATTCGAGTAAAAAGAGTGCTAGAGTATTACTCGCACTAAATTTTACTGATTTATTTCTCATGAAAGCCGTACTGGTGTCAGAGCCCGCTTTACATCCCCACAAGGCCGCTATCCTCACCCTCACTACCTCACTGGTAGACTTTTGGGCCTGTTGGATAACTACTCCGCTCTGGCCCATTGGACCTCACGGGTTTGTTTCATTCGGGTACTCCAGCCCACATGGCCTGCTTCCCCTCAGAACGCGTCCTTGGAGGCTCGAACTCGGGACAACACCCTTGTTCTCGCACTCCTGATGCCATTTGAGCCGCCGCTATCCTCACCCTCACTACCTCACTGGTATACACAGAGCGGACAATACGTAGAGGTTGTGGAGTAGCGCTGTTTGCCCTTAGAGTTATCCAACAGGCCCAAAAGTCTACCAGTGAGGTAGTGAGGGTGAGGATAGCGGCCTTGTGGGGATGTAAAGCGGGCTCTAACAACTGGAGCATTGCTCGTATGAGAAATTTGTGTATTGCACAAAACCGTGCTAGAGCTTCGCTCGCACGAGATTTTAGATATCATGATATGCATAGCGTGATGTTGGAGCTTCGCTCGCACTAGACGTGAGTTGACATGCATATAGTCGTGCAGAAGCCTCCTGTAGACTGTGTCGTAGAGAGTTAAGATGCTCGCATGTATACTTTGAGACATGGGTTGGTTATCGACATAGTATTGCGGTGGATAAGACCTACGGTAGGCGCCCCCAGACTATGATATGAGTCCACAGAGTATGATGTACCGTGTATGTCACACGGAGTACGCTGTACCGTGCAGTCATGATGACTCGATGATGTTACTTGATATTCTGGCGGGTAGGATTTGACCCCACCTCCCGTTGCAATTGTGATGCCCCGCACACCGGGATCCGTGTAGCCTGGGATCACAGGGACAAAGTATGGTCATAGTCCTCGATTTTCATACAGTAACCTACATGCCTCACATGATATCATACGGTCTGAAAGACCAGGACAAACCCGAGGGAGGGGTAATGTTCCGATTTATGTTTTTAAAAGAGATGTGATTTAATAAATCAAGGTATTCCCGAGAGATGAGTTTAGCCTTGATGTGGTTGTTTTATGATAAAACAAATGAGTTTTAACGTGATGAGTTTATGATGAACACAAATAAGTTTTAAATGTGACGAGCATGAGATGTCATATATGATGATTTTTCCATGTTTGATTTATATGTCGACTTCATGATTTATCTTATATCATATATGCATACATGTGGCATCGTTTTAGTCTTACCTCATACTCCAAATGTAAACGATTTTATATCATGACATTATCAGCACATAGATAGTATAGTTATCTACCTGCTTACATTATTGCCTTACTAAGCTGTTTATGCTTACCCTTTCATTTTCTACCCCACAGGGTATATTCAATAGAAGAGAACGACAGTAGTCTTGCATTTCGATTATCCGTTGCTTCTTATCAAGACCAGGTATACACATTTGTATAATTTTGTATCTGAACATATAGAGGCACAGTACTGTACATGGATGTAGTATTGGGGATGTATTTAGTTTAAATAAATTGATATGTAAATGAAATATGAAAATGGAATGGTAAATAGGTGAGAGGTGACTAACACCGAATCATAGCCCAACTGTTTAGTAGTGTAACTGTTCACGACGGGTAAGAAAATGAAAAAGCAAAAAATTTACTCTGATTTTTAGGTAATTTGGGTCGTGACAGAAAAGGTGGTATCAGAGCAGAGTTAACCTGATATGAGTCGATGTTAGTGGTTAAGTAAATTACATCCCCATGTACTGTGCATTGTTTAGATACAATTGTGTATATCAAGGTAGAAGTGCAGCTAAGAATTTAGTTTCGAATGTAAGAATATAATTTTTATAACTGATAACCGCTATGGTAGAGAGACGAGTACATATGCTCGAGGCCATAGAAATCGGCTTGAGAGTCGAATGAGTCGTCACATGAGACTCAAGATGAGAGTAAGGTGGAGGCTGATGTTGAGTATACTCCACAGGGTCCTATAAAGAGACCAAACAGTATTGAGACACGCTCCGAGAGGATGGAGTGGAGTGTAGAAAATATTTCAGAGTTGTTTACTCAGTCTATGCAGGTAGTTGAGGATAGGCAGGGTAAAGCCTAAACAGATGCCTCAAACTATAGAGATTTTCACACCCCTTCGGTATATAGCGAAGTAAAGAAACCAATAGTTACTAAGGACTGGGTGAATGAGATGGCGATGTTGTATGGATTCTTTCGGTGTATGTCGACTGAGAAGGTGACTTTTAAATACATTTATGTTAGAGGCGAGGTGGAGCATTGGTGGAAGTTCGCTTGATTCATCTTAAGAGTTAGACGTCCAAAGTCGACATGAGAAATATTTCTAGATGTATTCTGGTGACAGAATATCCCAGACACTACTTAAGGGAAATTACTAGTAAAATTTCTTACACTGACCCAGAGACACTGGTTGATTGACGAGTATGAATCTCAGTTCATATACCTAGGCAGATAGTACCCCGACACTATGGGCAATGAGAGTCGGAAAGCCCAAAAGTTCATGGAAGGGCTCAAATTATCAATTAGAGTCTGTTTGACTCACTACTTATGTCGAGGCAGTGCGCAGAATACAGTTGCGTGAATAATATCATGTGTTGCACGCCTCTGAGATTGGGAAAGGTAGTAAGGGCCGAAATAGAGACAGAAGAGAATAGAGAATGATAGAGATGTCAGAGCGAAAAAAAGACCAATTGGTAAGAGATTAGAGTTAATGAGTCACAGGGTAAGATGATTGGTAAGGCCCCAGTGTATCCAATTTCAGCACTTATGAGGGGTATTATAATTTAAGAACCCCGACCTACTACGGAACAGTGTAACAGGGTAAGTAGTGTAGCAGTATAAGCAGTGTAATAGTGTAACAGTGTAAGTAGTGTAGCAGTGTAAGCAGTGTAGAATGTGTGGTAGATACCACGGAAGTAAGGCCTACACCTACACTTTATTGACTAAAATAGGCGTTAAGTGTGGTAAGACGGGCCATTTAATTAATGATTGCTCAGAGTTGGGTAAGACTGCCCTACAGAAGAGCAAAGAGACATAGAAAAATCCTGTTGATATCTCTGCATCGAAAAAGGGAGGCCACAACCGAAGAGAAAGGGGAAAGTAGGCTGTTGGACGAGGGCAAGTGTATGCCTTGGACCAGGACATTACTGATGTTTCATATGATGTGGTGAAAGATACCACACTGGTTACGAATAAAGAAGTAACTATTTTAATTGATCATGGGGCCACATATTTAGTCATACCGCCTTTATTTGTATATAAGTTAGTAAAAGACGTGAATGCCTACATCCGTGGGCACAATGCTGATAGTTAGTACCCCAATAGAGGAGGGTTAACTAACGAAATAATTATTAAGAGATTATAAGTTGAAAACGGGGGAAGAAGTATAAACCAGCCAATTGGAATATGAAAATTTGAAGTAATATTGAGAATAAATCTCAATTGGTCGGCTGCAAATTATGATGTTCAGAGTTCTATTCTAAGATAGTGATATAGTTACACCTGAAAAGTATTCTGTAAGTTTTGACAAATAAAAAAAAGGGGTGTGGCGATCGAAATTAAAGGAGTAAATGATTGTACTCACGGAATGAGTAATGACAAAGTTGTTATAAGTGGTATACGAAAGGAGATAAGCTTTTAGATGTGATAGATCCTGAATACAAAATCTATTGGAATAAGAGGCATATGCAAGGTAAGAATATCTCTGATATGTGAAATAATTTGGATTAAAGCAATTAGTAGCGAATATGAATTGTGACCACATGGACTGATATGTAAAGTAATTGTGGTCAAGTCTGAGGGTTAATAAAGGTATTTCAAAATACCTCCCCACCTGAAGACTTGACAGCGTCTAAAAGTATACACAATCTATAAATTAAAATCGACAGTCGTAATATATACATTTAAAAATTAGGGTACCTTTACTGATACGATAAGAAATATAGAATTCGATTAATCGAGAAGGTTTAAAAATTAATTAAATTTTATAAAAGCCGTTAATAGAAGAAAAGGAAATGACGCGGGTTAGTAGCTTCAACGGAAGCGATTTTGAAAGGACATTTTACGTTTATACGTACATAGGTCAAGGATATGGGCGATTGAAATATGTAGTGGAACACAACTACGATGATGCATTTAAACTTTACCTGGATCGATTTATTATCATCCATATTGATGATATTTTGAGTGTATTTAAAGTCCAGGAAAAATCATAAGCAACAATTGAAAATTGTTTTTACAGATGATTTGTTGAGAGTTCTCGAAATGGATTACTTTATTGACACGTTTAACTTAGAAAAAATTGTATTTGAATGGGATGATAGACGTGACAGGAATTTCGGTGTACTGAAGTAATAAAATGACCACTGCAAATATTCTCACCATACCCAATAGATTAAGAGGTTTCTCATGAGTTTATGGATACCTCAAAATAATGAATGGGTTGTGTATTGATGTAAAAGGGGAAGATAGTCAATTATGAATCCAGACAACTCAAGGATCATGAAAGGACTATCCGGCCCATGATTTAAAGTTGATAGTGATAGTGGTTGTATTGAGTATATGACACTACTATGTATACGGTGAGAAATTTCAGGTATGCACTGATCATAAAAGCCCCGAGTATCTGTTTCCACTGAAAGAGTCAGATATGAGAACAAAGAGGGTTAGAGCTTCTGAGGGATTATGATTTTGGAAATTGTACCACCCAGGAAAAGCTAATGTAATGGCTAATGCTTTGAGTAGAAAGAGCCTCGGGATGGTATTACATATGATGGTCAGGGAGCGTGAGCTGATAGAGCAGTTGTAAGCCTCAGTAGTGATGTGATCCCCTCTGATGATGACAGTGATTGTGTGACAGCTAGCCTGAGATTAGAACCGAATTTGAGTGATCGAATTTGACAGGCTTAGCGTGATGATCGGCATGATGTCGATAGTGTGGGTCAGATTCATTTGAGTACAGTGACAGAGTTCACAGAGAGTGATGATGGTACTGAGGTTCAGAGATAGTATAAGTGCTCCCCAGGACCACAATGATGAGATAGTGATATTGTCAGAAGCTCACTCTTCGGGATATACAGTGCATTCGAGAAGTGACAAATATATTGGAATCTTTAAAAAGGGTATTGGTGGTTAGATGTGAAAAGAGATATTGTGGAGATTATAAAGAAGTGTCTCATATGTCAGCAGAGTAAGGTAGAGCAAAAGAAGTTACAGGGTTATTACAGTTCCTACCTATATTGACATGAAAATGGGAACAAATTACCATGAATTTTGTGATGGGTTACAGAGGACCCTGATGAATCATAAGGCTATTTGGGTGATAGTCGATAAATTGACTAAGTCTACCCACCTTCTGGTTAGGAAATCCCCAGATACTCTGAGTGTGTAGGCGGAATTATATGTATGAAAAATTGTGGAACACCAAATATCTTTCCAGTGAGCATTGTATCATATAGGGATTCCCGCTTCACTTCCTACTCTTGGGAACATTTTTCAGGAAGCTATGGGAACCCGATTCAGTATTAGCACAGCTTCCCATCCTCAGACAGATTGTCAGTCAGAGAGGACTATACAGGTTCTAGAGGATATGATGAGAGCGTGTGCCATTGATTTGATAAGCTCCTGGGATGATCAGTTGTTACCAATCGAATTAGCCAATAATGATAGTTATCACTTGAGTATCGGGATGACTTCAGATGAGGCATTGTATGGCCATAAGGGTGGTTTCCCCGATTTGGATATGAAAAAGTGGGTAACAAATAGAGAATTATTCTCGAATTGGTAAAACAAACCTCTGAGGATGTTCAGTTAATTGTGAAGGATTAAGAACACCTCAGAGCAGACAGAAAAGCGATGCTAACAAGAGACAGAAACCATTGGAATTCACCGAGGGTGAATTACTATTGTAGGAAGTTATTGGTCCTAAGGACATAACAAGTTTCGGAAAGAGAGCAAATTGAATTTTGTAATATTGAATCCTTTGAGAGATTGGACAAAGTGGGAGATAAGACCTGTAGGTTGGCGTTACTACCTGAATTAGCAGGCATCCACAATGTGTCCTATCTTATGATGCTTCGAAAATATTATCCGAACCTAGCGCATGTGATCAGATATAAACTTTAACAGTTTAGTTCAATGAAAGTATAACGTATGATTGGAAAACTTGATTCGGGTATTAAAACTGGAAGGAGAAAGTGTTGAGATTTAAGATGATCTCCCAAATTAAAGTATGTTGGTAGTATTACATTTCGGAAAAGTCACATGGGAATTAAAGAGTATGATACGATAGGCATACCCGGAATTGTTTATGGATCCAATTAACTTGGTTCTAATTTGGAGGACCAAATTTCTTAAGTGGGAGAGATTATGTAAGACCTGATTTTAGTTAAAACACGAAATTAAAAATGCAAAAGGACTGAGATGAAATTTCTGAACACGTGCAAGGGCAAAACGGTCAAAAGATCGAAAGCCGAAATAAATTCAATAAGAAAATTTAATTAAAAATAATGGACTGAGAAATCTTGATCAATAACGAAGAAATAATTAAATTTCGGGTTAAATTGATCAAGATTTAAATTTATTGAAATTTATGAGAATTAATCGAAATTAATCAAGATTTTTAATTCGAAAAATAATCCCAAAAATAATCGAAAAATATATCGAAAAGTCGAAATAATACCGATAAATTTATTTATGGGTTAAATGAATAAAATATAAATATTTTAGGAAAAATAACAATAAAATATTGAATATAATAATAATAAACCAATTTATAAATAATAATAAATAAAAATAAAATAATTAAGTGTAAAAAAAAAAAAGAATCAGAAATTGGAAATCGGGGAGAGAGAAAGAGGAGAGAAATGGAAAATGGAACAGCAGCAACCCGAGGACCCAGCCCCGTCGACCTCAGCACCGGACACCACCGGAAAGCCGACCAGGCCAGGCAGTAGAGCCCGTCGGCACTGGCAGCTGAGGGAAACAGCTGCGAAAGGTGAGGGATCGATGAGGGAGAAAGAAAAACGAAAATCGAAAAGAGAAAAGGAAACGGCGGCCACCGACGCCGATCTAGACAACCCGACCACCGTCGAACGTCCCCGAAGCCAAGACGAGCTAATTGGTAGTGGCCACAACCACCGAAACCGACGAACGGCGTCGAAAACGGCAGAAAAAGAAATGGGTTCCGACGGCTGAGAGAGAGGAGGTCGGACCGGCGACCTTCCAGCGACCTTCAGCGTCCTTGGACGAAACTGAGGGCAGATTCAAGCTGCGGACGGCCCAGCGGAGCCACTGGCCATGAAAACCGACGGAGAACCGACCGGCAAGGCCGTGAACCGGCCGAACCGGAGTGAACCGAAGTGAACCGGACCGATCTGAACCAGGTTGAACCGGACTGAACCGGTTCAGCCAAGAAAGAAGGAAAAAAAGAAGAAAAAGAGAAAAAGGAAAAAGGAAAAGAATTTTTGGAGATACACCGGACTTCAGGTAAGTCGATACGAGGTCAAAAGTGACCGATTTGATTTTCGAAAAATTTATTTAAATTATATTTAATTGAAAATTAACCGAAATTTAATATATAATTATGCAGTTTTACGACAAAGCCCGAACGAGAGCCGATTGAGCTTCGATTTTTGTACCCCGCATCATATTGGGTAAGTATATTTTAATTACGATAATATGAGTCCTCAATATAGAGTTTTGATTATTTTACGAAATTTACGGATTAATTCTGTATAAAAAGGAATATTAATCGAAATTACAACGTAATTACCATAAATAGTATACGGGCTGTCCAATAAGTTTGGAACGAAACCCGATGATTATTGGTAAGCTGAATGAGCCCAGTAAACCTGAAGAAGAGATTTAATAAGTAAAAACGGGCTGAAAACGGGCTCGAGGCCCATTAAAGTGCAATTGGACCCAATAAAGTAAAACGAGCCCAGTACGTTAGATTCGATCAGTAAATGTGATATACTGATAAAAATAAGTGAATTAACCCAAAATATGTGGTTATATGCAGTTTCGTAAATTTGGTTGACGCGCAACTTGACTGAGAGATCGGATATTATCGAGACGAGATAAGTTTGCACGTTAATCGAGGTAAGGGAATTCTGTAGGTGCATAGAGATTTCTATACGTATTTATTGAGGGGATTTACAGGGCTTAGAATTCCTTAAAGTATCTAGAAATGAGATAATAATTTTTACGAAAATCGGGGCTTAGGTGAATAAAGAAAAAGGCAATTTTGCCCCTGGGAGTAAAATTTACAAAAAGGGTAGTAAGGCAGATAAATTGCATGATTAACATGTTTTAATGTTTTATATGAATGTATTGCTTTGATTTAAGCAAATATGCACATAGGTTGGCTGTTGATTTTAAGAATTATACGAAAGGGAACCGGTTTGTACCGGTTACGATTTTAAAGATGTTTTATCAAGTTTGAGTCACCTATCAAATTTATTCGACTAAAAAGAGTGCTAGAGTATTACTCGCACTAAATTTTACTGATTTATTTCTCATGAAAGCCGTACTAGAGCATTGCTCGTACGAGAAATTTGTGTATGTGCACAAAACCGTGCTGGAGCTTCGCTCGCACGAGATTTTAGATATCATGATATGCATAGCGTGGTGCTAGAGCTTCGCTCGCACTAGACGTGAGTTGACATGCATATAGTCGTGCGAAAGCCTCCTATAGACTGTGTGTCATAGAGAGTTGAGATGCTCGCACATATACTTTGAGACATGGGTTGGTTATCGACATAGTATGGGGTGGATAAGACCTACGGTAGGCACCCCCAGACTATGATATGGGTCCACGGTGTATAATGTATCGTGTATGTCACACGGAGTACGTTGTACCGTGCAGTCATGATGACTCGATGATGTTACTTGATATTCTGGCAGGTAGGATTTGACCCCACCTCCCGTTGCAGTTGTGATGCCCCGCACACCGGGATCCGTGTAGCCTAGGATCATAGGGACAAAGTATGGCCATAGTCCTCGATTTTCATACAGTAACCTACATGCCTCACATGATATCATACGGTCTGAATAGACCAGGACGAACCCGAGGGAGGGGTAATGTCCCGATTTATGTTTTTAAAAGAGATGTGATTTAATAAATCAAGGTATTCCCAAGAGATGAGTTTAGCCTTGATGTGGTTGTTTTATGACAAAACAAATGAGTTTTAACGTGATGAGTTTATGATGAACACAAATAATTTTTAAATCTGACGAGCATGAGATGTCATACATGATGATTTTTCCATGTTTGATTTATATGTCGACTTCATGATTTATCTTATATCATATATACATACATGTGGCATCGTTTTAGTCTTACCTCATGCTCCAAATGTAAACGATTTTATATCATGACATTATCAGCACGTAGATAGTATAGTTATCTACCTGCTTACATTATTGTCTTACTGAGCTGTTTATGCGCACCCTTTCATTTTCCACCCCACAGGGTATATTCAATAGAAGAGAACGACAGTAGTCTTGCATTTCGATTATCCGCTACTTCTTATCAAGACCAGGTATACACATTTGTATAATTTTGTATCTGAACATATAGAGGCACAGTACTGTACATGGATGTAATATTGGGGATGTATTTAGTTTAAATAAATTGATATGTAAATAAAATATGAAAATGGAATGGTAAATAGGTGAAAGGTGACTAACACCGAATCATAGCCCAACTATTTAGTAGTGTAACTGTTCACGACGGGTAAGAAAATGAAAAAGCGAAAAATTTACTCTGATTTTTAGGTAGTTTGGGTCGTGACACGAAGTAGTAACGAATAGGTTACGATTTTAACGCAATTCGGACAATTCACATGAATAGAGTGTTAAGTATACAATTTCGGTGTAGGTGATCATAGAAGGAATTATAGGAGATACTAGGAGGCGTCACCACTTGAATTCAAAATTTTTGATAGATCAAGGTAAGGGGATATAATTTAAAATGGTAATAGTTACTTTCTGAACTATGATTAAGGAAAATTTACAAGATTTGGACTATGACTTTCGAGCATGTTTTCTACTTTTGTTTTCTGAGTAAGAATGTGTTTCCTGAAATTGTATTTTGAATAATTGCCTATTTCTGGATTTGACTTTTGAACAAAGGCATGTCTTCTGAAATTATCTTTTGAATAAGATGATTATATTTCGATATTTTTATATATGAAGACTATAGTATGTTTTGAGACGAGGCCATTTATGTTGTATGCCAACGCATGTCAACTTCGCCTGTGTGGCGTCTGAACTTCGTCCTTGTGGCATCTGAATTTCACATTCGGGTTCTGGACGTTGTACGACCTTGATCCCATCTACAGCCTTGCCATGGCCATAGGTTCTGAATTTCACCTTCGGGTTCTGGACGTTGTACGACCTTGATCCCATCTACAGCCTTGCCATGGCCATAGGTTCTGAATTTCACCTTCAGGTTCTGGATGCTGTACGACCTTGATCCCGTCTACAGCCTTGCCATGGCCATAGGTTTTGAATTCCCTCTACGGAGGATGATTTGGTTATTGCCGCATGATAATTATATGGGCCGATGTAGTCTCTATCTGAATTAAACTCTGTTTTCAGAATATGATTTTATAATATGTGATTTGACATATATTCATGTTTTAGAATTCTGATTATACGAAAAGTTTACGTAATATCTGTTAAGTTCATGTACTTAAAGAATTACGTTTTGAATCATGATGTTTCCGATTTTCCTTAATTTTGAATGCCCTTTATATTAGTTTCAGAAAGAAATCATTACATGTATATTTATGTTTTCTACATATTTGAATCACTAAGATCATTTTAAATGCATTCTTCTTACTGGACTTTTTCCCGAAAGCTCACTCCTCTACCTCTCAAACCATTTGCAGTGATCCGTGGGCGTTACCTGTCGCGTACACGACGTAGGCTATGGGAAAGAGCTACCCTAGGCTACTTTTTGTACACGCAGCAAAGGTATACAATTACATTCCTTTACTAGACATATTTGTACGCACAGACATATATATCAGAAATATTTTGTTGGGATGTAATTTGTAAGGAAAACGATGTAAAGATTACTATTTTTGGGATTAGGTTTTAAGATGATTGGTATTTAATCGAAATGGATGTATTGAGTTGTAAATGTGGATTTGGAAAGCATGCTTGGTAGTTGTGGATATCTAGGATTGTTAAAATAATTGAATTGCAGTTGCGTAGGCTCGTATATAAGCCGTTATGCTGTCGAAATTTCTATCGGCTATATAAGTCAAAGTATGAAGTTTAAATATAAATTCGGATATTGAATTAGGAAAGGTGATTTGACACTGAACAGGAATACAACCTAAATGAATAAGGGAATAAGTGGGTAAATTAAATATATTAAGTTCAAAAAAAAATTTCTCGAATTTTCAAGAGTCAAGGGTCGTTACATCTTTTTCCAAGTATGTTGCTCTCCTCTTTGCTAAGAACAACTTTGCTCACTTATACCTCACTTAAAACTGATCACAAACTGAAGTTTTCTCATGTTTCTTGGCTAAGTTTAGGTTTAGTTTCCAAATGGAATAGTAACTTTCGGGAAAATGAAGTGCAAAAGTCCAGTATTTATAGAATTGTCTTGCTGAGATCGATCTGCTACCCTAGGAGATCGATCTGCTCTACATTTTTCCTCTTGAAATCGATCTGCTCCCAAGCTTGAGATCGATCTGCTCCCAAGCATGAGATCGATCTATTTCAACTCAGAACCTTAAAGAGATCGATCTGCTCTTGCATGAGATCGATCTGTTGCAAGTCAGTAGCCTAAGGACATCGATCTGGTCCTTTAGAGATCGATTCCTTCAACACAGAATGCCCAACAGATCGATCTGCTCTCCAATGAGATCAATCTGTCCCTGTTCTATTACTCGAATTTAGCATTTTTTACTCTTTGAGATCGATCCCTCATCTCATGAGATCGATCTCTCATCCCATGAGATCGATCTCTCATTCATATTTTCAGATTTTATTGCAGTTTTCTGTAGTAAACACACACCAAACTTCATATATTTTGCTACCATGGTCATTTTCTCATCCATCCACACTTAAGGCTTGAAAAAGACATCCATTCATACCTTATACACATTAAAACTTGTGTGTCTCATTTATATAACCAAAGGTATACAATATATCACCAAATGAAATTATAAAACTCATTCCATTTTACTCAACCATTCAAAATTCAATATTATCACATTTCACTCAAGGAAATATCCCTTTTACACTTGTTCTATACTTTAAAATTTGTATGTATTCATTACATACACATTTACAATTTCAAATATACATTTCTCATGATTTTCATGATTTGTGACTTATATACACATCATAAAGTCATAAGGTTACATTACAAAATTGTGGATCTTACATTATGAAAGTTAATTATCGTGTTATGGAATGTAAATGAATTAATATAGACAATAAGGTCATTTGATATGATTGGAAAAGTAAATAAATATAAAATCAATTGCCTTGTGGATATAAACTGTTATACTTCGTACCTTGCAGGTTAAGTATGATAAAACATAAGCCGTTATACTGCCAAAGTTTTATCGAAATTGATAATCGCATTTCTGCTTTAATAAATAAATATTAATAAGAAATAAGACTGGGACCTTAGGTTAAAAATCTTAAATCGAGTTAGGTAGTTTGAGACCTATAAACATTGTAACACTATACTCACATGACAAACAAGTTGTAAGACCCAATTTTTATCAAAATCCTTCTGATTCATGTGATGGGAACATGGTTATATGTAAATTGAATCATAAGAAGAGTTGTACGTGAATGAAAAAATGCAAATGGAATGAATAAAAATTTTCGAATGCATTTAAAGGTAAAATGCAGGATTGAAATGGCCACAGATTAAATGAATGGGATTCAGACTGGAGATAAGAATTTAAAACACGAAATGAGTGAGTGTTTGTGAAGGGAAGTTGGATTGGTTTGGTCCCGAACACGTTGAAGGGTAAAACGGTCAAAAGACTTAAATTCGGTATTAATTTGACAAGAAATTTTCATTATAAATATGGATTTGAGAAATCTTGATCAATAACGAAGAAATAATTAAATTTCGAGTCCAATTGATCAAGATATGAATTTATTGGAATAAACCAGAATTTTCACTTAGAGAAATTATCTCGAAAAAATTGAAAAAATATACCGAAAAGATGAAATAAGACAGATAAATTTATTTATTGATTAAATGAATTAAATAGGATTTTTTGAGATATTTTGGGTTATTTAATGCTTTTTTATTGATTAAAATATAATTTAATCAATTATAAACTAGAATAATTAATAAAAATGTACAAGAATGAAAAAAAAAGAAAAAAAAAGCAGAATCGCGAAAAAGACGATTCTGGAAAGAGGAAACGAAGCGAAAACACAGGCGAGAAATCAAGGGAGTAGGTTCCCTCCATCCGGCGAGCCTCGACCATCGGACCAGCACGAGACGACAGGCGACGGCATGACCGGCACGATGGGAGTGCTTGAGCGGCACCACACGCGCCGGTGACGCCTGACGGAGGAGATCCAATGGAGGGGAGACCGAAAGAGAGAAGAGGGAATCAACGGCCATCGGTGCTGATTCGACTCCGCCCGAGGCCCAACGAAGAACACCCAGGTGATGGCGAGCCGAACAGCACCGGAATCGCGTCAAGAACCGGTTGGAAATCGTCGGAACAGCAAAGATGAGCCTGAACCAGTACGAACCGGTTCAGTGCAGTGCAGGTATGCTGATTTGGACCGGACCGGTTCGGCCAAAAAGAAAAGAAAGAAAAAAGAAAAAGGGAAAAAAAAGAGGAAAAATTGAAAAAAATTTCAGTGATGCAATCGAGCTACGGGTAAGTCAGTAAGCGTTCAAAATTGACCGATTTAAATTTTAAAATATTTAATTTGATTAATATTCGACGAAAACTTGACCCGAAAAAATATGTAATTGTGTAGCTCGACAATTGACGTCAAACGAGAGCTCGAGTCATCCTCGATTTGCATATTATCATGGAATCTCGGGTAAGTAACCCTTATTTACGATAATTTGCATAGTTATGCGTGTTAGAAATTTACCGCATAAATTACGGATTAATTTCGTATAAATGAATTAAATTTTGAAATTTGAGATAAATTGTCGTAAATAATTAATTGAGTTATCCGAGAGTTTAGAATGAGACCCAATCAATACTGATGGGTCCAATGAGCCCAATAGGCCTCTATAATGTGAATAGTAAGTGAAAAATGGGCTTAAGGCCGATTAAGACCCATTATGGTACAATCGGGCCCAATATGGGTAAACGGGCCCAATGATTTAAATTTAGCCCAAAAAAATATGAAATACAATTAATTATATTGTATTTGACCTGATGAATATTTATACGTAGTTTCGGAGATTGGATTGGGAACAAATCGGACTGCATGACGAGACATCAGTGGAAATGTCAGACTATACAGAAAAATGAGGTAAAGGAATTTTGTGAGTAGCTAAAGGTAGCTACGCGTATTTTTAATAGCTTTTGTATACACTGAAAAATGTATAAAGGTCCTAGAAATAGATTAAAAATTTTAAGGACTCGAGACAGATAAAAGACTATTTTACCCTTACTGAGGGAAAATTCACCTAAGGATGCTAAAAGCGTGACATGCATGAAATGCATAATTTGGAAGATTTTCGTAAACTTTTTAGTAAAGTAAATTGGTAGATTGGCCAGTATTTGTATAAATTTCACAAGATAACATTATGTAAGTGTTATTTAGATTTAAATGAAATTTCTTTGGAAAATGGGCCAACTATGAAGTTTATATGGAAACAGATGGTGCTGGAGCATTTCCTTGCACTATATCTGAGTTCGTGAGTGTGCATAATGGTGCTGGAGTGGTTACTCGCATCGATTTGTGTGACATCATATGCATGAAATGTGCTAGAGCGGTTGCTCGCACTGATTTTTATTATTATGAAATGCATGACAGGTGCTGGGGCCTAGCTCGCACCCTGTTTTGACTTGATATGCATAAAAGGTGATAGAGCGATTGGTCGCACTAGTTTTAATGATTTGACATACATGAGAGGTGCTGGAGCTTAGATCGCATCTTGTTTTGATATGATAATTGCATAAAAGCCGTGCTGGAGTGTAACTCGCACAAGATTTGATTTCTTTATGCATGAAACCGTGCTGGAGCGTTGCTCACACGAAGTTTTGATTTACTTGAGCATTCATTCGTGTTGGAGCATTTCTCACATGAAGTTTTGAATGATATATGCATGATACCGTGCTAGAGCATTGCTCGTACGAGGCTTTAATGGATTTTATGCATAAAACCGTGCTGGAGCTTGCTCGCACGTGATTTTATATGGATTTATAACTCTTTTAAAGTCTTACTGGAGTGCTGCTCGTATGCAGATTTTACTGATTTTTATAAAAACGTGTTGGAGCTTCGCTCGCACGAGGTTTTCAGATATCATGAATATGCATGGAGTCGTGCTGGAGCTTTGCTCGCATAGGGATTTATATGACATGCATATAGCTATGTTGGAGCCTCCTGTAGATTGTGTGTCACAGTGAGATTATAAGCCCACACGTGCATACTGAGACATAGGTTGGGTGGATAAGACCTACTGCAGGCACCCCCTGACTATGATTTGGGTTCATGGAGTACGTTTACCGTGCATGTCACGTGGAGTACGATGTACCGTGGAGATTGTTGGAGTGGAGTGGCATTAGCCACGAGGATGTAAGCCTTACCTTCACAATCTTGGTATTTATGTTGTTCTGGCGGCAGGACTGACTCACCTCCCGTTTCAGGTGTGATACCTCACACACTAGGTACCGTGTAGCCAGGGATCACTAGGATATGGCCATAGTCCTTGATGTTTCTGATATAGTCACATACATGTCTCACATGATATAACTTTTGGTCTCAATAGACCAGGATAGACCCAAGGGAGGGGTCAGGCCCCCGATTTTGTGATTTTCACTGAGATGTGATTTTCTACTATGACACTAAATTTTTCAAAGGATTTTATGACATGTGACCCTAAAAGAAGGGTGATTTTATAACATAATTTTTTTAATAAATTCTTAATGATTTTGAGATTGATTTCTGAGTTGATTAACTCGGAGGGGTTATTTTATACTGAGCTTTAATGAAGTGATTTAAATGCAATAACATGAAGAGTTTTCCATGCTCTAACTACAAATTCATGAAAAGAATTATCTCTCATGATTTGTTTTACATGACATGAAATAATGCTTTGGCAACATCGATTTGGGCCTAATATATGATGGTACACATAATTAATAATAACATAAACGAAACAATTCATCATCATAGTCACAATTTATATGGCCTTATAGAAGCACACACTTGGCCGAGACTTCCATCAACTCAAAATCACTAGAACTTGTTCCAATTTAGTGCTTAGCCGAAAGCTAGATGTCTCCATAAATTAGGGTAGCCTTAACCTCACTCAAATCCTTCCAAACCGAGAGCTTCAAGGGATATTCTCTCTCAATTCTTTTCTTCGACCAATACTAGAACACATACCACCAAAATTGTTTAACAAAACCTTTATAACCATTTAATTTGTTGAATTAAGAAAAATATCAAACTTTACCTTAACCGAAATGAATCAACCTCCCACACCACCTTTCCTTTGGTTTTAACAAAATTCTTCTTTAAACTCCATCCACTTCATTTTTAGCCAAGAATTCTCTCATCTGAAAGCTTTCAATTTCATCAATTTTTCACCAAATAATTATAACACATCACAAATCATTAAGTTTCTTAATGCATAATTTAAATCAAATGAGAAACCTACAACTCATCACCTAAACGCCATTGCCGAGAGCTCCATTGACTTTTCTTCTTTTTTCTCTCTCTCGATTCCAAGTTTCTTCTAAATCCTAAATAGCAAAATTTTCACTTAACATGACTTAAATTTATCTGTTTCAAATAGGTTGAAAAATTATAGAATCCTTACCTAATTTCCTTAGAGTTGATTGTCTTCTTCCCTTCTTCATCGTCGGTGTTAGGTTGATATATTTTGAAATGACAAAACAGTAATTCAAAAATGGTTATGATAAATCAAGGAATGTTTAAAACATGTTAAGAAATTAATTAGAACACTTTAAGATTAAAGTCTTTGCCAAAAACTGGGTTTTAAAGGATGAGAGATCGATCTCATGATATGAGAGATCAATCTGCTCAAAGGATAAAGACACAGAACAAATACTGGGATGAGAGATCGATCTCCAAGGGTTATGAGATCGATCTGTGTTCAAATAGAATGTTTATGAGATCGATCTCCTTTAAGGGAAAGGTTAAAGGTCTTAGATTGATCTACATATCGATATATGTTCAAACAGAGAGTTTATGAGATCGATCTCATATGAATAGAGATCGATCTCCTCAAGACAGAAAGATTATGAGATCGATCTAGGGTAATTAGAGATCGATCTCTGCCTTACGAGAAAACTTGAAAGATCGATATTCTTTCAAACAGAGAGTTTATGAGATCGATCTGATGGTTTGACAGATCAATTTGCACTAACATTTTATGGATTATAAGATAGATCTCTACAATAATGAGATCGATCTCCTTGCCTTGAATTGCTTTGTAATTGAAGGAATTTGAATTAGAAGATCGATCTGGTCATGATGGAAGATCGATCTAGCTCTCTATTGGAGGTTCCCAATGACTCTCTCTGTAAAATCTTCAACGAGAAAAATTGCATTAAATGCTTCACCTACCATCTTGCTGTATAAAACTAAGCATTGAAGACATTGGGGACAGAAGAAAAAGAGCTGAAAAAGTCTGAACATTCTTGAGAGATCATTCCTCAATATTCCTTTTGCCTTCAACATTTTGGTTCATTGTATTGTCTTTAATAACTTGAGTTGAAGCTACTCTTCCTACCCAAAAAAGAGAGTTCTTATTTGTATTCACTCTTAATCCAAAAGAAAATGGGAGAGTTCCTCTGTGAGAGAATTGTGTAAGAGTTGAATAGATATCCTTATATAAGGGGTAGAGAGGTTATTCCTTAACCTTGAAAAGGAAATTGTATTAATCATTGTGATAGTGAAAGAGAACCCTTGACAAGAAGGTCAAGAAGAGAGGACGTAGGCAAGCGATTGGCCGAACCTCTATAAATTGCTGAGTTTGCTACTTCTCTTCCTTATCTCCTTTATTTTTACTGCACTATTTTCTATTGCTTAATATTATCATTTATTTGAATATTTGCAATTCAATTTAAAAGAGTTTAAATTTAGTTTTTAGACTAGAAAAACTGATTCACCCCCCTCTCGGTTGAGCCAACAATTGGTATCAGAGCTTGGACTCTTGAGTATATTGGAGTAAAATCCTAAGAGATTAGAAAGATCCTATGGCTCAAACTAGTGTAGCAACCCATATGGTAGGGGAAGGGCACTCTACAATTAGACCACCTATGTTCAATGGTGAAAATTATGCCTATTGGAAAAATAGGATGATGTTATTTATTCAAGCCAATGATTACGAAGTATGGAGAATTATAGTTAAAGGACCTCAAATCCTAACTAAGAAAGTAGAAGGAAAAGATGTCCCTAAGGTGGAAGATGAGTGGGATAATTTTGACATAAAAACCATTCAACTAAATTCTAAGGCAATGCATACATCGTTCTGTGCTTTAGGACCAAATGAATACAATAGAGTTTCTACATGCGAAAATGCAAAACAAATGTGGGATAAATTGTCCATAACTCATGTAGGAACTACTCAAGTCAAGGGAACCAAAGTAGGGATGTTTACTCATGACTATGAGTTATTTAGAATGAAAGAAGGAGAGTACATTAGTGAAATGTTCACTAGATTTACAAACATTATAAATAGGCTTAAATCCTTGGGAAAAATTTATACTAACATAGAAATGGTTAAGAAAATTTTAAATAGTTTACCAAAAACTTGGGAAGCCAAAGTAACAGACATTGAGGAATCAAAGGACCCTCATACATTATCTCTAGATGAACTAATTGGGTCACTCCTTACTTATGATATGAAACTCAAAAGAAATGAAGAAATTTCCAAAAAGGTAGGAGTTGCACTAAAATCTACTACTCATGAAGAACTAAGGGATGATCATAATAAGAAAGATATAGAAATGGCAATGTTTGCTAAAAGGTTCAAGAAATTTATGAAACTAAGGGAAAATGGTAGTTCTAGAAAATTCCATAGGAAAGAACAAGACAAAGAAGAATTAGGTAGAAAAGATAGAGATACTATTGTTTGCTATGAATGCAAAAAACTCGGCCACATTAAATTTAATTGTCCTTTACTAAAGAGATCAAGTGATAGGAAGCACAAAAAGAAGGCGATGATGGCAACATGGAGCGATAGTGACAGCTCCGATGAAGATACAAATGAAGAAATTTCTAATCTATGCTTCATGGCACTTGAAGATGAGAAGGTAACTTCTAATCCTAATGAGTATTCTTTTGATGAATTACAAGATGCATTTGATGATCTTACAATGGAATATAAGTGCATGAATTTGAAGTATAAAAAAATGATTTCTAAACTAAAGAAAGAAAATGAATTACGCCTAAATGTTAAAATAGAATGTGAAAAGAAATTAGTAAGTGCAAATCTAGAATTCCATGACTTAAAAGAAAAGAATAGTAATTTGCATAATTCTTTTACTAGATTTTACATGGGTCAACAAAAACTAGATCACATACTAGAGACACAAAGGGCATTCTTTGATAGAAATGGGTTAGAATATGATGGCAAAAGTAGAGAAACTCATCTCAAAAATTTCCTGGTTAGAAAGAATATGCATAAATCCTCTACTACTTACTAACATTATAATAAAAAATGGCATACATCATATAGATGCAATATGAAAATGACCACATTTAGAGGAAGAATAGTTAGAAAGGTTTGGGTACTAAAAGATGTGGTAAATTCAAAAGATATTGATCTAATATTGAAATGGATCCCAAAAGGATCAAAAATTTTACTTACTAACTTTAAAGGACCCAAGAAAATTTGGGTACCTAAAACAAAAGTTTGAATAATGATTGTAGGAGCTTGAGCATTGCTATAAGGCAAAAACAAAGGAAGCTTAGTACTTGGATAGTGGATGCTCAAGATACATGACCGGTGATAGAAGCCACTTCAACTAATTCAAATCAAAGGTTGGTGGAAAGTCACTTTTGGGGACAACTCCAAAGGCCAAGTTGAAGGAAGTGGATCTATTGGTAATAATTCTTTCTCAATAGAAAAGGTTTTACTTGTTAAATGACTAAAACATAATTTACTTAGCTTTAGTCAACTTTGTGACAAAGGTTACAAAGTAATTTTTGATTGCTTGAATTGTCATGTGATAGACACTAAATCAAATAAAGTTCTTTTCTTAGGACGTAGATAAGGTAACATATATATAGTATATTTAAATGAACTTAGAAATGAAAATGTATGCTTTATGGTAGATAAAGAAAAAGAACCTTGGTTGTGGCATAGGAGACTAAGCCATGCTAGCATGCATGTTTTATCTAAGCTAGCTAGAAAAGATCTTGTTGTAGGATTACCTAAGTTGTCCTATGATTATGACAAAATTTATGAAGCTTGTGTCAAGGGAAAACATAAAAGGATATCATTTAAATCTAAAAACTGTGTCAACCTCTAGACCTCTTCAACTACTTCATCTAGATCTTTTTGGTCCAACTAGAATAACTAGTCTTGGGGGTAAACACTACAGATTTGTTATTGTAGATGATTATACTAGATTTACATGGGTATATTTCTTAAGAGTCAAGAATGAAGTCTTAGAAAAATTTATCACCTATTCAAAATTAGCCCAAAATGAAAAAGGTTATACAATAACAAGTATTAGAAGTGATCATGGCAAGAAATTTGAAAATCTTGGTTTTGATGAATTTTGCAATGATCAAGGAATTAGCCATAATTTTTTAGCTCCTAGGACACCACAACAAAACGGGGTTGTTGAAAGGAGAAATAGAACCTTAGAGGAAATGACTAGAACAATGTTATGTGAGAATAATCTACCTAAGTATTTTTAGGCTGAAGCCATCAACACCTCATGCTACATTATAAATAGAGCCATGATTATACCAATCTTGAAGAAAACCCCTTTATGAGCTTTACAAGGGAAAGAAGCCAAATATTAGCTATTTTCATCCTTTTGGTTGTAAATGCTTTGTCCTAAATAATGAGAAAAACAACTTAAGAAAATTTGATGCTAAAAGTGATGAAAGAGTCTTTTTATGCTATTCTTTAAATTCAAAAGCATATGAGTGTACAACAAAAGAACCTTGATGGTAGAAGAGTCAATACATGTAATATTTGATGAGTCAAACGATGCATCTAAAGTTTCTACTAATGATGAGGATATTGAAATATTTGATGAGATTTTGAAGGAATCCTCAAGGATAGAAGATAACTTACTAGAAAATCTTGACATTAATAAAAAGGAAGAAGATGAAGAAGAACTAGAAATACTAGAAAAAGAATCTACAGCACCAAGAGAACTAGGATATGTTAAAGATTGTGAAATTGTTGGTGATCCAAATCTAGGAGTTAGAACAAGGTCCTCACTAAGAAATGTATGTCAATATATAGCCTTTGTATCTCAAATTGAACCAAAAAATGTCAATGAAGCTTTAGATGATAACAACTGGTTTTTAGCTATGCAAGAGGAACTAAATCAATTTGAAAGAAGTAAAGTGTGGAATTTAGTTCCTAGACCGAGTGATCATCCTATAATTGGAACTAAATGGATCTTCAAGAACAAGATGGATGAAAATAGTGTAATCATAAGAAACAAGGCTAGGCTAGTAGCACAAGGTTATAGGCAAGAGGAAGGGATAGACTATGATGAAACCTATGCACCTATAGCAAGATTAGAAGCAATAAGGATGCTACTTGCTTTTGCATGCTACAAAAATTTCAAGTTGTATATGTCACGACCACTATCCTCTTCTCGTGAACTTACCTTACTACTTGCCACTTACATTTGGGCTGTGAGTCAAATCCAATCCACTTCTCATATAAATTCATTATAATAAATCAAAGAGAATAGAAACTGGACAGTTATAAATATGCGAAAGCGTTTACTCAGTTTCTATTAACTATACATCCCTTTCGTACAAAATATTACTAGACTGTGAATAAATTTACAGGATACAAATTTTTTTTTGTATCACACAATTTATCCATCACACAGCAATATCATAAACCCTCGTGCGAGCTCTCGACTGGAACACGCAGTATGATCGAGGCATCAAGCACGGTTTTGCTTATCACACAGAAGCTCAAGAGACTACGTGCGAGCAACTCAGAGTAGAACACAGTATATCTGAGGCATCAAGTATGAATACGAGCTCTCGGATGGAACACACAGTATTACTGAGGCATCAAGCACTGTTGTCTCATCACTTTAAATCGAAAGGGTCACATGTGAGCATAACCAGAGTAAGATCAATAAGAAATACTCTATGGCTCCAACATGATTCCCAAAATCTAGTGCGAGCAGCTCGAGCGAAACACACAGTATTACTCGAGGCATCGAGCACTCTTTAACTTCCCTCAAAATCCTTTTGAAAATAATGTGCGAGCGAGGCTGGTCAATCTACCGTTGCCTCTCATGCTCTAGCACTATTTCACACAGAAAAGAAATAGAAAGGCTCCATGTATAGTCATGAGTGAGAAGGTAATTCTCCCTTCAGTCACTCTTTAAAACACATTACATCCACTTGGTTAAACCGGGAGCCTGTCTATTATCGTTCTTTCTCAAAATGTTTGCAAAACCTCTTTTCACACAATCATAGAAGTCATACAACTCATCATTTGACTTATTCTTATATGTAGTTTTCTACATAGATATATCGATATCTATGTACTTATCACATACATTTCACACAGCAGATAAGAAAACGTACGTATAGCTATCTCTATAGCTTGCATAAGTCCCTTGCCTCGAAATGTGTTGACTGTGAATTTTAATTCTTGATCTCTCCGGATCACGCAGTCTAATTGGCTTCGGATACATTCTCGAAAGCTAAATCCTTCCTTAGTGGCACGTAAGTCGAGATCTGCTCGAACTCGTACACGTCGCCTTTCGTTTTTCCACTACACAGCAATATATATTAAAATCGGTTAATTCCAGTCGAATATAAATTCAAATTAATTATCCAAAAAATAAATCGATCGATTTTCGACCACTTACCAGTCTACTACTGTGTCAGGGTAACACTGAATTTTTTTTCAATTTTTTTCGTCTCCTTTGACTGAACTAGTTTGGACCGGTTCAAACCTTTCCACAATGAACCGGTTTGAACCGGTTCAGGTGCGATTTTTGCCGTTGTCGGCGCTGTCGGCCAGTTCTCCGGATGGGTCGGCCACCGTTCGGTGCGCCTCAACCTGGGGAAGCTTCGCCTGGCTTGGCTCGGCCCAAATCGTCTCCAGTGCCGGTGAATCCCCATTTTCTCCCCGCGGCTTCTCCCTCGTCGATCTGCCGTTTTTCAACGTTCCGTCGCGCGTGACCGCTCCCCGACATCTCCTTGGTGCCGGTCGTCACTCGTCGAAGGCCTCGTGCCCTCTTACGCTGCCTGTTGCTCGTCGGAGGAAGGAAACAGTGGGGGTCGGGCTTCGATCCACTGTTCCTCGCGTTTCAGCTTCTGTCCCTTTTTTTCGATTTTCTTTTTTTTTTCAGATTTCTTCTCTTCTCTTTTTTTTTCCTTTTTATATACTATATTATAATTTAATATAATATAATATAGTATAAAATATCCTATAATATTCTTATAATAATAATATAATAATAATAATAAAATATTATTATTTATTATTACTATAATAATATTATTACAATGTATTTTATGTACATTGATATCCGCACACACATGTACATATATATTATTTTTATTTCATCAAATATATATGTTTATCATATTTTTATTTTTTATTTCTCCGGAATATATTTATTCCTTTTTTCAGAGATAAATTCTCATTGTGGGGTAATTTTCGGGTTATCATTTTCAGATTAACTTCCCTTCTTGGACTCGTATTTTCGCATTCTGAGTCCATATTTTCATCTGGTTTAACCAAATTTCATTCGATTTATTTCGAATTTACCCAAGCTCTTATTTCGATATTTTAAAACTTATCGACTTCCAATTACATCAGATAAACTCGAAATTGTATTATTTCTTCCTTATTGATCGATATATCATAATTACATATTCAAATGATATAGTCTAAGGTAGGCAATATGAATGAATGCGTGGCACCAGGATCAATCAATGCTAATGCTTTAAAATCGAAGAGTAGGATGGTACCCTTAATCACATCCTTAGACGTCTCTGCAGAAGCCTGGTCCAAAGCAAACACTCGCCCACGACTAACAGCTTGTTTCCCTTTCTCTTCAGTTGTGGCTTTTCTCTTACGTGTAGGTGTCTCACCTGTAGCCTTCTCTAGCTCTTTGCCTTTCTGTGGGGCTGTATCAATCAACTATGGGCATTCACGAGCTATGTGCCCTACTTTACGGCATCAATAACATAATCTCGTCATAAGGCATGATCTACCCTCATGATATCTACTACACATCCAGCATTGCTCGGTGGTAGGTCTGGGTCCACCAATAACAATGCCTGTGGCCCTCGGTACTTGATGAACTGGAGGCTTCACAGGCCTCTCTTAGATCTACTCAATTTTAGGTCTCTTACCGAATAACCTTCAGTCTTTTTGGAACCCTCTATCATCAGCCGACCTCTTCCGGTCTTTATCTTTGCCCTTACTACTCTTACTCAACTCTGAGGCATGCAGCTCATAATCTTGCTCACATAGCTGAGCTCTGCGTACTGCCTCGTCATAGGTGGTAATGTCCAGTGGAACTAGTCGAGCTCTAATGGAAGGTCTCAATCCCTCCAAGAATTTTTGAACCTTTCTCTCTTCCAGGCCCATAGTCACTGTATCATATCTACCCAATGATGTGAATCCGGATTCATACTCATCTACGGATCATGTTCCCTAAGTCAATGTCATAAACTCCAACTGCATCTTCCTTCGTGCAGTGGCTGGAATATACTGCCTCCTGAAGGCATCCAGAAATATGTCCCAAGTTACAACCGGATGTCGTGTACTCAACATCGACTGTGCAGCCATCCACCAATGCTCGGCCTCATCCTTTAATACAAAAGTCGCAAAGGTGACCTCTATGTCGGAGCAATGGAAGAATTGATAGAGCTTCTCCATACTGCGTATCCAATGCTCAGCTGACATTGGGTTCTTCACCCCACTAAACGAAGATGGTCTGAACTTTCGGAACTCTCTCAGTCTACCCAGATCACAATCATAAATTCCCTCTCCACTAACCTGTCGTGAAGCTACAGGATCCTCAACTGGTGGGGGAATGTCCTGAACTAGAGGGGGTACAGGTATCTCTACCTCTGCAGCCCGAGGTCTCGGTGCAGGCTATGCTAGCTCATCTCTCTCAAATGCAGCAGCCTGACCAATAGGGTTTTCCCCTCTACCCTCCATTCTAGCCATTGCCTGTGTAAACATCTCCATAACCATGTCTACACTGTGCTGTAACTGCCCTATACGGGCCTCAGCGGTCTCACTAAGCTCTGGTGGATCTCTACGAGAACCAGACCCACTACGCCTCTCGGGCTCATCTCTATGCCCCTGAGAGTGTGAACTCTCTCCTCAACAAGTACGTCGTTTATCGGACATCCTGCAAACTCAAAATAAGTGTCTTAATCACATTTTTCAGCTTGGTATACACATTTGTATCCTAATAATGCACAGTACTTTAGGGATGTATAATTTCCTAATTATGGATAAGACTCACATCAGATTAACTCTGCTCTGATACCATTCTATCACGACCACTACCCTCTTCTCATGAACTTACCTTACTACTTACCACTTACAGTTGGGCTATGAGTCAAATCCAATCCACCTCTCATATAAATTCATTATAATAAATGAAAGAGAATAGAAACCGGACTGTTATAAATATGCGGAAGCGTTTACGTCAATTTCTATTAATTATACATCCCTTTCGTACAAAATATTACTAGACTGTGCATAAATTTACAGGATACAAATTTTTTTTAATCACAAGTGTAAACCTTTCTATACTGCTGGATGACTAGAGAACACCATAGTAGGGACAACTGCGGTACTCACTACTGCGTAGTATCTATGGAGGAGAAATAAGGGGGTGAGCATAACATGCTCAGTAAGGAAAATATGCAAGCAGGTAGATAACCACACTATCTACATGCTAAAATACATATATGTTCATTCCTTATAAAACGATATGCATGTTCTTTAAAACAGCTTCCCTCGTTGCGAAACCATTAATTCGCTAGATGGGTATATGCATATTCACTCAGTAGCACACAACTTTACAAAGATTATCTTTCAAAACCACACAGGTTTACACAGCATAATCTATTCACACAGATTACATATAGAAAATGCTTTATACTTTGTAAATCAGTTACATGTTGAGACATAAATCATGGGCTAATATATCCCCAGACACACAGCAAGAGAAGACATTTGTCACCTCCAGTAGTGACAATATCATATCACTCAGATACATAAAAACTTATCAAGACTGTAAGACCCGAAAATTCGGTGTCATTTCATTAAGAAATTGACATTTTAAATATGGATTCATATAATCTTGATCAATAAAGAAGAAATAATTAAATTTTAAGCCCAATTGATCAAGATATAAATTTATTAGAATTTATCAAAAATTTTACCTCGAAAAATGAGCCTGAAATAGTGAAAAAATATACAAAAAAAGTAAAATCAGACTGATAAATTCATTTACGGACTAAATGAATTTAATATAAATTTTTGGAATATTTTTGAGATATTTTAGGATTTTTATTATTATTTTAAGAACAAAATATTAATAAAAATATATTATAAATAAAAAAATCTATTAAAAAAATTGAAAAAAAATAGAAAAACGAAATCTGAAAATTGGAATCGAGGAGAGAGAAAGCTTCAGAAAAACTGAAGCAAACCGACGGAGAGGAAAGAGTGACTGGACGGCCACCACTGGTGACCATCAGCCAGGCCAGCGGCCAAAAAAGGGAGAAAACCTCGGCACGCACCCATCGGCACCGGCAACACGCCACACCAACGTCGGACGTCGATGAATCGAAGAGAATTTACCGCGGAGGAAAAAGAAAAATTCGGCGGCCACCGACAGTTCTTGGGCGAGATCGAGGCCAACCGAGAGGTCCCAGGCTGTGGCCCACCGAACGGCTGCAGAGGCACTTGGAGAACCGGCCGGACAACGCCGGCACGGCCAAAAGATCCCTGAACCGGTCGGCGGTTCAGTGGAGAACCTTCTAAACTGAACCGAACCGGACTGGTTCAGCCAAGGAGAAAAGGGAAAAAAAGGAAAAAAGAAGGAAAAAGGAAAAAGAATATTTTTGGGAATTCACCGGACTTCGGTTCGACGATTAATTCCGAACGGAAGACCGATCGAACTCTGATTCGCACACCATCGCATAATCTCGGGTAAGTAAAGCTCATTTACAACAATTTATGTGATTAACACGTATTTAAGATTTATTTTACTCATTTCAGATTAAATTTCGGATCTAGTGAATTATATTCGAAATTTCGAATAAACTATCGTAAATGATATTCGGGTTATTCAAAGAACTTGGAATAAATCCCAATGGGTATGGATAGGCCCAATGAGTCAATAGACCCTGATGAAGGGAATTAATACGTGGAAAACGAGCTTAATACGGATTAAGGCCCAATTAAAGTATTTAGGCCCATTTAGAGTAAACGGGCCTAATTAAGTGAAATGAACTGTATTAAATGTGTAATACAGTAGGCAACGTGTAATTAATTCGATGAATGGTTAAATGCGACTCCAGAGTCATATTGAGAGTTGACCGGACTGCGAGATTTGGACAGCACAGAGGAAGAGAGGTCACACTACGTGATCTGAGGTAAGGGATCTATGGGAGCTCTTAGAGATAGCTGTACGTATTTTCAACATCGTTTACATGCACTTAAATTTCGTATAGCGTATGGATATGAAATTTCTTGATAGTACCCAAATATGAAAAAATTACGAAAATACCCTTAGACTCAAAAATTTTTGGAAATGCATAAAATGCATGAAATCCATGTTTTCTCTGTGAAAAAGAGATTTTGTGAAGCTAAAATGATAGACTGGCTCATTATTTGACTGTATGCATTAATTTGCACGTTTTTCTAAAGTGTGATTTAATTGATGAGTGATTTGATGGGATATTTTTCTCACTCTGTTTTGTACCGTTTTGCATATTGCACTCAGTTTTGAGTACCACTGTGGTGGGAAATAGAGCCAGCTGTCTATTTTGCGTGTGTGAAATCGTGCTGGAGCTATGATGAGATCTGTGGATTTATCCAGATCCGCTCCCACTTGATTTTGGTATTGCATATGTACAGACCGTGCTGGAGCGCTGCTCGCACTGGATTCTATTGTGATTTGTGATTGAGATCGTGTTGCAGCCCTCGTGTTGACTGTGTGTCACACTGACTTGCTCGCACTAGATCTGAGACGACAGGTTATGGTTGATAATTTATTTGGTTGGGGTGGTGAGCTTGTGACTCAGGCACCTACAACTATGTGGTAATTATACTGTGGTTCACAGAGTACGTTGTACCGTGTAAACAACATGGAGTACACTGTACCGTGCAACTATGGGATGTGAGGATTGCATCTTTGGACTCGGGCATGCTGTGTCATTACTCTGATTTGTGATAGTCCTTAGATAGGAGCCAATGGATAGACTAATCCCCTCTTTGGACTCAGAGACACCCTGGCACACCTGATCCGTGATAGCTTGTGGGTCTCGAACTTTGGCCAATTATCCCTTGGATTTGTGTGGAAATCCCTGCCTAGTCTCACATGTTTTATTGGTTTCGGTGATGAAACTAATTGTGATTTGATTTCTGTGATGAAATCATTTGAAATGATAATATGACTTAAATGTGAGTTTCAATACTGAACACAGAAATATTTTATTCTGAATGAGTTTTGATATTCGATTTTTTGGCAGTAAATTGCTATGTGTTTTACTATAATGGTTTTGTGAATGCCATGGGTTTTTCGGCATAAACCATGCATCATGAGCATCGTGGATAGTTTGATTATCTATTTTCTTTCATATATGAATGCGAGTGTTTTGAAAAGTAAATGCATTTGTTTTACGAGATGATAAAACATGCATTATGAGCACCGTAGATAGTGTGGTTATCTACCTGCTTTCATATATTTCTTACTGAGCGTGTTATGCTCATCCCTTTATTTTTCCTCCTCTACAGAGCATTTCAGTAGAGTGTATAAGTTGCGTCCATCCTGTGGTCTTTTACACACAGCTATCCAGCAGCATCGAGGTATACACACATGTACTTTTTGTATCTGAATAATAGTGTACAGTGATGTAGTCACGTTATATGGGGGATGTATATGTTAGGCAACGTAAACGAATTTCTAATTCTAAAATTATAATTTTATGAGCTTCTGCGATGTTAGTGCCTAGGACGAAAGCATTGCCTGATTTGTATATATATAACATATGAAACTGAGTGATGGATATTAACTCACAGCCCAACAAGTGAAGTGTGGTAAATTCGTGAAAAATTTGTAGTGATTTTTGAGAAATTGGGTCGCAACAAAGACTTATGGCCATAGTCGGATTCTAGGCTACACTGATCAGGTGTGCGAGAACCCTGCGCTTTGGGAGGCGGATCAACCATCCCTTCAGCTCGCACAGATATCACACAAATAGTCACGATACATCGTACCCCATGGCTAAAGCTCACGGTACATCGTGCTCCCCTGGATCCTTATCACCCATTTTCATTGTCTCAAATTCTCGTGCGAGTAGGTCAGTGTCAGACATACAGCAGCCCACGACGGCTCTAGCACGATTTATCCATCACACAACAATATCATAAACCCTCGTACGAGCTCTCGACTGGAACACACAGTATGATCGAGGCATCAAGCATGGTTTTGCTTATCACACAAAAGCTCAAAAGACTATGTGCGAGAAACTCAGAGTAGAACACAATATATCTGAGGCATCGAGCACGAATATGAGCTCTCGGATGGAACACACAGTATTACTGAGGCATCAAGCACTGTTGTCTCATCACTTTAAATCGAAAGGGTCACATGTGAGCATAACCAGAGTAAGATCAATAAGAAATACTCTATGGCTCCAACATGATTCCAAAAATCTAGTGCGAGCAGCTCGAGCGGAACACATAGTATTACTCAAGGCATCGAGCACTCTTTAGCTTCACTCAAAATCCTTTTGAAAATAATGTGCGAGCGAGGCTAGTCAATCTACCGTTGCCTCTCATGCTCTAGCACTATTTCACACAGAAAAGAAATAGAAAGGCTCTATGTATAGTCATGAGTGAGAAGGTAATTCTCCCTTCAGTCACTCTTTAAAACACATTACATGCACTTGGTTAAACCGGGAGCCTGTCTATTATCGTTCTTTCTAAAAATGTTTGCAAAAGCTCTTTTCACACAATCATAGAAGTCATGCAACTCATCATTTGACTTATTCTTATACGTAGTTTTCTACTTAGATATATCGATATCTATGTACTTATCACATACATTTCACACAGCAGATAAGAAAACATACATATAGCTATCTCTATAGCTTACAAAAGTCACTTACTTCGAAATGTGTTGACTGTGAATTTTAATTCTTGATCTCTACGGATCACGTAGTCTAATTGGTTTCGGATGCATTCTCGAAGCCAAATCCTTCCTTAGTGGCACGTAAGTCGAGATCCGCTCGAACTCGTACACGTCGCCTACCGTTTTTCCACTACACAGCAATATATATTTAAACCGGTTAATTCCAATCGAATATAAATTCAAATTAATTATCCAAAAAATAAATCCATCGATTTTCGACTACTTACCAGTCTACTGCTATGTCAAGGTAACACTGAATTTTTTTCCATTTTTTTCCTCTCTCCTTTGACTAAACTGGTTCGGATCGGTTCAAACCTTTTCACACTGAATCGGTCTGAACTGGTTCAGGTGCGATTTTTGTCGTTGTCGGCGCTGTCGGCCGGTTCTCGGGGTAGGTCAGCCACCATTCGGTGCGCCTCAGCCTGGGAAAGCTTCATCGGGATTGGCTCGGCCCAAATCGTCGCCAGTACCGGTGAATCCCCCTTTTCTCCCCGCGGCTTCTCCCTAGCCGATCTGCAGTTTTTTGGCGTTCCGTCGAGCGTGACCGCTCCCCGAAGTCTCCTTGGTGCCGGTCATCACTCATCGAATGCCTCGTGTCCTCCTGCGCCACCTGTTGCTCGCCGGAGGAAGCAAACAGTAACGGGGTCGGGCTTCGGTCCACTGTTCCTCGCGTTTCAGCTTCTTTCCCTTTTTTTCGATTTTCTTTTTTTTTTTTCAGATTTCTTCTCTTCTCTTTTTTTTTCCTTTTTATATACTATATTATAATTTAATATAATATAATATAGTATAAAATATCCTATAATATTATTATAATAATAATATACTATAATATTATTATAATAATAATATAATAATAAAATATTATTATTTATTATTATTATAATAATATTATTATTACAATGTATTTTATGTACATTGATATCCGCACACACATGTACATATATATTATTTTTATTTCATCAAATATATATATATGTTTATCATATTTTTATTTTTTATTTCTCCGAAATATATTTATTCCTTATTTCAGAGATAAATTCTCATTGTGGGGTAATTTTCTGGTTATCATTTTCAAAATAACTTCCCTTCTTGGACTCCTTGTATTTTCGCGTTCTGAGTCAATATTTTCATCCAGTTTAACCAAATTTCATTCGGTTTATTCTGAATTTACCCAAGCTCTTATTTCGGTATTTTAAAACTTACCGACTTCCAATTACATCAGATAAACTCGAAATTGTATTATTTCTTCTTTATTGATCGATATATCATAATTACATATTCAAATTATATAGTCTAAGGTAGGCGATATGAATGAATGCGTGGCACCAGGATCAATCAATGCTAATGCTTTAAAATCAAAGAGTAGGATGGTACCTTTAATCACATCCTTCGATGTCTCTGCAGAAGCCTGGTCCAAAGCAAACACTCGCCCATGACCAACTGCTTGTTTCCCTTTCTCTTCAGTTGTGGCTTTCCTCTTAGGTGTAGGTGTCTCACCTGTAGCCTTCTCTAGCTCTTTGCCTTTCTGTGGGGCTGTACAATCAACTCAGGGCATTCGCGAGCTATGTGCCCTGCTTTACGGCATCAATAACATAATCTCATCATAGGGCATGGTCTACCCCCATGATATCTACTACACATCCAGCATTGCTCGGTGGTAGGTCTGGGTCCACCAATAACAATGCCTGTGGCCCTCGGTACTGGATGAACTGGAGGCTTCACAGGCCCCTCTTGCATCTCCTCAATTTTAGGTCTCTTACCGAATAACCTTCAGTTTTTTCAGAATCCTCTATCATCAGCCGACTTCTTCCGGTCTCTATCTTTGCCCTTAGCACTCTTACTCAACTCCGAGATATGCAGCTCATAATCTTGCTCACATAGCTGAGCTCTGCGTACTGCCTCGTCATAGGTGGTAATGTCTAGTGGAACTAGTCGAGCTCTAATAGAAGGGCTCAATCCCTCCAAGAATTTTTGAACCTCTCTCTCTCTTCCAGGCCCATAGTCACTGTATCATATCTACCCAGGGATGTGAATCCAGATTCATACTCATCTACGGATCAGGTTCCCTGAGTCAAGGTCATAAACTCCAACTGCATCTTCCTTCGTGCAGTGGCTGGAATATACTGCCTCCTAAAGGCATCCAGAAATATGTCTCAAGTTACAACCGGATGCCGTGTACTCAACATCGACTGTGCAGCCATCCACCAATGCTCGGCCTCATCCTCTAATACAAAAGTCGTAAAGGTGACCTTCTCTGTGTCAGAGTAATGGAATGCTCAGCTGACATTGGGTTCTTCACCCCACTAAACGAAGGTGGTCTGAACTTTCAGAACTCTCTCAGTCTACCCAGATCACAATCATAAATTCCCTCTCCACTAACCTGTCGTGGAGCTACAGGATCCTTAACTGGTGGGGGAATGTCCTGAACTAGAGGGGTTACAGGTATCTCTGCCTCTATAGCCTGAGGTATCGGTGCAGGCTGTGCTGGCTCATCTCTCTCAGGTGCAGCAGCCTGACCAATAGGGTTTTCCCCACTACCCTCCATTTTGGCCATTGCCTATGTAAACATCTCCATAACTATATCTACATTGCACTGTAGCTGCGCTATACGGGCCTTAGCGGTCCCACTAAACTCTGGTAGATCTCTACAAGAACTCGACCCACTACGCCTCTCAGGCTCATCTCTATATCTCTGAGAGTGTGAACTCTCTCCTCTACAAGTACGTCGTCTATCAGACATCCTGCATACTCAAAATAAGTGTCTCAGTCACATTTTCCAGCTTGGTATACATATTTGTATCCTAATAATGCACAGTACTTTAGGGATGTATAATTTCTTAATTATGGATAAGACTCACATCAGATCAACTCTGCTCTGATACCATTCTATCACGACCACTACCATTTTCTTGTGAACTTACCTTTATACGACTTACAGTTGGGCTGTGAGTCAAATCCAATCCACCTCTCATATAAATTCGTTATAATAAATGAAAGAGAATAGAAACTGGACTGTTATAAATATGCGGAAGCGTTTACCTCAGTTTCTATTAATTATACATCCCTTTCGTACAAAATATTACTAGACTGTGCATAAATTTACAGGATACAAAAATATTTTTTCATCACAAATGTATACCTCTCTATACTGTTGGATGACTAGAGAACATCGTAGCAGGGACGACTGCAGTACTCACTACTGCGTAGTATCTGTGAAGGAGAAATAAGGGGGTGAGCATAACACGCTCAGTAAGAAAAATATGCAAGCAGGTAGATAACCACACTATCTACATGCTAAAATACATATATGTTCATTCCTTATAAACGATATGCATGTTCTTTAAAACAGCTTCCCTCTTTGCGAAACCATTAATTCGTTAGATGGGTATATGCATATTCACACAGTAGCACAGTTTTACATAGATCATCTTTCAAAATCACACCGGTTTACACAGCATAATCTATTCACACAGATCACATATAGAAAATGCCTTATACTTTGTAAATCAGTTACATGTTGAGACATAAATCATGGTCTAACATATCCCTAGACACACGGCAAGGGAAGACATTTGTCACCTTACACAGTAGTGACAATATCGTATCACTCAGATACATAAAAACTTATCAAGACTTATGGCCATAGTCGGATTCTAGGCTACACTGATCAGGTGTGCGGGAACCCTATGCTTTGGAAGGCGGATCAACCATCCCTTCAGCTCGTACAGATATCACACAAATTGTCACGGTACATCGTACCCCATGGCTAAAGCTCACGGTACATCGTGCTCCCGTGGATCCTTATTACCCATTTTCGTTGTCTCAAATTCTCGTGCGAGCATGTCAGTGTCAGACATACAACAGCCCACAATGGCTCTAGCATGATTTATCCTTCACACTTCAATATCATAAACCTTCGTACGAGCTCTCGACTGGAACATACAGTATGATCGAGGCATCAAGCACGGTTTTGCTTTTCACACAGAAGCTCAAGAGACTATGTACGAGAAACTCAGAGTAGAACACAGTATATCTGAGGTATCGAGTACGAATGTGAGCTCTCGAATGGAACACACAGTATTATCAAGGCATCAAGCATTGTTGTCTCATCACTTTAAATCGAAAGGGTCACATGTGAGCATAACCAGAGTAAGATCAATAAGAAATACTCTATGGCTCCAACATGATTCCCAAAATCTAGTGCGAGCAGCTCGAGCGGAACACACAGTATTACTCGAGGCATCGAGCACTCTTTAGCTTTTCTCAAAATCCTTTTGAAAATAATGTGCGAGCGAGGCTGATCAATCTACCGTTACCTCTCATGCTCTAGCACTATTTCACACAAAAAAGAAATAGAAAGGCTTCATGTATAGTCATGAGTGAGAAGGTAATTCTCCCTTCAGTCACTCTTTAAAACACATTACATGCACTTGGTTAAACCGGGAGCCTGTCTATTATCGTTCTTTCTAAAAATGTTTGCAAAACCTCTTTTCACACAATCATAGAAGTCATGCAACTCATCATTTAACTTATTCTTATACGTAGTTTTTCTACTTAGATATATCGATATCTATGTACTTATCACATACATTTCACATAGTAGATAAGAAAACATACGTATAGTTATCTCTATAGCTTACATAAGTCCCTTACCTTGAAATGTGTTGACTGCGAATTTTTGTAACAACCCATGACTTGTAAAAGTTCGGGAAAATTTTTTTTTTTAAACTTCGACTTGCAACTTATTCTTTTATTCACTTAGGCTGTATTCATGTTCAGTGTCAATCCTTAAAAACATTTCATTTCATTTATCCTTATACGGGTTTCATCCCGACACATTAATTTCAATAGATGTCTGTGCATACAAATGTTCTGGTAAGGAGATAAGAATGTATACCTCATGCATGTACAAAAGGTAGTCTAGGGAAGCTCATATCCGCCAGCCTACGTCGTCTACGCAGCATTTATTAATTGTAATTCACTATAAAAATCTGAAAGATGAAGGGGTGAGCTTCCGAAAAAAGGCCCAGTAAGAAAATACATTTAAAGTAGTCCTGATATGTAAAAGCATGCAAAAAATCATTCATGAAATAAACTTTGCTTCAGAAAAATTGGTCATAAGTTTCTTTTAGAAACTAATATTTAAAAGATATGTAAACTTTCATTTCGTGCATAGTTATCATAAGAAATTATGAAGCATGAGTTTCTTTAAATCAAATACATGCTTAACTACTTCATAAATTTTTCATCATTCATGGATGTTTTCATAAAATCATCGTCATTCGTAAACGCTTCATAAAACATGATTATTCTTAAACATTTCGTCATAAATCAAAATTGTTCATAAACATTTCATCAAAATCTCATAAAAACATAGTCATTCATCATCATCATAAACGTATTCATAATCGTCATTCATTCATAATCGTGGAGACTAAGTTATAACTAAGTCATGTGATACGTGTCATTCTCCGTAGAGAGTCAACATACCTATGGCCATGGTAAGGGGGTTGTAGACTGGATCAGGGTCGTACAGCAATCATAATTATAAACATGGGTAGTATCTTTTTATTTCTTATCATATACTAGCACGTAGCTAGGGCACGGGCACCAATGGCACTCGCCATGCGAGAAACATTCATGTGTGTTACGCGGGCACGAGATACTACCAAAACATCATCATCATCATAAACCACAAGTAGCAAGACATCTACCACACAGGTAGAGTCAAGTGCTACAGGGGCTCTACGTACCGGTACTCAAGTGGTGGAGCCAAAGCACCACAAGAAGTAAACATGCATGAAGCCTGTAGTCTCAAAATTCTTTTCTTTTTTTCGTAAATACTTTTGAAAATGCCAAAAGTTCCTTTTAGAGCATAAATATAGAATTTCAAACCATTATAAAACTTTCATGCATTTTCATGCTTCAGAAAATTCATTTCATAAACATAAACATACTTGGTGAACATTTTCTAAAATAAAATCATGTTTCGTGAATCGTTCCATAAGTATGAAAACAGTTATAAATCATTTCAAAACAAAATATTGCTTCGTAATTTTTTTTTATCAAAGCAATGAGGGTTCATCATCAGAACTAAGTTAAATAGTACCCCTTACCTCGATTTATCGAAAATTTCAAGTTCGAGTAGTGACGCTTCCAAGTATCTCCCTTAAATCCATCTACGATTCTCCTACACCGAAATTTGTATTTTTAGTATTCTATTTATTCGAATTAACTATGATGTGTCAAAATCGTAACCTTGCTTACCTAGGAAAAATACACTTGAAATCATAAAATACGTATAGTTATCTCTAAAACTTGCATAAATTTCTCACCTCGATGTCTATCTGTAATTCTTGATTGCTTCAACTTAGAGAGTCGACGGGTCCGATCCACTCAGGTTATTTCGATCGAAGCCCTTTTTCCTCAGGTTTCCAAATTCTCAGTACACTTGTCTTCTTTCCTCAATTTCCTTCTATTTCCTTATATATATATATATATATATATATATATATATATATATATATATATATATATATTACTCTCTCTCTTTTTCTTTTTTTTTTTCCTTCTTTTTTTTTCTTGTTCCTGTTTACCCTTTTTTTTGAATTTATTTTCTTCTTTCCCCCCAACTATTCATCATTTTTGCTTCCTTCGTCACCAATACTGTTCATCGTCTTCCCAGCTATTACTATTCCTTCGACGTTGCTCATCTTCTCCATCTATCTGGCACCACCATCAGCAGCCTTAGGTCTCGGCCATCATCACCATCGCCATCACCCATCTTCCTTTCGGTCCCCTGCTAGTTTCCTTCCCCTGTACGGCCCCCTGTTTCCAGCTTTTCCACAACACTCTCGACTCTCCATCGTTTCTAACCTCCACACAAAAGTCTTGGCCAACATCCCCTGGCTGCCTTTGTTTCCAACCAGTTTTCCCCAGCCTCCATACTCTCTCGTGACTCACTTGCTCGCATGTCCCTTCTTCAGTTTTCTACTTTCAGGTAACCGAACAGGCTGGCATTCTTGGCTCCCCCTTCTTCCTCTACCACGACCTGCTCTAGTCGCCGACACTTCCCTGTTCTCGCCTCTATCTTTTCTCCTCAATTTGCTTCAGCTATAGTCATTTTATGTTTCCAGCATACTCCCCTTTCATATTCAATTCAGGCCATTGCTCCCCTGTTGGTCCTTGCAGCGGGTTGGTTACTATGTTACTGCTTCAGTTTCTTCTTTTTTTTCTTCATGCCTGAACACCAAATTCTTGCTGGTTACACCTTCTTTTTTAGGCCATAATTTTACCTCCAAGAATGTCACTCGGTACTGGCCCTATACTGCCTCACAGTTTCATTCTTCCTCTGTTTTTTGCCATCACCCGGTTACCGCTTCTTCTCTTAACAACATCACTTCAGCCTTTACATTCATGCTATTTCCAGCTCACCAAACTCCAGTCACTTACAGATAGCTCCCAACGTGCGCCGCGTCTGTTTGTTGCCAGTAAGCATGACATCTCTCAGCTTCTGTTTCTGTTACACTCTACCAGTAATCAATCTTCTCCTTCCCCGAGGGTTTCCTAATTTCATAGTGGCAACGGTGCCTTGCTCTATCCCCATTTCTTCACAGCACCATTTCTTATCAGCTTTCCCCTTCGTTCTGCGTCTATCAGTTTCGACCTTCTCTCTCTCTATTTCGTTTCCTTTCTTTTCTTTACTGCCCCTCAAATTTCGATCCTTCTCTTTTATTTATATCCTAGGTATATGGATGTTTTTAGTTGACGGGATGCATGTCCTATCAAGCTCCATTTATGTCATGGTTTCAGGCTCTTTGTCCCCTGGTTTTTGCCCATTTTCAACACACATTTCCTTTCCTCTTACTATAGCTGACATCCCTAAGTTACCTACATATATATATATATATATATATATATATATATATGTACGTTTATATATATATATACATATATTTTTAATATTCCCTATTGCCGAGGTCATTACTTCACCAACTCCAACTGCAATTTTCCATTTCTCGTTCCTTCCTTCTGCTTTACAGCTTTGTTTCCTTTGTTTGAAAGTGGTCCTCAGTCATCAGTCATCTATTCCTGCTCAATTCCTACTGACTTCCCTCATTCGTCGGCCTACTACCCTACCACTCTCTGCAGTTTCGGTCACAGATAATATTATAATTATTCTTTCCTCCTTCCAGGCATTAACATCTCACCAACTCAGCTTTGTTTCACGCTTTCCCGCTTCATGCTTCTTGTTTTCACGTTTTCCTTTCATTTCATCAGGGTGCATTACATACATGTCTCTATACACATATATCTTTATTGGGATCTCTTGGGATTGGCTTCATTTTAGAAGCCAATCCAATCCTCGGACTCTTGTTTTCACCTGTGTTTTTATATATATATATATGTACCTTATTTGAAGAATATCTATAGCAGCACATGTAATTTTATATATATATATATATATATACATACATATATATGCGCACATCCATGTACTCAAATAAATTCTTATTTATTTATTCATTTAATTTTTTATTTATTTATTACCCAATTCTAGGTAATTATTTGATACTCCATCATGTATATATGTATATACATATATAAAAAATTTTGTTAATTAACCTCGTCTAAGTCTAAGTCTCTCATATTAAGATTAAGATGTAATTTGTTTTTAATTAACCACATTTAGGCATAATTTAATCCCAATCAGTATCACTTAAAACCAAGTACCGAAAATTTTCGTGGGGTTTACAATTTTAATTCTTGATCTCTCCGGATCACGCAGTCTAATTGGCTTCGGATGTATTCTCGAAAGCCAAATCCTTCCTTGGTGGCACGTAAGTCGAGATCCGCTCGAACTCGTACATGTCGCTTATCGTTTTTTCGCTACACAGCAATATATATTTAAACCGATTAATTTCAGTCTAATATAAATTCAAATTAATTATTCAAAAAATAAATCGATCGATTTTCAACCACTTACCAGTCTACTACTGTGTCGGGGTAACACTGAATTTTTTCTCAAATTTTTTTCCTCTCTCCTTTGACTGAATCGGTTCGGACCGGTTCAAACATTTTCACACTGAACCGGTCTGAACCGATTTAGGTGTGATTTTTATCGTTTCTGGCGCTACCGATCGATTCTCGGGTGGGTCGGCCACCATTCGATGCACCTCAGCCTGGGGAAGCTTCACCTAGCTTGGCTCGGCCCAAATCGTCGTCGGTATTGGCGAATCCCCCTTTTCTCCCTGCAGCTTCTCCCTCGTCGATCTGCCATTTTTCGGCGTTCCACCGCCCGTGACCGCTCCTCGACGTGTCACGACCCAATTCCATTCTCTTTAACCGAAATCACTGAAAATTTTTTTCGCGTTTTACTGTTACCTTACCCAGTCGTGAACTAAGCTCACCACACACTGTTGGGCTGTGAGTCATTAATAAACACCACATCTCATTCATTCTCAATTAATTATAACGATGTCATACATGTGCATTTAATCGTGTACTTATACGAGTACATGTTTTACTGACATCTACATCCCCCATAAGTACAACTCAAAAGAATACTGTGCTTTTACATTGTTTAGATACAAAAAGAATCACTGTGTGTATACCTCTTAGCGATGGAGATGCAGCGGAGTCCAAAATAATACGCCTCAGTCCTCACTGGGCTACTATGCACGCTCTGTAGGGGGGAAAATAGAGTGGGATGAGCAACCACACGCTCAGTAAGGCAATAATGCAAGCATGGTAGATGACTACTCTATCTACATGCTGATAGTGTTATGCATAAATCATTTATAGTAGGAGCATGAGGAATAAAACTATGCCATATGAGTATACATATATATCATGTATCAAAGTCATGTAAAATTGGCATATAAAACATGGTAAAACATCATGTATAAATCATCTCAGCTCGATCTCATTTAAATTCATAAAAAGGGCAATTCATTAAGAAACCTCCTTTTTAAACCCACGTCATAAATCTCTTTCTCATCACATACAATCACATCACATCAATTCACAATCACAACCACGTTTTCATTTCACAATTTAAATCCACGAGGCTCGACCCCTCCTTCGGGTCTACCTTAAACAATCACAATCACACTTAGAGATTAAAATCATGTGGTAGTAAGTAATTCAAGCAAGGAGACAGGTTACTATATCTCAAGTGACTACATTGGCCAATCGTCACATATCATCCCAGACCACACGGATTCCGGTGTGCGGGGTATCATGCTGGCATGAAGGTGGGTTAGTTCTCCGCCAGACTTTCTCAATCAAGTAACCACCACGCGGTACATCGTACTCCATGTGATATACACGGTACATCGTACTCCGCGGACCCATAACATGGTTAGGGGGTGCCTGCCATAGGTCTTATCTACCCCATACCGAGTGTAACCTTTATAGTCTCAAGAGCGCGTGGGAGTAACCGCAATACCAGGTCCTAGCCCCTCATGGCCTTGCTCGCCCCTGTTGGGTTCCCTGATCCAGGTCCTAGCCCCTCACCCTCACCCCACCTAAGAGGTCTGTCAGGCCTGTTGGGTTCCCTGGATGGATTATGTCAGGTCCTAGCCCCTCACCCTCACCTCACCTAAGAGGTCTGTCAGGCCTATTGGGTTTCCTGAGTTAATCCGTATCTCTCACCACGGCCTCATACATACCACAGTGTGAAAACCAGCACGAGCTACGCTCTAGCGCGAATTCATGCATCAAAACCAATCACTTCGTACGAGCAACGCTCTGGTACGGCATTTATGCATAAAATATGAAGAAACCATGTACGAGCATAGCTCCAGTACAGTTATATGCATAAGAAAAACCACTCAAATCCACGTACGAGTATAAGCTCCAGTACGGTTTATAAACATCATCACAATTCAATTTCAAAGTGCGAGTTAAGCTCAAGCACGTTTCACACAAGTGAAAACATTGAAGTCTCGCGCGAGCGAGGATCTAACGCGAATTATATCTCATACACGTGATAGGCGGCTTACATGCATTCAAAACATCTCATAATATGCTTAGTGCCTCATATGGGCTATTTCACAACATCATTCAAGTACTAGCCAACCTATCCTTTTATTTGCTCAAATCAAAGCATTGTGTTTTGTAAAAGCATTCAAAACACATGATTTATGCAATTATTAGCCTTACTATCCCTTTTTCATAACATCCACTTCAAATTCAAAACCACGCATATACCCATCATCTTTCACGAATACCATCCGCATTTATTTGAGCAATCATGCATTTCATAAAAACACCCGATATTCACCCACAAGTTCAAAGTACGAGCAGCTACCTCTATATACTCACAAAATTCCCTTACCTGGAATTGCGATGCGTGATTCCACTTCCTTAAGCTGCTTACTCGTACGATTCGGTTCGCCTTCAACGAACTCTTCGGGACTGCACAAAATCGTATCCCGCATTATATTCGATCCATACAATGCAACCCTTGCGCTTGCTATAGTCAATTTAACCTATAGCCTCTATTAACGCTTATACGGCCTCGTTTTATTACTTTACCCATAACTCGAGTCTATGGATCTTTTGAGGCCTATTAACTTATTCAAAATCGATGTTAAATCGACATTAAGCTCATAGTGTTCATATTCCATGAAGTCCCTCACTATGGCATTTATTCATCACATACATATCCATTTCCACATTTCTTCCAACCCACCATGTAATTCCATCTAACCATTAAAATCATAACATTATCCCAATGACAACTTTAGCATGCCATAAACCATAAGTTCATTCAATCCCACATATCCTTACATTATACCCATTTTAGATTTCTAGGTCACACCACTTCCACTACATTCCTAGGTAGTTTATCCATCAATACTCATACCAATCAACTCCAAAATCAATTAAATAGCTAATGCATTTGGATTGGAGTGTTAGAATCTTACCAATATGATTTCTCTTCTTGCTCCAATTGGTAATGCCCTCAACTCCTTCAATTCCAAAAATGGGAAAATGCCCTCTCACTATGTTGTTCTCCTCTTTGATAGGAACGACTTTGCCTCTAATGATCTCTCTTCAAATCTCACTGAAAATGGTTGATTTTAGAGAGGGAAAGTTAGGTTTTTGGGGTTGAAATTGTAAGGTTAAGTGTTTTCTGAGATTTCCAGATTTTTCAGCTCTCCTTATATAGAAATGACTTGAGGAGATCGATCTGGTCCAAGAGGAGATCGATCTGATCCCTTAAAATCCCTCTTTTTCACGGCATTTTTAAGCCTGAGATCGATCTGTCGAAGCAATGAGATCGATCTGTTGAGGCATGAGATCGATCTGTCGAAGCATGAGATCGATCTGGTCCCAAACAGAGAGCTAAGGAGATCGATCTGGCTGCTTGAGGATCGATCTTTTCACTTACAGAATGCTTGGCAGATCGATCTGGCTCCATTGGAGATCGATCTACTCTATTCGTTCACCCAAATAAGAGCATTCTGGCTCTTCCAGATCGATCTCTCATCCTAGGAGATCGATCTGGACCTCATGTTTTCCAGATTTCCTGCAGTTTCATTGCTGCAACTCATACCAACACACCCACAATCTATTGCCATGGCCATTTCCTCATCCATCCACCTCTATAACTTGAAAATGGCATCCATTCATACCTTATGCACATTGAAACTTGTGTGCATTCATTGTATATTCAAAGGTATGCAACATAAAACCAAATGGAAGCATAACTTCATTCCATTTTACCACACTACTCATCTTGAGTCTCAATTACATCCATCTCTTGCCATAACTCATTCCTTCGTATTCATACTCAATGAAACTTGTATGTACGTTACAATTCATATTACACATACATACATTGAATCCATGGACTTACATCAATCATAATTTACATTACAAGTCCATTCATATTATTTGATCCAATTACACATATTACCCTTTTACATATACGGGGTCTTACACGACGTCTCCTTGGTGCTGGTCGTCACTCGCCGAACGCCTCGTACCCTCCTGCGCCGCCTGTTGCTCTCCAGAGGAAGGAAACAGTGGGGGTCGAGCTTCGATCCACTATTCCTCGCGTTTCAGCTTCTTTCCCTTTTTTTCGATTTTTTTTTTTCAGGTTTCTTCTCTTCTCTTTTTTTTCCTTTTTATATACTATACTATAATTTAATATAATATAATATAGTATAAAATATCCTATAATATTATTATAATAATAATATAATAATAAAATATTATTATTTATTATTATAATAATATTATTGTTACAATGTATTTTATGTACATTGATATCCGCACACACATGTACATCTATATTATTTTTATTTTTTCAAATATATATATGTTTATCATATTTTTATTTTTTATTTCTCCGGGATATATTTATTCCTTATTTCAGAGATAAATTCCCATTGTGGAGTAATTTTCGAGATATCATTTTCGGATTAACTTCCCTTCTTAGACTCCCTGTATTTTCGCGTTCTAAGTCCATATTTTCATCTGGTTTAACCAAATTTTATTTGGTTTATTCCAAATTTACCCAAGCTCTTATTTTGGTATTTTAAAACTTACCAACTTTCAATTACATCAGATAAACTCGAAATTGTATTATTTCTTCCTTATTGATCGATATATCATAATTACATATTCAAATGATATAGTCTTAAAGAAATAGCACAAAGTTTGGGTCTTACAGTATCAAATGGATGTAAAAAGTGTATTTATAAATGGATACATCAATAAGGAAGTTTATGTAGAGTAACCTCCCGGTTTTGGAAGTTTAGAATTTCCTGAACATGTTTACAAACTTTCTAAAGCACTTTATGGTTTGAAACAAGCTCCTAGAGCTTAGTATGAAAGACTTTCAAAATTTTTGATAGAAAATAGATTTTCAAGAGGAAAAGTGGATACAACCTTGTTTATCAAAACTGAGAATAAAGATTTACTAGTTGTTCAAGTATACGTAGATGATATCATTTTTGGATCGACTAATGAATCTTTATGTCAAGAGTTTGCTAAGATCATGTAAGGTGAATTTGAAATGAGCATGATGGGAGAGCTCACATATTTCTTGGGACTTCAAGTAAAGCAAACTAAGGATGGAATCTTCATCAATAAAACTAAATACACCAATGATTTGCTCAAACGATTTGGAATGGATAACTGTAAACCTCAAGTAACTCCAATGGGCACCAACATAAACTTGATAAAAATGAAACTGGTAAGTATATAGATACTAAACTATATAGGTCTATGATTGGCTCATTGCTTTATCTTACTGCAAGTAGACTTGATATTTTGTTTAGTGTGTGTTTATGTGCTAGATTTCAATCCTCACCTAGAGAATCACACTTACTAGCTATAAAAAGAATTTTTAGGTACCCTAAAAACACACCTTCACTAGGACTATGGTACCCTGGATATTCTACTTTTGCTCTTCATGCATATTCTGATGCAGATTTTGGATGATGTAAAATAGATAGAAAAAGTACTTCAGGAACCTGCCAATTCTTAGGGAATAGATTAATATCATGGTTTTCTAAGAAACAAAAGAGTGTAGCAGAATCCACTACTGAGGCAAAATATATAGCAACTGGTAGTTGTAGTGCTCAAGTGTTATGGATTAAGCAACAAATGAGAGATTATGGTGTAGACATGAAACAAGTTTTCATTAAGTGTGATAATACCAGTGCCATTAATCTCTTCAAAAATCCAATTCAACACTCTAGAACTAAACATATTGAGATTAGGCATCATTTCCTTAGGGATCATGTGCAAAAAAGAGATATAGTTCTAGAATATATTGATACATTATATTAAATAGCTGATATTTTCACCAAATCTCTTGATAGAGATAGATTTTGTATTCTTAGAGGTGAATTAGGACTTATGTATGCTCCTTAAGGATTACAGCCTTCAAAACTTTAATTTCAAACTCATTTTCAACTGGTTTTTCAACTCATTTTCTGGGCAAATGGTATGAGAGATCGATCTCTTCACAATATAGATCGATCTAGCATGCTCCAAATTGACCTAAAGCAATAAGGTTATGCTAAGCAAATCGATCTTCAATCCTATAAGATCGATCTCCTTAAGCTTCTGTATTTTACAAATCGATCCTTGCATTTGGCATATCGATCTTCTTAAGCCTCTGTATTTTACAGATCGATCCCTGCATTTGGCAGATCGATCTCCTTAAAGCTTCTGTATTTTACAGATCGATCCTCGCATCAGGTAGATCGATCCTCTAAAAGCTTCTGTATTCTTCATATCGATCTCATAAAACCACTGATCGATCTCATTAAGTTTCTGAAAATAACAAATCGATCTGATACCTTGACAGATCGATCTCATTAGCCCTGGGCTATATAAACTGTTCACAAAATCTCCAAATCCCAGAAACAACATTTCAAAATCCCTAAACCCACGTCGTACTACTCCTTTCGATTTCTCTCTGGGATCGATCTCTGGTAAGGTTTTCGTCGAATCTACTCCATTATTCTTCATCCTAGAACCTACATTGTTGATTTTCTTTAAAAAATTTCTTGGTTTCGTATATTAATCTTCAATAGGGTTTCTAGTGAACTGTTATAGAGAACTATCTAGAACAATATTAGGCTGCCTTTGGCTGATTTCATAGTAAACATTATGCCTCGCCTTAAGAGAGTTGCAATTAAAGAATCTAGACCCTCCTCTTCACAGCCACCCAATGTCACTGCATCCTCTGTCACAACCTTCAGCGGGTGTTTTCAAACACCTGCAAAAAGAAAAAGATATGAAGAATACTTCTCTACTATGCCTATTAAACACTGGAGAACCATAGACTTCTCTTTCCTTGCTCGCATTGACTTTCCATACTTATCAAAAATGCAAGAATTTGGTTGGCTTCCTTTTTTTAAAATAAAGACCCTTGCTCCTCTAAATATTATTAGGGCCTTTTTCTCAAACGCTGAGCTTATTTATGACCCCAAAGACACATGTAAAATTCTTAGTTTTAAAACCTTTGTCATGGCCAAAATCATCACAGTAAATACAAATCTTTTAGCCCGAGTTTTTGAGATTGAAGACGCGGGTTTAATGAATGAGGAAGAGGAGGTACCTTTCGAATTCAATCTTCCCAGAGATAAGGCTAGTCACCTGCCCATGCACCCTAGGTTACTTCATCTAATAATATCCTAGAATCTCCGACCCTATGGTACCCGACATTCCACAATTCATAAATTAGACCATTTTTGGCTCCATCATCTTCATTCCCCTCAAGGCCAAAAACCTAACCTCGTACATTTCATCTATGAGGATTGGCTAAAGATAGTACAGGGTCAAGCCTCAACAATCGTCTTCCCTCAACCCCTTGCCTTCTTACTATAGAAACTCGGGGTTGACTATTCTTGCGAAACTGGTGAGGCGCCCTCTGCGAAAAGTGTTCTGAATATCGACACCCTTCATCACGCGGGTTACTACACCGACCTTCATGGACAGTGGAGAAAGAATATCGATTTATCTCAGGAGGCAGCCATGAAGGAGGATACTACAGCTGAGCCTTCCACACCTCCGACTGAACCTTCAGCATCTCCCGCTGCAAACACTGCATCTGCTTCATCTTTCGACGCGATGGAATCACTTATGGCTATGGTCATGCAACTTAATAGGAAGATGGATAAAGGTTTTGCAAATCTCCATGCCACACAGCAAGCCATGTTTGATGAGTTGCAGGTCACCCGCACACGTGTTGATGAACTTTTGGAGCACTTTCCTCCTTCATCTTAGGGCATGAGTGTTTAGATTCTCCTTGCTGTGTTGATATTTTGAAACATGTTTGATGTTGTATGAACCCAAATCTATATTTTGAAATGACAGAATTATGGATCCGTTTTATGTTCAATATTTTGTTGATAAATGCTTTGTTGACTTCTGCCTTGTTGATATTGATATAACATGTTATTGATATGACAAAAAGGGGAAGAAGAGAACATGTTATGCATTATTTAAAGGGAGCATAAATTAAGGGGGAGTTTTGAAACTAGATGCAAATGTTAAGGGGGAGATTAAACATGTTTTAAACTTAGTTTATTGAATAAGTTTTGTCATATCAAAAAGGGGGAGATTGTTAGGTTGATATATTTTGAAATTACAAAACAGTAATTCAAAAATGGTTATGATAAATCAAGGAATGTTTAAAACATGTTAAGAAATTAATTAGAACACTTTGAGATACAAGTCTTTGCCAAAAACTGAGTTTTAAAGGATGAGAGATCGATCTGCTCAAAGGATAAAGACACAGAACAAATACTGAGATGAGAGATCGATCTCCAAGGGTTATGAAATCGATCTGTGTTCAAACAGAATGTTTATGAGATCGATCTGATCAAGTTAGAGATCGATCTCCTCTAAGGCAAAGGTTAAAGGTCTTAGATAGATCTACAGTCGATCTATGTTCAAACAGAGAGTTTATGAGATCGATCTCTTCAAGACAGAAAGATTATGAGATCGATCTAGGTTAATTAGAGATCGATCTCCACCTTACGAGAAAACTTGAAAGATCAATCTGAAGATCGATCTTCTTTCAAACAGAGAGTTTATGAGATCGATCTAATGGTTCGACAGATCGATCTGCACTAACATTTTATGGATTATAAGATCAATCTCTACAATAATGAGATCGATCTCCTTGCCTTGAATTGCTTTGTAATTGCAGGAATTTGAATTAGAAGATCGATCTGGTCATGATGGAAGATCGATCTGGCTCTCTACTGGAGGTTCCCAACGGCTCTCTCTGTAAAATCTTCAACGGGAAAAATTGCATTAAATGCTTCACCTACCATCCTGCTGTATAAAACCAAGCATTGAAGACATTAGGGACAGAAGAAAAAGAGCTGAAAAAGTCTGAACATTCTTGAGAGATCATTCCTCAATATTCCTTTTGCCTTCAACATTTTGCTTGATTGTATTGTCTTTAATAGCTTGAGTTGAAGCTACTCTTCCTACCCATAAAAGAGAGTTCTTATTTGTATTCACTCTTAATCCAAAAGAAAATGGGAGAGTTTCTCTGTGAGAGAATTGTGTAAGAGTTGAATAGATATCCTTGTATAAGGGGTAAAGAGGTTATTCCTTAACCTTGAAAAGGAAATTGTATTAATCATTGTAATAGTGAAAGAGAACCCTTGACAAAAAGGTCAAGAAGAGATGATGTAGGCAAGCGATTGGCCGAACCTCTATAAATTGTTGAGTTTGCTACTTCTCTTCCTTATCTCCTTTATTTTTACTGCACTATTTTCTATTGCTTAATATTATCATTTATATGAATATTTTCAATTCAATTTAAAAGAGTTTAAATTTAGTTTTTAGACTAGAAAAACTGATTCACCCCCCTCTTAGTTGAGCCAACAGTCGGTTCATCCAAAATCCTTCAAGAAAAATGCAAGTATTGCAAAATAATCAATTTTCCATGGAAACGAAAGATCGAAACCGAGAGGTAGCTTCATCCTTACCTTCCCTCGACCGTGGCTGGTGCTATCCTTGGCCATCTGTCACTCTCAATTTCCCAAACAGTCGAGAGTTTTCCCTTATGCAATGCCAAGCTCAATTCTCTTACACCTCACACTCATGAACTCCAGCAAAGCTCAAGCATTATCCTTGAATTTCCTTTTTACCATGGCTAACTATAGGGATTTCTTCAAAACCTTTTAATGGTCGAGAGGTTTTGAGGGAGAGAATGAAATAAAGTCTTTTGTTTAATCTTAGTCTTACTAATTAGGTAGTTAAAAGTTTTTTTTTTCATAGGAAGGTATAAGGGGGGAAGGAAAATTCGAAGCTTGGACCTACTCCCTTCTAAGGAAGGGTAACAACCGCTAAGTCAGGCCTTGGTTATTAGATATTTATTTATTTAAGAGGATTTAAATCTTACTTAGTAATTTGGTCCCACGATTTTTGGTCCCAACTAATGTATATTGACTAATTTTTCGGACACCATAAAGCTTCTTAGTGATTTCCCATACCTAACTAATTTATTAATGACATTAAAACTAAGGTCTAACTACCATTAGCGTGAACTTAAATTACCATTTTACCCTCAAACTCGAAACTAGATCAAACTTTATGTGCGACTTCATATTATTGGAAATCTGAAAAATTCATCAAAATATTACTCAATTTAGCTTGCATAGGTTCGATTCTCGATAATTAAAACTACTCAAGATTGTAAAAGTTAAAATTGTTACAATTTGACAACATTGACGTACGATATTTCTTCACAACTGTACTTTATATGCTTTGGATTGATCTTTTCTCCCGATTGATATCAATTTCTCTTCGGTATGTATATATTTTTATTTTGAATTGTTATAATAGGTTTGGGTATTTATTTCCTATAAAGGTGTTTGACAACATTCATGTATATTATTACTTGACAAATGTACTTCATATGTTTTACATTGATCCTTTCACCTGTTTTTATTATAACCAAAAAATAAAAATAAAAAAAGAGAGAAGTTTTGGAAATTTGTTCCATAATACTTGTTGGAAAATTATACTTGAATATTAATACAATTTAAGGATACTTAGATTAAAGGGAGTATCTTTCATTTAAAAAAAAAGTTAATTGCTTAAAGGGGAATTTTTTTCAAAAACAAATTTATCATAGATTTCGTCATGTCAAAAGAAAATTATTTGCTTTTAGTTGATCATTTTTCATATGACAAAATACTAAGATTAATTATTGAAAAAATAGTTTTTTCCTTGAATTATTTTGAAAAATCAGTAAACCTTTGACAGAATTATTTATTCCCAAAATTTTGTGTTCCTAAATATATAAGATTGATCAAAGTGATTTTGGGAATTAAAGAAATGCTTTTTTAAGTATATATATATATATATATATATATATATATATAATTGTGAAGGCAAGGATCGATCTCAAGTTTGATCCATTGGGAAACAAAATATTATTCTTTTATTTTCGTTGTTTCTCTTATTTTTCAAAGTTGATAGGATCGATCTACCCCTAAGGTTTTTATAGTGGGATTAATCTTAGAATTGATCCAAATTAAAGTTGGTTGTCCCTTTTGGCTTTGTAACCAAGTGGACTAATCCAACAATAGATGTACTCAAACACAAAATGCATACCATTGCTGCAAAAATTGTAACAATAGATCTCTCACCCCCATATGATCAAACAGTTATATTTTTATCTGCATTATGAAGGATTGCTTCCCGCATAGGTAGGATTGATTCTTCTCATTCCTGGCAGCAAGCAGATTTTGGTATATCCAATGGATTTATTTGAATTTAATGCATCACTGATGATTCAAAATATATCTCAAACATAAATTGATACATCTAACACTATTCACATTAAGCAATAAGTTTCATTATTGTCTTCAAGTGCATTCAAGTCTTTTGAGAGCTTCAATTCTCACATTTGTATTTATATCTCAGCATCTCTTATTGTTGTAAAGTTAGAAAACACACAGTCTTAGATAAATTAAGTTTGCAAAAATCAACTACCTTATCAAAACAATGAGTTAGAGGGTAGAGAAACCTTTAAGTAATTTTGTTAGAGTTGGATAGAATTTTGAGGAGTTTTTGATATGTTAGAAATTTTATATTTTAACCTTAAAAGGTAACACTTACGAAGTCATACTTTAATTTTTTGACAAAGAAAGCTAAAGGAGATGACATAAGTTCTATAAGAAAAGTCGAACCATTAGAACAACATGTCTACTATTTTTTGTTATTTACCTATAATATTTCAAGTTATTTATTTGCCATTCAATTTCATTAACCGTTGATTAATTGATTTATTGTTAACTTATTAAGTTCAAAATTTTGTTAAAATTTTCAAGAAAACAATTCGAATTGTGAAGCGTGTTTTGAAATATGAAGTACGTTTTGAATTGTAAAGTATTTTGGAATATGAAATATGTTTCGAATAAGAATAGTTTCTGCATTCAACTATGCTTTCGAATTTCAAGCCTTTATGGGTGTATTCAATTCTGGGTGGTCAGGTTTGATGGTCAAACGAGGTATTTCAAAATACCTTTCTTCCTGAAAGACTTGATAGTGTCTAGATAATTTTTCTAGTCCATAAACCCAAGAAAAGTGTAACATTCGATAAGTTTCAAAATGTGAATAAAAAAATGATAAGAAAGAATGATCAAATGTGAATGCGTTAGGCATGCATTAAAAATTCAATATTTGTATGTTATTACTTTCATACTTGTGTTGGTTACTTACTAAGTTTTTCTTAAAGCTTACCCCTTTATTTTTCATCGCAAGTTCATACTAAAGGTGCATTGGCATCGACATTAATATCAACTTTTAGTTAATGCTTCGAAGATCTCTTAACTCATATCAGTATATATTTATACTGTTTAATTGTGTTTATTTCCAAACAGTTACCTTTCAGTATATGGATCAAAATGTGTATTAAGTTAAAACATGATTATGAAAGTTAATTATCGTGTTATGGAATGTAAATGAATTAATATAGACAATAAGGTCATTTGATATGATTGAAAAAGTAAATTGTCACGACCCGAACTACCCAAAAATCAGAGTTAATTTTTCGCATTTTGTTATTTTCTTTATTAAATTCTTATCTGTCCTCTGATCGTGACCACACTCCACTAACAAATTGGGTTGTGCGTCAATGCCAGTCCCACCATTCAATTACCATCTAACTTATTTCTTCTCCAGTCATTTATATTTGTTTACAATATTTATACATCCCCTAAAGTTACTTACAAACATGTTACTGTGCTATGCTTATGTAGATACAATATGTACAAGTGTATATACCTTTTGTTGATGGGCAGCAGCGGATATCCGGAATGCAGTACTGAGTCGTCGCAACTTCAACTGGAGATTATCTGTGGGAGAAAATGAAAGGGGTGAGCACATCAAGCTCAGTAAGGCAATCCTACGAACAAGTAGGTAACCATACTACCTACATGAACGTAGTGCCATGCATAAACCACCCTTTCTCCACACATTTTAAAATAGATGCTATGAATTATGATGTTATGTAAAACACATTGCACGGAAAATCCAACATGCAAGTATATTCAAAATCATATCTTTCTTGTTTAAAATTTCACAGTAAAGTCAGGACTCGACCCCTCCTTCGAGTGATCCTGACTCACTCAAAATCATGAAAATCGTTAATATCACATATGGGTTTTAAAAGCATGGAATATAACCATCATGCATATTTAATTTAAATCCCAGTTTAAATCATCGAAATCGTCGACATGCGAGACGAGGCAATATTTGTATAACGGCAATAACCAGGACTGGCCAATGTGTCCTCGTGAGTCCCTCTAGCTTCACGGATCCCAGTGTGCGAGGTCTCACCCTGATCGGGAACCGCCCGCGAGGTGGGTCAATCCAACCCGTCAGTCTTATCCGATCTCACGCATCCGAAGATGCCTATCCGAAGATACCCCGTATCACAAAGATACCGTATCACAAAGATACCCCGTATCACAAAGATACCGTATCCGAAGATACCCCACGGTACATCGTACTCCATGCTACTTGCACGGTACATCGTACTCCATGGACCCACAGCCTTATCCCTCGTTCGGGCTCATCAGCTGGATCTCCAACCCTTATCCCTCGTTCGGGCTCATCAGGTTATTTTAACATGCCATGTCTCAAAACGCACGTGCGAGCCTATTTAATCGGTGACACACAGTCTACCCGATGCTCCAAGCACGGCTTATCGTATGATCTCTGAAAAGTAGTGCGAGCGGTGCTCTAACACTGTCAGTAAATCAAATAAAACTAGTGCGAGCTAAGCTCTAGCACTCTGTATGCAAACCATATGAAAAGCTGGTGCGAGTGAAGCTCCAACACCCTGTCTCAAAAATCACATAAAAATATGGTGCGAGTTAGACTCTAGCACCCTGTCACGAAAATCATATATATATGTATACAAATCTGGTGCGAGTTGGACTCCAACACCTATGCATGTAAAACTCTAGTGCGAGCTCTCGCTCCAGCACTAATGCATGCATCACACAAATCAAACATCGTGCGAGCTGAGCTCTAGCACGTCACATGTAAATAAAACACGTAGGCGGCTCAGTTATCTCAAAATAGTTTTCACAGAAATCACATCGTTTAAGATATGCAATGCTATGCATTTTTCTTTAAAAGTGAGCCAGCCTACTCATGCATGTGTTGAAATACCTCCAGAACGAGCAGGAACCTCTTGTCCTTGCTCCTCCCAATTTTTCCTAAATTTTTAGATTTTACCCTTAACAAGGGCATTTTAGTAATTTGCCCATTCGGGGCACTAAAATTATTATTCGACCTCTAGACCCTTCAGATAAATTTTAAAGACTGCATATGAATTTAAAATTTCGTAGAGTTTACCTCTAGCAGTCCGTAGAATTCCCTTACCTTATTTTTTCGTAGAGTCTGACCTTTTCTTTTCCAATGTTGTCTCGTCGCGCAGTCCGATATGCTCCCAATCAAATGCCCGAAACTGCGTATTAATATTTCTTAGGTCAAATATTATACAATTTAATTGTATTTAATACTTTCTGGGCTTAATTTAAATCGTTGGGCCCATTTACCCCTATTGGGCCCGATTGCACCTTAATGGGCCTTAATCGGCCTTAAGCCCGTTTTTCACTAAATTCTCACTTTATCGAGGCCTATTGGGCTCATTGGGCCCACCAATAATTTATTGGGCCTCGTTCTAGCTTATTGGGCCTCGGCCCATTTTAGCCTTTTTTATAATCATTAATTCCCTTCTTCGGATATACCGAGCTTATACAGCTTTCTAATAATTATCGGGCTTCATTCCAATTTCATTGGATAGCCCGTATACCACTTACGGCAATTATATTGCAATTCCGAATAATATTCCCTCCTACGCGAAATTAATCCATAATTTCGTAAAATAATTAAAACTCGGTATTTAAAGAACTCTAATTGCCGAAATTAAATTGTACTTACCCGATACGATGCGGGGTACGAGAATCAGAGCTCAATCGGCTCTCGTTCGATCTTCGTCGTGAAGCTGCATAATTGGGTAAATTCGGATTATTCTCCATTAAAATAATATTCAATTAAATTTTCGGAATTTACCCGTAGGTCAATTTCGACCCTCGGTCAACTTACCCGAACCTCGAGTCGTCCCCGGTAAATTTCTTTCCTTTTTCCCCTTTTTTCCTTCCTTTTCCTTCCTTTTCCTTTCTTTTCTTTTCCCTTTTCCTTCCTTTTCCTTCCTTTTCCTTCCCTTTCCTTCCAGCCGAACAACACCGTTTATAGCCTTTTGCCGTCGCCGGCGTTTTCGGCGGTCTCACCGGCCGAGACCGGTCTCAAAAGAACCGGCTTCTTCCCCTGAGTGCGTCGGTGCCCTCCGTTTCAACCCAGACGCGGCGGTTCGTCGGGAATCAGCTGGTTTTTCCGGCGGTCTTCCTCGGCTCCGATCGGCCTACTCCGGCCACCTGGCGGCGCGAATCCGGTACCCACGTGCTCGCCGGACTCCCCTCTTCCTCCTGGTAGCTTCGTTGAAGCTCGTCGGTCGCCGGTGCACGAGAATCGGCGGTGAGGAACCTCGGGTCGCTTCTCTCGGTTTCTTTCTCGGGTTTTCCCGAGTTTCTCTCTCCTCCCTTTTTTTTTCGGTTACCCTTTTTTTTGTTTTATTTTTATTAATTTTATTATTATTATTATTTATTTTAATTATTTTACTATTCAATAAAATACTCCATAAAATCCCAAAATATCTACCTTGTATTATTTTTATTCTACTTTAATTTATTTAATTTAAATTTAATTTATTAATTATATTTTTCTCTAAATTTCGATATTATTTCTTCACGTTTTTCGAGATATCGTTTCGATAATTTTTTCGGTATTTTTAAAATTTCCGAATCTTGATCAATTGACCCAAAATTTATAATTTCCTTATTATCGATCAAGATATCTTACATCCTTATTTTTAATTAAAATTTCCTTATCGTCCTAATACCGGATTTTGGTATTTTTACCATTTTACCCCTGCTCTTGTTTCAGAATCAATTTAACCTGACCTTCCTTTATACATCCCCCATCTTTTCTTATTTAATTTTCGTATTTTAATTAAATTCGGGTCTTACATAAATAAATATAAAATCAACTACCTTATGGATATAAACTGCTATACTTCGTACCTTGCAAGTTGAGTATGATAAAACATAAGCCGTTATGCTGCCGAAATTTTATCGAAATCAATAATCGCATCTATGCTTTAATAAATAAATGTTAATAAGAAATCAGACTGGGATTTTAGGTTAAAAATCTTAAACCGAGTTAGGTAGTTTGAGACTTATAAACATTGTAACATTGTACTCACATGACAAACAAGTGTTAAAAAAATAATCTAAATTTTCGTACTTTCGCAATAAATTAGTAAAAAGTAATGGCCTTTAGGTCGTGACACAAAATCTGTAATACATTCCAATACACATCTAACAATGTGTCTTTCCAAATATTAAGTCTATATACCAACTCAAACCTTGCATACTTTAGAATGTATACTCAAAAATGCTCGAGGAGTCGAGCAAGGACATGCTACAGCCTGACAAGTCTCTCCGAAGGCCTATTTGCAAGGTGGGAAAGAGGAGGTGAGCATGGCTTAGTAAAGAACTACGAGAACACAGAAAATAGTTAATAAATCTCAAATTCGAAGTCTTGCATTCTAAGTTAAAGTAATTTATCAATGATCAAACTTGTAAAACACATGTGATATACTAGGAAAATATAATTCAAAAACAATTCCCAAAGCATGCAAGTACAATAAATCACACGTTACATATATACATTTTGATTACAAAGTGAGCCAAATTTGAACAGTTCATTATAACGGACTGAGGTTACACCACAGGGCACTGCAGGTTTGGTGCGTCACACTTCCCACCTAGAGCACTACTATTTATGATTATAGAATCACAACCGATCCCATCAGCCAAATGAGACCAGTATTAATCCAATCTCTTCGGGATAGGCTGAAATGCTTCTTTACCGCATAGGAAGCATGGCAAGGTGAACCCATGTGAGATCTTATCTATCTCATTGCTCACAATTTATCAAAATCATCTAATGATTGTCATACACCATACTAAATTGCCAAACCCAACGAGAGATAAAACTCAAATATGCTATAGCTATTTTTTCCATTCAAAATCATGCAATGGTTATAAATGTAATAGTTTTCAAATATAAATTTTAAAACTTCATTAAACTTTAAAGCCATAAACCTTTCATAAAAATGCCTAAGTCATTTGCATAAAATAAATCATGTAAACATGAATGTAACAATAAAACATACTTAAAACCATGCATGCACAAAAACAAGGGCCATAGGGTAATGAATACCTTTTTGGCCGAGAGCTACACCATAATTAAATATATCGTCAAACTTTCAAGATCTTAAAATATAGTAGTTTCTCACAAAATCAATAATTGAAAACATAGCATTCTCATAATTCAGTTACCAAAAATATAAGGTAAAGTTCCCAAATTTCAATAGAGATCACTTAGATTTTTAGGCCACTGTGGTTTCCTAGCTCATCATAATGCAAGAACTCATTTTCTTGATTAAATATCTCAACTCATAATAATTTGACAAACATAGTTTGCATCATAGCATTATGGTTTGGCCAAGAGCCTTGTTGAGGGTTGGCAACATCGATTCGAGCCTAATCAATGATGGTACACATAATTAACAATAACATAAAAGGAACAATTCATCACCATAGTCACAATTTAGATGGCTTTACAAAAGCACACTCTTGGTCGAGACTTCCACCAACTCAAAATCACTAGAACTTGTTACAATTCAGTGCTTAGTCGAAAGGTAGATGTCTCCCTAAATTGGGATAGCGTTGGCTTCACTCAAATCCTTTCAAACTGAGAGCTTCAAGGGATATTCTCTCTCGATTCTTCTCTTTGACCAATACTAGAACACACACCACCAAAATTGTTTAATAAAACCTTTATAACCATTTAATTTTTTGAATTAAGAAAAATACCAAACTTTACCTTAACCGAAATGAATCAACCTCCAACACCACCTTTCCTTCAGTTTCAACAAAATTCTCCTTTAAACTCCCTCCACATCATTTTTCACCAAGAATTCTCTCATCTGAAAGCTTTCAATTGCATCAATCCTTCACCAAATAATTATAACACATCACAAATAATTAAGTTTCATAATGCACAATTTGAACTAAATGAGAAACCAGCAATTCCTTAACTAAACGCCATTGTCAAAAGCTCCATTGAGTTTTCTTCTCTCTCTCGGTTTCAAGATTTATTCAAAATCCTAAACATGCAAAATTTCCACTTAACATGACTTAAATTTATTTATTTCAGATTGGTTGAAAATTATAAAATCCTCACTTAAGTTCCTTGGAATTGATACGACAGATCAAAACCGTGAGGTAACTTTATCCTTACCTTCCCTCCGTCGTGACTAGAGCTTTCCTTGGCCATCTGTCACTCTCGATTTCCCAAGCAGCTGAGCGTTTTCCCTCATGCAATGCTAAGCTCAGTTCATTTACACCTCACACTCATGAACTCCGACAAAACTCAAGCATTTTCCTTGAATTTCCCTTTTACCATGGCTAACTATAGGGATTTCGTCAAAACCCTAATATGGTCGAGAGGTTTTGAGGGTGAGAATGAAAATATAAGTCTTTTGTTTAATCTTAGTCTTACTAATTAGGTAGTTAAAAGCCTTTTTTGTTTTGTTCATAGAGAAGTACAAGGAGTCTCCCTTCTAAGGAAGGGCAACAACCGTCAAACCAAGCATTGATTGTTAGTTAGATATTTATTTACTTAATAGGATTTAAATCTAACTTAATAATTTGATTTTTGGTCCCAATTAATGTGTGTTGACTAATTTTTCAAACACCATAAAGCTTCTTAGTAATTTCCTACACCTAACTAATTTATTAATGATATTAAAACTAAAGTCCAACTACCAACTTACAATTAACGTGAACTTAAATTTCACTTGACTTTATTCCTAACTCCATAAATACTTTTCATAAATAATATATTTTGATTTTGTGTATTTAATTTCAAGTTTCCTTATTTCTAAGCGGCATTTAATCTTCCAAATTTAATTTTGGATTTCGAAATTACTATTTTACCCTCAGATTTGGAATTAGACCAAACGTTGTGCATGACTTCATATTATTGCAAATCTGCAAAACTCATCAAAACATTACTCAATTTAGCTTGCATAGGTCCAATTCTCGATTACTAAATCTACTTGAGATCGTAATAGTTGAAATTGTTACGGTTGACAACATTGGCGTATGATATTTCTTCACAACTATACTTTCTATGCTTTGGATTGATCTTTTCTCTCGATTGATATCAATTTCTCTTCTGTATGTATATATTTCTATTGTAAATTGTTATAATTGACTTGGGTATTTCTTTCCTACAAAGGTGTTTGACAGCATTCATGTATATTATTACTTGACAATTGTACTTCATATGATTTACATTGATCATTTCTCCTGGTTTTATTATGACCAAAAAATTAAAAAGAGAGAGAAAGGTTTTGAAAATTTATTCTATAATACTTGTTGGAAAATTATACTTGAATATTAAGACAATTTAAGGGTACTTAGATTAAGGGGAGTATCTTTCATTTAAATAAATAAATAAATAAATAAGTTAATTGTTTATGGGAGAATTTTTTTCAAAAACAAATTTATCATAAATTTCGTCATATCAAAAAGAAAAAAAATTGTTTACTTTCAGTTGATCATTTTTCATATAACAAAATATTAAGATTAATTATTGAAAAAAATAGTTTTTTCCTTGAATTATTTTGAAAAATCAATAAACCTTTGACAAAATTATTTATTCCGAAAATTACGTGTTCCTAAATATATAAGATTAATCAAAGTGATTTTGGGAATTAAAGAAATGCTTTTTTAAGTATATATATATATATATATATATATATATATATATATAAATTGTGAAGGCAAGGATCGATCTCAAGTTTGATCCATTGGGAAACATAATATTATTCTTTTATTTCCCCAGTTTGTCCTATTTTTCAAAGCTGATAGGATCAATCTATCCCTAAGGTTTTTATAGTGGGATTGATCTTAGAATTGATCCAAATTAAAGCAGGTTGTCCCTTTTGGCTTTGTAACCAAGTGGATTGATCCTATGATCGAAGTCCTCAAACACAAAATGCATACCATTGCTGCAAAAGCTGTAACAATAGATCTACCCACCCCCACCACCATATGATCAAACTGTTATCTTTTAATCTGCACTATGAAGGATTGCTTCCCCCAGAGGTAGGATTGATTCTTCTCATTCCTGGCAGATTTCGGTATATCCAATGGATTTATCTGGATTTAATGCATCACTGATTATTCAAAATATATCTCAAATATAAATTGATACATCCAACACTATTCACATTAAGCAATAAGTTCCATTATTGTCTCTTGAGGGCTCCAATTCTCACATTTGTATTTATTTCTCAGTATCTCTTCTTGTAATAAAGTTAGTAAACACAGGGTCTTAGATAAATTAAGTTTGAGAAAATCAACTACCTTATTAGAATAATGAGTTAGAGGGGAGAGAAACCTTTAAGTAATTTTGTTAGAGTTGGATAGAATTTTGAGGAGTTTTCGACATGTTAGAAATTTTATATTTTAACCTTGGAAGGTAACATTTACGAAGTTATTATTCAATTTTTTGACACAAAAAAAAAAAAAAAAAAGCTAAAGGAGAGGACGTAAGTTCTGTAACAAAAGTCGAACCATCATAACAACACATCTACTATTTTTTGTCATTTACCTTTAATATTTCAAGTTATTTATTTGCCATTCAATTTCATTAACCATTGCTCAGTTGATTTAGTGTTAACTTATTAAGTTAAAAAATCTGTTAAAATTTTCAAGAAAACAATTCGACCTCCTCTTGGTTTAATACTCACTTTGAACTAACAATATCCAATTAACTCTTTTTTCCAGCATTAATGCGCGTATATTTTAAAACAATTATCTACTCAAAACAAAAATAATTCTACAATTTTATTAAAACATATATATTCATGTTCTATTTGTACTTTTGAAATTCACATACAACTTTGATACCCTAGAGGCATGGACCTTTTAATTAATTTTCTTTTTCAACACGTTTTTTTCTTTGGTTACATTTTCAATAGTCATTTGTGACTATGATACCAGACAATAAATACTAATAAGACCACATTCCTTTAATTCCCCAAAAAAGAAATTATAAGAAGACAATCTGCCACGTGCAATCAAATAAGACAACCAGATGCCCTCTCACAGATTATTTCATGAACTTGAATTACAATGATATTCTGTATATAACATCAAAGAATCCTGAATCTGCTAATAAAAAATAAAAAAGCCCCCCGAAACTATGGATGAGTAGCATTAGTTAGCAATGTACACGTGCTACGAAAGCAAACCCAATTTTTCCTAACCATTTGAAACCACACTCTACCCATATTATACAGATATTCCACATGCAGAGTGTTGCAGCCTGATTCCCAATTCCATCAACAGCACAATCAGACCCACTCTGCACTCTGCACTGGCCAAATGACTGGAACCCTTCGATTTCAAGGCACCATTAACTCCACTATACAACAAATGCTACTTCAAATTCATAAAAGAGAATCTGGAAAGCTTCAGCATCACAATTGATCAGAACCTACTCTACCTTCTTAGATCAGCCGCTGCAAATATAGAAAAAACGCTACAAATTAGTTAATACTACCAGTACTGCACCAATGATCATAGTAAATTGTCGAAACGTAGCGTAAAATACAGTAACAGTAGAAAGTTGAGACAGGCATTTGATCCTATTTCAACCTTGCTATCAACTTTTCACCAAGTCAACATTTTCATTCAATAGGATCCATTCACCCCAAAATTGCAAATAGCTCTCATCTCTATTCTCAAACACTATTTTACATCAAAGAAGCAAAAGACAAACCACGACGTTTATCAAAACATCCTAAATCTACTAACAGCATAGATAAAAAATTAAAGAGGAAATAGCAACATTTGTAGCATCACGTATTTATAACGACCAACATCATTACAGAAGCAGCCACAACAACAACTGAACTGAATCAAATCTGTTCAGCTATATGGACAATATGTTTCTTGCACTTCTTTAATTCCGAACACTTCCTACTCAATTTACAGTAACAAGGAAACCTTTTATCATATAGTACTGACTTTTATGCGCATGGTTTTGCTGGGACAAAGCAGCTCACTAGTGATTAACTTGCAGTGACCCGAAAACATCAATTTATTCCCAAAGTATGTTCCTTATAAACAGGGACAAAAAATCCAGAGAAATCAGAGCTTGATTTCCATTAACTAAAGAATCTTAAGAAAATCCTTTTTCCCATAACAAACAAGGTTGCATTAATGGTGAGGCTGAATAGCATTGATAATCTTGGTAAGTTGGATGATCAGAATACTTTCAACTTTCAGCAAATTTTTGTATTCCACAAGAAACTGTACTATACAACTTATGACATACAATATTTCTTCATTTACATGGATTGCAAAATAATGCCACACCAAACTGAAGGCTCTAAATAGTTACTTGCAGAACCAAACCAATTCCGACAACATAGCCCACGGCTAACTAGATCAGAAAATTTTAGTTGGAAAGTTTATCAAAATCACAAGGTTGACTCACTATTCTGCATGTCCCAAAAAAAAAGACAGATTTTCCACCAAAGGATCAGGTGGATGCAATCACAAGCACAAAGGTCTATCAGAAATTTTTTGTTAAGGTTATAAAGATCACACATTAACGAACTTAAGTCCATTTAGAAAGACGGAGATCTACACAATAGATCAAATGGATATATTCACAACGGTAAGTTTTATTTGCATTAAATGGATGAACAACCAAAACAAAGTGGCAGATTGCATGGAACAGTGCCGACAGGTTGCTCATAACCAGTAGGCTTTTATTGCTTTAACCTAAGAGGATTAATATAACTCTTCATGCAGGAAAATGCCTCACACCATCAAAAGAAAAAGACTAGCATTTCTCAGCAACTAATTTCTTTCTGATGCTCAGCAGTTTTATCACAATGGGAGTACTCGGTATTGCAAACTTATTTCTCTTGGCATATCATCTCGGTTCATTGGAAACACCAAAGAACACCAAAATTTGAAGTTTAAAAAAGAGGGAAAAGACAGGAACCAAAACTCTGTAATAACACAAATGATCAGAAGTGTTAAGACTACATAATTTATCACGAATTCATAGAAATAAAATTCACTAAAAAGCATCTAGAAAAAAAATCCCCAAAAAGTTGCACTATCAAGAACCATAACAACGATAAAGTTTTATATTTCATAGACTAGCATCTACAAGCCAAATCCTAGATACTGATACACCTAATGAGTTGCCACAGCATGAATAAACATTTATTACCAAGAATTTCAAGTGTAATATCACTTCTTCCATCACTACTATGATGTCTTCTTCAATCACCAGTTGAATTCAATCATAAAATTAAACCAGGAAGTATAGTTTTAATGTTGAATGAGCGAAAACTAAATAAGCCAAATATTGAACACCTATCTATTCAAAAAAAAGTTTTTCCTTTTGCCAGGGGGGATACCAACGATAAATGAAATACGTTTTTTTAAATAATAAATGAAGAAACTATACATCTTCATCTCACAGCAATATTAATTTGCACAGAGATACAAGGTCAACAATTTTATTCTACGTGTTCCCATTGAATCGGAAGTAACTCTCTTGATCTTATAAACCTCACTCTTTCCCTTCAAGATTTGAGTATGAGACCTCCAATTTGAAGTCTCATTAAGGTGTAAGCCAGGTGTCAAGAACCAAATTTGTTTACTCATTCAAATTTTAATTCAAGTCATCCTGCTCACTTACATAGTTATAGTTCCAGACATGGATTTTCACCACCATTTATATAATCGTCACTAAAAACCATTCATACTCTTCAAAAGAACCAAAGTACAAACAAAACTGTATACAATTCTATAGCAGAAGATGCAACTTAAAAACAAGCTTACACACTAGAGAAACTTTGAAAATCAAATCATGAATTTCCAGGAACATCTCATCATACCTGAATGAAAAACATTCAAGACTTCGGCAAATGTCCAGCATCAGACCCAGATGCAGAGGAACTTTCACTATCAGAGTCTGCAACAAACATTATATACGTTAGAACAATAAGAGAGAATGTAACCCCAAAAAATTCTAGACAGAAATAAATTATAGTACCACTTGAAGAAGACCCCGAATCGCTGCTAGAGCTACTGGAACTACTCGACCTAGTAGCATTATCTCCCTGTTTTTGCACTTCAACAGGTGATGTGGACACATTCTGTTCATCTGCAGGTGGTAATATATAAGGTTTTAGTTATCAGTCCAAGAAGCATGCAGCAATCGAAGTACCATCATCCTTATAACATGAAAACTTACTAGTTGTGGCTTCCTTGGGAACTTCCACCAAAACAGGAGCTGGGGTCTGCAGCTAAATACAACATAAGCATGAATTCAGCAACTCTTGGGAAAAGATCATTACATAAGAAACTATGACAGAAAGCTTTACCTTCTTTGGTACAATCTGCTTGGCTTCTGCTTTGGCTTGAATGGCAAGTTCAGCTTTTCTCTTGTTTTTGCTCAAACTTTTCTTATAGTTGGTAACAAATCTATCAAGCTCCCAGAGAGTCTCAGTATCCACACTGTCAATATCCACTTCAATTTCATCATCATGTTGAAAGAGAGCTGAATTCCTTTTCTTAATAATCTGTACAATGTTGTCCAGCTTCTCAGAAGGCAAACTCTGAAGGTTAGTGCTAAGCTTCTGCTTCTCCTCATAAGTCATATCCCTCTTATACAGATCCTTTGCCTTAGGCTTTTTTGGAGCAGGGGTCCTACCCGAAGGAGTAGTAGCAATCAGTTTTGGTCTCGGATCAACAGGTCGTATCATTGAATCTGATCTATCCAAGATCCTTCTCATATCAAGTGGAGGTGGAGGCATTGGATGGGCCTTTCTTGGTGTAGGCTTAGGAAGACTCACTTCATATTCTATGGCAAGCCTCATATCTCGAATATAATCTGCCTCTATAGAAGCCCATTTGTCCTCAAATAACTTTGATAACTGCTCAGCCATTACATGAACATCTTGTCCCTTAGGATTATATGTCATAGCATTGCGAAATGTCAGTCTCACATCCTCTGCAAACTCTCTAGGTGACTTGTACCAGTTCTTGTTAAGCCTTGATTTCACAGTACCCAAATCCATGGGATGCTTAATGATGCTATAGTAATCATGCAAACCCAAACCTTTGACATCAACAGGAGTATTAAAGACCCAACCATGCTTATGCTTCATTAGTCTTTCAAGCAAAGAACTACAGCTCTTAAAGAACTTGTTACCCAAACCAGACCCATGTGTGAATTCACCTCGTCCTTGTTTCTTCCCGTTCAATTTCGACTTCTTATTACTATCAGCTGGCGGAAACTTATCTTTGGCAAGCAAAAACTCAGAATTTCGATAAAACTGATTCGCCTTAGGTGTTCTCTTTTCCTTCTCCAAATATTCATTTGCACCCTGACAATTTTCTAAGACAGAAATATTCAACTGGTTCAAAGGCCTTGACTGCTTAACAGGCTCCTGTGGAATACCCACTGAAGCCACCTCTGGTTGAATCCTCTTGAATCCATAATCAACGCTGTCATTCGAGGGAAAGCAGGAATTATTAAACCCACTTATTTGGCCTTCTTTAGCTTCGATCCTCTTCACCAAATTTCTCACCAAATCAAGCTCATTCTCCAGCTTCCTCCTCAATTCCCGCATCTCCTGCTTTGACCTTGAAGTCAAATTTATCTTCACCCGGTTCTCTGAACTGGGCTTCACAGCTCCTTTGTCTGCCACAACCTGCTGCTTGGAGAGACTTGAAGAGTCATCAAACACTGCAGTATCTACGCGTGGAGCGGGCTGTTGGTCAGCTGAATCCCCATGCCCAAATGGCAGAGGCAGAGCTGGTGGTTCAGCAGAGTTTTTGTTGTTGTTCTTGTCATTTAGGTTGTCCTCGTTGTTAGGAGTGGCGGGGGCAGCGGTTGTGGTGACAGCAGTGTTGTTCACAGCAGCGCTATTGACGTTGTTGCCGTTGTTGTTGTCCTTGCTGGTGTTTCTGTTATTGTTGTTGTCGTCGTTGCTGGTGTTGCTGTTGTTGGTGTTGAGAAGATTGTTTTTCTTGAGACCCTTGAAAGCTTTCCTAGTATAAACCTTGCTCTCCGTGTACCTCCGCTTCTCTCTCTCACCATCTTTTCCTTCTCCAACTACTGTCCCTGAAGCCATACAAATATATTAGGGTTTAAAACCCTAATTTCCCCTTTTTCAGTCTCCAACCAAAGAATTCAGCTTCTACAATCAATCCATGCTAAGGTTTAACTAACTCCAGACCAAAACCCTAATTTTACTTCCCAAACTTGAGAGTCGCCCCAAGTTTAACCACCTAATCCAACGAGAAGCACAGCAAATCTATAGAACAAAAGCCCTCCTCGATCTACAAAAGCAAAACAACAATCTATATAAACCCCAACCAAATTAAAGATGAAATTTAAAAAAGAAAAAAACCGGAAGAGAGATTTCTCAGCTCCTCACCTTTGTTCGATTTCAGATCTTCTTCACCTACTCCGTTCCTCTCTAAGAAGTTCTGTTCGTTTTTTCTCTCCATTTTTTATCTCAACTATCCTTATTTACAGGTGTACGGTGGAGCGTGCCCTCGTGGTTGCAAACGACTGGAGAGAAGCGTGTGGGTGCATCGAATGAGGCGTGCTCGGGAAGTATCAAAGCGAGGAAAAGAGTGTTCGACTCACGCTCTATTACCTAACGTGTTTACCACGAGCCAATTGGTAGATAGGACACCGGGGAGAGTAACTGCGATGTCAAGTTGAGGTTCTATGGTTAGATTTTCGCGGGAGGTTTATTTGTGATTTTTGTAGATTTTTCCCAGTCGAGGAGTGGGAGCGTGTAGTTTAATTCCGGGGTGTTTCATAAGTTCAAGTATCTGGAATATGGGTAATTTACGGGAAAAAAATATCAAGGACAATATAATAGGATTTTCCATGCATTTTGTTTTGCATCAATTGACTTTAGTTGGAACAGCCTGAAGACAAACTCCTCAGAGGATGTCCTTTTAAAGTACTGACATTTTTTAAATTTTTATAAAATATATATTCATAATAATTATATTAGTTCAGCAAATATTTTTTTTTAAAAAAAATTTACTTATTGAAATTTGACCTGTGAAAAATATAATTATAAATGAATAATAATGATATTAAAAGGAAGAAAAAAATTACAAAAAATTTAGTAAGGTATCGTTTAATTTATACAATGGATAGATGTTATTAATAATATAAAAAATTAATATATTTTAAATTAAAAATGATATTTTATTTTTTTAAGTTTTGTGTTTTAAGTGGACAAAGTAAGGTGCAGAGATATTCGGTATGCGGTTGTCTAAGTTTTTTATATTAAAAGCACTTTAAATTCAAAGTAATTTACACTATCTTAAATTTATTAAGAAATATATAAAGATAAAAATTATATCAAGAAATCCATTTCAAAGGAAATATACCTAAATTATGTGTTGAATTTTAAAATTGAATAAAAGTTACATTTTTACGGTTAGGAAATCCATTTTAAAATATATATATCTAAATTATAAATTTATATTTGATACATTAATAATGCATAACTTTTATATATTGTCAATTAATCATAAGGTGTCAAATCATCAATGAGTAAAATTAAAAATTATTTAAGCTTTTAAAAATAAATTTCAAGAATTTTTTTAATTTATTTTTGAAAATTTGTGTATTTTTAAGTTTTACTTATTAATGAGTTGATATTTTGTGATTAATTAATAGTATAGAGAAACTAAATTGGTAGTACTTCAAATATAAACTCATAAACTATAGGATTCATCTTAGAATTTATATTTGATGTACTAAAAATATATAACATATATACAATGTCAGTCAAGCACAAATTATCTCCTCATTAATGTGCAAAATTAAAAATTATGCATACCTTTAAAGTAAATATTAATAAAAGTTTCCTTTGTCCATTAATGAGGTAACACTATTGTTGACTAAACTTGCTCAAGGACTGAGCTACCCGCCCAAGGTTGAAAACTCAATTAATATTTGATCGAGTTTGAATAAAAATATTTGATGCAATTAATGGGTTTGGATAAAAATTTTATGTTTGATCAAAAATTGAGTCTGGCTCAGATTTGACCCTTCAAAAACTCGAGCCCAATCGAATATAATAAATTAAAAGTTTTTAATAAATTTACTAAATATAATATGATTATATATACATAAAACATTATTAATTAATAAACATGATTATATATATTTAATATGAAAATCGACAGACAAATTTTAATAAATCAAATTAAATTTTTAAGGGACTAAAAGAATAAAAATAAATAAATAAAAAATTAAAAGATAAAAAGATAAAAAAAAATACGAGTTGATCGAGCCAAACTCAAGCTTACATTATAAAAATAAGAATGGACTTAGACTAAAAGTCAAACCCAAAGTTATGAGCAAGGCTTGGGTTTGTACATAAATAGTTATTGTATAGCTGGGGTCTGTCCAAACCTAATATGATTTATGATCATCTCTATTGTTGATTGATGCTGTATAAAAATTATATATTATTACTTCATCAAATATAAACTCTTTATCTTTTTTATCAATAAAATAAAATATATGTGTAATCATCAATGTAAACCAATTTTATCAAGTTTTGTCTTATATGTCACAAAAATATATATATCCACGTACGTCACACATAAGAAACATAATCAATTAACATTCTATTCTAATATATATATATATATATATATATATATATATATATATATATATATATATATATATAAGAACCCCGACAACCACAGAAGAAACCTTGGTATATGGAGTTTCAGCATGTCCTTGGAGAAGAAAAATTTTGTGCTGATCAGTTGGCCAAAGCTGCATGTGATATTGAGCCACAATTCGAGCTAACACGCCAGCTATGTTACAGAGTTTGTTATTGGTTGCTGATGCTATGGGAGTAGTCTATCCCAGGAATTTTAAGATGGTGTAGTTTTGTTATTTTGTTTTATTTATCATTTTGTAACCAAAAAAAAAAAAACCTCTAAATTAATACTTTTAAAATCCTTTATTGGGCTGGAATTGTTCTTTTGTTTTATTTATCCTTTTGCAACCAATTATCCTCTTTTTATTAATTTAAATGATTTTACTTATAAATGTAAGACCCAAAATTTTTCACCTCGAGAAATTATTTTTAAAATATAAAAAAATATTTTCATAAAGATAATAATAATAAATAAATAAATATATTTTCGAAGAAATAAAAGGAGAATATGATGTACATATATATTGGTCGATATAAATTAAATAATATATATGTACATGTGTATGTGAAAATTAATGTATAAAACACATTATGATAATATAATATTATTATAATAATAGAAGATATTTTGATATATTATTATTATAATAATATTATATTATAAGATTTTTGTAGTATATTATATGATTTTTGTATTATATTATATTAAAATATAATATAATATATATTAAAGAAAAATAAAAATAAAAATAGAAATTGAAAAACGAAAAAAAAAGGAAACGCGAAATTGGTTCGGGCGAAAATAGAGAGGAAACCGATTCTCCCATGTTTTCTTCACCGGTGGTAGACGGAAGGAGCGAACGGCGAGGAGACGACCGACGCAGGAAGACAGGCATGGTGGGAGTGTCAAAGCACCACCACGCACCCTGATATGTCGGCGACGAGGATATCGGAGAAAGAGGGAGTCGAATGGGAGAAGGGAAATTTGGCGGTACCGGCGCCGATCTGGCCCCAGCCAAGCCAATCGAAGACTCCCCAGGCCAAGGCGAGCCAATTGGTAGCCGAGGCTGCCGGAGAACCGGCTGGAAATGCCGGCAACAGCAAAACAGCCCTTGAATCGATTTGGACCGGTTCAGCCAGGAGAAAGAAAAAAAGAAGAAAAAAAATTTTAGTGATGCCTCGGGTTAAGGAGAAGTCGGTAAGTAGTCGAAATTGACCGATTTAATTTTCAAAAAATTTATTTGAAATTATATTTGACCGAAATTGACCCGAGTTAAATATATAAATGTGTAGCGCGACAATAAGCAACGAACATGAATTCGATCGAGTCTTGATTTGCGAGCCATCATGAAAACTCGGGTAAGTGAATCTCACTTGCTATAACTTGTATAGTTATACGAGTTAGGAATTAGTTGCATAAGTTGCAAATTTACATCGTATAAAATGCTTAATGTTAGAAAAGGCTTAAGATGGAGTGATGGTAGTGTTAATGGACCCCACGGATGACTCAATAATTGTTAATGGGCCTAAAGAGCCCAATGGGTCGAGACAGAATAAATAGTAAAGTCGAAATTGACTTAAAATAGAGTTGGACTCATTAAGAGGCAACGAAGCCCAATAAGAGCAATTAAGCTCATTTGATGAAATAGACTGCATAGAAAAGGATAAATGAGTTATCCAACTTAATTAATGTGATTGATAACTATTTGTAGCTCCAAGAGTAGAGGTGGCAAACGGGCGGGCTCGGGCGGGCTCGGTTCGGGTTCTTTTCGGGTTCGAGCTTTTTCGAGTTCGGGTTTTTTCGGGTTCGGGCTTTTTCAGGTTCGGTTATTTTCGGACTCGGACTTTTTCGGGTTCGGGCTTTTTCGGTTTCGAGCTTTTTCGGGTTCGGGCTTCTTCGGGTTCGGGCTTCTTCGGGTTCGGGCTTTTTCGGATTCGGTCCCGGTTCTAGTCGGGCGGGTTTAGCGGGCCGGCTTGAAATATTTTGAAATTTTATTAGTTATAATTTTTTTTTAAAAAAATTTGAATGCAATAATTAATTTAATTTTTATATGGTTTTATATTTTAATAAATATTTATATAAAAACAAATTTCTATATTTTAATATTTATTATTTGACAAAAATAATTTACTCTTTTTAATTTCTTACAATATTTATTATAAATTAGTAGATATAATTATATTCATTAAATGCAAAAGAAAATATTACATATAGATATTATAGGAAGAAAAGTACCAATTAATTTTATCATTTACCAAAAAAATGCTTAATATGAATAAATGATCAATTAATTAGCTCTATTTTATTTCTATTTTGTTTTTTATTTGTACATAAATCATAATTAATATTATTGCATTAAATATAATCGTTTACATTAATTAATTAAATGTCTCATTAAAAATTTAGAATATTAAATTAAAAAAATTATATATTTTTAATATTTGATATAATTATATCATATACAATTATACACTACCATATGATTGATATTTTGTAGTTGATATAATACACTAAAAAAATATATTTATACAAAAAAACTTTGTGAGCTTAAAAAAAAGTATAATATAAATAATTATGAAATTAAAGTAGATAATTATGATTAAAATAATAAATTTTTAAATTTTAAACAGAAGTCACTAAAATTAGATTAATAAAAGTTTCATAATATTTTTTTTTTATTTCCTCTCTTAGTTTGTTTTTAGTTTTACAGATTTCCTCCAACTTCTAGATGTTATCTTCTTCACTTCTTTTTTAAATGAATGTTTTGCTTATTTCTTTGGCCTTGGCCAAGAAAAATTGAAGAGTATAAAAAATCTGACTGAACTACAAATATAATCTATCTATAAAATAATTGAAATTGTTGATAGGCTTTCAAAGAATAAGAAAAGAAATGATATGATTTTATGATAAATTATTAAATTATTGTATAAAATTGAATAAAATAAATATTGCACGTTAATGTATATATATAATTAATTTAATAATTTTCAAACAGAATTATCATATTATATAATAACATGGTTAAAAAATTAATTATTTATTATCAAAATAATTATTAAAATAAATATTTACTAATTAGTTATCATATATAAGTATAACAAATTTTTAATTTTTAATAAATTAGTTACATAATTTAAATAAAAAAATTAACTTAAAATAATCATTTTTGCACAATCAAGTAATGATGCATGTTTGTCTTGATCGCCACGTTGCATAATGCACAAGAAAAAATATCTACTGATATTATTTTAGTGGACTGGTATAGATATGAACCGATAAAGTAGGCAAATAAATAAATAATCATATATATTTAACAAAATTATACCTAATTAAAGTTTTATAATTGTAGCTAAATTCTTAATTGATAGATGCAATTAGTTTAAGTTTGAGAAAATTATTAAATATAATATAGAAGTTTAAATAAAATTATTAAATATATGCTTATTTCTTTGGCCTTGGCCAAGAAAAATTGAAGAGTATAAAAAATCTGACTAGATTACAAATATAATCTATCTATAAAATAATTGAAATTGTTGATAGGCTTTCAAAGAATAAGAAAAGAAATGATATGATTTCATGATAAATTATTAAATTATTGTATAAAATTGAATAAAATAAATATTGCACGTTAATGTATATATATAATTAATTTAATAATTTTCAAACAGAATTATCATATTATATAATAACATGGTTAAAAAATTAATTATTTATTATTAAAATAATTATTAAAATAAATATTTACTAATTAGTTATCATATATAAGTATAACAAATTTTTAATTTTTAATAAATTAGTTACATAATTTAAATAAAAAAATTAACTTAAAATAATCATTTTTACACAATCAAGTAATGATGCATGTTTGTCTTGATCGCCACGTTGCATAATGCACAAGAAAAAATATCTACTAATATTATTTTAGTGTACTGGTATACATATGAACCGATAAGGTAGGCAAATAAATAAATAATCATATATGCTTAACAAAATTATACCTAATTAAAGTTTTATAATTGTAGCTAAATTCTTAATTGATAGATGCAATTAGTTTAAGTTTGAGAAAATTATTAAATATAATATAGAAGTTTAAATAAAATTATTAAATATATGCTTATTTCTTTGGCCTTGGCCAAGAAAAATTGAAGAGCATAAAAAATCTGACTAGACTACAAATATAATCTATCTATAAAATAATTGAAATTGTTGATAGGCTTTCAAAGAATAAGAAAAGAAATGATATGATTTCATGATAAATTATTAAATTATTGTATAAAATTGAATAAAATAAATATTGCACGCTAATGTATATATATAATTAGTCTAATAATTTTCAAACAGAATTATCATATTATATAATAACATGGTTAAAAAATTAATTATATATTATCAAAATAATTATTAAAATAAATATTTACTAATTAGTTATCATATATAAGTATAACAAATTTTTAATTTTTAATAAATTAGTTACATAATTTAAATAAATAAATTAACTTAAAATAATCATTTTTGCACAATCAAGTAATGATGCATGTTTGTCTTGATCGTCACGTTGCATAATGCACAAGAAAAAATATCTACTGATATTATTTTAGTTGACTGATATACATATGAACCGATAAGGTAGGCAAATAAATAAATAATCATATATGCTTAACAAAATTGTACCTAATTAAAGTTCTATAATTGTAACTAAATTCTCAATTGATAGATGCAATTAGTTTAAGTTTGGGAATATTATTAAATATAATATAGAAGTTTAAATAAAATAGGTAAACCAAAAAGCTGATATAATTTAATCATAATGATTATAAGACAAAATATAATTAAAATGATGAAATATAAATTAAAGAGGAAAAAAATTATATAATTTAGTAATAAAATTTATACAAAAGACAAGACATGGAAAAAACTTAAATTTCCTAGCTAGAAATAAAATTTGAAACATATAAATATTTATTTTTAATTTGATAACATATTTATATAATTTTTTTGTTCAAAGTTTAATATAAATTGTTTTACTAACTTATTAAATTATTATTTTTTTATATTAAGTAATTTTTTTTGTTTTAATTTACATTTGTTATTATAATTTCATATATGAATTTATTTTGTTATTATAGGGATTTAGAAACTTCAATCTGGATCTCTTTTATATAGATCAGAGTTAAATGTATATTTGAATAAACCAAGAGAAGATTATGAGATTCAAATTGATGTTCTTGATTATTGTAAGAAAAATAAATTTCGATACCCTGTACTTTCACTTATGGCTAATGATATATTGAGTATTTCAATTACCACAGTAGCATCTGAATCAGCATTTAGTATGGGTGGTAGAGTTATCAACAAATGAAGAAATTGTCTCATAACACATAATGCATAAATTTTGATTACCACTCGTAATTGGCTGTATGGATATGATATAGATAAAGATGGTAAGATTTTAGTGTCATTATTATTTTATTAATTTTTTATTATTTAAATTCTTATATGATTATTTTTATATATTTTATTAGATGAAGAAGATGAAACAATGAGATTTTGAAGGAAAGTTGGATTAAATTGAACTAGTTGGTTTATGGATGAGGATGAAGAGTTCTAATTGTAACGTATGTTGATATTTTATTTCTTACTATTTATATTGTTAAAAAATTAAATTTTTTTATTAAAAGTAATTATGATTGATCATTGCCTCATTAATCTTATTTGAAGACAATGTCACTTTTGGAGAGTTTAGTTGCTTCCTGCATTTACAATCTTTTCGAGTATGTTATTCATCAAGCCGCTAGCGTTAAATGGAATGATCGTATTTTCCTATTTTGTTCATCGTGCAATGTATGACTAGGGATTGGTTTCTCCATGACTAGGTGGCTGTGTATGAGAATGATTGTATGTTTTCTATTTTATTGTTCTTGTAATGTTACATGTCATAACTTTAAGTGTTTGATGTTTTCTTTGCTAGTTTGTTTTTTACTATATTGGACTAATTTAGAACATAACAATCATTGACTTGTTAATGGCATGAGAATTTGGATGCAAACATGTCATAGTTGAGTCTGAATCTTTTTTTGCAGTGAAAAAGTTATTACAACCTTTAAAAGGGTATAATCCCCTTTTTTAACTTTCAATTCTTATTTTTAGTATAATCACCATTTAAAAAACAAATTACTATTTTTCTATTTAAGAGTTATAGGAGTCAGAATTTAAATTCTAATTTTGTTAATAATGTATTTAATGTTTTATATGAAATATCAAATTTAAATAAATGTTACGATTATATAATGATTTATATATATATATATATTTGATTTATTATTATATTAAAATTAAAATTTTAATATGAAATAAATATAATAAAATAGTATAATAATTATTTTTATAATAAAATCAAACGTTATATTTAATAATATATTTATTATTACAAATATAATAGGCATAATATTGAAAATTATTTGATATTGAATATTATATTTATATTGTGTTTTAAAATAATTTTATTTAATAATTGAATGTAAATATTTAATATTTATTTTGTTGATAATAAATTATTGAAATAATTATGTAATAAATAAATAATGATTGTTTTAAAATTTTATAAATTTTAATAAAAAAAAGTGTATTATTATTTATTTATTTAATTATTTTTTAATATAATAATTATATAATTATAATTCGGGCTTTCTCGGGTTATAAATTCGAGCTTTCTCGGGTTTCAGATCGGGCCGGTTTCGGGTTCGGGTTGTATCGGGCTCGGGCTTTTTTGGGCTCGGGCTTTTTCGGGTTCGGGTTTTTTCGGGCTCGGGCTTTTTCGGGCTCGGGCTTTATCGGGTTCGAGCTTTTTCGGATCTGGCTTTTCTCGGGCTCGGGCCTTTGACTTTTTGGTCAATTCGGTCCGGTCTCGGGCGGGCTCGGGCGGGTTTTCGGGCTCGGGCCAACTTTTGCCAGCTCTATCCAAGAGATATATTCGGAACCGGATAGACTGATTTACAAAAAGTGAAAAAGGTGAAAAAGAGCATTCGACGGGATTTCAGGTAAAGGATCTATGCTAGCTCTTAGAGATAGCTGTATGTATTTTAATCGCCGTTTACATTCACTTAAATTCCTATAGAGTATAGATATGAGATTTCTGGATAGTACCCAAATATGAAAAAATTACAAAAAATTCACTGGGAATAGCGAAAATTTGAAAATGCATAAAATGCATGATTTCAGCTGTTTTTGTCTGAAAAGAGGTTTTATGAGTGTGAAATGATAGTCTAGCTCATGATTTTTATTATATGCATTAAATTGCACATTTTCTGAGGTTTGATTTGATTTGACAAGTGATGGATGTGATGTTACCCTCTCGCTCTATATAATATCGTGTTGCGTACTGCACTCGAGTTTTGAGTATTAATTTTATTTTAAATGAGTTAGCTGTCTATTTTGTGTGTATGAAATCGTGCTGGATCAATGATGAGATTTGTGAACTGTCCAGATCTGCTCACATTGATTTTGATATGAAATATGACCAGACGTACTGGAGCAATGACAAAATCTGTGAGTTATCCGGACTCGCTCGCACTTGATTCTGCTCTGGTATATGAGTAAAAATCGTGTTGGAGCCCTCATATAGACTGTGTGTCACACTGATTTGCTCGCACTAGATTTTGAGATAGGTTATGGTTGATGATTTCTGGTTAGGGTGATAAGTCATTGACATTGGGCACCCCACAACCCTTCTGATTTTCTGTTGTAGTTCATGGAGTACGTTGTACCGTGTAGCCAACACGAAGTACGCTGTACCGTATCACTAGTCTTCGGAGATCTGATTTGCATCCTTCTGGACACCCCTACGTACCTGCCCCGTGGTTTGCTTGGGGTCACTGACTATGGTCATATATCGTCTGAGTTACCATATATCCCTGCTTGATCTCTCTGACTAATCTGATTTTTTGTTCTGATCTGTTTTCTGGACTCTGATTTGATTTTGAAATCTGAATCTGATTTCTAATATGATTTTTTGGATTTTGATATGTTTTCTGAACTCTGATTTGTTTCTGAAGTCTGAATCTGATTTCTATTTTCTGATCTATTTCTGATTTATTTGATATTCTGTTTCCGATCTGATTTCTGAAATGGTTTTAAACTGGCATCTGAATTGATCATGAATGATACAGATCTGCATATTTACATGATATGACATTATTTGCAAGTGTTTGGCAAAGCGATCACGTCCATTTTGAAATCTGATAAGTGGAATGCACTTGTTTAAGAAATGATTGAACTTCTATCGATTTTTTATTATCGTATAGAATGCTTTTGTTTTCAGTAAATGCAAGTGTTTTGAAAAGCGAATGTATTTGTGTTTACGAGATGATAAAACATGCATTATGAGTATCATAGATAATGTGGTTATCTACATGCTTTCATATATTTCTTACTAAGCGTGTTGTGCTCATCCATTTATTTTTTCCCCCTCTATAGAGTATTTCAGTAGAGTGTATAAGCTGCGTCCGTTCTGCGATCTTTTACATACAGCTATCCAGCAGTATCAAGGTATACACACAAATGTATTTTTGTATCCGAATAATAACGTATAGTGATATAGTCACATTATATGGGGGATGTATATATAAGGTAATGTAAACGAATTTCAAATTCTAAAATAATAACTTTATGAGTTTTCGCGATGTTAATGCATGAGACGAAAGCATTATCTGATATGTATGTATATGTATATATATACATATGTATATATATATATGAAACTGAGTGATATATATTGACTTACAGCCCAACAAGTGAAGTGTGGTAACTTCGCGAAAAATTTGTACTGATTTTTGAAAAAACGGGTCGCGACAATAAATTATTATTTTATTTTAAGAAACGTATCTATTTAATTTTTACATTCTTTCAACTCTTATCATAATTCTATAACATTTAAATTTTTTTAAAATCTCATTTAATTGATCAATTCCTTATACTATTTTAGTTATTAAAATAAAAATCTTAAACAAGGTAGCTCACTATAAATAAGCATCTTGAAGTTTAATATATTTTATATTTTTATTAAATTATTAATTTATGAGACAGTCAGAATTGAAATCTTACACCAAATTTTAAAACAAAATTATTAATTTTTTAATTATTAGGATAGAAGAGTTTTTTAATTTTTTTTTATCATAACCTGAATTGGGACTATATTTTTTTTATTAATTTAAAGATATTATTAACTTAATATATATATATATATATATATATATATATATATATATATATATATATATATATATATATATATGAAACCAACCAATTTTAAAAATAATAATAATATTAACAACATATTTGTGATGAATTCAAATGCAATATGATTACACAAGTAACTCTATTAAGGAATTATAACTATTGATGCAATTATAAATTGTAAAAATTTGTGACATATCTTGTGATCAAATTATAAGAGTAACATGTAGGCACTTGAAGTTTTACTAGCATTCTCTCTATACTTAGATATGCATTTATATTTGTCAATATACAGTTTTGTATTGTTTAAATTAGTAAAAAAAATATAAATAGCTTATATCATTCATCTAACATTAAAGAATATAATTTATACAGAATCAATATAATATACAAATAATGTATTTTGCATAATTTAAATGACTAACAGGACAACAAAAAATAATTTTTTTATTCAAATTGCCATGGTAATCTTTCTTAACAGTTGGCATTTACATATTTATATTTAAAATTTAAATAAAAATATAATTTTGACGACATAATAAAAAGTATTTAATCATTAATATTTTATAATTGATTATATATTATTATAAAATCAATAATAATATTATTTTATAAAAGTTATCATCAAATATATTACCAATCAAAATTTTACTTTACTTAAAAAAAAATATCACATAATTATTTTTATTTTATTTATTTTTTAATTATTTTATATGTCTCAGGAGTACGACACATCCCGCTTGAATCTCTCGTCTCGGATATTCATGCTCCAAACTGTGTTTCTTGTCTGATCTGACCTTTGATTAAACAAGTCGCTCCCTTTGGTGTTGAAAAAAAAAAAATCACGATCATTCCGATGGCCAGCGGCACTGATCCTCAAGTTCAACCACAACCAGACCCGAACCTGAACACAAACCCTAACCTTGAGATGCTCCAGCAAGTAGCTGAAACGCCTAAACCCCTAGAAACTCTTCAACCCCAAGACAAATGCGATGATCAAGAAGATCCCATCGAAGAGGAAGCTAACGTAGACGACCCAGATTTGCCTGTTTCTTCATCTCCACCAAGCACTGACTTCCATGTCACCGCAAGCACCACCGTCATCGCTGGCTCTTGCCGTGGCGGGGGTCCTAAACGCAAGAAGACGGCCACGAAACGACGTGCTCAAGAGAAAAAGTCCCAGAAGAAGCTGGAGATACTGACTGAAATCTTAAGGCCGATTCCTTTTGTCCCCAGCAAAACCCTAGATTTCTCTTACCACGAAAAGCTCCTGAAGCGACTTGGTTTATGGGAATTTGTTCATTTGGAATTTGATGGAAGCGTTCGAGTCGATCTGATCTCGCAGTTGATCGCTACTTACAACTCGGTATCGCGTTGTAGCTACGTTAATGGGTGTCGCATTGGGGTCAACCGGGCCGACTTAGCCCGTGCTTTGAAGTTGTATGTGAAGAAGGATAAGGATAAGGATAAAGATAAGGATAGCATAGGGGAAGTTGAAGAATCAAAGGAATCGATAGGTTTTGTTGAGGACTTTGTGTCAAATTGGATGCTTTTGCATGAGGATACATGGGTGATGCCTGTGGAGGTGTTGAACTGGATCAAAATCATCAAAGAAGGCCATTTTGAGAAGGTAGACTGGCCTGGTTTGATTTGGTTTATGGTGGAGAAAGAGCTCGTGGCTGCCCCTAATTTGGGGAATTGTTACTATGCCTCGCATATGCAGCGTTTGATAAAATTCCAGAGAGAAGAGCTGTTGCAGGAGATGCCAAAAATGGATGTTTATGACACCAAGGGGGAAGAGGAAGAGCATAATATTTCTGGGGATTCAAAGATGGCTGCTGATGGGATTGAGGAATTTCATGGGGGATCACAATTGGAGGAGCATAATATTGAGTTGAGTCTTGGTGGGCAGGATAATTTGATGAACAAGGATGATGTTGAAAAGGAGGCTGTCGTGGATGAGGATGTTATGGATTGTGAGGAAGGTAAGGGGGATGAGCATCAACATGGGCAGTGGCATTTGGATGGAGACAGCTATATGGATGTGGGTGGGGAGAATTTCTTACGACGGTGTAATCTTGGTGATGTTGGGGGCGTTGATATGGAGGAGGAAAAGAAACAAGAAAAAGGAGAGGAAGGAGAGGAAGGAGAGAGAGAAGTTGAGGGAGAGATGGAAGAGGGGGAAGAGGGGGAAGAGGGAGGGGAGGAAGAGGAACAAGACGAACAAGAGGAACAGCATGAAGAAGGATTTCCTATTTCACCAAAAGGTGACAATTTGGAGGGTGTGCATTCAACAAATCTTCTTGAAGCAATGGGAACAGCAGATCTCCCTTTTACGTCTGGGTTGCACATTCGTGATAGTGCATCAGGGCAATTTCTTGTGTCTAGGGGTGATGCTCAGACAGTTCCTGGTGTCTCATCATTTCTGAGTAATGGTAACAAGAGAGAGATTGACCATGAAAACGATCTTTCTCGTCATTCTTTGAATGGGAGCAATAAGCGGTTGAGAACTGATGATGGGCAATGGGTTGATAAGTCATCTGATTTTGATATGTGCTTGGAGCAAATGCAGCATTGGATTGACAAAGCAAGAATGTTGTATGCTGCAAAAGAACAGGCTCATGGAGATTCAAGTATGCATCAACAAATGTTACTTGATGAGTTGCAACGAAGGGATAGCATTATCGAGCATTTGCAAAAGGTCAAGTATGAAGAGCAGCATAAGAGACAGATGGAGGTTTATAGGCTTGAGCGTGAGCTCTTTTTGATGGAAAATCTACTAGATGGATACAGAAAGGCTTTGAAGGAAACAAACCGAGCTTTTGCTGAATACAGGGCACGTTGTCCCCTGCCTGATGAACCACTTTACAAGGATGTTAGTGGGTCTGGGGGGTTAGTTCTGAGCACTATGGAACTAGAAAAGCAGCGCCTGAAACAAGAAGAAGAAGAAAGGATTAATAGACTGTTAATTGAGAAAAAGATTAAGGACTTTGAAGCTGTGTGGATTGGGAAATTCGATGCACATAAGGATGCAGTTTCTCTACTCAGTAACAGATTGATTGATGCTGAGAATGAAGTGAAACATCTTAACAGTGTTTTTGCAAATCGCAAGGCTTCGGACTCACATGAATGTCTTCCAAATGAATTGTGAATGTAGTGTCAGTAAGGTTTGTCCTTAAGCTTTCTATGCAGATTAAGAACTACTCTTATATATGTTAAACAATATGTTTCATGTGTGGCGCCTGTGTTGTGCATGATGGAGTCCTTTATCTAATTGGATCTCTGTATGGTAGATTTGGTTTGCTAAGTTACCAGTAGATATTTCATTAGTTCAGCTGCCTGAAATTTATTCTGGTCATATTAAGAGGTCCATACTTGTTACTGATTTATCTGTTTCGATTTAGGGTTTCTTGGATCATGCTAGGTTTAAAAGATGGTTGCTTCAATCTATCTCATGTAGTATACGTTAGCTAAGGACTTTGCTGGATTTTATGTCTTGTTATGAACTGTTTATTGTGCTACAGCAATGGGGATTTAGAGTCAATATGTTGGGCACACATGCTTTGCAAAGTGTCTTTGATTAGGTGATTGCTAATAAACATGGAAATAAGGTTCAATAACAGTATTTTAGTAGGTGCAGAATTGTTTGGAATTTAAGTCTAGCAGACTTGGAGTTAATAGTTATAGAGGAAACCACTGAACCTGAAGTTTGAGTTTAGAAAAACTACTGAACTCAAAGTTTGTATTTGGAAAAGGGATATAGTCCACTGAAATCAGTCAATAAAGAAACAACATGAACCCAAAACTTGAATTTGTAATTAGGATAGTCTCAGATTCTTACTTGTCATACTTGCTAAAAAAGAAATTGCTTCGTAGTTTCATACACTAGACTGACATGTTTAAACTCAAGTATAATATATGGTTGGGGTAAATTGCTGAAAGCTGTGAAGCCTCATTTTGCCGCTATTCGAAAACTGAGAAGTATTAAAGGGCTGGACGATCAAGCAGAAAAGTTAGAAGAGTCAAACAGAAACGAGTAAGGGTTTGTTAACTATCTAACTCATGCTTGATCTGCTACGTGTTTTATTCTAATTATCAATTCAGAAGTCCTTATCAGTTCAGTCTAGTAGTAGTTGATGGTTTGTTTAGAATTCATAAGAATGGGGCTTGTTAACCATTCAACTCATGCTTGATCTGCTACTTGTTTTATCCTAATTATCAACTCAGAAGTCCTCATCAGTTCAGTTTAGCAGTAGTTGACGGTATTCGAAACCATGTCAAACATCAAAGGCACACAAAGTTCAAAAGGTTCAAGGGCAAAGCATAGTTAAAAAAAAAAAAAGGTTAAAGATATATTTTTTTCCTTTAGGGCCTTACTTCTTTGCGAGAAGTTGTGTGTACACAAGTAGCTGAGTCCCAAGGTCTCAAATTACTCGAGTGCGGTTTTTCGTGGATCGAGAGCTCATATGGGATGGAAGGTATTGATTAAGGTATACACCCATTAAGAACATAGGCGGTAGTTAAAAGTGCATCCTTCTAATAGGAAAAAGGGAAGAATTGCATTGTTTCCTCTTAGTTGCATCATTTTGCTGCAGAGACCTTGAAATTGTTAGCTGTGTATTTCCTTTTCATCACCAACATTCTTAAATGCTCAAGTAGATACTCGGAACCTTGTTCAGTTCTTAAAGAGGTAATGTTTTGGTCTAATCTGGTTCTCAATGAAAAGGTTTCGTCTTGTCTAATTGTTAGTTTAGATGAATGGTTAGATTGGTATCGATGAAATTTTTTTTTTAAAATATCATTAAGAAAAAGATAATTATAACAAAATAATAACAAATCTTAAAAAAAAAATGATGACAGGATAATTTTCTCTTTCACCCAAATTTGTATTTTTTGTTTCTGTGGTGAAATACAAATACACTCTAAAGCAGTATAATACTTCTGATATGCGGGTGGTCAAATAAACATGGCCAAAACATATATGGTCTAGTCGTCTACGATGAAATAAGATACTTCATGCCTTGCCATGCATTCTTTTGGCCGCAAACATTTGAATGGATTGACTGTAATGGAATGGCATTTCCAAATGGTTATTTAGTTGCCTTTCCAGCAAGACAATATTTACCGAGTGGACCTAATGGGTCTTTGCTAGTTAATCTATTCATTTTATCTTAGTCAATGTTACCTAATCTAGCAAGTCATTTTTATTGAATTATTGCAAATATCATAGGTAGCGATTACCGAAAAGAATTTAACTGGAATAATCAATGTCTAAAATCATTAAACCAGCTTGACAAAATCAAAACCATAGTAAACTATTCTTTAATGGATATCAGCCTTATTACCCTAAAAAATAAACCTTACCTAAGCCTAGCATAGTTATAATTGAAAATAAGTTTGACCAAATTTCTTAATACAGATCGTCATGGAGTTTCCTAGACTTGATCGTACTAGAATTGTTCCCAATTTGGACGCTTCTAGTCCCACTGGAATCCGATAAAACAGTTGGTTTTTAGGATCAAGCAACGTCGGATAATCACATGAATTACAAAATATATATACAGTGGAATTAAAACAATAAAACTTCAAGAAACTAATTCCTAGGATCTCTTTGATCAAGATTTGTCAATCATGCAACTAGAACATGCATGAATCGAACAAAATAATTTTTAGAAACACATACGTAACACTTGGTGCAATCTAGTGTTTTTCATGCTTATCCTTCTCTAAAATTCACAAACCACCTTATGTGTGATGGCCTCAAGTAATGATCCAGAGATAACAACTCTACCAAAAATTTCTTCAAGGTAGGATCAAACTTGTGCTAAAAAGTCTTGCTTCAAAAGCAAACTTAGCTAACTTTTTTGGCTTTCTCATGAGTTCAAGATCATTTCTTGAACATCCATACGTGGAGGCAAGAGAGGGAGGAAGTTCGATGGTGTTGTGTTTGCAAAAACAGAAGAGACCCTTGCCTCAGACTCTAGTTTATGTAGTATATTCCATGTTTTTTTCTCTTTTAACATTTCCTTATAAAGAAGGATAATTTTTTCTTGTTTTTGCAATTAAGGTCTGCACCTTTTGCACTCTTGCAATTAAGTCTTTAAGACATAAAAACTCAAAACATAAGTATTTAGCCAAATATAATTAAATCCTTAATTAAAATCTTAATTTTAACTTTGGCATGCTGTCCTATGTATGTGATCTATTAGCCTCTTAACATGTTAGCAATATAATTATAAATTAAATCCATAATTATAATCTATGATTCTCATTTATATTCATAGATTATGAGCAGGATCAAAAAAGCTGTTATGACTACCCAATTGTTAGAGAGTTAAAATATGAAACTTAAGCCTTTCAGTGACTAGTCTCTCAGTATAATTCAATCTTTTCATCAATTATATCTTAAAGAATTAATAAGTATGTTAAAATTTCAACTTATTAATCCTCCATATTAATTCTTGCAACTTAAGATTTGACTTTAATGAATCAAAGTGAAAATTGATATCTACCTAATTCATTGTACCATGGTCATAGATATACTTAAGTTAATCCAAAGTTAAAAACAAGCAAAATATGTCCCATCAAATCACTCAAGGTGATGAATTCTCTCTTGATTACTCATCTAACTATTAATGTATGCTCTTTAGCTAACTCACTTAGAATAAGGTAGGGTACCACAATAACACATGATCACTTATGGTTAGTGACATAAAGGTTTCTCTTCCACATTTGGATCGAAAGAATAGAGATTACTAGTCACTAAATGAAGTGATGCCTGTAGAACAAGATAAGCCTTGCAAAAAATAAAATAAAATCGTAAGATGTTATAATTACAAGAAACCTATGCATTAAAACTTTGTTCCTAAAATAGTTCTTAGTCATTATACTGTCAAGATAGGACAATAACAATGCTTAAAGATAGGCACATGCTAACTCTTCTTACTTTAAAAGTAAGTAATCGATCTTATAAGTTTAAATATAGAGATATTTGATGATAGCAGTGATGGTTTCGACTCATACTCATGTACAACATTAGAGTAGCGTAAGTGTATACCCTCTAGCCAACTCACTTTGTGAGAGGCATGGTACCATAGCAAAAACATGATCATTTAGGAAATTGACATGAAAGGTTTCCCTTCGCCATCTTAGTTATTATGTTGACATATAATGACTTTAAGATAAGGTGAAGCCTATGAAACAACATAAGTTTTGCAAGGGATCTATAATGTGGTTATAAGTAGGAGAATCCTTATGCTTTAAAGCTTAGTTCCAAAAAATTGTTCTTGATCATTGTATTGTCAAGACAAGGCATTGAAAATGCTCAAAGATCGATACATGCTAAGTCTCCTTACTTATAAAGAAAGCAATCGTTCTTATAGATTAAGATATAAATATATTTAAGGATAGCATGTGAGTACTTATTAAAGAATAAATTTACTAAACATGACCCGAAGTGGGAGTTCTATTTGGTAGTGTCACTTGAGTGTCTAGGAAATACACTCCCACGTGTCAGTAGTGTAAGTGATCCTCTGACTTGATATGCCAAGTCTTATTATTTGTGTTCTGTCAAGCTTTGATTTTATCCTTAAAAGTTTGCAAGGATAAACGCCTAAAATGGATGTTTTTAGAATGACTTAAAGCATATGAAGGTGGATGAGTAGTCAAGATGATGATTCATCACCCGAGTGACTTTAAGGGGATAATATCTTGCGTATCCTAACTTATATTAACTTATAAAATCTTTGGCTAAAGCACTTCTTGAGAAGAGTCAATATTTGAAGTTTGAGGATAAATATGAAAATATACTTAAAGAGAACATTCAACCAAGCTTTAGTCATTTATGAGATATTATAGATGAAATGATTGAATTACACTGAAATTGAGATATTGCACACTAAAAGATTGGTCAAACCATCTTGACCTTTATAACATTTGGCTGGCCATGATGTATTGCTAGATACTACTCATGATCTATGTATTTAAATGAAAATTTAAATTCATTACCAATATGTTGGAACCTAATAAGTCACAAATAAAGAGTAATTTATTAATTAAAAAAAATCGTGGATTGGAAAATTTGGAACTTTATATTGGGACTTAATTATGAGGACTTAATTAAATGTGTCTAATTAAGTGAATTTAATTAAAATATTTTAACCACATTTAATTACAATAGATCTAATTTAGGGGTTTAATTAAATCCATTGGTCCAATAATTAATTAAACGGATTAATGGGTTTGACTAAAATAAGTTTGGTCAGGAAAATTTAATTAACAGGTTTAATTAAATTACTAAAACCCATCTTTTAATTAACAGAGCATACATTTGGCCAATCCAATTAAAAGTAGTTTAATTAGGAAGTGAACCACAAGTCAATTAAATGGTTTAATGATGACTTAGATCTTAAGGAAAATAATTATAATTTATGTCCAAAGCTTTGTAGGATTAAAATTAGAAGTCCTTAGCTATAAAATCCTCATTATGGCCATCCATTTAAGGAAACTACGAGATATCTTGTAGTTGGCAGCACATTAAGAGAGAGAAACCCTATAGATTGCAATAAGAGTATCTTGATCCTTGTAATTTCATCAATCTAAGCAAGAGGAAGGTCCTCTAGTATTTGTGATACCCTGTAAGTTTTGATATAACTATGATTGTAACTTTTAATATACTTATTAGAGTTGTTATCAGATAATTGTTATAATTGTTTGACAGAAACCCTATAGTTGTCGCCCAACACTCTCCTTGTACAAATCAAGAATCGTTCTTGATATTCCCCAATGGTAAGTTTCAAGAAACTTAGGCTACTGTCATAGTTATGACCATAACCCAATTCTACCTTACTAAAGGTTTGTATATTACCCATGTGGATCATCGTTATAGGCCGGGCACTTGAACAACTTCAGTTTAACAAAACCAAGAACTGGTGTGGAATCATCTTAGAGCTAAATTTATAAATTATGAGATTCAAGAATCAAGGTACGAAAATTTTAAACCCCATGATTGCTATGATTATGACATTATGATTTCTATTTGGATATTAAGTATTATCTATCTTGTGGATGGTTTCAGGCATTGTATGTGTTAACTGTTTATTCGGCTGCGTTGTATGTGTGATGTATGTTGTTATTGATTGAGCATGAACTTGAAACCTCAAGGGATGAAATCCCTACAGCTATTATTAAAGCCACACTTAATATGATAGAAATTGATAAATCAAGTTTTATGATGTTGCCATGATGGATGTAGATGCATGTTGGTGTTTGATGTAAGACCGTTAATTTTTTATGTAATGTATATAATTATTTGTGTATGGACAAGATTTCATTACAAATGAATTACAAGAAATAAATGTTTTTAAGTCCTAAGTGTGAATGGATTGAAGAATAAGTGTTGGAAGTGATTGAGTATGAGTTTGAATGAGAAATTTGCAGCAAAAAAGATATAAAATGAAGGCTAGATCGATCCCATACAAGGAGAGATCGATCTCATGGCCTGAAGAGCGCAATATCAAGCATTTTGGAAGAGGGAGATCGATCACTCACTCAAGCAGATCAATCTCCCCTTAAGGCCAGATTGATCTTTTTAGCTCTCTGCCTGAGATAAATCGATCATGTTCCATTGGGCAGATCGATCTCATTTCATTGAAGCAGATCGATCTCATACAGAAAACAGATCGATCTTATGCCTGTAAAATGTCGTGAAACTGAGGAATTCAAGAGGACCAGATCGATCTCCACCCTATGCAGATCGATCTCATCAAGCCAATTCTATAAATAGGGAGTAATTGGATCTGTATTTCACAAGAACAAACCATTTTCTTCCATTTCAATCTTAAAACCTAACTTTTTCACTCAAAAATCATCTCATTTCTATTAAGATTTAAGAAAAAGATCATTAGAACAACGTTGTTCATCTTAAAGAGAAGAACAACATAGTTTGAAATCAATACCCCATTGGTTGGATTGAAGGAGCAATGAGTGTTCTCATTTGGAGCAAGAAGGAAATCAAGCTTGGTGAGTTTCTAATGCACCAACCCAAGTACATTTGTATAGTTATTGATTTTGGAGTGATTGAAATATGTATTGATAATTGAGACTACCTAGAATGTAATGGAACAAGTGAAACCTAGAATGAGTCTAGTGTGAGAAAATGTGTTATGGGTGAATTGATGATAAATGGAATATGTTAAGGTATTAGTGAGGTAATATGTATGATATTTAGAAGGTTGAATGAAGCCACATTGTTAGGTTGGCCTAGTTAAGTGAATGAGTATATAAGGTGTTTGATAAAATACCATAGTGAAGTAAAGGATGAAATAGAAACACTATGGGCTTAAATATCGATTTAGTAGGAATCAACGGATCTAAAAGAATCCAATAAACTCTCGAGATATGAATAGAGTAATCAATGAAGCCTTATAAGCGTTAATGGAAACTATAGGGCAAGTCAACTATAGTAAACACAAAGTTGCGTTATATTGGACTAAATTGACATGAACGTAATCTCGTGCAGTCCCGAAGAGTTCGTTGGAGACGAAATGAATCGCGCAATCAAGCAGCTTTAAGGAAGTGGAATCACACGACGCGATTCCAAGTAAGAGAATTCTGTGAGTATATAGAGATAGCCGTTTGTATTTTGTGGGTAAATATAGGGCGTTGGAAAATGCATGATTATCTAGAAAAATGAATTGATGGTGTATGCGAATGACTACAAGTGTTTTTGGTGTATGATTTGGTTTTGAAGTGGATTTTATAAAAGGGGATTAGTAAGGCTAATAATCGCATAAACCACATGTTTTAATGTTTTACGAAAACATATTGCTTTAGTTTAAGCAAAATGACGGATAGGCTAGCTAGTGATTTCCTGATTTTGGTGAAAAGCACAAATGAGGTGCTAACCATTTTTTTGAGAACGTTTTGTTGAAATAGAGCCGTCTATCGTGTTTATGTGAGTTAAATCGTACTGAAGTTTCGCTTGCACTGGATTTTGGTGTTTTCACATGTATGAAACGTACTGGAGCTTAGCTCGCACCTTGATTTAAATTGTGGTGATGTTTTATAAACAATACTGGAGATTTTGCTCGTACGTGGATTTCAATTGACTTTCATATGCATATAACTGTACTGGAGCTATGCTCGTATGTGATTTCTTTATGATTTTATGCATAAAGCTGTACTAGAGCGTTGCTCGTACGAGGATATTTATTTATGATTCATGAATCGTGCTAGAGCTTAGCTTGCATAGGTTTTCACACTGTGGTATGTATGATGTCGTGGAGATGGTAAGATCCTCAAGCCCTACATCCTTAAACCCGACGGGGTGGGGAGGCTCTGTACGATAGAGAGACTCTCTTACGAAAAGATCCTTAAGCCCGTTGGGGTGGGGAGGCTCTCGTACAAGATGAAAAGCTCCTACGTGCACTTGAGACTATACAGGTTACACATGGCATGGGGTAGATAAGACCTATGGCTGGCACCCTTAACCATGATATGGGTCCGCAGAGTACGTTATACCATGTATATCACATGGAGTACGCTGTATCGCATGGTTGTGATGATGATTTGAAAAGTTTGGCAAAGAACTAACCCACCTTCGTTCCAGCATGATGTCCCGCACATCGAGATCCGTGTGGTTTGGGATGATTATGACATAGTTGGCCAACATAATTCTTGAGATATAGTGACTGCCTGTCTCATATAATATTACATAGTACCACATGGTTTTACACACTAAGTGTGATTTTGTTGTTCAGGGTAGACCCGAGGGAGGGGTCAAGTCTTGTAGGATTTGTTTAAAGAAATGATATTTCTACTTGTGATGAGATTTGATGTGTTTTGAGAAAATAATGAATCCTGAGGGATATTTTGTATTGAGTTTCGAACTTATGATGAGTTTTAATGATAATGAGCATGAGAGGCTTTACATGTTGATTTCACCATGTTTTACATGCTTATTTCCATGTTTTTAGTACATGATATATGTATATACATGTGGCATAGTTTTACTTCCTCATGCTCCGACTATAAATGATTTATGCCATGACATTATCAACATGTAGATAGTGTAGTTATCTACCATGCTTGCATTATTGCCTTACTGAGTGTGTGATTGCTCATCCCTCTACTTTCCCCCTCTACAGAGCGTACATAGTAGCCCAGTGAGGACTGAGGCGTTGTTTTTGGACACCCACTGCACTCCATCGTCAAGAGGTATACACACAAGATTCTTTTTGTATCTAAACATGTAAAGGAACAGTAACTATTTGAATTGTAATGTGGAGATGTAAATGTCAATAAACATGTCTTGTATAAGTGTACGACTTAACTTTCAAATGTATGACATGACTTTTGATTACTTGGAAATGAATGGTAAATGATGATTATTATTAACTCACAGCCCAACTGGTATTGGTGAGGGTTGTTCACGACCGGTTAAGGTAAATGAAAAATGCGAAAAATCTGTAGTGATTTTTAGTCGAATTGGATAAAAAGGGTCGTGACATTTGATATAATTCTTGATGGTTTTAAATCTGTTAAAATATGATTTAACAATGATTTAAATTCTGAAAATTATATAATTGATTGATAAACATATTTATATAATGATTTAAACAAGAAGAAAGATCATACGCAAGTTTAAGAAATAGATTATGAAACTATGAACATGTATGATTCCTTGAATGTGGTAGTTTAATGTCAATTTAGAATTGAGTTATTAACTACTGATTTTGATCAATCTTAAGCATTATAAGTATATTAAATTATTCACATACAAGTTAGAAAGATTTTAGGGTGGTAGGCTAGTGACTTGTTCATGAAAAGCCATGGAAACGAAACCCGATGAAACTTGAAGATCACAAAGTCGACTAAGCATGTGTTTCACTATACTTGTTGGATTTTAGACTTCTTGGTATCCATGACCTCGTACTACTATCCACTATGTATGGTGAAAGTGGTGGCTTGAGATAACCATGGAAAGACTAAAACCAAAAACCTGATGAAACTTGCAATGTGAGAGGTGACAAGCTTTTTAAGTCTCTATATAATTTTGATTTAGTCATTCATGGTGTTTTTGACCTTGTATTAAATCCCTCTTGTAGTGGTGAAAGCGGTAGCTCAAAATGATTATGGGATGACACAAAATCTGAAAACCCAAGAAATATCACCGTAAATGATTTTAAAAAGTTAATAAATAACCCTATCCTAGTTCAATTTTAGGTTTTTGATGTTTTTGATCTTGTACTACAAACCTCTATATTGTGTATGAGTAGTAGCTTGAAATAATCAAAGGTGGGCTCAATTCGGACCAAGTTCCCTAAATAGTAAAATGACTTGCTTTAAAATGAAAGTCTTTATAAAAGTCAATCTTTTGTCATAATATGGCATATTAAACAATTTAAAATTAATTTTATTATAAAAATTAATTATCTTGATTAGTTCTAATAGGATTGGAATTCATTTTATTATGAGTAAAATGGATGTTAATGAAGAAAATGAATTATATCATGTTACATCATGCTTGGTAACCTGAAGTTCTATTATTCCACATGTTTTATGTTATGGATGAATGATTATGGACTTAATATATGTATGGTTATATGCTTATAGTCAATTTTGAAGTAGGGACTGTGAACCTTGCCTTTATCACTATTTTATTCTAGGGTTGTTAAATTCTTTTCTTACCTAAATCCCCTTGAAAGTAGCTAGAGGTTTTCTTTACATATGATGTAAATTAGAATTACAAATGTAATTAGGATTAGTTAGGATTGAATTTTATGTAAATTAAGAGTGAAGATTTAGATTTCTTAAATATGTCTTGAAGATTGCAACAAGGCTTATGAGAACCATGTGTGTGCAATTTAGAATATAACCATCTAATTTCCTTAAATGGCACAAGGAAATTAGATTATATAGAAGTCTATAATCAATCTTAGTAGTTAACATGTGATAAATTTATTTTTATACGATATTAATAAATGTTATGCATGCATTGTATATATATACACAGACACCTACATATATATATATATATGTATGTGTACTGAGACTTAAGAAAATAAAATCCCTCGTAAAATATTGAGTTACATGTTCTCACGTGATTAAGATGCCTTCCACTATCTCGACAATATAACCAAAGTCCTTTTAATCAGAGGCCTTAATGATGACTATCAGGGTCAGACTTTTACACGAATATGTTTGACTTGATTGATAGTGGGTCATACTCAACTAAAGTTATATATTCAAGATGCAACAAACTTGACTATACGACTTTAGAAGCAAGAATTAGGCGAAGCATATATGATATATTTAGACAAAAAGTTGTCATCTAATCAATTTAGGAGTTACATTTTGATGTAAATAATAAACTAAGTTATCCACCCAATTAGATCTTATATTATGATAGGCAACTACAGTCATTGCAATATGATTAAAATGGATCTTAACTTGTCAAGAGATTTAAGAAATTGAACTCTCGAAATAGTAGAGAGGGCTATTATTTTAATAAAACAGTAAGGACAATCATCTAAAATTTGAAACCTTTCTTAAATGATTGAAATTATGAACATTAATATACTATGTTCTAATTTGTATATAGATCAGCTAAGATGACTACAAATTTATCTCTCTGAAGCATTCTAGATAGTAATAAGCTTATTGGACCAAATTTGTTGATTGGTATCGAAATGTAAGAATTGTTCTTACACAACAAAACAAGGAATATGTCCTTCAATCTCATTTTCTTGAAGAGTCAGGTGAGGATGCAAACGATGAGGATAAGATGGTTTATAAAACTCATATGGATGATCTACTCCAAGCAACATGTTTGATGTTGGCTGGCATGACTCCCGAACTCCAAAAGCAACATGTGGCACTGGTTGCCCCTACTATTGTCTTGAACCTTAAAGAACTGTTCAATAATGATAGGCATAATGAGATATTTGAATTGAATGATTTGTTTAACACTAAGATGAAAGAAGGAACCTCTATGCGTGCACATGTGCTTAAGATAATAGGTTGCATCACTAGGCTTGGATAACTAGACAACTTGGTCTTGTCATGGGCAATTAGTAAGGTATAGACCTAATTTTATCATTCTTACCTAAGAACTATGTGCAGTTCGTTATAAATTATAAAATGAACTGCATAGATACAAGCTAGTCTCAACTCCTAAATATGTTCATTAGAGCTGAGAAGACTATGAGAGCTAATGAGACTTCTATGAATGTCATTTCTTCTAACGCTTCTGAAGGATAAGAAGCTTAAGAGGAAATGTTCCTTTAAATGGAAGAATTTGAATTCAAATAACAATGAAAGGAACAAGGAAAAGGATGTGTGCCACCACTATGAAAAATTGGTCATTAGAGGAGAAATCGCAAGGAAGACCTTGAATTCTCAAAGGCTAAAAGGTTTAAAGTAGCTTTTACCTTAGGTACTCTTCGAACTTCATATATATTCGGAATGTGATATCTTATAAAATCCTAATATGTACGACATCTTGTAGGATCCACTAAAAAGAAGGACAAGTGAAGTACTATTGAGAGATGAATGAGTGGCAATTGGTTGAGTTAAAGATCAAGGATTGCAACTCAGTTTAAGTTTATTATTATTGTTGTTGTTGTTGTTGTTGTTGTTTTGAGAAACAAAATGTTTATGGCATGTTTAAAGCTAAGGATGTTTTATTGTTTTGAGCTATATAGGTCGAACTCTTATTTACGTTTAATAACATAATTTGTTATCAATAGGTTGCTATGCTTAAATAAACATCTTGCTCAAATCTATATCCTTATAATGTATGCCTTATAAGATTCTGGATAACCAATGCAATTATAAACAATAGTAGTTAATCACTAAAAGACTACTAATGATGAATGTCATGAGCAAATGTTAGTATGAAGATACTAAAAATACTTTTGATTATAATAAATGGTATTATGACATATATGATTGATTCTTAGCATGATAAGATTAAGTAAACATAAGTGGTTATAAATGAAATGCATACTTAGTTACCAAAGTATTCTTATTTAAATATGAGATATAAATTTAAAGATTACTTATTAGTGTAGCGTTTTAATGATTATTGACTAAATATGTATTGAGATACGACATGAAACACCTTAAATAGATGAAATATCAATGAAAAATTAGCCCAAAGAGTATATGATGCCAATTTCATCTCGCACATGATAATTTATTAAGAATTTAAAAAATTAGTGGGGGCACTATGAATTATTAAAGTTAAAACCATGGTCCATGCTTAGGATATATGGTGAAATATAAATGCATGAGATGTATAGACTCTTAGTAAGATACATAAAGATGCATTACTTATGGGTGATGAGTCTACTAAGATAAAGTATTCAACTATGATATATTTTAGTCAATGGGTTAGTGGAAGCATTCAAAGAAATTTAAATACTTCAAATATGGTCTATATCATATAAAGATAGAAATGAAAGTTAAAAGTGTTTAACAATATTGGCCAATTCTAGATGATATGTTATCAAAAGAGTTTAATAGATGGATATAGCTAAGGATGCAAATTGAGAGAAATACAATACGTTTAAGGTTTTAAGTATAGTTATTGAAGCATTATGGGCAATTTGAAAAAGAGTTTCAAAGAAAGGAAAATTACTCATCTATAAAGAGTAAATACAAATTCTTTTGTTTTGGGGAGAATAAAGAATTGATTGGATCTTACTACTTATGAAGCAATAAAGGAATCTTCTTATCATTATAAAAGATAATAATAGTCATGAAGAGTTTCGATCTCATTAAAGATCTGATTATGTATTGTGATAAATGATAATAGAAATTATCATGTACATAGTATTCTCTTGAGTGAGCGCACCATGCAATCTAAGTTGAGACATAATCACTAAGCGAATGGGTCAGTGATGGATATAACACTAATTAGCATTAGTGCAAGTGGGAGATTGTAAGTGTATGCCTTAGACCCAAATCACTTGGTGAGAGATATAAAACTATAGCAAAAACATGATCACTTAGGGAAGTCACATTAAAGATTTCCCTCACCATCTTTGTAGATTATTTTGACATATAATGACTTCAAGAAGAAATGAAGCCCATGAAACAACACAAGCTTTGTAAGGGATTTGTAATACGGTTACTAGTATGCGAATACTTATGCATCAAAGTTTAGTTCTTACAAACTATTTCTGGTCACTGTATTACCTATGTAGGACATTGACAGTGCTCAAAGATCGATACATGCTAAACCTCCTTATGAAGTAAGCAATTCTTTCTCATAGATTGAAATATGGAGATATTTGATGATAGTATATCGGTCTTTATTAGAGAATAAGTTCACTGAACATGACCCGAAGTGGAAGTTCCATTTGGCGGTTTTACTTGAGTGTCTATTGAAGATACTTCTGTGTTAGTAGTGTAAATGCTCCTCTAACTTGCGATGCCAAGTCATTTTAAATGTGTTCTATCATACATTGCTTTCATCCTTTTGGGTTTGCAAGGGCAAATGCTTAAAATAGATGTTTTTGGGTATGACCTGAATCATATGAATGTGGATGATTAGTGAAGATGAGGATTCATCACCCTGAGTGACTTTAAGGGGATAATATTTCATGTATCATAGCTTGTATTAACTCAAAAAGTCTTTGACCAAAACACTTCTTAAAAAGAGTTAATATTTGAAGTTTGAGGATAAATATGGAAATATACTTAAAGCAGACACTTGTGAGATCAGAGAATTTTAGATATATTTGAATGATGTAATATGAACTTGAAGTGTAATTTATTGAGCTAAGTGAATTGGGGAATGATAATTGGAGATTTATATGTTAAGTGTCTAAAATAAGTGTGAAGTTGTGAGGACAGATCGATCTGGGAGAAGGAGAGATCGATCTGGTGAGTTAAAAATGACGAGGAAGGAGGAATTTGAGGAGCAGATCGATCTCCAATGGAAGAGGATCGATCTCCTTATGATTCTGTTTGAGAGAAGATCGATCTCATGAGGAAGAGATCGATCTCCAAATGATTCTGTTTGGGAGAAGATCGATCTCCTCAAGGAGCAGATCGATCTCATAAAGCCATAAAGAGATCGATCTCACCCCTCGACAGATCGATCTCCTAGGCATAAATTGCCCCAAATCGTCTCAAAATTCAAATGCAGATCGATCTCCTACCCTCAGCCTGTATAAGAAACCCCTGTTTTTCTCCTGCAATCTCACTTTCTCTCTCTTCCAACCCCCATTTTTACCGAAACCTAGCTTTCTCACTCATCCAAAGCACCCATTTTCGGCCAAATCAGAAGTTGTGGCAAGAAGGAAAGTTGTTCCTCATCAAAGGGAGAACAACATACTTGAAAATCGAAAGACGGATCGAATCGAGGCAAGAGATAAGCTCTCCACAAGTTTTGGGTAATTTCTAAACCTCGATCTTGATATTTGAGATGATTTTGATGATAATGGTGGTTGTCATTGTGTTGAAATAGCTGAGAAATGATTAGGGATTGATAAAATTGCAATGTGGTTGGAGTGATAATGATATTTAGCAATTTTGGGAATTTGAGCTATAAATAGAAATGTAGACAATGTGGTGAATTAGCATAGATAATTGGCATGAGAAATGTAGAACGTTGAGATGTTGTGAATGAGAGTGTAGTTTGGGGTAGAGTTACGAGAATCGAGAGATTTGAGGAGTTATGAGCAATTATGCTCGATTTTGAGAATTGAGGTTGATGAGATAATTGAGTATTGATGTTTTAACATCGTTTGGACAGCTCGGGAGTTTCAGAGTGGAATGCGAGGCTAGTCCGTGATACGGGGGAAACGATTGCACTATACGAGGTGCAAAGAGGTAAGGGAAATCTAAACCATTTGTGTATGTGATTTGTAAACTATTATAGCCTGATTTGTGGTTATAAAACAAGCATGTTGAGTGTTGTGTTGAGGTATAATTGCACACGGTTTTTATAGCCGATTGGAGCCCATTATTTTATGAGTTTATAAGCTGAGTGTGAAATTGCTTTATAAACCGTTGAATTTTTGTGTGAGTAATGAATTGGGCTCTACGTTAAGACAATATCGAGATTTGAGAAATGTGAGATCTGAGAATTTCAGACATATTTTAATGATGTAATAAGAATTTGAAGTGTAATTTATTGAGCTAAGTGAATTGTAGGAATTATAATTGGAGATTTATATGTTAAGTGTGTAAAATGAGCATGAAGCATGAGGACAGATCGATCTGGGAGAAGGAGAGATCGATCTGGTGAGTTAAAAATGACGAGGGAAGGGAAATTTGAGGAGCAGATCGATCTCCTTATGAATCTGTTTGAGAAGGGATCGATCTCATGAGCAAGAGATCGATCTCCAAATGAATCTGTTTGAGAGAAGATCGATCTCATGAGGAGGAGATCGATCTCCAAATGCTTCTGTTTGGGGAGAAGATCGATCTCCTTAGGAGCAGATCGATCTCATAAAGCCATAAAGAGATCGATCTCACCCCTCAACAGATCGATCTCCTAGGCATAAAATTACCCAGATCGTCCCCAAATTTCAAACACAGATCGATCTCATCAAGAGGCAGATCGATCTCCTACCTCCAGTCTATATAAGGAACCCGTGTTTTCTCTGCAATTTCACTTTCTCTCTCCTTTAAAACCTCTATTTTTTCGAAAACCTAGTTTCTCACTCCTCCAAATCACCCATTTTCGGTCGAATCAGCTATTGTGGTAAGAAGGAAAGTTGTTCCTCATCAAAGGGAGAACAACATACTTGGAAATCGAAGGACGAATCGGATCGAGGCGAGAGTTGTGCGTCTCACAAGCTTTGGGTAATTTTTAAACCTCGATCTTGATATTTGAGCTGATTTTGATGTTATTGGTGGTTGTAATTGTGTTGAAATAGTAGAGAAATGATTAAGGATTGATGAGATTGTAATGTAGTTGGGTTAATGGCGATATTTGGAAATTGTGACAATTTTGAGAATCGAGCAATAAATGGAAATATAGACAATGTGGAGAATTAGCTTAGATAATTGGTATTAGAGATATCGAACGTTGAGATATTGAGAATGAGGTTGTAGTTTAGGGTTGAGTTACGAGAATCAAGGGATTTGAGGTGTTATGAGCAATTATGCTCGATTTTGAGAATTGAGGTTTATGTGATGTTGAGTATTGATGTTTTTAACATCGTTTGGACAGCTCGGGAGTTCCAGAGTGGAATGCGAGGCTAGTCCGTGATACGGGGGAACGATTGCACTATACGAGGTGCAAAGAGGTAAGGGAAATCTAAACCATTTGTGTATGTGATTTGTAAACTGTTATAGCATGATTTATGATTTATAAACAAGCATGTTGAGAGTTTTGTGTTGAGATTTGAACTGCACACGATTTTATAGCCGGTTGGAGCCCAATGTTTTATGAGTTTATAACTGGGCTCTACGTTAAGGCAATATTGTGATTTGAGAAATGTGTGCGTGTGCTTTGCCGGTTGGAACTCGGTTTTACTACGTTTTGTGTTGAGTACAAAACGATTTCAAATGAGTTTTATGAGAGAAAACCATTACGAGTTCTACGTGAAGGCAAACCTGTCTTATGTGATAAGACTTGGGTGTGTAGTTGTGAGTACACACCGGGCATTACTCTGGTAGCATGTAAGCCCGAATTCTTCTCCGTTCTGGTAACGTTGAGAAACCCCATTGGTGGCAGTGCCACTTTGAGAAACCCCATTGGTGGCAGTGCCACGTTGAGAAAACCCCATTGGTGGCAGTGCCACGTTGAGAAACCCATTGGTGGCTGTGCCACGTATACCCCCTTGGTGGCTGTGCCACGTATACCCCATTGGTGGCTGTGCCACGTTGAGAAACCCCATTGGTGGCAGTGCCACGTTGAGAAACCCTATTCTGTGGCTATGCCACGTGAGAAAATAATCAGTGGCTTTGCCACGTGTGTTTTGTGGCTATGCCACGTGAGAAAATAATCAGTGGCTTTGCCACGTGTGTTTTGTGGCTATGCCACGTGAGAAAATAATTCGGTGGCTTTGCCACGTGTGTATTGTGGCTATGCCACGTGTGACTTTAAATCAGTGGCTATGCCACGTTATTTGAGAAAGCGTTTATCGCGTTGTTTTCACATGCTTTGTTAATGCTCTAGAGTGAGCCTTTTTACTTCATGTTTTCACATGACTTGACACATGAGAGTGTCGTTTTGAGTATTTTCATGCTATGGTTTTCAAATGAGTTTCACATACAAATAAATGCTTTGTGATGTGCATTTTGGTTTATGAAATGAGTCCCCTACCCCCCTTACTGAGCGATTTAGAAGCTCACCCTGTTTTTCTTTCCCCCCAGAGTTCTTCAAGTGAATAAGGACTTCCCTGCGACGTACGGAGTAGTGGCTAGTGGAGGATTCGAGCTCCAGGCTATATAATTTGTACTTTGAGGTATATTTATCTTTTCATGTACCCAGACTATTAATGTATTTGCAGACACTTGATGTATGACATTATATGGGATGTATTAGGATTAATTGACTTGTAATCGAGTAATGGGTATAATACAATATTTATTATATCATGATGAGATCCTGAGGCATGATAATTATGATGATGTATGACACTGCACAGGAATGCACTCTTAATTGTGAATTAATGAGTAAAAAGTTTTAAATTTGCCCTATTTTCCGCATGTTCGGGGCGTGACAGAGTTTTCTTGGTATCAGAGCTTAGGGTGTCTAGTACTGTCAGTGTCGATTAAGTGAAATAGAATACATCCCAAGTGTCTGTAATAGTCTGGTCATGAAATGAAATTGAGGATTGAGATTTCAATCGATTGTGATATGTACGCGCAGGAGACGAGTTGAGATTGAGAATGAGTAAACGACGAGGTCGTTCGAGGAGGCAGGCAGAGTCCCCTCCACCACCTGTCCCACAACCAGAGAGTCCTAACTCTCGATTTAATCGGATTGAGACCGATGTGAGGCAAGGTTTTGAGCAGATGGCGGCGCTATTCGCTCAACACTTTGGAGTTAATGCCTCGGATACTACCCCTACACCACCACCAGGACCTCCCATACCCCCAGTGCCTCCCGTCACTCAGCCTGAGGACAGAAGTAAGGTCCGACTAAAGGAATTTTTGAAGATGAATCCACCCGCATTTAAGGGAAAGAAGGATCCTACAGAGGCTGAGGAGTGGTTGACGGAGTTGAGAGTTATATTTGATTTACTGGGATGCACCGATGCTGAGAGAGTCAGTATGAGTGCCTATATGCTGAAGGGGAGAGCTCGAGATTGGTGGAGTACTACCCAGGGTATCTTGATGTCCCACCAGGATGTGATTGGTTGGGAAGAGTTTCAGACAGCTTTTAGAACCTAATATGTACCACGAGCCGCCCAGAGAAGGAAATAGGCCGAGTTTTTGAGTTTGGTACAGGGTGACATGTCGGTGGATGACTATGAGAGCCAGTTCACCGCACTACTGAGATATGATCCAGAGACCTTCAAGAGTGAAGAGCTCCGCACAGAGAAGTTTGTGTATGGGTTGAAGCCCGTCATTAGAGATAGACTGATGGGGCTATGTATTACCGAGTTTGGAGATGCTCTGAGACGAGCACAAGAGGTTGAAAGAGGGATTGAGATGGTACAATCCCAGAATGAGCTCAGAGCGGTGAATAGAGATAAGGGCAAGAGGCCAGCACTTTTCCAGTCAGAGGCTCAGAGAGGTTCCTTCAGAAGAGGAAGGATTGAGGTGCAGAGGGACAGATTGGAGCGACCCAGAGCCTATCCTATTATCAAGGAGACCCCACGATATGTCAGGCCGGAGATGAGGATTTGTAGAGACTGTGGCCGATCGCATGAGGGAAGTTGTACTGGGTCGATCCATGGATGTTTCAGATGTGGTGACATGGGTCACAGAGTGAAAGACTGTCCCCAACCTCAGATACCACATGCTTCGGAGCCCACTAGACAACAGCCTCAGAGAGTGGATCCCCGGAGACGGGCCACTGCGGCAGAGAAAGGGAAGAAACCTGTGGCACAGGGACGTGTGTTCGCCCTGGATAAGGAGACCGCAGACACTTCGGCAGAAACTATAAGAGGTACACTCTCTGTCTGTAATTATGAGGCTCATGTGTTGATTGATTCAGGATCCACGCATTCGTTTATTTCTGAGCATTTTGCATGTAGATTAAACTTGAAGTTTGAACCTCTAGAGTATATACTACATGTAAATACCCCTATGCGTGAATCTCAGAGAACTGAGTTAATCTGTAGAGGATGTGAGATAAATGTGGGAGATAGAGTGATGTTAGCAGATCTAATCATGTTGAATATACATGGATTTGATGTAATTCTGGGAATGGATTGGTTGGCGACCAATCGAGTGAGTTTAGACTGCTACACTAAGATTGTAACTTTCTCCCTACCTGAGCCTTACAGTGTACAATTGAGATATTGAGGGAATAAATATGGGGATTTCTAGTAAGTAATTTGAGAATTTTAATATTATTTTGGAGAATATTAAATATGATTATTCCTGTGAAGGTTATGAGACACTCATCTCAGACGATGAGCGGGAACACCCGAGGATTGAGGATATACCTGTGGTTTGCGAATTTCTAGATGTTTTCCCAGATGAATTGCCAGGTTTACCACCAGAGAGAGAGCTGGAGTTTACCATTGATTTGGTACCAGATACTCAGCCGATCTCTAAACCTCCCTACAGAATGGCATTAGTGGAACTTGAGGAATTGAAGAAACAACTACAGGAGTTATTGGATCAAGGGTTTATTAGACCCAGTGTTTCGCCGTGGGGAGCGCCAGTATTGTTTGTTAAGAAGAAGGATGGTAGTCTCAGATTATGTGTAGACTACCGGCTACTGAATAAAGCCACGGTGAAGAATAAATACCCACTGCCCAGGATTGACGATCTACTTGATCAGCTAAGAGGGGCATCAGTCTTTTCTAAGATTGATTTGAGATCGGGCTATCACCAATTGAGGATCAAGGAAGAAGATATTCCAAAGACGGCCTTCAGGACAAGGTATGGCCATTACGAATTTCTGGTGATGTCCTTTGGATTGACGAACGCCCCTACAGCATTCATGAGATTGATGAACGAGGTGTTCAGAGACTATCTGGATAAGTTTGTGATAGTCTTTATCGATGATATCCTGGTGTACTCTCGGTCGTATGAGGAGCATGCACAGCATTTGTGGTTAGTACTTCAGATACTCCGGGATAAGCAATTATACGGAAAGCTTAGTAAGTGTGAATTTTGGCTGAACCGGATAGCTTTCCTTGGGCATGTAGTCTCAGAGGAAGGAGTATCAGTGGATCCGAGTAAAATAGCAGCTGTGCTTAATTGGGAAAGACCGAGGACAGTGACTGAGATACGAAGCTTCCTTGGTTTGGCAAGGTATTACAGGAGATTTGTGGAAGGATTCTCGAGGATTGCCGCTCCTTTGACTAAGCTCACGCGTAAGGAGACTCCGTTCATATGGACTGATCAATGTGAGCTCAGTTTTCAAGAGTTAAAGAGGAGATTGACAACGTCACCTGTGTTAACTATTCTCGAGGGATCAGGAGGATTCTCGGTGTATAGTGATGCATCTCACCAAGGATTGGGGTGTGTGCTTATGCAGCACGAAAGAGTGGTCGCATATGGATCGCGACAACTGAAAGACCATGAGCGGAATTATCCCACGCATGATTTGGAGTTAGCCGCTGTGGTATTTGCTTTGAAGATCTGGCGACATTACTTATATGGGGAAAGATTCTAGATCTTCACTGATCACAAGAGTTTGAGATATCTCTTTGATCAGAAAGAGTTAAACATGAGACAAAGGAGATGGATGGAACTCCTTAAGGATTATGACTGCGAGATTCTTTATCATCCGGGTAAGGCGAATGTGGTTGCTGATGCCCTGAGCAGGAAGAGTATGATATCTGCTATGATGATCAGGGAATGGGATTTGTTAGAGCAGTTCGTCGAACTTCGGATCAGAGTTAAAGAGGTAGAGACTGGATTTTTGGCTAGCCTGCGGATAGAGCCCAGGATCATGGATCAGATTAGAACTGGACAGCGCAGTGATCAGAGATTGATAGACATGGTTAGCCAAGCTGAGCAGAGTTCGCAGTCGGATCTCACCATCAGTGAGGATGGATTGTTGAGATTCAGAGGACGGATTTGTGTACCGGACGATGATACCCTAAAGAGACAGATATTGAGAGAATCCCACTGCTCGCGATACACCATGCACCCAGGAAGTACTAAGATGTACCGAGACTTGAGAAAGGTGTATTGGTGGAGTGGTATGAAGCGAGATGTGGCAGAGTACGTGGCCAGGTGTTTAGTATGCCAGCAAGTGAAAGCTGAGCATCGGAAGCCCGGAGTGTGAGATCTGAGAATTTCAGACATATTTTAATGATGTAATAAGAATTTGAAGTGTAATTTATTGAGCTAAGTGAATTGTAGGAATTATAATTGGAGATTTATATGTTAAGTGTGTAAAATGAGCATGAAGCATGAGGACAGATCGATCTAGGAGAAGGAGAGATCGATCTGGTGAGTTAAAAATGACGAGGGAAGGGAAATTTGAGGAGCAGATCGATCTCCAATGGAAGAGATCGATCTCCTTATGAATCTGTTTGAGAAGGGATCAATCTCATGAGGAAGAGATCGATCTCCAAATGAATCTGTTTGAGAGAAGATCGATCTCATGAGGAGGAGATCGATCTCCAAATGCTTCTGTTTGGGGAGAAGATCGATCTCCTTAGGAGCAGATCGATCTCATAAAGCCATAAAGAGATCGATCTCACCCCTCGACAGATCGATCTCCTAGGCATAAAATTACCCAGATCGTCCCCAAATTTCAAACACAGATCGATCTCATCAAGAGGCAGATCGATCTCCTACCTCCAGTCTATATAAGGAACCCGTGTTTTCTCTGCAATTTCACTTTCTCTCTCCTTCAAAACCTCTATTTTTCCGAAAACCTAGTTTCTCACTCCTCCAAATCACCCATTTTCGACCGAATCAGCTATTGTGGTAAGAAGGAAAGTTGTTCCTCATCAAAGGGAGAACAACATACTTGGAAATCGAAGGACGAATCGGATCGAGGTGAGAGTTGTGCGTCTCACAAGCTTTGGGTAATTTCTAAACCTCGATCTTGATATTTGAGCTGATTTTGATGTTATTGGTGGTTGTAATTGTGTTGAAATAGTAGAGAAATGATTAAGGATTGATGAGATTGTAATGTAGTTGGGTTAATGGCGATATTTGGAAATTGTGACAATTTTGAGAATCGAGCAATAAATGGAAATATAGACAATGTGGAGAATTAGCTTAGATAATTGGTATTAGAGATATCGAACGTTGAGATATTGAGAATGAGGTTGTAGTTTAGGGTTGAGTTACGAGAATCAAGGGATTTGAGGTGTTATGAGTAATTATGCTCGATTTTGAGAATTGAGGTTTATGTGATGTTGAGTATTGATGTTTTTAACATCGTTTGGACAGCTCGGGAGTTCCAGAGTGGAATGCGAGGCTAGTCCGTGATACGGGGGAACGATTGCACTATACGAGGTGCAAAGAGGTAAGGGAAATCTAAACCATTTGTGTATGTGATTTGTAAACTGTTATAGCATGATTTATGATTTATAAACAAGCATGTTGAGAGTTTTGTGTTGAGATTTGAACTGCACACGATTTTATAGCCGGTTGGAGCCCAATGTTTTATGAGTTTATAACTGGGCTCTACGTTAAGGCAATATTGTGATTTGAGAAATGTGTGCGTGTGCTTTGCCGGTTGGAACTCGGTTTTACTACGTTTTGTGTTGAGTACAAAACGATTTCAAATGAGTTTTATGAGAGAAAACCATTACGAGTTCTACGTGAAGGCAAACCTGTCTTATGTGATAAGACTTGGGTGTGTAGTTGTGAGTACACACCGGGCATTGCTCTGGTAGCATGTAAGCCCGAATTCTTCTCCGTTCTGGTAACGTTGAGAAAACCCCATTGGTGGCAGTGCCACGTTGAGAAAACCCCATTGGTGGCAGTGCCACGTTGAGAAAACCCCATTGGTGGCAGTGCCACGTTGAGAAACCCCATTGGTGGCAGTGCCATGTTGAGAAACCCCATTGGTGGCAGTGCCACGTTGAGAAACCCATTGGTGGCTGTGCCACGTATACCCCCTTGGTGGCTGTGCCACGTATACCCCATTGGTGGCTATGCCACGTTGAGAAACCCCATTGGTGGCAGTGCCACGTTGAGAAACCCTATTCTGTGGCTATGCCACGTGAGAAAATAATCAGTGGCTTTGCCACGTGTGTTTTGTGGCTATGCCACGTGAGAAAATAATCAGTGGCTTTGCCACGTGTGTTTTGTGGCTATGCCACGTGAGAAAATAATCAGTGGCTTTGCCACGTGTGTTTTGTGGCTATGCCACGTGAGAAAATAATTCGGTGGTTTTGCCACGTGTGTATTGTGGCTATGCCACGTGTGACTTTAAATCAGTGGCTATGCCACGTTATTTGAGAAAGCGTTTATCGCGTTGTTTTCACATGCTTTGTTAATGCTCTAGAGTGAGCCTTTTTACTTCATGTTTTCACATGACTTGACACATGAGAGTGTCGTTTTGAGTATTTTCATGCTATGATTTTCAAATGAGTTTCACATACAAATAAATGCTTTGTGATGTGCATTTTGGTTTATGAAATGAGTCCTCTACCCCCCTTACTGAGCGATTTAGAAGCTCACCCTGTTTTTCTTTCCCCCCAGAGTTCTTCAAGTGAATAAGGACTTCCCTGCGACGTACGGAGTAGTGGCTAGTGGAGGATTCGAGCTCCAGGCTATATAATTTGTACTTTGAGGTATATTTATCTTTTCATGTACCCAGACTATTAATGTATTTACAGACACTTGATGTATGACATTATATGGGATGTATTAGGATTAATTGACTTGTAATCGAGTAATGGGTATAATACAATATTTATTATATCATGATGAGATCCTGAGGCATGATAATTATGATGATGTATGACACTGCACAGGAATGCACTCTTAATTGTGAATTAATGAGTAAAAAGTTTTAAATTTGCCATATTTTTCGCATGTTCGGGGCGTGACAAGAAATGTGTGCATGTTTTGCCGGTTGGGACTCGGTTTCAATATGTTTTGTGTTGAGTACAAAACGGTTTTAAATGAGTTTTACGAGAGAAAAACCACTATGAGTTCTACGTGAAGGCAAACTAGTCTTATGTGATTAAGACTTAGGTGTGTAATTTTGAGTACACACCGGGCATTGCTCTGGTAGCATGTAAACCCGATTCTTCTCCGTTCTGATAACGTGAGAATAACCCATTCTGTGGCTATGCCACGTATACTTGGTGGCCGTTGCCACGTGAGAAACCCCCTTTGGTAGCCGTTACCACGTGAGAACCCCATTTGGTGGCCGTTGCCACGTGAAAAACCCTATTTGGTGGCCGTTGCCACGTGAGAAACCCTATTTGGTGGTCGTTGCCACGTGAAAACCCTAATTGGTGGCCGTTGCCACGTGAGATCACCTATCCAGTGGCTATGCCATGTATATTTGGTGGCCGTTGCCACGTGAAACCCTATCCTGTGGCTGTGCCACGTGTGAATTTAAATCAGTGGCTATGCCACGTGTGTTTAGTGGCTATGCCACGTGTGAATTTAACTCAGTGGCTATGCCACGTGTGTTTAGTGGCCGTGCCACGTGTGAATTTAAATCAGTGGCTATGCCACGTGTGTTTAGTGGCTGTGCCACGTGCATTATTATTACAGTGATTTTATCACGTTAATTGAGAAAGCGTTTATCGCATTATTTTCACATGTTTTGTTATTCTCTAGACTGAGCCTTTTTACTTCATGTTTTCACATGATTTGAGACATGAGAATGTCGTTTTGAGTACTTTCATGCTATGGTTTTCAAATGAGATTAATGAGTTTCACATACAAATAAATATTTTGTGATGTGCATTTTGGTTTATATGAAATGAGTCCCTTACCCCCTTTACTGAGCGATTTAGAAGCTCACCCTGTTTTCTTTCCCCCCAGATCTCTTCAAGTGAAAAGGGTTTTCCTGCGACGTACGGAGTAGTGGCTAGTGGAGGACTTAAGCTCCAGGCCATATATTGTATTTTGAGGTATATTTTATCTTTTCATGTACCAAGACAATTACTGTAATTGCAGACACTTGATGTATAACATTGTATGGGATGTATTAGGATTAATTAACTTGAGATGGATTAATGTATTTGATATGATATATAATTTCTAGTGATGAGATCCTGAGGTACGATAAATATGATAATGTATGACACTGCACAGGAATGCACTCTTAATTGAAAATTGATGAGTAAAAGTTTTAAATTAGCCCTATTTTCCGCACTTCCGGGGCGTGACAACACTAAACCAAGCTTTAATTATATTTGAAATATTGTTTATGAGAAGATTGAATTACACTGAGATAGTGCACACTAAAAGGTTGGTCAAACCATCTTGACCTTTTTAACATTTGACTGGTCATTTAAATGCCACTCATGATCTATGAATTTGAATGAAAATTTAAATTCATTGCCAACATGTTAGAAACTTAATGGGTCACATACAAAGAGCAATATATGAATTAAAAGAGAATCATGGATTCAAAATTCGAAAATTTCCATTTGGACTTAGTTAAAGAAAAGTATAATTATGAGGACTTAATTAAATGTGTTTAATTAAGTGGATTTAATTAAAATAGTTTAATGAAATAAAAGGCCCACATTTAATTATAATGAATTTAATTTAGGGCTTTAATTAAATCTATTGATCCAATAATTAATTAAAAGAATTAATAGGCTTGACTAAAAAAAGTTTAGTGAAGGAAATTTAATCAAATTACTAAAACCCATCTTTTAATTAATAGAGCATATATTGTGCCAATCCAATTAAAAGTAGTTTTATTGGGACATGGATCACAAGTTTATTAAATGGTTTAATGATGACTTGGGCCTTCAGGAAAATAATTATAATTTAAGTCCAAAGCCTAGTACGATTAAAATTAGAAATCCCTATCTATAAGATCCTTGTTTTGGTCGACCACTTAAGGAGACTTCGGGGCACCCTGTAGTTGGCAACAAATTAGGAGAGAGAAACCCTGTAGATTGTGGCGAGAGCATCTTGAAGATCTGTGTGATTTTCATCAATCAAACTAAGAGAAAGGTCTTCTAGTATTTATGATACCTTCTAGGCTTTGATATATGCTATGATTACAACTACTAATATACTTATTGGAGTTGTTATCTAGATAATTGTCAAAAATGTTTAACAAAAACCCTACAGTTGCCGCCCGAGGCTCTCCTTGTGCAAATCAAGAATCGTTTTTGATATTCCCTAGTAGTGAGTTTCAAGAAACTCAAGCTATTAGCATTGCTCGAGTGGATCATCGTTACAGGTCAGGCACTTGAACGACTTTTGTTTGACAAAACTAAGAACATGTGTGGAATCATATTGGAGCCAAATTCTTAGATTACAAGATTCAAGAATCAAGGCATGAAAATTTTAAACTCCATGATTGCTAGGATTATGACATAACAATTTCTATTCATATTAAGAATTGTCTTGTGGATAGTTTCGAGCATAGTATGTTTAACTGTTTATTCTGCTGCATTATATGTGTGATGTATGTTGTTATTTATTGAGCATGAACTCAAAACCTTAAAGGATGAAATCCCTACAAATAGCATTGTAGAATATTGGCGAAATTTAAACAACATAAGATCAAGTTTGATAATAGAACACATGAAATCGACAACGTGGTGTCAAGCACACAATGGAGTTTAAAATTTTTATACCTTTTCTGGAGATATTGTAATCTTAAGACCTTAATCCACACTTGTACTTGTACAACAAGGCTAGGTTGTAGTAAACTAAAGTCATTCAATTATCTGAAATCTAATGGTATCAGTACGAGCAGTGAAAGGAACCTTCCCAAAGATTAAGTTGAATTATGACCATTTTCGTGCTAGCAGTTTGAGTTTTAGTAAATTCACAGCCTAAGATTCACAATTTTAAAAATCACAATCTTAACAAAGAAAAAAAATTCTTCCAAAAAGAAAACAATTCCTATAACACTTAGGGAAATCAGCACAAAAATGCTTAACTCTTTGTGTTTGTCAATTTCTAAGATGCTAACTTGTATGGATCGCTAGCTTGTAAGGAACTTCAACATGAGGCTTAAGCCCATCGCAGGTCACTATAGGGTATGACAAAATTATCGCAATTCAAATTCATAAAGAATTACAATTTGCTACAATCCATAAGCAAGAAATATTTATGCATGTTGTAACCTATATTGAGGAAATTACCCATTCTAGTCGTAACATACAAGGAGAATTTAGCTTTAAGATTTTGCAAAGTACAATTGTATTTATTCATCATTCATTCATTAGTCAGAATGTTCGGCCATAATGGTGTTTATAAAGCCTAGGTAATTTTATTTCATTAATGGACACAATTACCTTTTAGTGCTTGGACTTATTATTAATTATAATTCGGTACATCTTTTTATTAAATAATTTAATTATGAAATAATTATCCAAATTTAATTAATGCAGATGACCATAACTTAATTAAACATTTTAAATAAGTCCAATAATCCTTCATTAATTATAATTTGACTCAATAACTTAATTAAAATACTTTTAATTAAATCTATCTAATTAAACACATTTAATTACGCCTAATTATAATAATAATAATATGTTCCATAAAATTTTTTAAAAATTTCAAACACGATCAACTAATTTAATTTATTCACAACCCTTATGTGTGATCTTCTAAGTTTCCAACAAGTTGACAATGAATTTAAATTTTTATTTAAATTCATAGATTAAGATAGATATCTAGTAATACATCATTACTCAAAGGTCAAAAAAGTCAGAGAGGTTTGACTAGCATATTCAATATACAATATCTCATTGTAATTCAGTCATTCCACTAGAAATATCTTAGAAATGCATAAAGAGTGGTGCAATGTTTACTTTATAAACATTTTCATTTTTATCCAAGAGTTATCAATATTAACTTCATTACTCTTATTACTCTGGCCAGAGACTTATGAGTTAATATGAGTTAGGATGACCAAGATATTTTCTTTTAAAGTCACTTGAGGAGATGGATCCTCAATTTGACTATTCATCCATCATCATGTGCTTCACGACATACTCAAAATCACCCTGATTAGGCATTTTGACAACCAAACTCATAAAGGTGAAATCAATGTGTGATAATTCACACATAAGATGACCTGATATCTCATGTCAAATGACTATTTACACTATTGACATGTGAGAGCATTTCCATAAATAATTGAGTGACATTACAAAATGGAGCTCTCACAACAGGTCATGTTCATCGAACTTGTTTTTTCATAAAAACTCACATGCTATCTCTAAATATCCTCATATTTCAACCTATGAGATTAGTAGCTTACTTCATAAGTAAATATGCTTAGAATGTGTTAGTCTTTGAGCACTATTAATGCTTTGTCTTGATAGTACGATAACTAGGAACTAATTTTAGGAACGTAGCTTTGATGCATAAGGATTCTCATAATTGTAACCCTTTAAAATTCCTTTGCAAGATCAATTTGTTTCATGGGCTTTACTCATTTAGTGACTAATGAATCCATTTTTGTCAACAATAAATGGTGATGGGAAAACTTTATATCACTTACCATAAGTGATCACATATTGCCATGTTACCATATCTCATGCCTAGTGAGTTAGTTTTAGGGCGTATACTAATAATCTCTCACTTGCATTAATGTCAATCACTAAAGATTATCCAATACCAAATCCTTTTATTTAGTGACTAAGAGTTTGCAAGGACCACATTAGGTTCTCACTAGGGAAGTATGCTTTGTACGATAATGTCCATTATCCTTGGTCATAGCACGGACATAGACCTTTTGGTGGATTATATTTGGGGTGAATAGTTTATGATTTTTTTTTAAGAAACATTTTTGCATATTGTTGTTAGTATGAACAAACTTCTTTTTTTCGGGGAATACTTTTGATTTAAATTATGCAGGTGGTTGATAAAAAATAAATACATGATTTTATGGAGAAATGGTTGGTTAAAAATTAAAAATAAAAGGTTTGCTGGGTTTGCAAAGGCCCGTGTGATTTGAAATGTGAAGTTGGTAGATTTGGTTTGTGACTATTATGATTATTGTATTTTTTGTTTTTGGTGATAGATAGGATGGTTGTTTTTTGAGGTTCATTCTTGCATTAAGCAATCTTGTTTCCTGAATTATTTGGTAATGCTAGTTTAGTGTTTGAAGGCTTGATTCTTTGATTTGCTTTACTGCTCCATGCAATCATTTACTATCAAATTTGCCTTAGAAAATTTTATGAAAATGGATCTGTCTTGAAGGGTGGGATTGATTGTTGAATTCGAATTGATTAGGAAGAGGTTTATCCTATCTTCTTGTCATTGATGAGTTTTTGGGCTTGGTTGGTGAAAGGAATGGAAAAGTATATGTTTTGGCAATTCAAGTTGGCTAAGATTGATGGGGAGTGAGACATAATGCTTTTGGTCTGGTGATGCTTGCGTGAGGCGAGAGTGGACAAAAAAGAGTTTTACACGGCTTGGTGGTTTGATCTGACTTCATCGAATGATTGTTGGCTGGTTTATTCTTTACAACATTGTTATGGTGGATTTGGTATCTTTTGGTATTTGTTTCACAATAGAGTTGTGTTATGGTGTTCTTTTATTTGGGTGATGTATCATGCTCATCTTACTTCTTCTTTTCTTGATGAAAATAACACTGGTTGATTGGTTCTTTAGCAAAATCGAGAGATTCAAGGACTAATGTAGTGAGTGTGCAATGGCTAATTTTTGTTTTATGTTTTTACTTATAGTTTTTTTTTTATGCTTTTATATGAGTTTTCTGAACTATTCACTTATTTAACTATTATTATCTTGATTTAGCCAAAAAAAAAAAAAAACTTGATTACTTTATCTTCAAATCATAGTTTGCAAACCACAAAAGCATATCCCCAACTCTTTTTTTTGCTGCAAAAGGCTTGAAAATTGTTATAAAAACAAGTTGTGAACCAAATCATATCATGCCTAGCGTAGATGGCTTACAGAAGCTTCCTTTTGAAAACCAAACTTGATGCCAAATGATTCTTACAATGAATTGGCTTTCAAAAAATCACTATTTACATTTATAAATGGACTTTTGTAGTTTATTTGTTTGTTTTTTTTTTTCTACATAATTCGCACAAACATACAAGATTAGAACCAAGAAAAATAAAAAATAAAAAAAGCCCAACAATCTGACATCAAAGCGGTAGACTCTCCCCTAACAACCCTCTTTCGGGCATCCCAATACAAGACCACCCTTTGTCACTCCCCACGCTTATTAAAAGAATAAACTAACTATAATAAAAGTATAAAGGTTAATAATTCTATTCTAGTAAATGAATGAAAACCACAGCTGCCTCCGTTTCCCATTGTTAAGAGCAGAGATGACAACTCATCTGTATAATTCGATTTTTGTTTATTATATTAGTATAAAATATTAAAATTTAATATCGATATAAAAATTATATTTTTTTTAATTTTTTTATATTTGTATAAAATTTACTCTTTTTTACTATATATTTTATTCAAATTATTTATATATCGTTTTCTATGATATTCTTGAATTTTCAGATCCCAAGCCAAGATAAACTTGAATTTCGTTTTTGGTTTTGAACCACATGTAAGCAGTAAGCATGTCTTTCTTTCCTGCAGTTCAATCATGTCATCGTGGTGGTCCCTCTGACTCTGAGTTTGGAGTAAACACGTCACGTGAATCCACAGCCTTAGCATCAGAGGCCGGGCCTCCTCAACGGGAAAGCCTTCTTTTTCATTCCAAATCAAGATTCACTGATTATTAGGTCCCATTCTCCCAACTTTAATTACTATATTTGGTCTGAGAAGGACAAACTCGATTTTCTTTCAGTTAATTATTAAATTCGAGACGTGAACGAACTAAACAACATTAAGAGATTTTTTTTTTTTAATAAAATTCGATAATAATTTAATTTTAAATTAATCGAAATTCAACGTAATTACGAACTTCAAGTACAAAAATTTTTACACCGAAATTTTTGGTTATCCTTTTAATATTCTGCCAAAACCCCAAATCACAATCAAAAAGGTGTGATCAAAGACAGAAATATAAATCAGGCAACTTGATTTACAGGGAATATTAGAACCCAACATGTTTGAGTCATTCTAGCTAGGCTAGGAGGTTTTATCATTGGCTTGGCCATTCTGGACAAAACTTCAGGAGTGCTGTGAGAACTCAACTCAAATATTGAGAAGCTGCCCTTTCTCAGCGGATCGATGCTTTAACATCAGCTGTTGCTGGTGGTGTTGGCGTTGGCGTTGGCGTTGGCGAGTGAGCAGCATTATTTTCCATGTTCTTTTGGTTTTGCTGATGGTACACTTGCCTCAGTCTCTCTATTTCGCTCTTTAGTGCTTCTTGATGAGCTGAAGTTTTACCACAAATCATAAAGATTTAGTTTATAATATATATTCTACAATTATACACATGCACATGCACATGCATATGCACATTATATATTTCAGTATATTAAAAAAATTCAAAATTAGTAACCAAAGAGCTTGATTATTAAACCATCATGCATGTGCCTACCTATTAGCTAAAAGCAAACCCTACAGGCTACATCTATTCAAATTAGAAGTACTTAATTATTATAATAATTGTACAGTTAAGCTGCTTATATTGATGTCATATATCGGGTTCAACAATCTAAGGTACGATATATAACAAAAAATTTTATGTTCAAATTTTTATTAGATTAATTTTTTTGAATAAATATCAATTATGAAGTACAAACAAAAATTATCGTAATTTTAAAAAAATATGAATACTTATTCAATATTGATCGCAATATTCAAATTTTACTAAGGTTTTTCAACAATTTTGGAAGGTACCCACACTCAGCCAATGTATGTAGATTGTAGCATATAAGTCCATTATGCAAAAAGAAGAATCCAAGCAATACTAGTCTTTGTTTAACTTGCATACACTCGTCTTTCCAACAAATCTCTTGGGGCATCACCTACCAACTCTCAGCCAAAGCAAGGAAGTTTTTTAAGTATATTATGTAAACCGTACATTAAAGAATAATTCGTTTCAGCCATAGCAATGGAGTAGATTTAAATACAAGTGAAGTGGTTAATTACCATCTTTGAATATTTTGTCTTGCGCCAGTGCTGCTATTCTTTGCTTGAGAGCACTGTTGTCGACATTTAGAAGCAAGCGTTGGTGGTCTAGAAATGCAACCCGTGGCGACAGCACAGAAACTTCAGCCTTATTTATCCCCAAAAAAAAAAAAAAAAAAAAAACCTTCAGCCTTAATGTTCCACAACCAATTAATGTTTTCCTTTGGATCGTGTGAAGAATTCAGGGCGAGGGGTAAATTAAATAGCATATACCTGTAAAGAGGTGACGCAACGTTCAAGCTCTGAAATGTATTGTAGCTTCCTCACCCGTGATCTTTGTGCAGATTGTCTGTTTGCCAAGATCCTAATAGCCAACACCAAAACGAATAATTATTCGGATAATAATAAATCAAAATGTTTGAACGATTGTTGATCTTTTTCTAGTTTGTCTTATTGATGAATTAATAAATTCACACATATTCATATATAATTAATTAATAAATTAATTATTTTCAATGTTTAATATGTTTATGAAAATTGTTGATATTATAGTAGAAAAAAAACAAGAAAAAAAAAAGTAGCCATTTATTATAAGTACCAAGTGCCTCATCGGCACATTCGATGACGATGCAATCAATGATTGGGTAAATTAAAAGTAAAAATAGGGTTGGAGTGTTTTTTTTTAACTTATGGTTTTAATTTTTTATTATTTATTTTAAAAGTATATACCCTAAACTATCTCTAATTGTTATTTTTTATTGGTTATTTTTATTATTTATGAAGTAAAGAATAATTTTTTTTATATTATCGAAACCAACTTTACCGTATTCTCAAATTAACTCTAAAATTAAAAGAAACTTGTGGCATATTTTACTAAAATGAAATTGAAATGTGGCAGCATGATTACCTCTTGACCCTCTTGGGATCAATTATTCGGTGGGTAGAAGCGTCTGTGGCGGCATTGGAGGAAGCAACTGCAGCTTCGGACTCCGTTTTGCATTCGCTTTGAACCACCTCCGCTTCGTTCCTAATCATCTCAATCTGCTGCTTCTGGTCGTCATTAATGCTGTTGTGATCGGACGGCGTGGAAGGGTTTGAGGAAGATGCCGTGGGGGCCACGGCATTTGGCATATCATCCGTGAACATGGACATGAATTGTTCATCGTCAAATTTATCAAACTCATGGTTAGCATTTACGCTCCCCCGCAGTGCATTAGAGCTTCCACGGCATTCTTCAAGCATTGGCGCTTCCAGATATGCAATGGAGTCGCTGATGGAACGCCGGTGGGTTCCGCGTCTTTCCGACGAGAAGTCCAGGAATTCGTCCACCCTGCAGGGGTTAATATTTTGTTGCTGAGTGCAGCCGCTAGTGCCGCCATTGGGTTGAAATGCACCCATGGCCGCAGGCATCCTTTGCTGGACCATGTCGGGCCAATTTGATGTCATATTTGGGATTTTTGGAGGTAATTGTGCCATATTTACCACTATAATAAAATGTTTCAATCTAATATTGACACCAATATTAAAGAAGCAAGCAAGAAAACAAGAAACTCCTTAGGGTATAATTGGTTTGTTATGTACACACGGAAAGGAAGAAAGTCAATTTTAATGGTTAGAAAAGCAAGAAAAAGCTGGCCAAAAAGAACAGAAATAACAGTGTTTGAACACCACCACCACCACCACCACCAACACCACTAATAAGCCTAAAAAGGAAGAAAACAGCAGGAAGAGCTACCAATTGAGGGATGTGAAGAAAGACAAGTCGATGCAAATACATTACAGCAACATGCAGCAGATCCGGATGAATATGAAAATAAAAGCATAGTAATAGTAATAGTAATAGGTGTGGTATTTGATATCTCATGGCAAATCAAAATCGATTCTAGCTCACTATTAAATCTATCTTTCTTAGGCAATGTGCAGTAGGGAGGGGTCACATGGGGAGATATTAGACAGCTATGTACAGCTGGGAGGAGGTTGTGTCTCAACGGTATTACTGGAAAGTCGCCAATAGTTCAATAACTAAAGCGGGAATCAGCCACCACGTGCCCTTGTGAGTTGTGACCCTCCCTTTAGTGGGATGCTTTATTTATTTATTTATTTTTTTATTTATTTTGGTTTATAGGATACTTTTTACTATATTTACACTAAATTCGTAGGCTGTTTTCCCATGCATCCGCCATTACCAAAGCCCACATCTCAAATTAATTTCTCTTGAATTTTAATTGACTTAATATTAAAATATATGCTCTGTTATGGATAAAAATATTCAAAACACTTGATCCAATAAAAAATTACCACGTGGTATGAGAAAAATTGCATATTTTATTCATTATATATTTTAAATTATACAAGTCACAAATAAGACAAAAAATGACATTTAATCCAATGATACATACGTAATTACAGACAGAATAAATTCCTATAAATAAGGGTCATGTATGATTCAAAAAGTTAAGTCTCTATTTTGCTTACAGAAATTCTGTCAAATTCTTTTCTGACTTAAGCATCGGAGTGCTTATGCAGGGAACAACCCCTGCGTCCCTCTGATCATTCTCTTTCTTGCAGAGCCTCTGGTAACATGTGACACGAAGATCGAAGCGAGGACGCCAGCAATATATCATCATTCTGTTTGGCAACAACAATTGGCGTCGTCTGTGGGAAACGAAAGAAAAGCTTTTTGCTCTACAACGATGGTATGGACATGTTCAACAGCGATGAGAAATGACGAGAATGAAGATATGGCAAGCTCTCCAATTGATGACTTGGGTGATGGAATCCAGGGGGAGAGAGGGTCGAATATGATGACAATTCCCGTAGTTGAATTTGAAGCTATGAGAAAACAAGAGGAAGAAACCGTCCAAGCCTTACGGACTATGGTTGGATTGTTCAATGGTGCCTTCCTGCAAGTGAATCTGCCCGCAACCATCTAAAATTTGGTGGGAGAAAGAAGTACTTCGCAAGACCCTCACGGCAGGATGGCGCGAGACACGGAAGGCCGAGTTGCGCGAGACCTTGACTACCTAGTCGCACGAGATTCTCTTGGTATGTTCGGGCGAGACCCTCACGGCAGGATGGCGCGAGACACTGAAGGCTGAGTTACGCGAGACCCTGAAGGCCTAGTCGTGCGAGACCCTACCGGCATGTTCGCGCGAGACCCTCACGGCAGGATGGCGCGAGACACTGAAGGTTGAGCTGCGCGAGACCCTCATGGCCTGGTCACACGAGACCCTAACGATATGCTCGCACCAGACTCCAACGGCCTAGCCGCGCGAGACCTTGACGGTCTGATAGCGCAAGACCTTGTCGGCCTGGCTGTTGGAGACCTATTATGTGAGGCTGCAGTTGTCATGCCCCGCTTTCGGGAACCTTTCTATCCATACATTCTCTACTACGGTTGGGCTGTGAGAAGATGCAATTACTAAAAATTTATTTATTTACAGCGGAATATTTAAATTTTAATTCACACTCCCAGGTGTGTGTGTAAATACACAAAATTAATTGTATAAATACCAAGTGTTTACATATCATCCCCATAATACTGATTACAATTCCAAGATATAACTGTGCGATACGATAAATTAGATACAAAATACTCGTGTATACAATTCTTATACCTTTTACCGAATCGTGGGAGCTGTTCAACACAAAAGACTTAGAGACCACCGCTCTCTTACTTCTCAGTACCTGGAGGGGGAAAAATAGTGGGATGAGCAAACCACGGCTCAGTAAGGAAATGTATGCTAGCAGGTAGATATCGTACTACCTACATAGCCCATGCATGCATAAACCAAAACCATGTTTTCGTTATAAATGGAAATATCATACGAACAATGCATTTAAATTCATATTTCTCAAGAGCATTTTCGTGTAAATCAAATGTCAAACTTCCATTTAAAACATGTTCATAAATAGTGCCCCCATGGCACGAATGTGAAATCGGAGATTTATTGAAACACAAAATCTCTTTCACTTCTCAAATCATTCTCTTTCACAAATCTCTTTCTTTTTCTGAGATTGTCTCTATTTCTCGATTCTCTGAGACAGGTATGGAATTTTAGGCAATCAAATATCCACGACTTATGGCCACAGTCAGTGATCCCAGGCCTCACTGATCGGGTGTGCACAGGGTATCACTTCGCCTGAAGGGGGATGGGTCAGTCCTACCCTCCGGCTCATCTCAATCCACCTCATCTCCTCGTATACTCACGGTGAAGATACGTCGTGTGTCATCTACGCGATACTCGTACTCACGTGCACCCAGCACGGTACATAGTATACCAACGGGTGACTACACTGTTCTACGTACAACCGTGGACCCAAGTCCATACTCCAACTCCGATGGACTTTTTATCCTTAAACCATGTCTCATATACCAGGCGAGCAAGCAGCGTGACACACAGTCAACGCAAAGCTCCAGCGCGGTGCGATCTATCGTTAAGGCCCAGCCCGTTCAATTGGCCGTCGGCTGGTATCCCCTTGGGTCCCAGACCCCCAGGTTTACCTTAACTCAACAAAACAGGTACGAGCATAGTTCTCGCACTTTCTCAAAACCCCCGTGCGAGTTAAAACTCCAACACGGTACATCAAGGCATTAAAACAGGTGTAAGCTAGCGCTTCAACACCAAATCACATCTCAAAACTGATAGAAGGCTATTTTCTCTTTTTAAAAATTCAAAACATGTTTATTCATACAGCATGCTTCTTCATGCTAAAACATGTAAAATTAGCCAACCTATCATCAACATTTCTCAATCATCAATCACAATATAAAATTGAGAATTTCATTGAAAACATGCATATCATGCTATTTCCTTACCCTATCCCATTTCTCAATACATATATATACATCATAGTATTTTTCATATTTCCACATCATTTCATAAACTTATAATATCGTACTAGTCCTAGCAATATATCTACGAAATTGCTGTAATTACGTACGAACATCTCTATAGCTAACACACAGTCCCTTACCTCGTTCTACTTGTGTGCAACTATCCGCCTTTACGCTTCTTGCGTTCTCATCTCGACTTGCTCCGGCGTATCATCCGAAACTGAAATTCATCTATCAACATTAGAGTTAATGTTTCTAACTCTTATTCAACTAAGCATTTATCCAATGCCTTAATTATACATTTTTACCCTTTGTGGTAAATCTCCCAATTTGTCCTAATAGCAACATTTCCAAACCATTTCCACAACATACTCATCCACTCAAGATATCCCATTCATCAAAAATACTCCCACATTCCACTTTCTCACACTTGACTATTTCTAAGCTATATGCATTTCATACCATCCTAGGTAGTTCCATCCACAATATGCACACCCAAATATCTTTATAAGCATTAACTAAACCAATGTACTTAGATTTGTGCATTAGAACTTACCTCATTGGATTTCCTCTTGCTCCAATTAGGATTGCCCTCTATTTCTTCAATCCTTCAAATGGGAAAATGCCTCTAGACTATGTTGTTCTTCTCCTTGATGTGAACAACTTTGTCTCTAATAGCCTCTCCTTAAATCTCACTGAAAATGGCTGGATTTAGGAGTGAGAAACTAGATTTCTTTGAGTTGAAGTGAAATGGAAATGTTTTCCCCGAAATTTTGATGATCCAACTGCTCCCATTTATAGATTTGACTTGATGAGATCGATCTTCCTTGGGTGGAGATCGATCTGTTCCTCAAAAATCCCTCTTTCTGAGACTTTTTAAAGGTAGGAGATCGATCTGTTGAGACTGGAGATCGATCTGCTGTCAAACAGAAGCTTAAGGAGATCGATCTGGTCTTAGGGGAGATCGATCTGCTTCCAACCCGAGAGCTAAAGAGATCGATCTGCTTCCTTTGGAGATCGATCTGTTCCCTTCCATTTCTCACATTAGAGCATTCTGGCTCTCCCAGATCGATCTCTCATCCTATGAGATCGATCTGGCCTTCACAAATTCCAGATTTCTTGCAGTTTTTCTGCAACAACTCTTACCAAACACCCTTAATTTAGTACCATGATCATTTCCTCATTCATTCATCTTTGAGACTTGAAAATGGGATTCTTCCTTACTACATACACATTAAAATTTGTATAGAATCTTTGTGTGACCAAATATATACAATATTACTCGAATGGAAATATACACTTATGTAAATCTTTCCTTCCATTTTACTATACTTCTCATATTCCATTTCGATCACATTCTTCCCGTTTTAAGTTCATTTCCTCCTACTCACTCATAATGCAACTTGTACGTATAATCACAATTCTTACTACAAGTGCGTACATAATCTTATGAACTTACATTGTATACACTTCACATTACAATACATCATCTTACTTATGATTTTATTTACATTCCCACGTTCCTATACACATAGCTATACATATACGGGGTCTCACATTCTCCCCCACTTAAAGAATTTGGTCCTCCAAATTAGAACCAATTCAATCTGTGAATAACTCAGGATACTTTTCCCGCATCAAACTTTCCAGTTCCCATGTGGCCTCTTCCACAGTGTGATGTTGCCACAAAATCTTAACCAATGAAATCGTCTTGTTCCGTAACACCTTCTCTTTCCTGTCCAACACCCTGATCGGTCTCTCGACATACGACATATCTTTCTTGAGCTCCAATGGCTCATAACTAATTACATGTGTCGGATCCGGGTAGTACTTCCGAAGCATAGAAACGTGGAAGACATTGTGGACTTCTGCTAGCTCAGGTGGTAAGGCTAGCCTATATGCTCCTTCTCCCACTCTATCCAAAATCTCGAAGGGACCAATGTAACGAGGACTTAATTTTCCTTTCTTCCCAAACCTCATTATTCCCTTAGAAGGAGATACTTTCAAAAATACAGACTCGCCAACATCAAACTCCAGTGGTCTCCGTCTCTTGTCAGCGTAGCTCTTTTGTCGACTTTGAGCTGTTCGCAGTCTCTCGCATATTATCTGAACATCCTCGGAGGCTTGCTTAACCAAATCGGGGGCGAGCAATTGTCTGTCACCAACTTCTTCACAACCAATGGGCGATCGGCATCTACGACCGTATAGTGCCTCATAAGGGGCCATACCAATACTTGAGTGATGACTGTTATTGTAGGCGAACTCAATCAATGGCAAGTGATCGTCCCATGAGCCTCTAAAATCCAGCACACACGCTCTCAACATATCCTCCAGGGTCTGTATAGTCCTCTCTGACTGACCATCTGTCTGAGGATGAAAAGCGGTGCTAAAACTCAACTGGGTCCCCATCGCTTCCTGGAAATGTCCCCAAAAGTGGGCAGTGAAGCGGGCATCCCTATCCGAAACAACACTCACTGGGACTCCATGCAATCTCACTATTTCTCGCACATACAGATTCGCCAGTGCACTCAATGTATCTGTAGATCTCATGGCTAAGAAATGTGCCGATTTCGTTAACCGATCTACTATCACCCATATCGCATCATGGTTCTTACGGGTTCTCGGTAACCCCATCACAAAATCCATTGTGACATGCTCCCTCTTCCATGTTGGTATCGATAGAGGTTGTAATAATCCTCCTGGTTTCTGATGTTCGACTTTTACTTGCTGACAAATGAGACATCTAGCGACATACTCAGCTATGTCTCTCTTCATTCCAGACCACCAATATACTTTTCGGAGGTTTTGATACATCTTACCACTCCCCGGGTGTATCGTGTATCTCGACGAGTGTGCCTCTGATAAGATCAGCTTTCTCAGCTCTACATCCTTAGGAACACATATTCTATTTCCAAACCTTAGTATTCCATCTGGACTCAATATAAAATCAGCACCCTTCCCTTTCCGGATTTGGCTAATCATGACAATACACCATTGATCGATTTGCTGAGCTTGTCGGATTCTCTCAATCAACTCCGGTTCTAATCTCAAGCTAGCAATGATCCCATAGCTGCCAATCTCAGGTAGGGTCATATCCAGACTAAGGTTCGTGAATTGTTCCAACAACTCGTGCTCTCTAACCATCATATGTGATACCAACCCGAGACTCTTCCGACTCAATGCATCGGCAACCACATTTACCTTCCCCGGGTGGTACAAGATCTCATAATCATAGTCCTTGAGGAGTTCCAACCACCTCCTCTGTCTCATGTTCAACTCCTTTTGTGAGAATAGATATTTCAAACTCTTATGATCCGTAAAGATCTGAAATCTCTCACCATATAAGTAGTGGCGCCATATCTTCAACGCAAACACTACGGCCGCTAACTCCAAATCGTGAGTGGGATAGTTCTTCTCGTGATCTTTCAACTGTCTAGATCCATAAGCTACTACCCTTCCATCTTGCATCAAAACACAGCCTAGTCCTTGATGCGAAGCATCAGTATACACCGAGTAATTCCCTGAACTGTTAGGGATGACAAGAACTGGCGCGGTAGTTAATCTGCGCTTAAGTTCCTGAAAACTTCTCTCACAAGCTTCGTCCAATGAAAACTCCACACTTTTCCTCGTACGACGTGTCAATGGAGCAGCTAATCTAGAGAAACCCTCTACAAATCTTCTGTAGTAACCAGCCAAACCCAGAAAACTTCTGATCTCTGTGACTGTCCTAGGTTGTTCCCATTGAACAACTGCCTCAATCTTTGATGGATCTACTGACACCCCATCCTTCGATATAACATGGCCTAGAAAAGAAATCTGTTCTAGCCAAAAGTCACATTTGTTAAGCTTGGCATATAACCTTTTCTCTCGAAGGGTTTGCAAAATAATCCTTAAGTGCTGCTCATGCTCTTCTCTGGACCTTGAATACACCAATATATCATCAATGAAAATAATTACGAATTGGTCCAGGTATGGCTTGAATACTTCGTTCATTAAAGCCAATAAAAGCTGCCGGCGCATTGGTCAACCCAAAAGGCATCACTAAGAATTCGTAATGGCCATAGCGGGTACGAAATGCTGTCTTAGGCACATCCTCCTTCCGAATCTTCAATTGATGATACCCAGACCTCAGATCTATCTTGGAGAAGATCTGTGCTCCCCGAAGTTGATCCAATAAATCGTCAATGCGTGGCAAGGGGTACTTATTCTTGATGGTAGCCTTGTTTAACATCCGATAGTCAATACACAATCTGAGGCTCCCATCTCTCTTCTTCACAAACAATACCGAGGCTCCCCATGGTGAGACGCTCGGTCTTATGAACCCCTTCTCTAACAACTCTTGCAGCTGTTTCCTTAATTCCTCTAACTCAACTGGGGTCATCCTATATGGTGACTTAGATATTGGTTCGGTTCCAGGCGTCAAGTCTATACCGAATTTCGTTTCTCTATCAGGTGGCAATCCTGATAGATCGTCTGGAAAGACATCAGGGAATTCTCTGACCACTGAGATGTCCTCCATATCCGGATGTACTTTGTTCAAATCCACCACATAAGCAACAAAACCTTCAAAACAACACTCAAGCCATTTATACCAAAGTACTTTACTTAACACAAAATTTAAGATTTCATTTCTTCTCTTAAAATCTTACAACACATTCTTCAGGTAGAGAAAACTTAATGGTCTTAGAACGACAGTCTATGACAGCATGATTGGCGGCTAACCAATCCATTCCTAAGATTACATCAATGTCATATATATTCAACAAAATTAAGTTGGCTGTCATGCACTTATCTCCCACCCTCACTTTACAATCTTCATACACTTGTTCAACTAATTGGCTAACTCTCATAGGAGTACTTATTAGTAAAGTTCTACTCAAGTATGTGGGTTCTACAAAACCTTTTAACTTAGATGCGCATGCAGGTGATATGAAGGAATGCGTAGCACCAGAATCAAACAAAGCTATAACCTCTAAATTGAAAATCAAGTTTGTACCTTTTATCACTTCAGAAGAGGTATCAGCCGATGCCTGGTCTATCGCATACACCCTGCCTTGTCCCACAACTTGTTTTCCTTTCTCTTCAGCCGAGGCTTTCTTTCTTGTAGGAGGTGCAACTGTAGGAACCCTCTCTGGCTCTTTACCCCTCTGTGGAATTGCCTCAACTATCTCCGGGCACTCTCTGGCATAATGTCCAAATTTACCACATCTGAAACATCGGGTACCTTGAAGATGACATGGCCTACCACCATGGTATCGACCGCATAGCCTACACTGATCTGTAGTCGGTCGGGGTCCACCAATCACTATACCCCTGGCTGGTGTCTGAGTCGGAGGCATAAAAGGTCTAGCAACATTTTTCTGAAAATCATCTACCTCTCTCCGACGTTTACTCATGAATTTTCGACCAAATTTGGCACTCTTGCCATCTCCCATCTTCCTCGGACCCTTGTCCTTACCCCAACTAAACTCAAAAATCTGCAAGTCATGATCTTGCTCACATAACTGGGCCCGTTGCACGGCCTCTCTATATGTAGCGACATCAAATGGGGCCAACTTCGCTCGGATCGAAGGCCTCAGTCCATCTACAAATCTACAGACTCTGACAGCTTCACTCCTGATCGAGTCCGGATCATATCTACCCAGTGAAGTGAATCGTGACTCGTACTCATCAGCTGTTCGATTCCCTTGAGTCAGATTCAGAAATTTCATCTGTAGTCTCCGTCGAGCAGTATCTGGGATGTATTGCTCTCTGAAAACGTCCAAGAACATATCCCAAGTGATAACCATTTCTTGAGCTCTTAACATCGGCCTGACGGACTTCCACCAGTGCTCTGCTTCGCCTCTCAATACAAAGGCCGCAAGCGCTACTCTCTCCATAGCTGAACATCTACAGAAGTCGAATAACTTCTCCATTTGACTGATCCAGTCCTCAGCCACCGTCGGATCCTTTACTCCGCTAAACGAAGGAGGCTTAAAGTCCATAAAGTGCCTCAATCTCTCCATATCACAGTCATATCCATACCCCAATTCATCATCATGTTGATGTGGGGCTACCGGAGGAGGTACCGATCGAATATGAGGTTCCCGTGGCCTAGCCGGTTCAGCTTGCGCAGGTGCAACATTCTCAGGTTCAGGTGCAGCTGCTGGGGGATTCTGTGCAGCCTGTCCCGCTGTACCAGGTGCACCCTCAAACCTAGCCATGATCTGACCCATCATGGTCATCATTGTGCGCATGTCTTCCTCCAATCGAGTGATTCGAGGATCAGAAGCCTCTATTTGTTCCTGGGGCTCATGACTAGAGGATGATCTACTGTGCCTCTCCGTCCTGTCATTTTGCCCTCGAGCCCTCGAGCTCTCTCCCCTCTTGCGGTGTCTCTCAGGCATAACTCACTAGCCTGATAACTTTCCTGCGTTATAACAAACATTTAATTTACTACCAGCTCCGTATACACATTTGTATCTAAATATCGCACAGTAACTTGAGGATGTATGTTTTCTTAGTCCTAAGCATCAACTCACATCAGACCAACCATGCTCTGATACCAAGCCTTCTATCCATACATTCTCTACTACGGTTGGGCTGTGAGAAGATGCAATTACTAAAAATTTATTTATTTACAGCGGAATATTTAAATTTTAATTCACACTCCCAGGTGTGTGTGTAAATACACAAAATTAATTGTATAAATACCAAGTGTTTACATATCATTCCCATAATATTGATTACAATTCCAAGATATAACTGTGCGATACGATAAATTAGATACAAAATACTCGTGTATACAATTCTTATACCTTTTACCGAATCGTGGGAGCTGTTCAACACAAAAGACTTAGAGACCACCGCTCTCTTACTTCTCAGTACCTGGAGGGGGAAAAATAGTGGGATGAGCAAACCACGGCTCAGTAAGGAAATGTATGCCAGCAGGTAGATATCGTACTACCTACATAGCCCATGCATGCATAAACCAAAACCATGTTTTCGTTATAAATGGAAATATCATACGAACAATGCATTTAAATTCATATTTCTCAAGAGCATTTTCGTGTAAATCAAATGTCAAACTTCCATTTAAAACATGTTCATAAATAGTGCCCCCATGGCACGAATGTGAAATCGGAGATTTATTGAAACACAAAATCTCTTTCACTTCTCAAATCATTCTCTTTCACAAATCTCTTTCTTTTTCTGAGATTGTCTCTGTTTCTCGATTCTCTGAGACAGGCATGGAATTTTAGGCAATCAAATATCCACGACTTATGGCCACAGTCAGTGATCCCAGGCCTCACTGATCGGGTGTGCACAGGGTATCACTTCGCCTGAAGGGGGATGGGTCAGTCCTACCCTCCGGCTCATCTCAATCCACCTCATCTCCTCGTATACTCACAGTGAAGATACGTCGTGTGTCATCTACGCGATACTCATACTCACGTGCACCCAGCACGGTACATAGTATACCAACGGGTGACTACACTGTTCTACGTACAACCGTGGACCCAAGTCCATACTCCAACTCCGATGGACTTTTTATCCTTAAACCATGTCTCATATACCAGGCGAGCAAGCAGCGTGACACACAGTCAACGCAAAGCTCCAGCGCGGTACGATCTATCGTTAAGGCCCAGCCCGTTCAATTGGCCGTCAGCTGGTATCCCCTTGGGTCCCAGACCCCCAGGTTTACCTTAACTCAACAAAACAGGTACGAGCATAGTTCTCGCACTTTCTCAAAACCCCCGTGCGAGTTAAAACTCCAACACGGTACATCAAGGCATTAAAACAGGTGTAAGCTAGCGCTTCAACACCAAATCACATCTCAAAACTGATAGAAGGCTATTTTCTCTTTTTAAAAATTCAAAACATGTTTATTCATACAGCATGCTTCTTCATGCTAAAACATGTAAAATTAGCCAACCTATCATCAACATTTCTCAATCATCAATCACAATATAAAATTGAGAATTTCATTGAAAACATGCATATCATGCTATTTCCTTACCCTATCCCATTTCTCAATACATATATATACATCATAGTATTTTTCATATTTCCACATCATTTCATAAACTTATAATATCGTACTAGTCCTAGCAATATATCTACGAAATTGCTGTAATTACGTACGAACATCTCTATAGCTAACACACAGTCCCTTACCTCGTTCTACTTGTGTGCAACTATCCGCCTTTACGCTTCTTGCGTTCTCATCTCGACTTGCTCTGGCGTATCATCCGAAACTGAAATTCATCCATCAACATTAGAGTTAATGTTTCTAACTCTTATTCAACTAAGCATTTATCCAATGCCTTAATTATACATTTTTACCCTTTGTGGTAAATCTCCCAATTTGTCCTAATATCAACATTTTCAAACCATTTCCACAACATACTCATCCACTCAAGATATCCCATTCATAAAAAATACTCCCACATTCCACTTTCTCACACTTGACTATTTCTAAGCTATATGCATTTCATACCATCCTAGGTAGTTCCATCCACAATATGCACACCCAAATATCTTTATAAGCATTAACTAAACCAATGTACTTGGATTTGTGCATTAGAACTTACCTCATTGGATTTCCTCTTGCTCCAATTAGGATTGCCCTCTATTTCTTCAATCCTTCAAATGGGAAAATGCCTCTAGACTATGTTGTTCTTCTCCTTGATGTGAACAACTTTGTCTCTAATAGCCTCTCCTTAAATCTCACTGAAAATGGCTGGATTTAGGAGTGAGAAACTAGATTTCTTTGAGTTGAAGTGAAATGGAAATGTTTTCCCCGAAATTCTGATGATCCAACTGCTCCCATTTATAGATTTGACTTGATGAGATCGATCTTCCTTGGGTGGAGATCGATCTGTTCCTCAAAAATCCCTCTTTCTGAGACGTTTTAAAGGTAGGAGATCGATCTGTCGAGACTGGAGATCGATCTGCTGTCAAACAAAAGCTTAAGGAGATCGATCTGGTCTTAGGGGAGATCGATCTGCTTCCAACCCGAGAGCTAAAGAGATCGATCTGCTTCCTTTGGAGATCGATCTGTTCCCTTCCATTTCTCACATTAGAGCATTCTGGCTCTCCCAGATCGATCTCTCATCCTATGAGATCGATCTGGCCTTCACAAATTCCAGATTTCCTGCAGTTTTTCTGCAACAACTCTTACCAAACACCCTTAATTTAGTACCATGATCATTTCCTCATTCATTCATCTTTGAGACTTGAAAATGGGATTCTTCCTTACTACATACACATTAAAATTTGTATAGAATCTTTGTGTGACCAAATATATACAATATTACTCGAATGGAAATATACACTTATGTAAATCTTTCCTTCCATTTTACTATACTTCTCATATTCCATTTCGATCACATTCTTCCCGTTTTAAGTTCATTTCCTCCTACTCACTCATAATGCAACTTGTACGTATAATCACAATTCTTACTACAAGTGCGTACATAATCTTATGAACTTACATTGTATACACTTCACATTACAATACATCATCTTACTTATGATTTTATTTACATTCCCACGTTCCTATACACATAGCTATACATATACGGGGTCTCACAGCAGTAGACCTTATGTGTGAGGCTGCAGAATAATTGAGGCGTCAGGGTGTGCAAGACCCCGTACGGGAAGTTTCGGAAGACCCTGAGCGTGAAATCGTAGGAGGCATGAGGCTTCAGGGTATGGGAGGCCTTGGGCATGAGTGTTCAGAAGGTCTAAGATGATAAGCTGCAGAAGACCCTATGCACGAGACTCCAATGTACCGAAGGCATCAAGGTGTTGGAGAACCACAGCGTCAGGGTACGAGGAATGCAACACGAGAGATTGTTGGTGGCCGGAGACGCCAAAATATTGAAAGCTTTAAGTGTCCGACTATGGTAGATTCTGGGTATTTGAATACGGAAGATCCTTGATTTCAGAACACAAATGGCTCACCAAACAATGGGGTCAGAGGTGTCGAAATGACAGGTACACATGCTGGGAGAAACTCGGAAGTAGATCTGACATGAAACCCAGAAACTGAAATGGCCAACTTTCAATCCCGGACTCGTCAAAACCAAATGTAGGATAATGGGAGAGAAGCTGTTGACTGTGATCAAGCTGATTCATGCAAGGTGCAAAATATGCCTGCATCCATGGCACAAGATGCCACAGATATGAAGAAAATGGTGGAACGTATCTTAGAGGAAAAAGGTTGGTTCCAGCAGAAGAAAACCAGAGAAGAAGAATCTCATTCAGTTCAGCGATCATGGGAAAACCACTGTCACCGAAGTTCAAGATGCCCCAAATAACTACATATGTTGGAAAGACTGACCCTTATGACCATGTCCAAAACTATGAGTCATTAATGTTATTACTTGGATGAGAGGATGAGATGATGTGTAGAGCATTCTTCTTAACTTTAACTGGTCACGCACTAAAATGGTTCAATAGTTTACCAGAAGGGTCTGTTTCATCTTTTTATCAGTTAAGAAGTGAATTTCTAAAGGCCTTTGTGATAAATAGCCTAAAGAGGAAGGAGGCCACCTATTTGCTTACCTTGAGGCAAGGGAACAAGGAATCACTCAAAAGCTATGTGGATCAGTTTTGTTATGATACTTTTGAAATACGTTATCTACAAGTTGGGGTAGCAGTGACGTGACAGTTATGCTACAAGGGATAAAGTCTGAAAATCTGCAGGAATCATTGTCTTTGGATTAGCTGACAACAGTTTCAGACTTTTTCTCTAGAGCAAACAAGTACATTACTCAATAGGAGGTTATGAAGATGATATTGGCACGAAACTTAAAGGAATAAAGGAAACGAGAAAGAGAACTTGATGATAAAAACGTCGAAAGATCAAATAGAACAAGAAAGGCCTCAAAGTTGAAATATGCAACCTACACGCCGTTTACTGAGCCACGCGCTTCAATCCTAGCGGCAATAGAAAGGATGGGGATGCTCCAATTCCATAAAAAAAGTGAGAAGAATCTAAGACAAGATTTTAGATCTTACTGCAATTTTCATTCTGCCTTTGACCATTCAACTGAAAAGTGTCGGGACCTCAAGAATAAGCTTGAGAAGCTAGCTAGAGAAGGGCAGTTAGACCGCTACGTGCTGAGACACGAAAGGAATCAGTATCCAGTGCGGGGTCGAGGAGATAACAGGTTGCGTGAAAGGCGCAATGATAATAGAAGAAATTTAAGAGGGAATAAAGAGAGAGGAAACAGAGCGAGGCTAGAAGAATGTAGGAACCATCAGATAGACAATGAACCTATAGGAGCTGCCATTAATGTCATTTCTGGTGGAGAATACATGGCTGATAGCTCATCTGCTTCACGGAAAGCTTATGCTAGATAAGCATACCAGGTCCATTCTGTGATGAAGGTGACTGAGAAAGAAGAGGTGACTGCGTTCACACCTGATGATCAAAGAGATGTAATTGTGTCGCATGATGATCCTATGGTCATATCGGCGGTGGTAGCTAAGATCCCATAAGTCAAATTCTAGTAGATAATGGAAGTTTGGTGAACCTTATCTACTGAAATTGCTTTGAAAAAATGAATCTAAGAGAAGATAAACTAAAGCCTGTAACTATCCCCCTATTCGGCTTCACTGGAGAGAAAGTAAAGGTGGCAAGATCTATTGAGTTGCCTGTTACTTTAGGAGAAGACCCTAAAAGTGTTACGAGGTAAGTCTTATTTATGGTAGTCAGGTCAACATCTCTAGCATACAACGTGTCACGATCGCCTGTGATTTAACAAAAACCACTATAAATTTTTTGCTTTTTACTTACCTTTCTCCTTATCAACAGTTAGGCTGTAATTCGATGTTAGTATCCTCGTTTAGCATACTATTCATTCATTATCATACATACATGTCAATATACTATTTACCGACTGTAAATTCTTTTATAACATAAGTGAGTTCATATAAAATCTAATATAAATACATCCCCCATAATTTACATCGTTTGCATCACTGTGCTGATTATATGTTTAGATACAAAACCGTACAAAATGTGTATACCTGTCGATCGATAGGAAATGGCAGTGGATAATAGGAATACAATCCCTCAATAGTACTCGCTCTATTGCGGATGCTCTGTAAAGAGATGTAAAAAAAAGGGTGAGCTCACAGCTCAGTAAGGAAATCAGGTAAGTAAGTAGACATCTACACTATCTACTCAAAATAATGTTATGCCTCGAAAATATTATTTCCTTAACTCACTTTAAAAGCATGTATTTAAAATATATATACTTGTACAAATTAAATCCCATGTACAGAAGTCATGCTTAGTTCTCAAATGTAGGCATTTCGTGCAAAACAATGCATCTTTATAATTTCATAATGCCTTTAGATAAATCATGTCATTTATATTCAAATCACAGTAAATATGACATTTAAATCATTCACAACACAACAATCAGATTTCGACTCATCCCTCAGGTCTATTTGTATCATAAAATCAAGTGATATATCATGTGAGACTCTGTGGCTAAATGCAATAATATCTTGAACTGTGGCCATATCCTATAATGTGATCCCAAGCTACACGGATCCTAGTGTGCGGGGCAATCACTGTTGCAAAGGGAGGGGGTTAGTCCATCACAACCGCCAGCTATCAACTTCTCAACTCCTCATACACATCACAACAACACACGATACAACATACTCCATGACATATACACGATACAACGTACACCCGTGGACCCTATCTCAATGGATAATCAATACCACGTCTCTAAATCGACATGCGAACATTTCAACAGTGTGACACTCAGTCTACACGAGGAAATCAGCATGATTTTTCAAATATGTCTTATATATCACAGTAAAACTACAGTGCACGCCTTTGAGCGTGGCTCACAGTCGATACTCCGCTCAAATACTGTTTCACACATCACAAACTCGAACTCTAGTGCGAGTAACACTCCAGCACTAGGTCATGCATAGTTCATGTTTCAAATCAAGTATGAGCAATCGCTCTAGTACCATGCTACGCACAAAACATATAAAACTGAGTACGAGCAATAGCTCCAGCACTCTATCATGCATAAATCGTATAAAACTGAGTACAAGCAATGCTCTAGCACTCTATCATGCATGTCATGAAAATCTAATGTGAATCATACTTCAGCACCAATATATGTGGAAAACATATGAAATCAAGCGCGAGCTGTGTTCTAGCACGATTTATTCTCATATAATTCGATAGATGACTCTTTAAAAGGGATGATTTTCAAAACATACAAATCAGCACTATAAATTGTGTTATTTCTCCTCAACCATGAAAACATTAGCCCATCTACCTATTCTTATGCTAAACAACAGTAAAACCACTCAAAATTGTGGTTTCCATACTTTTTACAACTTTTCCCAAAAGTTGACTTTTTTTTTCTAACTAGGGGCAAAATCATAATTTACCATTATAGGGTCGCTATAATTATTATTCACTTTCTCTGACTCTCAGAGTTTTTAAGTGAATGCAAAAGCATATGAAAATACATGCAGGTATCTCTAACTACTCGCAAAAGTCCCTTACCTGAAATTACTCGAGAAATTTTACTTTCTCAACGCTGCTCGATCCAGCAGTCTGATTAGCTCCTCCAACAATCTCTAGAGCTGCATATAATCATTCATCAGGTAAATTTTACTTTTCCTACTGTATTTCACATTTAATACAGTCTATTTCACTTAATAAGCCTTAATAAACCTTAATGAGTTTAACTCTGCCTTAAGCTCATTTCTATTTTACTATTTATTTTTGTTAGGCCTATTAGGTTTATGGGGCACATCAAATCTTATTGGACTTGTCCGAGACCCATTACATCACATTGGGCCAAAACTAATTGGGCTTGGCCTATTGGACCTCTTGACCACATGCCATGGCCGAGAACTACACATGCCTAGCCATGCCGAGCACTACGCTACCATTGACCATTTCACTAGCCATTCATTTAGGCATTTTCACAAACACTTGGTTGGCAATGTTCTTAAGCTTAACTTAGTTCATTTAGGCATTTTATCAAACACCTTATTCATTCACCAATTGATCAAATTGATTAATTCTAACTCTACCATAATCATAAACACATGTATATCAACTCATTCATGCTTTAAAATCATATGGGTATTCATCAATTTATCATTACCCACTCTCGGCCAATCCATGTCCATAGTGATTTCATGTGTTTCAATGCTTAAAACATATACCAATCAACTTAGAATAATTCATACATTAACATATATGAATTTGAAAGCTTGAAATTGTACCTAGCTTGCACTTTCACACTTGACCAAAATTTTGAAGCTTCTCGGTTTGCTCACTTTGGCTCCTTGATAGCCAATTCCAACATATGTTAATCCTCTCTCAATTTAGAACAACTTTCATGAAGATTGCAAGTTTCAAATATGTCTTTTTCCTAGTAATTTCTAGTGAGAGAAAACTTGATTATGTGTTTGTTAATGGTTTCTTCTCTTTGCTGAATTCTTAAGGAAGAAGATGAAGTTGTGTTGGCTGATTTTATAAGTTAATTACTTAGTCATTAAGCCTAAATTTTCAGCTAAAAAGTTTGAATTGAATTGGTTTAGGTAATTGTCACACCCCACTTCTGGGAACCCTTCTATCCATACATTCTCTACTACGGTTGGGCTGTGAGAAGATGTAATTACTAAAATTTCATTCATTTACAGCGGAAGATTTAAATCTTAATTCACACTCCCAGGTGTGTGTGTAGATATACAAAATCAATTGTCTAAATACCATGTGCTTACATATCATCCCCATAATACTGTTTACAATTCCAAGATATAACTGTGCGATACGATAAATTAGATACAAAATACTCGTGTATACAAATCTTATACCTTTACGAAATTGTGGGAGCTGTTCAACACAAAAGACCTAGAGACCACCACTCTCTTACTTCTCAGTACCTGGAGGGGGAAAATAGTGGGATGAGCAAACCACAGCTCAGTAAGGAAATGTATGCTAGCAGGTAGATATCGTACTACCTACATAGTCCATGCATGCATAAACCAAAACCATGTTTTCGTTATAAATGGAAATATCATACGAAAAATGCATTTAAACATATATTTCTCAATAGCATTTTTGTGTAAATCAATTATCAAGCTTCCATTTAAAACATGCTCATAAATAGTGCCCTCACGACACAAATGTGAAATCAGAGACTTATCAAAAACACAAAATCTCTTTCTTCCTTTAATTCACTTTTTCTGCAAATCTCTTTCTTTTTTGAGATTATCTCTGTTTCTCGAATCTCTGAGACAGGCATGAAATTTTCGGCAATCAAATATCCACGACATATGGCCATAGTCAGTGATCCCAAGCCTCACTGATCAGGTGTGCACAGGGTATCACTTCGCCTGAAGGGGAATGGGTCAGTCCTGCCCTCCGGCTCACCTCGATCAACCACATCTCCTTATATACTCACGGTAAGAATACGTCGTGTGTCATCTACGCGATACTCGTACTCACGTGCACCAAGCACGGTACATAGTATACCAACAGATAACTACACTGTTCTACGTACGACCGTGGACCCAAGTTCATGCTCCAACTCCGATGGACTTTTCATCCTAAATCATGTCTCATATACCAGGCGAGCAAGCAGCGTGACACACAGTCAACGCAAAGCTCCAGCGCGGTACGATCTATTGTTAAGGCCCAGCCCGTTCAAATGGCCGTCGGCTGGTATCCCCTTGGGTCCCAGACCCCCAGGTTTACCTCAACTCAACAAAACAAGTGCGAGCAAAGTTCCCGCACTTTCTCAAAACCCTCGCGCGAGTTAAAACTCCCGCACGGTACATCAAGGCATTAAAACGGGTGTGAGCTAGCGCTTCAACACCAAATCTCATCTCAAAACTGATAGATGGCTATTTTCTCTTTTTAAAACTCAAAACATGTTTATTCATACAGCATGCCTCTTCATGCTAAAACATGTAAAATTAGCCAACCTATCATCAACATTTCTCAATCATCAAGATCAATGTAAATTAGAGAAAAACATTGAAAACATGCATATCATGCTATTTCCTTACCCTATCCCATTTCTCAATACATATATACATCATAGTACTTTTCATGCTTCCATATCATTTCATAGAATTATAATATCGTACTAGTTCTAGCAATATATCTACGAAATTGCTGTAAAGTACGCACGAACATCTCTATAGCTAACACACAGTCCCTTACCTCGCTTTACTTGTGTGCAACTATCCACCTTTATGCTTCTCGCATTCTCATCTCGACTTGCTCCGGCGTATCATCCGAAACTGAAATTCATCCATCAAACACTCGAGTTAACGTTTCTAACTCTTGTTCAACTAAGTATTTATCCAATGCCTTAAATATACATTTTACCCCTTGTGGTAAATCTCACAATTTTATCCCAATATCTACATGCCCAAACCATGCCCACAACATAATCATCCTCTCAAGATATCTCATTCATCATTAACACTTCTACATTCCACTTTCTCACACTAGACCATTTCTAAGTTATATTCATTTTATGCCATCCTAGGTGGTTCTACCCACAAGGTGCACACCCAATTAACTTCATAATCATTAACTAGACCAATGTACTTGGATTTGTGCACTAGAACTTACCTCATTGGATTTCCTCTTTGCTCCAATTAGAAATGCCATTGTTGCTTAAATCCAACAAATGGAGAAAATGCCTCCCAACTAAGTTGTTCTTCTCTTTGATGTGAACAACTTTGTCTCTAATAGCTTTTCCTCAAATCTTACTGAAAATGGTTGGATTTAGGAGTGAGAAAGCTAGGTTTTTGAGTTGAAGTGGAAAGAAATGGTTTATCCTGAAAATCTGCAGATCCAACTGCTCCTATTTATAGTTTTGACTTGATGAGACCGATATTCCTTGGGTGGAGATCGATCTGGTCCTCTAAAAATCACTCTTTTCTAAGACGTTTTAAAGGCAGGAGACCGATCTATCGAGGCTTGAGATCGATCTGCTGTCGAACAAAAGCTTAAGGAGATCGATCTGGTCTTAGGGGAGATCGATCTGCTGTCGAACAGAAGCTTAAGGAGATCAATCTGGTCTTAGGGGAGATCGATCTGCTTCCAAACCGAGAGCTAAGGAGATCGATCTAATCCCTTTGGAGATCGATCTGTTCCCTTCCATTACTCACATAAGAGCATTCTGGCTCTCCCAGATCGATCTCTCATCCTATGAGATCGATCTGGCCTCCATATTTCCAGATTTTCTGCAGTTTTTCTGCAACAACTCTCTACAAAACTTCCTCAATTTACCTCTATAGTTCTTTCATCATTCATCGCTCCTTGAGACTTAAAAATGTCATCCAATCACACTTAGTATATTTTAAAACTTGTGGAAAATCTTTGTACAACCAAATTTTCACGATATTTCCCGAATGGAAGTATACAACTTATAAAAATCTTTCCTTCCATTTTATTACACTACTCATATACCATTTCAATCACATTCTTCTCGTGTTTAAGTTCATTTCTTCCTACTCATTCATAATGCAACTTGTACGTATAATCACGATTCTTATTACAACTGCGTACATAATCTTATGAACTTACACTGCATATACTTCACATTACAAATGTATCATTATACTTATGATTTTATTTACACTCCCGTGTTCTTATATACAGCTATACATATACAGGGTCTCACATTCTCCCCCACTTAGAGAATTTGGTCCTCCAAATTTGAACCAATTCAATCTGTGAATAACTCGGGATACTTTTTCCGCATCAAACTTTTCAGTTCCCATGTGGCCTCTTCCACAGTGTGATGTTCCCACAAAATCTTAACCAATGAAATCGTCTTGTTTCGTAACACCTTCTCTTTTCTGTCCAACACCCTGATCGGTCTCTCGACATATGACATGTCCTCCTTGAGCTCCAACGGCTCATAGCTAATTACATGTGTCGGATCCGAGTAGTACTTCTGAAGCATGGAAACGTGGAAGACATTGTGGACTTCTGCTAGCTCAGGTGGCAAGGCTAGCCTATATGCTCCATCTCCCACTCTATCCAAAATCTCGAAGGGACCAATGTAACGAGGACTTAATTTTCCTTTCTTCCCAAACCTCGTTATTCCCTTAGAAGGAGATACTTTCAAAAATACAGACTCGCCAACATCAAACTCAAGTGGTCTCCGTCTCCTATCAGCGTAGCTCTTTTGTCGACTTTGAGCCGTTCGCAGCCTCTCGCATATTATCTGAACATCCTCGGAGGCTTGCTTAACCAAATCGGGAGCGAGCAACTGTCTGTCACCAACTTCTTCCCAACCAATGGGCGATCGACATCTACGACCGTATAGTGCCTCATAAGGGGCCATACCAATACTTGAGTGATGACTGTTATTGTAGGCGAACTCAATCAATGGCAAGTGATCGTCCCATGAGCCTCTAAAATCCAGCACACACGCTCTCAACATATCCTCCAGGGTCTGTATAGTCCTCTCTGACTGACCATCTGTCTGAGGATGAAAAGCGGTGCTAAAACTCAACTGGGTCCCCATCACTTCCTGGAAATGTCCCCAAAAGTGGGAAGTGAAGCGGGCATCCCTATCCGAAACAACACTCACTGGGACTCCATGCAATCTCACTATTTCTCGCACATACAGATTCGCCAGTGCACTCAATGTATCTGTAGATCTCATGGCTAAGAAATGTGCCGATTTCGTTAACCGATCTACTATCACCCATATCGCATCATGGTTCTTACGGGTTCTCGGTAACCCCATCACAAAATCCATTGTGACATGCTCCCACTTCCATGTTGGTATCGATAGAGGTTGTAATAATCCTCCTGGTTTCTGATGTTCGACTTTTACTTGCTGACAAATGAGACATCTAGCGACATACTCAGCTATGTCTCTCTTCATTCCAGACCACCAATATGCCTTTCAGAGATTTTGATACATCTTACTACTCCCCGGGTGTATCATATATCTCGACGAGTGAGCCTCTGATAAGATCAGCTTCCTCAGCTCTAAATCCTTAGGAACACATATTCTATCTCCAAACCTTAGTATTCCATCTGAACTCAATATAAAATCGGCACCCTTCCCTTTTCGGATTTGGCTAATCATGTCAATACACCATTGATCAATTTGCTGAGCTTGTCGGATTTTCTCAATCAACTCCGGTTCTAATCTCAAGCTAGCAATAATCCCATAGATATCAATCTCAGGTAGGGTCATATCCAGACTAAGGTTTATGAATTGTTCCAACAACTCATGCTCTCTAACCATCATATGTGATACCAACCCGAGACTCTTCTGACTCAATGCATTGGCAACCACATTTGCCTTCCCCGGGTGGTATAAGATCTCACAATCATAATCCTTGAGGAGTTCCAACCACCTCCTCTGTCTCATGTTTAACTCCTTCTGTGAGAATAGATATTTCAGACTCTTATGATCCGTAAAGATCTGAAATCTCTCACCATATAAGTAGTGACGCCATATCTTCAACGCAAACACTATGGCCGCTAACTCCAAATCGTGAGTGGGGTAGTTCCTCTCATGATCTTTCAACTGTCTAGATCCATAAGCTACCACCCTTCCATCTTGCATCAAAACACAGCCTAGTCCTTGATGCGAAGCATCTGTATACACCGAGTAATTCCCTGAACTATTAAGGATGATAAGAACTGGCGCGGTGGTTAATCTGTGCTTAAGTTCCTGAAAACTTCTCTCACAAGCTTCATCCCATGAAAACTCCACACTCTTCCTCGTAAGACGTATCAATGGAGCAGCTAATCTAGAGAAACCCTCTACAAATCTCCTGTAGTAACCAGCCAAACCCAAAAAGCTTCTGATCTCTGTGACTGTCCTAGGTTGTTCCCACTGAACAACGGCCTCAATCTTAGACGGATCTACTGAAACCCCATCCTTCGATATAACATGGCCTAGAAAAGAAATCTGTTCTAGCCAAAAGTCACATTTGTTAAGCTTGGCATATAACCTTCTCTCTTGGAGGGTCTGCAAAATAATCCTTAAATGCTGCTCATGCTCTTCTCCGGACCTTGAATACACCAATATATCATCAATGAAAATAATTACGAACTGGTCCAGGTATGGCTTGAATACTTCGTTTATTAGAGCCATAAAAGCTGCCGGCGCATTGATCAACCCAAAAGGCATCACTAAGAATTCGTAATGGCCATAGCGGGTACGAAATGCTGTCTTGGGCACATCCTCCTTTCGAATCTTCAATTGATGATACCCAGACCTCAAATCTATCTTGGAAAAGATCTGTGCTCCCCGAAGCTGATCCAATAAATCATCAATGCGTGGCAAGGGGTACTTATTCTTGATGGTAGCCTTATTCAACATTCGATAGTCGATGCACAACTTGAGGCTCCCATCTCTCTTCTTCACAAATAATACCGGGGCTCCCCATGCTGAGACGCTCGGTCTTATGAACCCCTTCTCTAGCAACTCTTGCAGTTGTTTCCTTAATTCCTCTAACTCAACTGGAGCCATCCTATATGGTGACTTGGATATTGGTCGATTCCAGGCGTCAAGTCTATACCGAATTTCGTTTCTCTATCAGGTGGTAATCCTGGTAGATCGTCTGGAAAGACATCAGGGAATTCTCTGACCACTGGGATGTCCTCCATATCCGGATGTACTTTGTTCAAATCCACCACATAAGCAACAAAACATTCAGTCATTTATACCAAAGTACTTTACTTAACACAAAATTTAAGATTTCATTTCCTCTCTTAAAATCTTACAACACATTCTTCAGGTAGAGAAAACTTAATGGACTTAGAACGACAGTCTATGACAGCATGATTGGTGGCTAACCAATCCATTCCAAAATTACATCAATGTCATACATATTCAACAAAATCAAGTTGGCTGTCATGCACTTATCTCCCACCCTCACTTTACAATCTTTATACACTTGCTCAACTAATTGGCTAACTCTCATTAGAGTACTTATTAGTAAAGTCCTACTCAAGTATGTGGGTTCTACAAAACCTTTTAACTTAGATGCACATGCAGGTGATATGAAGGAATGAGTAGCACCAGAATCAAACAAAGCTATAACCTCCAGATTGAAAATTAAGATTGTACCTTTTATCACTTCAGAAGAGGTATCAGCCGGTGTCTGGTCTATCGCATATACCCTGCCTTGACCCACAACTTGTTTTTCTTTTTCTTCAGCCGAGGCTTTCTTTCTTGCAGGAGGTGCAGCTGTAGGAACCCTCTCTGGCTCCTTACCCCTCTGTGAAATTGCCTCAACTATCTCCAGGCACTCTCTGACATAATGTCCAAATTTACCACATCTGAAGCATCGGGTACCCTGAAGATGACATGACCTACCACCATGGTATCGACCGCATAGTCTACACTGATCTGTAGTCGGTCGGGGTCCACCAATCACTATACCCCTGGCTGGTGTCTGAGTCGGGGCATAAAAGGTCTAGCAACCTTTTTTTGGAACTCATCTACCTCTCTCTGACGCTTACTCATGAATTTTCGACCAAATTTGGCACTCTTGCCATCTCCCAGCTTCCTCGGACCCTTGTCTTTACCCCAACTAAACTCAGAAGTCTGCAAGTCATAATCTTGCTGACATAACTGGGCCCGTCGCACAGCCGCTCTATATGTAGCGACATCAAATGGGGTCAACTTCGCTCGGATTGAAGGCCTTAGTCCATCTACAAATCTACGGACTCTGATAGCTTCACTCCTGATCGAGTCCGGATCATATCTACCCAGTGAAGTGAATCGTGACTCGTACTCATCAACTGTTCGATTCCCTTGAGTCAGATTCAGAAATTCCATCTGTAGCCTACGTCGAGCAGTATCTGGGATGTATTGCACTCTGAAAACACCCAAGAACATATCCCAAGTGATAGTCATACCTTGAGCTCTCAACATCGGCCTGGTGGACTTTCACCAGTGCTCTGCTTCGCCTCTCAATACAAAGGCCGCAAGTGCTACTCTCTCCGTAGCTGAACATCTATAGAAGTCGAATAACTTCTCCATCTGACTGATCCAGTCCTCAGCCACTATCGGATCCTTTACCCCACAAAACGAAGGAGGCTTAAAATCCATAAAATGCCTCAATCTCTCTATATCACAGTCATATCCATACCTCAAATCATCATCATACTGCTATGGGGCAACTGGAGGAGGTACGGATCGAATATGAGGTTCCCGTGGCCTAACCGGTTCAGCTTGCGCAGGTGCAACATTCTCAGGTTCAGGTGCAGCTGTTGGGGGATTCGGTGCTGCCTGTCCCACTGTACCAGGTGTAACCTCAAACCTAGCCATAATCTGACCCATCATGGTCATCATCGTGCGCATGTCTTCCTTCAATTGAGTTATTCGAGGATCAGAAGCCTCTATCTGTTCCTGAGGCTCATGACTAGAGGATGATCTACTGTGCCTCTCAGTCCTGTCATTTCGCCCTAGAGCTCTCGAGCTCTCTCCCCTCTTGCGGTGTCTATCAAGCATAACTCTCTAGCCTGATAACTTACCTGCGTTATAACAAACATTTAATTTACTATCAGCTCCGTACACACATTTGTATCTAAATATCGCACAGTAACTTGGGGATGTATGTTTTCTTAGTCCTAAACATCAACTCACATCAGACCAACCATGCTCTGATACCAAATCTGTCACACCCCACTTCTGGGAACCCTTCTATCCATACATTCTCTACTACGGTTGGGCTGTGAGAAGATGCAATTACTAAAATTTCATTCATTTACAGCGAAAGATTTAAATCTTAATTCACACTCCCAGGTTTGTGTGTAGATATACAAAATCAATTATATAAATACCATGTGCTTACATATCATCCCCATAATACTGTTTACAATTCCAAGATATAACTGTGCGATACGATAAATTAGATACAAAATACTCGTGTATACAAATCTTATACCTTTACGGAATTGTGGGAGCTGTTCAACACAAAAGACCTAGAGACCACCGCTCTCTTACTTCTCAGTACCTGGAGGGAGAAAATAGTAGGATGAGCAAACCACAGCTCAGTAAGGAAATGTATGCTAGCAAGTAGATATCGTACTACCTACATAGCCCATGCATGCATAAACCAAAACCATGTTTTGGTTATAAATGGAAATATCATACGAAAAATGCATTTAAACATATATTTCTCAATAGCATTTTCATGTAAATCAATTATCAAGCTTCCATTTAAAACATGCTCATAAATAGTGCCCTCACGACACAAATGTGAAATCAATGACTTATCAAAAACATAAAATCTCTTTCTTCCCTTAATTCACTTTTTCTGCAAATCTCTTCCTTTTCTGAGATTATCTCTGTTTCTCGAATCTCTGAGACAGGCATGGAATTTTCGGCAATCAAATATCCACGACATATAGCCATAGTCAGTGATCCCGAGCCTCACTGATCAGGTGTGCACAGGGCATCACTTCGCCTGAAGGGGAATAGGTCAGTCCTACCCTCCGGCTCACCTCGATCAACCACATCTCCTCATATACTCACGGTAAGAATACGCCGTGTGTCATCTACGCGATACTCGTACTCACGTGCACCCAGCACGGTACATAGTATACCAATGGATAACTACACTGTTCTACGTACAACCGTGGACCCAAGTCCATGCTCCAACTCCGATGAACTTTTCATCCTAAATCATGTCTCATATACCAGGCGAGCAAGCAGCGTGACACACAGTCAACGCAAAGCTCCAGAGCGGTACGATCTATCGTTAAGGTCCAGCCCGTTCAAATGGCTGTCGGCTGGTATCCCCTTGGGTCCCAGACCCCCAGGTTTACCTCAACTCAACAAAACAAGTGCGAGCAAAGTTCCCGCACTTTCTCAAAACCCTCGCGCGAGTTAAAACTCCCGCACGGTATATCAAGGCATTAAAACGGGTGTGAGCTAGCGCTTCAACACCAAATCTCATCTCAAAACTGATAAATGGCTATTTTCTCTTTTTAAAACTCAAAACATGTTTATTCATACAGCATGCCTCTTCATGCTAAAACATGTAAGATTAGCCAACCTATCATCAACATTTCTCAATCATCAAGATCAAAGTAAATTAGAGAAAAACATTGAAAACATGCATATCATGCTATTTCCTTACCCTATCCCATTTCTCAATACATATATACATCATAGTACTTTTCATGCTTCCATATCATTTCATAGAATTATAATATCGTACTAGTTCTAGCAATATATCTACGAAATTGCTGTAAAATACGCACGAACATCTCTATAGCTAACACACAGTCCCTTACCTCGCTTTACTTGTGTGCAACTATCCACCTTTATGCTTCTCGCATTCTCATCTCGACTTGCTCCGGCGTATCATCCGAAACTGAAATTCATCCATCAAACACTCGAGTTAACGTTTCTAACTCTTATTCAACTAAGCATTTATCCAATGCCTTAAATATACATTTTACCCCTTGTGGTAAATCTCACAATTTTATCCCAATATCTACATGCCCAAACCATGCCCACAACATAATCGTCCTCTCAAGATATCTCATTCATCATTAACACTTCTACATTCCACTTTCTCACACTAGACCATTTCTAAGTTATATTCATTTCATGCCATCCTAGGTGGTTCTACCCACAAGGTGCATACCCAATTAACTTCATAATCATTAACTAGACCAATGTACTTGGATTTGTGCACTAGAACTTACCTCATTGGATTTCCTCTTTGCTCCAATTAGAAATGCCCTTGTTGCTTAAATCCAACAAATGGAGAAAATTCCTCCCAACTAAGTTGTTCTTCTCTTTGATGTGAACAACTTTGTCTCTAATAGCTTTTCCTCAAATCTTACTGAAAATGGCTGGATTTAGGAGTGAGAAAGCTAGGTTTTTGAGTTGAAGTGGAAAGAAATGGTTTATCCTGAAAATCTGCAGATCCAACTGCTCCTATTTATAGTTTTGACTTGATGAGATCGATCTTTCTTAGGTGGAGATCGATCTGGTCCTCTAAAAATACTCTTTTCTAAGACGTTTTAAAGGCAGGAGATCGATCTGTCGAGGCTTGAGATCGATCTGCTGTCGAACAAAAGCTTAAGGAGATCGATCTGGTCTTAGGGGAGATCGATCTGCTGTCGAACAGAAGCTTAAGGAGATCGATCTGGTCTTAGAGGAGATTGATCTGCTTCCAACCTGAGAGCTAAGGAGATCGATCTGATCCCTTTGGAGATCGATCTGTTCCCTTCCATTACTCATATAAGAGCATTCTGGCTCTCCCAGATCGATCTCTCATCCTATGAGATCGATCTGACCTCCATATTTCCAGATTTTCTGCAGTTTTTCTGCAACAACTCTCTTCAAAACTTCCTCAATTTACCTCTATAGTCCTTTCCTCATTCATCGCTCCTTGAGACTTAAAAATGTCATCCAATCACACTTAGTATATTTTAAAACTTGTGGGAAATCTTTGTACAATCAAATTTTCACGATATTTCCCGAATAGAAGTATACAACTTATAAAAATCTTTCCTTCCATTTTACTACACTACTCATATACCATTTCAATCACATTTTTCTCGTGTTTAAGTTCATTTCTTCCTACTCATTCATAATGCAACTTGTACGTATAATCACGATTCTTATTACAAGTGCGTACATAATCTTATGAACTTACACTGCATATACTTCACATTACAAATGTATCATTATACTTATGATTTTATTTACACTCCCGTGTTCCTATATACAGCTATACATATACAGGGTCTCACAGTAATAGTTACCAATTTGGCTATAGTTACCTTTTACTAATGAGCTTGAATTTTACCAATTTGGGCCTAGCTTTTGGGCCTCTTGGTTTGGGCCTTCCTAATGGGCTTTCGGGCTGAAATTTTTACTACATATCAAATCTTCAATTGTCTAAATATTGGGTCCACAAATCGGTCCAATAATTCGGTCTAATGGACCTAAGAAATTCGGTCCACACTTGTTATACCTTAATGGACTTTAAAATTTCAACTTCGGCCCATTACGTTTTTACCCGTTAAATTTAATCCAGATTTCGATTAAATAAATTTTTCCTACTTTAGGGGATGATTATCTTGTATTTTGACCAAAAATATTTTTCTCCAATTTTTCTCCATACTTAGGTTAATTTTAACCATGGTTAGTCAACTATGGTCAAATTTCACTTTTCTTAACTACAGTTGACTTTTTTTATCATTGATCACGTTTGACTTTTTCTTAAAAATATAAAAGTATCCTATTTTATGGTTTACACTCTTGTCTTTATGTTTTGGCCGTTTTCGGTAGGTGAATATACCTTAATTACCTTAAACGGACCATTTCGGACTCGTTTAACCCTTTTTGGCTTTTACTCTTATTCTCTGTGTTCGAGACCAAATCCAACCGACTTTCCTTCATGAGCTCTCTATATTTTCTCATTTTAAGTTCTTTTCTTCAGTCAGAATGATTTAGATCCACTCGGTTTAGCCATGTGACTCTTATAGCCCTTTTTCGACTTATATGTAGCTTATAAGTGTTAAATCATTTCACTAACACTTAAATCAAGTAAATACTCTTCTTATGATTCCACTAATGAAATAAAGTGTTCGTACACATAGAAATTATAAGGAACAAGCTACATAAAAATACGGGTCTTACACAACGCTATCATTGGATGGCCACTGTTGAGTGACATGAGGGCCGTACTCTCCCCATGCTATCTGTTGATAAAATTCTCAACTCCTAGAGGTGTAGGACAAGTACGAGGAGACCAAAGGAGAGCTAGAACATGTAATGTCGTCTCGACTACATGCAAAGGGGTTCATAGGAAAGAAACCCTCACTATTACTGAACTACCTAAGCCGAGACCTATTGAAGAAATGGAAGCAGTAAAGTTAAAGGCTGACAATGAAGAGAAGAAAGTATACATTGAGGGCCAATTGAGACCCATAGTGAAAGAGGAGATAGTAAAGTGCTTGAGAGATAACTCAGATGTTTTTGCATAGGCCCCTACTAACATGCCTGGAGTTGATCTGAAAGTCATTTGTCATGAACTTAATGTGTTGCTTGGGGAGAAACCTGTCAAACAAAAGAAAAGGAACTTTGTCCCTGAGAGATAACAAGTCATAGAAGAAGAAGTTGATAAGCTGCTTACAATTGGATTCATTCGGGAGGTCTAGTCTTCGGACTAGCTTGCGAATGTAGTAATGGTGAAGAAAGCCACCGAAAAATGAAGAATATGTGTGGACTTCACCGACTTGAATAAGGCATGTCCAAAGGACTCGTACCCGTTACCTTGGATTGATAAGGTAGTGGATGAAACTTCAGAGTACAAGTTTCTTAGCTTTTTGGACGCATTCTCTGGTTACCATCATATCTTAATGCACCTCGAAGACGAAAAAAGACATCTTTCATCACTGATAAAGGCACTTACTGTTATAAAGTGATCCCGTTTGGCTTGAAAAACGATGGTGCTACATATCAGCGCATAGTGAACAAAATATTTAAAGATCTGTTTGGTAATACAATGGAAGCCTATGTGGATGACATGATCGTGAAGAGTGAAGAGGGGGAATTGCATGCTGTACAATTGTCTACAGTGTTTGAAGTCCTAAGGAGGTATAACATGAAGTTGAATCTCAACAAGTGTTTGTTTGGGGTTCAATCCGGGAAGTTTTTAGGATTTATGGTAACCAATCATGGGATCGAGGCCAACCCCGAGCAGGTCCAAGCCATCTTGGACATGAAATCTTCAATTACTTTTAAAGAGGTGCATAGGTTGACGGGGAGAATAGTCGCATTAAATCGCTTCTTATCAAAATCTGTCGAAAGAAGCTTGCTGTTCTTCAAGACACTCCGAGACGAAAAGCACTTTGAATGGACTGAAGAATGCGAAGCGGCCTTTAAAGAGTTGAAAGAATACCTGAAAGAACTTTCATTATTGTCAAAGCTTTTGACTAGGGAGCCTTTGTTTATGTACCTTAGGGTAGGTGCCGCGAGGGTACTTGCCGCGAGAGTAAAGTGCCACGAGGTTGCTGTCGCAAGGGTAAGTGTCGTGAGGGTACTTGCCACGAGAGTAAAGTGTCGCAAGGATAAATGTCGTGAGGGTACTTGTCGCGAGAGTAAGTGCCGCAAGGATACTTGCTGCGAGGGTGCTTGCCACGAGAGGTGTGCTTGCCGCGAGGGTATACTTGCCGCGAGAGTCTGCCGTGAGAGTATTGTTTGAGAGAATATGCGAGTAAAGCGGTGATGCCGATGACTCACTGTACTTATGTATATGTCGCGAGCTACGTGTTGGCTCTACCGAGAGGGGGGTGAATCGGTTTTCTAATGTTAATGGAATACAATGAAATTAAACAACTTAAAGCAAGATAGGGAAGAGAGAAACAAACACAATCGTTTATAGAGATTCGACCAATCTCTTGCCTACGTCCTCTCTCCTTGACCTTCTTGTCAAGTGCTTTCTTTCTCTCCTTCAACAGAAGTTATAATGTTCCTTTTTCAGGTTAAGGAATAACCTCTCTACCCTTTGTAATACAAAGAAGTATTCACCTTTTTACAATGTTTTTCTCACTGAGGAACAATCCTCTTCTCTTTTGAGGTAAGGATGAGTACAATGTCAAGATTTAATGTGGGTATGACAATTACAGCTTTTGCACTTAAGCTTATACAACAAACTCAATAAATGAGGAATGAAGACACAAGGAATCAAAGAATTAAACTCTTGAGAATGTAAGAAAAATGTGCAGCAATGGTCTATCTTCTCATTGTCTTCAATGCTTGGTTAAATACTGAAGGATTGGTAGTTAGAGCATTAAATGCTGTCTTTCCCGTTGAGATTTTTGCAGAACTAGTCGTTGGGTACCTCCAGTAGAATGTTAGATCGATCTGCCATCTTGGCCAGATCGATCTCTTAGTTATAAGTCCTGCAAGATCAAAGCAAAATAACACAAGGCGATTGATCTCATATGTGAGCAGATCGATCTCATGATTTAAAAATATTAGAGGAGATCGATCTGTCGAATAGGCAGATCGATCTTCCAATCTCTCTGTTTGAGGTAAGATCGATCTATAGATCGATCTGCCAAGTAATCTCGTAGTGAAGAGATCGATCTCTTATTACCCCAGATCGATCTCCTTAGCTCTCTGACTTTGAGAAGATCGATCTCTTCCTATACCAGATCGATCTCATGAGCTCTCTGTTTGAGTATAGATCGATCTCACAGATCGATCTACTGTCTTTACTTTAGGGGAGATCGATCTCTTCCTAGATCAGATCGATCTCCTCAACTCCAGTATTAGGCAGATCGATCTTAAAACCCTTAGAGATCGATCTCAGTCTGCCTCAATACCTTTGTATAAGTTCACAGCTTAGCAGATCGATCTCATGTCTTTATGAGATCGATCTCTCATCCAAGAAATCCCAGGAGATCGATCTCTCATAACCCAGATCGATCTCTCATCTACAGAAACTCAAGTTCTGATACTGATAACCTCTATACATGTTTTTATATCATCTTTATATTATTGAATTTACTTGTTTTGTCATTTCAAAATATATTATCACAACAATCTCCCCCTTTTTGATATGACAAAACCTATTCAATCAATATGTTTAGTTAATTTGCACAAGCTCCCCCTTTTTGTAAGCTCCCCCTTTCTTTTAGCTTTTGACCTCGTTACTTTCTTAACTCCCCCTCATTTTAATCATTCCTTTAAAACTTTAGACATGTTTCTTAAAGCCATTTACACATCTTTTAATTAACCCACATGCACATGTTCACTTTTCTTCTCCCCTTTTTGTCATATCAATGACACTAAAGATTAAGGAAACAGTCCAACTGGAAACACATTGTGCATTTCAAAATAGTAATTCATTTGAGCATATTTCAACAACAATATCACTGATATATCATTTCATTCAAGCAAATGCAGTACTAAAAATAACAAGAAGTACACATGAAAACTAACTAATGTTATCCTAATATGCATAGACTACGGCAGAGGAACTCGATCCATAAGATCCTCAATGTGAGTGCGAGTGACCTGAAGCTCATCAAACATTGCCTCCTGAGTAGCATGAAGATTTGCAAAGCCTTCATCGACTTTGCGATTCAGTTCCACGAACAGTCGCTGTTGGGTTGCATGAAGGTTTGCAAAACCCTCATCGATCTTCCGGTTGAGTTCACTCATCATGGTCACTATGGACTCCATGCCAGTGGGTGCAGTGGGCTGAGCAGAGGAAGAGGATGGACCCTCAGTCGGTGCAGCAGGTGGAACAAGGGGCTCGTCTGTGGGATCTTCCTCCATGGTTGCTGTAGGCTGCTGTTCCCGCTTCTTCTTCCAATCCCCTCGAAAGTCTTTGTAGTATCCCATGTGATGAAGTGTTCCGATGTTTAGGACGCTCTTTGGGAAGGGCACTTCACCCGTTTCAAAACTGCAGTCCACTCCAAGTCATTGTAGAAAGTACGCCAACGGTTGCGAAAAAACTATCGTGGTGGCTTGGTCGCGTACGATCTTCAACCAATCTTCATAGATAAAATGGATAAGGTTGGGTTTTTAACTTGTGGAGTGGATGTGGTGGATCCAAAAATGATCTAGCCTCCTAACGGTGGAATGACGGGTACCGAAAGGACGAAGGTTCCATGAGATGATGAGGTGAAGTAACCGTGGGTGCATTGGGAGGTCACTCGTCTTATCCCCGGGAAGGTCAAACTCCAAGGGGACTTCCTCATCTTCATTTGTCAAGCCTTCATCGCGTATGTTGAAAGCTTGGGCTAGGACTTCATGGTCTATTGCAATGGATTTGCCCATGACATATGTTGTAAACCCGAGAATTTTACAAGTGTCGTGAGGATCATAGGTGAGTTCGGCATTGGAAAAGAATGCTCGAACGATGTTTGGAGGTACAGGAGTATTGATTTTGAGGAACGACATCCAACCAAATTCTTCAAATTTGGATAGATAGGAAAAATCAATGCGGTTTAAGAAGGAGAAATCGATTGTTCGCCAATGTTTAATTGGCATGGTGGAGAAATATTCTTCATAACGCTTCCTTTTGGCAGGTGTTTTAAAACACCTGTTAAAGGTAGTGACTGAAGGGGTAGAAGGTGGTTGGGAGGAGGTTGGTCCAGATTCTCTATTGGCTATTCTCTTAATACGAGGCATTTTTCTAGACACAAGACACACTTAAAACTAGTTCTCTGAACAACTAACCAATGAAACAGTAACTAGATTTGACCTAGTAAGAAATTGAGCATAAAACTTAAGAAATTTTTGAGAAAAAAATCAAGAATGTGGGTTACTATACCAGTAAACGAGAGAGAGATGGGACGATGACCGTACCGAGATCGATCTGAGGAGGAATCGAGATAGGAGGTGCGAGGGAAGTTAGGGATTTGAGATTTTGGAGATTTGAAATTTGGAGATTTTTCGCCAGTTTTTATAGTCCAGGGCACAGGAGATCGATCTGTCGAGATGACAGATCGATCTATCATTTCCAGAAGCCTGAAGAGATCGATCTGCCATAAGATCGATCTGCAGAATACAGAAGCTTAAGGAGATCGATCTGTCATATGCACAGATCGATCTGCTATTTGACAGAGGCTTAGGGAGATCGATCTTTCAAATGCATAGATCGATCTTCAGAATACAGAGGCTTGAAGAGATCGATCTGTCGTATGCACAGATCGATCTGCTGTTTAACAGAGGCTTAAGGAGATCGATCTTATGGATAAAAGATCGATCTGCCTAGCTTAACCTTAATACTTTAGGCTTATTGGAAGTATGGAGATCGATCTATATTGATAGGAGATCGATCTCTCATACTTGTTGCCCAGAAAAATCCTTGAAAAACTCTTTTAAAACAAACTTAAAACCAAGATTTTGAAGCATATACATCTTAAGGGATATTCATGAGTCCTAATTCACCTCTAAGGATACAAAACCTATCTCTATCAAGAGGTTTGGTGAATATATCAGCTATTTGATGTAGAGTGTCAATATACTCTAGAATTATATCCCCCTTTTGAACATGGTCCTAAGGAAATGATGCCTAATCTCAATGTGCTTGGTTCTAGAGTGTTGAATAGGATTTTTAGATAGGTTGATAGCACTGGTATTGTCACATTTAATAGAAACTTGTTTCATGTCAATACCATAGTCTTTCATTTGTTGTTTTATCCACAACACTTGAGCACTACAACTACCTGCTGCTATGTATTCAGCTTCAGTTGTGGACTGAGCCACACTATTTTGTTTCTTAGAGAACCAAGAGATTAATCTATTCCCTAAGAATTGACAAGTACCTGAAGTACTTTTCCTATCTATTTTGCACCCCTCAGAATCTGCATCTGAAAATGCATGTAGTGTAAAGGTGGAGTCCTTGGGGTACCAAAGTCCTAGAGAGGGAGTGTCCTTAAGGTATCTAAAGATCCTTTTAGTTGCTAATAAGTGTGATTCCCTAGGAGAGGATTGAAATCTAGCACAAAGGCATACACTAAACAAAATATCTGGTCTACTTGCAGTTAAATAGAGCAATGAGCCAATCATAGACCTATAGAGTTTAGTGTCTACACACTTACCACTTTCATCTTTATCAAGCTTGATGTTGGTACCCATTGGAGTTGCTTGAGGTTTGCAATTGTCCATTCCAAATCGCTTGAGCAAATCCTTAGTATACTTTGCTTGATTGATGAAGGTTCCATCTTTTGTTTGCTTCACTTGAAGTCCCAAGAAGAAGGTGAGTTCTCCCATCATGCTCATTTCAAATTCTTCTTGCATGATCTTAGCAAATTCTTGGCATAAAGATTCATTAGTTGATCCAAAGATAATATCATCTACATACACTTGTACAACTAGTAAATCCTTATTTTTATTTTTGATGAATAAAGTGGTATCCACTTTTCCTCTTGAAAATCCCTTTTCTATCAAGAATTTTGACAACCTTTCATACCAAGCTCTAGGAGCTTGTTTCAAGCCATAGAGTGCCTTAGATAATTTGAAAACATGTTTAGGAAATTCATGATTTTCAAAGCCGAGAGGTTGTTCAACATAGACTTCTTCATTAATGAAACCATTTAAGAATGCACTCTTTACATCCATTTGATATAATTTGAAGTTTTTATAACATGCAAAGGCAAGTAACATTCTTATTGCCTCTAGTCTAGCTACCGGTGCATAGGTTTCATCATAGTCTATACCTTCTTCTTGTCTATAGCCTTGTGCAACTAACCTAGCCTTGTTTCTTATGATCACACTATTTTCATCCATCTTGTTCTTGAATATCCATTTAGTTCCAATTATAGAGTGATCACTAGGCCTAGGAACTAGTTTTCATACTTTGCTTCTCTCAAATTGATTTAATTCTTCTTGCATTGCTAGGAACCAATTATTGTCATCTAAGGCTTCATTGACATTCCTAGGCTCTATTTGAGATACAAAGGCTATATATTGACATATATTCCTTAGAGATGATCTAGTTCTAACTCCAAAAGTTGGATCTCCTACTATTTCACAATCTTTTACATATCCTAACTCTCTTGGTGCTCTAGACTCTCTCTCTAATATCTCTATTTCTTCTTCATCTTCTTTATTTAAGTCTAGTTTATCTAATAAATCATCTTCTAAGTTTGGAATTTCCTCCAAGTTTTCATCAAATATTCCAACATCCTCATCATTGGTTGAATCTTTAGATACATCATTTGACTCATCAAATATTACATGAATTGATTCTTCAACCATCAATGTTCTTTTGTTATAGACTCTATAAGCCTTTGAATTCAAGGAATATCCCAGAAAAATTCCCTCATCACTCTTGGCATCAAATTTTCCTAAATTATCTTTACCATTATTTAAGACAAAACATTTGCAGCCAAAAGGATGGAAGTAGCTAATGTTAGGCTTCTTACCTTTGTAAAGCTCATAAGGAGTTTTCTTTAGCATGGGTCTAATCATAGCTCTATTAATTATATAGCAAGATGTGTTTATAGCTTCAGCCCAAAAATACTTTGGTAAATTATTCTCACACAACATGGTTCTAGCCATTTCTTCCAATGTTCTATTTCTTCTCTCAACTACATCATTTTGTTGTGGTGTCCTAGGGGCTGAAAAATTATGGCTAATTTCTTGATCATTGTAATACTCATCAAATCCTATATTTTCAAATTCCTTGTCATGATCACTTCTAATACTAGTTATTGTGTATCCCTTTTCATTTTGAGTCACTTTTGTATAGGCTATGAATTTTTCTAAGGCTTCATTTTTTACTTTCAAAAAGAACACCCAAGTGAACCTAGTGTAATCATCAACTATTACAAATCCATAGTGTTTCCCACCAAGGCTTGTTGTTCTAGTTGGTCCAAATAAATCTAGGTGGAGTAATTGAAGAGGCCTAGAGGTGGATACACTATTCTTAGGCTTAAATGTTATCCTTTTATGTTTTCCTTTAACACACGCTTCACATATTTTTTCATAATCAAAGGACATCTTAGGCAATCCTATAACTACATCCTTTCTAGCTAACTTAGAAAGTACATGCATACTAGCATGACCTAATCTTCTATGCCATAACCAAGATTCCTTTTTATTATCTACCATTAGGCATATGTTTTCATTCTTAAGTTCATTAAGATAGACAATGTATATATTACCTTGTCTATGGCCTAAGAAGAGAACTCTATTTGACTTAGGATCTACAACATGACATTTCATACAATCAAAAGTTACTTTGTAACCTTTGTCACAAAGTTGACTTATGCTTAGTAAGTTATGCTTTAGACCCCTAACAAGCAATACTTTTTCTAATGAAAAATAGTCATTACCTATTGAGCCATTTCCTTTAACTTGGCCTTTGGAGTTGTCCCCAAATGTGACTTCTCCACTAACCTTTGATTTAAAAGAGTTGAAGTGGCTTCTATCACCCGTCATGTGCCTTGAGCATCCACTATCCAAGTACCAAGCTTCCTTTATTTTAGCTTTGTGGTCATGCTCAATCACCTATAGACAAATTCAACTCAAGTTTTAGGTACCCAAATTTTCTTGGGTCCTTTGAGGTTAGTGAAAGAAATTCTTGATCTCTTTGGGATCCATTTTGCTAATGCATTACAATCCTTTGAGTTAATGACTTCTTTTGGAACCCATATTCTTTTTACTATTTTTCCTTTAAGAGTCCTCATATTTATATTGCAATTATGTGATGCATGTCCCTTTCTATTACAATATGAACAAGAAGTTGAGAGTTTATTCATGCTCTTTCTAAGAATAAAGCTTTTAAGATGAGTCTCTCTACTTTTTGCATTATATCCTAACCCATTTTTGTCAAAAAATGCCCTTTAGGTCTCTAGCATGCTATCTAACTTTTGTTGACCCATATGGAACCTATTAAAGGAATTATGTAGATTACCATTTTTCTTTTTAAGGTCACAAATTTCAAGATTTGTCACTTCTAGTTTCTTTTCACATTCTAATTTGTCCCGTAGCATTAACTCATTTTCTTTTCTCAATTTGGATATTATCTTTTTATATTTCATACTCATGCATTCATATTCTAATGCAAGATCATCAAATGCATCTTGCAATTCATCAAAAGAATATTCATTGAGGTTTGAAGTTACCTTTTCATCCTCAATTGCCATGAAGCACAAGTTGGCAATGTCCTCATTTGAGTCATCATCGGAGCAGTCACTGTCGCTCCATGTTGCCACCATTGCCTTCTTTTTGTGGAACCTATCATTGGACCTTTTAAGAAGAGGGCAGTTAAATTTTATGTGTCCTGGTTTTTTACATTCATAGCACACAATTGAATCTTTTCTACCTACTTCTTCTTGATCTCTCTTAGTGTTTCTCCTATTACTACCACTAGCTCTCATTCTCATGAATTTGTTAAATCTTTTGGCAAACATTGACATCTCAAGGTCCTCTTCACTACCACTCTCATTCTTAATCTCCTCTTGAGCAGTGGATTTTAGAGCAACTCCTACTTTCTTGGGTGGCTCTTCATTTCTTCTTAATTTCATCTCATAAGTGAGTAGTGATCCTATTAATTCATCTAAAGACAATGTGTGAGGATCCTTAGATTCCTCAATTGCAGTCACTTTAGCTTCCCATGATTTAGGTAAGCTATTTAATATTTTCTTGACCATTTCAATATTAGAGTATATTTTTCCTAAGGATTTTAATCCATTAATTACATCCGTGAATCTAGTAAACATATCACTAATTGATTCTCCTTCATTCATCATAAATAGCTCATAATCATGTGTGAGTATTCCTACCTTAGTCTCCTTCACTTGGGTTGTACCCTCATGAGTTATTGTCAATTTGTCCCAAATTTGTTTGGCATTGTCACAACCGGAGACTCTATTGTATTCATTTGGACCTAAGGCACAAAATAATGTGTGCATAGCCTTAGCATTTAGCTGAGCACATTTAATATCATTTGAATCCCATTCATCTTCTTCTTTAGGGATATCTCTTCCCTCTATTCTCTTTGTAGGGATTTGAGGTCCTTTAATTATAATCCTCCACACCTCATAATCATTTGCTTGAATGAATAACATCATCCTAGTCTTCCAATAAGCATAATGTTCTCCATTGAACATAGGAGGTCTAACCGTAGAGTGCCCCTCTCCTACCAAACTAGTTGCTACATTGTTGTGAGCCATTTGATCGTTTCTAACTCTTAGGAAGTTGTTCCTATGTGATTAAAGAGTCCTAGCTCTGATACCAATTGTTGGCTCTATCGAGAGGGGGTGAATCAGTTTTCTAATGTTAATAGCAAATTTTAAATTAATCCTAATTTAATCAGCAAATGATAATGAGCAATACAATGAAATTAAACAACTTAAAGCAAGATAGGGAAGAGAGAAACAAACACAATCGTTTATAGAGGTTCGGTCAATCTCTTGCCTACGTCCTCTCTCCTTGACCTTCTTGTTAAGTGCTTTCTTTCTCTCCTTCAACAGAAGTTACAATGTTCCTTTTTCAAGTTAAGGAATAACCTCTCTACCCTTTGCAATACAAAGAAGTATTCACCCTTTTACAATGTTTTTCTCACTGAGGAACAATCCTCTTCTCTTTTGAGGTAAGGATGAATACAATGTCAAGCTTTAATGTGGGTAGGACAATTACAGTTTTTGCACTTAAGCTTATACAACAAACTCAATAAATGAGGAATGAAGACACAAGGAATGAAAGAATTAAACTCTTGAGAATGTAAGAAAAATGTGCAGCAATGGTCTATCTTCTCATTGTCTTCAATGCTTGGTTAAATACTGAAGGATTGGTAGTTGGAGCATTAAATGCTGTTTTTCCCGTTGAGATTTTTGCAGAACTAGCCGTTGGGTACCTCCAGTAGAATGTCAGATCGATCTGCCATCTTGGCCAGATCAATCTCTTAGTTATAAGTCCTGCAAGATCAAAGCAAAATAACATAAGGAGATCGATCTCATATGTGAGCAGATCGATCTCATGATTTGAAAATATTAGAGGAGATCGATCTGTCGAATAGGCAGATCGATCTTCCAATCTCTCTGTTTGAGGCAAGATTGATCTATAGATCAATCTGCCAAGTAATCTCGTAGTGAAGAGATCGATCTCTTATTACCCCAGGTCGATCTCCTTAGCTCTCTGACTTTGAGAAGATCGATCTCTTCTTATACCAGATCGATCTCATGAGCTCTCTGTTTGAGTATAGATCGATCTCACAGAACGATCTACTGTCTTTACTTTAGGGGAGATCGATCTCTTCCTAGATCAGATCGATCTCCTCAACTCCAGTATTAGGCAGATCGATCTCATAACCCTTAGAGATCGATCTCAATCTGCCTCAATACCTTTGTATAGGTTCACAGCTTAGCAGATCGATCTCATGTCTTTATGAGATCGATCTCTCATCCAAGAAATCCCAGGAGATCGATCTCTCATAACCCAGATCGATCTCTCATCTACAGAAACTCAAGTTCTGGTACTGATAACCTCTAAACATGTTTTTATATCATCTTTATATTATTGAATTTACTTGTTTTGTCATTTCAAAATATATTATCACAACACTACGTATACTTCCACGAACAGGATGACTTTAACGGTTAATACTGCTGAAGAAAATTATGAAAAATAATAACAACAGTAAACAAAGTGTACTCTTTCGCAAAGTTACAATTTACGAAAGAGTGGGGAGCAATTGTTATGGATAAAAATATTCAAAACACTTGGTCCAATCAAAAATTACCACGTGGCATGAGGAAAATTACATATTTTATTCATTATATATTTTAAATTATACAAGTCTCAAATAAGACAACAAATGACATTTAATCCTAAGATACATACATAATTATAGGCAGAATAAATCCCTATAAATAGGGGTCATGTATGATTCAAAAAGCTAAGTCTCTATTTTGCTTATAGAAACTCTGCGTCCATCTGATCATTCTTTCTTGCACAACCTCTGATAACACGTGATACGAAAATCGAAACGATGACGTCAACAATATATCATCATTCTATTTGGCAACAACATGCTCTATCTTTTGTCCAAATGAATATAAGCTCTTATTTTGTTATTGCATGTAAATCAATTTTTAAATTTTTATTTTACTATAAATTAAATCAAAAATTAATTTTTAATATCATGTAATTAGATATATATCCTTTAAATGATATTAACGGACAATTGTTTGCACAAGTGTCACCTTACGTAACATCACGTGGTGTAAAATTATGTTCATTTGACTTGACACGTCAGCCTTTCATTTTTTTAAATTTTCTAAATAATTTTAAAAAATAAAAATAAAAAAATAAAAAATAGAGAAAAAAGGAAGGGAGATAAAGGAGAAAAGGAAGAAGGGAAGGGAGACAGTGAATGGGAGGTTGGCCGATGTTAAACCTGACTGGACGACATCAGATCTAACCGGCCTGGAGCTAAACTAGCAACAATCTGCCTAAAAGCATTACATTGGTTGTTGAAATGGAAGGATAATAAATAAATGTTAATAAATCTTTGCTAAAATTTGATTTTTTTTTTAATTCTTACATTATTGAAAGGAAAGAAAAAAAATGGATGATGAAAATATAAATTTGAGAGCTTGTTGAAGTTAATCTCCAAGCATTGCTGAAGAAAGATGAAAAATGAAGAATAGTGAAAAGAAAGTTTGATAGATGGAATTTGAGAGAAGATGAGACGAGCTTGAGAATCTTGTTACATGCATGCCATTCATTTAAAAATTATTTCGAAAATGAGGTTTAGCTGGCACTCAAAGATAAGATGATAAGCCTAATTTAGTTAGCATACAAGATAAGATGATAAGTTCAGTTTAGCTGACACATGAGACAAGATGATAAGATAATTCCTTAACTTTATAGTGGAAAAATATTAGGAAATTGCATTTTGTGTTGTTTCCTTAATTTGATCATAAAAAAAGATTAGGAAATTTTATTTTGAATTCCTTGATCTTATGATAGAAAATGTTAGAAAATTTCATATTTTGCATTGTTTCCTTAATTTTATGATAAAAAAGATAAGAAATTTTATTTTACATTCCTTAATGTTATACGAGAAAAGACTAGGAAATTTTGTTCTGCAATGATTAGAAAATTTCATTTTATATTCCTTAGTCTAACAATAGAAGAGATTAAAAAATTTTATTATGCATCATTCCTTAATCTTTATAAGAGAAGAAGATTAGGAAATTTCATTTTGCATTCCTTAATCTTATGATAGGAAAAACTAAGAAATTTCATTTTGCATAATTTTTAGTCTTCTGATAGAAGAGACTAGAAAATTTCATTTTGTTTCCTTAATCTTATGATAAAAAAGTTGGGAAATTTTATTTTACAATCCTTAATATTATACGAGAAAAGATTAGGAAATTTTGTTCTGCATTGATTAGAAATTTTCATTTTACATTCCTTAGTCTAATAGAAGAGATTAAAAAATTTTATTATGCATCATTCCTTAATCTTTATAAGAGAAAAAAATTAGAAAATTTCATTTTGCATTCCTAATCTTATGATAGAAAAAACTAAGAAATTTTATTTTGTATTATTTTTAATTATATACTTTTTCAGAGGAAATACATTGGAATAATGATTCAAACATAGTGGTTGCCTTTTGTCTTTTCGCAATTACTGTTTCACAGCAAAGTAGAAAGTAGCTATAAACACCTTATTTTATCTAAACTAGTTGTAATGGTTTTCAACTCATTAGTGTTTAAAGTAAATTCAAGTCTAAATTTGATCATTACTTCTCGTGACATTGCGTACATGGTATCTTAAATCTCAAGAACTAAGTTAAACTATTAATTTGATTTGGGTCTTAAGGTGCTTATTAAGATTTCCTACAACATCAGTTCATTAAGATCACATATGTTTCCATTCATACATCTACATTATCATACTTATCTATATGCATCATTTCATTATAAGCATAAGTTCATTTTTATAAGAACATATCCAATTTCATATTAAAAGTTATCAAATAATGTAACAGTCATTCATTAACCTAGTTTACATCTCATCCTAGAGTAGTATAAAAAAATAGCCTAAAAATAACATTACGTAAAAAAAGTATATATTTACCAAAAATAATTGAAATGTGCTCCTTAAAGAGCAAGGATGATATTTCAGGCCTATGAATATTTTGAATAGATCCGAAATATTTCTCCAGTAAAGTTTAATAAACGATGAGTCATTTATATAAGTGCAGAATTAGGTTTATACTGTTCTATATGCAATGCTTATAATCTTCAAGTATAAGATCTCATATCATATTCCAAATCGAAATTTCTAAGGTGCTAACTTGATTTTATGTCCTAAAGGACTCTAGATGGGCCAAGGTTTTGGGGTATTGATGGAAGGGTATTTTGAAATACCTCATTGTTCTCGTCTCCAATGCCTATCAACAAGAACATCAATCTATAATATTGATCACTTATCCCAATATCAATCCACAATATCTATCACTTATCTCACAATATTAATCCAATGTGGCACACACATAATGATTTCAAAACTCTTATGTAGTCTTAAATCATGTGGCTTATGACATAAAATCACGTGCAAGAGTGTACGGTTTCAAATCATGTCAACCATGGCATACAATCATGTACACAAGCATGCACTGTTTAAATCATATCACAGGTGCAGTTTCAAAGTAGGTACAAGCTCAGGCACATCACGTATACTATAAAAATTATTCAAAGTTCAAAATTCTAATTTCAATTCACATGATTATGCTCTTTCGAAAGTCCCAAAACAATACTTTGACTATTGTCCTGAGTTCTAAATCAATACTTTGAAAGTTCAAAACAATACTTTAATTATTGTTCAGAGTTCTAAAACAATGGTTTGAAAGTTCCAAAACAATACTTTGACTATTGTCCAGAGTTCTAAATCAATGATTCGAAAGTTTCAAAACAATACTCTAACTATTCTAAATTTGAACATCTTATATTCAAAATCATATTCAAAAGGAGTTATGGTATCGAACCTATCAATAAAGCCTTATCTAATTCAATTGCAGTTGTTCAATAAGTCCAACATCTCTGGACTAAGGAGCTATCTATGGTTATAGTAAAAAAGAAGTCTATCTAACTTGCATTCGATTCACTTATACAGGTTATAAGGTGAGGTTTTTTTTTCCTAAATAGTGTATTCACTAAGGTTAAGTCATAAGATAAAACAAAATCTAGGATAGCACCTTCATCTTCATTTCCCACAACTAAACCAAAACCTCCATGTACGCTCTCAAAACCTTCCCAACTAGCACTTGCACTTACATGACCTTTAAGGTCACTACCAATACAAAGGTTCTCTCCTATAGGTACTTTTTGTACTATCTTATCTAAATCCTCCTAAAACTGTATTTTACTAACATTATCAAGTCCTATTTGTGGCGCATATGCTCTAATAATATTCAAAATGTCCCCTCCTCGAACTAGATTAACCAAAATAATTATATCCTTTTATCTCTTAACTCGTACAATATCCTTTTGATTTTCTTTGTCTATGATGATATTTACACCATTTCGGTTTTTATCATTCTCTGTATACCAAAGCTTATTCTGCCAAGGTACTATCTCTCTATCATTCTCTCCAACCCATTTGGTCTCCTGGAGACACAAAATATTAACTCTCCTTCTATATTTAACCTCACAAATTTTCACTAAGCGTACCTATATTCTAAGATCGTAAGTAAAGCTTATGATTATGGACTAACTTCTTTACCCACCCCGTCCATTATGGTGTGGAAACCTTTGCCTATTGGACACTACATCCAGGCATCGATGTGGTATCTCGCTTTTGGGCAACAACCTAGCAATCCTTACTCATTTTTCACTACACTCAGGCTCGATGCAGTAGGTAATGAGAATACAATATGAAATTCAACTGTCGGATTGAAAAATTATAAACCATATAAAAAAATAAAAGTGTGTAAAACTAAATTAATTTTACATTGGTATAAATAGATCATTTCTCGTTGTACAAATATAACATGGGAAGCAAAGCACAAATTGTTTACGTCACCTCAATTTCGTCTGAGGCAGCAACAATTTTGCTTTGGATTATGAATTCCCAATGAACCTGCTACGATGTCTAAGTGGCTTGCCTATGTTGTCCTAAGCAAACCAGTATGAAATCCATCAAGAATAGCTTGATTGCGGAAACTTAGAAGACTTGTCCCGTTGAAATTCACAAGTGCAAAAAACATGAATAGCAAAAAGCTAACTGAAATTCAAAGCACATAATAAATGAATCAGAATGCCTCTCCAAGTATAAATCTGTCATTCAAACCCTTTATTTATAAGTATAAGATAAATTCAAGTTTTCAATCTGCATTCCATCTTTTGAGATAAAGTTGCCATTGATGATGGAGAAAGCTGGTTTCACTCTCTTACTTGTGTGCGCCTTATGGATGTCCTCAGGAGCAGAGGCATGTTCCGAAGACAACAGGCCTGAAAAATATGATCGAACAGATATGAAAAAAAGATATGAAAGATGGCTCATCCAACACAGCCGAAGGTACAAGAGCAAAGATGAATGGACAATGCGGTTTGGGATTTATCAATCCAATTCTCTATTCATTGACCATATCAATTCGCAGAACCTATCATTCAAGCTGACTGACAACAAATTTGCAGACATGACAAATGATGAGTTTAGATCCACCTTTTTGGGTTACTGGAGCACAAGTTCTCCTAGAGAGACCAAGAGCTTCCAACATGACAACTGTTACAATTTGTCAAGCATAGACTGGAGAAAGAAAGGTGCCGTAGCTCCAATCAAAGATCAAGGAAACTGTGGTATGACTTGTCTTCCTAGTCCTACTAAGTATTAGATATATTGCTATAAATTATTGTTTTATTTCATGCAAAAGTGCTTGTTTGAATACTTCTCTAGAGTCAATCCAACCCAATCCAAGCCATTATATCATGTAGTTTTCGAAGAGTTAGCTTAGTGGTGTAAAACTTCGTTGAGATCTCAAGTGAGAATAATCTTTAATAAAAAATTTTGTGTTCGAATTCATATCAAGTCAAACTCTCTTAAACTCGTTAGTTACGAAACACGAACAAAAATTAATTTTTCATCCAATATAATTTGAGAACATCTCATGATTTAAACAAAAACAAAATCATTAGATGATCTCTTCTATTAGCATGACATGGAACCTACTACATTAATATTTGTAGCAATTTATGGCTCTCTTAAAATTTAAGCTAGTGTGTGACCTTAATGTCCAGGGTCAAACAAGCACGATTTAACGTCACCTACCTTTTGGTACAGGGAGTTGTTGGGCATTTTCAACCGTGGCAGCCATAGAAGGGATCAATAAAATAAAAACAGGAAATTTGATCTCTCTTTCAGAGCAAGAACTTATTGATTGTGACATCAACAGTGAGAATCAAGGCTGCAATGGTGGGTACATGGACAAAGCATATGAATTCATTATAAAGAATGGTGGAATCACCACTGAGGAAAATTATCCATACAGGGGAGAAGATGGCATTTGCGACAATGTCGAGGCTAGAAATAATGCAGTAACGATTAGTGGATATAAAAAAGTACCTAAAAACAATGAGAGGAGCCTACAAAATGTAGTTGCCCATCAACCTGTATCCGTTGCCATTGACGCTGCAGGGTATGAATTTCAACTGTATTCTGAAGGTGTCTTCACTGGATATTGTGGAAAACAAATCAACCATGGAGTTGCAATAGTTGGCTATGGAGAAGATGATGGTACAAAGTATTGGTTGGTGAAGAATTCATGGGGCACCGGCTGGGGTGAATCTGGCTATGTAAGGATGCAACGTGACTTCCCTGATAAGAGAGGTATTTGTGGCATTGCAATGGAAGCCACTTACCCTGTTAAGAATTGAACAGATTTTTAGGGAACTGGGTTAGGCATTGCTTATTATAATATTCACTGATTTATATTTTAGAATTATAATTTTGAAATATATTAAGAACACATTTAAATAATATATATTTGAATGCAGAACATGTAACCATTTATGGAATGGTACATATTATGGATATAGATAAATTTTTCTTAATTTATTTTTTTAAAATTTTTTATATTTCTTTATTATACATAAATGATTATATAAATAATAATAACATTATATATATATAAAGAAAGAAAAAAAAGATCGACTTGTTCTGTTGTAAATGTAATTTAGTTCTACACATTTTTTTAACAATTAATATTAAAATTTTATACTTTATTTACATAAATAATGTATATCAATTCTCATGTTAATTAAATATATCTATTTGTTGAGATATATATATATATATATATATATATATATATATATATATATGAAATGATAAAGATGTTGTATTGACTTGAAATTTTATATACATAAGTACAAATAAATTATTAAACTTGAAGATCAATTTTGTGGAACTATTAATTATGAATGAAGTTATAAGAAATCATACCGTATAACTTAATCTAGCCTAATAATAATAATAATAGCTGCTATATAAACAAATGCCATTGTTTATGGCCACGAATGCAATAACGAAGAGCCATCACACAACTAAACCTTTGAAGACATGCATGTCCTCAAGATCATATTAGACTCCAAGAAACATCATCCCTTTGAAGATGCAGCTGAAGTTGCGATATGTAATCACTTAACTACAATTTCAGTCTAATCACTGAAGAGTTCAACATATTAGTCAAGAAGCCTTACAAGTATTCAGCAATGGCTTATTTGCACCGACAAATATCTACTGAACAAAGATCATCCTTCAAACGCATAATTTTCTTCTTTGAAACTATATCATAATCGAAGTTTCAGAACCATCATAACAAAGCATTTGCTTCACAACACAATTCCCATCAAGCTTCATCAATGACTAGGATGCATAAAGCACCGAAAGTAAGGATTCGTAACACTTTAGTGTCTGATTTAGTTTTTGAATCAGACTCGGTCAATACCATCTTATATCCCATATCCCTTGCAACCAACAAACCTACGTAAATCAAATGTACTTCTGCTCTTAAAATCAAACCCTATCCCAACTTCCTGTTAAAACCACAAAGCCACCTTCCATAGTTGTCTCGACATAGACCCCCAATGCTGAAGCATCAACATTTACTTTAACAAAATCAGCATCAAGACGATCCCAAGTAACCCGGCAAATTTGTTTCTTGTTGGTTTCTGAGTAAGAGTCCTGTTATGTATTACTAACCAACTCCACTGTGTTGTTTGTTGAAATCCAGGCAAACCTCCATCAAAGGATTAATTTCCAGCCATTTATCCTGTCAAAACCGCGTCCCTCTGCCATTCCCAATCAGCCTTGAACAGCCATGAAGTAATGCGTCGTTACACGATATAATACTGCTCCAAGCATGAAATACGCCTGTTTGAAAACTTATAATGCAGCAAAGAATTATCCTTTAAGAATTAGGCTCTCAATACCGTAGCCCAAAGACCTGAATCCCTTGTCCCTAGTTTCCACCCCAGCTTAGTAGGGCAATATTCATGTCTCTCGTCTTTATAAACCCTAAGCCTCCAGCCAACTTAGGTTTGCATACCTCCTGCCATCGAACCAAAGGTACTTTCTTTCTTACTGATGTAGAGCCCCAATAAGAAATCCTTCTTTCTTGCTACCTAGAAACCGGCATTAAGTATGAAGCCATGGTGCTTGTAACAAATTATGTGAGTAGCTTGTCCTGCTAGTGATCGTTGATTAGCCTTCCCTGAAGCAAGCTTACTCTTAATCTTGTCAATCAGCATTGATAGCTGCTCTTGTTAAGTCTCTTGGCAGATATAGTTACTCCCAGATACTTCCCAAAGTCCAAACAATGATGCATCCTTGTTTCTGCCTACATGTCACTAACTAAACAAGAAGGCAAAATGCAAGAGATAAAAAACATTGACTTGATAATATTATCTGTCTGAGCCGAGATGCTACAAAACCCAACCAAACACCTCATAGTAACCCGACGTAGGTGCACAGAAGCCTTTCCAAACGAAAACAAGTCATCAGCAATATATATATATATATATATATATATATATATGGGACACCGTGGAAGCCCCACGACCTAAGGAGATTGGCTTCCACGCTTCCGTAGCAACCACCCTACCTATAATGTCTAAGAATTTTTTAAGAAAAAAGACAAATAGATAGGTGGATAATGGATCTCGCTCATTGTCTGAGAGCTCTAGAAAGTTTAAAATCTTGCGTTAATTCACCATTCCAAAGCATATTCATCTCAGTCTACTTTATACAGAACATAATTAGTTGGACAAGAGACTGGTAAGCCTAAATCCATCAAAACCCATTGCACAAAATCCCAATTGTACAATCACATGCCTTTTCAAGATCGATTTTCATAATCAAATCACCTTTCTTACCTCCCTTCTTATGGAATAGAATGCCTCTTAAACTATCACAATATTGTCAGAGCTACTCTTCTCCAGGATGAACTGCACTTTGTTAGGGCCAACCTATCCCTTAAAAAAGGTCTTTATCTGTTAAAAATAACTCTTAATATTAGCTTAACAGTGATGTTAAATAAGTTAATTGGACGGAAATGAGTAACAAGCTCTGGATGGTCCACTTTTGATTGTAAGACCACCAAGACCTTGCTAAGCTCCGCATGAAAACGCACTTCACTGAAAGAAATTCGAAGCATTCCACAACAACAAAAGTAAACTGCAAAATCAGTCCACAGCGTTAAAGACAGTCAAAGTTACCAAATGATGCCTAATAAATCTATTGTAATCGTATCTAATATCAACAAGAGTTTCAAGCTGAAATTCGTGTGTCAAAGCTTGTTAGGTTCACCTCGATGAATGCCATCTAATTTCCCCACACATTTTGAAAATAATCTTGGTGCTTCGAATTCAGCGAAGTGAGCTCCTTGTGATTAATAATATACCATGCTACCATATAACTCAACCAAGCAGTGCAATTCAGAATTGGGACTTGTCAAGGCTGTCAAAATAAGGATGATCCATTGCTGCTTTCGCTGATATTCTCTCCGCTGGATCATACTTAAGCATCTTCTGCAGTAATGCAGAGGTAAATCAATAACTGTTGTCATACAAGGCAAACATTTTTGTCATGTTTTATTTTGTTATGTAATTATTTGATGATGATTATGGTGTATGACTTGAAATTGAAATATATGGTTTGAAGAAGATCCATTTCTCTAAAAATGAATACTTTGATTTCTAGTGAGTTCATGAGAGGGGAAAAAACACCCTGAATATTTCAGGTTCCCATGCAAGCTCCTTCTCTTTTAAAATAACGTTAGTAATTTTTTAAAGAAACTTTTACAGCAAGTTTGGTTCACAAAATAAAATATTAAGAAAATGGAACAGATTTATTGTGAGAAAAAAAAAGGAATAATTTAAAATATATATTATAATGTTTAGTTTATTGATATAAAATACAGTAAAAATTACTAATAATATTTTCGATTAATTCAAAGCATATAGTCGGAAGAAGTTTAAAAGATCATTTTACACTTTTATTAAATTAATCATAAGTTATTATAATACTAATTATAATTACATAAAAAGGAATTATTTATTACAAATTATTATTAATTGTTGATTATAAAATATTTTGATTGATTATTAAGTATTAATTAATTAATAATTAACTTTTTCCTTATTATTAATATTTAATTAATAAAAACGAAAATTTGAATAACAATAAAAAAGAACTCCAAAAATTAAAAATAGAAATAAACTTAAAAATTAAATAAAAGAATTTAGTCAAAAAAAATAAAATTTTTTCTTTCTTTCCTTTCTTTTTCTCTCCCCTTTCTTCCTTACTTTTCTTCCCCACTCTCTCTAAAGAAGAGCATCTCTATCTAAAATTTCTGCTTGCCATTCATTCACCCATTGTAGGCAAGCATTGACCTACGCCGATTTTATCTCAAAATCTATATTTTCCTTCCTTTCAACCTCATTGTTCCGGTTATTAAGCTTCCTCCAAATATAAAGTATTTAAAAAATTCTCTCAAAAATTTACTTTTGCGAGCTTAATTTATATTTTGAAAGTGAATTTTTGAAAATTTTATTGTAATTTTAAAATTAAATTTTTGAGATTTTTTTCTTTTGAAAATTTATTTTTAGGAGTATTAAAAAATAAAAATATATTTTTTATATAAAGATATTTTGATATAAAATATTATTAAATTAAATTGTAAAGTGTAATACGTTGGTGGCGAATAGAATTTCTCTAATTATAATAACAAAATAAATGAACGAGGGTGATGAAAAAAGAGAGGACATACGGATAGAAGATCAACTCCATCAGAAGAAAGGGAAGGAACAGCGCGTGCCAAGTTCTGAGGCTCCCACCGTGGATAAACGTGCCAATCCCTTAGAGAGGTAACCCCAGGCCACTGCTTCTCAGTCGGCGTGCCCAGCAACCTTTTGAGTTTTCGGTCAAGGAAAATTAATTAACAAAATTGAAATTAGCATTCAGTTAAAATGCGGCTGCGATGGACAGAGGAAGGGACAAATAAACCTGAAAATGTGAAGCAATTGCTGGAACTCGGAATCCCCGGGGAACAGTGCTTGCCTTCTAACCATTTCAGCGAAGATGCATCCAACGGACCACATGTCGACGGCGGTGGAGTAGTGAGTGGAGCCAAGCAAAACCTCCGGTGCCCTGTACCAGAGCGTCACAATTTCATGAGTGTAGCTCTTGAGAGGAACGGTGAAGGTACGGCCAAGGCCCAGATCTGCAATTTTAAGGATGCCCTTCTCCTTATCCAGAAGAAGGTTCTGGGGCTTCAGATCGCGATGGAGGACGCCGTGGCTGTGGCAGTGGGCAACGCCTTTGCAAAGCTGGAAGAGAAAAGACTGAATTTGGGAGGGAGGGAGGGGCCTTGGGTTGGGACCCTTGCGGTGGGAATCGACGAACTTCTTGAGATCAGTGTCAAGGTACTCAAAGACCAAGTAGAGATTGGCCTTGGAGCCGCCGTTCTTGTTCGTGTCAACGTGTTCGACGCAAAGGAGGCGGACGACGTAGAGGGACTGGGAGAGCATCTGGAGGAGGGAAACCTCTCGGAGAGCGGTGGGAGGAACGCCCTCCTCGTCCATCTCAAGACGGGTCTTCTTAAGGGCCACCAATTGGCCGCTAGCCTTGTCTTTGGCCTTGTAGACCTTGCCATATGTTCCTTCCCCTACCTTCTCCAGTTTCTCATATTTGTCCATTTTGATTTTCTTCGGTTCTAGACCTAAACTCACTTCACAACAGTCCACAAATTATTTGATCGAGTCTTGCCCTCTTTTGAATTTCAAACTTTGGAGTTGGAGGGAGTAAAGAAAGAGAGAGAAACGCTCGTCCTTGTTTTGAATTTCAAATTCAGGTTAACGTGTATTGTCTTATTTAACTCTTAAATTTTTTTAATGTGGTACTTAAATTAAAATTTTGTTAGATAATGAAGAAAAAATTGAAACGTGTAATAAAATCATATTAGAATTATTTTATAAACTAAAATTTTAGACATGTAATCATTTTTAAAAGACATATAATTGATATCATACAATCTCAAATACCAAGTAATTCATTTTTATCTTAAATTTAATCAAAAAAATTTTATCATTTTTTGAATAAATTTTTTTATCAAAATTTTTATTTCTTCCTCTTTAATTTATTTTTTACAATTTCTTTTTAAAAAATTTATTTTAATTAGAAAATGATTGATTTCATTTCAAACCCTTAAATTGAAAATAAATTTTTTTTATATTTTTTCAAACTAATATTTAATTTTTACTATAAATTTTATAAATTAATTGTTCATTTTAATAATAATTAATGTATATTAATAATAATTGATTTGATAAGAGTAAATTTTTAATGCTAATTACATGTCTTTTAAATTTTATGAGATGACATTATTTTAGTTGTGCCTAAAATTTCATTTTTTATAATAATCTTAATATAAGTTATTCTCGTTAATATGATTAGCAAAAAGTAAATAAAAATTTCAAAAAAGTTTAAATGACATAGTCTTCTCTCTAAAAAGACTATACAAAAGTTTTTCTCTTTGAAAAATTATTCCTTCAAAATGAGAACACTAAGTAGAAGTTTTTCTTTTTGAAAAAATTATTCCTCCAAGATGGCTATCACTGAAAATTGTTTGATTGGTGTGGAAGATAATATGGTTACTTAAGTTCGTTGGTGAAGTAGTATTGTTCCATTTTCATTATATTTCCTTCTCAAGAATAACAGGTCATAGAATAATCTTTTGTAGCAATTTGTATTTAATTAATGATCAAAATGATTCGATGGTTATAAGAGAGTGTAATAGAGTCGAGACGATTCAATATCAAATTTGAACTCGATTCGATTCGAAATCTCAAGGTTTAAAAATCAATTTGAACTCAAACAAGTTTAGCTTTTGAAATTCAAACTCAACTTGGAAAAATACTCGAACTGCTCGAGTTCAGCTCGAACTCAACTCGCTAAGTTTGACTTATCATTTTTCAACTATACATTATGGGGTAAAGTAGTAAATTAATGATAAAATATTAATATATATATATATATATATATATATTAAAAAAGCTTAATTTAGCTCCTGAGTTGCTCAAGCCGAATATTTGAAGCTCGAATTCGGCTCGACCGATTACTTGAATAACTCGAACTTGACTCCAAAATAAATTATTCAAACTCGAGTGATCATCAAGTTGAGCTCGAAGAGCTCACAAATAACTTGACTCGTTACACTTTTGTGTAGCTACAACAATAGTTTAGAATTTTGTGTAATTCCAATTGAAGGACAACGGTGATTGTTAGACAAACTTCTTACCAAGCGTGCTTTTAACAAAGATGTTTTGTTGGGCATAATGAAGGTGGTCTAGAATTTGTCTGAGGAACCCAATGTTATGATATTGGGTGATAATCTTTTCCTTTTTAAGTTTACCAATATGAAAGATAAGTAATGGGTTATGGATGAATCTTCTTGTTCATTTGATAAACAATTAATCCTATTTAGTGGTCTTGAACCTGAAGATTATGTCTTTCAAAAGGCTTGTTTTTGGATTCGTATTTATGACCTACCCCTTTGGATGATGAAACTTTAAGGTGGCTATGCGAATTGGAGATAAGATGGGTTGCATTATCAAATTTGATGCTAATTATTCCAATGTATCATATAGAAGGTTTTTAAGGATAAGGATTCACGCTAACATCAGTATACCTTTGTGTAAATTGACATCATCAATGGTTTGACTCAGCCACTTCAATAAGAGGAAGACTCTTTTACAAGAGACTGCAAATTTTCAATTATGTATACAGAATGCTTGACCATATTGATCAGGACTGTGAAAGTTCTTCCTCAATCTATTCTGTTCATAGTATCCCTTATTGTAAGACCCGAAAATTCGGTATCATTTATGTAAGAAGTTATTGTAAAAATGGATTCATGAAATCTTGATCAATAAAGAAGAAATAATTGAATTCTAAGCCCAATTGATCAAGATATGAATTTATTGTGAAAACTCAAAATTTTTCCATATCGAAAATTTATCTCAGAAATATAAAAAAAATATTCTTGAAAAATAATAATAATAAATAAAAATATTTTCGAAGAAATAAAAATAAAATATGATGTACATATATATTTGTCGAAATAAATTAAATAATATATATATACATAGATGTGCGGACATTAATGTATAAAATACATTATGATAATATAATATTATTATAATAATATAAGATATTTTGGGTATATTATTATAATAATAATAATAATGTTATATTATTTAACAAGATATTATATATATGTATTATAATATATTAAAGTTTAATATATTATATTATATATATATAAAATGAAATGAAAAAAAAAAAAGAAAAACGAAACTAGGATGCACGAAACAAAGAAGGAATCGGGAAAACTCGATTCCCTCTCTCTGCCTTCTTTCGATCTGAGGAGAAGGGAGAAAAACGGAGCACAGAGGGCAGAGGACAAACGAGGTGACGCCGATTGACCCAGGAATGGTGGCGACGATCGCCGACGAAACCAGGAGAAGGAGATCGATGAGAGAGACAGCCAAGAGAGAGAGGAGAAATCGGCGGCACCGGCGCCGATCTACCCCAGCCCAGGTTGTTGAAGGTTCTCCAGGTGAAGGCGCGACGATTGGTGGGGGAATCGGTCGAAGAACCGACTGACAGCGCTGGGAACGACGAAGAAGAAGGTTAAACCGGTACGGACCGGTATGGACCGGTTCAGTAAAGTGAATATGGGCTGAACCAGTTTAGCCAAGGAAAAAGAAAAGAAAAAAAAGAAGAAGAAAAAAAAAGGAGAAAAATTTGGTGATGCCTCGGGTTTAAGGATAAGCTGGTAAGCGGTCGAAATTGGTCGATTTAATTTTTTGAAAAATTAGTTTGAATTTATATTTGACCGAAAATGACTGGTTCAAATATATATTAATGTGCAGCGCGATGGTAGGCGACAAACACGAGTTCGAGCGAACCTTGATTTACGTGTCATCAAGAAAATTCGAGTAAGTGATCCTCACATACTATAACTTGTATAGTTATACGAAATTGAAATTAATCGTATATGAGTTAAAAATTGATCGCGTAAGTTACAGATTTATTTCGTATAAATTGTTGTATGTGTGGAATTGAAAATCGACGATCATAACTGATATAGCGAACGATCCGAAAGACTAAAAAAGGCTTAAGATGACACGATGTTAGGGTGAGGCCCATTAAAGAGCAATTGGGCTCAATATGTTAAATTAATTATAGAAGAGTGAAAAATAAGTATATCAGAGTGAATTGATATAATATGTAATTATTTGCAGCTCTCGATGATACGTTCGGAGCCAAATAGACTGCGCGATCCAGAGAGATTAAGAATTAAAATTCGCAGTCGATACATTTCGAGGTAAGAGATTTATGTTGGCTATTAGAGATAACTGTACATAATTTTATAAATCCCAATATGTGATTATATACAATAAAGAATGTAAACACCGAAAAATCTAGGAAAATTGCCTAGTATTCGCAAAAAACTATATTTCCCTTACTATAGTGTAAATTGCACCGAAAAGAATTGAAAAAACATGATTTTATAAATTTCATATTTTCAGTATCTTAAGCTTGAAAAACTGTTTCTAGTGATATATGGATAGGCTGGTTAGTGTTTTACAATCTGCATAGAATAACGCATTTTACGAAGTTAAGCGTGCTTGGGTGAGAGCAATTCCATGATGGGTGACCTCCCGGGAAGTCTCCACCCACATTTCTATATTGCATTGTTTTGTGTACAAAACTCCAATTTTGGAGCTGTTTTCCACAGAATTGAGCCACCTATCCGATTTTCGAGTGAAACCGTACTGGAGCAGTCGTGTATACTGTGTGATACACTGACATGCTCGCACTAGATTTGATATGGTTTTCACATGACATAGTGCTGGAGCTTTGCTCGTACTAAACTCTATATGTTTTATTCATGATAACGTGCTGGAACTTTGCTCGCACTAGTTTGTGATTTTGTAATATGCATAAAATCGTGTTTGGAGACGTCATGTAGACTATGTGAGCTTGCACTGATCTTCGCACATGATTTGATAAAGTCGTACTGGAGCCTCGTGTAGATTGTGTATCATACTGATTGATATGTTCAGACGTGCATTTTGGAGACTTAGTATTGATATAGCTGGAGATGGGATGATAAGACCCCGAGGACGGGCACTCCTAATCTTGCTGAAGTAAGATATTGGGGTTCACGGAGTACGATGTACCGTGTGGACGCACATGGAGTACGATGCACCGTGACTCGGAGTCTTCGGACTTCTGAGATATACGCTGTCTGATGGGAGATGAACCCCCTCTTCCCTCAGCCATCCGGGGATATTCGTGCACACCTGGCCCGTGATGCATGGAGTCCAGTGACTATGGTCATACGTCTGTTTATTTTTGTATGCTCTGCTTTGTCTCCACTTATGTTTTGATATAGTTTTGAAGTTTTCAAATTTGATCAGTTTTTGAAAATATGTTCGATTTGTGTTCAAATTTTGTTTGAATTCAGGATTTACATCCGCATGTGTTGTGATAAATCTGTTTTGATTTGACATGTTTTAAAGAAACTGCATATGTTTTTGCTTGAGAAATAATGATTTGACATGACTTAGCATGATATGGATTTATGCGTATGTAGGTAGTATAGTAATATACTTGCTTGCATAATTCCTTACTGAGCGTGTTGTAGCTCACCCTTCTCCCACCCACTCCACAGAGTTACCCAAGTCTTGAGAGCTGCGGTAGTCCTGAGCAGTTGACAACCCACACTCCACTATGCGTGAAGGTATACACCTCTTTTGATTTTGTATCTAAACTTGTAAGGTACAGTTAAGCATATAAAAAATTACTGGGATGTAAACGTACATGTAAATATATATATATATATATATGAATAAAGAAATTCAATTATCATGTACTGTTTATATTTAAGTGTGTAAGGTTAATATCGGTTCGTATGCCCAACCATCAGTGTGTTGTCTGCTCCGTTATATGTGTGGTATGGAAGAATAATAATGATTTAAATGTGGAAACGGGGTGTGACACTTATCAATATGGAGAGTGGTTAAGGGTTTCTTCTCTCATCAAACATGGTTTTGCTAAATATGGGATTACTGCTACTCTTCATGAAAACCATTAGAGACATGGTTCAGGACCTTCATTCAGTTAATGTCCATGACCTTTTGGCGGTCATATTGGTGAAAGTGATGGCTTGAGATAATCAAATGTGAACCCAATTTAAGAAAGTTTCTAAAAATCGAAAGTGAATTTTTAAAAATGGAAAAATGGCATGTTATAGATTTATTTTTATGCAATTTTATATATTCTATGATGCAAATAGATGAAACCTAATTAAAGATAAAAACAAAAAAACAAAATCCCTCATTAAATATTGAAACACATGCTTTGTAAGATAAAGCTGCCTTCCATTAATTTGGCAATATAGCCCGAGTTTTTTTAATCAAACACTAGCTAAGTCACTTAGGGTCACACTTTTACATGAATATATTTAAGCTAAAATTAGTAGGTCTTACTAACTTGACTATATAACATTAGAGGAAATAGTTAAGCGAAAGATATATGATATGTTTAGATAAAAAAATTGTCACCTAATTGATCAAGGAGTTGTATAGATATATAATTGATAAGCTACATTATCTACCTTATTAGGCTTACTTTTAACTAACTAAGTCACTCAAGGTCTCAATCAAGTTGAATAAGGTCACAACTCACTAGAAAAAGCTTATAGAGTTTTTTGTTCAATATTGAGGGCTATTGTTTTTGGAAATTAGTGAGAGAGCCGATGAAATATTAATACCTTATCTTGATTTTTTTTTAAACATGAAAAAAAAACTAATCACAATATTTTTCTACACTTAAGTTGTTGGAGTGGGTAATATGATTTCTATATTGCGAGACATACTTTATGCCATAAGGCCAATTTGCTTGGATCAGTATAACGATTTGAGAAACGTTCTCAAAGAAAGGAAGGAATGTGATTTCTTAATGCTCAATATAATCTGTCTACTATCAAATCTAGTACTTGGATACTTGATTTGAGATGTGGATTACATTTATGTAATAACATAAAGATGCTAAATGAAAGCAAAACTATTAGATAAAGTTGAAATTTTTACGTATAGGCAATGAGGCAAGAGTTGTAGCCATTGTTGTTGGGACATGTACACTTTCTTTGCCATCGAGCTTGATGTTAGAAATTAGTAATTGTTACTACATTCCTACATTAACAAAAAACATTGTTCCAATTTCATACCTTGCAATTAACATGATTTCAAATTCAACATAGTGGGAAATAGTTGTTCGATGATTTTAAATGATATCTATTATGGAATACCTCTATATTGCAATAGGCTTTATGTATTGGATTCCACTGAGCCCATATTCAATATTGATATTAAGAGAGCATGAAAGGATGATCCTTCTCCATCTTATATCTGGCATCCTATACTTGGCACTGCATACTTAGACATATTAATAAAACACATTTCACATATCCTATATAAATAATATTATTATCAGCCACCTCCTTCCAATAAGGAAATTGCTAGTGAAATCAACAACAAGAGGAAAAACTTGTGTGTGCCAATTTCTTCACTCGTCTATTGTGATTTTTTTTAAGCTTGTTTAGGAAAAGAGTTTCCCACATTCTTGAAAGCTTGAAGTTTCCAAGAGGATTTTGGTGGTGAGTTTACGAAACTTGAACTATTAACATAGTGACAATAATAACACAATTCATCCTTCCCAAAAGTCCATAGCTACTTGTGTGAATATCGTTAGAGGCTAGACAATTGAACACTGTGATTTGTAACAACCTAACCTCGATGTACAAGAATAAATAGAGATCAAAATCTTAAGATTACGATATCTCTAGATCAAAGTTTTGAACTCTATTGATTGCTTGAATACCTTAATGTCGATTTCTAAAGAGTTTTAATCAAAGTTAATCCTATGTGGTTCAATATTTATCTGATACTTTTCGCTACACAATTTGATTGTTTCTTTGAGCATGAGCTGAAACCAAATAAATTATATATTCCCAATTTTTTATTGCTTTGAAATTATATTTATGCAAAATAAGAAACTACGAAGACCAGAATTTTCTGCATATCTTACTACAATACCAATGAGAGAAAATGGAAACTAAGAAACATTCAACCCCATCAATTGCCATCAACCCTTCATATTTCCTATTGGATCTTGCAAATGGTGTGCGTTAATTTTAATTGCACATTGATTTCATTTAACAAGTGTTTAAGCTTATGTTTATGTAGGGCAAATTTTGCATGCATTTTCTAGAGATTGTGTTGGAGGAGAGCCCTTTAACAAGATTTATAGATTTAGTTTTATCTTGGCGGATCAAATATTGACTTAGAAGACATGTTTCAAGGATTTTACGATAGATCTAGTCGAAGGTAGGAGTCAATAGATTTATTATTTCCTTAGTGCTTGAGGTAATGTTGAACAAAATATCAAAATAATAAAATTAATCAGCAAACTGGTTTACCATTCGAACGATTAAGGTTTTGACTTAATAATTGTTATTTTTTTAAGAGAGATTAGGTTTAATATTTGAATTTTCCTTCTCTTTATACTTCCTATGAACCAAAAAATAATAATTTCTTTTACCATTCAACCTAATTATAAAAATGTGTTGAACAAGTGTTAGATTCAGAAGTAAGACATGGCCAATTGAAGAAATAGCTTTAGTTTAAGGTTAAAGCATACCAAATGCGTTAAACAGTAAAAGAATCTATTTAATTATGAATAAGAGGAGAGAGTAAATGAGCAATACGGGCTCAACGATGCTATCAATGCAGTCACAAAAGTCGACGTTAAGACGATCTCTCGTAAAATTTAATTTTATTTAAAAACAACTATTTAATTACATTAATTTTATATTTTTCTTAATAGTTTATTTTTTAATCTTTTATCAATAATTATTACTTTTTTCATATTTCTTGTTTCTAAAATTTTATTTCTTGTTTTTCAAATTTAACTTAAAATAGTTTTTATTTTTATTTTTATATCGTATAATTAGAAACTTAAACTAGGGTTTTTTTTAATCACTTCTTCCTTATTATTTTCATAAAGAAATTATCTAAAATTCACCCCTCATGAATCACCATGCGGCATCTATGTGAAAATTCAAAGAATTATTCAAAATTTATTATTTCTTACACTGTACTCACACATAGGAATGTCAACGGGGCGGGTACCCGCTAATTTTGAGGTACCCGACCCCGACCCCAATTAATAACTATAAAACCCAAACTTTATTAAAATTCGATTATTTTTTCAAGAAATTACCCGAACCCTACCCTAATAAATTTTACACTATCCGTTAATTACTCGAACCCGTTTAATTACCCGATTATTTAACCCATAATTTAAGAACTCATTTATTAACTCGAACCCGAAACCTAAACCCTTGAAAAAAATCAGTCATCTAATTTTATATAAATAAAAAAATATAAAATTAAACAACAACATACATATTCTATCATAATTAAACAAATTTTAATAGTTCAACAAACCACTTGAAACCATAACAAATAAACAAACCATAGAAACATATTTATGAAACTACAAACAAACATTATTTAAGTAAAAATAAAAAAGCATATTTGAAGTTTATTGGAATCATGATAAATCTTTATTCTTTATCATCATTAAAAATGCCACTTGAGTCCATAGTTGTAGATATTCCTACAAATAAAGTTAATCGGGTTCGGGTTTAGGCTACCCGAACCCTACTCGAACCCGTTATGAGTAGTAAAATCGTTATCCTAACCCGATTAAAACTCGTTTATTGGGTACTTGAACCCGATTTAAATGGAGCGGATAGTACCGGGTACCAGTTTAACTACTACTCGTTTACATCCCTACTCGCACATGACATGATTGTATTAGTCAAATATGATGTCGGTAAATTGAGTTAACAATGATATTGTTTGGATTTAAATTATACACATTTTGAAAATTTAATATGCAAGTTATTATTTTTATTGTTTGGTTCATATATCAAGTTGTATATTTTTCTATATATAATTTTAATGCCATAATGTGTAATTAACTCCGAATGTTATTTGTCCAAAATATTTTTTTTTTAGCCGAAAAGATGGCCTTATATATATATATATATATATATATATATATATATATATATATATATATATATATATATATATATATGTATGATTTCAATGAATCATTCTCGGAACAACACTCCACCAAAAAGAAAAGCAAGGAAAAATATTTTGTGGAAATTAAGATTGGAGTATTAAAGGAGAAAGAGATGTAAGTAAAAAAGAATATTCAACATCAATATTCAATTATAGATAAATAAGAAGTTCAATTCAAATAATTCTCCAACACATATATAGAAGAAATCAAGGACTACAATAAGTTATCCCATCTTGCACTTTCCAATGTCTTGCCATTGATAAGACCTACATCCGTATAGGAGAACAGAAGAAAAATTAAAACTAGAATTGAGATTTAATATTTAAAGAAAGTGGTTAGTGAATAATTGATAATTAATAAATGATTAGTTTGGATGAACGGTAAAATTAATTTTGGTGAATTTAAACAAAAAATAATAATCATATAAAATATATTTTTAATAAAATAATAAAAAAATTTGAAATCAAGGATGAGAAGGTAATTATATTCCCGATCTTTTTATTTTATATAAAAGATTCTAGTACCTCACCGGACTATAAAAGAAGAACGAGAATATGACAAATTTACCAGAAGTGTAGTATTGCAGTGGAAGGATGGAAGTAGTATTGTGGATGCCTTTTTCTTGCACTGCTTTCTCTGAGTGGGAAGGAATAGGATATCCTGCGTAACCACTGAAACCAACAAGGGAATTTCCATCGGCATCCTGATTATAGCACCGCAATGCAGCATTGTTAATCGTACCTTTAACATCAATCAATCTCTTAGTACTGTTACAATTACTATTACTGTTACTAATGTTATTATTCCATGTAGGTGCAACAGCATGCGCAGGTGCCATTTTGAACACCTGAGGCTGCGACTGCGCAGGCTGATCATGATCTGGTAGGAGCATCATTTGGTTTTGCCTTTTATACAAGCTGAGCTCTTCATAAATTTTCCTATACTCTCCATAAGGTCCCAATACTGAATCTTTTTGCCAACAAAAGGCCTCCCAAATTAATGAATCTGCAGCCTTTTTCCTATCTTCTTCGTTATTGGCATTGCGCACTATTTTTGTTGCATTGCTAACACCAAAAACTTTGTGTACTGCTTGAAATTCTCGACACTTATCTGCTGGAAAATAAGGTGCCAAAATGCAATTTTCATCGCACTTTTTCCTTTGATGCTTGCATGAAGCACATGCTGGATGTACTCCTGCTGCTGCTACACTGTTATTATTATACCTTTGCATCCTAATTAATTAAGATATCATCAGTTAAAAATATGCTGGATTTACAAAATATATATGGTATCATCAATCTTATCTTAATACATACATTAAATTAACTTCGAAACTTAATTAAATCAAAGAAAAGAATTTATCAAAACTAGGAAAATTAAATTAAGTAAAAAGGTAGGAAGACATGAACGTAATATACAAACCTTGTGGAAATAAAGTTGATTTGGAAGAGAATGAAAAGTGACTGTGTGCATAAATAATATAGAGCAGAATAGAATGGGCTACAATTTAAGTGTTTGTTTAAGGTGCACGAAAAGATTGTCACATTGAAAAACAACGAGTTTCGAAAAGAGTTTATTAGAGTTTAGGTGACTCATATGAAGAATAAGAGTTAATTAAGAAGCTAGATATAATTTTATAAACACTCAACTTCTTTTAAATAGGTAAGAAAAATTCTAGAGTTTATTTTTTAGAAAAGAAAAATCTAAAGTACATTTCCATTCAAAATTTCATTGTTCTTGCCTATAATATACATATATAGAAAGTATACGTATGCTGTTCTTTTAAAAAGAGAAAATTTATTTTCAATCTAAGAATTGCTCTTTATAGCCGAAGTTTTTTTTTTTTTCGTTCTAATATAGTGACAAAAATAACCATAAAGATAATGATTTTATTGACCTTATGGAAATTACCTAATTATCACCAAAACTAAAATTTTATTTCCTCTTTCATCAACTTCTTTCTTTCTTTTTCGGTTTCTTAATTAACGATGATAAATTTGAGAGAGAAAATATCTATCGCTAAACAAGGGATATAACGAAGAATATCTTCCAAAAAATGTTAAATTTTTTTGATTTATTGCGACGAAATCCCATCACTAATAACATAAACTTACCGATGAAAATCCAATATGCCCGTAAACTTGTTGGAAAAAATAGGTGCCACTATATAGATTATTGACACCAATTTTAGGCATGGATATTTTGAAGAAAAATCCATCGCTAATTCATCAGTATGTCGTAGTAACTTTTTTTTAGGAAAAAAACATTTAGTGACTAAATTTCCAACTAAAGTTCATTGCTAAAAGTAAAATAGCATTTTTGTGTAAGGTGTAAGAAGATTTTGTAAAGGGAAAAACAATTGGCGAAGGATTTTTCAACAAAATATCTATTGTTAATTCTCCATATGACATAGTTAAACTTTTTAAGTGAAAATATAGTCAGTGATTATTTTTCTTGATGAAAATTCCATCACTAAGGGTTTTTGGAAATCCTTAAAGGTTTTTGTAGTCTACCTTTTGAAAGTCTACTTTTGGAAACATTTTCAATTAATTACAGCTACATTTTATTACACCTTCTTTTCCAAATTTTCCTTCTCTCTAATTCTTGCAGGTTGAACGACAATCATTGAAGGTTAAAAAGTTTTTGTACAGAAGGTGGGGAACCAAAACCAATTTTAGTTTTTGTGGAAATGACTTGTGAAATTTTCTTAGACTTCTTGTGGTAAATTTTTTCCATCAATAGTAACAGTTCAACCAAAAATATAATTGTTCATGTTGATGTTCGATGTATCTATATCACCCTTACAACAAATTGTTAAATTTAAATTTGACTTGTATTTACTTTCCAACATTGACAAATGAACTGTGCTATGTACTTTTAGGACATGATAATGTTGAAATATTGTTAGTCTTGCCTAGATTTCTCATTTTGTGCTTTAGGTTCAGCTTATCCAAACTTCAAATAGATTGTTTTTTGGCTCGACTTCCAAATTTTAGTAATTAACCATGATTTACTTGGTAAAATTGATGATTAAGAGCGAAGATATTAGTGTATGCCTTAGAACTAATTCATTTGGCTTGAGTCATAAGGTCATAGCTTTTAGTGTTTGCCTTAGAGCCATTTCACTTGGCTTGAGGCATAAAACTATAACCACACATGATCACTTACGGTAGGTGATATAAAAGTTTCTCTTCACCATTTGATATTTAAATAATATTATTATTAAATGCTACATAGGTGAATCCTTAGGACAAGATAGGCTTAACAAATAAAATATGAAGGTTTATAATTGTAAGATTCTTATGCATCAAATTCTTGTTCCTAATGATGTTCTTAGTTGATGTATTGTCAAAATTAGATTCATCAATTGCACTAAAGAAAAATATAAAATGTGACACTTGTCATTATGCAAAACAAAAAAGAAACTCATTTCATGTTAGCACTTCCATTAGCCTTAAATGTTTTGATCTTATTCATGTTGAGATATGGGGTTCATATCATATTGCTTCTATATATGGACACTATTACTTCTTAACCATTATAGATGATTATAGTAGAGCAACTTGGACCTATCATATGAAAATAAAATCCGAAGTCGGATCTCTCATTAGTTTTACAGTCTTGTTGAAACTCAGTTCTCTACCAAAATTAAATACATTAGATCAAACAATGGTTAAGAGTTTAGAGTGACATCCTCCTTATATCGAAGGAATAATACATCAAACCTTCTGTGTGCAAACACCTCAACAAAATAGTGTTGTTGAAAGAAAGTACCAACACATCTTAAATGTAGCTAGAGCTTTAAGATTTCGAGCTGCTTTAATAGAAATTTTTTGGTCAAATGTGTTCTTCATGTAGTTCACCTTATCGATAGAATACCATCTCTAGTTATTAAAAACAAAACTTTTTTTGAATTACTCTACAAAAGCAAACCAACATTCTCTCGTCTTAGAGTCTTTGGATAACTTTGCTTTACAACTACTTTGGCTAGCTCAAGAACAAAGTTTGACTATAGAGAAAGGAAGTGCATTTTTTTTAGAATTTTTAAATGGTTAAAAATGATGTAAGCTTTACAATCTTCATTCCAAAGAAAAATTCTAAATGGTCATTTTTATGAGGATTTTTTTCGTTCAAAGATATCATTTCTTCTTCAGAATCATCTAATCCTAATAGTTTTGTTTTTTTTCCCTCTTAATTGATTTTGTTCTAACAACCTTTACATCTCCTGATAACTCTTACAATTCTCTTAGTCCTACTGATTTGCCATAGCCAGTGCCTATATTATCTGTTAGTTGAACCGAGAGGGGTGAATCGATTTTTGTCAAATTCTCTAACTTAATAGTTTTTCTACACTAATTTCACAATTTGACAACAAACAAATATATAAATAGAGCACAATAAAGTAAAGATTAAAGGGTTTAGAAAAGGATACACAAGAATTATAGAGGTTTAGCTAATTTCTTGCCTATGTTCTCTCTTCTTAACCTTCTTGTCAAGGTGCCGATTTCACAATTTTGAAATCAATACACTTCTTTTAAAGGCTTAGGAAGAAACATCTTACACTTCTTTTTGATTAGGTTTAGGAAGAAACATTTCTATCTCTCTTTACAAGAGATTACCCAGACACTCACAAATCAACCTCACAAGGGTAACACTCCCTTTGAATTCATAATTTAGTCTGGTGAGAAAGTTTGGTTAAAACAATAATAACCTCTTAAAGGTTCACATTTAGAATCAATGAGAATGACAAGAATTAGATGAAAGAATGACAAGCTTTAAGAACAATAAGAATGCTTTTGCTTTTCTCAATGAAATCAAATCAATCTCTTGTCACCAACATCTTCAATGTATGTATTTATATGGCCTTTGGGATTGGTGGTGCATTTAATGAAATTCTTCCCTGTTGAAACCCTCAGAAAGTAGCTATTGAGGCCTGCACATTAGGGGATCGATCTTGTTTCCTTGAGGGATCGACCATCTTTTCTACGTAACTTGTAAAGGAGGTAAAAAGAAACTGGGGGATCGATCCTATACCTTAGAGGATAGATAGGATCGATCCCTCTGTGTTTCATTCAAACACAAAACCTTATTGCCAACAAAGGATTGATCCTAGGGGTTTACAAGATCGATATTCTCTTTGAAAATCAATTTCCTAGCAATTTTAAATATTGAAAATATAGTAAAACAATTTTTCAATTTCATATAACTTTTTTTATTTATTTTAAGAGCATAAAATTGAGTTCCAGAGTATAACAAGTAGTTTTATAAAATGTTTTCAATAGTTTCATGAGAAAATTACTTAAGCTTTGCATTCAAAAATATATTAAAACAAATTTAGATTTCGCAATGAAATTATGATCTTATCTGAGTCTAAAACACATAATATGGTTTGTGAAATGTTGAGCGAATTTACAATATAAATACTTTAAACAATCATGCTCACGGTTTTGCCATTTCAAAATTAAGCATCAATTTAGAGCTAGCATTATCAATTATTGATTCAATTCATAGCTCTTCCAGTCCTATGGAGTCAACATAATTTGTTCCTAACACAAGAAGATTTGTAAGAATAAGAAATTCACCCAAATATTTATAAGACTATCACTGTAACTTGGCTTCACCAGTTTCTCAAATTAATAATCATTCAACATCAGGTTCTGAACATCAAATTCAAGGTACTCTTCATTTTTTTTTTATTGTCATGCAACAGATTGTCTTGTAATCACGAAGCCTTTTCTCTTGAAATTTCATCTATGATTGAATCTAAGAACTATAACCAAGCTATCAAGGATGAATGTCAGAAAGAAGATATGCAAGCCGAGATTGATGCACTGCAGTTGAATGATACTTGAGATATAGTGGAATTACCACCCACAAAGCAAACAATTGGCTGCAATTGAGTGTATAAAAACAAATAAAACAAATGGCTCAGATGAAAGATTCAAGGCCAGATCAATTGCCAAAGGCTATACACAATACCCAGGTGTTCACCAGTGGCTAAAATGACTACCATTCGAACTTTATTGGCAATTACGGCTGCCAAAGGTTGGTATTTACATCAATTGGACATCAATAATTCCTTTTTTCATGGAGACTTAACAGAAGAGGTTTTCATGGATCTTCCACCTGCTTTTTCTTCCTCGACATCTTACCAAGTCTGCTAACTTAAGAAATCATTGTATAGCTTGAAGCAAGCCAGTAGGCAACGGTATGCAAAGCTTTCTAATGCATTTCCTCATCAAGGTTTTCATCAGACACCTTTAGATCCTTCTCTATTTTTAAAATCATATGGTTCTTCTTTCATTGCCTTACTCATCTATATGGATGATGTTATCCATGCAAGCAATGGTATGAATTTTATTTCTGACATGAAGAACTACTTGGAAACTACCTTCAAGATTAAAGATCTAGGAACTTTAAAGTTTTTCCTAGTTCTCCAAGTAGCTTGATCTAGCAAAGGCATTAATCTTTGTCAGAGGAAATATTCTCTTGACATTCTGTCAGATTTTGGCTTCTTTGGTTGTAAACTTGCTAAAACTCCTATGACTGTTTCTCAAAAACATGCTATTCATACCACTGGTTCTTTATTGTGAAACTCTTTAACTATAAAAGACTTATTGTTAGACTTTTGTATCTAACTTCCACTAAATTAGACATCTTCTTTGTTGTTCAGCAACTTTCACAGAATCTTGACAAACCAACTAAGAATCATGTTACTGCAGCTCATGGAATCTTAAGATACATCAAGTCCTCTCTAGGCAAAGGGCTTTTCTTTCCTGCTAATTCTTATCTGCATTTGAAAGCATTCACAGACTCTGATTTGGCTTCTTGTCTAGTTTCCCAAAAATTTGTCACGAATTTTTGTATCTTTCTTGGTTTAGCTTTTATCTCTTGGAAATCTAAGAAACAACCTACTATTTCCAAATCTTTATCTAAGGTTGAGTATAGAGCAATTGCTTCTACCACATGTGAACTACAATGGCTACACAATCTTTTAAATGATATTTATAGTTCTTATCCTCAAACTGCTTCTCTGTTGTGTGATAGTAAATCTGCCATTCACATTGCTGAAAATGTAGTTTTCCATGAAAGGACAAAGCATATTGAGATGGGTCTAACATCATCCAGATACTCTGAACGTTGTTCTCAGCAATTTACATTCTCTCAGGGTAACTTTTTACCTGCACATTGAGAGAAAAATTGTAATATGTGGAAACACGATTTAAGGAAATGGAAGCAAAGAGAGAAGTTGAGTGAGCTCAATACCGACAAATGCAAGAACAGTTCTACGAATGATGAATTTTGTTGCAGCAACACTTTCCAAGAAACAATCTCAATTTAGGTAGTTCATCAATTCAACTACCTCGAGTATAAAATTTATTAAGTTGTTTTTTTAATCAAAATATGTTATTATCAATATATATATTTGTTTGTTTTTATTAGCTTCATGCTAGTGACATTGGTGACAAAACTTTCTAGCACATGAGCTTGAGTACATCCTAAAAGTCATACTTACTAACTTTCTTATTTTGAGATATTGTATTATAAACAAATAATTTATTTTCATATTTTATTTACGTAATGAATTAAGTTTTGTATGTCTTTTCAATTTTAGTGTAAAATTGCAATAAGAAATTTTAAAAAATCACATTAAATTTTTTCTCCAATAAATAAAATATATTTTAAGAAAATAATTTTGACAATTTAGCAACGTTTATTTACGGAAACACTCAAAACAAAAAAAAAAATTTAGTTGCATTCTTGGGACTAAAAATGCTGTCAAATTAGCACCGTCTATATCAAGATTGCTAAATTTGCTGACATCAAAACAGACAGCGTTTCCAACAATTTTCTTTCAAATGCCGCTAAGCTTTAAAAAATACCGCCAAAACAGTAAAAAAAAACAAAAAAGAAAGCTCTAAACACCAATTTTTGGTGAAGAAGGCCAAGTTACCTAAAGGATTTTGCACATGCAACACACGGTCAGCCTGCGTCGGTGAGAGCTGCCGTTCGACTAATTACTCCATTGGTCTAATATGTGCAACACGTTATTTGTCTGGCTCAACCACAACTTAATATATATATATATATATATATATATATATATATATATATATATATATATATGCTAAGAAATCCAACCAATCTATTTTTTTTGCATTTATGCTTTTCTCTCTTCTTGGTGTACTGAGTTCCAACCTATCTCAATTATCAAATGAAGTCAAAAAAAAAAAAACCAAGGCTACTGTCAGTTCTTTTACTTAGTTCTTATTTTTCTTGGCCGAGATGGTCTGCATGGGTTCATTCATCTTTCACCTGGATGCCCCAAAACCAAAAATGGGAAAAAAAAAAAAAAATCACGGTGTTTGGTTCGCGAAATAAAAAAGAGAGAAAATGAGTAAATATTCTATGAGAATTAAAAAAAAAAAAAAAAGAGAATAAACCAAGCTACAAGGGGTGTCGGTTGGCATCCAAGCAGCCATTGGGGTGCCAATCCGGTACTCCAAGTGGCCAAAGCCGGTGGCAAAGGCACTGATCTGGCACTGCCAACGGCATAGCAGTGGTGGAGTGACGTCAAAGACAGTGTTGTTGAATGAGAGTGTGAAAAAATGAGGGTTGATAATTTATGTAATTTGGACATTTGATGAGGGTAGCATTTATCCTAAGAATATTTAAACTCCATTGACAAAGAACAGTTTTTTTTCTCAAATGGCCAGAAACCATATTCTTTAAAAAAATCAATTCCCCCAAACCAAACGAGCTGTATGTGTTCAAAAAAACGTGCTACTTACACAGCAAAGCAAAGCATTTATTCTCCAGAAATATTTGGCGGAAAATATCCAGGCATCTATAATAGAGGCATGAAGTAAGCAGAAGGAACCTGAATTCGCATAATGAAATACAACATCAACAGCTGAGCTCCAAGGCCTACAGTAATAGACCTTCCACATCATAATTTGCTATCCAAGCTAGTGATTGCATCCACTACTCCTCTCAGGGAAGTTATATGGTCACAACATTGTGACATGTATAATTCAAGAGGTTGATACTCAAACTCAATGTATGCAGTGTAACATTCATTTATGGAAAACTCAGAAGGAGAAAAAAAAATGTCACTCATTTAAACTGGAATGCTAAAATTATTTCAATATTCCCCACACAAGTGCAGAAATTAAGACCATTGTTAAACAAAGAAAGTTTGTTCTGCAGTCTACCTCAGTGAGCTTTGTTCTTCTTCTGGCTTTGGCTCTGCACTGCCAGAGAAATTTTCTTCCAACACCGGATGGCAATGAGTAAGGGTATCAAAATCCAGAAGAAATTTGCCAAAACATAGTATGCATAGTAATAAAACGGGCTTGTAGCAAAGTTATCCCCATCCAAGTAAGCCGTTATGAAATATACAAGAGTTCCATAAAGCTGTCCCAAGGAGATGGCAAATTGGAGTATGTAGTTGTATCCCTTTCCTTTGGCTATAGCATACCTGACAAATTATTGACAACCTTTTACAATAAGAATAATAAAGCAGAAGGGAACAAAAGACATTGATTCACCGAAATTGACACTTGATATTGCATCCGTAAAGTCAAATCTTACACCGCTAGAAGGCTAGTCGGACCTTCCAGAACTGAAGTTATTCCTTCAACAGTAACAACTGCTGTATCTCTTCCTGCATATCTTGAGTCACCTTTGCTGTATTCTTTCCCTGACATTTAACCATGAATGGATTGTCCACTAAAGAATCCAGCAGGTAGGGCCATTATCATAAACAGAACAAGGTAAAAGGAACTTACAAACTTCAGCTAGATAAAAGCCAGTCTTGTCTTTGTAGAATTCAGGAGAGAAAGCAAAATAACCTTCAAGAATCATGTGTGTAAGTCCGGTGAAAGCCCACCAGCACATGAGCAATCTATCAAGTTTAGATATGTTGCACGATCTCCCTGGTAGAACAAGTCATATCTAAATGAAACAAGTTTACAATTCCATAAAACTTGACATGGACAAGGCACTTAATTGTTCTTGTCTCAAATTAGCAAACCCAGCAATCTTCATCAGTCTGGGTTTCTCCCTTAAGTTTCTAAAATACCCATGAGTAATAATAAAAAATAAATTTACAAAGTCAACCGAGATTTCTTTTCCAATTGGTGTCAAACTCAAACCCAAACATTTTGTAATCATAAACTCCACAGAATATGTACTGAAAAATGAAGTCATTAATGGGTATTCAGATTCGCAGCGCAAAATGAATTGGAAAGAATAAAGAAGAAAGAGAAAGAGGGACAAACCAGAGAGGAGCCAGACAAGCGAGACGACAAGCAGAGAAGAGAGACCATAGACGCTAAGAATGGTAGACTGAGAGAGGGAGATGGCGACATATCCAGGAAGTTGCAGATCTCTCGGCACGTAAGGGTGCTCCATCGTCTCTCGCCTGTCCCTTCCGGCTTTTGTTACTCTACTAACACCAATTCTAACTCAACTCCGGCTACCGAGGCCTATATGCTTAGATGATCTTCCTTTTAAATGATGGGTAAGCATTGGTTAATTTCATATACACTTAAATTAAATAAATTTTTATTTATTTTCTTAAAATTTTTTAATCTCAACAATTTTTCAATCATTAAAAAAATTATCTTAAAATAAATTTAAATAGTATTTAGTACAAAAATATAATTTTAATATTATCTATTTAAAAAAAATCAAAATATTAATTGATATCTATTCAAATTATTTTTTCAGAGTTTTAAAATAAAAAAAAACCTAAAAAAGAATAAAACAAACAATACACTACCTTTTATTATTAAAAAAATATACATGTCATCTCTAAATTAAAATATAGACTTTATAAATCATTTTTGCGATTTGTAATACTCGAAAAATTATAGCAAAGTCATATCATTAGTCACTGTTGTGCATGATAAAAGAATAATAAAAATACGCTATGGAGCGCAAGAAGAACACATCATGCGGCGCACAAAGAATAATACAAGCCCTGAGTAAGATAAAAATGGCAAATATGTAATTAATGACAGAGTAAATCCCTATAAATAGGGGTTAGGTATGATCCGTTAACCTAAATCTGAATTTCCCTACTGAAACTCTACTCAATTCTCTGACTGACTTAAGCATCAGAGTGCCAACGCAGGGAACAACCCCTGCGTCCCTCTGATCATTATTTTTCTTGCAGAATTTTCGGTAACACGTGGCAGAAACATCAAGGCGAGGACGTCAGCAACACATCATCATTTTGTTGAGTAACAACAATTGGCGCCGTCTGTGGGAAACGAAAGAAAAGCTTTCTGCTTTACAAGAATGGGCCAGACAGAATCAACAGTGCCGCGAAGGTTCGAGGCTTGCTGCGAAGGTGAATGCCTTGCCGCGAAGGTTCGAGGCTTACCACGAAGGTGAATGCCTTGCCGCGAAGGAGAATAGCTTGCCGAAGTGATCGCCGCGAAGGTATATGGATTGCCGAATTTGAATTTGATGCCGCGAATGTGAATACCTTGCCGCGAGTATTAGCTTGCCGCCAAGGTGAATGCCTTGCCGCGAAGATGAATGCCTTACCGCTAGAGATGCTTGTCGTGAGAGTGTATAGTTTGCCGCGAGAGTGTACAGCTTGCCGCGAAGGATGCCGGGAGTGCCGCGAGGGTGTTTAGGCGTCGCGAATGCCGCGAGAGTGAAAGTAGAAAATGCCGCGAATGTGCGGTCTTGTTGCGAGCGCCACGAAGGTGAAGTGATACCGCGAGTGCCGCAAGGGTGTTTAGGCACCGTGAAAGTGAATTTTGCTGTGAGCACCGCGAAGGTGAAGTGATGCTGCGAGGGTGGAAGTACCGCTAGAGTGAATGATGCTGCGAGGGTAGCAGTGAGACCCTCGCGGTAGGGGTACAGGAAACCCTCACGGCATGGCTGCGCAAGACCCCTCCGACCATTTTTCAAGCCACTCCGAGGGGGGCAGAACTTTCAATGGACCGAAGAATGTCAGAGGGCCTTTGAGGAATTGAAAGAGTACTTAAGGGAACTCCCGTTGCTATCGAGACCATTGACCGGGGAGCACTTGTTTGTGTATCTGGGTATAGGAGACAAGGCAGTGAGTGCGGTGCTGTTGAGGAAGATTGCTGACGGAGATATATCAATCTATTACGTGAGCAAAGTACTCTTAGATGCGAAAACACGGTACCCGCAAGTTGAGAAAGTAGCCTTAGCACTGGTCATGGCTGCGAGAAAGCTGCATCCCTATTTCCAAGCACATTCAATAGTGGTATTGACAGATCAACCTCTGAAACAAACACTACAAAAGCCTGAACATTCAGGGCGATTGGTGAAATGGGCTATCAAGCTTAACGAGTATGATATCAACTTTCAGCCTAGTCAAGCCATCAAAACACAAGCATTGACAGATTTCATAGTCAAATGTACTTGTCGGGAAGATCCAAAAGAATAGGAAATGGAATGGTGGAAACTGTTTGTAGATGGAGCATCCAACTATCAAGGAAGTGGAGCTGGTATTGTGCTAGAATCGCTGGAAGGAGAAATGTTTGAGTATTCCCTACGCCTCAATTTCCCCTGTTCTAATAATGTGGTCAAATATGAAGCTCTGATCGGGGGTATGAAGTTGGCAAAGGAGTTCGAGGTTAAAAACTTGTTAGCTCATAGTGATTCTCAGCTGGTGGTCAATCAGTTTAAAGGACAATTTGAAACCCGAGAATCCTCTCTTGTTCCATATCTGAAGAGGGTCCAGACTTTAACCCAATCATTTGATAAATTTCAGCTTACCCAAATTAATCGGTCAAAAAATGATCAAGCTGATGCTCTGTCCAAGTTGGCATCTTCCAAAGAAGCAACTGGAAGATTAGTAAAAGTAGAGAGGCTAGAGAAGCCTAGTATAGAGGAGGATGAAATTATGTATAGAGCATTCCCTTTAACTTTAACTGATCACGCACTAAAGTGGTTTAACAGTTTGTCGGAGGGGTCTATTTCGTCTTTCAATCAATTAAGAAGCGAATTTCTAAAGGCCTTCGTGATAAAAAGCCAGAAAAGGAAGGAGGTCACCTATCTGCTTACCTTAAGGCAGTGGAGCGAGGAATCACTCAAGAGCTATGTGGATCGGTTCCGTAATACTACTCTTGAAGTACATGATCTACAAGCTGAAGTAGTTGTGACAGCTATGCTACAAGGGATAAGGTCTGAAAAGTTACAAGAGTCGTTATCTTTGGATCAACCGACGACAATCTCGGACTTATTCTCTGGAGTAGATAAATATATCACTCAAGAAGAAGTGATGAAAAGGATATCGACGCTGAACTATATATAAGGAAGTTCAAAGAAAAGAAACCCTTACCATCGCCAGGCTACCTAAGCCATCACTAATGCCTTGAAAGAAGATGAAAAGTTCACAAGGCAAGAGGATAGCAAAAACGCGGAATACCAACCACTTGCAACTACACTGGCAGTGAGACTTTATTCCATTTAATATTATTTTTTGTTATTCAACTATGGGTTGAAATTTAATTTGTTGAACTATGATTTATGCTATATTGATATTTTATTGGCTGTTGAGGTTTTCACATAATTGATAGACGACTGATCGCACCAGCTACACAAATGCCAGAGCTTGAAGTAAAAAATGCGCGAGATAAGCCACGCACTCAACAAACAAAGGGCTTGAAGCGAAAAATGCACGATGTAAGCCATGAGGAAAATGTGTAAGAGCTTGAAGCGAAAAATGCGCGAGGTAAGCTAAGCACTCAAATAAAAGGCTTGAAGCGAAAAGTGCGCGAGGTAAGCTACGAAAACAATGTGCAAGGGCTTGAAGCGAAAAATACGCGAGGTAAGCCATGCACCCAACTGTATAGGGCTTGAAGTGAAAAATGCGCGAGGTAAGCCACGCACCCAAGAAAAGGATTTGAAGCGAAAAGTGCGCGATGTAAGGCACGAAGAAAATGTGCAAGATCTTGAAGTGAAAAATGCGCGAGGTAAGCTAAGCACTCAAATAAAAGGCTTGAAGCGAAAAGTGCGCGATGTAAACCATGAAGAAAATGTGCAAGGGCTTGAAGTGAAAAATGTGCGAGGTAAGCTAAGCACTCAAATAAAAGGCTTGAAGCGAAAAATGTGCGAGGTAAGCCACGAAGACAATGTGCAAGGGCTTGAAGCGAAAAATGCGCGAGGTAAGCCACACACCCAACTGTTTAGGGCTTGAAGTGAAAAATGCGCGAGGTAAGCCACGCACCCAAGAAAAGGGCTTGAAGCGAAAAGTGCGCGATGTAAGCCACGAAGAAAATGTGCAAGAGCTTGAAGTGAAAAATACGCGAGGTAAGCTAAACACTCAAATAAAAGGCTTGAAGCGAAAAGTGCGCGATGTAAGCCATGGAGAAAATGTGCAAGAGCTTGAAGTGAAAAATGCGTGAGGTAAGTTAAGCACTCAAATAAAAGGCTTGAAGCAAAAGTGCGCGATATAAGTCATGAAGAAAATGTGCAAGGGCTTGAAGTGAAAAATGCGCGAGGTAAGCCACGCACCCAAATAAAAAGCTTGAAGCAAAAAGTGCGTGATATAAGCCACAGAGATAATGTGTAAGAGCTTGAAGTGAAAAGTGCGCGAGGTAAGCGAAGCACATAAAACAAAGGGATTGAAGCAAAAAATGCGCGAGGTAAGCCACGCACTCCAACAAGAGCTTAAGAATTAGATGTCCAGAGAATTTGACTTCAGAATCTAATGTAAGGACTTGACCTGAGGCTACAATGAGAACATATGTACTCTTCCGCAAGGTTATACCTAGCGAAAGAGTGATGAGCAATTGTTGTGCATGATAAAAAAATAATAAAAATACGCCACGTGGCGCACGAAGAATGATACAAGCCCTGAGTAAGATAAAAATGGCAAATATGTAATTAATGACAGAGTAAATCCTTATAAATAGGGGTCAGGTACGATTCGTTAACCTAAGTCTGAATTTCTCTACTGAAACTCTACTCAATTCTCTGGCTGACTTAAGCATCGGAGTACCAACGCAGAGAACAACCTCTGCGTCCATCTGATCATTCTTTTTCTTGCAGAGTTTTCGGTAACACGTGACAGAAACATTAAGGTGAAAACGTCAGCAACACGTCATCATTTTGTTGAGCAACAACAACCACAAATCTAATTTAATAATAAAATTATTTTTAAAAACATAATAATATTATCTATTTTAAAAATTAAATGAAATATTAATTGATATATATTTGTATTATAAAATAAATAATTTTAATTTATTTAAAAATATTTTATTAACTAAACTAAAAAATATAAAAGTAAACTATTAATATCATGTATATTATTTAAATATTTAAAATTATTGTTTTCTAAATAAATAAAATCATATATATTATATTAAAAGGTATATGCACTCTTTTCAAAAATCTGCTATACTTTATTTTTAGACACATAAACAACATTTTATCAATCAGTTTTATCTTATTTGATTAATATCTTATGATTTGATAGATTATCGAAGAGCTTTTTTTCAGTCTCTTTTTGAGTTACGGATCTGTGTTATCTATAATTGCGATATTTTTTTTTTCAATTCAGTAACATACATCAAATATTTTTCAACTATTTATCAATTTAGTATTTACAAATACCATTAGTTCTAATTGACATATATATATATATATATATATATATATATATATATATATATATATATATATATTTGATCTTTTCCAATTAAGCATTAGTGTTTTCTTTATTTAATAAATACCATTAATTCTAATTGTAATATTTAATCTTTAACAAATACCATGTGGTTTCTTTTTTTAGATTTTTTTGTGCTTTTTATTGTTATGAAAAGTTTTATGAAAATGTTGTTTGATATTTGATATACATTTGATATTTTAAATTAATCATTATTATATAGTATGTAAATATAAAATGTTTTATCCTCTTAATAGGTTACCAATTTTAAGGAAAAAATGATCTTGGGTATTTATTTAAGTATTGATATAAATCCATTTAAAAGATTTTTCCAACAACTTAATATGTTACAATTAAAAAAAAAAATTGCTTCCAACAAAAACGTTCAAACACTTTTTTTTATCCCATACTAAGGATTTAAAATAATTAAATTTATTGTATAAAAAAAAATCAGTGTATGTATGGTATTTTTTTCATATATGTCTAAAACTATTTGTAATAATAAATTCATTACATGTATATACAATATTTTATCATGCTCTAAAATGAAATAAAAATTTTATTACTCAAAATCCGTGCATAGTAGAGGATACAAACTAGTACGATTATATGTTACATTACGGGAATCCTATAATTATTCAAAAAATTTTAAATGTATTATCCAAACTTTACCTTAATAATAATATCCATTTAATATCCAAACTTGTTTAATTATCTAATTGTTAAGTCAAAATGTTTGCTCTCAAACTAATTTAATGAGCATTAATTACTTGATTTGAAATCAAACCCGAGCCCAAATTAAAAATAATAAAAATAATTTTTTTGGTTACAAAATTAATTTGCATCTAATAATAATTAAAATTATAAATCAAATAAAAATCAAAATTATAGTTTTCAAGTTTTAAATACAACAAACAACTTAAATAATAATAATAATTCATTTTTTGAGAACTTAAAGCAGGTATAGTTGATATCAACTCATGAAAATTATTTATGATATTTTTCAAAGTTGCATGTGAATTCTCAATAGAACAAGATCCTACAAACGAAAAAAAAAATGATAGAATTTATTTTTCAGAAAACAAATGAATAAAAAATATAACAATTAGATTATTTACTTTGTTGCATGACATAATTAGTACGTTAATGTTATGTTATAATAATTTCTTATCATGAAATATAGAATAAACTATATAATCTCTTTGATTGGAACTTTTATCATACGATTTAAAATAAAGTATATAAAATAATTAATAAATAATGTTTTATCATAATTATTTGTAAGTTATTGTTACTTCAAAATAATCTCTTATAATGTGATAAAGGTAAAAAATAAAATCTCTTACAGTTTGTTATTGTTTTTAATTTTACTCTTATAATATGTTTAGAATATATTGTTATTTTTAATTTCAAACGTTTAATCTCTTATAAATATATTCATGTAATATAGATTAGCTTCACCAATAGTCATAATGTTTGACGATTAAATAAATATAGACCTTCTCGGGTCTTTTTTAGGTCCAAAAACTTTATAATTTTTTTTATTATAAAGAGTTACAAATATAACAATATAAACATGCAAATATATGTGTGTATGCTAAAATTTTATACATTATAATAAGTGTCAATATATTTATACATTATGCTATAATATCATATAAATTAATTTTCTTAGTGAATTATTGCGAATTCTAAGACTGGTTTACTTGCTAAAACGTAATAGAAGTTTTTTTTTTTGCCAATATTTAAATATTCCCATAAATGTATTACTAAATGCATATGTAAATGACTTAGGGGTTTGGGTGCCCTTTACTACTCATTTAAAACTGAATGGCTTTGGGTACACATTACCGAAAAGATGCTACTTGAATTTTACTCGAACTCGACATAAGTAGTTGAATTATTATTTGAATTTGATAATTATCTGATTATTAGATCCCCAAATCCAACATAATTGGGTCAGGTAGTATCGAGTGCCTGATTAAAGGATGCTCATTACCATCCCTAACTCCAACTAGTCACATCTTTACGTGTATACTTGTGAGTTTTTTCCAAGCACATTAAAGCTTTATTTTCAAATAGGATATTTTAAATATTTTTTTATAAACAAGGTATTTAAGCCATGTAATTATTTAGGTAACTTAATTGTCAGTGCTGCAACGAGAGTCATTTATCATTTAGGTTTTTTTTTCTTTCCTATTTCTTCTCATTTCCCTTTTTATGTTTAGAGATGAAAATGGATATTTATAAACAGATATCTTATACTGTTCTACCCTATTAATAAGATTAAAATATCTTATAATTTGATTGGATAAGGTTCGGATGGTAAAATTTCTATCCATCACATGTTGAAAAAGGGTTCTAGTAATAATTTTAGAATATTCATTACTTGAATCCAATTGTAAATAATAATCTTTAAATATTATATATTTTAATTTTAAGTTATAAACTATTAATATTATTATTATACTTAATAAAATTAATTTATTAAGTGTTCGAATTATGATTTTTAATTTATTTTTGAGTTAATTTAAATTTATTAACTTTTCTTAATAATATGCATTAAAATTTATTTTAAACTTATTATTTGCGAAAAATAATACCTTACCTATTATCATCTCATGTACAGTTTTCTTCTCATTTTTATGAATATCACCCCTAAATCTAATCTCAATGGCAAAAAAACTTGCTAGTGTGCAAATGTCTAACCATAATCAAATCAACCAAATTACATAAAAGTACCAATAAATAAGGGTGCAAAGGAACTGAACATGAATGCTTTGCTCGTCATGCACCGAACCATGTCTAACAAAGTTCGAGTTCTCCTTTGAAACATTGTTGTGTTCTAGTATTCCTTAAGGAGTTAGCTAACAAACAATGTCATTCTCTTTTAAATGATTACAAAACTCATCACTCAAGTATTCACCACCTCGATCCGATTTTAGTGTTTTAATACTTCTCTCATTTTGTTTTTCAACTTCACACTGAATTCTTTAAACATTTAAAAATTTTCAGATTTACACTTTATTAAATACACATAACCATACCTCATGGTCTTTAGTAAATGTTATGAATTAGAAGTATTTACCTTTGGCAGTGATATTCATTGGTCCACATACATCTGAATGTATTAGTTCCAATAGTTCATTAGCTCTTTCACCCTTTCTTTTAAAGGGATCTTTCCAAGCAAACAAGATTCATAAGTTTCATAAGATTCGTAATCTTTAGGGTCAATATATCCTAGCTTAAATAACTTTGTGATTTTAGTGCACTGATATGACCTAATCTATAATGCTAGATGTAAGATTGATTCAGTTTACCCATCTTTATTTTCTTAACTTCTGCGTTGAGAAATGCGTCTAAAAATTCTAGAACAAATAAACCATTTTGAACATTTTCAGCATCTTAAATGATTCCATTTCTGGAAAATGAGTAAGATCTTCTTTTAATATTAAATTCAAAATCATCAATATTTGAAAGATAAGAAATTGAAATAATGCTTCTAGAAAGTACTGAAATGTGTAATAACAGCATATTAGTTTTAAAACTACTCTATATGGAAAGATAAGAACATTGTTCCTGTAACGACCCGTGACCTATAAAAAATTGAGAAATTTTTTTTTTGAAACTTCGGCTTGGAACTTAATCCTTTATTCACTTAGGTTGTATTCCTATTAATGGTCAATCATCTTTCTTACTTTTTATCTGTAATTATATTTAAGTTTAACATTTGGATTTATATGGCCGATAGAAAGTTCGGTAGCATAACGGTTAATAAATAAGCCTACCCACCTGCAAACCATATGTTCTTAACAATCTTAGATATCCACAACTATCAGACATGCTTTCCAAGTCATATCATCAAATCATTCTACATATTCCAAACACGTCTAGTTATTCCCAAAAATCAATCCTTAAGAATATTTCATTTTATTTATCTTTATACAGATTATATCCCGACACATTACTTTCAACAGATGTCTGTGCATACAAATGGTTTGATAAAGAGATAAAACTGTATACCTCACGCATGTACAAAAGGTAGTCTGGGGAAGCTCATATCTGCCAACCTACGTCGTCTACGCAGCAATTATCAACTGTAATTCATTGCAAACAATCTGAGTGGTGGAGGGGTGAGCTTTCGGGAAAAAGCCTAGTAAGAAAATACATTTAAGGTAGTTATGATATGTGAAAACATGCAAGAATCATTCATGAAATAAACTTTGCTTAAAAAAACTGATCATAAGTTTCTTTTAGAAACAAACATTTAGAAGATATGTAAAACTTTCGTTATGTGCATAGTCATCATAGGAAAATATGAAGCATGGGTTCCTTAAATCAAATAGCATGCTTAAATCGTTTCATAAAATCTTCATCGTTCATGGATGATTTCATAAAATTATCGTCATTCATAAACGTTTCATAAAATATAATCATTCTTAAACATTTCGTTATAAATCATAATTATTCGTAAACATTTTGTCATAATCTCATAAAAACATAGTCATTCATCATCATCATCATCATCATCATCATCATCATCATCATCATCATAATCATAATCATAATCATAATCGTGGAGACTATGCTATAACTAAGTTATGCGATACGTATCATCCTCCGTAGATGGTCATCATCATACCTATGGCCATGGTGGGAGCTGTAGACTGGATCAGGGTCGTACAACACTTTCATAAAACATGGGTAGTATCTATCTTTCTTACTTTCTCTAGCACCTAGCTAAGGCACGGGCACCAAAGGCACTCTCCGTGCGGGAAACATTCATGCGTGCTACACGGGCACGAGATACTACCAAAACATCATCATCATCATTAACCACAAGTAGCGAGACATCTACCACACAGGGAGAGTCAAGTGTTACAGGGGCCATACGTACCAGCACTCAAGTGGTGGAGTCGGTGTACCACAAGAAATAGCCATGCATGAAGCCTATAGTCTAAAAAATTCTTTTCCCTTTTCTTAAATACTTTTGAAAATGTCAGAAGTTCCTTTCAAAGCATAAATATAGGATTTCAAACCATCATAAAACTTTCATGCATTTTCATTCTTCATGAAATTCATTTCATAAGCATAGATGTACTTAGTGAACATTTCATAAAACGAAATCATGTTTCGTAAATCATTCCATAAGTATGAAAACAATCATAAATCATTTCAAAACATAACATTTCTTCATAAAAATCTTTTTATCAATGGAATTAATGTTCATTATCAGAACTAAATTAAATTATACCCCTTACCTAGGTATATGTTAATAGCTCTATTATCCCAGTACCTTTGATCAGTCATTCCTTTGAGTCCTAATTTCTTCCTCTGGAGTTGCAATTAATCACAGATCGCTTATGATTATTTCTTATAAACACGTATGCAATGTAATTTCACTTCAAATAAAATTTTTGACCCAATTATTTTTATTGGGCCTTATAGTCCCTTAATGGGCCTACCTCTATCCTAAGCCCGTTTCAACTCCCTTATTCAATCCTTAAAATCCATTTAACTATTTAGGCTCAATTACAATTTATGGGTCGTCCATTAGGTTATTAACAAGTTTAGGTTGATTGTTACACAAGCTGGGCCCATTATAGACGTTTAGCTGACTACATGGCCTACTATCACCATCACGTCATTTTAAACATTTTTTAATTTCTTTGGATAGTTCATAATATTGTTTACGATAGTCGATTTTCCAATTTCAATTATAACGTAATTTATACGAAATTAATCAGAAATTATGCAATTAATTTCTAACTTGTATAATTATATAAGGGGTAGCAAGTGAGATTCGCTTACCCAAGATTTTGTGATGACACGTAAATCGAGGTTGCATCGATCTCTCTTTCGTCGTCCATTGTCATGCTACACACACATATTTTCAAACCGGGTCAATTTCGTTCAGATATAAATTTAAATAATTTTTCTAAAAATTTAAACGGTCAATTTCAACTGCTTACCGGTCTACCGTCAAACTGAAACATCTCCAAAATTTTCCTCTTCCTTTTCCTTTTTTTTTCTCTTTTTATTTTTCTTTTATTTTTCTTCTTTTTTTTCTTTTTTTCCCCTTGGCTGAACCAGTTCAGGCCGGTTCAGCTAAACACTCTCCAGCCGAACCGGTCCGAACCAGTTCAGTTTCAACCGTTGATTTTTGGCTCCGACAGCTGGTTCTTCATCGGCTTCCACGTCAAGCTGCTCCGTGGGACCTCGCGGTGCTTATGGTTGGCTAGGGCAAAGTTGGATTGGCCAAAAAATGGTCGGTTCGGCCACTTTTTTCTTCGACGGCGCTACCCCATTTCTGTTTCGCCATTCTGCTTCTTTCCTCACACTGCTGGCGACCGTTCGACCTCCCTCTAGCCAGCGGCGACACGGACTTTCCCCCTCTAACTGCTGCTTTCTCTCATTTTCTCTATTTTCTCCTCCTTCTCTCTTTCTCTTCAGTTTTGTTCTCTCCTTTCCCTTTTATGTTTCCTCTCGTCGACCATCGTTTCTTCGCTGGACTTCGGGTGGGTCGGCGTCAGCAACCTTCTCTCTTTTCGCCGATCACCGTCTCATCTCTCCGATGGCCCCTCTTCTCTCCCTATCGTTTCTTCTCTCGGTCAGGGAAGAGAATCTCGATTCCCTTCTCTGATCCTTTGTGTGTAATGCGAAACAGAATCGCACAACACTTTCTCATCTTTTGTTTTTTTACTTATATATATATTTTATTATTTATTATTATTTTTTTGAAAAATACATTTTCAATTTAACAAATATATATATATATATTCTTATAACATATTTTCATTTAATTTACCTTACCTTGTAGTGAAAATATTTCTATTTTTATTGTCTAATCAAGTACATAAAATTTTACGGTGTTTAGAGTTCCCATGACAATTGCAGCAACTGTTACTATATTTCCAACCTATAGGGTAACTTCTCCCTTTTGCAACTTTTTACTGTCCCTTAGTACTTGAATATTTTTACAAAGATGAGATCTACATCCGGTATCTAATACCTAAGAACTAGAAGACGTACTAGGCAAGTTCAACTCAATCATAAATATACATGAAGCCGAAGCTTCCTCAAGCTTCTTAGTCTTTAAGCTCTTAAGGTAAACTTTACAATTTTGTTTCCAATTGTCACGACCCCCAATTTATCGAAAAATCGCTACCATTTTTTTTGATCCATTATTCTTACCTTTCTCGACAGCTTCACCACCAACAATTGGGCTGTGCATCGGTGTTAATCTCATCCAACCATACCATTTCAATTCACAATTTATTTAAACGTAAACACTTACATTTCATAGTCAAAGTTGCGATTTTACATGTGTTTACAATTCTTTACATCCCCAAATGTTACATTCAAAATTTACTGTGCTAATTGCATGTCTAGATACAAAACTGTACAAATGTGTATACCTTTATATAATGGGATGCAACGGACACCAGAAATCAAATCCTCAGTCGCTCTCAATCTACTTAAAGTGCTCTGTAGAGGGGAAAAATAAGGGGGTGAGCAACCACATGCTCAGTAAGGTAATCATGCGAGCAAGTAGATAACTGTACTATCTACATGATCGTGATGTGTCACGCCCCGAAAACGCGAAAAATAGGCTAATTTAAAACTTTTTACTCATCAATTCTCAATTAAGAGTGCATTCCTGTACAGTGTCATACATTATCATATTTATCGTACCTCAGGATCTCATCACTAGAAATTATATATCATATACATTACTTGATCTCAAGTTAATTAATCCTAATACATCCCATACAATGTTATACATCAAGTGTCTGCAATTATGATAATTGTCTGGGTACATGAAAAGATAAAAGATACCTCAAAATACAATATATGGCCTGGAGCTCAAGTCCTCCACTAGCCACTACTCCGTATGTCGCAAGAAGATCCTTTTTCACTTGAAAAAATCTAGGGGGAAAGAAAACAGGGTGAGCTTCTAAATCGCTCAGTAAGGGGGGTAAGGGACTCATTTCAGAAACCAAACTGCACATCACAAAATATTTATTTGTATGTGAAACTCATTAATCTCATTTGAAAACCATAGCATGAAAGTACTCAAAACAACATTCTCATGTCTCAAATCATGTGAAAACATGAAGTAAAAAGGCTCAGTCTAGAGCAATAACAAAGCATGTGAAAATAATGCGATAAACGCTTTCTCAATGAACGTGATAAAATCACTGAAATAGTAGTGCACGTGGCGCAGCCACTAAACACACGTGGCATAGCCACTGATTTAAATTCACACGTGGCACAGCCACTAAGCACACGTGGCATAGCCACTGAGTTAAATTTACACATGGCACAGCCACAGGATAGGGTTTCACGTGGCAACGACCACCAATTAGGGTTCTCACGTGGCAACGACCACCAAATAAGGTTTCTCACGTGGCAACGGCCACCAAATGAGGTTTCTCACGTGGCAACGGCCACCAAATGGGGTTTCTCACGTGGCAACGGCCACCAAATAGGGTTTCTCACGTGGCAACGGCCACCAAATAGAGTTCTCACGTGGCAACGGCCACCAAGTATACGTGGCATAGCCACAGAATGGGTTATTCTCACATTACCAGAACGGAGAAGAATCGGGCTTACATGCTACCAGAGCAATGCCCGGTGTGTACTCAGAATTACACACCTAAGTCTTAATCACATAAGACTAGTTTGCCTTCACGTAGAACTCATAGTGGTTTTTCTCTCATAAAACTCATTTGAAAACCGTTTTGCACTCAACACAAAACATAATAAAATTGAGTTCCAACCGGCAAAGCACGCACACATTTCTCAAATCTCGATATTGCCTTAACGTAGAGCCCAGTTACAAACTCATAAAAATATTGGGCTCCAATCGGCTATAAAAATCATGTGCAATTGTATCACAACACAACACTCAACATGCTTCTTTTATAAATCACAATTCATGCTATAATAGTTCGCAAATCACATACACAAATGGTTTAGTTTCCCTTACCTCTTTGCACCTCGTATAGTGCAATCGTTTTCCCCTTGACACGGACTAGTCTCGCATTCCACTCTGGAACTCTCGAGCTGTCCAAACGATGTTAAAACATCAATATTCATCTATCACATCAACTTCAATTCTCAAAATCGAGCATAATTGCTCATAACACCTCAAATCTCTTGATTCTCGTAACTCTATCCCAAACTATACTCTCATTCACAACATCTCAACGTTCTACATTTCTCATGCCAATTATCTATGCTAATTCACCACATTGTCTAAATTTCTATTTATAGCTCAAATTCCCAAAATTGCTAAATATCATTATCACTCCAACCACATTGTAATTTCATCAATCCCTAATCATTTTTCAGCTATTTCAACACAATGACAACAACCATTATCATCAAAATCATCTCAGATATCAAGATCGAGGTTTAGAAATTACCCAAAACTTGTGGAGAGCTTATCTCTTGCCTCGATTCGATCCGTCTTTCGATTTCCAAGTATGTTGTTCTCCCTTTGATGAGGAACAACTTTCCTTCTTGCCACAACTTCTGATTTGGACGGAAATGGGTGCTTTGGATGAGTAAGAAAGCTAGGTTTCGGTGAAAATGGGGGTTGGAAGAGAGAGAAAGTGAGATTGCAGGAGAAAAACAGGAGTTCCTTATATAGGCTGAGGGTAGGAGATCGATCTGGCTCTTGATGAGATCGATCTGCATTTGAATTTTTGGGACGATTTGGGGCAATTTATGCCTAGGAGATCGATCTGTCGAGGGGTGAGATCGATCTCTTTATGACTTTATGAGATCGATCTGCTCCTTGAGGAGATCGATCTTCTCCCAAACAGAATCATTTGGAGATCGATCTCTTCCTCATGAGATCGATCTTCTCTCAAACAGAATCATAAGGAGATCGATCCTCTTCCATTGGAGATCGATCTGCTCCTTAAATTCCTCATTCCTTGTCATTTTTAACTCACCAGATCGATCTCTCCTTCTCCCAGATCGATCTGTCCTCATAGCTTCACACTTATTTCAAACACTTAACATATAAATCTCCAATTATCATTCCCCAATTCATTTAGCTCAATAAATTACACTTCAAATTCTTATTACATATTTAAAATATGTCCGAAATTCTTAGATCTCACATCCTCCCCACCTTAAAAAGAATTTGGTCCTCCAAATTCAACTCAACTAGTCAAATAGATGGGGGTATTTCTCCTTCATGAGATTCTCTAGTTCCCACGTTGCCTCTTCCATTGAGTGATGTTTCCACAAAACTTTCACTAATGGGATGCTCTTGGTTCTCAGTACCTTCTCCTTTCTATCAAGAATCCGGACGGGTTCCTCAGTATAATTCATGTCCTCCTGTATTTCCATCTCGTCATACTCTATAACATGAGAAGGGTCCGGTTGGTACTTCCTCAACATAGACACATGAAAGACGTTGTGTATTCCGGACATCTGTGGGGGTAATGCTAATCTGTAAGCTACCTCTCCCACTCTCTCAAGAATCTCGAATGGTCCTACGTATCGAGGACTCAATTTCACTTTCTTCCCAAATCGCATGATACCCTTACTCGATGATATTTTCAGAAATACTGCATCACCAACCTCAAACTCGAGTGGCCGTCTACGCACATCCGCGTAGCTTTTCTGTCTACTTTGTGCAGCCCGTAACCTCTCACATATGAGTTTCACACTCTGTACGGCTTGCTCAACAAGTTCGAGAGCATTTATCTTTCTGTCACCGACTTCTTCCCAGGCTACAGGGGATCTACACCTCCTACCATATAGAGCCTCAAAAGGTGCCATTCCAATACTCGCATGATAGCTGTTATTGTATGCAAACTCTGCTAGGGGCAGGTGATCATCCCATGATCCCTTAAAATCCATCGTACACGCCCTCAACATATCCTCCAGGGTCTGAATAGTCCTCTCTAACTGACCATCGGTCTGAGGATGATAGGCGGTACTAAAACTTAATCAAGATCCCATGGACTCCTGAAACTGGGTCTAAAATCTAGAAGTAAACCGAGAATCTCTATCAGAAGTAAGACTCACTGGAGCCCCATGTAATCTAGCTATCTCGCTGACATACAGCTCAGCTAAGGCATCCACAGTATCTGTGCTCTTGATGGCAAGGAAGTGGGCACTCTTGGTCAATCTATCCACAATGACCCATATCGCCTCACGACCTCTTCGGGTCCTCGGTAAACCCATAATAAAGTCCATAGTGACATGTTCCCATTTCCATATAGGTACAGGTAAGGGTTGTAGTAGTCCTCCGGGCTTCCGATGCTCAGCTTTCACTTGCTGGCATACTAAACACCTGGCCACATACTCTGCCACGTCTCGCTTCATACCACTCCACCAATACACCTTTCTCAAGTCTCGGTACATCTTAGTACTCCCTGGGTGCATGGTGTATCGCGAGCAGTGGGATTCTCTCAGTATCTGTCTCTTCAGGGTATCATCGTTCGGTACACAAATCCGTCCTCTGAATCTCAACAATCCATCCTCACTGACTGTGAGATCCGACTGTGAACTCTGTTAAGCTTGGCTAATCATATCTATCAATCTCTGATCACTGCGCTGCCCAGTTCTAATTTGATCCATGATCCTGGGCTCTATTCGCAAGCTAGCCACAAATCCAGTCTCTACCTCTTTAACTCTGATCCGAAGTTCGGCGAACTGCTCTAATAAATCCCATTCCCTGATCATCATAGCAGATATCATACTCTTCCTGCTCAGGGCATCAGCAACTACATTCGCCTTACCCGGATGATATAGAATCTCGCAGTCATAATCCTTAAGGAGTTCCATCCATCTCCTTTGTCTCATGTTTAACTTTTTCTGATCAAAGAGATATCTCAAACTCTTGTGATCAGTGAAGATCTGGAATCTTTCCCCATATAAGTAGTGTCGCCAGATCTTCAAAGCAAATACCACAGCGGCTAACTCCAAATCATGCGTGGGGTAATTCCGCTCATGGTCTTTCAGCTGTCGCGATCCATATGCGACCACTCTTCCGTGGTACATAAGCACACACCCCAATCCTTGATGAGATGCGTCACTATACACCGAAAATCCTCCTGATCCCTCAGGAATAGTTAACACAGGTGCCGCTGTCAACCTCCTCTTTAATTCTTGAAAACTGAGCTCACATTGATCAGTCCATATAAATGGAGTCTCTTTGCGCGTGAGCTTAGTCAAAGGGGCGGCAATCCGAGAAAATCCTTCCACAAATCTTCTGTAATACCATGTCAAACCAAGGAAGCTTCGTACCTCAGTAACTGTCCTCGGTCTCTCCCAATTAAGCACAGCCTCCACCTTGCTTGGGTCCACTGATACTCCTTCCTCTGAGACTATATGACCAAGGAAAGCTATCCGATCCAGCCAAAACTCACACTTACTAAGCTTTCCGTATAATTGCTTATCTCGGAGTATCTGAAGTACTAACCACAAATACTGTGCATGCTCCTCATACGACCGGGAGTATACCAGGATATCATCAATAAAGACTATCACAAATTTATCTATATAGTCTCTGAACACTTCCTTCATCAACCTCATAAATGTTGCAGGGGCGTTCGTTAATCCAAAGGACATCACCAGAAATTCATAATGGCCATACCTCGTCCTGAAGGCCGTCTTTGGAATATCTTCTTCCTTGATCCTCAATTGGTGATAGCCCGATCTCAAATCAATCTTAGAAAAGACTGATGCCCCTCTCAGCTGATCAAGTAGATCATCAATCCTGGGCAATGGGTATTTATTCTTCACCGTGGCTTTATTCAACAACCGATAGTCTACGCATAATCTGAGACTACCATCCTTCTTCTTGACAAATAAAACCGGTGCTCCCCACGGTGAAACACTGGGCCTAATGAACCCTTGATCCAATAACTCCTGTAGTTGTTTCTTCAATTCCTCAAGTTCCACTAATGCCATCCTGTAGGGAGGTTTAGAGATCGGATGAGTATCTGGTACTAAATCAATGGTAAACTCTAGCTCTCTCTCTGGTGGTAAACCTGGCAATTCATCTGGGAAAACATCCAGAAATTCACACACCACAGGTATATCCTCAATCCTCGGATGTTCCCGCTCATCGTCTGAGATTAGTGTCTCATAACCTTCACATAAACAATCATATTTAATATTCTCCAAAATAATATCAAAATTCTCAAATTACTTACTAGAATTCCACATATTCATTTCCTCAATATCTCAATCGTACACTATAAGGTTCAGGTAGGGAGAAAGTTACAACCTTAGTGTAGCAATCTAAGCTCACTCGATTGGCAGCCAACCAATCTATTCCCAAAATTACATCAAATCCATGTATATTCAATATGATTAGATCTGCTAACATCCCTCTATCTCCCACGTTTATCTCACATCCTCTACAGATTAACTCAGTTCTCTGGGATTCACGCATAGGGTTATTTATATGTAGTATATATTCTAGAGGTTCAAACTTCAAGTTTAATCTACATGCAAAATGCTCAGAAATAAACGAATGCGTGGATCCTGAATCAATCAACACATGAGCCTTATGATTACAGACAGAGAGTGTACCTCTTATAGCTTCTGCAGAAGTGACAGCGGTCTCCTTATCTAGGGCAAACACACGTCCCTGGGTAACAGGTCTCTTTCCTTTCTCTGCAGTAGTGGCCCGTCCCTGGGGATTCACTCTCTGAGGCTGTTGTCTAGTGGGCTCCAAGACATGTGGTTTCTGAGGTTGAGGGCAATCCTTCACCATGTGACCCATGTCTCCACATCTAAAACATCCATGGATCAACCCAGTACAACTTCCCTCATGCATTCGGCCACAATTTCTGCAAAACCTTATCTCAGGCCTGACATCTCGAGGGGTCTCTCTAATGTTAGGGTACCCTCTGGGTCTCTCTAATCTGCCCTTCTGTACCTCACTCCTTCCTCTTCTGAAGGAACCTCTCGGAGCCTCTGTTTGAAAAATCGCTGGCCTCTTGCCCTTATCTCTATTCACCGCTCTGAGCTCATTCTGGGATTGTACCATTTCAATTCCTCTTTCAATCTCTTGTGCTCGTCTCAGAGCATCTCCAAACTCAGTAATACATAGCCCTATCAATCTATCTCTGATGATGGGCTTCAATCCATACACAAATTTCTCTGTGCGGAGCTCTTAATTCTTAAAGGTCTCTGGGTCATATCTCAATAGCGCGGTGAATTGGCTCTCATAGTCATCCACAGACATGTCACCCTGTACCAAACTCAAAAACTTGGCCTGTTTCTTTCTCTGGGTGGCTCGTGGTACATATTGGGTCCTAAAGGCTGTCTGAAACTCTTCCCAACCAATCACATCCTGGTGGGACATCAGAATACCCTGGGTAGTACCCCACCAATCTCGAGCTCTCCCTTTCAACATATAGATACTCATATTGACCCTCTCAGCATCGGTGCACCCCAGATAATCAAATATAATTCTCAACTCCGTCAGCCACTCCTCAGCTTCTGTAGGATCCTTCTTTCCCTTAAATGCGGGCGGATTCATCTTTAGAAAATCCTTCAGTCGGACCATACTTCTATCATCAGGCTGAGTGACGGGAGGTATTTTGTGGTGGTGTAGGAGTAGTACCCGAGGCATTAACTCTAAAGTGTTGCGTGAATAACGCTGCCATCTGCTCAAAACCTTGCCTCACATCGGTCTTAATCCGATTAAATCGAGAGTTAAGACTCTCTGGTTGTGGGACAGGTGGCGGAGGGGACTCTGCCTGCCTCCTCGAACGACCTCGTCGACCACTCATTCTCTATCTTAACTCGTCTCCTGCGCCTACATATCAAAATCGATTGAAATCTCAATCCTTAATTTCAGTTCATGACCAGACTATTACAGACACTTGGGATGTATTCTATTTCACTTAACCGACACTGACAGTACCAGACACCCTAAGCTCTGATACCAAGAAAACTCTGTCACGCCTCGGAAACGCGAAAAATAGGGCTAATTTAAAACTTTTTACTCATCAATTCTCAATTAAGAGTGCATTCCTGTGCAGTGTCATACATTATCATATTTATCGTGCCTCAGGATCTCATCACTAGAAATTATATATCATATACATTACTTGATCTCAAGTTAATTAATCCTAATACATCCCATACAATGTTATACATCAAGTGTCTGCAATTATGATAATTGTCTGGGTACATGAAAAGATAAAAGATACCTCAAAATACAATATATAACCTGGAGCTCAAGTCCTCCACTAGGCACTACTCCGTACGTCGCAGGAAGATCCTTTTTCACTTGAAGAAATCTAGGGGGAAAGAAAACAGGGTGAGCTTCTAAATCGCTCAGTAAGGGGGGTAAGGGACTCATTTCAGAAACCAAAATGCACATCAAAAAATATTTATTTGTATGTGAAACTCATTAATCTCATTTGAAAACCATAGCATGAAAGTACTCAAAACGACATTCTCATGTCTCAAATCATGTGAAAACATGAAGTAAAAAGGCTCAGTCTAGAGCAATAATAAAGCATGTGAAAATAATGCGATAAACGCTTTCTCAATGAACGTGATAAAATCACTAAAATAGTAGTGCACGTGGCGCAGCCACTAAACACACGTGGCATAGCCACTGATTTAAATTCACACGTGGCATAGCCACTGAGTTAAATTTACACGTGGCACAGCCACATGATAGGGTTTCACGTGGCAACGACCACCAATTAGGGTTCTCACGTGGCAACGGCCACCAAATAGGGTTTCTCACATGGCAACGGCCACCAAATAGGGTTTCTCACGTGGCAACGGCTACCAAATGGGGTTTCTCACGTGGCAACGGCCACCAAATTGGGTTTCTCATGTGGCAACGGCCACCAAATAGGGTTCTCACGTGGCAACGGCCACCAAGTATACGTGGCATAGCCACAGAATGGGTTATTCTCACGTTACCAGAACGGAGAAGAATCGGGCTTACATGCTACCAGAGCAATGCCCGGTGTGTACTCAGAATTACACACCTAAGTCTTAATCACATAAGACTAGTTTGCCTTCACGTAGAACTCATAGTGGTTTTTCTCTCATAAAACTCATTTGAAAACCGTTTTGCACTCAACACAAAACATAATAAAATTGAGTTCCAACCGGCAAAGCACGCACACATTTCTCAAATCTCGATATTGCCTTAACGTAGAGCCCAGTTACAAACTCATAAAAACATTGGGCTCCAACCGGCTATAAAAATCATGTGCAATTGTATCACAACACAACACTCAACATGCTTGTTTTATAAATCACAATTCATGCTATAATAGTTCACAAATCACATACACAAATGGTTTAGTTTCCCTTACCTCTTTGCACCTCGTATAGTGCAATCGTTTCCCCCTTGACACGGACTAGTCTCGCATTCCACTCTGGAACTCCCGAGCTGTCCAAACGATGTTAAAACATCAATATTCATCTATCACATCAACCTCAATTCTCAAAATCGAGCATAATTGCTCATAACACCTCAAATCTCTTGATTCTCGTAACTCTATCCCAAACTACACTCTCATTCACAACATCTCAACGTTCTACATTTCTCATGCCAATTATCTATGCTAATTCACCACATTGTCTAAATTTCTATTTATAGCTCAAATTCCCAAAATTGCTAAATATCATTATCACTCCAACCACATTGTAATTTCATCAATCCCTAATCATTTTTCAGCTATTTCAACACAATGACAACAACCATTATCATCAAAATCATCTCAGATATCAAGATCGAGGTTTAGAAATTACCCAAAACTTGTGGAGAGCTTATCTCTTGCCTCGATTCGATCCGTCTTTCGATTTTCAAGTATGTTGTTCTCCCTTTGATGAGGAACAACTTTCCTTCTTGCCACAACTTCTGATTTGGACGGAAATGGGTGCTTTGGATGAGTGAGAAAGCTAGGTTTCAGTGAAAATGGAGGTTGGAAGAGAGAGAAAGTGAGATTGCAGGAGAAAAACAGGAGTTCCTTATATAGGCTGAGGGTAGGAGATCGATCTGGCTCTTGATGAGATCGATCTGCATTTGAATTTTTGGGACGATTTGGGGCAATTTATGCCTAGGAGATCGATCTGTCGAGGGGTGAGATCGATATCTTTATGGCTTTATGAGATCGATCTGCTCCTTGAGGAGATTGATCTTCTCCCAAACAGAATCATTTGGAGATCGATCTCTTCCTCATGAGATCGATCTTCTCTCAAACAGAATCATAAGGAGATCGATCCTCTTCCATTGGAGATCGATCTGCTCCTTAAATTCCTCATTCCTTGTCATTTTTAACTCACCAGATCGATCTCTCCTTCTCCCAGATCGATCTGTCCTCATAGCTTCACACTTATTTCAAACACTTAACATATAAATCTCCAATTATCATTCCCCAATTCACTTAGCTCAATAAATTACACTTCAATTCTTATTACATATTTAAAATATGTCCGAAATTCTTAGATCTCACATGATGCCACGCGTAAAAGCACGCAATTACATGTTATACCCAAAAACATCAGTTCATGCACGCATTCATGATATGTAAAGCAATTTATGTTATTCAAATCAGTCACAAGTCGGTAAATAAAGCATGAAAAATAATCATATAGGTGCACTTAAAACAGTTCATACTATTCAAATCAGTACCAAATCACCATCCGTCAGGACTCAGCCCCTCCATCGGATTGTCCTGACCCACAAAATAATTTAAATCATGCAATCATCGTAAATCAGGTGACATGTGAGATTAGGCAAATAATAAGGGTAATAACTAGGACTATGGCCATATCCTCTATGATCCCAGGCTACATGGATCCTAGTGTGCGGGGTATCACGCCTATCTGCTTTCGCACGGGTAGTGGGTCAAGTCCTACCCGTCGGTCCATAGTAGATTTTACCTCGTCCGAAGACGGTATATATATATATCCAAGCACGGTACAACGTACTCCATGCTACATGCACGGTACAACGTACTCCGTAGACCTATATCATCATATCAAATCATGCCACATCTCAAAACGTACGTGCGAGCCTATTTAATCGGTGTGACACAAAGTCTACCTGAAGCTCCCAGCACGGCTCACAACATGTCATAAAATCACGTGCGAGCAAAGATCTAGCACGATTGTAAATGTATAGTGAACATCTAGTGCGAGCAACGCTCCAGCACTATGTCATAAAATCCATGTGAAAACTAGTGCGAGCTAGGCTCCAGCACTCATGTATGTAAAACTCTAGTGCGAGCACAGCTCCAGCACTAATGCATGTATGAAAAGGTCAAATCTCGTGCGAGCAGCGCTCCGGCACACTTTATTTCCACAAAACCCATGTAGGTGGCTAATTGTTTTTTGCAAAAAATGGTTATTAAAATCAAATCAAGCTATTTTCTTGGAAACCATTTAAATGCTAGCCAGCCTACTTATCCACATGCTAAAAGTAGTAAAAGACTCAAGAACATCTTGTTCTTGCTTTTCATGATCTTTTCTAAAATTTCAATTTTTGCCATTCCTAGGGGAAAATGATAATTTACCATTCTGGACCCCTTAAAACATTATTTCTTTTCATGACCCTCAGACACTTTAAGAAATTGTAAATGCGCCTGAAAACACGTACAGGTATCTCTAAGAGCCAACAAAATTCTCTTACCTCAAATCACTGGGAAACTACTTCTTCCTCCTTTCCCATTTTCGTGATTGAGTCTAATTGGCTCTGGATATATCCTCAAGGGCTGCAAATATTCATCATTCACATCAGTCAACACTGATAATTCATTACTCTGACTTCATCATAGTCAATATATCTTATTGGGCCTATTTGCTCTTATTGGGACCAATTACACCTTAATGGCTTTACCCTATTTTTAGCCCATTCACATAAACACTATTCATTTCACTTAGTCTCATTATCTCTCATTGGATCGAATTCTAGGCCCATTGACCTCATTGGGTCGATTACCTCAAGTTTGGCCCATGATCACATTCGGCCATGGCATGGTGGCTGAACACCTATCACGCCACCATGGTCAAATGCTAGCCATCGTCACGCCATTTTTAACCAATTTGGCTAGCAAACTAACTTAGTGATTTTATCAAGCACTTGGCATGCATGCTTTAACCTTAGTTTTTCATTCATTCATGCATTTTCACAAACACCTTATATGCACACTTCATAACTTCATCCAATTCAATAAACTAATTTGACAAAACCATCTCAAAATCATGCATATAACATCACCAACACCATAGTATAATCAAGTCATCATTAAATCAACCATAGCTCACTTTCTCACACTAAACTCATATTTGGTCATGGATTTTTAAGCATGCTCAAAGATGTTTCAGCCAACCATACATACACCAATCAACTCATAAAAATGTCTAGATTAACATATTTGAAGTTGGTGTATTGAAAACTTACCTAGCTTAACCTTTCTCTTTTAGCCAAAATTGGGGGAACACCTTGCTCCTTCAATCCAAAGATTCAACTACTAGTTTTTGACTATGTTGTTCTCTTCATCACTAGGAACAACTTTGCTAAAAGCAACCTTTCCCAAATATGCTTGGAAGGTGATGAGATTTTAGAGTGAGAAAGAACTTGTTCAGTTGCTAAAATGGAGAGGAAATTGATATTATGGGGAAGAAGGCTCGGCTGTCGGGGTTTTAAATAGAAATGGTATTGTGAGTGTCACGACCTTCCCTCCCGTGACCTACTGAAATCACCATAAATTTTTCACATTATACTTACCTCTCCTTCTGTCACTACTCAACACCAAATCGTTGGGCTGTGATTCGATATTAGTCACACTCAACCATATTAATTCATAACATACATACAATATATTCTTTTCTCAAAGGTAAACTCAAATACATAAATACAAATACTTGTACATATATACATCCTCGACCGTACATTCTTTACATAACTGTGCTTATACATTGTTCAGTACAAAATGTTTCAAAGATGTATACCTCTCGTAAGATGGATATGCAGCGGATCAAGGAATATCAGTCCTCAGCCATGCTCGACTACTGTGAACGCTCTGTAAAGAGGGGAAATAAAAAGGGGGTGAGCTCACAGCTCAGTAAGAAAATCAGGCAAGCAAGTAGATAGCCACACTATCTACAAAGTACAATGATCATGCCTTAAAATGATTTCCTTATCTATTCGTATCTAAAGCATGTATCTTTATTTGAAACATTTATACAATATACATATATATACAAGTCATCCGTTATACCGACTGAAAACATGTTGGTTTAACAACCTCAGTAGTTTATGCAAAACATTTGCATTTCTCATGTAATTTCACATAAATCACATTTGATTATGCCATTCAATTAAATCAAAATAATATGGCATATCATCATGTTTAAAAACATGGAAATCTGGGCCTCACCCATCCCTCGGGTTACCCTTTTCCCAATTCACAAATTCACATGTTCAGGTTATAAAACCATGTGATAATTCATTTAAGAAATATCAATTTACATTGCATGAAAGGAGATAGGCGACTACATGTTCCGAGATTATGATCATAACTCATTTTCTGTGATCCTATGCTACACAGTACTCGATGTACGGGGTCTCACATTTGCTGTAACGGGAGGTGGGTCAAATCCTTACCGTCAGCTCACAACTCACTCATATTGTGTACTCATGGTACAACATACTCCATGTGACATACACGATACATAGTACTCCATGGACCCAATCTCAAGGTTGAGATGCTCGCCATGAGTCTTAGTCCTCATACCTTGGATATACCTCATAGTTGGGATGCTTACCATAAGTCTTAGTCCTCATACTATGGGTAATATTTTTGATAGCCCTCGACTATATCTCAAAATGTGCACGTGTGAGCATATAATCGGTGCGACACACAGTCAGCACAGGCTCCCAACACGGCTGTTTCATGCTCTCTTTCAAAACTGGTACGTGCGAGTAAACTCCCAACATGACCATAACATATGTGATGCAAATTTAGTGCGAGCAATACTCCCAGCACTATGTCATGTAAAGATCGAGTATGAGCAATGCTCGCAATACTCTATAATGCATCAATCAATGAAAACTGAGTATGAGCTAAGCTCCCAGTACTCTATCATGTAAAACTGAGTATGAGCTATACTCCCAATACTCTACAATGCATCATTTAATGAAAACTGAGTACGACCAATGCTCCCAGTACCCTATTATGCATAAATCGCATTTAAAATTTAGTACGAGAATACACTCAAGTACTATGTGATGCATATCTCATAAAATATAGTGCGAGCATTCTCTAACATTAAGGGTTTATACACAATCCCGATAGATGGCTTATTCAAATCATAATTCACCCAAGTAAATCAAAGAAGCACTCAAATGTGTTGTTTTTGCATATACAGGAAAACATTAGCCATTCTATCGATACAGCGTTAAACATATTAAATTTAATCACCCACATGCTTCCTAAGCTTTTTAACTTATCAGATCCTACCGAATGTCTCTATACATGGAATTTCATATAGAATATAGTTATTAAAATTCTATTCGAAATATGTGTAGCTATCTCTAGCTACTCACGAAATTCTCTTACCTCGGATCACGTTGCGTGACCTCACTTCCTCGGTGCTACTCACTCTCGCAGTCCGATCAGCTTCCAATATCAATTTTCGAAGCTATTAATAATTATCCACATCAGTATACTTTAATATACTTGTTTTCACTTGCATGAAATCTAGATCAATGCTTTTAACTCCTCTCAATGCCTCAATATCATCACTTCTCCCATTATGGTGTTATACCATATATTTCATTTACTTATCTTCATTGCTCATCTATTCCAATTTATCTAATTCATAAAACTACCTTACAATCTTTCATACATGCTCATTTCATCATTTAATCCATGTTTACTCAACTTCCTCATCATTTTCTCAATTTCATGCCAATATTTAGGTCATGGATATTTTTCATGATCAAGGTATTTTCAACAATTTAAACAAACACCAATCAACTCACCAAGTCACCTAGATTAACATATATCAAAGTGGTGTATTGAATCTTACCTAGCTTGAGTTTTCTTCTTTTTTCACCAAAATTGACAAAATCCACTTTGCTTCTTCAATATTTAATTCCAACTTCTTGTTTCCAAGTATGTTGTTCTCCTCTTTACTAAGAACAATTTTGTTGAACTAAATCTCACTTAAAACTACTTGAAAGATGAAGTTTTCTAGTGTAGAAAGGTTAGGTTTAACTTTGCTTTTGGAAAGGTTTGATGTTTATCGGGAAAACAAAGGTTGTAGAGCCTTATATTTATAGAATTGCTTTTAGAGATCGATCTGCCAATGGTGGCGGTTCGATCTGTCCTACCTTTTTCCCTTCAGGAACCGACCTTTTAAGCTTAGGAGATCGATTTTCCCATAAACATCAGATCGATCTGTTTTACACAGAACCTTAAGGAGATCAATCTGGCCCTTACATAAGATTGATTTGTTCTACCCAGAACCTCTTCAAGATTGATCTGCATTGAATGAGAGATCGATCTACTCCTCTTCAGAAGTAGTTCTGCTGTAATTTCTTCCCAAAATTCATTGTTACATTCATTTCGATTTACTTAAGTACCCGTTTTGCATTTCATACACAATTGCAACTTAAAAACATTCATTCCTTATGATTTATATCAAATGTGACTTGTCCATACATCACAAAATCATAAAGAGTACATATAAAAATGTGGGTCTTACAATCCACCACACCTTAAGAAATTTGGTCCTCCAAATTAGAACCAAGTTACTCTTCAAACAACTCGGGGTATCTCTCTTGCATCAGACTCTTCAGCTCTCAAGTAGCCTCTTCTGAAGTGTGATGTTGCCAGAGAATCTTCACTAACCCAATAGTCTTATTCCTCAAAACTTTCTCCTTTCTATCCAGTATCCATATCGGTTTCTCTATATATGTCAAATCATCTTTAAGCTCCAACAGCTCATACCGAATCACATGATTTGGATCTGGATGATACTTCCTTAGCATCGAAATGTGGAAGACATTATGCACTCCTGATAAATTCGGTGGTAAAACCAATCTATATGCCTTATCTCCCACTTGATCAAGTATCTCAAAGGGTTCAACGTAGTGAGGACTCAACTTACCTCTTTTTCTAAATCTCGCTATACCCTTGAAAATAGAAACCTTCAGAAATACTGACTCACCAATTGCGAACTCTAGTGGCCTCTGTCTTTTGTTAGCATAACTTTTTTATCTACTCTGAGCTGTCCTCAATCTCTCAATAATCAACCGGACATCCTCAAAGGCTTGTGTATCCAAGTCAGGAGCAAAGAACTTTTTATCACCCATTTCTTCCCAACCGATAAGGGAACATCATCTGTGGCCATATAAAGCCTCATACGGTGCCATCCCAATACTCACATGATAACTATTGTTGTAGGCGAATTCGACTAGTGGTAAATGATCATCCGAAGAGCCTCTATAATCCAGCACACACGCTCTCAACATATCTTTTAGAGTCTGTATAGTTCTCTCTGACTGACCATCTGTCTGAGGATGAAAAGCGGTGCTCAAACTCAATTGGGTTCCCATGACTTCCTGAAAATGTTCCCAAAAGTGGGAAGTGAAGTGGGAATCCCTATCTGAGACAATGCTCACTTGAATACTATGTAACCTTTCTACCTCGCGTACATACAGCTCTGCCAATGAACTCAGAGTATCGGTAGCTCTCATAGCTAAGAAGTGGGGTGACTTCGTCAGTCTATCAATAATCACCCATATCGCATCGTGATTCCTCTGGGTCCTCGATAAACCCATCACGAAATCCATGGCGATATGCTTTCATTTTCATATCGGTATAGGTAGAGGCTGTAATAATCCTGTAGGTTTCTGATGCTCTACCTTCACCTGCTGACATACGAGACACCTCGCCACAAACTCCATCACATCTTTCTTCAGACACGACCACCAGTACATCTTCCGGAGATTCTGATACATCTTATTACTCTTCGGATGTAGCGTGTACCTCGATGAATGAGCTTCTGTCCTCGAGAACACATAATCTGCTTCTGAACCTCAGAAGTCCATCTGAACTTATCTCAAAGTCGATCTCTATGCCCTTCTATATCTGACTAGTCATGTCAATGCAATACGGATCAATCTACTGAGCCTATTTGATCCTGTCCAACAGTTCTGGCTCCAAGCATAGGCTAGCAATCATACAGTCCATATCCATGTCTAAAGGCATAACTCCCAAACTGAGGCTAGCAAATTGCTCTAGCAACTTATGTTCCCTGACCATCATATACGATACCATCCTAAGGCTTTTCTTGATCAAAGCATCAGCTACAACGTTAGCCTTACCCGGATGATAAAGTATCTCACAATCATAGTCTTTTAGAAGCTCTAGCCATCTTCTCTGTCTCATGTTCAATTCTTTCTGTGAGAACAGATACTTGAGACTCTTGTGGTCAGTAAAAATTTGAAACTTCTCACCATACAAGTAGTGGCGCCATACCTTCAACGCAAACACTACTGTTGCTAACTCCAAATCGTGGGTCGGATAGTTTTTCTCATGGTCCTTTAGTTGTCTGGATCCATAAGCAACTACCCTTCCATCCTGCATGAATACCTACTCCCTGATGCGAAGCATCTGTATACACTGAAAATCCTCCTAAGCTGGTAGGGATAGTGAGAATTAGAGCGGGGGTCAATCGACTCTTCAACTCCTGAAAACTCTTCTCATAATCTTCATCCCATACAAAAGCTACATTCTTCTGAGTGAGACGTGTCAACGGAGCAGCTAACTTCAAAAATTCCTCAACGAATCTCTGATAATATCCTGCTAAACCCAGGAAACTCCTGATCTCCGTGACTGTCCTCGGCTATTCCCATTGAACTACAACCTAAATTATGGATGGATCCACTGATACACCATCCCTCGATATAACGTGTCCAAAAAATGAGATCAGTGACAACCAAAATTCACACTTATTGAGTTTAGCATACAACTTCTGCTCTTATAGAGTCTGCAGTAAAATCCTGAGGTGCTTCTCATGCTCTTCCTCGGATTTTGAGTATATTAATATGTCATCGATGAAGACGATAACAAATTGGTCTAAATATGGCTTGAACACATCATTCATCAAAGCTATAAAAGCTGTGGGAGCATTCGTCAATCCGAATGGCATAACCAAGAATTCATAATGGCCATATCTGGTCTGAAATACTATCTTGGGTACATCTCCACTCCTAACTCTCAACTGATGATACCCAAACCTCAGATCAATCTTAGAAAAGACCTACGCTCCCCAGAGCTGATCCAATAAATCGTCAATACGTTAAGGGGATACCTATTCTTGATGGTTGCCTTATTCAACAATCTGTAATCTATACACAATCAAAGGCTTCCATCTTTCTTTTTCACAAATAAAACCAATCCTCCCCAAGGTGAAACACTCGGTCTGATGAAACCCCTATCCAACAGTTCTTGTAACTGTCTTTTGAACTCCTCCAGTTCAACTAAGGCCATGCGATACGGTGGTTTCGATATAGGCTCAATACCAGGCACCAAGTCTATACAGAACTCCATTTCTCTATCTGGTGGCAACCCTGACAATTCATCCTGAAAGACATCTAGGAACTCACTAACCACAGGAATATCTGCCAATTTCGGATGTACCTTATCCGTATCAACCACGTACGCAATAAAACCTTCAACATTTTCATTTGTCAGTATAGTATATTATTTATCGTAACCATAACTATTACTTTCATTTCTTTTCATCAAACTTTACAACATATTTTTCAGGGTTAGGAAACATAACTGTCTTAGCATAACAATCTAACACAGCATGGTTTGACGATAACCAATCCATGTGAGACCCGTATATGTATAATTGTAATATGTACATAGAAATGTAAATGGAGTTATACTAGGAATTCATAAGTGAAGTATATGTAATGTAAGTCCATCAGTTTAATGTACACACATGTAATAAGAGTTGTGATTATACATACAAGTTACATTATGTATGAATGTGAAGAAATTGACTTAAAAATGTGGAGAATGTGAGTAGAATGGATTATGAGTAGTGTGATAAAATGGAAGGAAGATTTGCATAAGTTGTACACTTTCATTTGGTTTGTATTGTATACCTTTGATTATACAATGAATACACACAAGTTTTAATGTGTATAAGGTAGGAGTGGATGCCATTTTCAAGTCTCAAAGATGATTGGATGAGGAAATGACCATGGCAACAAAATGTATGAAGTTTGGTATGAGTTGTTACAGAAAAAATTATAGAAAATCTGGAAATATGAAGGCTAGATCGATCCCATAGGATGAGAGATCGATCTAGAAGAGCTAGAATGCTCTTATTTGAGCAATGGAATAGAGCAAATCGATCCTTAATGGAACAGATCGATCTCCTTAGCTCTCGGGTTGGAAGAAGATCGATCTCCCCTAAGACCAGATCGATCTCCTTGACTCTCTATTTGAAGCAAGATCGATCTCCCCTACTCGACAGATCGATCTTCTGCCTTCAAAATGTCTTGAAAAAGAGGGATTTTAAGAGGACCAGATCGATCTCCACCCAAGGTAGATTGATCTCATCAAGCTGAATCTATAAATATGGAGCAGTTGGATCTGCATTTTCGAGACAAAAACTAATCTTTTCCATTTTTAACCTAGAAACCTAGCTTTCTCACTCTTAAATCCACACATTTTCAGTAAGATTTGAGGGAAAGCTATTAGAGACAAAGTTATTCACATCAAAGAGAACAACATAGTTTGGAGGCATTTCCCCACTTGTTGGATTGAAGTATCAAAGGTGCATTTCCATTTGAGCAAAGAGGAAATCAAGCTAGGTGAATTTCTAAATGAAATAACTCAAGTACATTGTGTAGATAGTGATTTTGGAGTTGTTTGATATGCATAGAAAGGGTAAAAACTACCTAAGAAGTAATGAATCCACCATGACCTAGAAATGGTCTAGTGTGAGAAAGTAAGATATATTGAGGTTAATGATGAATAGGATATTTTGAGATGATAAAGATGTTATAAGTATCATTTTAAGATGTTGTTAGCGAAGAAATAGTGAGATTTACCAAAAAGGGGTAAAATATGGATTAAGGTATTGATAAATGCATAGATGAATTATATTGACTAATGAGGTCAAATGTGAGTTCATAATTTTAACTCAAGTGGTTTGGATGATTGAATCGTAGCTTCCGAGGATACACCGGAATAAGGTGAGCCAAGAGCGCAAAAAGTTAAGAGGAAAAGAGAGTCGCACTCAAGTAAATTGAGGTAAGGGAATTGTGTGGACTCTTAGAGATATCTGTGCGCAATTTGAGCGCTTAATACTTTGCTAGAATGCATGATATGTTAAGAAATGAAATTGAGTGATAGAAGGGCAAAAGTTGAGTGTTTGAGAAATGTGTATGAAAATAAAAGCATAATGCTTTGGAAAATCATGTTTTATTGCTTTTTAGCAAGTGATCGGTAGGTTAGCTAGCATTTGAAATGAATTACAAAAGAAATGAGTTGTTTTGGTTTGTTAACCACACTTTGTAAAGAAATGACCACCTACATTGTTTTCGTGAGAATGAAAGCGTGCTAGAGTATGACTTGCACGAGATTTGACGTGTTTTATACACATGAGTGCTAAGCTTAGCTCGCACTGGTTTTCACATGGATTTCTTATTGGTTTTGGCATGGTGCTTAGTGTTTAGCTTGCACTAGATGCCCACCTTATTTTTGTCGTGCTTGGAGCTTCGGACAGACTGAGTGTCGCACCGATTAAATAGGCTCGCACGTGTATTTGTGATATTTTGACATGTTGATAGTCGTGTTAGGAGCTTCGGGTAGACAAGAGGTCGTACCGATTAAATAGGCTCACTTGTGCGTTTGAGATGTGATGTGATATGATATGTTGAAGTGGGTCCACGGAGTACGTTGTACCGTGCAGGTAGCATGGAGTACGTTGTACCGTGTTGAGATTGTGATATACCGTCTTCGGACGAGATCTACTATGGACTGACGGGTAGAATTTGACCCACCTCTCGTGTAGAAGCAGATAGTGGTGATATTCCGCACACCTGATCCGTGTAGCCGGTATCACAGGTTATGGCCATAGACCTAGAGGTTATTTCCCTTATTGAATTGCCTATCTCACATGTTTATTGCTTTGAGAATAAATCCATGTTTGAAATATTTTGTGGGTCAGGATAGTCCGAGGGAGGGACCGAATCCTGACTAGAGTTGAAGTGTTTCGAGATGAAAGTATGTTAATGATTTTTAAAGTGCACTGACACATGATGTTTAATGTCATGCTTTACTTATAAATTATGCATGATGGTTAATGCCATACTTTGAATTGAATTGTACACTGGATTTTAGTAGCATGAATGCTTTACATACCATTAACACAATCATACACTCATGTTTTGAGATAAATGATGAACTAAATGTTTTTGAGCATGGCATCACGATCATGTAGATAGTGCAGTATCTACCTATTCGCATGATTACCTTACTGAGCGTGTGGTTTGCTCACCCCCTTATTTTCCCCCTCTCTACAGAGATTTGAGTATAGAGTGAGCAAGACTGGAGGCTTTCCCTTTTGGTATTCGTTGCATCCCATCGCAAAAGGTATACACACTTGAAATTATTTTGTATCTAAACTAGACATAGCACAGTAGCATTTTGTATGTATACATTGGGGATGTAAAGCAATGTAAGCACTTGTAAATAGTAACTCTGATGTATTTATAAAAGTGTTTACTTCTAAAATTATATTGCAAATTAAATGGTTATGGATGGATGAGGTAGACATTGACACACAACCTAACTGTTGAGGAGAGTAGCTGTTCACGATCTGGAAAGGATGAATAATAAATGATGCATGAAAATGCAAAAAATTTGCACGTATTTTGGTAAGTTGAGGGTCGTGACAATCCATTCCTAAGATTATATCGAAATCACTCATGCTTAACAATATTAGATTGGTTGTTATGTCCTTTTTCCCTACTCCTAACTTACAATCTTTTAACACATACTCCACTAGCTGATTGTTATCCATATGCGTACTAATCAACATCATCCTACTCAAAGGTGTACGCTCTACATGCTTTGCTAACTTACTTGCAAATGAAGGCGATACAAATGAATGTGAGGCACCAGGATCAATTAAAACATATGCTTCTAAATCATACATCAAGATGTTACCTCTAATCACATCCGACGAAGCATCAGTTGTCCCTTGGTCCAAGGCATGTACTCGCCCTTGTCTAATGACCTGCTTCCATTTCTTTTCTGCTGTCGCTCTCCTCCTCGGAGCAGACGAATCAACTGGAGCTCTCTCGGGCTCCTTACCTTTCTGTGGGGCAATATCTATAACCTCTTGACAAACTCTAGCCATATGCCCTAGCTTCCCACATCTGAAAGACAATCCACTAGAAACAGGACAAGGTCTACCCCCATGGAATCTACCACATCTACTACACTGCTCAATGGTAGGCCTCGGTCCTCCAATCACTACTCCTCTAGTTGTAGCTATAGTCGGGTATACAGGAGATCTAACAATCTTCTCTTGTACTTCTTCGATCTTGGGTCTCTTACCGAAGAGTCTCCTCCCTCCTTGATATCTGAAACCTCGAGCACTGTCACTCACCAGCCTTTTTCTATCTCGGTCTCTACCCTTGCCCACATCCTAAACTCAGAGACATTTCTCTCATAGTCTTACTCACAGAGTTGCGTCATGCACATTACCATATCATAGGTAGAGATGTCGAATGGAACCAGTTTAGACCGTAACACTGGTCTCAATCCATCTATGAATCTGTAGACCTTCCTAGTCTCACTACTCATGGTGTCGGGGTCATACCTCCCCAGGGATAAAAATTTGGTCCCATACTCATCTACTGAATGACTCTCCTGGTTCAACCCTAAAAACTCGACCTGCAGCCTTCGCTGGGCCGTATTTGGAACAAATTACCTCCTGAAGGCATCCAAAAATATCTCTCAAATGATCTCTGTATGTCGGGCTCTCAATATGGGTCGAGTGGACTTCCACCAATGCTCTGTCGTCCCCTTCAGTAGGAACGCAGCAAATGCGACCATCTCTGAAGTCATACACTTAAAGAATCTGTACAACTTCTCCATCTCTCCTATCCACTCCTCAGCCAAAACTGGGTCCTTAATCCCACGAAAAGTTGGAGGTCCAAGCTTCTGAAATTTTTACAGTCTGTCAGGATCACAACCATACCCCAAAACATTACCGCCCTGTCGTGGAGCAATATGAGACGGCGTATCCTGAACCGATGGGGGTGTAGGTGTATTTGTAGACTGTGGTAAATGAGTTGGATGTGCAAGCATACCAGGTGCAGCTACCTCTCCAGGCGCAATTCCTGCATCATGTCTCTGTCCTCCTGGCATAGTCTGTGCTAGTAACTCCACTATGGTCTCCAGGCGACGTTCTAATCTCACGAAACATGCCTCGGTTCTCTCGAGTACCTCAGTGGGACTTGTAGTCTCATCACGGGTCTCTGCCCTACCTCTACTATCTCGAGCCCTACCTCTAGCCCCTCTACCATGACTGGTATTAGCCATAATAGCTAAATCCCTGCATTTATAACCATTAATTAGTCTGATTTTCATCTCGTATACACAATTGTAACTGAACAAAGCACAATACTATGGGGATGTACACTTTTCTAATTACTAATACCGACTCACATCAGACCAACACTGCTCTGATACTATTCTATCTTGACCTCCCCTCCCCTGACCTACCGAAATCACCACAAATTTTTCACATTTTACTTATCTCTCCTTCTATCACTACGCAACACCAAACCGTTGGGCTGTGATTCGATATTAGTCACACTCAACCTGTAAGACCCTAACTTGGCATTTTTCCTTACGAATATATCTTTGAAATCGTGTAAATATGATATATAAATCAATAAAGAATGAATGATGCAATTACAAGTTCAATTTAATCAAGAAATAAAGTTAAGTGCTTTAAATTTTAAAATAAGAACTTTGGTAAATTCAGAATAAACCAAATGAAATTTGGTCAAACGGACTGAAAATATGGATTCAGGATGCGAAAATATAGGGAGTCCAAGAAGGGAAGTTAGTCCGAAAATAATAACCGAAAATTACCCTATATTGGCAATTTACCCCAAAAATATCGAAAAAATATATTTTTGGATGAATAAATAAATGCGATAAAATAAAATAGAAGTATATATGTTTTTGTAGAAATAAATTAAATAAAATATATGTACAAGGGTGTGTAAATATTAGTGTATAAATTACACTATGAGGATAAAATATTATTATAATAATATTAAATAATTAATTTGAGTATTGTTATTATTATTATAATAATATTTTAAGTTTTAAGATATTTTAGGGTATTATATGTAAATTTTTGAGACATATATATATAATAAAAAATAGAAATCTGGAAAAAAAAAGAATTTGAAAAAAAAACAAAAAAAAAAGAAACTGGAAACCATCGCGTGACCCCGACAAAACCGACCTCTGCCCTCCTTCCTCCGGCGAGCCACGGGTGGCGAAGAGGCGCGAGACGACTAGCGAAGGGACGACCGACCCAAACGAAGCGTCTAACAGCCATGACGCGCACTGCATCGCCTGCGATGGAGAGATCGGAGGGGGAGAAGACCAAAAGGGGAGAAGGAAAAACGATGACCATTGGCGTCGATTTGACCTCAGCCCTCCCAGCCGAAGGTTTCTCAGGCTAGGGCGCACCGAACGACACCAGAGGCTGCCTGAGAACCGGTCAAAATTGCCCCGAACGATAAAAATCCACCTGAACCGGTTCGAACTAGTTCAGTGTGAAACGGTCTGAACGCGTCCGAACTGGTTCAGTCAAAGGAGAGAGAAAAAAATTTGGAAAAAAAAATTCAATGTTACCCCGGCACAGCAGTAGGTCGGTAAGTGGTTAAAAATCGATCGATTTATTTTTCGAATAATTAATTAGAATTTATATTAGACCGAAATTAACCGGTTTAAATATATATTACTGTGTAGTGGAAAAACGGTAGGCGACGTGTACGAGTTTGAGCGGATCTCGATTCTGTGCCACCAAGAAAAGATTTGGCTTTCGAGAATACATCCGGAGCCAATTAGACTGCGTGATCCAGAGAGATCAAAAATTAAAATTCGCAGTCGACAGATTTCGAGGTAAGGGATTTCGTAAGCTCTTACAGATAACTGTACGTATTTTTATCGTCGTTTACGTAAGCTTAAATTTCTATATAAAGTATGGATATGAAATTTCTGGATAGTACCCAAATATGAGAAAATTACCAAAATGCTCTTAGGTACGAAAAATATGAAATTGGTCGAAATTGCCTATTTTGATGTGTTTTTCATGAATAAGCTTGTTTTGTGAATAAGTGGTGATAGAATGGCTCTGAATTTGATAATCTGTATTAAATTGCATGTTTTCAGAATAAAAAGTGTTTGATGAGTGATTCGATGGAAAATGTTTCCTCTCACTCAAGTGGGTACTACCTTCTGTGGTTGAGGTTGGTTTGTACGCCCCTTATGTGCATCGAGCCATCTATCAGTTTTGAGATCAAAGTAGTGTTGAAGTCTTGCTCGCACTAGATTTCATATGATCTATGCATAAAGTCGTGTTAGAGCGTTGCTCGCACTAGACTTTGCATGATTTGTACATGACACTGTGCTGGAGCTTTGCTCGCACTAGTTTGTGATTTTGTGATGTGCATAAAATTGTGTTTGGAGACGTCGTGTAGGCTGTGTGAGCTTGCATTGATCCTCGCACGTGATTTGATAAGGCCGTGCTGGAGCCTCGTGTAGACTGTGGGTCACATTGATTGTTATGCTCGCACGTGCATTTTGGAGACTCAGTATTGATATAGCTGGAGATGGGATGATAAGACCCGTTGGACGGGCACTCCTAATCTCACTGATTTCAGATATTGGGGTTCACGGAGTATAATGTACCCTGTAGACGTATATGGAGTACGACATACCATGTTGTTTGTTTGTTGTTTGATGGGTAGACTGACCCCCTACCCTCAGCCATCCGGGGACATTAATGCACACCTGATTAATGATTGCATGGAGTCCAGTGACTATGGCCATATGTCTATTCGTTTCCATATGCTTTGCTTTGTCTCCATACTTATATGATTTTTGATTTAAATTCCGAGATTTTTTATTTGTCTCCTATTTGATTTAAATCAGCTTTATGAGAACATGTGTTTTGAGAAATTCGTTTGTGATATGACATGGCTTTGAGAAAGCATACATGTATGGTTTTGTGAATTCGGTTGGGATTGAGAAAGTAAGGATTTTTCTGCATGACATGATTCACGAGCATGTAGGTAGTATAGTTATCTACCTGCTTGCGTGATTCCTTATTGAGTGCATTGTAGCTCACCCTTTTTTTTCCCTCCACTCCACAGAGTTACCCAAGTTTTGAGAGTTGCGGTAGTCTTGAGTAGTTGACAGCCCACACTCCATTGTGCGTGAAGGTATACACCTCTTTTGATTTTGTGTTTAAACTTGTAAGACACAGTTAAGTAAATAAAGAATTATTGGGATGTAAACATACGTATATAAATACATATGAATAAAGAAATTCAATTATCATGTACGGTTTATATTTAAGTGCGTAAGGTCAATATCGGCTTGTATACCCAACCATCTGTATGTTGTCTGCTCCGTTATGTGTGTGTATGGGGGAATAATAAGAATTTAGGTGTGAAAATGGGATGTGACACAACCATATTCATTCATAACATACATACAATATATTCTTTTCTCAAAGGTAAACTCAAATACATAAATACAAATACTTGTACATATATACATCCCCGATCGTACATTCGTTTACATAACTATGCTTATACATTGTTCAGTACAAAATGTTTCAAAGGTGCATACCTCTCGTAAGATGGATATGCAGCGGATCAAGGAATATCAGTCCTCAACCGTGCTCGACTACTGTTAACGCTCTGTAGAGAGAGGAAATAAAAAGGGGGTGAGCTCACAGCTCAGTAAGGAAATCAGGCAAGCAAGTAGATAACCACACTATCTACAAACTACAATGTTCATGCCTTAAAATCATTTCCTTATCTATTCGTATCTAAAGCATGTATCTTTATTTGAAACATTTATACAATATACATATAGATACAAATCGTCAATTATACCGACTGAAAATATGATGGTTTAACAACCTCAGCAGTTTATGCAAAACATTTGCATTTCTCATGTAATTTCACATAAATCACATTTTATCATGTCATTTAATTAAATCAAAATAATATGATATATCATCATGTTTAAAAAAAATGGAAATCTGGGCCTCACCCATCCCTCGGGTTACCCTTTTCATAATTCACAAATTAACATGTTCAGGTTATAAAGCTATGTGATAATTCATTCAAGAAATATCAATTTCCATTGCATGAAAGGAGATAGGCGACTACATATTCCGATACTTTGATCATAACTCATTTTTCGTGATCCCAGGCTACACAGTACTCGGTGTGCGGGGTCTCACAATTGCTGTAACGGGAGGTGGGTCAAATCCTTACCGTCAGCTCACAACTCACTCATATCGTGTACTCACGGTACAACGTACTCCATATGACATACACAGTACATAGTACTCCATGGCAAGGTCAGGATGCTCGCCATGAGTCTTAGTCCTCGTACCTTGGATATACCTCATAGTCAGGAAGCTTACCATAAGTCTTAGTCCTCATACTATGGGTAATATTTTCGATAGCCCCCAACCATATCTCAAAAATATGCACGTGAGAGCATATAATCGACGTGACACACAGTCAACACAGGCTCTCAACACGACTGTTTCATGCTCTCTTTCAAAACTGGTACATGCGAGTAAACTCTCAACACGACCATAACACATGTGATGCAAATCTAGTGAGAGCAATGCTCCCAGCACTATGTCATGTAAAGATCGAGTATGGGCAATGCTCTCAATACTCTATAATACATCAATCAATGAAAACTGAGTACGAGCTAAGCTCCCAGTACTCTATCATGTAAAACTGAGTATGAGCTATGCTCCCAATACTCTACAATGCATCATTCAATGAAAACTGAGTACGAGCAATGCTTCCAATACTCTATTATGCATAAATCGTATTTAAAATTCAGTACGAGAATACACTCAAGTACTATGTGATGCATATCTCATTAATATAGTGCGAGTACTCTCTAGCACTAAGGGTTTATACATAAACCCGATATATGGCTTATTCAAATCATAATTCACCCAAGTAAATCAAATAAGCACTCAAATGTGTTATTTTCGCATATACATGAAAACATTAGCCATTCTATTCATACACTGTCAAACATATTAAATTTAATCACCCACATGCTTCTTAAGCTTTTTAACTTATCGGATCCTACTAAACGTCTCTATACATAGAATTTCATATAGAATATAGTTATTGAAATTTTATTCGAAATACGTGTAGCTATCTCTAGCTACTCACAAAATTCCCTTACCTCGGATCACGTCGTGTGACCTCACTTCCTCGGTGCTGCTCACTCTCGTAGTTCGATCAGTTTCCAATATCAATTTTTGAAGCTGTTAATAATTATCCACATCAGTATACTTTAATATACTTGTTTTCACTTGCATGAAATCTAGATCAATGCTTTTAACTCTTCTCAATGCCTCAATCTCATCACTTCTCCCATTATGGTGTTATACCATATATTTAATATACCTATTTTCATTTCTCATCTATTCCAATTTATCTAATTCATAAAACTACCTTACAATCTTCCATACATGCTCATTTCATCATTTAATCCATGTTTACTCAACTTCCTCATCATTTTCTCAATTTTATGCTAATATCTAGGTCATGGATATTTTTCATGATCAATGTGTTTTCAACAATTTAAACATGCACCAATCAACTCACCAAGTCACCTAGATTAACATATATCAAAGTGGTGTATTGAATCTTACCTAGCTTGAGCTTTCTTCCTTTTCACCAAAATTGATAAAATCCACTTTGCTTCTTCAATCTTTAATTCCAACTTCTTGTTTCCAAGTATGTTGTTCTCCTCTTTACTAAGAACAGCTTTGCTGAACTAAATCTCACTCAAAACTACTTGAAAGATGAAGTTTTCTAGTGTAGAAAGGTTAGGTTTAACTTTGCTTTTGGAAAGGTTTGATGTTTATCGGGAAAACAAAGGTTGCAGAGCCTTATATTTATATAATTGCTTTTAGAGATCGATTTGCCAATGGTGGCGATTCGATCTGTCCTACCTTTTTCCCTTCAGGAATCGACCTTTCAAGCTTAGGCGATCGATCTGCCCATAAACATCAGATCGATCTGCTTTAAACAGAACCTTAAGGAGATCAATCTGGCCCTTACATGAGATCGATCTGTTCTACCCAAAACCTCTTCAAGATTGATCTGCATTGAATGAGAGATCAATCTGCTCCTCTCCAGAAGCAGTTCTGCTGCAATTTCTTCCCAAAATTCATTGTTACATTCATTTCGATTTACTTAATTACCCATTTTGCATTTCATACACAATTGCAACTTAAAAACATTCATTCCTTATGATTTATATCAAATGTGACTTGTCCATACATCACAAAATCATAAAGAGTACATAGAAAAATGTGGGTCTTACAGTGAGATCAATCCCTGAGAGATCGATCTTTTTTTTGTTGAACTACACAAGTATTCAGTAAATGAGCTGTGGGATCGATCTGCTCTTTGGGAAGGGATCGATCTTCTCTTGGGAAGGGATCGATCTTCTCTTGGGAAGGGATCAATCTACTCTTGAGAAGGGATTGATCCTTTCTAGCCAGAAACCATTCGAGATCGATTTGTGTTTGGGAATGGATCGATCCTTTCTAGGCAGAATCGCATTGAGATTGATCTGCTTTGGGAAGGGATCGATCCTCTCTATGTAGAATCACATCAAGATCGATCTGCTTGCCTGGAAAACCTTTGTGATTTCATTCTAGAATTACAAGATCGATCTTGTTGTGAAGGGAGATCGATTTGACATTCATCTGCAGGATTCCAGCTGCTAATTTTTTCAGAATTTCAAAGGAAAGATTACTTTTAAATGCTTTACCAATCATTTTGCATTCTAATCACACTTAGAATCATAAAGGGTACATAGAATTCACAGGCCTTACATTATCGTTTCGTGTTTCAAGTCCGTAGATTCAGTCGGAGTGGTTTAAATTCCATTTGTTTAGTCAGCAGCCACTTTAGCCCTTATTTATCCATTACATGGATTCATGGATATTCATTCATTCTCTTTGCAATCTCATTCAAGTAAAAGCTCTTCTTATGATTCAATTAATATATGGAATTGTGTACATCATATGAATCATAAGGAATACATCACCAAAAGTGGGTCTTACATAATCTCCCCTGCTAAGGAAATTTGGTCCTCCAAATTGGAACCAAATCAGTCGGTGAATAACTCTGGGTACTTCCCCCCCATCAAACTTTTCAACTCCCATGTAGCTTCCTCCGCAGTGTGATGCTGCCAAAGAACTTTCACTAAGGGAATCGTCTTCGACCTCAACATCTTCTCCTTCCTATCCAATATCTGAATCTACTTCTCAACATACGACATGCTCTCGTTGAGCTCCAATGGCTCATATCTAATCACATGCGTCGGATCCGGGTGGTACTTCTGTAACATAGAAATGTGGAAGATGTTATGAGCGCTCGTTAGCTCAGGTGGCAATGCTAGCCTGTAGACCTTATCTCCCACTCTATCAAGTATCTCAAAGGGTTCAACTTCCTTTTCTTTTCGAACCTCGTTATACCCTTAGAAGGGAAACTCGTAAAAATACTAACTCACCCACTGTAAACACCAATGGTCTCCGTCTCCTGTCAGCATAACTCTTCTGTCTGCTCTGAGCTGTCTGTAACCTCTCACAAATCAACTGGACATCCTTAGAGGCCTGTCTCACTAAGTCTGAAGTAAATATCTGTCGGTCACCCACCTCTTCTCATCCAATAGGGGAACGACATCTACGGCCATACAAAGCCTCATATGGTGCCATCTAGATACTTAAATGATGATTGTTATTATAGGCGAACTCTACGAGTGGTAAATGGTTATCCCATGAGCCTCTAAAGTCTAGTGCACACGCTCTTAACATGTCCTCTAGAGTCTGTATAGTCATCTCTGACTGACCATTTGTCTGAGGATGGAAAGTTGTGCTAAAACTCAGTTGGGTTCCCATAGCTTCCTAAAAATGTTCCCAAAAGTGGGAAGTGAAGCGGGAATCCCTATCTGACACAATGCTCATCGGAATACCATGCAATCTCACTATCTCACGCACATACAAATCCGTCAGAGTACTCAGAGTATCAGTGGCTCTCATAGCTAGAAAGTGTGCCGACTTTGTCAATCTGTCCACTATCACCCAAATGGCATCGTGATTCCTGCGGGTCCTGGGTAAGCCCATCACTAAATCCATAGTGACATGCTCTCATTTTCAAGTCGGTATAGGTAAAGGTTGCAATAACCCTGCAGGCTTTTGATGCTCTACCTTCACTTGCTGACAGACGAAACACTTTGCCACATACTCCGTTACATCTCTCTTCATCCCTGACCACCAATACACTCTCCAGAGGTTCTGATACATCTTGTTACACCCCGAATGTAGTGTATACTTCGACGAATGAGCCTCTGTCAAGATCAACCTCTTGATCTCTGGGTCATCGAGAACACATATCCTACCCCTGAACCTCAGTAATCCATCTGAACTCAACTCAAAATCAGTCTTTGTACTCCTCTGTATCTGCCCGATAATATCACTGCATTGCTGATCAATCTGTTGAGCCTACCGGATACGATTTACCACATCCGATTCCAACCGCAAACTAGCTATACAACCACTGTTAGTATCAGGCGGGGTCACATCTAAACTAAGGTTCTCGAACTGTTTCAACAGCTCGTGTTCCCTGGTCATCATGTACGATACCAACCTGAGATGCTTCCTACTCAGTGCATCAGCTACTACATTCGCCTTACCCGGGTAGTATAAAATCTCGCAATCATAGTCCTTCAGAAGCTCAAGCCACCTTCTTTGTCTCATGTTCAACTTCTTTTGTAAGAACAAATACTTGAGGCTCTTATGGTCAGTAAATACCTGAAATTTCTCACCGTATAGATAATGATGCCATATTTTCAAGGCGAATACCACAACCGCCAACTCTAGATCGTGGGTCGGGTAGTTTCTCTCATGATCCTTCAGCTGTCTAGATCCATAGGAGACTACCTTCCCATCCTACATCAGTACACAACCCAGTCATTGGTACGAAGCATCTGTATATACAAAAAAAACCTCATGAGTTGGTATGAATGGTGAGAATCGGAGCGGTGGTCAATCGACGCTTCAACTCCTAAAAACTCTTCTCACATCTATCATCCCATACAAACTCAACATTCTTCCTCGTGAGACATGTCAACGGAGTAGCTAATTTCGAGAATCCCTCCACAAATCATCAATAATACCCAGCTAAACCCAGGAAACTCTTGATCTCCATGATTATCTGGGGTCTTTGCCACTGAACTACTACCTCAATCTTGGATGGGTCCACTGACACACCATCCCTCATACAATATGGCCCAGAAAAGAGATCTACTCTAGCTAAAAGTCACATTTACTGAGTTTAGCGTATAACTTCTTCTCTCGAAGGGTCTGTAGCACTATCCTTAGGTGCTGCTCATGCTCCTCCCTAGATCTTGAGTACACCAAGATGTCATCGATAAACACGATAGCAAACCGATCCAAATACTGGTGAAACACCTCATTCATCAACGACATAAAGGCTGCGAGAGCATTCTTCAACCCGAATGGCATAACCATAAACTCATAATGACCATACCGGGTGCGAAAAATTGTTTTGGGTACATCTCCATCCCAAACTCTTAACTGATGGTACCCAGATCTCAGATCTATCTTAGAAAAGACATGTGCTCCCCCAAGCTGATCTAACAAGTTATCGATGCGTGGAAGGGGATACTTATTCTTGATGACCACCTTATTTAACAACCTGTAGTCAATACATAGTCGGAGGCTCCCATCCTTCTTCTTTACAAACAGAACTGGTACTCCCCAAGGCGATACACTCGGCCTGATGAACCCCTTATCTAACAACTCCTATAATTGTTTCTTTAGTTCATCTAACTCAATTAGAGCCATTCTGTATGGTGGCTTAGATATCAACTCTGTACCAGGTGCAAAATCTATATAAAACTCCATCTCTCTATCTGGCGGTAACCCTGGTAAATAATCCATAAAGACATCTAGAAATTCCCTAACCACTGGGATGTCTCTCAATTTTGGACGTGCCTTATCCGCCTCAACCACGTACACAATATAACCTTCAAAATATTAATCATTTAGTCAGCATAGAAATTCATCCATTTCTCTTACAACAACTACTGCTTTCATTAATTTTCAAGGGAACTTTACAATACATTGTTCTGGGAAACTTACGGTAACGCTATCTACCCTTGAAAATGTTACCGTCTTAGAAAAACATCTACCACAGTACGGCTTGCAACCAACCAATCTATTTCTAGGATTACATCAAAGTCTCTCATATGCATTAAAATGAGGTCGGTTGACATTTCCTTTTCCCCTACTTTCAACTTGCAATCCCTATATTCCACTAGGAGTATCTGCATGAGCTCTCTCCGACTCCTTGCCCTTCTATGGGCACTCTCAATCATCTCTAGGCAATTATGGATTATATGCTAGGGCTTCCCACATTAGAAACATACTGCAGGAGGTCCATAATACAGTCAAGTACCATGGTGTCTACCACATTTACTACACTGCTCTATAGTAGGTTGTGGCCCTCCAATCATTATGCCTTTCGTTGGAGCTATGGCCGGATACACGGGAGGCTTAATTGTCCTCTCTCAGATCTCCTCAATCTTCGACCTCTTCCCAAATAATCTCCTACTCCCTCTATAACTGAAGCCGCTATCCACTGTCGGCCTCTTCCTATCTCTATCCGTCACTCTACCAACCTTCCCGAACTTTGAGGCATTCCGTTCAATATCTTGTTCATACAACTGTGCCCTGTGCATTGCCTCCTCATAGGTCAGTATATCAAAAGGAATCGGGATCTGATGGCTAGTCTCAGTCCATCCACAAACTTTCATACCTTCTTGACCTTACTATCCATCGTGTCAAGATCATACCTGCCCAAGGAGATAAATTTTGTCTCATACCCATCCACCAATATGCTCCCCTAGGTCAATCCCAAGAACTCCATCTGTAGCTTCTGCTACACAGTATCTGAAACATACTGCCTCCGGAAGATCGCCAAAAATATATCTCAGGTGATCTTTATATATCGGGCTCTCATAATGGGTCTAGTGGACTTCTACCAATGTTCTATCGATCTCTTAAGCATGAATGCGACAAAAGCAACTATCTCCGTATTAGTTCACTCGAAAAACTCATATAACTTCTCGATCTCATTCACCTAGTCCTCTGCAGCTACTAGGTCCTTAATCCCACTGAAAAACAGTGGTCTCAACTTCTGAAACTGTCGTAATCTTTCCAGGTCACTTCCATAACCCCAACCTCTATTGCCCTGTGGTGGATCAACAGAAGAAGGCGTATCCTGTACTGATGGGGGTATGGGGTATCTGTAGTCTGGGGTCTCTGGGCTTGCTGTGCAGGCATCTTAGGAGCAGTTGCCTATTCGGCATCACCCTGTGCAGCTGGACCCTGTCCGTCCCCAGCTCCATGTATCGACTCGGCAAACAACTCTAAAATCGTCGCTATGCTCTGCTCTATCCTCGCAAAGCGTACCTCAGTACTCTTCGGTCTCTTTGTCGAACCCTGTGGGGTATGCTCAACATCAGCCTCCACCTCTATCTCCTCCTGAGTCTCTTGTGATGACGGCTCAGCACGGCTCTCAAGCCTACGACCTCTAGCTCGTGCTCTCGTCCCTCTATCGCGACTGGTATTAGGCATAATGCCCAGATTCCTGCATTCACAACCATTTCTTAATCAAACTCATCTCGATATGCATAGTTGTATATAAATAAGCATAGTAACATGGGGATATACTTTTCCTAATTATTAATATCGACACACATCAGATCAACTCGGCTCTGATACCACCTCTATCACGACCCCCAATTTATCAAAAAATCGCTACCATTTTTTTGATCCATTATTCTTACCTTTCTCCGATCGTGAACAGTTTCACCACTAACAGTTAGGCTGTGCATCGGTGTTAATCTCATCCAACCATACCATTTTAATTCACATTTTATTTAAACGTAAACACTTACATTTCATAGTCAGAGTTGCGATTTTACATGTGTTTACAATTCTTTACATCCCCAAATGTTACATTCAAAATATTACTATGCTAATTGCATATCTAGATACAAAACTGTACAAATGTGTATACCTTTATATGATGGGATGCAACGGACACCAGAAATCAAATCCTCAATCGCTCTCAATCTACTTAAAGTGCTTTGTAGATGGGGAAAATAAGGGGGTGAGCAACCACACGCTCAGTAAGGCAATCATGCGAGCAAGTAGATAACTGTACTATCTACGTAATCGTAATGTCACGCATAAAACCACACAGTTACACGTCATACCCAAAAACATCAGTTCATGTACGCTTTCATGATATGTAAAGCAGTTTATGCCATTCAAATCAGTACACAAGTCGGTAAATAAAGTATGAAAAATCATCATGCGAGGTGCACTTAAAACAGTTCATACTATTCAAATCAGTACCAAATCACCATCCATCAGGACTCAACCCATCCCTCGGACTGTCTTGACCCACAAAATAATTTAAATCATGCAATCATCGTAAATCAGGTGACATGAGAGATTAGGCAAATAATAAGGGTAATAACTAGGACTATGACCATATCCTCTGCGATCTTAGGTTGCACAGATCCTAGTGTACGGGGTATCACGCCTATCTACTCCGCACGGGAGGTGGGTCATGTCCTACCCGTCGGTCCATAGTAGATTTTACCTGGTCCGAAGATGGTATATATATATATATATCCAAGCATGGTACAACGTATTCCATGCTACATGCACGGTACAACGTACTCCGTGGACCCATATCATCATATCAAATCATACCACATCTCAAAACGCACGTGCGAGCCTATTTAATCGGTGTGACACAAAGTCTTCCTGAAGCTCCTAGAACGGCTCACAACATGTTATAAACTCACGTGCGAGCAAAGCTCTAGCACGGTTGCAAATGTATAGTGAACATCTAGTGCGAGCAACGCTCCAACACTATGTCATAAAATCCATGTGAAAACTAGTGCGAGCTAGACTCCAGCACTCATGTATGTAAAACTCTAGTGTGAGCACAGCTCCAGCACTAATGCATGTATGAAAAAGTTAAATCTCGTGCGAGCAGCGCTCCAACACGCTTTATTTCCACAAAACCCATGTAGGTGACTATTTTTTTTTGCAAAAAATGGTTATTAAAATCAAATCGAGCTATTTTCTTGGAAACCATTTAAATGCTAGCCAGCCTACTTATCCACATTCTAAAAGTAGTAAAAGACTCAAGAACATCTTGTTCTTACTTTTCATGATCTTTTCTAAAATCTCAATTTTTACCCTTTCTAGGGGAAAATGATAATTTACCATTCTGGACCCCTTACAACATTATTTATTTTCTATGACCCTCAGACACTTTAAGAAATTGTAAATGCGCCCGAAAATGTGTTCAGGTATCTCTAAGAGCCAACAAAATTTCCTCACCTCAAATCACTCGGAAGCTACTTCTTCCTCCTTCCCACTTTTGTGATTGGGTCTAATTGGCTCCGGATATATCCTCGGGGGCTGCAAATATTCATCATTCACATCAGTCAACACTGATAATTCATTATTCTGACTTCATTATAGTAAATATATCTTATTTGGGCCTATTTGCTCTTATTAGGACCAATTACACCTTAATGGCTTTACCCAATTTTTAGCCCATTCACACAATACTATTCATTTCACTTAGGCTCATTATCTCTCATTGGATCAAATTTTAGGCCCATTGACCTCATTGGGTTGATTAGCTCAAGTTTGGCCCATGATCACATTCGACCATGGCATGGTGGCCGAACACCCATCATGCCACCATGGCCAAATGCTAGCCATCGTCATGCCATTCCTAACCAATTTGGCTAGCAAACTAACTTAGTTATTTTATCAAGCACTTGGCATGCATGCTTTAACCTTAGTTTTTCATTCATTCATGCATTTTCACAAACACCTTATATGCACACTTCATAACTTCATCCAATTCAATAAACTGATTTCACAAAACCATCTCAAAATCATGCATATAACATCACCAACACCATAGTATAATCAAGTCATCATTAAATCAACCATAGCTCACTTTCTCACACTAAACCCATACTTGGTCATGGATTATTAAGCATACTCAAGGATGTTTTAGCCAACCATACATACACCAATCAACTCATAAAGATGTCTAGATTAACATATTTGAAGTTGGTGTATTGAAAACTTACCTAGCTTAACCTTTCTCTTTTGGCCAAAATTGGGGAAACACATTGCTCCTTTAATCCAAAGATTCAACTACTAGTTTTTGACTATGTTGTTCTCCTCATCACTAGGAACAACTTCGCTAGAAGTAACATTTCTTAAATCTGCTTGGAAGGTGTTGATATTTTAGAGTGATAAAGAACTTGTTCACTTGTTAAAATGGAGAGGAAATTGATATTCTGGGGAAGAAGGCTCGACTGTCGGGCTTTTAAATAGAAATTGTATTATGAGATCGATCTCCTAGGGTGAGAGATCGATCTTCGTTTGGTTGAACTACACAAGTATTCAATAAATGAGTTGTGGGATAGATCTGCTCTTTGGGAAGGGATCGACCTGCTCTTGAGAATGGATCGATCCTTTCTAGCCAGAAACCATTCGAGATCGATCTGTGTTTGGGAAGGGATCGATCCTTTCTAAGCAGAATCAAATCGAGATCGATCTGCTTTGGGAAGGGATCGATCCTCTCTATGCAAAATCACATTGAGATCGATCTGCTTACCTGAAAAACCTTTGTGATTTCATTCTGGAATTACAATATCAATCCTGTTGTGAAGGGAGATCGATTTGGCATTCATCTGCAGGATTCCAGCTGCTAATATTTCCAGAATTTCAAAGGAAAGATTGCTTTTAAATGCTTCACCAATCATTTTACATTATAATCACACTTAAAGCATAAAAAGGTCCATTTCTTATGATTCACATATTATGTAACTTTTGTGTATAGCATGGAATCATAAAGGATACATAGAATTCACAAGCTATCACGACTCGTGACCTCTACTTCTATCCCTAAGCGCCTAAATTAATGCGGAAACGTTTTAATGTGATCTAATCTTGGGCTAGTGTTTATTTTAATTTCTTTCGGATCTTTTCTTGTAGTTCCGTATCCGATATAGGTTTAAATCTTTTAGACTAATATGTAAAGCATTTTATTAAGATCCTTATATTTTTAGAAATTTCGACAGCATAACGACTGCAATTTGACTCTACCCAACCTGTAAACAAAACAATATAGCAGCCCATATCCTCAATACCATTTATGCAAATTAAATCATCTCAACAACCCTAGCTATCCACAACTAACCACCCTGCTTTCCATTCACATTCTTTCATTAACTTCCATATTCATCCTAATTCATAGTAACCCGATTAAATATGTGCATTATCTGGGAAAGGTATTATTAACTTGCTTAATATTCCTACTTATAATGAAACAGCTAATACATCCCAAAACGACTATTACTTAAACCCGTGCATACATACAAGTTTGAAATAAAATTTTACACTTGTTGCGTATACCTTAACACAAAAGTCGCGCACTTAGCACGAGGAATCTACAGTCTCTGAGCGGATCACCCACGAACTAATTTGAATGTTTAAAGAAAAGGGTGAGCAACCACACGCTCACTAAGGAAATCATATAACTGAAGTTAATAACATACCAAGTAAGCGGTTGTACAAATATTTTCTGCGTTTAGTAAATCAAGCACATTGTAAAACAATGTACAAGCTTTATTTTGGTCTTTAAACGTGATAAAGCATTAAACACGAATGAGTTAAATCAACATACTTCACAAAACTGAAGATCTCATAAAGCTTGCTAAAATCCATAGTTTATAAATCATCGGTGCAAAACCAAGCACAGAAAAACTTGAAAATCTGGTAACATTCATCTTTACCGAAAACAAGTACAGTCCAGTAAACGCATACATGGGCTCAAATTAATAATCAATACAAATAGGAGAGATGTGGCATAACCCTTAAGTTTGTCATGGAACCAGTTACACAATGTAAACACACCTATGACCATAGTGACTACCGCCTTATCCTAAACTGATCAGGTCTGGACTAGGGTACTGAAGACGGGATAAAGGTCTACAGTAGTAGGTAGCTGGCACCGTTGGGAAATCACGCAGAACCTCCTACCGGTGCTACTTCGAAAATCTCAATGCCACAAAGGCATCTCCGTGAAGCACTTGGCACCGTAGGGCAATCACACAAAACCTCCTACCGGTGCTAGAGATAGCTCTCACAGGACATGTCTGCCACACAGGCATTTTCAGGGATTGCCACCATTCTCAAAAACCAACCACCACGACGGGTGTACAATACAACTATAAATCATTTCAATTCAAAACCACGGTTCGAGAAAGTAAACCTTTAACTTTAAAACATGCAATATCATTTCAAACATACAACCACCATTTGGTTTAAAGCATTGCACTTTTTCGAAATCACATTCAAAACAGCTCATGCAACCACTTTATAATCATCATGCATAATGCGCAAAAAAGATAAAATCAGGTAATAAAACGTTTGTACTCATTTGGGTTTATCTATTTTTATTTGACATTAAAAATCAGTTTACTTATATATATAACTATAACATCCTTTTGAGTAAAGCTTGCAACTACGGACAAATGTTATAATATTACTGAAAATCATGTAAGGTAGGTAACTAACTTAAAAAAAATCCTAACTAAACTGACAACCTATGGATTCGTAGTAAAGTTTTAGCTTAACTAGAGATATTCTACTAGCTACGAGCTATATAAATCCCTTACCAGAAAAAGTGGCGCACACTAATTACCCTTATCGCCTTTGGCACACATATATGTGTCTAAGCTTCCTTGGTAGCTGGGGGTACGCTAACTGCAATTACACAAGTAAAACATTCGATGATCATTCTTCATATTGATTTCTTAAGGTCTCTCGCTTAAAACTAATTTTGTACATGCATTTAGATTCGACCAGTCTACCATAATCTCTCTATCAAGATTAAATCATGCATTTGAGCCCTTAGACTTCAACTCTACATCGTCCATTAGTTGGTCGAATTCCTATAACTCAGTTTCCATTACTTATTATCCGTTTATATCATGTTTTACAGGTAATCATAAACTCATTTTCTATTATATATCACTATTAGTTTTCTTCTTACTAAAACAAAATTAACTTAAAGAAAAATGCTCTAATCTTCTTTCATAAGACCGAAACCAACTTCTTCAAGATCTAATCCCAACTCTTCATCCCCACACTTCATACAAGCCTTATGTACTATTTCTATTATGAGTTTATAGTTTAAATCCATAATTATTTTCATCATGAACAAAGCTAACATTCGTGTTCCCAATACAATTTTCAATAATTAATTAAACTCATTCCACCCATTTAGTTAATCCATCATCAATACTCACTCAACTTAGTTAAATCAATTAAATTAAATCCCTAATTTCCAAAATCCCCAATTTTTCCTAAATTATAAACCTTACTTTTCACTAAATTCTTCAATTCTGTAATTTAAGATAATTTCACACTTAATAAAATTTTATAGCACAATTTATCTAGTAATATAACTAGAGAAAGTTTGGATTTTTACCAAAAAACTCACTATACATAAATGAGGATGTAGGAAAATAGGTGATTTTTTTAGTTTTGGGTATTATTGGCGTAAGAGGGGAAAGAGGGGAAGATGGGGGTTGTCGAGTTCAGGTTCGGAGGAGGAGAGTTGATGTCTTCGCCGGCGGCTGGCGCGAACTGACAAAAGAAGGGAGTTTCGGTTTTGGGGTCTCGGTTCAGTCGCCGATAGCTTAGGGGAATGGGCGGCAGGCAAAGGGGAGGAGAGGGGAGTCGGTCGGCGGAGGCTGAAGCAAAGAAAACAAAAGGGGAAGGAGGGAGGGGTTTTTGTTTTTGCGAAGGAAGGGGGTGGAGAAGAACGAGCGATTCCAGCCAAATTTTTTTTTTTTTACTTTTTCTTATTTATTTATTTGTTTATTTACTTATTATTTAAATAATTTTCAAATTAAACAAGAAATATATATATTTCAAATTTTATTTCTAGTTAGAAAATTTCAATTTTAACTATGTTTTATTTCTCGTATAAATTTTATTACTAAATTATATAATTTTCTTTATTTAATTATATTTCCTAATTTACCTCAAATAAATATACTCAAATACATACATATAATTCAAATTTTGTTTCTAAATTATAAGGTTAAAATTTTCAATTTAACTAAATGAACTAATTTACGTGTCAATAATAAAAATGACTTGGTATTTAACTGGCGGTCTTTCATTTCTCCCCACCTTATGGAATTCGGTCATTCAATTCTCGAGCCAAGTTAGAAAAGATATGGGGATCTCTCTCTCATTGAACTCTCCAATTCGCTTGTTGCTTCCTCAGTAGTATGGTGTTGCCAAAGAACTTTGACGAGAAGAATGGTTTTAGACCTCAAGACTCTATCCTTCCTATCCAAAATCTGAACCGGTTACTCCTCATAGCTCAAATCTTTTCCTAACTCCAAAGGTTCATAAGCAATGATATGAGAAGGATCGGGCTAGTATTTACAGAGCATGAATACATGGAATATATTATGTACCCCAGCTAGCTGGGGTCGTTAAGCTAATCTATACGCTACTTCGCCAACACACTCCAATATCTCAAATGGTCCTATATACCGAGGACTCAACTTGTCCTTCTTCCCAAATCTCATCACACCTTTTGTCGGAGAAACTTTTAAGAAAACATGATCACCCACTTCAAACCTCAAATCTCTTCTCCGATGATTTACATAATTTTTTTCCTATCCTGAGTTGTCTTGAGCCTTTTACAAATCATACTAACCTTCTCGGATGCTTGCTCAAACAAGTCTGAGGTCTAAATCTTCATGTCACCAACCTTTCCCCAACCAATCGGTGATTTACACCTCCGTCCATAAAGAGCTTCATACGGGGCCATTCCGATACTTGAATATTAATTATTATTATGTGCAAGCTCTGCTAATGGCAAATGGTCCTTCCAGGAGTCCTTTTAAAATCCTGGGTACATGCTCCCAATTCTATATTGGCATGGGTAAAAGTTGTAATAACCTCGTAGGCTTTTGGTATTTTACCTTAATCCGCTGACATATGAGACATTTAGTTTGAAATTCGATTACATCCTTTATCATACCTGATTATCAATGTACCTTTAGGAGGTCTTAATAAATCTAACTGTTTTCGAATGCAAAGTATATCTCTATGGATAAGCCTCTGACAACATCAATTTCTTTAAATATAGATCATGGGGTACACAATTCAGCTTCTAAATCTCAATAAATCATCACTGTCGATACGAAATCTATTTTAGTACCTTTTGATATCTAACTAGCCATATCGATACAGTTTTTATCATTACGCTGAGCCTGTATGATTTGATTAATCCAGTCAAGTTTTCAACTCTTAGGTTGACTACCATACAGTAAGCATCAGTATCAAAAGAACCACATCCAATTTGAGGTTCGTAGAACATTCCAACAGTTCGCTTTCCCTGACAATTAATGGACACCATGCTGAGTTTTCCCATTTTTCTCAAGGTGTCAGCTCTAGCTATTTCTTTTCCTTGTGTTAAATTGTTTTTGTGAAATTTAAAACTTTCATGATCAATAAAATTCTATAATCCTCCACCGCACAAGTAATGGTATCCTAACTTTAAATGCAAATATTACAACTGTCAATTTCAATTTATCGGTTATGGATCTGGGTACTTCTAGATACTGTCAAGTCTCTCAGGCGGGGAGGTATTTTGAAATACCTTTATTAGTCATCAAGCTTGACCACATAAACTGGTTATGGATATAAGGGTTCAAGGTTCAGTCCCAATAGAAAGTAGGATACCATAATTTATCGCAATTTGACATTTATCCTTTAGTCACCACTCGTTCTTCGTTCACGTCGCTTGATCCGAATCATTTCACATACCCAACAATATTCTTACATTGTGTACATCTCTCATTCCAATTTTAATCCTGTATCCAAAATTTATCGCACTTCAAAACTTGTCTCATTTCATACATCAATTATAACAAAACTCTTTCGTTATTCCAATTAAGTCTCACATTTGATACATAAGCATATACAATTTACAACCTTAGATTCGATACGTAATTCATATTCCAAGTCTCCTTATACCCCAACTCTGAATCATCTTAACAATTTTGGGTCTTTCCTACTGATCTACAACTTTTGTTTTGGGAGAATCTGATTGACATCCATTTTTGATACCTCATGACCCATAAGACTCTGAATTTCCTTGGTAAGTAACGCTAGTACATTCTAAAGTGGCTCACTCGGTCAGATAATCCTCTTATCATACAATCCCCGTAATTATTTCCTCAGCTCCTCTAATTAAATCGAGCCATTCAATATAGTGGTTGACTACCAGCTCGGTATCAAATACTAAATCAATTCAAAACTTCGTCTTTCTACCTAATGTAATTCTGGTATATCATCTGAGTATGTGTCAGAAAACTTCAAATAATAGAATTCATATCAAGATCACAACTCCAAATGCCAATCACATACATCACATAATCTCATTGATTCCACAATCTCTTCAAAATTTAATACATACTCCAGATTCACCAAATATATAAAACAATCATCAATATATATATATATATATATTTGGTTTAACCCCAATATGAGTTATAATATGTACTTAAAACAACTCAAATTATCTTCACAAAACACATTTCCATAATTCGAAATACTCAATCAAAATCAACTTCTAAAATAGGATCTTACGATAATAATTACCTCAACCGTTATGCATACACAACACATAACATGTGTCATATACCATTAAACCTTATCAGGATTAATCTCATATTATGCCTCAAATTTATTTATTTTTTTTGAAATCATTATCACAAATTAATCACTCTTATCATTAACAAATTAATAGAACTCCATATAGTAGTCTAAATATTGTACTTCAACGACTTGAATAAATATCAATTCATATCCTCAAGTTAAAATACTTTTCTCTTTCTTTTACTAAACCAAGGTTACTTCAAATTAAGCAAATATCCTCTTTAAATGTAGGATTGATCCAGCCAAATAGAAAATTTTACAATATACAATGATAAATTTTTATGCTGATGATTTTCGAATACTGCCTAAAATCTACATTCTTCCCACATAACATTTCTTTACACTTGATATTGAACCATTGATCCATATTCCATAGTTCATACGATTTCATTAGAATGTAATTTATTTCTTCTCCTTAAGTTAAAATACTTTTCTCTTTCTTTTACTAAACCAAGGTCACTTCAAATTAAGCAAATATCCTCTTTAAATGCAGGATGATCCAGCCAAATAGAAAATTTTACAAAATACAATGATAACTTTTTATGTTGATGATTTTCGAATACTGCCTAAAATCTACGTTCTTCCCACATAACATTTCTTTACACTTGATATTAAACCATTTATCCATATTCCATAGTTCATACGATTTCATTAGAATGTAATTTATTTCTTCACCTTCACAAGGCGACACCTGACTCAGATATTTAATTTCATCTTTCAAAATAAAAAACTCATGAATTCAAAGTCTTGTTCATATCTCAATAAGGATAACTTGCAATTCTCCTCTTACAACGATCCACCATGTGTAATGCGATAAGCTTCTATCAAAACTCCATATAATCATTTATCCAATAATCGAATTAAAACGAATATGATCCAAATCCTATCTAAAAAACATTCCAAATCCTCAATCCCAAATTTTTTTAATTTATTTTTTGTCTCGTAGTAAAATGCCAAATTCCATAAACGCCAAAATATGCAAAACACGTCCATTTCAATCATAATTGAGCAAATTAACTTCAATGTAATTCTAATTTTATTCAAATGACTCTTAGTAACAAGATCGACATAACAAAGATGCAAGAATCTCCTAACTCATTTGTTCTCAAAGCATCAAGAATCAAAATCTAACATGTTTAGCAAAATTAGGTTAGCTAATATCACCTTATCACCTATCTTAATTTCACTGTTTCTGTACACTACCTCGGTTGTTTGTGACTCTTTCCTTGGTGTCTTAACCTTGAGTATATAATCTAGAGTCTCGAGTTTTCTCTTCAACTTCCTAACAAAAGTGGGTACAGGAGCATGGTAGGGTACATGAGCATTTGGAGTAGGAGGAACCCTTGATCTAGTGGTCAAAGCTCTAGATGCACTGACCATCGGCTTCTTATTCTGCCCCCTATTCTGAAAAGACTTCCTGTCATCATATCTCCCACCCTGACTTCTCAATCTCGACTGAGATTCTGCTTGGGACAACTCCATATCTTGCTCTATGAATTGTGTACTTTGGATGGTTTCAGCATAAATCCATAGATTCAAAGATGCTAACCTACTTCAGTTCACGGGTTTCAGCCCATGGATGAACTTAACTGTCTTCTTTAATTCATTCTGGGCTATGTTGGGGTCATATCGGAAGAGTGCAGTGAATTTTGACTCATATTGGTCCACCATCATGTTACCTTGGACCACACTCAGAAAATCTGCTTCTTTCTTCCTCGGAGCACATTTCGGGATGTATTGTTCATTAAATCCCATAGGTAAAATCTCTTAAGTAATCTCCGAGTGCTTAGCCAACAAAATAGTTTCGACAGATATCCACCATCGATTTGCCTCACTCTCTAGCATGTAGGTATCTAACTCCACTTTCTTGACACTACTGCACTGTATGTACTTGAATATTTTCTCCAATTTTAAAATCCACTCATAGCTTTATCAGAGTCCTTAACTCCCTTGAAGACTAGTGGATCCATTTTCTGAAATTGCTTTAATCGGGCCATGTTCCTATCCACCACGTCTTAGGCTGAAGGCTGCACCGCTTGAGTTTGTGGTGGAGTAAATGGAGGAGATGGTGGTTCAGGTACTAGTGGAGCTAGTGGTGGAGGATCTTGGGGAGCTGGTTGTAGCTCGGATGGTGGTGGGGGAGCTTGTGTAACGCCCCGAAATCGCGAAAATAGGGGCTAACTTTTTTCTTTAAATCTTATTTTTCTACGTAGGTTGCATTCCTATACAATGTAGGTTACTTTTTTTCTTTCTTTACTTATTCTTTTAGCCATTTAATTTTATCAAAAATTTTGGCAACATAACCTTTTATAATATATCTTATCCCTTGCAAGTAAATGCAGTTTATATTCATAAGGCAGTTGATTTTATTTCTTAAACTTATTACTTTCAACTCTACATTTTTACTAATACAACTTCCATATCCATACTCAGTATCAATGACATTTCATTCACTTCCCAAAACGTTTACATAATAATCCATAAAACAACTGATTACATCCCAAAAGTATTTATATACAATCTAGTCTCTGTACAATATACATGTCTAGGAATAAATATCTGATGTTAAACATGAGCGAGTACTGAAAGTGGTTTGGGAGGCACTGAATCCACTAGCTACTCACGTAATTGTAAATAGCTGAATAATCTCACTGCAGGTACTCTGAAATGGGAGATAAGAAGGGGTGAGCTTCTTGGAAAAGCTCAGTAAGGTATGCATTTAAAACAATTCTAACCATTTAAAAACAATTAGAAAATCAGAATAAACATACTTCCTTACATACATACTTAGGAAACCATTTTACATGCTTACTTTTAAATACATCATACTTCATCAAAACGTTGTACGTACTTTCATAGACTAAAACATCATACATACTTTCTTCGTTAAAACATTATACATCAAATCATGGAGACTAAGCTATTTCAACATAGTTATCATGCAACATATCATATCCTCCGCAGAGGTAATAATACCTATGGCCATGGTAAGGGTTGTAGACTAGATTAGGGTCGTACAGCGGTTCTAATATAGTATCTCAATCACACTAGCACACAGCTAGGGCACGGGCACCAGTAGCACACACCGTGCAGTCACAAGATACTTCAAAAATAGACACCACGTGTAGTGAAAAACAACACTAAAGCGGAATGACACTACACTGGTGAATCTAAACTAATACTACGTGTGGCGGAACCAGGACACCACAAGTAGCAGGTATGATTATGCACTCAGCATATACTAATAGTAGTCTGTCGTCTCAAAATCCTTACTTTCATACTTACTTATTTTCATATGAAAACTTTAATCATCAAATCATGTCATAATTCATACAAAATATGTATGCCTATTTTATTTATACAAAATATGTGAAAACCGTGATTTCAGTATCTAAAAACGGTTTATTATTCCTTTCGGACTTAAACCGAGAAAGTATGATTTTCAAACAGATTTCTTTCTACGATTTTCAAGTTATTTATGAACAATAAATAGATATAAGAGGTTAGTAGTATTTTAAATTGCATCCCTTACCTCAACGAAGCTAAAACAGCATTACTCTGTCAGGGTTCGGGTTTGCCTCATTTTACGTGTCGGATTCCCGAGCTGCCCAAAATGATACCAAATTATCAAATATTGTTTGATTTCATCTTAACATATCCAAATATGTATTTATCTTCTTAAGAGTGGACCAATTTTGACTTTTTTGTCAACTTTTTCTATTTTTTCGGTTTTACCGATTTAAGTGCCGATTTAAGCTATTTTAACCAATTTAATTATTCTAACTTCACACTCACTATCTTAATAACCTACATACCCATTCACATCCATAATCCACAACTTAAGCATGCTAATAAGAACTACACACTTCCATATAAATTATTTCTTTAAATTCTATTTAACTAAAAATCCTTAAAAATCATCAAACATAAACATATATCATTATCTTCATCATCCATCAAGTTTCTCTCACCTTTGACCTAAGTTGACCAAGTATTTGATCTTCCAAAAAAATCCTCAACTGTAATTCAACATGTATATAGCTTAGAATCATCAAAAACTACAAGAAAAACCAACCAAAAACTTTCAAAAATCAAACTTTCTCTCACCTCAGAATAGGGCAGATTCTGCCCCTATTCTTCTCTCTAAGTTTTCACCTAGTAAATGAACTCCTTTATGGCTAAATTTTTTATATGTTATATAGCACTGAAATGGGAAGATTTCATCCTTCTTTACTAGAGTCCAATTAAGCTTGGAAAGGGGTCAAAAAAATTCAAGAAGGGGAGAGGTACAGTAACGCCTATAGAACTTTCGGGAGGGAGGTGAAGGAGCGTGGGAGACTCTTTTGGGGTGTTTTCAGAGCTCTCTGAAAGGTATATAAGTCTAGTTTCATGGTCCAAAAGTCTGGGTCTAAATACGATCTGTAGATGGGTCAAAATTGGGCTTTTATTGATGGGTATCGAGTTCACTGGGTTGGGGCAGCCCACTGGTCAGTTTTAGAAAATCTATGAAAAATAGTTTTGGCTCATTTTCTTTCAAATTTCCACTTCTCAAGTGTGCTACTATATCTCTAGTATCTCTCATAAAAATTTGGAGCACACTTGCTTAAAAAATTTTCCCGATTGGGCCCATTTTACACAACTTGGTCATTACCGAACAATGTAACTTAAGGTTTTCGGTTTACTTTAAAAATTCATTTGATCATCTAAACCTCCATATCTCCACTCAATTTTAATTTCTCATGTAAATTATGCCTTATACTAATTTCCTATAGTCTGGGAATAATTTTCATGAATTTCTAGAATTTATTTCTATTTCTAGGCTCATTTGCTCGGTTTAGTGTAAATCCAAGTTTTACTAACTTTACAACTTCTAATGTATTAGTTTCCCATTCTAATCATCATAACATACTTAAAATCATACTTTATTTAAAAGTACTTAAATTTGAGATCTTACCTCGAAACACATGCACTAGGCTTCGTGTCACTATCCCGAGCATCTCGATCTTTCTGAGCCCTACATAATATTTACATGAATCTTAAACTTCTTGATCCGTCTTAAAATGAACAATGGTATGAAAATTCAGATCTCACAGCTTGTGGCGTGTTCGCTAAGTTTGCGATAGTGGCCATGAACCGAGTACGGGTAGCTGTCATTTTCTCCATGGTTTGCTCAATTCTAGCTATTTGATTGTTTGGACTACCCGGCTGGGGAAGAGGAGGTATTAGAGGAAGCGGTGCCTGTCTCATTCTACCTCGGCCTCGTCCTTATCTCTCACTCCTATTTACTTACGATTCTTTTACCAAGACCCAAACACACTTATTAACAATCAAAAGTATATGCAACATATAAATATATATTTCAAACATGCACAGTTTTTGGGATGTATTGCTATACTAGCTAACCTACACCGATACAGTCAACTACAACCTTGCTCTGATACCAAAAGGGCTATCACGAGCCGTGACCTCTACTTCTATCCCTAATCGTCTAAATTAATGTTGAAACATTTTAATGTGATCTAATCCTGGGCTAGTGTTTATTTTAATTTCTTTTGGATTTTTTCTTGTAGTTCCGTATCAGATATAAGTTTAAATCTTTTAGACTAATATGTGAAGGATTTTATTAAAATCCTAATATTTCTAAAAATTTCGACAGCATAACGACTGTAATTTGACTCTACCCAACCTGCAAACAAAACAATATAGTAGCCCATACCCTCAATACCATTTATGCAAATCAAATCATCTCAACAACCCTAGCTATCCACAACTAACAATCATGCTTTTCATTCACATTCTTTCATTAACTTGCAGATTCATCCTAATTCATAGTAACCTGATTAAATAAGTGCATTATCTGGGAAAGGTATAATTAACTTGCTTAATATTCCTACTTATAATGAAACAGCTAATACATCCCAAAACGACTATTACTTAAACATGTGCATACATACAAGTCTGAAATAAAACTTTACACTAGTTACGTATACCTTAACACAAAAGTCGCGCACTTAGCACGAGGAATCTACAGTCTCTGAGCGGATCACCCACGAACTAATCTGAAATGTTTAAAGAAAAGGATGAGCAATCACACGCTTAGTAAGGAAATCATATAACTGAAGCTAATAACATACCAAGTAAGCGGTTGTATAAATATTTTCTACGTTTAGTAAATCATGCACTTTGTAAAACAATGTACAAGCTTTATTTTGGTCTTTAAACGTGATAATGCGTTAAACACGGATGAGTTAAATCAACATACTTTTCAAAACTGAAGATTTCACAAAGCTTGCTAAAATCCATAGTTTATAAATCATCGGTGCAAAACCAAGCACAGAAAAACTTGAAAATTTGGTAACATTCATCTTTACCGAAAATAAGTACAATCCAGCAAATGCATACATGGGCTCAAATTAATAATCAATACAAATAGGAGAGATGTGGCATAACCCTTAAGTTTGTCATGGAACCAGTTACACAATGTAAACACATCTATGGCCATAATGACTACCGTCCTATCCTAAACTGATCAGGTCTGGACTAGGCAACTGAAAATGGGATTAAGGTATACAGTAGTAGGTAGCTGGCACCGTAGGGAAATCACGTAGAACCTCCTATCGGTGCTACTTATAAAATCTCAATGCCACAAAAGATCTCCGTGAAGCACTCGGCACCGTAGGGCAATCATACAGAACCTCCTACCGGTGCTAGAGATGGCTCTCATGTCTCATAAATTCGATGCCACCCAGGCACCCTTGTTAAGCATTTGGCACCTTAGGGCAATCACATAGAACCTCCTACCGACGCTAGAGATGGTTCTCACAGAACATGACTGCCACACAGGCATTTTCGAGGATCGCCACCATTCTCAAAAACCAACCACCACGACGGGTGTACAGTACAACTACAAAATCATTTCAATTCAAAACCACAGTTCGAGAAAGTAAACCTTTGACTTTAAAACATGCAATATCATTTCAAACATACAACAACCATTTGGTTTAAGGCATTGCACTTTTCCGAAATCACATTCAAAACAGCTCATGCAACCACTTTATAATCATCATGCATAATGCGCGAAAACGATAAAATCAAGTAATAAAACATTTGTACTCATTTGGGTTTATCTATTTTTATTTGACATTAAAAATCAGTTTACTTATATTTATAACTATAACATCATTTTCAGTAAAGCTTGCAACTACGGACAAATGTTATAATATTACTGAAAATTATGTAAGTTAGGTAACTAACTTAAAAAAAAAAAATCCTAACTAAACTGACAGCGTATGGATTCCTAGTAAAGTTTTAGCTTAACCGAAAATATTCTACTAGCTACGAGCTATATAAATCTCTTACCAGAAAAGTGACGCGCACTAATTACCCATATCGCATTTGGCACGCATATATGTGCCTAAGCTTCCTCAGTAGCTGGGAGTGCGCTAACTGCAATTCCACAAGTAAAACATTCGATGATCAGTCCCCATATTGATTTCTTAAGGTCTCTCGCTTAAAACTAATTCTGTACATGCATTTAGATTCGACCAATCTACCATAATCTCTCTATCAGGATTAAATCATGCATTTGAGCCCTTAAACTTCAACTCTACATCGTCCATTAGCTGGTCGAATTCCTATAACCCGGTTTCCATTACTTATTATCCGTTTATATCATATTTTACAGGTAATCCTAAACTCATTTTTTATTATATATCACTATTAGTTTTCTTCTTACTAAAACAAAATTAACTTAAAGAAAAGTGCTCTAATCTTCCTTCATAAGACCGAAACCAACTTCTTCAATATCTAATCCCAACTCTTCATCCCCACACTTCAGACAAGCCTTACGTACTATTTCTATTATGAGTTTATAGTTTAAATCCTTAATTATTTTCATCATGACAAAAGCTAACATTTGTGTTCCCTATACAATTTTCAACAATTAATTAAACGCATTCCACCCATATAGTTAATCCATCATCAATACTCACTCAACTTAGTTAAATCAATTAAATTAAATCCCTAATTTCCAAAATCCCCAATTTTTCCTAAATTATAAACACTAATTTTCACTGAATTCTTCAATTCTGTAATTTAAGATAATTTCACACTTAATAAAATTTTATAGCACAATTTATCTAGTAATATAACTAGAGAAAGTTTGGATTTTTACCAAAAAACTCACTGTACATAAATGGGGATCCAAGAAAATTGGTGATTTTTTAAGTTTTGGGTACTGGTGGCGTAAGAGGGGAAAGAGGGGAAGATGGGGGTCGCCGGGTTCGGGTTCGGAGGGGGAGAGCCAATGTCTTTGTCGGTGGCTGGCGCGAACTGACGAAAGAAGGAGGTTTCGGTTCTGCTGGGCTCTGGGTCGTTCGAGTGATGAGAGGGAAGGGTTGTTGGTTTTGGGGTCTTAGTTTGGTCTCCGGCTGCTTGGGGGGACGAGCGACAGGCGAAGGAGAGGAGAGGGGAGTCGGTCGGCGGAGGTTGAAGCAGAGAAACAAAATTTTGGGGGGGGGGGTTTCTGTTTTCGCGAGAAGGGGGGAGAAGAACGCGCGATTCCCCCCAATTTTGTTTTTTTTTTACTTTTACTTATTTATTTATTTATTTACTTATTATTTAAATAATTTTCAAATTAAACAAGGAATATATATATTTCAAATTTTATTTCTAGTTAGAAATTTTCAATTTTAACTATGTTTTATTTCTTGTATAAATTTTATTACTAAATTATATAATTTTTCCTATTTAATGATATTTCCTAATTTACCTCAAATAAATATACTCAAATATATGCATATAATTCAAATTTTGTTTTTAAATTATAATGTCAAAATTTTCAATTTAACTAAATGAACTAATTTACGTGTCAATAATAAAAATGAATTAGTATTTAACTGGCGGACTTACACGGGCCTTATATTATCATTTCGAGTTTCAAGTCCTTAAATTCAGTCGGAGTGGTTTAAATTCCATTCGTTTAGTCGGTGGCCACTTTAGCCCTTATTTAGCCATTACATGGATTCATATATATTCATTCATTCTCTTTGTAATCTCATTCAAGCAAAACCTCTTCTTATGATTCAATTAATATATGGAATTGTGTACATCATATGAATCATAAGGAATACATCACCAAAAGTGGGTCTTACACCAATGGCATTTCTTACCACAATGGTCGTACCACAAAGGTAGCATATGTCCTTATTGTCCTTCTTAGACCTTTTAGACATTTTTGGTGTCTTTTTAGTCTTGGAAGGCTTCTTGGCATTATTTTTCTTATGTCGTTTCTTCCTCTTGTTTTTGGAAGAAATCAAAAGTACACTTCCCTTTTCTTTCTTAATGGATTGTTCGACAATACTCAACATACTCACCAGTTCAGGTAATGTAACTTTTAACTTATTTATGTCGAAGTTCATCACAAAAGGTGAAAAGCTATCAAGTATAGATTGCTAGATCAAGTTAATGTTGAGTTTATGATCCATTGCAAAGACCAATTGTTCTAGCTTTTCAATGCACCTCAGCCTCTTTATCCCATGCACTTTGATAGAACTATCTTCTACCAATTTACAACAGAACAATTCCCTTGAGGTCTCATACTTTTCAGTATGACTCTTCATATTAAACAATTCTTTGAAGTGCAGAATCATGGTTTGAGCATTAATGTTTTCATGGTACTTTTGAAGATTAGGTGTCGTGCTTACCAATATGATAATTGATGCCTATTCATTGTCATCTTTATAACTTTGATAGGCGTTCCAAACATCATCTCCAATGTCCTCAATAGGGACAAGAGGGATAATATTGTTAAGAACATACAACTTTTTTTCTTGTCTAAGAATAATTTTCATATTATTATACCATTCTAAGAATTTTGGGCCAACCAACTTGTTGGCATTTAATATGCTTCTCAGTGATAGATTATTACTCATTTTCTACTAACGTGAATATATATATATATATATATATATGAGTGTAAAATATTTGAATATATTCCAATAAATTTTATGTCTCTTAATTTATTAGTTACGCCAATAACCTTCTTTATTAATTCGAAAAATCCCATTAAATGATTTTGTTAGTAGCTAGGATCCTATTTAATTACCATGACCTTGAGTGACTCAATAAATCATAATAAATAAATTAAGTAGAAAACATTGCTTATCAATTACATCGTATGTAACTCATAGATCTATTAGGAGACAACTCCTTGTCTAAACACATCACATGCATTTCTTCTAACTATGCCTCTAACACTATCTGATTATGAGTGACTTATCGGAATTATATGTGTTAGCTAAGTAAGACCCACATTTATAGCACAAACATATTCTAGAGAAAATAAGCTTGAGTGACTCAACAAGTTAGTAAATATATAACTCTGGTTAGTGCTATTAAGGTGGAAAGCAACTTTTAAATGCTCTTCGTATCTAGATTAATATTTATGAGAATTTTATTTCATTATTAAAGTCAGTTTTACATGCATACAAACAAAGCATAATTATTTCATATTTTATATCAAGTATATATATATATATATATATAATAATAATAATTATTTCATACTAAGCATAATTATTTCATATTCTCTCGGTTTTTCACTTATCCGGGTTATAAACCGAGTTCCTTCGGTATTAAATAAACATCCAATAGCCTTAGTTTAATCCATAGTTCACTTTCTCACACTAAACCCATTTTTGACTAGGGTTAGTTCATCATATTCTAGGTGGTTCCAACCAACAACACATACACCAATCAACCCATAATAATATCTAGATAAACATACTTGAAGTTGCTGTATTGAAATCTTACCTAGCTTGACTTTTCTCCTTTTTTTTGGCCAAGTGTGGGGAGAGATTCTTTTTCTCCTTCAATCCTTTGATTCAACCTCTAGTTTTCAACTATGTTGTTCTCCTCCTCTTAAGTAACAATTTTGTTCAAATACATTTTTCTCAAATCTCTTTGGAAGGTGTTGAAAATCTAGAGAGAGAAAGCTAGGTTATTGCTCAAACATGGAAGGTTTTCAATGTTCAGGGGAAGAAGGCTCGAATGGTCGAGCTTTATATAGAATTGGCCTTTTGAGATCAATCTCCTAGGGTGGGAGATCGATCTGCCCTTACTCCAACTACGCGATTTATAGCCTTCAAGATCGATCTAGCCTAAAGGAAGGATCAATTTTTGCTTGGCAGTAGCTAATGGAGATCGATCTGCTCCTGGTTGAGACAAATTGAGATCGATCTGCTTGAGTGCGGGACTGATCTCCCTCTTACAGAATGTCATGGCATTGCAATTCAAGATAATGAGATCGATCTCCCCTTGCAATGAGATCGATCTGCCCTGCATTCTGCAACATTCCAGCTGCAGTTTTCCCTGATTTCCAAAGTTAAACTCTCATTCATTGCTTCTATACTCATTTTACATTTCATTCACACTTAGAGCTTAAAAACATCCATCACTTTTGATTCATATGTAATGCAACTTGTCTGTACATTCTGAAATCATACATATTACATAGGGATTTACAGGTCTTACATATATTTATTTTGTATCTAAATTTTTGTAAGTACAGTAATGTATGCAAGTTACGTCTGGGGAATGTGACTGAGACTATTTTGTATGTGAACAAAGGTGTCGATTTAATGAAATAGTATTACTATTATTTTCGTTTTAAACTATTACCAAGAGGATTAAAATTAAATAGTCGGATTCCTGGTCTAAATCAATTATCGACTTGTAGCCCAACCGAAATATCTGTAAAATTTAGGTCGTTACATCAATATAGTTCTACACATATTTTAAGAAATATTTGCATGAAAATGTACCTAGAGTATATGATATCTTTAATTTAACATCTTAAAAATGCTTCTGATAGAGTTAGTTTAACTAGTGATACATGAACTAATATTAATGGTCTTAGTTATCTTGTTGTTACTTGTCATTGGATTGATGAAAATTAGAGCATACAGAAACGTTTTTTTGTCTTTAGATTATTTAGATCATTTAGATTAATCACTTACTGCATTTACTATAACTTATTATATTACTAATTAAATTTATGGTATTGTAATAATAATGCGACCACTTCTATTTTAATTAATGATTTAAAATCCATTTTGAATGGAACACTTTTTCATGTTAGATGTGTATATCATATAATTAATTTGTGTGTTACAAATGGTTTTAATTATAGTGGTGTGAGTTTGATTGAAAAAATAAATAAATCCTTAGAAAAATGGATCAGTAACTCACATCACAAACGTGAATGGAAGCGGATTTGTCAAACAAGTGGTGCATCCCACTTTATTTCCACTCCCTATGGAAACAAGATGGAATTCACTCCATTTACTTGACTCTTTTTTACCATTTAAAATATCGTGATTCCATTTTTAACACCTATGCTTTTGAGCAATTTAGACTTGATGAATTTGAAAATTATGTTGAAATATTAACATAATATATATTAACTGTTTTTAAAATCGCAACAAATATATATTTTGTTCTATATTAATCAACCATAACTTATTTTATTCCTTTAGTTTTTCAATGTTTGAAACATTTTTACAATTTAGATAAAACATAAAATTAGTTGGTTTTGTGTTAGATATGGAACAAAAAATTAAAAAATATAAAAAAAAATTCTCTCTTCTTTTGCATAACATCATTGTTAAATCCTACTGAAAGAGAGGAAAATATTTTTTTTTTTAGTATCATATTGATTTTCTCAAGAGTAATAGTTATATTGATGACCAATAATAATCGAATTTATGATCTTTTTTTAGAGTTGTTTGATTTGTGTGACAATGAGAAAGATTAGTCTGACTAACATCAAGATTTAGACAACATTGATAGCAAAGGAAAAGTTGTTTTGGCTGTGATCAAGGCAGCAACAAGAAAGAGAATGAAAAAGAAAATTAACATTATCATCTACATTCCGATCTCATCAAAATCTAGGTAGCTTGAATGAGCAACAATTCTATTTGAGACAACATTTTCGACTTGACAGGAAATTCTATCTCTTTCAATGGAGGAAACAAAACAAAAAACAATATTTGGTCTTAGCTTCAATGACACAAGATGTTCTTGTGATTTAAGCATCCTCAGTCGCATTCTCCATTTGTGTAAGAATAATTAAAATCCATCGAACCAATCTTTCTCTAGTACCATTATGAATACTCACATGTTTTAAAAATCAGTTCAAAGACAATCAAAGAACCAAGAATGAGGAATAAAAAAAGAGTTTCGTGGGTATAGTTTCGAGCAAAAGGACAAAATTTCAAAATACATTCTTATTAGTTATGAATAATACATTTTTTAACATATTTGTAAATTGTATTATGTAAACAATTTAACATATAGTAAATTCTTTTGGATTGGGTTCAGAATTTTCACCTTTTTTGCTTTTAAAAAGGTTTTCCACATAAAAATCTGTCTTCTTTTTTGTTTTTAGTTTTAGAAATTTAGAATTTGATAACTAATAATTGAAATTAAAATTAAAGAAAATTGGATTGATCAAAATCGGTCCAATCCAATCTAAACCCCATGTTCCAAATACATGTATCAAAGTAGTTCTACCTTTAAGAAGGGGGAACAAGAACAAATATAATATTTAATCAGACTGATTCGATCCCCCTAACTAATAGGCCAGAATCAACATAAATCCAACCTGAAATTAGTTGTCTGATCCATTAGCATGCCTACATCCAAATAAGCTCATAACTTTAATTTACACTTGAACTAGTTTTAAATTCGTGCGAAAATACATTAATCAAACTATAAATTCATTGATAATATACTTTTTGAAACTTTATAATACAAAATATTATGTTTACGAAAAAGACAACATTGCATGTTTAGTATTTTTTTTATTTTGAATTTGTATATTACAATTCGGCAATATAAACAATTATATATTGGATATAATATAGAAAATTTGAAAAAGTTAAATCAAACTCATATTGTAATTTATTGAATGAAAATAGTATATAAAAAAAATTTAATATGTCTTTAATTTGAAAAAAATTAAATTTTTCGCATCTTAAAATCAACCTCGTGAATAAATTTTCTTAAGCGAAAATTCTTCAACAAATTCTTGTTGAATTGAAGAAATAACAAATAATTTTTGCGTATTCCTTGCTATTTTTTGATGATATGCCACTTTACTTGATGATCCAATAAATTTCACAAATATAGTAAAAGACATGAATAAAACACTAATTTGTAATTTGATTAAATTAAGTTTTCAGTTATAACGTATATTATATGAAAATATAATGAAGATAATCATATTAAATAAATCATACATATATGTTTCACTAATTTTCGAGATTCTTTAGGATCAAAATTATACACCTTAGACATGATAAGTTTAGTACTTCTTATTTCAATATTACAATATATCTCTCTTATTTCGAATACAAAAATTTGACATTTGAGATTTTCAGATATCTCTCGAATTATATAATCTATATTTTCTTAAAGTATAATCATAAACATATCATTAAATTAAACTGAATATTAGACAATATTAAAATAATTATTAACTAATCAATACCATATATATAACAATACACTAATAAATGAATGATTGAATGCAATATATTAAATACTAACAATGGAAAAATTAAAAATAATATATATATATATATATATATATATATATATATATATATATATATATATATATATATATATATATATCGATTAGATGTTATCACTGAGACAAAATTTAATTGGTAAAAATTGTAGATATAGATATTTTATTTTGTAATATTAATGTGAAAAAATGATTATATGTTACTTATTAATTTTAAAAATTAGTTGGTAATCTAAAATTACGTAACATGTTCTTATATTAATATTACATGTTATATTATATTGTTCGTACTGCTTTTAATATATATATGTTTTCTTTTAGAAAATAAAAATTTTAATTGATAAAAACAATGGATATAGATATTATATTTTGTAATATTAATATAGATAGAAGTAAATGATATGTGATTTTTATTTAATTTTAATCTATATATATACACACATATCTGTTAGAAATTGCAAGAGACAATTAATTTAAAGATGTAATTATTTTATTTTATATTTGTAATATATATATATACATATATAGAGATTTCTATATTTTTGAAACTTGAAAAAGGATAATTAAAATTTTTAATAATAATAGATATAGATGTTATATTTTGTAATATTAATATTAAAAAAATGAAATGATTACATGTTATGTATTAATTAAGAAATTAAAAAATTGATGTTATCTTTTAGAAAATTAAAAAAAGTTTATTTTTAATATAATAATATGTAACGTATTGTTATATTGATATTGCATGCTATATTACATTGTCCATACTGATTTTAATATATATCGATATAAATATTTTCTTTTAGAAAATTAAAAAAAATTGATAAAAATTATAGATATAAATGTTATATTTTGTAATATTAATATAAGTAAAGATAAATGATGTTTGATTTTTATTTAATTTTAATATATATAAATATAAATATATATATATATATATCTTTTAAAAATTGAAATTTATAATTAATTTAAATAGATAATTTATTTATTTTGAATTTTTAATATATATAGATTCCTATCTTTTTAAAATTTTAAAAAGGATAATTATTATTTTATTTTAATAAATTATATGTGTCAAACATATAGATTATCCGCATAGAATGTTTTACTCAAATGCTTTTTATCCGCATAGAATGTTTTACTCAAATGCTTTGGCTTATATATCTAGATATATATAAAACTTTCACTTTTGTATCCAAATAAGCCTTAATATTTTTTTTGTTTAAAATAATGACTTATTTCTATCAAACTTATTTTTAAAATAATGACTTATTTAAGTACAATTCAATGGACATAAGAGTTTTTTTTAGGTATAATAAAAATATAAAAATTTGCTTAAAAAATTGAGATAGATTAGAAGTTTTATTTTAAGAAAATAATTTAACCTAAAATTTATATACTAAATAATCTTAAGAAAAAGAAATGAGGTGGGATCTTGGTTTCCAAACAAAAGATAGGACAAGACAGGTGGCAGGTTGAATAGTCGTAGAGAAGTAAAGAGGAACGGCAGGTGAGAAATATTGTTCGCTGCAGTACTTTACATCCCACGGCCAATTAAAAAAGGAAAGAAAATCGAGAAAAAGGAAAGAAAGGGAGGAAGAAGGTGGTTGGGATGAGAATTGCAGTGGTCTAGGGTTCTAATCAGACTCATGCAATTCCAATAATCATATTATCACTTTATTCATAGGTGAAAAATATCTCTGCATATATGTATGGATGCGTGTATATATATGTATGTATAGATGTACTCCAGCAATCTCAAGGGTTTTATTCTGGCGATGGTCTCCAGCGCTTTCATTGGCTCTAGCTTTATCATCAAGAAAAAGGGTCTCCGAAAGGCCGGGGTCAACGGCCCCCGTGCTAGTAAGTTCTTGCCTTTTTTCTCTTAAACTTGTTTTTAAGGTTCAAGTTCTTACTTTGTTATATATATATATATATATATATATATATAGAGAGAGAGAGAGAGAGAGAGAGAGAGAGAGAGAGAGAGAGAGAGAGAGAACCGGATTGTTTGTTAATTTGCTGCATGCTTTCTGTAAGGTTCTGGTGGATATGGCTACTTGTTGGAGCCACTCTGGTGGGTCGGCATGCTTACTAGTGAGTTTCTTCCTTCTTCTGCTGTGTTCTATATGTAATCTATGGACAACAACATTCCAATCATAATAATTTAACTCAATTGGTCCAATTCTGTGCCATCATTTGTAAATGCTTAGTTTTAATATGACAGTGATTATCGGGGAGATTGCCAATTTTGTTGCATATATCTATGCACCAGCTGTTTTGGTAACGCCTCTTGGTGCATTGAGTATCATTGTTAGGTAACATCTTTTTCTTTGTTGATTTGGAATTTTAATTGATTAATTCGAAACTACTTTTCTTAATCAGTGGTTTCTGATCGTCTCTCACTTCCTGTCAAAATGGGCAGTGCCGTTTTAGCACATTTCATGTTAAAGGAGAAACTGCAGAAAATGGGCATGTTGGGATGTCTTTTGTGTATTGTAGGTTCCACAGTCATTGTGCTTCATGCACCTGAGGAGCGTACTATTAGTTCAGTTGAAGAAATTTGGGCATTAGCTATCCAACCAGGTAGGTTGCTGAAGTTTTCATCAGATACTAAATGCTTATATCATCTTATTTTTAGCTTCTGTAATGTTTGCATTAATCTGCTTCTTCTTTTCCAGCCTTTCTTTTGTATACAGCTTCAGCAGTAACTACTGCATTGGTACTAATTTTGTATTGTGCACCCCGTTATGGTCAAACTAACATAATGGTGTATATTGGAATATGCTCAGTAATTGGATCATTGACGGTAAGAAATTTCAGCTTTGCAGCTAACTGCATCGTGAGATATAACAGTTCTATCATTTTGATTTCTAGTGATTGCTGTCAACTTATATCAATTCGAATGTAGTTTATTCATCAATGTTCTATTAGTAATGGCCAATAAATTTCACTTTCTTGCAGGTAATGAGCATAAAAGCCATTGGTATTGCGATAAAACTAACACTGGAGGGCACAAATCAGGCCAAATACTTTCAAACATGGATCTTCGCAATGGTTGCAATTACTTGTATCATCACTCAATTAAATTATCTAAACATGGTAAGTATTTAATCATACTCCTTCATCTCATGATGATAATTGTAAAGCTGAAGCAACATGCTATTGATGGTATGTATAGTAGATATCTTCAAAGGCAAGACTATTGGAAACAAAAAATGTTATACTTTCTGTTACAGAATACTAGAAAATATGTTTGGAAATTAAAACATTGTTGCTGATGTCAAAGATTTGATTTGTCGACCTGTACGAATAAACTAATTAGAAATTACTGATACATTTCAGTAGAGGCTGATTGTTCTTTTTTTTATGATGATTAGTTCTTGATCCAAAAAGTGTTACAATATCCTGGTACAAGAGAATAAAAGGAGTATTCCACTTGTCACTTTCAAAATTCATGACAATGTTTGCGAAGCAAGATAATTGGCATTGGAGATTTGCTATTAATGCAGTTGGTTGCTCTTTGTATGTGATGTAAGGCAGGAAGGGATTAGCCTTAAGACAATTTTATGATATGAATTATTGAGAAAAATAGAAAAAAATGAATCAGGAAAATAAAGGAGAATAGATTGTTGAGCTCTAGATTGGGGTTCCTTGGGAGTTATACCTAAGGTTGATTGCATTACATAATCAAGAAGAAAAGGAAAGGTCCTAAGATCTCTTCTAGGATCCTTAGGAATTACACCTAAGGTTGATTGCATTTCACCGTAACAAAAGTTGTGATGCTGTAGATTCTCAAATAATATTCTATATTTCAATAGAAGCGCATTGATTTATATAGTCTTCTAGCATCCTTGGTCCTAAAAGAACTACAGCTCGTATTCCAATTAGGACTTTAATGAATTCTTGGACTCCAAAAATAAAACTAACAAAATTGACCAAAACAAAACTCAATAGGAGAAGGAAAACCTAGATCCTAAACCCTAAAATAAATGCAACATACCAAACAAAAACCTAAAGCCCTAATGCTTTGATATTTACAAAATACTAATTACTAGAAAATAATCTAAACAAACGAAAAATTCTAAATCTTAAACAACTCACTAGAAAAAGAAAAGATTGCTAGATACTAAGCCCTAATAATGAATGTTGTGAGCTAGTCCATCAAATATTATTCTTCCGAAAGCAAAAACAAAGGTATAACATCTTCTGTGACTGAGAGATGTACATATATAATTTAGTGAGCACTAAATTCTGAAGTTTGTACATATCGGAACCCTCAAACTATTAGTGTCACATCTGTGCTCGACACAGATGCACCTTCTTCACACAGGGATATGTATATTGCATGAAGAGACTTACAAAAAGTCATAACAAAAAATTTTAGGACACGGTTCACTTGAAAGAGAGGCAGAATAGAAGAGATGGAGATTTTACAGTAGGGAAGCAGGGTATTAAGCTATTAAAATAGGTTGGTCGAAGTTATCATCTACTGTCCTTTCCACTATTAATCAAGAAAGGTTGATAACATAACCCTTCTTGTTGTTTCCCTATTATACTTAAGCAATCTGAATATTGAGAACCACACCTTCTCCTTTCTCTTTTTTCCTCTCCATTGATATCCTTTCCTTTTCCTTGCTGTTCCTAAACAGGGTAAAACACACAGTAGAAGCAAATGTAGAACATGCAGAATTTGTTAAAAAATGAGATGTTTTCTTCCTTGAACTTGTTGCAACATTGGGCACATGAAGTTACCCAGAAAATCAGTTAACCCATATTTATAATCTTGTGATTTTTAAAGATCTTGGATTGCCCGGTATAGAATAGAGAAGCAGGAATAATCCGAACTAGTTAAATGCACCTTTATTGAGCATAAACATTCTCCCTTGCCTTCACTATTTCACGGGGGAGAATACAAACATGCTGTTTAAGTAGATCAACATTTAATTTGTGTAGAATTAACCAAGATTATTTACCTAATTTCTAGCCAAGACTATCTCTCTAGTTTCTAGGGATTTAGTTTCCTGTTTTTATTTGCTTCAATTTCCTTGTAATTACTGAATTTCCATAGCTGGTTGTTTCCTTAGGTATTCATACCCCTCTATTATTTATAACTGTACAGGATTTTGTTTGAAAATAGTGGAAAATTATTCTTCCCTTAATCTTTCTCTCTATTTTCCACATAGTATTACAGCCCCTCTGAACCCTAAATTTCTCACCTGATTTTTACTCCAAGAATGGCCTCCTCTTTGTCCACCGAAACAGCCGCCACTGTCAGCCATGAGGCCATCACTCCTAGCAGCGGAATGGAAGGGAACCTTATCACTGGGCACAAGTTGAATGGGAGCTGATGGTGGTCGTGTCACCAGGACCCAAGCGTACAACTGACCGCCAACCAGAGTCTCCCGCATGGCCTGGGGCAGAGTACCCAGAGTCCCCAGAGTCTCTCGCACGGCCTGGGGCAGAGTCCCCAGAGTCTCCCGCATGGCCTGGGGCAGAGTACCCAGAGTCCCCAGAGTCTCTCGCACGGCCTGGGGCAGAGTCCCCAGAGTCTCCCGCATGGCCTGGGGCAGAGTACCCAGAGTCCCCAGAGTCTCTTGCACGGCCTGGGGCAGAGTCCCCAGAGTCTCCCGAATGGCCTGGGGCAGAGTACCCAGAGTCCCCAGAGTCTCTCGCACGGCCTGGGGCAGAGTCCCCAGAGTCTCCCGCATGGCCTGGGGCAGAGTACCCAGAGTCCCCAGAGTCTCCCGCATGGCCTGGGCAGAGTACCCAGAGTCCCTAGAGTCTCTCGCACGGCCTGGGGCAGAGTCCCCAGAGTCTCCCGCATGGCCTGGGGCAGAGTACCCAGAGTCCCCAGAGTCTCTCGCACGGCCTGGGGCAGAGTCCCCAGAGTCTCCCGCATGGCCTGGGGCAGAGTACCCAGAGTCCCCAGAGTCTCTCACATGGCCTGGGGCAGAGTACCCAGAGTCCCCAGAGTCTCCCGCATGGCCTGGGGCAGAGTACCCAGAGTCCCCAGAGTCTCTCGCACGGTCTGGGGCAGAGTCCCCAGAGTCTCCCGCATGGCCTGGGGCAGAGTACCCAGAGTCCCCAGAGTCTCCCGCATGGCCTGGGGCAGAGTACCCAGAGTCCCCAGAGTCTCTCGCACAGCCTGGGGCAGAGTCCCCAGAGTCTCCCGCATGGCCTGGGGCAGAGTACCCAGAGTCCCCAGAGTCTCTCGCACGGCCTGGGGCAGAGTCCCCAGAGTCTCCCGCATGGCCTGGGGCAGAGTCCCCAGAGTCCCCAGAGTCTCCGGCACGGCCTGGGGCAGAGTCCCCAGAGTCCCCAGAGTCTCCCGCATGGCCTGGGGCAGAGTCTCCAGAGTCCCCAGAGTCTCTCGCACGGCCTGGGGCAGAGTCCCCAGAGTCTCCCGCACAGCCTGGGGCAGAGTCCCCAGAGTCTCTCGCATGGCCTGGGGCAGAGTCCCCAGAGTCTCCCGCACGGCCTGGGCAGAGTCTCTCGCACAGAAGCGCGACAGAGTGCTCTACCACTCTATCGCGGCCCAGACACGCGCCTGGGTCTCAGCCCGAACCGACTCAGAAGCCTATAAATATGAGGTGAGCCCTCTGGAAACAGAGAGGGAGAGGAGATCCAGAGATCGATCCAAAATCCAAGAAAAACAGGGAGAACACTTAAACACTCTGATTTAAGCCATAAACTCTCCTTTTCTTACATACATACACCAACTCCCGATCACTGACTTGATCGTCGGAGTGCGCGTGCAGGGAATAATCCCTGCCCCCTCTGATTCCTGTTGTTTTTGCAGGATATACGAAGAACACGTGGAGCAAACTGTGACGATTGAATTAACCGTCAACAGTACAATCCGATCACGTGGAAAGCAAAGCACTGTTGCTGTCAGGTAGGCAACATCAGGAGCAATTATCTGCAGCAATATCACTCCATTGTGATGTTTAATTGTGGAAAGAGCAAAAATGATTCTCACCAGTGCCATTGTCCGACCGACGGAGAAAGTTCCAAAATTTAAAAGTTGGAAATCGTGAATAATATGGTTATGTCATGGCTAATTAATTCCCCGACAAACATTATTGGGGGGAATTTTCCCTTTTATGAGACTTTTAGCGAAATCTGGGAATCAACCGAAGAAACGTATTCCAATGTCGAGAACACATTTGAAGTCTTTGGCATTGAAGCGTTCTTCATGATCTGTGTCAAGGTGACCAAACCGTGACTGAATATTTCAACTCTCTCAATTGTTTATGGCAATAGTTAGACAAACTTGAGGAGCATAAATGGGACTACCCACAGGATGGAGTCAGATTGAAGATTGTGAAGAAGAGAATCTATAAATCCTAATCAACCTCACAAAAATCTAGATGATGTGTGAGGAAGGATACTTGGCTTGACGCCTCTTCCAAGCATCCATGAAGCATTCTTTGAGGTAAGAAGAGAGGAGAGTAGGAAAAAAACAGGTTATGATGGGTTCTCACTCTTCTAAACCTAGTACTGAGAATTCAGCTCTTGTTACCCTAGGAATATAGTCTCAAGGAAAAGACAAGAAGAAAGGGGTGTCCATGGTGTCACCATTGCCACAAGATAGGTCATACATGTGAATCCTATTGGCAAGTTCATGGAAAGCTAGTAGATTGGAAGCCATCTTGAGAACGAGAGTTGAGGAAATCATGCTGCTGCAGAAGAAAATACCTCCCGAACCTAGCCTTCTATATTTAGTAAAGAGCAGCTTGAGTTGCTCCAAAAGATGTTCGAGCAGCAATTTGTCTCAACATCTATTATAGGAGCTAGATCCCTTGCACACAAAGGTAATTATAGAAGTGCTCTATATGTTAATAAGGAATAATCAAAGATGTGGGTTGTAGACTCTGGAGCCTTTGATCATATGTCAGGAGATGCCACTATTTGCTCAATCTTCAATCTGTGCACAAAGATGTAACTGTAAGAATTGTAGATGGCTCCATGTCGAAAGTGGCAGGAATAAGCTTTGTAACAATCTCAAAGAACTTAACTCTCCATTCATTTCTTCTCGTTCCTACTTTGGATTGTAATCTATTATCTGTTAGCAAACTCACTCGAGATCTCAACTGTGTTACAAAGTTTTTCTCTAATGAGTGCAAATTTTAGGCCTTGCATTTGGACAGGATGATTGGTGCAATGAGCTAATCTGGGGACCTATTTCCTCAAGGTTGCGAATTCTCCTACAAGATAAGGTCATAAGTCTAGTTGTTTAGTGTCTAAGAGTCAGAGTCAACAAAAACCTTCATCTTCAGTTGTGGATTCAAATAATGAGTGCAATAATGATATGGCACTATGGGTTGGGTCGCCTAAGTTTCATTTATCTTCAAAAGTTATTTCCTTCATTTATCTTCAAAAGTTATTTCCTTCATTGTTTAGTAATAAAATTTCACTTGATCTCCATTGTGAAATTTGCTAATTATCCAAGTATGTTCGAAACACATATTCTCCTTAGCCTTACAAAATGTCTCATCCTTTTTTCTGATATACAGTGACGTATGAGGACCCTCAAGAGTTAAAACAAAAAAAAAATCACTGACTCACGATGGTTTGTATCATTCATTGATGATCATACCAAACTTACATGGGTATTCCTTATGAAGGAAAAATCTGAAGTAGGTAAGATCTTTAGAAACTTTCACTTTATGATTCAAACCTAGTTCCAAACAAAAATCCAAATCCTAAAGCTGATAATGCAAAAAGACTACTTCCAATCTATTTTTGGGGATTATTTGTCAAAACAAAGCATATTACACCTGGGTTCTTGTGTTGATACACCCAACAAAATGGAATTGTAGAGCGAAAGAATAGACACTGATTGCTCAATCCCTCATGTTCTCTTCAAATATCCCTTAGCACTACCAAGGGGATTGTATACTCATGACAGCTTGCCTAATAAATCGAATGCCCTCTCAAATCCTAAAATACAACACCCCTTGTCAAATCTTATTGCTGTCATTTCCTTAAACAAGTATCATATCCTCTATTCCACCCAAGGTCTTTGGTTGTATTGCATTTGTCCATATTCACCAACAAAACTCTGGAAAACTTAATCCTAGAGCACGCAAGCGTGTTTTTTCTTGGATGGTCACCTTACCGAAAGGGATACAAATGCTACTCACCTTTCACGAGAAGGTACTTCAATCCCATGAATGTCACCTTCTCTGAAAAACAACCTTACTATGCCAAAACTGCTGTTAAGGGGGAGAATGACACATGAATACTAGTCATGGGTTATAGAAACTAACCACCTCAACTTTGACTCTTCTCGGGTCCCTCTTGTCCATCCCATTCCAAAATCTGAGTCTCTTGAGTCCTTTGAGTCTTCTTGGGTTTATCTTGTTTTGTAGTCCTAGTGCGCAAATAATAACCAAACCCGTGTGTCTCAAAATCCTCTTTCAAGTCAAATAGATACTACTAAACTAGGGAGTAATGGTGAACTGCGAGTCTATTCAAGGAGCAAATCCAATCAAGAGGGAATGGAGAAACACGCTTCAGTTGAGTAGATCCATGAGTCTGAACTAACTCCAAGAGCCAAAGGTGTAACACATTCTGAATTATCTCACCTTGAGTTGGCTGATGATGGCCTAAATTTGCCAATAGCCCATTTGTAAGGATGTAAGAACGTGCACTAAGCCACTTTAGAGAAGGTACCATCAGCAATCCATACTATTAGATTTTCTTGGCTTAGATAATATTTATGAAAAACAATAATGTCACCTATCATGTGATCTAAGGCACAGAGTCCACAATATTCTTTCCTTGAGTCACATTGAGAGCACTTTAGTGATTACCTTTCAGTGCTAACGAATCGGTAGCAAAAGGAGGGGCTAAAGATAAGTTTCCTTGCAAGGATTTTAGCAGAATTTCCTAGAGTGCCTCCAACAGCTCTTTGCAAAACGGATTTGACTCGGTTGGAACTTGGTTTTCAGCAGTACATTCCCGTGACTCTCTTGAGAACGACGTGGTGAGGGCTTACAATTTGCTGGTTTCCCATGGAGTTTTCAACATTTTTCCTTGGTGTGGCCTGGTTTTCGACAGTGATCACACCACGGTCTTCCTTTCCTTTGATTTTTGACATTAAGAGAATTTGCAAGACCCCTTGCTGCAAGTGCTAAACCTTCGGTGACAGGTTGGCTGGTTGGTGATCCAAGCATACCTTTCATTCTACTTTCTTCACAGCACACTTCTGAAGCAATATCTCGGATATTGGAAAATGGTTTAGTTCCCAAAATTCTACCACGAACTTCATCTAGATTTTTTTCAATCCCAACAGGAATATATAAACCCTTTTCTTCTCTACGATCTTCTTGCATTTGACTGCATCAGTTTGCCTGTTTCAAACGTATCCAGCTATTGCCAATAGTGAGTTAGCCGACTGAAATATAGAGTGACAGACATATCTTCTTGACCTAAATCATGAAGGATATCTTTATCTCAAATGCACCTGCATTGTTTTGTTTATCTAAATAAGTCACCTTAGTTGCTTCTAGATTTCTTGTGCCATTTCATAGAGCATGAATCTCCCTCGATGTCGTTCATAGAATTAATTGGCCAAGACATAACCATGCTGTTTTCAACCTTCCATACCTTGAACTTTGGATCTGCTATGGAAGGTTGAGATGCAACACCAGTGAGATAATCATCTTTACCTTTGCCACATATATACATCATAATTGAGTGGGACCATCGAAGATAATTCTGCCCATTCAGTTTATGCCTTGTAACAAGAAGAGTCGTAATCTCAGAGACTCCATTATTGCTCAAATTAGGTGTCCCTTAGGAAGAGGTCATGTCTGATGAATGAGGAGTTAATGTTGAAGGCCATCTTGTATTTGGTTATGGAATTGTGTTCACGCCTGGTCAGAGCAAGATAGGAATGGGGTTGAATGGAAAAAAAAAAAAGGCAGTGAAGGTTAGGGTTAGGTTGACGATTTCTGGGTTGGACCAAAAAAAAAATAAAGGTCTTACGTTTGAGAAGAAAGGGAAAAGGCTGATAAATAAGTTTAGACAATGATAGATACCGGGACTAGTATTAAGAATGTCTAGAGATGGAGATTTGGACATAAATAGATTTGAAGCCTTAAAAAGAGATGTTGTTCGTCCAGCTCTGATACCATATGGACTTTTGAAATAATTTGGGACTTTATTCATCTTTTTTTGTAGAAGACTAAGGGAAATATATAGGTTGGACTAGACTAAGAGTCCGTTAGGCACACCAGTTGCCATCGATGCGGTTGTGTGCTAGGTGGATGAAAGACAAAAAACAAGGGTGGGGTAAAATTATTTTTTTACCTATGATTTCAATTTTTTATTATTTTATTAAAAAATCCTTAAAGGTCATTTTATCATTTTCAATCTCACTGCCCATCCAAACTAGCTTTAAGAATCAAGAAAATAGGTTGGATTAGATTAAGAATAAAAAAACTAATCCTTGATTTTATGAAAAGAAAATTGCAGAAAATCAAAGATGATACTGATCCTATCTAAAGAGAGTAAATTCAATAATATCACAATCTCTAAGAATACAACTTTCCACACTTTATAATTAGTTTTCTATTTGAAATTGTTCGACTTCTGGTTTCTTGTGGTGCCTAAAGTGGTTAATTTGTTTCTATTGACTTTGGCATGCATTTGTTATAGGGAGAGAAGGTAAATTTCTTATTGTGCATAGACTTTTTCTTTTTGGTATTATGCATAGACTTTAGTTGTTTCTTTTTATAGAATTAAGCTCTGGTGGGGTTCAGCTAGTTTTAGCCTTATAGGTATCTCCCTTTTTGACATACTTCAAAGATTCCAATTCTCATACCGTTTTTATTTTTGATTTTGCTTGTAAACTGCTTAATAGTGTTGTTGGGGATTGAATTTTAAAAGATCTAGAGAATATAGTGAATCCTGAATTTTTTTAATGTTCAAGATAAATTTCAAATGAATTATGAATCAAAAAATTCAATCTTGCATTGCAGTACCAAATTGTCTCAAATTTATGTAATGCTTTGGTGTGTTTGCAGGCATTGGACACCTTCAACACGGCAATTGTTTCTCCTATTTATTATGCCTTGTTCACTTCTTTCACTATTTTAGCGAGTGCAATAATGTTTAAGGTATCTTCCTCTCCCATGTACAGATGCATGGACCCACAAAAGTTTGCACACAAGCGGATGATGCATGGATCATCTATGCCTTAATGTTAGAACTGATTGATATCAAATGCAATATGAAACATTATTCCTTATAAATCCAGGATATCGCTGAATTTCTAATGATTGTTGGATCAAAATTCGATTACTTTCCTCTGAGTTGCTGTTGTGTATGTACTTTATCCTAATATGTGCATGAGATAATAAACACGTTCATTGCAAAAATAATAATTGGTTACTTTGGTGGATGAGGGTTTTGTAGGAATCTAATAGACATGAAGATTTTCATTTATGCGCACAAACTGCCTGCCCTAAGGGCAAACTTTGTAGCATAAGCTTCTTTTTTTCTTTTTTTAATCCTCAAGGCCAAAAATTTTATGGAAGGAATAATCGCAAGCACGGATGTGTTTGTGTATGTGTGTGATTTGCTTATCTACATATTCTTTTGACTATCTCCTAATTATCAATGTATCCTCCATGATTTTTTGAAGCAAACATGAGTGTTTCTGACATGGATGTGACGTGCCTAACATGACAACTCTAAATTCTAGATATAGAGATGTGGCTATGTTCATTTTTTTTGTAATTTTAGGGTATTAATAATCTCTATTTAAGTGTTATTCCTTATTCATATGCTTGCCAAAAGAAACATATATTCTTGCAATTATTTAAATTGATCCCTATTTTTTTCTTCTTCTGTTTTAGGGTAGTAATCATCTCTGTTTAAGTATTATTCCTTATTCATATGCTTGCCAAAAGAACCATATATTCTTACAATTGTGTAAATTGATCACTATTTTCATTTATCCTTTTTTTTTTTTGGGTGAGTGGGGTGGGGGAATATTATGCATGGTTATATGAATATTTCTTGTGATTGTTCATATAAGCATCATTGGACATGACTCTTATGTCCTTCAGACATAGGCTGACTCCTCTGTCTCTACTTGTCCTTATTATAGTTTCTTTTCCGCATTTTGTAGGATTACTCTGGTCAAAGTGCTAGCAGCATAGCATCTGAACTTTGTGGTTTCATAACAGTGTTATCTGGGACTGCTGTATTGCATAGTACAAGAGATCCTGATACTCCTCTTATCACAGGTATCACTTGTATACAAATGTGGAACCTGTTTTGAATTTAGCACCTTGTTCCTAAATTTTAATTCATTATATTTCCTAAATGTGTTATGGTATGGGACTTAAGGATAGTTTTAATTGAATATTGGAAAATATAATACCACAAATAGCATAAAACGATGGAAAGTGAGTTTAGCTGATTACAGGTCCAAATAACAAGGAAATTTATTGAATAAAAAAATTTGAGTAACTTTTATGATAATTTTATATGTATTGTGAAAAACATAAGTCAGTCATGTTAACAACATTTTGGGAAAAAATGCTTAAGATTCCCCTAAAGCCAAAAAGAAAGAAAAAAGAAAGAGAGAACCTAAGGTGGAAACAGTAATGCGATTTAGGCTTTGAGTATTTGAAGCCATTGAAGCTCTTAAATTCTAGGGAATGTAAGATGTCCATGCAACCAAACTAGAAATAACTAAAATTCTACCTTGTCACAAAATGTGTCTCGAACCAAAACCTACTAAAAACTTGGGAAACAGTAATGAGATTCTGGCCTCAAGTTGAACCAGCATTGCGCTGCCAAAAAATTATTTGAATTACCTCTCTCTCTTTCCTCCAGATTACTTCTTTTTGAAACATAGTGAAACTTTGTACCTACCTTTTAAGTATATATATTAGGCTTTCTTGCCGTTCAATTGAAAATAGTATAGCCTTTCAAAATACCTAGCATAGCTGAAATTTATAATATCTGTTTTTTGATAATTGGGGGAAGGGGATGTGATTGCTTGGGTTCGAACTCAAGCTTTACAATATGCTGTAACTCTTCCTTAACCACTTGGCCAAAAGTTTGTTGGCGTGAAATTTCTAATACACATGTATAAGAATAATCCATTAGACCAGTTTCTACCTTCAAGTTTGACTGTTTATCTTTTGAAATTCTGGTAGGAATAATCAAATCATACTGGTCAAATAGGGAATCATGAAACTCAAATTTGAAGAACCCCAGATGACATAACTGCTTGGAGGACTTGTGTTTATAATTTTTTTTTTTTATGCAAATTGATCTGAATCTCCAAGAGAACAGCAGAAGATGAATAAAGGAGAAAAGAAAAAGAAAAGAAAAAAAAATCTCTAAGCTTCACACCTAGGGTTATTTGATTACATCACACTTTCAAGAAGAAAGAAAACCTAAGTGTCAAACCTAGGATTCCTTGCTGTCACACTTGAAGTTGATTGCGTCAAACAACTAATCCTACAAGGATTAGAGCTCCTATTCCAAATTGGACTTCAAAGAAAATATTGAAGACTCCAGATAGAAAACTAACAAACATGTCACTCAAAAAGACAATCCAATTGCCTAAGAAAAACTGAACTAAGATACTAAACCATAATATAAATGTAAAATACTAAATAAAACACTAGATCTATAACATATTGCAGTAAAGTCCCATAATGCAACAAAGTTTCATAAAAGGAAAAAGTATGCTAATCCTCCGATTAGCTTCTTTGCATTCCTCATTATCAGAAGGCACTGAACAATCAAAATTGGAACTTATTCTTTCTTCCTTTTGTTTTAGGTTGTGGCATTTGCATTTTGATTCTCGACTGTTTTTCGTAGTTGTTCGTGCTTATATCCTATATGTTCAAGTGAAATTATTGAAGCCTGCTAGATTGCCTAGGTCCTTGAGTATGGTTGATGGTTCTCATATTAGTTCGTCTGTGACTGGAGCTTTTCCATCATTAATATGGCTTATGATTCAAACACCAAATTTTCCAATGGAAAACTAAAAAAAAAATTGGTTCTGTATACAACAAAGTAGCTAGTTAAGAGAATAATAACAGAAAAATAACTCTGAGAGCAATTAGAAACTTCTGTGGAGTTCATACCACAATTAATATGGCATCTCACCACATTTCACAAAATTATTGCTGAATGTATCTTCTGAAAAACTATATATACATGCCTTTGTAAGAGTTTTAAGGAAGCTAGTTTTTAGTGGGTTACAATTGAGGAGGTGTTAAACTCCCTCATTAAGAATAAATAGTGATCAAGCAATATAAAAGAAAAATTTTCATCCTGGAGTATTCTCAAGGATTAGGTACTCCAAAATAGGTACTTGTCAAAAATTCACCTCGACAGTATTCGTTTAATCGCATCAAGATTATAATAGCAAGAAATAGTTATCCGTTTAATCGCATCAAGATTACAATAGCAAGAAATAGTTATCAGCCTAGTCAAGTTCCCAAGTTAAGAGAGATTTATTTTTCTCTTGCCAAACTGTTATAAACTTTTAAAGACTTATTGGATCCTCTATCAGTTTGTTTATGGAAATTGGTATTGCCTCCCAATTTCAAATACCCTTTTCTCAGCTCAATAAAAGACAGAAAGACAAATAATTGGCGTGACCTTAGTTTCTAATTATGGTATGTGTAAAGAAGAAAAATATGAAAAATTAAAATTAAAATTAGAATCATATAGAAACTCTTAAGAAAAGATATTAGGGGGTGTATCTAATCCTTCCAGACATATTGTCGAACTTTGCATTATTCTTTCTAATGACTGGAGTCAGAACAATGAAATATTCTTTTCCTTTTTCATTTGTCCAAGGTCTCCCTGTCTTGCTGGTGCACTTTGCTCATGTATTTGCAAAGATAACTAGAATGATCTTTTAGGCAATTACCAGTTAAACTAATTTTATTTATGGCATGCCAGTATCATCATCATCATCATCAGAGTCTTTATCCTAATATTGGGGTAGGCTATATGAACCAATATACAAATTCACGCTAAGTCGTCAGCATGAATTATCTTCCTCTACTCATTCCTATCTAATGTAATGTGTTCTTCCAACTCCCGTTTTGCTATATCTTTTCAGATTACTTCCTTCCAAGTTTTTTTTAGTCTTCCCTTAGTCTTGACCCTTTTTACATCATTCATAGCGTCCACTCTTCTAACTGGAACGTCTACAGGTCTACGTCATATGTATCCAAACTAACGTAAACGACTTTCACACATCTTGTCTTCGATAAGTTTCACTCCAATTTTTTTGCAAATGTCTTCATTTCTCATTTTATCTTTTCTCGTATATCACACATCCATTGTAGCATTCGCATTTCAGCTACACTCATCTTCTGTGCATGTACTCCTTTAGTTGCCCAATATTCACTGCCATAGAGTAATGTAGGTCTGATAACAGTCTTGTAAAACTTGCCTTTCAACCCTATAGAAATTTTTTTGTCACACAACACACATGTAGCGCTTCTCCACTTGCTTCAATCAACCTGTATCTTATGGGTCACATCACCATCAATCTCTCCATCCATCTGAACGATCAATCCCAAATATCTAAAAAGATCCCGCTTAGGAATCGCCACCTCACCTAGCATCACTATGTTTCTTCCTCTCTGTTTGGACTGAATTTACACTCTGGTTTTCAATCTTTGTTCTGTTTAATTTGAATCCTTTTGACTCTAACGTCTGTCTCTACAGTTCTAACTTAGTATTAACCTCCACCCTAGGCTCAGTACACAAGACAGTATCATCTGTAAACATCATACACCAAGGTATATTATCTTGGATGAATTTTGTCAGCTCGTCTATTATTGTAGCGAACAAAAACGGACTTAACACTGACCTTTGATGTAGCCCTACTGTGATAGGGAGTTCACTTGTTTGCCCTCCACACGTACTCACATGTGTTCTTCCATCTCCATACATGTTCTTAATTATTTTAATATATTTTACGAGAACTCTTTTCTTCATTAAAGACCACCATAACACCTCTCTCGGCACATCAGTATATTTGATGTAATTATGTTGAATATATTCTTTTACTTAGCAATTGAGATTGTTTTGATTTAATGGCATATGAGTTTGAACTTGTATTTTAGTATTACTCTTTAGTGGATCGATTTGTTCTTTGTTCTCTCCCTTCTTTATCAAAAGAGGAAAAAAAGATAGTTGAGCTGGGTTTATCAGTCATTATAACATTTTATTTGTTTGTGTGGGGATAGACACACACATACAAAGAGAAAGGGTTGTGTAAAAGGTTGTTTCACCTCAGTAAATATCCCTTCAATCTAAATTCTGATGCCATCATCTTTTTTAAATAAAGTTGACTTATTTTACAGTTCACACATGAGGTAATTGGATGGTGAAATATAAATATTCTTTCATGAGAACCCACTGATGATGTATTAAAACTAAACTGATGTTTTTAAAGCACAATTAGATTAAATGAAACATATATTTACTGGCATGCAATTTTTGCGTAGTCGTCGCTCTCTCTTTTACACCCACAGAGAGAAACACACACCAAACATCCTCTTGTGAGTCTTCCATATGTCCTCATATTTGCATAGAAAATTATAATGTACTTTTTGGCAATTCAGCTAGTCAAACTATTATTGATAGCAATGTTTGGATTTCAATGTAAAAATAGGGTCAAGTCATTCTGCAAAATAATTGAGTTTTGCACTTTTCATTAATTCTTTTATAAAGTGTATCTTGTTTGAAACTTGACCTTTAGATTAATCTAATCATGCATAGCAATATTCAAGACAATTGTATACTCAGCATAATTACATCAAATATATTCTTTTACTTAGCAATTGATATTGTTTTGATTTAATGAAACAGTTAAAGATATTCAATCAGCTTGAAACTTGGCATACATGATTTGCATGAATAAGACATCAAATCAATCACTTATTTTAATTAATTATTTGAGTTGTATTAAAAATATCAAAGGTTGTCACAGTTTGAAATTTTCTACACAAATGTACATTGAAATTCTTACCACTGAAATCTTACCCACCATGCCCGGAAGTGTTTCATTATCGGGGTGTTGAATGGGTTTGTGTTTAACATACAACCAGGTGTGGCAGGGCACATTTTGCCTTCCTCAACCATGAATCAACTTTTTGGATATTTTACATGAATTTGCCTCATCTTGACATCAGGCTATCTTTCTTAGATTCTGCACCATCCTTCTACTCGACATTTGTTGCAAATTTTTATTAAAGTATAATTTTAATGAAATAGTTCTTTTTGTAGTATAAATTACATTTTAGTTACATGTCCTTTAGATAATCTGACATCAGTAATAAACAAATTTGTTAAGATACTGATTTTGGACAAGTAACTCAATACTCTAATATCAAGAAAATATCAATGATTCCTTCATCAAAAGCCTCCTAAAACTATTACAACTTAGGTATTTATAACTGAACCTAAACCCTAAGAAAAACATAAAGTACAATTATAACCCTAAAGCCCTACTTTGTAGAAAAGAAGTAAAATACTAATAAATATAAAATAACCTAAGTAATCTAAAATAGCCTGCTTAAGCATAAAGATTACCATCAAACTCGTAAAATATAAAAGAAAGTTTTAGATAACTTAATCTCCCCACTAGCATATTTCCATTCGGCATGAGATGCATAAGCATAAACTTAAATATGAAATTACATACACACACACACACACGCACACACACACACTATTATCATAAAAGAAGAATGATAATGAAGCTATAATGATGTAGAATAGCTTGGAGGACTAGGATTTATGATGATTTTCTGATGTGTACTGTCAATGAATTCTTGAGAAAACCAACAGAACATAATAACTGAAAGGGAAAAAGAATAGAAAAGATACCTAAGCTTCACACCTAGTTTTCCATGATTGCATCATACAACCAAGAAGAAAGAAAATCTAAGCATTAGACCTATGGTTAGGATAATCATTCATGATAAATGTTTTCGATAGAAAGAGTATATTAGTATTTATATAAGCTCCGAGTGTCCTAATCCAAAAAATTAGAATTTCTACTAAGACCCTTGAATAGAAAGTAGCAAATTAAACTTAAAACAAAGCCTAATAGTACACAAAAACCCAAACTGAAAGTACAAACCTTAGTATAAAATGAAAATCAATAGAAAAAACAAAACAAAGGCTAAAATTGACGTAAAGTTGATGTTGGAAGAAGAAAAATAGGGTTTAGGGTTGTAGAGCCTCTAACAAATAATATCAGTAAAAATACCAGTGCCTAATGTATCTAAAAAACTATTTATAATAGGGTTGCGGCAATTTTCAATCCTAGACCTTGGATAGTTCACACTCAATAAAAGATTACATGCTAGTTACATAACCCTTAATAGAATAAAAAAATTGTTACTAACTATAAACTCAAGCAAAACAGGAAAAAAAAAATCTAAATAGGTAATTTGGCATAATGACCCTTTTGGCCCTCAAACTATACCAAAAAGTTCATTTTGGCCCTCCCATCTTTTACTTGAGTCATTTTGGCTCTCTATATTTTATTTTGGGTCATTTTAGCCACATTTTTGCAAAGAAGGCAACAGAACCATCAATTCTGTCACGTTAGATTGCCACGTCATCAAAACGTAGATGGTGATGATGTGACATCAAAAAACTATGTAGCAATGATGTGGCATCTAAATCTAAGTGGCGGGTGACGTGCCTAACAAATTTCCTTTCCCTTTGCCGTTAAAATGTGGCTAAATTGATTGAAAATAAAAGATGGGGGGCCAAAATGACTTTTTTGGTATAATTTGAGGGCCAAAAAGGTGATTATGCCTATCTAATTTAGATAGCTTAGGGGCTGCTTTCCCATCAATCTCCTTAGGTGGAAGAAAGGCCCTCCTCGATAGTAAAACTTAGGTAGCTTTCATCGTCGTCGTCATTGTCATCGTCATCGTCAGAGCTTTTATATCAATAGATTGGGGTAGACTACATGAACTAATATATGAATTCACGTGAAGTTGTTGACATAAATTCTCCTCCACTCATTACTATCTAACGCAACATGTTCACCAAACTTTAGTGCCGCCATGTATTTTTGAATGACTTCCTTCAATGTCTTTTTCGATCATCCTCTAGCCTAAACCCTTTTTTCATCATGTATAGCCTCTAATATCCTAACTGGAACGTCCACAGGTCTATGTCATATGTATTCAAATCAATGTAAATAACTTTCACTTATCTTGTTTTCGATACATATTACTCTTAACTTTTTTATGGATGTCTTTTTTCTCATTCTATCTTTTCTCGTATATCCGTACATCCATCGCAATATTCGCATTTTTGTTACACATTCTGTGTATGCAGTCTCTTAGTTGACCAAATTCACCATCATATAGTAATATTGGTCTAACAACTGTTTTGTAGAACTTTCCTTTCAATTATATTGGAATTCCTTTATCACATAACACACATGTAGCTCTTCTCCACTTGTTCCAGCCAGTCTGGATCTTATAGGTTACTTTGTTATCAATCTCTCCATCTATTTGTATGATTGACCCCAGATATTGAAAATAATCTCGCTTAGGTATCGTTACCCCATCTAACATAACCACATTTTGATTTTCCTCTTTGATGGAATTGAATTTACATTCTATGTATTCAATCTTCACTCTGCTTAGTTCGAACCCTTTTGATTCTAGCGTCTATCTCCGTAGTTCTTATGTTGCATTAACCTCCTGCAAATCCAATCTCACTTGCCTGTTCAGTGATTGTTCTTTACTATTTTCACTGGCCGACTATCTTGACCAAGAAGAGCTCCGATTACGATATCTGATGCATCATACCTACAATCTGCTATATAGCTCTTTGTGCAGAACTTGGCCACTCAAAGCTCTCCCTCTTCAAGCATTCAGTGATATGGCTAGTAATGAAGCTGAAATTCCTTCTGAACCTTTTATAGAAGAAAGCTAACCCATTAAAACTTCTGAATTTTTTCAATGGATTCAGGTGGTGGTAACGATTGTGGTTAAAGTATGGCTCGAGTAAAATTTACTTTAGGGAGAAGTTGTAGTAAGGACAGCATTCAATATCTTTTTCATATAACAGTCTTCGTTTATTCAGTTTTATTGAACATAGCAGTAGTCTTCCTTCAAAGAACAAATGAAGCCGAGATAGGCATAATTTGTCTGACAGTTATCAGGGAAAAAACTGATTATTTAAAATTTGCAGAGCTATATACCCCATTATCTCCGAAGGTATCATGGTACATCCAAGGAAATGGAGAACTTTGGAAGCAGAAAAATGAAGATGGATCATCCCCCAGCTTTATCACGATTCTCCGGCCAGACTATTTCAAGTAAATATATTAGAATTGGGCCTGCCTTCGGATTTTGTCTCATAGATAGAGCATTGAGAATTACCATATGCTGGTGCAGATCAAAGCATTGGTAATTTCTGTTGTAAGAACTTTTAATTATTTAAGCTTTAATATTTTAGAATGTCAAATCAAATAATGCTTTATGTTATTTTGTGCAGTAGTCAGCTATTCAATTTCCACGGAAGGATTTCTTAAATAGGTTTAGTTGAGGAGGTTTTTGTCCTTTGACCCCCCCTCCTTTTTTTTTTAATTTTTTTTCCCATCAGTTTTTAGCTTGTAGCTGTACGTTATGTCCTTGTGCAGACGGTGAGTATCTTTAAGGTGTGCAAGCTCTGGCAGTGAGCTGAACTGTGTATTCTAGTATATGTAGTTTGCTTTATTAAAGTTCCTATAATGACAGAAGAATGTAGGAAAATTTGTTTGTTCCTGATTACTCGTTGAAAAAAATAATATCCATTTTGACCCACATTTATTTTTCATTAGCATTAATTACCTTTGATTTGTGGTGCAATATTTGTACCAAATTGTTTCTACGGGTTGTCTACTCTTACCGGTTTGTTGCAATGCATTGAAAAGTCTCTTCACCTCTGATCTCCATCGCCATTTCCTCATATATATATATATATATATATAGTTCTGCTGCTGTTAGTGGTTGTGTCCGGCTGAGTTTATACTTTAGCTAAAACGTACATTTTATTGAAAAATGCTTGAAATCAGGGAATTATGCTGACAATGTTTACTCACCAAGAAGAGTATATAGTATAGCTGAATTAACATTTTATTATTTTTATTTTGTTATGTTTCCTTTGCAAGAAAGCAGCCTTTTTTCTTTTTTCTTTTTTTTTTTCAATTTTGGATGGTGTTTTTGCTTTTTATTATTTTTTCCCTGTTCAGTTTTTTTTTTTCTATTGAGAAAAAAAAAAAAAAAGCAAGCACCAACCAAAAGTAACCTCTAGGTTTTCCTGCATCTACTAATCAAGGTTTTAATTGATCGAGTTTTTGTCAGGTGAAAATATTTCATAGATTCTTGAGTTATACTACCAAATAGAATTATTAGGGTATCAAGTCTTGTTCAATGAATTTGATTTTTAACAAGCATTTATATGTTATATTCAAATATCTTTAATATTTTAATTCATAAGATTAATTGCTTATTTCATAAATAAGAAGGTTCTAACATGTGCTTGATTCTGAGTTTTGTTAATTTTCTTTCTTGACAATACAAGATTTTGATGTATGAAAACCTTTAGGATCAAGGTTTATAATACATTATATTTCTTTTGTACTATCTATCTTGTTTCATGAGTTTCACTTAATTTTATAACTAATAATCATATTATTTTTATTTAAAATAGCGTCACTTATAATAACTCATACGTGGTTTTGGATCAATCAAAGTAGAAACATGTGAAGAAATTTCATCCTCATATTTTTCAATTCATGGATTACTCTTTTACCAATAGAAACATGAAAAGTATACTTATTATTGTTAAATTTTGTTTTAGGTTTATGTTTAGACTTCAGTGTTAATAAAATTTAACAAAGCAAAAATGAACCAACTTTAAAAAAAAAAAAAATAGATATGGAAACCTAAATCATTGAATCGACTGCGATGCAAGGGAATGAAAATAGTCAATGCAAAATTTTGGGACTAATTTTGTTTGTTTAGTTATATCTTTATCGAATTGTGTTAATATACTTTTTTTGTAATCTTTTTTTTTCGTCATAAATCTCAAGAAATTATTCTTTTTTAATTCAGGAGATTTCTTTTGTAGATAAAAATATTATTGCAGCCTAAATAATCTTTATTTTTTACTATGCATAGAAATATCGAGAATTTTGTCAAATATTTTTAAAAATATGATATTTGTATAACATTTTAGTTTGATATATGTATAGAAAGAATGGTAAAAATCAATCTATGAATGAACAAGTTTCAGATACATATTGAAAGAATTATAAAAATCATTTTAAAAACTTGGATATATATATATATATATATATATATATATATATATATATATTATCCTATTCACTGTCAGTGAAGTTTTTAAACTTTACAAGCGAGGTTAGGATGATAATAAATATTCTATTATATTTATTTTTTATTTATTTAATATTTTTAAAATATGTATATTATCATACTAATTCAGCTTGAAAAATTTAAAAACTCTATTGACAGTATAAAAAATAATTATCATATATATAGAAAGAACGATAAAAATCAATATATGTTTGAGAAATTTCAGATAAATTAAAAAGGTATAAAAGTAAGTTATTATGTACATTATATAAATATTTAAAAATTATATAAATATGCAACTATATATAAAATGACTACAAAAGATGATGTAACCTAAATTGAGAAAATTTAATTTGAAATAATTGAAATTTTTATTTTCTATTTTAATATATTTGTTGGTATGTTAAATAGTATTATATATAATATCTTTTTTATATTTTATTTTTTTAATATTTGTTTATCATATGTTTCCAGTTTTGTTAATTTATTGATTAAAAGCTTTTATTTTATTATGATTGATATTTTTATTATATTATATGTACATTATATATACTTTAGATTATAAAAAAAATAATATTAATTTCTATATATCTATACACATTCAAATAAATGTAATTAATCTGTGCTTCGAGTTAGAAGCTAGTAACATATAAAAGAGTAATTTTTTGTCCAAATTTCTAATTCCAAAGAGAAGAAAAATGGAGGGTTATGTAACATTGAATTAATTTATATTATATTATTTAGGAAAATTAATTTAAAACTCTTTATTTGGATCAGATGTAAATCTCTAAACCCATAGATATAGGATGAGAAGAAGTCAACTCTCACCCACTGTCCCACTCTATTGCTAGCCGGTCGTACAGCAGTAAATCAAAAATGGGTTTTTCATCGATAGTAACTCGCGGTGCCATCTGCAGAAAGCTGTTCTCGTCAAAGCCCACCAATCGTTCAATCTTATTATCTTCTTGTTGGTTTTCCAGTCATGTTGGTAACGACGTCAAGAATGTAGAGAGCAGCCTGCCATCATCGGCTGCGTATCATGTCAGCTCAGGTGGGTATATGCGCGGGACAGTGTTTTGGGAACCCAATAGGCCCCTGACCATTGAAGAATTTCATATGCCTCGTCCCAAAGCTGGAGAACTGCTCATTAAAACCAAGGGTACATTTTTCGTTTTTTCCCTACTGAGATGGGCTTGTACAGGTTCCATCAAGGTCAACCCATTGGAGTTTCCTTTGTCCGTTTGGGTCCTTTATTTTCCGTTATTCAGAGGTTCTGATCGATATTCCTTCTATTGTTGCAGGCTGTGGAGTATGCCACTCTGATCTTCATGTTATAAAAGGTGAAATTCCATTTTCTAGTCCTTGTGTTCTTGGGCACGAGATAACTGGGGAAGTTGTTGAACATGGGCCACTCACTGACAGAAAAATCACAGAAAGGTTTTAAATTCATTACTTGTTATTTATTCAAGATGAGATCACTTCTTTTTCATTAATTCATCTTCTCTGCACATTCTCCTTAAGTTATACCATTAACAAGTGTTTTTGCTGGAAATAGAAATGGACTCTCACATGAATTCTTAAAATTTTCATTCTGTTTGTTAGATTTCCAATTGGATCTCACGTGGTTGGAGCTTTCATCATGCCTTGTGGTAACTGTTTCTTTTGTTCTAAGGTGCGGCGCTTCGAGATGCAATGCTTGCATTTCAATTCATTTATTATGACTACGAAAATTTTTTATCATTTTATTTCTGGGAAATAGGGCCATGATGATTTATGTGAAGACTTCTTTGCCTATAATCGAGCAAAAGGGACCCTTTATGACGGCGAAACGCGGCTTTTCCTCCGAAGCAGTGGTAATTTTATTATTAATTTTACTATATTGTGATGATTATGATGATAAAGTGGTAATCATTTGATTCAATGCCTGAAGAGTGCTTATCAAGTCTTGATGGTGGTCAATCTTTGCAAAGTTACTGAAGGGTAGAACATTACATATAGAAGACTCCTAACATTTGATGAAGCCAATTAATATAACATCTTTGGAATTAAGAAACAAGTTAATTCTGCCTTCCATAATGGTGGTTAAGGTATTCATTTAGTCATTTGAGTTTGATGTTCAGATGTCATGTTCTTTAAATTACATTGGTTTTAGAGAATCATGGTTTGCCAAAGAGAGATCTAGCATACATGTGTAGAAGGGTCTGTTCATGTTTTAGCAACCTTTTGAATAAACTGAGTTTTGAAAAGTTCTCTTATACCCTTTCTTCTTTTGTTTTTCTTTCCATGTATTAGATGACCCTTTATTGATTTTATAATTCAAAGCCACCTTTAGAGCAAAAAACTTTCTGGTTTCTTTTAAATTATGTTGAGATTGTAACTTGAAAACAAGTATTACTTGTCTCTTCCTTAATTATAACCTATACAGTAAATACATTTAACATCCTAAATCTCTCCTCTCTCTCTCTCTTTCTCTCTCTCTCTCTCTCTCTATGCAAGCATGATTACTGAGATGTTTTTCTATGTGCATGATGTATGCCCTATTAACTGCTGTGTGTCAACCTTAATGTTATTGTAGTGTACTTTTCCTAAGTTACACATCTATCTACTCGTTTGCTGTAACTTTATCTGCATAGTATTTGCATCATTGTTTGATAACTGAGGTTGTGCTATTTGTGTAGGAAAACCAGTATACATGTATAGCATGGGAGGTCTTGCTGAATACTGTGTCATTCCGGCACATGCTTTGACTATTTTGCCAAAATCACTGCCATACACCGAGTCTGCAATTCTAGGATGTGCTGTATTTACTGCTTATGGTGCCATGAAACATGCGGCTGAGGTCCATCCTGGGGATTCCATTGCTGTGATTGGAGTTGGAGGGGTTGGTTCAAGGTACACGTACTTATTAAGCGGATTTTGAAACAAGATAATTTGTTTAACTAGTCATTTGAAAAAAGTCAGTGTGCTTGTCCTCAATGTACCAGGAGAAAAAGGCACCTAGGAGTCCTAAAGAAAAGAAGAAATGATAGCATAGCTGTTAGAGGATAAAAGATAACAGCAGATTATGCATGTGACTTACAAGCTAACCTATATATGGGGCAATATAGGACTGGATATTAACGTCATTTCCTGTTCTTCAAGAAGCTCAACTCAAAAGAAAGAGAGATTTATTATTGTGTTAAAATTCATGAATAATAAAGTTGAACATAATATGGATCTTAAAAACATTAATCAAACACCGGCATATCTTGCACCAAAAAACCGAAGTGTACTTTTGGCTTCTTTCCTTGTCAACTTAGAAGCTTATTACCATATCTGTGATTCTTGGCTGTTTTATTTGCACCATTTGTCTTTTGTATATATGTTGCATGTAAAGTTTCCCTTCTTAACTTGGAGACCATTTTTCGGTATATGTGATTCTTGACTATTTCATTTCTACTGTTTGTATCTATCTTGCAAAGAAAGTGTTGTAGCACAACAAGCAAATTAGGTACTCCAACTATCAATTTGGAGAAGTCCTCCACAATGGGAAAAAAAAAAAAAAAGAGATATTGGATCAAATAATAGCTTGCCATTCTCATCCAATTGAAGGATTTTGGACCACAGATGCTAATTACTTTAATAATTAACATTTGGTCAAGGTTGTGCTTCTGAACTGTTGTGTAAAGTCCTTTTATAGTTTTGTACATCAATGAGATAAGGTGTATTCTGAATGATCATTTAGCTGTTAACCTGGAATGGACGTCCTTTCTGTTACTCTTTAGTATTTCTGTCTTTTTTCCCTGGTTATGGTGGGTGAACTGGTGATATGGGACAGCAACAAGGGAGGGAGAGTAGACAGTAGTTTAAAACTGCCAAAAAATAGTTATTTCATAGGCAAAACTGGGGAGTTTAAGTAATGGTATATGTGGAAAATGTATAGTTGATGCTTATTGGTTTGTATCAGATGAAACAAATTAAAGCTTGGTGGGCAACTGATTCACAGAAAATGAAGATTTCAAGGCTGAAAACTAAAAGCAGCAGCCAATTATTAAGGCTCGCCAAAACAGTAAAGATTTTGTGCAAAAGCTAATTGGTTTTAGGTTTTACGATAGGTAATGGTTTAAGGTGTGAGAATATTGGGTTGGGAGTGGACACTGTGGTTCAATTGCTGAAATTTGAAGAATACAAGAAAAAGATGGATTCTGAAATTCACATGATTACTAGCATGAAGGCGTGAATAAGACCCAAATCTAATTAGAGTATCTTGCAAGTCTTGGGATTACCAAGTCACTTTCATGTCTAAAATTTTTTAAACTGAAACAAGCAGTTTTCACAGGAATATAACAAAAGCATTACTCAATAATTACTATCTTGGCCATATAATGTTCTAAACTAAATAATGCCGAAATATTTTAGTTTTCTTGTGTTCACCTATTTTTATATGCATTGCATGTGCTACGTTGTGAATTGGTTTGAATTTATTTGTTGGTGTCTGGGTTACGTATACGACTTCAGGGTTTTGCCAAAGAACCTTCTCTGTGAATTGTGATGGAATTTAATAACCCCTCTTGTTATGATGTTAGTATCACTCCAATGAACAATATGAACTAGGATTTTCTCACCATGTGCAGTTGGCTATAATGTTGGGCCATTTTGTTTGTTTATGACTGTGTACTCAGTAAGCTCAGTGAAAATGCAGTCCTTTTTTTTTTTGGTAGTTTCTGTGCATTACTTCTTTGGTCTTCCTCTCCACCTAACGTCCTTAAATCTCATCTTATTATGAAAGCATTTCCAAATTTCGTACTTGCTTGTCTAAACCACCTTAAACATGTTTCCTTCATTTTCATCCTCAATTTCTGCAACCCCAAACATTAGTAAGGGTAAAGATTGCTGTCAGAAATCTGGATTCCTATCTCTGAATATTTCTAATTTGTTTTTTGAATTTGTATTCTGGTGGATTCTTTATTCTTAGAATTGCATACTTTTGGTAAATCTTGGCATTAATTTTAAGTTACTAACTCAGACATAGTAATTACAAGATTTTTGCTTCAGTTGTTTGCAGATAGCAAGGGCATTTGGTGCCTCTGATGTTATTGCTGTGGATATTCAGAATGATAAACTGCAGAAGGCTAGGACTTTGGGTGCCACTCATACAGTAAATGCAATAGAAGAAGATGCTGTTGAACGGATTAAAGTATGTAAATTCTCCCTGGCTCTTGGTTCTCAATAGTTAATTAATTTAGATCATAGACAGTAAAAAATATAAGTTCAAATGATTATAGAAGTAAATTACAACAATTAGTAAACATAATGATTAACATATAAAAAGATAATTACAAATGGACTGGAGAGACAAAAATATTATCAACTATTTTTCCATTATTTTTCTTAACACTGTAAAATCTTTTTAATTGAATGTACATTGAAAATCATATATCTGATCAAATAATTTTATTTTTGTTTATTAAAGAAATTACAACACATATCTTGAAGCATGAAAGGCCTACAATGAAAATTCTAGATTAGAATATATTGATTTATGTATTAAATCTATTTTAATATTTCCTGACAACTGTTAGTAAATTAAAATTCTCTCGATTGCATTTATATTAAAGACTAACGGATAAAAAAGCAATGGAGAGTAGTTGACTGCAGCGTCACTGCGAGCTTTAAGTTGCAGTTGCTAGTTGTTACTGCCTTCTATATCTTACAAAACAGTTATTATATTTGCTAATACACTTGTTGAATTGAGTAATTGTTCATACCCTTCATGCATGTACAGTGATATCACATTGAACAAGGACAGTGCCTTTCTCAGTTTAAAAGATTGTAATTTATTGAAGTCAAAATATTGTTAGACAGCTTCAACTAATCTATAAGTTGGTTGCGCTACAATTTTTGTCTCAGCAGTAGAACTACTATGGATTTAAATTTATTACTAAACTATCTGTTTTAATTTTCAGTTATACTTGTTTCATGGCTATAACAAAAGTGTCCAATGAAGCCGAAAGACTAGCTAAACTAATAGAAAACCATCTGTCTATATTTTCGGTTGTTCTTTTTTCATAGCTATGACAAAACTGTCCAATGAGATGAAATACCAATTGTATCTTGACTTGCTTTGACACTCTTTTGTGTGCATGTAACTTGGATGTGGTTGGTTAATTTTAAAAATAAATCGTTGCATTGTTGTCTCAATACTCAATTTGAACTCACCTTTAGCATGTACATTCGCAAATTCTTATACACTCACTTATGTTGTATGTCCTTGAAGGAGGACATCCAAAATTTGGACGGATACTTTATTAAGAAATTTAGGAAATAAGATCAGTTTGGTTGTTTCCTTTGCTACTTGCTTTGTTATTCATAAAAGGTTGCTAAAAATCAAAAGTAAATTGTATAAAGCAAAATCATAATTGATGTAAAAATGAACAAATTAAAATGTTATAGTAAACCGTTTGTTCCCAAAAAAAATTACAATTTTAATTATTAAAAAAAATTTATTTGCTTTGTATCCAAATGCTTTTTTGATTTTAGCTTCCGGAAGTAAAAACAAAGCAGCAAAAGCAATAACCAAAAACAATCAAAGCTTCACCTAGCTGTTGGAACCGTTGGGAGGGTTAAGGCTTCGAATTTCATTTTGTTTATTTGTGGGCTCTATTTATCTTTTGTGGGTTTAATTTTATGAAGCTCATATTAATAGGGTTTTGGTGTAGTTTATGATAATGTGAGATATTGAGATTTCAGACGTGACTATTGAGGGTTGGACTTTCTGTTAGTTTCTGATAATTTGAGGTACTGATATTTAAGACATGACTAACCTTGAGATTGGAGGATATTTCGCGGAGTATTCAGACTAGTTCTTAAGTGGTTGTTTGATATTATTTGGTTCTCTATTAGCTCTGTCATTTTTTTTATTTTTTTTTTTACTGAGAAGGCATTTATTTACTTGTTTTGAGAAGGAAATTACTGGAGGATCAGGTGTTGACATTGCTGTGGAAGCCTTGGGGAAACCTCAAACATTTCTGCAGTGTATACAGAGCGTAAGGGACGGTGGAAAAGCCGTTATGATTGGACTTGCAAAGTCTGGTGCTATCGGTGAGGTGGACATCAATCGTCTTGTTCGTCGAAAGGTACATGGGACATTATCTCCAACTTCCTTAGACGTTACTACTTGATTATAGTTACTGTCTCCGTGTTCCAATATTTAGGCATTTCTCATTACTAGTTAGGGGAAACCTGTATAATCTATAACCGTAATCTATCTATAAATACCTTAAAGGTGGATGCGATATTGCAACCAACCTTCTGGTTGGACATGCATTGGAATTTCCGCTTCCAGTTGTAATTCAGCTCTTCCTTCCAGCCAATGTCAGAAGCATTTTATCCGTCTCTGTAAAATCTTTGAGGACCCTCTACTTTATCTTCCTGAAAAAGATAAATAATCCTCTATACCAGAGCCATGAAACCAATCCGATAAATTCATTATCTAACATCATAAACTGATGCACAACACCTTGCATAGCCCTTCTGCTGCCTTAGCTAGCTACCGATTAGATTTGGCAATTCATTTTTATAATTCGTGTTCATGTCAGGTAAAATCGTATTCATGATGTGTAAAACACGAAAATTTCGTGTTGAAACTGGAAATGCAGAACTTTAATTTTAGCTTTTATCATATTCATATATAATTTTTACTTAATTTTAACACGTGTTTTTCATTCATGTCGTGTCATGGTGTCGGATTTAAGATTATTAGGTCTACTACCAAGTAAAACCATACTATTCTTAGTGCTGCCTTCGTTTCCTGATTGACACTTTTGCTAATAATGGCTTGGAGCAGATAAAAGTGATTGGTTCGTATGGAGCGAGGGCAAGGCAGGATCTACCAAAGTTGGTTAAACTAGCTGAAACAGGAATCTTCAATCTTAACAGTGCTGTTTCCCAAAAGTACAAATTTGAAGAAGGAAATAAGGCATTTCTGGATCTTAACGAGGGAAGAATTGTCAGCCGAGGTGTAATTGAGATAATATAGTACTTTTTCCTTTTAATAATAAAGGATCCTTGTTTCTAATGTGCCAAACCAAAGTGGAATCCGGAGATTATGGACTTGTGTTTGTCATATTTTCTACTCTATTGTGGTAATATTTTCGTAATAAATTAATTGTTACCTCGTATTACTGTGTCCATGATCCAAGCAGTGAGGGATTCAGAATTTATATTCAAGTAATATTTGTTAACATTATTTTATTTAGCTTTAATACTCAAATATATTATCAATTTTTTTATAAAAAATAAAAATAAACTTTGAACTTTTAATTTTACTATATAAATCATAATATTTTAAAATAATGCAATTAAGTCTAAGTCAGTTATAAATTTTTACAGTAAAATAAAAAAATTGAAATCTTATAGAATCTTAAATTTTTATTTATTTTACTTAATTGTATTATTTTGAAAGGTTAAAAGTTTATTTTATAGTAAAATAAAAATTTATAAATTTTTTATTTAAATGTTTAGTTGTTCTCAATTTTATAAACTTAAGATTGGATTTGAAACTTGTATAGGACATTGTTGGATTGATTAGATAACAACTTTCATTAATTTAAACTTTTGTGTGAATAATTTCAGCAAATTTAGATTGAGAGTTTGCTCTTACATGAACATATGAGATAGATTAAAAACTATATTCAAATAATTTGAGTTCGATACATAAAAACCCGAAATGAAACCCGAATCTAAAATAACTTGAATCTAAAGACAATCCAATCTCAATCTTGTGGATCACATAGTATTTTTTTTCTTTTTTTCATTTCGACCTTTGTTTTTATTATACCTCGGATTCATTAAAAAGTCATCTAGGAAACCTTTGCCTGGACTTGAACCATGTAAGAAGTAGTAAATCAAACACAACAGTTATCAGATCAAAAATCCAACATAAACCGTTTACAAAGGGTTGGTTTATTTTCAGCTACTGCCTATGAAAAAGTAGTAAGGTAACTATTCAAGCTACGTTTCACTTTCTAAATCCGATTGCATTAAACTCAGTCATGGACTTCTCTTTAGATTTGAGATACCATCCCAGAGCACCAGCAGATGTTATAACACCAGCAAGAACTGCATAGCTCCGATACTTATCAGTTGATACTTTCTCAGTGGATGCTCCTGATTTTGAGGTAGAGCTACTAGGCTTAGCATCAGTCACAGAAACCCCTAAACCTGCATCTTGTTTCTCCTCAGGTTTGGGTCCCTGAATATTTCAACAATTCCTTGAATACTTAATCACACTAATTGTTACAGAAGTCAAATTTTGTGTGCTTACACATGACATCGTGTCGCAATTGAAAAAGGACAAGGGTAACTAACAAACACCTTAAATCGTTAATCTATTACATGGCCTAGTTACCATAATTTGGCACTACCAAACAAATGCAATCTATGGAAAATTCACAACGAATTGAACTGCTATAGCTCATCTGCAGATAGTATAAGTTCCATGACATGATAACAAAAGCACCAACATTTGATTTTAACATAGAGTTCCTCTCGATAAAAGGGCAAACTAGTGTATAAGGCTCCTACTTTGTGGGATCTAGGGAAAGCCATTGTATGCAGCCTTCCCTCTGCAATAACAGAGAAGTTGTTTCTGTTGAAATCAAGACCTTTAGATCACAAAAGAACAATCTTTACCGTTACACCAAGGTTCTCCTCTATAAAGTTCCTCTCGATAGCAAGACAAAATGATCTATGAGGCCTGTGTGGGCATGCATATTGGCAAGTGTTGATGCATGTATTGTCAGCTGTTGCATAATATCTTTTGTGGGAATAAAAAAGTTGACCCAACATGTGCGGATAAGGAAAAACAGTTAAAAACCTTTTAAGCATCTAATCCATGCCTTACAAAATATATCAACATAACAACTATAAGAGCATACCTTGCGTGCAAGTTTCTCCAATTTCTCTTGCTCAGTTTTCTGCAATAATACAACTTAATACATTAGCAAGTCATAACATAAAAAAAAAATAAAGTAAATACTCATTGTCTAGGACATTTTGCCAAATCTGGATCATGAGGAAGAGGGCAAAAGAGTGAAAGGGAAGCAGCAGATAGAGAGAAGGAGAGAAGCTTAACAAGATGCTTGCAATATTTAGACACAAACTGCCACTTATACAAACTTCTATATTGAAACATAAATATTTAACATAAATATTTAACATATTTATACCATTATGAAGTACACACCACTTGAGCATCATTGATTACTTTGAAATCTATGATATCTTCCGTTTGAATTATTTAAATTCAAACTCAGATAGAAATAAAAAATAGACAATTTCAAAATTATTATAATGTACAAAGGAGCAATGCTGCCTTTCAAAACGCAAAGTATTAGGATTCTGACGTGAGAAAAAAGATTGGGAAGATCTTCATAATAATCAACAGATGATGGGATCATTTTTCTACTACTAGTTGGTGCAACATGGTGAAGAACAAATAGAGGGAAGAGAAAACCCACCCAGACCCCTGATGTTTGCAAGAGAGAAAGAAAAGACATTCCAAAGGATAGATCTAGAAGCTCTCTAATAATCGTAAAAATTGGATCAATATTAAATAGAACCGTATTATGTAATCGGCAACAAAATTATCACCCATAAATGAAACAGGAGCTAAGCCATATCAGAGGCAAATAATCTACTGTAATGGAAAGGCATGCAACAAAACACTTTACAAAACATAGTGAGGATAGGAGCAAAGAGCTCATCGATGAGTCTGCCTATTCCAGAACTAGACTAAACTGCTATCAAAGCCACCGGAACTAACCAAATAGGACATTTTGAGGCATTAAAATGTCTCTGAACATTGCAATCTTCAACACCATAAAAACCCCAATAACTAGTATCACATACGACATTTAATAGGCCAACATGTTATGATGTCAAGATCCTTAGGGATACGTGCAGGGGCTGTAAGCATGGGGTCTTGCATGACTCACTGAGTTTGACTACGTCTATTGTGTTCTGTTTTAGTTAGTGGTGGAATAAATAGGGTATACTGTGTTCTGTTTTAGTTAATGGATTAAATGACTCCTTCATTTGTGCTGGTGTGTACGTGAATTAAGGCGACACATCTCATTAGTTATTTTGTTAGTTATGTACTAGGAAATCTCACTTGAATTGTGTCATGTTTTGAAGGCTTACAAATAGCCTGGGTTTAATAAAAAAAGAGGATAGGCTGGAATTCAACAAAACGCTCCTACTTCTACTTCCTTCTCTATTCTCATTCTATCTAAACTCTTATTCTATAAAAATTCTCTCATCAGTGGTATCAGAGCCAGGTTCGTCATGAATACCCGTAGCTTGACCAATGTCGAATTCCAAACCGAGGTGCAAGAGATATTGGGGCAACACGAATCCAGTATTAGTGAAGTTCATGCCACATTGCAAACGGTACTCAGCGAGCTTCAACTATTTGAGTTTCATAGAACCCCTCGCATAACCATCATGATATTAATCCCTTTGCACACACAGAATCCTCTCATCAAGCCCATCCATCATCCTCCAGTCAACCACTCTTTGACCGCCATCAAGCCCATCTCAAACTGGATTTCCCAAAATTTTCTGGGGAAGATCCACAAGGATGGATCTACAGAGCGGGACAATACTTCGAATTCAAGGGAGTGCCTACTGACCAACAGGTCCAGCTCGCCTCATTCCATTTGGAGGGGATAGCCCTTCAATGGCACCGTTGGCTTGTCAAGTTTAGAGGACCGGTGACTTGGATGGAATTTACAAAGGCCATGATGCTACGTTTTGGTCCTACTGATTATGAAGACCCCTCTGAAACACTCTCACGACTGAAACAAAGCACCATTGTGGCAGCATACCAGGAGGAGCTTGAGAAATTATCCCACCGTGTCGATGAATTACCGGAAAGGTTTTTGATCGAGTGTTTTGTCGCGAGACTCAAAGATGAGATCCAGTTGGATGTAAAAATCAAACAACCTCGTACGCTAACTGATGCAATGGGTGCGGCGCGCCTGGTGGAAGAACGGAATGGTCTATAGAGGAAAGGAATCAGTCATTTTTGAGCTAGTATGCCTGGCACCAATCTGAGAATTGGAAGCAACTCCCTAGCTGGAATCTTAGGAACCCCCCCTTCTCTTAAACCTCCTAGTGTGACTAATAACAACCCTACTATGTTCAAGAGGATCTCTAGCCAGGAAGCCCGTGAACGAAGGGAGAAGGGGTTTTGCTATTATTGTGATGAACCATTTGTTTCAGGACACCGGTGTCAGAGACCGCAACTTTTTATGATTGCGGATGTGATTGAAGGGGAAAACGAATCTCCAAGGGACAACACCGAGTTTAATGAGCACGAAGTGTTATCGAAAATTTCTTTTCATGCCATTGTAGGAACTACACACCCTCAGACCATCAAACTTCAAGGTAGAATGAAGGGAAAGGCGGTCACGGTACTAGTGGACAGTGGAAGCACACATAATTTCATTGACAATTCTTTGGTAAAGAAGTGTGGATTGGCAGTGACCAAAGACCACTCCTTCCAAGTGATGGTTGCTAATCGAGAGAAGATTGAATGCATGGGGAAATGTTTGGCCCTCTCTTTGGATATTCAAGGATACCAAGTAAAGGTAGACTTCTATGTGTTGCCTGTGGCAGCATGTCCACTTGTCTTGGGAGTTCAATGGCTAGCAACACTAGGACCAGTAGAGACCGATTATCAACGCTTGACAATGTCTTTTAAGGATGGTGAGCAACACGAACCTTTTATGGGTTGAGTCCGAGCAAAATGGACATGGTGAATGACAAGGATTGCCATTCTATTCATTGTTCCAGTTTATTTCTTCAACTAATGCTAATGCAAGAGACTAAAGAAACCGAATGCCATCCACCAGATCTTACCCATTTACTGGATGAATTCCATGTTGTGTTTGAGCCACCTACCAAGTTACCACCAGTTCGTAGCCATGACCACCAGATTCCTTTGCAACCGAATAGTGGACCAGTTAATGTGAGGCCTTATCGATATCCTTATTACCCGAAGTCTGAGATTGAAAAAATGGTTCGCGAACTTTTACAAACAGGTCTCATCCATCCTAGTCGTAGTCTCTTCTCTTCTCCAGTTTTATTGGTAAAAAAATCTGATGGCAATTGGAGATTTTGTGTGGATTACAGAGCCTTAAACAAAATTACAGTGAAAGATAAATACCCAATTCCAGTGATAGACGAACTCCTAGATGAACTACATGGATCCAGATTTTTTTCCAAATTAGATTTGCGATCCGAATATCACCAGATCCATGTCCATGATAAGGACATTCACAAGACTGCCTTCCGTACACATGAAGGGCATTACGAGTTCATAGTGATGCCATTCGATCTAACCAATGCCCCAGCCACTTTCCAAAGCTCGATGAATGATCTCTTTAGGCCATACTTGCGTAAGTTTATTTTGGTTTTCTTTGATGATATTTTAATCTATAGTAAGTCAAGGCAGGAACATCTCGTCCATCTGAAGACAGTTTTACAAATTCTGAAGAAAAATCAGTCATTTGCCAAAGAGTCCAAATGTCATTTCGGAGTGATGCAGGTGGACTATTTGGGACACATAATTTCCGAAAAGGGGGTGGCGGTTGATCCCACCAAAATTCAGACGATTAAGGCTTGGCTAGAACCAACTTCGGCAAGGGGCGTACGTGGGTTTTTGGGCTTGGCAGGGTACTACCGCAAGTTTATTAGTGGGTTCGACAATATTGCGGCACCATTAACTCATTTGTTAACCAAAAATAGATTGTCTTGGATATCGGAAGCCGTCGAAGCATTCTCCAAATTGAAACTTGCATTATCATCTCCACCAGTACTGAGGCTTCCAGATTTTACTCAGCAATTTGTAGCAGAATGCGATGCGTGTGGGCTGGGCATTAGTGTGATTCTGTCTCAACAAGGGCAACCTATTGCTTTCTTTAGTGAAGCCTTAAAAGGATCTGCATTAAACCTCTCTACTTATGAAAAAGAAATGTTGGCAATAGTGAAGGCGATCCGTAAATGGCGACCTTACCTCTTGGGAAGATCCTTTGTTGTCAAGACTAATAAAAAAAGTCTCAAATTCCTCTTGGAGTAGCACATTACTACTCCAGCTCAGGCTCGTTAGCTACCAAAACTCATTGGTTTTGATTATGTAATTGAGTGCAAACGAGGAAAAGAGAATCGAGGTGTCGGAGCATTATCCAGAATCGTGGAAGTGAGTTTGCTAGCAGTGTCATCACTACAGGCCGATTGGTGGCAAATGTTACAACAAGAGGTGGTAAAAGATCCTTTTTACAATGAATTAAGCAAGAAAAATTCTTTCGGGTCTGAACCCCTTTATGTCCAACGTCAGGGAGTGTGGTTCTTCAAAGGTCAAGTGTATTTGAGTCCTCAATGCTCACTCATACCTTCAATATTAGCAGATAGTCACTCTTCACCAACTGGGGGTCACTTTGGATATCATAAAACCTTGGCAAGGGTTCAACGCAACTTTAGATGGCCAGGATTGCGCAACTCGATCAAGAAATTCTTACTTCACTGCAGCACATGTCAACGATTTAAAACTGATTGCTTGAGTCCAGCCGGGTTGCTGCAACCTCTTCCTATCCCAACCAAGGTGTGGACCGATCTATCCATGGATTTTGTTGAAGGGTTGCCACCTTCACAAGGTCACACGGTAATCATGGTTGTTGTTGATAGACTCTCAAAATATTGTCATTTTGTTCCATTACGACATCCATTTACAGCAGCCATCGTAGCAAAGGCATTCGTTGACAATATTGTCAAACTGCATGGGATCCCAAATTCTATAGTTAGTGATCGAGATAAAATTTTCATAAGTTCTTTTTGGAGTAACCTTTTTAAACTACAAGGCACCAAATTAAAGTTGAGCTCTAGTTACCATCATTAGACAGATGGCCAAACCGAAGTCATCAACCGAGTATTAGAGCAGTATTTGCGTTGTTTTACGGGTGATTAGCCAAAAAAATGGATTGATTGGTTGCCTTGGGCAGAATTTAGCTATAACACCAGTCAACACTTTGCCACCAAAATCACCCCCTTTGAAGCAGTTTATGGGGTACCACCTCCTAGTTTAATCCCTTACATATCGGGTACCACTCAAGTACAAGCTGTAGACACATATCTTCGGGGTATTGCAACTATTCTTCGAGACCTGAAGCGGAACCTGTTGTTGGCTCAAGAACGAATGAAGATACAGGCAGATCGTCATCGTCGAGAGGTCCACTTCCAAGTTGGTGACTTTGTCTATTTAAAGCTACATCCCTACCGCCAAACCACTGTTACGTTTCGCAGTTCTATGAAATTGTCTCCATGATTCTTTGGCCCTTTTAAAATTCTGGCTAAAGTTGGATCAGTTGCTTATAGGCTTGCATTACCACCAAGAGCTCCAATCCATGATGCGTTTCATGTGAGCTTATTGCGAAAACATACGGGGCCGCGACCACCAGCTCTTCCCAACCTTCCACCCGTGGCTAGTGACTCCACAATCATGCCTCAACCAGAGAAAGTGCTGGACCGTCGAGTTATTCAGAAGGATAGGTATCATCCTAGAACTGAAGTCTTAGTGAAATGGGCAGGTGCGCCAGTCGAAGATTCCACATGGGATAACTTGAGGCGTTTTTCGCATGCTTACCCCAACTTTATCCTTGTGGACAAGGATACTTTAAGGGGGAAGGAGTGATACGTGCAGGGGCTGCAAGCATGGGGTCTTGCATGACTCACTGAGTTTGACTAAGTCTGTTGTGTTCTGTTTTAGTCAGTGGAATAAATGGGGTATGTTGTGTTCTGTTTTAGTTAGTGGATTAAATGGCTCCTTCATTTGTGCTGGTGTGTACGCGAATTAAGGCGACACATCTCATCAGTTATTTTGTTAGTTATGTACTAGGAAATCTCACCTGAATTGTGTCATGTTTTGAAGGCTTACAAATAGCCTGGGTTTAATAAAAAAAGAAGACAGACTGGAATTCAACAAAACGCTCCTACTTCTACTTCCTTCTTTATTCTCATTCTATCTAAACTCTTATTCTATAAAAATTCTCTTATCACTTAGATATCCCTTATCACGGCTTGGCAAAAAGTGGATCACCCCAGTTTCTTCATCCAGACCTTTGAACCTTTCAGTGTACCCTTCTCCTAGAGAATGATTATGAGCAATATCTATCAACTTATTGATAATCCCAATTGAATAAAATGCCAGAAAAAAGGAGAATAACTGAGATTCCTATAAAAACAAAACCCTAGTAGGAAATAAAAAAATAATAATAATAATTAGTAAAAATGTAAAATAATAAAATCTTAGGAAACAAAGAAAAAGAGCATAGTTTAAACAAAAATGTTTTTCAGAATGTTAACACAAACTCTAAAACTTGTGCTCACATCAGAACAAAGATATTATGAGCAAATAATAAACGAAAACAGCCTGAAAAGAATGTCTACCTTGATGTAAACATTTTCTGCAGCTTTTTCCTCCTCACTGAGTATTTTCCCTCCACTTGAGTCTACGAGGTATGTACCTAACGATCATTCTGGTTGCCATAGTAGTTGACTATAATACCTGCAACCAGCACAACAGCTACAATCATGTAACCAAACATATAGAACCAATTATCCCTTATCCATCAAACAGAGTTAATTTCTTTTAATGTGAGGATAGATATGGTCTAATTAAAACGACATATACATAATTCATAACGCTTTGAAATAAGCAACCCTTTATGCAATTTCTAACATTGTTCCTATACAATATTTTGGGTCTGAACATTTTGTTTGAAAATCTATGGGTTGAAACAAGCACAAACAACTAGGTTGAAACAAATTTACAATCTTCATTAATCCCATGAAAAAAATTGTTTTTTGGTAAATCACATCAAGTATAGATGAAGATATCAACAAAATGTCCTAAAAAAAAAAGAAAATCTTCAATTTTCAAAGACCTTAATGATTAAACCATCTAAGAGTCTAAGTAAAAAATGATTTAACAACCCAATGAATCACCAGCAGTAAGCATCTTTAACTAAAACCAAATTTTATTTTTCTATTTCTTTCTTTCATTTCCATTTTTCGTTCATTTCATTAATTTTGTAGTAAGGCAATAAGGATTAAACCAAGCATAAAAAAGTTTATTAGATTAAATTACAACTAATAAGCAAATAATTTCCCATAAAATTGCCCATAACTTGCAATAAATCATCGAAGAAGCAAGGAGAAATGCGAGCAAACAAAAATGGAGAAAGAGAGAGATTGCTTACTAAGCAGCTGAAGCGGCGAAGAGTAAATTATCATTGTGGAAAATGGAAGGTGGTGGTTACGGTCGTGATGTCTTTCTGTCACACCTTTGTGAGTTGGGCGCGCGATCGTGCGTAAGTTGGTGCGAGGTGGGACTCGTCAGGTCTCGGCTTGGGGACTTGGCATCGACAACAGTTGGCTGCTGTTGGATTTGTGTGATGTGGACATCATACTCGATAGGCAACGAGGGATTCGATGAGTACTAGAGGCAAAGTGATGCGTTACAGATATGCATCGGGCTCGAGGTCCAGCGCACACCAAAGGCTTGGTTATGAAAAGGCGCGATTGTGAGGATTTAGAGGATCTCAGGAGAATCTGAGAGAATCCGACGTGATCCGCGTGTAATCCTCAGGTTTGCCATATGCGAGGCGAAAGATATGGAGGGAATCAAGTCCGTGATCTTCGAGATATTGTGCATTTACTCTGGTGCTTTTCTTTTCTGGTTGGGGGTGTCAACCAATGCTTACCTATATATTGTGGGTTGTGAATGGCAATGAGACATAGACCTCCTGAGTGTGAAAGTGTTGTTGTATCCCTACAGCAGACCCTTTTCATTTTCAAAGTGTGAATAGAAAGGTTGGGATTTCTTGTAGTTGTGCGTTTTCTTACGGATTGATCCTTTTTGCTTATGTGTTCGGTTGGGTGTTGGTTGGCTGACTAAGTACGCGACTTAGTGTCATCACGAGGCATAAAAAATCTTAGCCAAAATTAGCCCCGTGACAGTCTGGTATCAGAGCTCGAGTTTCGATGACCGAAACGTTGAGTGAACATGTTATCGTCCTTGAGGAGTTGATTGGTGCGCCTGCTCCTGACGCTACATCGCTCTCGGAGCAAGCCGAGCTCCATTCGTAAGCTATCGCGAACCTTCAGCATGCGATAGGTGATTGCCAAAGGGAATTCACCGATCGCACAATGATCTGATGCAGCAGATCTAGTCACTTGTAGATCGATATATTGACACGGATGTCAATCTGCTGAAGGTTGCTGTTGCTGGCTCACTTGGCGAGAGTATTGGGAAGAAACCGCCGTCCAAGCTAAAGGTGCCCGGGCTAAAGCAGTTCGAAGGGAGTCGAAATGCTAAGGAGCTCGAGAACTTTATTTGGGATATGGAACAATATTTCAAGGCTGCTTGGGTAGAAGAGATCGAGTAAGTTTCCATCGTTAGCATGTACCTTGGTGGAGATGCGAAACTTTGGTGGCAGACCCGATTGGACGATGATGCTAGTTTGAGATGGACCCCTATTCAGATGTGGGATGCGCTGAAGAAGGAATTGAGGGACCAATTCCTTCCCATGAACATCGCGTGGCTAGCAAGAGAGTCTCTTAAGAAACTGAAGCACACAAGTTCTGTGTGGGACTATGTTAAGGAGTTCAGTTCCTTAATGTTGGAGATCAACAACATGACCGAGGAGGATCGAGTAACTTCTTGTCAAGTCTCCAGCTTTGGGCACAGGCGGAGTTGAAGCGATTGAAGGTGAGCGACCTTCCTTCTGCGATTACGACTGCGAACAGCCTTAATGACTTCAAGTTTGGAGTAGGTTCCTCTAACACTAATAAGAAGAAGGCCAAGGACAAGGGAAAGAGGAATCAGAAGCAAGGCAATAGGGGAAAGTGGGAGAGGAGGAAGGATGGTGAGACGTCCAAGCCAAAGGGATCAGATCTACCCCAAGGCAAGAAGCGCATGGGTTGCTTCCTATGTGACGGTCCTCACCATGCGAGAGATTGTCCACGCAGGGAGAAGGTTTCCGCACTTATTACTCAAGATGGTTCGGAGACGGAGTCAGAGGAGGTGAACCCTCGGTTTAACCCTTTGCAGTTGCTGAACGCTATCACAGTAGACAAGCAGACTGTCTACAAAGGGTTTATGTATCTACAGATGTTGGTTAATGGTCGCTCGGCGCGAGCCATGCTGGATACGGGAGCAACCAAAAATTTCATCTCGTAGCAAATGGTGAGTCAGTTTGGTTTGACCGTGTTGAAGAGCACCAGTCGGATCAAAGCAATGAATTCTGGTGCTCAACCCGTCTAAGGAGTTGCGTCTACAACATTAAAGGTTGGTCATTGGGAGAAATCATGCCCTTTTATGGTCGTACCCCTCGATGATTTCGAGTTGATTCTCGAAATGGAGTTCTTTGTAGAGGCCAAGGCAGCGCCTCTACCTAACTATCGTGGTCTATGGATTAGAGACGAGGAGTGCCCGGGTTTCGTTCCTGCTGAGTATGAGGGACGCGAGGCGGAGAGGCCTTTGATGCAATTGGCTTCACAAGTCAAGTCAGGCGTGAAGTGGGGTGAGACAACAATGCTTGCGGCTCTGGTAGAGATTAAGCCAAACCAAGTTGTCGATGTTCCTGACTGCATCGCTAATGTGCTTGAGGAATTCAGTGATGTGATACAGCCCGAGCTACCCAATGTGTTACCTTCGAGACGTAATGTAGATCATCGGATAGAGCTGGAACCTGACGCAAGACCTCCAGCGAAAGCACCTTATCGGATGGCCCTGCAAGAGCTGGCTGAGTTACGTAAGCAGCTCAATGCTTTGTTGGAGGCAGGTCTTGTGCAACCATTGAAGGCCTCATATGGTGCCCCTGTTCTATTCTAGAAGAAACAGGATGGGTCCCTTCGGATATGTGTTGATTATAGAGCATTGAACAAGGTTGCAATCAAGAATAAGTACCCTATTTCGAATGTGGTGGACTTATTCGATAAGTTGACCAGGGCAACATACTTCACCAAGCTAGACTTGCAATCGGGGAACTGGCAAGTGCACATAGCCCCGAGGGATGAGGCAAAGACGACCATGGTGACGAGGTACGGGTAGTTTGAATTTCTTGTGATGCCCTTCGGTTTAACCAATGCCCCTACTACATTCTATAACCTGATGAATGATGTTCTATATGAGTTCTTGGATCGCTTTATGGTAGTGTATTTAGATGACATCGTGGTGTACAGTGAGACACTCGAGGAACATGTGCAGCATCTTCAAATGATATTCGCGAAGCTGTGTGAAAACACGCTCTATGTCAAGAAGGAGAAGTGTGAGTTCGGGATGCGGGAAATCTTGTTCTTGGGACACAAGATCAGCAAGGGAAAGATCTGCATGGATGAACGAAAGATTCAGGCCATTGTAGAGTGGTCTTTCCAAAAATCAGTGTCGAAACTAAGGTTGTTTCTTGGCTTGGCAAATTACTATAGACGGTTCATCTTGGGATTCTTAAAAATGGTGAGCCCTCTCACAGACTTGTTGAAGAAGGGCAAATTTTGGGAGTGGACTGTCGATTGTCAAGATGCGTTTGAGAAGGTTAAGGCAGCGGTGACTTCCGAGCATGTTCTTAAACTGCCTAACTTTAAGCTTCCCTTTGAAGTACACAGGGACGTGTCGGATAAGGCGATTGGGGGAGTGCTGGTCCAAGAGGGACATCCCATTGCCTATGAAAGTTGGAAACTCAAGGATGCGGAACAGCGCTACTCGATGCATGAGAAGGAAATGGATGCGGTAATACATTGCTTGAGTGTTTGGAGGCACTATCTGTTAGGGACTAAGTTCACTGTGGTGATGGATAATGTGGCGAACACATACTTTAAAACCCAGAAGAATTTATCCCCTAAGCAAGCAAGGTGGCAGGAATTCCTTACCAAGTTCAATTTCAGTTGCTGCACCGTTCGGGCAGTGAGAATCGAGTGGCGGACGCGCTGAGCCAAAAGGAAGTGCAATCATTCGTGGCTTCCTTAACCCATATTCAGTCGAACTTTCTTGAGCGAATTAGGTAAGTGGTCGAGACCGATGCGACCTATTTGAGAGTGAAGGAACAAGTTTTACAAGGTTTGGTTTGAAAATACTGGGTCGAGAACGATCTGCTTTATGTTCGAGGAGGCAGATTATTCATCCTTAAGGGCAGGGGACTTAGGCGCGAGTTGTTAAAAGAGACCCATGATCCGCAATGGGGGGGACATCTTGGTGTGGAACGGATGTTCACTCTTTTGTCGAGGGACTATTACTGGTCGAAGATGTTGGAGGACATCAAACTCTATGTTCGCACCTATCTAGTGTGTCAACTAGACAAGACCGAGAGGAGGAAGCAAGCTGGGCTGCTTCAGCCGCTACCGATTCTTGAGGGACCATGGGAGTCTCTCTCAATGGATTTTATCGTGGGATTGCCGGCAGTGGATGGAATGAGATCCATCTTGGTAGTGGTAGATCGCTTCTCCAAATATGCAGTTTTCATAGCCGTGCCGCATGTGTGTACTACAAAGTTGGCAGTAGAGTTGTTGTTCAAATACGTGGTGAAGGTATTTGGAGTCCCGAGGGATATCATCAGCGATCGTGATGCTAGGTTCACAAGTAAGTTCTGGATAGTTTTGTTTAGATTGATGGGGTTAGAACTGAAATTTTTCACAGCAAACCACCTGCAAACAAATGGCCAGACGGAGCAGGTCAAGATGTTGTTGGAGGAGTACTTGCGGCAAGCCAGCAAAATTGGGTGAGTTTACTCGATGTGGCCCAATTTTATTACAACCTGCATAAGTCATCTGCAACTGGTTTGAGCCATTCGGAGCTAGCAATTGAGCGTTAACCTTTAACACCATTGGAGGTGGTCAAGTAGCGAACATAAGGTAGTTGCCCGACTGCATATAGATTCGCCTGTGACAAGTAGGAGCTCCTTGATTAGGCACGAGATAACTTGACCATGACACAGCAGAGGATAAAAGACTATACAGATCGACATAGGAGGCCGTTAGAGTTTCAAGAAGAGAACTTGGTGCTCTTGAAGCTCACGCCACAGATTTGGAAGAAGGTGACGGATAAGCGTTACCACAAGGGTCTTATACAGAGGTATAATGGACCTTTCAAGGTGGTCAAGAGAGTCAAAAATGTGGCGTATCGACTTGACTTACCTGTGAGTATGAAGATCCACCCGACCTTCCATGTGAGCTTTTTAAAGCCCTACCATCAAGACGAGACGCGAGAGTAAGGGAGGAGAGCTCCACTAACCGTCAGGAAAGAGTTTCAAAAGAAGTTGATGGAGATTCTCAACCACAACACTCAGGGTGCATGTAGCAAAAATCGACGCACTGACTATCTTGTGCGATGGGAAGATGGTAGTAAGACATGAGAAAGGGATGTAACATTGTGGGAGTACGAGGACCAGATTCGGTCGTACTTGAAAAACCTCTCGACGAGGACATCGGCTTCATCCGGCGGGGGAGAGTTTGTCACACCCTTCTGAGTTTGGCGCGCACGGGGCGCGCGATCGTGCGCAAGCTGGCCCGAGGTGGAATCGTTAGGTCTTGGCTTGGGGGTTAACATCGACAACAGTTGGCTTCTGTTGGATTTGCGTGATGCAGACATCATGCTTGATAGGCAATGAGGGATTCGATGAGTACTAGAGGCGGAGTGATGCGCTACAGATATGCGTCGGGCTCGAGGTCCAGTGAACACCGAAGGCTTGGTTATGAAAAGACGCGATTGTGGGGATCTAGAGGATCTCGGGAGAATTCGACATGATCCGCGCGCAACCCTCAGGCTTGCCATATGCGAGGCGAAAGATATGGAGAGAATCAAGTCCGTGATCTTCAGGATATTGTGCATTTACTCGGGTGCTTTCCTTTTCTGGTTGGGGGTGTCAACCAATGCTTTCCTATATATTGTGGGTTGTGAATGACAGTGAGACACAGACCTCATGAGTGTGAGAGTGTTATTGTGTCCCTGCAGCAGGCCCTTTTCCTTTTTAAAGTGTGAATAAAAAAGTTGAGATTTCCTGTAGTTGTGCGTTTTCTTGCGGATTGACCCTTTTTGCTTGTGTCTTCGGTTGGGTGTTGGTTGGCTAACTAAGTGCGCGACTTAGTGGCATCACGAGGCTCGAAAAATCTTAGCTCGAGATTTGCCTCGTGACACTTTCTAGTGTACAGGCCATAGGCCACATGGTTTGTTCTGTAGGGAAAGTCTTAAAACGGACCCGATTTTAGATTAATTTTACAATAGAAAGCCCATACGCCTGCTAAAATTTAGGCCCTATTTATTCACTTAAAATGATTTATGAAAAAAGAAACTTTTTATGCAACCTATATAATACTAGACACAACTTTTTTTTTGAAACTTTTTTAATACCAAAATACTTTGATTGAATTATTATTTTGCCCCATTTAATTTTATACACACAATCTAAACACTTCTGAAAGTTAATTTTTCAGAGTGTTAACATGCTCCCAAAAGTGAATTTCTCGGAGTAAGTAGCATTTCCCAGAAATTCACTTTCCAAGAGGTTTGAAAGGTCCCGAAAGTTGACTTCCAATATCAAGTTCGTGACAGGATGCTGTCGCGAGCCATAAGGGACTCACAACAATTCGCTGACTTGAGAGATGTAAATGGGTACCCTACAAACAGGTACTCGACATTATCCAACCCAATTAAGTAGGGTTAAGGTATTTAATAGTCAGATTCGAATAGTAATTTACTACTCATCACAGGTTCATGTAGAGTTCGGGTAGTACTCTTAGGGTGCCCACTACCCGAATCTGATTATAAATAATATTTTTTTAAATATTATTATATACATTTTTATTTTTTAATTATTTATTATAACATAATTTCAATTAAATTATTTTATTAGATATTTTAATTATGATTTTAATATTAATTCATTTTTATGAGTTAATTTAAATTTATTAATTTATTTTTTTCAATAATATGCATTAAAATTGATTTAAAATTAAACTGAAAAGTTAAACTTTGACTTAATAAACGAGTATTTAAACAGGTTCAAGTAGTTAACGGATATTTCATATATTGAATGAGTAAGATTTGGGTAGTAAAAATAAAAATATTTGGGTTGTCAATCGGGTTCGAGTGTTATAAAATATAAGCGGGTTCAAGTTCGAGTACCTCAAAAATAGCAAGTACCTGTCCTGTTTACATCCTTAGCTGCAACATGCCTCGACAGAAAACCCCTCGGCAAAATCCCAAATTCGAACTTATACCTAAATTCATCATTTTTCAACAAAATTAATCAAATTAAACAATATAAGATGAGTTTATTGAAGGATTTACCTAAGAAAACTTTGATTTTGGAGAGATTTGAAGAAAAATTAAAGATGAAGTGAGATTGAATGTGAAAAATTGTGAGATTGAAGAGAGTTTGTAGAGAAAAGAGAGTTCTTAGGGTGTGCAATGAGGAAAGTAATTTGGTATGAGATATTTAGAAATATCTTGTATTTAGTAAAAATTATGAAAAACAGAAGAAGGATGTGAGTCATAAATAGGAAGTGTCTATTCCTATTTAGGTTGTAAATAGAACCACTCTTTTGAAAGATGATTTTTATATTCTTTTGATATTTAGTTGTCCAAAAATTTATTAGTAAACAAAAAATAATTTTCTGACTAAAGAAAAATTGGACCATTTTATTAGATATTGTCTTACGCTTTTGAAAAGGGAAAAATATTTTTCAAAAAATAATTGTTTATATGTAAAGCTATTTAGTAAGCTCATTAGTATAATTCTACTCAAGTTAGACAGTGAATATAATTTTTTAAACTTCGATTTAATTTAACCTTACAGAAAATGTTATTATATAAATAAAAATATTTTTTACTTAATTAGAACAAAAATTTTTACTATTAAAATATTAACTTTAAAAATCTTGCAATATCGGGGTTTAGATGTTGTATTTTGTATATTATTAATCTTAAATATTGCTAATTTTTGACTAATCAACTTTTTTATTTTATTATTTTAATAATAAATAATAAATACTAATTTAATGAAGAATACATTTGATATTTTAATAATTTATTAATATTTTAATATTAAATGTAAATATTTAATTCTTTCAATATAAAATATAATTATTTTAATAGTACAAAAAATATTAATATAATAATAAATAGTTTCTTAAAATTTTTTAATGATATAATATTTTAACATTAAAGATTATTTTTAAAATATTATTATTTTTAAATTTAATAAATTAATTAATAATAATAAATAATTTTTAATAGTTTATTAGTTATGTTAATATCTTTGAAAAAAAAAGATTTTTTGAAATACAATCAAATAGCTGAAAATATTTTTCATTAACTCTTCCAAAAAATAAAAAATCTTTAAATTTTTAAAAAATATAAATATTTTTCTCAAATCATTTTTAATGAATCAAATAGAATTATTAGAAAATTACTCGTAGTCCATTGCGGGAGCACAATTAGGGGTGTAAACGATACAGTGGTGCTCGCAAGCTACTCGGGCTCGACTCTAGCAAAACTCGAATTCGGCTCGATTTTAGTTGAGTCGAGCTCGAGCTACTCGAGCGAGTCGAATTCGAGCACTTAGATACCTGCTCGAGTAGCTCGCGAGCCTAATCGAGTCTTAAGTTTTTATATATTTTAATAATATAATAATATTTATATAATGATTTGAGCCTAATCGAGTCTAATCGAGTTCGGGCAAAATATCGAACTTATATAATCGAGATTAATCGAGCGAACTCGAGTAACTCGAATTTGATCTCGAACCGAGCTCGAGTTGAAAAAATAAGGCTTGACCGAGCTCGAATCGAGTATCGAACACCGAGTTTTCGAGTCGAACTCGAGCTCGAACACCTTATTGTATCGACTCGACTTGACTCGATTACACTCCTAAACACAACCATTGCTTAAGGCCTGAGGCATCATTGACTTTCTTTCTATTGCAAGAGAAATTGCTTTAATTTTTCTAATTAGTTTACCATTAAAGGTGTGAGTGTATTCTTTGTCAATTTGTTCTTTAATCATAACATGACATTATCAGTTCATATTGATAGACTGAAAAATGAATAGGATTTTGTCAGATGCTTTTGATTGTGCGGTGATGAGTCCAAATTGCATATTGATATGTGTCAAACATACCAAAAACATATTTTTTTTACACGACTAATAAGTAGTGGAGTACAATTCATCTCTACATGGATTGCATTAAATAAATATTAAAAATCAAAGTTCTGAAGAAAAATGACAAAGAAAATAAAATATAGGTGTTTTTCTAAAAAGGTATAGATTTTGTATTTAATAATTACCAAAAATAGTAAGTATTAAACTATGAAATCAGTTTGAAAGAAAATAGCACAGAAGCAATAGGTTTTGTCATAAGAATTAAAAGCATTTAGTTAATGTGTTTCTTTAATTACCTTAGATTTAATTTGTTGATTATTGAATTATAAAGATGCCACCTAATTAAACATTCGATCGTAATTCAACAATAAACAGTGTTAACATTTTCTTCTCTTATTTTTTAGTTAATTAAAAGAGAACTCCATAATTAATCTCTAATTACTTAAACTGTTTAGAAAGAACTCTCTAGATATATTTATGTATCAGCATTAAAATTTGTGAAATATATTGATTGAAATTAAGCGACCAATATATAAGCTCAATTAATCTACTTAAATTTAGATTTTCCTTTATCTCTAACTGAATTAAAATATTAATAACTTAAGTTTTAAATCTAGCAGTAGATTATTAAATTTAATCAAATAGTTGGTCTCCTATTAAATCAAACTAATAATCTTAAAAAAATGTTATGAAAAATCTTAGTTATATAACCAAGTGATATATTATTAAATCATACTTTTCAAAACAACATAAATTGAAGAATAATTAAATCACACACCAATTAAATCATACTTCTCATAACAACATAAATTCAAGAATAATTAAATCACACACCAACCGAATTAAGAAAACTACGGACTAAGCATCATAAAAAAAAGGTACCATGAAATATAAAGAATCATTACCCAATATAAATCTAAAAGATTGACAATTTTTGAATATTAAAGAGAATTAATTCGCCAACTATACAATTAAGAAAAAATGGATCAAGCACAATTTTAATATAAAAAAAGAAAAGAAAAGAGTTTTACAACTTTATAAAACCAAAACTAGGTCAATTGATCATTTAATTAGCCCCCCTAATGTCCTTTTATATAGCCAGAGAATGATTAAAATCTTACTTGTAGTCAAACTCTAATTATAATTTCCAATATTTGTCTAAAAATAAGAGAATTTTTATTTGCATTACTATCTTTACTCATTATACCATATTTTTAATTACACAAAAAATACTATACTTCATAAATTTACAATCTTAACTCTTTTTACCCATCCCTTGCATCATTTCTTCATCACTATCTCTATCCTTCTTCATCTCCATTGGCTTCCATCGTTTCTTCATCTCCAACAATTGCTTCAAACCCCAAATCTTTATTATTGTTAATGTTTTGTTATTAATTAATGATATGTATATAATTAAAAATAATATTTGATACTCCTGTACAGGAACAAAACTTTGTTGTGCAAGAACAAATGTGCAAATGGTCCTGCACAAGGAACATTGTAGCCTTATGTAGCAAAATTTACAAGGAGTTTTGGGTAGGATTGTTCCTGCATAAGGCTATGTGCGCAAGAACATTGTTCCTACGCAAAGAGTCTTGTACGGGAACAAATGTTCTGGCAGCAGGAGTAAAATGGGTAGGGTTAAAACAGTCACTTAATAAAGTACATTTAGTGGTTTTTGTAATGTATTTAGATGTGTAGTATAAAAGAGTAAAAAATGATGAGATGTATTTAGAAATTTTCTAAAAATAATCTTAGCATTTTCTCTCTACTTATAATTATCTCCTCCAAAAGGTTTTAATTTAAATACATCAATTATCTTTGTAACAATTCCACTTTTACTAGGATTAAAAAATTCTCTAATTTTTAGTATTGATTTTGTAAGGATTTTTAACCTATCAAACGAATTCCGATTTAAATGATCTTGAACATTTCGAAAAGTTTGAGAAGTCTTCGTAACTTTGATAAAGATCACTTTTTCCCTTAAAATTTGTAAAAAAACAAAATTATCAAAATACTCATATTGGTCAAAAATTGAAAAAAAATGTCATTTAAGCTCCATGTTATTTCAGAAGTATATTTTTGTCATCTAAAACATAAAATAAACATTAGAAAGTTTATTTAGACACAAAATATCAGTTATACAATATGAAACTATCATTTTAAGCACTTATCATTTTAAGAAAGTCATGTTAAACTTGCGGTTTACATTCTAAAAGTCAAAGCTTAAATAAGAGTAAAAGACTTAACCAACTATCTAATACTTAATCTTGTAAATTTCCTTGCACGTTTAAGGCGTCGATCATTTTTTATACTCTTTGCAACTTCTGCCCCCTTTCTCCTTTTTGTTTTGTTAACTTTGTAATTATAAGACAGAATTATACCTCTTAAGTTAAGATACATGAAGACAGTTGTCATGGGTCAAATGCAAGGGACTCTTTTTTTTCAACGTGGCAAATAATTCAAATAAAGAAAAGCCAACTTTTTTGAGTGTTTGTCCACTATTTGTAGAGGTGGCAAACGGGCGGATTCGGGTGGGTTCGGTTCGGGTTCTTTTCGAGTTCGGGCTTTTTTGGGTTCGGGTTTTTTCGGGTTCGGGTTTTTTCGGGTTCGGTTATTTTCGGGTTTGGGTTTTTTCGGTTTCGGGTTTTTTCGGGTTCAGGCTTTTTTGGTTTCGGGCTTTTTCGGGTTCGGGTTTCTTCGGGTTCGGGCTTTTTCAAGTTCGAGCTTTTTCGGGTTCGATCTCGGTTCTAGTCGGGCGGGTTTAGCGGGCCGGCTTGAAAAATTTTGAAATTTTATTAGTTATAATTTTTTTTTAAAAAAAATTTGAATGCGATAATTAATTTATTTTTTATATGATTTTATATTTTAATAAATATTTATATAAAAACAAATTTCTATATTTTAATATTTATTATTTGACAAAAATAATTTACTCTTTTTTAATTTCTTATAATATTTATTATAAAATAGTAGATATAATTATATTCATTAAATGCAAAAGAAAGTATTACATATAGATATTATAGGAAGAAAAGTACCAATTAATATTATCATTTACCAAAAAATGCTTAATATGAATAAATGATCAATTAATTAGCTCTATTTTATTTCTAATTTGTTTTTTATTTGTACATAAATCATAATTAATATTATTGCATTAAATATAATCGTTTACATTAATTAATCAAATGTCTCATTAAAAATTTAGAATATTAAATTAAAAAAATTATATATTTTTAATATTTGATATAATTATATCATATACAATTATACACTACCATGTGATTAGGGGTGTAAACGAACAGAACGTTCGGTGAACCGTTCGTGAACCGTTCGGTTATTATTCGTTTATGTTCGTTTATTAAGCTTAACAAACGAACACGAACAACATTTTTTGTGTTCGTTTATTAAACGAACGAACATGAACAGAGGTGTGGTTCGTTCGTTTATGTTCGCGAACAAACTCGTTTATGTTCGTTTATTATTCGTTCGATTAAAGTGTCATTTGTTGTTCGTTCGGTTATGTTCGTTAAGTGTTCGTTTGTTGTTCGTTTGTAATTTATTAAAGTATTAAAATTGCTTATATTATATAATTATATAAGTTATATGTTATATAATTATAATATATACTAAAATATTAAAGTCGTGTTTGGTGTATATTTTATTTATTTTATACTTTAAAATTTTTAGTATTAATTTTTGAACTTTTAATGTATTAATTCTTAAACTTCGTTGTGTTATATTTAAGAATTTTAATTGGATGATTTCAAATTGTATTATTGTTTATGTAGGATTTAGTATTTATGTAAGATTTTTAATATTTAATATTTAATTTTCAATTTGTATTAATATTTAACGTGTTCGCGAACACATAAACGAACATGTTCGCGAACGCTTGTTCGCGAACACGTTAACGAACATGTTCGCAAACGCTTAAACGAACATGTTCGCGAACGCTTGTTCGCGAACACGTAAACGAACATGTTCGCGAACATGTTCACGAACGAAAACGAACAGTATTAAAAAATAAACGAACGAACACGAACGAACACCTTAACGAACACAAACGAACACGAACAGCACTAAAAAATAAACGAACGAACATGAACATCAATCGTTCGTTCGTGTTCGGTTCGTTTACAGCCCTACATGTGATTGATATTTTGTAGTTGATATAATACACTAAAAAAATATATTTATACAAAAAAACTTTGTGAGCTTAAAAAAAGCATAATATAAATAATTATAAAATTAAAGTAGATAATTATGATTAAAATAATAAATTTTTAAATTTTAAACAGAAGTCACTAAAATTAGATTAATAAAAATTTCATAATATTTTTTTTATTTCCTCTGTTAGTTTGTTTTTAGTTTTACAGATTTACTCAAACTTCTAGATGTTATCTTCTTTACTTCTTTTTTAAATGAATGTTTTGCTTATTTCTTTGACCTTGGCCAAGAAAAATTGAAGAGCATAAAAAATCTGACTGGACTACATATATAATCTATCTATAGAATAATTGAAATTGTTGATAGGCTTTCAAAAAATAAGAAAAGAAAGGATATGATTTCATAATAAATTATTAAATTATTGTATAAAATGGAATAAAATAAATATTGCACGTTAATGTATATATATAATTAATTTAATAATTTTCAAACAGAATTATCATATTATATAATAACATGGTTAAAAAATTAATTATTTATTATCAAAATAATTATTAAAATAAATATTTACTAATTAGTTATCATATATAAGTATAACAAATTTTTAATTTTTAATAAATTAGTTACATAATTTAAATAAAAAATTAACTTAAAATAATCATTTTTGCACAATCAAGTAATGATGCATGTTTGTCTTGATCGCCACGTTGCATAATGCACAAGAAAAAATATCTACTGATATTATTTTAGTGGACTGATATAGATATAAACCGATAAGGCAGGCAAATAAATAAATAATCATATATGCTTAACAAAATTATACCTAATTAATTTTATCCATTCGTTTAAATTATATCTAATTAAAGTTCTATAATTGTAGCTAAATTCTCAATTGATAGATGCAATTAGTTTAAGTTTGAAAAAATTATTAAATATAATATAGAAGTTTAAATAAAATAGATAAACCAAAAAACTGATATAATTTAATCATAATGATTATAAGACAAAATATAATTAAAAAGATGAAATATGAATTAAAGAGGAAAAAAATTATATAATTTAGTAATAAAATTTATACAAAAGACAAGACATGGCAAAAACTTAAATTTCCTAGCTAGAAATAAAATTTGAAACATATAAATATTTATTGTTAATTTGATAACATATTTATATAAATTTTTTGTTCAAAGTTTAATATAAGTTGTTTTAGTAACTTATTAAATTATTATTTTTTTATATTAAGTAATTCTTTTTTGAGTTTTAATTTACATTTGTTATTATAATTTCATATATGAACTTATTTTGTTATTGTAGGGATTTAGAAACTTCAATTTTGGATCTTTTTTATATAGATCAGAGTTAAATATATATTTGAATAAACCAAAAGAAGATTATGAGATTCAAATTAATGTTATTGATTATTGGAAGAAAAATCAATTTCGATACCTTGTACTTTCACTTATGGCTAATGATATATTGAGTATTTCAATTACCACAGTTGCATCTGAATCAGCATTTAGTATGGGTGGTAGAGTTATCAACAAATGGAGAAATTGTCTTATAACATATAATGCAGAAATTTTGATTACCACTCGTAATTGCTGTATGAATATGATATAGATCAAGATGGTAAGATTTTAGTGTCATTATTATTTTATTAATTTTTTATTATTTAAATTCTTATATGATTATTTTTATATATTTTATTAGATGAAGAAGATGAAACAATGAGATTTGGAAGGAAAGTTGGATTAAATTGAACTAGTTGATTTATGAATGAGGATGAAGAGTTCTAATTATAATGTATGTTGATATTTTATTTCTTACTATTTATATTGTTAAAAAATTAAATTTTTTTATTAAGAGTAATTATGATTGATCATTGCCTCATTAATCTTATTTGAAGACAGTGTCGCTCTTGGAGAGTTTAGTTGCTTCCTGCATTTACAATCTTTTCGAGTATGTTATTCATCAAGCCGCTAGCGTTGAATGGAATGATCGTATTTTCCTGTTTTGTTCATCATGCAATGTATGACTAGGGATTAGTTTCTCCATGACTAGGTGGCTGTGTATGAGAATGATTCTATTTTTTCTATTTTATTGTTCTTGTAATGTTACATGTCATAATTTTAAGTGTTTGATATTTTCTTTGCTGGTTTGTTTTTTACTATATTGGACTAATTTAGAATATAACAATCATTGACTTGTTAATGGCATGAGAATTTGGATGCAAACATGTCATAGTTGAGTCTGAATCTTTTTTTGCAGTGAAAAAGTTATTACAACCTTTAAAAGGGTATGATCCCCTTTTTTAACTTTCAATTCTTATTTTTAGTATAATCACTATTTAAAAAACAAATTACTATTTTTCTATTTATGAGTTATAGGAGTCAGAATTTAAATTCTGTATGAGAATGATTGTATGTTTTCTATTTTATTGTTCTTGCAATGTTACATGTCATAATTTTAAGTGTTTGATGTTTTCTTTGCTGGTTTGTTTTTTTACTATATTGGACTAATTTAGAACATAACAATCATTGACTTGTTAATGACATGAGAATTTGGATGTAAACATGTCATAGTTGAGTCTGAATCTTTTTTTGCAGTGAAAAAGTTATTACAACCTTTAAAATGGTATGATCCCCTTTTTTAACTTTCAATTCTTATTTTTAGTATAATCACCATTTAAAAAATAAATTACTATTTTTCTATTTACGAGTTATAGGAGTCAGAATTTAAATTCTAATTTTGTTAATAATGTATTCAATGTTTTATATGAAATATCAAATTTAAATAAATGTTACAATTATATAATGATTTATATATATATATATATATTTGATTTATTATTGTATTAAAATTAAAATTTTAATATGAAATAAATATAATAAAATAGGATAATAATTGTTTTTATAATAAAATCAAATGTTATATTTAATAATATATTTATTATTTATTATTACAAATATAATAAGCATAATATTGAAAATTATTTGATATTGAATATTACATTGTGTTTTAAAATAATTTTATTTAATAATTGAATGTAAATATTTAATATTTATTTTGTTGATAATAAATTATTGATATAATTATGTAATAAATAAATAATGATTGTTTTAAAATTTTATAAATTTTAATTAGAAAAAGTGTATTATTATTTATTTATTTATTTATTTTTAATATAATAATTATATAATTATAATTCGGGCTTTCTCGGGTTATAAATTCGGGCTTTCTCGGGTTTCGGATCGGACCGATTTCGGGTTCGGGTCGTATCGGGTTCGAGCTTTTTCGGGCTCGGGCTTTTTCAGGTTCGGGTTTTTTCGGGCTCGGGCTTTTTCGGGCTCGGGCTTTATCGGGTTCGGGCTTTTTCGGGTCGGGCTTTTCTCGATCTCGGGCCTTTGACTTTTTGGTCAATTCGGTCCGGTCTCGGGTTCGATCTCGGGCCGGCTCGGGCGGATTTTCGGGCTCGAGCCAACTTTTGCCAGCTCTAACTATATGCTCACTACAGCCCGTGACAGATCTTGACATTCAATTCTTTTTTGGGAAACTAAAATTATAGTGATTTTAATTTCTTTCATAAAATGTGTTATCATATTATTAATATATATATATATATATATATATATATATATATACAAGTAGTATATTAAATAAAAATAATAATTTTTTAAAATTATAAATATTATCAATTCATAAAAAAGTATAGAAAGAAAAATAATACGTCAAATTAATAATCTTACTTATAATTGTGAGAAACTTTCTTTTAGAAAAGTATAAATAAATCAAATGTTAAACAATACTATATATTTTTTTCAAAATTAAAAAAATAAAATTTATCATTAAAATAATAAAATAGAAATTTGATATTAGAAATTGGTTGTTCTTTTAACCTTTTATAAAACAATTCAATTTGACTTTTATGTTGAAAAATTTATATGATAAAAAAGAAAAAAGATTTAGGATAGTGAAAAACTATACGAAATAATAAGTTATAGCCTACTTAAAAAAAAAAAAAAAGGGAAAACACGTTTTTAGTTCATATGGAGTTACAAAAGCAGATGCTAAAAGGGGCATTTGTATCTTAAACCTAATTCTTAAATAGGGTAATAATCATTAGGTTAAATTTTTATCATTAAAAAAAAATGTATTTGGAACTTGACTTAATGAAAAACATTTAGAAAATTTTTTTTTTTGGAAAGAAATTAGAAAGTTAATTTTATCTTTGCATTAAATTTACATGGTCATAATTTAACCTTTGAGACAACCCTCTTAATTATTTTAAAAGATTTATGAGTAATGATTAGTTATTATAATAAATTGATATATATATATATATATATATATATATATATATGAATATGAATTTTTGCCTTAATAGATTATATATAGATATAGATATATGAATATGACTTTTTGCCTTAATAGATTATAATGCATAAAATTAAACTGTTACATTTCATAAGAAATTAAAAAAAAAAGAGAATTTCAAAGATAATTTAAATTTATTTAACAATGCATATTAAATATATATTAAGGTTTAAAATTCTTTGGGGGCCCAAATAATTTAAAAAACCATTTAAATATATTTTAATAATATATATCAAATATAAGATCATGAGGTATAAAACCTTTTTGGGGCGCATGGCCCCCTCTAAGTAATACTACCTTCCGCCCCTGCTATAGCCATGGTATTTACCTCTGGAAAGCGAGCCTTTTGAGGAATACTTTCGCGTGTGCTTTTCTTTACCGATGAATCTTGCAATCTCAACAACTTCTACTTCTTACCAAATTTAAAGATTTTCACAAATGCACGGGCCGTAACAAGTACCCACATGTTATTCTCATGTGAATTGAGTAGTTAGTTTGTCATACATTCAGAGTCTATCTGCAGTAATCCATACATTGGTATCATAAGTCTAGTTTGTCATATTGCATACATACATTCTCATGCTTGTTCACTTAACATATTCTCTTACTTAGTAGTTTGATTTTTCCCTCAATTTTACTTCCACAAAACACTGCCATAGGACTTTGAAATACTCATCCTTTTTAATATGACCAAAAAAAAAAAGAAGTGGAAAGAGAATTAATTGTTTTGATAAGGGGAAGTATGAAATAGATCCGGCTCTAATGCAAAATCACATTTATGCTTAATTTTAGGGGATATATGATTTTGCGATCCACTAAAAGTTTCTTTATTATCTAGTGGAAGAAGTTAAAATTGATTTATCTTCAGTTTTGTCATATCAAAAAGGGAAGAATGTTGACTTTGAAATATTTCAAATTTTTATATGACCTCATGTGAACTTAAGAAGAATATAATTTTAATCATAAACATGAAAGAATTATTTGTATTAATCTTGTGTAATCTTGCTTAATAAATGAAGAGTCAAATATGCATGTTTTCAAAGCAATAATTTATCTTTATATATTTGATCGAGATACTATCTTGCAAAGAATGCTAATATTGTGTGTTTAATCAGTTGTAGCTAATATCGATACTCTTTGAATGTGTATTAATACGATATATTTAAATATTGGCGGGACTAATGGTGTACCTATATATATGTATTTTATTGTGTAGGATTTATTTATGAAGTATTAACACAGAGAAGAAATATATCAATACCTCTTAAGTCCGAAAAATCCCAATGGTTGGATTTCTTTGTCTACCAAAAAATTTTGAATTTACAACACTAATAGTGAGAAACTTAAGAGAACCTATTTAAGGCAGAAACTTAGAGTTGAGCAAGAGAGAGCAAAAAATTCTAAATCAAGTGTTAACTTATATTTAAGCTTTTTTCGAAAAGGAAAAGAGAAAAAAGACAAAAGTTCTTTTTTATCATCTCTTGTATCTAGAAAAATTCCTTTGTTGATCTAAATTGTATACATTTAGCCTTGTAGAAGCATTTGTAAACCCACTCCAACTTTGTAACAAAGGGAGAGTGTCTTGGAGTGCTAAATTTGTAAGTGAGGTTTGGGTAGATCTAAGATTTTCTCCTTAAGCTAGAAAAGGAAGTGTTTGTACATTTTACTCCTTTAGCCAAAAAAAGTACTTATAAAGGTTGCTTCCTTGAGCCTTGAAAAAAGGTGTAGGTTTTCTCCTTCAGCTCGTGAAAAATGGAGATGTTGATAGGTTATCCTTGAGCTTAAGGAAAAAAGGAAGGTTGTAATCCATCTTCACTAGTAAATTTCGTGAAAATCTTTGGAAGAATCTTAAGATAGAGGACATAGGTAAGGATATTGAACCTCTATAAAATTGGGTTGTGTATTGTTTCTCTTCCTTACATTTTTACTTTGCTTACTGCATTACTATTTTAATTCTTGATTGCTTGCATATTGTGTAACTAGTGTAGGAAGTACTTGAACTAAATAAATAACATTAACTTAGCAAAGAACTTAAAACTAGACTTGACAATCCTTGACACGACACGAAAATAACACGAATAGATAGGCACAAATGACATGAAGGTGACATAGGCTAAAACTAAGTAAAACTTATATATGAATATGGTAAAAACTAAAAATAAGGTTTTGTATTTTTTGTATCAATATGAATTTTGACATAAAATTTTCGTATTTTACATGACACGAACATGATTTTACTTAACACTAATACGAATTATAGACACAAATTGCAAGGTCTACTCAAAATCGACACACCTCCTCTCTGTTAGTAGTGAGTCAACAAAATGAATAAATGAGAAAAAAATGGGGTTGTAATGGTTTTAATGAGTAATTTTATTTTTTCGGTTTCTTAATTGTGGCTGTTTTGGCCACTAGGTTGTAAAGAAAAAAAATTGAGATTTTGAAAAGAATTTCTCAAAGGTAAAATTATATATTAAAAAAAAGTCCTAAGAAGAGAGCAGGAAACATGTGCTTTTCTTCTTTAGCAGAAAAGTTTACTTCTTCATTCCTTAACTAGTAGTAGTTATGCTCTATTTAGAACATCAGTTGGCATCAGTAGCGCCATGTAATTGGTGTCCAATTACAAGTACCCCACTGGTGCAATGTACAAGCATCAGGAACGTGCTACATTTGCGTACTAGAATTTAAAGGTTTAGCACCGTTTAGAATCAAACGGGGTTGAGGTGAGGTGCAGTGAGATTTCCCACTCTATCTCCCACTCCATCTCCCATTGCATCTCATTTCTAATATTTACCTTTTTTTATTTTTTGATTTTAATGTGATATTTAAAATGGTCACTTCATCATTCAATCTCATCGTTACTACTACGATTGAATCCAAACGCATCACCGTTTGATATCAATCTCACTGTCATTGTTGTTTTCAACCTTACTAGAGCCAATCGAAACTAATCGCCTCGTCCATCCAAACTAGCTCTTAGTAAACCACTACATTGGACCTTTGGATAATAATATTCTCATTGTTAAAATTTATTTTATAAAATATCTCTTACCATTTGTTTTTGAGTCTTTTTGTTTTGATTTTTTTTTTTAGTTTGTATGTATATGATATTAATCCATTTCATTATATATATTTTATCTTTATATATTTACTATTATTTTATCTAATAATATTTATAATTAGTATACTTATTATTTTTTAAAAATAATTAATTATATAGAAAAGATTAGATCAGAAAATTAATGAACAAATATTTTTTTGTATTATAAAATTTGTAAATATATTTATAGTTTTTAATAATATTGCTACTTAATAGAAAATAAATTTTATTAATTTTTAATTATTTTTCAATTTTACAAATACTAAATATAGTATAAATTTTATTTTATATATTAATTTTAATTTAATGTCTTTAATGATTGGTTTCTTTTCATATCTATCTCACTTTATCTTTATAACTACATTTGTATATATATATATATATATATATATATATATATATATATATATATATATATATATATATATATATATATATATATTTAAATACTTATTTTAATCTCATCGTTATCGTTGTTTTTAATTTTATTGGAGTCAGCTAATTTTATTACTCATCCAAATAGATCTTAATAAGTTAATGTCACGTCCCAAATTTTTATGTAAAGTCACGGAAGCTACAAAATTACGGGCCGATTTCGCGCGTTATCTTTATCTTATCGTTTGTGTGTGTTTGTTAAACTTAACTGATATTTTCCACGGTTTAATATTTTCGATATAAATTTCCTAAGATAGTTAATTTAGATCCCTAATAGTGGTGGATACTTGTGAGTGGAAATCCATACCTTTAAACAATTCTAATTCAAGTTACATGATTTTGGTAGAGAGTTCTATCGGGGGTAAATTCCCTTATGCCACTTACCAATCGTCATTACCCACTAAGACTACTACATACCCAAAACAAAATGCGATATCATATCATCCATCAATAGCATCATTGAAGTAATCCATCTTACTGAATGTTTACAATCTTGAAATACACTCCTATGTACACTAGTAGTCCATACTAAGTTAGCATATATGTAAGCATACTTACAACCACCGTACAGATATACCTTGGTGGAAGCCACGAAAAATTCTCGAAGGAACAACACACGTCTCAAAAGATCTACTTAGCTGGAATCTGAAAGAGTTGAGAGGGGTGAGTTTTTGGGAAACCCAATAAGCAAATATACAGCTACTCAAAACATAAAATAGATTTACGGATACATCGGATAGCATTAGTAAACACACGCTCAAATATATATATATATATATATTTATGTATATATCAAATCAAGCATGAACATCAAATCAGGGAAGCAGTCAAACAGATCAAAATCGAAGAGCGGATGCAAACTGGAAATCGGATACAGAAGTGTCAGAACTCTAAGTACCACCCCTAACAGAACACACTGTAGCTATCAGTGCAATAGACTCCATATTTCTAGGGTGCTATCTATGATCATAGACCTGAGCCAGTCTCACAGGCCAGGTGAAACCGACACCTGCCACCTCGAGATAGGCCAAACTATTCCCGATTTTATTATCAAGGGAACTACATACTTGGGTGTACCGCGAGGGTCCACTCGTATAGGCATCACTAATAAAAGTCAAATCATAATTTACTTTCCTTATATGATAAGTTTAGGTATGAGGTTTAAAATCAAAATAAATTTCCTTAATATGAGAAAATATTTTAATTTCGTTAAAAATAAACTTCAAGATATCAAATTTACCTAATAAATAAAGAAGATAAAATAGAATAAATTTTACTAAAGTAAATATAATCATATAGAGTATTTAGTCACATCAAAGCATAGTGCACATTTTTAAGCAAAGCACGAATGAGGCAGATAAACATCAAATTATGTCATATAGTCAGCCTCATGTCGCATAAATCAATTCAGAAAATTAAATAAGAAATTTATAACTGCATATCTACTTACACTCGTAAGGATCCGTGTTAAATAAATTAGCTCACACAAACTCAAATAAAAATCGAGGTCATTGGCATGTGGCAAATCATACACAGCTCATCACCTTGGAGCTCCTAGTATACAACTGTGAGACCCCGTATAGGTTTAACTTTGTACATATATGTAAATGAAATCATAAGTACAAAGATATACTTGTAATGTAAAGCATATGTAATGTAAGTCCATAAGTTTAATGTACACGCTTGTAATAAGAGTTGTGATGTACGTACAAGTGCATTAAGTATGAAAATGAGAAATGGACTTTGATATATGAGTAGTAGAGTAAAATGGAATGAAATTGCACAAGTGTTGCAAATATTTATGTTCCCATTTAGTTATATGTTGTATATATTTGGTCATGCAAGGATTACACACAAGTTTTAATGTGTACAAAGTGTGATTGGATGTTATTTTCAAGTCTCAGGGATGGATGAATGAGGAAATGACTATGGCAGCAAATTAAGGATGTGTGTGAGAGAATTTCTGCAGAAAATTGCAGTAGAAATCTGGAAATATGTATGATAGATCGATCTCATAGGATGAGAGATCGATCTGGAAGAGCCAAAATGCTCTTATTTTGAGCTATGAAACAGGACAGATCGATCTCCAATGAAGCCAGATCGATCTGCTAAGCATTCTGTAATGAGAGGATCGATTTTAAGGCAAACAAATTGATCTTCTTAACTCTCTATTTGAGATAGAAAGATCTCAAGACTAGACAGATCGATCTCCTACAAGAGGCAGATCGATCTCTAAGAGAAAAATTACCCTTTGACAGATCGATCTCATCAAGGGAGAAGATCGATCTGTGAGTGGTTATGTTAGGTGAAAAGGACTACCAAACGTGCAGAGATCTATCTCTACAAGGACTAGATCGATCTCATAAGCCTGCATCTATAAAAAGAGCACGGGATTGAGATGAAAACTCAGAACTCTTCCCCTACCAAACCTTACCTGCCATTTTCTCTCAAAAATCCAAGTTTTCTCACTCTAGAAATCACCACATTCTGACCAGTTTTGGAAGAAGTTCAAGAAGGAAAAGTTGTTCCTTGGAGTAAGGAGAATAACATATCCAAAAATCTCACATTGGTGTGACCAAGAGAAGGAATTGTGGCTACTACAAGTTTGGCTAAGAAAAAGGGGTAAGCTCTCCAACCCTCAAGTTTTAAATAAAGATTCTAGACATTGTATGGGTTGAATGATATGCAAAATGTTGATAAGAATGATTTGTAGTGATGAGTGAGTAATGTTAAGAGAAATTTAAGAAGAGGAAAATCTATGAAAAACTTAAGAAATAGTTTTAATGAGATAAGTGATACAAATGGAAAAGTGATATATGATTTAAAGTCTTGAAAGGTATAAATGGGAGAATAAGTGACAATGAGGATATTTGGGAGAAAGAAAAGAATTGACTTAATGGTTATGTGTGTAGATTGGAAGAACGTGGAACACAGCTAACCCGGATCACGAACAGAGCATACGTGACAAAGGAAATACGCATACGATTCGAGGCAAGGGACTATGTGTTAGCTATAGAGATGTTCGTGCGGATTTTACGATAATTTCGTAAATATAATGCTAGAATTAGTACGATAGTATAATTCTATGAAATGATATGAAGCATAAAATGTATTATGATATATATATATATATGTATTGAGAAAATGAGATGGGGTAAAGAAATAGTATGATATGCATGTTTTCAATATTTTTCTCAATTTTGTATTGATATTGGTGATTAAGAAATGATGATGATAGGTTGGCTAATTTTTACATGTTTTAGCGTGGAGAGGCATACTGCATAAATAAACATGTTTTGAGTTTTAAAAAGAGAAAATAGCCACTTATCAGATTTGAGATGTGAAATGGTGTTGGAGCTTTAGCTCACACCTGTTTTAATGATTTTAACTATGCTGGAGTTCGACTTGCATACGTCTGCATGATTTGATAAACTGTGCTAGAGTGTGACTCGCACGTGGTTTTATAATGATAATGTGCTGGAGTGTTAGCTCGCACATGTTTCTATGCTTTTAGTGTGCCGTGCTGGAGTTTAACTCGCACGATGGTTTTGAGAAAAGTGTTGTAGCTTTTCTCGCACCTGTTTTACTGAGTTGAGGTAAACCTAGGGGTTTGGGACCCAAGGAGATACCAGCCGACGGCCTAGGAATGGGCTAGGCCTTAACGGTAAATCGTACTGCGCTAGAGCCTTGCGATGACTGTGTGTCACGCTGATTGCTCGCCTGGTATACGAGACATGGTTCAGGATGAAAAGTCCATTAGAGTTGGAGTATGGACTTGGGTCCACGGTCATATGTAGTACTGTGTAGTTGTTCGTTGGTATACGATGTACCGTGTTGGGTGCACGTGAGTACGAGTATCGCGTAGATGACACATGGCGTACCTTATACCGTGAGTATATGAGGAGATGAGGTTGATTGAGATGAGCTGGAGGGTAGGACTGATCCATCCCCCTTCAGGCGAAGTGATGCCCTGAGCACACCTGATCAGTGAGACCTGAGATCACTGACTATGACCATATGTCATGGATATTGATTGTCGAAAATTCCATGCCTGTCTCAGAAATTCGAGAAAACAGAGACAACTCAGAAAAGAAAGAGATTTGAGGAAAAGAAATGATTGAGAAAGTAAAGAGATTTTGTGTTTTGATAAATCTTTGATTTAAACACTTTTGTCGCGAGGGCATTGTTTTATGAATCATGTTTTAAAATGGAAGCATGACATATATGATTTACATGAAAGTGCAAATGAGAAATGTATGTTTAAATGCATTTTCGTATAATATTTTCATTTATATCGAAAATATGGTTTTCTGGTTTATACATGCATGGGCTATGTAGGTAGTACGATATCTACCTGCTAGCAATCATTTCCTTACTGAGCTGTGGTTTGCTCACCTTACTATTTTCCCCCTCCAGATACTGAGAAGTAGGAAAGCGGTGGTCTTTGGATCTCTTTTTGCGATGGACAACTCCCATCGGTTGAAAAGGTATAATAACAGTATACACAAGAGCATTTTGTATCTATTATCTTGTATCGCACAGTTATACCTAAGAAATGTAACAGTTTTATGGGGATGTTATGTAAAAATATTATTATATAATTAATTTTGTATATTAACACCTGGGAGTGTGGATTAAATTTTAAATATTTCTGCTGTAAATTCAAGGAATTTTAGTAATTACATTGCCTCACAGCCCAATTGTAGTAGCATAAGTATGGATAAAGGACACTCGAAAGTGGGATGTGACAAATTTGGTATCAGAGCATGGTTAGTCTAATGTGAGTCGATGTTTAGGACTAAGGAAAGATACATCCCCAAGTTAATGTGCGATATTTAGATATAAATGTGTATACGGAGCTGGTGGTAAATAAAAAGTTTATTATAAATGCAGGAAGTTATCAGGATAGTGAGTTATGCCTGAGAGACACCGCAAGAGGGGAGAGAGCTCGAGAGCTCTAGGGAGAAATGACAGAACTGAGAGGCAAAGTAGATCGTTTTCTAGTCATGAGCCCTAGGAACAGATATAGGCTTTCGATCCTCAGATAGCTCGATTAGAGGAGGACATGCACACGATGATGACCATGATGGGTCAGATCATGGCTAGGTTTGAGGGTACACCTAGTACAGCGGGACAGGTTACACCGAATCCCCCAGCAGCTGCACCTGAACCTAAGAATGTTACATCTGCACAACCTGAGCCGATTAGGGCACAAGATCCATATATTCGACCAGTACCTCCTCCAATAGCCCCACAACAGTATGATGATGATGATGATTTGGGGTATGGATATGACTGCGATATGGTGAGGTTGAGGCATTTCATGGATTTCAAGCCTCCTTCCTTTAACGGGGTAAAGGATCCGACTGTGGCTGAGGACTGGATCAGTCATATGGAGAAGCTATTCGACTTCTGTAGATGTTCAGCTACGGAGAGAGTAGCGCTTGCTGCCTTTGTACTGAAAGACCAAACAAAGCACTGGTGGAAGTCCACCGGGCCTATGTTGAGAGTTCAGGGTATAGCTATCACATGGGATATGTTTTTGGGTGCTTTCAGAGAGTAATACATCCCAGACACCGCCCGACGTAGGTTGCAGATGAAATTTTTGAATTTGACTCAAGGGAATCAAACAGTTGATGAGTACGAGTCACGATTCACTTCACTAAGCAAATATGATCCGGACTCGATTAGGAGTGAGGTTATAAGGGTTCGTAGATTTGTGGATGGACTGAGGCCTTCGATTCGAGCTAAGTTGGCCCCGTTTGATGTCGCTACGTATAGAGAGGCTATGCGATGAGCCCAATTGTGTGAGCAGGATTATGACCTGCAGATTTCTGAGTTCAATTGGGGTAAGGACAAGGGTCTGAGGAGAATGGGAGATGGCAAGAGTGCTAAGTTTGGTTGGAGATTTATGAGTAAGCATCGGAGAGAGGGAGATGAGTTACAAAAAAAAGGCTGTTAGACCTTTTATGCCTTCGACTCAGACACCAGCTAGGGGCATAGTGATTGGTGGACCCCGACCAACTACGGATCAATGCAGAATATGCGTCCGATATCATGGTGGTAGGCCCTATCATCTTCAGAGTACACGATGCTTCAGATGTGGCAAGTTCGGACATTATGCAAAGGAATGTCCAGAGGCAGTTGAGGTAGTCCCACAGAGGGGTAAGGAGCCAGAGAGAGTTCATACAATTACACCTCCTGCAAAGAAGAGAGCCATGGTTGAAGAAAAAGGAAAGCAAGTTGTAGGTCAAGGCAGGGTGTATGCGATAAACCAAGCATCAGCTGATACCTCTTCTGAAGTGATAAAAGGTACAATCCTAATTTTTAATTTGGAAGCTATGACTTTATTTGATTCTGGTGCTACGTATTCTTTCATATCCCCTGCATGTGCATCAAAGTTAACAGGACTTATAGAACCCACACACTTAAAAATAGGACTTTGTTAATAAGTACTCCAATGAGAGTTAGCCAATTGGCTGAACAAGTGTATAAGGATTGTAAGGTGATGGTAGGAGATAAGTGTGCGATAACCAACTTAATCTTGTTAAATATGTATGACATTGATGTAATCTTGGGAATGGATTGGTTAGTTACCAATCATGCTGTCTTAGACTGCCACACTAAGTCTATTACATTTTCTCTACTAAAGGAATGTGTTGTAAGATTTTAGAAAAGTAATAAAATCTTGAATTTTGTGACAAGTAAAGTACATTGGTATAAAATGACATAATGTTGTTTTGAAGGTTTCATTACTTATGTGGTGGATTTGGACAAAATACATCCTGATATGGAGGACATTCCAGTGGTTAGAGAATTTCCTTATGTCTTTTCAGACGACCTACCGAGATTGCCACCGGATAGAGAAATAGAATTTGGTATCTACCTGACGTCTGGAACAGAGCCGATATCCAAATCACCATATAAGATGGCTCTAGTTGAGCTAGAGGAATTAAGAAAGCAGTTGCAAGATATGCTGGACAAGGGGTTTATAAGATCGAGCGTCTCACCATGGGGAGCTCCGGTATTATTTGTGAAGAAGAGAGATGAGAGCCTTAGGTTGTGTATTGATTACAAGATGTTGAACAAGGCTACCATCAAGAATAAATAACCTTTGTCGCGCATTGATGATTTATTGGATCAGCTTCGGGGAGCGCAGATCTTTTTCAAGATAGATCTGAGGTCTGGGTATCATCAATTGAAGATTCGAAAAGAAGATGTGCCCAAGACAGCTTTTCGTACCCGCTATGGTCATTACGAATTCCTAGTGATGCCTTTCAGGTTGACGAATGCGCCAGTAGCTTTTATGACTCTAATGAATGAGATATTCAAGCCATACTTGGACCAGCTCGTAATCGTCTTTATTGATGATATATTGGTGTATACAAGGTCTAAGGAAGATCATGAGCAACACTTAAGGATTGTTTTGCAAACCCTTCGAGAGAGAAGGATGTATGCCAAACTGAGTAAATGTGACTTTTGGCTAGAGCAGATCTCTTTTCTAGGCCATGTTGTATCGAATGATGGAGTGTCAGTAGATCCATCCAAGATTGAGGTTGTTGTTCAATTGGAACAGCCCAGGATAGTCATAAAGGTTAGGAGTTTTTTGAGTTTGGCTGGTTACTACAGGATATTTGTAGAGGATTTCTCTAGATTGGATGCTCCGTTTACACGTCTTACGAGAAAGAATATAGAATTTACGTGGGATGAAGCATGTGAGAGAAGTTTTCAGGAACTTAAGCGCAGATTAACTACCGCGCCAGTTCTTATCATCCCTAACAGTTCAGAAAACTATTTTGTTTATACAGATGCTTCACATCAAGGATTGAGTTGTGTTTTAATGCAGGATGGAAGAGTAGTAGCTTATGGATCTAGATAGCTAAAAAATCATGAGAAGAACTACCCCACTCACGATTTAGAGTTGACTGCCGTAGTATTTACATTGAAGATATGACACCACTACTTGTATGGTGAGAGAGTTCAGATCTTTACAGATCATAAGAGTCTAAAGTATCTATTTTCACAAAAATGTGTTAAATATGAGACAAAGAAGGTGGTTAGAACTCCTCAAGGACTATGATTGTGAGATCTTGTACCACCCGGGAAAGGCAAATGTGGTTGCCGATGCATTGAGTAGGAAGAGTCTCAGGTTGGTATTGCATATAATGGTTAGAGAACACGAGTTATTGGAGCAATTCACGAACCTTAGTCTAGATATGACCCTACCTGAGATTGACAGCTATGATATTATTGCTAGCTTGAGATTAAAACCGAAGTTGATTGAGAGAATCTGACAAGCTCAGCAAATTGATCAATAGTGTATTGAGGTGATTAGCCAAATCCAGAAGGGTAAGGGTATAAAATTTGAATTGAGTTCAGATCGAATACGAAGGTTGGAAAATAGAATGTGTGTTCCTAAGGATTCAGAGCTGAGCAAAATGATCTTATTAGAGGCTCACTAATCGAGATATACAGTACACCCGAGTTGTAAAAAAATGTATCAGAATCTCCAAAAGGTATATTGGTGGTCTGGGATGAAGAGGGACATAGCTGAGTATGTCGCTAGATGGTTCATTTGTCAGCAAGTAAAAGTTGAACATCAGAAACCAGGAGGATTATTGCAACCTCTACCGATACCGACATGGAAGTGGGAGCACGTCACCATAGATTTTGTGATGGGGTTACCGAGAACTCGTAAGAACCATGATGCTATATGGGTTATAGTAGATCGATTAACGAAATCGGCACACTTCTTAACCATGAGATCTATAGATACCTTAAGTGCATTAGCGAACTTATATGTACATGAGATAGTGAGATTGCATGGAGTCCCAGTGAGTGTTGTTTTGGATCGGGATGCCCGCTGCACTTCCCACTTTTGATGACATTTTCAGGAAACGATGGGGACCCAGTTGAGCTTTAGCACCGCTTTTCATCCTCAGACAGATGGTCAGTCAAAGAGGACTATACAGACCTTGGAGGATATGTTAAGAGCATGTTTGCTGGATTTTAGAGGCTCATGGGATGGTCACTTGCCATTGATTGAGTTCGCCTATAATAACAGTTATCACTTAAGTATTAGTATGACCCCTTATGAAGCGCTATACGGTCGTAGATGTCGATCACTCATTGGATGGGAAGAGATTGGTGACAGACAGTTGTTTGCTCCCAATCTAGTTAAACAAGCCTCCGAAGATGTTCAGATAATATATGAGAGGCTGCGAGCAGCTCAAAGTGGATAAAAGAGCTATATTGACAGAAGATAAAGACCACTTGAGTTTGATGTGGGTGAGTCTGTATTTTTTAAAGTGCCTCATTCTAAGGGAATAACGAGGTTCGGGAAGAAAGAAAAACTAAGTCCTCATTATATTGGTCCCTTACAAATTTTAGATAGAGTGGGAGATGGATCATATAAGTTAGCCTTACCACCTGAGCTAGCAAGAGTCCATAATGTCTTCCATGTTTCTATGCTTCAAAAGTACTATCCGAATCCAACACATGTAATTAGCTATGAGCCATTGGAGCTCAATGAGGATATGTCGTATGTGGAGAAACCGATCCAGATATTGGATAGGAAAGAGAAGGTGTTGCGGAACAAGATGATTTCAATGGTTAAGGTTTTGTGGCAACATCATACATCGGAAGAAGCCACATGGGAGTTGGAGTATCTAATGAGAGAGAAATATCCTCAACTTTTCGAGGAATAGGCTTGGTTCAATTTGGATGACCAAATTTTCTAAGTGGGGAAGAATGTGAGACCCCGTATAGGTTTAACTTTGTATATATATGTAAATGAAATCATAAGTATAGAGATATACTTGTAATGTAAAGCATATGTAATGTAAGTCCATAAGTTTAATGTACACGTTTGTAATAAGAATTGTGATGTACATACAAGTTGCATTAAGCATGAAAATGAGAAATGGACTTTGATATATGAGTAGTAGAGTAAAATGAAATGAAATTACACAAGTGGTGCGAATCTTTATGTTCCCATTTAGTTATATGTTGTATATATTTGGTCATGCAAGGATTACACACAAGTTTTAATGTGTACAAAGTGTGATTGGATGCCATTTTCAAGTCTTAAGGATGGATGAATGAGAAAATGACTATGGCAGCAAATTAAGGATGTGTGTGAGAGAATTTTTGCAGAAAAATGTAGTAAAAATCTAGAAATATGCATGACAAATCAATCTCATAGGATGAGATATCGATTTGGAAGAGCCAAAATACTCTTATTTTGAGCTATAAAACAGGACAGATCGATCTCCATTGGAGCCAAATCGATCTGCTAAGCATTCTATAATGAGAGGATCGATTTTAAGGCAAACAGATCGATCTCTTTAACTCTCTGTTTGAGACAGATCGATCTCAAGACTAGATAGGTCGATCTCCTTAAGGGTTCTGTAAAGAGCAGATCGATCTCCTACAAGAGGCAGATCGATCTCAAAGAGGAAAATTACCCTTCAACAGATCGATCTCATCAGGGGAGAAGATCGATCTGGAAGTGGTTATGTTAGGTGAAAAGGACTACCAAACGTGCAGAGATTGATCTCTACAAGGACCAGATCGATCTCATAAGCCTGCATCTATAAAAAGAGCACGAGAGTGAGATAAAAACTCAGAACTCTTCCCCCACCAAACCTCACCTGCCATTTTCACTCAAAAACCCAAGCTTTCTCACTCTAGAAATCACCACATTCTGGCCAATTTTGGAAGAAACTCAAGAAGGGAAAGTTGTTCCTTGGAGCAAGGAGAACAACATACCCAAAAATCTCATATTGGTGTGACCAAGAGAAGAAATTGTGGCTACCACAAGTTTGGCTAAGAAAAAGGGATAAGCTCTTCAACCCTCAAGCTTTAAATAAGGATTCTAGACATTGTATGGGTTGAATGGTATGCAAAATGTTGATAAGAATGATTTGTAGTGATGAGTGAGTAATGTTAAGAGAAATTTAAGAAGAGGGAAATCTATGGAAAACTTAAGAAATAGTTTTAATGGGATAAGTGATACAAATGGAAAAGTGATATATGATTTAAAGTCTTGAAAGGTATAAATGAGAGAATAAGTGACAATGAGGATGTTTGGGAGAAAGAAAGAAATGACTTAATGGTTATGTATGTAGATTGGAATAACGTGGAACACGGCTAACCCAGATCGCGAAAGGAGCATACGTGACAAAGGAAATACGCGTACAATTCGAGGTAAGGGACTGTGTGTTAGCTATAGTGATGTTCGTGCGTATTTTACGACAATTTCGTAGATATAATGCTAGAATTAGTACGATTCTATGAAATGATATGAAGCATGAAATGTATTATGATATATACGTATTGAGAAAATGAGATGGGGTAAGGAAATAGCATGATATGCATGTTTTCAATATTTTTCTTAATTTTGTATCGATATTGGTGATTAAAAAATCATAATGATAGGTTGGCTAATTTTTACATGTTTTAGCATGGAGAGGCATGCTGCATAAATAAACATGTTTTGAGTTTTAAAAAGAGAAAATAGCCACCTATCGATTTGAGATGTGAAATGGTGTTGGAGCTTTAGCTCACACCTATTTTAATGATTTTGACTATGCTGGAGTTTGACTCGTATACGTCTGCATGATTTGATAAATCGTGCTGGAGCATGACTCACACGTGATTTTATAATGATAATATGTTGGAGTGTTAGCTCGCACATGTTTCTATGTTTTTGGTTTGTCGTGCTGGAGTATAACTCGCACGATGGTTTTGAGAAAAGTGTTGGAGCTTTGCTCGCACCTGTTTTTACTAAATTGAGGTAAACCTGGGGGTTTGGGACCCAAGGGGATGCTAGCCGACGGCCTAGGAACGGGCTGGGCCTTAATGGTAAATCGTACCATGCTGGAGCCTTGCGATAACTGTGTGTCATGCTGATTGCTCGCCTAGTATATGAGACATTGTTTAGGATGAAAAGTCCATCGGAGTTGGAGTATGAACTTGGGTCCACGGTCGTACGTAGTATTGTGTAGTTGTTCGTTGGTATACGATGTATCGTGCTGGGTGAACGTGAGTACGAGTATCGTGTAGATGACAGATGGCATACCTTATACCTTGAGTATATGAGGAGATGAGGTTGATTGAGATGAGCCGAAGGGTAGGACTGACCCATCCCCCTTTAGGCGAAGTGATGCCCTGTGCACACCTGATCAGTGAGGCCTGGGATCACTGACTATGGTCATATGTCGTGGATATTTGATTGCCAAAAATTTCATGCATGTCTCAGAAATTTGAGAAAATAGAGACAACTCAGAAAAGAAAGAGATTTAAGGAAAAGAAATGATTGAGAAAGTAAAGAGATTTTGTGTTTTGATAAATCTCTGATTTAAACACTTGTGTCGTGAGGGCATTGTTTTATGAATCATGTTTTAAAATGGAAGCATGACATATATGATTTACATGAAAGTGCAAATGAGAAATGTATGTTTAAATGCATTTTCGTATAATACATGGTTTTCTGGTTTATACATGCATGAGCTATGTAGGTAGTACGATATCTACCTGCTAGCATTCATTTCCTTACTGAGCTGTGGTTTGCTCAACCTACTATTTTCCCCTTCCAGATACTGAGAAATAGGAAAGTGGTGGTCTCTGGATCTCTTTTTGCGTTGGACAGCTCCTATCAGTTGAAAAGGTATAAGAACAGTATACACAAGAGCATTTTGTATCTATTATCTTATATTGCACAGTTATACTTAAGAAATGTAACAGTTTTATGGGGATATTATGTAAAGATATTATTATACAATTAATTTTGTATATTTACACACCTGGGAGTGTGAATTAAATTTTAAATATTTTCGCTGTAAATTCAAGGAACTTTAGTAATTGCATCGCCTCACAGCCCAACCGTAGTAGCATAAGTATGGATAAAGGACACTCGAAAGTGGGGTGTGACAACAACACTTAGATAAGGCACAAATTGTAGATAGAATAAAGCTTAAACACAATTTAAATTTCTCACCTGTACTTGACACCAACAACGATAGCTAACTTACTTCTCTCGATTCTTTCAAACGGTTCCAAACTCAAACTATATTAAACACAATGGGTTAATCAATTCTTCTGACCTTAAAACTTCAAAATTTATTTATTTGTTACAGCTATATATATATTTTTACCTTAAACTTGAAATTAGAGTTCTCTGTCTCTCGCCCCTTTTCGATTTCTCTAGAAAAGTTGAACTAAATCTTATTATAGCTTCCTCTTCTCGATACCTTATACCTGCCAATTTAGTAAATGAGAGAAACTAAATGTACAATGACAATTTTTTAAATTTCCTGCAACTCTTACCCAAAATTTTATTTTGTTGGAAATTACACTTGTAAACTGATCCTCTCGGCTTCCCAATTTTCCCAATCTCATCTACCTACAATTTGTATCATATAAATCATCAAATAAACTTGTTAATTTCCAAAACAGAAATTTATCATCACTGCCAAGCTATTTCATTTATCTACTTATTTCTTTTGTTACCTCTCTTCACCCATCGTTCTTGTCCACGAATTGTCAAGACCTCAAGCTTGTCTATTTTCTTGACTCCCCTGCTAACATCATCGCTTGCATCCAGTTGAATGTTACTAAAGATTTTTAATTAAATCAACATGCAAATGGCGTGGTGCACTGCTCTTACTCCTCTGTTTTTTTTTTTTGTTCTTCTTGACAGATCCGACCTAATCAAGTTTCCTTGAATTTGGCTCTCAGTTTGCACCCAGTAACCAAAACAACTACATGCAATGGAGATTTTGAATTGCCTAAGTCATTGCCGAGGGTTTTTTTTTCTTCTCTTAACCGAAAGGACGAAGGCACAATGGCAGCAACACAGTCAAGAAGTCGTGGCAGTTTAGCGAAGGAGGAAGACAATTTTTTTATGTGGCCCATGCGTTACTGTTTATGGAAGAACGAAAGCCATTCTTCCCACATATGTACTGTTTATGGAAGAAATAAAAAGCCATCCATATTTTATTGTTATTCTACATATTATTATTATTATTATATATATTTCTTTTGTTTTGTTAGTTCCCACGTTTTCATGCTCCCTTGAAAATATATATATATATATTATTTACATATTTATATATACATATATTAATATTAATAATTTCTTAATCCTCCATAATAAAATAGACAATATCTTACTACATTAAGCAATAAATCCATTACTTACCTACCGTTGATTTAAAATTTAGACATACTTTAGAATTTTTTAATGCCATAAATTTAATAACTTAAGATCGTGATTGCGAAATTACCTAATTTCCCTTGGACTCGAATTGAGATCAAACTTCACGCTCTTTATTCACCTCATCCTTAAACTGCAAAAATGATCACCATTTACTTATTTTAACTTAGATCCCATTATTTCCTCAAAATAATGAATTTCACATATGAATAGAATTTCAAGGTGTCATATCCTCCACACCTTAAGAAATTTGGTCCCCCAAATTGTGTATAGTTAGGTGAAGAGATGTAGGTGCTTCTCTTGCACCACGTCTTCCAGTTCCCAAGTGGCTTCATCCTCTGAATGCTGCTGCCACTGAACCTTTACCATCGGAATAGTTTTGGACCTTAGAACTCTTTCCTGTATGTCCAAGATCTTAACAGGTTTCTCCACATATGACATATCTTCTTGCAACTCCGATATGTCATAACCAATCACATGAGAAGGGTCAGGATTATATTTCCGAAGCATCGAAACATGAATCAAGTCGTGCACACCAGCTAGCTGAGGAGGTAACGCTAACCGATATGCCACTGTTCCGACCCTTTCTAAAATGTCGAAGGGTCCAATATACCTCGAACTCAGCTTACCTTTCTTGCCAAACCTCATGATGCCCTTGAATGGAGATACCTTCAGAAATACCGAATCACCAACCTCAAACTCCAATGATCTCCGACGGTTATCAACATATGATTTCTGTCTATCCCTGGTAGTTTTTAACTTATCACAGATTACCTTAACACTTTCAAAGGCTTTCTTAACTAATTCGGGGGCATAGATCAGTTTATCATTAACTTCCTCACATGCAACCGGGACCTGCACTTCCTACCATACAGTGCTTCGTACGAAGCCATACCGATGCTCGAATGGTAACTATTATTGTAAGCAAACTCCTCCAGCGGTAAATGGTCTTCCCAAGAGCCTTTATACTCAAATGCATAAGCCCTCAACATATCCTCGAGAGTTTGGATGGTTCTCTCAGACTGTCCATCAGTCTGAGGGTGAAAAGCGATACTGTAACTTAGACGAGACCCAATAGCCTCCTAAAATCGCTCTCAGAAATGAGATGTGAAACGAGAATCTCTATCCAAAACTATGCTCACTGGGGTACCATGTAATCTAACTATTTCTCTAACAAACAATTTCGCTAACGAATCCAGAGAGTCTGTAGCCTTGATGGCTGAGAAATGGGCTGATTTCATGAGCCGATCAACAATCACCCATATGGTATCATGCTTTTTACTGATTTTTGAAAGTCCCATAACAAAATCCATCGCAATATGTTCCCACTTCCAATTTGGAATAGGCAAAGGTTGGAGCAACCTTTCAGGTTTTTGATGTTCCACCTTTACTTGTTAACAAATCAGACATCTTGCAACAAATGTCGTGATATCCTTCTTCATACCAGCCTAATGATACAACCCACGCAAGTCATGATACATCTTCATGCTGTCAAGGTGCATGGTGTATTTTAAGCTGTGAGCCTCTTCCAAGATCAGTCTCTTTAGGTCGTCATTATCCGGAATACACATTTGACCCTGAAACCTCAATATACCATCACTGTCCACTGAGAAATCAGAATGTTCATTATCATCCCCTTCATTTTCACAAACAATCTCTATAATTCAGGGATCATCCTTCTACACCTTTCTGATCTGATCAGGTAACTCCGGTTTAACTTTTATACTAGCAACTAGACAGTCGTCTATCGACTGATCTTGATCCACTGAAATCCTCAGATCTCTAAATTGTTCCAACAGGTCCCACTGTCTAACCATAAAATAGGAGACCATAGTTGTATTCTTTCGACTGGGAGCATCCGCTACCACGTTAACTTTCCCGGGGTGGTAGAGAATCTCACAATCGTAATCTTTCAACAACTCGATCCAACGACGCTGCCTCATGTTCAATTCCTTCTGAGAGAAGAGATATTTCAAACTCTTATGATCAGTGAAAATCTAAAATGTCTCTCTATAAAGATAATGTCACTAGATCTTTAGGGCAAAAACAACAGCTGCTAACTCTAGGTCATGTGTAGGGTAATTATTCTCATGGTTCTTTAACTGCCTCGAACCATAAGCCATAACTTTCCCGTGCTGCATCAAAACACACCCCAGACCCTAATGTGAAGCATCACTGTAGACAGTAAAACCTCCGGAACCATTGGGAATTGTAAGGATAGGTTCTGTGGTCAACCATCTCTTCAATTCTTGAAAACTATTTTCACAAGCTTCACTCCAAACAAAGTTTACTGCCTTCCGAGTGAGTCGGGTCAACGGTGCAGCCAACTTAGAAAACCCTTCCATAAATTTTTTGTAATAACCAGCCAGACCCAAGAAGCTACAAATTTCAGTAGGAGTTTTTGGTCTCTCCTAATTCAGAATCGCCTCTATTTTAGACGGATCAACAGACACCCCATCCCTAGACACCACATGTCCTAGGAAAGAAATTTTGTCCAATGAGAAATCACATTTGTTGAATTTTACATACAACTGTCTCTCCTGAAGAGTCTGAAGAACAGTATGCAAATGGTACTCATGTTCTTGATAAGATAGGGAATACACTAAGATATCGTCTATAAAGACAATCACGAACTTATCTAAATACAGCCTGAAAACTCCATTCATCAAACTCATGAAGGCCGCTGGTGCATTTGTCAACTCAAATGGCATTATCAGGAACTCAAAATACTCGTATCTAGTTCTGAAAGCTGTCTTAGGAATGTATTCCCCTCGGATCCTAAATTGATGATAGCCAGATCTCAAATCTATCTTGGAAAAGACTTATGCCCCCTTCAACTGATCAAACAAGTCATCTATACGGGGCAAAGGGTACTTGTTCTTTATCATCGCCTTATTCAACTACCGATAGTCTATGCAGAGCCTCAAACTTCTATCATTCTTCCTTACAAAGAGTACCGGAGCACCCTAGGGAGATACGCTTAGGCGTATAAATCCCTGATCTGATAGCTTTTGCAACTGTTTCTTTAATTCTTCCAATTCTAAGGTTACCATTCTATATGGGGGTTTTGAGATGGGCTGGGTTCCAGGAATCAGATCTATGGTGAACTCAACCTCTCGTTGTGGAGGTAAGCCCAACAACTCCTCCGGAAACACATTCTGATACTCCCTGACTACCAGAATGTCCTGAATATCGGCTAAGCTTTATCTACATTCTCCATAAAACTATATACCCTTCGATCAAAACAGCCACATCAAACATATCACATCAATATCCAATCATCCATATATACAGCAAGATCAATTGACAAAATATTTTAATTTATTTATGATTGACAAGTGTATTTACAACTTTCTCAGGCAGAACAAAATTCACAATCTTATTATGGCAGTCAACTAATGCATGATGTTGTGTTAACCAATCCATCCCCACTATTACATCAAAATCAAACATATTCAAAAGGATTAAGTCAGCTAGCAGATCTTTATCCTTTACCCTTACCTTGCATGCCTTATACAGAATATCAATGACTTGAACAGACTTAAATGGAGTACTAACATGCAGCAAGAATTCTAGAGATGCAGGTTCTATACCAATCTTACTAGCAAAATAAGGAGGAATGAAAGAGTGAGTAGAACCTGGATCTATCAAAACATAAGCTTCAAAACTATTAATAAAGAGCTTACCCCGAATGATAGAATTAATGGCCCGGCCAGTAGACTCATACAAAGCAAAAACCCATCCTTGAGTCACTAGACGCTTGCCCTTATCAGCTACCTTTCCCTTTTCCACTGTAGATTGCTCGACACTTCTGTCACGACCCTCTTCCCATGACTTACCTTACTACTAATAGTTGGGCTGTGAGTCAATATCCATATCCACATCTCATCCATTTTATAATTTAAATTTATTTTATGAAATAGAAACTGTACTTTTATAAATATGCGGAAGCGATTACATCAGTTTCTGTTATATACATCCCTTACGTACAAAAGGTAGCTTTACTGTGCACTATTTTTCAGGATACAAAATTTTTCTCATAAGTGTATACCTCTATACTGCGGGAGAACTGGAGAACATTATAGCAGGAACAACTGCAGTAAACTCACTACTGCATAGAATCTGTGAAGGAGAAAAATAAGGGGTGAGCTAACACGCTTAGTAAGGAAAATATGAAAGCAGGTAGATAACTACACAATCTACATGCTTAAAATATATACATTTATTTCCCTTATAAAACATATGTATTCTTTTAAAACAACTTCCATCGATGTGAAACCATTAATTCGCTAGATGGATATATGCATATACATTATCAATTCACACAGCAACATGCTCTTTTCACACAGCTTATCTTCAAAATCACATAGCTTCATTTTCAATTCACCTAGTACACACTTAGAAATTATTTTGCACTCAGCAAATCACTTAGTAAATTAATAAACATGAGACATAGTATGTGATATCATATCACCCCGTATCACATAGCAGAGGGACATATGTCACCTCACACAGTAGCGATAAAATGTCATATCACACAGATAAAGGATTTATGGTCATAGTTTGAATTCTAGACAATCACTGATCAGGTGTGCGAGAATCCCATGCTTGAGGAGGCGGATCAACCATCCCTTCAGCTCACACAGAATCACTAAGATATCATGGCATATCGTACTCCGTGGCTAACGTTCACGGTACAGCCTGCTCCCGTGGATCGTTATCACTCATTTTCATTATCTAAAAATCACATGCGAGCAGGTCTGTGCAAGATCACTCAGAATACACGACGACTCCAGTAAGTTTTACTCATCACACAACAAACATCATAAAACCTTGTGCGAGCAACTCAGCGTACGATCACATAGCAATACCTGAGGCATCTAGAACCGTTTTGTCTCATCACACATAAAGCTTATAAAACTACGTGCGAGCAACTCGGCGTACGATCACACAGCAATACCTGAGGCCTCTAGTACGTTTTTGCTTAAAATCACTTTAAATCGAGGAAGTCACATGCAAGCATAGTCAAAGTAATATCACTTAGCAGTACTCGATGGCTTTAGCATGATTCCCAAAATCTAGTGCGAGCTCTCGAGTGGATCACACAACTTACACTCAGCTTTAGCACCGTTTGCTTTTCTCAAAATCCTTTTAAAATGTTGTGCGAACAAGACTGGTAAATCTACCGTCTCCACTTTGGTTCTAGCACAAGTTCACACAGAAAAAGAAATAGATGACTTTATTCATTAAGTAAGAGTGAGAGGGCAATCTCCCTTCAATCACTCATTAAATGTTTTTCACTTAAAAACACATGCGTTTTCATGTAAAACAACTAAACCGGGAGCCAGTCTATGATTATACACTTACAAAATATCTTTTCATAATACAGACATTGAAGACATGCAATTTATGCATATAAGCTTCTTCTTATAACTCTGTTATTCACGTAGATATTCCAAATATCTATATACTAGTTTTCACGTGCACACAGAAGATAAGAAATATACGTATAGTAATCCCTAATAGCTCATATAAATCCCTTACCTCGAATCAGGCTCAAATCACTTTCCTTTGATTTCCAATGCTCGTGATCCGATCTTATCGGCTCCCATTTTATCTCCAGGAGCTGCAAGCATTTGCTACTTACATTAGTATACTTTAATATACTAAATTCTCAATTGCATGAATTTCAAATCGATGCATTGGGCCCATTTATATCAATATGGCATCGTTACATCTTATTGGACCTTATTTTCTCTTAAGTCCATTTTGATTATACTATTCATTTCTCGAGAATTTATTAGACTCATCAAGTCTACTGATTCGTATCGATTCGACATTAACCTCACAATGCCTCAAGTTCGTTAATCTCTTTCACTATGACATTTCCTCATACACCTCATATGCTTATTTTTAATCATTATCTATTCCAACATATGAGTTTCACATAAACATCTTAGAATTATGTATACATGCTTAATAACATCGATTCATGCTTAAATCGCCATTATATCCATGTCTACTCAACTTTCTCTCACTTTCTCACACTAAGCTCATTCTAGGTCATGGTGGGTTTAACATGCTTATGGATGTTTCGGCCAACAATACATATACCAATTAACTCATCAAAATGTCAAGATTAACATACTTGAAGTTGGTGTATTAAAATCTTACCTACCTTGACTTTTCTCCTTTTTTCCAAATTTGGGAAAAAATCACTTTGCTCATTCAATCCAAAGTTTCAGCTTCTAGTTTTCAACTATGTCGTTCTCCTCCTCACTAGGAACAATTTTGCTAAAATAAACCTGTCTTAAATCTGATTGAAAAGTGATGATTTTAGAGTGAGAAAGCTAGGTTTACTTTGTTACAATGGAAAGGTTTTTGATATTCAAGGGAAGAAGACTCGGATGTCAGGCTTTTTATAGAATTTGTCTCATGAGATCGATCTCCATGGGTGATAGATCGATCTTCACTAATGGGATCGATCCTTGTCTGGCAGAAGACTTTAGAGATCGATCTGGCTTTGAGAAGAGATCGATTTTTGCTAGCCAAAATCCTTTAGAGATATATCTGTCTTTGAAGATGAGATTGATCATTTCTAGGCAGAAGCATACCGAGATCGATCTGCTTGAATGAGGGATCGATCTCCCTTTTAAAGAATGTTTCGGTTCTGCATTTTGAGCACAATGAGATCGATCTCTCCTTGCTGGCAGAAGACTTTAGAGATCGATCTGGCTTTGAGAAGAGATCGATTTTTGCTAGCCAAAATCCTTTAGAGATATATCTGTCTTTGAAGATGAGATTGATCATTTCTAGGCAGAAGCATACCGAGATCGATCTGCTTGAATGAGGGATCGATCTCCCTTTTAAAGAATGTTTCGGTTCTGCATTTTGAGAACAATGAGATCGATCTCTCCTTGCACTAAGATCGATCTCCCCTTGCTCTGCAACATTTCAGCTGTATTTTCCTAGATTTTCAAAGGTAACTTTGCATTCACTTGCTTCACTACTCATTTTGCCTTTTATTCATACTCAAAGCTTACAAATAGTCAATTCTTATGATTCATATATAATTTAATTTGTCTGTACATTCCGAAATCATAAAGAATACATAGAAATTTATGAGCCTTACAACTTCTGACTGACTCCTTACGATTCGGGCAATCTTGGATCAAGTGGCCTAGCTTAACATACTGATAACAGGCTCCAGTCTCCTCATAGCATGGCTTGGAACCATGATGCTTGCCGCAAGAAGAACAGATGGGGCCAAACTTAGATTTAGAGGTCTGTATTTGAGGACCAGATGTCTTCAGCTTCTTGCTATACTGTTGCTTACCCCTATCAAATCTCTTCTCACTGGATTTGGTATCTTTGTCCCTTCCCCTAAATTTCCTCTCGGATGTTTTCTGAGTCATATCAATCTCTAGCTCAACCATTTGAGCTTGATGGAGAGCCTCGAGATAATTATCAATGTTAAAAGCAGAGAGTCGACCTCGAATACTGTGCCTGAGGCCATCTATAAATTTCACCATTTTACTCATCTCATCCTTAGAAATCAAAGGATCATATCGGTACAGAGTTGAGAATTTAGACTTATTCATCTACTGTTATGAAACCCTGGGTCAAATGGAGGAATTCTGCATGCCTCTTCCTCCTGGTTGGCTCTGGCATATACTACTTAAAGAAGACCTCAAGAAAAGCCTCACACATAATCTCTAGATTCTTAGCTCTCAGAAGCTTCTCTGTCGACTCCCACCAAATCTCAGCCTTATCTCTAAACATGAAGGTTGCTAGAGCGACTCTCTCAATGGAGCTGCAACCCAGGTATCTAAATAGCTTCTCTAGTTGTTTCACCCATGCCTCAGCCCCATCAAGATCCTTTTCACCCCTAAAAGTAGGTGGGTTCATCTTCTGGAACTGTCGGAACCTCACCATATTACGATCTACTGGATCCCCAGGTTGTGGCTGTGAGGTAACTGGCTGATGAGGTGGAACTATCGGTGGACTAACTGGTTGTTGTGGGGGAGGTGGAACAACCTGTCGTGGAGGAGGAACTTCGGATAGAGATGGCTATACATTAGGGGCTTGAGCCTGAGTTCCTGCATATTGCTGAGTTAGGAGTACAGCTAATTATTGGACTGTCTGCCGCAACTCCTCGAGACTATGCTCTACTGCCCTATCTGGGTGTTCGGGCTAGGTGGTTGTGGAGGTGGCAGCACATGAGCTTGTCTCGGTCTCCCTCTACCTCAAGGTCGCCTGCCTCTACCCTCCATAATCAGATCAAAATCCTATACAAGAATGCAAAGATTAGTATTGACAATTAAAATTCAAACTTTATATATATGCTGACACTTTCATGGTGTACCAGGACGTAAACTAACAAAATTAGTCTACACAAACACAAACAAACTTGGCTCTAATACTAAACCTGTCACATCCCAAATTCTTATGTAAAGTCAAGGAAGCTACAAAATTACGGTTTAATTTCTCGCGTTTTCTTTATCTTATCGTTTGTGTGTGTTTATATAAACAGAACTGATATTCTCCACGGTTTAATATTTTCGATAGAAATTTCCTAAGATAGTTAATTTAGGTCTCTAATAGTGGTGGATACTTGTGAGTGGAAATCCATACCTTTAAACAATTCTAATTCAAGTTACATGATTTTGGTAGAGAGTTCTATCGGGGTAAATTCCCTTATGCCACTTACCAATTGTCATTGCCCACCAAGATTACTACATACCCAAAATAAAATGCGATATCATACCATCCATCAATAACATCATTAAAGTAATTCATCTTACTGAATATTTACAATCCTAAAATACACTCTTATGTACACCATGTAGTCCATACTAAGTCAACATATACATAAGCATACTTACAACCACCATACAAATATACCTCGGTGGAAACCCCGAAAAACTCTCAAAGGAACAGCACACGTCTCAAAAGATCTACTCAGCTAGAATCTAAAAAAATGGAGAGGGGGTAAGTTTTTGGGAAACCCAGTAAGAAAATATACAGCTACTCAAAACGTAAAATAGATTTAATAATTTGCATGCCTTAACGGTAACAAATCTGAAAACGGATACATCAGATAGAATTAGTAAACACATGCTCAAATATATATTTATGTATATATCAAATCAGGCATGAGCATCAAATCAGGGAAGCAGTCAAACATATCAAAATCGAAGAGCGGATGCAAACTGGATATCGGATACAGAAGCGTTGGAACGCTAGGTACCACCCCTAACAGAACGCACTGTAGCTATCAGTGCAACAGACTCCCTATTTCTAGGGCGCTATCTATAATCATAGACCTGAGCCAGTCTCACGGGACTATTCTCGATTTTATTATCAAGGGAACTACATACTTGGGTACATCGCGAGGGTCCACTCGTACCTGCATCACTAATAAAAGTCAAATCATAATTTACTTCCCTTATATGATAAGTTTAGGCATGAGGTTTAAAATCAAAATAAATTTCCTTAATAGGAGAAAATATTTTAATTTCGTTAAAAATAAACTTCAGAATATCAAATATACCTAATAAATAAATAAGATAAAATAGAATAAATTTTACTAAAGTAAATATAATCATATAGAGTATTTAGTCACATCAAAGCATAATGCACATTTTTAAGCAAAGCACGAATGTGAAAGATAAACATCAAATTATGTCATATAGTCAGCCTCATACCACAGAAATCAATTCAGAAATCAAATAAGAAATTTGTAACTGCATATCTACTTACACTCGTAAGGATTCGTGTTAAATAAATTAGCTCACACCAACTCAAATAAAAATCGAGGTAATTGGCGTGTATCATACACAGCTCATCACCTTAGAGCTCCTAGTATACAACACTTAGATAAGGCTTCAATTGTAGCTAGAATCAATCTTAAACACAATTTAAATTTCTCACATGTACTTGACACCAACAAGGATAGCTAGCTTACTTCTTTCGATTCTTCCAAACAGTTCCAAACTCAAACTATAATAAACACAATGGGTTAATGTCACGACCCATTTTTATCGAAAATCGCTACAAATTTTTCGTTTTTTCCTTTCTTTTCCCGATCGTGAACATTCTCACCATTAAACAGTTGGGCTATGAGTCAGTATTAATCACCCTTTACCATCTACCATGACATCTATCTTTTAATTTATTTAAAAGCAAACACATATACTTTATAATTGAGACTCTATACTTGTACGTGTTTACTAATATTTACATCCCCATATTACATTCCAAATTGATTACTATGCTATTACATGTTTAGATATAAAATCATACCAGGGTATATACCTTTCAATGATGGGAAGCAGCAGATACCAAGAATGCAAGTCCTCAGCCGCTCACTAATTACTGCAAGTGCTCTGAAAAGAGGGGAAAATAAGGGGAATGAGCAAACCACGCGCTCAGTAAAGCAATCATGCAAGCAAGTAGATAACCACATTATCTACATGCTCATGATGCCATGCATTAAATCATTCTCTTTCGAAATCATTCTTAAATACGAATTTCATGCATACTTTTATGCCAGGTAAAATAATTCGTATAAAATAATTTATTTCGTGAAATGGCAAATAAAGCATGGAATTATACTTCATGTTGTTTAAATAATGCACATTATGTCAAAACATGCCATTTATTTCAAATTGACAATTCATTGCGTGAAATGGTAGATAAAGCATTGAATTATGTATCATGTTATTTAAATAATGTACATTATATCAAAACATGTCATTTATTTCAAATCCACATCCACCCCAAAATCATCAGGACTCATCCCACAATATAAAATCATGAAATCATGAAATCACAAAATCAAGTAATGAGTAATATGTGATTTCGCAAAGCAAATAATATGCGATTTCGCAAGTAAGTGACATGCAATTTCATAAAGTACGTGACATGTGAGACTAGGTAAGAATAAGGGTAATAACTCTAGGATTATGGCCATATCCTGTGATCCCAGGCTACATTGATCAGGTGTGCGGGGTATCACATCACATCTGAGGCTACCCCAAGAGGTGGGTACCAAACCATCCCACCAGGCAATCAGATCTCTAGTCTGAAGACTACACATCATATATCATGGCACGGTACAGCGTAGACCCCATGCCCATATCATCTAAATATCCAACGCCATGTCTCAAAATGCACGTGTGAGCCTATTTAATCGGTGTGGCACACAGCCTACCCGAAGCTCCCAGCACGGCCTTATGCATGTCATATAAAAATCTAGTACGAGCAAAGCTCCCAGCACTATGTCATGTATAAAATCATGTAAAATCGAGTGCAAGCCAAGCTTCCAACACTCTGTCACATGCACAAATCATGTCAATCTCGTGCGAGTAATGCTCTCAGTACGTTTTGTTTCCACATAAATCATATAGGTGGCTCAGTTTTCAAATGATGGTTTTCAAAACCAAAATCAGCACCTACCACGTGCCATTTCTTGTCAATTGATAAAACTTCAGCCAACCTACCAAATTTCTTATTGAAAAGCATTAAAATACATACTCAGTTTTTGCTTTTCATGACTTTTTCTAAAAGTGAAAATATTTACCCTTCACAAGGGCAAAATCGTCATTTACCATTTCGAGTCAAAATAAATATTATATCATGTGCTAAAAGCAATATTTCATTGTGAAAACACTCAAAACATGATATTTATGCATATGTCAATCCAATCCTAACTTTTTCAAAATTTTCCTTAGTAGGGACAAAACGATAATTTTTCTATGTCGGGTCTCTACCGATATTCTTCATATACAATTTAATTATTCGAAAATCTACCCAAAATTACGTGTAGCTACCTCTAGCTACCCACACAATTCCCTTACCTCAATTTCTCTGGTCATTCTACCTTTTTCGTCGTTACCGATCACCCGATCTGTTTAACTCCCAATATATTCTCTGGAGCTACAGAAAATCATTTATCGGGTTAAATACAATACATTTTATTTGTATTTCACTTTTAATGAGCTTAACTTACAGTATTGGGCCCGTTTACTCTTAATGGGCCCGATTGCACCTTAATAAGCCTTAATCCCATTTTTCATTTACTAATCACATTATCGAGGCCTGTTAGACTCATTAGGCCCACCAACAATTTATTGGGTCTCGTTCTAAACTCTTGGCTAACTCAAATAATTATTTACGATATTTTTATCTCAAATTCCAGAATATATTTCATTTAATGCGAAAATTAAATCCGTAATTTATGCGATGAATTTTTAACACGCATAACGATGTAATTTGTTGTAAATAAGAGTTAATTACCTAAGATTCCATGATAGTACGCAAATCAAGATTGACTCGAGCTCTCGTTTGTCGTCGATTATCGAGCTACACATTTATATTTTTCGAGTTAAATCCGATCAAATATATATTTAAATAATTATTCCGAAAATTAAATTGGTCTATTTGACCACTTACCGGTTTACCCGGAGCTCGATTGCATCACCGAATTTTTTCCATTTTTCCTTTTTCTTTTTTCTTTTTCTCTTTCTTTCTCTTCTTTTTTTGGTAGAACCGGTTCGGTCCGGTTCAACCCGGTTCAGACCGATCCGATTCAACCCGGTTCAGTCCGATCCAAATTTTTCCCTTGTCGTTCGGAGCTTTGCCGGTCGGTTCTCCGTCGGCTTCCACCTCTAGCTTGTTCGCGGGGTAGTCCGGTGCATGGATCTGGGGTCGATTTCGCCAAACTCGCTGGAAAGTGGCCGGTCTGGCCTCTTCTCTCCACGACGTTGGTACCCATTTTCTTTTCTTCCGATCGGCGTCGCCGTCATCCCTCTTTAGCCAGTGGTGAGGCGCTCCTCCTTCCTCCGGCCATCAATCACCTCCCTTTCCTCTTTTTCCCTCTCTTTCTCTCGGTTTCTCTCCTTCTCTCACCGGCCGCGGCTTTCCTCCCTTTGCCAGTGTCGGCGGTGGCCTCAGCAGCTTCCTCTCCTCGGTGGCAGCCCTTAATCGGTGAGGCCAAGGCAGAAGGGAGGCTGGCTTCCTCGCTTGTCTTCCTTCTGCTTCCTTTTTGTTTCCTTTGCAGAATCGCGAATCGCGATTCTGCTTTCTTTTTTTTTTAATTCTTATCTTCATTCCGAATGGCCCGAATCTCATTCGTTTAATATGTGGTCATTTCAGTCTCCATTTGATCTCTAAATGATTCGGGAATTTTATTCATTCCATTTGCATTTTTCATTCATGTAAAACTCTTCTTATGATTCAATTTACATATATTCATGTTTACATCGCATGAATCATAAGGAAATATGATAAAAATTCGGGTCTTATAGTTAATCAATTTTGTTGGACTTAAAACTTCAAAATTTATTTATTTATTTGTTACAGCTATATATATATATTTACTTTAAACTTGAAATTGAGAGTTCTCTGTCTCTCGCCCCTTTTCGATTTCTTTGGGAAAGTTGAACCGAATCTTATTGTAGCTTCCTCTTCTCGATACCTTATACCCGTCAATTTAGTAAATGAGAGAAACTAAATGTACAGTGACAATTCTTTAAAATTTCCTGCAACTCTTACCCAAAATTTTATTTTGCTGAAAATTACACTTGTAAATTGATCCTCTCAGCTTCACAATTTTCCCAATCTCATCTACATACAATTTGTATCATATAAATTATCAAATAAACTTGTTAATTTCTAGAACAAAAATTTACCATCATTGCCAAGCTATTTCATTTATCTACTTATTTCTTTTGTTACCTCTCTTCACCCATCGTTCTTGTCCACGAATTGTTGAGACCTCAAGCTGTTTATTTTCTTGACTCCCCTGCTAATAGCGTCGCCTGCATCCAGCTGAATATTACTAAGGATTTTTAATTAAATCAACATGCAAATGACGTGATGCACTGCTCTTACTCCTCTGTTTTTTTTGTTCTTCTTGACAGATCTGACCCAATCAAGTTTCCTTGAATTTGGTTCTCGGTTTGCATCCAACAACCAAAACAACTACATGCAATGGGGATTTTGACTTGCCCAAGTCATTGTCGAGGGTTTTTTTTCTTCTCTTAATCGAAAGGAAGAAGGAACAATGGCAGCAACACAGTCGAGAAGTCGCGGCAATTTAGCGAAGAAGGAGGAAGATAATTTTTTTTTTATATGGCCCACGCGCGTATTGTTTATGGAAGAAAGAAAACCATTCTTCCCACGCGTGTACTGTTTATTGAAGAAATAAAAAACCATCCTTATTTTATTGTTATTCTACATATTATTATTATTATATATATTTCTTTTGTTTTGTTAGTTCCCACGTTTTCATGCTCCCTTGAATATATATATATATATATATATATATTTCTTAATCTTTCATAATATTAATATAAAAAAAATTTCTTAATCTTTCATAATAAAATTAACAAAATCCTACTATATTAAGCAATAAATTCATTACTTATTTACAATTGATTTAAAATTTAGACATACTTCAGAATTTTTTAATGCCATAAATTTAATAATTTAAGATCGAGATTGCGAAATTACCTAATTTTCTTTAGGCTCGAATTGAGATCAAACTTCGCGCTTTTTATTCACCTCATCCTTAAACTGCAAAAATGATCACCATTTACTTTTTTTAACTTAAATCCCATTATTTCCTCAAACACATATGAATAAAATTTCAAGGTGTCACAGTTAAAGAAATTTAAATTATATTTGATAAGAGAAAAAATGAAAAATTAATTTTCACTATATTTGATACAAAATTGAAAAATATAAGAAAATAAAGAGATTAAGAATAAATAAAAATTAATTTATTAATTTAAGTTGAATCAATTTTTTTTTTCAAGAATTAAATTGAATTGTGCAAATTCATTATTTTTTTCTTCTCTAGTTCATTTGCATTGTAATTTGTAAGGGTAATAATTTAAAGATAAATAATACCCAAACCCCATTCCTTCCGGTGTCAAGGCAAGCGAGGAAAAATCAAATAATAATTAAAGCAGTGCAGAAGGGGTGTTGGCGACGTTTACACAACTCATTCTCATCAGCACGTGCGACACCCCTACCCAGATTTTCTTTAACAATTCTCGGAGGCTTGCTTCAATTCTTCCGTCTCGCTGTGACCTGTCTGTCTCACACCTTGGGGTTTGCGAGGTGCTTCCTATTTCCTTGTTTTCTCTTTCAATTTCACTTGTTTCTTTGCTTGTACAAACCTGTGAATCCTTTGATTTTGGGAATTAGATCGCCTCGATCCGCGTCAGCGATCGTGCGATTCAAATCGGAAATTGAATTCTGGTATATCTGCTTTACCTGCCGATGATTTTGTTTCATCTATGTCTCAGGTGCGTTTTTTGTCGTTTGGCCAGGGAGCTGCCGTGTTGAAATTTGCTTCTATGATATGACCCTATTCCATCATTTTATCATCTGCTGCATGAATAGGTAATGAAGGGTTTTCATGAGAGAAAAGTTGCTCTAAAATGCTCTTCTAAAACTGCTATCGATAGCTCACCATCCTCTGGAACTGGATCAGAGCCAGGTCCCAGTGACTCTAAGTTGTCCAAGAGTTCTGTCTGGTCAAACTTGTTTGCTTCTGCTTTCTCAATCTTTGACACATATAGTGAGTCGTCGGCTTGTGAAAAAAAGTCATCGCTTGCTAAAAACAATGGCTGGACAGCAGCTGTGAAGAGGGCTGTCTCGGGTGGCTCAATGAGGAGAATTCACGAGCGTGTTTTGGGGCCAAGCAAGATTGGAATATCTGGCTCAACTAGCGACATATGGCTTCTAGGTGTGTGCTATAAAATTTCACAGGAGGAGTGCTCTGGAGATGTGGATGCCACCAATGGATTGGCTGCATTTAAACAAGACTTTTCATCGCGAATATTGATGACATATCGTAAAGGTCTTTATCAGGAAGTTTTCTCTTTACAGGATGCTTCGTGATAACACAATTTCTAAGTTCTTCGATTGCAGGTTTTGGTGCTATTGGGGACACAAAAATTACGAGTGACGTCGGCTGGGGTTGCATGCTTAGAAGTAGCCAGATGCTTGTTGCTCAGGTATATTCATTTCATTTTTTTAAAAAAATTCTCTTAAGAATTATTAGACGAGCACTAGAAGACTTTCTTGTGAGTTCTCATCATGAAAATTGACATTCCTTATTATCTTGCGTTTATTTTAGCTAGTTTATGTGTTGGTTTTCCTCCCTTGCAGGCGTTTCTTTTTCATCGATTAGGGAGGTCTTGGAGAAAGCCTTTGCAAAAGGTGGTGTGAATCAGTTCCTATGCCTGATCTTGCTTATTTCCTCTATAACTCATGAGAATTTGACAATGATTGAAGCAAAAGTAATTTGTTTTCTTCTCTGACTCCTTTCTGCCTTTGCAGCCATTTGACCAAGCATATATTGATATCTTGCATCAGTTTGGTGATTCTGAGGCCTCAGCTTTCTCCATTCACAATCTTGTTCAAGCTGGAAAGGTTTATGGACTCGCAGCTGGGTCATGGGTAGGCCCATATGCCATGTGTCGCTCATGGGAGTCTCTTGCTCGCTGTAAGAGGGAGGAAGATGACCTTGAGCACCAGTTGCTTCCTATGGCTGTTTATGTTGTTTCTGGTGATGAAGATGGTGAGAGAGGAGGAGCTCCAGTTGTCTGCATTGAAGATGCTTCTAGACATTGTTTTGAATTTTCACGATGCCAAGCTGACTGGACACCTATTCTTTTACTTGTACCCTTGGTTCTTGGACTTGACAAAGTAAATCCCAGGTTTGTGATGTTCTGACATTTCTTGGTTTAATAGTTTCATGATTGGTAGATTTATCCGCCTGATTCTTTATTTAAGTTGATCAATCATCTTTTTATCTATTAGCTTTATGGTTACTGAAATCTTCTTCAGTCCTGTTCAATTCCAGGAGCCAACAACAATGCATGCTAAAGCTCACAACTTCTCATTTAAGTGTATTTGCATACTGCATAGATCCACTTAGGGATGAAAAGATATGCTTTTCTTACACCTAATTGATGCAAATAAATCAAGTTGCCGCATTTATAAAAATCTTAGGTAACAACCTTGGATCAATTCTAGGTCTAGTTATCATAGCATAGTCATTGTTTCTAACTCCTATTGCTCAGACTTTGACTAGGCCACTTGAAGATCATTAGTGCATTGATGTTAGTGAAATTTCATGAGAGAAGAAATCAAGTGGAACTGTGGATAGAATAGGTCTATCCTAAGTCAAGAAGCTTAAGACTAGGGAAATCTTTAAGTTTTTCCAGTGTGAACTAAAACATCTTTACTAACGAAAGAAGACTCTTTAGTTTTGTTGTTAACACCTGTGACATCTTAATAAGAAAGGTATATTGGAAGGACTGAGTGAGTTTTCAACTTTTTATGGTAAGACGTGTTTGCTGGAATTTATTGTAACAAAGTAATTGGTCTGGTTCATTTCAGCAAAGCATCATGCCAATACCAACTTCTTTAATTCTTGTTCTGTTAGTGGAATTATTCATAATATTCAACCCTATTGTTGCGCTTAGATAGAAAATTAGAAATTCTGTAGCCCAAAAATCTATTTTGGGTTTGGATTTTTCTGCTCGATTCCTTTGAATTACTTTCTTAAGTTTTATGTGCATTTGGTATCAAACAGTGTAACTAGAAATTTAAGTTGCTGTTGGTAGTGTTCAATAGTTTGTTTCGAGGAATCCCAAGTGTAGATTTCTGACTTAGAACTCATTTTGTGCTGGAGAAATTAGTAATCCAAGCTTAATTTAGTGGTGATCAATAAAAGTAATCCTAGGATGGCCTTGTTAGGTTGTATGAGCTCAAAAAGTGGCTTCGTGGGGATTTATCGTGCTTCTTGATGTTTTACTTGTAGAGAGCGCCTAACAGGATTGATAATTTTTTTATTATTTTTAATCAAGTTCTAGATATAGGGATTAGTACACTTATGAGCTCAGAATGAAGTGAGCATGTACAAAAAGACATCCTTCTATTGTAGAGTATTGATAAGCGATACTGAGCACAAAATAGATTCATTTACTTTTTTGACTATACTTAATCTTTTCCTCGCTATGGAGATTGGTTGGAACATCTTTCTCTTCTATGTCAAATTGGTTGAACTACTTTATATTATAACATTCAAACACCCTTTTTATGTTTCATTAATTTGCTATTTCTTTTCATTCAAGTAGCATGGTTTAACTTAAATGGTTTTAATCATTTATGATCTGGTTTGTAAGATCTTTATCATTTTCCAGTTTCTTGGTTAATTAAGAGTAAATATTAGTTTTATGAAGAAATCTATACCTTTAATTGTGAGAAAAAGTTGATGCTCTCATTTAGCAATTGAATAGAAATGATGTTACAAATATGGATTTAATTAGCAGTCACTTTGTGGTATGGTGTCCACTATTTACTGATAGCGGTTCCATCCACCATAGCTATTCATTGCAATTGAAGTGTCAATGGTGATTCACATGCATATGTGACACAAAGAATAACAGCTCTAATCGGATATTAAAGCCACTATTGATTTCTTTTAAGCCTCTATTATTAGTTAGTTTATATATATATATATATATATATATATATATATATATATATATATATATCAAAATGGCAGACCTATACCAAAATTGAGAGAGCCCTTCCCAAGTTTATTTAAAATGTTCATTCCTTATTTTTTTTTTCTGACTAAATTAATGATATCATATAATCAGAAAGTGAGAGCCTTGTGCACTAGGTTGCCCTTTAAATTAATGACATAAGATATTTTTTCAATCATATATATATATATATATATGTATGTATGTATGTATTTATAGCATTTATGTGCATAAAATTTGTGGATATTAGTGATCCACTTTTCAAATATTCATATTGACTTCTGAGTTATAGTTAAAAAATGTCAATAATTTCTTTCATCATATAAATGAAAGAATTGTAATCTCATAAATTACTTTAAATATCATAAATGTGTTATTGTAGGCACAATTATTATTTACGTCATTTGATGGTACGTTGTGCAGAATTGAAAGAATATTTTGGACAACAATGAGTGTGACTACTGTTATTTTATCATTTATGTCCACTACCGCAATAAATGAGATGCCAAAGAAAAACTCGGTTGCAACTGCAATTTAAATATCTGATTATAGATGAATGTTATAATTTCTTTTAGCATTTGAAAAATGTTTTTATGCTTTTTTCCTTTTCAAGTAATGTCTCCTATCTGATTTAGAGTGTAATAGGCAGCTTTCTTTATATGTCTCTGTATTCCATTAGGCTAGAGCTACACCAAGGGAGGTAGTTCTCTCTCATTGCACAAACCCGATCCTCCCCTCCCCGAGGTCGACCTAAGGTGTCTAGGAAGAAATCTCAAGTTCAACTGTTGAGGTGTACCCTTGGGGGTCTGCATGTCTGTGTTTCTTTCATACATGTACTTGATCAAAATATGTGTTCAGCTTTTAGAGTGTTTGTAAAGATAAATTGCTCCAAGATGTGTTAATTTTAGGATGTTACTGTCTTTAACTATTTAAGGGTTTTTTTTTTCAAGTTCTTCTGACCAGATAAGACACTAATTTTATATTCCCTTTGTTCCAAAATTACTGGTCTCATTGCTATTTTGAAGTGTTAAGAATAATTTTGACAATAAAAAACTCAAGGATATTTTCTACCAAACTTCCAACTTTACCACAGTCAATAAGAGCTTATAAAAGATTGTGAAATTAGCAGATGGTATATCCATCTGAACGCATTAGAGTTTTTCTTAATTATTGAGCTTTTTCGAAGAAGGTAGCCTTTTGAGTAGAGGGAATATTGCATTTTGACCCTTTTTTATCTGGAGTTGGTAAAACATGTATTATGCTTCAATGTAACATACTTGAAAGAATAAATCAGTACTCACTGTTTGTCCTCAAAGAACCTAGTAGCATTATAGTAATCAATTATGAATTTGAACTTGATTCCTGCCACATATTCTAACCACTTGGAATTTCCTAAATTTATTATCAGGTACATTCCATCATTGCAAGCGACATTCACCTTTCCGCAATGCCTTGGCATTTTGGGTGGGAAACCTGGTGCCTCAACTTACATTGTTGGTGTTCAAGAAGAAAATGTTTTCTACCTTGATCCACATGATGTTCAACCGGTAAATTCATCAATTGCCTTATATTATCACTCATATGTTCCATTCTCTCTTCCTTTCAGATGCAATCCACATATATATACTTAGCCGGGAAGCTTCTTTTACTTGTATGTTTTAGTGCTGAAAAATGTCTTGTCTCTTCATCTAGAATGTGTACTGGAAATAATTAGTTTTGGCCATTATGTGAAATGCTATGGGAGTAAATAAGTCTTTATCTAAAATAATATATATTTTTTAAGTCAGGAATTGATTGGTAAACTTGAATTGATAAAGCTATTCAACCATAAGCATGATAGTGAAAAGGGTGTGAAACATAGTTTCTTAAGGCTTTTAAGGCCCCAGTGGTTTTAAGGCGTGTGCCTAGGTGCTCCGCCTTAGCCATTAGACAACAAAAGTGGCTTGGACCCTTTCAGGCAAGGCACTTCTTGATCAGGCAGATGCCTGGTGCATCTAAGTGCCCTTTTTTTTGTCAGGCTGTAGGAGCAAAACAAGCCCTCCTTATTGAACTCTTCTGTAATTCCTTTTATTTTTAATTCTTTTTGGTTAACTATACCTTTAATAGTAAAAGAAAGGCGCAATACCAAACTGTCTACTTCTCATCAGTTTGAGTATTCAACAACATATGACCATAAGGAAATCATGCATATGGGCCAACTAAAAAGTGAAAGTTTTGCATGTTGTGTAGGATAAAATGGACCGCCCTTTAGAGTCTATCATCGGAGTTATGCATCTTAAGCTTATTTTATATTATACACACAGATACGTACACGTATTACGCCTTACTTTACTCAGGCAAGTGCTTTCTTTGCCCCTTGCTCTTTAGGAAATATAAGGGTTCTAGTGCCTAGAGTGCGGCCTGTGCCTTTGGCAACACTAACGAGCCCTTACTTTATTGATGTAGTTTGGAAGTAGAAACAATAAAATGGAAACCAGAAAATTGGGGTTGAATATGCTGTTGTGAAAAGTGATGTAAACAGTCAAAGTATAGAAAAGATAAGTGTAGGAGTCTCACATAGGAGTCACACCTAAGAGGGTTGAGTCTCACGAACTTTTTTGCTTGACAATTTTAATAATTTTCATTTTGGTTTAAAAGAGTATAAGGCCTATTTATACAGAAGCAAATAATTGTAACCTGATAGGATACAAACTCCCAAGTAAAATCCCTAACACCTTGGCCCCACTCATAAAAATAAAACCCACAATATTTTTCAAGCCCTCACGCTTGTATGTCGAGGGATTTTTCATTTCGTATTTGACGTGGGATTGAAGCACTTTTCTCATTCCCCTTTGGAATGCATCGCGTGACTTTCTTCCCCATCCAATCTCGTGACATCCGATTCAAGACTAACCCACCCTATCTACCCCTTTAGGGCGCTTGACTTGGAACTGGCCCACCGTGCTAACCCCGTTGGGGCTCTTGACTTAGAGTTGGATGGTCAATGGTTGGCTCTGATGCCACTTGTCATGTGGCATTACATTCTCCTCATAAAACCGGCTTATTGGTGTGTAGCATTCATGTTTATATGCCCAAAGATCTTCTCTTTCGTATTTGAGGTGGGGTTAATGCACCCTGCTTACTCCCCTTTGGAGCATGTGACATGAATTCGGGACAATAATATTGTTTTAGGGTTGTAAAACTTCAAAAATTATATCCAACTATAAATGATTGCTTAATGTGTCTAAAAGACTATTTATACTAGCTTTTAACCGCTTTAAGTCCTAACTCTTAATTTATGCTTTCTTTACCCTTTCAACAACTTTTTTCTCTGAACAATTGTTATACTTGCATAAACAATGTAGAAGGACATTTATCTAATAGGAGTGCAGAATGTCTTCATCTACATGTTTTATGATGGTTACTGTATCTACTAGCTATGCTTTTATGGTTAGAAGCAAGGTATCTCAAAGATTTTTAGGTATTGTAGAGAGGATCACGTGTAAAAGATGGTTCAAATCAGGACTGTGGTTTTCTCACTCTAGATGTAAGACAACAAACAAGAAGGCAATCACTTTTTCCTTTTCTTGCCAATACTAGAATTTATATATTGTCGTTTTGTCCATTGATTTTACTTGAAATGGTTGTTGGTTTGCATGAATATGGGTTGAAGATACTAAGAGCTGAAGGTTCCTATTGATTGAATCTACAATTTGTATTTAGCAGTGGCTTTTAAGGGAAATTCTTTTATGATCAGTTTAAATTGAAATTGTAACAAATGTTATTTCAATCCAAATTGAATAGTTGAAGGGTGGTTTAATGGTCATTTCTTGTTTTTGTCCTTTTATTTTATCTCAAGGATTATCATTGTCATGTTTGGAGTAAGAGTTACAGTCTCTTGTGGTCCTTTGGGCTATGGGGGAGCTTGGGAGTGCATTTGAGGTGCCAAAAAGTGCTTTGGCCCTAAATGTGATACCAAACTCATGTTACTTTGGCTCAAAATTGCTTTTTGACAGCAGTTTTGGAGCCAACCACAAAAGCACCTCTAAGGCAATGTTGAAGATGAAATGACCAAAATCTCCATTTATATTTTTTTTGAATGACAAAATTACCCCTTTCATTATTTGAGACATTTTGAATTAAAATGAAAATATAGTAATAGTATGACTATTTAATTGTAACAGCAATGCCGAATTAGACTTAAAGCTTCCTGTACCGTATTCAAATGTGCTTTTGAGTTCTGATAGCATGTTGGCTGGATCTTTATTGGTCAATCAAACTTGGGAGTTCATGGGAGTTTTAGTGACACTGAATTTTTTTATCAGGTAGTTAATCTGAGTCGGGATAATCTGGAGGCTGATACCTCATCCTATCACTGCGAGTAAGTACCTTGCTGTGATTAATTTACTTATAATTTTCACATGCATTGTTTAACTTCTTAATTTTGTTGTCTCTTGTATGATTCAGTACTATACGACACATTCCTCTAGATTCTATTGATCCATCCCTGGCAATTGGGTTTTTCTGCCGAGATGAAGGTTTGCTTGTTGCTCTTGTTGGCATTACAATTTTGGTTGTCTTAAAAATGAATTTCCCTTTCTATCCTGTTCTTTTGGCAGATGATTTCAAAGATTTTTGTTTCCGGTCATCCAAAGTAGCTGAAGAATCAAATGGTGCTCCCTTATTCACGGTTGCTCAAACTCCTAGCGTTTTTAAGCCCATTGGCCATGGCGACGCTGTGGATGACACTGGTGAGGTTGGGGAGGATGATTCCTTTGATGTAGTGCCTATGGGTGACATGGATGGCGGCACTCATGAGGACGACTGGCAGCTCCTTTGATGGGAACTTTCTATATCTTCGACTCCTTGGTTCCTCCCATTGGAAGAGAACAACATTTGTAGGTAGTGTCTAAGTTATAACGATTCTTTGCTCTGAATTTTAAACTATTGCAAGCTGTTAATATAATTGACTAATATTGATTTGTAAGATTCGTGCAATTATTTTTCAAATTTATTTGGCAGACAACAATGTGCTGCTGATTTCTCCATTACAATGTTTCTCTTCTTTGCCTTGATGATGCAAACAAGGGTTGCATCAACTCTATCCAAAATTTTCATAATAGCAACAGTAGATTTCAACTTTTTAAAAGGGGCACGCGTGGATTTTAGTATTACATACAAGAAAAAAAAATGCTTGGGCTTGAATTTTTTACTTCTCATGGGGTTGAGAATTTCATAGGGAAAATTGCAGTTAAAATCCATTTTGAGCCCAAAAGTGTTATAAATCTTTAATCTTTAGATTGAAATCTTAAGTACTTTCCACATTGTGCTAAGAAATCTTATAAAAAAAAAAAAAAAAACTAGAGGTTCAAATCTCCAAAGCTAGTCTTCTGAATCTGTGGATAGGTGTAAGGGATGTTCATATTTTAGTTTTAACAAAATTAACCGTCGATCAAGTCAAATTTAATTTAGTTAATTGTTCGGTTAATGAAAATAATATTGAAAGAATTATAGTTTTTGGTTAAGTTTTTTAATTAAACGAATTAACTGAGATATCAAAAAATCCAAACAATAAAACTAAAATATATATGAAACTTAAAAATATATTTAATATTTGAAATTTAAATGATATTTTAAGTTTAATGTTGTTAAATTTTTAACTTATAGTTTGGCTTTCCAATGTTTTGTTGGATAATATTATTTAGTTTGTTTCATATTTGAGAAATAAAAATTTAAAATATAACTTAAAATTATTTAACCCAATTTACTTTTCAATTAAAAGGTGGGCCCAATAATTTAATTAAATTCCTCTAATTAGGTCCATATAACTAAACAATTTTAGTTAAGCCATAAATCCTTTTAATTAAAATTGTGATGGTTCCTATGGCTTAATTAAACTATTTTAATTAAGCCTATTATATATCCAAATAAATTTGAGTTTTGTTTCTTAATTAAACTATATTAGTTAAGTCAACTCTATTAAACATTTTAATTAAGTCCTTTCACTTAGTCATAATTCCTCCAATAAAAGTTTAAGGAAGAAATTCCAAATTCTTCCAAATCATTTCAATTCTTTTTAATTATTTCACTACTCTTACATGTGGCTTACTAGGTTTTCAACACGTTGAAAATAAATTTAAATTTTTATTTAAATTCATAGATCAAGATTAGCATCTAGCAATGCATCATGACCACTCAAATGTTAGAAAAAAGTCAAAAAGTTGTGTTGCTCAAATCTAAGTGATGTATGCGCGCAAGTGTACATAGTTAATAAGTAATACAAGAGAGAGGCCCAGATGCCTAAGGCTTGGAAGCCATCCATTGGCACATGAATAAAGAAATTCCTAAGCTTAAACAACTTGGGTGCAGTTCCATTAATCGTTGTGGGTACGGTCACCCTGGCAATAAGGTTGTGAAAAGGGCAAGATAAGCCTTTATTGACATGTTTTTTTATCCTCTAGGTGCAATGGAACTTGAGTCTAAGGGATAAGCTTTCTCTGATAGCTCAGATGTTGTCTATAAAACATAAGGAAACGATTCCCACTCCTTGAAGTTGGTCACTTCTTGGAGCTTGGAAACACTTGGTGAGTTTAACAGGTATGGTCCCTATGTATGAGTTGCGCCTTGCGTGTGCCTAAGATGCTCAATGAGAGCATGGATGCCTTCCATGGTACGTGATAAAACTTAGCAAGAGTTTGAGTCACCACGACTAGCATCATCATCATGTTTGTATGGTTTCCCATACATCCTAAGTATGAAGGGCAAAGACAACTGTAACATAAGCCCTAGCCATGTATGGAAGCCGTCCATGAGATGTGATAAAACGAATACTTGTTATCCTCGTCCTAAAGACGAGATGAAAGTCTTCACGAAGTTTCTTGTGCATTGCAACTCTTCACAAAGTTTCTTATGCATTGCACTTACACAATTTGGGGATCAACAAAAAAAATTGACCTTTCCGAAGAACTGCAATCCAAGCTTGACAAACTTAATGTCATACATGGGACGTGATAAAAACTATTATATTTCACAACTTGGTTATCTTTGAATGTAAGTGATTCTTGAATAAAAGGAAATATCTTTTCAAAAATGAATTTGTCAACACTCGAGCTTAAATCCACTCCCATATGTCATAAGTATGGAAGTCGTCCCTTTGATGTGAGAAAACTTATTCCTATACATTCTAGGTATGGAAGTCGTCCCTTGGACGTGAGAAAACTCATTCATATATGTTCTAAGTATGGAAGTTCTTCGCAAGATGTGAGAAAACACGTTCCTAGACATTCTAAGTATAGAAACCATCTGCAGGACGTGAGAAAGTTTTTCCCCACACATTTTTAAGTACAAAAGCTACATGTTGGGCATGGTGAAGATACCCATACACTCTAGGTATAAGTGTAACAAAATGTATTTCTACACATTCTAAGCATAGATGTCGTCCCTTAGACTAGATAATATTCATTATGCGCATTCCAAGTGTGGATGTCGCCCATTAGACGTGATAAAATTTATTCATTCACATTTTAAGAGTAGATGCCATCCATTGAATGGCATAAAATTCATTCTTACATAATCTAAGTGTGCATTTCGTCCCTTGGACGAGACAAAATTTATTCTTACACGTTCTAAGATGTCATCCCTTAGATGAGATAAAAATTCATTCCTACACATTCTAAGTGTAGGTGTTGTCCCTTGGACGAGATAAAGTTCATTGTTGCACATTCTGTGTGAATGTCATCCCTAAGACAAGATAAATATTATCCCTACAAGACTTAAGTGTGGAAGTCACCACTTAAAAAGAAAGGACTCGACCTCATGCCTCTTAAACAAAGAAGTATTTTCAATAAGTATGATAAGCTATTCAAAGAGCTATTAAAAGGGACGAAAGAAAATGCCAAGGCATTGCTTAAGAAGGGGTTGACAAAAAGGCACATTGCACTTATGCTATAAGCTTATGAAGAAAATTCAACAATTCCCCCTAGGATCACTACAAAACTACGATATTACGAGTTGTAAAGCAATATGCTTGACTAAAAAGTAGCTAATTTATGTAAATCTTTTGAATAAGACTTGGAGGTCATGAGCACGCTAAGAACAATTATGAAGCATAAAAAAGGCAAGTAATGGCTGAAAAGTGAAATGCTGGTCTCGCTGAAAAATCTATTCAAAACATGCGACATGAGAAAGACAAAAAAGCTAAAAAGTTTGGCGACCACTCTTTAACTTGTCAAGAAGTAAAGTCATAGTTATTGGCAAGAAGCGCAACAGAATTATCATACGCAAAAAAGTGAAGTACGAGCCAAGAGAAGGATGCCGCAATCTAACAAACTTATAGTGGTATTCATCACAACTTCACATATTCGGCTAGGAAAGGGAAAACAAGAGAAGATATACTCCTTACTTAGCACAATATGTTAGTCAGACAAGTAAAGTATACACAAGCTTACTATTAGTCAAGTCAAAGGAGATAGAATGCAACTACAAAGAAAAGATGACAATAAAGATGTAAAAGAAAACTATGGGTTATGAAACTCATCATGCATTAGTAAAGTCGCAAAGTTGTTGCAAGTTAGCTATAAGATAAAGCAACAACATAGTCAACCGTCCAAAAGATAAAAAATAAAAGATGTCCAAGCGTCAAAGCGCTTGGACTAATAAACAAAGCATCATCATTTACCATTGTCTGTCAAAGACCTTGAAAACAACAAATTGCATCAAAAGCATAAAGTAAAGAAAAAAGACGCTAAGTCAAGAATCGACAACAACAAAGTCTGGGCTTTAGCATTAACTCCATCTCTTTACAACACACCCTCAAGTCTTTCACCTTCTTGGTGAGCTTACCATTGTTGGGTTGCACAAATGGTTCTATATGAGGCATAACTAGTCCAGAAGGATACAGTGTATCAGGATGGCCTCAGCATCTTTGACCAATTGCAGTAAAATGTAGTAAAAAAGATTTAAATCTTGAAAATCTAAGTTCATCCAATCAAAAAAATAGTTAAATCCTATCTTTATTGCCCCCAAGCTTACTGCCGAAACATCTGAAGTAAAGGTTTTGGAAGTCTTATGCTCTACCACAACTACATGGTAAGCACTCTTCATAATGGCCTCTAAATGACTAACTTTATCTTGCAACTCTTTCAAGGTGCCAAGTGATTCTTTCTTAGCCGAGTTAAGAGCTTTTTTAAGATGAGAATAAGATGCTAGTGAGTTGCCAAGTTCTTTTTTTTCACCATCCACTTGTGTCGTCATCTTCTAGTGATCTGTGAGTAGGCAAGAATTTTCATGGTTAAGTTAGTTGCATCTTTTAACCAATTGCAAAAGAAATGCAAGAAAAAAGTGAGAAATGTCCTTAAAATGAAAATTAATGAGAGTAGCCAAGAAAGGGAAAGAGATCATAGTCACTCGGTATTGCTTATAAACTAAAGCGTGACAAACAATGAACATGTCATCTCACAAGGTTTGATATTGATATCTGTCTAAAGGTAGAGTCATTGCCTTAGTCAAAGTATAGGCTATTAAGCCCTCCTCAAACCTGCTACTTTTTACGTCTATGGGTAAAGTTAAGTCAAAAGTAGCGACATCTTGCTCAATTGACCCTTTATGCTCCCTCAAATCCCTTGTGGATATGTTAACAAAGTAACAACAAGTAAGAGTTCAAAAAAGAAGCGACATTTAGAATTTTGAGCAAACAATAACACTACCTAGTAAAGATGGAACCAATAAACCACCAACTCCTTTCCCTTTGTCTTTCTTGGCATAACCTTTGCCTTTTTAAGCCGCACCGAAGCTCCATGGATAAGGAGACTCATTAATATCCACACGCTTCCTTTTCGTCTGAAGAGTGGTTTATGCACAAATGGCGAAAACTAGCGAAGGCTTTATATCCATCTTAAATAATTTTACAGTGATAGACTTCTTGGTAATAAAAGAGATGCCTGCAAGACAAAACAAAGAAAAATAAGTCAATTGCAAGATATATGAAAAGAAAGGTAAAAAGTATGCGAGAACAAAAATATACGTAGAGAGTGCTTGGACATCATCTCGAAAATAAAATCGTTAAAGACAAGTTTCCTTATATTTAAAGGTGCGAATGAAGAAAAGATGTCACGCGACTTCTTTTTATATGCCAACAAGGAGTATGGATGAACAAGAGTATAATCTCCTCAGGAGGTATGAACTAACCAATCCTTAGTCTTCAATGGAGGAGGAGATGCAACGAAACCATACATCCAGCTTTTCCAAGAGGTTTGATGATTACCAAAAAGTGATAGACCCCTCTTGATATAGAATGTGAAAAATCATTGCCCTTTACTATTTGGCTTAAGGGAAAAGAACTCACAAAGAAGATTTATAGTGAGTATATTATTAAGGAGCTTGTAAAAGGCGATAAATCCTATCAAGTTCATCCAAGAGTTGGGCATCTGCTAGGAGATGGTGATATGAGAAGAGTAAAGGAAGTTTACGACAAAAGGATGAAGTGGGAGTTTAAGACCTACCCTAAAACTGTCGACATAATGAAAAAGGTCATCCATGTAAGGAACTTGCGACATAGTCTTTGAGTCACCAAAAAGCCTAATTTCATAAAAAATGGATAGTATAAACCTCCTTAATGTGAGTGATCCAATATGGTGGAATGAAGTTAAGTATAAGGTCTAGATCTCCTCATAACTTCTCACGCTCCACAACTTTCGTGTTTGATAAAGTTCTAAGACAAAAAGACTCTACTCTTAAGATACGATAACCTGGTCCTGTTGCTATTCAAGATTGCTATCCGATGACTTATCATCATAGCTAATAGATGAAAGGTGATAAATTGTTATACTTGATGGACCTAGAGCAGAAGGAGCGAGCACAGAAGAATGACCTTCTAAGTTAGCTAAAAGAAAAGGTTCCACTAAAGGGAACCCAACTCTAATCGATAATCACCAAAGTTATCACTATTGCTACCACTGCTACTACTCGCACTACTACTAGTGGATGACATCCTACAAAATTAAAGCCACAGTGAAAAAAATGATAATGAGCTTACAACATAAGTAAATTAATAAGCATGCGAATAATGCCATAAATTCATTCTCACGCGAAAAATGATAATAAGAAAATCAAGTTAATCATTACGAAAGTTGCACCAAATGCATCGTCGAATACTACAATTCAACTAAGTCCTAAGGTACGTAACATGAATCATTGGCCGTAAAGTTCAACTAAGTCCTAAAGCATATGATATAAGGCTACAAAATGAATAAAGTTCAATTTGACAGAAACATAAGTGTAATATCAAAGAAAGAAATGACAAAAGCATGCTCTAAGTTACACCATTATGAGAAAATATGTTTTAAGTGCAGCTATGAGAAGCAAACACATACAAGATTTCGCCATGGTAAGCAAGCATGATCAAAATTCGATTACAACATGCAAACATGTTCAAGTTTCAATCACAATATATAAGGATGAACACAATTTAATAATGACATTCAAATAGATAACTTGACCACCAATGTATAAACATAGTCAAAAGTCAACAAAGTATTCAATAAAGTTGTAATAGCGTGACATGGATATATCAAGACTTAACGAGATGCAAGAAGATAGAGTTACTTTGGGAAACTGGGATGAACATATTTGCTTCGATGAATTACTGACCCTTAAGAAAAGAAGAGTGTGAAACAAATGAACTAAACTAGAAAAGAAGAAAAATTTTTGAGAAGAAATAAAAAGGGGTTCGACCAAGGACTATGGAGATAGAAATTGGAAACCGGAAACCACAACTAATCAAAAGGAAAGAATTAAGGGCAGAAAGGTAAAAGGCATGAAAAATTCAAAGGGTGGAGGGAAAATGAAATTCATTAAATTTGCTTTACAAGGAAAAAGAAGAAGGAAGCAAAAAAGAAAGAAAGAAAGAATGATGAAAAAAGAAAAGAGGAAAAAGACAAAAAAAATTACATGTGCTAAGTTATGTAAAGAGTCAACAAAGTAAAAATTTCAAAGGAGATAGTCCAGATGGTATATCATGAAGGAAAAAGTAAAGTTCACACCCTACATGCCCTAACAAAGGTTCTTGATTAACCAACTACAAAGTGGTAAAGCATGCAAAAGCCATGCTCGGCTAAGGTGTAAGGGCCATGCTTGACTAAGATGTAACATGACTAATGTAAAACCCAAAAATTTCCATTTTATTATTTATTTGGAAGTTAGAAGACAATTAAGATACTCAAAATAATATTATGTAAGCCTGGAATAACCAAAGCACTCGAGTTAGTGGCATGGAGCTTGGGGCACGAAAACTGAGGTAAGGTTTTAAATTCAAGAATTTCTTAAGGATTGCATGTATAGGTATGTTTTGGTGGTTAGAAGGTGAAGCTAAGGTATTGGAAGTGAAAAAAATTAGTGAAAACTCGGATTAGCACTAAACCGAGCAATTGGGCCTAGCAAGTGAAATAAATTCGGAATAAATCTTATAAATTCATAAAAATTATTTTGATTCCATAGGAAATTAAATTAAGGTATATTTGACTTGGAGAATTAAAATTGAGTGAAAATCTTGAGGTTTCAGTGATCAAATTATTTTTTAAAGTAAACCAAGAACCTTAAGGAATTTAAATTGGTAATGACTAAATCGGGCAAAATGGGCTCAAACAGGAAAAGTTTCTCAAACAAGTGGGCCTCAAATTTTTAAGTAACATACTAGGAATTAGTATAACATATGAGAAGTAAAAAATTGGAATAAATTGGGCTAGAAATATTTTTTATGGATTTTACAAAAACAGGGTTACAGGTTACCCTGGCCTAGAAATCTGCTGACCCAATAAAAATGCTAAATTTAAAGACCTTCCAGAACGTTTTTGACTAAGATTTTTTTCAGAATAAAAGATTATTTCATGTTCTTTCTGGAAAGGTAAAATAAGCCCCTAACTGACTTAATCTCAGCAACTTATTCCGTACACAAGTTGTCGTGGGCGTCTTCTCCAAGCCAAGCTTGTGCGAAATTTCTGGCCACCTTCTGGCCACTTTTAGATTTCGGTTAAGATGATAAAATCTTCCTTCCTAAGTCCTCTACAACATATAAAAAATCTAGCCTTAAAAAAGCTTGTTTGTTAGGTGAAAAGTTAGTGAGAAGAACCAAGACAAAATCTACCCTGCTTTTTGGTAAGAGAGAAACTTAAATTCATAAGTTCTTGGTTGGTTTTTGAGATTGTTTTTTATGATTCTAAGTTGTATACATGTTGATATACATATGAGAATCCTTGATGGAGCAAGAAGAAGTGGTCAAAGTTGGTCCACCAAGGTGAGAAGTTGATGGAAGATGATGATCTTAATGTATGTTGTTGTTGATTATTTTTGGATGATTTTTGCTTAAGTAGAATTTGAAGAAAAATTTTATAGGAGCATGTATAGGTTTGACTAGCTCTAGGTTGTTAGTGTAAGGATGAAATTTGGTTGAGTTTGATGTTTTAGAATGTTAAATTAATACCGAAAAAGTCTGATTAATAGCCCAGTTCAGTGGAAACTGAAAGGTGTGGAAATTGGCAATTTGAGATGTTGACGAATGTTAATTGGAGACTTGAGTAAGTGTTTAGGTGGTTACGTTTATAAATTTGAAGTTAAAAGAACAAAAATCATCGAAAATAGCTTAAACCGACACTTTAATCGGTAAAATCGAGAAAGTAAAAAAATGGTCAAAAAAGGGTCCAGTTGACCACATTTAAGTTATAAATGTATGAGAACATGCAATAAGGGTGATTTGGATACTAACTGGGCTGTTTGTGGCAACTCGAGGTATTAGCACACAAAATGAGGTAAACCCGAGACCCGACAATTTAGTGTTGTCCTAGCCCGTTTAGGTAAGGGATGTAATTTATTTTAGTAACAGTATTCCTTACTTGCAAATACATATTTATGGCATGAAAAATCTTTTATAAAATAAGCACGAATTCCGAAAATGATCTGTAGCCCACATTTTATCTGCGAGTGCACGATTTCATGTACAATTTTATAATTTCAGATATTTGTGGACGAATATATAAATTTATGTGATTTCTGAGATAGAATTTTTGTGAGCTTTGTACAAATAAATCTAAAAGTATTTTAAGTATGATAACATTAAGTTTTGAGACTAAGAGTGCGAAAACATGCGAGTCAAGGCAAACCTGAGGGTCAATTTAAAGGGACTTAAGGGAATTCTAGTCAACGACTTATGAACGGACTAGGTCTTGACTATAACATGCATAATTTTATGTATCTGTCATGTCGCCTTCGTGGCAGTATTTGTTTCCGCCTCTGTGGCGTTTATGTGACGCTGTACGACCCTGATCTAGTCTACAGCTCTACCATGGCCATAGATATTATGTTCCCTCTGCGAAGGATGCCCTCTTTTGAGGATGAAGTAGTGATTACCCTCATGACAGTAATAGTGAATACCTAGTCTCCATATTTTGGTTTTGTACGATTCGTCTATCAGCTATGCTTAGTTATGTAAACATTTGATTTTCGAGATTTTAATTGAAGTAAGAAATATATATGAATTATGTTGTGGTATGAGAAAGGTATATGATTTTGAATATGCAAACCTATGTGATTTCTAACTGTTTGATTTGAAAATGGAACTCAGTCATTTAATGTCATTATTTTACGAAATGTTTTTAATACTATTTTTATTTAAAAGCACTGCTTACTGAGCTATTTGAAGCTCACCCTCCCTTTTTTCTTCCTTCCAGATTATTTACAGTAATCGCCTCATTGCCTGTTGCGTACCCGATATAGGCTGGTTGACGAGACTCTCCCTAGACTATCTCTTATACACACTTAAGGTATATTTCATTTGTATCCAAACATCCTATATAGTACAGATACTTGTATGTAAATGAACATTTGGGATGTAATTACTTTTGTATATGTATGAGAATGAAAAAGCGGGTAATTCATGATGTCATAGTATATAACGGTTGAGAATGAATGATAAGTTAGGAATTGGTACTGAATATGAATACACCTTAAATATAAGATTAAGTTATAAAAAATAATAATTAGCCCTAATTTTTGCGTTTTTGGGGCATTACAACTAACACGATGACCACCCGATCAAGAGGATTTGTTCAATAATGGTATTCATCATTCAAAAGATGAAGCAAGTGTTCAAGAAACCACTTGAACAAAAGGCCTAGTTAGGCCAAAAGAGGAGTGCATTACTCACATTCGACGAAAGGTGTTAAGTGTCAAATATAAGCATCCGGTCAAAAAGCCATTTGAGGCCTAAAAAAAATACGATGTCTCAATATATGAAAAAGTGGATAAATGCTCGACTATGTTAAGGATCATCGCTCCAAGAATGGATGAAATGTCCAAGTACCCAAGTATTACTCAATCAAAAGGCCTTGGTCATTCATGACGACATGACATACTTGAAATCTTGATATGAAAAGCTTAAAAAATAAATAAGTTGCCTTATCAAGAGGGTTAGGTCGGGCAACACATTGCTCATTATTCAAGCTTTAGCCAAAAGGCTTAAGCATCAAGATGGTTGTATGACCAAAATGTCTTGTTCAGCCATAATGATGTCCTTCACTTCAAGTTAGCTTAAATAACTAAGTGTTAAGATGGTTGCTCGACCAAAGAGTCTTGTTCGGTCACAATAATGTCCCTTACAACAAGTTAGCTAAAGTGGCTAAGTGCTGAGGAAATCGTCCGATTAAAGGGCTTTGCTCAACCTAACTCGTGCTTATTATCTAAAAGGTGGTCAAAAAGGCTAAGTGCCATAAGATTGCCCAACCAAAGGGCCTTATTAAACAAATTTTGCATCCAATGTTGAAGAGGTGATTAAAATAGTTGAGTGTTTGGAAAACCACCCAAACAAAGGGCTATGTTCATCCAAAGTCATGCGTCACTCCCCTAAGTTCGACCAAAATGGTTAAGATATTAAGCTTTGCCTAATCAAAAAAGGATGTTCAACCAAATGAGTGATCATCGTTCAAGATTACCAACCATTAAAGGACATTGCCTAAACTAAAGGTAATGATCAACAAAAACCAAGATTGTTGCTCAAAGAGGGCGAAAAATGGCTAAGTACATGGACATTACCCAAAGCAAAAGGTCATGTTTAGCTAGAAGAGCATGCACTCTTCACAATTAGCGAAAATGGCTAAATGCTAAAGTTAAGCACCCGATCAAGAAGCTTGAATGAGGTTTGTTGTTTCAAAATGAGGAAAACGGCTAAGTATGGAAGCTATTACCCAATCAAAGGGTTTTGTTCAACCATGTCAAGGTACATGATGCCAAAAATCATAAAAATGGCTAAGTGTCATGTAAAGTACCCGAACAAAGGGTGTTGTTCAGTTAAAACAATGTCTACTTCTCTCATGTGCCAAAGATGATCTAGGTGTGAAATAGATTGCTCCATCAAGGGGCAATGTTCGACCAACATGATGTTTACTCTTCGAACGAGACCAAAGAGGTAAGCTTACAAGGTGGTTGTCTGAACAAGTGGCCTTGCTAAGTCAAATCTATATATGTTGCTTAAAACATGGTAAAATCGGTCATGTGTGGAGATTGCTTGAACTAAGCACTGTTACCAACCAACAAAAGGACCACTACCATGAATCTTAGCACAAAATGACTAAACACTAAAGACTACTTGGTCTAAAGGTCTCGTTCATCTGAGGTTGCACCCATTACTCATATAGTGGCCAAAATACTTATGACTGTGGTGATTACCCGATCAAAGGGCTTTATCTAGCTATGTCCATACACCTCTGCACCTTTTATAAAATAAAATCTTAATGTTTTAATTAATTTCTTTATCCCGCATCAATGATCAGACAATTTTTTTGTATTAAATAATTTTAATTTTTAATTATTTATTGACTTCCTAAATATGTTCTAAATTTTATTATGTATAAATTTTAATCTAACGTCTTTAATGATTAGTTTCTACTCATTACAATTCACTTACAGTTCACCTTATCGTTGTTGCTGCGTTTGCATCCAAACACATATTTAAGCTCACCATTACAGTAACTAATCTCATTGAGGCTAATTTCACCATTTACTCAAATAGACCCTTATTTGCATAGAGTAAAATATCAAAAGCTTAAATTCATATTGTGTAAAATGTTGATTGTAAACAAGTAAACAACAAAACTTCTCTTTGCTACAGAGAGCTCCTCCTCTTCAACCTCGAAGCGCTTATCACTGCTAGGGAGAGTCTTTAAAAGTCTTCATTCTTGAACCCTTACCCTTTGAACTAACCAAAATCCTAATCGTTACTGCTCACTCTATGCGCCTTCACAAAGCATTACCCCATATTTTAAAGTTTCTCATATATAATCCTCTAGTTAGGCATAAAACACATTACATGTCCACTCTCCACCCCTAGCTATGTCCTTTTGGAACTTAGGTAACCTAAGTCCGATGACTTTTCATTCCCCCAATCTCTTATCTCAAAATCTTTCCCCTTCCTTCTTTAGGAATTCAACCTAGCCGCTTACGCGATTACCCAATACCAATAACTATCATAAAACCCTAATCAAACTAGAAGGTAGAAAGAAGAAGACTCTCCCTAAAGGATAATGAATCGACGATACCATCCTTACTTAAAACCCTAAAACAGAACCTCATTGATCTGTAACATGGCAACAATATTCCAAGATACCTCTCCACCTAAGCATATCAATCCAATCAAAAACTCTAAAACACAAATGAATCCTCTTAACTACTAATGCGATTGTAGTTAGACTGAAAACAGTGAAAACAACCCATCCAATGAAAGTGCCACTAGCAATTTGGCCAAAAACAACCCTCGGGTTCCACCACCAATCTTTATCAAAAAATACACAAGCTAAGAGAGGGCCCATAGTTCTATTTTCAACAGAGGAGCTTAAAAGTATTAGGCACTTTTGGCAATAATGTCTCATAGAGTTTTTACATGATGTTTGACATTTTTCAGCTTTATCTCCAAAAATTAATTAATAGAGCTTGGTGACTTAAAGGTAGAGTCATGGTGACGGGTAGGGACAATGGTTTCTACATCATCCATTTCAAAAACATTTGAGATGTGCACTTTATTTAGCAGGAAAGCCCTTGGTCTATGGAAAGTGCTTTATTGTTTATGGACATTTGGAGTCCAAATATAATTCTCAACACCATGAACCTCGTCATGGTGCCTATGTAGCTTCAAATTTGGGGTCTACCACTGGAATATCAAAGACTGTTTGTGACCAATAGGTTAAGTCAACTAGAAAGAATTGTCATAAAAGTAGACTGGGATGATGTAGCACCTTAGAACATACGGGTCATGTGGGTGTGTGTATGGATTTACCCTTGGCATCCCTTTATTGCAGGTTGTATGTTGAGAAGAGATAATGGAGTAATGATGTGGATTGAGTTTAGGTATGAACAAGTTTGTAAAGTCTACTCCAAATGTGGCATATTGGGTACACCTACCAAGCTGCCTACACCAAAACCCTGACATAAAAAATGATAAATAAACAATTGAAGAATGTAAACCAACGATTCAGTTATGACGCGGGGTACAATTTATAGCAAATTCACTTTAGGAATAGCATTAGAGCCTTCCATAACAGAGGAGCTCATATTGTTGAGTTAATGTATTTTGAAATGACAAAATAAGTTAATTCTATAACATTAAGTTGATATAGAAACATGTTTAGAGATTATTAGTACCAGAACTTAGAGTTCTGTTGATGAGAGATCGATCTGACTGATGAGAGATCGATCTCTTGGGTTTTTACTTGATGAGAGATCGATCTCATGATGGAAGAGATCGATCTGGCAAGCCTTAAATCTTTACAAAAGTATTTAGGAAGAATGAGATCGATCTGCAAGGGTTAAGAGATCGATCTGGTTAAAGCTAGAGTTGAGAGATCGATCTGGTCTATGAAGAGATCGATCTCCCTTAAGAGCTTAAGACTATAGATCGATCTGAGAGATCGATCTACACTCAAACAGAGAACTTATGAGATCGATCTGGTAAGGAAGAGATCGATCTCCTCAAAGTCAGAGAGCTAAAGAGATCGATCTGTGTTGTTGAGAGATCGATCTCCTCTCTACGAGATTGCATGGCATATCAATCTGGAGATCGATCTTGCCTCAAACAGAGAGATTAGGAGATCGATCTGCCTATTCGACAGATCGATCTGCCTCATTATTTTTAAACTAACAGATCGATCTGCTAACCTATGAGATCGATCTCCTTGTGTATTTGTGCTTTGATCTTGCAGGATTTATAACTAAGAGATCGATCTGGCCAAGATGGCAGATCGATCTGGCACTCTACTGGAGGTACCCAACGGCTAGTTTTTGCAAATCACAACGGAAAAAATAGCATTTAATGCTCCAACTACCAATCCTTCAGTATTTAACCAAGCATTGAAGACAAAGAGAAGTGAGACACTATTGCTGCATATTCCAAACATTCTCAAGCTTTAATTCATTCATTCTTTGTGTCCCTATTGCTCATTAATTGAAATTCATTGTACAAGCTTAAGGGCAACAAGCTTTGTTAACACTACCCATTGTAAAGCCTTATTCTGTATTCATCCATACCCAAAAAGAAAAGAGGATTGTTCCTCAGTGAGAGACATTGTAAAAGGGTGAATACATTTCTGTATTGCTAAGGGTAGAGAGGTTATTCCTTAACCTGCAAAAGGAACATTGTAAGCTCTATTGAAAGAGAGAAAGAAAGCACTTGACAAGAAGGTTAAGGAGAGAGGACATAGGCAAGAGTTTGGCCGAACCTCTATAAGTGACTGTGTTTGTTTCTCTTTCCCTATCTTGCATTTAAATTGTTTAATTTCATTATTGCTCAATTCTATTTTCTGATAGAAGTAGGATTAAATTAAAATTTGTCGTAATTGTTAGAAAACCGATTCACCCTCCCTCTCGGTAGAGCCAACAATTGGTATCAGAGCTAGGACTCTTTAATCACATAGGAACAACTTCCTAAGAGTTAGAAACGATCAAATGGCTCTTAACAATGTAGCAACTAGTTTGGTAGGAGAGAGGCACTCTACGGTTAGACCTCCCATGTTCAATGGTGAACATTATTCGTATTGGAGGACTAGGATGATGTTATTCATTCAAGCAAATGATTATGAAGTGTGGAGAATTATAGTTAAGGGACCTCAAATCCCTACAAAGAGAATAGAGGGAAGAGATATCCCCAAAGAAGAAGATGAATGGGATTCTAATGACATTAAATGTGCACAGCTAAATGCTAAAGCTATGCACACATTATTTTGTGCTTTAGGTCCTAATGAATACAATAGAGTCTCCGGGTGTGATAATGCCAAGCAAATATGGGATAAATTGGCGATAACTCATGAGGGTACAACCCAAGTGAAGGAGACAAAAGTAGGTATGCTCACACATGACTATGAGCTTTTTAGGATGAAGGAAGGAGAATCAATTAGTGATATGTTCACTAGATTCACAGATGTAATTAATGGATTAAAATCTTAAGGAAAAATATATTTTAATATTGAAATGGTAAAGAAAATTTTAAATAGCTTACCTAAATCATGGGAAGCTAAAGTGACGGCAATTGAGGAATCTAAGGATCCTCACACATTGTGCCTAGATGAATTGATAGGATCTTTGCTCACTTATGAGATGAAACTTAAAAGAAATGAAGAGCCACCCAAGAAAGTGGGAGTTGCTCTAAAATCCACTGCTCAAGAGGAGATTAAAAATGAGAGTGGCAGTGAGGAGGATATTGAGATGGCAATGTTTGCCAAAAGATTTAATAAGTTCATGAGGATGAGAGCTAGTAGTAGTAATAGGAGAAACAATAAGAGAGAACAAGAGGAAGTAGGTAGAAAAGACTCTATTGTGTGTTATGAATGTAAAAAATCTGGACACATAAAATTTAACTGCCCTCTTCTTAAAAGATCCAATGATAGGTTCCATAAAAAGAAGGCAATGGTGGCAACATGGAGCGACAGTGATTGCTCCGATGATGAATCAAATGAGGACATTGCCAACTTATGCTTCATGGCTATTGATGATGATGAAAAGGTAACCTCTAATCTCAATGAATACTCATTTGATGAATTGCAAGATGCCTTTGATGATCTAGCATTAGAGTATGAATGTATGAGTATGAAGTATAAAAAGATAATATCCAAATTGAGAAAAGAAAATGAAATAATGCAATTGGATAAATTAGAATGTGAAAAGAAACTAGAGACTTCAAATCTAGAAATTTGTGACCTTAAGGAGAAAAATAGCAATTTACATAAATCCTTTAATAGATTTCACATGGGGCAACAAAAGCTAGATAGCATGCTAGAAACCCAAAGGGCATTCTTTGACAAAAATGGCTTAGGATATAATGCAAAGAATAAAGAGACTCATCTTAAAAGCTTTATTGCTAGGAAGAGCATGAATAAACTTATAACCTCTTGTTCACATTGTAATAGAAAGGGACATGAGTCACATTATTGCAATATGAAGATGAGGAATTTTAAAGGAAAAATAGTAAAAAGGATATGGATTCCAAAAGAGGTAATTCATTCCAAGGACTGTAATGCATTAGCAAAATGAATCCCAATGGGATCAAGAATTGCATTTACTAACCTCCAAGGACCCAAGAAAATTTGGATACCTAAGACTTGAGTTTGATTTTTTGTAGGTGATTGAGCATAGCCACAAAGCTAAAACAAAAGAAGCTTGGTACTTAGATAGTGGATGCTCAAGGCACATGACGGGTGATAAAAGCCATTTCAATTCCTTCAAATCAAAAATTGGTGGAGAAGTCACTTTTGGGGACAACTCCAAAGGCCAAGTGGAAGGAAGTGGCTCAATAGGTAATGATCATTTCTCCTTAGAAAAAGTATTACTTGTTAGGGGTCTAAAGCACAACTTACTAAGCATTAGTCAACTTTGTGACAAAGGTTACAAAGTAATTTTTGATTGCATGAAGTGTAATGTTATAGATCCTAAGTCAAATAAAATTCTTTTTCTAGGTCATAGGCAAGGTAACATATATATTGTCTATCTTAATGAACTCAAAAATGAAAACATATGCTTAATGGTATACAACAAAAAGGAATCTTGGTTATGGCATAGAAGACTAGGCCATGCTAGCATGAGTGTGCTATCTAAGTTAGCTAGAAAGGATCTAGTAATAGGCTTACCCAAAATACCCTTTGATCATGAAGAAATATGTGAAGCTTGTGTTAAAGGAAAACACAAGAGGACAACTTTTAAGCCTAAGAATAGTGTATCCACCACTAGGCCTCTTCAATTACTGCATTTAGACTTATTTAGACCAACTAGAACCACTAGCCTAGGTGGGAAACACTATGGATTTGTAATAGTTGATGATTACACTAGGTACACTTGTGTATTCTTTTTGAGAGTAAAAAATGAAGCCTTAGAGAAATTTATAGCCTACTCAAAGGTGACTCAAAATGAAAAAGGATATACAATAACTAGCATTAGAAGTGATCATGGCAAAGAATTTGAAAATATAGGATTTGATGAATATTGCAATGATTAAGGAATTAGCCATAACTTTTCAGCCCCTAGGACACCACAACAAAATGGTGTAGTTGAGAGAAGAAATAGAACTTTGGAAGAAATGGCTAGAACTATGTTATGTGAGAATAACTTACCAAAGTATTTTTGGGCTGAAGCTATAAACACATCATGTTATATAATTAATAGAGCTATGATTAGACCCATGCTAAAGAAAACTCCTTATGAGCTCTACAAAGGTAAAAAGCCTAACATTAGCTATTTCCATCCTTTTGGCTGCAAATGTTTTGTTCTAAATAATGGGAAAGATAATTTGAGAAAATTTGATGCCAAGAGTGATGAGGGAATATTCCTAGGATACTCATTAAATTCAAAGGCTTATAGAATATATAACAAAAGAACATTAATGGTTGAAGAGTCTATTCATGTTATATTTGATGAGTCAAATAATATATCAAAAGATTCAGCCAATGATGAGAATGTTGGAATATTTGATGAAAACTTAGAAGATGACTTTCTAGAAAAGCTTGACTTGAATAAAGAAGATGAAGAAGAAATAGAGGTTCTAGAAAGAGAACCTAGAGCACCAAGAGAGTGAGGATATGTAAAAGACTGTGAAATAGTAGGAGATCCAACTCTTGGAGTTAGAACTAGATCATCTCTAAGGAATATGTGCCAATATATAGCCTTTGTATCTCAAATTGAGCCTAGGAATGTCAATGAAGCCTTAGAAGACAATAATTGGTTCCTAGCAATGCAAGAAGAATTAAATCAATTTGAGAGAAGCAAAGTATGGAAACTAGTTCCTAGGCCTAGTGATCACTCAATAATTGGAACTAAATGGATATTCAAGAATAAGATGGATGAAAATAGTGTGATCATAAGGAATAAGGCTAGGCTAGTTGCTCAAGGCTATAGACAAGAGGAATGCATAGACTATGATGAAACATATGCACCGGTAGCTAGATTAGAGGCAATAAGAATGTTACTTGCCTTTGCATGTTATAAAAACTTCAAGCTATATCAAATGGATGTAAAGAGTGCATTCTTAAATGGTTTCATTAATGAAGAAGTCTATGTTGAGCAACCTCCCGGATTTGAAAATCATGAATTTCCTGAACATGTTTTCAAATTATCTAAGGCATTATATGGGTTAAAACAAGCTCCTAGAGCTTGGTATGAAAGGTTGTCAAAATTCTTAATAGAAAAGGGATTTTCAAGAGGAAAAGTCGATACCACCTTATTCATTAAGAATAAAAATAAGGATTTATTAGTTGTACAAGTGTATGTAGATGATATTATTTTTGGTTCAACTAATGAGTCTTTATGCCAAGAGTTTGCTAAGATCATGCAAGGAGAATTTGAGATGAGCATGATGGGAGAACTCACATTCTTCTTGGGACTTCAAGTGAAGCAAACAAAAGATGGAACCTTCATCAATCAAGCAAAGTATACTAAGGAATTGCTCAAGCGATTTGGAATGGACAATTGCAAACCTCAAGCAACTCCAATGGGCACCAACATCAAGCTTGATAAAGATGAAAGTGGTAAGTGTGTAAACACTAAACTCTATAGGTCTATGATTGGCTCATTGCTTTATTTAACTGCAAGTAGACCAGATATTTTGTTTAGTGTATGCCTTTGTGCTAGATTTCAATCATCTCCTAGGGAATCACATTTATTGACAACTAAGAGAATCTTTAGATACCTCAAAGACACTCCCTCATTAGAACTTTGGTACCCCAAGGACTCCACCTTTGCCCTTCATGCATATTCAGATGCTGATTTTGGAGGATGCAAAATAGATAGGAAAAGTACTTCAGGTACTTGCCAATTCTTAGGAAATATGTTAATTTCTTGGTTCTCTAAGAAACAAAACAGTGTGGCTCAGTCCACTACTGAAGCTGAATATATAGCAGCTGGTAGTTGTAGTGCTCAAGTGTTGTGGATTAAACAACAAATGAGAGATTATGGTATTGACATGAAGCAAGTCTCTATTAAATGTGATAATACCAGTGCCATTAATCTATCTAAAAATCCTATCCAACACTCCAGAACCAAGCACATAGAAATTAGACATCACTTCCTTAGAGATCATGTACAAAAAGGGGATATAATCTTAGAGTACATTGATACTTTACATCAAATAGCAGATATATTCACCAAACCACTTGATAGAGATAGGTTTTGTATCCTTAGAGGTGAATTAGGACTCATGAATATCTCTTAAGACTTATGTGTTTCAAAAATCTTAGTTTCAAGTTGATTTTAAAAGAGTTTTTGCAAAGATTTTCTGGCAATGAGGATGAGAGATCGATCTCCCTGCAATATAGATCGATCTCCTCACTTCCAACAAGCCTAAATCATCAAGGTAAAGCTAAGCAGATCGATCTTCTAACCATAAGATCGATCTCCTTACGCCTCTGTTAAAGAGCAGATCGATCTGTCCACACGACAGATCGATCTCTTCAAAGCTTCTGCATTCTGAAGATCGATCCATGCATTTGGCAGATCGATCTCTCGAAGTCTCAGTTTCACTACAGATCGATCTGTGCATGTAACAGATCGATCTCCTTAAGCCTCTGTTTGCGAACAGATCGATCTGCCCATACGACATATCGATCTCTCTTGGCTTCTGGAAGTGACAGATCGATCTGTCGAGGTAACAGATCGATCTCCTGTGCCCTGGAGTATAAATTCACGCGAAAAAATCCCCAAATTTCAAAAACCTAACTTTCAAATTCCCAAATTCCCTCGCATCATCACTGTCGATTTCTCCTCAGATCGATCTCCGTACGGTCCTCCTTGTGTCTCGGTGTCAAATTTCGGTATTGTAACCAACATTCCTTACTGATTTTCTCAAAATTTTTCTTTAATTTGTGTTCATTTTAATTCTAGGGCAAACCTAGGTACTGTTTCATTGCTTTTCTCGTTTTTGAATCTATTTAGCACATCTTTAGAGTCTAGAATCATGCCTAGGCATAAGACAGTAGGACACAAACCCCCTAGAACCACTGTAGAGGCCGGTTCCTCATCCCAACCCATTCCTCCACCTTCCATCGCTTCTTTCAATCGGTGTTTTAAAACACCAGCAAAAAGAAAGCGATATGAGGAATACTTCTCGACCATGCCAATTAAGCATTGGCGAACCATAGATTTTTCCTTCCTCAATCGCATAGACTTTTCATACGTGTCAAAGTTTGAAGAATTTGGTTGGATGAATTTTTTAAAAATCAACACTCCCGTCCCTCCAAATCTCGTTCGTGCATTCTTTTTCAATGTCGAACTCATTTTTGACCCAAATGACACTTACAAAATTGTCGGTTTCAAAACATATGTCATGGGTAAAACCGTTCCGTCGATACTGATATCCTAGCTCAGGCCTTCCACATGAAAAATGAAGGCTTGACCAATGAAGATGAGGAAGTCTCCTTTGAGTTTGATCTCCCTGGGGACAAGGCGAGTAACCTTCCAATGCACCTTCGGTTACTCCACCTCATAATCTCTTGGAACCTCCGCCCTTTCGGTACCCGTCATTCCACCGTTAGGCGCTTAGATCGTTTTTGGCTCCATCACATTCACTCAACAAGCCAAAAACCAAATCTTGTCCATTTCATATACGAAGACTGGCTGAAGATAGTGCGTGGACAAGCTACCACGATCGTTTTTCCGCAACCGGTAGCCTATCTTCTCCACCGCGTTGGCGTCGACTGCAGCGGCGAAACCGGAGAACTGCCATCTCCCAAGAGCGTCCTCAACATTGGGTCCCTTCATCATATAGGATATTACAAAGACATCCGGGGAGCGTGGAAGAAAAAGAGGGACCAGCAACCTGCAGAGGCCATGGAGGAGGACCCCACTGTTGAGCCAGTGCACCGACCTGCAGCACCAGCTCCTGAACCATCGTCTTCGACTGCTCCACCTTCTGCTCAGCCATCCTCACCTGCTGACATGGAGATCATTATGAAGATGATCAGTGAACTCCATCAGAAAATCGATGAAGGCTTTGCATCTTTGAACCAAAGAGTGGATAAGATTCACGAAACTCAAGAGGCAATGTTTGATGAGCTGCAAGTCACACGCACGCATGTTGAGAATCTTTCGGATCGTGCTCCTCCCTCACCTTAGGCCTTAGGTGTTTGTTTTTTGTTTAGTGATATCATGTTAGTTACTTGATGTTAATTATGATGAATTTGCTTGAATGAAATACCTTTTGACTTGTTATTGGTTGTGTTAATGAAAATATTAATTTTGAAATGCCATGAGTTTTATAGTTTCGTGTTATTGATATGACAAAAAGGGGGAGAAGTGTGTGTGTTTGTTTGTGCTAAGATACATAAAGGTTTCTAAGAATGATTAAATTGAGGGGGAGTTAAGTCAATAACAAAGTAAAAGATAAAAGAAAGGGGGAGCTCACAAAAAGGGGGAGCTTTTGCAAAAATTCACTAAACATGTTTGTTTTATGTTTTGTCATATCAAAAAGGGGGAGATTGTTGAGTTAATGTATTTTGAAATGACAAAACAAGTTAATTCTATAACATTAAGTTGATATAGAAACATGTTTAGAGGTTATTAGTACCAGAACTTAGAGTTTTGTTGATGAGAGATCGATCTGACTGATGAGAGATCGATCTCTTGGGTTTTTACTTGATGAGAGATCGATCTCATGATGGAAGAGATCGATCTGGCAAGCCTTAAATCTTTACAAAAGTATTTAGGAAGAATGAGATCGATCTGCAAGGGTTAAGAGATCGATCTGGTTAAAGCTAGAGTTGAGAGATCGATCTGGTCTATGAGGAGATCGATCTCCCTTAAGAGCTTCAGACTATAGATCGATCTGAGAGATCAATCTACACTCAAACAGAGAACTTATGAGATCGATCTGGTAAGGAAGAGATCGATCTCCTCAAAGTCAGAGAGCTAAAGAGATCGATCTGTGTTGTTGAGAGATCGATCTCCTCTCTACGAGATTGCATGGCATATCAATCTGGAGATCGATCTTGCCTCAAACAGAGAGATTAGGAGATCGATCTGCCTATTCGACAGATCGATCTGCCTCATTATTTTTAAACTAACAGATCGATCTGCTAACCTATGAGATCGATCTCCTTGTGTATTTGTGCTTTGATCTTGCAGGATTTATAACTAAGAGATCGATCTGGCCAAGATGGCAGATCGATCTGGCACTCTACTGGAGGTACCCAACGGCTAGTTTCTGCAAATCACAATGGGAAAAATAGCATTTAATGCTCCAACTACCAATCCTTCAGTATTTAACCAAGCATTGAAGACAAAGAGAAGTGAGACACTATTGCTGCACATTCCAAACATTCTCAAGCTTTAATTCATTCATTCTTTGTGTCCCTATTGCTCATTAATTGAAATTCATTGTACAAGCTTAAGGGCAACAAGCTTTGTTAGCACTACCCATTGTAAAGCCTTATTCTGTATTCATCCATACCAAAAAGAAAAGAGGATTGTTCCTCAGTGAGAGACATTGTAAAAGGGTGAATACATTTCTGTATTGCTAAGGGTAGAGAGGTTATTCCTTAACCTGCAAAAGGAATATTGTAAGCTCTATTGAAAGAGAGAAAGAAAGCACTTGACAAGAAGGTCAAGGAGAGAGGACGTAGGCAAGAGTTTGGCCGAACCTCTATAAGTGACTGTATTTGTTTCTCTTTCCCTATCTTGCATTTAAATTGTTTAATTTCATTATTGCTCAATTCTATTTTATGATAGAAGTAGGATTAAATTAAAATTTGTCGTAATTGTTAGAAAACCGATTCACCCCCCCTCTCGGTAGAGCCAACACATATGACCACCAATGTAGAGTATGCTAAAAGGTTTAAAACTAGAGGCTTCAGACAATAGGATGTTCACAACAGAATAAGTGACTATCCAATATCAAGTGAGGATTCAATCTAAATAAAGGTAGAACCACAACTACAAAAGCCAACTCAAGTGCATTTAGGCAACTAGAGCCATTCTGATGGCACACCATTAATTGATCATACCTTTAGAACCCTCGAAATTGACCCTACAATAAAGAACAGAATGGAAGAACCACCTTACACACCAATGAAATTCTTTCCAACAAAGGTTCTAAGAGAGTGCAATAGAAAATAGGGCTAGATAGATAGATTGTTTGATGAAATGATGCAGATGGAAAACTAAATCGTCCCCAGTGAACACCACCATCTAATATATCCATAACCATCAGACAATGCCCCCAAATGGATTCGCATCCCAATGGAGAATTCGTCTTCACCAACAATAGAATTCATACAACATAAAGAAACCCTGAGGTTCTTGATAGTAATGCTATGAGAAAGCAAAGGCAATATAAGAAATTAAAAAATAATAGCAACAACAATTCTTATTAAAACTTTTACCCTGAACTAATGAACCTCCCTCTTAAGGATTTTGGTGACTTTAAAGGTTTAACTTTTACCACATAGAACATGGCACCGAAGGATACAGGGCCAGTAATTAAGGACAACAACATGTTAAACAACACACTAGTTAATGTTCTCCTTGAACAAGATGATGGTGAGGCATTAAAACTTAAAAGGCCTTAATAAACAAAGTTAGTTAATGAAGCCCTAAACCAATTAAACCATACACAAAACCCCCCAAATCCCGATACCTCTTAATGGTAACAAAAAGAAACTCAAGAACACCATAGAAGCATGGCTAACCAATAGGGCTCTGAGTCATAACAACAAAAAGCCAATGACTCTTTTAATAGTAAAATGAAAAAGAATGAAGAGGAAGAGAGCGACTAAGAAACAAAAAACAAAAGACAAGTCAAACGCATGATAGAGATGATAAAAGTGCATGAACATGACCAACATCATGATGCTAACCTCACTATGGATGGGTTGAACAGGCTATCCCACAACAGCCTCTATAGGAGCTATAATTATACTAAGCTGGAAATTTAGAAGCTTAGGTCAACCTCTAACACCATTTCAATGCCAAGTATTGACCCAAAGGTTTAAACCAAACTTTTGATTTTTTTATGGAAAACAAACTCTCTATGGAAAAGGGTAAAAAGTTGGTAAAAAATATGGTTTCACTCACTCGAATGACGTGTCCAATATAGGGAAAAATGGAGGTCTTCTTGTTATGTGGCACATTTATATTAATGTTTTAGTTATTTATAATGATAATCATATAATCTTTGCTTTTATTGTTGATGGCTAAAACCAATTTTAGATTACTTGCATATATGGGTACCCTGATCTAAGTCATAAGAAAGCAGTTTAGGAGCAACTCTAAAGTTTGGTTGAGAACATTAAGAGTCAGAACAAATAAGTTGTGCTAGGTGACTTCAACCAAGTGCTCTACTTAAAGGATAAATTTTCTTTTTTGTTTTCCCTTTATGGTGCCTAGTGGCTGAGAGACTGTCTCAATGCCTGCAACCTTGCAAAAATTTCCCAATCTGGTTAGTACTTAACATGGACAAACAATAGAAATGATGATGACAATGTTATGGCTCATCTCTTACAACAAAATAGTCCTCACTAATGTCCTAGTCTGCTATTTTGATCATGGGCCAATGATTCTTAATACTGAAGGTCAACACCGATTTAGTAGAAGATTCTATAGGTTCGAAACCATGTGGCTCACTCACCTATAATGTTGTGAAATTGTAAGTACATCTTGGCACATGGTTAATGGTTACCCAACCTTTTCCCTTATACAAAAACTCAAAAATAACCCAAAAGAATCTTTAAAAATGGAATAAAGATGTATTTGGGAACCTTCGGGAAAGGAAATCAAGGCTTGAATGAGAACTTATGGAAGTTTAGAAAACTCTAACATTATAAGATGACTACCAATATAGGAAAAAAAACTAGGAATGGAACTTGAAGCTTTTGCAGAACAGAAATAAATATATTGGATGCAAAAATCCAGACTTAACTGGATTATCCGTGGTTATAAGAACATAAAGTTTTACCACATAACAGTAGCAAAAAGTAGGATAAGGAATCAAATCTCCAAAATGTAAGTCCATGGGGATGTATGGGAAAAAAAAATGAACAACAGATTGCAGATACTTTTCACCATCAGTTCTGAAGCATTTATTCTAACAAGGAAACACATAGTATTTAGTATATTTGTTGCCCTAATTGACCAAATGGTACTAAGAAATCCTAAATGAACCTTTCATGGAAATGGATATCAAGATAATAGTCTCCAAATTAGCCCTTTCAAAGCTCCAAGAATTGATGGCAAACCAAGCATCTTCTATCAACATTTCTAGGACATAGTGGGTACCTTAACGACAGAATCAACCCTGTCCTTTCTTTGATTTGGTCATATATTAAAAGAGCTCAGTAAAACTTTGATCGCCTTGATACCAAAAGGGAAGTCCCCTTAAAAGCTTACTGATTTTAGGCTTATAAGCTTGTGCAATGTTGCCTACAAGATCATCTTTAAACAATTGTTAACAAACTGAAAACAATCATAGATTGCCAAAACATTTCATCAAAGGTAGATACATTACTAATATTATCAAAATGATAAGGGAATTTTTAACACTATCCATAAAAAGAAAAGAGATAAGGGCATTCTAGGAGCACTTAAAATCTACATGAATAAAACATATGATAGGATTAGTTGGAGATTCATTAAAGAGGTCATGATCAGAATAGGGTTCAATGTAAGCTGGATTTAGCTCATTATGGAGTACATAGGTATTGTTTTGTACCAAATTATGTTCAACTGTGTGCCATCCAAGACTTTTACCCCAATTAAAGGCCTTCGACAAAAAGATCTTTTATTCTTTTACATCTTCATCATCTGCTAAAATGTTCTATCATGCATAAAGAGAAAAAAAAATAAAGGATAAGACTCAGTAAGGGAGGCCCCTCTTTTACTCATCTTTTGTTTACGAACAAAATCTTGTTTTTTCTGTTTAATCTTTACACATGGAGTGCTATTAAAACAAAGTTCCTAAAATTTTGTGCAATTTCAAGGCAGTCCATCAAACCTGCAAATATAAGCTTTTGCTTAACCCCACAAGCAAACCGAAGCATAGCAGATGGTTTGGGGGTATTCTGAATATCAAAACCACAAACAAGCCATACAAATGCTTAGTTATTGACATTAACAAGATGTAATCAAAAATGGAGTTCTTTCAAACACACTTGGACAAAATCCAAAACAAACAATTCAGCTAGAAATCCAACTGTCTTTCTCAAAGAGGTAAACTGACCTTGACTAAATCTACTCTAACCTCAATCTCGATCTATTCCCTATCCTGCTTCAAAGCCCCTGTAAACATCTGCAAGAAAATTGATCAAGTCATCATATGTTTCTAGTGGGCACATGAGGTGGGAGAAAAAGAGCTCCATATGAAAAATTGGGAAAACCTTTGTAAGCACAAATCATGTGGAGGATTAGACATAAAGAAGACTAAAATCATGAATGATCCTTTTTAGGTAAACAAGCTTAGAGAATTCTAACTGAACCTAAGTCCTTTATTGTAGCTTCATTGATGAAAATATATAGCAAGAAAGAAACCTTTGAAAGAATTAAACCCAAACCTAGTGATTCATGGTTGTGAAAGAGTATTCTTGTGGGTAAGAACGTCTGCCTTAAAGGAATGGATCTTCAGATATAAAGTAGAAACCAAGCTAAAATTAAAGAAGGAACCATCAGATTATTGAGTTTTTCTAATGGTAACTATTTGAATGTTATACCAATTAGAGTAATCATTGACCAAGTACACCACAACTGGCACACATTACTCATGCAACCTCTCCTTCACCAACAGTTGCACATATCTTAAGTAACAACTTCAAAGGGAATTACACCATTAAGTCAACTTACCATATCCTCTTTGAGGAAAACTCTTCCTTAGATGAGAGCGATGAAGGAATTCTTCCCTTGGAAAAAACTTTGGTCCTTAAAATTGTCTTTCAAGTTTATCATTTTCCTTTCAAAGATCTACAATAATTGTCTCCTAGTGCATAATGAGCTTTTAAAATGGAACATAGGATCTACTGGAATATGCCCCTTTTGTAACAAAGAGGAAAACACCATTGAACACTTTTCCCTTTTATGTTGCATGGCAAAGGCTATTTGGTTTGCTTCCGATCTGACACTAAGGATTGAATTACTCAGGCCTAAGAAATTTAAAGATTAGATTAGGAAAATTCTGATGGCCAAAGACGTTCAATCAACAGACGCTTTCGAGTTTTCCAGCTGCTTCACGACTATCATGTGGTCCATTTGGATTCACAAGAACGATGTTAAATTCAAGAACACTAACCCTAACCCAATTAATATGCTATGCCATCACAAATTGTACTTGTCTCGTATTTGAGAATATTTCGACAAAGAGGTTGAAGTGTATCATGGTGGGTAGGAATGTATGCCTTAAAGGAATGGATGTTCAGATAAGGAGTGGGAACCAATCCTACATTAAGGAAGGAAATATCATATTATTGGGTTTTTCTAATGGTAATTATCTTAATGTTATTTCAGTGGGAGCAATCATCAACCAAGTGCACCACAACTGGCACACATTACTTGCACAAGCTTTCTTTCACCCAAAAGTTGCATCTTACTTACACAACAAAGTGTTTCACTCATAAGAGAAGAAGACAAATTAGTTTGAAGCCCTAACTTCAAAGGAAATTACACCATTAAGTCAGCCTACAATCTCCTCTTTAAGTAAAACTCCTCCTCAGATGAGAACGATGGGGAATTCCTCCTCCATTGGAAAAAAAAACTCTGGTCCTTGAAACTGCCTTTGAAGCTTATCATTTTCCTTTGAAAGATATGCAACAATTGTTTCCCAGTGCGTAGCGAGCTTTTAAAATGTAACATAAGATCTACCGGAATGTGCTCCTTCTGCAATCAGGAAGAATAGACCATTGAACACCTTTTCCTTTGATGTTCCATGACAAGGGCTATTTGGTTTGCTTACACTAAGGGTTGATTTACTCACAAAACTCAAAGATTGGATTAGGAAAATTCTAATGAGTGAGACATTCAATTAATAGAGGCTTTCAGGTTTTACAACCACTTCACTACTATCATCTAGTCCATATGGATTCGCAAGAACGATGTTATATTCAAGAGCATTAACCCCAAACAAATGAATGTGCTATACCATCACAAAGTGAACTTGTCTCATATTTGAGAATCTTTCGACAAAAAGGACAAGCGTAACCCCTACAAGCTTTATCCCTACAGACCCTTACCTTAGGTACCTTCTTCCCCACATCAACATAGTCAGAACCTAGAGCAAATTCCCAAGTGTTCAAAATTTTAAAACAAGCTACTGAAACTAGTGCCTTTCTCAGAGACCACAATAGCGTGACAGTAGTATCATGTAAAAGTCTCGAGGCTCATTCTAAAAGCTCAACAAGAATCTTCCTCATAAGACAGACCCTTCCGAGACTTGAGGAATATGATGCTAATATCATTATATGCAAGGATATTAGCAATAAATGGGGAAACATCATGTTGAGAGATCTTTAAGTTTATTGGAATCTTAGACCAACTGGAAAACCTTCGTTGGTTGGGAACGGAGATCTTTATGATCTTCAACAATGAAAGGCACCCCCTTATTAGATAAGTCAACACAACTAATTACCGCCTATCCTCTTAGCTGGCCATAGCTCTCATGTTTTCTTATTGCTAATTGTTCCATTATCCCAAAAAAAAAAAAAGTTGATTGTATATTTGGTATTAAGAAAAAAACTCTTGATAATGCAATTATGAGATTTTCGAGGGACCTAAATACAATTGCAATATTCCGAATCGCGCTCTCTCAAAATAAATATATTTTCCACGAGGAGAGTCGGTCTGAGGGGGAGGGGAGCATAGCAAGAGAGAGAACGTGAGAACTTTCTCGTTCCTTTCGAAATAACATTTTTTCGAAATAAAGCAAAAGACAAGAACTCAAAGCGAGCGGCCGAACTGCGTAATACATTCCTTGTAAGATTTCTCAATCTTTAAATTTCTCTTTGGCATTTTCAACTGATTTTGGCATGCAAAAAATCTGTTTTCTTTTGTACTATTTATTTATTTTGTTGTGGCGGGAACCTGAGTTTTTATTCTATTTTGGGCGATTTTTTTTCCTTTCTTTGATGCCTATTTTTTGGGGATTCATCGATTCTGATGCTCATTTTATTATCACATAACATTGCTTGGTAAGTAACTTCTTTCTTCGTGTTGTGCCCATTGAATACTTAATTATTTATTTTGTAAAAAAAAAAAAAAAACTCCTTGGTGAACATTTTAGGGTTTCTGGCTTATGGTGTGGGTTATTGTTATTTCTCTTATTGGTCTGTTTGGATTCTTATTTTTGAGAGAAAGATATGAATGAAAGCTGGGAATTCAACCATGTTTTTGGGTTTTCAATTAAAAATGGATCATTTTTTAACACTGCATTGCTTGTAATTGAAAACCATTGGGATTGTTTATTTGTTTCTTTTGTTAGTTGCTATAGAAGATTATGATTCACAAAGTTTCTTTTTTTTTTTTTTTAATTTTTTAAAGAAAATTTTGGTCACTGCATTGCTTAAGCCTTTTCATTTAATTATTGCCTTTAGGGCTATTTTGAAAGGATGTGTGGGTGTTTGGTAATTTGCTTTGTATCTAAGTCTAAGTGCTTTTATCATGGAGAAAATTGAAAATCTTGTTGACTGTTATTTTCCCTGCATTGTTCTTATTTAGTTAGCTTTGGCAACACTGAGAAATATATCTTATAAAGTATTCTTGGTGCATTTGTCATAGGAGGCAGTTTGGAAAATGCCTCTCTTCAAGAGGAAGCCTTTTGGTTTAGCCGAGCCACCTGAAGATTTGGAACCCCATGAGCTTGTCTACCAAGTTCGGTTCACCAAAGAGATTTTTCGAGATTATCAGTATCCTAAGTTGAAGTACTTCGAAGTGATTATCATCATTATTTTTCTTTGGTTTTATAATATCATCTGTCTTGTTCTTGCAAATTAATCAAAGTTTAAGGTATTTAAAATCTTCCTTCCTTAGCCAGCTGAAAAGAATATATATATATATATATATATATATATATATATATTATCGAAAACATTGCCAGTGAGAGTTTTTAAACTCTATAAGTGGAGTTAAGATGGTGACACATACCCTTTACAGAATATTAAAAAAATAAAAATAAATAAAGTAATGTATATGTTTTCAGCTTAACCCCGCTTTTGGAATTTAAAAACTCCACTGACAGTGTATGGATAATACATATTATTATTTGTTGAGCTTGTTTTATGAAATTGTATTAGATTCTTTAGCTTCTCACTGCTCTAATGATATTTTAGTCAGTAAAAACTGGAGGCTTTCTCATTCCTAATGACTAGAAAAATCAGTTCATTTTTCTAAACTTTTGCTTTTGGCCAAGATAGTCAGCTACCAAACAGGGTGTTATTTTGTGTTGGTTTTCCTTAACATGGATCAGAGAATATCTGAACCGGATAAATTTATACCGTCAGAGAGTTTGGATGTGCAAGTCTACTGGAAAATCCAACTTGACTTATGAAGAGGCTTTGGTGTCGGAAAAACATGCTACTCAAAAGGTTCAACAGCTACCCAATGAGCTAGTGGCCCCTGCATTGCATATTATCCAATTTAGTAAGAGCCAATCAACCACTTTTGAGACTGAAGCTTTAGTAGTTATTCGGTTTTTCCTATCTTTTTTCATTTTGTAGTTTGTACCATGAGGTCTGTGATGGCAGTGGATAATCTATGGTTTTATGAATTTAATAAATATATCAATGGACCTAAGATATACTCTGGAGTTTAAATCTAAGCCTAAAACCATTCAGCTTTCTTTTATGTGTTTTACACCTTAATTGGATTGTAGTTGTAGCACTTAGTTGACTAGAGTCCTGGGCCCCTTAGCACACAGGTGGAAATGGGTTTGAAATTTATTGATCACAGCAATCCACTTGCAATCCTGTAGCAACAATTGTTCTGTGGATTTGTTTGGAGATACCGTATAGAGAAGTTCTTACTGGTGCATTTCATTATCATATGGATAAGGCCTGGAAATTTTTGGTATTAGTTTTTAGAGTGTTTCTCATTTTAATAGCCTAGCTGTTTCAAACCTTGACTTTTTTTAAAAATGTGGACTCTTAAATATGAGGTAATAATTAGTGATCAGATGAATTGTTGCTTTTATTTCTTGAAATATTCATGTATCTATGGTTATGCTGTGTCTTGTCCGTAAAACATATAGGGGTTCGATGTTGGTAATATTTTGTTGCTTCTTATACTGTTAACTCCTTTTGTAAAGCTTTGCTAGTTGATAAATGATATTAGTCCTAAAGTTAAATTTTGATTTTATCTCTTTTGTGGGTGTCTTTAATATTACTATCTTTGCAAACAGCTCTTGTTATTACCTGAATTCATGGCTACTTCAATGTTTGGAGAGTGATGTTGATAGCATTTCTTGTTGCCATTTCTTTTCTATTACTGTTTCAAACATTTATGTGGAGAAATGTGGTTCTATGTTTGAAAATGCATTTCAAGACTGATTCACTTATTTCTCTTTTTCTATTTTCTTCTCCTTTTTCTGTACCCTCTTTTACACGTTGAACTAATAATTCAGTTTTATTATTCAAGTCATTATCTGCTTGCCTTTTGTCACTAATAATTCAGTTTTATTATTCAAGTCATTATCTGCTTGCCTTTTGTCTATGGTTCTTTAGTCATATGTATATGATTTGCAAATTGATGAAAGAAATTAACATTGACTTACTAACAAACCAATAGGTGTATAAGAACTGGATTAAGGCTCTTGGAGATCTCAATTTCTGTAAATCTAATGATATTAGAAGCTTTTGATGAGTTCAAAAATGAAGTTCTGGTGAGAAGTGAAATTGGAAAGTGCCTTTTTTTTTCTTTTTTTTTTTTTTTTTTTTTTTAAGTTTTGGATGATAATTGAAAGATCAATTATTGTCTGGGCATTAACGGTTGAGTGAAGGGTCTTAAGTGTCTTATTTTTCTTGGGCAGGTGGGGAGGGGGGTTTGATGGCGGTGAAATGGCAGCTTTTTGCTGCTGATAACATTGTGGTTAATAGTGAAATTGTTTGAGCTTAGGTGAGAGCTTGAGATTTTGTGAACCTGAATTTGTGGTAAATTAATAGTTGGATTGAATACTTTAGTGGGGCCTTGAATTTTTCTTTAGAACTCTCAAAAACAATTTTCAAAGTTGTGGCTTTGTGAGATTAGCTTTATTCATTATATTCAGAATAAAAACTAGTTCAAACTTCCTAGCTAGCTAAAGGGTAGAAAGTGTTTTTTGAAGTACCTTTTATGTGAGTTCCACATATACCACGACTTACCATAGGAGCATTTGTTGTGCTCTTCATTGGCAAATAGACAAATGCCGTAAATTAGAATTATAATGATGTTGTTTATGTACCAAACTTTTACAAGTTTAATGAGGGACTTTTTTCATATTTGTGTGTATTTGGGGTTAATGGTTGAATTTTTAAAAAAATAAAAAAAACAAAGTTTGGGACTGTTAAAATAGGATTTTCAAGGCACATCAAGTTGGATAAAAATTATTAATTGGAAAATTATAAAAGAAAGTGAGAGGAAGAAGAGAGAGAAGACAGTCACAACCAAATGTAATTCCAAAGTGCTTGCAGTTGATTAGTTGACTCTTTATATATTATTATTCTTGGATCTCTAGGGCTGTTGGGGTTTGAAAATTTTAAGGGACTTGAAGTGCAACAAAAAACCCACAAAAATGAAAAAGAACAAAAAATATGACAGTTTCAAATGGAAGTATAGCTCTGGTTGCATCTAGCATATAGTGTCCCAGAAGATAGAGAAGAGAAATATAGAAATAAAAAGGATTTGATATCGGCGAAGAATGTATGTTGCAAATGTTGAATCATTTATAGAAGGTACGAGATAACTTGTTGCAGCTGCTTTACATTTCAGTTGAGGCAGATCTGATGCACTGCACTGATTTTTAACTAGCGCATCAAATTTTTAAAAAAATTGGTGTACTAACACTGATAATAAGCAAGTCATCTTTGGTTGGTCAAAGTCTGCAATTTGTGGAGTTGTAAGAACTGGATTGATGACATATACTCAACCTATATGTGTGTGTGTATGTGTATATATTGCTTTGTACAAGCTTCTTATCAATGACAAAATGCTGCAATAAATATATGGGAGTGCATTTTTCTTGATTCATTTTGTGTAATATTGTCTTTATTGAATTTTATATGATATTGTGATTGTATAGTTCTCTTACACGGGCTATATAGATATCTTCCCTATGCATAATTGCACATGCCATTTTGGGTATATCACATGATTTGCATCCATTATTGCATATGAAATTTTGTTTGTGCCCTTATACATATTGATACTAAAATAAGCGAGGTAGAGGATTGTGAGTGAATGGTTCAAGCAACCCAGAGTTTTTGAGATAATTTTGGATATGTTGTGAATGGTCAGGGGATCATAGCTTTAGGGCTAGTTTGAATGGGCAGTGAGATTGGCACCGGTGAGATTAAAAACAATGAAAAAATTATTAAAGATATATGTTTTATAATAAAATAATAAAAAGAATTTATTATTAAGGGTAAAAAAGTAATTTAATCATTTGCAAAATTTTGTCTTTTGTGAAAAAGGGAAGCTCATCGTGCCTCATTGATGCCCAATCGGGCATCCAAACCAGGCCTTAGATTGTTAGGGACGAGGAAAATATTTGGCTGTTGTGTAAAAGGGGAAAAAAAAGAGCTTTATGCATAGCTGTTACAGAACTCTCTCTCTCTCTCTCTCTCTCTCTCTTGCTTGCTCTCTCTTAGCTTTCTGAACTTATGCTTCTGTTTGTATTTTTAGTTTTTGGTGTTTTCATTTCATTATTTTTTTCTTTCTTATTTCCAATTTTCCCTCAAATCTTAATTTTGCATCAGTTCAACTCTGTTTAATAACCTGTGGTTTTTGGCAGGCATGCTGTCATTGAGAGATCTTGCTGATGTAATATCTAAAAAATTTCAAAAAGATTTGTTTGTGGGTGCTCAATTGTATGGAAGTAAGAATGGTGGTCTGTATCCATGCAGAGTGTTAAAACTTGTCGAGAACGGTGTTGACAAAATACAATATGAGGTGGCATGGGTTGGAAAAAATAAGAAAACAACAGAAAATGCAATATTACTTGGAGAAGATCTGGTGTGGAAGAAAACACCTGTCAGCAGAAATATTTTGAAGTCTTTTATTCGGGAGTCCACATGCCGAAGTATTCCTTGGGTGCTTCATGAAAAACTGGCACAAAAACATGGTATTTCAACTGACCCCCCAAAGGAGTTGCACAGCAGATTTTTCTTTCAAGATGGACAGCTGGTTAATATAAAGAAGAAAAGGAAAAATGAAAATAGAAACAATGTTGGGGTAATTATACATGTTTATGGTATTTGGTTTAGGATTTTTATTTATGATATTATGTTTTGGCTAATATCTTCTGATATCCAGGAAATAAATGAAGAATCTGGGAAATCCAAAAGGAAGAAAGTAGAAACCGGGAAGTCTGATGCAGTGAAGAACAGTAAGGAAGGTAGGTCAAAGCATCAAAATTGGAAGCCATTTTTGGTGCAAGTTATTTATCTTTTCTAAGTATCTTGTATTTAGTTGTGGAGATAGTTGCCCAATGATTTCAGTTTACTGTTTCTGCATTTTTTTTTTTTTGCCTCTTGGTTTTATTTCTTTTTTTTTTTTCTCCCTTTTTCTCTATGTGGGGTGGGGAATGGGTGTTGGCAAAAACAAGGTTATGCCTTCTTTCATCTGGCAACTGAGCATTACTGTGTTTACTTTGTACTTCTGATTTTCCTTCTAACTTTAATTAACAGAAAATAATCAGCCGAAGGAAGAACCTGTCAAATATCCAATTGATGACCTCCTGGTGCATCCAGGGCCAGATGATCCTCCTTTTACTGATCGCCCTTCTCCTTCAAGGGATTTCAATGTTCCAATGGATTGCGTTGGGGATCTTTTGATGGTTTGGGATTTTTGTTATTCATTTAGTAGGCTGCTGCATTTATGGCCATTCTCTCTTGAAGATTTTGAAAATGCTATCTGTCACAAGGAAAGTAATTTGGTTCTCATCGCGGAAACTCATTCAGCTCTTCTTCGGTTACTCATAAAAGACGATGGTGAATATTCATTGGCTTTACAGAAGAGAAAGCGGAAGCCGAAGGTCAGAACCTTGTTGAAATTTGCATGGAATACCTATATCTACATGAATCTTTTTCTTTGCAGCTTCAAAATCTCTTTATTTACCACCCATGTGGAACTTCTCTTGCTTATAATCCAATATGATAATGCTGGATGTTTTTTTTTTTTTTGACCGCTTTTATTTCAGATTTCACTCATCACTTGGACCGAGTATGTCTGTGATTTCTTGGAATTGATCAACATTACTGAGTTATGCTCTTATATGACCACTATAAAGCGGGGCCATTATGGCCTTCTGGATACCAATGTCAAACTACGGATATTGCATAAATTGGTTAGTCATGCGCTGGAAACAGATCTTATTAGGGGGAAGTTGGATGAGCTTATTGAACAGCGACAGGCACTTGGAGCTACACGAAGAGGGGAAGCTTTGGAATACGCTAGAAAGAAACGAGAAGAAAAAGAACAGTTGAAAGCTGAATCTGGTTCTAATGGATTACTGAAGGAAAATTTTATGGAGAGCACAGGAAGCAATCCACATATAGTGGAAAATGGAAATCTCATCATAGAGACTGGAGAGATGGCGGAAGAGGTTATTTCATCTAGACAAAACAATGCATTTTATAATAGGTGTGGACCACTCAATTTATTACTAAGGTTCAGTTAAATCGATGCTATGCTATTTACCTTTTGTTTTCTATTTATTTTCTTTATTATCTATTAACTTTTATAGAAAGCAAATAGCAAAAACATCATTTTTCCCCCTTTTGGTTAAGTATAGTTGGGAGAAGTGGGGTCTCTAGCCTGCTCTTTGAGCAAGGGGATGATCCACTACCATTGAGCCAAATAATTGGGTGCTTTACTAAGGCATATTTGGTTTGAAGAAAAAGTTATTTTTAACTTTGGCAGGGGGCAATTAGATTGTCCATCAAAGAAAATACAGGAGGAGCAAAATGTGGATCCAAAAATAGAAGCAGAAGATATAAGAAATTCTAGTGAGAAGGAAGCACCGAAACAGCTAACTGGTGAAAAAAAGGAAGCAGAGGGGAAGAAGAGTAAAGAAAAGAGGGAACAAAGGGTTCATTCTTTCGCCTTACTCTTCATTTGTCGTGTTTTGTTATATATTTTGCTTTTTTCTTCTTTCATAAACATTATTTAATTGTCAGAGGGAATATTTTGAACGGGAGATGGAGAAACGAAGTATTCGTACTAATCCCTTGGGTAAGGACAGAGACTATAACAGGTATTGGTGGTTTAGGCGAGATGGGAGGATATTTTTCGAGAGTTCTGATGGAAAGCAGTGGGGCTATTATAGCACCAAGGAAGAGGTATCATATTTTCCATGGGTTCTATAGATGCAATTTCTTTTGAATACTTCGCTTAGGTTTTAACCAATATTTGATGGACAGGTGGATGCGTTGATAGGCTCACTGAACTGTAAGGGTGAGAGAGAGAGAGCTCTTCAGAAACAGCTGAAAAAATTCTATGACAAGATTTGGTGAGAGAGTAATCTAGTTTTCCGTAACAAATGGCTTTCCGTAATATTACTTTTAATAGTTTCTCAAATATATAATGCACGTGCAAGTCTAACATTAGCTACAAATGCTGGCACTTTACTTCATTGATTAGAATTAGATTATGTTCCTTCTAATGGAGCTTTCTGAAATCACTTTTGCAGCTTGGAACTGCAAAAAAGATCAAAGGATTTGGCTCACAAAATTGCCTTGGAAGAAGCTGTGCTTCGACGATCAACTCGTGTACGTGCACCCCCTAGGGAAAATCCTGCTAATGCTTTCCTCAAGTATGCAAACAAGTGGAAAGAAGATTAATTTAATTCGAGTTTGATATTGGAGATCACACTTCCATCTAACTAAAATTAGGTGCCGTAATTAGTAGTCGGTTGAGATCAAAGTAACACAGGAGAGCAGGAATTTTAAGTTGATTCAAGTGCCTGCTTACCTTTTGATGAACTGTGTTGGGCGAAGAAGGCTGAGGAGGAACTGGGATGGAGCTGTTTTTTGATCCATTCCACTCTTTTGATGAGAAGCATCTACTCAATGCTTGACCCTCATTTTTTTTAATGACATTATTTTGACATTCTTTGATTGTGTTGTTAACTGCGCAGCAGTTTCTGATATAAAACTAACTGCGTTTGGGCGGATATTTATGTTTGAAGGAATGGATACAGGTGTTGTTGAATCAGTTTAATTTGGGTTTGAGCCACCTAAATTTCCAACTTTAAGCTTTGTTGTTCGAATTTGATTCTGCCCCAGGCTCGTAATTTACTCTATTATTTTGAGTTCTGTTGGATGGAATCCATTAACAACAAAGCCCGAAAGATTATTTGATGGAGATCTTTTCTTAAGCATCATTAGAGGATCTTATAAAAATTTAAAATTAAGTTTAACGGTTATTATTTTATTTTTTATTTTTTTAAAAATTCAATTTAAAATTCAATTTATCGATCTCTCTTGTACTTGTTAAAATTGAAGGGTGTCTAAGCTTAATCTCTCTAGATGTGATAAGAGATCCTATGAGGGTGTTTGATTCGTATATTTTAAGATTATTAATTGAAATTTTATTTTTTGTAATCAAATTTTTTTTATTTGGTTGTCAATTTTCTTCTGTACAAAAAATCTGATATTTTCAATAGTATCAAAATTAGAGAAAACGGTTTTGTAATCAAATTTTTTTTTATTTGGTTGTCAATTTTCTTCTGTACAAAAAATCTGATATTTTCAATAGTATCAAAATTAGAGAAAACGGGGGAATAATTATCTCCTCCTCTTTGAGGTTTTTTTTTTTTTTTTCTTTTCTTTCGCGAATTTAATTTATCTCTAAATTTGCCTTTTAACTTTTTTCATTTGAGTCTACATCTTAAATAATTATTGCAATATAATTATTTAACATCTTAAATAATTAAATAAGTAATTTAAATATAATTGTACCATTGCATTTGTAAAAAAAATTACAACTCTAAACAAAACACTTATTAAAACCCTTTTTTAAGCAATTAAATGTTTAATTTTATTGCATTTGAATATGATTTATAAGTTTGCAAACATTGAAATAATCTTTTTTATTTTAATTGGTGATCAATAAATATTGTGGTCATTTAAATTTCAAATTTCATGGTTTTTATTTTATTTTGATAAATTGACATATAAGAGAAAAATAGACTTAATGTTAAATGGATAAATAATAAGAGAGGCATTATAACAAGTTTTGTTTTTGTTAATTAGAAATCAATTTCATATAGTAATATTAATAAAAGTAATTTATATAAAATTAAATAAATTAATTAATTAATTAACATTTTAAATAAATAAAGAAATAAATAATTTAAATGTAAATATTTTTTTTATTATCCACTTTATATCAACTAACAATATAATTAAAGGTATTATAATAAAATACGTATTTAGATAATCTTGCATTTTTCAACCAACATAGAAATCTTATTATCCTTCCAACTAAACCAAGCATATAAATATAAAATTTTGAAGATTCCCAAATGTATAATATTTTACCAATAATCATATTTTAAAAGATGATTTAACTTTTTGTAAACCAAACGCGACCAAATAGTTATCTTGATTCAAAGGCTTGTTTAGTTCACTTTTGTCTTGATTAAAATTCGTTTAACTCGCTCAAAGCTTAACTCAATTTTACTTTGGGGGGGTTAATGACTGCAAAAAATAATTTTAATTTGAAGTAATTTAATGTGAATTAATAGATTTTTATCTTAATGTTGCCTCCTAAAACGACAACGGGGTGATGATTTCCACGTATTCAAGTTGCGCTAACGGCAAAGAGATGCTGTTGATGCGATTTCTTCCACGTGTGCCTCGTATATTCTGCAAAAACAACGAAAATCAGGGGGCGCAGGGATTTGTCCCTGCACGCGCACTCCGATGATTAAGTTAGAAAGCTGAGTTTCTGTATATATGAAGAAGAGAAATGTGTTCTTCGAAATTAAAGGGTTCAAGTGTTTTTTTCCGTCCTCTTTCTGAGTACTCATCTGGGGCATTTATAGGTTTCTCCCGGGTCGGTTCGGGCTGAGGCCCAGGCGCGTGTTTGGGCCGCGACAGAGTCGTTTGGTACTCTGTCGCGGTTCGGAGCTGGGCGACTTTGCGGGTGAGTTCGGTGGGCGGCAGAGTATATGTGGGAACCTCTGTCGCGGCCTATGCGGTAGAGGTCGATCGCTGTACAGGCGGTAGAGGTCTATCGCGATATACTGTGCCGCACGGAACCTACGCGACAGAGTCTCTATCGCCTAGAGACTCTGTCGCCTACCAAGCTGCGGCGTCGCGGAGACTCTGTCGCTGTAACAGCCATGTGGCTTATCTCGCGTTTGACACGTGGCGGTCTCTGGTGATAGGACCACCATCAATTGCTCCCCACTCTTTGGTAGGAATTTTTCCTGCGAAAGAGGATCCGGGTCCGGATTTGCTTTTCTTGGGCCGGGGCGGATCCCAGCGCGTGTGTCGATGCAGCCGCGCAACTATATATACTGGGTCCCTGCTGTCATTGTCGCTACTGAGTTCTCTTGCCAAGACTACTCTGCCGCAGATTCTCTCAATACTCTACCGCAACTCTGCCGCATCTCTGTCGCCACTCTGCCGCTATTCTCTCGCGAAAACATCACTGTGTCTCAAAGTCTGCCGCGAGTCCAAAAACTCTATCGCCCGTGCTTTTTGCTGTCTTTCTTTGTTTAGGTAAACTCTGTCGCCCATAGTTTGTTTTTGATTTCCCTCGATCTTCTAAAAATGGCTGGTCACGGTGTAGGGAAACAAATAAATCTAGGAGTCAAGTCGACTTTGAAAGAAGTCGATATCCAAGACCTTGTGTCTAGATTCCCTTTGCCTGAGGGATACTCCTATAGACTTCCAACCTCTCAGGAAAGTGACATACGTCGTGTGTCCAACGGGATAGTTATTTTTAGGGCAGCCTTAGAATTAGGACTTCGCTTTCCGTTATCCGACTTTGGGGCTTCTTTCCTTAGGACTCATAGGATTGCCCCCGGACAACTGCATCCTCACGCATGGATGCAATTAATAGGGTTTACCATACACTGCCACCTAAGGGGCGTTTCTCCGTCTCTTCCCCTTCTCGATGTCTTTTTCAGGTTTCGAGGCAGCCCCGGTCTAGTCCCTTATTCACTTCAGCGCGTGTATATGCCTGGATTTGAAAATAGGCTATTCGAAAAACCCGCCAATAAGCTTCACAATTTTGAATCGGAGTAGCTTGTGATAGAAACGCCTGGGGGCCTGGATTTCCCCACTCGTTGGGAGACTAGGCGCGAAATCTCCAAGGGCCCCAGGATTGCTACACTTAGAGAACAGTTATCCCAGGACGTCAATAGGTTACTAGTTGATCGTCCCATCAGCCTTGACAGTCTATTATCAAATGAAAATTTGATATTGGCTGGCTGGGGTATGGGTCCCATTCCTGTTGTCGGCCCTTCTGTTCCTATTTCGGATCCTCCACCTTCAGTTCCCCCCGAGTTGAGCCCCGAACCTCTAAGACCACAGGAAGATATAGGGAGAACCAATGTAGAGTCTAGTTCTGGCAGCGAACCCTTAGCTGACCTGACTGGCTGGGAAGGGTTCGGCTCAACTTTCATGGTGCTCCCTGACGACGATACGATAAATATAGAGTCCCTTCAGGAGCATTTTAATTCTCCTGATGGTAACTTTTTATTCTTTTTTACTGCTTGCTGATTCTGATCATATTTTTGACCACTTATTTGTTCTCTTTCTTTTTTGCAGATATGAGTCACTTCCGACGATCACTGGCGCGTCAAGTCTCGGAGGCCGGTCCGTCCAGTGATCCCACTAGAAAGAGGCCTCGTTTAGCTGACGATGTTCTTAGCGAGGCACCAATACCGCCTCAGTTGCCTCAAGCTCGGACTCCACCTGTCTCTAGGCAAATGATGCCCCCTCCTCCCCCGGAACAAAGAGATACCACCTGGGATAGAGGGAGAGTTCCTTCTTCGTCACGGGGGGCTTCTGGTTCATCTGGGCGGTCTCGTTCTGAAGAGCGCGCTGAATGCAACATAATTTCATCCCAGCGAAAGAACAGGAGGCGCTTGTATGTCGAGTCGTCGATGGGGACTAGGCCAATTCTCCCGAGGATAGGCCCTATCGATGGGAGGTCCTACCCTGTGGACGGTGGTTATATCATGAGGGGGCCGAGTTTTGGGTTTACCAGGGAGTTCGCGACAACGATACCTTGGACACTCCCGGGGTGGCTTCTCGACTGAGTTGGGCCACTATTCTCCCGAGGGACGACGCTAGGATATTCAGGAACTATCCGGAGGGAGAGGACTTGGCTGATATGGAAGCGATAAGGGTAATTTTTATATTCTCCTTCGTTTAACTTCTTTTTGCTGTACTCTTGAGTTTAACTTTTTTTTTTGTATTTCTTTGCAGCTTGCTCAGAGGACCGTGGCTAATAATGCTCAACACCGGGCCTATCGGGAGCGAGCTGACAAGGAAATTCGAGAGTTGAAGGACAAGGTCATGGAGCTATCGAATACTGTCAACAACTTGTCTAAACTTCCCGATGTGGTACGGAACCTGGAAGAGCAGCTCTCGAAGGCTCACCAAGATTTGGACCAGGCCAAAGGGGATCTTACCGTCGAGGCGGCTCGGTCGAGTAAATTCCATGAAGATCTTCAGGAGGCCCACGCCGAACTGGAACGTATGCAGTCCAACTACGGGTCCTTGCTTAATCGTAACCAGGAGCTCTAGCATTACGTCGCTGAGTTAGAAAGTCGAGCTACTCCTTCGCTGACCCGAGTGGAGGTTGATGGCATCAGGGCGGAAGCCGTAAAGGAGTACCGCCTTTCTAAGGATTGCTTGAGGCGGAAGGAGGATTTTTCAAATCCCTATGTGAAATACGGATTTTACCTCGCTCGATCATGGTTAGAGAAGCATAGGGAAGGTGAAGAATTCCCCGAGCTCCAGTATACGGACGAGGCGATGCTGTTCGAGGCCCCTGACTGGACTAAGTACGAACCCGAGGCTGAACCTGCGGACGAGATTTTCAAGAGGACTGCCCAGGATGATCTAGCCAACCTCACCAGTCCTTGGGAGCCTGTGGACCTGGAAGATGCTCCTGAGCCTATTGGCGCTCTCCTTGACTTGGACGGGGAGGAGGGTCAGCAGTCTTTAGGGAGCGAGGGCCCGTCGGCAGCTGATCCCCAGCCTCCTCCTGAAGATTGAGTTTTTGTTTTTTTGTTTATTCTGTCGTTTTGTTTTGATTTTTTGCTTTTGTTGGATGTACTTGTAAAGATCTACTAAAGATCTACTTGTAATTTTCTTGAATGAAATGAAATTCAAATTTTGTTCATGCTTCGTATCGCATTACTTCTCTATTTGTTGTTTATCATCCTTTGTCTGTTTGTTTATTTCACTTGTATATATTTGTTTTGAATGTATTCCTGCTTGTTTATTTCACTTGTATATATTTGTTTTGATTGTATTCGTGCATGCTCCCTAGTTCTTGGTAGAAAGATACATTTTCAGAAAGAATTTTTCGTATAATCATATCATTTTCTGAGGCCTGATTACTATGATGCGAGTACGTCTTTAGTTTTTACGGCCCTTATGTTTCCATTGCCTGGTCACAGTGACGCATAGCGCCTCAAGCTCTTATGGCTAGTCGGATCTTTCACGCCTGGCCACAGTGACGCATAGCACCTCAGGCTCTTACGGCTCGTCTGAATATACGCCTGGCCACAGTGACGCATAGCGCCTCAGGCTCTTACGGCTCGTCTGATTTTTCACTCCTGGCCACAGTGACGCATAGCGCCTCAGGCTCTTACGGCTCGTCTGAATATACGCCTGGCCACAGTGACGCATAGCGCCTCGGCTCTTACGGCTCGTCTGAATATACGCCTAGCCACAGTGACGCATAGCGCCTCAGGCTCTTACTGCTCGTCTGATTTTTCACGCCCGGCCACAGTGACGCATAGCGCCTCAGGCTCTTACGGCTCGTCTGAATATACGCCTGGCCACAGTGACGCATAGCGCCTCAGGCTCTTACGGCTCGTCTGAATATACACCTGGCCACAGTAACGCATAGCGCCTCAGGCTCTTACGACTCGTCTGATTTTTCACGTCCGGCCACAGTGACGCATAGCGCCTCAGGCTCTTACGGCTCGTTTGAATATACGCCTGGCCACAGTGACGCATAGCGCCTCAGGCTCTTACGGCTCGTCTAAATATACGCCTGACCACAGTGACGCATAGCGCCTCAGGCGCCTGGCCACAGTGACGCATAGCGCCTCAGGCTCTTACGGCTCGTCTGAGTATACGCCCGGCCACAGTGACGCATAGCGCCTCAGGCTCTTACGGCTCTTCTGAGTATACGCCTGGCCACAGTGACGCATAGCGCCTCAGGCTCTCACGGCTCTTCTGATTCCTGTCACAAGATTTAGATATATAAAAGCTGCAGATATATAACAAAAGAACAGTCTGCATAATGATTGGATAATAATATCTTGTGACAGTGTAAACAAATGACAGTAATGTGAGAGTATAACGTTTAAGAAAGAAAATATAACGACTAATTCAAATACAATTTTAAGTGATTTAAATTCCATGTTTTCCCTATTTTCTTTCCTTGTAGAGTTTCCAGGATACAGGTGTTAGGCCCAATCTTATGTTTGATTCTGAATGGACCTTCCCAATTAGCTCTGAATTTTCCATCTTCCTTCAAGGCGTTCGTGATATGCGACTTCCTGAGCACCAAATCTCCTTCGGACATTGGTCTATCTCTCACCCGGCTATTATAGTAGTTGGCCACCCTCTAATGATAGGATGCCAATCGAATAGCGGCGATTTCTCTATGTTCATCAAGGAGATTCAGGTTTCCCTTTAGTGCTTGTGAATTCTCTTCTTCTACTAAGGGCACCATCCTGGGTGACAATGCTCCAATTTTCACGGGGATCAATGCTTCAATGTCGTACACAAGACTGAACGGCGTTTCTCTAGTCGATACCCGACTAGTGGTACGATATGCCCATAAAACACTAGGCAATTCGTCCACCCACGCCCCTTTAGCTTTGTCTAACCTGGTCTTCAGCCCATGAAGAATAGTTCGATTACTGACTTCGGCCTGTCCATTAGCTTGAGGATATGACGCAGAAGAAATCCTTAGCTGAATGTTGAGGCGTTTACAAAATTCACGGAAGGCATTACAATCGAATTGCTTTCCATGGTCGGCATTCAAGATGCGTGGGATCCCGAATCGACAGATAATGTCTTTCCATACCATTGCCTCGACTTTCTTCTTCGTGATTGTGGCTAAAGACTCTGCTTCAATCCACTTTGTAAAGTAGTCGGTGGCAACTAACAAGAATTTTCTTTGGCCCGTGGCTAATGGAAAAGGCCCTAGAATGTCCAACCCCCATTGTGCGAAAGGAACCGGCTGTATTGTACCCTGGGAGGGAGTCACTGGGGCTGTTGTGATCGACGCAAACCTTTGGCATTTGTCACACCTGCGGGCTTTGTCCATTGAATCTTTTTTCAATGTCGGCCAGTAGAATCCCGATCGCAGTATCTTAGCAGCAAGGGCTCTAGCTCCAAAGTGTTCACCGCAAATTCCTTCATGCACTTCGGCTAGGACATAATTTGCTTGCTCCGGCCCCAGACACTTTAACAAGGGTGACGAATATCCCCTTTTATACAGTTCCCCGTTGATTAGTGTGAACTTCGCCCCTTGTATCCTTAAGCGACGAGCTTCGTCCTTATCTTGGGGGAGTGTACCCTCAGCGAGATACTGCTTGAATGGGGATCTCCAGTCATCTCCCGTTTCAATGTCACACACTTCGACCTCTTCAATACTAGGCTGTTCGAGCCTCTCCACCTTCACTATCCTTCCTCTTGTCTCATTGGAAGAGGCTAACTTGGACAATGAATCAGCATGTGTATTTTCGGACCGGTTAATTTGTATCAGCTGGAAGCTCTCAAAAGTCTGAGCCAGAGATTGAACTTTCTTTAGGTAGGGGGCTAAAGTTGGTTCTCGAACCTCATATTGTCCGTTGAACTGGTTTACCACCAATTGAGAGTCACTATGTGCTACCAAGTGGTGAACCTGCAGCTTTTCTGCCAGCCTCATCCCGGCTATCAAAGCCTCATACTCCGCTATGTTGTTCGAGCTGGGGAACCCAAACCGTAAGGAGTATTCCAGGGATTTCCCTTCTGGCAATACCAAGACCACACCCGCTCCGCTTTCGTTTGCACTCGATGCCCGTCGACATACAGCAACCATGGTTGAGTTTTCCTTTCGTTGCCGTCGCTCGGGCTTGTGCATTCTACTATAAAGTCTGCCAGAGGTTGGCCTTTAATAGCCTGCCTGGGTTGGAACGTGATATTATATCCTCCAAGTTCCACTGCCCATTTGACTAGTCTCCCTGAGTGTTCAGGCTTCTGAAGGATTTGTCTTAACGGTTGATCCATCAAGACAGTGATGGGGTGTGCCTGAAAATAAGGGCGCAACTTACGCTAGGCCATCACAAGAGTGAATACTAACTTCTCGGCCAGCGGATAACGGGTCTCCGGATCTAACAGTACCTTGCTCACATAGTAGATGGGGCGGTACACCATTTCATCCTTCTTCAGTAGCACCGCACTGACGACGAAATCACCGACCCCCAAGTACATATACAATTGTTCCCCTTCCAGGGGTCTTGTCAATAAAGGTAGCTGCTTCAAATATTCTTTGAGGTCCTCAAAAGCCTTTTGACAATCTCCCGTCCATTCGAAGTTTTTTCCTCCCCGCAGAGTTTTGAAGAATGGCAAGCTCCTTTCTGCTGACTTTGACAAAAAGCGATTCAGAGCTGCTATTCTGCCTGTCAATCTCTAGACATCTCTTACGGTGGTTGGGGGTTTCATGTCGAGGACTGCCTGTACCTTTTCAGGATTTACCTCAATACCCCTGTCAGTGATCATGAAGCCCAAGAACTTCCCTGATTTCACCCCGAATGAGCACTTTTCGGGATTTAGCTTCATATTGAATCTCCTCAGTACCTCGAATATCCTGGACATCTGATGAGCGTGAGACTCTCTCGCTCGGCTCTTGATGATCATATCGTCCACATAGGCTTCCATGGTATTTTCCAGAAGATCTTTGAACACTTTGTTCACCATTCGTTGATAGGTGGCTCCAGCATTCTTTAAACCGAACGGCATTACCCGATAGCAGTATGTTTCATCGTCAGTTATAAAAGAAGTCTTCTCTTCGTCTCTGGGTGAAGCATAATTTGGTGATATCCGGAGAAGGCGTCTAAAAAACTGAGGAGTTCATATCCGGATGTTTCATCCACCAGCCTATCTATCCGAGGTAGGGGGTACGAATCTTTAGGGCAGGCTTTATTCAGATCGGTGAAGTCTACACATATTCGCCACTTCCCACTAGATTTCTTTACCATTACCACGTTGGCTAGCCACTCGGGGTAGTAGACCTCTCGAATGAATCCGACGTCTAGGAGTTTATCCACTTTTCAGTGATTGCCTTTTGTCTTTCCGGAGTAAAATTTCTCTTTTTCTGCTTGACAGGTGTGTGCCCGGGTGAGACGTTAAGCTCGTGGCAGATCACTTCGGGATTAATCCCAGGCATATCAACCGGGGTCCAAGCGAAAACATCCGAGTTTCTCCTCAGGCATTCGACTATCTCGCTTCTTACTTGTTCGTTCAGCTGAGTCCCGATGAATGCCTTCTTTTCCCCGGCCCCCCTGGTTAGCTCAATGGCTTCTGTTTCCTCTACAGGCTGAGGCTTGGGCGGATCCTCTATGCACAAAATCTCCTTTCTCTGTGCTCTTTTGTTAGCGGTAGAAGCGATATAACAAGTATGAGCACTCCTTTGATCTCCTCGTACTTGCCCGACTCCGTTGGGAGTGGGAAACTTCATTAACAAATAACAAGAGGATATCACCACTCTCATGTCGTTCAGTACGGGTCTACCCAGGATTATGTTGTAAGCAGCGGAGGTTGACCTTACTACCATGAATAATACTTATCGGGTCACATCCTTCGAGTTTTCTCCAAGAGTCACAGGCAACTCTATAGACCCGGCCACCTTCACCTTTTCGCCCGTAAATCAGTATAGTGGCATCATAACAGGCCTTAACCTATCTTCGGATATGCTCATTTTTTCAAAGCAATTCCAATAGATTAGGTTCACCGAACTCCCGTTATCGACCAGGATTCTGCTCACCGGGTGTTTTGCCACTACTGCAGATATTACCATGGGGTTATCATGGGGCATGACAATGTCACCCTTGTCAGCCGGAGTGAACATAATAGGTTCTTCATCCGCTCTCTCCTCCATTACAACATTAACCTGATATGCCTGCCTTGCATAGCTCTTACGGGAAGCAGAGGAGCTTCCAGCCATCGATTCCCCTCCTGCAATAACATTTATTGCTGGGGCGGTAGGTTCGTTGTTCATTCCTTGGCCTATTTCTTTCGTTATCATTATTTGGCCCAGTCCGCGGACGGTCATTCCTTCGATCGCTCAGAGGATAACAGAGTCTTTCACTTCTCCACAGGAAGCGGTTGATTTTCCCCTCTCTAGCTAGTCTTTCTAGCTGATCCATTAGGTTTCTGCATCTCTCCGTGGGGTGGCCGTGAGCACAATAGAATTCGCAGTAGACATCAGAGTTTCATCCTACATCTCCAATCTTCTTCTTGGGGAATTCTAACAGTCCTGCCCCTTCGATAGTTGCTAGTATCGCGGTACGAGGCTCATTCAGTGTGGTATAACCTTTATACCTGAGCCTAGGGGCTTTGTCCGCTCTAACAAGTCTTGGAGAGCTTCTCTCGGGTACATCCCTTTCTCTCTTTTTTCCTTCCCTCGTCTCCCGGGGAGGTACCATCTTCATCACTTCTTTCTGAGCCACATATTTATTGGCTCTGGCGAACAGATCGGAAAGTGTCCGTGGCTGGTCGAGGGAGAGGGATTCTTGCAACTTCTCAGACCTCGTCCCTTGCAACATTGCAGCCATGGCTACTCCTATGGGTAGATCTTCAACCTCTAAGGTTGCATCTCGTAAGCGATCTACGTAGCTCTTCAAGGATTCTTTATTCCCTTGTTTCAGAGTGAGTAGGTAAGTAGCGTCCTTCTTTCTCTGGCTATTAATCATGAAGACTTGCAGAAATTCATTTCGCAGTTGGTCGAAGGATGAGATGGAACCTTCGCTCAACCCATTGAACCATTTCAGAGCGTGCCCGGACAATGTAAGCGAAAAAGCTCTGCACATAATTTCGTCCTCCCATCCATGCAGCAGCATGAGGGACTCATAACTCTGTATGTGGTCATAGGGGTCTGCTTTGCCTGTGTAAGTGGCCATAGAAGGCATCTTGAACTTCTTCGGCAAAGGTTTGTTCATGATCTCTGGACTGAACGGAATCCTCCTTTTTTGGCTATCGTCCGGGGACACCAGTTTTCTCTTTTCTAAAATCCTTTGGACAACTTTTTCCACGTTTTCTGACCCTTGAACGGAGTATGCTCCCCTCCCTTCGGGTCTAGAAGAGTCCGACTGGTAAGCTCCCCTTCCAGCACTTTTCGTTTCGGGATTTGACCTTGCGCCTTCCACACAATCTCGGGGGTTGGGACTCTCCTGTCTTCGTCGCTCCCCGGACGTATAATCTCCTAACTCATACTCTAACTCCATTGGAGAGGTACTGCACCATGCAGGGGAACTCTGCCGCCTACGATCCGCGGGTGAGCTCTGCCGCCTATCTACCGCGGGGGAACTCTGCCGCCTGCGATCCGCGGGTGAGCTTTGCCGCCTATTCGCCGCGGGAGAACTTTGCCGCCTGACTGCTGCGGGGGAGTTCTGCCGCCTGACTGCTGCAAGGGAACTCTGCCGCCTGCGATCCGCGGGTGAGCTCTGCGGCATAGCTGCGGCGGGTGAGTTCTGCCGCCTGACTGCTGCGAGAGGACTCTGCCGCCTGCGATCCGTGGGTGAGCTCTGCTGCATAGCTGCCGCTGGAGAACTCTGCCGCCTGACTGTTGCGAGTTAGTTCTGCCGCCTGACTGCTGCGGGGGAACTCTGTCTTGTTGGGTCCGCGGCAGCATTTACTTCTCGTAACCCTGGCGCAGGGTGATTCCTTTGAAATGTGGTAGAGTTTGGAATCAGTCTAGTGGCATTATTTTGCTCTCCCTCCCCTTGTCCAGCACTCACCAGGGTGGAGGGTTCACCTCTCTCGTAGGTCGGCCTTGAGATGTTTTCCCCCACCATCTGTTGTACTTCAGGGGGTAAGCTGAACTGTGGGAGAGCGTCTCTGAAAAAGTTCACCATAGCTTTCAATGCTGTCGTCGTTTCCTCATTCTGGCGTTTCAGAGTCTCGAATTCTTCCAGAGAAACTGAAGCCTGCCTATGGTCCTTTTCCTTCTCTCTCCGTCCTTGCTCTGACCTGACAGGGGGACTTACAGAATTCTGTTCCCCTGTCTCTCCTGCTGTAGAACGTGTCCTCACCATTTTAATAAGGAATCTGACTTTTTGTTCTGATTCCCACAGACGCGCCAATTGATGTTGCCTCTTAAAACGACAACGGGGTGATGATTTCCACGTATTCAAGTTGCGCTAACGACAAAGAGATGCTGTTGATGCGATTTCTTCCACGTGTGCCTCGTATATTCTGCAAAAACAACGAAATCAGGGGGCGCAGGGATTTGTCTTTGCACGCGCACTCCGATGATTAAGTTAGAAAGCTGAGTTTCTGTATATATGAAGAAGAGAAATGTGTTCTTCGAAATTAAAGGGTTCAAGTGTTTTTTTCCGTCCTCTTTCTGAGTACTCACCTGGGGTATTTATAGGTTTCTCCCGGGTCGGTTCGGGCTAAGGCCCAGGCGCGTGTCTGGGCCGCGACAGAGTCGTTTGGTACTCTGTCGCGGTTCAGAGCTGGATGACTTTGCGGGTGAGTTCGGTCGGCGGCAGAGTATATGTGGGAACCTCTGCCGCGGCCTATGCGGTAGAGGTCGGTCACTGTACAGGCGGTAGAGGTCTGTCGTGATATACTGTGCCGCACGGAACCTACGCGACAGAGTCTTTATCGCCTAGAGACTCTGTCGCCTACCAAGCTGCGGTGTCGCGTGGAGACTCTGTCGTTGTAACAGCCATGTGAATTATCTCGCATTTGACACGTGGCGGTCTCTGGTTGGTAGGTCATTGTACACGTAGACTTTAGTGATAGGATCACCATCAATCTTAGGGAATAAAAATTTATGAGATTAAAGTAATGATTTTTTTTTCTCTAATAGCTTCCCGGAACAAAAAACTAATTAATAAACTAATGACAGTGTAAATAAAATTTAAAGCTTCAGTTTTGGTCAATATTTCTACAGTGATTGTGATTGACGTTTCAAATTGTCTGTTTCCCCGTCAACTATAATTTTTTTTTTTATACATTTTTATTTCATTTTCTTCCCTTTTCTATTTTCTTTTTTATTTTTCTTTTTTATTTTTTATTTTTTGTTATTGCGAGTCCGAGCTTTCTGTGGAAAACTATCGCTGTATGTTGTGGAATAGGCTCAGAAAGAGACAAGTTGATTGATATAACCTCGTTAGGTGGAATCGGAAGCCAAATTTGACTTTTTTGAGATATCTGCAAGGGTAAATTTCTCATGTTTTTATTATTATAATTTAATTTTAATTTATTAACACTGAAAACATATATTTAAATTCAAAATTATAAATAATATTAACAAATATCAATCAATTATTAAATTTAAATTAACATGCTTATATTCTCAAGTATCAATGATAAATTTTATTATTTATTATTTTAATTTTTTTTAAATATTTTATATAAGATTTTTATTTTTTTAATATTAAAAAATATTACGAATATTTTGTGAGTAATAAATATTTAGATTAATTGATTTCTAATATTAACTTAAAAGAATTTTTTTTTTTATTGTCAAATTGATAATTTTTTATTAATTTCTCAAATTAATGATTTGTTTTAAATTAAGCTTAAAATTGAATAACCTAGATAGAATTAACTCTAATTTAAACTTTTGCTTTTTGGAGGTCTTGTTTCGATTCTACCTCACTCTTAATACAATGAAAATCCAAATCCATTTACTCCTCACTGCATCATAGAGTTGATCATGGGCAGCTTTGAGTCGAGCTCATGTCATATAATAATAATTTATGTAAAAGTCTAAACTTCATCCGACCTACAAATTCGAATTTGATTTTTAGTCTAGATCCATTTTTATTTTATAATTCAAACTGTAGACTTGACTTGAATATTATTTTTTGAAATTTTAATTTTTTGTTTATTTTTTTATTCTTTTAGTCTCTTTGAAGTTTAATTTGATTTATCAAAATTTAAATGTCAATTTTCATATTAAATATATAATCATGTTTGTTAATCAATAATGTTATATATATAATTACATTATACTTAGTAAATATATTACAAAACTTTTAAATTTAATTATGTTTGGGCATGGACTCCAAAAGGTCAAGCCATGCCTGATTTTTGATCATGTCTAAAAATTTTGCCTAAATCAATTAATTATATTTGATATTTTTATCTAAACCTAACTAAATATCAAACGGTTTTAGAATTTAAATAGGTAACCCAAGTCTTGAGCAGGCCTATTGCACCATAAGAGGTGCATTTGGAGCACCCCGATGGTGGGTAGAGAGCAATCCTTTCGATGGGAATAAAAGTCTCTCTTGAGGGTGGAGGCTCTAGTGAGCCATTGGACCTTACAATGAAAATTAAAATTTTCACCTTGCTCACATTTTATTATATTTTTGTTAATTTTATATTTTTAACGAAAATAATTTCAAAAATGTTATTTGATTTAAATAATTTAATTTTTAGTATTTTAGAACTTTTCAAAAATAATTTTTAAATATTTAATAATTAAAATATTACTTGATATAATTTTTAAATTTTTAAAATGTTTTCGATATAAAAAAATATTATTAATTATTAATTTATTAATTTTATAACTGTAAAACATATGTTATGAATTCCATTATATATAAATTTTAATTTAATACCCTTAATAATCATTTCTCTTTTAATTACATTCATCTCATCGTTACTGTTGCAATTATATCTAAACATATATCTTCGATTCATTATCCTATCCTACTGCTGCAATAACTAATTTCACCATCAATGATATTTTTAATCTTATCAGAGTCAATCTTACCCCCAATCCGAACTTGTTTTGAGAAAGAAGTTCAAATTATATCTTAAAACAATTTGTTTTTCATTTTATCTTAAATTAGTATTTAATTATTAGTTTGTATATATCTCCAATTGACTATTCAATTTCACTACTACAGTAACTAATTTTACCATCATTAATATTTTCAATCTCACCGGATCCAATCTCATCTTCCATCCAAACTTGTTATGAGGAAGAAGATCAAATGATATCATTTTTAAAACAATTTGTTTTTCATTTTATGTAAAATTAGTATTTAATTATTAATTTGTACTTACTGTGTGTATAAAATTTTAAAGTCAATCCAAAATCCTTATTTTGTCAATAAAAAAATAATAATATCTATTTTTCAATATCTATTAACAATTAAAATTATGTTATTATTAAATAAAATATTAAATATGTTAAATTAAATCAAAATTTCATTTACATTATTAAAATAAAGTAACAAAAATAAATAATAAAAAGGCATAAAACGATATAAAATTAAATTAATTTTATAATTTGTTTTACATTTTTATAATTTTATGTAAAATTAATATTTAATTATTCATTTGTACTCATTATGTATATACAATTTCAAGTTAGTCCAAACCTTATTATGCCGGTCGAAAAACAATAAATTTTTTCAATATTTATTAACAATTATAATTATGTTATTACTAAATAAACAAGTAAAAATGTTCAATTAAATCAAAATTACTTTACATTATTTATGTGAAGTAACAAAAAAAAATGTATAAGATGATATAAAATTAAATTAATTTATAATTTTTTTACATTTTATAATTTTATGTGAAATTAATATTTAATTATTTATTATGTCGATTGAAAAATAATATTTTTTTTATATTTATTAACAATTAATTTTTTATTATATAAGCAATTAAATACGTTCAATTAAATTAAATTGCTTTACATTATTTATATGAAATAACAAAAAATAAAATAATAAAAAAGATATAAAACGATATGAAATTAAAGGAAGTTATGAGTAGCACCGATGTCAACCATTTCCCTCACAACCTGTCCATTGACTTTACATTGATAAAAAAATGAATCACTTCTTTTTACTTTTATTTTTTTTTTACAAAAAATAAGTAAAAATCAAAATATAAATAACATGAAGAAGTATAAGATTTAATGTTCTATAGACACAAATATAATGTCAATGGATAAGGTTGGCAATGACCGACGGGTTCCATCAAACAATAATAATTTTAAAGCAAGTTAAGGTAGGTAATAAGAAAGATTTCAAGTTTGAATCTAAGCGGTTATCGGATCATGAGTGTCAAGATGTGGTTAAAGATGCATGAAGTGGGGATAGTGCGAGTTCTTGTATTTTCAGATTGAAGGGAAAGCTCATGAATATAGGAAAGAAACTTCGTAATTCGAGTAGACTTAAATTCCAAAATCTGAGGCTTGAAATTTCTTGTTTAATGAGGAGACTTAGGGAAATCCAAACCCTTCCCCTTTTTAATGAACTGATGAAAGAAGAGAGGGATCCTAAAATTAAGGCTGCTGCTTGATGAGAAATGGAAAACGGAAGAGAGACACTGGAAGTAACGATCGCGTGTGAACGGGTTGCAAAAGGGGGATGTAATACAAGAGCTTTCCATGCCTTAACTTTTTAACGAAAGGGATGGAATGCAGTTCTTCGGATTAAGAATGATAAGGGTGAATGGCTTGAGGATGCGAATGAAATTTTTTGCTGATATAGAAGTAGTGTTGGATGCTATTGATGAGGTTATCTCTCTCGAGATCAAAAATAGTTTATGTATAGAGATTGTTGTTGACGTAAATTCTGTAAAATTTGTAATGTATTTGGTGTTGTTTATAAATAATAATTTAGATAATTAAATTTAAATGTGCGAATATTGATGAATTAATTTGAGTATAAATATTAGATTAAATATATTGTAAAAAAATCATACATGACAGAAAAAAAAATAAATAAATAAAATAGATAAATAGATAAATAAATAAATGAAGATGATGATTTCCGGTAAAAGGATATATAGATAGTGGAGTGGTTGGTGGTCTGCAGAATTGAAAAGAAAAGAAGAGAATGCAGATAGAGTAGTCTGCAGGGCATGGGACAGACCGAGAATAGGAGTACTAGTGGACTGAAAACTGCAAACATCCACACCCTGCTCTGGTTGCCCACCGACCCCCTATACACAGAACTCCACAGCACCCCGCACACCTCCTGTCAAACTTGCTCCCATTTCCCTCCATCAACACGTCTTCAGTTTGCCTACTCTGTCTCTGTCTTGTACATAGCTAGAAATGGAAATAAAAAGATGAGAAAGGGAGACTAGGTTGCTAAAGAAAGAAACAGAGAAGAGAGGAAGAGAACCCGAGAAAATCGAGAAGTTTAAGAGACCAGAACAGAGGGCTCTAACCTCTGTAAAATACAGCAGAAGTGAGAGAGGAAGAAAGGGAGTTGACGGTGGAGGTTGAAAAGATGATGGTGATGGTGGCAAAAACACGACTGAAGCTGGAGGAAGTAACAAGGAGCTGAAAACAGAGGACGACCGAGAGGAAGCAGGTGACCGAGAAAGGAAAGAGGGTCAGGAAAGCTGAGAACTGGCTGGGGGTGGCGAGGCTGTGAGGAGAGAAACTGGTGAAGGTGGAACGCAGGTGGAGGGTGGTGACTGGTCAAAGAGCTCGGTACTGGAGGGAGAGTTGGGAAACAGAGAGTTCTTTCTCTGTTTACTGCGTCTGTAGCGGTCTCGACTGGTTGCAGGGAAACCACGACCTGCTAAGTTGTACTGTTGAAGCAGAGGTAGCTGAACGTGCGACCACTGCGGTCGCTCCTTAGCACTGGAAATAGAAGTGAAAAGTGGAGACAGGGGCGTGATAGGAGAGAGATGGGAGCAAGCTGAAGCAGCGGTGAACGGGAGAAGGAAGCCCAAAGAGAAATCGAGAACGAGGATAGAAACGTGATGATGATGGTGCAGGAGTTGCCGAGTCGAGAAGAACGAAAGGAAGTCGACGAAGATAGTGAACAGTAGACCTGTATAGCGAAGAAGGAAGAAGAAGAGAAAAGCGCGAGATATTTAAACCGTATGAAAAAAAGGGAAAATTCTTATATATATATATATTTGGATTAGAAAAGAAGGCTCAAGGGAATTGGGAGAAAAACCCGAGAAAAGACGTTCGGAATATCGGTTCGAAATTTTGGGGAAACAAATTGATTAAAGTAAAACCGTTACTCACACCGTTAAGACATCAAGGATTTCTGACAAGACATCGAGGTAAGAAAAATTCTCGTTGATGCTAGAGTTAAATATATGTAATTTTTGTGCGTTTGTAGCTATAAAATTGTTAGGTTAAATTTTTTAGTTACCGGAATATAGAGAACCCAATGCCGAATTTACGTTTTGGAAATTTAAGGAAATTTTAAATTTCGTAGATCGGTTTAACTATCGATATAGATTTACTTGATTAAATTAGACAAAATTTCGGTAAATATAATTATTATTTTTTTGATTGAAACCCCTAGTTTTGACTACTCTGTATCGAGTACATGAGTTTTAACCGAAAAATGGCTAATTAGTCTTTTTTGAATGGTTTTGTGAAAACAAAATTTATTTTGAAATGATTTGTTATAAAGAGATTCTAATGAGATGTGCTTGAACATGTGTTGACTGTGTGTCGTACGGTCTGACTCGCACTGTATTTGAGACAAAGGTTATGATTAAATCATGCTGCATTTTGTCTGTTCTGTTATCTGTCATCCACAGAGCATGATGTACCGTGCAACACGCATGCGAGTACGATGTATCATGTTTTTTATTCTGATTCTGGTCTTCAGACATTCTGATCTGTGAGCTGTTTGGGACAACGATTGACATCCAGACACACCAGATCAGTGATTGTCCGGAGTCACCGACATTGGCCAATAGTCTTTCTGATATCTGTTATAGCATGTATTGCCATATCTCGTCTATTTGAAATATTTTTCTGAATTGTCAGCATGAACTGAAATATCTGGAATCCGTTTATTTTGCTACTGGAAACTCCGAAATTTCTGTATTTACCATAGTAGCTAATTTTACTACCGATACATGTTTTGTTTTTGAAATCTGTTTTTGGCATTTGTAAATTTGCCGAACTATTTATGTACTCTGTGAAAATGTTCCGGATTTGGCAAATATATATATATATATATATATATATATATATATATATCTTAGGTAGTATATTTATCTACTTGCTATGAAGTTTTTCTTACTAAGCATGTTAAGCTCATCCCTTACTCTCTTCCATAGATTTACATCAGTAGTGGGATTGACTCCCTAAGTCGAAGTATTTTGTACAGCCACTCTTCAGCAAGCAATCACCTGAGCTAGAGGTATACCCAGTATGGATAATTGTTTTGTATCTAAAAATTTTTGTAGGTACAATAATGTATGCAAGTTACGCCTGGGGAATGTGATTGAGACTATTTTGTATGTGAACAAAGGTGCTGATTTAATGAAATAGTATTATTATTATTTTTGTTTTAAACTATTGCCAAGAGGATTTAAATTAAATAGACAAATTTATGAATTTTGATCTGTTATCGACTCGTAGCCCAACCAAAATATTCGTAAATTTGTGTCGTTACAGAAATTGGTATCAGAGTCAGGTTGGCCTGATACGAGTCGATATTTGGAGTAAGAGATAATTTGGAATGTTCACATCCCCAACATTACTGTACATTATTTAGATATAAACGGGTATATGAGGCTGTGTTTTGCTAAGAAATTGCTACTGAATGCAGGAAGCCGATTAGCTATGGCTGGTGGACGACGAGGTCAACTGATGGGACGAGGGGGCAAGTCATCCCGAGGCCTGAAGGATCGAGTGGCCCCACTGCTGAACAGCCCGCTCGTAACCCTACTGAGAGCTCCGAGGCTCGAATTACTAGTCTGGAACGGGGCGTGGAGTCCATTCTAAGTCTGATCGAGCAAATGATGGCTAGACTGAGCAACCCACCAGGCACTACTGCTCAAATTGCACCTATTACTCTAGTAGTTGCACCAGATACGCTTGCACCAGCCCAGACAGCGTCAGTGCCGCCAGCGGAAGAACCTTTCACTACATTGCCACAAACCCCTCCTGTACCACAATCACCGGCACCAGTGCCCCCACAACAGCATAGTAATGATATGGGGTATGAGTGTGAACTGGACATACTGAGGCACTTTCAGGAATTCAAGCCTTCGTCTTTTAGTGGGGTTAAGGATCCAGTGGTTGCAGAGGACTGGATAAATTAGATGGAGAAGTTTTATGGGTTTTTTTTATGTAACTCTATCGAGAAAGTTGCTTTTACAGCTTTTGTACTAAAAGAAGAAGTTGAACATTGGTGAAATTCCACTCGACTGATCCTAAGAAACAAGCATGAGGTAATCACTTAGCATTTATTTCTTGATGCCTTTCGGAGGAAGTACATTTCGAATAGTGCCTAGAGGAGACTACAGAAGAAATTCTCGAACTTGACTCAGAGGAATAGATCTATGGATGAGTATAAGTCAAGTTCACCTCATTGGGAAGATATGATCCGGACACCTTAGACTATGAGGCGAAGAAAGTTTGAAAGTTTATAGACGGACTGAAGCCCCCCGTTCGAGCCCGACTAGCCCCGTTAGATATCAGCACTTATGAGGAGGCAGTTCGTCGAGCCCAGTTGTGCGAACAAGATTACGAGATGCATACCTCTGAGTCTAACAAAGTGGTCAAAGGTAAGGAGACAGATCAGAAGAGGCCAGTTGGGGACAAGAATGACAGAGATGGTAGGAGGCCATTGTTTAAGCGACATAGGCACTATGAGGAGCTGCAGGATAAGACTATTAAACCTCCTATCTATCAGGGCTCAGCACCTACCAAGGGGATTGTAATTAAAGGACCCCAGCCTAATGTAGAGATGTGTAGACATTGTGGGGGAAATCATGGTAACAGACCCTACTATAGGATGATGGGGGTTTGTTTCAGATGTGATAAGACGAGACACATGGTTAGAGACTGTCCTGAAGATGTTGACACAGCCCCACAAAGGTATACAGAACAGAATAAAGCATCTGCTACTACCTTCACACCAAAGAGGAAGGCAATAGTGGAAGACAATGGTAAGCAGGTTGCAGGACAGAGGCGAGTGTACGCTCTAGAGCGGGAGGCGACATAAACTAATGCATCAGTTGAAGCATTTAAAGGTACTATTCTAATCTTTGATATTAAAGTAATAGTTTTATTTGATTCTGGTGCAACTCATTCATTTATATTGCCCATGCTTGCATGTAAACTAATTTCATATGTACAACCCAAACCACTAGGAAGGGTGCTAACGATTAGAACACCAATGAAAGATAGTCAAATGACAGAGTAACTATATAAAGACTGTAGACTTAAAATATGAGATATGAACATATTAGCAGACCTGATCCTATTAAATATGTATGATTTTAATGTGATATTCGACATGGATTAGTTAACAGCAAACTAAGTCACTATTGACTGTCATAATAGAACAGTGACATTTCTGCCCGAAAAATATGTTGTAAAATTTTCTAATAAGTAATGGAAAGAGAATTTCCTGTTAAATGACATAGTCTTATTAATAATATGGATAATAATATTTTTGAAGGTTACATTGCGTATGTAATCGACACGGATAAGGCAAACTCGGATTTGGGCGATATCCTCATAGTCAAGGAGTTTTTCGACGTATTTTTGGATAATTTACCAGGGCTACCTCTGGATAGGAAAATGGAGTTCTGTATCGATTTGATGCTTGGTACTGAGCCAATATTCAAGCCTCCATACTGAATGGCCCTTGTAGAGATGGAAGAGTTTAGGAAGCAATTGCAAAAATTGCTAGATAAATGGTTCATCAGGCTGAGTGTTTCACTATGGGGTGCATCAGTATTATTTGTGAAAAAGAAAGATAAAAGTCTCAGGCTTTGTATCAATTACAGATTGCTCAACAAGGTAACCATCAAAAACAAATACCCCTTACCCTGTATCGATGATTTGTTGGACCAACTACGAGGAGCACAGATCTTTTCCAAGATTGATCTGAGGTCAAAGTACCACCAGTTGAAGATCAGGAGTGAGGATGTACCCAAGCTAGCCTTCAGAAGCCAATAGACCATTATGAGTTTTTTGTCATGCCTTCTAGGTTGACAAATGCTCCTGTAGCTTTCATGGTACTGATAAATGAAGTGCTTAAGCTGTACCTGGATAGATTTGTCATAGTTTTCATTGATGATATTTTGGTATATTCCAAGTCCAAAGAAGAACACGAGCAACATTTAAGAATGGTTCTGCAAACCCTCAGGGAGAAGAAGTTGTATGCCAAGCTCAGCAAGTGTGACTTTTGGTTAGATCAGATTGTATTTTTTTTGTCATATTGTGTCGAAAGACGAGGTGGCTGTGGACTCGTCTAAGATCAGTGAGATCCGAAGTTTTTTGGGTTTGGCCAGATATTACAAAAGATTTATGGAGGGTTTCTCTAAGTTAGCTATTCTTAGGACACGACTTACAAGCGAAAATGTTAAGTTTGAATGGAGTGACGCATGTGAAAGAAGCTTCCAGGTGTTGAAGCATCGACTGACCACCACACCTATATTGACTATCCCCACTAGTTCGGGAGGCTTCTCAGTGTATACGGATACATCTGATCAAGGTCTGGGATGTGTGTTGATGCAAAATTGAAAGGTAGTGGCTTATGGTTCCCGTCAGTTAAAAGATCATGAGAGGAACTATCTGATCCATGATTTAGAATTAGCAGCCGTAGTGTTTGCACTAAAAATATGGCGTCATTACCTGTATGGAAAGAAGTTCTAGATCTTCACAGACCATAAGTGTGAGACCCCGTGTAAGTACAGTTGTAGATAGGTACATAGAAATGTAAATGAAATCATAAGTATGATGATACATTTGTAATACGAAGCATATGCAATGTAAGTTCATAAGATTATGTACGCACTTGTAATAAGAGTCGTGATTGTACGTACAAGTTGCGTTATAAATGAGTATGAAGAAATGAACTTAAACATGAGAAGAATGTGATTGAAATGGAATATGAGTAGTGTGGTAAAATGGAAGGAAAGATTTACATAAGTTGTATATTGGTTATACAAAGATTTCCCATAAGTTTTAATATATACTAAGTGTGATTGGATGACATTTTTAAGTCTCAAGGAGGGATGAATGAGGAAAGGACTATGAAGGTAAATTGAGGAAGTTTTGAAAGAAGTTGTTGCAGAAAAACTACAGAAAATCTGGAAATATGAAGGCCAGATCGATCTCATAGGATGAGAGATCGATCTGGAAGAGCCATAATGCTCTTATGTGAGTAATGGAATGGAACAGATCGATCTCCAAGGGAAATAAATCGATCTCCTTAGCTCTCGGGTTGGAAGCAGATCGATCTCCCCTAAGACCAGATCGATTTCCTTAAACTTCTGTTTGACAGCAGATCGATCTCAAGCCTCGACAGATCGATCTCCTGCCTTTAAAATGTCTTAGAAAAGAGGGATTTTTAAAGGACCAGATCAATCTCCACCCAAGTAAGATTGATCTCATCAAGTTAAATCTATAAATAGGAGCAGTTGGATCTGCAGATTTCGGGATAAACCATTTCTTTTCACTTCAACTCAAAAACCTAACTTTCTCACTCCTAAATCCAGCCATTTTCAATAAGATTTGAGGAAAAGCTATTAGAGACAAAGTTGTTCACGTATAAGAGAAGAACAACATAGTCTAGAGGCATTTCCCCATTTGTCGGATTGAAGGAATAAAAGGCATTTCTAATTGGAGCAAGGAGGAAATCCAATGAGGTAAGTTTTTAGTGCACAAATTCAAGTACACTGGTCTAGTTAATGATTATGAAGTTGATTGGGTGTGCACATTGTGGGTAGAACTACCTAGAATGCCATGAAATGCATATAACTTGGAAATGGTCTAGTGTGAGAAAGTGGAATGTAGAAGTGTTAATGATGAATGAGACATCTTGAGAGGATGATTATGTTGTGGGCATGGTCTGGGTATGTTGATATTGAGATAAAATTATGAGATTTACCACAAGGGGTAAAATGTATGTTTACGGCATTAGATAAATGCTCAGATGAACAAGAGTTAGAAACGTTAACTCAAGTGTTTGATGGATGAATTTCAGTTTCGGATGATACGCCGGAGCAAGTCGAGATGAGAACGCGAGAAGCATACAGGCGGATAGTTGCACACAAGTAAAGCGAGGTAAGGGACTGTGTGTTAGCTATAGAGATGTTCGTGCGTATTTTACAGCAATTTCGTAGATATATTGCTAGTATTAGTACGACACTATAACTCTATGAAATGATATGGAAGCATGAAAAGTACTATAATGTATATATGTATTGAGAAATGGGATAGGGTAAGGAAATAGCATGATATGCATGTTTTCAATGTTTTTCTCAATTTTATATTGATATTGATGATTGAGAAATGTTGATGATAGGCTGGCTAATTTTACATGTTTTAGCATGAAGAGGCATGCTGCATGAATAAACATGTTTTGAGTTTTAAAAAGAGAAAATAGCCATCTATCAGATTTGAAATGAGGTTTGGTGTTGAAGCTCTAGCTCACACCCATTTTAATGCTTTTGATGTACCGTGCTGGAGTTTAACTCGCACGATGGTTTTGAGAAAGTGCGAAAACTTTGCTCGCAACTGTTTAATTGAGTTGAGGTAAACCTGGGGGTCTGGGACCCAAGGGGATACCAACCGACGACCATTTGAACGGGCTGGGCCTTAACGATAAATCGTACCGCGCTGGAGCGTTGTGATGACTGTGTGTCACGCTGTTTGCTCGCCTGATATATGAGACATGGTTCAGGATGAAAAGTCCATCGGAGTTGGAGTATGGGCTTGGGTCCACGGTCGTACGTAGTACAGTGTAGTTGTCCGTTGGTATACTATGTACCGTGCTGGGTGCACGTGAGTACAAGTATCACGTAGATGACACACGGCGTATCTTTACCATGAGTATACGAGGAGATGAGGTTGATTGAGATGAGCCGGAGGGTAGGACTGACCTATCCCCCTTCAGGCGAAGTGATGCCCTGTGCACACCTGATCAGTGAGGCCTGAGATCACTGACTATGGCCATATGTCGTGGATATTTGATTGTCGAAAATTCCTTGCCTATCTCAGAGATTCGAGAAGCAGAGATAATCTCAGAAATGAAAGAGATTTGCAGAAAAAGTGATTTGAGAGAAGAAAGAGATTTTGTGTTTTTGATAAATCTCTGATTTCACATTTGTGTCGTGAGGGCACTTATGAGTATGTTTTAAATAAAAGCTCGACATATTTGATTGACACGAAAATGCTATTGAAAAATATATGTTTAAATGCATTTTTCGTATGGTATTTCCATTTATACTGAAAACATGGTTTTGGTTTATACATGCATAGGCTATGTAGGTAGTATGATATCTACCTGCTAGCATACATTTCCTTACTGAGCTGTGGTTTGCTTATCCCACTATTTTCCCCCTCCAGGTACTGAGAAGTAAGAGAGCGGTGGTCTCTAGGTCTTTTGTGTCAAACAACTCCCACAATCCGCAAAGGTATAAGATTGTATACACGAGTATTTTGTATCTAATTTATTATATCGCACAGTTATATCTTGAAATTGTAAACAGTATTATGGGGATGATATGTAAGCACATGGTATTTATACAACTGATTTTGTATATCTACACATACACCTGGGAGTGTGAATTAAAGTTTCAAATCTTCTGCTGTAAATGAATGAATTTTAGTAATTGCATCTTCTCACAGCCCAACCGTATTAGAGTAAGTATGGATAAAAGGGTTCCTGGAAGTGGAGTGTGACAGATTTTGGTATCAGAGCATGGTTGGTCTGATGTGAGTCGATGTTTAGGTCTAAGAAAACATACATCCCCAAGTTACTGTGCAATATTTAGATACGAATGTGTGTACGGAGCTGGTAGTGAATTAAATGTTTGTTATAACGTAGGAAAGTTATCAGGCTAGTGAGTTATGCCTGAGAGACACCGCAAGATGGGAGAGAGCTTGAGAGCTCAAGGGCGAAATGATAGGACTGAGAGGCACAGTAGATCATCCTCTAGTCATGAGCCCCAGGAACAGATAGAGGCTTCTGATCCTCGAATAGCCCGATTGGAGGAAGACATGCACACGATGATGACCATGATGGGTCAGATCATCGCTAGGTTTGAGAGTACACCTGGTACAACGGGACAGGCTGCACCGAATCCCCCAGCAACTACACCTGAACCTGAGAATGTTGCACCTGCAAAAGCTGAACCGATTAGGCCACGAGAACCTCATATTCGACCAGTACCTCCTCCAGTAGGCCCACAGCAGTATGATGATGATTTGGGGTATGGATATGACTGCGATATGGAGAGATTGAGGCATTTTGTGGACTTTAAGCCTCCTTCGTTTAGTGGGGTAAAGGATCCGATAGTGGCTGAGGACTGGGTCAGTCAGATGGAGAAGTTATTCGACTTCTGTAGATGTTCAGCTACGGAGAGAGTAGCGCTTGTGGCCTTTGTATTGAGAGGCGAAGCAGAGCACTGGTGGAAGTCCACCAGGTCGATGTTATGAGCTCAAGGTATGGCTATCACTTGGGATATGTTCTTGGGCATTTTCAGAGAGCAATACATCCCAGATACTGCTCGACGTAGACTACAGATGGAATTTCTAAATCTGACTCAAGGGAATTGAACAGTTGATGAGTACGAGTCACGATTCACTTCACTGGGTAGATATGATTCGAACTCGATCAGGAGTGAGGCTATCAGAGTCCGTAGATTTGTAGATGAACTGAGGCCTTCGATCCGAGCGAAGTTGGCCCCATTTGATGTCGCTACATATAGAGAGACTGTGCAACGGGCCCAGTTATGTGAGCATGATTATGACTTGCAGACTTCTGAGTTTAGTTGGGGTAAGGACAAGGGTCTGAGGAAGCTGGGAGATGGCAAGAGTGCCAAATTTGGTCAAAAATTCATGAGTAAACGTCAGAGAGAGGCAGATGAGTTCCAAAAAAGGTTGCTAGACCTTTTATGCCTTCAACTCAGACACCAGCCAGAGGTATAGTGATTGGTGGACCTCGATCGACTACAGATTAGTGTAGACTATGTGGTCGATACCATGGTGGTAGGCCATGTCATCTTCAGGGTACCCGATGCTTCAGATGTGGTAAATTTGGACATTATGTCAGAGAGTGCCCGAAGATAGTTGAGGGAATTCCACAGAGAGGTAAAGAGCTAGAGAGGGTTCCTACAGTTGCACTTCCTGCAAGAAAGAAAGCCTCGACTGAAGAAAAAGGAAAACAAGTTGTGGGTCAAAGCAGGGTGTATGCGATAGACCAGGCATCGGCTGATACCTCTTCTGAAGTGATAAAAGGTACAATCTTGATTTTCAATTTGGAGGTTATAGCTTTGTTTGATTCTGGTGCTACACATTCCTTTATATCACCTGCATGTGCATCAAAGTTAAAAGGTTTTGTAAAACCCACATACTTGAGTAGAACTTTACTAATAAGTACTCCAATGAGAGTTAGCCAATTAGTTGAGCAAGTGTATAAAGATTGTAAAGTGAGGGTGGGAGATAAGTGCATGACAGCCAACCTGATTTTATTAAATATATATTGCATTGATGTAATCTTGGGAATGGATTGGTTAGCTACCAATCATGCTGTCATAGACTGTCGTTCCAAGTCCATTAAGTTTTCTCTACCTGAAGAATGTGTTGTAAGATTTTAAGAGAAGAAATGAAATCTTAAATTTTGTGTTAAGTAAAGTACTTTGGTATAAATGACTTGAGTGTTGTATTGCAGGTTTTGTTGGTTATGTGATGAATTTGAACAAAGTACATCCAGATATAGAGGACATCTCGTGGTCAGAGAATTTCCTGATGTCTTTCCAGACGATCTACTAAAACTGCCACCCGATAGAGAAACGGAATTCGGTATAGACTTGACGCCTGGAACCAAACCAATATCCAAGTCACCATATAGGATGGCTCCAGTTGAGCTAGAGGAATTAAGGAAACAGTTGCAAGAGTTGCTAGAGAAGGGGTTCATAAGACTGAGCGTCTCACCATGGAGAGCCCCGGTATTGTTTGTGAAGAAGAGAGATGGGAGCCTCAGGTTGTGCATTAACTATCGGATGTTAAACAAGGCTACCATCAAGAATAAGTACCCCTTGCCACGCATTGACGATTTATTGGATCAACTTCGGGGAGCACAGATCTTTTCCAAGATAGATTTGAGGTCTGGGTATCATCAATTGAAGATTCGGAAGGAGGATGTGCCCAAGACAACATTTCGTACCCGCTATGGCCATTACGAATTTTTAGTGATGCCTTTTGGGTTGACCAATGCGTCGACAGCTTTTATAGCTCTAATGAATGAAGTATTCAAGCTATACCTGGACCAGTTCGTGATTGTTTTCATCGATGATATATTGGTGTAGTCAAGGTCCAAAGAAGAGCATGAGCAGCACTTGAGGATTATTTTGCAGACCCTCCGAGAGAGAAGGTTATATGTCAAGCTTAGTAAATGTGACTTTTGGCTAAAACAGATTTCTTTTCTAGGCCATGTTGTATCAAAGGATGGGGTGTCAGTAGATCCATCTAAGATTGAGGCCGTTGTTCAGTGGGAACAACCTAGGACAGTCACAGAGATCAGAAGCTTTCTGGGTTTGGCTGGTTACTACAGGAGATTTGTAGAGGGTTTCTCTAGATTGGTTGCTCCATTGACACGTCTTACGAGGAAGAGTGTGGAGTTTTCATGGGATGAAGCTTGTGGAGGAGTTTTCAGGAACTTAAGCGCAGATTAACTACCGCACTAGTTTTTATCCTCCCTAACAATTCAGAGAATTACTCGGTGTATACAGATGCTTCTCATTAAGGACTAGGCTGTGTTTTGATGCAAGATGGAAGGGTAGTAGCTTATGGATCTAGACAGCTGAAAGATTATGAGAAGAACTACCTCACTCACGATTTGGAGTTAGCGGCCGTAATGTTTGCGTTGAAGATATGGCGCCACTACTTATATGGTGAGAGATCTCAGATCTTTACGGATCACAAGAGTCTGAAATATCTATTCTCACAGAAGGTGTTAAATATGAGACAGAGGAGGTGGTTGGAACTCCTCAAGGACTATGATTGTGAGATCTTGTACCACCCTGGGAAGGCAAATGTGATTGCCGATGCATTGAGTCGGAAGAGTCTCGGGTTGGTATCACATATGATGGTTAGAGAGCACGAGTTGTTAGAACAATTCATGAACCTTAGTCTGGATATGCCCCTACCTGAATTGGCAACTATGAGATTATTGTTAGCTTGAGATTAGAACTGGAGTTGATTGAGAGAATTCGACAAGCTCAGTAATTGATCAATGGTGTATTGACATGATTAGCCAAATTCGGAAGGGGAAGGGTGCCGATTTTATATTGAGTTCAGATAGAATACTAAGGTTTGGAGATAGAATATATGTTCCTAAGGATTTAGAGTTGAGGAAGTTGATCTTATCAGAGGCTCACTCGTCGAGATATACGATACACCCGGGGAGTAGTAAGATATATCAAAATCTCCGAAAGGCATATTGGTGGTCTGAAATGAAGAGAGACATAGCTGAGTATGTCGCTAGATGTCTCATTTGTCAGCAAGTAAAAGTCGAACATCAGAAACCAGGAGGATTATTACAACCTCTACCGATACCAACATGGAAGTGGGAGTATGTCACCATGGATTTTGTGATGGGGTTACTGAGAACCCAGAAGAACCATGATGCGATATGGGTGATAGTAGATCGGTTAACGAAATCGGCACACTTCTTAGCCATGAGATTTACAGATACATTGAGTGCACTGGTGAACCTGTATGTACGAGAAATAGTGAGGTTGCATGGAGTCCTAATGAGTGTTGTTTCTGATCGGGATGCCCGCTTCACTTCCCACTTTTGGAGATATTTCCAGGAAAAGATGGGGACCCAGTTGAGTTTTAACACCGCTTTTCATCCTCAGACAGATGGTCAGTCAGAGAGGACTATACAGACCTTGGAGGATATGTTGAGAGCGTGTGTGTTGGATTTTAGAGGCTCATGGGACGATCACTTGCCATTGATTGAGTTCGCTTACAATAACAGTTATCACTCAAGTATTGGTATGGCCCCTTATGAGGCACTATACGGTTGTAGATGCCGATCGCCTATTGGTTGGGAAGAAGTTGGTGACAAACAGTTGCTCGCTCCCGATTTGGTTAAACAAGCCTCCGAGGAGGTTCAGATAATATGCGAGAGGCTGCGAGCAGTTCAAAGTCGACAAAAGAGCTACGCTGACAGGAGACGGAAACTACTTGAGTTTGATGTTGGTGAGTCCGTATTTTTAAAAGTATCTCCTTCTAAGGGGATAACGAGGTTTGAAAAGAAAGGAAAGTTAAGTCCTCGTTACATTGGTCCCTTCGAGATTTTGGATAGAGTGGGAGATGGAGCATATAGGCTAGCCTTACCACCTGAGCTAGCAGGAATCCACAATGTCTTCCACGTTTCTATGCATCGGAAGTACTACCCGGATCCGACACATGTAATTTGCTATAAGCCGTTAGAGCTCAAGGAGGATATGTCGTATGTCGAGAGACCGATCCGGATGTTGGACAGAAAAGAGAAGGTGTTACGAAACAAGACGATTTCATTGGTTAAGGTTTTATGGCAACATCACACTGTGGAAGAGGCCACATGGGAGCTAGAAAGTTTGATGCGGGAAAAGTATCCCGAGTTATTCACAGATTGAATTGTATCTAATTTGGAGGACCAAATTCTCTAAATGTAGGAGAATGTGAGACCCCGTGTATGTACAGTTGCAGATAGGTACATAGAAATGTAAATGAAATTATAAGTATGATGATACATTTGTAATACGAAGTATATGCAATGTAAGTTCATAAGATTATGTACGCACTTGTAATAAGAGTCGTGATTGTACGTACAAGTTGCGTTATGAATGAGTATGAAGAAATGAACTTAAACATGAGAAGAATGTGATTGAAATGGATTATGAGTAGTGTGGTAAAATGGAAGGAAAGATTTACATAAGTTGTATATTGGTTATACAAAGATTTTTCACAAGTTTTAATATATACTAAGTGTGATTGGATGACATTTTTAAGTCTCAAGGAGGGATGAATGAGGAAATGACTATAGAGGTAAATTGAGGAAGTTTTGAAAGAAGTTGTTGCAGAAAAACTGCAGAAAATCTGGAAATATGAAGGCCAGATCGATCTCATAGGATGAGAGATCGATCTGGAAGAGCCAGAATGCTCTTATGTGAGTAATGGATTGGAACAGATCGATTTCCAAGGGAAACAGATCGATCTCTTTAGCTCTCAGGTTGGAAGCAGATCGATCTCCCCTAAGACCAGATCGATCTCCTTAAGCTTCTGTTTGATAGCAGATCGATCTCAAGCCTCGACAGATCGATCTCCTGCCTTTAAAATGTCTTAGAAAAGAGGAATTTTTAAAGGACCAGATCGATCTCCACCCAAGGAAGATCGATCTCATCAAGTTAAATCTATAAATAGGAGCAGTTGGATCTGCAGATTTCAGGATAAACCATTTCTTTTCACTTCAACTCAAAAACCTAGCTTTCTCACTCTTAAATCCAGCCATTTTCAATAAGATTTGAGGAAAAGCTATTAGAGACAAAGTTGTTCACGTCTAAGAGAAGAACAACATAGTCTAGAGGCATTTCCCCATTTGTCGGATTGAAGGAATAAAAGGCATTTCTAATTGGAGCAAGGAGGAAATCCAATGAGGTAAGTTTCTAGTGCACAAATCCAAGTACACTGGTCTAGTTAATGATTATGAAGTTGATTGGGTGTGCACATTGTGGGTAGAACTACCTAGAATGCCATGAAATGCATATAACTTGGAAATGGTCTAGTATGAGAAAGTGGAATGTAGAAGTGTTAATGATGAATGAGATATCTTGAGAGGATAATTATGTTGTGGGCATGGTCTGGTTATGTTGATATTGAGATAAAATTATGAGATTTACCACAAGGGGTAAAATGTATTTTTACGGCATTGGATAAATGCTCAGATGAACAAGAGTTAGAAACGTTAACTCAAGTGTTTGATGGATGAATTTCAGTTTCGGATGATATGCCGGAGCAAGTCGAGATGAGAACGCGAGAAGCATAAAGGCGGATAGTTGCACACAAGTAAAGCGAGGTAAGAGACTGTGTGTTAGCTATAGAGATGTTCGTGCGTATTTTACAGCAATTTTGTAGATATATTGCTAGAATTAGTACGACACTATAACTCTATGAAATGATATGGAAGCATGAAAAGTACTATGATGTATATATGTATTGAGAAATGGGATAGGGTAAGGAAATAGCATGATATGCATGTTTTCAATGTTTTTCTCAATTTTATATTGATATTGATGATTGAGAAATGTTGATGATAGGCTGGCTAATTTTACATGTTTTAGCATGAAGAGGCATGCTGCATGAATAAACATGTTTTGAGTTTTAAAAAGAGAAAATAGCCATCTATCAGATTTGAAATGAGGTTTGGTGTTGAAGCTCTAGCTCACACCCGTTTTAATGCTTTTGATGTACCGTGCTGGAGTTTAACTCGCACGATGGTTTTGAGAAAGTGCGAGAACTTTGCTCGCAACTGTTTTATTGAGTTGAGGTAAACCTGAGGGTCTGGGACCCAAGGGGATACCAGCCGACGGCCATTTGAACGGGCTGGGCCTTAATGATAAATCGTACCGCGCTGGAGCCTTGCGATGACTGTGTATCACGCTGTTTGCTCGCCTGGTATATGAGACATGGGTCATGATGAAAAGTCCATCGGAGTTGGAGTATGGGCTTGGGTCCACGGTCGTACGTAGTACAGTGTAGTTGTCCGTTGGTATACTATGTACCGTGCTGGGTGCACGTGAGTACGAGTATCGCGTAGATGACACACGGCGTATCTTTACCATGAGTATACAAGGAGATGAGGTTGATTGAGATGAGCCGGAGGGCAGGACTGACCCATCCCCCTTCAGGAGAAGTGATGCCCTATGTACACCTGATCAGTGAGGTCTGGGATCACTGACTATGGCCATATGTCGTGGATATTTGATTTTCGAAAATTTCATGTCTGTCTCAAAGATTCGAGAAACAAAGATAATCTCAGAAAAGAAAGAGATTTGCAAAAAAAGTGATTTGAGAGAAGAAAGAGATTTTGTGTTTTTGATAAATCTCTGATTTCACATTTGTGTCGTGAGGGCACTATTTATGAGCATGTTTTAAATGGAAGCTCGACATATTTGATTGACACGAAAATGCTATTGAGAAATATATGTTTAAATGCATTTTTCGTATGGTATTTCCATTTATACTGAAAACGTAGTTTTGGTTTATACATGCATGGGCTATGTAGGTAGTACGATATCTACCTGCTAGCATACATTTCCTTACTGAGCTGTGGTTTGCTCATCCCACTATTTGCCCCCTCCAGGTACTGAGAAGTAAGAGAGCAGTGGTCTCTAGGTCTTTTGTGTCAAATAGCTCCCACAATCCGTAAAGGTATAAGATTGTATACACGAGTATTTTGTATCTAATTTATTGTATCGCACAGTTATATCTTGGAATTGTAAACAGTATTATGGGGATGATATGTAAGCACATGGTATTTATACAATTGATTTTGTATATCTACACACACACCTGGGAGTGTGAATTAAAGTTTTAAATCTTTCGCTGTAAATGAATGAATTTTAGTAATTGCATCTTCTCACAGCCCAACCGTATTAGAGTAAGTTTGGATAGAAGGGTTCCCGGAAGTGGGGTGTGACAATAAGAGCCTCAAGTACTTATTTTCTCAGAAGGAGTTAAATATGAGGCAGAGGAGGTGGATAGAGCTTTTGAAAGATTATGACTGTGAGATCTTGTACCACCCGAGAAAGGCCAATGTAGTAGCAGACTGTCATGCCCCGCTTTCGGGAACCCTTCTATCCATACATTCTCTACTACGGTTGGGCTGTGAGAAGATGCAATTACTAAAAATTTATTTATTTACAGCGGAATATTTAAATCTTTAATTCACACTCCCAGGTGTGTGTGTAAATACACAAAATTAATTGTATAAATACCATGTGCTTACATATCATCCCCATAATACTGATTACAATTCCAAGATATAACTGTGCGATACAATATATTAGATACAAAATACTCGTGTATACAAATCTTATACCTTTGCAGATTGTGGGAGCTGTTTAGCGCAAAAGATCTAGAGATCACCGCTCTCTTACTTCTCAGTACCTGGAGGGGGGAAAATAGTGGGATGAGCAAACCACGGCTCAGTAAGGAAATGTATGCTAGCAGGTAGATATCGTACTACCTACATAGCCCATGCATGCATAAACCAAAACCATGTTTTCGTTATAAATGGAAATGTCATACGAACAATGCATTTAAACACATATTTCTCAATAGCATTTTCGTGTAAATCAAATGTCAAACTTCCATTTAAAACATGCTCATAAATAGTGCCCTCATGGCACGAATGTGAAATCAGAGATTTATTAAAACACGAAATCTCTTTCACTTCTCAAATCATTCTCTCTCGCAAATCTCTTTCTTTTTCTGAGATTGTCTCTGTTTCTCGATTCTCTGAGACAGGCATGGAATTTTAGGCAATCAAATATCCACGACTTATGGCCACAGTCAGTGATCCCAGGCCTCACTGATCGGGTGTGCACAGGGTATCACTTCGCCTGAAGGGGGATGGGTCAGTCCTACCCTCCGGCTCATTTCAATCCACCTCATCTCCTCGTATACTCACGGTGAAGATACGTCGTGTGTCATCTACGCGATACTCGTACTCACGTGCACCCAGCACGGTACATAGTATACCAACAGGTGACTACACTGTTCTACGTACGACCGTGGACCCAAGTCCATACTCCAACTCCGATGGACTTTTTATCCTTAAACCATGTCTCATATACCAGGCGAGCAAGCAGCGTGACACACAGTCAACGCAAAGCTCCAGCGCGGTACGATCTATCGTTAAGGCCCAGCCCGTTCAATTGGCCGTCGGCTGGTATCCCCTTGGGTCCCAAACCCCCAGGTTTACCTTAACTCAACAAAACAGGTGCGAGCAAAGTTCCCGCACTTTCTCAAAACCCTCGTGCGAGTTAAAACTCCCGCACGGTACATCAAGGCTTTAAACCGGGTGTGAGCTAACGCTTCAACACCAAATCTCATCTCAAAACTGATAGATGGCTATTTTCTCTTTTTAAAATTTAAAACATGTTTATTCATACAGCATGCTTCTTCATGCTAAAACATGTAAAATTAGCCAACCTATCATCAACATTTCTCAATCATCAATAACAATATAAAATTGAGAATTTCATTGAAAACATGCATATCATGCTATTTCCTTACCCTATCCCATTTCTCAATACATATATACATCATAGTACTTTTCATACTTCCATCTCATTTCATAAAATTATAATATCGTACTAGTCCTAGCAATATATCTACGAAATTGCTGTAATTACGTACGAACATCTCTATAGCTAACACACAGTCCCTTACCTCGTTTTACTTGTGTGCAACTATCCGCCCTTATGCTTTTTGCGTTCTCATCTCGACTTGCTCCGGCGTATCATCCGAAACTGAAATTCATCCATCAACATTTGAGTTAATGTTTCTAACTCTTATTCAACTAAGCATTTATCCAATGCCTTAATTATACATTTTTACCCTTTGTGGTAAATCTCCCAATTTATCCTAATATCAACATTTCCAAACCATTTTCACATCATACTCATCCACTCAAGATATCTCATTCATCATAAACACTCCCACACTCCACTTTCTCACACTTGACTATTTCTAAGTTATATTCATTTCATACCATCCTAGGTAGTTCTATCCACAATATGCACACCCAAATATCTTTATAATCATTAACTAAACCAATGTACTTGGATTGGTGCATTAGAACTTACCTCATTGGATTTCCTCTTGCTCCAATTAGGATTGCCTTCTATTTCTTCAATCCTTCAAATGGGAAAATACCTCTAGACTATGTTGTTCTTCTCTTTGATGTGAACAACTTTGTCTCTAATAGCCTCTCCTTAAATCTCACTGAAAATAGCTGGATTTAGGAGTGAGAAACTAGATTTCTTTGAGTTGAAGTGAAATGGAAATGTTTTCCCCGAAATTCTGATGATCCAACTGCTCCCATTTATAGTTTTGACTTGATGAGATCGATCTTCCTTGGGTGGAGATCGATCTGTTCCTCAAAAATCCCTCTTTTCTGAGACGTTTTAAAGGTAGGAGATCGATCTGTCGAGACTGGAGATCGATCTGCTGTCAAACAGAAGCTTAAGGAGATCGATCTGGTCTTATGGGAGATCGATCTGCTTCCAACCCGAGAGCTAAAGAGATCGATCTGCTTCCTTTGGAGATCGATCTGTTCCCTTCCATTTCTCACATAAGAGCATTCTGGCTCTCTCAGATCGATCTCTCATCCTTTGAGATCGATCTGGCCTTCACAAATTTCAGATTTCTTGCAGTTGTTCTGCAATAACCCTTACCAAACACCCTTAATTTACTACCATGATCATTTCCTCATTCATTCATCTTTGAGACTTGAAAATGGGATCCATCCTTACTATCTACACATTAAAACTTGTGTAGAATCTTTGTATGACCAAATATATACAATATTACTCGAATGGAAATATACACTTATGTAAATCTTTCCTTCCATTTTACTATACTTCTCATATTCCATTTCGATCACATTCTTCTCGTTTTAAGTTCATTTCCTCCTACTCACTCATAATGCAACTTGTACGTATAATCACAATTCCTTCTACAAGTGCGTACATAATCTTATGAACTTACATTGCATACACTTCACATTACAATACATCATCTTACTTATGATTTTATTTACATTCCCATGTTCCTATATACATAGCTATACATGTACGGGGTCTCACACAGACGCTTTAAGCAGGAAGAACATCGGGATGGTATCGTGCATGATGATTCGAGAATACGAACTGTTGAAACAGTTTGCGAACCTCAGCTTGGACATCAAACCGTCTGACACTGTCAGTTGTGGATTGATAGCTAGCTTGAGAATAGAACCAGACTTGTTCACAAAATTCGACAGGCTCAGTGAACTGATAAGTACTATGTATATATGGCCAGCCAGATCCAGTTGGGCACTGTGACGGATTTTGAAGTTAGCCCCGATGGTCTGTTGAGGTTCAAGAGTAGAATTTGTACTTCGGATGATGCACAGTTGAGGAAATTGATATTGAGAGAAGCTCATTCCTCGAGGTATACCTTACACCTGAGAAATAATAATATGTTTCAGAATTTACAAAAAGTGTACTGGTGGTCAGGAATGAAAAACGATGTGGCCGAGTTTAAGGGGCCCGATGTCTTGTGTGTCAGCAGATTAAGGTAGAACATCAGTAACCTGCAGGGTTGTTACAGTCTCTACCGATGCCCACATGGAAATTGGAGTATTTTACCATGGATTTCATTATGGGGTTGCCAAGTACCCGGAGGAACCATGATGCGATTTGGGTAATCGTTGATAGATTAACAAAGTCTGCCCACTTCCTAGCTATCAAGTCCACTGATACTTTGAGTGCACTAGCGGGTCTATATGTACGGGAGATTATAAGACTACATCGTGTACCAGTAAGCATTGTATCTAACAGGGATTCCTGATTCACTTCACACTTCTAGGAACATTTCCAAGAAGCCATGAGAACCAAATTGAATTTTAGCACAGCCTTCCATCCTCAGACAGATGGGCAGTCGGAGAGAACCATTTAGACATTGAAGGATATGTTGAGAGCTTATGCTCAAGATTTGAAAGGCTCCTGAGATGACCATTTACTGCTAGCGGAGTTTGCGTACAATAACAGTTATCACTCAAGTATCGAAATGACACCCTATGAAGCATTGTACGGTCGAAGGTGTCGGTCGCCAATCGGATGGGAAGAAGTGGGTGAAAGGAAGATATTTGCTCTCAATTTGGTTAGGCAAGCTTCTGAGGATGGTCGATTGATTTGTAAGAGGTTGAAAACAGCTCCAAGCAGACAAAAGAGTTACGCTGACCAAAGACGCAGACCTTTGAAATTTTCAGTAGGAGATTCAATGTTTTTGAAAGTTTCTCCATCCAAGGGCATAATGAGGTTTGGGAAGAAAAGAAAGTTGAGTCCACATTATATTGGACCTTTCGAGATCTTAGATTGAGTGGGAGACAAAGCATATAGATTGGCGTTGCCGCTGGAGTTATCGAGTATCCATAATGTTTTCCATGTTTCAATGCTACGCAAGTATCATCCATATCCTACACACGTGATTAAATATGAACCACTTGAGTTAAAGTAGGATATGACGTATGTGGAGAAACTGGTTCAAATACTGGATAGGAAGGAAAAGGTATTGTGGTCTAAGACAATTTTGCTGGTCAAGGTTTTATGACAGTATGACACTTCGGAAGAGGCCACGTGGGAATTAGAAAGTTTAATGCAAGAGAAATACCCAAGTTTGTTTGAGAACTGGTGTAATTTTAAGTTTGGGGACAAAATTTCTCAAGTTGGGGAGAATGTAAATACCGTAAAATTTTCATTGTACTTGGTGTTGTCTATAAATACTAATTTAGAAAATTAAGTTTAAATGTGCGAATATGGGTGAATTAATTTGAGTATAAATATTAGACTAAATATATTGTAAAAAAATCATACATGACAAAAATAAATAAATAAATAAATAAATAGATAGATAAATAAATAAATAAATAAATAATAATAATAATAAATGAAGATGATGATTTTCGGTGAAAGGATATATAGATAGTGGAGTGGTTGTGGTCTACAGAATTGATAAGAAAAGAAGAGAATGCGGATAGAGTAGTCTATAGTGCATGGGACAAACCGAGAATAGGAGTAGTAGTGGACTAAAAACTGCAAACACCCACACCTTGTTATAGTTGCCCACCGACCCTTTGTACACAGAACTCCATTACACCCCGCACACCTCCTATCAAACCTGTTCCCATTTCCCTCTATCAACACGTCTTCAGTTTGCCTACTTTTGTCTATGTCCTATACATAGCTGGAAACCAAAATAAAAAGATGAGAAAGGGAGACTGTGTTGCTGAAGAAAGAAACAGAAAAGAGAGGAAGGGAACTCGAGAAAACTGAGAAGTTTAGGAGGCCAGAACAGAGGGCTCTAACCTCTGTAAACTACAACAAAAATGAGGGAGGAAGAAAAGGAGCTGACGGTGGAGGCTGAAAAGATGATGGTAATGGTGACAGAAACACGACTGAAGTTGGAGGAAGTAATGAAGAGCTGAAAACAGAAGACGACCGAGAGGAAGCAGGTGACCGAGAAAGGAAAGAGGGTTAGGAAAGCTGAGAACTAGCTTGGGGTGGAGTGGCTGTGAGGAGAGAAACTGGTGAAGGTGGAACGCAGGTGGAGGGTGGTGACTGGTCAGAGAGCTCGGTACCGGAGGGGGAGTTGGGAAACAGAGAGCTTATTCTCTGTTTACTGCGTCAGGAGTGGTCTCGATTGGTTGCAGGGAAAGGGGCATAACCACAGGCTGCTAAGGGGTATTGTTGGAGCCAGAGGTAGCTGAACGTGCGACCACTGTGTTCGGTCGCTCCTCGACACTGGAAACATAAGTGAAAAGTGGAGATAGGGGCGTGATCGAAGAGAGACGGGAGCAAGCTGAAGTAGTGGTGAACGGGAGAATGAAGCCAAAAAAGAAATCGAGAACAAGGATAGAAACGTGATGATGGTGGTGCAAGAGTTGCCGAGCCGAGAAGAACGGAAGAAAATCGACGAAGACAGTGAACAGTAGACCTATATGGCGAAGAAGGAAGAAGAAGAGAAAGGCATGGGAGATTCAAACTGCGCAAAAAAAATGAAAAATTCTTATATATATATATATATATATATATATATATATATATATACATTTGGAGTAGAAAAGAATGCCAAAGGGAATTGGGAAAAAAACCCGGGAAAAGACATTCGGAATATCGGTTCGAAATTTCGGGGAAACAAATTGATTAAAGAAGAACCGTTGACTCGCATCGCTATGACACCGAGGATTTCTAGCAGGACATTGAGGTAAGAAAAATTCTCGTTGCTGCTAGAGTTAAATATACGTAATTTCTGTGCGTTTGTAGTTATAAAATTGTTAGGCTAAATTTCCTAATTATCAAAATATAAAGAACCCGAGGTCGAATTTACGTTTTGGAAATTTAAGGAAATTTTTAAACTTCGTAGATTGACTCAACTACCGATATAGATTTACTTGATTAAATTATACAAAATTTTAGTAAATATAATTATTGATTTTTAGATCGAAACCCCTAGTTTTGACTACTCTATATCAAGTACGTGAGTTTTAACCAAAAAATGACTAATCAACCTCTTTTGAACGGTTTTGTGAAAACATAATTTATTTTGAAATGATTTGTTATAAAGAGATTCTGATGAGATGTGTTTGAACGTGTGTTGACTGTGTGTCGCTTGGTCTAACTCGCACTGTATTTGAGACAAAGACTATGATTAAATCATGCTGCATTCTGTTTGTTCTGTTATCTGTGGTCCATGGAGCATGATATACCGTGCAGCATGCACGTGAGTACGATGTACCGTGTTTTTTATTCTGATTTTGGTTTTCTGACATTCTGATTTGTGAGCCATTTGGGTAGATAACCATTCCCACGGCGATTGACATCCCGACACACTTGATCAGTGGTTGCCCGGAGTCACCGACATTTACCAATAGTCTTTCTGATATCTATCATAGCATGTATTGTCGTGTCTCGTCTATTTGAAATATTTTTTTGAATTATCTACATGAACTGAGATATCTAGAAATCCGTTTATTTTCCTATTGAAAACTCTGAAATTTTGTATTTACCACAGTTGCTAATTTTACTACCAATATATGTTCTGTTTATGAAATATGTTTTTGGCATTTGTGAATTTGCCAAACTTTTTATGTACTTTGTGAAAATGTTCCAGATTTAGCAAATATATATATATATATATATATATATATATATATCTTAGGTAATATATTTATCTACCTGCTATGGGGTTTTTCTTACTGAGCATGTTAAACTCACCCCTTACTCTCCTCCACAGATTCGCAACAGTAGTGGGATCGACTCCCTAAGTCGAAGTATTTTGCGCAGTTACTCTTCAGCAAACAATCACCTGAGCTAGATGTATACCCAGTAAGGATAACTGTTTTGTATCTAAAAAATTTTGTAAGTATAGTAATGTATGCAAGTTACGTCTGGGGAATGTGATTGAGACTATTTTGTATGTGAACAAAGGTGTCGATTTAATAAAATAGTATTATTATTATTATTTTCGTTTTAAACTATTACCAAGAGGATTTAAAGTAAATAGGCGAATTTATAGATTTTGATTTGTTATCGACTCGTAGCCGAACCAAAATATTCGTATATTTGGATCATTACAGTTGAAGAGTTCAAAGATGTTTTCAGCTTGGGGGCATTGAAAGCCCCAAGACCAGATGGTTTCCCATGTATTTTTTTCAACCATTTTTGGGATGGTGTTAAATTGGATGTTTGAAATGCTGTCAGAAGTTTCATAGTGACCATTTGTTGAAAGTGCTAGATACAACTAATGTTGTCCTTGTGCCCAAACAAAAGTTCCTTGAATAGTTATCCCAATATAAGCGAATTGGGTTATGCAATTTTGTTGACAAGGTTATTTCTATGATCCTAGCAAATCGAATGAAAGGCCTTTTGCCTTTAATTATCTATCTTTTCTAGTCTGCTTTCATTCCGATGAGGTAGATTTAAGATAATATCTTTGTGTCCCTTGAGGTTTTTCATGCTATTAAACGTGCGAGAAATGGTTCTTTTGGCATCATGGCATTAAAGGTGGATCTTAGTAAGGCCTATAATAGAGTTTAGTGGGAATTTCTTGAGAAGCTCCTAATTAAAATGGGTTTCTGTTCTTTCTGGTTTAAAAGAGTTATGTAGTGTGTCACCACGGCCCAATTCTCTTTTATTCTCATTGGTGAAAGGTTATAAGATTTCTCTCCATCAAGAGATTTGAGGCTAAGAAACCCCTTTTCTCTATACCTTTCTATCGTTGTGGCTAATAATCTCTCCTATCTTATCCAAAAGGTTGTTTCACAAGGCAGGTTCTAAGGATACCGTATCAGTAGGTGATGCCTAAGTCTCAGCCACCTTCTATTTACTGATGATTGTGATCTCCTTGCAAAGGTGAACCGCTTCAATTGTAACACAATCTTGGATATCTTGTTAAAGTTTAAAAAGGTTTCTAGCCAACTTGTTAATCTTGAGAAGCCATTTGTGTCCTTCTCTCTTAACATTCCTGTGCAACTTAAAAATGATATCAAAATGATGCTTGGTGTCAATGATATGTGTTAAGGAAGCAAATATCTGGGTTTTTCTTTTATTTATTGTAGAGGTAAAAATGATGCTTTGAGTTTTATTTATCACAAAGTCCAAGAAAAAAATTCAATCATGGAAAGGCAAGCTTCTACCCCATACAAGTAGAAAGGTTCTTCTAAAAGTTGTGGCTTCTTTTGTCCTTGTGTATGTGATGCAATGTTTTAAACTTCTTTTTTTCTTTATGTCAAGACACTATTACCTTGCTTAATAGATTTTCGTGGAATGGTTCTTATGAGAGAAAGCCCATTAGTTAACCATAAAGATTGAGGTGGCATGCAGTTTAAAGATTTCTTGAATTTTAACAAGGCTCTCCTTGCTAAGTAAGCTTGGAGAATTCAATTCAACCAAAGTACGATTTGGGTTAAAATCCTCAAAAGAGATTTATTTTCCCTATTCTTCTTTCTTTAAAACTAGCCTAGGCAAGTCATCTTCGTAGGCTTGGAGTGTTGGGAAATTATTTATGTAGGCCTACATATATCAATTTATTGTACATTACAAGTTATCTAATTTGTTCAGTCCACTTAAAAGTGATCAAATAAAGTTATTGGACTTCAGTGCATCTCAATTAGTATGAGCTTTACAATGTGTAGAGACCTGATATTTTATTCTATTTTAATGATGGGCCAAAATAGGATAAAGTATACTTCAGTATGGTCCCCAGTCTAAATTTGTTTTTTCTCATTCTCGTATCCCATCACTGAGTGAGTTAGGGCTTTCTCTCAAAAAAAAAAAGTTTAGACTGAAAGATAGCGAACCCCAATCAATCAATTTAAATGGATCCAGGTACGCTTCTGTATTCTAATTTTCTTGATGATTGAACATGAGATTCTGATATAAATATCATGTAATTAAAGTTTCCTACAAGTGGTATCAAGAGCCAATTCATGTTTAATCATTAAGAATTAAATTTTTTTATTTTTGTTGAAAGAAAATCGTGAATATAAAGATTGAGTTTTAATTGTAAGATTGTTTGATCCTTATTGGTTTGATTTGTCCCAATTTTTTAATGTTTTCATCCGATTTTTGCATGGGCATTGTAAAAACATTTAATTTCAATTATAAGTAGTTAATTGGATGAAAATAAGTTCGAAAATAGTATAAAAAAATTACAGAACATACTCGACAGGTCTATTCTGGGTCCAGTCTGGTTGGGTTGACCCTGCTGGATGAAAAAGAAGTCGAGATCTCCCCCACGCGCCACCATCCAGTGATCACACGACTACCGTTTTCTCTAGTCTTTAATGAAATTTAAATTTAATTTTTTTGGTGATTTTTCTAGAATTTTTTGAAATTGTTAAATATTTATTATTTAATATTTTGTATTATTTGAATTAAAGTTGTATGTTATGCACATGATTATTCTTGTTTTGCTTCATAGTGATATGTTTTATGATGTTTTGAGTTAATTAACAATATGTACTCTCCCTGAAATTGTCAATAAATTTATGTACTCTCACCTACAAACATGTGCATATTTTATGAAAAATAAAATTTCAAAATAAATTAAATTGATATAAAATGTTACCAAAGTGACCTCTTTTGTATTAATCTATTTATTTTGAAAAATAAGGTTGTCATTAAGGAATTTATATGATAGTATTTTTAATTCATGCGAAAAATAATCGGCCCAAAAGAAAAATTTTTTTGTCGAATTATTGACACATAAGGTCGTAAATATGTGATAAATTTTTTTTCATGCATGTAATATGTCGGTCCAAAGAAAGGCATATTATTTGCAGGATTTGGTTATTAATATTTACTAATAAAGTTTAAGAGTACCGCTTACAAATTGATATTTCTGTCCAAAGACTAATATCAATGTTGTGTTTGGTATCTTCTATGGCCCAAAATTATTTAATTGTGTGCTAATTATTGTTTTATGCTTACAGTGAATGTTCCTTTCATATCTGTCAATTTGAATAACATTCCAGTGCTTAACGGCACTAACTTTGAGAAATGAAAGGAGCATGTAACCATTATGCTTAGGTGTATGGATCTGGACTATGCGATCAGGTCAAAACAACCTCCCGCCCCTACTGATAATAGTTTAGCTATGGAAATGACACTTTATGAAAAATGGGAGCGTTCAAATTGCATAAGTTTGATGATTATGAAGCACTCAATTTTGGATGTCATCAAGGGCGCAATACTTGACGAAGAAAATGCTAAAAGTTTCTTTAAGCAAATTGCAGACAGATTTGCTGCAAATGAAAAGGTTGAAACAAGTACTATTCTGACTAAACTTATTTTAATGCGGTATAATGGTAAAGGAAATATAAGGGAATACATTATGGAAATGTGTAATCTTGTTACAAGATTAAGGGCACTAAAGTTAGAGTTGTCTAAAGACATACTCGTACACCTAATCTTGATATCTCTTCTTGGACAATTTAATCCCTTTAAGATAAGTTATAATACTCAAAAGGAGAAATGGACTCTTAACGAGCTCATTGCTCAGTGTGTACAGGAAGAAGAGAGACTGAAACAAGATAAGATAGAAAGTGCTCAATTATCATTTTTTTCAATGGTAATGTTGCCAGCAAGAAAAGAAAAAGGTACAATACAGGAAAAGGTACTGCAAACATTGAAACTTCACAGCCTAAGGGGTAACGAAAATAGGATAAGGTGATCACTTGTTTCTTCTGCCATAAGGATGGACGTATGAAAAAGGATTGTTCCAAGTATGAAAAATGGTTTGCCAAAAGGGATAAGCTTCTCAACTTTGTTTGTTCTGAAGTTAATTTGGCTTTAGTACCAAATCATGCTTGGTGGATAGATACAGGTGCAACTACTCACATAAGTGTGACAATGCAGGACTGTCTAAGGAGCAAAAAGCCAAACTGATGATAAAAGTTTCATCTATGTGTGAAATGACGAGAAAACTCCTATTGAGGCTATTAGTCTATTCAGATTAAAGTTTGAATTTGGTTATTATTTAGATTTGGATGAGACTTTTTATGTACTGTCATTTAGACGAAATTTGATTTCTGTTTCTAATTTGGATAAATTGGGTTATTCTTGTTCATTTGGAAATGAAAAGTTTAGTCTCTTTCAGTATTCAAATCTTATTGGTACTGGTTCTTTAGTTGATAATTTATATAAATTAGACCTTTCTGCCTCATATGTTAATCAATGTTTGCATGTAAGTAATTACGGTACAAATCACAAATTAATTAATGAGAATTCTTCTATGTTATGACACAAGCGTTTAGGGCATATTTCTGAACAAAGAATATGGAGACTTGTGTCAGAAGGAATTCTCGATTCCCTTGATTTTTCAAATTTCAAAATCTGTATTGAGTGTATTAAGGGTAAACAAACAAATGTCAAGAAAATAGGTGCCAAAAGGAGTTTAAACGTCTTAGAATTAATTCATATTGATAGATGTGGTCAATTCTCTATGGCTTCTTGGAATAGTCAGTAGTATTTTATTACTTTCATATACGACTATTCTCGCTATGGGTACCTATACTTAATTCATGAAAAGTCTCAGTCGTTGGACGTTTTCAAGAATTATAAAGTTGAAGTTGATAATCAACTTGGTAGAAAAATTAAAACCGTTAAATATAACTGTGGTGGCGAATACTATGGTAGATATGACAGATCAGGTGAACAACGTCCAGGACCCCTTGCAAAATACTTAACAGAATATGGGATCGTTCCTCAATACACCATGTCGGGGACTCCAAGTCAAAATGGTGTAGCTAAAAGACGTGAGAAGTACGATAAATCATTCTTCTTTACTAGAGTCATTTTACGAAAAAGCCTTAAAGACTGCAGTGTATATCATTAATCGAGTTCCAAGCAAAGCAGTAGCTAAAACCCCATATGAGTTATGGATAGGAAAGAAGCTTAGTATTAGGCACTTCCATGTTTGGTGTTGTCCAACTGAAGCTAGGTCATACAAGCCTAATGAAAGGAAATTAGACTCAAGAACACTAAGCTACTACTTTGTTGGATACTCAGAAAGATCGAGGGGTTTCAAGTTTTATGATCTCTCAAGTAAATCCTTTTTTGAGACGGGAAATGCTAAGTTCATTGAGGATGTTGAATATAGTGGGAGTGTTAAACCCAGAAATCTTGTCTTTGAAGAAGAACATGTCATTATTCCTACAGTTACAATTGAAAATAAGAAGACAATTATGTTTGACGTTGTTCAAGATACAAATACAAATTATCAAGACACTCTTGGGTTACCTCTTACTTATATTGAAGAGCTAGCTCTTATTCAATTAGAGGAGCAACAACAACCTCAATTGGAAGTGTCATTATAGAGATCCTCTAGGGAGAGAAGATCAGCGATTCCAAATGATTACATCGTTTATCTCCAATAACATGAGTTTGATATAGGAATGGAAGATGATCCAACATCTTTCACTGAAGCCAAACAAAATGTTCACTCTCAACATTGGATAGAGGCCATGAAAGATGAGATGAAATCAATGGAAGACAATAGCGTTTGGGGTCTTGTTGAATTACCTAAAGGAGCGAAACCGATTGGTTGTAAATGGATTTTCAAAACCAAACAAGATTCGAAAGGCAATATCGAAAGATATAAAGCACATCTAGTCGCCAAAGGTTTCACTCAAAAGGAAGGCATTGATTAAAAAGAGACTTTCTCTCCAGTTTCATTGAAAGACTGTTTTATAATCATTATGGCACTTGTACCTCATTATAATTTAGAGTTACATCATATGGATGTAAAGACAGTATTTCTCAATGGAGACATTGAATAAACAATTTATATGGTGCAACCAAAAAATTTCATGTCGGATAATTCAAAACATCTGGTATGCAAATTAAAGAAATTCATCTATGGTTTAAAGCAAGCATCCCATCAATGGTACCGAAAATTTGATCCAGTGATTACCTCATTCGGTTTTAAAAAGAACACTGTTGATCAATGTATTTATCACAAGATTAGTGGGAGTAAGTTTATCTTTCTGGTGCTTTATGTTGATGATATTTTGCCAGCAAGCAGCGATATAGGCTTGTTGTATGAAACCGAGAGATTTTTATCAAGTAATTTTAAAATGAAAGATCTTGAGGATGCATCTTTTGTATTAGGCATACAGATCCATCGAGATCATTCTCGTGGAATACTTGGCTTATCACAAAAGGCATTTATCGATAAGGTGTTTAGCATATTTGACATGAAGAATTGTGCATCAGGAGATACACCCATTGCTAAAGGTGATAAATTTAGTTTGCTTCAATGCCCAAGAAATAAGATTGAAAAGAAAGAGATACAGAAGATTCCTTATGCCTCAGCAGTAGCGAGTCCTATGTATACTCAAGTCTGTACGCGTCCGAGTATTGCGTACACAATTGGAATGCTTGGCAGATATTTAAGTAACCCTGGTAAGGATCATTGGAAACCAATAAAGAGGGTTATGCGATATTTACAAAGAACTAAAGATTACATGCTCACATATCGGAGGTCAGATCATTTAGAGATCGTTGGGTATTTAGACTCCGATTTTGCTGATTGCTTTGATAGTAGAAAATCTACTTCTGGCTATATTTTCATATTAGCTGGAGGAGCTATCTCATGGAAGAGTGTAAAGCAGTCACTTATAGCTTCTTCCACCATGGAGGCAGAATTTATAGCATGTTATGAGGCATCGAACCAAGCAATATGTTGCGAAATTTTATCACCGGGCTGTGCATTGTCGATGGTATTGAGAGACCATTGAAAATTAATTGTGATAATAAAGCCGCTGAGTTATACTCTAATGTAGCGTTTGGTATGGTGAATGTAAGCACTTTGCGCTGCAATTTAATTGTGCGCAAAGTGATTACAATGTTTGGTATTAAGAAAGTTGGATGTAAAGTGATTGCATTGCAACTGCAATCACTTTACATCCAAAAGCTGCAAAGTGATTATATTCCAAGTGGGCTGTAATCACTTTGCAGCCTTGGTTGTAAAGTTAATTTTATCTCAATTACCCTTTTAACAAAAATACTTTCATGGATGTTATACGTAATTATCATACATAAAAAATATTTTATAAGGACTTAAATAAATTATTATGACATTCATTAAAAATAATAGATGAATTAAAATTTAAATTAATAATACATGAATTTGTAAATTAATAAATTTGTAAATTTAAATTAATAAATGAATTTGTAATAATATGCTAATTAAAATTTAAATTAATAATCATGAAAATTTAGAATTACAAATAATGAGCAATATTAATAATATAATTTTATATCATTTACATTTTCATTTTAATTAATTTTTTCATTGCATTAAAGTTGTTTTTATAGTTATGAGTATTTTTTAAATTTGTCACTACTTTTCCAGCAAAGTAAGTGCATACCAAACGCTGTAAAGTTATTTTCCCTATAATTTAAACATAACTTTACATTGCATACCAAACGCTGCAAAGTTACTTTCTCAGCAATCACTTTGCGCTGCAATTACTTTCCCTCTAAGATACCAAACGCCACCTAAGAACAACAGGAGCTCGTCGAAGTCAAAGCATATTGACATTAAGTTTCTTGTTGTTAAGAAGAGAGTTCAGAGTTTTCATATTACTATTAAACATATAAATACAAACTCCATGATTGCGGATCCGCTTACAAAGGGAGTACCACCTAAGGTGTTTCATGAGCATGTAGCTCATATGGGTGTGGTTCATCCTGATGATATACTTATATGGTGGAAGCTTGTTTCTTGATGTTTATTTGTTATTGAGATTTTTCTGATCAGAATAAAGTATTTTTTGTTATTGTTGAAAACTCTAATATAACGTATATTCTTTCAGTAGTAGTATGCATAAAGTCTTGAAAGAATGATAAAGTAGGACTAGTTGAAAATATGTATGTTAAGGGATCATGTTTCATGTAATTTCCATGCTACACATCCATACTTGATCTATGTCGTTGATTATATTAATATACGTAACCATTGATGGATCTAGTTACAGAATATATGTAGCAAAGATCACTTTGATCCTATGTTAATATAATTTATGGACCAGATTGTTTAGAGATGTTCTTTGTAAAGATAACAAATATTGAGCTCATAAAGTTATTTTTAAATGTACAATAGTCAAGCGACATATGTGGCCCAAGTGTGAGATTGTTGAAAAATTATTTATGTAGCCCTACATATATCATTTTATTGTACATTACAAACTATCTAATTTGTTCAATCCACTTAAAAGTGATCAAATAAAGTTATTGGACTTCAGTGCATCTCAATTAGTATGGGCTTTACAATGTGTAGAGACCTGATATTTTATTCTATTTTAATGATGGGCAAAAATAGGATAAAATATACTTCAGTTATAAATAGGTTATGGTCCCCAGTCTAAATGTGATTTTTCTCATTCGCATATCCCATCAGTGAGTGAATTAGGGTTTTCTCTAAAAAAAAAAGTTTAGACTGGAAGACTGCTAACCTTAATCAATCAATTTCAATGGATCCATGTACGCTTCTGTATTCTAATTTTCTTGATGATTGAAGATGAGATCTTGATATAAATATTATGTAATTAAAGTTTCCTACCTGGAGAAGCTTAATTAAGGGAATTAATGTTTTAAAAAAAGACAGATGGAATGTTTGTAATGGCAATGATATTCTCATCTTGCATGATAAAATGAGTTCTTGATTTACCGTCTTTTAAGGTCTCTTTTCCCCTACCTCAAGGACAACGTTCGACAAATGGTGGATTGATGTGGCTAATTTCCTTCCAAATTTTGGGTACTTTCGTTGTATTGCTCTTATTAGTTATGTTTGTTGGTTCCTATGGATAGCTAAAAAAATTTCTATCTTTGAAGGCAAAATTGGTGATCCTATTCAAGTATGGTACCAAGCTTTTCAGAAATACTATCAGGAGGTGAGTAAAGGGGCTACCCATATTGATTGTAGTAAGGTTTCTCCACATCTCTAGCAAAGACCCCTTGCTCGGTTTCTTAAAATCAAATGTGATGCATCCTGTGATGTTGAGTCCAATGGTGCTGGAATTGTTGCCGTTTGTCGAGATGAACATGGTTGTTTGGTTGATGGGGTTAACGTTGTTATAAGCACTGGGTGTGTGGAGGTTGTTAAGGCTTTGTCTATTAGATTTGTTTGTTGTATGATCAGAAAGAATGGTTGGTCTAAGGTTATTGTGAAGTCGGACAATCTTAATCTTGTTGAAACACTTAATAACCCTTGTGCTCCAAGAAGTTGGAAATCCTTGCCTTTGAAAATGACGTTCTTTCCTTGATTTGTGGTCAGTATGATATTTGTTTCATGTATTGTGCCAGGGAGATGAACAGAGTTGCTGACTTGGTGGCAAGATTGTCGAGAATGGGTATCTGTCATAGAAATCGGATGTTTTCTCTCTACCCGAGTTAGTGGTGCTCCTTTAACTTCCTAGAGTGAATGACGGATAATTGCCGATTAATGTTCGCTATGTAGGTAAGGTTTGAATTAGCGTGGAATTTTTATAATTTTTTATTGATAAGTAATTTATAAATTTAAAAATTTTATATATAAAAATTTAATAAATTTATAAATTTTAAAATGAAATAACGATTTACTCTAACCTAAAAGATGAAATAATTTGTTTTTATTTTTAAATATTTTTCACCAAAAAAAATCGTGAGTACTTATCTAACTCTAATTAAATATGAAAAAGTTTATTACAGACGAGAGTATTACAAAATAGAATCGGCATTTCATAATCTGGTGATGGCGCACATTAAGAGTCCGCCATGAAAATGAAAATGGCAAGAGGAAGAGCAAGAAAAGAAATTGAAAGCTGACTGGATCTTTTTAGTATTAAAAAAAAAAGCTGACTTGGTTTGACTGCTAGTTTGTCATTTTATATGTATCATGCCAATGCCCATATTAGAATCTCCCATTGTCTAATAATGTAGGCAAACTTGCCAGCACCACTTCTGCTTCTTCAAAGACCCTACACGGTAGAGTTCAACGCTGCCAACCTAATCACGAATCTGAAATCAGGCATCCAACACGCAACCATATTTTGTTTTCTTTAACAAAATGAATCTTAAGAAACAGAATGATTTTCATCATTTTCTTGATGATTTAAACTTAATCTTGCATTTTGATTGAGATTTGGCACAAGTAATTACATCAACGTGGTGTTCAGATGATCTATGATTCCTTAGGTTGTTCCTCAACTGTGATAATTTCTTCTTCCTCTTCATTCCAAAAGCCGAAATCTTCCTCTTCTCCATCTCTTTAATTGTCTCCAGCTTGGGTTTCCATTGGCGTGAACCCACAAGCTGTGAGTACTGCTTCTGCAACTGAGGGGTGGTGCATACTCTACTCGAACTCTCACCAACATACCCTTTCATTCCACCTTCTTCCATTAACTGCCTTATAAATTCACCAGAAACGCGTATTGTTAAACACCCGGATGAACTCTTTTGAATATGGAAAGGTTGGCAAGCGGCCGCCTTCTTTAACAATGCATTTCTTGATTCCCGAGAAGATGAACATGGAAACGGGGACTGTGGAGATCGAGCGTTGGCAAAGGAGGCAATGGTAACGAATGATAAAACAGACTGGGAAAATTGCTTAGGAAGAAGAAGGTAGTCATGGCCAAGCTGGAGCTTGTCGTCCTTGGAGAGAGCTGGGATCTTCTGGCCTATGTAAAACGAATCAGAACGGCAAACCAAGTGCGTAGGGAACTCCGTCATGAGCTCGGAAACATGGACGGGACGGTCATAGATCTTGACAAGCCCGTCAGAGTTGATGACCTTGATTGTAGCTGGAGGCTCAGGCTGGTGGTGGAGGCAGGAGATATGGTTGCCCAAAAAGTACTGAAAACACCATGTAATTGTATGTACATTTAAAATCTTGATACCCATTTTTACCTCATAAATATCATGAACTTCTCCCCGATTCGCAAGGTGATTCAGGAAAACACGAAGCAAACAGCAAAGGGTAGATTTTATTCCCTTGCCCGGGAGGAAGATTAAGCCGGGGTTTGAGATTGTAATGTAAGAGTGAGGCGTCAGAATAATGGATGGAAAACAAGACTTGTAATAAAAAGAGTGGGTGGCTACGTATGCAACTTCGAAAGCATCACATGGCTGAATTGCAATTGCAAGTGTATAACTTATATACTAGTATTCTACTAATGAATTAAAAATGAAAAGATGTGGACTAGAATTTAGAAACTTGAAAAGGGGATGATCACAGCATAAGAAATTGGTATATTTATTTGATTGGAGAGAAAGAGGCGTGAGACCCGGGTAAACCTTTTCTGGCACATAGTACTTTACTTTTCCATTTGTTTTTTAGTTTTGTGTTCTCAAAGTTTGACACTGTTTATGTTTGACTGAAACTTTCTCCCGTCCTTTTCTCAGACGCCAATTGGGGCCATCTCTATCATTGTGCGTTTTGATTTTTGAATCAGATCCCGCCCGCCTCCACTCCCCTAGGAAGCTGACCTTTGACGCACCTACATGCGTGCGTGTCTGTACATTCACATGTACATATATATATATATATATATATATATATATATATATAAATGAATCAAAATATATAAGATCAAGAAAAAGAAATTTGATAATTTTTAAGTAAGATCTCAAATTTAAATTTTATAAATGAAGTAGATAATATTAAAAAAATCACTTTCGAATAAATTCGATCAGATTTAATTCAGTTTGAACCCAAAATGACTATAGAATAACAAAAAATATTGTACCCAGAAAATGAATCAAAGTCCATAAACCAATCTATTTAGTCAACGAACATTTCTAAGAATGAATTTTTATTTTATTTTTTAGTTCATCTAAAAATGCATTTAAATAAATTTGGTCTGAATATTCGAGAATTCATAAGAATCAATTTGTAGACTAAGCCCATCATCACGCTGCGAACCTGTTCACGAAATTTGGCCCAAGATTATTAATTAAAAACTCCATCCAAAGTCTAAACTCGAAATGCCCAGCCCATAAAATCCCAAGCCTTATTGCCCAATTCCAATTTGTAAATCCCAATTCAAGCCCAACCCATAAAAACTCAAGCCTCATTGCCCAACGCCAAAAGTCTTTCCACTTATGTTAATTTAACATTGAAACAAAAGCAAATCAATAATTTAAGCAAACAAGTGCCATTATTTTCTTACTTGTATACTTAGTCGAAAGGTTTGGCTTATATTGGCAAGCTAAGTATTGCCCTTCATGTAAGAAAAAACTTAATCACTTAATACACAGAAGATCTCATGTTAATTATCGAGAAAAATTAATATGGAAACATACATGAATCTATTGAAATTAATTGATATCGAAACATTTCTTTATGAGAGAAAACTTTACTCACTCACTAATGATATAAGAGAATGAGAATAACATATGTTTAGAATGAGGACCATAACTTATTTAAACTTGTAGCAAATTTTATTCTATTTTGGCCCATCATTAAAATAAAATAAAATATATTAGGTCTTTACATATTGCAAAACTCATTTTAATTCAAATGTTCTAGAGTCCAATAACTCAAACCTTATATGATCATTTTTAAATGAATTAAACAAATTAAATAACCTATAAAATACAATTAATTGATATATGTAAGTCCTATTCAGAAATTTCTCAACAATCTCTCACTTAAGCCACATATGTCACTTGACAATTGTGCATTTAAAAATAGCTTTATAAACTCAATATTTGCTATCCTCATAGAGTAACATCTTTAAACAATTTGGTCCATCAATTATAACAACATAAGATTAAAGCGATCGTTGCTACATATATTTTCGTAACTAGACTCATCAATGGTCTCGTATGTTAATATAATTAATGACATGGATCAAGTATGGACGTGTAACATGAAAATTACATGTAATGTGATCATTTAACATGTCTATTTCTAACTGGTCCTACTTTCTAACTCAAAGAATTAAATAACATGCTTTCAAAAATTTATACATAATTGCAACTGAAAGAATCAACTTTATTTCAGAGTTTTCAATAATAACAACAATATTTAAGTACGATCAGAAAAATATCTCAATAACAAATAAACATCAAGAAACAAACTCCTACTATACAAGCATATCATCAAGATGAACCACACCCATATGAGCAACATGTTTATGAAACACCTTAAGCAGTACACTATTAGTAAGGGGATTCGTAATTATGGAGCTTGTATTGATATGTTCAATGGATATATGAAGACTCTGAACTTTCTCCTTAACAACAAGAAACTTACTGTCAATATGCTTAGATTTCGATGAACTTCTATTGTTCTTAGAATATAACTTAACTATCTGAAGGCTCTGAACTCTCTCCTTAACAACAAGAAACTTAAATGTCAATATTGTTTAGATTTCGACGAACTTCTATTGTTCTTAGAATATAACTCAGCGGCTTTACTATCATAATTAATCTTTAACAGTCTCTCAACGCCATCGACAATGCACAGCCCAGTGATAAAATTTCACAACTATATTACTTGGTTCGCTATGTAGCAAGCTACAAAATTTTGCCTTCAGGGTGGAAGAAGCTATGAGTGTCTACTTTACACTTTTCCATGAGATAACTCTTTTAACTAACATGAAAATATATCCATAAGTGAATTTTCTATTATTAAGGCAACTGACAAAATCGGAGTCTGAATACCCAATCTGGCCTCCAATACATGAACATGTAATCTTTGGTTCTCTGTAGATACTGTATAACCCTCTTCATTGCTTTTAAATAATCTATTCCAAGGTTACTTAAATAACTACGAAGCATTCCAACTACGTAGCAATATCTGGATGTGTACAAACTTGAGCATACACATGAGACTCCTTACTACTAAAGTATAAGGAATTTTCAACATCTCTTTTTTTTCAATCCCATTTCTTGACTATTGAAGCAAACTAAATTTATCACCTTTAACAATTGGCATGTCTCCTAATGCACAATTCTTCATATCAAATCTGCTAAGCACCTTGTTGATATAAGCTTTTGTGATAAGTCAAGTGTACCATGAGAACGATCTCGATGAATCTGTATGTCCAACACAAAATATGCATCCCAAGATCTTTCATTTTGACATAAACCTCTTTGTTTCATGCAATAAGCTTATATAACTACTTGCTAGCAGAATATTATCAACATACAACACCAAAAAAATAAACTTGCTCTCATTGATCTTGTGATAAATACATTGATCAACAGTGTTTGCCTTAAAACTGAATAAACTAATCACTTGATCAAATTTTTTATATCATAATTGGATTTCTTTAATTTGCATACCAGATGTTTCGATTCATTCGACACAAAATTTTTTGGTTACACCATGTAAATTGTTTCTTTAATGTTAGCATTAAGAAACGCTATCTTTACATCTACTGATGTAACTTCAAATCACAATGAGCTACAAGTGCCACAATAATTCTAAAAGAGTCTTTCGGTAAAACTGAAGAGAAAGTTTCTTTATAATCAATGCATTCTTTTGAGTGAAACCTTTGGCAACTAGATGTGCTTGATATCTCTCAATATTGCCTTTTGAATCTTGTTTAGTTTTGAAAATCCATTTACAACTAATAAGTTTCGCTCTTTCAGGCAATTCGACAATATCCCAAACGTCATTGTCCTTCATTGATTTTATCTCATCTTTCATGGCCTCTATTCATTTTTGGGAGTGAACACTTTGTTTGGCTTGACTGAAAGATATTGGATCATCGTCCTATATCCGACTCATGTTTGTGGAAATACACGAAATGATCATTTGAAATCGCTGATTTCCTCTTACTAAAAGATCTCCTTAATGGCACTCCAATTGAGGTTGTTTTTGCTCCTCCAATTGAATAGGAGCAAGTTCTTCAGTATGAGCAAGATATAACCTATAAGTGTCTTGATAATCTAAATTTGCATTTTGAACCATGTCAGATACAATTGCCTTATCATTTTTAGTTGCAACTGTAAGAACAGTAACATGTTTTTCTTCAAAGAAAAGGTTCTTGAGTTTGGCACTCTTATCATATTCAACATTCTCAATGAACTTAGTATTTTCTATCTCGAAAAAGGATCTATTTGAGGGATCATAAAACTTGAAACCCCTTGATTTGTCTGAGTATCCAAGAAAGTAGCGGCTTATTGTTTTTAAGTCTAATTTCTTTTCATTATACTTGTATAGCCTAACCTCAACTGGACAACCCTAGACATGCAAGTGTCTAATACTAAGCTTCTTTTTTGTCCATAACTCATATGGGGTTTGGCTGCTGCTTTTCTTAGAACTAGATTATAAATATACACTACTGTCTTTAAGGTATTTCCTCAAAGTGATTTTGGTAAAGAAAAATGATTTATCATACTTCTAACCATATCCTTTAGGATTCGATTTCATGTCTCAACTACACCATTTTGACTTGGAGTCCCTGGTATAGTGTAGTAAGGAACGATGCCACATTCTATTAAATACCTTGCAAAAGGTCTTGGACGTTGTTTACTTGATCCGTCTTATTTGCCATAGTACTCACCACCATGGTCAGATTTAAAGGCTTTAATTTTCCACAAGTTAATTTCAACTTCAGTTTATATGTCTTGAAAATGTCCAACAATTAAGACTTATCATGAATTAAGTATAGGTATCCATAACGAGAATAATTGTTCATAAAAGTAATAAAATATTGTTGACCATTCTAAGAAGCCATAAAGAATGGATCACATATATAAATATGTATTAATTCCAAGACGTTTAAACTCTTGTTGGTACCAACTATCTTGACATTTATTTGTTTTCCCTTAAAACACTCAATACAGACTTTAAAATCTGAAAAATCTAGAGAATCAAGAATTTCTTCTAACACAAGCCTGCATATTCTTTGTTCAGAAACATACTTTAAACACTTATGCCATAACATGGAAAAGTTCTCATTAATTAAATTGTGTTTTATACCACATGCAAGGATTCATTAATATTTGAAGTATGAAGGTCCAATTTATTTAGATTATTAACAAAAGAACATGTACCAATAAAATTTGAATACTAGAAAAGACTAATTTTTTTCATTTGCAAATGAACAAGAATAACCTGATTTGTCCAAATGAGAGATAAAAATCAAATTCCATCTAAATGATGTTACATAAAAAGTTTTATTCAAACCTAAATAACAACTAGATTGAAACTTTAATATAAATAGACCAATAGCCTCAACAGGAGTTTTCTCACCATTTTCCCACATAAATGAATCTTTCAACATCAGTTTGCTATTTGCTCCATAGACAGCCTTGCATTGTCACACTTATGTGAGTATAACTTTAAAGCCAATAAAGTCGAGAAGTTTACCCTATTTGGCAAGCTATTTTGCATATTTGGAATAATTATTCTTCATATGAGCATCTTTACGATAAAAGAAACAGATGATCTTTTTATCCTATTCCTGTTGCTTCTTAAGGTGTGAAGTTTCAATATTTGCAGGGCCTTTTCCTATATTGTTCTTTTTATCTTTCTATTGACAATATTGTTATTGGAAGAAGATGTTAAATGAAAACTTTCTATCTTCTCTTATTTTAACCTCTCTTCCCCTTGCAAACACTAGGCAATGAACACATTAAAAGTTCATTTCTTCTTTTGAGTGTTATAACTTATCTTAAAAGGACTGAATTGTGCAAGAAGATATATCAAGCCCAGGTGCACGAGAATGTCTTTAGACAACTCTAACTTTAGTGCCCTTAATCTTGTAACAAGATTAGACATTTGCATAATATACTCACTTATATTTCCTTTGCCATTATATTGTATTGAAACAAGTTTAGTTAGAATGATGTTTGTTCCAACCTTTTTCTTTTACAACGAATCTCTCTACAATTTGCTTTAGGAAACTCTTAGTATTTTCTTCCTTAAGGATTGTGCCCCAGATGACATACAGAATAAAGTGCTTCATAATCATCAGACTCATGCGGTTTGAATGCTCTCATTTCTCATAAAGTGTCATTTTCGTAGTTTAACTGTTATCAGTAGGGGCGAGAGGTTTCTAACATGATCGCATAGTCTAGATCCATATACCTAAGTACAATGGTGACATACTCCTTTCATTTATTGAAGTTAGTGTCATTAAGCATGAAAATGTTGTTCAAATTGGCAGATACAGAAGAAACATTCACTGTAAGCAAAAAATAATAATAATAATAATAATAATAATAATAATAATAATAAGCTCACAATTAATAAACAGTAATTTTGAACCATATAAGATATTAAGCACAACATTGAAATTTATAGTATTTAGACAAAAATATGAATTTGTAAAGGGTACTCTTAAACTTAATTAGTAAATATTGATAATCAAATCTTGCCAGCAATACGCCTTTCTTTGGATCGATATATTGCATGTATGGTATAATAATTTTATCACATATTTACTAATTTATGTGTTAATAATCCGACCAAAAAAATTCTTCCTTTGGGTTGATTATTTTCCGCATAAATTAAGAACACTGTCATTTAAATTCTTTAATGACAACCTTATTTTTCAAAATAAATAAATTAACATAAAAAATGTCACTTTGGTGACAATTTATATCAATTTAATCTATTTAAAACTTTATTTTTCACCAAAAGTGCACATGTGGAAAAGGTGAGTACATGAATTTACTGACAATTCCAATGAGAGTATGTACTGTCAATCAACTGAAAATATCATAAAACGTATAAATTTAATTCAAATAATGCTAAATATTAAATAATGACTTACGGTATTGAAATATTCCAAAAAAAATACCAAACTTTAGAAAATAAAATTTAGAGGTGCATTGCAAATTTTGTTGGCAATCGATCTGCGTGCCACCTCCAGCACGTGGGGGGATCTCAATTCGGGATCTCCCCTTCTCTCAAAATAGGCCCATTTAGGTATGTTCTTCAATTTCACTTAAATTTAACTTGATTTTCGGTGTTGTTTTACCAAATTGAGTTTACAAACATGAAATTAAGTGTTCATTTTACAAAACCCATGCAAAAAACGAATCAAAACATTAAAAAAAAATGGTGACAAATTAAATCAACAAGATTCAAACAATTCCATCATTAAACCCAACTCTTATTTTCTTGATTTTCTTTCATCCGAAACAAAAATTTATTAAATATGTAACTATGTTTGAATCATAGAAGTCACAAGAGACAATTATCATTTATCAATTTGAATCAAAACACATAAAATATATATGTTTTAGTTGAATTTTCAATTTGAGCTTTTTAAAATTAAAAACAAAAATTGATTACATGAAACATTAAATTATTTTCAAAAGATTATTTCGATGATTTCAATATTTATTTTATAGGGAATAAAAACCATAACCTTTCAAACAACAATTTTAATTCTTAAAGATTAAACATAAATGGCTCTTGATACCACTTGTAAGAAAACTTAATCAAATAATACATCCAAGATGTCATGTTCAATCATCAAAAAAAATTAATAAGGAAACATACCTGGATCTATTGGAATTGATTAATTGGGGCTATGTCTAAACTTTTCTTTATGAGAGAAAACTTTACTTACTCACTGATGGGATATGAAAATGAAAATGATGTATGTTTAGATTGGAGAACATAACCTATTTATATTTGTAGCATATTTTATTCTTTTTTTGACTCATCATTAAAATAAAATAAAATAAAATATTGGGTCCCTATACATTGCAAAGCTCATAATAATTGAGATGCTCTAAAGTCAATAACTTAAACCTTATATGATCTTTTTTAAATGGACTAAACAAATTAGATAGCTTGTAATGTATAATTAATAGATATATGTAGGCATACTTAAGAATTTCCCAACACTTCATAGATCCTAAGGTTGAGAGAAATGACTTTTGGAGATCTCTTTTTCAAGAAGAATGAACTAAGGAGGCAGCTACAATCATCTCGATTGTCTGCTAGTAACTATGGTAGAATCCGAATAGATGCCTCGATGATCAACTATGTCACATTGCTTATGCACTCGAAAAGGTAGATTGAATAGGTTCTTAATGAAGCTACTTGGATATGGAATCTCTCAACAAATTCTCTAATCAGAAAGGCTGTTCAATCCAGTTGAATGGCTCCTCCCAAGTACAACATAAAGATAAATGTTGAGGCAGCATGTCATAACGATTTTAACTCCTAAACCTAACCACTAGATGTAAAATAACGAGTTGTCACCAATCTTTTTTTAAAGCGTTATTGGTCACCTAATTACCTCTAAGTATTGATCTAAATTTTAAAAATTAAGTTTCGGATTTCGGTTACACATGAAAAGGATTAGCACTCCCATGACCCCTATCTTAGATGGTACCAATAATCATAAATTATCTTGTTTTAGCCTTAATTAAAATGGTCTTATTTCAACTTTTTTTTATTTACTTTTTAAATTTTTAATTTTAAATATTGAAAATTTTCTTTTAAGAATAGCCCAACACTCTGATTGGATTCTTAAGAGAGAATCTCCTCTCCTCACCTTTTTATGAAGAGGCTCCTTCGTCGAACTTATCTTAAATTTAATTCTTATATCTTAATTTTTTATTTTTATTATTATTATTATTATTATTATTATTTAACTTTAGGAGATGAAAGAAATTCTAAATATTGAAATCATTTTCCAAATTTCCTAACACTTTGATTGAATTTGGAAAATTTCTTTCTCGCCTATGAATTTCCAAAAAAATTGCACACTTGCAAAGATCAGGAACCTACTTGTTTTCAAAAACATATATTTTTAAATTTAATTATTTTAAAGATAAATATAATCTTTAATATTGAAATTGTTTTCCAAATTCCCAAATACTCTTATTGAATTTAAAAAATTTCATTCTCGCCTAGAAGTTTCCCAAATTTTGCTAGCTCGCAAAGTTTGGGAATTCCATTATTGGTGAAGATCCCATTTTATTACATTTTCATTTATAAACAATTTTATTTTCTTAATAATTTATTTCTTAATTATAATTTAGAAATTTTATTTTTAATGTACACATAGTTTTTTAAATCCTAATTTACCTTTTTCAAATAATTTAATTTACAAATAATCCTAATTTATATAAAAAAATTCAAAATATTTAAACTATATAATAGGGTTATTTTTTATCCTAATCCTATATATTATTTCCATATTACAAAAAAACCCTAATTGTAAACAAAATAATACAATAAAAATTAAATAATGATATAACTATGCACAATAATAAAAAAATTAAACAAATTAAAATAATCAAATAAATTAAATAATAAGCTAAACTAATTAATTTAAATGTGTTAAATAAATAAATTAAACTAAATACAATAAAGAATTAATAAAGAAATAAAAAAGTAAGAAAAACACAGAAGGCACGTGAAATAAGAAATAAGTGAAGGCCCATGAATTGTTTCTTGTAAGAAAACTTGGAACGCTTTTGCATAATCAGTTCCAACATTCTTTGCTTCAGTCACTTACTTTCCTTTCTTCAATGGAAGCAGTTTCTCTTATTTCCAAAAGAAAAATGAGACTGAAGCCAGGCACTTTCTTCACTCCGATCGCTGCTTCTCACCTCCCCTGAATTCCTCGGCTGTTCCTCACTCTTTTGCAGAAAGTGGTTGCCGAAAATCGTTCAGTCGCTGAAACTCTCGCTGGTTTCTGCCGTAGGTGGTGATCAGTACTCCCTTAGAATTTTCAGAACTAGCCTGTGTTATTCTAATCTCCAAAACTGAAGCCAGAATCAGCATCATCTAAGAAAAGCCCTTTGGACCTTAAATCTTTAGTGACTTCAGTATCCCTCTAAAGAAATCTTGACAATCTTTTACAAAACTAAAACCTCCAATTTTTTCTAGAAATCACTTATTATTATTTTCTTGGCATATTTTGCTGTATGAATTTCTGTCTTTCCCCATTATGATCGTGTTGTTGTTGAGTTTATTAATGTTCAGATTAGATTATAATTTTTGATTTTATTCAAAATTTTGCTAATTTCATGTTTTGATTGCCTCGGACAATTTTTTTTTTTTCGATTGTATTTACATATATATATATATATATATATATATATATATATATTTTTCTGGTTGCTAACTCGACGGTAGAATACTCAGCTATTAAGTGCGACTAGCATCTTTTACACATTTGTATGAAGAAAGGGATTCGTTCAAAATCTTTTTATGCATTTATATATTATTATTATATAAATGATATGTTCTAAACCTGGATTTTATGTAGAACTCTAAACTAAATCTAAATCTAAATCTATATTAAATCTATTTATTAAATAAAATCGATATCTATATAAAAATTATATATAATTAAATAATTAAAATGTAAAATATACTGAAATAGAAAATAAAAATAGAGTGATATTATAATGTAATATTATACTAATATAATATATTACTATATATAATATAGTAATAGAATAAATATAAAATAGAATAGAATAAATATAATATAAAAAATATAACTAAGATATAATAATAATAATAATATATATATTTTAATAATAAATATATATTATTAATCTTTTTATTTTTAGAATTCTAAAACTTATAATATTTAATATTATAATTATAATATTAATGATAATATAATATGATTAACTTAAAATCTAATTTTTAATATGATTTAAATCTAATTAAATAGAATTAAATAATTAAAATAAAATAATTAAAATAATTTTTAAAATTTTAAATAGAATTATTATATTCTTAATTATTATATTCTATCAATATTAGATTCAATCTACCGATATCATATTAAATATGTTATATTAAGTATGGCATTTAAAATTATAAATTCTAGTTTTTCTAAATTCTAGTCTATAATTCATATTAATTATTCATAATAATTATGAATAACTAATAGATATTTAATAGATAAGATCTAAATAGTTTGTTGAATTCCTATGGATACAAAATTTCTATTATATTATTTGAACCCGCTTAACTCAGAGTTTAGAGCATCGCATTTATAATGCAATGGTCAACGGTTCGATTTAGATAGTCTGCTTTCTCTATTTGTTTGCTTTTGTACTTTTTTACATGATTGATAAATTTTTTTTTTTTTTTGAAATCAAAGAACATTGAAAAAGCTTTTACCCATTTTCTTTCCAAGATTTAACGATCTGTTGATTATGCTGTAGAAACTTCCAATTAGGAATAAAATTGGAGGAGTTAGCTCTTTGCAGAATAAATTAAAAAAAAAAAGGAAACTTTTTTTGGTTTTATTTATTTATATTTAAATATTTGATTTATTTATATATTATATATATTATTATTATTATATAAATAAATCAAATATTTTTATATTTTATATTTTATATTTTATTTGAATTTCTGTTTTTTGTATACATTATATACAATACAAGAAAGTATGGATATTGATCCAATTGATCTCACTAATATTTATAGTACAATCCTTCATTCGATTTCACTTCATTTAGTTCAGTTTTAATTTAGGTTTAAGAGATTTCAATAAAATTCAAATCACTATGGAGTCACGATACCGAGGGCCTCGTTTCAAAAAAAAAAAAAAACGTTGTTTGAGGGCTTTACCAAGACTAACTAGTAAAAGGCCTAGAGCCGAAAGCGATCTTAGAAACCAATCACGCTCCGGTAAAAAATCTCAATATCGAATTCGTTTAGAAGAAAAACAAAAATTGCGTTTTCATTATGGCCTTACAGAACGACAATTACTTAAATACATTCGTATTACCAGAAAAGCCAAAGGGTCAACAGGTCAGGTTTTACTACAATTACTTGAAATGTGTTTGGATAACATATTTTTTTAATTGGGTATGGCTTCGACTATTCCTCAAGCTCCCCAATTAGTTAACCATAGACATATTTTAGTTAATGGTCGTACAGTAGATATACCAAGTTACCACTGCAAACCTTGAGATATTATTTTAGCGGGGGATGAACAAAACTCTAGAACTCTGATTCAAAACCATCTTGATTCATCCACCCATGAGGAATTACTAAAACATTTGACCTTTCACTCATTACAATATAAAGGATTAGTTATTCAAATAATAGATAGGAAATTGGTCGGTTGGAAAATAAATGAATTGCTTGTCGTAGAATATTATCCTCATCAGACTTAAACCTAACTAAAATAACAAAACAGGGGTTCTACCCCCTTTCCACCTGAGTTAAGGTTAAGTAAAGGAAGATAGGGTAATGGATTTGATTCAGAGATTTTTCTCCTATTCATGTATGATAGATCCGTGGGGAGATTTTCATCCCTTGTATGCTATTTTTCGTATTCCATATTTAAACGGAATTGGGAATAGAGAATCTATATCAAAGAAGGATCTAACTCTTTAGTATATGTTCTTATTTGATTTGATACATTGTAGTCAGTTACATTGGTGAATTAGGTGAAGGTGCGGAAAGAGAGGGATTCAAACCATTGGTAAACAAAAGTCTAGTTCCAATGCTACGCCTTAAACCGCTTGGCCATCTCTCCTACATAATTATTATGGCTGATAACCTGAGCGAATAGCGAGTTATTCATATTAGATTGTTCGATAGGTACGAACAATATCAATTCTAACTAGAAAACTAGCTATAAAAATAGAAAACTCCCTTTTTTCATCACTTTTTCTTTAACCTCTTGGCTCGAAGAAATTCTTTTTTTTTTTAGATTTTTGTGAGGGGGTTGTTAAAAATAAATAATATAATACGATAAACATATAACATATAACATAAATAACTATTCATGTTTGCGAAAAAGGCACTTCCATCTTTTTTTTGATATTTCTACCGGACTAGATAAAATCAATGAATTGAAATGAATTAAATCAATCGATTGGCTTTTTTTAGACTATGTTTAATGGATATTTTTAGTTCATAATTCTCTTTAGACTCTAATTTCCCATTTCTACCATTTCTATAAGAATTCTAAAATTCTTTTCCAATTTTAGATCTCTCAACAACAACCTTTTACTCTGTAAATTTATTACAAATTTATAAATCCTCTAAGGGATTTTTATATTTGATTATATGTTGTATACCCGCTATGCACAAAACACAAAAAAGGACAGTTATTCTGTTTTAATCATAGACCAATTATTCGATTATTTTTCCTCTTTTGATCATAATTTAATAAAAAAATATCTAATTTTGCTAATCTATCCTAGGATAAATTTTTTAATTCTTCAACTTCAATGAAATCAGAATAATTCTTTTGATTTTTATACTTTATTCTTAAACTAATGAATTTGGATGAAATCAAAATCAAATAGGATTCAAATATTTCTTTTTTTCCTTGATTCCTACCCAAAAAAATTGAAGTAAAGTAGAGGGCTATATATATATATATATATAATGGAATGAGTCTGCTTTTATGTTATTTCGTACTGTACACTTCTTTTGTTTGTGAGATCATTTTATTTTCTCACATAAGGTAATGAAAAGAGTTATAGAATGGATTGCTACCTATGCCTAGATCGCGGATAAATGGAAATCTTATTGATAAGACCTTTTCAATCGTAACCAATATCTTATTACGAATAATTTCGACAACTTCAGGAGAAAAAAGAGGCATTTACTTATTACAGAGATGGTGTGATTTGATTATTATATATATATATTTTTACTTTATTTACTTTACTATTCTCAGCCTTAGGAAAAAGACTCATGATTCAAAATAGAAAAAAAAAAAACCAAGATTATAAATAAAGCAATTCCTTCTTTCGTGTATCCCTGATTAATGCAACCTTAGATGCTTCAATTGTTGATTCGAGTACTGTAAGACCCAAAATTTGTGTTATTTCTTTAAGAATATATCATTTTGAAATATGTAATTATGATATATTGATCAATAAGGAAGAAATAATATAATTTTGAGTTCATCTGATGTAATTGGAAGCCGATAAGTTTTAAAATACCGAAATAAGAGTTTCAAAAAATTCAGAATAAACCGAATGAAATTAGGTTAAACCGATTGAAAATATGGACTTAAAACGTAAAAATATAGGGAGTCCAAGAAGGGAAGTTAGTCTGAAAATGATAACCTGAAAATTATCTCACAATGAGAATTTATCTCCGAAATAAGGAATAAATATATTTTCGGATAAATAAAAATAAAATATGACAAACATATATATTTGAAGAAATAAAAATAATATATATGTACATGTGTGTGCGGATATCAATGTACATAAAATACATTGTAATAATAATATTATTATAATAATAAATAATAATAAGGGATATTGGATTATTTTATTATAATAATATTATAAGATATTTTATACTATATTATATTATATTAAAATCTAATATAGTATATTAAAGGGAAAAAAAAAGAAATCTGAAAAAAAAGGAAAAACAAAAAAAAGGGAAATAGAAGCTGCAAATCGCGATGAGAGAACTCGAGAACCCGATTTCCCTCTTTCCTTCCTCCGGTGAGCAACGACGGCGAGAGAGCGCAAGGAAGTGACAAGCGAAGGACGACCGACGTCCAGGCGACTTCCGAGTAGCTCGATCTGTCGTGGGAACGTCGAAAAAGGGAGATAGGCGAGGGAGAAGCCCCGAGCCCAGCCGACCGAACGTTCCCCTGGTGAAGCCGCGTCGAACAGCGGCAGAATCGACTAGGGAACCGACCGAAAAAACGCCGACAACGGTGAAATCGACCCTGAACCGATTCGGACCGGTTCAGTGTGAAAGGGGTTAAACCAGTCCGAACCGATTTAGCAGGAGAGAGAAAGAGGAGAGAGAAAAAATTTTTTGAAAAAAATTTGATGTTGTCCCAACAGAATAGTAGATCGGTAAGCGGTCGAAATTGATTGATTTATTTTTCGGAATATTAGTTTGAAATTATATTTGATCGAAATTGATCGATTTAAATATATATTAATGTGTAGCGCAACGGTAGGTGACAAACACGAGTTTGAGTGAGCCTCGATATTCGTGCTATTGAGAAAAATTCAGCTCTCAGAGATATATACAAAGCCAGATAGATTGAAATACAAAAAACGGGAAAATGTAAAACAGCAATCGACGCGATTCCAGGTAAGGGATCTTTACTAGCTCTTAGAGATAGTTGTATGTATTTTTATTGTCGTTTACATAAACTTAAATTCCTTATAGAGTATGGATATGAAATTTCTGGATAGTACCTAAATATGAAAAAATTACGAAAATAACCCTAGACCCGGGAAAAAAATTAAAAATGCATAAAGTGTATGAACATGACGTTTTACATGTGGAAAAGAGGTTTTGTGAAACCAAAATGATAGACTGGCTCACGATTTGACTGTATGCATTAAATTGCACGTTTTTATGAAATGTGATTTGATTGACGAGTGATTTGATGGGATGCTACTCTCTCACTCTGTTTTGCACCGTTTTACGTATCGCACTCGATTTTGAATACCATTGTTGTGGGAAATAGAGCCAGCTGTCTATTTGTGTGTGTGAAATCGTGTTGGAGCTATGAGGTTTGTGGATTTATCCAGATCTGCTCGCACTTTATTTTTGATGTGATGTATGATTGAGATCGTGCTGGAGCTCTCGTGTTGGACTGTGTGTCACACTGACTTGTTCGCACTAGATCTGAGACGACAGGCTATGGTTGATAATTTATTTGGTTGGGTGGTGAGCTTGTGACTCAGGCACCTACAACTGTGTGGTAATTGTACTGTGGTTCATGGAGTACGCTGTACCGTGTAGACAATATGGAGTACACTGTTCTGTGCAACTATGGGATGTGAGGATTGCGTCTTTGGACTCGTGCATGCTGTGTGTCACACCCCAATTATCGGGGTCCTTTATCCATACTTACTCAATTACGGTTGGGCTGTGAGGCGATGTAATTACTAAAGTTCATACATTTACAGCAGAAAATTTTAAAATTTAATTCACACTCCCAGGTGTGTGTAGATATATAAAATCAATTGTATAAATACAATGTATTTACATATCATCCCCATAAAACTGTTTACAAGTCCAAGGTACAACTGTGCGATACGACAAGATAGATACAAAATAAGCTTGTGTATACAATTCTTATACCTTTACGACTGGCGGGAGCTGTCCAACTCAAAAAAAAATCTAGAGACCACCACTCTTCTACTTCTCCGTACTTAGAGGGGGAAAATAATGGGATGAGCAAATCACAGCTCAGTAAGGAAATGAATGCTAGCAGTTAGACATCGTACTACCTACATAGCCCATGCATGTATAAATCAAAACCATATTTTCATTACAAATGGAAATATCATCGGAAAATGCTTTTAAACCTACATTTCTCATTTGCATTTTCATGTAAATCGTATATGTCATGCTTCCATTTTAAAACATTATTCATAAAACAATGCCCTCACGGCACATGGGTTTAAATAAGAGATTTATTAAAACACAAAATCTCTTTACTTTCTTAATCATTTCTTTTCCTCAACTCTCTTTCTTTTCTGAGATTGTCTCTGTTTCTCGAATCTCTAAGACAGACATGAAATTTTCGACAATCAAATATCCACGACATATGGCCATAGTCAGTGATCCCAGGCCTCACTGATCAGGTGTGCACAGGGCATCACTTCGCCTGAAGGGGGATGGGTCAGTCCTACCCTCCGACTCATCTCAATCAACCTCATCTCCTCATATACTCACAGTATAAGGTACTTTATGTGTCATATACTCGATACTCATACTCACGTGCACCCAGCACGGTACATAGTATACCAACGGACAACTACACAGTACTACGTATGACTGTGGACCCAAGTCCATACTTTAACTCCGATTGACTTTTCATCTTGAACCATGTCTCATATATTAGGCGAGCAATCAGCGTGACACACAGTTATCGCAAGGCTCCAGCGCGGTACGATTTATCGTTAAGGCCTAGCCCGTTCCTAGGCCGTCGGCTGGCATCCCCTTGGGTCCCAGACCTCCAGGTTTACCTCAACTCAGTAAAAACAGGTGCGAGTAAAGCTCCAGCACTTTCTCAAAACCATCGTGCAAGTTAAACTCCAGCACGGTACATCAAAAGCATAGGAACATGTGCGAGCTAACACTTCAGCACATAGTCAAAGTCATTAAAATGGGTGTGAGCTAGAGCTTCAACACCAAATCTCATCTCAAATTCGATAGATGATTATTTTCTCTTTTTAAAACTCAAAACATGTTTATTTATGCAGCATGCCTCTTCATGCTAAAACATGTAAAATTAGCCAACATATCATCATCATTTCTCAATCACCAATATCGATACAAAAATTGAGAAAAACATTGAAAACATGCATATCATGCTATTTCCTTACCCCATCCCATTTCTCAATACATATATATCATAATACAATTCATGCTTCATATCATTTCATAAAATCGTAGTATCGTACTAATTCTAGCAATATATCTACGAAATTGCCGTAAAATACGCACGAACATCTCTATAGCTAACACACAGTCCCTTACCTCGATTTACTTGTATGCAACTGTCCTCCTTTATGCTTCTCGCGTTCTTATCTCGGCTTGTTCCGATGTATCATCGAAAATTGCAATTCATCCATCAAGCACTTGAGTTAACATTTCTAACTCTTGTTCAACTAAGCATTTATCCAATGCCTTAAATATATATTTTACCCTTTGTGGTAAATCTCACAATTTATCTCAATATCAGCACATCCAAATCATATCCACAACACAATCATCCTCTTAAGATAACTCATTCATCATTAATACTTCTACATTTCACTTTCTCACACTAGACCATTTAGAGGTTATGGTGGATTCTTTACTTTCTAGGTAGTTTCTATCCTTTCTATGCATACCAAACAACCCCAAAATCAATATCTACACAATGTACTTAAGTTATATCATTTAGAAACTCACCTCTTTGGATTTCCTCTTTGCTCTAAACAAAAATGCACATTGTTCCTTCAATCCAACAAATGGGTAAATGCCTCCAAACTAAGTTGTTCTTATCCTTGATGTGAACAACTTTGCCTCTAATAATCTTCCCTCAAATCTCCTTGATAATAGTTGGGTTTAGAGAGAAAACTAGGTTTTTGAGTTGAAATGAAAGGAAATGGTTTTGTCCCGAAATCTACAGATCCAACTGCTTCTATTTATTGATTCAGCTTGATGAGATCGATCTGCCTTGGGTGGAGATCGATCTGGTCCTCTCAAAAATCTCTCTTTTCCAAGACATATTGAAGGTAGGAGATCGATTTGTCGAGGCTTGAGATCAATCTGCTGTCAAACAGAAGCTTAAGGAGATCAATCTGGTCTTAGGGGAGATCGATCTGCTTTCAACCCGAGAGCTAAAGAGATCGATCTGGCTCCCTTGGAGATCGATCTGTTCTATTCCATTACTCAAATAAGAGTATTCTGGCTCTTTCAGATTGATCTCTCATCCTATGAGATCGATCTAACCTTCATATTTCCAAATTTTCTGTAGTTTTTCTACAGCCACACATACCAAAACATCTTTAATTTGTTGTCATAGTCATTTTCTCATTCGATTATCTTTAAGACTTGAAAATGACATCCATCCATACCTTGTGCACATTAGAACTTGTGTGTAATCCTTTGTGTAACCAAAGGTACATGATATAAACCAAATGAAAGTTCACAACTTATGAAATCTTCCTTCCATTTCACCATACCACTCATATTCTTCCCATGTTTAAGTCTATTCCTTCACATTCATATATATTGTAACTTGTACGTACAATCACAACTCCTATTACATGTGTGAACCTTAAACTTATGGACTTACATTACATATAACTTACATTACAAGTATATCATCATACTTATGAATTCATTTACATATATAAATAAGGTTAAACCTATACGGGGTCTCACACTATGTCATTGCTCTGATTCTTGATAGTCCTTAGATAGGAGTCGATGGATAGACTAATCCCCTCCTCGGACTCTAAGATACCCTTGCATACCTAGCTAGTGATAGCTCGGGGTCTCGGACTTTGGCTAAATGTCTTATGGATTTATGTGGATCCCTGCCTAGTCTCACATGTTTTTATTTGTTTCTATAACGAAACTAATTGTGATTTGATTTTTGTGATGAAACCGTTTGAAATGAGATTATGATTTAAACATGAGTTTTAATACTGAGCACAGAAATATTTTTCTCTGAACGAATTTTGATATTCGATTTTTAGCTATGTGTTTTACTATAATGGTTTTGTGAATGCTATGAATTTTCGGCATAAACCATGCATTATAAGTATCGTAGATAGTATGATTATCTACCTGCTTTTATTTATTCCTTACTGAGCGCGTTAGCTCACCCTTTTTTTTTCATCCCTCCACAGATTAGCCCCAGTGCTTTTGAGAGCTCTGTGGTAGATTCTTGTACACATTTTTGAAATCTTTTGTATCTAAATATGACAGAGTATAGTGATATATTTATATTAGTACTGGGAAGTAAACCAATGTAAATGAACGTAAAAGTTCTGTAAATTGTCATAAGTATAACTTCTTATTATGGATGAATGAGAAGTGAATGAATTAAAGTATATGGGAGTGATCGACTAACATCGACTCATAGCCCAACTGTCCGTATGTGTAGTCGTGATGTGTGAGAATTATTGAAATAAATGTAAGGAATTTGGGTCACGACAGAGGTGGTATCAGAGCTGAGTTGGTCTGATATGAGTCGTTTTTAGTAACTAGGAAAGTTTACATCCCATTGTCACTATGCTTTGTTTAGATATAATTGTGTATACCGGGTTGTGATTTCACTGAAATTTATGTTATATATACAGAAAATTGATAGGATGTTTGACAGACATCGTAGAAGAGGAGAGAGTTCTCGATCTCACGGGCACGGGGATAGACCCGAGAGACGGAGTAGATCCTCATCTAGAAGTACTTCTCAAGAACCATTTGTGAATTCTGGCGCTCGTGACTCGAGATTAGAGCGGCGCCTTGATTCAGTGGTGACATTATTGAGGCAGTTTATGGCTAGATTTGACATTGCCCAGGGTACAGCAAGACAGGCTGCGCCGATTGCTATAGCAACTGCACCTGAGACCCTTACGCCTGCACAGCCTGCACCCGTACCACAGAGAGTTGAACCACCACAGATTCCTCCTGTTCAGCCCGCACCTCTTCCAGTTGCACCTCGTCAGGGTAATGATGATATGGAGTACGATTGTGAGCTAGATCGACAGAGGCAATTTCAGAAGCTTCAACCTCCATCATTTAGCGGAGTGAAGGATCCGGTAGTGGTTGAGGAATGGATTAGCAAGATGGAGAAACTATATAGGTTTTTTTGATGTACTTCAACCGAGAAAGTGGCCTTTGCGGCCTTTGTGTTTACAGGTGAGGCAGAACACTAGTGGAATTCTGCTATGCCTATTCTGATGGTTAGGTATCGGGAACTGACATGGGAGATCTTCATGGATGCCTTCTGTAGGCAATATATTTCGGATACAGCTCAGTGAAAATTACAGACAGAGTTTCAGAGATTGACTCAGGGAAGTAAGTCTGTGGACGAGTATGAATCTTGGTTCACATCTCTGGACAGATATGATCCCTATACTATGGGCACCGAATCGAGGAAGGTCCGTAGATTTATGGAGGGCCTGAGACCACAAATTAGAGCTCAATTGGCGTTATTAGATATCTCGATTTATGAGGATGCCGTTAGGCGGGCTCAGTTATGTGAACAGGACTACGAGCTCTATACTACCGAACTTAGAAAGGGTGGTAAAGGTAGAGACAGAGACCGAAAAAGGTCTGGTGATGATAGAGGTCACAAAGAGGGGAAGATGCCTTTTGGTGGGCGACAGAGGATTAATGAGTCGCAGAGTAGGCAGTTAGACCCCCTGTGCATCCAACAGTAGCTCCGGCTCGGGGTATTGTGATTGGAGGCCCCCGGCCTAATCCCAATCAGTGGACTTTGTGGAGGGCTCTACGGGAACAGACCCTATTAGAGGATGTCAGGAGCATGCTTTAGGTGTGGTAAGACCGGACACATGATGAGAGATTTCCTAGAATCAGTTGAAGTATCTTCTTAGAGGGGTAAGGAACCAAAGAAAGTTCCACCTATTACTCCTGCTCTGAGAAAGAGAGCCACGGCTGAGGAGAAGGGAAAGCAAGTAGTCGGCCAAGGCAGAGTGTATGCGCTTGACCAGGGCACTGTAGATGCTTCACCGGATGTGGTGAAAGGTACAATTCTAATTTTTAACCTTAAAGCATTAGCTCTATTTGATCCCGGTGCAACGCATTCATTCATATCACCATCGTGTGCATTTAAATTATCATAGTTTGTGAAACCTACGCCTTTAGGTAAGAAGTTGATAATTAGAGCATCAATGGGAAGTAGTCAAATGACTGAGTATGTGTGTAAGAAATGTAAGTTAAGGGTAGGAGATAAGAGTATGATAGCCGATCTTATCCTATTAAGTATGCTTGATTTTGATGTAATATTAGGAATAGATTGGTTAGCTGCAAATCATGCTATCTTAGATTGTCATTCTAATACGATAATGTTTTCTCTACCTGAGAAACATGTTGTATAGTTTTTCTGTGTATATATAAAAGAAATACTTATGGCAATCAAAAGAATATTATTATGATGAGAAGAATGCAATATTAAATTTATTACATAATATTATTTTGAAGGATAAGGCAGAACTGGAATTGATCGATATTTCAGTGATCAAAGAATGTTCGGATGTCTTTCCGAATGACTTGCCAGGGTTACTACACGACAGAGAGATGGAGTTCTGTATTGATTTGGTACTTGGTACTGAGCCTATATCCAGACTACCGTACAAGATGGCTCCAGTTTAGTTGTTGTAACTGAAGAAGCAGTTACAGGATCTGTTGGATAAGGGGTTCATTAGACCGAGCGTCTCGCCCTTGGGAGCTCCGGTCTTGTTAGTTAAGAAGAAAGATGGAAACCTCCGACTGTGCATAGATTACCAGTTGTTGAATAAGGGTACCATTAAGAATAAGTATCCCCTTCCACATATTGATGATCTGTTGGATCAGCTTAGAGGAGCACAGATCTTTTCCAAGATCGATATGAGGTCTGGGTACCATCAGTTGAGGATTCGGAGTGGAGATATACCCAAGACAGCCTTTCGTACCCGTTATGGTCACTATGAGTTCTTGGTTATACTTTTCAGGTTAACGAATGCTCCTGCAGCTTTTATGGCATTGATGAACGATGTGTTCAAGCCATACCTGGACCGATTTGTGATCGTCTTAATCGATGATATATTGGTGTATTCGAAGTCCAGGGAGGAACATGAGCAACACTTGAGTATTGTTCTGTAGACCCTCCGAGAGAAGCAGTTATATGCCAAACTCAGTAAGTGTGACTTCTGGTTAGAACACATATCATTTCTAGATCATGTGGTATTGAAGGACGGGGTGTCTGTTGATCCGTCCAAGATAGAAGCAGTAGTTCAGTGGAAACGACCCAGGACAGTTAATGATATCAGGAGTTTTCTGGGCTTAGCTGGGTATTACAGACGGTTTGTAGATGGCTTCTCGAAATTAGCTGCTCCTTTGACTCGTCTCACTTGGAAGAATGTTGCATTTGAGTGGGATGATAAGTGTGAGAAAAGTTTTAGACAGTTGAAGCAGCGATTGACCACCGCACCTATTCTCACCATTCCGACCAGCTCAAGAGGTTTCTCTATATATATGGATGCATCGAGACAAGAACTGGGCTGTGTATTGATGCATGATGGGAAGGTAGTTGCTTATGGATCCCGACAGCTTAAGGACCATGAGAAGAACTATCCGACCCACGGTTTAGAGTTGGCAGCCATAGTGTTTGCACGAAAAATATGGCACCACTATTTGTATGGTGAGAAATTTAAGGTATTTACTGATCACAAAAGCCTGAAATATTTGTTTTCATAGAAGGAATTGAATATGAGGTAACGTAGATGGTTAGAGCTTCTGAAGGACTATGATTGTGAGATCATGTATCATCCGGGCAAGGCGAAATAGTTGTCGATGCTTTGAGCTGAAAGAGCCTTGGGATGGTATCATACATGATGATCAGGGAACATGAGCTGCTAGAACAGTTTGCGAGTCTCAGTTTAGATGTGACACCTTCTGATACTGACACATATTGTGTGATAGCTAGTTTGAGATTGAAACCGAATTTGATTGATCAGATCAGACAAGCTCAGCGTATTGATCGTTTTTGTGTTGATATGGCCAGTCAGATTCAGATGGGTACCAGTGCTGATTTTGAGTTGAGCACTGATGGATTACTGAGATTCAGAGGCAGAGTGTGCATTTTCGATGATCTTGAGCTAAGAAAACTCATTTTGTCCAAAGCTCATTCATCACGTTATACGTTGCATCCGGAGAGCAATAAGATGTATTAGAATCTCCGAAAAGTGTATTGGTAGTCAGGGATGAAGAGGGATGTGGCAGAGTTTGTGGCCAAGTATTTGGTATGTCAGCGGGTTAAGGTAGAGTATCAGAAGCCTGCAGGATTATTGCAGCCTCTACCTATACCGACATGGAAATAGGCGCACATTACCATGGATTTCATCATGGGTTTACCGAGGACCCAACTAAACCATGATGCCATTTGGGTTATTGTGGATAGATTGACGAAGTCAGCTCACTTCTTAGCTATGAGCGCTACGGATACTCTGAGTACGTTGACGAATCTGTATGTACGAGAGATTGTGAGGTTACATGGCATTCCAGTGAGTATTGTGTCTGACAGGGATTCCCGCTTCACTTTCCACTTTTGGGAACACTTTCAGGAAGCCATGGGAACCCGATTGAGCTTCAGTATAGCTTTCCACCCTCAGTCTGATGGTCAGTCAGAGAGAACCATCCAGACTTTAGAGGATATGTTGAGAGCTTGTGTGATGGATATTAGAGGCTCATAGGATGACCATTTTCCATTAGCCGAGTTCGCCTATAATAATAGTTATCACTCGAGTATTGGGGTGGCACCGTATAAAGCGCTATATGGTCGTAGGTATCGATCTCCGATTGGATGAGAAGAAGTGGGTGACCGGAAGATGTTTGATCCCGATTTGGTACAGCAAGCCTCTGGGAATGTCCAGTTGATATGTGACAGGTTGAGGACAGCTCAGAGTAGACAGAAGAGCTATGCTGACACGAGACACAGACCTTTAGAGTTTATGGTCGGTGAGTCAGTATTCTTGAAGGTATCTCCTTCTAAGGGGATTATGAGATTCGAGAAGAAGGGTAAGCTAAGTTCTCGCTACATTGGACCATTTGAGATCTTGGATCGAGTGGGAGACAAGGCTTATAGGTTGGCGTTGTCACCAGAGTTAGCAAGTGTGCATAACGTCTTCCACATTTCGATGCTTCGGAAGTACCATCCGGACCCGACACATGTGATTCAGTATGAGCCGTTGGAGCTCACAGAGGATATGTCATATGTAGAGAAGTCGATTCGAATTTTGGACAGGAAGGAGAAGGTCTTACGGTCTAAGACGATCTCTTTGGTTAAGGTTCTCTGGTAGTACCACACTTCAGAAGAAGCTACGTGAGAATTGGAGAGCTTGATGCGAGAGAAGTATCTAGAGTTATTCGAGGACTGACTTGATTCTAATTTGGAGGACTAAATTTCTTAAGGGGGAAGAAATGTAAGACCCGAACTTTGTGTTATTTCTTTAAGAATATATCATTTAGAAATATGTAATTATGATATATTGATCAATAAGGAAGAAATAATACAATTTCGAGTTCATCTGATGTAATTGGAAGCCGATAAGTTTTAAAATACCGAAATAAGAGTTTCGATAAATTCATAATAAATCGAATGAAATTAGGTTAAACCGATTGAAAATATGAACTCAGAACGCAAAAATATAAGGAGTCCAATAAGGGAAGTTAATCCGAAAATGATAACCCGATAATTACCCTACAATGAGAATTTATCTCCGAAATAATGAATAAATATATTTTCGGAGAAATAAAAATAAAATATGACAAACATATATATTTGAAGAAATAAAAATAATATATATGTACATGTGTGTGTGAATATCAATGTACATAAAATACATTGTAATAATAATATTATAATAATAATAAATAATAATAAGGGATATTGTATTATTTTTTTAATTATTATTATAATATTATAAGATATTTTATACTATATTATATTATATTAAAATCTAATATAGTATATTAAAGGAAAAAACAAGAGAAATCTAAAAAAAAAAGGAAAAACGAAAGGAAAAAAAAGGAAACAGAAGCTGCAAATCGTTAGGCGAGAACCCGATTTCCCTCTTTCCTTCCTCGGGTGAGCAACGACGGCGAGAGAGAGCAGGTAAGTGACCGACGAAGGATGACCGACGTCCAGGTGACCTCCGAGCAGCTCGACGCGCTGTGGGAACGCCAAAAAAGGGAGATTGGCGAGGGAGAAGCCGCGGGGAGAAAAACGGGATTTGATGGCACCAGCGTCGATTTGGCCCGAGTCTAGCCGACTGAACGTTCCCCTGGTGAAGCCGCATTGAACGGCGACAGAATCGGCCCGGGAACCAGTTGAAAACGTTGACAACGGCGAAATCGACCCTGAACCGGTTCGGACCGGTTCAGTGTGAAAGGGGTTGAACCGGTCCGAACCTGTTCAGTATGAGAGAGAAAGAGGAGAGAGAAAAAAAATTGGAAAATAATTCGGTGTTGCCCCGGCAAAACAGTAGACTGGTAAGCGGTCGAAATTGATCGATTTATTTTTCGAAATATTAGTTTGAAATTATATTTGATCGAAATTGATCGGTTTAAATATATATTAATGTGTAGCGCAACGGTAGGTGACAAACACGAGTTCGAGCGAGCCTCGATATTCATGCTATCGAGAAAAATTCGGCTCTCGGAGATATATACGGAGCCAGATAGATTGAAATACGAAAAACGGGAAAAGGTAAAAGAGCAATCGACGCGATTCCAGGTAAGGGATATTTGCGAGCTCTTAGAGATAGCTGTATGTATTTTTATCGTCGTTTACATACACTTAAATTCCTTATAGAGTAATGATATGAAATTTTTGGATAGTACCAAAATATGAAAAAATTACGAAAATACCCCAAGACCCGGGGAAAAAAATTAGAAATGCACAAAGTGCATGAACATGACATTTTACATGTGGAAAAGAGGTTTTGTGAAACCAAAATGATAGACTGGCTCACGATTTGACTGTATGCATTAAATTACACGTTTTTATGAAATGTGATTTGATTGACGAGTGATTTGATAGGATGTTGTTATCTCACTCTGTTTTGCACCGTTTTACGTATCGCACTCGATTTTGAATACCACTGTTGTGGGAAATAGAGCCAGCTGTCTATTTGTGTGTGTGAAATTATGCTGGAGCTATGAGGTCAGTGGATTTATCCAGATCCGCTCGCACTTTATTTTTGATGTGATGTATGATTGAGATCGTGCTGGAGCCCTTGTGTTGGACTGTGTGTTATACTGACTTGCTTGCACTAGATCTGAGACAACAGGCTATGGTTGATAATTTATTTGGTTAGGGTGGTGAGCTTGTGACTCAGGCACCTACAACTGTGTAGTAATTGTACTGTGGTTCATGGAGTACGCTGTACCGTGTAGACAACATGGAGTACACTGTACCGTGCAACTATGTGATGTGAGGACTGCGTCTTTGGACTCGGGCATGCTGTGTCATTGCTCTAATTCTTGATAGTCCTTAGATAGGAGTCGATGGATAGACTAATCCCCTCCTCGGACTCTGAGATACCTTTGCACACCTAGCTAGTGATAGCTCGGGATCTCGGACTTTGGCCAAATGTCTTATGGATTTATGTGGATCTCTGCCTAGTCTCAGCTGTTTTTATTGGTTTCTATAACGAAACTAATTGTGATTTGATTTCTGTGATGAAACCGTTTGAAATGAGATTATGATTTAAACATGAGTTTCAATACTGAGCACAGAAATATTTTACTCTGAACGGATTTTGATATTCGATTTTTGGCTATGTGTTTTACTATAATGGTTTTGTGAATGCTATGGATTTTCGGCATAAGACATGCATTATAAGCATCGTAGATAGTATGATTATCTACCTGCTTTCATTTATTCTTTACTGAGCGCGTTAACTCACCCTTTTTTTTCATCTCTCCACATATTAGCCCTAGTGCTTCTGAGAGCTCTGTAGTAGATTCTTGTATTTTTCTTTTGCTAGCAACTGTTATTACATTGCGAAAGGTATACACACTTTTGAAATCTTTTGTATCTAAATATGACAGAGTACAGTGATATATTTATATTAGTACTGGGAAGTAAACCAATGTAAATGAACGTAAAAGTTCTGTAAATTGTCATAAGTATAACTTCTTATTATGGATGCATGAGAAGTGAATGAATTAAAGTATATGAGAGTGATCGACTAATATCGACTCATAACCCAACTGTCCGTATGTGTAGTCGTGATGTGTGAGAATTATTGATATAAATGTAAGGAATTTGGGTCACGACAAGTATTGAGCGAAATGTTACACCTATGGGTCAGTATTGCGGGTCAACCCTACTACACTAGAGGAAGGAGCACTACACCTAGGAATCAACAACACGAAAACCTTGTTATAACTGATTCCCTTTCTTTATCGAGATCGAAACTGAGAGAAATGGTTGGGACAACAAACATCCATCTTGTTCGTACTTTGGATACCCATATAACCATCGAAGATTGTTGAAGTGACTAATTCCTATAAATTAAGGAGCGTTGAGAACAAAGAAATCGTTGGAGTTTACTTTTTTTATCTAGTATAAACACGCTTGATGTTAAAAAAAGATCTTATGCAAAAGGGTTGGCTAGAGATTTCTTGTAAAAACATATTAGCCCCACTCAATTCATAATGACAATATTTCAACTTTTTTTTTTTAATTCCATGGATTATTCTCATTATGCACATAAAAAGATGAGCCGTATGAGGTGAAAATCTCACGTACAGTTTTGGAACGGAGAATTCTTTAAATCGAATTACGATCGTAACAGATGTCAGCTCAATCCGAAGGAAATTATGCGGAAGCCTTACAAAATTATTATGAAGCTATGCGACTAGAAATTGATCCCTATGATCGAAGTTATATACTCTATAACATAGGCCTTATCTGCACAAGTAACAGAGAACATACAAAAGCTTTAGAATATTATTTTCGAGCACTAAAACGAAACCCGTTCTTACCACAAGCTTTTAATAATATGGTTATGATCTGTCATTACGTGCGACTATCTCCACTATAGAAATAAAAAAAGGAAAGAAAGAGCAAATACGTTAGTAAATAAATACGTTAGTAAATAAAATACTAGAAAAAAATAGGCTTTCTACATATTGCATCATCCAAAAAACGATTTTTATCAATTGTAACAACAAAAAAGAAACTTCATAGAAGTCGAAATATGAAGAAATATATATGCCTATATACTTTATTCTATGGATAAATGATATAATTGATAGATGAAGCACCGTAAAGATCAAATAGCGAGGTTTTGGGCCGATACAATAAATAAGAACTGCTTATTTATGTCATGATATGAGATAAAAATTAGGAATCAACTTATGTAATAAAGCTGATCCCTCGAGTTGTTAAGTTGCGGTGTAGCATTAGATCCCAAACATAGTAGGTTTTTTTTATGAGGAAGAAGTTTTTTTCAAGGATTTTATATAAATTTCTATATGATATGAAATCGAGATAGTTACCTTTTAGAAAAATCTAACGGACGATAGTCCCGAAACGGCTATGATTTATTTTTCTAAAGGTGGGAGAAAAGATAAAACTTATTATTAATTTAATCCAAATTTAAGTTTGAAACTCATCTAATTAACCTCTTTTGGTTAATCCGAGACAAATCAATAGATCCATGAAAAATCTCATTCAATTGGATATATGGTAGGGTAAAAGAATTGATTGCCGAGCCATATGAGGTAGGAAACCCTCAAGTACGGTTCTAAGGAAAGGAATTGACCCGTTTATTCCGACTGAGGAGAACATGTTGAAAACTCCACGAATTTTTTTATACTCGTTTCTAATTATGAATAGAGAAATAATAAATGGAGATGAGAATATGTTCATTAGTGGATAATCAATTAAAATTTATTTTTATTGTGAGGTACTTAAATAAATTTAATTAATTAAAATATTTTATCTTAAAGGAATGAATGAGTATAAAGATGACAAATTTATTATATTATATAATATTATTATTATTATTCTTATTATTGAACTTTTTAATGAATTAAAGTGCAAGGATTGGCTTCCAAAGAAGCCAACCCGAATGCCCCACACCATTGATTTTGTGATGATGTCTCGGTAGAAAGGATAGAAAAGAACGGTGATGTTGCCATGACAGCATAAGGAAATGTGGGATAGAAAAAAAAGAAACGTAAACTGAAGAAGCCCGTGGATTGGCTTCCAAAAGAAGCCAATCTCGAGCTACAAGTTTGCTGCTGTTTGTAGCAGCTGAAGGAAATAGGAAATGATAAAATTGAGTTGTCCCATCAGCTGCACATTCATTAGTTTTGGATATACATTAAGGGAGAAAGTCAAAGTTGGTGAGTGGAGATGATGTCCCACGGCAGAATTGAAGAAATGAATAATGGTGATGTCCTTTTAATGGAAATGAATGATGATGGCTCGGCAAGAAAAAGAAAAGAAATTGCCAAAGCACATGGATTGGTTTCCAAATGAAGTCAATCCAGAGGCTGAAAAGTTTCTGCTGTACACATCAGCAACAGCACTAAAAAATAATGTTAAAATTGGTAAGGAGTGGTGTCCAATCACATATGAGTATGAAAAAGTCTCAAAACTGAATTGAATGAAAGGCAATAGAGCTGTAGCTACAGCAATTCGGCAATCTCACTTGCAACACCTATAGTGTTTAAAATACATTAGAGAAAGTCAGACATAAATGATAGCTTGGATAGGCTTGAACAGAGGAAGTGAAAGGGAAGGCTGAAGATGCTGCTCGGTAAAAATAAAATAACATAGGAAAGAAGTAATGTTGTGTACCAATGTCAGTAGCAGTATAGGGAAAATATGAAAATAAACTGAAGGAAGGGCAGAAGTGGACGTATGGACTGTTGAAGATGAATGAGATTGATAGAAAAAATAATACTGCAGCTACAGCACAATGTCAGGCCGAATTAATTGGAGCTGAAGCATGTTGAGAGGTGATGGTCTGTTGAGATAAAAACGACTGAAAGAGTTGGAAGCAGATGGGTGCAGTCATAATGGACAAGATAAAGGAGAACTGTAGATGACTAAATTTTGACAAAGAAAATCAGGCCAAGGGATGGGGCGATACTGATTTCGTGTGATCTGATGAAGAAAGGAAATGAAACTGGCCAAAGGGATATAAGACAGAAACCAAAAGAAGGAAAGAAGACCTGAGACCGAGAGAGAGAAAGAAAACTTTCAAGGAGAAGAGAAACATTTGAGAAAAGAGCTATTGAAGGAAGGAGCATAAACGAGAGAAAGAAAGAAATATATATGGGCCGAAAACAAGGGAAAGAAAACGAGCATGAAGGTAGTACTAAAGGCTAAAGAAAACAGAAAACTGAAGTAGTGCAGGTGACGAGGAAGCTTGCTGTTCAGTGCTATTAAGGTTGGAAAATTAATCCAACCAAGATCAAGGAAAGCTGGTAGGAACCTAAGGATGATAATGGAGGACTAAGGAGGAAGAAAAGAGTTGGAAAGGTGATGAGAGAGCTATGCCATTTGGTGCTGTCCAAGGAAGAAACGTGAAACCAATTGCGAACGAGAGCAAGAAGAAGACGTGGTGTTGAGTGACATTGATGGTTCCAAGGGAAACAAAACGCCCAGCCATTTGGTCTGTAATGAGCTTGGCAAGGCTTAATTGATGGACCTAAATATTAATTCTAAGACTTGTATTAGATGTTGCGGTTTTAGATTTTTGAAAAATCCTTGAGGAAATTTATCGAGGAAAACATAAGGAATTATTTTTGGTGCATTTGGTCAAGTGTAAGGTTTTTGATAATTAAGTTTGACAACTTAATATACTAAAGCAATTATGAGCTTGCAATGACTAATTAAGACGATTGATAATTTTTTATTAGCTCCGGAGGAATGAACGAATTAGAACGGATTGACTGACTCATGGTACTGAGATATAAAGGAATTATCGTTTGTCATTGGGGTAAAGAAAATTTTGGTGAGCTGCTAGAGATAGCTATATGTACATGTTTAATTGCTAAATTGTAGATATAATCTATATGTCGTTTTTATATCTATAAATATTATACAATTATAGTCACTAGTAAAATGGCCCGACCTTACCCAACAAGAATTGTTTTATATGCAAATTCATCGAAATAGCCTTGTCTAGCACTGTAGTAGAAAATTCATGATTTTATTGACATATACTGCATATTAGTGTTTTAATCGAAAAATTGGTAAGCCAGCTCCTTTTATAATCGTTTTGCGTACTGATCATTGTTTAATACTGTTTGAAATAAATTCAGTTGCTTATCGATCATTACTGGATAAAAATGTGCTTGAGCCGTGTGTTGACTATGTGTTAAACTGCCTGGTTCACACTTGTTTGAGACAAAGACCTTGGTTAATCATGTTACACTGTTACTATTACTGTTACTGTTGGTCCATGGAGTACGTTGTACTGTGCGACATGCATGGAGTACGCTGTACCATGTTTTCTTATAAGACACAGATTTTTATGTAACTTATTCCTTATGATTCCTATATGTAAAACATTCTATTATGTTATTTGAATCATAAGAAGAGTATTTACTAAAATGAAAATGCAAATGACGTAAGAAAATGCACATAAGTTGAGTAAAGGCCAAATAAGGGTTATAATAGCCACAGGCTAAACCGAATGGATTTAAATAATTTTGACTAAAAATAAGAACTTTAAATGTAAAAATTTAGAGAGTTTATGAAGGAAAGTTGGTTTGATTTGGTCCCGAATACATTGAAGTAGAGGAGAGACCAAAAAGGGGCTAAACGAGTTCGAAATGGTCCGTTTGAGGTGTTTTTGACACATTCACCTCTCGAAAACGGCCAAAACGTAGAGATGAGAGTGTAAGCCATGAAAAATGACACTTTTGGATTTTTAAAAAAAGTCAAATGTGATCAATGGTCAAGAAAAGTCAAGGCTAGTTAAGAAATGTTGACTTTGACCATAGTTGATTAACCATGGTTAAAATTTAACCTAAGTGAGGTTAAAAAGTGGAGAAGAAATATTTTTGGTTAAAACACTCAATCTTCATCTCATTAAATAGAGAAAATTTATTTAATCGAAATCCAGATTAAATTTAAGGGGTAAAACTTGATGGGCTAATAATGAAATTTTTAAAACCCATTAAGGTGCAACAAGTGTGGGCCGAATTTCTTAGACTCCTTGGGCCAAATTGTTGAGCCAATTGGTGGGCCTAATATGAAGTTAATTGAAGGCCCAAATTGTAGAAATATTTTTAGCCCAAAAGGTCAAAGAAAAAACCCAAACCGAGAAGCCTAAAACCTTGGCCCATTAGTTGATTTTCAAGCCTATTAGTAAATGGTTAAAGCCCAAAACTTAAAATTCAAGCCCAAAATCCATAGCCCACATTAAGGGCTGAAATTTAAGACTAACTAGATTGTTTACTTAAGCCAAAAATCAGCTAACAACACTCATCATCTTCCTTAAGCTCTCGGCAACAACATTTCACCACGGAAACCTAAGTGTTTAAGCTTTATCTCATTAGAAATCACTAACCTAGAGGTATATTTGGATCAAACAATCTTCATGAAAGTTCTTCCAAATTGAGAGAGGATTAACATACCTTGGAATTGGCTATCAAAGAGCCATATTGAGAGAGGCGAAATTCTTCAAAGTTTCGATCAAGTGAGGAAAGACAATCTAGGTGAGTTTTCAAGTTTCCAACTTCTAGTATGTTAATCTATGGATTATTCTAAGTTGATTGGTGTATGTTTTATGGATCAAAACACACAAAATCACTAAGATCTTAAGTTGGCCGAAAATGGGTATTTGTGTTTTGATGAATACCTACATGATTTTAAAACATGTATAGGTTGGTATGTATGTGTACATGATTATGACATAGTTAATTTTAATCAATTTGATCAATTGGTTGATGAATTGAAGATGACATATAGGTGTTTGATAAAATGTCTAAATGAACATAAACTAAAGGTTTAAGGCATGCATAAGTAGTGTTTGATGAAATGCCTAAGTGAATGGTTAGCAAAATGGCTAAGGGTGGCTAGGTGTGGCGTGACCGTTGGCCATGGGAGGCATGATGGCTCTCGGTCATATGCCATGGCTGAGAGGCCAAATGAGCCAAGCTGAGGTGGTCTCGGCCCAATAAGGATTCATGGGTCTTGGACCAAGTCCAACAAGAGTTAGTGAGCCCCACAAGCCCAATGAGTACAGATGAAATGAATAGTAAAGTGAAATGGGCTCAAGACAGTGTTAGACCCATTAGGCCCAATAAGAGAAAAATAACCCATTAAGTGACATAGACTATATTTAAGGTGAAATACAGATGAAAAAGTGTAATTGATCAAACAAATGGTTATATGCAGCTCCAGAGTTTATATTGGGAGCAAATCGGACTGTGAGATCGAGTAGTTCTGAGAAAGTGAAATTACTCGAAGCGATTCTAGGTAAAGAAATTTTACGAGTAGTTAGAGATATCTTTGCGTATTTTCATTTGCTTTTACATTCACTTAAAAAGTCTGAGAGTCAGAAAAAGTGAATAAAAATTATAGAGACCCGATATGAGAAAATTATGATTTTACCCATACAAGGGTAAAATTAGGAAAGTTAGGAAAAGTTGTAAAAAGTATGGAAAACATGTTTTTGAATGTTTTTAATGTTGTTTAGCAGATGCATTGATAGATTGGCCAACATTTTCATGTTATATGAGAAAAACAACACAATATAATGTCGATTTGATTTAATTAAGTGAATCTCTTTTAAATGAGCCATCTATCGAGTTGTGTGAAAACAAATCGTGTTGGAGCACTATTCGCACTGGATTTTATATGTTTTCTGCATAACATAGTACTAGAGCATTGCTCGTACTTGACTTTGATATGATTTATGCATGATAGAGTACTGGAGCATTGCTCGTACTCAGTTTTACATGATTGTGCATGATATATTGCTAGAGCATTACTCGTACTAGATTTTTATGATTTGTACATGAGGTGGTGCTAGAGTTTACTTGCACGTACCAGTTTTGAAAGAAATGACATGAAACAGCTGTGCTGGAGCCCTGTGCAGACTGTGTGTCGCATCGATTTGATATACTCGCACGTGCATTTTGAGATATGGCAAAGGACTATCGAAATTGCAATTAAGTCCATGGAGTACTTTGTACCGTGTACAGAACACAGAGTACGCTGTACCATGAATACATGGTGTTATGTGTTGTGGAGTTGTTAGCTGGCAGTTGAGGATTTGACCCACATCCCGTTACAGCAATGATGCCTTGCACATCGGGATCCGTGTAGCCTGGGATCACCGAAATTGAGATATGATCATAATCCTCGAAACCATACAAGTAGTCGTCAATCTCACCTGATATTTCTTGCTTGATATGTCACATGATTTTATACAAATTAGGTAGACCCGAGGGATGGGTTGAGCCTCGACATGTGACTTTGTGTTTTATATACTTGTAAATGTTTATAAACCAGGGTATATCCGAGGGATGGATTGAGCCCCGATTTTCATGTTTTGACATGATGAAATGCCATATTTTCTTATGATTTACTTGAAATGGCATGATATGATTTGATGTATAAGCTCTACATGAGAATGCAACATTTTTGCATGAACTACTAATGTTTATAAATAAGCATGATTTCAGTATACACAGATAAATGTGTACGTACTTTACATAAGTTTTACAGAGAAAGATACATGCTTTAGATGTGAAATGAAAATGAATATTTTAGGGCATAACATTATATTCATGTAGATAGTGTGGTTATCTACTTGCTTGCTTGATTTCCTTACTGAGCTAATGAGCTCACCCCTTTCATTTTTCCTCTTTTTACAGAGCATTCATAGTAGATAGAGTACGACTGAGGACTTGCTTTCCTTTTGTCCGTTGCATTCCTATCGAGCGAAAGGTATATACACACACGTACGATTTTGTATCTGAACACATAACCACAAAGTGATGTAAACGAATGTAATGTTGGGGATGTATTTGTATATAAATATATGTGAGCTCATTTATGGTAAAAAAGTATTTACAGTCAATAGATAGTTTATATTAACATGTATGCATCGTATTGAATGGATGATATGGTAAGTAAATGAGATGATACTAATATCGAATCACAGCCCAACTGATGTTTAAAATTTTTACAAAAGGAAAGGTAAGAAAAAGAAAAAAATTTGTAGTGATTTTTGGTAAAAGTCGGTCGTGACATTTTCGTCTTCAAACTACTGTGAGCTGTTTGGGTTGCTGACCACTCCCACGACGACTGATATCCTTGCACACCTAATCAGTGATGCTTGGAATCACCGACAATGACCATAAGTCATTCTTCCGTATGGGATATTATTTTTAGCATGTTCTGCCTAGTCTCATCTATTTGAAATACTGAACTTACTATTGATTCGTAATATTGCATGAAAGAGATAAAATTTTAAATATTCTCTTTATATGTGAGAGTAATTTTACTCCACTGTATGAAGTGTATAATCTCAAGTTTACTGCAACATGATTTCTACATTACTGATAACATGATTTCTACCTTACTGAGAATATCATTGTTTATCGACTTTGATTTCACTGCATGCCACTGTCACTGTATATTCTATATGATGATCTTTCTATGCTCATATAGATAGTGTAGTTATCTACTTGCCCACACTCTTTTCCTTATTGAGCATGTTAAGCTCACCTCGTAATTTTCTTCCACATATTACCTCCAGTAGAGAGGACCATACAGTGTAGATAGGATTTTTTTTGAGCACCCATATCATCGCGGAGATTCCTTCTGCTTGAAAGGTATACCCAGAGAAGTCATTCTTTTATATCTAAACTTTTGTAATATAGTAATATATACGGACATGTACCTAGGGATGTAAATGTGGATATTTGTTAATGAACTTTGATGAATCTTGTATAATTATAACTTTTGATATTGTTCAAAGATGTCCTTCAGTAAAGCTATGTTATGCTTACATACAAATGGTAATAAAAGCCATTGCACTGATCTATCATCGACTCCTAGCCCAACCAAAAGAGTAAATAATCAGGGCGTTACATAGGTCATTCAATAGGGCGATTCCGAAATAGCGGAGGCTTGGTTCGATCAAGCCGTTGAGTATTAGAAACAGGCTATAACACTTACTCCTGGTAATTATATTGAAGCGCAAAATTGGTTAAAGATCATGAGGCGTTTCGAATAAGAACAAGAGCTCTTTGCTTATTTATTATTTTAGGATTAGAAATTCTAATTAGAAATTAGAAAATTCTATTACTATTAAATTCTATTCTTATTCTATTAAATCCATTTAATTAAATAAATTACCTTATAATTAAATAAATTACCTTACCATTTAAATTTTTAAATTTGATTTTCTATTCAATTTGAATATAAAAAATATTAATTTAATAAAAAATATTAATTTAATTGTAATTCTTTGTTTTTGTTGGACCCATCGGTCAAATAAAACGAATCATTTTCTTTCTAGGAAAAAGCAATATAAGAATTTCATTATATCCTTTCTAAAATCGTTCCATTTCATCTGATACTTCGTAAGAATAAGTAATACACGAGTATAGCAAAACGATATATATTTATATTTTATTTTCTGCTTCTATTAAAACTAAAACTAATAAAAACCGCTCAAATGACTAAATATCAATTTTGGAGTTCTTTTTTCTCAGCCCATGATTTGAACTAATCACATATACACCCTAGTACATGTTCCTTGGTGCTGAGGACATCCTCGAAGAGCAGGGGATTTCATGACATTTCTAATTGGCGGTCTTGCATTTCTAATAAGTTGTTTAATAGTTGGCATGCTGAATTATATACATAATAGATTGGTTTAGATCGATCCTAACCAGATGATTCTGAATTACTTCATTTTCTTTTTAATAGATTAATAAAATATTAATCCCTTAAGTTAAGAAGGAAAAGAATAAGAGGGATTAAATCAATCTTAATTAAATTATGGATTGGTGTTAAATCGTTGCTATTGCTATTTGTTATTTAATCGTTACAACATCCATAATTCCATGAGCTTGGGCTTCTGTTGCTGACATAAAAACATCTCTTTCCATGCCTTCGGATATAACCCAGAAGGGCTTGCCCGTTCTTTGTGCATAAACACTTGTGGTGCTTTCGTGAAGTTTCAATAGTTATTTTGCTTTCAGGATAAATTCTGACGCTTGTGAATCAAAAAAAGAACGACCAGGTTGATGGATCATTACCCTGATAATATAACATAATAAAAGGTTCTTCTAACTCACATAATGAGGCAAGAAGAATAGCTAAAGAACAATAAGAAAAAAGAAGAAGATAGAATCGAAGAACTATACAGGCATTTTTGTGCATTGCATATGGCTTTACAATAGAATTCTCTTTTTTCTTTCATCGAAAAAAGAGAAAATATAGTCTATTAGACCCAGATCAATAAATAATCCAATTACCACCATTCTTTTTTTTTTCGAAAAAATTTCAAAAATACTATGATGGCCCAATTGCTTTATATATTTATTTCGTCTATGATTCAACAATCCCAAAGTTTCTTTTTTTTTTAAAAAAAGGAAAAAAAGAGTTTTTTTTTGTACTTTTTTCTAACAGAAATATTGTTAATACCTCTGGTGTGAAAAGAAAAAAAACGTTTGTGACGCTGAGATGGGCCCATGACAGTTAAGATAAAATTAGAAATGCCCTTTCTCTCATACTACTGTTTCGATACATAATCTAATATTTTATTTTGAAAAAATAAAAAAATTCATATCAAATTTGAAGTGTCATGCTATTATTACTTGCTAATTCATATTTCATATGACGAAGGCATAATCTTCTTTTCTCTTTCCATCAAATTAAAAAAAAAAGCTTATTGGCGCCAAGCATGAGGGAATGCTACACTTTTGGTAATTGTTCCTGCGGCCAGGAGAAAATATCCTATTGAAGCGACCAATCCTATGCACATTGTATGCACATCTGGTCCCATCCGTCAGGAAAGTTTATAAGGAAAACCATCTCTCAGGTATCATTCTCTATAGTGAGATTGTGTTGCCTGTGTTGTCTCTTTTTCTCGAATTTTTAGATGCACTGCTTTTTTTACTATTTGAACTTTAACATTTTTTAAGATAAAAAACTTTATATGAAAAGAGAGATAAACCTTAATAGATATTTAACTCATCTTTTGTCTCTTCTATTCTTTTATCTTATGCTACTCTTCATTTCTTTTTCAAGACTCTTTTAAACCTTAAATTTTTTTACTGTTTTATTCTCTCTAACAAAAAATCAAGGAAATTTTAAGTGAGAGTAGTTATTATGATAGTATTGAAGAGTAAGAAAGCATAAAAATTACTGAAGAAGAGGTATGCTTCTACAAAATCGAACGAAATTTTTTTTGATAAATTTTAATGTCTCATTGCCTACGCAAGTGAATTTATGCAAATTAGTGTTTCGCATAAGGCAGTTTGCTCGCGAAGCTTGTCCCAATGCAAACTCACTTGTGGTGGGATGATCTACTCCCACAAATTCACTTGTGCAGGTAGGAAGACATAAGCATCGACAAAAATTTATTCATAAATTCTAAATCCATAACAACAAGAACAATAGTTATACTTGAGTTTGGAGCAGTTGAGGGAAAACGATGGAATTGATAGAGATTGACCAATGAAGCCGACAGAGATGGAGCAATGGTGTTCTGAAGAACCAAAGGTTGAACAAAAAAACAATGGGTTGTGGGTGAAAATGTGTAAGGTTAATTTTGTGTATTATTTAAGTATATAGTAGTTTCTTATAGTGTAAATATAAGTGCAATATAAAGAGTAAAAAATGTGATGTAAATAGAAATTCTCTTCTCCAAAAATTGATGTCTCATTTTTTTCCTTTTTATCAGTGTTTTATTGTTAATTTATAAGCCAAAAACTTTAATAGGGATCATGATCTTAAAATCTCAATTCAAACTCATCACTAATTATTTAATCTTTCAAGAATTTTTTTTTAAGTTAAAATTTTAAGATATCAAGATACATTGATTTTTTTTGGGTAAGAGGCAAAAAATAAATATAAGGTAGAAAGTCAAAACAGGAAGGAGCATCATAGCCAACTAAAGGAGAATCTTCGAAGGGCTCCAATGCACCGTCATTCATCCTTTTCAGATGTTCTTCCATTTGTACATGTCGTTCTTGTGAAAAATAAGTTTAGCATCATATTCAGAGAGTCTTAGGAGGGCTTATCTCATAAGAAGGATTTTTTCCATATATTTTGAGGGGGCTTCAATGCTTTTGCAGAAGGAAATTGGAAATCCATTGGAACTTTTTAGGAGGATGCTGAGTTTATAGAGGTTAGGGGTTGAGGGATGGATGCTTAGGAACATGCACCAATGCCTGTTTGAATTGTCTAGAAGGAAAAGTTCATCTGTGATCTCATCTGCTCTGCTTCCAATGGATCTCTTGACATTAATTTTTTCGCTAGTTAAAGGTTCCCTAATGTTTGAGACATTTGTTTGTGGTGGAAAAGATTTTAAGTGCACTTTGGTTTACATTCTTAAAGACAACTTCATTACAATAAATCCATAAGGACAAAAAGTATACTTATAAACTGGCTATAGAAGGTAAAGGCTTCCTCATAATGGTGATCTATGATGTTGATGAGGTATGATATCGATTTAACCAAGATATCTTGTTTGACATTATCGATCCTTAGTGTGAGGTTAGAAGCAAACCAGATAGCGCGAGCAAGGGGACAATGACTGAAGAAATCCTCAATAGTTTCCTCCTTCTGATTACATTGCAGGCATTCTTTAGAAGCTTAGATGTTACGTTTCAAGAGTTTATTTCAAACCGGGAGGGTTATTACAAATTTTCTAGATAAAGATTGTCATTTTGAAAAGGAGCTTGAGAGACCATAGCTTGCTCCATGGGATTAAGATATCATGTCTTACACCTGTTCTAGCCTCCTCTTTGGAAAGAAGGTGGTAAGCAGAATTAACTGTGAAGTTTTCTTTGTGCTTGCTTCCAAACGAGTCTATTAGCTCCTCTAAGGCATGAGAAGGTCATGTTTAATAGGCTTTAGGTAATCATGGGTTCAAAAAGGCTTCTAGAAAGAGTTGTGTTCCATGTGTTGTGGATTTGATCAACGAGAGCTTTGACAGTTGTTGAACTTCGATGGATATCCCCTGTACTGGGATGCTAAATTCTATTTCTTATAGATGCTCGATTTCCATCTTAGACTTGGACATCCATATCTCTAAGGTAGACATCTTTTCCAACCAAAAGGCTTTTCTAGATCCAAGAATCACCAGGTTTATATTGGGCTTCATTGAAGGAGACTTTCCTATAATATTTCCTTGTCAGTGCATTGGTCATAATTGAATATGGTTTTGAGAGGATTCTCCAACAATGCCTTATTCCTAAGTTCTATTTTCCTAATTCCCAAACCACAAAGACTTTTTAGTTAGCAAAGGCTTTTCATGTGAAGTTTTTTGTCCCAACATTGTGATCCCACTAAAAGCTTTTGATTATCTATTCAACTTAATTGCATATGTAGCTAGAGGTTTTAAAGTAAGAAATGGTGTATAAAGGGATAAAATTAAGGGTGGACTTGATTAGAGTGAGTCTTTCTCCCTGGAAAAGGCGATTTGCTTTTCAGTTAGCAAGTCTCGTTTAGAGCTTATCTAAGATTTGTTGGAAGAAGTCCTTTTTAAGTCTCAAGTTACTAAAATTGATTCCGAAATATTTTCCTGGTTTGGTGGAGTTTCTAGCATTAAGAATTCCACTAAACCATCTTCTGAATTTTGACTGGCAAGATGAATTCAGCTGTAGTTGAGATTTTCCATGGTTGATTGTCTACCCTTACAGTTTGTAAAAGATGGTTAAGGTAGGCTTAATGGGTGGGCATGAGTGGATATTAGCTTTGAAGAATAGGAAACAATCATTAGCAAAGAGCAGATGAGTGAAGGATAGCCCTCCTTTATTTATTTTAATTCTTAGTATCTTTCTATCCTCTTCATGCCTTTTGAACTTGGTAGAAAGCACATTTTGGCAAATGATAAAAAGGTAGGGGAGAAGGGATCCCTCTAAGGTAGTCCTTTATTTAGGGTAATGGTCTTAAAGGGAGATATATTCACTAATTTTGATAGGTGATTGTCCCAATGCTTTCTCTAATAATTTATATCCAATTTTTAGTGAAGCTCATTCTAGTCAAAATGACCTTGCTAAAAATCCAACTAATCTTATCTTAAGCCTTTCTTATGTCAATTTTGAGGACAACAAAGTTACCTTTTCTTTTGGGTGAAAGTCATGATTTCTCCTCCCAAGACGATGTTGTCCATAATAAGTCTCCCTTTAACAAAAACGTTTTGGTAGGGGGAGATGATATCCACCATGATAGATTTTTGCTTATTGACAATTGCTTTTGCAATTATCTTGTAAGCCACATTACACAAGATTATGGGATGATAATCGAATACATTTTGTGGAGTCTTCATTTTTGGGATCAATGTGATGAGGGTCTTGTTGAGTTCCTTTAGGAGATGTCTAGATCAGAGAAAAGAGAGGAAGATGCAGTAGTGAAGGGCTCGACAATATCCCAAAATTTTTATAGATGATTTTAAGTTTACCATCAATCCCGAGGGCCTTAAAAGGGCCAATTTGGAATGCAGCATTCTTGATCTTATTCGTGCTTAAAGGTCGATATTAAGAGGATCTTGTGTTCCTCTGAAAGTTGCGATAGGTTCAAGTTTGAAATATAGGTGTTGATTTCTTATTCATTAGTAAAATCAAATGAGTGATAAGTACTAGGAAAGAACTGATAGAAAGTTTCCTCGATTTTTTGGTCATCTTCTTCCCACTGTTGGTCATTAACAAAGATATTGAGATTTTGTTCTTAATTCTTCTTCTGGCAACTGTCGAGTGGTAAAATTTAATATTTCTATCGCCTTCAATAATCCAATTTGTTCTAGATTTTTGCATCCAGTGGATTTACTCTTGCTCAACAAGTTTTTCAAGATCCAATCTTATTCTTTTGTTCCTTTAGGTATGTCTCGTTTGAGTACAGTTTCCTTTGAAGTTTAATAAGTTCTGCTTCCAAGTGCCTTTTCATTTCCTTAAGGTTTCTAAATACCTTTTCATTACATTCCTTAAGATCTTTCTGTGTGAGTTTTAGCTTTTGGACAATGGTGAAAGATGGGAATCCAATAACTACATTACACCATGAATTGCTCATAACTTATCATCAATGACGATGAGTTAACCACAAAGCTTCAAATCTATCTGGTCTTCTCTTGAATTTCTATTTATTCCTCTGTCGTTAGAATCATTGGTCCATGGTCAGAAAAAGAGGTTGACAGGTTAACAAGTGAGGATTTATCATAGGATGTAATCCACTAGGGGTTGGTCAAGGCTTTTTCTAACTTCTCCTAAACCAATTCATCCTTTTCTCGATCATTAGTCCATATTAGGTATTGTCATTTTGAGGGTTTCAACCATATTGCAATAATTTAAGCATTCCATCAATCATGAGCACCTTTAAACGAATGATCTTTGAAGGATAGTTTATCATAAGAGTTTAGGACTTGGTTAAAATCACCTAGAACCACCTAGTTTTCATCCTTTGGAATGTTAGATGCAAGTCTTTATAATTGATCCTAAACATAATGTCTATGCAGTACCTTTAGGTGTCCATACACAGGTAAGCAAAAGCTGGTTATGGCTATCAGTGATGTAGGCAGAAATAAGATGGTTATTGTTATAGATAATGGACATATTTACATTATCCTTCCACATTACAAGGAGTCCTCCACTTTTCCCTACAGAAGAAATTCCATCAGAGTTTGAAAATCCCCATCTTCTAGCTAGATATTTGCTCTTTTCTTGGGAGATTTTGGTTTCCATTAAAAAAATAGAAATAAGGATTGTACCTTTTGACTAGGTCTTGGCATTGGAATGTTGTTAAGGGTTGACTTAAGCTCCTAACATTCCAATCGAGGAAGATCACGGCTCGAGGAAAGGCTGATGAGGGATAACCTGCTTGAGCCCATTTCCATGGTTGTTTTTTGTGGGTGATAAGCCCTGACCGCTAACCTCAAGTGCCTCCATAAGTCTTCGAACTTGTTGTCTACTTTCAGTTTCATCCCCGCTTTCTTTATCTGATCTCTTTTTTTTTTGTTATCAAGGATTCGTTTATTTCCTGCTAGATAGGATTAGGTTTTTGCTGGTTGTGGCTTAGGTCAGTTGGCTTTTAGGTGCTAATTTCTTGCTCTTGGTGAACTAAGCCTAAGTTCTGATTATTAACATACCATTCCTCTCTCGGTGCTTTCTTTTCCCTCATTGTTTGATTGAGATTATTATTGCTATGTAGTACCCTTTTTGGCTGTTATTGTTTTGTGAGATGGTCTTTTGAGATCAGAAACACGCTATCTTCAATGCCAGCATTAGTACTTCAAAGTACCTTATTCCAAATGGATATACTCAAATTTTCTGCTTCGTTATTGTCTATTGTGGTAGTGTCAATGTCTATCGTGTAAGACTTGTGAATTTTGTGTACTGTAACTATGAGATTTATAGTTTGGAGAATGTAATTATGTTATATCGATGTACACGCAAGTTTTAAATATAACGAAGTATATGGAGATACAGTTTTTAAGTCTAAAATATGTGTAGATTGAAATATGACCTATGGAGTAAATTATAGTGAGTTTTACATTAAGTAACCTGTACTTTATGCAGCAGTAGTAGGATCTGTGAAGGCCAGATCGATTTCCAAGGGAAGAGAGATCGATCTCATGACTCCAGAATGCAGTAAGTGTGTAATCGCAGGCAATCAGATTAATCTCATAAGGGAACAAATCGATCTCATGTTGCCTCTGCCTAGCAAGAATCGATCCTGTCACAAGGGCAGATTGATCTCCTTAAGTCTCGACCTGGAAGAGATCGATCTCTATCCTCTAGCAGATCGATCTCCACCCTCGACCAGATCGATCTCCTAGTTGTTAATGGAGCAGTTGGAGCAGTTAAAATTATGCAGAGATCGATCTCCATCAATGCCAGATCGATCTCATACGCCCTACCTATATAAGAATCATGGGATTTTACATGGAAACCGAGCCTTTCTCACCTACAAACCCCAACACTCACCATTTTCACCCAAACCAAGCTTTCTCTCTCCAAGATTCACCATATTCTGGACAGAATTAAACAAAGGGGTAAGAGATAAAGTTGTTCCTCTTGGTAAAGGGAACAACATACTAGAAAATCAAGGATTTGATTGGAACAAAGGAAAGGACAAGCATTCTACAAGTTTGGGCAAGAAGAGACAAGCTAGGTGAGCTCACAAGACCCTTGTTTTCTTAAGTAGTATCATTTTATATCTATTAGTGAATGGATATATGTGGGTGTATATATACATTTGGTTGGAAATGTCTAAGTCATGAGGGAAACAACCAATGAGTATAGTTGGAAAATGAAATATGGATTTCATGTATTGATTACAAGCTAGCTAAAGTGAGGATTAAGATGTAGGGAAAGTTTTGAGACAATGTATGTGTTAAGAATGGTAACTTGGATATAGTATAGGCGTAGGTATAAATGAAGTGAAAAGAGAAATGGGAACGATGAATATTTACAATTTAATGATGTTTGGACAGCTCGAGAATCCGACATGGGAAACGAGGCTAGTCCGAGGACCGAAGGATATTGTACCATTCAAAGTACAAGAGGTAAGGGAAATAAAATGTTTGTGTATGTGGATTTCTAAATGATGAAAACACCTTTTTAGTATGAAAAGGGTTTGATGAATGAGCATGTTTATGAGAAATGAGTTATTTTGATGATTGATGAATGTGTGAGTGTTTTGCCGGTTTGAATTCGGTTTTGATGAGTTTTATGTAACGGTGAATACAATGTTTTATAATCGAAATGAGTTTTTGTAATAACTGTTATGAGCTCTACGTGAAGGCAAAATGATTTTAATATAACAATGACATATTTCACTGAGATTAAGGCTTGTCATGAGATGCACATCGATACTTCGCTTTGACAGTGTTGAGTGGCCTTGCTCTAGTAGCATGTAAGACTGATACCTTCGTTCTGGTAACGAGAGATGACCTCGCTCTGGTAGCGATGGGTGGCCTGGCTTTAATAGCATGTAAGACCAAGCCTTTCTTTGAATAGCATGTAAGACCGCAGCTGTACGACTCTGATCAAGTCTACAACGAATCATGACCATGTATTAATGTCGACGTTTCCCTCTTTTGAGGATGTCCATCTAGGGGATGACTTTATTTAATGTGATGTGCCTATGACGATGATTTTATCTGAGTTTTTATTAAATGCCTAGTCTCGATTTCTCTGATGAATGATGTGTTTTACAACTGTGATTTCTATCACGTAATGATGATTTGATGTTATTATAATTTGTGATCTTTATCAAGTGAATTATACCGATGCCATTGTTTCCACCATTATTTCTATAACGTTTTACATGCTCAAATATTTCCATTATATTGTGCTGTGATGATGATTTTATAAATTTCCCTCTTCCTCCTTACTGAGCGTTTTGAGAGCTCACCCTTTTTCCTCCCCCTCCAAATTTCTTGCAGTGAGAGAGATAGCGCCTGCCGCGTACGTGATATAGGCTGGTGGACAAGATCTTCCCAAGCTATCGCTTGTACACGCACATGGTATAATTCCGTTCATTTTGTATCTAGACAATGATGTAATACAGACATTTGTGTTAAGTATTTTTGGGATGTAACTAGGATGACATGAGGAAAATGATTCATGTTTTGTGGATGGTTCCCCGTTAGGATATTATGTATTTGATGTTATGAACTAGAAATTGTATGATCTTGGGGTTAATGATTTATGATAAACACAAGTGATTAAATGACATTGTATAGGAATGCAACCCGAGTAATAGGTTTAATATAAGAAAATTTTAAATTAGCCCCATTTTTTCGCGTTTCTAGGCTGTCACAGAATTTTCTTGGTATCAGAATTAAGGTTGTCTAGTACTGTCAGTGCCTATCATTTGGAAGTAGATTACATCCCAAGTGTCTGTATTGTCTGGTAATGAATTGAATTTAACGAGTAAAGTTATGATCAATGTTTGATGAATACGCCCAAGCACATAGGAGATAAGTTATGAGGGGGAGAAGAGGACGTTCTGGGAGGCAGGCACAACCACGCCCACCACCCGCCCCACCGCCGAAGAGTCCTAACTCTCGAATGAATCGGTTAGAGCATGATGTGCGGCAGGGATTCGAGCAGATGGCAGCGTTATTCGCATAACATTTTAAGGTTAATGCCTCGGGTACTACACCTGTTTTGACTCCTTCACCGCCACAAGGACCACCTGTCCCCCCACTACAGACTGACCCGATGCCTCCTGCCACACAGCCTCCGACGCAGACCCAACTTGATGACAGAAATAAGGGTCGATTGAGGAAATTTTTGAAGATGAATCCATCGACTTTTAGAAGGGTGAAAGGTCCCGCAGAGGCTGAGGAGTGGCTAACAGAGTTGCGAGTTATTTTTGACTTTTTGGGATGCACCGATGTCGAGAAGGTCAGTATGGGTGCTTATATGTTAAAGGGATAAGCCCGAGACTGGTGGAGCACTACTCAGAGTATAATGGCGACTAGCCATGAGGTGATTAGACAAGAGGCATTTCAGTCAGCATTTAGAACTCAGTATGTGCCAAGAGCTACCCAGAGGAGAATGCGAGCCGAATTCCTAAACTTTGCTCAAGGCAATATGACGGTTGATGATTACGAGAGCCGATTTACCAACCTACTGAAGTATGATCCGGAGACCCTTAAGGATGATGAGCTCCGTACAAAGCGATTCGTGTATGGACTGAGGCCTGTCATTAGAGATCGGTTGATAGGGCTCTATATCACTAAGTTTAAGGGTGTTCTGAGACGAGCATAAGAATAGAGTGGGGACTAGAGTTGGTACAATCCCAAACTGAGTCTTAAATTTTGACCAGGGATAAGAGTAAGCGACTTGTGACCTCCCACATAGATTTTCAGAGAGATTCTTTTAAAAGGAGACAGTTTGAGGGACCGAGAGGAAGAGTTGATAAACCCAGGGTTCCTCCCATTGTTATGGAGACCCCTCGAAGTGCCAAGCCAGAGGTTAGAGTTTGCAGAGATTGTAACCGACCACATGAGGGAAGTTGTTCTAAAACCATACAAGGATGTTTTAGATACAGGGACTTGGGCCATAGAGTGAGGTATTACCTGCAGCTACAGAAGCCACACTCTCAAGAGCCTCATAGATAATAGTTTCAGATGACGATTCCTCTGAGGTGGGCTACGGTTGTTGATAAGGGTAAGAAGCCGGTCACAGAAGGACATGTGTTTACCTTGGATAAGAAGACCACAGACACTTCATCCGAGACCATACGAGGTACACTCTTTGTCTGTAATCATGAGGCACATGTGTTATTTGACTCGAGATCCACACATCTTTTATTGATGTACATTTTGCATGTAAACTGAGTTTAAAGCATGAATCCTTAGATTATATTTTACATGTAAATACCTTTATGCATGAGTCCTAGAGGACTGATATGGTGTGTAGAAGGTGTGAAATCAAGGTGGGAGATAAGGTGATGTTAGTAGATCTAGTGTTGTTAAACATGTGTGGTTTTGATGTGATTTTAGGGATGAATTAGTTAACGGCCAACCGTGTGAGCCTAGACTGCTACAATAAGATTGTGACTTTCTCCCTACCTGAAAGGCTTAGTGTACATTTGAATGCTAAGGAATGAAGATGTGTGAAGTTTATTTTGAGAAATTTTAAATGTAAGGTTATGTCACTATAAAACATTGATTTAATTATTGATGTGAAGGTTACATCGCACTCATCTCCGATATGAGTCGAGAACATCTGAGGACAGAGGACATATCGGTAGTATGTGAGTTTTTGAATGTATTCCCTGATGAATTGCCTGGCTTACCACCGGAGAGAGAGCTGAAGTTTACTATCGATTTAGTGCCAGATACCCAATCGATCTCTAAACCTCCCTATAGAATGGAGTTGGTCAAATTGGAAGAGTTAAAGAAACAGTTGTAAGAACTGCTTGATCAGGGTTTTATTAGGCCCAGTGTGTCGCCATGGGGAGCTCCGGTGTTGTTCGTAAAGAAGAAGGATGGTAGCCTTAGATTATGTATAGATTACAAATTGCTGAACAAGGCTACAGTGAAGAACAAATATCCCCTACCAAGAATAGACGATTTGTTTGACCAGCTAAGAGGGGTTTCTGTCTTTTCTAAGATTGATTTAAGATCGAGCTATCACCAGTTAAGAATCAGGAAAGAGGATATTTCGAAAATGGCCTTCAGAACTAGGTATGGCCACTATGAATTTTTAGTAATGCCCTTTGGTTTAACGAATGCCCCTGCTGCCTTTATGAGTTTGATGAATGAGGTATTTAGAGACTATCTAGATCAGTTTGTGATAGTCTTCATTGATGACATCCTTGTGTATTCTCGATCTCGTAAAGAACATGCACAACATTTGAGGATTGTGCTGCAGATACTTAGAGATAGGCAGCTTTATGGAAAGATCAGTAAGAGTGAGTTTTGGCTAGATCAAATGTTATATTGTATCCAAGGACAGAGTGTCAGTTGATCCGTCTAAGATAGAAGTTGTATTTAATTGAGAGAGACCGAGGACAGTTATAGAGATTCGAAGTTTTTTAGGACTTGTAGGGTATTATAGAAGGTTTGTTGAAGGATTTTCCAGGATTGCCACTCCTTTGACTAAACTCACACGTAAAGAGACTCCTTTTGTATGGTCTGAGTAGTGTGAGCAAAGCTTCCAAGAATTAAAAAGGAGATTAACGACAGCACATGTGTTGACTATCCCAAATGGACCCGGAGGCTTTGCGGTGTACAGTGATGCCTCTCAACAAGGATTGGAGTGTGTGCTCATGCAGCATGGGAGAGTAGTCGCTTATGGTTCACGACAGTTAAAGGATCATGAGCGAAATTACTCCACACATGATTGGAGTTAGCCGCAGTGGTGTTTGCACTAAAGATCTGGCAACATTACTTATATGGGGAAATCTTTTAGATATTGACGGACCACAAGAGCCTAAGATATATATCTGACCAAATAGAGTTAAACATGAGACAAAGGAGATGGATGGAATTCCTTAAAGACTATGATTGTGAGATATTCTACCATCCGGGGAAGGCGAACATAGTTGCTAATGCCCTAAACAGAAAGAGGATGATATCTGCTATGATGATTAAGGAATGAGACTTGTTAGAATAGTTTGTCGGACTCAGGATCAGAGTTGAGAAAGCGAAAGATGGGTTTATGGTTAGCCTACAGATAGAGCCCAGTATTATGGATCAGATTAGAGTCGGACAGAGAAATGATCAGAGGTTATTGGATATGTTTCGCCAAGCTGAACAGACCTTGCAGTCGGATTTCATGGTTAGTGACATGGATTATTGAGGTTTAAGGGTCAAATTTGTGTTCCGAACGATGATACCCTGAAGCAACAAATACTGAAGGAGTCTCACTATTTGCGATACACCATGTACCTAGGAAATACCAAGATGTACCAAGATTTGAGAAGGGTATATTGGTGGAGTGGTATGAAGCGAGACGTGGCAGAATATGTGGCCAAATGTTTGATATGCCAACAAGTGAAGGCTGAGCACCAGAAGCCCGGAGGATTGCTTAAACCTTTGCCTGTGCCTAAATGGAAATGGGAGCATATCACCATGGACTTTATCATGGGATTGTCGAGGACCCGAAGGGGCAAAAATACCATATGGGTAATAGTAGATATATTAACGAAGAGTGCCCACTTCCTTGCTATCAAGAGCACAGATACATTGAGTACCTTAGCCGAGTTATATGTTAGAGAGATAGCTAGACTGCATGAGGCTTCAGTAAGTGTTACTTATGATAGAGATTCTCGGTTCACCTCCAGGTTTTCATGGTTCACCTCTAAGTTTTGGACTCATTTTCGGAAGCCATGGGGTCTCGGTTGAATTTCAGTACCGCCTATCATCCTCAGACTGATGGTCAGCCTGAGCGGACTATACAGACCTTGGAGGACATGTTGAGGGCATGTACGATGGACTTTAAGGGATCATGGGATGATCACCTACCCCTTGCTGAGTTTGCATATAACAATAGCTATCATTCAAGTATCGGTGTGACACCTTATGAGGCTTTGTATGGTAAGAGGTGTAGATCCCCTATAGCTTGCGAAGAAGTGAGCGACAAGAAAGTAATTGCTCCCGAACTAGTTGAACAGGCAGTTCAGAATGTGAAGATCATTTGTGATACATTAGGGGCTGCTCAGAGCCGACAAAAGAGTTATGTAGATGTGTGTAGGTGGTCGCTAGAGTTTCAAACTAGAGATTTTGTGTTTCTTAAAGTATCTCCAAGTAAGGGTATCATGCACTTTGGGAAGAGAGGGAAATTGAGTCCTCGATATATAGGACCATTTGAGATTTTGGAGAGAGTAGGAGATGTCGCCTATCGGTTGGCTTTACCTCCACAGTTTTCTGGAATTCATAATGTCATTCACGTCTCCATGTTAAGGAGATATAATCTGGACCCCTCCCATGTCATCGAGTATGAAGCATTGGATATTCAAGGGGATATGAGTTATGTGGAAGAACTCATCCGAATACTTGACAGAAAAGAAAAGGTACTTCGAACAAAAGGATTCCATTGGTTAAAATTCTCTGGAAGCATCACTCGATGGATGAAGCAACTTGGGAACTAGAGAGCCTTATAAAGGAGAAGTACCCCCAACTATTCAGTGGATCGAGTTGAATTTGGAGGACCAATGTTAAACACAAATTTTTCCAACTTTATTTATTATTTGAAAAACTAAGAAGTAATTAAAAACTCGAAATAATATTGTGCAGGCCCGAAACCACCAAAGCACTCAGGTTAGTGGCGTGGGGCCCGTTGGCACGTAAATCGAAGTAAGGCTCTAAGCTTGAGAATTACTTAAGAATTACATGTTTGAGCATGAAATAATGTTTAGAAATGAAAACTAAGGGATTGAAAGTGAAAAAGTTAGTGAGGTTCGGGTTTTGCACTAAACCAAGCAAATAGGCTCGAAAAAGAGAATAAATTTGGATTAAATTTTAGAAATTCCAGAAAATTATTCTGAGGCCATATGAAATTAATATAAGGTGAAATTTACTTGATAAATTAAAATCAAGTGGAAATATAGAGGTTTCGGGGATCAAATTTATTTTTAAAGTAAATTGAAAAGTTTGAGCCATTTTGTTCGGTATTGACCAAATTACGCAAAATAGGCTCAATCAGGGAATTTTTATAAATAAGTGACCTCCAAATGTTTATGGACAATACTAGAGACATAGTATAACACTTGAGAAGTAGAAATTTGGAGAAAATTGGACTAGAATGATTTTGTTTGGATTTTCTAAAATCAAGACAAAAATCTGTCCCCTTCAGCTTGCCGACCAAGCCTCTATTTTTGTCAAATTTGGAGACTTTAGGGTATTAAATAAGAGCCAAGTTTTTAAATTCTGAAATTATACTTATTTATCTTTCAGGGGGCATAAACATCAACCCCAAAAGACTTCTAGGCCGAGAGAAATCCCTTCCCCTTCATTCCCGCAGGCGTCCTCCCTTTCCCCTCATTGCACGATTTTTTCGACGACCTTCCGGCCAAATTCAAGTGTTGGCCAAGAAGTATCAAATCTTTCTCATCCATTCCTATATAACATATAAAAAATTTACGCACAAATAAGTTCAATTTCTAGGTGAAAAAATTGAAAGAAAAAAGTGGACAGATTTGCCCTATTTTTGGTAAGTGAAGAACTTGGAGTTTTTGATTCTTTGGTTGGATTTTATTTGTCATTTTTGATGATTCTAAGCTCTATACATGTTAAATTACAGTTGAGAATCAATTTTGAGGAAAAAAACGTAGTCAACCTTAGTCAAACTCGAGGTAAAGTTGATGGATGATGATGAAGTTCATATATGTTGCTGTTTGGTGTTTTTAGAAGGTTTTTAGTTAAGTGGAATTAGATGATTTAATTTCTATGGATGATTTGAGTTCTGGATAGAGTGATGAAAATTTGATGGATCTAAGGTTGTTAATGGTTAAATTTATACTGAGAACGCCCGATTTATAGCTTAACTCAGTATAAAATCGAAAAGTGAAAGAATTAAAAATTTGGCACAGTGACTAGTATGATTTATGAACTTAAATGAGTCATAAGGTTAATGAAGTAATGAAATGAGAAATTTGAATAATGAAATTGGCCAAAAATGGTACTTAATCGGTAAAATCGAGAAAATCAAAAAAGTTAATCGAAAAGTCAAAATTGGTCAAAGTTCGAGAAGATAAATCAAAATTGAGTATGTTAAGATGAAATTGAGCAATCTATGATGAATTGCTATCGTTTTGGGCAATTCGAGAATTTGATACGCTAATCGAGGTAATCCCAAGACCCGACAAGTTTACGCTACCCTAGATCTATGAGGTAAGGGATGTGATTTAAAGTAGTATTGATATTCAAATACCTTACTTTAGCTTAAAAATGTGTTGAGCATATTAGTGTTTATGAATAATATTTTCGAACCCAAAAAAATTACTATGCACTCAAAAATCGAGAAAACTGAAAGAAAAGCCCTATTTTTCGAGCTCTTCAAAAATGTACTTTTGATATCTGTGACATGTTTTAAATAAAATTTGCTATGTGAAAATGAAAAATATGATTTCTAAAAGTTTACGGGTGAAAGGACCCGAGTTATGATTAAAAATATGATTTCTACAAGTTTATAGGTGAAAGGACCCGAATTATGATTAAAAATATGATTTTTACGAGTTTACGGGTGAACGGACCCGAAATATGATTAAATCATTATTTCTACTAGTTTACGGGTGAACGGACCTGAGAAATAATTAAAAATATGATTTCTATGAATTTACGGGTGAATAGACCCGATATATGATTTTCTGTGAATTTACGGGTGTATAGACCCGAGATATGATTTTCTAAGATTTTATGGATGAACGAACCCGAGAAATGATTTCAAAGAAATGTTTTGAGACTGAGGCTATATGTAATATATGAGAGCTATCTTAAATTGCCGTGTGGGGTTTGGACCGTCATGGAACATGCCTCATACCACCTAGTGTACGTTTAGTCTCTTGTGGTGCATGTTGAACTGCGTCGGGTATTTGTATCACTTGGTGCGATGTTGATAATTCTATATTTTTAGAATTATTTGTGCTTAATTTCCTAATTAATTATTTAAATCTCCAATTTATTTTGTTAATTATCCCATTTATTTAATTAAAATTCTCATGTTTACAGATAAATTAAATCCGGATGAATTTTGAATATTTTGGTAGAAAATGGATCGAAATTGGGCTAAAATCGAGATTGAGCCACGCGGACAACACGAGTCATGCCACCTAGCATATCCAATTGGACAAGAAGACCGATGACATGGAATTATCTTTTCAAGGAGCCAATGGTGTGAAGACAAGTGGCCAAAAAAGTCAACTCATCAAGGATGTGGAAATTACCATTTTACCCCTAGTGTGTTTATAAATAGGAAAGGATGACAATTGAAAATGTTATGTAATTTTAGGAGTAGGAGTAATGTTAGTGTAGAAGTAGTTAGAGTAGTTTAGTTAGATTAGTTTAGTTGTTATTATTGTTAGAAGCTTTTTTCCCGAAACAATGTTCTTCGTTACTGTTCATCTTTCTTAGTTTTCATTTATGAAAAGTTTTTTTTTATGTTGATTTGCAGCCTCATTTACTCATCCTTCTTCTCGGTTTGATTATAATCCAGTCTTTTATTTTTCAAGTCTTAATGCACAACATTCATTTCCTAGTATAGTTCTCGGTCTTCTTGCTTCCCATTTGTAGTTTTATTTTTGTTTTGTTTTGGTTCAAGGATTCTCGGTTGCTTCCATTGTTAGTTTTATTTTTCCTTCCTTTCTGTTAGCTGTCATTGTTACTTGAGAATGTGGGGAGCTGGTTTGATCTCATGAATCATGAAAGAAACCCGAGATCCAAGCAGCAGACCATGAACCGAGAGCAGCAAATGCAGCAGCAAGCATCCGAGAGCTCTCCTCTGTTTTGTGATTACGTTACTGTTCATCATCTCTAATTGGTTTATTTTATAGTTTAGTTATTTTAAGTCTACTTTGGGTCTTCATTTTCTGCTCTTCTTATCGGTAGTTGCTGGCACTAGTGTTGTCCAGCAAATGCTTCCCTTTGTACTGTTGTTCGTCTCGGCTTTAGCATGGGAGGTGTGATTGAGGCTGCTTGGTGCAGTTCAAGCAGCTGTGGACTGCTGCAGAGGACAAGGACTATAGCATTGCTGATTGCATAAGGACATGTGTAGCTCTTGAGCAGCAGAGGTCACGGGCATGCTGCAAGCTGGAGCAGAGAGTAGTGCATCAGTTGCAAGAACCGAGAATGCAGGAAAGAGCAGGACATGTGTGCGAGTAAGGATGGTATTAGGGGCAGCAGCGGTATGGGCAGGGCAACGTTTGTAGCTGTGCAGGGAATGGAGATTGCAAAAGACTGAAGTGCAAACTGCATACAGAACCGAAGAAAAGTTGGTGAGAGTTGATGCAACAGTGGACACGCCTAGCAGCCAAACCCGTGAGCATGCAGCAGCACACCTGGAGACAACTAACCCGTTACCTGGAAACACCAAAAACAGCAGAAGCAAACTGAGGACAAACAGCTGAACAGACTAGGCAGCTACAGCGGACTAGAGGACAAACAGCAAAAAGCAGCAGACCAGAGGAAAAGCGAGCCATTACCTGGAAAATGTTTTGGAAAGACACGTGAACAGTAAAGGGAGGGAATGGTTTAAATTTACTTAAGGCCTTGTTTGGTTTTTGCATTTTAGCTTTAATCCATTTTCATGCATTGTTAGTTTAGTTTAATTCCAATTTAATTTGTTAGCTTAGTTTAGAGTTTTTAATTAAATTGCATGTTAGTATTCTTACATAGTAGTATAAAATTTAGTTTTAATTAGGATGATAGTTAATTAAGTGTTCATTTAGAATTAGATTAGGAGTAAATTTATTTCATTAAATCTTAGGTTAGTTTAAATTGCATTTTGATTAAGTAGTTTAAAATTGCATTTTAGGTTAGTTTAATTGTAGTTTAATTTTATTGCTTTATTTTCATAATTGAATTTTATTTTAATTACGTTAATTAGTTTTAACTGTTTTAATTTCTTTTGTAGGTTTTTGATTTTAATTGCATGGAGCACTGTAAGTAATTTTGCTCGGTTTTAATTTTCTTCAGTTTATAGCTTTTATTATTTTATTGCTTTCAGTATTTTTAATTCGAGCTATGTAGATCACTCCCTTTAATTTCATAATTTGCTAGGATATACTTAGGGTAAGATTAATCGGTAGTTAATTAGGTTAGTCAACTTCTATAGTGGGACGATAACTCGGAACTCAAATCCCATTATTACTTGTACGACCCGTGCACTTGCGGACATATACCCTTAGGGCTTGTCAGATGTTTACGCCACTCTCCATTAAAGGAATTATATGTTTAGTGGTAATGGGCTTTGTAAGACCCTGATCTAGTCTACAGTCCCTTACCATGACCATTGGTATTATGTATAAGTGAATCATCTATGCAAATTTCCTATGTGAAATGCATACATGAATACGACTTGTATCGTAATGAAAATCTGCGTAGTCTCCATGAAAAGAATCAGTATTATTTGAAAGAAAAAGTACCAAGTTTTATGATTTAAATATTATGTACTCTGACTTGATTTGCTCCTTAAATGAGCTACGTGATATATGCTATGTGAAATGAATTCCTATGGGATATGTATTACATGATTTACATGCTACGTGATTTATAAGTTGCATGATTTACAAATTACATGCTATTAGTCATGATATCACAAGTGTTTGACTTGACTTTCGAAACTAAATATGTTTCGGTTAATATTCACGTGCATGATGTTTTATAAAGATTATATCACAATATTTTGCATTCACATGTTTTAATGTTAAGACTGCTTTAAATGCATATCTTATTGGGCTTGAAGAGCTCACCCCTTTATTTTTACCTCACGGATTATCTTAAGAAATTGTCACCCCTACCTGTCGTACAATAGTTGTGGATAGGCGGACTCAGCCCTTTCCAAGCTATCCTCAGTACTAGTAAGGTATATTTTTACTTTATCTACCAGACTTCTTGTAAAGCATAGACAATGTTGTAATAATGTTTTGGGATGTAAAATAAGAAATATGAATGTAACTAAAGTTATAGTAATGCAGTTTAAACTTTACTGTATATTCTGGATATGAAAAGAGTGGGAATGAGAATAGATGTACTGATAAGTAGAGGAAAGAAATTGAAATCGACTGGTTGTGATTATAAACTGCGTTTCTATACATTAACGAAAGATTAAGAAATTGGCACTGATAGGAATATAACTTAAGTAAAGGATATATATAAAAAAACAATTAGCTCATTTTCTGCGTTTCTGGGGCGTCACAGTTTACTTGGTATCAGAGCAAAAGTTATCTAGTACTGTCGTGTTAAATAGAAAAGTCAGACTACATCCCAAATTATCTATGCTTGTCTAGTTGTAAAATAAGTATATCTGTTAAGTCATGACTAAAATTTTGGTGTACGTGCAAGTAAACGATTACTGAAATTATGAGTGGTAGGAAAGGCCGTCCAAGGAAACAGGCACAACCAGCTCCACCACCTCTCCCTTAACCTGAGAGCCCTACTGAGAGAATAAGGAGGCTCGAAGAAACAGTACAAGGAATGAGGGAAGGCATAGATGCATTGACTGCCATTATTACCCAACAGTTTGGGGTAAACACCTCTGGTACTGATACCACTCCTGCACCAGCACAGGTTCCTCCTCCCCTACCACAGAATCCTCCGACAGCCCCGTACCTCAGCCAGCAGCTCCACAGGCTAGAGATGTAAGAGACACCCAGAGGCTGCGAGAATTTTTGAAAATGAGTCCCCCTAAATTTACAGGGGTAAAGGATCCGATTAAGGCTGAGGGATGGTTAATAGATCTTGATACGGTATTTCAATATTTGGGTTGCATGGATAAAGAGAAAGTGACTATGGCCAGCTATATGCTCAAGGAAGAGGCCAAATTTTGGTGGAGGACCACATAGAAAACCTTAGCTGATAATCCAGTAGATATTACATAAGAGGCATTTCTAGATGCATTCAGGTCCCAATATATTTCGCTTACAGCACAAAAGAAGATGCAGACAAAATTTTTGAATCTAACTCAGGGCAGTTCGACTGTTGATCAATATAAAAGTCGATTCACTACCCTTTTGAGATATGATCCTGACACCCTTAGGGATCCAGCGTGTCGAATTGGGAGATTCTTGACAGGTCTGAGATCAGGGATCCGGAACAGATTATTCAGATTTCGATTTATGGATTTTAAAGATGCTCTAGGTCGGGCTCAAGAAGTTGAAAGGGGCTTAGATGTGACCCGAGCTGAGCATGGGTACAAAGGCAAGGATCAAGATAAAGGAAAGGGGATATAGGTATCCCGATTTGATATGAGAAAGAGCTAGCCGAAGAGGTAGAGAACGGATAAGCCTCAAATAGGGGTTGGGAAGCCTAAGATCCCTAGGGGTAGTGCTGCCACTACTCAAAGCCCTAGGACAGTAGTGTCGCGGTGCAAAAACTATGGCAAGATACATGTTGGTGAATGCCGTTGGGCTACTAATGTATGTTTCAAGTGTGGAGAGGCAGGACACATGATTAAGGATTGCCCATTAAGGAGGCCTTATGAATCTCTGGAACAACCAAAACAGCCTGAGAGACAAGTACAAATTCCCCCGAGACAGGTTTCGCAGCGAAAAGCAACAGCTGCAGAGAAGGGTAAGAGGCCCATTGCATAGGGACATGTACGAGTGATAGACAGAGAGATAGCTGACATCTCCTCCGATACTATCAGAGGTACGCTTATGGTCTATAATTGCTACGCACATGTTTTATTTGATTCAGGTGCTGCACACTCTTTTATCTCCTTACAATTTGCATGTAAATTGCATTTAGAACCTGAGTCCTTAAATCACATGTTATGTATCAGTACACCTATGCATGAATCTCAATTGACGAGTATGATATGTAAAATTGTGAAATCGTGGTAGGAGGTAGAAAGTTGTTATCAGATCTAATTTGATTGAATATTTCGGGTTTTGGTGTAATTTTGGGTATAGATTGGCTAGCTGCTAATCGTGTAAGTTTAGACTGCTAAACTAAGACCCTGGCTTTTTGCTTACCCGAAAAGTTTGATGTATGTTTTGTTAAGAATAAATAAAGTGTATGGTGTTAAATTTTATGAAGATATTAGTTACTAAATTAAAAAGTTGCTAACAGTATGATTCATATGAAGGATATATTGCCTTTATTTCTGACAACAGTCAGGAACCGCCAAGTATTCAAGATGTTCTGGTTGTCTATGAGTTTCTCGATGTCTTTCCAGAAGATTTACCGGGGCTACCACCAGAGAGAGAAGTTGAATTTATAATTGATTTGGTGCTCGACACTTAGCCTATTTCCAAGCCACCTTATCGAATGATATTGGTCAAATTAGAGGAATTGAAAAAGCAGTTACAAGAATTGCTTGATAAGGAATTTATTAGGCCGAGTGTGTCTTCATGGGGTGCTCCGGTACTGTTTGTCAGAAAGAAAGATGGCAGTCTTCGTCCGTGTATTGATTATAGACTGTTGAATAAGGCAACGATAAAGAATAAGTATCCTCTATGAAGGATAGATGGCTTATTCGATCAATTAAGAGGGGCCTCAGTGTTCTCCAAAATAGATCTGAGATCGGGTTATTATCAGTTAAGGATTAAAGAGGCTGATGTATCGAAGACAGCCTTTCAGGCCCGATATGGGCACTATGAATTTTTGGTGATGCCCTTTTGTGACGCCCCGGAAGCGCGATAAATAGGGTAAATTTAAAACTTTTTCATATCCATTCACAATAAAGGGTGCATTCCTATGCAGTGTCATACATCATCATACATATCATACCTCAGGATCTCATCATCTCATAATTATATTTCATACAATATACATTACTCAATCCAAGTTAATTAATCCAAATACATCTCATACATCATTGTACAACAAGTGTCTGTAATTACAACTTTAGTCTAGGTACATGAAAAGATAAATTATACCTCAAATACAACATATGGCCTGGAGCTCAAGTCCTCCACTAGCTACTACTCCGTACGTCGTAGGGAAAAACTCTCTTCACTTGAAGAAATCTGGGGGGAAGAGAAAATAGAGTAAGCTTCTAAATCGCTCAGTAAGGGGGTAAGAGACTTGTTAATAAAACATTGATTTGCACAACAGAATCATTTTATCTCGTAGTTGAAACTCAATTAAAACGTAGCATGAACTCATTAAAACATCATTCTCATCTCATTTCTCTAAAATCGTGTAAACATGAGTGTACATAACTCAGTACAAATCACAATCACAAGCATGTGGAAATCAGAATGCGATAATGGCTTTTCTCATTAAAACGTGATAAAAATTACCTCAACAGAATACACGTGACATAGCCACAAAACACAACTCATGTGTATAAAAAGGAGACTATTCAATAAAACTCATATAAAACTCGTCATGGCACATCATAATAAATTTCCTCTGAGTGCACATCCCAGGCATTCTCAAAAGAGGGAACGTCGACATATGGTCGTTTACATGGTATATTGGACTTATGCATTACCAGAATAAGGCCCAGCCTTACATGCTACTAGAGCAATACCTCTCCTGATGCACACTATCACATGGTCCCTGGGTCGGTTCCCAGGTGGCCCACTCTATCGGTCTTACATGCTACAAAAGTAAGGCCACCCAGCATTACCAGAACGGGGGTCATCTCACGTTACCAAAACGGAGGCATCTATCGTTACCAAAACGAAGGAATATCGGACTTACATGCTATCAGAGCAAGGCCCGGACTTACATGTTACTTGAGCAAGGCCTCCCAACGATACCAAAGCGGAGGAATAATCGGACTTACATGTTACCAGAACAAGGCTCGATATGTATTTAACATGACATGCCTAAGTCTCAATCATTAGCCATTATCATATAAAATGTTTTGCCTTCATATAGAACTCTTAATGGTTTTCTCTCATAAATCTCATTTAAGGCATTTGTGTACTCAACACAAAACATGTTAAAACCGAGTTCCAACCGGCAAAACCATGACACATTTCTCAATCTAAGTACGCCTTAACGTAGAGCCCAAATCTCTTTTCACGTTTTAAACACAAAACGGTTGTAAAATATTTTCACACTTAGTTAAGAACTCATAAAAGTTGGGCCCTAACCGGCTATAAAATCGTGTGCACTACTCATTCACAACTCATAAAAACATGCTTGTTTGCTTAAATCACTTTTCATGCTACAATTAACATCAAAACACATACACAAACGAGTTTAAGTTTTTCCCTTACCTCATTGTACCTCTGTCACGACCCAAATTACCTAAAAATCAGAGTAAATTTTTCACTTTTTCATTTATTATTTAATTCTTACCTTTCTCTCATCGTGACCATCCTACAAACAGTTGTGTTATGATTCGGTGTTAGTCACTTCTCACCTATTTACCATTCCATTTCCATAATCATATTCATATATCAAGATTTACTATCCTTTGACTTTAACTAAATACATATACAATGGTATTACATCACCTTACATCCCCGACATCATACCCATTTACAGTACTATGCATTTACATATTTATATACAAAACTATACAAATGTGTATACCTGTCTCTCGATGGGAAGTAGCAGATACCAATATGCAAGGTCTCAATCGCTCACTAACTATTGCGAGTACTCTGACTCTCGATAGGAAGCAGCGGATACCAAGGTTGCAAGTCCTCAGCCGCTCACTAACTATTGCGAGTGCTCTAAAAAGATGGGAAAATAAGGGGGTGAGCAAACGATACGCTCATTAAGGTAATTATGCAAGTAAGTGGATAGCTCCACTATCTACATGCTCATAATGCCATGCCCTTAAAATCCATTTCCTTTCGTTAAAAGCTTACACACAAAATCATGCATATTTCAATGCCGTAGTTTATCAAAACTATTTGTGCATATAGAAATCATATAATTCATGCATCAAAGGCATTTTATGTGACATTATTAAATCATACTTAGCATGAGGTAAATCAAGATCATGCATCATTTCATGCCATGTAAAACAAATTATGAGAAATAATTATTTTCATGAATTTATCATTAACGCATGAAAAACTCATCATGCTACTGCATTTAAATCACTGCATTAAATCTCAATATAAAATAACCCGAAGGGGTTAAGCATCTCATAAATTAATTCGTTATAAAATTCTCTGAAAAATCTAGCATGATAGTAGTAAAGCACATTTCAGTGAAAATCACAAAATCGGGGGCCTGACCCCTCCCTCGGGTCTACCCTGGTCTATCAAGACCAAAAGTTATATCATGTGAGACAAGTAGGTGACTATATCAGTAACAATGAGGACTATGGCCATAACCTAGTGATCCCTGGCTACACGGTACCTAGTGTGCTAGGTATCACACCTGAAACGGAAGGTGGATCGGTCCTACCCGCCAGAACAGTATAACATCAGGATTGTGAGGGCAAGGCTTGCTGCCTCGTGGCTAATGCAACTCCACTCTAAAAATCCCCACGGTACAGTGTACTCTGTGTGACATACATGGTACAACATACTCCCTGAACCCAAGCTCAATCAGGGGTGCCTGGAAGAGGTCTTATCCACCCATACCATCTCTGTCTTAGTATGCACGTGTGGGCATATCATCTCACTGTGACACACAGACTACAGGAGGCTCCAACATGGCTATATGCATGTCATATAAATCCCTGTGCGAGCGAAGCTCAAGCACGACTCCATGCATATTCATGATATCAGAAAATCTCGTGCGAGCGAAGCTCTAGCACAGTTTCATAAAAATCAGTAAAATCTGCGTACGAGTAGCACTCCAGTACGACTTTAAAATGAGTTGTAAATCCATATAAAATCATGTGCGAGCAATGCTCCAGCATGAATGAATGCTCAAGTAAATCAAAACTTCGTACGAGCAATGCTCCAATACGACTTTATGCATAAATGCATTAAATCTTGTGCGAGTTACACTCCAGCACGGCTAATATGCAATATAATATCAAAATAGGATGCGAGCTAAGCTCTAACACCTCTCATGCATGTCAAATCATAAAAACTAGTGTGAGCAATCGCTCCAGCACCTTTTTATGCATATCAAATCAAAACACGTCAAAACAATTAAAACAGAGTGCGAGCTAGGCTCCCGCACCTCTCATGCATTTCACAATAATAAAATCAGTGCGAGCAACCACTCTAGCGCATTTTATGCATATGATGTCACACAAGTCGGTGTGAGCAACCGCTCAAGCACGTTTTATGCATACTCACAAACTCAGATATAGTGCGAGCTATGCGCCAGCACTATCTGTTTCCGTTTAACTTGATAGTTGGCCCATTTTTCAAATAATTTTCATTTAAATTTAATAACACTTACGTAGTGTTATATTGTGAAATTTATGCAAATACAGGCCAATCTATCGATTTGCTTTGCTTAAAAACCAAGAAAATTCCTTAATTCAGAAAATTCTTTAAATCATGCATTTCATGCATGTCATGCTTTCACCATCCTTAGGTGAATTTCCCTCAATATGGGTAAAATAGTCTTTACCTATTTCGAGTCCTTAAAATCTTTAATATATTTCTAGGACCTTATACATATTCAGTGTATACATACATATTCAATGTATACAAAAGCTATTAAAATACGCGTAGCTACCTCTAGCTACTCACATAATTCTCTTACCTCATTTTTTGTACAGCCTAACCTTTCCACTGATGACTCGTCATGCAGTTTGATTTGCTCTCAATCAAATATCTGGAACTGCGTATAAATATACATCAAGTCAAATACAATACAATTAATTGTACTTCATATTTTCTGGGCTTAATTTCAATCATTGGGCTCGTTTACCCATATTGGGCCCAATTGTACCATAATGGGCCTTAATTGGCCTTAAGCCCGTTTTTCACTTACTATTCACATTATCGAGGCCTATTGGCTCATTGGGCCCACCAGTATTTATTGAGTCTCGTTCTAAACTCTCGGATAGCTCAATTAATTATTTACGATAATTTATCTCTAATTCCAGAATATAATTCATTTTATACGAAATTAATCCGTAATTTATGCGGTAAATTTTTAACACGCATAACTATGCAAATTGTCGTAAATAAGGGTTACTTACTCGAGATTCCATGATAATACGAAAATCGAGGCTGACTCGAGTCATCGTTTGACGTCATTTGTCGAGCTACACAATTATATATTTTTTCGGATAAACTTTCAACCGAATATTAATCAAATTAAATATTTCAAAATTTAAATCGATCAATTTCGACCGCTTACCGACTTACCCGTAACTCGATTGCATCACTGAGATTTTTTCTCAATTTTTTTCTCTTTTTCTTTCCTTTTTTTCTTCTTCTTTTTCTTTTCCTTTTGGCTGAACCGGTTCAGTCTGGTTCAACACGGTTCAGACCGGTTCGATCTAGCTGGTTCAGTCCGATTCGATCGGTTCAAGGTTCGTCGACCGGTTCTCCACCGGCTTCCATCGCCAGCAGCTCCGCGGGGTCGTCCGAAGCTCGGATCTGGGGTTGGTATGATCCGAGGTGGCTGGAAAGTGGCCGGTTCAGCTCTTCTCTCCTTGCTGTCGGTGCCTTTTCTGTTTCTTGCCATTTTCTGGTGCTAGCCACCGTCCCACCGGCCGATTCAACCGCTGATCGGTCGGTCTTGGCATGGAGCACCTTCGGCTGACGGTGGCCAGGCCTAGATCGACGCCGGTCACCGGGTTCCTCATTTTTCTCCCTCTTGGTTCTTTCTCTTCATTTGCCGGCCACCGTTCGTTGCTTCCTTCATGTCGCTGGTGGCTCGATTACCTCACAGCTGGGCTTCCTCGGTGGTTCCCAGTCGTCGATGGTCCCATCTGGTGCGACAGAAGGGAAGCTCGGCTTTCGTTTCCTCTTTCGCGTTTTTGCGAAAATTTTCAATTTTTTTTTATAATTTATTTTTATAATTATTTTATTCATTATTTTATTATTAAAATCCAAAATATCTTAAAAAATATATATTTTATTCATTTAATCACTAAATGAATTTATTGATCTTGTTTCGTCTTTTCGATATATTTTTTGATTATTTTCGAGATAATTTCTCGAGATGAAAATTTCGATTAATTCTAATAAATTCATATCTTGATCAATTTAACCCAAAATTTAATTATTTCTTCGTTATTGATCAAGATTTCTCAATCCCATATTTTTAATGAAATTTTCTTGTCACGATAAATACCAAATTTTGATCTTTTGACCGTTTTACCCTTGTACGTGTTTGAGACTACCATTTCAATCCTTCATTTGATCTTTTCTCATTTTGTGTTTTAAATAAAATCGAGTCTTACAATTCTCCCCCACTTAAGAAATTTGGTCCTCTAAATTAGAACCAAGTCAAATGGGTTCATAAACAACTCTGGATACGTTTATCGCATCATACTCTTTAATTCTCATGTAAATTTTCCCTGGAGTGTAATACTACCAAAGGAATTTGACTAGGGAGATCATCTTAAACCTCAACACTTTCTCCTTCCGTCTAATACCCGAATCAATTTTTCAATATACGTTATACTTTCATTGAGCTAAGCTGTTGGAGCTCATATCCGATCACATATGCTTGGTCCGGATAGTATTTTCGAAGTATCATAAGATAGGACACATTGTGGATGCCTGCTTATTCAGGTGGTAACACCAACCTATAGGCCTTATCTCCCACTCTGTCTAATATCTCCAAGGATTTCATCTAACGAAACTCAATTTGCCTTCTTTTCGAATCTCGTTATGTCCTTATGCTATGTCCTAAGGGCATGTAACTTCCAACAATACTGATTCACCCTCGGTGAATTCCAATGGTTTTCTGTCTCTTGTCAGCATAGTCTTTTTGTCTACTCTGAGGTGTTCTTAATCTCTCACAAATCAACTGAACATCCTCAGAGGTTTGTCTTATCAATTCGGGAATAATTCTCTATCTGTCACCCACTTTTTCTTATCCAAGTCAGGAAATAACTCCCTATGGTCATACAATACCTCATATAACATGTTATCCAGATACTCAAGTGACAACTGTCATTATTGAAGAATTCGATTAGTAACAAATGATCATCCCAGGAGCTTATCAAATCAATGGCACATAACCAATTCATGCCTAAGATTACATCAAAACCCGACATATTTAACAAAATTAGATATGCTAACAACTTCTTACCTCCTACCTCAACTCACAATCTTTACACACCATATAGTCAACTGTGATTCGTGCATGTGTGTGCTGATACGTAATATATGATCCAAAGGTTTAGGTTCTAGGTGTAGCTTTTGCGTAAGCTGTAGGGAGATAAAGGACTGTGTGGCTCCTGAATCAAACAATACATGTGTGTAGCAATTGCAACCCATAAGTGTACCTTTAATAGCATACAAATAGGTGTCAGTTGTCTCTCGATCTATAGCTCGCACATGTCCTTATGAGACGGGTCTCTTGCCCTTTTCGGCAGCTGTAGCTCTTCCCTATGGAGCTGGTCTCAGAGGGATCTATATCTGTCTCCTAGTTTACCTCGGTAGTTCTTGAGGCACATGAGTTCTCATCTGCGGGCAGTCCTTAATCTGATGCCCAACTTCGCCAATCCAAAACAAGCACCCATAACCCAACGACAACGTCTAAGATGTGGACTGCCACAATTCTTACACTTAAGTACCTCGATGCTAGAACCACGAGCAACTTCAATACTGACTATAGGGATCTTGGGCTTTCCAACCCCTGACTGAATTTTCTCTATTCTTTGTCTCTTCGACTGACCCCATCTGAATTCAAATTGGGATGTTTGAGGTCCCTTTCTCTTATCTCGACTCTTATCTTTGTGCCCATGCTCAGCTTATGTCACCTCCAGGCCCTTTTCAATTTCCTGAGCTCGACCCAGATTATCCTTGAAATCAGTGATTCGAAATCCCAATAACCTGTCCCGGATCCTGGACCTCAATCTTGCCAAAAATCTTTCACTTCAACGTGCAGGGTTTCGTACTATATTTGGATCATATCTCATTAGGGTAGTGAATCTATTCTCGTACTCATCTACCATCAAATTGCCCTGAACCAGATTCAAAAAATTTGTTTACATCCTCTTCTATGATGTAAGCGGGATGTATTGGGCCCGTAATGCGTCGAGAAATGCATCCCATGTGATATCTAATGGGTTGTTAGCCATAACCATCTGAGTCATCTTTCACCAATACTTTGCCTGACCTCTCAACATATAGCTAGTCATTGTTACCCTCTCTGATTCTGAGCACCCTAGATACTGAAACACAGACTCAATGTCTAATAACCATTCCTCAGCTTTTATCAGATCTTTTACCCTTGTAAATTCTCGGGGACTCATTCTCAAAAAGTCTCTTAGTCTCTAGGTGTCTCTTGTATCCCTAGGCTATGGGACTACCGACTAAGGTGCTTAGGCTGTCGGAGGGTCCTATGGTGGGGAGAGGGTGCGGGTTGTAGAGTGGCATCAGTATCGAAAGTATTTACCCCAAACTATTGGGCAATCATGGCAGTCAAAGCATCTAATCCTTCCCTCATACCCTAAACGGTTTCCATGAGCCCCCTTATTCTACAGTAGGGCTCTCAGGCTGAGGGGGAGGTGGCGGAGGTGGTTGTCCCTATCTCCGTGGACGACCTCTCCTACAACTTATATTCTCAGTGACAGATTATCTACACACATACAAAAACCTTAGTCATATCTTTACAAGTATACTTACTTTATAACCAGACAAGCATAGACAATTTGGGATATAATCTAACTATACTAGACGACAATGACAGTACTATACAACTCCTGCTCTAATACCACGTAAACTGTAATGCCCCAAAAGCGTGAAAAATGAGCTAATTTAAACTTTTCTAAGCTTTTACTTATGTTGTATTCCTATCAGTGTTGCATACTTAACCAATTTATTTTATAAAAATTTCGGCAGCATAACGGCTGCAATTGGACTTAATCTACTTGCAAAGTGTAAACGCAGTTTATATCCACAATCCAGTTTATTTTAATCTCTTATCTTAGCTATCAAAACATCTCATCATCATGGCAATACTCAATAATACCAAGATTACATACATATCATTAAATTGCGTAATTACAACTTTGTATATCAACATTTACACCTAACTTACATCCCAAAAACATTCTTTATAATAGTAGTCTATGCTTTACATAATGTCTAAAAAGTAAGTGTAGTATACCTCGCTTATACAAAAACAGTCCAAAAGAGGGTCGAGATTCACTCGTCCACAACCACTGTTCGGCAGATATAAGTGCAATCACTGGAAGTAATCTGAAAGGGGGAAAGAAAATGGGGATGGGCTCTTCAAGCTCAGTATGTAATGCTCAAAGTAGTGAGAAGTATAATGTCTGAAAATAGTTGTTTTTATGCCATATATAGTGTGACGCCCCGAAAGCGCGAAAAACATGGCAAATTCAAATCTTTTTCACATCCATTCACAAGTGCAGTGTCATACATCATTATATATATCATACCTCAGGATCTTACCATCTCATAATTATATTTCATACAATATACATTACTTAATCCAAGGTTAATTAATCCTAATACATCTCATACATCATCGTACACCAAGTGTCTATAAATACACATTAGTCTGGGTACATGAAATGTAAGTTATACCTCAAATACAAATATATAGCCTGGAGCTTAAGTTCTCCACTAACAATTACTCCGTACGTCGTAGGGGACTCTATTCACTTGAAGAAATCTGGGGGGGAAGATAAAATAGAGTGAGCTTCTAAATCGCTCAGTAAAAGGGGTAAGGGACTCATTAATAAAACAATAATTTGCACATCACAATCATTTGTTTTGTAGTTGAAAACTCGATAAAAATTTAGCATGACTCAATAAAACCTCATTCTCATCTTATTTCTCTAAAATCATGTAAAACATGAAAGTACATAACTCAGTACAAAGTGTAATAACAAGTGTGTGGAAATCAGTATGCGATAATAGCTTTTCTCATTAAAACGTGATAAAAATCACCTCAATAGAATACATGTGGCACAGCCACAAAAAACAACTCATGTGTATAAAAAGGAGACTAGGAAATAAAACTCATATAAAACTCGTCATGGCACATCAATATAATTCTCCTCTGGGTGCGCATCTTAAGCATTCCCAAAAGAGGGAAATGTTGACAATATGGTCGTGTACATGGTATATTGGACTTACGCGTTACCAAAACAAGGCCCGACCTTACATGCTACCAAAGCAATGCCTCTCCTCATGCACAATATTGCCTTACATGCTACCAAAGCAATGCCTCCCAATGCTACCAAAGCAGGGAATAATATTGGCTTTACATGCTACCAAAGCAATGCCTCCCAACGCTACCAAAGCGGGGAATAATATCGGCCTTACATGCTACCAAAGTAATGCCTGATGTGTATTAAACATGACACGCCTAAGTCTCAATTATTAGCCATTATCATATAAAACGTTTTGCCTTCACATAGAACTCATAATGGTTTTCTCTCATAAATCTCATTTAAAACATTTGTGTATCCAACACAAAACATGTTAAAACTGAGTTCCAACAGGCAAAACCACGCACACATTTCTCAATCTCAATACGCCTTAACGTAGAGCCCAAATCACTTTTCACGTTTTAAACACAAAACAGTTGCAAAACATTTTCACGCTTAGTTTATAACTCACAAAGGTTGGGCCCCAACCGGCTATAAAATCGTGTACACTACTCATTCACAACTCATAAAAACATGATTGTTTGCTCAAATCACTTTTCATGCTACAATTAACATCAAAACACATACACAAACAAGTTTAAGTTTTTCCTTACCTCTTTGCACCTCGTATAGTGCAATCGTTATCACGTATCACGGACTAGTCTTGCATTCCTCTCTGGAACTCCCGAGCTTTCCAAACGATGTAAAAACATCAATAACCCAACTTAATCGTATTATTGAGTACACATTTGCTCATATTCTCATTAACACCTCAAATAACTTAATTCTCACAACTCAAAACAATTCACATTCTCATCCATTACATCTCAGAATTCTACATTTCTCACACCATATTCCATGTTAAATTCACCTCATTGTCTCAATTCCAAATTATAGTCATAATTCCCAAAATTACCACAAATTGCCTAACGTTACCTTTACTCCAACAAAATCATAGTTTCATCAATCCTTAACCATTTCTTAGCCATTTAATCACAATGCCTACTACCATAATCACCAAAAATCACTCTAAAATCCAAGATCAAAGTTTAGAATTTACCCAAACTTGTGGAGTGCTCAACTCTTGCCTCGATTCAATCCAGCTTTTGATTTTCAAGTATGTTGTTTTCCTTTGGATGAGGAACAACTTTCCTTCTTGCTACAACTTTCGATTTGGACGGAAATGGGGAATTTGAAAGAGAGAGAAAGCTAGGGCTCGGCTAAAATGGAGGTTTGGAAGAGAGAGAAAAGATGAAATACAGGAAAACACTAGGGTCCTTTTATAGACGGAGGGTAGGAGATCGATCTACATTTGAATTTGGAAACATTTTGGGGCAATTTTATGCCTAGGAGAACGATCTGTCATGGGGTGAGATCGATCTCTTAATGGCTTTATGAGATCGATCTGCTCCAATTATAAGATCGATCTCTAGTTTACAGAATACTTCACGATATCGATATACTCCTTAAGGAGATCGATCTTCTCCTTACAGAATGCTTCATGAGATCGATTTCTTCCTCATGAGATCGATCTCTTCATTACAGAATCATAAGGAGATCGATCCTCTTCCATTGGAGATTGATCTGCTCACTTAATTTCCTTTTTCCTTGTCATTTTGGCCTACCAGATCATCCTCTCTTTTCTAAGATCGATCTGGCCTCATAGTTTCACACTTTGGTTAAACACTTAACATAAAATCTCCACATATAATTGCCATAGTTTTATTCCATTAATCATTTCTCATTCATAAATTAGAAATTTCATTCCATACTACTTCAATATATGAATACATTACATTCAGCTCAATCAATTACACTTCATGTTCACATTACATACTTAGATATGTGTAAAATTCTCAGATCTCACATCCTCCCCACCTTAAAAAGAATTTGGCCCTCCATATTCAGCTCAACTCGTCAAAAGATGGGGGTACTTCTCCTTCATGAGACTCTCCAATTTCCAAGTCGCCTCCTCCATTGAGTGATGTTTCCATAAAACATTTACTAATGAGATGCTTTTAGTCCAAAGTACGTTCTCTTTTCTATCGAGAATCCGAACAGGTTCTTTGGTGTAGCTCATGTCCTCTCGTATGTCCATCTCTTCATACTCTATGACATGAGAATGGTTCGGGTGGTACTTCGTCAACATAGACACATGAAAGACATTGTGTATTCTGGACATCGGTGGGGGTAATGCCAGCCTGTAGGCTACCTCTCCCATTCTCTCAAGAATCTCAAATGGTCCTATGTATCGATGACTCAATTTCCCTTTCTTTCCAAACCTCTTGGTACCCTTACTCGATGATATCTTAAGAAATACTGCATCACCAACATCAAACTCAAGTGGCAGTCTACGCACATCCGCGTAGCTTTTCTATCTACTCTATGCAACCTGTAACCTCTCACATATGAGTTTCACACTCTGTACAGCTTACTCAACAAGCTCGGGAGCATTTATCTTTCTATCACCGACTTTTTCCCAAGCTACATAAGATCTACACCTCCTACCATATAGAGCCTCAAAAGGTGCCATTCCAATACTCGCATGATAGCTATTATTGTACGCAAACTCTACTAAGGGCAGGTGATCATCCCATGATCCCTTAAAATCCATCGTACACACCCTCAACATATCCTCCAAGGTCTAAATAGTCCTTTCTGACCGACCATCTGGATGAGGATGATAGGCGGTACTAAAACTCAATCGAGATCACATGGACTCTTGAAACTGGGTCCAAAATCTGGAAGTAAATTGAGAATCTCTGTCAGAAGCAATACTCACTGGAGCCCCATGTAATCTAGCTATCTCGCTGACATATAACTTAGCTAAGGCATCCATAGTATCTGTGCTCTTGATGGCGAGGAAGTGGGCACTCTTTGTCAGTCTATCCACTATAACCCATATAGCGTCATGACCTCTCCGGGTCCTCGGTAAACCCATAATAAAGTTCATGGTGACATGATCTCATTTCCATGTAGGTACAGGTAAAGGCTATAGTAGTCCTCTGGGCTTCCGATGCTCAGCTTTCACTTGCTGGCATACTAAACATTTGGCCATATACTCTGCCACGTCTCGCTTCATACCACTCCATCAGTATACCTTTCTCAAATCTCGGTACATCTTAGTACTCCCTGGGTGCATGGTGTATCGCGAACACTGAGATTCTCTCAGTATCTGTCTCTTCAGGGTATCGTCGTCTGGTACACAAATTCATCCTCTGAATCTTAACAATCAATTATCGCTGATTGTGAGATCCGACTGCGAAGTCTGCTTAGCTTAGCTAACCATATCTATTAACCTCTGATCACTGCGCTACCCAGTTCTAATTTTATCCATGATCTTGGGCTCTATTCGTAGGCTAACCAAAAATCCAATCTCTACCTCTTTAACTCTGATCCAGAGTTCAGCGAACTGCTTCAATAAATCTCATTCCCTGATCATCATAGCAGATATCATACTCTTCCTACTCAAGGCATCAGCAACTACATTCACCTTACCCAGATGGTATAAAATCTCGTAGTCATAATCCTTAAGGAGTTGCATCCATCTCCTTTGTCTCATGTTTAACTCCTTCTGATCAAAGAGATACCTCAAACTCTTGTGATCAATAAAGATCTGGAATCTTTCCCCATATAAGTAGTGTCGCCAGATCTTCAAGACAAATACCACAACGGCTAACTCCAAATCATGCGTGGGGTAATTCCGCTCATAATCTTTCAATTGTCACGATCCATAAGCGACCACTCTTCCATGCTGCATGAGCACACACCACAATCCTTGATGGGATGCATCACTATAAACTGAAAATCCTCTTGATCCCTCAGGGATAGTCAACACATGTGCCACTGTTAATCTCTTTTTTAACTCATAAAAATTAAGCTCATATTGATCAGTCCATATAAATGGAGTCTCCTTGCGCGTGAGCTTAGTCAAAAGAGCGACAATCCTGGAAAATCCTTCCACGAATCTTCTGTAATACCCTACCAAACCAAGGAAGCTTCGTACCTCTGTAACTGTTCTCGGTCTTTTTTAATTAAGCACAGCTTCTACTTTACTTGGATCCACTGATACTCCTTCCTCTGAAATTATATGACTAAGGAAAGCTATCCGATCTAGCCAAAACTCACACTTACTAAGCTTTCCATATAATTATTTATCTCGGACTATCTGAAGTACTAACCACAAATGTTATGCATGCTCCTCATATGATCAAGAGTACACCAGGATATCATCAATAAAGACTATCACAAACTTATCTAGATAATCTCTGAACACCTCGTTCATTAATCTCATAAAGGCTGCAAGGGCGTTCGTCAATCCAAAGGGCATCACTAGAAATTCATAATGGTCATACCTTATTATGAAGGCCGTCTTCAGAATATCTTCTTCCTTAATCCTCAATTGGTGATAACCCGATCTTAAATCAATCTTAAAGAAGATTGAGGCTCCTCTCAGCTGATCAAGTAAATTGTTGGCTCTACCGAGAGGGGGGTGAATCGGTTTTCTAAAGTTAATAGTAAATTTAAACTTAATTGAATCTAATTGCAAGTAAAGAATAATCAATATAATGTAATGCAATAAATTGAAAGAAGATAAGGGAAGGAAACAACAAACTCAGTAGTTTATAGAGGTTCAGCCAATCTCTTGCCTACGTCCTCTCTTCTTGACCTCTTTGTCAAGAGCTTTCTTTCACTCTATCAATGGCTGTTACATACTCCCTTTTACAGGTTAAGGAATAACCTCTCTACCCTTTTTACATAGACAAATATTCACCCTATTATAAAATTATCTCACAGTGGAACGCTCCTCTTCTCTCTTGAATTAAGGATGAATACAAGGTAAAGCTTTCTTTTGAGGGTAGGATAGAATAGCTTCTACACAAAGATTTTTACAACAATATCAATAAATGATGTTTGAAGACAAAGAGAATGTTGAAAAAGATTTCTTGAGGATGTACAGAATTTACAGCAATATTGTCTTCTTTTTCAATGTCTTCAATGCTTCATTTTATACAGCAGGATTGGTACTTGGAGCATTTAATGCTGTTTTTCCCGTTGAAGATTTTGCAGAAAGAGCCGTTGGGAACCTCCAGTAGAGTGCCAGATCGATCTCCCATTATGACCAGATCGATCTCTTAGTTTAATTTCTTGCGATTACAAAGCAACTTGAAGCATAGAGATCGATCTCATATTTGTAGAGATCGATCTTACAATTTGAAAATGTTAGTGAAGATCGATCTGTCGAACCAGCAGATCAATCTTCCAATCTCTCTATTTGAGGCAAGATCGATCTCCAGATCGATCTAGCAAGTATTCTCGTAGAGAGGAGACCGATCTTTAAACACCCTAGATCGATCTCCTTAACTCTCTGACTTTGAGGAGATCGATCTCTATCCACAGGAGATCGATCTCATAAACTCTCTGTTTGAGCATAGATCGATCTACAGATCGATCTGTAGATCGATCTACTACCTTTAGCCTTTGTTTTAGAGGAGATCGATCTCTTCTAAGACCAGATCGATCTCTCAGACATTCTGTAATTTACAGATCAATCTTATAACCCCTACAGATCGATCTCTGCTTCCTCAATATCTTATACAGTTACTTTGAGTTTTCAATCTTTTAGTAGATCGATCTCATATTCTCATGAGATCGATCTCTCATATTAGAAAACCCAGGAGATCGATCTCTCATCTCACCAGATCGATCTCTCAACCTTAAATACTTAGTTTCTGGTACTGATAACCTCTAAACATATTTTAAATTATTTCTATATTATTAAATTTACTTGTTTTGTCATTTCAAAATATATTAACTCAACAATCTCCTCCTTTTTGATATGACAAAACTTATTCAATAAACATGTTTAGTTATCTCATTTGCATTATGCACAAAATTTATTTTGTTTAGTTATCCCATTTGCATTATACACAAAATTTATTTTGCTTTGAAAAACTCCCCCTTAATGTAAGCTCCCCTTAACTCCCCCTTAAATTAAGCTTTCCTTTAAAACATTAAACATGTTTTCTTAGCATATTCTTCTCCCCCTTTTTGTCATATCAATGGCAATAAAGGTATAAAGTCAGTTAACTTCCCAAAGATATGTCAATTCAAAATGATAACTCAGCATAACACATTTCAAAATGAACCATCATGTCATCTCACAAAATAAGCATTCAAGCAAATGATGTTTCAAACAACAAACAGTAAACATGAATAAATATCTAAAACATTCCTAACAATCATGTCCTAAGGCTGAGGAGGAAAGTGCTCCATGAGTTCCTCGACTCGAGTGAGAGTAACCTGAAGCTCATCGAACATAGCCTGCTGTGTGGCATGAAGGTTTGCAAGTCCTTCATCCATCTTTCGGTTAAGCTCCATAATCATCCCCACAATCGATTCCAGAACGTCGGATGATGATGCAGGTGCAGTGGGCTGAGCAGTCGACGAAGAAGGAACCTTAGTAGGTTCAGTTGGTAGGGTAGTAGCTCTGCTGATGGGTCTTCTTCCATGGCTGCCTCAGACTGGTGTTCTCGCTTCTTCCTCTATTGCCTTTGAAAGTCCTTGTAGTACCACATGTGGTGAAGTGTGCCAATGTTTAATACGCTCTTTGGAGAAGACACTTCACCGATTTTACAGAAACAATCGACCCCGAGTCGTTGAAGCAAGTACGCCAGCGGTTGTGGAAAGACTATCGTTGAGGCTTGGCCGCGTACGATTTTCAGCCAGTCTTCATAAATGAAGTAGACTAGATTGGGTTTTTGATTTTGTGAAGAGTGAAGGTGGTGGAGCCAAAATCGATCTAGTCTCCTGACCGTGGAGTGGCGGGTACCAAAGGGTCTAAGATTTCACGAGATGATAAGGTGGAGTAACCTCGGGTGCATCGGTAGATCACTCGCCTTATCCCTGGGGAGGTTAAATTCTAGAGGTACTTCCTCCTCTTCATCAGTCAACCCAGCATCTTCTATGCCAAACACTCGGGCTAGTACGGATGTGTCTATAGGGATTGTTTTAGACATGATAAACATTTTGAACCCTAGAATCTTGCAGGTATCATCAAGGTCGTAGATGAGTTCAGCGTTAAAAAAGAAGGCCCTGATGATGTTTGGAGGTACCGGGGTATTAATTTTAAGAAATGGAAGCCAACCAAATTCTTTCATTTTTGACAGATAAGGGAAGTCAGTACGATTTAAAAAGGAGAAGTCAATTGTTCGCCAATGTTTAATTGGCATAGTGGAGAAATACTCTTCATATCGTTTCCTTTTTGCAGGTGTTTGAAAACACATGTTAAAGGTAGTGACAAAAGAAGCAGTAGGTGGTTGTGAGGAAGAGGGTCTAGGCTCTCTGTTGGCCGCTCTCTTAAGACGATGCATAATTGTATACTAAGAAATGACTTAGACACACTCAAGGATTGTTCTAAACACACCTAAGCACTAGTTTGAAGAGTTCTCTAAAAACCTAGGCAATAAAACAGTGCTAGAATTGCCCTAATGAAGATTTTAGCAAAAAACAAAGAAATTTTTGAAGAAAATTCAACAATGTGGGTTACTAGAACACTAGTTGATGAAAAGATTTGGCAAAAACCTTACCGAGATCAATCTAGGAGTGAGAATCGGAGGTTGAGGCACGACAGAGGGTTAGGGATTTGAAGATTTGGGTTTTTTGAAATTTGGGATTTTGAAGCAGTTTTTATAGTCCAAGGCTAAGGAGATCGATCTGTCGAGGTACCAGATCGATCTGATATTTCCAAAAACTTGAAGAGATCGATCTGCTGTTTCAAAGGATCGATCTTCAAAATACAGAAACTCAAGGAGATCGATCTGTCGAATGCAGAGATCGATCTGCTATGTTACAAAGGCTTAAGGAGATCGATCTGCCAAATACATAGATTGATCTGCTATTTTCCAGAGGCTTAAGGAGATCAATCTTATGGTGAAGAAGATCAATCTGCTTAGCTGAACCTTTCTGCTTTAGGCCAATTTAGAGCATGAAGATCGATCTATAGTGATTGAAGATCGAACTCTCATACTTTTTGCCCAAAAAAAAAAACTTTGAAAAATCAGTTGAAAATCACTTTGAAATCTAGGTTTTGAAGGGGATAAATCTTAAGAAATATTCATAAGTCCTAATTCACCTCTAAGAACACAAAACCTATCTCTATCAAGAGGTTTGGTGAAGATATCAACTATTTGATGCAAAGTATCAATATACTCTAGAATTATATCTCCTTTTTGTACATGATCTCTAAGAAAATGATGCCTAATCTCAATATGCTTAGTTCTAGAGTGTTGAATTGGATACTTAGAGAGATTAATGGCACTAGTAGTATTACATTTGATTGAGACTTGATTCATGTCAATACCATAGTCTTTCATTTGTTGTTTAATCCACAACACTTGAGCACTACAACTACCAGCTTCTATATATTCAGCTTTTGTTGTGGATTATGCTACACTATTTTGTTTCTTAGAGAACCATGAGATTAATCTATTTCCTAAGAATTGGCATGTTCCTGAAGTGCTCTTTCTATCTATTTTACAACCCCCAAAATCTACATCAGAAAAAGCATGAAGAGCAAAAATGGAGTCCTTAGGGTACCAAAGTCCTAGAGAATGAGTGCCTTTAAGATATTTAAAGATTCTTTTAGTGGCTAGTAAGTGTGATTCCCTAGGGGAGGATTGAAATCTACCACATAGGCATACACTAAACAGAATATCTGGTCTAGTTGCAGTAAGATAAAGCAATGAACCAATCATAGACCTATATAGTTTAGTGTCTACACACTTACCACTTTTATCTTTATCAAGCTTGATGTTGGTGCCCATTGGAGTTGCTTGAGGTTTGCAATTATCCATTCCAAATCGTTTGAGCAAATTCTTAGTATATTTCGCTTGATTGATGAAGGTTCCATCTTTCGTTTGCTTCACTTGAAGTCCCAAGAAGTAGGTGAGCTCTCTCATCATGCTCATTTCAAATTCACCTTGCATGATCTTAGCAAGCTCTTGACATAGAGATTCATTAGTTGATCCAAAAATAATGTCATCTACATACACTTGAACAACTAGTAAATCTTTATTTTTATTTTTTATAAACAAAGTAGTATCTACTTTTCCTCTTGAAAATCCTTTTTCTATTAAGAATTTTGACAGTCTTTCATACCATGCTCTAGGAGCTTGTTTTAAACCATAAAGTGCCTTAGATAGTTTGAATACATGTTCAGGAAATTTATGACTTTCAAAACTAGGAGGTTGCTCAACATAAACTTCTTCATTGATGAAGCCATTTAAAAATGCACTCTTTAAATCCATTTGATATAATTTGAAGTTTTTATAGCATGCAAAGGCAAGTAACATTCTTATTGCTTCTAATCTAGCTACCGGTGCATAAGTTTCATCATAGTCTATTCCTTCTTCTTGCCTATAGCCTTGTGCAACTATCCTAGCTTTGTTTCTTATGATCACACTATTTTCATCCATCTTGTTCTTGAAGATCCATTTAGTTCCAATTATAGAGTGATCACTAGGTCTAGGAACTAGTTTCCATACTTTACTTCTTTCAAATTGATTTAATTCTTCTTGTATGGCTAAAAACCAATTATTATCATCTAAAGCTTCATTGACATTTCTAGGTTCAATTTGAGATACAAAGGCTATATATTGACACACATTCCTTAGAGATGATCTAGTTCTAACTCCAAGAGTTGGATCTCCTACTATTTCACAATCTTTGACATATCCTAATTCTCTTGGTGCTCTAGACTCTCTTTCTAATATTTCTAGTTATTCTTCATCCTCTTTATTAATGTTAAGTTTTTCTAATAGATCATTTTCTATGTTTGAGGTTTCTTTCAAGTTCTCATCAAATATTTCAATATCCTCATCATTGGTTGAACTTTTAGATATATCATTTGACTCATCAAATATTACATGTATTGATTCTTCAACCATCAATGTTTTTTTGTTATATACTCTATATGCCTTTGAATTCAAAGAATAACCTAAAAAGATTCCCTCATCACTCTTGACATCAAATTTTCGTAAATTGTCTTTTCCATTATTTAAGACAAAGCATTTACAACCAAAGGGGTGAAAATAGCTAATATTAGGCTTCTTTCCATTGTAAAGCTCATAAGGGATTTTCTTTAAAATTGGTCTAATCATAGCTCTATTAATGATATAGCAAGATGTATTTATAGCTTCAGCTAAAAAATATTTAGGTAAGTTATTTTCACACAACATAATTCTAGCCATTTCTTCTAATGTTCTATTTCTTCTCTCAACCACCCCATTTTGTTGTAGTGTCCTAGGGGCTGAAAAATTATGACTAATTCCTTGACCATTGCAATATTCATCAAATCTAATATTTTCAAACTCCTTGCCATAATCACTTCTAATACTAGTTATAGTGTAACCTTTTTCATTTTGGGCCACTTTTGTATAAACAATGAATTTTTCTAAGGCTTCATTTTTTACTCTCAAGAAGAACACCCAAGTGAACCTAGTGTAATCATCTACAATCACAAACCCATAATGTTTCCCACCTAGGCTTGTTGTTCTAGTTGGTCCAAATAGATCTAGGTGAAGTAATTGGAGAGGCCTAGTAGTTGATACACTATCTTTAGGTTTAAATGTTGTCCTTTTATGTTTTCTTTTAACACAAGCTTCACATATTTTTTCATAGTCAAAGGACAACTTAGGTAATCCTATAACAAGGTCTTTTCTAGCTAACTTAGATAACACATGCATGCTAGCATGACCTAGTCTTCTATGCCACAACCAAGGTTCTTTTTCTTTCTCTACCATAAGGCATATATTTTCATTTTTAAGTTCATTTAGATAACAATATATATGTTACCTTGTCTATGACCTAGAAAAAGAACTTTATTAGATTTAGGATCTATAACATGACATTTCAAGCAATCAAAAATTACTTTGTAACCTTTGTCACAAAATTGACTAATACTTAGCAAATTATGTTTTAGACCCCTAACAAGTAAGACCTTTTCTAGTGAGAAGTAGTCATTACCTATTGAACCACTTCCTTCAACTTGGCCTTTGGAGTTGTCCCCAAATGTGACTTCTCCACCAACTTTTGATTTAAAGGAGTTGAAGTGGCTTCTATCACCGGTCATGTGTCTTGAACATCCACTGTCCAAGTACCAAGCTTCCTTTGTTTTTGCTTTGTGGCAATACTCAATTACCTATAATCAACATTCAAACTTTTGACTTAGGTACCCAAATTTTCTTGGGTCCTTTGGAGTTAGTGAATATAATTCTTGATCCCTTGGGGATCCATTTTACTATTGCATTAATGTTTTTTGAATTAACTACCTCTTTTCGAACCCAAATTCTTTTTACTATTTTTCCTCTAAATGTGGCTATCTTCACATTACAATTATATGATGTATGCCCCTTTTTATTACAATGTGAATAAGTAATTGAGGGTTTATGCATATTCCTTCTAGCTATGAAACTTTTAAGGTGAGTCTCCCCACTTTTTCCATCATATCCTAATCCATTCTTATCAAAGAAGGCCCTTTGAGTTTCTAGCATGTTATCTAATTTTTGTTGACCCGTGTAAAATCTAGTAAAAGAATTATTTAAGTTACTATATTTTTCTTTTAGGTCACAAATTTCAAGATTTGTATTCTCTAATTTCTTTTCACATTCTATCTTATCCTTCAGTAATAACTCATTTTCTTTCTTTAGTTTAGATATTAATTTTTTGTACTTCATACTCATGCATTCATATTCTAATGAAAGATCATCAAATGCATCTTGCAGTTCATCAAAGGAATATTCATTGAGATCTGAAATTACCTTTTCATCTTCAATTGCCATGAAATATAGATTGGCAGTATCCTCATTTGAATCATCATTAGAGCTATCACTGTCGCTCCATGTTGCCATCATTGCTTTCTTTTTGTGAAACCTATCATTTGATCTTTTAAGAAGAGGGCAGTTAAATTTAATATGTCCAGGTTTTTTACATTCATAACATACAATAGTATCTTTTCTACCTAACTCTTCTTGATCTTTCTTGTGGTTTCTCCTACCACTACCACTTGCTCTCATTCTCATAAATTTGTTAAATCTTTTAGCAAACATTGCCATTTCAAGATCTTCTTCACTACCACTCTTATTTTTATTCTCTTCTTGAGTAGTGGATTTCAGAGCTACTCCCACTTTCTTGGGTGGCTCTTCATTTCTTCTTAACTTCATTTTATATGTGAGTAGTGACCCTATTAATTCATCTAGTGATAGTGTGTGGGGATCTTGGGACTCCTCAATTGCAGTTACTTTAGCTTCCCATGATTTTGGTAGGCTATTTAATATTTTCTTAACCATTTCTATATTTGAATAGATTTTTCCTAAGGACTTCAGCCCATTTATTACATCAGTAAATCTAGTGAACATGTCACTAATTGACTCTCCTTCTTTCATCCTAAATAGCTCATAATCATGTGTGAGCATTCCTACCTTAGCCTCCTTTACTTGAGTTGTGCCTTCATGAGTAATTACCAATTTGTCCCAAATTTGTTTGGCATTGTCACAACCGGAGACTCTATTATATTTATTTGACCCTAAAGCACAAAATAGGGTGTGCATGGCCTTTGCATTTAGCTGAGCACATTTTACATCATTTGAATCCCACTCATCTTCTTCTTTAGGGATATCTCTTCCCTCTATTCTTTTAGTTGGGATTTGAGGACCTTTAGTTATAATCCTCCATACCTCATAATCATTTGCTTGAATGAAAAGCATCATCCTAGTTTTCCAATAAGCATAATGTTAACCATTGAACATAGGAGGCCTAACTGTAGAATGCCCATCTCCTACTAGATTGGTTGCTACATTGTTGTGAGCCATTAGATCGTTTTTAACTCTTAGGAAGTTATTCCTTTGTGATCAAAGAGTCTTTACTCTAATACTAATTATTGGCTCTACCGAGAGGGGGTGAATCGGTTTTCTAAAGTTAATGGTAAATTTAAACTTAATTGAATCTAATAGTAAGTAAAGAATAATCAATATAATGTAATGCAATAAATTGAAAGAAGATAAGGGAAGGAAACAACAAACTCAGTAGTTTATAGAGGTTCGACCAATCTCTTGCCTACATCCTCTCTTCTTGACCTCTTTGTCAAGAGCTTTCTTTCACTCTATCAATGGCTGTTACAGACTCCCTTTTACAGGTTAAGGAATAACCTCTCTACCCTTTTTACATAGACAAATATTCACCCTTATACAAAATTATCTCACAGAGGAACTCTCATCTTCTCTCTTGAATTAAGGATGAATACAAGGTAAAGCTTTCTTTTGAGGGTAGGATAGAATAGCTTCTACATAAAGATTTTTACAACAATATCAATAAATGATGTTTGAAGACAAAGAGAATGTTCGAAAAGATTTCTTGAGGATGTATAGAATTTACAGCAATAGTGTCTTCTTTTTCAATGTCTTCAATGCTTGATTTTATACAGCAGGATTGGTACTTGGAGCATTTAATGTTGTTTTTTTCGTTGAAGATTTTGCAGAAAGAGCCGTTGGGAACCTCCAGTAGAGTGCCAGATCGATCTCCCATTATGACCAGATCGATCTCTTAGTTTAATTTCCTGCGATTACAAAGCAACTTGAAGCATGGAGATCGATCTCATATTTGTAGAGATCGATCTTACAATTTGAAAATGTTAGTGAAGATCGATCTGTCGAACCAGCAGATCGATCTTCCAATCTCTCTGTTTGAGGTAAGATCAATCTCCAGATCGATCTAGCAAGTATTCTCATAGAGAGGAGATCGATCTCTAAACACCCTAGATCGATCTCCTTAACTCTCTGACTTTGAGGAGATCGATCTCTATCCACAGGAGATCGATCTCATAAACTCTCTGTTTGAGCATAGATTGATCTACAGATCGATCTACTACCTTTAACCTTTGTTTTAGAGGAGATCGATCTCTTCCTAGACCAGATCGATCTCTCAGACATTCTGTAATTGACAGATCGATCTTTTAACCCCTACAGATCGATCTCTGCTTCCTCAACATCTTATACAGTTACTTTGAGTTTTTAATCTTTTAGCAGATCGATCTCATATTCTCATGAGATCGATCTCTCATACTAGAAAACCCAGGAGATCGATCTCTCATCTCACCAGATCAATCTCTTAACCTTAAATACTTAGTTTCTGGTAGTGATAACCTCTAAACATGTTTTAAATTATTTCTATATTATTGAATTTACTTGATTTGTCATTTCAAAATATATTAACTCAACAATCTCTCCCTTTTTGATATGACAAAACTTATTCAATAAACATGTTTAGTTACCTCATTTGCATTATGCACAAAATTTGTTTTGTTTAGTTACCCCATTTGCATTATGCACAAAATTTATTTTGCTTTGAAAAACTCCCCCCTAATGTAAATTCCCCTTAACTCCCCCTTAAATTAAGCTTTCCTTTAAAACATTAAACATGTTTTCTTAGCATATTCTTCTCCCCTTTTTTGTCATATCAATGGCAATAAAGGTATAAAGTCAGTTAACTTCCCAAAGATATGTCATTTCAAAATGATAACTTAGCATAACACATTTCAAAACGAACCATCATGTCATCTCATAAAGTAAGCATTCAAGCAAATGATGTTTCGAACAACAAACAGTAAACATGAATAAATATCTAAAACATTCCTAACAATCATGTCTTAAGGTTGAGGAGGAAAGCGCTCCATGAGTTCCTTGACTCGAGTACGAGTAACCTGCAGCTCATCGAACATAGCCTACTATGTGGCATGAAGGTTTGCAAATCCTTCATCCATCTTTCGGTTAAGCTCCATAATCATCCCCACAATCGATTCCAGCCCGTCAGATGATGATGCAGGTGCAGTGGGCTGAGCAGTCGACAAAGAAGGAACCTCAGTAGGTTCAGCTTGTGGGGCAGTAGGCTCTGCTGATGGGTCTTCTTCCATGGTTGCCTCAGACTGGTGTGCTCGCTTCTTCCTCCATTTCCCTGGAAAGTCCTTGTAGTACCCTATGTGGTGAAGTGTGCCAATGTTTAATACGCTCTTTGGAGAAGGCACTTCACCGGTTTCACAGGAACAATCGACCCCGAGTCGTTGACGTAAGTACGCCACCGGTTGGTCGCTTTCGATTTTCAGCCAGTCTTCATAAATGATATGGAATAGATTGGGTTTTTGATTTTGTAAAGAATGAAGGTGGTGGAGCCAAAATCGATCTAGTCTCCTGACCGTAGAGTGGCGGGTACCGAAGGGCCTAAGATTCCACGAGATGATAAGGTGGAGTAACCTCGGGTGCATCGGTAGATCACTCGCCTTATCCCCGGGGAGGTTAAATTCTAGAGGTACTTCCTCCTCTTCATCGGTCAACCCAACATCTTCTATGCCAAACACTCGGGCTAGTACGGATGAGTCTATAGGGTTGTTTTAGACAAGACAAACGTTTTGAACCCTAAAATCTTGCAGGTATCATCAAGTTCGTAGATGAGTTCAACGTTAGAAAAGAAGGCCCTGATGATGTTTGGAGGTGCCGAGGTATTAATTTTAAGAAATGGAAGCCAACCAAATTCTTCCATTTTTGACAGATAAGGGAAGTCAATACGATTTAAAAAGGAGAAGTCAATTGTTCGCCAATGTATAATTGGCATAGTGGAGAAATACTCTTCATATCGTTTCCTTTTTGCAGGTGTTTGAAAACACCTGTTAAAGGTAGTGAAACAGTACTAGAATTGCCCTAATGAAGATTTTAGCAAAAAACAAAGAAATTTTTGAAGAAAATTCAACAATGTAGGTTACTAGAACACTAATTGATGAAAAGATTTGGCAAAAACCTTACCGAGATTGATCTGGGAGTGAGAATAGAAGGTTGAGGCGCGACAGAGGGTTAGGGATTTAAAGATTTGGGTTTTTTGAAATTTGGAGATTTTGAAGCAGTTTTTATAGTCCAGGGCTAAGGAGATCGTTCTGTCGAGGTACCAGATCGATTTGATATTTTCAAAAACTTGAAGAGATCGATTTGCTGTTTCAAAGGATCGATCTTCAAAATACAGAAGCTCAAGGAGATCGATCTGCTATGTTACAGAGGCTTAAGGAGATCGATCTACCAAATGCATAGATCGATCTGCTATTTTACAGAGGCTTAAGGAGATCGATCTTATGGTGAAGAAGATTGATCTGCTTAGCTGAACCTTTCTTCTTTAGGCCAATTTAGAGCATGAAGATCGATCTCTCATATTTTTTTCCCAGAAAAAACATTGAAAATCAGTTGAAAATCACTTTGAAATCAAGGTTTTAAAGGGGATAAATCTCAAGGAACATTCATGAGTCCTAATTCACCTCTAAGAACACAAAACCTATCTCTATCAAGAGGTTTGGTGAAGATATCAGCTATTTGATGTAAAGTATCAATATACTCTAGAATTATATCTCCTTTTTGTACATGATCTCTAAGAAAATGATGTCTAATCTCAATATGCTTAGTTCTAGAGTGTTGAATTGAATTCTTAGAGAGATTAATGGCACTAGTATTATCACATTTGATTGAGACTTACTTCATGTCAATACCATAGTCTTTCATTTGTTATTTAATCCACAACACTTGAGCACTACAACTACCTCACGAATAACACTGGTGCTCCCCATGGTGAGACACTGGGTCTAATGAATCCCTGATCCAGTAACACCTGTAGTTGCTTTTCAATTCCTCTAGTTCCACTAATGCCATCCTATATGGAGGTCTAAAGATAGGTTGAGTATCTAGTACCAAATAAATGGTAAACTCCAGCTCTCTTTCTGGTGGTAAACTAGGCAACTCATCTAGGAAGACATTCGAAAATTCACATACCACAGGTATATCCTCAATCCTCGAATGTTCCCAATCATCATCTGAGATGAATGTTTCATAACCTTCACATGAATGATCAAATTTAGTACTCTTAAAAACAACATCAAAATTTCAATTCGCCTATAAAAAATTCCACAAATTCATTTCCTCAATATTCCAAATGTACACTGTAAGGTTCAGGTAGGGAGAAAGTTACAATCTTATTGTAGAAGTCTAAACTCACTTGATTGGTTGCCAGCCAATCCATTCCCAATATTACATCAAACCCATGTATATTTAACATTATTAGATCTGCTAACATCACTCTATCTCCCACCTTTATTTCACATCCTCTACAAATTAAATCAGTTCTCTGGGACTCACGCATAGGGGTATTTACATGTAGTATATACTATAGAGGTTCAAACTTCAAATTTAAACTACATGCAAAATGCTTAGAAATAAACAAATGCGTGGACCCTGAATCAATCAACACATGAGCCTTATGATTACAGACAGAGAGTGTACCTCTTATAGTTTCTGTTGAAGTGTCTGTTATTTCCTTGTCCAGAGCAAACACACGTCCCACTGTAACAAGTTTCTTCCCCTTCTCTGCGGCAGTGGCCCATCTCTGGGGATTCACTCTCTGAGGTTGTTGTCTGGCAAGCTCCGGAGCATGTGGTTTCTGAGGTTGAGGGCAGTCTTTTAGTCTGTGACCCATATCTCCACATCTGAAACATCCACGGATCAACCCAGTATAACTTCCCTCATGCAGTCGGCCACAGTCTCTACAAAATCTTATCTCAGGCTTGACATCTCGAGGGGTCTCTCTGATGATGGGATAAGCTCTGGGTCTCTCAAATCTGCCTTCTGTACCTCAATCCTTCCTCTTCTGAAGGAACCTCTTCAAACTTCTGCCTGGGAAATCGTTGGCCTCTTGCCTTTATCCCTAATCATAGTACTGAACTCGTTCTGGGATTGTACAATTTTGATTCCCCTTTCAATCTCTTGTGCCCGTCTCAAAGCATCTCCAAACTCTGTAATACACAGCCCTATCAATCTATCTCTGATGATGGGCTTCAATCCATACACGAATCTCTCAGTGCGGAGCTCCTCATTTTTTAAGGTCTTTGGATCAGACCTCAATAGAGTGGTAAATCGGCTCCCATAATCATCCATAGACAAGTCCCCATATACCAGATTCAAAAATTCTGCTTGCTTCCTTCTCTGAGTAGCTCGTGGTACAAATTGGGCTCTAAAGGTCACCTAAAATTCTTTCCAACTAATCACATCCTGGCTGGACATCAGAATACCCTAGGTAGTACCCCACCAATCTCGAGCTCTCCCTTTCAACATATAGGCACCCATACTGACCCTCTCAGCATCAGTGCATCCCAAATAGTCAAATATGACTCTCAACTTAGTTAGCCACTCCTCAGCCTCTGTAGGATCCTTTTTCCCTTTGAATGCGAAAAAATTCATTTTCAAAAAATCCTTCAGTCAGACCATACACCTGTCATCAGGCTGAGTAACGGGAGGCACCGGGTCTATTTGTACTAGGGGCACGGGAGGTCTTTGTGGTGGTGTAGGAGTAGTACCTGAGGCATTAACTCCAAAATGTTACCCGAATAGCGCTGCCATTTGCTTAAAACCTTGCCTCATATCGGTCTCAATCCGATTAAATCGAGAGTTTAGACTCTCTAGTTGTGGGGCAGGTGGCAGAGGGGACTCTGCCTGCCTCCTCGAACGACCTCGTCGTCCACTCATTCTCAATCTCAACACTTTTCCTGCGCGTACATATCAAATTTGATAGAAATCTCAATCCTCAATTTCAGTTCATGACTAGACTCATACAGACACTTGGGATGTATTCTAATTCACTTGACCGACATTGATAATAGTAAACACCCTAAGCTCTGATACCAAGAAAACTCTGTGACGCCACGGAAGCGCGAAAAACAGGGCAAATTTAAATCTTTTTTACATCCATTCACAATAAAGGGTGCATTCCTGTGCAGTGTCATGCATCATCATACATATCATACCTCAGGATCTTATCATCTCATAATTATATTTCATACAATATACATTACTTAATCCAAGGTTAATTAATCTTAATACATCTCATACATCATCGTACATCAAGTGTCTATAAATACACATTAGTCTGGGTACATGAAATGTAAGTTATACCTCAAATACAAATATATAGCCTGAAGCTTAAGTTCTCCACTAACAATACTCCGTACGTCGCAGGGGACTCTCTTCACTTGAAGAAATCTGGGGGGAAGATAAAACATGGTGAGCTTCTAAATCGCTCAGTAAGGGGTGTAAGGGACTCATTAATAAAACAATGATTTGCACATCACAATCATTTGTTTTGTAGTTAAAACTCGATAAAAATGTAGCATGACTCAATAAAACCTCATTCTCATCTCATTTCTCTAAAATCATGTAAAACATGAAAGTACATAACTCAGTACAAAGTATAATTACAAGCATGTGAAAATCAGTATGCGATAATGGCTTTTCTCATTAAAACGTGATAAAAATCACCTTAATAGAATGCACGTGGCACAGCCACAAAACACAACTCATGTGTATAAAAAGGAGACTAGGCAATAAAACTCATATAAAACCTGTCATGGCACATCAACATAATTCTCCTCTGGGTATGCATCCCAAGCATCCTCAAAAGAGGGAAATGTCGATAATATGGTCGTGTACATGATATATTGGACTTACGCGTTACCAAAACAAGGCTCGGCCTTACATGCTACCAAAGTAATGCCTCTCCTCATGCACACTATCGGTCTTACATGCTACCAAAGCAAGGCCACCCAACGTTACCAAAACGAGGGTCATCTCACGTTACCAAAACGGAGGCATCTCTCGTTACCAAAACGGAGGACTATCGGACTTACATGCTACGAAAGCAATGTCTCCCAACGCTAGCAAAGCAGGGAATAATATTGGCCTTAGATGCTAACAAAGCAATGCCTCCCTATGCTACCAAAGCGGGGGATAATATTGGCCTTACATGCTACCAAAGCAATGCCTCCCAACGCTACCAAAGCGGGGAATAATATCGGCCTTACATGCTACCAAAGCAATGTCTGATGTATATTCAACATGACACGCCTAAGTCTCAATTATTAGTCATTATCATATAAAACGTTTTGCCTTCACGTAGAACTCATAATGATTTTCTCTCATAAATCTCATTTAAAACATTTGTGTACCCAACACAAAACATGTTAAAACCGAGTTTCAACCGACAAAACCACGCACACATTTCTCTATCTCAGTACGCATTAACGTAGAGTCAAATCTCTTTTCACGTTTTAAACACAAAACGGTTGTAAAACATTTTCACGCTTAGTTTATAACTCACAAAGATTGGGCCCCAACCGGCTATAAAATCGTGTGCACTACTCATTCACAACTCATAAAAACATGCTTGTTTGCTCAAATCACTTTTCATGCTACAATTGACATCAAAACACATACACAAACGAGTTTAAGTTTTCCCTTACCTCTTTGCACCTCGTATAGTGCAATCGTTACCACGTATGACAGACTAGTTTTGCATTCCTCTCTGGAACTCCCGAGCTGTCCAAACGATGTAAAAACATTAATAACCCAACTCAATCGCATTATTGAGTACACATTTGCTCATATTCTCATTAACACCTCAAATAACTCAATTCTCACAACTCTATCACAATTCACATTCTCATCCATTACATCTCAGAATTCTACATTTCTCACACCATATTTCATGTTAAATTCACCTCATTGTCTCAATTCCAAATTATAGTCATAATTCCCAAAATTACCACAAATTGCCTAACGTTACCTTTACTCCAACAAAATCATAGTTTCATTAATCCTTAACCATTTCTTAGCCATTTAATCACAATGCCTACTACCATAATCACCAAAAATCACTCTAAAATCCAAGATCAAAGTTTAGAATTTACCCAAACTTGTGGAGTGCTCAACTCTTGCCTCGATTCAATCCGGCTTTCGATTTCCAAGTATGTTGTTCTCCTTTGGATGAGGAACAACTTTTCTTCTTACTACAACCTTCGATTTGGACGAAAATGGGGAATTTGGAGAAGAGAGAAAGCTAGGGCTAGGCTAAAATTGAGGTTTAGAAGAGAGAGAAAAGATGAAATGCAGGAAAACACTAGGGTCCTTTTATAGACGGAGGGTAGGAGATAGATCTGGTCCTTGATGAGATCGATCTGCATTTGAATTTAGGAACGTTTTGGAGAAATTTTATGCCTAGGTGATCGATCTGCCGTGGGGTGAGATCGATCTCTTAATGGTTTTATGAGATCGATCTACTCCAATTATGAGATCGATCTCTAGTTTACTGAATGCTTCACGAGATCGATATGCTCCTTAAGGAGATCGATCTTCTCCTTACAGAATGCTTCATGAGATCGATTTCTTCCTTATGAGATCGATCTCTTCATTATAGAATCATAAGGAGATCGATCCTCTTCCATTGGAGATCGATCTGCTCACTTAATTTCCTCTTTCCTTGTCATTTTGGCCTACCAGATCGATCCTCTTTTTTCCAAGATCGATCTGGCCTCATAGTTTCACACTTCGGTTAAACACTTAACATAAAATCTCCACATATAATTGCCATAGTTTTATTCCATTAATCATTTCTCATTCATAACTTAGAAATTTCATTCCATACTATTTCAATATATGAATACATTACATTCAGCTCAATCAATTACACTTCATGTTCACATTACATACTTAGATATGTATAAAATTCTCAGATCTCACACATAGTAAAAATAAAGTGAGAAGTATAATGTCTGAAAATAGTTGTTTTTATGCCATATATAGTAAAAATAATCAATCTATACATATACGTTCTCGAAATGCATTCTTACTTTTAGAAAACAAATCAGATCGAGATATATTCTTTGAGTCAAACAAACATGTATCAAAACTTCATTTCCAAAACCGATTAAAATCAAAGCAGATACAAACTGAATCATTCAAATCGAAACATAGCTTATCATTCAAATCGGAATGGATACAAAGCTTTTCATTTAAATCAAACGGATACACAACTTATAATTCAAACCGGAACGGATATAGAACTTATCACTTTTTTTTTTTTAAATCAGACAAACAAATCATAGAGACTAGGTATTTGTATGTATTAATCATAAGTCATGTTCACTTAACATTCAGAGTACTTATGGCTATGGTAAAGAGGGATTGTAGACTGGATCAGGGTTGTACAATGCCCTACGCTACTAAACATACGAATCCAAAACAGAGGGTGGCGAATCAAAAATGTTCCGTGTGGTCCAAATATCCAACATGCAATCACAAGGGACTAATCGTACCCAAGTGTCCAAAAGCAATGCGAGTGGTTTGGCATGCAATAACAAGGGACTAATTGTACCCAAGTGTCCAAAAGCAATGCACCACGGTGGTCCAAACTCCACACAGACTAAGCATGACAAATGTCCAGATTTACATATTGTCTTAGTCTCAAAAACAAAGCTTTCAAAGTTCTTTCTCGAGCTTATAACCCATTAGTTCATAAAAATCGAGTTTAAATCAAAATCTCTTATGACTTAAAACTCATTCATAAAATGTGACTTTTTGTGTGGCACTTGGCCCCGCAAGATTCAAGAGGTAGCCCCCACAATCATATTCAAATTCACTTTCACATAACACAAATCATTTTCCAATTATAAAAACACATATAGCTATCTTTTCCAATACTTATATACAAATCAGATATCAAAACTTTCAAACATAAACATATTTAAAAAAAAAAAAACATGTTAAAAACATGTTCGGAGTGGTTCGGAGAAAGGGCTTTTTCTTCGGTTCATACAGAAAAATAACTTTACAAATGTAGAAAGTCTTTCTTTCTAATCCTTTGGCATACAAAAAGATTTCTTAGTTCAAGTAGGTTGTCTGAAAGCTAAAACTACTTAGAACACATCCCTTACCTCTTTCACCTTGGTGTAGCAAAATATTACCGTGTTTCGAAATCATATCGATTAGCATGTCAAATACCCGAGCTACCCAAAATAACATCAAATTATCAAATATAGGTCAATCTTACTTTAACATATTCAAATATGTATTTACTTTCTTAAAATTGACCAAATCTTGACTTTTTCACCAACTTTGTTCATTTTCTCAGTTTTACCGTAAACTCGAGTTTTATTAACATTTTCACTCCCATTACTTTAGTTTTCACTTCCCAACATCATTTCATGAAAATATGCATAATCTTAAGCGAATTCTCGAGCTCAGAGCCTTACCTCTATTTTTGTGCCACTGGGCCCCGTTCCACAATCTTGAGCGTTTTGATCACTTTGGGCCTGTATAACATTATTTTGAGTACTTAGTTATTTCTTAGCTTTCATTTACTTACTAATGTGAAAACTTTGGGTTTTACATCAAGGCTCCTCTAGCAGCAGCATCGCTAATCGTCCTATTTTGACTAGTCAAACTATTATAGAAAGTCTACACTTATAGCCATAGAGGTCGGCCATGGTATGGACACTTCCTGAGTAGGTCTTTATAACGTTTCCAAACTTCATGCAAAAACTCATGTCAAACTAGGTGAAGGAGGAGAGAATTTAGCTAAGAATTGTTAGGTCAACTCATCCATGTGGAAATAGACCCTAGAGGTAAAGAAGTCAGCTGGTGTTTGGTTTTATCCCTAAGTGAGAAAGGGAATAGCCTAAGTCTAATCATGTCATCTAAAAGCCTATTATATTTGAAGCTATTGCAAAGTTCTACGAAGCTACCTAAATGAGCATGTAGATCATCATGGGACAGCTCACTGAACTGAAGAGAAGTTCAAATCATCTGGGTTATCGCAGGCTTGATTTCAATGTTGTTGGCTGAAACTGCTGGTGACCTGATGCCAATGTAATACCCTCCTATGGTTGGGACTACATAATCTCATATGGTCCTAATCTCTTTGTTTTTAGTCATCTGATTTTGCAGTAGAGCAACTACTTGTCTAGATTCCCTCTTGAGTTTCCTAAATGTCTTTTCAATTTCAAGATCTAATGGAAAAAACTCAAAGCTCTTAGCTCTACGTATGCAGCATCAATAGAGTTCAACAAAATTTTTTTAGGAGAAAGAAAATCTAACTAATCTAAACTAAGGCTCTAAATGTTAATAGACTAAGTATGTATAAACTAGAAGTATACTTAAGCATAATTTCACCAAAAAGTTGTTACGTCCTTGACATATACACCGCAAGCACACGGGTCGCACAAAGAATAAAGGGATTCGAGTCGCAGATTACCAGCCCACAGAGAAAACACGAAGCTTAGCTAAGTACGAATTAATTTTACCCTAAGTATATCCTAGCCAATTATGAATATTTATAAGGTGTGATCTACAAAGCATATATTAAAAATAATAGAAAATAAGCAAATTAAAGGCAATAAAATAAAATAAATTATAAATACTTACAGAACTCCAAGCAGTAATAATAAACTTCAAAAGAAAATCAATATAAATCAAAATCAATTAAGTATTGGGCAAAAAGTGCAAATATAAAAAAATACAGGCCTAAAATGCAATTAATGAAAATATATCTAAAAATCCTAAAATGAGCTAAAATGCAATAACTAAATGAAAATGAATTTTAAAACCACTAATATGTAAATGAAAAATAATTTAATGCATGAAAATTATAAAATCCTAAATTAAACTCTAAAATCCCTAAATCAAAACTTGAACTCTAAAATGCCCTCAAATGCAACCTTAAAATTAATTATATTCCTAAAATTAATTCTATCCCTAAATGCAGCTAAAACTAATTAGACAACTCCTAAACTAACTAATGGCACTAAAATGATGCATGAAATATAAAATCTTTTTTGAATTTTTGAGAGAAAACTAAGTACTAAATGAGCATGATATGAGTCCTGACCCGAAACTAACCCTAAATGCATGAATTAAACATTAAACTACTACTAATTAAATTCCTAAAACAGTGAATTAAAGGTCTACAAAACAGTAAATAAAGTCCTAATATGAAATTGCAACTAAACCCTAAACTTATGTATGGAATTAATGGAAAAAGAAATGATACCCTATTCTAAACCCTAAATGAAAACTACCCTAAAATATAATTGAATACATTAAAACAACCCCTAAAAATGCTTAAACAGTAAAGAAAATCAGACCTGGACGGAATTAAAATTAAATGCAAAACTAACCCTAAAACTAAAACAGCCCTAAATACACGCCTAAACAGTAAGTAAAATAAATCTGGGTAGAACACAATGGAGGACGCCTAACTTGATGCTTTGATGCAAAAATATGATTTAAATGCAATGAAAAATCACCAATCTATTCCTAAAAATTATGTAATGAATATATGATCCAATTAATACCTAAATATACATAAATGCACCCTAAACAATATGCAAACAGTAGCTGAAAAACTAATCCTGATCAACAACTCAAATTGACACCTAAAATGCAAATGAAAATGGGAAATGTTATGCAATAAGCCTAGAAAAATTAGTTAAATATAAACTAAAATTATTTTATTATGAGAATGACTTTAAGACTCGATAAAACAACCTAAATGATGCATGAAATCCTTCCAAATAGCAAGCAAATTCACCCTCGATAGCACGCCTCACTGGTGTAAAATAAAACAAAATATGAAACCTAAATGACATAAAACATATTCTAAATAATTTTTAAAATTTTCCTAATAAATATATGATACTAACATGATTTAATACTACTTAATAACCCTTAAAAATATATGAAACAGTAGCTAAAAACAATTCAAACAGTGATGCCAATTTTTCCCGAAACAGTGAAGAAACATGTAATGAAGTGATAACTACAAATGCCACATGACTTGTACTAATAAAATCCTAAAATTTAATAAATGGAAGTATGATCCTTAGAAGTCCTAAAACTAAAGAAATATTAATTAAAACTAGCCAAAACCGTGACAGGCAAAATGATGAAAGTAACGCCAAAAAATAAACAATCCTACAAGGGAAACCTCATTTCACGCCTAATGCATTCCAACATGGGTTAATCTATTTGTTCTTTTGTATTAAAACTTTAAAAACAAAAATATAACAATAAAATGGACTTATAAAACAATATATAAAAATTTAAGCAAAACAAAAAAAGTAAAATTAAGTAAATTAGATATGAACCAAGCTCAAGAATAAGAGTCATGGAGGTAGTTTTGCGACCTTTAAGCTCTCATTCTCATAGAACTAGTGCTGGAAATAAAAAAGAGCATCAAAGCTTGCGAAAGAACGTAAAAACTTGCGTTAAAGTAGCTAAAGTGATTATCAAAGTTGCAAAAATAAAGGAAAAATGGAACAACTTCTTAAAGGAAAAATGGTGACTGCTTTTGTAACTTAAAGAATACTAAAATGATATAAAAATAACCCTAAGAGGAAAGTGGCAAAACCCCTGCAAAAATCCCAACATTTTCCTTATATAGTCACTTAAATGAGAGGTACAAGAGGTATTTTCAATTCTAGATGAGTTAGTAATGATCAGCCATCTGTTTTTATATTTTTGGCTCTTTAAATGAGAAATTTTCATATCATCAAATTCTCCAAACAGTTATGATTCTTTTAGCATATTTTTTTTGTCTTCTTGTCTACATAAACATGCAAGGTGGTAAGAGCATGTATCCTTCATGTATTGTCCAAAGTGTTTATTGTTCTCATCTCTCGAGAATAAATAAGATGTGGACACTTAGTATCTTAGATTTTTAAAAAAAATGTGAACTCATGCTATTAGATGAAAATCCACTTCTTTATCATTTTTAAGTGATCCAATCTCTTTTTTTGCCATATTTTCGTTTATTTTTTATCGAAATCATTGAAAATCATTTAAAATTTATTTATTTACAAAATATGATGAAGTTAATTAATATATGGAGAAAATTAATCAAAAATAATGAGATTAAATAAAAAATAAAAAAAATAAATCAAAATAACTCTATTTTCAAATAATTATCATTATTATTATAATTTTTTTTTTTGGCGCTGTGTTGTTGGTATTGATATAATGAAATTTGACTTAGTGGGAAATAAATTATTTTTATTTACTGCGTCAATTTAAAATAATAATAATAATAATAAAACGGAACGAAATGCCCAGCGAGATTGTGGAAGTATTTAGACGTATTGTACTAGTAGTAGAATACACGTTGGCAGGGATCGGCTAACGGAAGCAAAATGATGAAGATGGGGAAATGGTTAAGAATAGGGGCATTGGTGGGTGCAATAGCTATAGCCAAGCAATATGGAGGGGCATTTGGATTGAAATTCGACAAAGACGCTACTCTCCGCCTGTTCCAGCAATGGTCGGACCGATTGGGGATCTGGGCCATCCCTCTTTACGTTGCCCTCCACACCCTGACTCTTTCCCTCTGCTTGCCCTACGCCGTCTTCTTCGAGGCTGGGGCTTCTTTGCTCTTCGGCTTCTTCACTGCCGTCATTTGCGTCTTTTCCGCTAAGCTTCTGGGGGCTTCCCTCTCCTTCTGGATTGGCAGGTCCATCTCTGCATTTCCTTATTCCAATTTAATTATAATGAATGAATTATACCATTCTAATCTGAATCCTTTGATGATTGCTGGCACTTGCGGTTTGAATTTTCTTTATTTCCATTTGTGTTCTGTTGAACTTGAATCTTTTCTGATTTTCTTTAAACATCACTTTTTGCTTCCATATTCGTATTTTGTTATGATTCTCTTAAAGCAATTATCCTCTTATCTTTGTTAAATGAATTGAATACTCTTTGTTAGTCCAATGGATTTCATTGAATACATGGCAAGTGCCAAGCGAGATAGTGTTGCACACCACCATATCAAAATAAGGTTTTCAATAACATATTTGATCAAAGTTCTTCAGCATTTTCCATTGCTTATCTAAAATAAGATTTTCACTTGTGTCCTTATTGACGTGATTGATGCTAGTTTTTCCACCCCAAGAATTCAGCAATGTTGAACATCCTTGTGGCTAGCTTTATGATACTGTTTTGATCTGAAATTCGTGGTATTCTTTTAGACTCCTAAGACTTGTAATTCTATCAGAACTATCAATTCTATTCCCATAAGGTCTTTAACAAACTCCAAATAAAAAACTAATAAACTTAACTTAAAACCAATGCAATAGCATTATAAAAACCCAAACTAGATTCTAGACTCTAGTATAAAGGAAAAATACCAAAAATAGCCCTAAGACCCCAATACTTGGAAACACAAAAATGTGTCAAAATACAGGCCTATAACATACAAAAATGTGTCAAAATACAATATTAAGTAGTTTAATCCCTCAATTAACCTCTTTACAATTTAAATTTAGCACCATTCTCCCCTTGTTGTAGAAAACTTGACCTCAAGTTCTGAAATGTTGATGTAAGAGAAGTTCGAGTATGATCTTGTCTTGTGGCACAAGCTTCTTCAATAAAGCTATTTGAATAGCTTGGAATAATGAAGTCTATAAGAAAATTTTCCTCGAATGCCATAGGTTCTGTGATGTAGGATAGATCTGAGATATCTTTAAATTAGGGTTTTAGGGTAAGTTTTAGCCTAATAAAATATTAGGCTAATGTAAGATTTAGTTAGGGCTCAAATTAGGATTGAAGCTTTGATAGAAAGTTGAGGTGATTTGCAGCTGATTGTGCTGCTAAAAAATAAAGAACAAAGAAGAATAAAAGACTAAGAGTCTCTCCTAGGGTTTGTGCACAAGAGCAAAACTTTGCTGGAAATTTGATAATTATATATTCTCTGCTTTAAAAGAGAGTACAAGGCCTATTTATAGGCAAACAAGCAAGCCTATTCCTAATAGGATGCAAACTTTCTGTTAAAACTCTAATATCCTAATCCTATTAATAAAATTAAAACACACAATACTTTTTCTGCCTAAGACTCTAAAACAATTAAAAGACTAAAATTAAAATCTTAAATCATAGAAAATTTGAATCTCCAATGAACGTTAAAATTACAAAAATTCTGTGATTTTAAAACAAATAAATTTCTGTTGCTTCCATTTTCCATCATTCTCACCGGTCGGGAAAAACTCGACCCTGTTGAGTTTAAATATATGATAATCATCATAAAGGGTAGGATTGAGGCGTTGCATCTCTTGCTTTGTAATCCAAGTGCAATTTGATAATGTGCGTCCTTTCATTTCACAAGAAACTCTTAATAACTACTCTTCAAATCTATCTTTAAATTAGGGTTTTAGGGTAAGTTTTATCCTAACAATAAGTGATGGAGAATGGCAGCAACAGAAAATATTTTAGTTTTAATTATTTATGTGTTTAAAGTTAGGGGTAATTTTGTAATTTTAAGGTTTACTAGAAATTCGAATTTTATATGATATAGGATTTTATTTTTAATCTTTTGTTATTTTAATTTTATTAGTAGGATTAGGTAATTAGGATTTCTAATAGATTTGGATATTAGAGTTTTAACAGAGAGTTTGTATCCTATTACGTTTAGGCTTGCTTGCTTGCTTGCCAATAAATAGGCTTTGTTCTCTCTTCTAAAGTGGAGAATAAATAATTGAAAGTTTTTCCAACAAACTTTTTCTCTTTGGTTGTATGACTCAACTATTCTTAGGTGTGACTCTTAAGAAACCTTAGGTGAGATTCCTAGGTTAAAATTTAGTAAAATCTAATTCAAAGATATCTCATATATGTCTGGTTAATATAAAATTTAGTTAGGGCTCAAATTAGGATTGAAGTTTTGATAGAAAGCTCAGGTGATATGAGGCTAATATTGTCACTAAAACAGTTACATTAACAAAGAAGAATAAAAGCTTAGGAGTCTCACATATGGTTTCTTCGGAGTCACACTTAAGAATGGTTGAGTCACACAACCAAAGAGCAAAACTTTGCTGGAAATTTCATAATAATGTAAAGCAAGCCTAACCCTAATAGGACAAACTCTCTATTAAGACTCTAATAACTAATCCTATTAATAAAATTAAAACACAAAATACTTTTCCAACCTGACTCTAAAACAATTAAGAAAATAAAATTAAAATCTTAAATCATAGAAAATTTGAATTCCCTACGAACCTTGAAATTACAAAAATACCCTTGATTTTAAAATGGTTGTTTCCATTTTCCATCACTATGTCTCTAGAGTCTTAAGTATAAAGTCAATAGAAGATGTTCACCGTCAGGTCAGTAGTCCGTCCATTCGGAAAAAGACTTTGAAAGCGAGGTTATGAGGATTCGGTTGGTTTTGCAAAACCTCTAATCGTTGCCAGTTCCGCTAACACAGGGAATTGCTCCTCTTAAAGCCTTATGTAGATGTAGTGGATAAGCTCTCTTTTAGCGACCTGGAACTCTGTTCATGATGGGAAGTAGGCAGATCATCTTTTCGATGAGAAGGTCCAGTTCCCAAAGCTCCCTTCCTTGAGGTGGAGCACCATTGGCCTAGTCTTTTACTAACCCCCGCAGAATTCTAATCATTCCCCTTGTTGAGTGAGGAGGGCTTGACTTGAAAGGATCTCTGTTCTGTCCAAGCTAGAGTAGGAGTTGGATCGCCATCCCCGGCACCTCTTATTGTGCTAAGGGTTTTTGATAGGGTCAGCCTTTGTCTCCGGCAGTAGTCCAACCTTAGTCTATGAGAAATGCAACTAGTGGTAGGCAGCAACTCATTGAACTCTCCTTTTTCCTGGACCATTCCGAACTTTATTTGCAACATTTCAAGTCCAATTTCTAGTCTTCACCATAGTTTCTAGGATCACTTCTACCTGCTGGGTCCATGATCAAATTTGTACGTCCCAGATTGTTGGTCTTTCATGTCCTAGGCCATTATGGTTTGCAAGTTGGATCACCAAAATCATGGACCCAAATTGATGGGTAAGTTAGAAAGAACAGAAGTTCAAAATGAGTAAAAGAAGAAAGAAGAAAGAGTAAGAATGGAGGAACAATGAAGAGAGAAAGGGAAAAGGTTGTTTTGATATGTAAAAGAAGAGATATGAGTGCTCAAAAAAATGTTAAAACAGTAAAAGAATGGAAGAATCTGGAAACCCAAAGGTCGGCTCCTGATTAAAAGATCAAAATGTGGGCTCTTTGCCATAAAGAGGGCATGTGATAACTTTAAAAATTAGAATGATTTATAATTTTAATATATATTATGTGTTAAATTGAAAATTTATCGTTTTAGACTTATTAATATTGTTGCTCCATTTAAATGCAGTATCCATTTTCATATATTTCCTTAATTTATTGGTAATTAAATAAATTGACTGACATAATATTCGGAAAGTAGAGGGATCAAAACTACTATAAAAGTTCACTATTGTTATTTCTTTTCTTTGATGAAAGAACTTTACATTCACAAAAAAGGCTCTTTAAAAGTATTATTCATTGTTATTTTTTGACAATCATGAAATTTTTTTATTATAAAATATATATAAACTTGTATGTTCATCCTAAAATGTACTTGTGTATTAAAAAACAAAAAGAAGAAGAGACCTATATTCTTTTTAAAGTAAATACGATCTCAAGAATATATTAGACCCGACCACAACCCAATAAAATAAACCAATGAAAGAGTACCCCCATCATACCATAAATAATTAATTGTTTACTCCTTATCTGAACCTGCACTACAATTTGGGACATACAATGTTCATGGTAACCATGATCTTGACCTCTTTGGTTCAAAACTTGGTTTACCTTTGGTTCTTCAAGTGGACTTGTTGCTCTCTGGCTCTTCAACCTGCAATTCTACGATAGCGTTCCTCTTTCCATCCTCAAGGATGTCAACAATTGATGGAAGTGTTTATTTACTCCCCAAACCTCTTGAATTTCCTCTACAATAACTTCAGACTTCTTGTTATGGTCTTATCTTCGAACTAATCTTCAGTCTGAAACTTACTTTCAAAAAATTTGAAGAGCTAGAATGAGACCATGAAGCAATATTTTCTTGCAATTCCTCATTATAGATAGGCTGTTTAATCAGCTCTCTTTTGATTTCATCCGTCAAATAAGTTGTATTTCTATCTTCTGCAAGGTTAGCATCTACCTCAAACACTTCTAACCGTGAAGCATCAAATCTTTGTATATACTCTGCCACTAATGCATTGCTTGCTTTAAAGTAAAACTTTGTTGGTCTTCTTATCAAAATAATTAGGTGGTATATATTTGTCTTATAATTTCGGCCTTCATCTTATTCCACTTAATTCTGGTCCTCCTGACGTCTTTATGTTTTGTTCAACACCAAGCCACCAACTTTTTGCCAACTGTATAAGTTTCATCTTTGTAAATTTAACCCAGCATCCAACATGTCATACCAGTCAAAATACACTTCCAGGGAATCGTGCCCATTAGAAATACTATATAATCAACTTTCCCTCAAAATCTGGAATTTCTATCTTGATTTTCTTGGCTACATCTCCAGTAACATCATTTTTCTTCTTGCCTTTTTTCCGAACCACTTGATGATCCTGAGCAGCTGTAGTGTCCTGCCCTCTAGGAAGGCTTTCATTTGCTGTTACTTAAGTGAGTTGTTTAGGCTTAGAATTTTTCTAACCTTTCTTCAATCTTGGGCATCAATATTGCTTCAAGTATTGAGTGAAGCCCATTCCCCCTCAATTGCTATAGATTTTTTTTTTTTCTGTTTTTGTTTCTTGATGATCTTGGTAAAGAGCTTTAGCTTTTGAATTTGGTTTTGCAGTTGTCACCATTACCATCTAAAATTACAGCAATGTTTTGATCTTTAAGCCATAATACCAAACTGATGAAGGACTGGTAGCTGGCTAATTAAATGTGTGGAAATTAGAGAGAAAGATTGAGGGAAGAATAATTTTTTTTTTCACTATCATCAAATAAAATCCTGTACAAGTATAAATAATAAAGAGGTACGAATAACTTAGGAAGCAATCAGTTAAGGAAGTTCAGTAAAAACAAAGAATCTGAAGCAAATAAAAACAGGAAACTAAATCCCTAGAAATTAGGGAGATAATCTTGGTTAATTCTACACTCCCCTTCAAGCTGGGCTGTAATTATTCAACATGCCCAGCTTGTAACACTAGTCTTCAAAGTTCTTTCTTGGAAATGCTTGAGAATATCAGCTGTCTGTTGACTAGTAGGTGTATATAACAGCGTGATAATCCCTCCTTCGATCTCTTCTTTGATGAAGTGGCGATCAATCTCTATATGCTTGGCTATATCATGATGGACTGGATTCTTTGCAATACTGATCACATATTGGTTGTTGCAGTACATCTTCATAGGCTCTTCAACTGGAATATTCAACTCATTGAGTAATCTTTGAAGCCACATTCCTTCACATATCTTGTGAGCCATTGCTCTAAACTCTTGCCTTTGCACTGCTTCTTGATACAACCGATTGTTTCTTGTTGTGCCATGTCACTGAATTTCTATTGACTGTGCCAAACATAAGTGCAGTAGCTTGAAATAGACCTGTGGTCAGTTACTGAACCAGCCCTATCTGCATCATTGTAAATCTCCACAGCTCTTGAAGACATCTTGAAAAATAAACCCCGACTTGGTGTCAGTTTCAAGTAACTCTGGATTCTATTGACCGCTTCCATATGCTCTTCTTTGGGATTGTTCATGTATTGGCTTACCACATTAACATGAAAACCAATATCCGGTGGAGTGTGAGATAGGTATATCAGTTTTCCTCCTAGATTTGGATATCTTCCTTTGTCTATAAGAGCTGTTTTCTCAAACTCACCTAACTTTGTCATCGAATCCATGGGAGTTTCTGCTGGTTTACGTCCAAGCATCTCGATTTTTTTGAGAAGATCGAGAACGTACTTCCATTGTGACATCATGATTCCATTTCGTGACTGAACCACTTCCATCCCTTGGAAGTATCTGACAATTCGAGATCCTTGATCTCAAATATCTTAGCTGGTACCTCTTTCAGACTTTGCTCTTGTTCCTCATGATCTCCAGTTACAATTATGTCATCCACATACATAATTTGTATAGATATTTTACCTGTTGATGAGTGCTTGACAAATAAGGTGTGATCTGATTGACATTAAGTGTAACCGTGCCCCTTCACCACCTGGGTGAACCTTTCAAACCGGGCCCTAGGAGATTGTTTTGAGGCCATACAATGATCTTTTGAGTTTGCAAACCTTGTTGGCATTGGACTTTGATTCAAATCCTGGTGGGATATCCTTGTAGGCCTCTTCTTCTAAATCCCCATTCACAAATGCATTCTTGACATCTAGTTGATGAAGAGACCATCCCAAGTTTGCAGCTAGAGATAGAATAACATAATCTGTATTGTGCTTAGCAACCGAAGCAAAGTTTTCCTAATAATCAATCTCATAAGATTGGTTGACACCTTTGGTAACTAGTCTGGCTTTATACTTGTAAATACTCCCCTTTTGTACTTGACATTGAACACCCACTTACATCCGACTACTCTTTTTGCTGTGGGTAATTTAGCAATTTCCCACATATTATTCTTCTCGAGAGCATGAATCTCGTTGAGCACTACTGCTTTCCATTCAGGTGACTTTAATGCTTCCTATATGCCGATGGGAATCTAAACCTTGTTGAGGTTGATCATAAAAGCCTGGAAAGTTGGTGACAACCTCGCATTTGACACAAAGTTAGATATAGGATGCTTAGTGCTCGTTCTCACACCTTTATAGATGGCCATTGGCCAATTTGGGTTGTCATCAGCCAACTCACTATGAGATAATCAAAATGAGTGTTACCTGGTGTACTACCTTCGGTTCTTGGAGTTTGTTCAGACTCATGGATATGCTCAACTAAAGCTTGTTTCCTTATTCCCTCTTGATTGGATCTTCTCCTTGAATAAACCCATAGTTCACTAACACTCTCTAGTTTTTTTTTTTTTTTTTTTAAGCCAAAATACTATCTAGTTGAGTGATATCTATTTGACTTGAAGGAGGATTTAGAGACACACGGGTTTGGTTATTATTTGCGCACTGAGACTCCAAAAGAGAATAAACTCAAGAAGACTCAAAGGACTTAGGAGACTCAAATTCGGGAGCGAGTGGACAATAGGGACCTAAGGAGGCTTAGAGTTAGGGTGATTAGCTTCTTTACCCCGTGATTGGTATTCGTGTGTGTCATTCTCCCCTTGAATGGTGGTTTTGGGATAGTAAGGTTGTTTTTCGAAAAAGGTGACATCCATGGAATTGAAGTTGTTTTTCGAAGAAGGTGACATCCATGGAATTGAAGTACCTTTTTCTGAATGGTGAGTAGCATTTTGATCGCTTTTGGTAAGGTGAGTATGCAATAAAAATACACTCAGGATCAAGTTTTTCCATGTTTTGCTGGTGAATATGGACAAATGTAGTATAAGTAAAGACCTCGAGTGGAATAGAGGGTATGATACTAGTTTTAGGAAAAGGCTGCAATAAAATTTGACAAAGGGTGTTGTATTTTAAGATTCTAGAGGGTATTTAGTTTATTAGGTATGCTGCTGTGAGTATAGAGTCCCCCCAATAGTGTTTAGGGACATTTGAAGAGAAAACAAGGGATTTGGATTTTTGTTTGAAATTGGGTTTGAATCATAGAGTGAAAGTTTCTAAAGACCTGACTTGCTTCAGGTTTTTCCTTCATAGGGAATACCCATGTAAGTTTGGCATGGTCATCAATGATAACCAACGTGAGCCAATGATGTTTTTTACTCGAGGGTCCCCTTACATCACTGTGGATCATAGAAAAAGGATGTGACATTTTGTAGGGTTGAGGAGAATATGTGTTTCGAACATGCTTGGATAATTGGCAAATTTCACAATGGAGATCAAGGGAAAATTTAAAACTAAAGAATGAAGGAAATAACTTTTGAAGATAAATGAAGCTTGGGTGACCCAACCTATAGTGCCATAGCATTATTGCACTCTTATTATATGATTCTGCTACTGAAGGTGAAGCTTTTTGTTGACTTTGACTCATAGACACTAAACAACTAGACTTGAACTAGACTTGTGAACTTGTCTTGAAGGAGAATTTGCAATTTTGAGGTAATAGAATCCTGAGATCAACTCAGCACTGCCAATCATCCTCCTCGAATCCAAGGCCTGAAATTGTCATACGTTAGAGAAAAACTTAGTTACACAATTGAGATCTTGAGTGAGTTTGCTAAGGACTGAATGGAGAGTTAAGTTCTTTGAGATTGTCATAGAGCCTGTTCTTGCCACTTTCAAGAATGAGCCATTTGCAATTCTGACAGTTTTGTCTTTATGAGACGGACTGAAGGTCGAGAAAATAGTGGCATCTCCTGAGATATGATCGGAGGCTCTAGAGTCTACAATCCACATCTTTGATCATTCCTTATTAACATATAGAGCATTTGAGTAATTACCTTGGTGTGCAAGGATCCAGTTCCAATAATAGATGTTGAGACAGATTGCTACCAAACATCTTTTGGAGCAACTCAATTTGCTCTCTACTGAATAAATTGGGCTCAGTTAGGGATGTATTTTCTTCTGCAGCAATGTGGTTTCTTCGACTCATGTTCTCGAGCTGGCTTCCAGTCTGCTGGCTTTCCTTGAATTTGCCAACAGGTTTCATGTGTATGCCTGTCTTGCGGCAATGATCATATCATGGATGCCCCTTCTTTTGCTTGTTGTCTTTGCCTCGAGATTGTACTTCCCGGGTAACAAGAGCAAAATTCTTTGTACTAGGTGTAGAGGAGTGAGAACCCACCATGACCTCTTTTTACCCTCCTATCTTCTTACCTTTGAGAAGACTTCACAAATGCATGGGAGAGGCTTCAAGCTGAGTATCCTTCCTCGTACATCATCTAGATTTTTGTTGAGGTCGATAAGGACTTTATAAATTCTCTTCTTCTCCAGAATCTTCTTGTATCTAGCTCCGTCCTATGAGCAGTCCCATTTAAGCTCCTCAAACTTTTCCAACTACTGGCATAAACGATTGATAGAGTTGAAATATTTGGTCACGGCTTTGACACAGATCGTGAAGAACGGTTTCAATGCCTAAGAGTTCAGATGTGTTCACGACTTTAGAATATGTTTGCTTAACTGATTCCTAGATTTCGTTGGCAGTCTCGTAGAGGAGAAAATTCTCTCCAGTATCATTTGTCATAGAATTAATTAGCCATGACGTAACCATATTAATCTCTAAGTTCCAACTTTATAATTAAGGATCTTCCTCTGTCTATCGAACAATGGCACCAATGAGATAATCATCTTTGCTCTTTCAACAGATAAACACCATAACGAAGTGAGACCACTGTAGATAATTGCTCCCGTTCAACTTGTGTCTGGTGATAAGGTTCCCTTCCATTTCGCTGCTAGGAGTGATAGTGTCATGGCTGGCAATAATAGTTGTTTCGGAGGACGAAAAGGTGGCCATTCTTGGAGTAAAAATCAGGCGAGAAATTTATGGTTCAAAGGGACTCTGATATCATGTGGAAATTAGAGAGAAAGATTAAGGGAAGAATAATTTTTTCACTATTATCAAATAAAATCTTATACAAGTATAAATAATAGAGAGATACGAATAACTAAGGAAGCAATCAGCTAAGGAAATTCAGTAAAAACAAGGAATCTGAAACAAATAAAAACAGGAAACAAAATCCGTATAAATTAGGGCGATAATCTTGGTTAATTCTACAATATGATAGTTTTCTGATCTGAAATATTCGATAAAACTAAGAAAAATGAATAAAGAAAATAGAAGCTCTAAGCTTCACAGTAGGGTTCATTTGCACCTAAAAGTGCAAAAATACCAAAAAAAAGGCCCGACAGTCCTAATTCTTGGAAAATAATCAAAACTTTAATTGATTTAAAGTATCCTAACAATTTCAAAATCTTAAATCTAGAAAAATTACAATTGAGCATATTAAATACAAGTAATCAATTGAAATATTGAGTAGTTTAATTAGTCAATTAACTTGTTTGAATTTTTACCAACAAGTCTTTCAAAACTTGATTATTTTTTTCATGGATTAGAAATTTTTCTGATTCGAGAAATTGATTAAAGCTGAATTTTGGGGTTTCAATTGAAGAACTGTGGAAAGAAAATTTCTATGTATAGTTGTGTAAGACATATTGGTGAAGCCTGCACTGGGTTTATGGTTGGATATAAATAAGGGATTTTAGGGTATTTGGCTGTGGTAGAACAGGAGTTAGGGATAGGGTTTAAAATTTTGATGTAGTAGATATTTGATCTCAAATGAAGGCTTTATTATGCAGAATGGTTGCTGAAATTTCTGGGCATCAGTGAAACCGGATGAAAGTGTTTATGGGTGGTGTTATGCTACAAACGGTGACCTGAGACCATGTAAGAACAAAGAAGGGTAGAGGGAAAATTAAATTATTAAATCACAAATTGTTCAAGAACTCTCAATAGCTCAATTGGTACAAACTGCATGGTGATTATTGCAAGATGGGATTTGGTTTGGATAAAAGAGAAAAGATCAGGTAAAAATGGTAGAAAAATAGGGGCCTCAATCCTCTTACTAGAAAAGGGACTTTTGGGCTTGTTGTCATAAGAAATTTTTAACTCAAAAAGTCATCGGTCGTTATCATTATCATCATTAGAATCTTTATTTCAATAAATTAGGATAGGCTATAAACTCAAAATAAAATAAAATAAAATAAAAATCCCGTCAACATTTCTTAATTTTTTAAGTGCCATGTCATTGATTTTGAGAAATGTTTATCCCAGTCAGCATCTAATTTCCTTAACTACCTGGTAGTGTCGGACTAAATTGATTGGACCAAATAACAGCTGAATGGCTTAAATGCACATTTGAGACAATTTCAATGGCTAAATCGTGCTTTATCCTTGGTAGATTAAAATCTTCAATGTTGAAGACCAAATCATTAGGCAATTCAAGGACTTAGCCTAATCCAAAGTCATGCAAATTAGCTTACAATGAAATAAGCTGATTCTGCAAGTAGATTTACACAGGAATTTTCGCTGTGAACTGATCATAAATAAAATTAAAATACAATTTTCATGAAGGAAAATTTTCCTGAATGGAAACAACATACTGAGAAAGCTCTTATTCTTTAATCCTTCCCTGCATCAAGTTCCATATGTTTTGGATAATAAGATCTGATTTGCCATAATTCCTATCTTTTACTTCAGCTATGTGCTTTGGATCGAGATATTTGAAGAACGTATATACTTAAAATATACTTGGAAGGAACAATGAGTGAATTGAAGGGGGGAAGAAAGTACATAACTAGTATAATAAATTAAGGGGGAAACGTAGTGTTATTTGCAATGCAAACCCTTATTTGAAGGGCATTGCTTACAGAACATTACCCTGACTTCCTCTTGTTTGTCTAGCTATGATCATTGAAAAAATGGTAAAAGGGCATAATCTCAGTGAATTTATTGTAAGCAACCTCTCACCCAAAAAAAAGCCAAGTTTACATGGTTTTTTACTCATTTCGCAGAACCAAGGTCTAGCTTCTGCACCTGGAATGTGCCTACTCATTTTTCTTAGGATTTTGAATATGATGCTATATTGATCCTTTTTCTTTTTGAGATTATATGTGTGTCTGAGTGCCTATATATATATATATATATATATATATATATATATATATATATATATATATATATATATATATTATTCTCTCTTTTTTTTTTTTTTTGTATTTTTCTGTTAGCTATAATAACCACTCTCGGTATCATGAATTTGTTTAGGCTGGTTTTCAGAAGTTCAAGTTCTGCAATGAACTGGGTCTCGAGAAACAAATATTTCCTTCTCCTTTCCCATGGAGTCGAACGCGATGGTTGGAAATTTGTCCTTCTTGCACGTTTCTCTCCCATCCCTTCCTATGTCATCAATTATGCTCTAGCTGCCACAAAAGTTAGATTTGTAGTGGATTTTCTGCTCCCTACTGTTATTGGCTGTCTCCCAATGATCTTGCAGAACACTTCCATTGGTACCCTTGCTGGTGCTGCTGTTGCTTCAGCATCTGGCTCTGAGAAATCAATGGTTTGGTCTTATATTTTGCCTCTACTTGGGATTGTATCAAGCATTCTTATTTCGTTGAAGATAAAAAAGTATACCACTGATATTACCTTGGCTGGATCTTCTTCCGGTGATCACATTAATTAACAGCTGTAGTAATATTGACTCATCTCAAGCCTGACCTGAAGAAAAGCGAATAATTGATAATACAGTTTGGTACAGATTTTTCTCTCTCAAGTCTTTGGCATCATTAGCTGCTCGCAACCCTGGCTACGTGATCTCCTTTGAGGTTCGGACTCTTGTCCTACATTTTCATCATTTTTCCTTGAAAGACTGTAGAACAAACAGATTTTTCTGTCACTTGAATAAAATATTCAGGAGTTTTGGGAAATGAAAATGGGTGACGTTGATGATGAAATCATTACGAGTTTCCCTATTTTTATGTCTATGTTTAAGGGTGTAATTAACTGTAGGAAGAAATGATTCAGTATTAAATTTAAATTTCATTCTATCTAAAAATTTAATATTCAAAGTTTAATTTAAAGTTGATTAAATTAGATTTTTAAAATTTGATTTTAATTTGATAGAATACTTAATTCATTCGATCTTGATTTAATAGGTTTAAATTTGATTCGATAGGTTTGATTTTTTAATTTTTAAACTCAATTTGAAATTGATTTATATGATTTGTTTATCAATTTTTAATCATATATAACAATGGTAAAATGATAAATTAATAATAATTTTTTTTGAAAAAAAAATCAATAAAGTTAACGAACCACTTAAATTGAATATTAAAATGTTCAAATTTGATTTGATTAGTTAATCAAGTGGTTCAAATTTGATCCGAAAATAAGTAATTTAAAATCAAATAATTGTTGAATTGAATTTGAATAGATCAAGAATATTTTAACTCCTTTACAATCTAATCTATTTGTATATGCCGGACAAGTTCGAAATATTAAAAAAAAAAAAAAATACCGCATTCTGCACAAGAAAAAAAGACCTACGCCTGCAGGGTTGGTTGCCCAGATTCGGGAGAAAAGAGCAAAGCAATTGCACGTCTCTTCTCTTGAATACCAACTCCTTCGCGTCATACAATTTGATTGTTATTACTTATTAGGATGAGACAGAGTTATTTATAATTGTGGTATTGCATTAAATAAGATAGAGATGCACCCCTTGAATTAAACTTCATTGAAGCGAGATGGATGACATGTGTAACATATAGTGATAGAACAAATTTACCAAATTTTTTTGAAGAAATGAAATTTTATTAGTGTAATTTCTAATTTAATTTAAAAAAAAGTTAAAAGTAAAAATATTTGGTATTTTTAATGTTAAACTTTTTTTTTTGGTGCTAGTATTTTTAATGTTAATTTAGATATTAAAAATAAATTTAATCTATTTTAATATAAATGATTTAATTTATCACCTTAAAAACAAAATCCAACTATTCATGTATATGTTTTATGTTCTTCTTGTATTAAATCATGTAAAACATAAAAATTTTCGTATCAAAATTTATATTTACATATCAAAAATATAAAATATTATTCTCAATTTTTTTCAAAACTTTAACTCCTATCTTTTTTATATTTTTATATCGTTTTTATACCATATCATTGTACTAAAAACTTTATCTTATTCTTTTTGGGATCTTTCCTAAAACAAGTTCAATTTTCTTTTTTGGCCATCAATATATTTGTTTATGTCCAAAATCACATGCTTACAAAATCAAGTCACATGCAAGTAGGGGAGATATACATGGGCATATACCAAAATAGCTCATATATCTACCCACCCTCTACAGTACTACTTACAAAACGTAGCAGACAGCCCATCCTGCAAACCCCATCAAACAATGACTGATAAACCGGCAAACTCGGACTTGACCTCAAATCCCCCATTATAGTTTACTTTTAGCAATCCCTTCTTTAGGCCAATCCATTTTTCCAGACTTGTATTCTCATTCATATCATATCTACATTCAGCTGACGAATTCATTAACAGCTGACTTAAATCTGAATACATATAGTTCTCTCAACCATTTCGCTTATACACACACACATTGCAGCATGTATAAGCAATCTCAGGCATTTTGCCCTCTTGTCTTTCATTCTTCAAACATTCATAGACTCCAATGAATAGGTGTAATAAATGTCTTAGAAATTTTTAAACAACAAAAACATCCATAGCAACATCATACGCTCCACAAATTCAGCTTCAATTAAAAACACCTGAAAATATTGGGGAATCCACTGCTTTCCTCCTCCATAAGGAATTGTTCCAACAGGAATGGCTTTACAGCTTAACCAAATTTGTATTTTACTTGGAATTATCTCCCATACCTCTTTATCTACGCTACAAGATGAGGATGGACTGTTTATTGTTCCCATAACTTTTTAGTTTACAATATTCTGATACACCATTCTCTTTGTCCATTTTATCTGCCAACTTTTCTGGTATTTGAATATCAAATAATCCTGGATGCCATCATACCAGGTCTCAGGGATCATTCCATATAGAAACAATTTCACTATCCATAACTAAAATCCATTCTTACCAGCAAACTGCTCAAAGTCCAGGATGCTCTTCCACCTTTTCTTGCTTCAATAAGGTTTTTATCATAGGAATATATCCCTTTCATCATTCTAATTTCCCACAGAGCATTAGGGTGTCTTTTAGCAATCTCCAGCTCTGTTTTGGCTATAAAGTATCACTCAACAAACTTAAATCCTTGAATCTTAAAAAACCAATTCTTCCAATGCATTCTTCTTTGCTCCTCTTTCTGTCCCTGCAAAAGTTGGCTATGGCAGCATTCATATATAATATCACATAACTTCTACTGTAAGTAGGCACAACACAGGCAACAGCCTACAGCCCGTAATGGCTTAATCAAAAGTTCCTTCCAACGAAAAGACAATTACTGCTCTTTCCAATTCTCCAACATTTTATGTATCCTATCCTGCACATGACCAAGTTCTTCATTTTATCCTGACCCCATAGTGATGGAATGCCTAAGTGACTTCCTGCATTCTCAACAGCCTTAATTCCCAGACACTTTTCCACAAAAAAAAAAAAAAAAAGCGATGAGGGTCCCCTTGTCGGCCTAAACAATGAGTTACCTTTCCATTTATTACCAAAGAATAAAAAATTATTATTTTCACGTATTCCACAGACCATGCAATCTAAGTTTCCCCGAAACCTAACTTTTCAAGCATGGCCTCCAAAATATCCCATTATGCTTTGTTTCATATCAATTTTAAGGGTTGGCTCGTAATTTCCTCGTTTCTTCCTCAACCTCAAATGATGAAACCCTTCTTAGCCACTATAATATTATCCTGAATCTACCTAATTAGCACGAATACACTTTGATTTTCCCTCCAAATATGGTTCGACTTTATTCACCATGATTTTCGAGATGCAACCGATTATTATGTAATGAAAGACCATTTTTGGACTCAATAAGTACTATATTATTTCATCAATAATTGATTGAAAGAGCAGGGAATGAACTTTTTTTTTTTTAATATTTATATGAAATTCAAAATTTAAAATCATCACTAATAAATAAAATGGGTGAAAATATTTATAATTATTATAAAAAAAGTACAACATCACTGCTGTTGAATTCTCTCACCATTCTTCATGACTCAAAAAAATGTTTTTCAGCTTTCGCCGTAACCTCCTTGATGATACTCCAGTATTTCGATAAAATCCATCCCAATCCCAAGAAAAATAAGATCTTCTTATTAACGTAGCTGATTTTCTGGCATGAAAATCAGGTACAGAAAACGGCATATAATGTAGGACCCAGATTTGGGTTTTGGATAAATCATCTTACTAAGTTTGGAGCGATCCTTGAATCTCTTTTTGTTTTCTATAACCAGGTTTAAGGTATGCGCAAATCATGCAATTACACAGATCCAGGAAAAGACTGTTTGGACTCTTCCAATAAAATGGCCGAAAGTGTTCCTTTTAATGGTTAATATATTATAAAATAAAAGTAGCAAGCAAGAACTGGTCTTGCAGATAAGGTGGAAAAAATTATAGTACTAAATAAATAGAACCCGAAGCCAGATTGGTCGGATACATTGCACGAGAGATCACCTTCACCAGGCAGAACGCATTATTTAAAGACAGGCACAGCTAATAGGGTCAGCGTAGCTTTAATCCAGACTAGAGAAAACCAAATGTGCCACTGCCACATCAACTACCAGCAATTTCATAACTGACTCTCTGAAATGCATATGCAAGGCCTATTATTGCCTTGGCTGCCTAGGCACTGCACCCTGTTCCATCTCAACTGCACGCCAAGACTTTAATGCCATATGCTTTTGCTTCAAGGTCGGCCCTTCTTCTAAGCAATTACTTGGAGAGACTTCCTATTTCAGCCTCACCTCCTTTTGGCTTTTTCTCAATTTTTAATTTGTTGAAAAACTACATAAAGGTTGATTCACATTATTTATTTTTATAAAAAAAAAAAAATTACAACCCAAAAAATAATTTTCGGGATTAATAGCGACAAAATTATTCCGTCGCTAAAAAAACTAATGAATTCCAAATGATTTGTGATAACTTTTAATTTTTTTGTTAGTGACGAAATTCCGTTACTAATGTAAACAATTACCAAAAAAGGAAATATTACGAAAAGACAAGTTTTTTTTACATATATTATTGACAAAATTATTTTGTTGATAAAATCTAACTCTAATGTCAAGCATAACTCTTTTCCCCTCCCTCATTTTCTTCCCTTCAATCTTCTCTACTGCGTCACATACCTCTCCCTCTTCTAAAATCTCATGGTTCCATTGCATCTTCGACTTCCTCCCATTGTCGATCAATCGGTCCATGGCTCCTCTCCTATCCGCCCCTTTGATACTATTGGATAGTTTTTTTTTTGCATAAATTTAGTTTTTTTATTGTTAAACTATTTAGTTTAAATATATTGATTTGAGTTGATATCGTTGATATATGTTGTTGTTATTGATGGATTGTCATTAATTATTGATGTATTTGATTATGTTGTATGTCACGGGGTAAAACTTGACTATGAATTTTTCTCGTCTCGTGATGGCACTAAGTAACCCACTTAGTCAGCCAACTCAACACCCAATCGAACACTCAAGCAAAAAGGGTCAATCCGCAAGAAAACGCACAACTACAGGAAATCTCAACATTTTTATTCACACTTTAAAAAGGAATGAATCTGTTGTAGGGACACAACAATACGCTCACACTCAGGAGGTCTATGTCTCACTGTCATTCACAACCCACAATTTATAGGTAAGCTCGGCTGACACCCCTAGCCGAAAAAGGAAAGCACCCGAGTAGATGTACTGAATCCCAAAGATCACGGACTTAATTCCCTCAATATATTTCACCTTACATATGGCAAGCTCGAGGATTACGCGCGGATCACGCCGGATTCTCCCGAGATCCTCTAGATCCTCACAATCGCGCCTTTCCATAACCAAGCCTTCGGTATGCGTTGGACCCCGAGCTCGACGCCTATCTGTAGCGCATCACTCCGCCTCTAGTGCTCATCAAATCCTTCGTTGCCTATCGAGCATGATGTTCGCTTCACGCCGATCCAACAGCAGCCAACTGTTAGCTGATGCCAAGCCCCATCCCGAGACCTGACAAATCCTACCACGCGCCCCGCGCGTGCTTAACTCACAAGTGTGTAACAAACTCTCCCCCGCCAGATGAAGCCGACGTCGTCGTGGGAGGTTTTTCAAGTATGCCCGAACTTGGTCCTCGTACTCCCACAACGTTACATCCATTTCTCATGTCTCGCTACCATCTTCTCATCGCATGAGATAATCAGTGCGCCTGTTCTTGTTACTCGCGCCCTGAGTCTTATGGTTAAGAATCTCCATCAACTTCTTTTGGAATTCCTTCCGAACGGTTGGTGGGGCTCTCTTCCCTTGCTCTCACAACTCAACCTGATGGTAGGGCTTCAAAAAGCTCACATGGAAGGTCGGGTGGATCTTCATACTTGCAGGTAGGTCGAGTCGATACGCCACATTCTCGACTCTCTTGACCACCTTGAAAGGCCCATTGTACCTTTGGATAAGACCCTTATGGTACCACTTGTCGGTCACTTTCTTCTAAATTTGTGGTGTGAGTTTCAAGAGTACCAAGTCATCTTCTTGAAACTCTAACGACCTCCTATGCCGATCTGCATAGTCCTTTATCCTCTGCTATGTCATGGCTAAGGTATCTCGTGCCTGATAAAAGAGCTCCTATTTGTCACGGGCAAATCTATATGCAGCCGGGCAACTACCTTGCAATCGAAACTTGACCACCTCCAATGGCGTTAATGGTTGACGCCTCATTGCTAGCTCCAAAGGGCTCAAACCAGTTGCAGATGACTTATGCAAATTGTAGAAAAATTGGGCCACATCAATTAAACTCACCCAATTTCACTGGCTTGTGGTGACATAATGTCACAAGTACTCTTCCAACAACGCATCAACCCGCTCCGTCTAGCCATCAGTTTGTTGGTGGTTGGTTGTGGAAAACTTCAGTTTCTAACCCCATCAGTTTAAATAAAACTGTCCAGAACTTACTTGTGAACTGAGCATCACGAAAGCTGATGATGTCCCTCGGGACTCCAAATACCTTCACCACGTATTTAAACAACAACTCCACTGCTAATTCTGCAGTACAAACATGCAACGCGGCTATGAAGACTGCATACTTAGAGAAGCGATCTACCACTACCAAGATGGATCTCATTTCATCAACTGCCGTAAACCTACTCTAAAATCCATTGGAAGAGACTCTCATGGTTCCTCTGGAATAGGCAGTGGTTGAAGCAGCCCAGCTTGCTTTCTCCTCTCGGTCTTGTCTAGTTGACAAACTAGACAGGTGCGAACATATAGTTTGATGTCCTTTCACATCTTCAGCCAGTAATAATCTCTCGACAGAAGAGCTAACATCTGTTCCACACCAGGATGTCCAACCCATTACGGATCATGGGTCTCTGTTGTGCTCAAATGGAACACTACTGCAAGTGCACAGGTCAGTTTTCGAGTATAGAGTAAATATAAGTATCGTCCCACAGGGAATTGTGTATACCGCAAATCACTGTAATCAACAACCTTGAACTTTATTTAGAAAAAGCAATTTATATTGGTTAAGATCCTATTTACTATTCTAACTATTAATTATGGAACAAATTAATTAAAACAAATCACAATTATTACGAATGAAAATATCAAAGGCAAAATATTCCTAGAACTTGATTTCACCTAACTAGGGTTCATATAATTCCTTTGATCAATTGTTCTTTTGTTTTCAAATTGTTTATAGCCGAAACTATTTCCTATTTATCTCTCTCGAGTTTTAAACAGTCATACCCAAATTACCTAATCCTAACCTCCCGATTCAGAATTAAATAATAGAATTCATTAAGCGATAGTAATCCGCTTCTCTATGGCTCATAAGAATTGTCAACCTCCCGATTCAACATGTCCTATGTTAATCTACCCTTGTGCATATAAATAATCCCCTCTCCCGAGTGCCGGATTCCTATACTAATTCATCCAATTGGTGGCCAATCAACTAGAGCATTAAGAACAAGTAGATTAAATAAACATAATTGAGATCATCCAAACAATATCACAAAATAGTTATAATCTGCCCAAAGCTGGCTACATCGATTCTAGGAAAAAGGAGTTTAGTTCCTAAACATCATGATAAACATCCCATTATTCCAAAGTACCATCCCTAGAATAAACATTGATCCAAAAAGATGTAAAAGATGGGGTTTCTATGGAGCTAAATCAATCCTGAAGCCTTCTGCCGCAACCTCCTTTGATATTCTGATAAAAAGACTATTTATAAGGTTCCCAAGCACTAAAACACGAATGCCACGTGGAAAAATAGTGTTGCCCTAATCAGACTGCTATGCTGCGACAATGGTATTGATTCCCCAGATCTGCTCTGCATTGTCCAGTTTCTTCTATTGCTGCAGCATAAGTCACGATCAGCATCCTGCAATTTCACTTCTTCACAGAATCATCAGAATCAGCTCCAAAAGCTTTAACTTCTCTATATTGTTCCTTTTCCTGCACAAATGCACAAAACACATAAAACATACCTAATATAGCAAAGAACAAAATCAAATAACTAAGTAAAAGGGGTTCTAAACATATATAAATTTCAGTGCTAACAAATATCCTCAAACTTAGAAATTTGCTTGTCCTCAAGCAAACACATACTAGAAACAGAACAATTAAAGACTCTCAACCATACTCAGCTCACATACTTTTCATATTAAATTGGGATTTTCCTCAAGAATTCACAATGTTCTCAGTTTAAGATAAATTTCAAATTTATATTGTTCAAGTCAATCAAAGCAAACCAATCCCCCTTCACTCTTCACTTTCCACTTGTGTGTGTGTACAATCATTTATTCAAATTCATGCACTCAAGTGTTAACGCGAAATCTAAATGAAAATTAAACACAAGACTTCATATGCTTGAATAAACTACTACTCTCCACTAATAAAGACTCATGCATAACCAAGAATCAAAAGGACTTTTCAAAGGTTGTAACATAAGGCTCGGGTTTTAGGTGGGATAAAGGATATAATATGAAGTTTAATCCACCTAAAGCACTGTAATCACCTTTGGATTTAATTTGTTTTAAGCTCATGAATCACCACTCAACTTTACTCATTCTCGAGTTTGATTTTTTTTTTAGAACATTAGCAGTGTCACACTCCAGAATTTTATTTTTCACTACTTGTAACTGCATATGACACTAGTTTTTCATCAAGACCCGAGAACAAACCCTTGTTTGTAACATTCAAGTTCTCAAACCAACAATTTACAAACCACCTTGTTTCCTTTTGAACTTCTCCCTTAATCCAAAAATTTTGATTGATAGTGCTTTAAGTAAGGGACCAAAAGAACAAGATAATCAAACAACTAGGCTATGGCTTGTAATATGGTTATATAACAACAAAATGGAAAAATTTGGCTCAAGGGGTTTTTCAAAGGATTAATATAATTGGGTAGACTTGAAAGACTCAATCTCAAAACAAAAATGGCCTAGATCATTTTCCTGATCATGCATGGTCTATCAATTTCGCCTCAAGTAATAACTAATCAAGTTCTAGAGTCTTTTTAGTTTCACATATCAACACAGTAAGTGCATAAACTAAATATGATTGGTGCATAGTTTGAGTGAAAAGATTCAAGTGAAGCTTTCTATCCACATACCAATACTCAAACAATAAAAATCATCCATTTAAATAAAATTTGATCTATTCCTTGCAAAATCCATCTTTGGACACAATCTAGAAAACTAATCTGTAAAACTGAGTATAATTGCACACAAACAATAAAAAGAGGCACCTAGAAAAAAATTGAAACAGGCACAAAGCATGACAAACATAACAGCAGGCATGAAAAACATAGCAAATAACTCAGAGCACATAACTTAGAGCACAGAGCACAACTAAGAACTCCCCCAAACTTAAGATTTTCATTGTCCTCAATGAATTGGAAAAAGTAGTAAAGAGGACTTCCCTGGGGTAGTCTAACTGTCTGAATCGTCCTCTGAGCCATCTTTAGCATCAGCTTCCTCCGGGGCATCTTTTTCAATGTCATCATCATCATCAGCAGCTGCCTCTCCCTACTGTGGCATACACCATTGTGGCGGCAAGGGAAATATCACATCTCCCTCACGACCCTTGGTATTTAGATAGTCTACTAATGAATGATGGTAGGCAGCAACATATGCACAGAAAGTTCGATAGTCTCGGTTATTGTTGCGCATCTCCATCCGCAGCTCTTTAATCTCGTTTAGTACAGCGTCAATGGAGTTGGAAGTGGTGAAAGGTGGAGGGGATGGACCAACAGAAGCACCAACAAAAGGTGGTGGTGGGGCAGCACGAGGAACAACTTCTCTCTGAGTCAGAGGTACCCGAGGATTCTTAAAAGTGATTGCAGATTTCCTAGTCAGTCGTGGTTCAATCTCAGTCTAATATACGTCATATTTCTTGCAAAGTCCACAAACCAATGAAGGGTGAGGTAAACCCCTTCTATTTTCCCTGCGTATAAACTCTTGCATGGACCGAAAGATAATGCCTCCAAAATCAACAATCTTGCCAGTCAGAATACAGTAAAGGAGAGCAGCTCTATCGACATCAACGCTGCTTTTATGAGTTGTAGGCATGATTCGTGAGCAAATAAAATTATACCATTCGTGTAGACCATATAGAAGTCGATTGGAAGGGAATGCCATATATTCAGTCTCTGGCCTCTTCTGTCAATGGGTGTGAGGTACTGTAAGTTTGTTAATAACCCGGTACAGCTCATCAGCATCAGTGTGGAGAGCTGCAACATAGCTGGTATATTCATCCTGCACCTCTTGCAGAAGGTCCAGGTACAGATTAATGGCGTTGGCGTTGTAAGGAACAAGAATACCCCTAACTTCAGACGTCGAATGGGTGCTCTCCATTGCATTGGCATAAAATTCTCGGACTACATCAAGAATGGCATCTTCAGGTTGTCCTGCTAATTTCAACAACCCAAAATCTCTCAAAAACTCTGAATACATATCCCAACCACCAATATCAGGTCGGAAACTCCTTTCGATAATCATGTTTTTGGCATAATTTTCTTGAAATTTTCTGCGGCTTGGCTGTTTACGAATCTAGAGAGATCATAAGCAGTGATGACTGGCTCTTCCCTCTGGGGAGATAGGGCTGAGCCATCAGTCGCTTGGCTTGAACTTTCTAGGTTTCGTCTTGCTCGGGCTTTGGGTGCCATTACCCATGAAAGCTCAACTTGACAAGAATAGTGTTTAGTTGACCCCCGTCGGACAAGCACACAAACTAATCCCAAAAATTTGTGTCACAACCAAAATTTCTCAAACAATAATCGACCAAACCGAGAAGAGCTTCAAAATCTAAGTTGCACAAACCAAAAGGAAATCCGCTGAAAATCGAAAACGATTGAAGAAAGTAGTAAAATACCCGGAACGACAATCACGTAAGCTTAAGTTGGACCACTTTGTGTTTTTATCACAATCGAATAAGAAAATGCTTTCTGCTTCCCCCAAGGGTTTCGAGACCACCAAGATTTCGAACCCACACAAATTTTGTTGGTGAAACTACCAAATCAGCAGAAAACAACAGGATCAGAAGAAAGAAAAGTGATGGGTGTGGGGTAATCGGTGTACTTCCAAGAGAACAAGGAAAAATGCAGGACTAGAAAAAGAGAGTCTGAGTAAGTAAAAGGTTCGGTCGCCTTTTTCAAATTAGTTTGGTAGGGTTCTCTGGCTTAACCGAATAGTAAGTGGGGTTCCATCTTCCAATAAGACATTGACATGTGTATTCCATTCACCTCACTATTGTAGACATTTGTTTCTTATTTTGACAGAATTTCATCTCATGCCCTTTCTATCTTTCTTTCTTTTTCTTACCGTTATCGACATTATTTTGCCTTCTCTTCTTCAATTAAAGAATTTAGTTTTCCAGCTTAGGTACTGTTCACGTACTTCTTCACTTTTGTTCTTGAAAAACCATTTTCGTTTCTTTTCTGTTCTGTTTGTCTACACTGAAGCTACTAAACCCTTGCAAAAATTTTTCTTGTTCTTTCACCTGATCACGCACTCATGCATTCTTGCTTGCAGGATCATGATAATTATTCTTCCAAATTGTGCTCTTCTGATATGCCTGAAAAATAAAATTCAAACTAATAAAATAAAATAAAAATAAAAACAAACTACTAAAATCAAAGAAAATAAAACGAGATGAAAAACTAAGAATCCTAAAAAGATAAATTGGGTTGCCTCCCAAAAGCGCTGAATTTCAAGTCTTCAGCCAGACTGCTTCCAGTCTCCTTAATTCGGTTCACCAAGGGGAATGTTATCTAATTTGTGCACTCCCTCTCCAAAATAATGCTTTACACGCTGCCCATTGACCTTGAACAAGCTTCCATCTGATTTCTTCAACTCAATTGCTCCATATGGGAAAACTTGGTTTATTTCAAACAGTCCTGACTACCTTAACTTCAATTTGCCAGGAAATAATTTAAGCCTTGAATTATACAATAGAACTTGTTGTCCAGGACTGAATTCTCTTCTCATTATCATCTTGTCATGCCATCTTTTGGTCATGTCCTTGTAGATTCTTGCATTGTTATAGGACTCATTTCTCAGCTCATTAAGCTCATTTAATTGGAGTGACCAATTTTCTCCAGCCTTATTATAGTCAAAATTTAGCTTCTTAATGGCCCAATAAACTCGATGCTCAAGCTCTACAGGTAAATGACATGCCTTACCAAATACCAACCTATAGGGGGACATTCCAATTGGAGTCTTATAGGCTGTCCTGTATGCCCAAAGTGCGTCATCTAACTTGTTAGCCCAGTCTTTTCTATTTAGGTGGACAGTCTTTTCCAATATCAACTTCACTTCTCAGTTTGAAATTTCAGCTTGGCCATTTGTCTGCGGATGATAACCGAGAGCTACTTTATGTCGAATTCCATATTTTGACATCAAATCACTGAAGATTTTGTTACAGAAATGAGTGCCTTCATCACTCAAAATGGCTCTTGGGGTACCAAATCTTGTCAATATATTCTTGTGCAGAAATCGAATTACCACTTTTGCATCATTTGCTGGTGTTGCTATTGCCTCCACCCACTTAGAGACATAATCAACAGCAAGGAGAATGTACAGCTTCCCAAAAGATAGAGGAAACGGTCTCATAAAATCGATACCCCACACATCAAAGATTTCCACTTTTAGAATATTTGTCAAAGGTAATTCATGCATTCTTGAGATGTTTCCAACCCTTTGACATCTGTCACATATTTTTACAAACATGTAACTATCTTTGAACACACTAGGCCAATAAAAACCTGATTGCAGCACCTTTGCTGCTGTACGCTCTGCACCAAAATGTCCTCCATATGCTGTAGCATGGCAGTGGCGCAGAATTTCCTGAACTTCATCTTTCGGAACACATCGTCTTATAATCTAGTCTGGACACTTCTTAAACAGCAGAGGATCATCCCAAAAATACGAGTTAACATCATAAAAGAATTTCTTCCTCTGTTGGTAAGTTAAACATCTTGGCATTAATCCTCCTGCTAAGTAATTCACTATGTCTGCGAACCAAGGTAGATTTTCATCAATCTTCATTATTGTCTCATCTGAAAATTCCTCTTGAATAGGTTGTTCTTGCTGAATTTCAGATTGCTCCAACCTAGATAAATGATCAGCTATAACATTATCAGATCCTTTTTTGTCCCTGATCTTAAAATCAAATTCTTACAAAAGCAAGATCTATCTAATAAGTCTGGGTTTGGCGTCTTTTTTTGCAAATAGATAACGAATAGCTGCATGATCTGTATAGACAATGACCTTGCTCCCAATTAAATATGGTCTGAACTTATCAAATGCACGTACAACTGCAAGCATCTCCTTCTCCGTTGTTGTGTTATTTTTCTGAGCATCATCTAAGGTTCTGCTTGAATAATAGATAGCCCGAAACATCTTGTCTCTCTTCTGTCCCAGGATAGCTCCAATTGTAAAATCACTCGCGTCGCACATCAGTTCAAATGGTTCTGTCCAATCTGGTGTGATCATAATAGGTGCAGAAATAAGCTCCTTCTTGATTTTTTCAAATGCCTGCAAGCAAAAATCATCAAAGACAAAATCAACATCTTTTTCCAATAAGTGACATAAAGGTTTTGAGATTTTTGAAAAGTCCCTGATAAATCTACGATAGAAGCCTGCATGTCCCAAAAAGCTCCTCACGCTTTAACTGATTTTGGAGGAGGAAGCTTTTCAATAGCAGTGACTTTAGCTCTATCCATCTCAATGCCGTGAGCTGAAATTTTGTGTCCAAGGAAGATCCCTTCTTGCACCATAAAATGACACTTCTCCCAATTTAAGACAAGATTTATCTCTTCACATCTCTGCAAAACAAGTGCCAAATTAGATAAACATTGGTCAAAAGCCCTACCAAATACCGAGAAGTCATCCATGAAGACTTCCATTATTTCTTCAACCATGTCAGTGAAAATTGACATCATGCATCTCTGAAAGGTTGTTGGGGCGTTACACAACCCGAAAGGCATCCTTCTATATGCGAAAGTTCCATATGGGCAAGTAAATGTTGTTTTTTCTTGATCTTCTAGGGCTATTGCAATCTGGTTATAACCCGAGTAGCCATCTAAAAAGCAATAATAACTGTGTCCGGCTAGTCTGTCTAGCATTTGGTCGATGAATGGAAGCGAGAAATGGTCTTTCCTAGTAGCTTTGTTCAGCTTCCTATAATCAATGCAAACTCTCCATCCCGTTACAGTTCTGGTAGATATGATTTCATCATTTGTGTCACGAACTACTATCATTCCACCCTTTTTAGGTACAACCTACACAGGACTCACCCAAGAACTATCAGATATAGCATATATAATACCATCATTTAATAATTTTAAGATCTCAGCTCTAACAACTTCTTTCATTGCTGGATTTAGTCTTCTTTGTGATTTGATAGAGGGTTTATGATTTTCCTCTAATCGAATTTTGTGCATCACAACAAAGGGACTAATTCCTTTGATGTCAGCAATAGACCATCCAATTGTCGGTTTGTGCTTTCTTAAAATTCTAAGCAACTTGTCTTCCTCTGCAACTGATAAAAATGATGAAATAATTACAGGAAAAGTACTATCATCACCTAATAAAGCATACCTCAAATGACTTGGTAATTCTTTCAATTCTGTTTTGCCTTTTTTTTTTTTTCACTTACCTGTGACTTGTCAATCTTCTCCTTAGTTGTTGTAGTCGTACTATCTAATGAATTGGCTTTCAAAGTAACAACACAGCTCTTAATTTCATCAGTTAGTAATTCTTCATCTAAATTAGAAACTGAATTTACTAGACATTGAGCCATAGGATCGGTTGGTGCTTCCTTTGTTTCAACTTCTCTTACACAACTCTGCACTACTTCCATCAACTTACAGGTCTCTGGCTCATCAGTAAATTTCATCGCCTTATAGATGTTGAACATAACTGATTCATCATTCATCCTCAGGGTTAATTGCCCTATCTAAATATCGATTAGTGCTCTCCTAGTGGCAAGGAATGGTCTCTCAAGTATAAGTGTAATTTCTCTGTCCTCTTCATAATCTAAAACTACAAAATTGGCAGGAAAAATTAACTTATCAACTTTAACAAGTATATCTTCTATTATACCTCTGGGATAAGTAATCGATCTATCCGCTAGTTACAGTGTTATGGTGGTCGGCTTTACCTCTCCAAGACCTAGGCTCCTGAAAATAGATAAAGGCATTAAATTTATGCTAGCACCTAAATCACACAATGCCTTACCCACTTTCGATCCTCCAATCTCGCATGGAATGGTAAAGCTTCCAGGGTCTTTCAATTTTTTCGGTAATTTCTGCTGCAAAATTGCACTGCATTCCTCTGTCAAGTTGATAGTTTCATAATCTTCAAGTCTCCGTTTCTTTGACAGCACTTCTTTCATGAACTTTGCATAATGTGGCATCTGCTGCAGAGCATCAACAAACAGAATGTTAATATGTAATTTCTTAAATATATCAAAAAATTTCTTAAACTCAGATTCAATCTTCCTTTTATATAAAGCTTGAGGATAAGGAATAAATGGTTTTAACAAATGAGGATTATCAGGAAAAAGTTTACTAAAAGGTTTAGAATTAACTCCTTGTTTTACTGTTTCTGATTCTGCATCCTTTGTCATAACAGGTTCAGTCTACTTCTTCTGCACCTCAGTCATTGGTGAAATTTCTTCTTTCTCTGCTACCTTCGATGGCTCATATGTGTTCCCACTTCTCAAAGATATGGCATTGCAGTGTTCTCTCGGATTGAGCACTGTGTCACTTGAAAACTTACCTTTTTCATTTAAAGAACTGACAGCTGCAGCAAACTGTCCCAAAGTGGTCTTAACAGATTTCATCTGTGCACCAAGACTGGTATTCATCTCTGACATTTTAGCTTCCACGTTCTCTAATCGCGCATCAGTTTTACTAAATCTTGTTCTAGTTTCAACCATGAACTCCTCAAATTCATTCCTTCTAACTCCACCATCACCTTGGGAATTCCCTTGGTTATTGAATCCTGTATTGCTGTTACTTGCTGCTGGTGGGTTTAGAACGTTTTTAGAGTTACCATAAGATAGATTCTCATGGTTTCTGAATCCTGGCTGGTAGTAGTTAGGAACTCGATTTCCTTGAAAATCAAAGTTACGATTATTAACATAATTTACCTGCTCCAAATCTGTCCCCATCAAGTTAGGATTTGTGTTATCATGATGAATCATAGCTTGCGGCCCTTGTATACCCATTGAAAAAATTTATGTTGAAATCTGCTCAAGTCTTGCTAGGATGGCTGTCTGCATATCTAACTCATGCATACCTGCTACTCTTCTGACATTAGCTCTTTCACCTGGCCATTGGTTGCTGTTTATAGCCATCTCCTCAATTAACTGTATAGCTTGATCAGGTGTCTTAGACCACAGTGAACCTCCTGCTAAAGCATCCACAGTAGCTCGTGTCTGCGAAGTCATGCCTCTATAGAAAACTTATATCTGATTTCCTTCATCATATCCATGCTGAGGGCATCTACGCAATAACTCTTTAAATCGCTCCCATGCCTCATGTAATGGTTTTTGATATAACTGTGTGAACTGGGCAATCTCTAATCTCATCTGCATTGTCTTTCCTGGTGGGAAGTACTTTGCTAAAAATTTTTGTGCCATCACTGCCCATGTCAGAATGCTTCCTGCTGGTAAATTTTGATACCAGCTCAAGACTTGTCATCATCAGGGGCTCCATTAATCTTAATGGTGCTGCAAATCTGCAGAAAACTTGTCAAATGTGTGTTAGGATCCTCTAAGGCCGAACCTCCAAATTGATTTTGCATAACCATGTTGATCAATGCCGGCTTCAACTCAAAGTTATTACAGTTTACAGGAACCTCTCTTATAACAGCAAAATTCTGATTCACAACTGGGGTAAAGTAATCGCGTATAGCTCGCTGCTGCTGATTTTCATCTGCCATGGTTAAATTTCGGTCTTTCTCTTCAAATCTGTTCTGTTGAATTTGCCTGATGGTTCTCTCAATCTCTGGATCTAACTCTTCTTTTATGTCTGTATTTCCACTTCTGCGGGTTTTTACCATTCACCTAAAATAAAAATTTGTAGATAGTAAATTAAAACAAAAATAAAAATCTAAATTAAAGTAAAGGCTATTGGGAAACAGTGTTAACGAAAAATAAAACAACAATTCCCCGGCAACGACGCCAGAAAACTTGTTGTGCTCAAATGGAACACTACTGCAAGTGCACAGGTCAGTTTTCGAGTATAGAGTAAATATAAGTATCGTCCCACAGGGAATTGTGTCTACCGCAAATCACTGTAATCAACAACCTTGAACTTTATTTAGAAAAAGTAATTTATATTGGTTAAGATCCTATTTACTATTCTAACTATTAATTATGGAACAAATTAATTAAAACAAATCACAATTATTACGAATGAAAATATCAAAGGCAAAATATTCCTAGAACTCGATTTCACCTAACTAGGGTTCATACAATTCCTTTGATCAATTGTTCTTTTGTTTTCAAATTGTTTATAGCTGAAACTATTTCCTGTTTATCTCTCTCAAGTTTTAAACAGTCATACCCCAATTAACTAATCCTAACCTCCCGATTCAGAATTAAATAATAGAGTTCATTAAGCGATAGTAATTTGCTTGGCTCATAAGAATTGTCAACCTCCCAATTCAACAATGTCCTATGTTAATCTACCCTTGTGCATATAAATAATCCCGTCTCCCGAGTGCCGGATTCCTATACTAATTCATCCAATTGGTGGCCAATCAACTAGAGCATTAAGAACAAGTAGATTAAATAAACATAATTGAGATCATCCAAACAATATCACAAAATAGTTGCTATCTGTCCAAAGTTGGCTACATCGATTCTAGGAAAAAGGAGTTTAGTTCCTAGACATCATGATAAACATCCCATAATTCCAAAGTATCATCCCTAGAATAAACATTGATCCAAAAAGATGTAAAAGATGAAGTTTCTATGGAGCTAAATCAATCCTGAAGCCTTCTGCCGCAGCCTCCTTCGATATTTTGATAAAAAGACTATTTATAAGGTTCCCAAACACTAAAACACGAAATGCCACGTGGAAAAATAGTGTTGCCCTAATCAGACTGCTATGTTGCGACAATGGTATTGATTCCCCAAATCTGCTCTGCACTATCCAGTTTCTTCTATTGTTGCAGTATAAGTCACGATCAGCATCCTGCAATTTCACTTCTTCACAGAATCATCAGAATCAGCTCCAAAAACTTTAACTTCTCCATATTGTTCTTTTTCCTGCACAAATGCACAAAACACATAAAACATACATAATATAGCAAAGAACAAATCAAATAACTAAGTAAAAAGCGTTCTAAACATATATAAATTTCAGTGCTAATAGTCTCCTTTAACAACTTGCACCTAAGTCCCCAACCTTAGGGACGAACAATTTGCCTCCCCGAGCATAGAACATATCATTCTCAACCCAGTATTTCTGAATCAAACCACCCAAAACTTGCTCTTTTGCTTTTAAATAGGATGCATCGTTCTCACCCACCTATTTAATCCGCTCAAGAAAGTCCGACTGAACAAGTGTTAAGAAAGCCACGAACGACTGCACTTCCTTTCGGCTCAACGTGTCTGCCACTCGATTCTCGCTGTCCGAACGATGCAGCTAATTGAAATCGAACTCGATAAGAAACTCCTGCCACCTTGCTTGTTTTTGGGATAAATTTTTCTGCATCTTGAAGTACGTATTCGCGACATTATCAGTCACCACCGTGAACCGAGTCCCTAATAGATAGTACCTCCAGACACCCTAGCAATGTATTAACGCAGTCATTTCTTTCTCATGCGCCGAGTAGCGCTGCTCCGTTTCCTTTAATTTCTGACTTTCATAGGCAATGAGATGTCTCTCCTGGACTAATACTCCCCCAATCGCCTTAGCTGATGCATCCGTGTGCATTTCGAAGGGAAGCTCAAAGTCAGGAAGTTTGAGAAAAGGCTCGGAAGTCACCGCTGCCTTAACCTTCTCAAACGCTTTTTGGCACTCGACAGTCCACTCCCAATGTTTCCCCTTCTATAACAAATCCATGAAAGTCTGTAGTAGTTCGTCAAGCCAAGGAACAATCTTACTTCTGACACCGACTTTGGGAAAGACCACTCTACAATGCCCTGGATCTTTCGCTCATCCATGCGGATCTTCCCCTTGCTAATCTTGTGTCCCAAAAACAAAATCTCTTCCATCCCAAACTTGCACTTCTCCTTCTTAACATAGAGTGTGTTTTCACGCAACTTCGCGGACACCTTCCGAAGATGTTGCACATGCTCGTCAAGGGTCTCACTATAGACCACGATGTCATCCAAGTACACCACCATAAATCAATACAAGGACTCGTATATAACATCATTCATAAGGTTACAAAATGTAGCAGGGGCATTTGTGAGACCGAAGGGCATCACGAGAAACTCGAACGACCTGTACCTCATCACCATGGTCGTTTTAGCCTCATCCCTGGGGCTATTTGAACTTACTAATACCCCGATCGTAAGTCTAACTTGGTGAAGTATGTTGCCCTGGTCAGCTTATTGAAAAGATCCGTCACATTCGGAATAGGGAACTTATTCTTGATTGTAACCTTGTTCAATGCTCTATAATCCACACACATTCAAAGGATCTCATCCTGCTTCTTCTGGAACAGTACAAGGGTATCATATGAGGTCTTCGATGGTTGCACAAGACCCACTTCCAATAAAATATTGAGTTGCGTCCATAATTCAGTGAGCTCCTGCAGGGCTATCTGTTAAGGCGTTTTTGCTGGAGGTCTTACGCTAGGCTCCAGTTCAATCCAATGGTTTACGTTCCGTCGCGGAGGTGACACATTGGGTAACTTGGGTGGCATCACATGCTGAATTCCTCGAGTACATAAGCGATGCAGTCAGGAACGTCGACAACTAGGTCTGGCTTGATCTCCACCACAGTCACAAGCATCGTTGTCTCACCTCGCTTCATGCCTGACTTAACTTGTGAAGCCAATTGCATCAACGACTTCTCCGCCACATGTTCCTCGTACTCAGTAGGGATAAAACCTAGGCACTCCTCGTCTCCTATCCATAGACCACGAAAATGAGGTAGAGGCGCAGCTTTAACCTCTACAAAGAACTCCATTTCGAGAATTATCTCGAAATCATCGAGGGCCACGACCATGAAGGGGCAAGATTTCTCTCAGCTGCCTACTTTAAACACCGCAGTCATGACTCCTTAGACGGGCTGAGCACTAGAATTCACCGCTTTGATCCTACGGGTGCTTTTCGACATAGTCAATCCAAATTGATTCACCATCTGCTATGAGATGAAGTTGTTGGTTGCTCCCGTATCCAGCATGGCTTGCGTCGAGTGACCATTAACCAACACCGACAAATACATAAGCCCTTTGTAGACAGTCCACTTGTCTACTGTGATGGCATTCAGCAACCGCAATGGGTTCAGTCAAGAATTCACTTCCTTTGACTCTGTCTCCAAACCGTCTTGAGCAACTAGCGTGAAAAGTTTCTCCCTGCAAGGATAATCTCTCGAAGGTGAGGGCCGTCACAAAGGAAGCAACCCGTGTGCTTCTTGCCTTGAGGTGGATTCAATCCCCTTAGCTTGGATGTCTCCTCATCCTTCCTCCTATCCCATTTTCCTTTCTTGCCTTGCTTTTGATTCTTTCCCCCCTCGTCCTTGGCCTTCTTCTTGTCAATATTGGAGGAAGAAGCTCCAAACTTGAAATCATTGAGGTTATCCGTAGCTGTAATTATTGATGGCAAGTCGCTAACCTTTAACCATCTCAACTCCGCCTATGCCCAAGGCTGAAGACCTAACAAGAAGTTGAAGACCAGATCCTCCTCGGTCATGTTATTGATCTCCAACATTAAGGAACTGAACTCCTTAACATATTCCCGCACAGAACTTGTATACTTCAATTTCTTGAAGGACTCTCTTGCTAGCCACGCAGTATTCATAGAAAGGAATTGGTTCCTAAATTCCTTCTTCAGCGCATCCCACGTCTGAATAGGGATCCGTCCAGAACTAGCATCATCATCCAATCGGGTCCACCACCAAAGTTTCATATCTCTCCCAAGGTACATGCTAGCGATGGAAACTTGCTCGTTCTCTTTCACCCGAGCAGCCTTGAAATATTGCTCCATATCTCAAATGAAGTTCTCGAGCTCCTTAGCATTTCGACTACCCTCGAACTGCTTTGGCTTAGACACTTTCAACTTAGACGGCGGTTTCTCCCCAATACTCTCGTCAGGCGTACCGGCAACAACAACCTTCAGCAGATTAACATCTGTGTCAATATCGCCAACTCGATCTACCAGTGATTGGATCTGCTGCAGCAGATCATTGGCGCGATCGGTGAATTCCCTCTGGCAATCACTCATCGCGCGCTGAAGGTCCGCGATAGCTTACGACTGGAGTGCGGCTTGCTCCGAGAGCGATGTAGCGACAGGTGCGGACGTACCAATCAACTCCTCAAGGATGACGACATGTTCACTCAATGTTCCAGCCATCAAAACTCGAGCTATGATACCAGACTGTCACGGGGTAAAACTCAACTATGAATTTTTCTCGCCTCGTGATGGCACTAAGTAGCTCACTTAGTCAGCCAACTTAACACCCAAGCGAACACTCAAGAAAAAATGGTCAATCCGCAAGAAAACGCACAACTACAAGAAATCCCAACCTTTTTATTCACACTTTAAAAAGGAATGAGTCTGCTACAAGGACACAACAACACGCTCACACTTAGGAGATCTGTGTCTCACTGCCGTTCACAACCCAGAATTTATAGGCAAGCTCGGCTGACACCTCCAACTGAAAAAGGAAAGCACCGGAGTAGATGCATTGAATCTTGAAGATCATGGACTTGATTTCCTCCTTATATTTCGCCTTACATATGGAAAGCCCGAGGATTACGCATGGATCACGTCGAATTGTCCCGATATCCTCTAGATTCTCACAATCGTGTCTTTCCATAACCAAGCCTTCAGTGTGCGTTGGACCCCGAGCCCGACGCCTATCTGTAGCGTATCACTCCGCCTCTAGTGTTCATCGAATCCCTTGTTGCATTTTGAGCATGATGTCCGCATCACGTCGATCCAACAACAGCCAACCGTTAGCCGATACCAAGCCCCATACCAAGACCTGACGAATCTCACCTCACGCCAGCTTATGCACGATTGCATGCCCCGCGTGCGCCCAACTCAGAAAGGTGTGACATTGTACTTGTAGTGTAGTTAAGATTTAGTGTTATTTGAGGTTTAAAATATTTAGTGTCTTAGGTTTGTTGGTGTTGATATAATTTTGGATAAAATTTAGTAATTGAATTATTTACGATAAAATTTAGTAGTAAATATTAATTGATTTAGAATTTAGTGTTGATATAATATTGGCTAAAATTTAGTTGTTAAAATATTTACAATAAAATTTAGTGTAAATATTAATTCATTTAAAATTTAATGTTTTGGTAATTTAGTAAACAAATTAATAGTTAAATTATTTACAATAAAATTTAGTAGTAAATATTAATTTGTTTAGAATTTAGTGCTTCGATAATTTTGGATAAAATTTAGTAGTGAAATTTTTTAGAATAAAATTTAATGTAAATATTAATTAATTTAGTTGTTAAATTATAGAAAAAAATCTAGTAGTTAATTATACTGGATAAAATTTAGTAGTTAAATTAAAAAGAATAACTTATATTAGGATCATCTTAAAAAGTGAAAATTTAGGCTCTGCTAAAATAATATCACTTCATATAATTTTAAAACATGTAATTAGTGTAACAAAAAAAACATGTAATTAGTATCATGAACCTACTCTCATTAAATCAATTATTATTAACTCACATTAATTATTATCATCAAAATAAACAATTGACCTATAAAAAATGCATAATAAAAATTAAATATTATTTTGAAAAAATATAAAAATAAGGCAAACAAACAATCTTGATTAAAAAAACAATTTTTATTTTCAATCTAAGGGATTGAAATGAATTTTAAAATCATTTTCCAATTAAAATAAAATTTTTTAAAGAATCATAAAAAATAATCAAAGAAGAAGAGATAAAAATTTTGATAAAAATTTCTATCCAAAAAACTGATAAATTAAAATTTTTTGATTAACTAGAGGATAACAATGATTTATTTACCATTTGAGTATGTATAGTTTTAGTCATATATCTTTTAAAAATGATTATGTGTCAAAGTTTTATTAGTGCCTAAAATCTTACTTTTCCTAAATTCCTCACTTTATAGGCATCAATAAAACAATACCAACTCAACTTTTTATAAAACATATATGATAATTATTTTATACACTTCCTTACCTAATCAATATATTAATAAATCAATTTAACTCTAGTTAATTTAATTAAAATTGATAATTTTTTTCTCTCAAATTTCATCACAAATCATAATTAAATTTTTATTTTCAAGTACAACAATTAACTTTAATTAAATTAATTAGATTAAATTAATCAATTAATGAATTGATTAAGTAAAGGAGTGTATAAAATAGTTATTATATGAGTTTATATAAAAAAAAAGAATTGACACTATTTTATTAATGTTTAAAAAAGTTTTATTATCACTTTTTAGACTACAATATGAAATTGGGCTTGAAATATGCATTTAAAAGCTTGAAATCTAATTTTAGTTTCTCACTTATTTGAACTTTAGATTTAACAATTTAATAAATTTACTTTCAATTAAAAGTCATAAAATCAATAAATCTAATAGATTTATTAACCCTAATAAACTAAAGAAGCTTGTTAAATTCGACAAATCTATTAGGCGGTACAAAATATGTTGTCTACAATAATTATGTGCCATGATATAAAGAGTTTATATATTAATTAAAATTTAAATCTTGAAAATAAGGTATTGCTTGATATTTATACTAAATAAGATATGTTAACGAATGTTTTACGTTTTTAATGCCATTAACAGTAGATTGGTACATCATTGATCATCCTCTGCAGCGAATCCTTTTCTTGTACTATTACTGTTTGTCTTGTCGATGTTTAAGTCTTACAGAAGACCAAAGGACTTGTGTTTCCACATCATTTTTGTAGAAAACGAATCAAATCACCCAACACCCACAGCAACACTTGGCAGTTGGCAGTTGTCGTTTGTGCTTTTTGAAAATTTAACATTAACAGTGGGAATAATGCATGTGCTCAGCTCAGGTTGCCACTGTTGCAGCTGCAGACCACCCCACACGCCGATGCTTGTGGACCCCACTCTTTACTTTTTCTCTGAACTTTTCTTTTACAAGTCTTTTATAATATTTACGTGAATGATAAAATTAATTTTGATTAAATTAAATTTATTTTGATAAAATTAAATTATAAAATAATTATGAAATAAAAATAAAATTATAATTTTACTCCTTGGTTTTCTTTTTTTCTGCTGCGCCAATTAACTAAAGGAAAAAGCCATGCCAAACCAAGCTTACATCTTCTTTCTCTTTTTTAAATGATTGATATTTTAATTTTTTATTTTAAATTTATTTTTGTAAAGCTCATCATCATCCCTCCCTTCCGTATACAGAGAAAAAAGAAAACCAAAATCGTATGATGTGAGAACGCATGTGTTAGTTAAGTTATTGGTTCCATTAATTTTAAAGGATGGAGTGATGACCGATTGGACAGACTGGACTATGTGATGACAGAAATATTGATGAAAAGCTCCACCAAATATTCAGTTTTTAGCTGTATCCACAATGCTACATTACTCATTATTACTATTAATGTCAATGCTCAAATACAAAAGACAAAATTGGGAAAAAATGGAAAAAAAAAAAAACTGCGATTGATGATGATGGCGCAAAGATAAAATTTTATAGAAGTTTGTGAATGTCCAATAATCCTTAGGTATATTGTAATGCAGAAAAGAGAAAGCCATGTGACCACCATCGCTCCAGCTGCCTGTTTCAAATACTTACCGCCTCAACTCCAAACGAATCGCTAAACTCCCTTACCAGTACCACCGCCTTACATTAATAAATTTCCTCTGCTCACAATTTTTTTTTACTCATTGGCATCCTCGTTTGTTTAAAAATTTAAGAATAATTCTGTTGGAATTCAGATGAATTCAGGAAATTTTTTTAATAATAATAATAATAATAATTTTAATTTTAAAATTTAAATTTTATTTAAATATATTAAAAAAATTCATTTTTTTCTCCAATCAACTATGGATCCCCTACTCACATTTTTATTATTATATTATAAAACACTTATTTCTATTAGTTTCCAGAGTGTATAAACTGTCTTTAAATGTAAAAATACTTTTTTTCTTTTTGGTCTCCTTGGTAAAACTAAAATTCGAATAATAATAAAAGCAACATTTGTAGAGTAGAATTTCAATTTTTACATAGAAAATCAAAGCCTACATAAAGCCTCATCCCTCATTCAGTTTTGCTCATTCATCCATCCTCAAATTTCTTCATTCTTCTCTCTGTCTTTCAGGTAATGCTCGACAATACTTGCTTTCAGCTATTTCTCCCGTTAGACAAGAGGTTTTTCTTTTCTTTTTTTCTTGTTTTTTAAATTTTAGTTCCCGTAGGTTATTGTAGTCTCTAAGTGTTAGATTCATGCTGTGCAGAAACATGGCTTCTCCATTTTTGATTCTGTTGCTGGCTCTCTTGTTTCTCGCCTCTGGAACAATGGGAGCTCCCCCTAAAAGGCCTGTAGCGGTCCCATTCTGGAGAAACTATATGCCTACTTGGGCCTTTGATCACATTAAATACTACAATAGTGGCTCTGAGATTCAGCTGCACCTTGACAAATACACTGGTAACAATATATTCAACTACTCCTCAGTCTCGTCTCCCAATCCTCCCATAGTATTTCATAGATTCTCTTATTCTGACAACAGTTTGGGTTGCCACTTGTAAAAGGTACTGGTTTCCAGTCCAAAGGATCTTACTTGTTTGGACATTTCAGTATGCAAATGAAGCTAGTTCCTGGAGATTCTGCGGGAACGGTTACTGCCTTCTATGTGAGTAAAATTGATATCCCGCTGTTGGGTAATTTATGTACAGCTCGCAGCTGCTTCTGTTATATATGATTCTGTTATATTACCAGTAGACAATAGTTTTCCTCTGCCTTGATCTTTATTATTGGATCTGTTGCAGTTATCTTCTCAAAATTCGGAGCATGATGAGATAGATTTTGAGTTCCTGGGAAACAGGACGGGACAGCCATACATTCTGCAGACGAATGTGTTCACCGGAGGAAAGGGAGACAGAGAACAGAGGATTTATCTTTGGTTTGACCCAACCAAAGACTACCATTTCTACTCTGTTCTGTGGAATTTGTATCAGATAATGTGAGTGTTCTGTACTTTCTAACTCCCCAAATGTCCAAATCCTTTCAGTTTTATCTTCTGTATTTAGCAAGCACGCATAGATTCATGATTAGTAATTTCTGCATTTTCTATTAGCTTTGAACTTTCTGTCGTGCATAATGCTGAAATTGTTTTAATTTTGAGTCATCCTTTAGTTGGTTTACTTTACGACTTTTTATGGAAATTGACAAACGTCTCAAAATGGGCAGATTCTTAGTGGACGACGTACCAATCAGAGTGTTTAAAAACTGCAAAGATTTGGGAGAGAGATTCCCATTCAACCAGCCAATGAAGATATACTCGAGCCTGTGGAACGCGGATGACTGGGCCACCAGGGGTGGGCTTGAGAAGACCGACTGGTCCAAGGCCCCTTTTATAGCCGCCTACAAGGGCTTCCACATCGATGGATGTGAGTCTTCCGTGGAAGCCAAATTCTGTGCTACACAGGGCAAGCGGTGGTGGGACCAGAAGGAGTTCCAGGACCTTGATTCCTATCAATGGAGGAGGCTCCGCTGGGTCCGCAACAAGTTCACCATCTACAACTATTGCACCGATAGGGTGAGATACCCTACCATTCCTCCCGAGTGCAGGAGAGACAGGGACATTTAATTAATCACCAAATCCACATCCCTATATTCTCAGTACTACATGAGATCGATATTTGTCTTCTATCTCCACATGAATGGGTTTGTCTTCATTCGTTTCTTTCTACCATTGGTGGCCTTGTGAATCCATATCAATTACTTTTCATATAATTTTACACTAAGGATTTGTTATACCGTATGTAATATTATATATTCCAGGATTCATACCTACGTGTCTAATTTTAGTTACATGGAAGTTTATTTGTGTATTTCGGAAGCATAATCTTAAACATTAATATCCACCGGATACGCATTTTTAGAACAAAGTTTTTTTTTTTCCTTCTACCTTTATCTCAATAAGTACCGTGCAACAGTTATATTTCACTTTGTTTTAAAAATTGAAAGAATTATCTAACTAATCTACTTATTTAAAATAATTTTTAAAATTTTAAATTCATTCAAAATATTATCAATTTAATTCAATTTAAAATTTTATCTTTTTAATTTATTTTAAAATATTATATATTTTAAAACATATCAATATTACTATCTATTTAGTTTGAACTATTATTTACTAAAAACAAGTTTTTTTTTTTTTTTTTGAAAATGAACTTTAAAAGATTCATGACCTCTTTTTGAAGTTGCCGGTGTTCTTCCTATCAAACATCTTCTCTTGATCCAAAGTTCAATTAAGATATTTCTTTCTTATTTAACGAAAGATTCTATTAATGGAAATTGGTTATTAGGGAGGTGTCTCATACTTTTTTTTTTTTCATAAATATACCGGATAGCTTTAATACAATTCTAGGCAAATTTTAATTCACCACCTCTTTTTGAAGTATTCAACGTTCTTCACATCAGACATCCACAACTAGAAGTGCATAGATTATATATATGGTTACAAAAAAACATGTGTAATTACAATTTAATAAAATTTATAATTTTAGATTTTAGACGCTGTGACTTTAGTTATGTTTATACAAAATACATAGTATAAGATATTAAAAAACTACATTATACTTAATTACATAAAAAATTGTTATTTTCGTCACACAATAGTTTTTAGGTATTAAAAGTATATAAATAGACTATGGGCATTTTGCTCCAATTTGTGATCAAATACTCAATGTTTCATCTTTAAAATTAAAGTACATTGCAAGTATATAAATAGATTATGTTTTTTTTTTAATTTTAAATTTTGTCTTTTGTGGTTCAATGCTCAATATTTCGTTTTTCAAAAGTTAAATACATTAAAAGTATATAAATAGATTACGATTTTTTGTTTCAAACTCACTATTTTGTGGCCCAAGGCTCAATGTTTTTGTATTCAAAGATTCAAGTACATTGAAAAATCATTTTAGTTTTAGCAAGGTTATTGTGAAATCATTTATGAATAGATATTTTGCAATTTAAATAAATTTAACTGTGATTTTTATTTATTAATAGACAACTATTATTGTGTTTTAACATAGCCTTTTGTAACTCGATTTTTTCTTTCGAAATTCATGTATATTGGAGATGATTTTAGTTTAAGGCAAGACTTATGCAATGTCATTTATGATAGACATTTTGCTATTTGAATAAATTTAACTGTGATTTTTACCATAAACATAGTCTAATTTCAAAATAGACTATAATCTTTATATTGATGTAATAGTTTTATATATTTTCAAATTAAATTGCTATTATGAAAGCCTACGATTTTCAATTTTAAAGGTTTGTATTTATTTAGTTTAGAAGTAGATCTAGGGTTCACTACTCACTCTTTAAATCCTTCTGTTATTCTAAAGATACAATTTTTCGTTTCTCTATCTCCTAACAAAAAAACATTTTTAGTGTTACCTCATGTCAAATATAAAACAATTTTCATCAAATTATAACCTACCAAAACATTGTTTACACTACAAAAATTTTCAGTTTAACCTAATTTTAAACAAAAAACACATAGAAAACCATTTTCATTTCTAGATCGACTCTTGTTATAGATGAAACACCACAAAACAGTTATAGTAGTGATGATTAACCATTTCCATTCATTCACGTAGTGTAACCTTTTTCCAATATCCAGGGATTTTTTTTTGTTCTTCTACTTTATTAATTTGATTTCTTATAATTTTTTTTGTTTTGTTTCTATAGATTTGAAGGACATTTTTTGCTTACCTTATTTGGTTCATATATGATAATTCTATTTTTAATAGAATTATTTTTACTTAATTGCCTAATTAATTATTTAAATCCTCAATTTATTTTATTAATTATCTCTTTTATTTAATTAAAATTATTTAGTGTGCAGGTAAATTAAATCCGGATGAAACTCAGTCGTTTCAGTAAAAAATGGGCTGAAAACAGGCTAAAGGAGACTGGACCACTTCCAATTTGCAGATCGAGTCACCAGTCGTCTAGACACGTGGGATGCCGGGTGTTAGTATTTTGTTCGCTCCGAAACGATAAGATCGACGGACACCGTGCCAACCTTCTGGAAGATACACGTCGGGCCACATTGCACAACCAAGTGTATTAGAAGACGGGTGACGTGAAAATATCTACTCTACAGCAAATAAAATGAAGACAAGTGGTCAAACAATGCCAACTCATCTAGGATGAAAAATTACCATTGTACCCCTATGTTTGTGTATAAATAGAACATGATGAGCAATTAAAAAAGAGTAGTTTTAATTTAGGGTAGCTTTATAATAGTTTTATGTTAAATTTTTATTTCCTCTAGTTTTCTTTAAGCTTTCCGATTAAGTTTGTTTTAGTCACCATTTTTATCTTACTCTACCTAGCTACTGTTCAAAGCAATTATTATGTTTATTTTCATGAAAAGCTTCATTTCCTTTCTATTTCTTTGGTAGTTCATGTTGGCAGCCTCCATCAATATGAGTTTTTGCAAGTTTTAAGTTTACAAAAGTCGGATTTCTTTTTTTTCTTCGCTATTTCATTTCATTATTTTGCTTTCATGGTATTACTGTTGTGATGAGGTGTGAGGGGCTTGTGACAGAAGCCATAATGCTCAACCCATTGTCACCGTTCCATTTGCATTTACTTTAGAAAAAAAATTTATTTTACACTTAGTTAAGCTTACATTTCCAAGCTTCTGGTTTAGCATTTCTGCATTTTTTTTACCCACCATGTTTCTTGCATTTTAAGAGCATCTTCTACATTTCTATTTGGTTTCTAAGTGCTCACTAGCGTGGCTGTTGGATACCGAGGAGCTGATGTGTGGCAGTATTGCTATTGCTTCCATTCGATGCAATACATGAGTTGCTTCACGGTGCAGTATCGGATGAGGACGATGAGTTGCTAGGATCGGCAGCAGCAGTAGCAAAGAAATTGCTCTATTCTACTCTGTTTAAAGAGTCACTTACTGTTCATCAGTCTCCTTTTCATTAGCTTTTGTTTTCAGCATACCTTACATTTTTATGTTTGTCTTTACTGCATTAATTCCTCAAGTAACAATTTATTAGTCTGGTTTAACATTTGTTTGTGTTGATCATCTAGCATGCTGCGGTAATATCCTATTTTGCCATCACTGTTGAGTGTAGGAATGATGGCATGATGTGGTGGTTTAGAGCAGAAACTCGAATGCTTCAGCACCATGGTAGTGTGCAGTAAAACAGTGCAGAAGTGGATAGAACCGGGAGCAGTACTGGAGCATGGTTGGTACAGGACAACGTCTGGAGCAGCCGCCTGGAGCAGGAAGTGAACAGTACATACACGGGACCGCAAGCCAGCTGGGAGTTTTGGTTAAGGCCGTGTTTGGCCGTTCCACTTTGGTTCATAATCCATTTTCATGCCTTTTAGATATCTTAATTTCAATCTCATTTGTTAGATTAGAGTTTTAAATTACTTTGCATGATTAGTTATAGTTCCTTTGCTTGATTAGTTCAAAACTTAGATTTAATTGTGTCATTAGTTAATTTTTATTTTAGTGTTAGGTGTTACATTTAAAATTAAATTAGGGATAAAATCATTTTATGCATGTTAAAGTGTTCATGTTAAATTGCAAAAATCCAAAAACAATTATTTTTCATGCATTAGTTATATATTCTATTAAGTTAGTAATTGGTAAGAGTTAAATTTAATTTAGGACCATTTGATAGGTAATTAGTTTCTTAGTTTTATTTAAGAATTTCTTTAGGTTAATTGGAATTTTATTTTATTAGACTTTAGGTTAGCGTAATTTGCATTTTTATTAAGTAGTTTAATTACATGCATATTTTATTTTAAGTTTGTTTAATTTTAGTCTAATTAATTTTGTTTATTTATTTTCATATTTTACATTTTAGTTTATTGGCATTAATTAATTTTAAATGTTTTAATTATCTTTTGTAGGTATTTACTTTTAATTGCTTGGAGATTTGTAAGTAATTTTTGCTCTGTTTTATTTTCTTTATTTTGTAATTTTTATTGTTTTCAGTATTTTTAATTTCAGCCTTGTAGATCACCCACTAAAAATTCATAATTTGCTAGGATATACTTAGGGTAAGATTAACCGGTAGTTAATTAGGCAATTCAGCTTCTGTGGGATGATAATCCGAGACTCTGTGACATTTGAGAATTTTAGACATATTTTAATTATGTAATATGGACTTGAAGTGTAATTTATTGAGTTAAGTGAAATGTATAAGTAACAAATGAGAAATAATCACAGTAGTGAATTATGGAAATTATATTTGGAGATTTATATGTTAAGTGCTTAACCAAGTGGGAAGGTATGAGGTCAGATCGATCTTAGGGAAGAAAGATCAATCTGGTAAGCTAAAATTGACAAGGAAAGAGGAAAGCAAGTGAGCAGATCGATCTCCAATGGAAGAGGATCGATTTCCTTATGATTCTGTTTGAGAGAAGATCAATCTCATGAGGAAGGGATCGATCTCTAAATGTTTCTGTTTGGGAGAAGATCGATCTCCTCAAGGAGCAGATCGATCTCATAAAGCCATAAAGAGATCGATCTCACCCCTCGACAGATCGATCTCCTAGGCATAAAATTACCCTAAATCGTCCTCAAATTCAAATGCAGATAGATTTCATCAGGAGCCAGATCGATCTCCTACCCTCCATCTATTTAAGGAACCCCTACTTTCTCCTGCAATTTCATTTTCTCTCTCTTCAAAACCCCATTTTCACCCGAGCCCTAGCTTTCTCACTCATCCAAAGCACCCATTTTCGTCCAAATTAGAGGCTGTGGCAAGAAGGAAAGTTGTTCTTCATCAAAGGGAAAACAACATACTTGGAAATCGAAAGACGAATTGAATCGAGGCAAGAGATAAGCTCTCCACAAGTTTTGGGTAATTTCTAAACCTCGATCTTGATATTTGAGATGATTTTGGTGATAATGGTTGTTGGCATTGTGTTGAAGTAGCTGGAAAATGATTAGGGATTGATGAAATTACAATGTAGTTGGAGTGATAATGATATTTAGCAATTTTGGTAATTTTGGGAATTTTGAGCTATAAATGGAAATTTAGACAATGTGGTGAATTAGCATAGATATTGTGGCATGGGAAGTGTAGAATGTTGAGATGTTATGAATGAGACTGTGGATTGTGATAGAGTTATGGGAATTGAGAGATTTGAGGAGTTATGAGCAATTATGCTCGATTTTGAGAATTGAGGTTACTGTGATGATGAGTATTGATGTTTTAACATCGTTTGGATAGCTCGGGAGTTTCAGAGTGGAATGCGAGACTAGTCCGTGACAAGGGGGAAACAATTGCACTATACGAGGTGCAAAGAGGTAAGGGAAACTAAACCATTTGTGTATGTGATTTGTGAACTATTATAGCATGATTTACGATTTATAAAACAAGCATGTTTGATGTGTTGTGTTTTGATGAGAATGCACATGATTTTTATAGCCGGTTGGAGCCCAATGTTTTTATGAGTTTATAAGCTACGTACGAAACCGCTTTATAAACCGTTGAGTTTGTGTGAGAAATGAATTGGGCTCTACGTTAAGCAATATCGAGATTTGAGAAATGTGTGCGTGTTTTGCTGGTTGGAACTCGATTTTAAATATGTTTTGTGTTGAGTACAAAATGGTTTTAAATGAGTTTTATGAGAGAAAAACCACTATGAGTTCTACGTGAAGGCAAACCAGTTTTATATGATAATGACTATTGATAAAGACTTAGGTGTGTAATTTTGAATACACACCGGGCATTGCTCTGGTAGCATGTAAGCCCGATTCTTCTCCGTTCTGGTAACGTGAGACATCCTATTTGGTGGCTGTTGCCACGTGAGACCCCCCATTCTGTGGCTGTGCCACGTATATTTGGTGGTTGTTGCCAAGTGAGATCCCCCATTCTGTGGCTGTGCCACGTATATTTGGTGGCTGTTGCCACGTGAAACCTTATTCTGTGGCTGTGCCATGTGTGAATCTAAATCAGTGGCTATGTCACGTGTGTTTGGTGGCTGCGTCACGTATATTATTATTACAGTGATTTTATCACGTTTATTGAGAAAGCCATTATCGCATTATTTTCACATGCTTGTTACTGCTCTATACTGATCCTTTTACATCATGTTTCCACATGATTTTGAGATATGAGAATGTTGTTTTGAGAACTTTCATGCTATGGTTTTCAAATGAGTATATTGAGTTTCACGTGCAAATAAATATTTTATGATGTGCATTATGGTTTATATAACGAGTCCCTTACCCCCTTACTGAGCGATTTAGAAGCTCACCCTGTTTTCTTTCCCCCCAGATTTCTTCAAGTGAAAAAGGGTTTCCCTGCGACGTACGGAGTAGTGGCTAGTGGAGGACTTGAGCTCCAGACCATATATTGTGTTTTGAGGTATCATATATCTTTTCATGTACCCAGACAATTATTGTAATTACAGACACTTGATGTATAACTTCGTATGAGATGTATTAGGATTAATTAACTTAATATTGAGTAATGTATATGATACGATACATGCTATCTAATGATGAGATCCTGAGGTATGATATGTATGATGTATGACACTGCACAGGAATGCACCCTTAATTGTGATTTGATGAGTAAAAAGTTTTTAAATTTACCATATTTTTCGCGTTTTCGGGGCGTGACAGAGTTTTCTTGGTATCAGAGCTTAGGGTGTCTAGTACTGTTAGTGTCGGTTAAGTGAAATAGAATACATCCCAAGTGTCTGTAATAGTCTGGTCATGAACTGAATTTGAGGATTGAGATTTCAATCGATTTTGATATGTACACGTAGGAGACGAGTTGAGATAGAGAATGAGTGGACGACGAGGTCATTCGAGGAGGCAGGCAGAATCCCCTCCACCACCTGTCCCCCAACCAGAGAGTCCTAACTCTCGATTTAATCGGATTGAGACTGATGTGAGGTAAGGTTTTGAGCAGATGGCAGCGCTATTCGCGCAACACTTTAGAGTTAATGCATCGGGTACTACTCCTACACCACCACAAGGACCTCCCATACCCCAGTACAGATGGACCCAGTGCCTCTCGTCACTCAGCCTGATGACAGAAGTATGGTCTGACTGAAGGACTTTTTGAAAATGAATCCACCTGCATTTAAGGGAAAGAAGGATCCTACAGAGGCTGAGGAGTGGTTGACGGAGTTGAGAGTTATATTCGATTATCTGGGGTGCACAAATGTTGAGAGGGTCAGTATGAGTGCCTATATGTTGAAAGGGAGAGCTCGAGACTGGTGGGGTACTAGCCAGGGTATTTTGATGTCCCACCAGGATATGATTGGTTAGGAAGAGTTCCAGACAGCCTTTAGAGCCCAATATGTACCACGAGCCGCCCAGAGAAAGAAACAAGTCGAGTTTTTAAATTTGGTACAAGGTGATATGTCTGTGGATGACTATGAGAGGCAATTCACCGCGCTATTGAGGTATGACCGAGAGACCTTCAAGAATGAAGAGCTCCGCACAGAGAAGTTTGTGTATGGATTGAAACCCATCATCAGAGATAGATTGATAGGGCTATGTATTACTGAGTTTGGAGATGCTCTGAGACGAGCACAAGAGATTGAGAGCGGAATTGAAATGGTACAGTCCCAGAATGAGCTTAGAGCAGTGAATAGAGATAAGGGCAAGAGGACAGCGATTTTCCAAACAGATGCTCGGAGAGGTTCCTTCAGAAGAGGAAGGATTGAGGTACAGAAGGGCAGATTAGAGAGACCACGAGTTTACCCTAACATCAGGGAGACCCCTCGAGATGTCAGGCCTGAGACAAGGTTTTACAGAAATTGTGGTCGAATGAATGAGGGAAGTTGTACTGGGTTGATCCATGGATGTTTTAGATGTAGAGACATGGGTCACATGGTGAAAGACTGCCCTCAACCTCAGAAACCACATGTCTCGGAGCCTACTAGACAACAGCCTCAAAAAGTGAACCCCCAGAGACGGGCCACTGCTGCAGAGAAAGGAAAGAGACCTGTTACACAGGGACATGTGTTTGCCCTAGATAAGGAGACCGCTGACACTTCTGCAGAAACTATAAGAGGTACACTCTCTGTCTGTAATCATAAGGCTCATGTGTTGATAGATCCAGGATCCACGCATTCGTTTATTTCAGAGCATTTTGCATGTAGTTTAAATTTGAAGTTTGAACCTCTAAAGTATATACTACATGTAAATACCCCTATGCATGAATCCCAGAGAACTGAGTTAATCTGTAGAGGATGTGGAATAAAGGTGGGAGATAGAGTGATGTTAGCAGATCTAATCATGTTAAATATGCATGGGTTTGATGTAATTTTGGGAATGGATTGGTTGGCAACCAATCGAGCGAGTTTAGACTGCTACACTAAGATTGTAACTTTCTCCCTGCCTGAACCTTACAGTGTACGTTTGAAATATTGAGTAAATAGACGTATGGAATTTTGTAAACAATTTGAGAATTTTAATATTATTTTGGAGAGTATTAAATATGATTGTTCATGTGAAGGTTATGAAACACTCATATCAGATGATGATCGGGAACATCCGAGGATTGAGGATATACCTGTGGTGTGTGAATTTTCGGATGTTTTCCCAGATGAGTTATCAGGTTTACCACCAGAGAGAGAGCTGGAGTTTACCATTGATTTGGTACCAGATACTCAGCCGATCTCTAAACCCTCCTACAGGATGGCATTAGTGGAACTTGAGGAATTGAAGAAACAACTACAGTAGTTATTGGATCGAGGGTTCATTAGACCCAGTATCTCGCTGTGGGGAGCACCAGTTTTATTTGTTAAGAAGAAGGATGGTAGTCTCAGATTATGAGTAGACTACCGGTTATTGAATAAAGCCACGGTGAAGAATAAATACCCACTGCCCAGGATTGATGATCTACTTGATCAGCTGAGAGGGGCATCAGTCTTTTCTAAGATTGATTTGAGATCAGGCTATCACCAATTGAGGATCAAGGAAGAGGATATTCCAAAGACGGCCTTCAGGACGAGGTATGGCCATTATGAATTTCTGGTGATGTCATTTGGATTGACGAAAGCCCCTGCAGCGTTTATGAGATTAATGAATGAGGTGTTCAGAGACTATCTAGATAAGTTTGTGATAGTCTTTATTAATGATATCCTGGTGTACTCTCGGTAGTATGAGGAGCATGCACAACATTTGTGGTTAGTACTTTAGATACTCCGAGATAAATAATTATATGGAAAGCTTAGTAAGTGTGAGTTTTGGCTGGATCGGATAGCTTTCCTTGGTCATATAGTCTCAGAGGAAGGAGTATCAGTGGATCCAAGTGGCTGTGCTTAACTGGGAAAGACCGAGGACAGTTACGGAGGTACGAACTTCCTTGGTTTGGCAGGGTATTACAGAAGGTTTGTGGAAAGATTTTCCAGGATTGTCGCCCCTTTGACTAAGCTCACGCGCAAAGAGACTCCATTTATATGGACTGATCAATGTGAGCTCAGTTTTCAGGAATTAAAGAGGAGGTTAACATCGGCACCTGTGTTGACTATCCTTGAGGGATCAGGGGGATTTTCGGTATATAGTGATGCTTCTCATCAAGGATTGGGGTGTGTGCTTATGTAGCATGGAAGAGTGGTTGCATATAGATCACGACAGTTGAAAGACCATGAGCAGAATTACCCCACGCATGATCTGGAGTTAGCCGCTTTAGTATTTGCCTTGAAGATCGGGCGACACTACTTATATGGAGAAAGATTCCAGATCTTCACTGATCACAAGAGTTTGAGATATATCTTTGATCAGAAAGAGTTAAACATGAGACAAAGGAGATGGATGGAACTCCTTAAGGATTATGACTGCGAGATTCTATATCATCCGGGTAAGGCGAATATAGTTGCTGATGCCTTGAGCAGGAAGAGTATGATATCTGCTATGATGATCAGGGAATGGGATTTACTGGAGCAGTTCGTCGAACTCCGGATCAAAGTTAAAGAGATAGAGACTGGATTTTTGGCTAGCTTGCAGATAGAGCCCAGGATCATGGATCAGATTAGAACTGGGCAGCGCAATGATCAGAGGTTGATAGATATGGTTAGCCAAGCTGAACAGAGTTCGCAGTCGGATCTCACAGTCAGTGAGGATAGATTGTTGAGATTCAGAGGATGAATTTGTGTACCGGACGATGATACCCTAAAGAGATAGATATTGAGAGAATCTCACTGCTCGCAATACACCATGCACCCAGGGAGTACTAAGATGTACTGAGATTTGAGAAAGGTGTACTGGTGGAGTGGTATGAAGTGAGACGTGGCAGAGTATGTGGCCAGATGTTTAATATGCCAACAAGTGAAAGCTGAGCATCGAAAGCCTGGAGGACTACTACAACCTTTACCTGTACCTACATGGAAATGAGAGCATGTCACTATGGACTTTATTATGGGTTTACCGAGGACCCGAAGAGGTCGTGACGCTATATGGGTTATAGTGGATAGATTGACCAAGAGTGCCCACTTCCTTGCCATCAAGAGCACAGATACTGTGGATGCCTTAGCTGAGCTGTATGTTAGCGAGATAGCTAGATTACATGGGGCTCCAGTGAGTATTACTTCTGATAGAGATTCTCGATTTACTTCCAGATTTTGGACCCAGTTTCAGGAGTCCATGAGATCTCGATTGAGTTTTAGTACCGCCTATCATCCTCAGACAGATGGTCAGTCAGAGAGGACTATTCAGACCCTAGAGGATATGTTGAGGGCGTCATGGGATGATCACTTGTCCCTGGCAGAGTTTGCGTACAATAACAGCTATCATGCGAGTGTTGGAATGGTACCTTTTGAAGCTCTATATGGCAGGAGGTGTAGATCCCCTGTAGCTTGGGAAGAGGTCGGTGACAGAAAGATAAATACTCCCGAGCTTATTGAGCAAGCTGTACAGAGTGTGAAACTCATATGTGAGAGGTTACTGGCTGCACAGAGTAGACAGAAAAGCTACGCGGATGTGCGTAGACGGCCACTCGAGTTTGATGTTGGTGATGCAGTATTTCTGAAAATATCATCGAGTAAGGGTATCATGAGATTTAGGAAGAAAGGGAAATTAAGTCCTCGATACATAGGACCATTCGAGATTCTTGGGAGAGTGGGAGAGGTAGCCTACAGATTGGCATTACCCCCACAGATGTCCGGAATACACAATGTCTTTCATGTGTCTATGTTGAGGAAGTACCACCCGGACCCTTCTCATGTCATAGAGTATGACGAGATGGACATACAAGAGGACATGAGCTATATTGAGGAACCCGTCCGGATTCTCGATAGAAAGGAGAAGGTACTGAGAACTAAGAGCATCCCATTAGTGAAAGTTTTGTGGAAACATCACTCAATGAAAGAGGCAACGTGGGAACTAGAGAATCTCATGAAGGAGAAATACCCCCATCTATTTGACTAGTTGAGTTGAATTTGGAGGACCAAATTCTTTTAAGGTGGGGAGAATGTGAGATCTGAGAATTTTAGACATAGTTTAATTATGTAATATGGACTTGAAGTGTAATTTATTGAGTTAAGTGAAATGTATAAGTAACAAATGAGAAATAATCACAGTAGTGAATTGTGGAAATTATATTTGGAGATTTATATGTTATGTGCTTAACCAAGTGGGAAGCTATGAGGTCAGATCGATCTTAGGGAAGAAAGATCGATCTCGTAAGCTAAAATTGACAGGGAAAGAGGAAAGCAAGTGAGCAGATCGATCTCCAATGGAAGAGGATCGATCTCCTTATGATTCTGTTTGAGAGAAGATCGATCTCATGAGGAAGGGATCGATCTCCAAATGTTTCTGTTTGGGAGAAGATCGATCTCCTCAAGGAGCAGATCGATCTCATAAAGCCATAAAGAGATCGATCTCACCCCTCGACAGATCGATCTCCTAGGCATAAAATTACCCCAAATCGTCTCCAAATTCAAATGCAGATCGATCTCATCAGGAGCCAGATCGTTCTTCTACTCTCCGTCTATATAAGGAACCCCTGCTTTCTCCTGTAATTTCATTTTCTCTCTCTTTAAAACCCCATTTTCACCTGAGCCCTAGCTTTCTCACTCATCCAAAGCACCCATTTTCATCCAAATCAGAGGCTGTGGCAAGAAGAAAAGTTATTCCTCATCAAAGGGAGAATAACATACTTGGAAATCGGAAGACAAATTGAATCGAGGCAAGAGATAAGCTCTCCACAAGTTTTTGGGTAATTTCTAAACCTCGATCTTGATATTTGAGATGATTTTGGTGATAATGGTTGTTGGCATTGTGTTGAAGTATCTGGAAAATGATTAGGGATTGATGAAATTACAATGTAGTTGGAGTGATAATGATATTTAGCAATTTTGGTAATTTTGGGAATTTTGAGCTATAAATGGAAATTTAGACAATGTGGTGAATTAGCATAGATATTGTGGCATTGGAAGTGTAGAATGTTGAGATGTTGTGAATGAGATTGTGGATTGTGATAGAGTTATGGGAATTGAGAGATTTGAGGTGTTATGAGCAATTATGCTCGATTTTGAGAATTGAGGTTACTGTGATGATGAGTATTGATGTTTTAACATCATTTGGACAGCTCGGGAGTTCCAGAGTGGAATGCGAGACTAGTCCGTGACAAGAGGGAAACAATTGCACTATACGAGGTGCAAAGAGGTAAGGGAAACTAAACCATTTGTGTATGTGATTTGTGAACTATTATAGCATGATTTGCGATTTATAAAACAATCATGTTTGATGTGTTGTGTTTTGATGAGAATGCACATGATTTTTATAGCCGGTTGGAGCCCAATGTTTTTATGAGTTTATAAGCTACGTGCGAAACCGCTTTATAAACCGTTGAGTTTGTGTGAGAAATGAATTGGGCTCTACGTTAAGGTAATATCGAGATTTGAGAAATGTGTATGTGTTTTGCCGGTTGGAACTCGATTTTAAATATGTTTTGTGTTGAGTAAAAATGGTTTTAAATGAGTTTTATGAGAGAAAAACCACTATGAGTTCTACGTGAAGGCAAATCAGTTTTATATGATAATGGCTATTGATAAAGACTTAGGTGTGTAATTTTGAATACACACCGGGCATTGTTCTGGTAGCATGTAAGCTCGATTCTTTTCTGTTCTGGTAACGTGAGACACCCTATTTGGTGGCTGTTGTCACGTGAGATCTCCCATTCTGTGGCTGTGCCACGTATATTTGGTGGCTGTTGCCACGTGAGATCCCGCATTCTGTGGCTGTGCCATGTATATTTGGTGGCTGTTGTCACGTGAGATCCCCCATTCTGTGGCTGTGCCACGTATATTTGGTGGCTGTTGCCACGTGAGATCCCCCATTCTGTGGCTGTGCCACGTATATTTGGTGGCTGTTGCCACGTGAGATCCCCCATTCTGTGGCTGTGCCACGTGTGAATCTAAATCAATGGCTATGCCGCGTGTGTTTGGTGGCTGCGCCACGTATATTATTATTACAGTGATTTTATCACGTTTATTGAGAAAGCCATTATCGCATTATTTTCACATGCTTGTTACCGCTCTATACTGAGCCTTTTACTTCATGTTTCCACATGATTTTGAGATATGAGAATGTTGTTTTGAGAACTTTCATGCTATGGTTTTCAAATGAGTATACTGAGTTTCACGTGCAAATAAATATTTTATGATGTGCATTATGGTTTATATAACGAGTCCCTTACCCCCTTACTGAGCGATTTAGAAGCTCACCCTGTTTTCTTTCCCCCCAGATTTCTTCAAGTGAAAAAGGGTTTCCCTGCGACGTACGGAGTAGTGGCTAGTGGAGGACTTGAGCTCCATGCCATATATTGTGTTTTGAGGTATCATTTATCTTTTCATGTACCTAGACAATTATTGTAATTACAGACACTTGACGTATAACTTCGTATGGGATGTATTAGGATTAATTAACTTAATATTGAGTAATGTATATGATACGATACATGCTATCTAATATTGAGATCCTGAGGTATGATATGTATGATGTATGACACTGCACAGGAATGCACCCTGAATTGTGATTTGATGAGTAAAAAGTTTTTAAATTTGACCTATTTTTTGCGTTTTCGAGGCGTGACAGACTCAAATCCCATTATTACTTGTACGACCCGTGCACTTGTTGATACACGTCTAGGTCACTTAGAGTGGGCGTAGTCGATATCAAGTTTTTAGCGCCGTTGCTCCGATATGACCTTGGCTCCAATTCAGTACTGAACAGTGATACCACGACAGCTAATCTTACCGTTATACTTTTAATCAGTATAGATGATAACCAACAATAACCTATCCATCAAATACCAGTTAGATTAATACATAAACTAAAATAGCAAAATGAACAGTACACTTAAATGGAAACAGAGCAGAACAGAGGAGAAGATTGGTCTCGGTTCTATGCTACCAGCCCGTGCATAATACCACACTCTGCTAGGTTCCAGTTCTGCACCTCTCACCATGCCTTCCTTCCCATGCCGTGCAATGTTATAACAGAAACAAGATGCAGAAGCCACCTCTCCAGCTTACGCGAACTTCTCCTTGCACGTTATTAACAACAGCGGGAGAGAGCTTGGCTGTGTTTTCTGCACAACACAACCCAGCGATGCTTCAACCGACCTTGCCTGCCTAGTTGCTGCTCTACCCCTTCACAATCACTAATTCTTAATTCAACAAACGTAATGGTAATAGCCAGAAAATGCCATGATAAAAATAAATAATGCAATACAATCTAACTATTGAAATGTTAATGCCGGAAGCTGCACTTTACACAAGAAATGAAATGGTCACTCGGTGCAATGCAATAGAATCATTAAAGCACTACTATATGATTACTTACAGCAACATAAAAGATGAATAAAATCTAAAGCTAAAACCAAAACAGCCACCATCGTGAAACAGAAAAGTAAAAACAACTAATATAGCCACCACACCTTGCTTCTTTTTCTGCTCATACCAACATGGTTCCATCGTATCAGTATTGCAGGAACAATACCCGGTATTAGACCGGCAATACTGCACCAGAACATGGTATTGGCATTGATGATCAAAGCATCCTAAATGCTTTAAACTATAACCGAAAATAGAGTAAATAAAAAAAATAAAGACATGATAACAAATGTGAGACAGTAACGAGTTATGTAAAATTGCAATTTTAAATAGAGATTTAGAAGCAACAATAACAATGAACTGGAAAACAAAAACTTTTCATAAACAAATACGTTGTAATGAACAGTAGCTATGGAGAAAAATGGAGGCTAAAAAAAAACTATTCAGGAAAAGCTTCCAAAAATACTAGAAAGAAAATAACCTTAAAACTTTAATTAAAAAAAAAACTAAACTAATTTTCCCTATGCTCCCTTTTTGAATTGCTCATCATGTTCTATTTATACATAAACATAGGGGTAGAATGGTAATTTTTTGTCTTCATTTTATTGGTTGCAGAGTAGATATTTTCATGTCACCAGTCTTCTAGTACACTTGGTTGTGCAATGTGGCCCGACGTGTGTCTTCCAGAAGGTTGGCACGGTGTCCGTCGGTCTTATCATTTCAGAGCGAATAAAATACTAACACCCGGTATCCCATGTGTCCAGACGACTGGTGACTCGATCTGTAAATTGGAAGTGGTCCAGTTTCCTTTAGCTCATTATCAACCCATTTTTGACTGAAACGACTGAGTTTCATCTGGATTTAATTTAGCTGCACATTAAAGAATTTTAATTAAATAAAGGAGATAATTAATAAAATAAATTGAGGATTTAAATTATTAATTAGGCAATTAAGCACAAATAATTCTATTAAAAATATAATTATCACTATACAAAAGAAGTTCGCTTTCCAAAAACCCTCTTTTTCGATTTCTAGATTTAATTTTTACTAGTTTTTAGTTTTAAGGTTTTTATGTTCTTTTGACTTTGTTCAGTTTGACCATTTTTTTTTAGATTTGAAGAAGATTTTTAATTAGAAGTCATTTGGTTGGATGTACTCTTATTCCTTCGTTGTTGCACATTAACTTTCCTGTTAGAAAATGAATGATAAATCTATTGCATAAGGACTTTGAGGAATACTATTAGCAAAAAATAGAGTTATTATCTTAAACAATCTTCAAAATTTGCGTAATATTTTAAATTGATCCTCAAATTTTCAAAAGTGACACATTAATCCTCAATACTACAAACTTGACTCATTTAAGTCATTATGTTAAAATTTTTGTTGTTTAAAACGTTAAATGCCATTGGGCACCACATGTCAACACAAGTGGCACCGAGACATGATGACATGTAAAAAAAATTAAAATGCATTTAATTTATATTTTTGGAAAAGTAATTTCAAATGAAAAAAAAATTCTAAATCCCTAAATCTTTATATTTAAAAAGTAAACAAGTTTTACCTTTTTAATACTTATCTTGATCTCCATTTGAATAAAAGCTTCAAATTTTTGGATTCGAAATGGGAAAAGAGTGTTGGTGTAGAGCTTGATTGACTCAGTGAACCAAATAGCTTCAGTAGCGACTATCGATGCAATGAACCAAAAGAAAAAGAGAAAATCCCTAAAAAAAAATTGTTAAGCCTTTGGTCTCATTGAAAGAAACTTTGGTTTTCAGCCAAGGAATTGCTCAGATTTGGCAATGAAGGTAACAAGATTTACCTAGTGTGAGTATTCTTATTCAATTTTTGTTTTTAGGTTTGTTTTGTTGTCGAGAAAGCGGAAGAAAATTACTTGGATTGCTGCAATTTCTTGGATTAGCAAGTTTAGTTTTGTAGTTACAATGTTTCATTCCAAAAGGGTAAGAAATTAAAGCTAGTCTTGGTTAGTGTTTCTCTTTTATATGGTTACTTATTCTTATAGAAAAAAAAACAATCATTTTTTTGGGTTCTCGGGTATTGATAGCTTTAAGTAGTGGGGATTCAAAATTTTGAAACTCAGATTTAGTTAGTGTAAGACTTGCATTTTTATATGTACTCTTTATGATTTTGTGATGTATGGACAAGTCACAATTGATATAAATAATAAGGAATGAATGTTTTTAAGTTACAAATGTGTATGGAATGCAAAACGGGTAATCAAGCAAAGTTAAAATCAATGTAACAGTGAATTATGGGAAAATTGCAGCAAAACTGCTTCAAAAAGGGGAGCAGTTCGATCTCATTAGCAAGGAAGATTGATCTTATGGCTTGAAAATGCAATGCCAAGCTCTCTGCAAGAAGCAAATCGATCCTTCAATAAGAGCATATCGATCCCTCAGTAATGCAGATCGATCTTGAACAAGTTCTGGCTGAAGCATATCGATTTCCAAAGAGTTCTAGATGGGACAGATCGATCTCATAGTAATGCCAAATCGATCTCCATATGATTTTGAGTAAGCCAGATCGATCTCATGCTGTGAGCAGATTGATCCCCTAAGCTTAAAGGTTGGTTCCTGAAGAGAAAAAGGTAGGACAGATCGATCCCTCACCGTTAGCAGATCAATCTCCTAGAGCAATTCTATAAATACATGGCTTTGTACTTCAGTTTTTCCTGAGAAGCATCAAACCTTTCATGAAATAAAGTGTAACCTAACTTTTCTACACTAGAAATCTTCATCTTTCAATCAGTTTTGAGTGAGATTCAATTCAGCGAAGTTGTTCATAGTAAAGAGGAGAACAATATAGTTGGAAACTAGAAGTTTGAATCAAAGATTGAAGGAACAAGGTGGATTTTGCCAATTTTGGTGAAAAAGGAGAATAATTCAAGCTAGGTAAGATTCAATACACCAACTTTGTATATGTTAATCTAGGTGTCTTGGTGAGTTGGTTGGTATATGTTTAAATTGCTAAAATGAAATGGATAATGAGAAATATCCATGACCTAGCTATTGGTAAGAAATTGAGAAAATAAGGAGATTGAGGTTTTGAGAAGAGTTAAATGCATTGATTTAGAATCATGCAAGTGAAAACAAGTATATTAAAGTATACTAATGAGCATAATTGTTAACGGTTTCGAAGTTGATATTAGAAGCTGATCGGACTGCGAGAGTGAACAGCACTGAGGAAGTGAGGTCATGTGACGTGATCCGAGGTAAGGGAATTTCGTGAGTAGCTAGTGTCACGACCCTCAACTTACCAAAAATTGTCACAAATTTTTCGCTTTTCATACTTTATTTCTTTTTCGTTCTTACCTTACCTCAATCGTGATCAGCTACACTTTCAACAATTGGGTTGTGTGTCAATGTCTACCTCATCCAACCAACAAATTTAATTTGTATTGTAATTTAGAAGTAAACACTTGTATAAATAAATCAGAGTTGCGGTTTACATGTGTTTACATTGCTTTACATCCCCAATGGTTACATACAAAATGCTACTGTGCTACGGAAAGTTTAGATACAAAATTTCATCATTGTGTATACCTTACGCGATGGGATGTAGCAGATACCAAAAAAGAAACCTCAAATCGCCCTCAGTCTATACTCAAAGCTCTGTAGAGAGGGGAAAAATAAGGGGGGGTGAGCAAACAACACGCTAAGTAAGGCAATCATGCGAACATGTAGATACTGCAGTATCTACGTGATCGTGATGCCATGCTCAAAACCATACAATTACTCATTCATACCTCAAAAGCATTAGTTCATGCTTGTGTTAATGGCATGTAAAGAAAATCATGCTATTTAATTCAGTGCACAAATCAAATTCAAAGAATGGAAAACCATCATGCATATTTTGTCACGACCCTTTTCATTCTTTTTAACCGAAAATCTCAATAAATTTTTCGCATTTATTCCTTTCCCTACTCGATCGTGAACAAACTTACCACTACACTGTTGGGCTGTGAGTCAATAATAATCCACTCGCAATATCCATTCTCAGTTAATAAAAGTGATGTCATACATTTGAACGTCAATCATTCATTTTTATAAAATATGATTACTGACATATACATCCCCCATAATTACAACTCAAAAGATTACTGTGCTTTTACATTTGTTTAGATACAAAAGGAATTTTGTGTATATACCTTTTAGCGATGGAAGCAGCGGATGTCCAAAATAAAATGCCTCAGTCCTCAGTGGGCTACTATGCATGCCCTGTAGGAGGGGGAAAATAGAGAGGGATGAGCAACCACACGCTCAGTAAGGCAATAATGCAAGCATGGTAGATAACTACTCTATCTACATGCTGATAGTTCAATGCATAAATCATTTATAATAGGAGCATGAGGAATAAAACTATGCCATATGAGTATACATATATATCATGTATTAAAATCATGTAAAATTGGCAAATAAAACATGAAATATCAACATGTGAAAACATCTCATGCTCATCTCATTAAACTCATAAAAAGGGTAATTCATTTAAGAAATCTCCTTTTTAAATTTCATCTCTTTCTCAAATACATATCATCCCATCACAAATCATTTTCGCAATCACAAACCTCATTATCATTTCACAAATCAAGTTCACAAGGCTCGACCCCTCCTTCAGGTCTACCTTGAACAACCACAATCACACATATGTATAAAAACCAGGACACTATATCACCAGTGACTATGTGGCCAACTACATCATAAATCATCCCAGACTACACGCATCCAGGTGTGTGGGGTATCGTGCTGGCACGAAGGTGGATTATCCCTCGCCAGACTTTCTTATCACATAACCACCACGCGGTGCATCGTACTCTATGTGATATACACGGTACAGTGTACTCCGCAGACTCATATCATGGTTGGGGGTGTCAGTCGTAGGTCTTATCTACCCATACCAAGAACTTACCGTACTCACATAGGAGAGCCTCCCTGCCGAACAGAGCCTCCCCACCCCTCCAAGGCTAAAGGATGTTGACTTAAGGATCCTTCCGTAAGAGAGCCTCCCCACCGAAAAGAGCCTCCCTGCTGAACAGAGCCTCCTCGCCTCTCTAGGGCTTAAGGATGTAGGGCTTAAGGATCTTACCGTAAGAGAGCCTCCCTATCGAATAGAGCCTCCCTGCCTAACAGAGCCTTCCCACCTCCTGGGGCTTAAGGATATAAGGCTTGAGGATCTTACCAACTTTCATAGCCTCATACGTACCATAATGTGCAGACTTGTGCGAGCAAAGCTCTAGCACGATTCATGCATCATATCATAAAGAAACCACATACGAGCACAACTCCAGTACGTTTATACACATAAGAAAATCACTCGAAAGTCACGTATGAGCAGAAGCTCCAGTATGGTTTATAAAATATCATCACAAATCACATCAAAGTGCGAGCTAAGCTCCAGCACTTTCATGTAAATAAAAGCATCAAAATCTAGCGCTAGCGAGGCTCTAGCGCGATTTAATTCACATAGCTCGATAGGCGGCTCATATGCAGTCAAAACACAACACAAACATGTTTAGTACCTCACATGTGCTATTCTATAGCATCAATAAAACACTAGCCGGCCTATCCTTTTACTTGCTCAAATTAAAGCATTGTGTTTTGTGAAAACATTCAAAACACGCGATTTATGCGATTATTAACCTTACTATCCCTTTTTATACATCCATATAAAACCAAATCATCCAACATTCGCAACCATTTTTGCATACCAAACAACCAATTTCTCAAACATTCATGCATTTCATAAACACCATATATTCCAACAAAATACGAGCAGCTACCTCGATATACTTACAGAATTCCATTACTTGGAATCTCGAGGCGTGATTCCGCTTCCTTAAAGCTGCTTACGTGTGCGGTTTGATTTGTCTCCAACGAACTCTCCGAAACTGCACCTAATCGCATTGCACATTATTTTAGTCTATTATAACGCAACCTTTGGGTTTGCTATAGTCAATTCACTCTATAGCCTCTATCATCTCTTATAAGGCCCCGTTTCATTTCTCTCTTCGAATCTCGAGTCTATGGATTCCTTTAGGCCTATTTATTCACAATGTATCGATATTAGGCTCATTGTGTTCATTTTTCATCAATTTTCCTCACTATGGCATTTATCAACATATTACATACTAATCTTCATAAATTCACTCAATCCACAATGTAGCTTCATTTCCGCAATCCAAATCATCCACATTATTCTATTAACAACTTAACATATCCCATAATAATCAATTCATCCAAATTACACTTTCTCCCACTAAGTTCATTCCATTTTCTAGATCACATTAGTTCCAATACTACCTAGATGGTTTCAACTAACAATACTCATGAAAATCAACTTCAAGATCAATAAACAAACCAATGTGCTTGAGTTGGAGCATTAAAAGCTTGCCAATCTAGTTTCTCTTCTTGCTCCAAAGGAGAAATGCTCCTTGCTCCTTTAATGCCAACAATGAGGTTTTGGGTTTCAATTATGTTGTTCTCTTCCTCAAGATGAACAACTTTGTGTCTAATGGCCTCTATTCAAATCTTACTGGAATGAGTGGATTTTAGAGAGAAAAATCTAGGTTTTAGGTTGGAAATGGAAAGGGATTGCTTAATCTCGAAAAAATGCAGATTTCAACACCCTTTTTATAGAAATCACTTGATGAGATTGATTTGCCCTAGGAGGCGATCGATCTGGTCCCCTTAAATTCCTCTTTTTCCATGGTATTTTAAGCACGAGATCGATCTGTCGAACCTTAAGATCGATCTGCTCCAAACAGATAGCTAAGGAGATCGATCTGTGTACTTGAGGATCGATCTTTTCATTACAGAATATTTAGGAGATCGATCTGGCCCCATTGGAGATCGAGCTGCTCTATTCCATTTCCCAAATAAGAGCATTCTAGCTTTTTCAGATCGATCTCTCATCCTATGAGATCGATCTGACCTTCATATTTCCCAGCTTTTCTGCAGCAACACACACCCAAACATCCTTAATTTGCTACCATAGTCATTTTCTCATCCAACCACCTTTAAGACTTGAAAATGCATCCATCCATACCTTATACACATTAAAACTTGTGTGTATTCTTTGCATAGCCAAAGGTATACCATACCAAGCTAAATGGAAGTTCAACTTCACTCCATTTCACCGCACTACTCATTTTGAGTTCCAATCACATTCATCACTTATAAAAGCTCATTTTTTCATATTCATACACAATGAAACTTGTATGTACATTACAAACTCATATTACACGTATGTACATTACATTTATAGACTTTACATCAATTGTACTTCACATTACAAGTACATTATCACACGTATGAATCCATAAGGTTTACATCCAAAAATACGGGTCTTACATTCCTCCATTCCTTCAAGGAATTTGGTCCTCAAATTAGAACTAAGTTACTCTTCAAAAAGTTGGGGGTACTTCTCCTATGTTAAATTCTCTAATTCCCATGTGGCCTCTTGCACCTTGTTATGTTGCCAAAGAACTTTCACCAAAGGAATTGTCTTATTTCGTAACACTTTGTCCTTTCTGTCTAATATCCGAACCGGCTTCTTAACATATGTCATACTCTTATTGAGCTCCAACGGCTCATATCTTATCACATGTGTCGGGTCCGAGTGATACTTCGAAAGCATATAGATGTGGAAGACATTGTGAACATTTTCCAAATCCGGTGGCAAGGCCAACCTATACTCCTTATCTCCCACTCTCTCCAAAATCTCAATAGGTTCGATATATCTAGGGCTTAGCTTACCCTTCTTACCAAATCTCATAATACCCTTCGAAGGAGAAACTTTCAAGAATACCACCCACATCAAACTCTAGTGGTCTTCATCTCTTGTCAGCATAACTCTTTTGCCGGCTCTGAGCTGTCCGTAATCTCTCACATATCAATTGGATGTCCTCAGATGCCTGCTGCACTAAGTTAGGAGCAAAGATCTGTCTGTCACCAACCTCTTCCATCCAATGAGGGATCGACATCTGCGTCCATACAGTGCCTCATAGGGTGCCATCCCGATACTCACATAATAGCTATTGTTATAGGTGAACTCAGCTAACTGTAGGTGATCATCCCAAGAGCCTCCGAAATCCAGCACACATGCTCTCAACATATCCTCTAAGGTCTGTATAGTCCTCTTTGACTGCCCATCTATCTGAGGATGAAAAGTGGTGCTAAAACTCAATCGGGTCCCCAGCGTTTCCTGAAAATGTTCCCAGAAATGAGAAGTGAAGTGGGCATCCCTATCAGAAATAACGCTTACTGGAACACCATGTAGCCGTACTATCTCTCGAATGTATAGGTTCATCAACTGACTCAGTGTATCGGTAGCTCTCATAGCCAAGAAATGGGCGGACTTAGTTAACCGGTCCATAATAACCCATATGGCATCATGACCTCTATGGGTCCTTGGCAACCCCATCACAAAATCCATAGTGACATATTCCTACTTCCATGTCGGTATCGATAGAGGCTGCAATAGTCCTGCAGGTTTCTAATGCTCTACTTTCACCTGCTGACAAACGAGACACTTAGCGACATACTCATCAATGTCTCTTTTTATTCCAGACCACCAATAAACCTTTCGAAGGTTTTGATACAACTTGGTACTACCCAGATGTATCGTATATTTTGATGAGTGAGCCTCTGATAAAATCAGCCTCCTGATCTCAGGATCGTTGGGAACACATACTCTGCCTCTGAACCTCAATAACCCATTAGCACTCAGCTCAAACTTAATACCTACACTTGTTTTTATCTGCCTCAGCCAATCGATACACCATCGATCACTCTGCTGGGCCTGCCGAATACAGCCAATCAACTCTGGCTCTAATCTCATACTAGCCATGATATCCAATTTCTCCGATCCAGGTGGGGTTACATCCAAAGTGAGGTTCGCAAAGTGTTTCAACAATTCATGCTCCTGTATCATCATATAAGACACCAACCCAAGGTTCTTTTTGCTCAAAGCATCGACAACTACATTTGCCTTATCCGGGTAGTACATGATTTCACAATTGAAATCTTGCAGGAGTTCGAGCCATCTCTTCTGTCTCATATTCATCTCTTTTTGCGAGAACAGGTACTTAAGGCTCTTATGATCTGTGAAAACCTGAAATTTCTCACCATAGAGATAGTCGCGCCATATTTTCAAGGCAAACACCACGATCGCCAACTCTAAATCATGTGTCGTGTAGTTCCTCTCATGATCTTTCAACTGTCTAGATCCATAGGCAACTATCTTCCTATCCTGCATAAGCACACAACCCAGTCCCTGGTGTGACGCATCCGTGTACACCGAGAATCTTCCTGAGCTGGTAGGAATGGTGAGAATTGGAGTAGTGGTCAAACGACGCTTAAGCTCCTCAAAACTCTTCTCACATGCCTCATCCCATACAAACTTAACATCTTTCCGCATGAGGCGTGTCAATAGATCAACTAGTCTGGAGAAACCCTCTATAAATCTCCGATAATACCATGCCAATCCCAGAAAACTTTTGATCTCAGTAACTGTTTTGGGCTGTTCCCATTGTATAACTGCCTCTATCTTGGATGGATCCATTGATACCCTATCCTTTAACACAACATGGCCCAGAAATAAGATTTGCTCTAACTAAAAGTTACACTTTCTTAGTTTGACATACAACTCCTTCTCTCGGAGGGTTTGCAAAACTACTCTCAAATGCTCCTCATGATCTTCCCTGGACTTGGAATAGACCAATATGTCATCAATAAACACAATCACGAACTTTTCCAGGTATGGCTTAAACATATCATTCATCTGTGCTATAAATGCTGTGGGGGCATTCGTTAATCTGAATGACATCACCAGGAACTCGTTGTGGCCATAACGGGTATGAAATGTTGTCTTGGGTACATCTCCACTCCTGATCCTCAACTGCTGGTACCCTGACCGCAGATCTATCTTTGAAAACACTTGGGCTCCTTGGAGCTGATCTAACAAATCATCGATTCTTGGAAGGGGGTATTTGTTCTTAATGGTGGCCTTATTCAACAACTGGTAATCTATACACAGTCAAAGGCTTCCATCCTTCTTCCTTACAAATAGTACCGGTGCTCCCCAAGGTAAGACACTCGGCCTCATAAACCCCTTCTCTAGCAACTCTTGCAGCTGTCTCTTTAACTCTTCTATCTCAATGGGAGCCATCCTATATGGTGGTTTCGATATCGGCTCGGTACCAGACACTAACTCTATGCAAAATTCCATTTCCCTTTTATGTGGTAGTCCTGGTAATTCATTCGGAAAGACATCAGGGTAATCCGTAATTATGGATATGTCCCTCAATTTCGGGTGTGCCTTATCTATATCGACCACGTAGGCAATGAACCCTTCATACCATTCCTTCCACCGTCAGTATGTTATCACATCCATATTCCAAATAAAGAATACATTCATCTCTCAAGCATTAAAAATTAAATCATACTCATTTCATTCATCATAATCATGTGATTTCATTTTATTTCATAAATCTTACAATATGGTTTCCTATCTTTGGAAACATCAAAGTCTTAGCATGACAGTCCATAACAACATGATTGGTTGCCAACCAATCCATTCTTAAAATTATATCAAAATCATTCATATTTAATAAAATTAAATTGGCTGTCATTTCCTTTCCCTCTATCATCAATTTACAATCCCTACATACATGCTCAGTCAATTGGCTATCATTCATGGTTGTGAAAATCATCATCATTTTATCCAACAATGTAGGTTTCACATGCTTCAATAGTTTATGTGCAAAGGAAGGTGATATAAAGGAATGCATGGTACTAGGATTAAATAATACCAATGTTTCTAAACCAAAGATTAGGATGGTACCTTTAATCACATCCGTCGAAGCATCTGCGGTGTCCTGATCTAGTGCATGTACTCTTCCTCTGCTCACACCTGCTACTTGTTTTCCTTTGTCCTCAGCTATGGCCCTCCTCCTCGGGGCAACTGTCTCAACTGGAGCTCTCTCTGGCTCTTTGCCCTTTTGTGGGGCAGTCTCCATCTTCTCAGAATAATACTTAGCTATATATCCTGATTTCTTGCATCTGTAACACATCATAGGGGTCATTGGACAGGGCCTAGTCCCATGAAATCTATCACATCTCCTGCACCTCTTAGTGGTAGGCCGTGGTCCCCTAATAACCATACCCCTCGGTGCAGTCAAGGCAGGGTACATGGGAGGTCTAACAGCTCTCTCCTGTACCTCCTTGATCTTAGGTCTCTTCTCGAAAAACCTTTGGCCTTCTCTCTTAGCAACTCTATCAAACCCAGATCTCTTTCGATCTCTGTCCTTCATGACACTAATCCACCCAAGCTCGGAGGCATTCTGTTCAAAGTCTTGCTCGCATAATTGAACCTTGTGTACTGCCTTCTAATAAGTCTAAAGGTTAAATCGGGCTAGCTTAGTTTGGATGGCCAACCTCAACCCATCAACAAACTTCTGAATCTTTCGAGCCTTACTACCCATCGTGTCTGGGTCATATCTCCCCAATGACATAAACTTGGACTCATACTCGTCCACAGTTTGGTTCCTCTGAACCAAATTCATGAATTCCATCCAAAATTTCCTTTGTGCGATGGCTGGGATGTACTGTCTCCTGAAGACCTCTAAAAATATCTCCCATGAGGCCTTGGAGTGTCGAGCCCTCAATATAGCTTCGATGGATCTCCACCGGTGCTCTACCTCGCCTTTCAACATAAACATGACAAAGGCTACCTTCTCAGCTGAAGTGCACCTGAAGAATCTGTACAGTTTCTCCATCTCGTACACCCAATCTTTCGTAACCACTGGGTCCTTCACCCCTTTGAACACTGGGGATTTCAACCCTTGGAACTCTCACAATCTACTCAACTCGCAGTCGTAACTCAAATCACTACCACTCTGCTGCGGAGCTATAGGAGAAACTATATCCTGGGCTGGAGGGGTGTAACAGTAGCAGTCTCTGCAGTCTCAGGTCTCTCAGCCTCTGCAGCTGCCTGTCCAGTCGTAAGCTGTGTTGCGGGACCTCGTCTATCATCGACACCCAATGCCTGCGTGACTATCTCCACCATGTTCTCAATACTCCGCTCTATCCTAGCGAAGCGTGCCTCTGTATCTCCTGCTCTCTCAGTAGGGTTCTGTGGAGCCTGATCAGTCTGTGGCTCCGCACGACTCTCAGGCCTACCTCTACGGCCTTTAGCACGTGCTCTCGCCTGACTATCTTGGAGCGTAATTGGCATAATGCCTAACTTCCTGTATTAAAATCATTTATCAAACTCAATCCACATATCTAAACAAACGCACAGTACTATGGGGATGTACTTTTCCTACGTTTTATTACTGACTCATATCAGGCCAACACAACTCTGATACCAATCTCTATCACGACCCTTTTCATTCTTTTTAATCAAAAATCTCAATAAATTTTTTGCATTTATTCCTTTCCCTACTCGGTCGTGAATAAACTTACCATTACACTGTTGGGCTGTGAGTCAATAATAATCCACTCGCAATATCCATTCTCAGTTAATAAAAGAGATGTCATACATTTGAACGTCAATCATTCATTTTTACAAAATATGATTACTGACATCTACATCACCCATAATTACAACTCAAAAGACTACTGTGCTTTTACATTTGTTTAGATATAAAAAGAATCCTGTGTATATACCTTTTAGCGATGGAAATAGCGAATGTCCAAAATAAAATGCCTCAGTCCTCGCTGGGCTACTATGCACGCTCTGTAGGAGGGGAAAATAGAGAGGGATGAACAACCACACGCTCAGTAAGGCAATAATGCAAGCATGGTAGATAACTATTCTATATACATGCTGATAGTGTTATGCTTAAATCATTTATAACAGGAACATGAGGAATAAAATTATGCCATATGAGTATACATATATATCATGTATCAAAATCATGTGATATTGGCATATAAAACATGGAATATCAACATGTGAAAACATCTCATGCTCATCTCATTAAACTCAAAAAAAGGGCAATTCATTTAAGAAACCTCTTTTTTAAATTTCATCTCTTTCTCAAATACATATCATCCCATCACAAATCATTTTCACAATCACAAATCTCATTATCATTTCACAAATCAAGTTCACAAGGCTCGACCCCTTCTTCGGGTCTACCTTGAACAACCACAATCACACATATGTATAAAAACCAGGTCACTATAACACCAGTGACTATGTGGCCAACTACATTATAAATCATCCCAGACCACACGCATCCAGGTGTGTGGGGTATCGTGCTGGCACGAAGGTGGATTATCCTTCGCCAGACTTTCTTACCACATAACCACTACGCGGTACATTGTACTCTATGTGATATGCACGGTATAGCATACTCCACGAACTCATATCATGGTTCGGGGTGCCAGTCGTAGGTCTTATCTACCCATACCAAGAACTTGCCTTACTCACATAGGAGAGCCTCCCTGCCAAACAGAGCCTCCTCACCCCTCCAAGGCTGGATGTTGACTTAAGGATCCTTCTGTAAGAGAGCCTCCCCATCGAACAGAGCCTCACTGCCGAACAAAGCCTCCCCGCCTCTCTAGGGCTTAAGGATGTTAGCTTAAGGATGTAGGGCTTAAGGATCTTACCGTAAGAGAGCCTCCCCACTGAATAGAGGCTCCCTGCCTAACAGAGCCTCCCGTCTCCTCGGGCTTAAGGATGTAAGGCTTGAGGATCTTACCAACTTCCACGGCCTCATACGTACCACAATGTGCAGACCTGTGCGAGCAAAGCTCTAGCACGACTCATGCATCATATCATAAAGAAACCACGTACGAGCACAACTCTAGTACGTTTATACACATAAGAAAATCACTCGAAAGTCACGTACGAGTAGAAGCTCTAGTACGGTTTATAAAATATCATCACAAATCACATCAAAGTACGTGTTAAGCTCCAGCACTTTCATGCAAATCAAAGCATCAAAATCTAGTGCGAGCGAGGCTCTAGCGCGATTTAATTCACATAGCTCGATAGGCGGCTCATATGCATTCAAAACACATCACAAACATGTTTAGCACCTCACATGTGCTATTCCATAACATCAATAAAACACTAGCCAGCCTATCCTTTTACTTGCTCAAATTAAAGCATTGTGTTTTGTGAAAACATTTAAAACACGTGATTTATGCGATTATTAGCCTTACTATCCCTTTTTATACATCCATATAAAACCAAATCATCCAACATTCACAACCATTTTCGCATACCAAACAACCAATTTCTCAAACATTCATGTATTTCATAAACACCATATATTCCCAAAAATATGAGCAGCTACCTCGATATACTTACAAAATTCCCTTACCTGAAATCTCGAGGCATGATTCTGCTTCCTTAAAGCTGCTTACATGTGCGGTTTGATTCGTCTGCAACAAACTCTCCGGAACTGTACATAATCATATTTCACATTATTTTAGTCTATTATAGCGCAACCTTTGGGTTTGCTATAGTCAATTGACTCTATAGCCTCTATCATCTCTTATAAGGCCCCATTTCATTTCTCTCTTCAAATCTCGAGTCTATGGATTCCTTTAGGCCTATTTATTCATAATGAATTGATATTAGGCTCATAGTGTTCATTGTTCATCAATTTTCCTCACTATGGCATTTATCAACATATTACATACTCATCTCTATAAATTCACTCAATCCACAATGTAGCTTCATTTACCCACTTCAAATTATCCACATTATTCCATTAACAACTTAACATATCCCATAATCATCAATTCATCCGAATTACATTTTCTTACACTAAGTTCATTCCATTTTCTAGGTCACATTAGTTCCAATACTATCTAGATGGTTTCAACTAACAATACTTATGCAAATCAACTTCAAGATCAATAAACAAACCAATGTACTTGAGTTGGAGCATTATAAGCTTACCAATCTAGTTTCTCTTCTTGCTCCAAAAGGAAAATGCTCATTGCTCCTTCAATGCCAACAATGAGGTTTTGGGTTTCAACTATGTTGTTCTCTTCCTTAAGATGAACAACTTTTTGTCTAGTGGCCTCCCTTCAAATCTTACTGGAATGAGTGAATTTTAGAGAGAAAAATCTGGTTTTGGGTTGAAAATGGAAATGGATTGCTCAATCTCGAAAAAATACAGATTTCAGCGCCCTTTTTATAGAAATCACTTGATGAGATCAATCTGCCCTAGGAGGAGATAGATCTGGTCCCCTTAAATTCTTCTTTTTCCATGGCATTTTAAGCACGAGATCGATCTGTCGAACCTTAAGATTGATCTGCTCCAAATAGAGAGCTAAGGAGATCGATCTGTGTGCTTGAGGATCGATCTTTTCATTATAGAATGTTTAGGAGATCGATCTGGCCCCATTGGAGATTGATATGCTCTATTCCATTGCCCAAATAATAGCATTCTAGCTCTTTCAGATCGATCTCTCATCCTATGAGATCGATCTGGCCTTCATATTTCTCAGATTTTCTGCAGCAACACACACCTAAACATCCTTAATTTGCTGCCATAGTCATTTTCTCATCCAACCACCTTTAAGACTTGAAAATGGCATCCATCCATACCTTATACACATTAAAACTTGTGTGTATTCTTTGTATAGCCAAAGGTATACCATACCGAGCTAAATGGAAGTTCAACTTCATTCCATTTCACCACACTACTCATTTTGAGTTCCAATCACATTCATCACTTATAAAAGCTCATTTCTTCATATTCATACACAATGAAACTTGTATGTACATTACAAACTCATATTACACGTATGTATATTACATTTATAGACTTTACATCAATTGTACTTCACATTACAAGTACATTACCACGCTTATGAATTCATAAGGTTTACATAAAAAAATATGGGTCTTACATATTTAATTCATAAGGCATGGAAAATATCATGCATCAGTGCACTTTAAAGCCATTATCATGCTTTCTCATCTCAATAAAATCATCACTTGTCAGGATTCAGCCCCTCCCTCGGACTGTCCTGACCCACAAAGCATTTCAAACATAGAGTTATTCATAAAACAATAGATATGTGAGATAGGCAATATAATATGGGAAATCTCCTCTAAGACTATGGCCATATCCTGTGATCCCAGGCTACACTGATCAGGTGTGCGAGGTATCACCACTATCTGCTTCCACACGGGAGGTGGGTCACGTCCAGCCCATCGATCCATAGCAGATTTCAACATCGTCCGAAGACGGCATATCACAATCTCAACACGGTATAACGTACTCCATGCTACCTGCACGGTACAACGTACTTCGTGGACCCATATCAACACATCATATCACGCCACATCTCAAATTTGCACGTACGAGCCTATTTAATAGGTGCAACACCCAGTCTACCCGAAGCCCCTAGCGCGACCATCAATCATGTCACAAAATCACATGCGAGCAATCTCAAGCACGACAACAAGTATGGTGGAAATCTAATGTGAGCTATGCTCCAGCACCATATCAAAACTAGTATAAATATGTGCAAGCTAAGCTCTAGCACAACATCATAGAAATCTATGTGAAACTAGTATGAGCTAAGCTCCAGCACTCATGCGTGTAAAGACACATCAAATCTCGTGCGAGTCATGCTCTAGCACGTTTTCATTCTCACGAAAACCATGTAGGTGGCTCAATTCTTTGCATGGAATGGTTATAAAACCAAATCAAGTCATTTCTTTTGCAAATAATTTCAAATGTTAGCCAACCTACCAAACATTTACTAAGAAGCAATAAAATAAGGTTTTCGAAGCATCATGCTTTTATTTTCATGCTCATTTCTCAAAAATCTAACTCTTACCCTTTAATCACTCATTTCATTTCCTATTACCATATGCATTCTAGAAAACATGTTGTGCCCCAAAATGAGCACAGATATCTCTAAGAGTCCACACAATTCCCTTACCTTAACTTACTCGGGGTACGACTCTCTTCCTCTTAGCTTATCACATTTTTGGCTTAACTTACTCCGGTGTATCCTCGGGAGCTGCAATTCATTCGTCAAATACTTGAGTTAGTGTTGCTAACTCTCATTCAACTATACATTTTACCCAATGCCTTAAATACTCATTTTACCCTTTTTGGGTAAGTCTCACAATTCATTCCCTAACACCATCTTAAATTCATACCCACAACACCATTATCACCTTGAGGTATCCTATTCATTATTAATTTCAATACATTTCACTTTCTCACACTAACCCATTTCTAGGTTATAATCATTCCATTGCATTCTAGATAGTTTCTACCATTAATAAGCACATCAATCAACTCCAAAATCAATAATTTAAATAAATGTACTTGAGTTGGTGCTTTAGAAACTCACCTCTTTGGATTTCCTTCTCACTCCAAATGACAATGTTCCTTGTTCCCTAAATCCAATAAATGGGAAAATACCTCCAAGCTATGTTGTTCTTCGCCTTGATGTGAACAACTTTGTATCTAATAGCCTTCCCTTAAATCCTTATGAAAAAGGGCGAATTTAGGAGTGAGAAAGTTAGGTTTTAGGTTAGAAATGGAAAGGAATTGGCTTTGTCCATGAAATGCAAATTTCAACTGCTCCTATTTATAGAATTGCTTGATGAGATCGATCTGTCGAGGGCTTGAGATCGATCTGGTCCTCTTAAAATTCCTCATTTTCATGACATTTGAAGGTATGAGATCGATGTGTCAAAAGCTTAAGATCGATCTGTCTCAGGCAGAGAGTTAAAGAGATCGATCTGCTCCAACCTGAGAGCTAAGGAAATCGATCTACTTGCCTTAAGAATCGATCCTCTCGTTAAAAAATGTTTAGCAGATCGATCTGGCTCCATGGAGATCGATCTGCCCTGTTCCATTGCTTGCATAAGAGCATTTTTTGCTCTTCCAAATCGATATCTCATCCTATGAGATCGATCTGGTATTCATATTTTCCAGATTTGCTGCAATTTTCTACAGAAACTCACACCCAAACATCCTTAATTTGCTGCCATAGTCATTTTCTCATCCAATCACCTTTGAGACTTGAAAATGACATCTATTCACACATTATACTTGTTAAAACTTGTGTGACATCATTGTATAACTAAAGGTATATAATATAAAACCAAATGGAAACATAAAGATTTGTACCACTTATGCAACTTCATTCCATTCCACTCACATTCATCACATACAAAAGTCTATTTCTTCATATTCCTAAATAATGAAACTGGTGCGTACATCACAAACTCTTATTACAAGTGTGTACATCGAATTTATAGACTTTACATCACTTATGCTTCACATTACAAGTACATCACCATACTTATGAATTCATAATTACTTGATCCAAAATCATCCATATTATAATTCCATTTACATATATACAATGTTAAACATATGTGGGGTCTCACAGCTAGATGTAGCTACACGTAAATTGAATAGACTTTCGATTATTATATTGTATATAAACTTTCACGTATAGAAATGTCGTGGTAGGAACCAATGAGATAAAGTGTGGTTTTATCTAAATTTAAGGTAAAAAGCCTTATCAGCATATTGTGACTAATCTTCATAGTTGCATGATAGAATGACAAATGTTTTCATGATATATACGAAAATAGCACATTTGAGTGTCGATTTGATTTGATTGAGTGAATTTTTATTTGAATAAGCCATCTATCGGGGTTTATGTGTGAACCATTAGTGCTAGAGAATACTCGCACTATATTTTATGAGATATGCATTACATAGTACTTGAGTATATTCTCGTACTTGATTTTAATGCGATTTATGTATGATGGAGTATTGGGAGCATTGCTCATACTCAGTTTTACATGATAGAATATTGGGAGCTTTGCCCGTACTCAGTTTTATTGATTGATGCATAATAAAGTATTGAGAGCATTGCTCATAGTCAGTTTTACATAACATAGTGATGGGAGCATCGTTCGCACTAGATTTATATCATTTGTGTTATGGTTGTGCTGGGAGTTTACTCGTACGTACCGGTTTTAAAAGTGAAAGCATGAAACAGCCGTGTTGGGAGCCTGTGCTGACGTGTGTCGCACAGATCATATGCTCACATGTGTAATATTTTGAGATATGGCCGAGGGCTATCGAAATTATTATACAGGAAACTGGCTATGGATACATCAAAGAAGGTAGTGGGAAAACTGAAAGGCCCCTAGCTACTATTCTATTTCTATTACAGGCTGCCTATGGAATTCTCAACTCAAGCTCTTTTGCTTTTGCTTGTTGCTTGCTTTCAAGACTGTAACTTCCACTCAAACTTCACCTGGCAAGGCAGCAGAAAGAGAACCAAGGGAAGTAGAAATGCCTGGAATGTAACTAGATGCCATAAGGGAAAGATATCTAAGGTAAAGAAATGTATAGCCCTACCCGTCAATCCCAGGATGGAAGCCCAATCAACTATACTGGTATGGGTAGGCTTTCCACTCGCTTAGCTCGCCACTGGAGTGGATCAGCGTATCTGGTTTGACTAGGGCGCTTGAGAGCGAAAACACTTCCCCTAAATCCATAGTATGGGGACTAAGACTTATGGCAAGCATCCTGACTATGAGGTATATCCATGGTATGAGGGCTAAGACTTATGGCAAGCACCCCAACCATGTGGATTGGGTCCATGGAGTACTTGTATCGTGTATGTCACATGGAGTATGATGTACCGTGAGTACACGATGAGAGAGAGAATTATTGGCTGATGGCTAGGATTTGACCACCTCCCGTTACAGCACATGTGAGACCCCGCATACCGAGTACTATGTAGCCTGAGATCACGGAAAATGAGTTATGATCATAATCTCGGAACATGTAGTCGCCTATCTCCTTTTGTGCAAATTGAGTTTCTTGGATGAACTATCACATGGTTTTATAATCTGAACATGTGAAGTTGTGTGTGAGAAAAGGGTAACCCGAGGGATGGGTGAGGCCCAGATTTCCATGTTTTAACATGATGATATGTCATATTATTTTTATTTAATTGAATGGCATGATTTATGAAATTACATGAGAAAAGCAATGTTTTGCATAAACTGCTGAGATTGTTAAACCAGCATGCTTTCAGTTTCATAATTGACGATTTGTATCTATACATATATATTGCATAAATGTTTAAGTAAAGACACATGCTTTAGATATGAATCGATAAGGAAATGATTTCAAGGCATGAGCATTGTATTTTGTAGATAGTGTGGTTATCTACTTGCTTGTCGATTTTCTTATAAGCTGTGAGCTCACCCCCTTTTTATTTCCCCTCTCTACAGAGCGTTCATAGTATTTGGACACAGCTTAGAACTGGTATTCCTTGATCCGCTGCACACCTATCATACGAGAGATATATAACTTGTTACTTATTGTACTGAACAATGTAAAAGCACAGTTATGTAAACGATTGTACGGTCGGGGATGTATATTTACAAGTATTTGTATAATGTATATGAATTACTTTTAAGAAAGAGTAATTACAGTCAATAGATAATTGTATTGACATGTATGTATGTTGTGGAAATGAACATGGTTGAGGTGACTAATATCGAATCACAACCCAACTATTTGGTGTTGAGTTATGACAGAAGGAGAGGTAAGTAAAATGTGAAAAATTTGTGGTGATTTTGGTAGGTCATGGGAGGGGAGGTCGTGACAGTTAATTTCTTTGAGTTTTTGGTAGGTAAGATGTGAGAACCCTGCTGCCCGCCCCACACCAGGTCACAGGCTTACAGGTCTCAACAACTCCACGTATTGTCCGCTTTTGGGTCTGGGGGGCAAGCCCATCTCCAGCCCATCACGGCTTTGTTCCCACTGGACGCGTCCCCTGTGACCTGGTGTGGGGCGGGCAGCAGGGTTCTCACATAAGATTTGGGTTTAGAAAAGGTGAATACGACTGTTGGAAATTTTTGTGGCTATCTCTACAGCAAACAATGAATAATGTTTTGGGTTTTTATGGTGACTGAAGGAAAGCCACTTGAATTTTTCAGCTTTATTCTTAGATGTTTGATGTTTTCTGGTTGAAATTAGAAGAACTCAAGGAAGAATTTTTTGATAAGTTGAGAGATTTTTGAGAAAGCATATCAAAAGTGAACAAAAAAGATATAAAATTTTTGGTTTATAGATTTAGATTTAAAGATTTTTTAATTTAGTGATTTTTTGTTATTTTTATGAAAACATGTTTTTTTTAACTTCTTAAATAAAGTTCACATGCCAGCTGATGCCACGTGGTCCAACTGGAATTTAACGTCGGGATTGATGAAAATTATGATGGAATTTGCAACTTTAAGGACTACTATGTGACTTTTGAAAGTTTGAGGATCACTTTAAAATATCATGCAAACTTTAAAGACTGTTTAAAATATTAACTCGCAAAAAATATTTCATCTCAAGTTTGGTTCTTTTTCTCATTATTTCCTTTAATTTAGGTTGTTTATGTGAACGTTATTTTGGCTGAACAAATTTTACTTTAGTATACTTTTAATTTATGCGATTCTTTAAATTTATCAGATTTCTATACAATAAGTTAGGCCTCATCTTGATTAAATTGAGGATGGCTACACGTAATGGGTGCTTTGACATTTTACTCAGTAAATTGTCAAATTAATGGACCATTTTCTCAGTGGAATATATGCATTATACTAGGCAAGGTATTCATCATATTTTATATTATGACATTGTCTATAGCATATAATCCTCTTTTGAAATGCGACATTATTGTTTAATGATTTTTTACCTGGTTGGTTTGTAAATATTTAGGAACCACAAGTTAAGGTGATGCAAACTAAGATGCTAAAAGATCCTATTTCAAGAGTTTAACATTTAAATCTCTTAGTGAGTTAGGATCCTTTTTATTATACCATGACCTCGAGCGACTCAACTATGCAAGACATAACTAATTAGGGAGGTAATTTTGCATTCTTATGCAACTCTTAGATCAATTAGGTGATAACTCTTTGTCTAAATGCATCGTATGAATTTTACCTAACCATTGCCTCTAATTCTCTATAGTCAAGTTTCTTCTTAGCATTCAAACTATAGAGTATTAGTTTAGTATGGCCTACCATTAATCAGCTTAAACTTATTCGTGTAAGAGTGTGAAATTGAACAGCTTAGCTAGTCTTCGACTAGAAATAACTCTAGTTGTAGTGTTGAGATAGTAGAAGACATTTTAATCATTCTTTGCATATGACTCAACATTTAATGAGAGATTTCAGTTTTGCATAGTTATAGTCTCATTGATTCATATAGACATGTATAACATTTATTATATTCATATATTACATATATCACTAATATATAAAGAGGCTTAATAGTTAAATGTACCCTTAATCTTTTGCATAAAATAGATATAATCCCTCAACATTTTATCCCATGAAAATCAATCCATAAACTTTTATTTTACTGTAAATAAACCTCAACATATCAAAATCATGCAATTAAGTCTAGATCTCTTAAATGAAACTAATTGCCATTTGGACATCCTATGTGAAAGCTGATGTGAATAGCTTCGTTGGTTGCCAAGTGGCATGCCATGTGTGCAATATTAACGAAAGTTAGTGTAACACCTCGAAAACGCGAAAATTAAGGCTGATTTAAAATTTTTTTTAATAACTTAATCTTATACTTAAGGTGTATTCCTATTCAGTGCCAGTTTCTAACTTATCATTCATTCTCAAACCGTTATATACTATAACATTATGAATTACCCTCTTTTTCATTCTCATACATATACAAAAGTAATTACATCCCAAATGTTCCTTTACATACAAGTATCTGTACTATACAAGATGTTTGGATACAAATGAAATATACATTAAGTGTGTACAAGAGATAGCCTGGGGAGAGTCTCGTCCACTAGTTTATATCGGGTACATAACAGGCAAGGAGGGGATTACTATAAATAATCTGGAAGAAAGGAAAAAAGGGGTGAGCTTCAGATAGCCCAGTAAGAAGTGTGTTAAAATGGTAAAAATATTCAAAATGTTTAGAAAAATAATAATACTAGATAACAAAGTGCCATTTTCAAATCAAACGTTTAAAAATCATATAAGTTCGCATACTCAAAATCATATACATTTTCATACCAAAACCTAATTCATATACATTTCTTACTTCCGTCAAAATCTCAAAAATTTCATGTTTACATAACTAAGCGTAGGTAATAGACTGTCACGACCTTTTTTCATTCCCTTTTACCAAAAATCTCAATAAATTTTTCGCGTTTTACTGTTACCTTACCCGATCGTGAACAATTCACCACATACAGTTAGGCTGTGAGTCAATAGTAACCACCACTTATCATTCATTCACAATTTAATGAAACGATGTCATACATTCGAAGTAAATCGTTTACTTATACAAAATGTGATTACTGACATCTACATCTCCCATAATTACATTTCAAATGACTACTGTGCTTTTACATTGTTTAGATACAAAAAGAAATCATTGTGTATATACCTCTGAGTGATGGAGATGTAGCGGATGTCCAAAATACCACGCCTCAGTCCTCACTGGGCTACTATGCACGCTTTGTAGGAGGGGGAAATAGAGAGGGATGGGCAACCACACGTTCAGTAAGGCAATAATGCAAGCATGGTAGATAACTACTCTATCTACATGCTGATAGTGTTATGCATAAATCGTTTATAGTAGGAGCATGAGGAAGTAAAACTATGCCATACGAGTATACATATATATCATGTATCAAAATCATGTACATTGGCATATAAAACATGGTAAAAACATCATGTATAAATCATCTCATGCTCAATCTAATTTAAATTCATAAAAAAGGCAATTCATTAAGAAACCTCCTTTTTAAACCCACATCATAAAGCTCTTTCTCAAACAAATACAATCCCATCACAAACCATTTTTTCAATCACAAACATCATCATCGTTTCACAAATCAAGTCTACAAGGCTCGACCCCTCCCTCGGGTCTACCCTGGACCGTCACAATCACACTTTTAGATTAAAATCATGTGGTAGTAAGTAAATCAAGCAAGGAAACAAGTCACTATATCTCAACTGACTATGTTGGCCAACTATGTCACATATAATCCCAGACCACACGGATCCCGGTGTACGAGGTATCATGCTGGCACGAAGGAGGGTTAGTTCTCTGGCAGACTTTCTCAAATCAAGTAACCAGCACGCGGTACATCGTTCTCCATGTGATATACACGGTACATCGTACTCCGCAGACCTATAACACGGTTGGGGGTGCCTTTCGTAGGTCTTATCTACCCCATACCCAGTGCAACCTCTATAGTCTCAAGTGCATGTGGGAGTACTCTTAATACCAGGTCTTAGCCCTTCATGGCCTTGCTCACCCCTGTTAGGTTCCCTGATTCAGGTTCTAGCCCCTCAGCCTCACCCCACTCAAGAGATCTATTAGGCCTGTTGGGTTCCCTGAATGGATTATGTCAAGTCTTAGCCCCTCACCCTCACCCCACTCAAGAGGTCTGTTAGGCCTGTTAGGTTCCCTGAACACCAATCCGTATCTCTCACCACGGCCTCATACATACCACAGTGTGAAAACCAACGCGATCTACGCTCTAACGTGAATTCATGCATCATAATAAATCACTTCGTACGAGCAACGCTCTAGTACGGCATTTATGCTTAAAACTATGAAGAAACCACGTACGAGAATCGCTCCAGTACGGTTATATGCATAAGAAAACCACTCAAAATCCACGTACGAGGAAAAGCTCCAATACGGTTTATAAAACATCGTCATAGTTCCAAAACAAAGTGCAAGCTAAGCTCTAGCACGTTTCACACAAGTGAAAATATCGAAATCCAGCGCGAGCGAGGCTCTAGTGCGATTTATGTCATACAAATACGATAGGCGGCTCATACACAATCAAACAATCCCGGCAATCGGGTTTAGCATCTCACAAATGCTTTTTCTATAACATCAATAAAACACTAGCCGGCCCATCTACAAGCTTGCTTAAAACAAAGCCATTTCGTTTTGAAAAATATCAAAATATTAGATTTATGCAATTATTAGCCTTACTATCCCATTTCATAGAATCCACTTCAAAACCAAAATCACGCATATACTTATCATCATTCATGAATACCATCAATCATTTACTTGAGCAACCATGCATTTCATAAAACACCCAATATTCACCCACAAGTTCAAAGTACGAGCAGCTACCTCTATATACTCACAAAATTCCCTTACCTGGAATCGCGACGTGTGATTCCACTTCCTTAAAGCTGCTTACTCGTACAGCTCAATTCGTTTCCAACGGATTCTTCGGAGCTGCACATAAATGAAACTTCAAATCGTTTTAGCCTATTATAATCTAACCTTTGCGTTTACTATAGTCGATTCGACCTAAAGTCTCTATTAACGCTTGTGAGGCCTCGCTTTATTATTCCACTTATAACTCGAGTAGATGGATTCTCTTAGGTCTCTTAACTTATTCTACATCGATATTAGGCTCATGGTTCACGATTTCCCCACTATAGCCTTTCATCAAGCCTTAGTTATACTCATCCTCATAAATTCACTAAACTCACTTTATAGCTTCATTTACCCATTTCACATCATTTACATTGCTTCAATAGCTACCTTAGCATACCCATAATTCATCAACTCATTTGACTTTCACTTTTTCATACTAGGTTCAATCCATTTTCTAGGTTACATTTGTTTCTAACACAACCTAGTGTTTCCAACCATCCATACTCATGCCAAACAACTTCAAAATCATTTAAATAGACAATGTACCAGAGTTGGAGTGTTAGAATCTTACCAAATCTAATTTCTCTTCTTGCTCCAAATGTCAATGCCCTTAGCTCCTTCAATACCAACAATGGGATTTTGGGTTCCAACTATGTTGTTCTCTTCCTCAAGATGAACAACTTAGTGTCTAATGGCCTCCCCTCAAATCTTACTGGAAATGGCTGATTTAGAGAGAGAAAATCAGGTTTTTGGGTTGAAAATGGTGGGTTAATGTTTTTTCTGAAATTTATAGATTTTTAGCACTCCCTTTATAGAATTCACTTGAGGAGATCGATCTACACCAAGAGGAGATCGATCTGGTCCCCTTAAATCCCTCTTTTTCACAACAATTTAAGCATGAGATCGATCTGTGGAAGCTTGAGATCGATCTGCTCCCAAACAGAGAGCTAAGGAGATCGATCTGTATGCTTGAGGATCGATCTTTTCATTACAGAATGGTTAGGAGATCGATCTGGCCCCATTGGAGATCGATCTGCTCTATTCCATTGCTAAAATAAGAGCATTTTGGCTCTTCCAGATCGATCTCTCATCCTATGAGATCGATTTGGACTTCATACTTCTAGATTTTTTACAGGTTTTCTGCAGCAACTCACACCAAAACACCCTTAATCTGCTTCCATAGCCATTTTCTCATCCATCCACCTTTATGACTCAAAAATGACATCCATTCATACCTTATGCACATTGAAACTTGTGTGCATTACTTGTATATCCAAAGGTCTACTATATAAATCCCAATTGAAGCATTTATATTAATGCAACTTCCTTCCATTTACCACACTATCCATTTTGAGTTCCAATCACACTCATCACTTATAAGAACTCATTTCTTCATGTTCATACATAATGAAACTTGTATGTACATTACAAATCATATTACTTATATGTACATTGAATTCATGGACTTACGTCAATTATACTTTACATTATAAGTCCATTAGCATTCATTGATCCAATTACACACGTTACAGCTATACATGAACGGGGTCTCACATATACAGATCGTAACAAAATTGAAAATATGGAGACTAGGCATTGACTATTACTGTCATGAGTAATCACTACTTTGTCCTTACAAGAGGGCATCTTCCGAAGAGGGAATAGAATACCTATGGCCATGGTAGTGCTGTAGACTGCATTAGGGTCGTACAACGTCAGATAAACGCCACACAGGCAGAAACACATTGCCATGAAGGCGACATGACAGACACATAGAAATATGCACGATATAGTCAAGGCCCAGCCCGTTCATAGGCCGTCGGCTAGAATTCCCTTGGGTTCTTTTAAATCGACTCCCAAGTTTACCCTGACTCACACATTTTAGAGCCTATAGTCTTGAAATCAAACTTATCATCATTTACCGAAATTATTTTCAAATTTATTTGTACAAAAGCTTACAGGAGTCGTATTTTCAAAAATTTACATATACATACACATGCTTAATACACAAATATTTGTAGCTTTCGATTTATACGAAAATCATGCACTCGAACTAAATAAACACGAGCTATAGTCATTTTTGAAATTCGTGCTTATTTATAAAAGAATTTTTCATGCCATAAATACATATTTGCAGGTAAGGACTATCGTTAACAAAAATAAATTGCATCCCTTACCTAAACGAGGTTGGGACAACACAAATTCGTCGAGTACTGGGTTTGCCTCTTTTTTCATGCCAACGCTTTGGGCTGCCCAAAATAATTCTAAAACCATCAAATGATATTTAAATCCATCTTAATACACTTAAATATACCTCAACCTACATAAAACTCACTAGATTTGGTTGTTTTGTCAATTTTCCCTACTTTCTCGCTTTTACCGATAAGGTGTCGGTTTAAGTGATTTCGTTAGTTTCTTTCATTCAAATTTCTAACTCATTAACCTAATGACTTAAGTACTTATTCCAAGCTCCAATTAACAATTTACAATCTACTAAATTGTCAAATTTCCACATTTTCACAATTCTCCACTAAACTGAGCTATAAATCGAGTTTTTCGGTATTAAACAATCATTCCACAACGTCAAACTCAACGAAATTTCATCTTTTCTTCAATATTTCAAGGCTGGCCGAACCTACCCTCATCACTAGAAAATTTTTCTTCAAATTCTACTTAAGCAAAAAAATCCAAAAACAACCAACAACCACATACATTAAGATCATCATCTTCCATCAACTTCTCACCTTGGTTGACTAACTTTGACCACTTCTTCTTACTGCAGCAATGATTCTCAGCTGTAGATCAACATGTATACAACTTAGAATCATAAAAAAACAAGCTCAAAAACTAGTCAAGAACTTATGAATTTAAGTTTCTCTCTTACCCAGAAACAGGGTAGGTTCTGCCCCTATTCTTCTCACTAACTTTTCACCTAGCAAAAGAGCTTTTTTAAGGATGTATTTTTTATATGTTCTAGAGCACTTAGGAAGGAAGATTTTATCCTTCTTTACTAACTCTAAAAGTGGCCAGAATGTGGTCAAACAATTCATACAAGTTTGGCTAGTGGAAGATGTCAACGACAGAATGAGAGGGATGATTCTCTCAAGTTTTAAGTTGGTTGAAGGCATGCTTGGGCTTTACAGAAAGAGCATAAAGTGCTCTTTTATTATTTAAATTATGAGGGTCAAAATCCTTCTGTAAGGTCATAAAATTTGGCCATCATTTTGGATTAGCAGATTTCTGGGCCAGGGCAGCTTGCAGCCCTGTTTTTGTAAAATCCAAAAAAACTATTTTTAGCCTATTTTCTTCCAAATTTCCACCATTTATGTGTTATAATAGGTTCCTAGTATGTTACATAAAAATTTGGACCCCACTTGTTTAAGAAAAATTTCCCGTTTGAGCCCATTTTGCCCGTTTGAATCATTACCGATTGAAATTGCTTAAGGTTTTCGGTTTACTCTAAAAATTAATTTGATCACTGAAACCTCAAGATTTCCACTAAATTTTAATTCGCAAGTCAATTATGCCTTATACTAATTTCCTATGGCCTCAGAATAATTTTTATGAATTTATAGAATTTATTCTGAATTTATTTCACTTGCTAGGCCTAATTGCTCGGTTTAGTACTAATCCTAGTTTTCACTAACTTTGTCACTTCCAATACCTTAGTTTAACCTTCTAACCACCAAAACATACCTATACATGCAATCTTTGAGAAATTCTTGAATTTAAAACCTTACCTTAATTTTCGTGCCCTGAGCTCCATTCCACTAACCCAAGTATTTCGGTTATTCTGGGCCCTACATAAACATTTAGGTAAGTCTTTGAACTCCTGATCTTAGATTTCAAATAAACAATAGTACAAAAAAGTTGGGTTTCACAATTAGAGTCATTTAACAGATTTAGACTTAATTGTATGATTTTGAAAGGTTAACAGTTTATTTATAGTAAAATAAAAATTTATGGATTGATTTCCATGCAATAAATTGTTAAGGGCTTATATCCATTTCATGCAAAATGTTGAGGGTATGTTTAGCTCTTAAGCCCTATTAAGGATGATTATGCACTTTTCTAAGGTTATCTTCTCTTAAGCCATATGGAACTAGATGATTAGATGTATGAATGCAATTTTCAAGCTTCCAAGGCTTAATTACTAATTCATCTCTATTGCCTCCATGGTGCCTTCATGTCATCAATTCTTGGATTTAAAACTTAATTTCTATCTGAGATCTAGCCTATATGACTGTTACATATTACATATTACATATCCTAAGGGAATCTTGAGTTACATTCAAGGTGAGAAAGAAACGTTAAGTAGTGTACAATCCCAAGAATTAAAGAGATGAGGCAAGGCACGTATGCCTTATTTAAAAAATTTGAAATTGTTGGTTTCAGCTCGTGCTCAAATACACAATCAAAGTAGTACAGTGGAATATAGGCAGAATTTAAATAGAGAAAGCGAAAAATCACACAAATACAAGTTTGATAAAAGCACACATGAAATCAACAACATAGTTTCAAGCATATAATGGAGTTCAAAATTTTTATACTTTGTCTGGAGATAGTGTAAGCTCAAGACCTTGATTGTCACTTTTCTTATGCACTAAGGTTAGATTGTTGTAAATTAAAGCCGTCTAATAATTCAACCTCGAATGGCATCCACTCGAGCAATGAAAGGAACTTTTTCAAAGGTTGAGTTTAATTATTACCATTAGTATACTAGCAGTTTGCGTTTTAGTAAACTCATTACCTAAGATTCACAATCTTGAAATTCACAATCCCAAGGAAGAACACTTTCTTCCAAAGTAAGAAAATCCAAAAACTTCTTAAAGAAATCAACACAAGGATGCACACCTTCTTGTGCTAGCCGATTCCAGCAAGGCAAACTTCATAGAGTTTGCTTCAAGTCAATCTTGAGCCATAGAAGGGAAAGGATTCATGCACTATTTTAACTCAAACCGTGAGCGGAGGGTGAATCAATTTTAACCCAAATTCCCTAACTTAAGTGTTTTCTAGCTGATTCACACAATCAGGCATAAAATATGTATGAAATTGAAATGCTAAATGTAAAAAGAGTAGGGATAAGAGAAAGCAAATATAATATTTATAGAGGTTTGGCCAATCTCAAGCCTACCTGTTCTCCCCTTGAGCCTCTTGCCAAGGATGTCGATTCCATTATTGAGTAAATCTCATACATACCAATTCTCAGGTAGGTGAGAGCTCTTGCATTTCCATTTCAAGGTTTAGGTAGATGTCATGACCCGTTCTCAATCCATGACTTTAACCAAAATCACTAAAAATTTTTCGCATTTTAACTTACCTATCCTCTCTTCACTGGTTGGGCTGTGATTCGATGTCAGAGTCCTTACTTACCACATCATCCATTTCATACATACATGTCAATATATTATTACTGACTGTAACTGCTTTTATTATACATGTAAGATTATATAAAATCTAATACGAATACATTCCCCAAAATATATAACGTATACATCACTGTGCTATTTCTATGTTTAGATACACAACTGTACATAATAGGTATACCTGGCGATCGATAAGAACTTGCAGTGGACTCTGGGACACTATCCCTCGATAGCACTCGCTCTACTGACGCTCTGTAGAGAGATGTAAAGAAAAGGGGGTGAGCATACAACGCGCTCAGTAAGGAAATCAGGCAAGCAAGTAGATATCAACACTATCTACTCAAAATAATGCTATGCCTTGAAAACGTTATTTCCTTAACTCACTTTAAAAGCATGTCTTGAAATATAATATATATACTTGTACAGAATAAATCCCATGTACAGAAAATCATGCTTTCTTTCTCAAATGTAGGCATGTAGTGCAAAACAATGTATCGTATATAAATCATGCCTTTATGTAAATCATGCCATGTATATTTAAATCACAATAAATATGGCATCAAATGATTTACAACACAAAATCGGAGTCCGACCCATCCCTCAGGTCTGTCTGCAGTTTAAATCATTCAATCAATGTGATATATCATGTAAGACTCTGTGGTTAAATGCAAATAGTATCCTGGACTATGATCATATCCGAAATGTGATCCCAAGCAACACAGTACTCGGTGTGCGGGGCATCACTTACTGCAACGGGAGGGGGGTCAGTCCATCACAACCGCCAGCTATATCCTTCTCAACTCCACAACAACACCCGGTCCTTCAGAAGCTCTAGCCATCTTCTCTGTCTCATGTTCAGCTCTTTCTGCGAGAACAGATACTTGAGGCTCTTGTGGTCGGTAAATATCTGGAACTTCTCGCCGTATAAGTAGTGGCGCCATACCTTCAACGCAAACACTACCGCTGCTAGCTCCAAATCATGGGTTGGATAGTTCTTCTCATGATCCTTCAGCTGTCTGGATCCATAAGCAACTACCTTCCCAACCTGCATCAATACGCAGCCCAGTCCTTGATGCGAAGCATCGGTATACACTGCAAATCCTCCTGAGCTAGTAGGGATAGTGAGAATCGGAGCGGTGGTCAATCGACGCTTCAACTCCTTAAAACTCTTCTCACAATCCTCGTTCCATATAAACGGTGCACTCTTTCGAGTAAGATGTGTCAACGGAGCAGCCAACTTCGAAAATCCCTCAACGAATCTTCGATAGTATCCAGCTAAACCCAGAAAACTCCTGATCTCGGTGACTGTCCTTGGCTGTTCCCACTGAACCACAGCCTCTATCTTAGATGGATCAACTGATACACCATCTCTCGATACAACATGTCCCAAAAACGAGATCTGTGATAACCAAAAGTCACACTTACTGAGCTTAGCATATAACTCATGCTCCCGTAACGTCTGCAGCACGATCCTGAGGTGCTCCTCATGCTCCTCCTTGGATCTCGAATGCACCAATATGTCATCGATGAAGACGATAACAAACTGGTCCAAATATGGCTTGAACACATCGTTCATCAAAGCCATGAAAGCAGCTGGAGCATTCGTCAATCTGAATGGCATGATCAAGAACTCATAATGGCCATATCGGGTACGAAATGCTGTCTTGGGTACATCTCCACCCCGAACCTTCAGCTGATGATACCCAGACCTCAGGTCAATCTTGAAAAAGACCTGTGCTCCCTGAAGTTGATCTAATAAGTCGTCAATGCGTGGAAGGGGGTATCTATTCTTGATGGTGGCCTTATTCAACAATCGGTAGTCTATACACAATCGGAGGCTCCCATCCTTCTTCCTCACAAACAAAACCGGTGCTCCCCAAGGTGAAACACTCGTTCGAACAAAACCCCTATCCAACAGCTCTAAATCCATGACTTTAACCAAAATCACTAAAAATTTTTCGCATTTTAACTTACCTTTCCTCTCTTCACTGGTTGGGCTGTGATTCGATGTCAGAGTCCTTACTTACCACATCATCCATTTCATACATACATGTCAATATATTATTACTGACTGTAACTGCTTTTATTATACATGTAAGATTATATAAAATCTAATACGAATACATTCCCCAAAATATATAACGTATACATCACTGTGCTGTTTCTATGTTTATATACACAACTGTACATAATAGGTATACCTGGCGATCGATAGGAACTAGCAGTGGACTCTGGGACATTATCCCTCGATAGCTCTCGCTCTACTGACGCTCTGTAGAGAGATGTAAAGAAAAAGGGGGTGAGCATACAACGCGCTCAGTAAGGAAATCAGGCAAGCAAGTATATATCAACACTAAAATAATGCTATACCTTGAAAACGTTATTTCCTTAACTCACTTTAAAAGCATGTCTTGAAATATAATAAATATACTTGTACAGAATAAATCCCATGTACAGAAAATCATGCTTTCTTTCTCAAATATAGGCATGTAGTGCAAAACAATGCATCGTATATAAATCATGCCTTTATGTAAATCATGCCATGTATATTTAAATCATAATAAATATGGCATCAAATGATTCACAACACAAAATCGGAGTCCGACCCATCCCTCAGGTCTGTCCGCAGTTTAAATCATTCAATCAATGTGATATATCATGTAAGACTCTGTGGTTAAATGCAAATAGTATCTTGGTCTATGATCATATCCGAAATGTGATCCCAAGCAACACAGTACTCGGTGTGTGGGGCATTACTTACTGCAACGGGAGGGGGGTCAGTCCATCACAACCGCCAGCTATATCCTCCTCAACTCCACAACAACACACGGTACAGCATACACCTCGCGCCACTCAGACACGGTACAAAGTACACCCGTGGACCCGTCCTCACGGTCAGAGTGCCTACCATAGGTCTTAGCTCTCGCACCCGTGGAATATCAACATCACAGTCAGGGTGCCTAACATAGGTCTTAGCCCTCGCGCCTGTGGAAATATCATACCATATTCACAAATACCCTCATGCTGGCCATCCTCTCAAAATGTGACACTCAGTCACACAAGAATGCGGCATGAATAGGTACCATGTATATAATATCACATACAGTGTGCGCCCTCGAGTGCGACGCACAGTCGACACTACGCTCGAACACTGTTTCACATCACAAACTCAACTCTAGTGCGAGCAACCTCCAGCAACTAGGTCAATGCATAGTTCATGTATTAAATCAAGTACGAGCAATAGCTCCAGTACTATGCTATGCATAATATCATTAAATCAAGTACGAGCAATAGCTCCAGTACTATATCATGTATAAACCATGAAGAATCGAGTACGAGCAACGCTCCAGTACTCTGTCATGTATCTCATGTAAAACTCGAGTACGAGCTAATCGCTCCAGCACTCTATCATGCATATATCATATAAAACTGAGTACGAGTAAAACTCCAGTACTCTATCATGCATGTCATGGAAATCTAGTGCGTATAAAAATTCAGCACTAATGTATGTGAAAAACATATGAAATCCAGTGCGAGCTATGCTCTAGCACGATTCATTCTCACATAATATGATAGATGACTCTTTAAAAGGGATTGTTTACAAAACATTAAAATCAGCACTATAAAGTGTGCTTAAGTCACATCAACCTTAAAATCTTTAGACCATCTATTTATTTTCATGCTAAACAGCAATTAAACACTCACAATAATAGTTTCAATGCTTTTTACAACTTTTCACAAAAGTTGACTTTTTTGACTAACTAGAGGTAAAATCGTAATTTACCACTATCGGGTCGCAATAATTATTATTCACTTTCTCTGACCCTCAGAGTTTTTAAGTGAATGTAAAAGCAGACAAAAATACGTACAGGTATCTCTAACTACTCACAAAAGTCCCTTACCTCGGATCACGTCACGTGACCTCACTTCCTCGGTGCTGCTAAATCCCGCAGTCCGATCAGCTCTCAATGTAAACTCCGGAGCTGTAAATAACCATTCCTCAGGTTAATTATAATTTTCCTACTGTATTACACGTTAATACAGTCTATTTTCCTTTAATGGGCCTTACTAGGCCTTAAGTCCTTTTTCATTTTACTATTCATTTTCGTTGGGCCTATTGGGCTTGTAGGGCTCACCAACTCTTATTGGGCTTGTCCTAGGCCCATTACACCCTATTGGGTCCAAAATAATTGGGCTTGGCCCATCGGGCCTCTCGGCCACATGCCATGGCCGAGAGCTACCCATGTCTCGGTTTTACCATGGCATGCCATCCATGCCTATTATTTAGCCATTTTCACTTAGGCATTTTCACAAACACTTGGTAGGCAACATTACCAATCATCACATAGTTCATTTAGGCATTTTATCAAACACCTTAATTGCCAACAATTTACATGTATTAATTAATCAATTTGATTAATTCTAATTACACCATTAACATTAATACATGTACACTAATCCATTTATGTCTTAAAATCATATTGACATAATTCAATATCCCATTAATTACTCTCGGCCTAACCCACTTCATGGTGATTTAATATGTTTCAATGCTTAAAACATATATCAACATACTTGAAATCATTCATACATTAACATATATGAAATTGGAAATTAGAAAATATACCAATTGTTGTGTTCACCCTTTGGCCGAAACTTTGGAGGCTCTCGGTTTGCACTCTATGGCTCCTTGATAGCCAATTCCAACATACGTCAATCTCCTTTCAATTTGGAACAACTTCCATGAAGAATGCAAGTTCCAAATATGCCTAATTCCTAGTGATTTCTAGTGAGAGAAAGCTTGGAAAATATGTTTCAATGGTTTCTTCTTCTAGCCGGATTTGGTGTGATGAAGATGACAATGGTGTGGCTGAATTTATAAGCCATATACTTAGCCATTAAGCTTTACTTTTCAGCCATTTAACTTGACTTTCCAAACCTTAGCCATGAGTCACCTTATGAGTCACCTTATGAGTCATAGTTAACTTTAACTATGGTTAGATATTTATCTCATGGGCTTTTTCCAATTGGGCTTCTCGGTTTGGGCTTTGCTAATGGGCTTTCGGGCTAAAATTTTTACTATGTCTCGGGCCTTTAATTGTCTCATAATTTGGCCGATCAATTGGTCCAACAATTCTGTCTAAAGGACCTAAGAATTTCGATATACGCTTAGTATACCTTAATGGGCTTTAAAATTTTCACCTTAGGCCCATTACGTTTTTAACCATTAAATTTATTCCGGAATCCTTTCGAATAAATTTTCCTTACTTTCGGGGATGATTATCTTGTATTCTGGCCAAGAATATTTTTCCCTAATTTTTCCTCCATACTTAGGTTAATTTTTAACCATGATTAGTCAACTATGGTAAAAGTCCACTTTCTTAACTATAGTTGACTTTTTTTCTTAACCATTGACCATGTTGACTTTTTCTTAAAATTTCAAAAGTGTCATTTCTTATGTCTTACACTCTCGTATTTATATTCCAACTGCTCCCGGTGGATAATTTCACCCGAAACTCCTTTTCTCGCCAAAAAGGTCCATTTTACCCTTTTTAGCTTTTACTCTCGTTTTGTGTGTTCGAGTCTAAATCAAGCTGACTTCTCTTCATGAGCTCTCTACGCTCTCTTATTTTAAGTTCTTATTTTCAGTCAGAATGATTTAGAATAACTCGGTTTAGCCGGTGATACCCATCGCTCACATTAGGCATTTTATGTAGCTTTTGCGTGTTAAATCATTTCAATAACACTTTAAGTCTAGTAAATACCCTTCTTATGATTCAACTATAATTACATAGTGTTCATACACATAGGAATCATAAGGTACAAGCTACAAAAATCCGGGTTTGACAGTAGAAACCTCCAACCCCACTTAATAAGTGGCTACCTAAAATCTCACAAAGATAACCTCATAAGGGTTTCACTCCCTTGATTACAATATTTAGATTTGGTAAAGGAGTTGTGTAAACAAAGTGAATCTAAAAAAGGTAGGTGTTTACAAATGAACAGCATAATGAATGAGAGAAAATGAGTACAATAGATTATGAGCACAAGAATGTTTCTTTCAAGCTTGAAGATGATTTTTAGTTGATTTTTCTTTAGTTTTATTGTCTTCAATGCTTGTATTTATAGTCCTTTGAAGATTAAGGGAGGTTGGTGAATACAAAATTCTTTGGGCTAGGCACAAAAAAACTAGCCATTGATTACCTGCAATTTTTAGGGATTGATTCTTTCAAAGAGAGGGATCAATCCCTCATACTCAAACACAAGGGAAAAATCGTATTATATGCTAAGGAGATCGATCTTTTCAAAGAGGCGATTGATCCCTCTAGTTCAAAACTGAGGGTTTTACAGAGGGGGATTGATCCGTCTATAGGGGAATCGATCCCTTTGTTTTAGAAAACAGGACATTATCTACTGGCTTGGAGGGGGATTGATGCCTACACTGGGGTGATCGATCCCTAAGCCTCAATTTTTATTTTTGGGCCAAAATTCATTTTAAATGATAAATAAAAATAATTGATTTCATAAATTGTAACAATTGCAACTTTCATTATCTCGTATAAATTTAATTATCAAGAAGTAGATAAATCGAAGATAATTATATTGAATTTATGATAATCTTATAGGTTGGGGTTGATAAGAAGTCGTGTGTGAAGTTCGGTGCAATTATGAGATTGAGGGTAAAATGGTAATTTTAACACCTTAGTATAAAAAATTTGGAAGATTAAATGCGTGTTGGGAATATGAACCCTTGTAATTAATGTGCAAAGTCAAAATGCATATTTTATGGCATGTATTGAAGAAATTAAAATTAAATGTATGTGGATTATATAATTGCAAAACTTGCTATATGCTTTGAAACGTTGTTTGCTTGGCTTGAAACTTTGTTGTTTGAAATGAAATTTTTTTTTTTTTTTGTGCTTGGTATGGTTTGGCCTAGGGGTGTTCTCATCCAAAGCCTTTATTTTATTACAATATGATTTAATTATCTTTGTTGTTTTAAAAAGTGTTTGAAAAGATTTAACTATCTTTCCAATAAAAGATTTATTTATTTAAAAGCTATTTTATATCAATTGTTAAAAGTATTTATATAGTTACATGAACCTTATCTAATAAGTTTCATGATTTAAAAACTATTATGATATGCCATATCTAAAATTTAGCCTCTTTCCTATTTGTGAACTAATTTTTGAAGTTAAACCCGTCTGTTTGGATTTGAGAAAATTGTGAGCACAGAGGTGGGCAAGCCTCATGGTACAACAAACTAATGTTTCGTTTATACCGAAGAAGCATTTAAGCCTATTTTGAGGTGATTAGACAAGTATCGTGTCACGACCCTTTTTATCCATTTCATCTAAAACTCACCATAAATTTTTCGCTTTTTCATTTCCTTACCCGGTCGTGATCAACTCTCGCAAATACCAGTTGGGCTGTGAGTGAGTATTAATCACCATTTCCATACATCTTTCAATTAATCAAAAACATACATTTGAAAGTTTAAGTCACATACTTGTACATGACATGTTTTCTAACATTTACATCCCCCATATTACAATTCAAAATGATTACTATGCTATTACATGTTTAGATACAAAAAGAAACTTGTGTGTATACCTCTTTGCGATGGAGAGCAACAGATATCCAAATACAACTTCTCAGTCCCTCACTAGACTAATCTGTACGCTCTGTAGAGGGGGAAAATGAATGGGATGAGCAACCATAAGCTCAGTAAGGCAATAATGCAAGCATGGTAGATATCTACACTATCTACATGCTTAAAGTGTCATGCATAAAAATTATTAATATCCAGAGCATGAGGAAATATTAAAATTATGCCACATGTATACAAATATATCATGTACTGAAAACATGGAAATAGGCACGTAAAAGATGGAAAAATCATCATGTAAAACCTCTCGTGCTCATCATAATGAAACTCGTCACAAAACCATCCCTTAGGATTCATCGCTTTCACAAAACATAGCAGAATTCATCACAAATAGCACATCATTTCTTTAAAAACATCCCACAAGGCTCGACCCCTCCCTCGGGTCTACTCTGGACAACACAAATCATACTCAGTATTTAAAACCATGTGATATCATGTGAGACAGGTGATCACGGTAAACCAAGGTCTCTGTTGGCCAATTATGTCATAATCATCCCAGACCACACGGATCCCGGTGTGCGGGGCATCATGCAGGAATGAAGGTGGGTTAGTCCTACGCCAGACTTTTAAATCATCATCTCAACCACGCAGTACATCGTACTCCATGTGATATACACGGTACAACGTACTCCGCAGACCCATATCATGGTTGGGGGTACCTGCCTTATGTCTTATCTACCCCATGCCATGCATAACCTACTTAGTCTCAAGTACATGTACAAGCATCTCATTCGTGTGACCAGCAGTCTACACGAGGCATCCAGCATGACTCGTGCGAGCATATCATCCATGTGACACACAGTCTACACGAGGTATCCAACACGACTCATTTCATATCACGGTGTGAAAACCAGTGCTAGCTAAGCTCTAGCATGATTCATGCATCATCAATAAATTCCCTCGTACGAGTGACGCTCTAGTACGACTTTATGCATAACAAACAATGAGAAAATCACATACGACCATCGCTCTAGTACGGTTATATGCATAAGAACATCAATGGGAAACCACGTACGAGCAAAAGCTCCAGTACGATTTATAAAACATCATTGATTCAAAATATAGTGCGAGCTAAGCTCCAGCACATTTCCTATATATCAAAACATCAAAATCCAGTGCGAGCGAAGCTCCAGCATGACTTAACTCATATAAGTATGATAGGCGGCTCTATTTCAACAGAACATTCTCAAAACAAAAGTTAGCACCTAACCCGTGCTATTTCACAAAATCATGAAATCACTAGCCAGTTTATCCGTCAATTTTACTTAAACCAAAGCAAAGTATTTCGTAAAAATATCAAAACATGTGATTTATGAAATTATTAGCCTTACTATCCCATTTTTGTAAGATTCACTTTAAAACCAAATCATATACATTCATAGTCATTCATACAAATCATAAATCCTTTTCTGGATAACAAACACAATTTTTAGTACCCTATAATCACCATCAAAGTACGTGCAACTATCTCTAGGCACTTACAAAATTCCCTTACCTCGATCTTTTTGGAAGCAACTCTACCTTCTTCCTTTCCCACTTTTCGTGATTTGGCTAAACTTGCTCCGGATGTATCCTCGGGAGCTGCACACATTCATAATTCATATGAGTCAATACCGATAACTCATATTCAGACTTCAACTAATTGATATATCTCATCGAGCCTATTTCATTAGGTTTGACCCATTAACACATTTGGCCATTATTATGTCATTTCTAGTCAATTAACTAGCAGCCCATTTGGTTACTTATCAAACACCTGGCATAAATGTTTCTCCATAACCATCCATCATTTATGCATTCTCTACAACACCATTTATGCACATTTTTATCACTTGACTAATCTCATAAAGTGGCTTCATCCAATCATCTCAAAATCAAGCATATCACTCCACTAATAACTTGATATAATCCTTTTTATCATCAAATCAACCACATTTTATTTCCACACACTTAAACCATTCTAGGTTATACTTGTTTCATTACATTGTAGGTAGTTTCATTCATCAAAACATACACCAATCTACTCACAACAACAAATAAATGAATATACTTAGAGTTGGTGTATTTGAAACTCACCTAGCTTGACTTCCTTCTTTTCCAAGTTTTGAAGACTCCTTTGCTCCTTCAATCCAATGAGTTGAAGGTTGGCTCTAAGTTATGTTGCTTTCCTCCTCAAAATGAACAACTTTGGCTCTAATAGCTTTTTCCTAATTCTTTTGAGAAGAGGGTTCATTCTAGAGAGAGAAAGCTTGGTATTTTGGGTAAAAATGGAAGAGGTGTGTTGGTTTGTTGAAGAAAGAGGTTTTGCCGTGGGGTATTTATAGATTAAGAGTGATGGATCGATCTGCTAGGGTGAAGAGATTGATCTTCTTTTGGTTTTAACCATCGAATTCCAAGGTTTGAAATGGGAGAGATCGATTTGCTCATTGGGGAGAGATCGATTTGCTCATTGGCTTGGCAGAAGTTTGAGGACATCGATCTGCTTTAAGGAGGGGATCGATCTAGCTAGGAAAAAACCATTCGAGATCGATCTTTCCCTTGGGAAGAGATCGATCCTTCCTATATACAGAATCTCATTGAGATCGATCTGCACTAATGGGAGATCGATCTACTCCTTACAGAATCACTTCGGGATCAATTTGCTTGCTTTCAAAAGCATGTGTTTTTCATTTTGGGGTTACCAGATCGATCCTGTCATAAGGGGAGATCGATCTGGCCTTCATCTAGGGCATTCCTGCTGCATTTTTCTTAAATTTTCCAAAGGCAAACTCCTATTTCATTACTCCAATACTCATTTTACATTTTTATCCCACTTAGAGCATGGATAGGCTCATTTCTTATGATTCACATACCATATGACTTATGTGTTTTGCTTGAATTCATAAAGGATACACAGAATTCACCGTCCATACATTATCATTTTGTGTCCCCATTCCTTATCTTCGATCCGAATTCTTAAGGTTCCTTTCGTTTAGTTTTGTGGCCACTTCGACCCTTATTTAACCTTAACTTGCATCATAACACTTATCCATCAAATTGCAATACATTCACATTTACATGATCCGAAATCATTTGTCTTATAATTCCATTAACATATATTACAAAGTTATACATGCATAGGGTCTCAAAATCTCCCCCACTTAAGGAAATTTGGTCCTCCAAATTAAAACCAATTCAGTCCGTTAACAACTCGGGATACTTCTCCCGTCACAAACTCTCCAACTCCCATGTAGCCACTTCTATAGTGTGGTGCTGCCAAAGGACTTTTCACTAAGGGGATCGTCTTCGATCTCAACACCTTATCCTTCCTATCCAATATCCGAATCGACATCTCAACATATATCATGTTCTCATTAAGCTCTAATGGCTTATATCTTATCACATGTGTCAGATCCGGCTGGTGCTCCCGTAACATAGAGATGTGGAAGACATTATGAACTCCTGCTAGCTCCGGTGGTAACGCTAGCCTATAGGTCTTATTTCCCACTGTAGCTATAGGCCTTATCACCAACCTCTTCCCATCCAATAGGGGAACAACATCTACGACCAAACAGAACCTCAATGGTGCTATCCTGATTCTCAAATGAAAGCTGTTATTATAGGCGAACTTTGCGAGAGACAAATGGTCATCCCAAGAGCCTTTAAAATCCAATGAACACACTCTCAACATATCCTCCAGGGTCTGTATAGTCCTCTCTGACTGACCATTTGTCTGAGGATGAAACACAGTGATAAAACTTAGTTAGGTCCCCATCGCTTCCTGAAAGTGTTCCCAAAAGTGGGAAGTGAAGTAGGCATCCCTATCTGACACAATGCTCATTGGAATACCATGTAATCTCACTATCTCGCGCACATATAGTTTCGCCAATGTAATCAGAGTATCCGTGGCTCTCATAGCTAGGAAGTGTGCCGACTTCGTCAATCTATCCACTATCACCCAAATCGCATCGTGATTCCTAAGGGTCTTAGGTAAACCTATCACAAAGTCCATAGAGACATGCTCCCATTTCCAAATCAGTATAGGTAGAGGTTGTAATAGCCCTGCATGATTTTGATGCTCTACCTTCACTTGCTGACAGACGAGACACTTTACCACAAATTCAACTACCTCTCTTTCCATTCCTGACCACCAATACACTATACGGAGATTTTGATACATCTTGTTACTTCCTGGATGCAGTGTATACTTCATCGAATGAGCTTCTGTCAAGATCAACCTCCTGATCTCTGGATCCTCGGGAACACATACTCTACCCCTGAACCTCAATAATCCATCTACACTCAGCTAAAAATCCGTACCCACACATGTCTGTGCCGGACTCAACCAATCGATACACGATTGATCACTCTGTTGAGCCTGTCGAATACGACAAATCAACTCTAACTCTAATCTCAAACTAGTCATAACATCAGATCTTTCTGTACTAGGTGGGGCTACATCCAAACTGAGGTTCGTAAATTGCTTTAACAACTCGTGTTTTCGAATCATCATATAAGACACTAGCTCGAGATTCTTTCTGCTCAAGGCATCGGTAACTACATTCACCTTACTTGGGTGGTACATGATTTCATAATCATAATCGTTTAGGAGTTTGACCCATCTTCTCTATCTCATATTCAACTCTTTCTACGAGAATAGATACGTAAGGCTCTTATGATTCGTATATACCTGAAATTTCTGATCATAGAGATAGTGGCACCATATCTTCAATGCAAACACTACGGTCGCCAACTCTAAATCATGAGTCAGATAGTTCCTCTCGTGATCCTTTAATTGTCTGGATCCATAGGCAACTACCTTTCTATCCTGCATAAGTACACAGCCCAGTCCCTAGTGTGATGCATCCGTATACACAGAGAAACCTCTTGAGTTGGTAGGATTGGTGAGAACCCAAGCAATGGTCAACTGACGCTTAAGCTCTTGAAAACTCCTCTCACATGCCTCATCCCACACAAACTTAACACCTTTCTTCGTGAGGCGTGTCAATGGAGCAGTTAGTTTGGAGAAACCCTCAACAAATCTTCGATAATAACTTGCCAGTCCCAGAAAACTTCTGATCTTAGTAACTGTCTTGGGCTATTCCCACTGTACAACTACCTCAATCTTGGATGGATCCACTGATGCCCTATCCTTCGACACCTCATGGCCCAGAAATTAGATCCGCTCTAAGAAAAAGTTACACTTACTGAGTTTGGCATATAATTCCTTCTCTTGGAGGGTTTGCAGAACTATCCTCAAGTGCTCCTTATGATCTTCCCTGGACTTGAAATTTACCAATATGTCGTCGATGAACACTATCACAAACTGGTCTAGGTATGGCTTAAATACATTATTAATCAATGTCATAAATGCTGCGGGGGAATTCATTAATCCGAATGGCATAACCAAAAACTTATAGTGGCAATAAGAGGTACGAAATGCTGTCTTAGGTATATCTCCACTCCATATCCTCAACTGATGGTACCCAGATCGCAGATCTATCTGAGAAAAGACTTGTGCTCTCCGAAGCTGGTCTAATAGATCTTCAATACGTGGAAGGTGATACTTGTTCTTAATGGTGGCCTTATTCAACAATTGGTAATCTATACACAGTCGGAGGCTCCCATCTTCTTCCTTACAAACAGAATCGGAGCTCCCCAAGGTGAGACACTTGGTCAATATATCCCTTCTCCAGCAACTCTTGTAACTGCTTCTTTAGCTCCTCCAACTCAATCGAAGCCATTCTATATGGTGGCTTAGATATTGGCTTTATACTAGGTACCAACTTTATGCAAAACTCCATTTCCCTATCAGGTGGTAGCCCTAGTAAATTGTCTGAAAAGATATAAGAAAATTCTGCAACTACTGGAATGTCTCTCAATTCTAGGTGTGCCTTATCTGTGTCAACCACGTATGTAATGAACCCTTCACATTACCTATTTCCACAGTTAGTAACATAAGTTATCGCATTATCATTCACAATTAATAAATAGATTCATCTCTCTAATATAATAAAAAGAATTATACTCTTTTCCTTTACAACAATCATGTTCTTCATTTCTTTTCAACAAAGTTTACAATAAGATTATCTATCTTTGGAAACATCAATGTCTTAGCGTGCCAATCCATAACAACATGATTAGCAGCCAACCAATCCATTCCCAAAATTACATCGAAATCACTCATATTTAATAGAATTAAATCGGCTGCCATATCTTTCCCCTCTATCTTTAACTTACAATTCTTATATACATACTCAATCAATGGCTATCATTCATAGGTGTAGAAATCATCAGCAATCTATCTAACAGTGTGGGTTTTACATGCTCTAGTGACTTAAGTGCAAATGAAGGTGATATAAAGGAATGTGTGGCACCAAGATGAAACAATACAAATGCTTCTAAATCAAAAAGTAGGATGGTCCCTTTAATCACATCGGTCGAAGCGTCTGCGGTGTCCTGGTCCAGTGCATACACTCACCCTCTGCTGACACCAACCGGCTGCTTCCCTTTTTCCTCAGCTATAGCTCTCCTCCTCAGAGCAGCTGTCTTAACCGGAGCTTTCTCTGGCCCTTTTCCCTTCTGTGGGGCAGTCTCAATCACCTTTGGGCAATACCTTAGGACATGTCCTAGTCTCTCACATCTGTAACACACTACAAGGGTTATCGAACAAGGCATAGTTACATGAAATCTGCCACATCTCCTACACTGCTCAGTAGTAGGCCGTGGTCCTCCAATGATCATTCCCCTCGGTGGAGCTAAAGCTGGATACGTAGGAGGTCTAGTAGCTCCCTCCTGCACCTCCTCAATTTTTGGCCCCCTCTTCTGACTACTCTATAAACATCGGATCTCTTCAGGTCTCTGTCATTTCTGCCACTAACCTTCCTAAGCTCGGAGGCATTCCGCTCAAAGTCCTGCTCACACAACTGTGCCCTGTACACTGCCTCCTCGTAAGTGGAGATGTCAAATGGAGCTAATTTAGTCTGGATGGCTAATCTCAATCCATCAATGAACTTCTGGACCATTCGAGTCTCATTGCTCATCGTATCCAGGTCGTATCTCCCCAAAGATATCAACCTCGACTCATACTCGTCAACGAAACGGTTCCCCTCCAAGTTCATAAATTTCATCCGTAATTTCTTCTATATGGTGGTCGGAATATATTGCCTCCTAAAGGCCTCGAAAAATATCTCTCACGAAATCTCTGAATGATGGGTTCTCAAGATAGACACTATGGATCTCCACCAGTGCTCTGCCTCACCTTTTAGCATAAAAATGGTAAAGGCAACCATCTCGGTCAATGTACGTCTGAAGAACCCATACAGTTTCTCCATCTCATATACCTAATCCTCAGCCACAACCGGGTCTTTCACTCCTCTAAATGACAGAGGTTTCAACTCTTGGAACTGCCTTTACCCACTCAAATCGCAGTCAGAACCCATGTCACTCTCTTTCGGCTGTGGAGCGATAGGAGAAGCGGTATCCTGAACTAGGGGTGTAACAGTAACAGTCTCTGCAATCTGAGGTCTCTTAGCCTCTGCAGCTACCTGTCCAGTAGTAGTAGGCTACGCTGCTAGACCTCGTCTATCACCGACCCCTAATGCTTGAGTGACTATCTCAACGACGCTCTCAATACTCTGCTCTATCCTAGTGAAGCGTGCCCCAGTATCCCCTGGTCTCTCAGCAGGGTCCTGTGGAGCCTGGTCAGTCTGTGGCTTTGCATGACTCTCAGGCCTGCCCCTACGGCCTCTAGCACGTGTACCTGCCCCTCTACCTCTGCGTGTAACAGACATAATCCCTAACTTCCTGTATCCATAACCATTTATTAGTCTCATTCCATCTTGGTATGCACAGTTATATCTAAACAAAAGTACAATAATATAGGAATGTATTTTTCCTACTTATTATTACTAACTAACATCAGACCAACTCAGCTCTGATACCAATCTCTGTCACGAACCTTTTTATCCATTTCATCTAAAATTCACCATAAAGTTTTTCGCTTTTTTATTTCCTTACCCGATCGTGATAAACTCTCGCAAATACCAGTTAGGTTGTGAGTCACCATTAATCACCATTTCCATACATCGTTCAATTAATCAAAAGCATACATTTGAAAGTTTAAGTTACATACTTATACATGACATGTTTTCTAACATTTACATCCCCATATTACAATTCAAAATGATTACTGTGCTATTACATGTTTAGATACAAAAAGAATCCTGTGTATACCTCTTTGCAATGGAGAGCAGCGAATATCGAAATACAACTTCTCAGTCCCTCACTAGACTACTGTGTGCACTCTATAGAGGGGAAAAGTGAATGAGATGAGCAACCACACGCTTAGTAAGGCAATAATGCAAGCATGATAGATATCTACACTATCTACATGCATAAAGTGTCATGTATAAAAATTATTAATATCCAGAGCATAAGGAAATATTAAAACTATGTCACATGTTTACACATATATCATGTACTGAAAACATGGAAATAGGCAGGTAAAACATGGAAAAATCATGTAAAACCTCTCATGCTCATCATAATGAAAGTCATCACAAAACCATCCCTCAGGATTCATCGCTTTCTCAAAACATAGTAGAATTCATCACAAATAGCACATCATCTCTTTAAAAACATCCCACAAGGCTCGACCCCTCCCTCAGGTCTACCCTGGACAACACAAATCAGACTCAGTATGTAAAACCATGTGATATCATGTGAGAAAGGCGGTCAGGGTAAAGCAAAGACTCCGTTGTCCAACTATGTCATAATCATCCCAGACCACACGGATCCCGATGTGCGGGGCATCATGCTTGAACAAAGGTGGTTTAGACCTAGCCAGACTTTTAAATCATCATCACAACCACGCGGTACAGCTTACTCCATGTAATCTACACGGTACAACGTACTCCGTGGACCCATATCATGGTTGGGGGAGCCAGCCTTATGTCTTATCTACCCCATGCCATGCATAACCTACTCAGTCTCAAGTGCACGTGTGAGCATCTCATCCGTGTAAGTAGCAGTCTACACAAGGCATCCAGCACGACTCGTGCGAGCATCTCATCCGTGTGACACACAGTCTACACGAGGCATCCAACATGACTCATTTCATATCACAGTGTGAAAACCAGTGCTAGCCAAGCTTTAGCACGATTCATGTATCATAAACATATTCCCTCGTACTAGCAGCACTCTAGTACGGCTTTATGCATAACAAAAAATGAGGTAATCACGTATGAGCATCGCTCCAGTATGGTTATATGCATAAGAAGATCAATGGGAAACCACTTACGAGCAAAAGCTCCAGTACGATTTATAAAACATCATTGATTCAAAATATAGTGCGAGCTAAGCTCCAGCACGTTACATATATATCAAAACATCAAAATCTAGTGCGAGCGAAGCTCCAGCACGATTTAACTCATATAAGTATGATAGGCGGCTCTATTTCAAAAATACACTCTCAAAACCAAAGTTAGCACCTAACCCGCGCTATTTCACAAAATCATGAAATCACTAGCTGGACTATCCGTAAATTTTGCTTAAACCAAAGCAAAGTATTTTGTAAAAATATCAAAACATGTGATTTATGCAATTATTAGCCTTACTATCCCCATTTTGTAAGATTCACTTCAAAACCAAATCATATACATTCATAGTCATTCATACAAATCATAAATCCTTTTCTAGATAACTAACATAATTTTCAATACCCTATAATCACCCTCAAAGTACGTGCTACTATCTCTAGGCACCTACAAAATTCCCTTACCTCGATCCTTTTGGAAGCAACTCTTCCTTCTTCCTTTCCCTCTTTTCATGATTTGGCTTAACTTGCTCTAAATGTATCCTCGGGAGCTGCACACATTCATAATTCATATGAGTCAATATCGATAACTCATATTCAGACTTTAACTAATCGATATATCTCATTAAGCCTATTTCATTAGGTTTGACCTATTATCACATTTGGCCATTATTATGCCATTTCTAGTCAATTAAATAGCAACCCACTTGGTTACTTATCAAACACCGGGCATAAATGTTTATCCACAACCATCCATCATTTATGCATTCTCTACAACACCATTTATGGACATTTTTATCACTTAAGTAATCTCATAATGTGACTTCATCAAATCATCTCAAAATCATGCATATCACTCCACTAACAACTTGATATAATCCTTTTTATCATCAAATCAACCACATTCTATTTCCTCACACTTAACCCATTCTAGGTTATACTTGTTTCATTACATTGTAGGTAGTTTCATTCATAAAAAAATACACCAATCTACTCACAACAACAAATAGATGAATATACTTAGAGTTAGTGTATTGGAAACTCACTTAGCTTGACTTCCATCTTTTCCAAGTTTTGAAGACTCCTTTGCTCCTTCAATCTAATGAGTTGAAGGTTGGCTCCAAGCTATGTTGCTCTCCTCCTCAAAATGGATAACTTTGGCTCTAATAGCTTTTTCCCAATTCTTTTTAGAAGATGGTACATTCTAGAGAGTGAAAGCTTGGTATTTTGGGTAAAAATGGAAGAGGTGTGTTGGTTTGTTGAAGAAAGAGGTTTTGTCTTGGGGTATTTATAGATTGAGAGTGATGAAAATGATCTACTAGGGTGAAGAGATTAATCCTCCTTTGGTTTTAACCATCAAATTCCTAGGTTTGAAATGGGAGAGATCAATCTGCTCATTAGGGAGAGATCGATCTTGGCTTGGCAGAAGTTTGAGGAGATTGATCCGCTTTAAGGAGGGGATCGATTTGGCTAGGTAAAAACCATTCGAGATCGATCTTTCCCTCGGGAAGAGATCGATCCTTCCTATACAGAATCTCATTTAGATCGATCTACACTTAGGGGAGATCGATCTGCTCCATACAGAATCACTTCGGGATCTATCTGCTTGCTCCAAAAGCTTGTGTTTTTCATTCGGGGGTTACTAGATCGATCCTGTCATGAGAGGAGATCGATCTGGCCTTCATCTAGGGCATTCCTTCTGCATTTTTCCCAGATTTTCCAAAGGCAAACTCCTATTTCATTACTCCAATACTCATTTTACATTTTTATCCCATTTAGAGCATGGATAGGATCATTTCTTAAGATTCACATACCATATGACTTGTGTGCATTGCTTGAATTCATAAAGGATACACATAATTCACCTTTCATAAATTATCACTTTGCGTCCTCATTCCTTATCTTCGATCCGAATTCTTAAGGTTCCTTTCGTTTAATTTTATGGCCACTTCGGCCCTTATTTAACCTTAACTTGCATCATGACACTCATCCATCCGATTGCATTGTATTCACATTTACATGATCCGAAATCATTTGTCTTATAATTCCATTAACATATATTACAAAGTTATACATGCGTGGGGTCTCACAATCTCCCAAACTTAAGGAAATTTAGTCCTCCAAATTGGAACCAATTTAGTCTGTGAACAACTTGCGATACTTCTCCCGTATCAAACTCTCCAAATCCCATGTAGCCTCTTCTGCAGTGTGGTGCTGCCAAAGGACTTTTCACTAAGGGGTCGTCTTCGATCTCAACACCTTCTCCTTCTTATCCAATATCCGAATCATCTTCTCAACATATGTCATGTTCTCATGGAGCTCCAATGGCTTATATCTTATCACATGTGCCGAATCCGGGTGGTACTTCTGTAACATAGAGATGTGGAAGACATTATAGATGCCTGCTAGCTCAGGTGGTAACGCTAGCCTATAGGACTTATCTCCCACTCTATCCAATATTTTAAAGGGTCCAATGTAACAAGGACTTAAGTTTCCTTTCTTTTTGAACCTTGTTATACCCTTGGAAGGAGAAACTCGTAGAAATACCGATTCACGCACTACGAATTCCAATGGTCTATGTCTCCTGTCAACATAACTCTTTTGTCTACTCTGAGCTATCCGTAACCTCTCACAAATTAATTAGACATCCTCAGAGGCTTGTCTCACTAAATCGGGAGCAAATATCAGTCGGTCACCAACCTCTTCCTATCTAATAGGGGAACGACATCTACGGCCATATAAAACCTCATACGGTGCCATCCCGATACTCGAATGAAAACTGTTATAATAAGGAAACTCTGCATGTGGCAAATGGTCATCCCAAGAGCCTCTAAAATCCAATGCACACACTCTCAATAGATCCTCTAAGGTCTGTATAGTCCTCTCTGACTGACCATCTATCTAAGGATGAAACGCGGTGCTAAATCTCAGTTGAGTCCCCATCGCTTCCTAAAAGTGTTCCCAAAAGTGGGAAGTGAAGCAGGCATCCCTATCTGACACAATGCTCATTGGAATACCGTGCAATCTTGCTGTCTCGTGCACATATAGTTTCGCCAATGTACTCAGAGTATCGATGGCTCTTATAGCTAGGAAGTGTGTCGACTTCGTCAATCTATCCACTATCACCCAAATCGCATCATGATTCCTACGGGTCCTAGGTAAACCCATCACTAAGTCCATAGTGACATGCTCCCGTTTCCAAGTTGGTATAGGTAGAGGTTGTAATAGCCCTGCAGGCTTCTGATGCTCTACCTTCACTTGCTGACAGACAAGACACTTTGCCATAAATTCAGCTACCTCTCTTTTCATTCCTGACCACCAATACACTCTCTGAAGATTTTGATACATCTTGTTACTTCCCAGATGCAGTGTATACTTTGTCGAATGAGCTTCTGTCAAGATCAACCTCCTGTTCTCTGGATCCTCGAAAACACATACTCTGCTCCTGAACCTCTATAATGCATCTGCACTCATCTCAAAATCTATACCCACACCTGTTTGTGCCTCACTCAACCAATCGATACACTATCGATCACTCTATCGAGTTTGTCGAATACGATAAATCAACTCTGGCTCTAATATCAAACTAGCCACAATATCAGATCTTTCTATACTAGGTGGGGCTACATCCAAACTAAGGTTCATAAATTGCTATAACAACTCGTGTTCCCGAATCATCATATAAGACACCATCTCGAGATTCTTCTTGCTCAAGGTATCGACAACTACATTCGCCTTACCTGGGTGATAAATGACTTCACAATCATAATCCTTTAGGATTTCGAGCCATCTTCTATGTCTCATATTCAACTCTTTCTGCGAGAATAGATACTTAAGGCTCTTATGATCCGTATATACCTGGAATTTCTTACCATAAAGATAGTGGTGCCATATCTTCAATGCAAACACTACAACTGCCAACTCTAAATCCTGAGTCGGATAGTTCCTCTCGTGATCCTTCAACTGTCTGGATCCATAGGTAACTAGCTTCCCATCTTGCATAAGTACACAGCCCAGCCCCTAGTGTGATGCATCCGTATATACAGAGAAACCTCCTGAGCTAATAGGAATGGTGAGAACTGGAGTAGTGGTCAACTGACGTTAAGCTCCTGAAAACTCCTCTCACAAGCCTCATCCCACAAAAACTTAACATCTTTCCTTGTGAGGCGTGTCAACGGAGCAGCTAGTCTGGAGAAACCCTCAAGAAATCTTCGATAATAACTTATCGATCTAAAAAAACTTTTGATCTCAGTAACTGTCTTGGGTTGTTCCTACTGTACAACTGCCTCAATCTTGGATGGATCCACTGATACCCCATCATTCGACACCACATAGCCTAGAAATGAGATCCGCTATAACCAAAAGTTACACTTACTGAGTTTGGCATATAATTCTTTCTCTTGGAGGGTCTACGGAACTATCCTCAAGTTCTCCTTATGATATTCCCTGGACTTAGAATAGACCAATATATCATCAATGAACACTATCACAAACTGGTTCAGGTATGACTTATATCAATTATTCATAAATACCATAAATGCTATGGGGGCATTCGTCAATCCGAATGGCATAACCAAAAACTCGTAGTCACCATAATGGTTATGAAATACTGTCTTGGGTACATCTCCACTCCGTATCCTCTACTAATGGTATCTAACAGATCATAAATACATGGAAGTGGGTACTTGTTCTTAGTGGTGGCCTTATTCAACAACCGATAATCTATACACAGTCGGAGGCTCCTATCCTTCTTCCTTACAAACAGAATCGGAGCTCCCCAAGGTGAGACGCTTGGTCTAATAAACCCCTTCTCCAGCAACTCTTGCAATTGCTTCTTTAGCTCCTCCAACTCAATCAAAGCCATTCTATATGGTGGATTAGATATTGGCACTGTACCAGGTACCAACTCTATGTAAAACTCCATTTCCCTATCAGGTGGTAGCCTTGGTAAATCATCCAGAAAGACATTAGGAATTTTTGCAACTACTGAAATGTCTCTCAATTCCAGGTATGCCTTATTTGTGTCAACCACGTATGCAATGAACCCTTTACATTATCCCTTTCCACCGTTACTAACATAAGTCATCGCATTATCATTCACAATTAATAAATAGATTCATCTCTCTAATATAATAAATAAAAATTATACTATTTTCCTTTACAAAAATCATGTTCTTCATTTCTTTTTGACAAAGTTTACAATAAGATTATCTATCTCTGGAAACATCAATGTCTTAGCATGCCAATCCATAACAACATGATTTGTAGCCAACCAATCCAGTCCCAAAATTACATCGAAAGCACTCATATTTAATAGAATTAAATCGACTGCCATATCCTTCCCTTCTATCTTTAACTTATAATTCTTATATACATACTCAGTCAACTGACTATCATTCATATGTGTAGAAATCATCAACATTCTATCTAACAGTGTGGGTTTTACATGCTTTAGCGACTTAAGTGCAAAGGAAGGCGATATAAAGGAATGCGTGGCACCGGGATTAAACAATACAAATGCTTCTAAATCAAAAAGTAGGATGGTACCTTTAATCATTTCCGTTGAAGCGTCTGTGATGTCCTGGCCCAGTGCATGTACTTACCCTCTGCTAACACCAACTACTAGCTTCCTTTTTTCCTCAGCTGTAGCTCTCCTCCTCAGAGCGGTTGTCTTTACCGGAGCTTTCTGTGTCTTTGCCCTTCTGTGGGGCAATTTCAATCACCTCTGGGAAATACCTCATGACATGTCTTAGTCTCCTACATCTGTAACACACTACAAGGGTCTTCGGACAAGGCCTAGTTCCATGAAATTTGCCACATCTCCTACACTGCTCAGTAGTAGGCTGTGGTCCTCCAATGATCATTCCCCTCGATGGAGCTAAAGTTGGATACGTAGCAGGTCTAGCAGCCCCCTCCTGCACCTTTTCAATCTTTGGCCTCTTCTCAAACAATCTTTGACCTCCTCTTTTGACCACTCTATCAACTCTGGATCTCTTTCGATCTTTGTCCTTTTTACCACTAACCTTCCCAAGCTCGGAGGCATTCCGCTCAAAGTCCTGCTCACACAATAGTGCCCTATGCACCGCCTCCTTGTAAGTGGGGATATCAAATGGAGCTAATTTAGTCTGGATGGCTAATCTCAATCCATCCATGAATTTTTGGACCATCTGAGTCTCACTGCTCATCGTATCTAGGTCGTATCTCCCCAAAGATATGAACCTCGACTCATACTCGTAAACAAAACGATTCCCCTAGACCAAGTTTATAAATTCCATCCGTAATTTCCTCTGTACGGTGGTCGAAATATATTGCCTCCTAAAGGCCTCTAAAAATATCAACCACGAAATCTCTGAATGTCGGGCTCTCAAGATAGACACTGTGGATCTCCACCAATGCTCTGCCTCGCCTTTCAGCATAAATACAACAAAGGCAACCTTTTCAATCGATGTACATTTTAAGAAGCTATATAGTTTCTCCATCTCATATACCCAATCCTCAACCACAATCGGGTCTTTCACTCCTCTAAATACTAGAGGTTTCAACTCTTAGAACAGTTTTAACCTACTCAACTCGCAGGCATAACGCAGGTCACTCTCGCTCCGCTGTGGAGTGATAGGAGAAGCGGTATCCTAAACTGAGGGTGTAACAGTAATAGTCTCTGCAGTCTGAGTTCTATCACCTCTGCAGCTGCCTGTCCAGTAGTAGTAGGTTCCGCTGCTGGACCTCATCTATCACCGGCCCCTAATACCTAAGTAACAATCTCAACGAGGCTCTCAATACTCCGCTCTATCCTAGCGAAGCGTGCCTCGGTATCCCTGGTCTCTCACCAGGGTCCTGTGGAGCCTGGTTAGTCTATGGCTCTGCACGGTTCTCAGGCTTACCACTATGGCCTCTAGCACGTGTACCCACCCCTCTACCTCTGCGTGTAACAGGCATAATGCCTAACTTCCTGTATCCATAACCATTTGTTAGTCTCATTCCATATCGGTATACACAGTTATATCTAAACAAAAGCATACCAATATGGGGATGTAATTTTTCTACTTATTATTACTGACTCACATCAGGCCAACTCAGCTCTGATACCAATCTCTGTCATGACACGTTTTTTATCCATTTCATCTAAAAATCATCATAAATTTTTCACTTTTTCATTTCCTTACCCGATCATGATCAACTCTCGCGAATACCAGTTGGGCTGTGAGTTAGTATTAATCACCATTTCCATACATCTTTCAATTAATCAAAAGCATACAATTGAAAGTTTAAGTCACATACTTATACATGACGTATTTTTTAACATTTACATCCCCCATATTACAATTTAAAATGATTAATGTGCTATTACATGTTTAGATAAAAAAAGAATCCTGTGTGTATACCTCTTTGTGATGGAGAGTAGCGGATATCCAAATACAACTTTTCAGTCCCTCACTAGGCTACTGTGTGCGCTCTGTAGAGGGGGAAAGTGAATGGGATGAGAAACCACATGCTCAGTAAGGCAATAATGTAAGCATGGTAGATATCTACACTATCTACATGCTTAAAGTGTCATGCATAAAAATTATTAATATCCAGAGTATGAGGAAATATTAAAACTATGCCACATGTATACACATATATCATGTACTGAAAACATGGAAATAGGCACGTAAAAGATGGAAAAATCATCATGTAAAACCTCTCATGCTCATCATAATGAAACTCGTCACAAAACCATCCCTCAGTATTCATCGATTTCTAAAAACATAGTAGAATTCATCACAAATATCACATAATCTCTTTAAAAACATCCCACAAGGCTCGACCCCTCCCTCGGGTCTACCCTGGACAACACAAATCATACTTAGTATGTAAAACCATGTGATATCATGTGCGACAGGTGGTCACGATAAACCAAGGACTCTGTTGGCCAACTATGTCATAATCATCTAAGACCACAGGGATCTCGGTGTGCTGGGCATCTTGCTGGAATGAATGTGGGTTAGTCCTACGTTAGACTTTTAAATCATCATCACAACTACGCCGTACAACATACTCCATGTGATCTACACGGTACAACGTACTCCACGGACCCATATCATGGTTGGGGGTGCCTTCCTTATGTCTTATCTACCCCATGCCATGCATAACCTAATTAGTCTCAAGTGCACGTGCGAGTATCTCATTCGTGTGACTAGCAGTCTACGCAAGGCTTCCAGCATGGCTCGTGCGAGCATCTCATCCGTGTGACACATAATCTACATGAGGCATCCAGTATGACTCATTTCATATCACAGTATGAAAACCAGTGCTAGCTAAGCTCTAGCACGATTCATTCATCATCAATAAATTCCCTCGTACGAGCAGCGCTCTAGTATGACTTTATGCATAACAAATAATGAGGAAATCATGTTCGAGCATTGCTCTAGTACGATTATATGCAAAAAAAAGATCAATGGGAAACCACGTACGAGCAAAAGTTCTAGTACGGTTTATAAAATATCATTGATTCAAAATATAGTGTGAGCTAAGCTTCAACACGTTTCATATATATCAAAACATCAAAATCCAGTGCGAGCGAAGCTCCAACACGATTTAACTCATATAAGTATGATAGGCGGCTCTATTTCAACAAAACACTCTTAAAACCAAAGTTAGCACTTAATCCGAGCTATTTCACAAAATCATGAAATCACTAGCCAGCCTATCCGTTAATTTTGCTTAAACCAAAGCAAATTATTTCATAAAAATATCAAAACATGTGATTTATGCAATTATTAGCCTTACTATCGCCTTTTGTAAGATTCACTTCAAAACCAAATCATATACATTCATAGTCGTTCATACAAATCATAAATCCTTTTCTAGATAACCAACAAAATTTTCAATACCCTATAATCACCCTCAAAGTACGTGTAACTATCTCTAGGCATTTACAAAATTCTATTACCTCGATCCTTTTGGAAGCAACTCTTCCTTCTTCCTTTCTCGTTTTTTACAATTTGGCTTAACTTGCTCCGGATGTATCTTCAGGAGCAGCAAACATTCAAAATTCATATGAGTCAATACCGATAACTCATATTCAGACTTCAACTAATTGATATATCGCATCGAGCCTATTTCATTAGGTTTGACCCATTATCATATTTGGCCATTATTATGCCATTTCTAGTCAATTAACTAGCAACCCACTTGGTTACTTATCAAACACTTGGCATAAATGTTTATCCATAACCTTCCATCATTTATGCACATTTTTATCACTTGACTAATCTCATAATGTGGCTTCATCCAATCATTTCAAAATCATGCATATCACTCCACTAACAACTTGATATAATCATTTTTATCATCAAATCAACCACATTGTATTTCCTCACACTTAACCCATTCTAGGTTATACTTGTTTCATTGCATTCTAGGTAGTTTCATTCATTAAAACATACACCAATCTACTCACAACAACAAATAGATGAATATACTTAGAGTTGCTGTGTTGGAAACTCACCTAGCTTGACTTCCTTCTTTTCTAAGTTTTGAAGAGACCTTTGCTCCTTCAATCCAATGAGTTGAAGGTTGGCTCCAAGCTATATTGCTCTCCTCCTCAAAATGAACAACTTTGGCTCTAATAGCTTTTTCCCAATTCTTTTTGGAAGAGGGTGCAATCTAGAGAGAGAAAACTTGGTATTTTGGGTAAAAATGGAAGAGGTGTGTTACTTTGTTAAAGAAAGAAGTTTTACCGTGGGGTATTTATAGATTGTGAGTGATGAGATCGATCTACTAGGGTGAAGAGATCGATCTTCCTTTGGTTTTAACCATTGAATTCCCAGGTTTGAACTTAGAGAGATCGATCTGCTCATTGGGGAGAAATCGATCTTGGCTTGGCAGAAGTTTGAGGAGATCGATCTGCTTTAAGGAAGGGATCGATCTAGCTAGGCAAAACCATTCGAGATCGATCTTTCCCTTGGGAAGAGATCGATCCTTCCTATACAGAATCTCATTGAGATCGATTTACACTAAGGGGAGATCGATCTGCTCCTTACAGAATCACTTCGAGATCGATCAGCTTGCCTCCAAAATCTTATGTTTTTCATTCTAAGGTTACCAGATCGATCCTGTTGTGAGAGGAGATTGTTATACCCTTCATTTGGGGCATTCTTGCTATAGTTTCCCCAGAATTTCCAAAGGCAAACTCCTATTTCATTACTCTAATACTAATTTTACAATTTTATGCCACTTAGAGCATCGATAGGCTCATTTCTTATGATTCACATACCATATGACTTGTGTGTATTGCTTGAATTCATAAAAGATACACAGAATTCACCGTCCATACATTATCATTTTGTGTCCTCATTCCTTATCTTCGATCTGGATTCTTAAGGTTCTTTTCGTTTAGTTTTGTGGCCACGTCGGCCCTTATTTAACCTTAACTTGCATCATGACACTCATCCATCCCATTGCAATACATTCACATTTACATGATCTGAAATAATTTATCTTATAATTCCATTAACATATATTACAAAGTTAAACATGCATGGGGTCTCACAATCTCCCCCACTTAAGGAAATTTGGTCCTCCAAATTGGAACCAATTCAGTCCGTGAACAACTCGAGATACTTCTCTTGTATCAAACTCTCTAACTCCTATGTAGCCTCTTCTGCAGTGTGGTGCTACCGAAGGACTTTTCACTAAGGGGATCATCTTCGATCTCAACACCTTCTCCTTCCTATCCAATATCCGAATAGGCTTCCCAATATATGTCATGTTCTCATGGAGCTCCAATGGCTCATATCTCATCACATGTGCCGGATCTGGCTGGTACTTCCGTAACATAGAGATGTGGAAGACATTATGAACGCCTGCTAGCTCAGGTGGTAACGCTAGCCTATAGGCCTTATCTCCCACTCTGTCCAATATCTCAAAGGGTCTAATGTAATTAGGACTTAACTTTCCTTTCTTTCCGAACCTCGTTACACCCTTGGAAGGAGAAACTGGCAGAAATACCAATTCACCCACTGTGAATTCCAATGGTTTTCATCTCCTATTAGGATAACTCTTTTGTCTGCTCTGAGCTGTCCGTAACCTCTCATAAATCAATTGGACATCCTCAGAGACTTGTCTCACTAAATCTAGAGCAAATATCAGTCGGTCACCAACCTCTTCCTATCCAATAGGGGAACAACATCTATGGCCATACAAAACCTCAATGGTGCCATCCTGATACTTGAATGAAAATTGTTATTATAGGCAAACTCTGTGAGTGGTAAATGGTCATCCCAGGAGCCTCTAAAATCCAATGCACACACTTTAAACATATCCTCCAGTGTCCGTATAGTCCTCTCTGACTGACCATCTGTCTGAGGAAGAAACACAGTGCTAAAATTCAGTTGGGTCCCCATCGCTTCCTGAAAGTGTTCCCAAAAGTGGGAAGTGAAGCGGGCATCCCTATCTGACACAATGCTCACTGGAATACCATGTAATCTCATTGTCTCGTGCACATATAGTTTCGCCAATGTACTCAGAGTATTGGTGGCTCTTATAGCTAGGAAGTGTGTCGACTTCGTCAATCTATCCATTATCACCCAAATCGCATCGTGATTCTTACGGGTCCTAGGTAAGCCCATTACAAAGTCCATAGTGACATACTCCCATTTCCAAGTTGGTATAGGTAGAGGTTGTAATAGCCCTGCAGGCTTCTGATGCTCTAGTTTTACTTGCTGATAGACGAGACACTTTGCCACAAATTTAGCTACATCTCTTTTCATTCCTGACCACCAATGCACTCTCCAGGGATTTTGATACATCTTGTTACTTCCCAGTTGCAGTGCATACTTCGTCGAATGAGCTTCTGTCAAGATCAACCTCCTGTTCTCTAGATCCTTGGGAGCACATACTCTGCCTTGAACCTCAGTAATCCATCTGCACTCAGCTTAAAACTCGTACCCACACCTGTCTGTGCCTGACTCAACCAATCAATACACTGTCGATCACTCTACTGAGCCTGTCAAATACAACAAATCAACTTTGTCTCCAATCTCAAACTAGCCACAATATCAGATCTTTCTATACTAGGTGGGGGTACTTCCAAACTGAGGTTTGCAAATTGCTCCAACAACTCGTTTTTCCGAATCATCATATAAGACACCAACCTGAGATTCTTCCTACTAAAGGCATCGACAACTACATTCGCCTTACCTGGGTGGTACATGATTTCATAATCATAATCCTTCAGGAGTTCGAGCCATCTTCTCTGTCTCATATTCAACTCTTTCTGCGAGAATAGATACTTAAGGTTCTTATGATCTGTATACCTGAAATTTCTCACCATAGAGATAGTGGCGCCATATCTTCAATGCAAACACTACGACTTTCAACTAAAAATCACGAGTCGAATAGTTCCTCTCGTGATCCTTTAACTATCTGGATCCATAGGCAACTACATTCCCATCCTGCATAAGTACATAGCCCAGTCCTTAGTGTGATGCATTCGTATACACAGAGAAACCTCTCCGAGCTGGTAGGACTGGTGAGAACTGGAGCAGTGGTCAACCGACGCTTAAGCTCCTGAAAACTCCTCTCACATGCCCCTTCCCACACAAACTTAACATCTTCTCGGGTGAGGCGTGTCAACGGAGCAGCTAGTCCAGAGAAACCCTCAACAAATCTCTGATAATAACCTGCTAATCCCAGAAAACTTCTGATCTCAGTAACTGTCTTAGGCTATTCCGACTATATAACTGCCTCAATCTTGGATGGATCCACTGATGCCCCATCTTTTGACACCACCTGGCCCAGAAATGAGATCCGCTCTAACTAAAAGTTACACTTACTGAGTTTGGCATATCATTCCTTCTCTTGGAGGGTCTACAGAACTATCCTCAAGTGCTCCTCATGATCTTCCCTGGATTTGGAGTAGACCAATATATCGTCAATGAACACTATCACAAACTGGTCCAAGTATGGCTTAAATACATCATTCATCAATGCCATAAATGCTACGGGGGCATTCATCAATCCGAATGGCATAACGAAAAACTCTTAGTGGCCATAACGGGTACAAAATGCTATCTTGCGTACATCTCCACTCCGTATCCTCAATTGATGGTACCCAGATTGCAGATCTATCTTAAAAGAGACCTGGGCTCTCCGAAGCTGATCTAACAAATCATCAATACGTGGAAGGGGGTACTTGTTCTTAATGGTGGCCTTATTCAACAATCGATAATCTATACACAGTCGGAGGCTCCCATCTTCTTCCTTATAAACAGAACCGGAGCTCCCCAAGGTGAGACGCTCGGTCTAATAAACCCCTTCTCTAGCAACTTTTGCAACTGCTTCTTTAGCTCCTTCAACTCAATCAGAGCCATTTTATATGGTGGCTTAAATATCAGCTTTGTACCAGGTACCAACTCTATGCAAAACTCCATTTCCCTATCAGGTGGTAGTCCTGGTAAATCATCCGAAAAGACATCAGAAAATTCTGTAACTACTGGAATGTCTCTCAATTCCGGGTGTGCCTTATCTGTGTCAACCACATATGCAATGAACCCTTCACATTATCCCTTTCCACCGTTAGTAACATAAGTCATCGTATTATCATTCATAATTAATAAATAAATTCATCTCTCTAATATAATAAATAAAAATTATACTATTTTCCTTTACAATAATCATGTTCTTCATTTCTTTTCAACAAAGTTTACAATAAGATTATCTATCTCTGGAAACATCAATGTCTTAGCATGACAATCCATAACAACATGATTCGCAGCCAACCAGTCCATTCCCAAAATTACATCAAAATCACTCATATCCTTCCCCTCTATCTTTAACTTACAATTCTTATATACATACTTAGTCAACTGACTATCATTCATAGGTGTAGAAATCATCAACATTGTATCTAACAGTGTGGGTTTGACATGCTTCAACGACTTATGTGCAAAGGAAGGTGATATAAAAGAATGCGTGGCACCAGGATGAAACAATACAAATGCTTCTAAATCAAAAAGTAGGATGGTGCCTTTAATCACATCCGTTGAATCGTCTGTGGAGTCTTGGTCCAGTGCATGCACTCGCCCTCTGTTGACACCAACCACCTGCTTCCCTTTTTTCTCAGTTGTTGCTCTCCTCCTCAAAGCAGCTGTCTCAACCAGAGCTTTCTCTGGCTCTTTACCCTTATGTGGGGCAATTTCAATCACCTCTGGGTAATACCTCATGACATGTCCTGGTCTCCCACATCTGTAACACACTATAGGGGTCATTAGACAAGGCCTAGTTCCATGAAATCTGCCACATCTCCAACATTTCTCAGTCACCTCCTCAATCTTTGGCCTCTTCTTAAACAATCTTTGGCCTCCTCTTCTAGTCTCTGTCCTTTCTGCCACGAACCTTCCCAAGCTCGGAGGCATTCCACTTAAAGTCCTACTCACACAACTGTGCCTTGTGCACTGCCTCCTCGTAAGTGGGGATGTCAAATGGAGCTAATTTAGTCTGGATGGCTAATCGCAATCCATCCATGAACTTCTGGACCTTTCGAGTCTCACTGCTCATCGTATCCAAATCGTATCTCCCCAAAGATATGAACCTCGACTCATACTCATCAACGGAACGGTTCCCCTGGACCAAGTTCATAAATTCCATCTACAATTTCCTCTGTGCGGTGGCAGAAATATATTGCCTCCTAAAGGCCTCCAAAAATATCTCTCACAAAATCTCTGAATGTCGGGCTCTCAAGATAGACTCTGTGGATCTCTACCAGAGCTCTGCCTCACCTTTCAGCATAAATACAGCAAAGGTAACCTTATCGATCGATGTACATCTTAAGAACCCATACAGTTTCTCCATCTCATATATCCAATCCTCAGCGACAACCGGGTCCTTCACTCCTCTAAATACCAGAGGTTTCAACTCCTGGAACTGCCTTAACCTACTTAACTTGCAGTCATAACCCAGGTTACTCTCGCTCGGCTGTGGAGCTATAAGAGAAGCGGTATCTTGAACTGAGTTTGTAACAGTAATAGTCTCTACAGTCTGAGGTCTCTCCGCCTCTGTAGCTTCCTGTCCAGTAGTAATTGGCCGTGCTATTGGACCTCGTCTATCACTTATCCCTAATGCCTGAGTGACTATCTCAACGAGGCTCTCAATACTCCGCTCTTTCCTAGTGAAGCCTGCCTCAATATCCCATGGTCTTTCAGTAGTGTCATGTGGAGCCTGGTCAGTCTGTAGCTCTTCAAGGCTCTCAGGCCTGTCCCTACAGCCTCTAGCACGTGCACCCGCCCCTCTACCTCTGCATGTAATAGGCAAAATACCTAACTTCCTGTATCCATAACCATTTGTTAGTCTCATTCCATCTTGGTATACAGAATTATATCTAAACAAAAGCACAGTAATACTGATAACTCATATTCAGACTTCAACTAATCGATATATCTCATCGAGCTTATTTCATTAGGTTTGACCTATTATCACATTTGGTCATTATTATGCCATTTTTAGTCAATTAACAAGAAACCACTTGGTTACTTATCAAACACCTGGCACAAATGTTTATCCATAACCTTTCATCATTTATGCATTCTCTACAACATCATTTATGCACATTTTTATCACTTGACTAATCTCATAATGTGGCTTCATTCAATCATCTCAAAATCATGCATATCATTCCACTAACAACTTGATATAATCCTTTTTATCATCAAATCAACCACATTCTATTTCTTCACACTTAACCTATTCTAGGTTATACTTGTTTCATTACATTCTAGGTAGTTTCATTCATAAAAACATACACCAATCTACTCACAACAACAAATATATGAATATACTTAGAGTTGGTGTATATTGGAAACTCACATAACTTGACTTCCTTCTTTTACAAGTTTTGAAGACTCCTTTTCTCCTTCAATCCAATGAGTTGAAGGTTTGCTCCAAGCTATGTTGCTTTCCTCCTCAAAGTGAATAACTTTAGCTCTAATAGCTTTTTGCCAATTCTTTTTGGAAAAGTATGCATTCTAGAGAGAGAAAGCTTGGTATTTTGGGTAAAAAAGGAAGAGGTTGACACGCCTTAAGGGTATTACCGCAAGTGCACGGGTCGTACAAGTAATAATGGGATTTTAAGTCTCGAGTTATCGTCCCTCAGAGAAGTTGGTTAGCCTAATTAACTATCGGTTAATCTTACCCTAAGTATATTCTAGCAAATTATAAAATTGAAGGGTGATCTACAAAGCTGACAGTACTGAAAATAATAACAACTATAAAATAAAGAAAATTAAACAGAGTTAAAATTACTTACAAAGCTCCAAGCAATTAAAAGCAAATGACCTACAAAAGAAAATTAAAACAGTTAAAATTAATAAACGCAATTAAAATAAAATGCATGTAATTAAACTAATAAAAATTGCAAATTAAACTAAACTAAAATTTAATGAAAATAAAACTTAAATTAACCTAAAGGAATTCTTAAATCTAACTAATAAATTAACTACCTAAAAACTAATCCTAAATTAAATCTAACTCTAACTAATTACTAACAAAAAAACAAAATCTAAATAATGCGTGATAAAAACTATTTTTGGATTTTTCACATTATATTGAAAACTTAAAAACATGCATAAAATGAGTTAATCTAAATTATTTTAAGCACAACCCCTAATACTAGAATAAAAATTAATTAGTGACCTAATTAAATTCGAATTAGACTAATGAAACAAAGAAACTATGACTAACATGCACATTAAAAATCAACTAACTAAGCTAACTAATAAACTTGAAATTAATCTATCTAAAAATGCATGTAAAATGAATTAAACCACTACAATAGGAATATGCCAAACATGGCCTTAGGCAATTACAAAACCACTAAAGTGGTCCCGAAAATTTGGTACTATTCACTTATCTTCTTCCAAATTCATTTCCAGGCATGCTCTCTGGTTGCTGTCTCCAGGTGTTGTCTTGCTGCTCTCGGTTTGTCCTTTGCTACTGGTGTCCTGCCCTCTCGGTTCTGGCCAGTCCTCTGCTGCAAGTGTCCTGCTGTTGCACTGGTAGCTGTAGCAGAACGTGCACGCAGTAGCAGCTCATGTGTCTGTCTGGTACCCAACTACAGTAGACAATTAAGCTCAGCAGCACACGACCTGCAACTGTTTCATTATATTGCTCTGCAACTCAGTTTCATTCTCTGTTGTGCTGCAACATTGCCTTTCCCTGCCTGGCTATCGTCTGTATCAGCTGCTTCCTATCTGTTGTGCCTCCAGTACACCATACAGCGGCACCAACTATGCCATGTACATTAAGAATTACCTGGAAACAAAACTAAGATAAAACTTAAACAAATAATGAGATAACCTGAAAGAAGAAAATAATGCAAAGAAATAAAGGTAACCTATTAATAGCTTTCTAAAACTAAACTTGAAATAGAAGAAAAACTTAATAGATGCTAAACAAGTTAACTGGCACACATGCAGCAACCAAAACTTCAAGGCAATGGAGTGAAATATTCAGAAAAACTAAAGTGAACAGTAGCTTGAGCTCGGGACAAAGTAAGGATGGAAGTCAGGCCTTTGCTGCCGTGTATTCAGCCACAACCCAGCAACAACGTTTTCTTCCCACTGATGCCACGATCATCAACAACACCTAACTGCAGCAGCACACAGTATCTCCACCTTCAGCCCCACCCCGCTTCAGCTCTTACCAACAAAACAAATAGAATAAAAACTAATGTAAACCGAGGCATTAAAGAGTGGAATAATGCAGAAAACAAAATGAACTTATGGTGAACAGTTAAGAGATGTAAAAACAGAGCTAAGCAGAGGATGCAAATAATCCATAATCGATGCAATAGTATACTACTGTTACTACTTGGCACCAATCGGCAACAACACGCTAGCTTCATCAGTTACTTCTTCTTTCTCTACTTCAACAATTACCACCAAAAGCCACCTCTCGGCACCACCTAGAATGGAAACTCGATAAGTAACAAAATGGTGTAAAAAAAAAAAATAGAAAAGCATAGAATGAAAATGCAGAATCATAACGGTAGAAACAAAATTTGGTTAGTGAAGAACATCACACAATAAAGCAAAGACTAAAACGTGAGAACAAGTTATAAAGCACTGAAAATAGAAAAGAATCTGCACTTCAATTGTAACGAGAGACTGAACAGAAATAAATGATGAAGAACACTCTGGAAAATTGAAAGGTAAATGAAATAAAAAAAATGTTGGAAATGAAAATGGAACATGGGTACGGGTTGAGCAATAGGGCTGTTAGTCACCAGCTCAAGCTCCCCTGAATATACCCGAATAACCACTGGAGAAATAAAGTAACAAAACCAAATCCCATGCTTGAATTTATCTACTGAAACAGAAAAATAATTTGTTAAACAGGGACGAAGACTTGGCCACTGTCACCAGCCAAATTTCTTACTTCCTCATGTCCAACAATCGGTGAATCCAAAGAGACAAAATAAAAATTAGACGAGTTCATATGCAAACCGAGAACATGAATGAAATTACTTTTTTTTATTGAAATAAAATTATCAAAGACAATTGAAAAACATAAAGAAAAATGAATGAACAGTAAATCAACTTCTAAAGAAAAAAAAACTATTCGGGAATTTTAAAGAAAGCTTGTAAAATTAAACTAAAAGCTATTCTACCCTAATTTTAGATCTACTCCTAAATTACTTCTATTCTAACCTAGGCTACCCCTTTTTCAATTGTCATCATATTCTATTTATACACACACTTAGGGGTACAATTGTAATTTTTTTATCCTAGATGAGTTGGCATTGTTTGGCCACTTGTCTTCACAACATTGGCTCCTTGAAAAATAATATTTCCTTGTCATCTGTCTTTTTATCCAATTGGATGTGCTAGGCTTGTGTTGTCCGTGTGGTCCAATCTCGATTTTAGCTCAATTTCGGTCTATTTTCTACCGAAATATTCAAAATTTATCCGGATTTAATTTATCTGCAAACATTAGAATTTTAATTAAATAAAGGGGATAATTAACAAAATAAATTGGGGATTTAAATAATTAATTAGGAAATTAAGCACAAATAATTCTAAAAATATAGAATTATCAGAGGTGTGTTAGTTTGTTGAAGAAAGAGGTTTTGCTGTGGGGTATTTATAGATTGAGAGTGATGAGATCGATCTACTAGGGTGAAGAGATCGATCTTCCTTTGCTTTTAACCATCAAATTCCTAGGTTTGAAATGGGAGAGATCGATCTGCTCATTAGGGAGAGATAGATCTTGGCTTGGCAAAAGTTTGAGGAGATCGATCTGCTTTAAGGAGGGGATCGATCTGGCTAGGTAAAAACCATTCGAGATCGATCTTTCCTTTGGGAAGAGATCGATCCTTCTTATATAGAATCTTATAGAGATCGATCTGCACTAAGGGGAGATCAATTTTCTCCTTACAGAATCACTTTGGGATCGATCTACTTACCTCCAAAAGCTTATGTTTTTCAGTTTGGGGTTACCAGATCGATCTTGTCATGAGGGGAGATCGATTAGGCCTTCATCTAGGGCATTCCTGCTACATTTTTCCCAGATTTTCCAAAGGTAAACTTCTATTTCATTACTCCAATACTCATTTTACATTTTTATCCCACTTAGAGCATGGATAGGCTCATTTCTTATGGTTCACATACCATATGACTTGTGTGTATTGCTTGAATTCATAAAGGATACACAGAATTCACCCTCCATACATTATCATTTTTTGTCCTCATTCCTTATCTTCGATTTGAATTCTTAAGGTTCATTTCGTTTAGTTTTGTGGCCACTTCGGCCCTTATTTAACCTTAACTTGCATCATGACACTCATCCATCCCATTGCAATACATTCACATTTACATGATCCGAAATCATTTGTCTTATAATTCCATTAACATATATTACAAAGTTATACATGCATGGGATCTTACATATCATTATCATCTAATCAATGGGGCTTGTTTTGGTATATGATTGTAGATGGTACCCTAGCAATAAGGAGTCAATTTGCACTAACAGTTACAACACCCCTAGTAATAGTTTCTAGCATTTAATGGTTTCGAGTCTGATGTTTGTTTTTTTTATTGCTCACTCTGTATTTTAAACGTATTACTATTATTTAACTTTCCCATGAAACTACTTGTATGCTTCTGTTTTGATTTTGAGACTATGAAATGACATATATTATATTCTAATTTGTGAAAGGATTTCAGCTAGCATGTAAGGTTTGTAACTTGTGATTAACTGTTTTTTGCTTTTATATAATTCCTTACTGGGCATCAGTTCACATTCTTTCTCCTTCCCTACAGATTGAGCCTCGAGGACCTTGCTTACAGTCGTAGGTCTCTGTACAGCCTTTGAGACTTTTTTTTATTCCGTACCTAAGGTATATTTTGTATGGTAATTGTATATAGACATGGTTTGTTTCGTTGCACAGTGTGTATTTATAAGTTATTCTGGGATGTAGATTGAGTTTGAATTTGTGATATTTTGGAATAATCTTGATGTATTTCATTTTATATTAACTCATGTTATGCAACTGAGGTCCAGGAAAACCAATTATTGTTACTTCTGAATCGATGATAATTATCTTGGTATGTATTTGTGAAGTAGACCGAGAGGTTCAAGAGTTTTCTTATGTGGTTTCGTGTTGGATTTTATGTAATCCCATTTTATTAGTTGGTGCATTTATGATTTGAGGTCATCAATGACCATTCGGTTTGTAATTGATAATGATAGTAGTCTTGAAATTAGTTGATAATAGAATCGAAATGTCAACATATGATATTATGGAAAGTGTGATTGTGTATGCTTGGAAATGTTGATATCAAGATCATGTGGGGTCTTATTGGTGCATGATTGAGTTAAGTCTTGGTGTAAATGTTAAATGTTTTTGGTCATGCATAAATGTTTAGACTGAATTAAGATGGAATTGACATGGGATGATTATGGTACAAAATGCCGAATGTGAGTAAGAATGCGATGACCTGGAAATTTCCCACAATGAGAATTCATCTCGAGAATACGAGATAATTTTTTTTAAATATATATAAATATATAGAAATAAATAAACAAAACAATATATAAATAGATATTTATCCATATAATATATTATAATAATATATTATATTTATAGATATTTATTTATATAATATATTATATTAATATATAATATATAAAAATATATTATATATATTGAAAAAAAAAAAAGAAAGAAGGAAAGAAGTCAGGAACCGAACTCCTTTCCCTTTCTCTCCTCTATAAACAGAGGAGAGTAGGGAGATCGACGAGGAGGATTGACGAAGAGTGATGAGAAAGAAAAAGGGGAAACGACGTCGATTTGCCTAAACCACCCCGGTACTGAACTCCCCCTAGCGAGCCGAAGCTTCCAGAAGCGAAAATCGATCGAGAACCGACCAGCAAGGCCTGATCGGAGAAGATAGAGGACTGGTTCAGTAGAAAGGGTATGGGCTGAACCGTTTCGAACTGGTTCAGTAGAAAGGACATGGGCCAAACCAGTTCAGCCAGGAAAAAAAAGAAAAAAGAAAAAAAGAAAAAAAGAAAAAAATGGAGTAAATTTTATGATGTCTCGATTTAAGGATAAACTGATAAGCGGTTGGATTTGACCATTTTAATTTTTTAAAAATTTATTTGAATTTGTATTTGATCAAAACTGACCCGGTTTAAATTTATAAACGTGCAGCGTGACAATAGGCAACGAACGCGAGTTCGATCAAGCATCAATTTACATGCCATCACAGAATCTCGGGTAAGTGAACCTCACTTGATACAACTTGTATTGGAATATGAGGTAAGTTCAATTGGATAAGCTGCGAGTTAACCTCATACCAATGGCTTTATGTTTGAATCGAACCTTTGATTATCGTAAATGCTTTGTTTGAAACATTTCGAATAAGTATGTGAACCTTCTGATTGATTTGAAATATGAAACGTATTGAATCAACTGAATTGAGGATATAAACTGTTCTCTTCTTTGTAGGCTAGGTAATGAGCAATTGATACTTGGTCTTATTGCAGAAGTTTCATAAATTGTCTGTATTTCAAACTAAGATCCTTGTGCTATCAAAAATGTGATTTCGATTCGTTTTGACATGTTTTGAACCTTGCGATGATTTTCATACATTAAAATCATTGCATGACATTGTGTGAGAGATTTAAAGCTTACACAGATTTTTATCTATATGCATGTATTGCTTTATAATCTCATTTCAAATTTGTTTTGGACTAATTGGAGCATATAGCTTATTTAGCTTATGCTTAGTGTTTTTGGGATTTAAGCATAAATTGCTTTTTGTCCCGATTGTTACATGATTTTTGGAAACATGATTTTTGATTGTTTATCATTTATGGGTGTTCTAGCTATGTTATTCTGGATATAGCATAAGGAGACAGCCTTGAGGTTACGACTCTTATACGGGCAATTTGGCTTGTCCGACATTGTCGTGACAGGTTTCTATTTTGACTAATTACTAGGACTGGAGACTTTCAGATTTATGACCATAGGTAACACCCTAGTTTCTGAGGTAGTTTTGGCTCCCTGATAGTTACAGTGGGAAAACCTTTATCGAGATATACTTGTGGACTTCGCCTATATTCATATGATCCAATTATAGAACCTTATGAATAATATATCATACTATATGGTTTCAAAATTGTTTTATGATATATAGACATGATATGAATTAATCTCTTTGATGCGAGATAACATCAAATAGATTAAATCGGGTCCTAGGATAAGAAGTAAGTGATGTCCAAGGATTCTAAGTGTTATAAGTTTGTGAAAATATCAGTCATAAGATTATCGAAAATGATGTGTTCTTATATGAACCTTATTTTGAATTACAATTGCTGCATCTCGATGCAAATTATGATTTTGTGGGATTTAGAAAGCCTGTATTAGTTTATATATTTGTAAGACCCAATTTTATCGTATTTCCTTATGATTCACACATTGTATGGATATTGTTATACGTTAATGGAATCATAGGACAAATGATTTTGATCATATAAATATGAATGAAGTAGTCGAATGTACGTAAAATCCGAAAATGGACAGTTAAGGAATTTCAGATTTAATTTATGAGATTTGAATTGTCCGGATAGAGATACGAATTTTAAATGAGAAATTATAGTGGGTCCAAGAAAGAAAGTCGGTATAAATTGGTTATGAACGTGTAGAAGGGTAAAACAGTCAAAAGTCCAAAATTCGATATAAATTCGATAAGAAAATTTCATTAAAAATATGGAATTGAGAAATCTTGATCAATAACGAGGAAATTATCAAATTTCGAATCCAATTGATCAAGATCCAGAATTATTAAGATTTACCAAAAATTCACTCGGGACAAAATCCCAAAAATACGGATAAAATATACCGAAAAAGGGTTAAAATAAAATAAATAAATTATATAAATTAATTTAAATAAAATATAATTTTTAGTACATATTTTGGGATTTTTAAGAGTATTTTAATGATTATAATAATAATAAAATAAATTATAAATAATAATAATAATAATAAAAGAGAAGAGAAAATTGAAATCGGGATCGAAGAGAGAGAAAAACAAAAGAAACGGAGAACGTAGACATGCGTGGCTTAACCCTGACGACCCACCGGCAATCCACGAGACCAGACGAGGATCGGAGAAGAGAGAGGACGTTCAGGCGAACCTATCGGCATCGACGAAGCGCCGTGACGACGTCAGAATCCGACGAACGGAGGAGGAAAAGCTGACAGGAGAAACGGACTCGTTTCCGACGATCCATGGTAGCTGGGTGTGATCGGTGGGCACCGTCGTGATCGGGAGGAAGAGTCAGTCCTTTTGGTACCAGTAGCGGCCGACGAAATGGCTGGGAATGTCACGACCCTCAACTTACCAAAATTACGTACAAATTTTTTGCATTTTGCATACGTTGTTTATCAATCATCCTTACCTCGATTGTGATAAGCTACACACTCAATAATTAGGCTGTGTGTCAATGTTTACCTCATCTATCCATAACAATTTAATTTCAAAAGTAAACACTTTTATAAATACATCAGAGTTACTCTTTACAAGTGTTTACATTGCTTTACATCCCCAATGTTTACATACAAAATGCTATTGTGCTATGTCTAGTTTAGATACAAAATAATTAAAGTGTGTATGCCTTTAGCGATGGGATGCAGCGGATACCAAAAGGGAACGCCTCTAGTCACGCTCAATATATACTCAAATCTCTGTAGAGAGGGGGAAAATAAGGGGGTGAGCAAACCGCACGCTCAATAAGGCAATCATGCGAACAGGTAGATACTGCACTGTCTACGTGATCGTGATGCCATGCTCAAAAGCATTTAGTTCATCATTTTATCTCAAAACATGAGTGTATGATAGTGTTAATGGTATGTAAAGCATTCATGCTATTAAAATCCAGTGCACAATTCTATTCAAAGCATGATATAAATCATCATGCATAATTCACAATAAAACATGACATTACCCATCATGCGTTTTTCTCAAATAAGCATGGCATTAACCATCATGCATTTTTCACCGTAAAGCATGGCATTAATCATCATGCTTCGGTGCACTTTAAACCATTAACAATCGATATCTCAAAACAATTCAACACTTGTCAGGTCTCAGCCCTTCCCTCGGACTGTCCTAACCCACAAATCATTTCAAAACATGGATTTATTCTCAAAGCTATAGACATGTGAGATAGGAAATTCTTTAAAAGGTAATAACCTCTAGGTCTATGGCCATAACCTGTGATACCAGCTACACGGATCAGGTGTACGGGATATCACCACTATCTGTTTCTACACGGGAGGTGGGTCAAATCCTGCCCACCGGTCCATAGCAGATCTTGTCCGAAGATGACATATCACATCTCAACACGGTACAACGTACTCCATGCTACATGCACGGCATAACGTACTCCGTAGACCCACATCAACATATCATATCACGCCACATCTCAAACGCACGTGTGAGCCTATTTAATCGATACGACCTATTGTCTACCTGAAACTCCTAACATGGCTAACAACATGTCAAAATATCACAAATGCATGTACTAGCCTATTTAATCGGTACGACACCCAATCTGCCCGAAGCTCCAAGCACGACAATAAATAAGGTGGGCATCTAGTGCGAGCTAAGCTCCAAGCACTATGCCAAAACCAGTATGAAATCCATGTGAAAATCAGTGCGAGCTAAGCTCCAAGCACTATGCCAAAACCAGTATGAAATCCATGTGAAAACTCGTGCGAGCTAAGCTCTAGCACTCATGTGTATAAAACACGTCAAATCTCGTACGAGTCATACTCTAGCATGCTTTCATTCTCACGAAAACAATGTAGGTGGCTCATTTCTTTACAAAGTATGGTTAACAAACCAAAACAACTCATTTCTTTTGCAATTCATTTCAAATGCTAGCCAACCTACCAATCACTTGCTAAAAAGCAATAAAACATGATTTCCCAAAGCATTATGCTTTTATTTTCATGCACATTTCTCAAACTCCCAACTTTTACCCTTCAATCACCCAACATCATTTCCTAATATCTCATGCATTCTAGCAAAGCATTTCATGTGCCCAAATTGCACACAGATACCTCTAAAAGTCCACACAATTCCCTTACCTCAATTTACTTGAGTGCGACTCTCTTTTCCTCTTAGCTTCTTGCGCTCTTGGCTCATCTTGTTCCGGTGTATCCTCGAAAGCTGCGATTCAATCATCCAAAACACTTGAGTTAAAATTATTAACTCACATTTGACCTCATTAGTCAATATAATTCATCTATGCATTTACTAATGCATTGATCCACATTTTACCCCTTTTTGGTAAATCTCACTATTCTTCGCTAACAACATCTTAAAATCATACTTATAACATCTTTATCATCTCAAAATATCCTATTCATCATTAACCTTAATATATCTTACTTTCTTACACTAGACCATTTCTAGGTCATGGTGGATTCATTACTTCCTAGGTAGTTTCTACCATTTTTATGCATACCAAACAACTCCAAAATCAATATCTACACAATGTACTTAAGTTATTTCATTTAGAAACTCACCTAGCTTGATTTCCTCTTTGCTCAAATGAAAATGCACATTTGATCCTTCAATCCAACAAGTGGGGAAATGCCTCCAAACTATGTTGTTCTTCTCTTTGATGTGAACAACTTTGTCTCTAATATCTTTCCCTCAAACTTACTGAAAATGTGTGGATTTAGGAGTGAGAAAGCTAGGTTTTTAGGTTGGAAATACAAAAAGATTGGTTTTTGTCTCGAAAATGCAGATCCAACTGCTCCATATTTATAGATTCAGCTTGATGGGATCGATCTGCCTTGGGTGGAGATCAATCTAGTCCTCTTAAAATCCCTCTTTTCAAAGACATTTTGAAGGCAGGAGATTGATCTGTCGAGTAGGAGAGATCGATATGCTTCTAATCCGAGAGCTAAGGAGATTGATCTGTTGCATTAAGGATTGATCTGCTCTATTCCATTGCTCAAATAAGAGTTTTTTGGCTCTTCCAGATTGATCTCTCATCCTATGGGATCGATCTAGCCTTCATATTTCTAGATTTTCTGTAGTTTTTCTACAACAACTGATACCAAACTTCATACATTTTGTTGTCATGGTCATTTCCTCATCTAATTCATACTTTATATCTATTCAAACTTGTGTGAAATCTTTGCATATCCAAAGGTACTTAATATAAACCAAATGGAAGTGCACAACTTATGCAATTCTCCTTCATTTTACCACACTACTCATAATCCATTCTACTCTCATTCTCCACATGTTTAAGTCCATTTCTTCACATTCATACATAATGTAACTTGTATGTACAATCACAACTCTTATTACATGTGTGTACCTTAAACTGATGGAGTTACATTACATGTACTTCACTTATGAATTCATAGTATAACTCCATTTACATTTCCACGTACATATATGGGGTCTCACAGGGAACGCCGGCGACGGTGAGGAACTGAAATGGCACCGTTTTGGCCGAGAGGAAAGGGGAAGGAAAAAGGAAGGAAAAGGGAAGGAAAAGGAAGGAAAGGAAAAGAAAAGAAAAAGAAAGAAAAGGGAAAAAAAGTAAAGAAATTTTACCAGGGACGTCTCAAGATTCGGGTAAGTCGACCGATGGTCAAGATTGACCTATGGGTAAATTTTGAAAATAAATTTAATATTTTATTTAATGAAAATTAACCCGGATTAATTTAATGGTGCAGTTCTACGACAGAGCCTGAACGAGAGCCGATTGAGCTCTAATTTTTGTACCCTATATATTATTAGGTAAGTACAATTTAATTATGACAATTTGAGTCCTTAATGCAGAGTTAAGATTATTTTACGGATTTTACAGATTAAATTCTACATAAAATAAATTATATTCAAATTTTTAAATTAACTGTTGTAAATGATATACGGGCTATCCAAAGAGTTTGAAATGAAGCCCAATGTGTATTGAGAGCCAAATAGACTCGAAAAGGGATTTAATAAGTGGAAACATGCAAAAAATGGGCGGGGCCCATTAATATACAATCGAGCCCAATAAAGTAAAACGAACCCAGTGTTTTTGATTCGATCAGTAAGAGTAAAATACTAATAAGTATACTAGAATTGACCCAAAGATGTTGTTATATATATAGCTCCGTAGACTTGGTTTGGAGTGAATTGGACTGAGAGACATGGTATGGTCGAGACAGGATAAGCTCGTACGTGATTCCAGGTAAGGGAATTTTACGGACTGCTAAAAGTAACTTATGTAATTTCGACATCATTTACATTCCCTAAAATTGTCTGAAGGGTCTAGATTTAAAATAAGAATTTTGGTGCCCGGATGGGCAAATGACCAAAATACCTTTGTGAAGGGTAAAATTTCTAAAATTAAGAAAAGTTGGGAGGAGCAAGAACAAGAGGTTTTTGCTTGTTTTTGAGGTGTTTTGACATGTGCATGGGTAGGCTGGCTAACGTTTAAATAAAAATGCACATCATTGCATATTTTCAACAATGTGATTTCTTGTGGAAATGTTTTTGAGATAACAGAGCCGCCTATGTGATTTTATGAAAGTGTGATGTGCTAGAGCTTAGCTCGCACGAGTTTTGATTTGTGTGATGCATGCATTAGTGCTGGAGCAAGGGCTGGCACTAGAGTTTTACATGCATATGTGCTGGAGTCTAACTCGCACCAGATTTTCACTTTTTTTATGACACAGTGCTGGAGCCTAGCTCGCACTAGTTTTACATGATTTTGACAAAGTGTTGGAGCTTAGCTCACACTAGATCTTATGAGATTTTATGAAACTTATGTTGGAGCTTTGCTCGCATGAGATTTTCCTTGATTTTATGAGAGTACTGGAGCATCTCTCGCACTGATTTTATGAGAGATGCGATGAGTCGTGCTTGGAGCATCGGGTAGACTATGTGTCATGTCAATCAAATATGCTCGCACGTGCACTTTGAGACAGGAACGATTATTGATATGAGATGTGATCCACGGAGTACGTTGTACCGTGCAAGTAGCATGGAATACACTGTATCATACTAAGATTGATTATGTGGCATCTTCGAATGCGAGTGGCATCTTCGGATGCGAGTGGCATTTCAGGATGCGAGTGGCATCTTCGAATGCGAGTTATCGGACAGGATCGACGGGATAGACTGACCCACGTTCTAGGGCAGTTCCTGATAGTGGTGAAACCCCACAAATAGGATCTGTGTAGCAGAGGAATCACGAGGAGATATGGCCATAGTCCTGCTTATTTGCCTGAGATGTATATATATTGCCTAGTCTTGCATGTTAGTACTTGATGTTTTTGAGAATCATGTTTTGTGGATTTTTGTGTGAGTCTGGATCACCCGAGGGAGGGGTTGGATCCTAACTGAGATGTGATTTAGATGAGAATGAAACTAGGATTTAAACTCTCGCATGTTATTATTGCTTTGAAAAGCATCTAATTTCATGATTTTGTATGAGTCAGGAACACCCGAGGGAGGGGTTGAGTCTTGGCTGTGTTGTGAAATTTTAACGAGAATTAAATTATTTAAATGGATTTGCATGTTGAGTTTTCCATGCTCTTTGAAATCCATATGTGAACTTGTTTTACATGACATCATGAATTGTAGCATCTATTTTAAAATTTTGTGGAGAAAGGGTGGTTTATGCATGGCACCACATTCATGTAGGTTGTATGGTTAGGTACTTGTTCGTAAGATTGCCTTACTGAGCTTGATGTGCTCACCCCTTTCATTTTCCTACACAGATTTCTTTCAGTAGACTTTGAGGCAACTGAGTACTGCATTCTTGATATCCGATGCTGCCCATCACTTGAGGTATATACACTTGTATATATTGCATCTAAATAAGAATAGCACAGTAACATGTTTGTAAGTAACTTTCGAGGATGTATAGACACTGTAAACGCTTGTAAATGAATGGGAAAGAATTAGTGAAAAACTCATGTGTTTACCTTTCCTTTAATAAGGAATTAAGTTATATGATGAATGAATGGTGGGACTGGCATTGACGCACAGCCCAATTGTTAGTAGAGTGTGGTCACGATTAGAGGACAGGTAAGTATAAAAGAAAATGAAAAATTTACTCTGACTTTTGGGTCGTGAGAAATGGTGGTATCAGAATGAGATTGGTCTGATGTGTGTTAGTGTCAGTAATTAGGAAATTACATCCCCGTGTTACTATGCTTGGTTAGATACAATCGTGTATATTGAGATGGATTGTAACTAAGAAATGGTTGAGAATGCAGGATTTGGGCATTATGCCGAACACCAGTCGCGGTAGAGGAAGTAGAGCACGAGGTAGAGGCCGTAGAGGTAGGCCTGAGCTTGCTAGTCCTGCTAAGTCGACCCATAAGACCCATGAGGAGGTTGAGGTGGAGACTGATGTTGAGCATACTCCACAAGATCCTATAAAGAGACCAAACAGTATTGAGACACGTTTCACGAGGATGGAGTGGAGTGTAGAAAATATTTTAGAGTTGTTTACTCAGTCTGTGTAGGTAGTTGAGGATAGGCAAGGTAAAGCCTGAACAGATGCCTCAGACTATAGAGATTCCCACACCCCTCCAGTATTTAGCGAAGTAAAGAAACAATAGTTACTGAGGACTGGGTGAATGAGATAGCAAAGTTGTATGGGTTCTATCGGTGTATGTTGACCGAGAAAGTGACTCGATGCGTTTATGTTGGAGGGCGAGGCAGAGTATGGGTGGAAGTTCGCTCGACCTATCTTAAGAGTTAGACATCCAGAGTTGACATGAGAGATACTTTTTTATGCACAGAGACTTTATATTTCAAACATTGTTCAAAGGAATTTATGGATAGAGTTCCTCACTCTGACCTAGAGGAACAGGTCAATCGACAAGTATGAATCTCAATTTACATCCCTGGACAGGTATAATCCGACATTATGAACAGTGAGAATCGAAAGGTCTGAAAGTCATGGAAAGACTCAAACCATCTATCAGAGTCTGATTGGCCCCGTTAGATATCACTACTTACGACGAGGTAGTGCGCAGATCACAGTGCCTAAATAAGATTAGGAATTGCATGCCTCTGAGTTTGAGAAAGGCAATAAGGGCCGAAATAGAGATAAAAAGGAAATAGTGGATAACCGAGATGTCAAAGCGGGAAAGAGGTGGTTTGGTAGGAAATTTAGAGTTAGTGAGTTATGGGGTAAGATGATTGGTAAGCCCTAGTGTATCCAGTTCCAGTGCTTGCACAGATATTGTGATTGCAGGACCCCGACCTGCTAATGGGCAATGTCGGATGTGTGATAGTTACCACAGAAATAGGTGGTTGAATAAGGGCGAGTGTATGCCTTGGACCAGGACACTATTGATGCTTCATTTGATGTGGTGTAAGGTACCATCTTTGTTGTTAATCTTGAAGCAATTATTTTAATTGATCCTAGTACTACATATTTATTTGTATCGTCGTCATTTGCATATAAGTTAGTGAAATATGTGAAGCCTATATTATTAGGCGAAATGCTGATAGTTAGCACCACAATGAAGGATAGTCTGCTAATTGAATATGTCGGTAGAGATTATAAGTTGAAAGTGGGGGAAAGGAACATGCAGACCAATCTCATTCTATGAAATATGAGTGTTTTGATGTAATATGGGGAATAAATTGATTGGCTGAAAACTATGTTGTTGAAATTGCTATTATAAGATAGCGATGTTTCACCCTAGAAAAGTGTACAGTAAGTTTTAACAAGTAATGAAAGTTTTTGTTATAGTTAATATATGAAATGAGATAAGCTTTGAGATGTGATAGATCCTGAATACAAGATATATTGGAATAAGAGGCGTATACAAGGTAAGAATATCTGTGATATGTGAAGAAATTTGGAATAAGCGATATGTAGTGAATATGGATTGCGACCAAGGATAAGGGGTGGATATATCCATAACCAGTCCATGTGGTCAAGTCTGAGGGTTAATAAAGGTATTTCAAAATACCTCTCCGCCTAAAGACTTGATAGCGTCTAAAAGTACACGTAACCTATAAATTGAAATCGACAGTCGTAATATATACATTTAAAATGAGGATACCTTTACTTGTACGATAAAGAAATATAGAATTCGATTAATCATGAAGGTTTAAAAATTAAAATTTTATAAAATTCGTTAATATAAGAAAAAGGAAATGACGCGGGTTAGTATCTTGAACAGAAGTGATTTCGAAATGACATTATATGTTTATGCGTACATAGGTCAAGGATATGGGTGATTGAAATATTTAGTGAAACTCAACTACAATGAGGTTCTTTTCTCATAATGACGTTTGTTCTGTGGTAGTGAGCCTAAAAGTTGAAAACTAGACTTGATTTGTTTAATCGAGTAGGATCAGCGTAAGTATAAGTATTTCATTTTACTATTGATAATCCATTGGGTTAACTGCGAAGAGCGTAAAATTGTTTTAGATTGATTGGAAGTCTGGGTTTTATCCGTTCAGAATTTGGAATGTGGATGTGCCCAAGACAATTCCTTGTACTCGTTAGGGCATTGATGAATGAGGTATTTAAACTTTACCTAGACCAATTTGTTATCATCCTTATTGATGATATTTTGGGTGTATTTAAAGTCCAGGGAAAATCATAAGCAACAATTGGAAATTGTTTTACAGATGATTTGTTGAGAGTTCTCGAAATGGACTACTTTGTTGACACGTTTAACTTAGAAAAAAGTTATATTTGAATGAGATGAAAGACGTGACAGGAGTTTTAGTTTATTGAAGTATGAACTGACCACCACATTTATTCTAACCATACCCAACAGATTAAGAGGTTTCACAGGGTATATGAATGTCTTGAAACCAAGAATGGGCTGTGTGGTGAAACAAAATGAGATGATAGTCACATATGGATCTAGATAGTTCAAGGATCATGAAAGGACTATCTGGCCCATGATTTAAAGTTGGTAGCCATAGTAATGCACTGTGGGTATGGTGCCACTACTTTTACGGTGAGAAATTTCAGGTACACACTGATCATAAAAGTCTCAAGTATCTATTTTCATAAAAAGAAATGAAATGAAATAACAAAGAGGGTTTGAACTTCTAAATGATTATGATTATGAGATATTATGCCACCCAGGAAATTGCTAATATAGTGTCTGATGCTTTGATCAGAAAGAGCCTTAGGATGGTATCACAGATGATGGTTAGGGAGCGTGAGCTGCTAGAGCAGTTGTGAGCTTCAGTAGTGATGTGATCCCTTCTGATGATGACAGTGATTGTGTGACAGCTAGCCTAAAATTAGAACCGAATTTGAGTGACCAGATTTGGCTGGCTTAGTGTGATGATCACCAGGGTGTTAATAGTGTGGGTCAGATTCAGAAGGGTACAGTGATAAATTTCACAGTGAGTGTTGATGGCTTAATGAGGTTCAGAGATAGTATAAGTGCTTTCCGGGACCACAGTTGATATGATAGTGCTATTGTCAGAAGCTCACTCTTCGGGATATATAGTGCATCCGAGAAGTAACAAATATATCAAAATTTTTGAAAAAGGGTATTGGTGGTCAGACATGAGAGAGATATCGGAGAGTTGTGACGAAGTGTCTAGTATGTCAGTAGATTAAGGTAGAGCTCTAGAAGTCTGCAGGATTATTGCAGCCTCTACCTATATCGACATGAAAATGGGAGCAAGTTACCATGGATATCGTGATGGGTTATAGAGAACCGCAGGAATCACGAGGCTATTTGAGTGATGATCGATAGATTGATTGAATCTACCCACTTTCTGGTTATGAAAGCCATAGATACTCTAAGTGCGTGAGCAAATCTATATAAGTAAGAAGATTGTGGAACAATAAGTAGCATTCCAGGGAGTATTGTATCAGATGGGGATTCCTGCTTCACTTCCCACTTTTGGGAACATGTTTCAGGAAGCCATGGGAACCCAGTTGAGTGTGAGTATAGCGTTCCGTCCTCAGATAGATGGTCAGTCAGAGAGGACTGTACGGGTTCTGGAGGATATGATGAGAACATGTGCAGTTGATGTTAGAAGCTCCTGGAATGATCATTTGTTATTAGCTAAATTGACCAATGTGATAGTTATCACTCGAGTATCGATATGACATTGTGTGAAGCATTGTTTGGCCATAAGGGTTGCTTTTTCGAATGGATAGAAAGAAGTGGGTGACATATAGAAAATTACTCCCGATCTAGTATAATAAGCTTCTGAGGGTGTTTAGCTGATTGTGAGAGAATGAGAACACTCAGAACAAATAGAAAAGCTATGCTGACAAGAGATGAGGATCGTGAGGATTCATTGAGTGTGAATCAGTGTGTTTGAAAGTTTCTCTTTCTAAAGGTATAATGAGATTCGGGTATTAAACAGGAAGGAGAATGTGTTGGGGCTTAAGATGATCTCCCTAAATAAAAGTCCTTCTGCAGTATTACACTTCGAAGGAATTTAAATAGGAACTAGAGAGTAAGAGTATGATATGTGTGAAGTATCCGGATTGGTTTACAGACTAACTTGGTTGTAATTTGGAGGACCAAATTTCTTAAGTGGGGGAGATTATGTAAGACCCGATTGTATCGTATTTCCTTATGATTCACACATTGTATGGATATTGTTATACGTTAATGGAACAATAAGACGGATGATTTTGATCATATAAATATGAATGAAGTAGTCGAATGTACATAAAATCTGAAAATGGATAGTTAAGGAATTTCAAATTTAATTCATGAGATTTGAATTGTCCGGACAGAGATACGAATTTTAAATGAGAAATTATAGTGGGTCCAAGAAGGAAAGTCGGTCTAAATTGGTTCCGAACGTGTAGAAGGGTAAAACGGCCAAAAGACCAAAATTCGATATAAATTCGATAAGAAAATTTCATTAAAAATATGGAATTGAGAAATCTTGATCAATAACGAGGAAATTATCAAATTTCGAGTCCAATTGATCAAGATCCGAAATTATTAAGATTTATCAAAAATTCACTCGGGATAATATCCCGAAAATACGGAGAAAATATATCGAAAAAAGGTTAAAATAAAATAAATAAAATTAATTAATTAATTTAAATAAAATATAATTTTTAGTAGATATTTTGGGATTTTTAAGAGTATTTTAATAATTATAATAATAATAATAATAAAATAAATTATAAATAATAATAATAATAATAATAATAATAATAATAATAATAATAATAAAGAGAAGTGAAAATCAGAATCTGGATCGAAGAGAGAGAAAAACCAAAGAAATGAAAAACATAGACGTGCGTGGCCCAACCCTGACGACCCACCGACGATCGACGAGACCAGACGAGGGCCGGAGAAGAGAGAGGACGTTCAGGCGAACCCATCGGCACCGGCGACGCGCCATGACGACGTCGAAATTTGACGAACGGAGGAGGAAAAGCCGACAGGAGAAACAAACTCGGTTCCGACGATCCACGACAGCTGGGTGTGATCAGGGGGCACCATCGTGATCATGAGGAAGAGCCGGTCCTTTTGGTACCGGTAGTGGCTGACGAAACGGTTGAGAACCCCGGCGACGGTAAGGAACCGAAACAACATCGTTTTGGCCGAGAGGAAAGGGGATGGAAAAAGGAAGGAAAAGGGAAGGAAAATGAAGGAAAGGAAAAGAAAAGAAAAAGAAAGAAAAGGGAAAAAAAAGAAAGAAAGAAAGAAATTTTATCGGGGATATCTCGAGATTCCGGTAAGTCGACCGATGGTCTAGATTGACCTACGGGTAAATTTCAAAAATAAACTTAATATTTTATTTAATGAAAATTAACCCGGATTAATCTAATGGTGCAGTTCTACAACAGAGCCTGAACGAAAGCTGATTGAGCTCCAATTTTTGTACCCCGCATATTATTGGGTAAGTACAATTTAATTACGACAATTTGAGTCCTTAATGCAGAGTTAAGATTATTTTACGGATTTTACGGATTAAATTCTGCATAAAATAAATTATATTCGAATTTTTGAATTAACTGTCGTAAATGATATACAGGCTATCCAAAGAGTTTGGAACGAAGCCCAATGGGTATTGAGAGCCCAACAGACCCGAAGAAGGGATTTAATAAGTGGAAACGGGCTGGAAATGGGGCCTCTTAATGTGCAATCGAGCCCAAGAAAGTAAAATGGGTCCAATGTTTTTGATTCGATCAGTAAGAGTGAAATACTGATAAGTATATTAGAATTGACCCAAAGATGTGGTTATATGCAGCTCCGTATACTTGGTTTGGAGCGAATTGGACTGAGAGACCTGGTACGGTCGAGACAGGATAAGCTCTCACGTGATTACGCAATTTTAACATCATTTACACTCCCTAAAATTATCTGAAGGGTCTAGATTTAAAATAAGAATTTTGGTGCCCAGATGGGTAAATGACCAAAATACCCTTGTGAAGGGTAAAATTTCCAAAATTAAGAAAATTTGGGAGGAGCAAGAATAAGAGGTTCCTGCTTGTTTTTGAGGTGTTTTGACATGTACATGGGTAGGCTGGCTAACTTTTAAATAAAAATGCACAGCATTGTATATTTTAACCAATGTGATTTCTTGTGGAAATTGTTTTGAGATAACAGAGCCGCCTACGTGATTTTATGAAAGTGTGATATACTAGAGCTCAGCTCGTATGAGTTTTGATTTTGTGTGATGCATGCATTAGTGCTGGAGCAAGGGCTGACACTAGAGTTTTACATGCATAGGTGCTGGAGTCTAACTCGCACCAGATTTGATATGATTTTCATGACAGGGTGCTGGAGTCTAACTGGCACCAGATTTTCACTTATTTTTTTATGACACAGTGTTGGAGCTTAGCTCCTACTAGTTTTACATGATTTTGACAAAGTGTTGGAGCTTAGCTCGCACTAGATCTTATGAGATTTTATGAAACGCGTGCTGGAGCTTTGCTCGCACGAGATTTTCCTTGATTTTATGAGAGTGCTGGAGCATCGCTCGTACTGATTTTATGAGACATGCGATGAGCCAGGCTTGGAGCATCAGGTAGACTGTGTGTCACGCCGATGAAATATACTCGCACGTGCGTTTTGAGACAGGCACGATTATTGGTATGAGATGTGGGTCCATGGAGTATGTTGTACCGTGTAAGTAGCATGGAGTACCATGTATCGTGCTTGGATTGATTATGTGGCATCTTCGAATGCGAGTGGCATTTTCTGATGCGAGTGGCATTTCTGGATGCGAGTGGCATTTCTGGATGCGAGTGGCATCTTCAGATGCGAGTTATCGGACAGGACCGATGGGATAGACTGACCCACCTCGCGAGGCGGTTCCCGATAGTGGTGATGTAAGACCCGATTTTATCGTAAGAGCAAAAAGGGAATGAATATAAATTTTCGAGTGCATTTAAAAATGAAAAAGGACTGAAATGATATTCCCGAACACATGCAAGGGTAAAACGGTCAAAAGACCAAAATTCGATATTTATCGTGACAAGAAACTTTAATTAAAAATATGGGATTGAGAAATCTTGATCAATAACGAAGAAATAATTAAATTACGGGTTAAATTGATCAAGATATGAATTTATTGGAATAAGCCGAAATTTTCACCTCGGAAAATAATCCCGAAATTAATCAAAAAATATACCAAAAAGGTAAAATCGAACTGAGAAATTCATTTATGGATTAAATGAATAAAATTATTTTTTTTTGATATTTTTGGATCTTAATAATATTTTAATTCTTTAAAATATTATTAAAAATAAAATAATTAAAAAATTTTTAAAAAAAGAAGAGAAATCTGAATTTTTCGCGGAATAGAAGAGGAAAGAAAGGCGAAAACGGAAGACGCGAACCGAGGGAACCAAATCCCTCCAGCCGACGGTCACCGGTGAGGATTAGGGGCCGGCGAGGGCCGACGAACGCAGCCTAGCACTGGGCGAACAACCAGCGGCCAAGATGCGCCGTGGAAGTCGTCGAAAAACACCGAAATCGAAAGAGAAGCCGCGGGGGAAGAAACTTTGATCGACGGCCATCGACGCCGATTTGGTCCAACCCGAGGGTCGATTTTGGAAGCCCAGACGATGGTGCGTTGAACAGCAGTTGTGAGGCACCGAGAACCGGTCAGACGGCGTCGGAACGACCAAATGGTGACTGATTCGGTCGAACCGGACTGAACCGGCTGAAACGAACCGGACTGAACAGGCGGTTTGAACCGGGTTGAACCGGACCGGACCGGTTCAGCCAAAAAGAAAAGGAAAAAAAGAGAAAAAGGGAAAAAGAAAAAGAGGAAAAATTGGAAAAAATTGCAGTGATGCAATCGAGCTACGGGTAAGTCGGTAAGCGGTTGAATTGACCGATTTAAATTTTGAAATATTTAATTTGATTAATATCTGACTGGAAGTTTACCCGAAAAAATATTTAATTTTGTAGCTTGACAATTGACATCAAACGAGAGCTCGAGACAGCCTCGATTTGTGTACGATCATGGAATATCGTGTAAGTGACCCTTATTTACGACAATTTACATCGTTATGCGTGTTGAAAATTATCGCATAAATCACGGATTTAATTTTCGCATAAAATGAATTAAATTGTGGAAATTGAGATAAATTGTCGTAAATAATTCAATAAGCTATTCAAGTGTTTAGAACAAGGCTCAATAATTACTGATGGGCCCAGTGAGCCCAATAGGCCTCGATAAAGTGTGGTTAACGGGCTTAAGGCCGATTAAGACCCATTAAGGTGCAATCGGGCCCAATATGGGTAAACGGGCCCAATGATTTAAAATTAAGCCCAGAAAATTATGAAATACAATTAATTGTATTGTATTTGACCTGATGAATATGTATCCACAGTTTCAGAGATGTGATTGGGAGTAAATCGGACTGCGTGATGAGACATCAGTGGAAAGGTCAGACTATACAGAAAAATGAGGTAAGGGAATTGTGTGAGTAGCTAGAGGTAGCTACGCGTATTTTAATAGCTTTTTCGTACACTAAATATGTATGTATACCTTGATTATGTATAATGATCCTAAAAGTGGTTTAAATGATTTTAAGGATCGAAATAGGTGAAAAGACTATTTTAACCCTATTGAGGGAAGTTCACCTAAGGATGGTGAAAGCATGACATGCATGAAATGCATGATTTAAGGAAATTTATAATTTAAGGATTTTATTGGTTTTAATCAAAGAAAATTGATAGATTGGCCAGTAATTGCATGAATTTCACATGATAACACTACGTAAGTGTTATTTATATTTAAATGAAAATTTCTTTGGAAAATAGGCCAACTATCAAGTTTATATGAAAACATATAGTGCCAACACGTAGTTCGCACTATATCTACGTTTGTGAATGTGCATAAATGTGTTAGAGCGGTTGCTCACACTGACTTGTGTGACATCATATGCATGAAATGTGCTAAAGCGGATGCTCGCACTGATTTTATGATTTGATATGCATGAGAGCTGCTGGAGCCTAGCTCGCACTCTGTTTTGACATGTTTTGACTGTTCTGATTTGTTTTGACTTGATATGCATAAAAAGGTGCTGAAGCGATTGCTCGCACTAGTTTTTATGATTGACATGCATAAGAGATGCTGGAGCTTAGTTCGCATCCTGTTTTGATATGATATTGCATAAAAATCATGCTGGAGTGTAACTCGCACGAGATTTGATTCAATTATGCATAAAGCCGTGCTGGAGTGTAACTCGCATGAGATTTGATTTACTTGAGCATTCATTTGTGCTGGTGCATTGCTCGTACAAAGTTTTATATGGTTTTATAATTCATTTGAATGCCGCACTGGAGTTTTTCTCGTACGACGTTTTCACTGAGTTTTTATGCATATCCGTACTAGAGCATTGCTCGTACGTGGATTTTACTTGAATTTAAATCAGTTTAAGTCGTACTGGAGCGCTACTCATACGCAGATTTTACTGATTTTTAAGAAACCGTGCTAGAGTTTCGCTCGCACGAGGTTTTCTAATATCATGAATATGTATGGAGCCGTGCTTGAGCTTCGCTCGCACAGGGATTTATATTACATGCATATAGCCGTGTTGGAGCCTCCTGTAGACTGTGTGTCACAGTGAGATGATATGCTAAAACGTGCATACTGAGACAGAGATGATATGGGTGGATAAGACCTATTGTAGGCACCCGTGATTGAGGTTGGGTTCACAGAGTACGTTGTACCGTGTTTGTCACGTAGAATACACTGTACCATGGGGATTGTTGGAGTGGAGTGGCATTAGCCACGAGGCAGCAAACCTTGCCCTCGCAATCTTGGTGTTATGCAGTTCTGGCGGGTAGGATGACCCACCTCCCATTTCAGGTGTGATAGCCCGCACACTAGGTACCGTGTTGCCAGGGATCACTAGGATATGGTCATAGTCCACGATGTTACTGATATAATCAGCTGCTTGTCTCACATGATATAACTATTGATTGATAGACCAGGGTAGACCCGAAGGAGGGGTCAGGCCCCCGATTTTATGATTTTATACTGTAATACGAGATTTTATGATTTTATGATTTGTAACCCTAAAAGAATGGTGGTTTTATAACCGAAGTTTTGTAATAAATGTTAATGAATTGTTTTATGAAATGATTGACCCGGAAGGGTTAGTTTATACCGTAGTTTTAGTAAAATGATTTGAATGCAGTAGCATGATGGTGTTTTCAATGCTTTCATTTCAAATTCATGATTTGTCTTACATGACATGAAAGAATGCATGATTTTGATTAAATTCATGCTAAATATGATTTAATGATGTCACATAAAATGCCTTTGATGCATGAATTACATGATTTTTATATGCACAAATAGTTTTGATAAACTAAGTCATGGATGTATGAACGATTTTGTGCTTGAGATTTTAATGAAAAGAGATGGATTTTAAGAGCATGGCATTATGAGCATGTAGATAGTGGAGCTATCTACTTACTTGCATAATTGCCTTACTGAGCGTGTGGTTTGCTCACCCCTTATTTTCCCATCTTTTCGGAGTACTCACAGTAATTAGTAAGCGGCTGAGGACTTACATGCTTGGTATCCGCTGCTTCCCATCGAGAGACAGGTATACACATTTGTATAGTTTTGTATCTAAATATGTAATGAATAGTACTGTAAACGGATATGATGTCGGGGATGTAGAGATTGTAAATACCATTGGGTATGTATTTATTTAAAGTCAAAAGGATAGTAAACTTTGATATGTGATTATGGAAATGGAATGGTAAATAGTGTGAGGTGACTAACACCGAATCATAGCCCAACTGTTTGTAGGATGGTCACGACGAGAGAAATATAAGAATTAAATAATAAATGAAAAAGCAAAATATTTACTCTGATTTTAGGTAATTTGGGTCGTGACAGGTTTAATGGTATCAGAGCTTAAGTTGGCCTGATATGAGTCGGTGTTAGTGGTTAAGGAAGTTTACATCCTCATGTACTATGCATTATTTAGATACAATTGTGTATATCGAGATGGAAGTTCAGCTAAGAATTTGGTTTAAATGCAAGAATAGACTCATTAACTGATAGCCGCTATGGTTGAGAGGCGAGTACACGTGCTTGAGGCCGTAGAGGTAGACTTGAGAGTTGTACTGAGTTGCCACATGAGACTCCAGATAAGATTGATGTGGAGGCTGGTATTGAGCATGCCCCACAGAGTCCGACAGAGAGATCGAACAGAGTCTGACAGAGAGATTGAACAGTTTTGAGACACGCTTCATGAGGTTGGAGAGGAGTGTGGAGAATATATTGAGAGCTAATTGCTCAGAGTATGTATGAGATTTGAGGGCGAGTCGGAGCATTAGTGGAAGTCCGCTCGACCCATCTTAAGCGTTACACATCCAGAGCTGACAAAGAAAATAATTCTAGATGTATTCCGGTGACAGAATATCCCGGATACTGTTTAAAGAAAATTACAGATTAAATTTGTTACTCCGACCCAGAGGAACTGATTGATTAACGAGTATGAAACTCAGTTTATATTCCTGGGCAGATATGACTCTGACGCTATGAACAGTGAGAGTCGAGATGTCTGAAAGTTCTTGAAGGACTCAGCTTGTCAATTAGAGACTGATAGCCCGTTAGATATTGTAACGCCCCGGAAGCGCGGAAATAGGGGCTAACTTTTTCCTTTAAATATTATTTTTCTACTTAGGTTGCATTCCTGTACAGTGTAGGTTACTTCTTCTCTTTCTTTACTTATTCTTTTAACCATTTATTTTTACCAAAAATTTCGGCATCATAACCTTTTATAATATATCCTATCCCCCTGCAGGTAAACGCAGTTTTTATTCGCAAGGCAATTGATTTTATTTTTTAAACTTATTACTTTCAACTCTACATTTTTATTACTACAACTTCAACTCTACATTTTTATTACTACAACTTCCACATCCATACTCAGTATCATCGACATTTCATTCACTTCCCAAAACGTTTACAAAATAATCCATAAAACAACTAATTACATCCCAAAAGTATTTATATACAATCCAGTATCTGTACAATATACATGTCTGGGAATAAATATCCGATGATATATCTGAGCTAGTACTAAAGTAGTCTGGGAGGCACTGAATCCACCAACTGCTCACGTACGTGTAAATGGCTGAATAATCTCACTGCAGGTACTCTGAAATGGGAAAGGAGAAGGGGTGAGCTTCTGGGGAAAAGCTCAGTAAGGTATGCATTTAAAACAATTCTAACCATTTAAAAATAATTAGAAAATCAGAATAAACATACTTCCGTACATACATACTTAGAAAACCATTTTACATGCTTACTTTAAAATACATCATATTTCATCAAAACGTTGTACGTACTTTAATATACTAAAACATCATACATACTTTCTTTATTAAAATATTATACATCAAAACATGGAGACTAGGCTATTTCAACATAGTTATCATGCAACATATCATATCCTCAGTAGAGGTAATAATATCTATGGCCATAGTAAGGGTTGTAGACTGGATCAGGGTCGTACAACGATTCTAATATAATATCTCAATCACACTAGTACACAGCTAGGGCACGGGCACCAGTGGCACACACCATGCAGTCACAAGATACTTCGAAAATAGACACCACGTGTAGTGAAAAAAACAACACCACAAAGGCAGAATAGACACTACACTGGTGAATCTAAACTAATACTACGTGTGGCGGAGCCAGGACACCACAAGTAGAAAGCATGATTATGCACTCAGCATATACTAATAGTAGCCTGTCGTCTCAAAATCCTCACTTTCATACTTACTTACTTACTTACTTTCATATGGAAACTTTAATCATCAAATCATATCATAATTCATACAAAATATGTATATCTATTTTATTTATACAAAATAATTGAAAACCATGATTTCAGTATCTAAAAACGGTTTATTATTCCTTTTGGACTTAAACCGAGAAAGTATGGTTTTCAAATAGATTTCTTTATATGATTTTCAAGTCATTATGAACAATAAAGAGATATAGGAGGTTAGTACTATTTTAAATTGCATCCCTTACCTCAACGGAGCTAAAACAGCGTTACTCTGTCGGGGTCCGAGTTTACCTCGTTTTGCGTGTCAAATTCTTAAGCTGCCCAAAATGATACCAAATTATCAAATATTGTTTGATTTCATCTCAACATATCCAAATATGTATTTATCTACTTAAGAGTTGACCAAATTTGACCTTTTTGTCAACTTTTCCTTATTTTCGATTTTACCGATTTAAGTGCCGGTTTAAGCTATTTTATCCAATTTAATCATTCTAACTTCACATTCACAATCTTAATAACCTACATACCCATTCATATCCATAATCCACACTTTATCAATCCAATTCTTACAAATTCTCACACCTTTCGATTTTTCACTAAACTAAGCTATAAATCGAACTTTTTCGGTATAAATTTAACTGTTAACAACCTTGAATTCATCCAAAATTGATCATTTCCGCAACTTAAGCATGCTAATCAGAACTACACACTTCCATATAAATTATTTCTTTACATTCTACTTAACTAAAAATCCTTAAAAATCATCAAACATAAACATATCTCATCATCTTCATCATCCATCAAGTTTCTCTCACCTTTGACCAAAGTTGACCAAGTTTTTTATCTTCCAAACAAATTCTCATCTGTAATTAAACATGAATATAGCTTAGAATCATCAAAAACTACAAGAAAAACCAACTAAAAACTTTCAAAAATCAAACTTTCTCTCACCTCAAAACAGGGCAGATTCTGCCCCTGTTCTTCACTCTAAGTTTTCACCTAGTAAATGAACTCCTTTATGGCTGAATTGTTTATATGTTATATAGGGTTGAAAGGGGAATATTTAATCCTTCTTGGCCAAAGTCCACTTCGGCTTGGAAAGGGGTCAAAAAAATTCAAGAAGGGGAGAGCTATAGTAACACCTGCGAAACTTTCGGGAGGGAGGTGAGAGCGCGTGGAGCCTTATTTTTGGGTGTTTTTAGAGCCGTATGAAAGATACGTAAGTCTAGTTTTGTGTCCTTAAAGGCCGAGTTTAAATTGGATTTTTAGATGGGTCAAAATTGGGCTTTTCCTAATGGGTATCCAGTTCACTGGGTTGGGGCAGCCCATTGGTCAGTTTTAGAAAATTCATGAAAATTAGTTCTGGCCCATTTTCTTCCAAATTTCCACTTCTGAAGTGTGATACTATGTCTCTAGTATCTCTCATAAAAAGTTGGGACCCACTTGTTTAAGAAATTTTTCCTGATTGGGCCCATTTTACACAACTTGGTCATTACCGAACAATGTAACTTAAGGTTTTTGGTTTACTTTAAAAATTCATTTGATCACCGAAACCTCCATATCTCCACTCAATTTTCATTTCTCATGTAAATTATGTCTTATAATAATTTCCTATAGCTTTGGAATAATTTTCGTGAATTTCTAGAATTTATTTCAAATTTATTTCTATTTTTAAGCTCATTTGCTCGGTTTAGTGTAAACCCGAGTTTTACAAATTTTTCAACTTCTAATGTATTAGTTTCACTTTCTAATCATCATAACATACCTAAAATCATACTTTATTGAAAAATACTTAAATTTTAGATCTTACCTCGAAACACGTGCCTCGAGCTTCATGTCACTATCCCGGGCATCTCGATCTTTCTACACCCTGTATAAACATTTACACAAGTTTTAAACTTCTCGATTTATCTTAAAATGAACAATAGCATGAAAATTCAGGTCTCACAGATATCACTACCTATACCGAGGCATTGCGTAGACTACAGTTGTGTGAATAAGATTATGAGTTGCATGCCTCTGAGATTGGGAAAGGTAGTAAAGACCGAAATAGAGACAAAAAGAGAATAGAGAATGACAGAGATGTCAGAATGGGGAAAAGGTAGTTTGGTAAAATATTAGAGCTGATGAGTCACGGAGTAAGATGATTGGTAAAGCCCTAGCGTATTCAATTTCAATAAATACTTTTAAGGGGTATTGTGATTTGAGAACCCCGACATGCTACGGGACAGTGTAGCAGTGTGAATAGTGAAGGATGTGTGGTAGTTAGCACGGAGATAAGATGTTGGATGAGGGCGAGTGTATGCCATGGACCAGGACACTATTGATATTTCATATGATGTGGTGGAAGATACCACAATAGTTGTGAATAATGAAATAATTGTTTTAATTGATCCTGGTGCCACGTATATATTCATATCGCCTTCAGTTGCTTATCAGCTAGTGAAATATGTGAAACCTGTACCCATAAGCAAGATGATGATAGTTAGATGATTATCACTAACTGAATATGGGTATAGGGAGCGTAAGTTGATAACAGGGGTGAAAACATCACTGAAAAGTGTCTGGTAAGCTTGACAAGAAATGAAAGAGCTTGTTATAAGTGATATATGAAAGGAGATAAGCTTCGAGATGTGATAGATCTTGAATACGAGATATATTGGAATAAGAAGCGTATGCAAGGTAAGGATATCTTTGATAGGTAAAGTAAAATTGGATTAAGCGATATGTAGTAGATATGAATTGTGACCACATGGACTGATATGTAAAGTAATTATGGTCAAGTCTGAGGGTTGATAAAGGTATTTCAAAATATTTCCCTGCCTGAAGACTAGACAGCATCTAGAAGCGCACGCATAACCTATAAATTGAAATCGACAATCGTAATATATACATTTAAAATTTGGGTACCTTTACTGGTACGATAAAGAAATATAGAATTTGATTAATCATGAAGGTTTAAAAATTAAAATTTTATAAAAGCCGTTAATATAAGAAAAAGAAAATGACACGGGTTAGTAGCTTGACTAGAAACGATTTAGAAATGACCTTATACGTTTATGCGTACATAGGTCAAAGATATGGGAATTTGAAATATTTAGTGGAACTTAACTACGAAGAGGTATTTAAACCTTACCTGGACCGATTGGTTGTCATCTGTAATGATGATATTTTGATGTATTCGAAGTCCAGGGAAGAACATGAGTAGCAACTATCAACTGCCTTACAGACGAGTTGTTGAAAGTTTCTCGAAATTGGCTGCTCAGTTGACACATCTCATTCGGGAAAAGATTGTATATGAGTGTGATGATAAGTATAAAAATAGCTTCAGTGAGTTTTGGTATATTGAAGTAATAAACTGACCACCGTAATTATTCTCACCATAACCAACAGCTCATGAGGTTTCAGTGTTTATGGATACCTCAAAATAAGGATTGGGTTGTGTATTGATGTAAAATGGGAAGATAGTCGTTTATGGATCCAGATAGTTCAAGGACCATAAGAGAAACTATTTAACCCATAATTTAGAGTTGGCAGCCGTAGCGTTTACACTAAAAGGATGGTGCCACCACTTATACGGTGAGACAATTTCGAGTATGCACTGATCGTAAAAGCCCTGAGTATTTGTTTTCACAGAAAGAGTAGGATATGAGATAACCAAGAGGGTTAGAGCTTCTAAGGATTATGATTGTGAACATTGTACCACCTAGGAAAGGTTAATGTAATGGCTGATGCCTTGAACAGAAAAAGCCTCGGGATGGTATTACATATGATGGTCAGAGAGCGTGAGCTGCTAGAGCAGTTGTGAGCCTTAGTAGTGATGTGATCCCTTCTGATGATGACAGTGATTTTGTGTGACAGATAGCCTGAGGTTAGAACCGAATTTGTGTGACCGAATTCGCCAGGCTTAGCATGATGATCGGCATGGTGTCGATAGTGTGGGTCAAATTCAGAAGGGTATAGTGACAGAGTTCACAATGAGTGATGATGACTTACAGAGGTTCAGAGACAGTGTAAGTGCTCCCCAGGACCACAGTTGATGAGATAGTGTTATTGTCAGAAGCTCACTCTTCGGGATATACAGTGCATCTGAGAAGTAATAAATATATCAAAATCTTTGAAAAAGGGTATTGGTGGTCAGGTATGAAAAGTGATATTGAAGAGATTGTGAAAAAGTGTCTCGTATGTCAGTAGATAAAGGTAGAGTATAAGAAGTTGCAAGATTATTACAGCCTCTACTTATATTGACTTAGAAAAGGGAACAAGTTACCATGAATTTTGTGATGGGTTATAGAGGACCCGAATGAATCACGAGGCTATCTGGGTGATAGTCGATAGAGTGACTAAGTTTACCCACTTTCTGACTATGAAAATCCCCAGATACTCTGAGTGTGTAGGCAGATTTATTTGTATGAAAAATGGTGGAACATTGTGTAGCGTTCCAATGAGCATGATATCAGATAGGGATTCCCGCTTCACTTCCCACTTCTAAGAATGTTTTTTAAGAAGCGATGGGAACCTGATTGTTTGTTAGCATAGCTTCCATCCTCAGACAGATGGTCAGTCAAAGAGGAATGTATAGGTTCTGAAGGATGTGATGAGAGTGTGTGCCATTGATTTTATAAGCTCCTGGGATGATCAGTTGCTACTAATCAAATTCGCCAATTGAGACAGTTGTCACTTGAGTATCGAGATAACATTTATATGAGGCATTGTATGGCCGTAGAGAGTTGTTTCCCGATTTGGATAAGAAGAAGTGGGTGACAGATAGGGAATTGTTCCCGAATTGGTAAGATAAACCTCTGAGGATGTTCAGTTGGATTGTGAGAGATTAAGAACACCTCAGAGCAGATAGAAACAACTATGCTAACAAGAGACAAAAACCATTAAAAATTCACCGAGGGGGAATTAGTATTGTTGGCAATTACTTGTCATAAGAGCATAACGAGATTCGAAAAGAGATTGGACAAGTGAGAGATAAGACCTGTAGATTGGTACCACTTGAATAAATAGGCATCCACAATGTATCCCATCTTATGATGCTTCGAAAATAATATCTGGATCTAGCATGTGATCGGATATGAGTTTCAATAGTTTAGCTCAATGAAAGTATAACGTATGATTGAAAAATCTATTCGGGTATTAAACATGAAAGAGAAAGTGTTGAGGTTTAAGATAATCTCCCTAGTTAAGTATGATGGTAGTCTTACACTCCGGAGAAAGTCACTTGAGGATGACAGTATATGATACGATAGATGTACCCGGAGTTATTTATGGATTCATTTGACTTGGTTCTAATTTGAAGGACCAAATTTCTTAAGTGGGGGAGATTGTCATACCCGATTTTATCGTAAGAGTAAAAAGGGAATGCATAGAAATTTTCGAGTGCATTTAAAAATGAAAAAGGACTAAAATGATATTCCCGAACACGTGCAAGGGTAAAACGGCCAAAAAACCAAAATTTGATATTTATCGTGACAAGAAAATTTAATTAAAAATATGGGATTGAGAAATCTTGATCAATAACGAAGAAATAATTAAATTTCGGGTTAAATTGATCAAGATATGAATTTATTGGAATAAATCGAAATTTTCACCTCAGGAAATAATCCTGAAATTAATCAAAAAATATACCGAAAAGGTAAAATCGAACTGAGAAATTCATTTATGGATTAAATGAATAAAATAGTAATTTTTTGATATTTTTGGATTTTAATAATATTTTAATTGATTAAAATATTATTAAAAAATAAAATAATAAAAAAATTTAAAAAAAAGAAGAGAAATCTGAATTTTTCGCGAAATAGAAGAGGAAAGAAAGGCGAAAACGGAAGACGCGAACCGAGGGAACCAAATCCCTCAAGCCGACGGTCACCGCGAGGGCCGACGAACGCAGCCCAGCACCGGGCAAACAACCAGCGGCCAAGACGCGCCGTGGAAGTTGTCGAAAAACACCGAAAGTGGAAGAGAAGCCAAGGGGGAAGAAACTTTCATCGGCAGCCATCGGCGCTGATTTGGTCCAACCCGAGGGCCGATTTTGGAAGCACAGACGATGGAGCGCCAAACGGCGGTGGTGAGGCACTGGGAACCGGCCGGACAGTGCTGGAACGACCAAATGGTGACTGAACCGGTCGAACCGGACTGAACCGACGGAACCGAATCGGACTGAACCGGCGGTCTGAATTGGGCTGAACCGGACCGGACCGGTTCAGCCAAAAAGAAAAGGAAAAAAAGAGAATAGGGAAAAAGAAAAAAAGGAAAAATTGGGAAAAATTACAGTGATGCAATCAAGCTACGAGTAAGTCGGTAAGCGGTTGAATTGACTGATTTAAATTTTAAAATATTTAATTTGATTAATATCCCCGAAAAATATTTAATTTTGTAGCTCGACAATTGACTTCAAACGAGAGCTCGAGACAGCCTCGATTTGTATACGATCATGGAATAACGGGTAAGTGACCATTATTTACGATAATTTACATCGTTATGCGTGTTGGAAATTATCGCATAAATCACGGATTTAATTTTTGCATTAAATGAATTAAATTGTGGAAAATGAGATAAATTGTCGTAAATAATTCAATAAGCTATTCAAGAGTTTAGAACGAGGCTCAATAATTACTGATGGACCCAGTGAGCCCAATAGGCCTCGATAAAGTGTGGTAAACAGGCTTAAGACCGATTAAGACCCATTAAGGTGCAATCGGGCCCAATATGGGTAAACAGGCACAATGATTTAAAATTAAGCCCAGAAAATTATGAAATACAATTAATTGTATTGTATTTGACCTGATGAATATGTATCCGCAGTTCCGGAGATGTGATTGGGAGTAAATCGGACTGCGTGACGAGACATCAGTGGAAAGGTTAGACTGTACAAAAAAATGAGGTATGGGAATTTTGTGATTAGCTAGAGGTAGCTACGTGTATTTTAATAGCTTTTCTGTACACTGAATATGTATGTAGACCTTGATTATGTATAATGATCCTAAAAGTGGTTTAAATGATTTTAAGGATCGAAATAGGTGAAAAGACTATTTTACCCCTATTGAGGGAAGTTCACCTAGGATGGTGAAAGCATGACATGCATGAAATGTATGATTTAAGGAAATTTATGGTTTAAGGATTTTATTGGTTTTAATCAAAGAAAATTGATAGATTGACCAGTAATTGCATGAATTTCACATGATAACACTACGTAAGTGTTATTTATATTTAAATGGAAATGTTTTTGGAAAATAGGCCAACTATCAAGTTTATATGGAAACATATAGTGCCGACACGTAGTTCGCACTATATCTACGTTTGTGAATGTGCATAAATGTGCTGGAGCGGTTGCTCGCACTGACTTGTGTGACATCATATGCATGAAATGTGCTAGAGCGGATGCTCGCACTGATTTTATGATTTGATATGCATGAGAGTGCTGGAGCCTAACTCGCACTCTGTTTTGACATGTTTTGACTGTTCTGATTTGTTTTGACTTGATATGAATAAAAAGGTGCTGGAGTGATTGCTCGCACTAGTTTTTATGATTGACATGCATGAGTGATGCTGGAGCTTAGTTCGCATCCTGTTTTGATATGATATTGCATAAAAATCGTGCTGGAGTGTAACTCGCACGAGATTTTATTTAATTATGCATAAAGCCGTACTGGAGTGTAACTCGCACGAGATTTGATTTACTTGAGCATTGATTTGTGCTGGAGCATTGCTCGCACAAAGTTTTATATGGTTTTATAATTCATTTGAATGTCGTACTGGAGTTTTTCTCGAACGATATTTTCACTGAGTTTTTATGCATATCTGTACTAGAGCATTACTCGTACGTGGATTTTACTTAAATTTATAATAAGTTTAAGTCGTACTGAAGCACTGCTCGTATGCAGATTTTACTGATTTTTATGAAACCGTGCTAGAGTTTCGCTCGCACGAGGTTTTCTGATATCATGAATATGCATGGAGCCGTGCTTAAGCTTCGCTCGCACAGGGATTTATATTACATGCATATAGCCGTGTTGCAGCCTCCTGTAGACTGTGTGTCACAGTGAGATGATATGCTCACACGTGCATACTAAGACAGAGATGATATGGGTGGATAAGACCTATTGCAGGCACCTCTGATTGAGCTTGGGTTCACGGAGTACGTTGTACCGTGTATGTTACGTGGAATACGCTGTAACGTGGGGATTGTTAGAGTGGAGTGGCATTAGCCACGAGGCAGCAAGCCTTGCCTTCGCAATCCTGGTGTTATACTGTTCTGGCGGGTAGGATGACCCACCTCCTGTTTCAGGTGTGATACCCCGCACACTAGGTACCGTGTTGCCAGGGATCACTAGGATATGGCCATAGTCCACGATGTTACTGATATAATCAGCTGCTTGTCTCACATGATATAACTATTGGTCGATAGACAAGGGTAGACCCGAGGGAGGGGTCAGGCTCCCGATTTTATGATTTTATACTGTGATACGAGATTTTATGATTTTATGATTTGTAACCCTAAAAGAATGGTGGTTTTATAACCGAAGTTTTATAATAAATGTTAATAAATTGTTTTATGAAATGATTGACCCGGAAGGGTTAGTTTATACTGCAATTTTAGTAAAATGATTTGAATGCTGTAGCATGATGGTGTTTTTTCATGCTTTCATTTCAAATTCATGATTTGTCTTACATGACATGAAAGAATGCATGATTTTGATTAAATTCATGCTAAGTATGATTTAATGATGTCACATAAAATGCCTTTGATGCATGAATTACATGATTTTTATATGCACAAATAGTTTTGATAAACTAAGTCATGGATGTATGAACGATTTTGTGCTTGAGATTTTAATGAAAAGAAATGGATTTTAAGGGCATGGCATTATGAGCATGTAGATAGTGGAGCTATCTACTTACTTGCATAATTGCCTTACTGAGCGTGTGGTTTGCTCACCCCCCTTATTTTCCCATCTTTTCAGAGCACTCACAGTAATTAGTAAGCGGCTAGGGACTTGCATTCTTGGTATCCGCTGCTTCACATCGAGAGACAATCATACACATTTGTATAGTTTTGTATCTAAATATGTAATGCACAGTACTGTAAACGGATATGATGTCGGGGATGTAGAGATTGTAAATACCATTGGGTATGTATTTATTTAAAGTCAAAAGGATAGTAAACTTTGATATGTGATTATGGAAATGGAATGGTAAATAGTGTGAGGTGACTAACACCGAATCATAGCCCAACTGTTTGTAGGATGGTCACGATGAGAGAAATATAAGAATTAAATAATAATTGAAAAAGCTAAAAATTTACTCTGATTTTAGGTAATTTGGGTCGTGACAGGTGAGACCCCACACACAGGATTCGTGTAGCAGAGGGATCACGAGGACATATGGCCATAGTCTTGGTTATTTTCCTGAGATGTACATATATTGCCTAGTCTCACATGTTAGTACTTGATTTTTTTAGAATCATGTTTTGTGGATTTTTGTGTGAGTCTGGATCACCCGAGGGAGGGGTTGGATCCTAACTGAGATGTGATTTTGATTAGAATGAAACTGGGATTTAAACTCTCACATGTTATTATTGCTTTGAAAAGCATCTGATTTCATGATTTTGTGTGAGTCAAGAACACCCGAGGGAGGGGTTGAGTCTTGACTGTGTTGTGAAATTTTAATGAGAATGAAATGATTTAAATGGATTTTCATGTTGAGTTTTCCATGCTCTTTGAAATCCATATGTGAACTTGTTTTACATGACATTATGAATTGTATCATCTATTTTAAAATTGTGTGGAGAAAGGGTGGTTTATGCATGGCACCACGTTGATGTAGGTTGTATGGTTACCTACTTGTTCGTAGAATTGCCTTACTGAGCTTGATGTGCTCACCCCTTTCATTTTCCTATACAGATTTCTTTTAGTAGACTTTAAGGTGACTGAGTACTGCATTCTTGATATCCGCTGCTGCCCATCACTCGAGGTATATATACTTGTACATATTGTATCTAAATAAGAATAACATAGTAACATGTTTGTAAGTAACTTTCGAGGATGTATAGACACTGTAAACACTTGTAAATGAATGGGAAAGAATTAGTGAAAAACTCATGTGTTTACCATTTCTTTAATAAGGAATTAAGTTATATGGTGAATGAATGGTGGGACTGGCACTGACGCACAGCCCAATTGTTAGTGGAGTATGGTCACGATCAGAGGACAGGTAAGAATAAAAGAAAAACGAAAAATTTTCTCTGATTTTTAGGTTATGACATATCTGCACTAAAAAAGCTTTAAAATCTCACTCGTAGCATGTTTTGAAAGTATGCGAGACATACGTCTCTGTGTTTTGGATTTAAGCTAACTCTGCTTTTATCCACATTATGATTAGAAGTGATTTCAAAACATGCATTCTGATAGCTTTTACAGCTAAATGATTTGCCTTAACTGACAAGCGATAATAGTTAGCCATGACCATTTTTTGCCCCTATTAGCGGGGTATATAATAGTTAGCAATGATGTAGCCTACTATTGGCGATATAGATGACAACGTTTCGGCCCTTGTTAACAAGGTATATAATAGTTACCAAAGTTTCGACCCTTGCTAACATGGTATATAATAGTTAGCAATGTTTCGACCCTTGCTAACCGGATGTAATAGTTGACAATGTTTTAGCTCTTGTTGATGGAGAATATAATAGTTGGCAAATTCAGGCCTAGCTAACAGGTTATAATACTTAGCAATTGTCATGTATTTCAAAATTCTAATATTTTCCCAATCACAGGTTAAAATAGTCATCATACGAAATATGTTTCGGATTTTGAAATATGCATTGAAATGTGTTTTGAAATGTGAAATGTATTTCGAAATGTGAAAAATGTTTTGAAGTGTGAAATATGCTTTCAGAAATGTTTTACAAACATGAGTATAGTTCATCGAATATATCCTAACGATATGGAATAAATATGTTATGGCCCCTGCTAACGGGGATGATAATAGTTAGTGATGTAGCCCTAACTGATGGGATATAATAGTCAGTAGTACCCTACTAACGTGTTAGAATAGTTAGCAAAAAAAGTATAAAATATGTTTCGAATTGTGAAGTATGTTTTAGAATTAGAACTAAGTTTTGAACTATGAAGAGGGTTTCAGAATATGAAACATGTTTTGAATATATGAATATATTTCGATGTGATATATTTCGGATAAGAAATATGCTTCGAATATGAAATATGTTCCAAAATAAGATATGTTTGATGTGTGATAAGTTTCGAATACAAGTTGTGTTTTGAATAGGAGATGTTTCCAATATATGAATACTTTTCGATATGTGATACGATTAGGATTATGTGATATGATTTCGAGAATGGTTGTGTCTTAAGGATGAATGTGGACTGCATTAAACTTTGATTTGCTACATTCAACTATGTTTTTGAATTTTGAACCCTTATAGGTATATTCAGTTTAGGTGGTTAGGTTTGATGGCCAATTAAAATATTTCAAAATATGTCATGACCCATTTTATCCTCTTATTACCGAAAATCACTATAAATTTTTCGCATTTTCTTTCCTTATTCGGTCGTGAACAACTCATCACCACATAGTTGGGCTATAAGTCAATAATAATCCACTCGCAACATTCATTCTCAGTTAATAAAAGTGATGTCATATACATGAAAGTCCATCATTCACTTATACAAACTACGATTACTGACATCTACATCCTGCATAATTACAACTCAAAAGACTACTGTGCTTTTACAATTGTTTAGATACGAAAAGAATCATCATGTGTATACCTTTTAGCGATAGATGGCGGCGGATATCCAAAATACATGCCTCAGTCCTCACTGGGCTACTATGCACGCTCTGTAGGAGGGGGAAAATAGAGAGGGATGAGCAACCACACGCTGATTAAGGTAATAATGCAAGCATGATAGATAACTACTCTATCTACATGCTGATAGTGTTATGCATAAATCGATTATAGTAGGAGCATGAGGGAATAAAACTATGCCATATGAGTATACATATATATCATGGATCAAAATCATGTAAATTTGGCATATAAAACATGGAATATCAACATGTGAAAATGTCTCATGCTGATTCTCATTTAATCTCATAAAAAGGGCAATTCATTTAAGAAACCTCCTTTTTAAATCACATCACAAAGCTCTTTCTCAAACACACCGAAATCCCATACAAAATGGTTTCTCAATCACAACATCATTATCATTTCTCAATTTAAAATCCCACAAGGCTCGAGCCCTCCTTCGGGTCTACCCTGGAAATCACAATCACACATATGTAATAAAAACCAGGTCACTATATCACAAGTGACTATGTGGGCTAACTACATTATAAATCATCCCAGACCACACGTATCCAAGTGTGTGGGGTATCGTGCTGGCATGAAGGTGGATTATCCCTCGCCAGACTTTCTTATCACATAACCACCACGTGGTACATCGTACTCCATGTGATATACACAGTATAATGTACTCCGCGGACCTATATCGCGACTAGGTGTGCCAGTTGTAGGTCTTATCTACTCCATACCAAGAATTTGTTGTACTCACGTAGGAGAGCCTCCCACAGAACAAAGCCTCCCCAACTCTCCAAGGCTTAAGGATGTTGGCTTAAGGATCCTTCCCTAAGAGAGCCTCCCTACCGAACAGAGCCTCCCCGCCTCCTCAGGCTTAAGGATATAGGGCTTGAGGATCTTACCGTAAGAGAGCCTCCCCATCGAACAGAGCCTCCCCGCCTCCTCGGGCTTGAGGATGCTGGCTTAAGGATGTAGGGCTTGAGGGTCTTACCACCTCCACGACATCATACGTGCCACAATGTGCAAACTTGTGCGAGCAAAGCTATAGCACGATTTATGCATCATATCATAAAGAAACCACGTACGAGTACAGCTCCAATACGCTTATACGCATAAGAAAATCACTCGAAAGTCACGTACGAGCAGAAGCTCTAGTACGGTTTATAAAATATTACCACAATTCAAATGAAAGTGCGAGCTAAGCTCCTGCACGTTTCAAACATGGGAAAACATCAATATCCAATGCGAGCTAGGCTCTAGCACAGTTTAATTCACATAATCATGATAGACGGCTCATAAACATTCAAAAAACAATCTCAAAACACATTTAGCACCTCCCATGTGCTATCACACAACATCATTCAAACACTAGCCAGCCTATCCATCAATTTTCTTAAAACAAAGTAATATGTTTTGTGAAAACATTCAAAACATTTGATTTATGCAATTATCAGCCTTACTATCCCATTTCTTTATAATACCATCTCAACAACCAAATCTCATACAATTATTCATAATTACTTCCATACATCGCCAAACACATTTCTATAAACTCATGCACATTTCCAAAGCCCTATACACTCACAAAATGCGAGCAGCTACCTCTATATACTTATAGAATTCCCTTACCTGGAATCATGACTCGTGATTCCACTTCCTTAAAGCTGCTTACTCGTGCAATTTGATTCGTCTCCAACGAACTCTCTGCAACTTCACATAATTGTATTTCGCATAATTATAGTCCATTATATCACAACTCTCGCGTTTACTATAGTCGATTCAACCTATAGTTTCTATTAACGCTCATAAGGCCTATTAACTCATTCCAATTGATATTTAATCGATATTAAGCTCATAGTGTTCATATCCCATATATTTCCTCACTATGGCTTTTCCATAAACACTACATGTGCTCATTTTCCTAATCCCACTCAACCCACAATGTAGTTTCATTTACTCATTTCAAATCATCCACATTACTCAAATGACAACTTAGCAATTCTCACAAATCACCAACTCATCCAAATTACACTTTCTCACACTAGGTTCATCCCATTTTCTAGATTACCTTAGTTCCATCATAACCTAGGTCGCTTAACTATCAACACACATGCAAATCAACCCTAAAACCATTAAATAGACAATGTACTTTGGGCTGAAGTGTTAGAAACTTACCAAATCTAGTTTCTCTTCTTGCTCCAAAGGGAATTGTTCCTTGCTCCTTCAATAGCAACAATGGGGTTTTGGGTTTCAACTATGTTGTTCTCTTCCTCAAGATGATCAACTTTGTGTCTAATGGCTTCCCTTCAAATCTTACTGGAATGGGTGGATTTTAGAGAGAGAAATCTAGGTTTTCGGTTGAAAATGAAAAGGGTGAAGTGTGTTTTCCGTAAATGGCAGATTTCACTACTCCTATATATAGAATTGCTTGATGAGATCGATCTGCAGGGGAAGGAAATCGATCTAGTCCTCTTAAAATTCATCTTTTTTCATGGCATTTTACAAGCAGGAGATCGATCTGTCGGGCTTAGAGATTGATCTGTTTAAGGCAGAGAGTTAAGGGCGATCGATCTGGCTAAGGGAAGAGATCGATCTGCTCTTTCCAGTAGCCAATCGGAGATCGATCTGTTTGCTTCAAGGATCGATCTCTTTATTACAGAATGTTTATCAGATCGATCTAGCCCCATTGGAGATCGATATGCTCTATTCCATTGCTCAAATAAGAGCATTCTGGCTCTTCCAGATCAATCTCTCATCCTATGAGATCGATCTGGCCTTCATATTTTCTAGATTTTCTACGATTTTTCTGCAACAACTCACACCCAAACATTCTTAATTTGCTGCCATAGTCATTTTCTCATTCGACCACCTTTATGACTTGAAAATGGCATTCATTCAAGCTTTATACACATTAAAACTTGTGTGCATTCTTTGTATATCCAAAAGTACACATTACAAAACCAATTGGAAGTATAACCTCATTCCATTCTACCACACTACTCGTTTTGAGTTCCAAGCACATTTATCACTTATAAAAGCTCATTTCTTCATATTCATACCCAATGAAACTTATATGTACATTAAAACTCATATTACACGTATGTACATTACATTTATGGACTTTACGTCAATTATACTTCACATTACAAGTACATTACCACACTTATGAATCCATAAGGTTTACATCCAAAAATATGGGTCTTACAAAATACCCCTCTGCCTGAAAAACATGAGAGCGTCTAGATAATATTCTAGTTCGTAAACCCATGAAAAGTGTGACTTTCAATAAGTTTTGAATTGCAATTCGGATAAGTGATAAGAAAGAATGATCAAATGGGAATGCATTAGACATGCTTTAGAAATTCAGTATCTTGTATGTCATTACCTCTATGCTTGTGTGGTTTGCTAACTAAGCTTTCCCCAAAGCTCAACCCCTTCTATTTTCCATCACAGGTTCAGATTAGAGGTGCAATGACATTAATGTTAGTATCGGTTTTGAAGTAAACGCTTTGATATCTTGCAGCTTACATCAGTATATTTATTTATACTATTTAATTGTATTTAATTTTAGACAATTATCCTTCAGTGCATGTGTCGAGATGTGTAGTGAATTAAGAAATGATTATGAAAGTTAATAAGAAATTAGACTGGAACCTTAGGTTCAAAACCTTAAACCAAGCTAGGTAGTTTGAGACCTAGAAACATTGTAAGGCTGCATTCACATGACAAACAAGTGTTAAAAGAAAAAAGAAAAATTTAGCCCAAATTTTTATAATTTCATAATAAATTATTAAAAATTTGTCACCTTCGGGTTGTGACAGAGAATTAGAAGTATATTTTAGATATAAGACTATTGTCACCTAAATAGGTATTATGCTAATTTGGAAATGAACCGAATTGTAAGGTATATAAAGATGTACCAATTTGGCAATAAGCTAGAAAGCTTAAAGTAACCTAATTGAGATAATATCATGCATGTGGAAAGGATAATCATTGGAAGGTATGGTGAAATCCTAAACAAACTCTACCAAAATCATGTCAAAGAAGTTATCAATAAACATGTTCATTTCATAAGAAATGCATCTTAATGAATTGGAATCTAAGATTATTTGAATTCATCTTATTAAGGTTACCTAAGTAAGCTAATCTTGTTTAGTATCTTACTCTGCACACACAAAAGAATTGGATTAGGAAAAGTGAAAAATTGGCTCGTATTTTTAGGCTTCTGTAAGTAGTATGATATTTGAGACGTGGCGTATATATTTGTAATTTAAAAATCGTGAAATCAAGCCCAGAATTGACTACGTAATTTTTTAAATAAATTTTCAATAATATTGTGAGAAAATTACTAAGTTCAATATTTAAAAATTAATATTTCAAATATTAAGACTAATTAAAATAGTCATTTAAATTTGTGGTCTTATATTGATCAAAATCTCATGATATGGTTTGTGAAAAGCTTGAATTCAATAAGCAAATTTACATACAAGATCATACACTTAAATATATTTAAGTTTTTGTCATTTCAAAATACATGAAATAATTTAAAGCTAACAATCTCTCTTTTTTTAGATGATAAAACTTAAGATAAATTTGCTTTTAAAAATACCTTATTAATTAAAGCATAATTTTTAAAAGCAATTTTCAAACCATATCTGCTCCCCTTTTTGTAATAACAAAAAAAAAATGTGTCAAAATAAACAAAAATTACTCCATTTGAAAATTTGCATAGATGTCAATGTATTAGGGAAAGGCTATAAACATTGAAGTAAGAGTATTAGTCATCATAATCATGATAATGGAAATAGAGATAACACATAGAACAATCAAGATATCAATTTAAAGCTCAATTAGTATCATGACATGATCTCAAAAGAATAGGTAAGGCAATAAGCACTCATGAAGAAAATGGATTCATATAAATCAATTGAGTTTTGTATAATATGAAAATGCAGGAAAATATGAAAATCCGATATGATAACATGAGTGAAGAAAAATTATGAATAAGTTAAAACAACACTCATGACATAAACACATTTAGGTCCCCCATGACTCATGTATACACAACCGAATGTCTTCTAAATGACTTATGAGGGTAGAGGAAATGGAAACTTATCAACCTTATCATGGAGCTCGTTAACTTGAATGCGCATATCTTAAATCTCATCATACATTGCATTTTACCAAATCTTGAATGCATCAAAGCACGAGTCGAAATGGGCACGAAAATCTATGAGCATCCTCATATCGAAGTGTGAGGACCCAGAGTGCACTGGGGTGCACCACCCTTGGTTAGCCACCACCCCAGCCATCACTCCGCCTCACTTAACCATACTATCCTCTTTGGCTGCACAGCGGATGTCACGACCCATTTTATCCTTTTTAAACGAAAATCACTATAAATTTTTTGCATTTTTCCTTTCCTTAACCGGTCGTGAACCAACTCACCATTACACAATTGGGCTGTGAGTCAATAATAAACATCACTCCACATTCATTCTCAATAAAATTAAAAGAAGCGTCATTCATATCAAGTTAAGTTATACATGACACGTTTTCTAACTTTTACATCTCCCACATTATAATACAAATGACTACTGTGCCTTTACATGTTTAGATACAAAAAGAATCTCTGTATGTATACCTTTTGGCGATGGAAGCAGTGGATGTCCAAAATAAAACACCTCAGTCCTCATTGGGCTGCTATGTACGCTCTGTAGAGGGGGAAAGTAGAGAGGGATGAGCAACCACAGGCTCAATAAGACAATAATCCAAGCATGGTAGATAACTACTCTATCTACATGCTGATAATGTTATGCATAAATCATTATGATCAGAGCATGATGAAATAAAACTATGCCATATGAGTATACATATATCATGTATGGAAAATCATGTAAACGGGCATAAAACATAGAATATCAACATGTAAATTCAACTCATGCTCAGCCTCATTTAAAACTCATCACAAAGGGGAATTCATTTAAGAAACATCCTTTTAAATCCATCTCTTACACAAAACATCTCACAAGAGTTATCACTTTTCAAAACACATCAATCTCATCACAAATCTCTTTAAATCACAAATCCCTCAAGGCTCAACCCCTCCCTCGGGTCTACCCTGGACAAAACACAATCGCACTCATGTATCAAACCATGTGGTACTATGTAATATCATATGAGACAGGTCACTATATCTCAATGGACTATGTTAGCCAACTACGTCATAAATCATCCCAGACCACACGCATTGAGGTGTGCGGGGTATCATGCTGGTACGAAGGTGGGTTAGTTCTTCGCCATACTTTTTAAAAACATGACCACCACGTGGTACATTATACTCCATGTGATATACACTGTATAGCGTACTCCGCGGACCCATATCATGGTTGGGGGTACCAGCTGTAGGTTTTGTCTACCCCATACCAAACGTAACTTCCCTTGTCTTAAGTGCACGTGGAGCTTTTCGCATTTATGTAAGAGAGCCTCCCTACCGAACAGAGCCTACCTACCTTCTATGGCTTAAGCATGTTGTGCTTGAGGGTCTTACCGTAAGAGAGCCTCCCCACCGAACAGAGCCTCCCTGCCCTCTCTGGCTTGAGGATGTAGGGCTTGAGGATCTTACCAACTTCCATGACATCATACGTACCACAATGTGAAAACTTGTGCAAGTAAAGCTCTAACACGATTCATGCATCATAACTAACCCACCTCGTATGAGCGACGCTCTAGTATGACATTTATGCATCAAATCATGAAGAAACCATGTACAAACACAACTCCATTACGGTTATATGCATAAGAAAACCACTCGAAATCCATGTACGAGCAGAAGCTCCAGTACAGTTTATAAAACATCATCATAGTTTCCAAATCAAGGTGCGAGCTAAGCTCTAGCACGTTTCATACAAATGAAAGCATCAAATCTAGCGCAAGCAAGGCTCCAGGGCGTTTATATCACACAAATACGATAAGCGGCTCATACACAAGCAAAGCAACCCCAAAATTAGGTTTAGCACCTCACAAGTGCCATTTCACGAAATCATTCAAACACTAGCCACCCTATCCATTAATTTGTTCAAAGCCAAGTATTGTGTTATGTGAAAACATTTCAAACACATGATTTATGCATTTATTAGCCTTACTATCCCTTTTTATAATAATCGTGTCAAAACCAAATCTCATACATACTCGTAGCTATTCGCATACATCATCAATCATTTTCTCAACAGTCATGCATTTCATGAACGCCCTATATCCACCCACAAAATACGAGCAGCTACCTCTATATACGTACAGAATTCCCTTACCTGGAATCGCATCGCGTGTTTCCATTTCCTTAAAGCTACTTGCTAGTGCGGTTTGATCCATCTTCGACGAACTCTCCGAAACTGCACAAGTCGCTTATCTCATCAATTTAGTCCATACAACACAACTCATGCGTTTGCTATAGTCAATTCAACCTATAGCCTCTATTAATCCTTATAAGGCCTAGTTTTCTCGTTCTACTCATACCTCGAGTCTATTTATTTCTTTTAGGCCTATTGATTCATACCAAATCGATATTAATCGATATTAAGCTCATAGTGTTCATATCTCAACAATTTCTTCACTATGGCATTTTATCAAACATCTTACATACTCATTTTCATAAATCCTCTAAACTCACAATGTGGCTTCATTTAACCACTATAATTCATTCATATTACTTCAATAATAACTTACCATAATCCATAAACCACCAACTCATCAAAATCACACTTTCTCACTAAATCTAGTTTCTCTTCTTGCTCCAATCGAAAATACACCTTCCTCCTTAAATCAAACAAATGTGGTTTTGAATCCAAAGTAGGTTGTTCTTCTCTTTGATAGGAATGACTTTGTATCTAATAGGCTTTCCTTAAATCTTATTGGAAATGGGTTGCGTTTAGGAAGAGGAATCTAGGTTTTGGGTTGAAATGGAAGAAATGGGGTTTGTTTTCGTTATCGTGATTTGCAGATTTCACTGCTCCTATTTATAGAAATTGCTCAATGAGATCGATCTGGTCCTCTTAAATCCTTTATTTTCACTCTAATTTAAATGCATGGGATTGATCTGTTAAGGGCTTAAGATCGATCTGTCCCAGGCAGTAGCTTAAGGAGATCGATATGCTTCCAGGGGAGATTGATCTGCTCCCACCCGAGAGCTAAGTAAATCAATTTGTTTGCACCAAAATCGATCTTCTCATTACAGAATGTTCAATATATCGATCTGGCTCCATTGGAGATCGATCTGTCTTGTTCCATTGCTCAAATAAGAGCATTTTTTGCTCTTCCAGATCGATCTCTCATCCTATGAGATCGATCTGGCCTTCATATTTCTAGATTTTTCTACAATTTTCTGCAGCAACTCATACCCAACTTCATATATTTTGTTGTCATACTCATTTTCTCATTCATCCACCTTCGAAACTTACAATTGGCATCATTCATACCTCATACATATTAAAAATTGTGTGTACATTCTAAACTTTTATTACAAGTGCGTACATCGAATTTATGGACTTTACATCACTTATGTTTCACATTACATGTACATCATCATACTTATGAATTCATAAGGTTCACATCCAAAATACGAGTCTTATAGCGGAAGCTTCAAGGTATCGTAGAGGGGGCCACCGTTCCACAATTGGCGTACCTCACGTGGTTCAAACTTAGGACTTTAAGTCTTTTGTTTGTACACATATGGGGACGTGAATTGGGGTATTTACCATGATAAAACTGTGCGGGTCAATGGGCCCAAAGCCGACAGTACGTATGAGTTAAGGTAACCTTGGGGGGATCTAAGCCCCAAGGGGATGTCAGTCGACGACCTATGAACGGGCTGGTGATACGAGACTAATGCCCACTCTAAGTGACCTAGATGTTCTATCCGCAAGTGCACGGATCATACAAGTAATAATGGGATTTGAGTATCGGATTATCGTCCCATAGAGAAGTGATTAGCCTAATTAACTACCGGTTAATCTTACCCTAAGTATATCCTAGCAAATTATGAATTTTTGTGGGTGATCTACAAAGCTAGAAATACTGTAAATAATAAAAACTATAAACTAAAGAAAATAAAATCGAGCTAAAATTACTTATAGAGCTCTGAGTAATTAACAACAACAACCTACAAAAGATAATTAAAACAATTAATTAACGCAATTAAAAATGCAAATATGAAAATAAGACACAAAATTAATTAAACTAAAATTCAACAATCCTAAAAATAAAATATGCATGTAATTAAACTAATTAATAGAAATGCAAATTAAACTAACCTAAAGTCTAATGAAATAAAATCCTATTAACTTAAGGAAATTCTTAAATCTAACTAAGAAATTAACTACCTATAAAATAATCCTAAATTAAATCTAACTCTAACTAATTACTAACACTAAAACAAAATCTAAATAATGCATGAGAAATAAATATTTTTGGATTTTTAAATTTTAAAATGAAAAATTAAAAATACATAAGATGATATTCCTCTAATTTAATTCTAAATGCAAAATCTATTTCTTAAATCCTAATTTAGTCACCAATTAACTATTAATGAAATTAAACTAAACCTTAAGATAATAAACTAAGAGAATTAAACTATTATGTATAACTAAGCTAAAAAGTAATAAAAGACATAACAAAAATAAGACAAAGCAAAATAATTGCATGAAATATTAATCTGTGAAGATAAGTGCAGCCAAACATGGCCTTAGCAAATATTCCCAATTGAGTGGTATCGTAAATAATACTGTGCATGTTTTTCTCCATTTTCATTTCCATATCTGCATCCAAGTATTGTTCAGCTCCTACCTGTTCCATTCTCTGCATAGCCCAGCACACACTACAACCCCTGCACGCCACCTCCTGCTTGCTCCATTCCCTGTAATCGGTGCGCACAGCAGCACCCATTCCTGCTGACCTCTGCAACTTCCACCTACTCCTGCTCTTCTCCATTCCCTGCTCTCGGTTCCTGCTCTCGGTTCTTGCTTCAGGTCTCAGCTTGTACAGCTTCCTGCCTGTACCGCTGCACGTCCTAGGCCTACCCTGTCATTCTGCGTAGCTCATACTCTGCTACACGGGAAGTTGCAGCAGATCGCGCACACTTCTTGCCTGCCCAGCTAGCGTCTTCTTCAATAGTGTCCACTTGTTCTTGCATCTAGGTTCTGTCCAGACGACTGCACTGAGTCTGTATGGCGTTGCTTGTACCAGCACACGCTTTTACTACCACTTACACAGCAGACCTGTCTTGCTACTATGCTTCGCGTGTCTCAGCAACCTTACTGCCAAGCATTTAGCTTCGGTTACCAGCGTTGCCGTGTAACAAATCTGTCCACAAGCCACACACCTGCCCGAGCTGCAAATCAGTAGCCTAACTCACTCCTTTGGTTCCACGCAGAAATCAGTGAAAGTTAAGGTAGAAGACACATTCAGCAACCATTATCTCTACCCTACATCCACTCATAATCATCAAGAGTCACACAATGCAATATAGAAAGGAAAAAGAAAATGAACAGTACTGGGAACTAAGAACAGAGCAAAGCAGGGGGTGCATGTACTCCCTATCTAGTGCAACAGCTTACGGTTTAAGGGACAAAAAACAGAACATGTAGTAATGCCAATTTACAGGTAATATGACTTAAGAAGAAAAGATTCTAATATGTGAAGAAAATAAAAGATACACCGAGAGGACAAAAGATCTAAACCAAAGAAATAAAAATATGAAGATGAATAGTAGAAGATGATGAAGAACAAAGGAGAATAGAGCATGATTTTGGTCTAATGATCTGTTTCCTCATTACCGTTTAGCTGCCCACCGAACAACACTCTCTCTACACTAGACAGAAACACATTCAAGTAAGCTAAGAAAAATAGAAATACTGAAAACTAATACTTGAACACTAAACCATACATGAAGAAAATTATAAAACATCAAAATAGTAATTTCCAGTAGCCACGGTTTCGTTCATTCTCCGATCATGCCAATATTGTTCCACCATGTCAGTATTGCAAGACAATACATAGTATTAGACTGGTAATACTACATCAGAACATATTAATGGAATTGTTGATCAAAGCATCACAAATGCTTTAGACTACAAACAAAAATGGAGTGAATAAAACTTATAACAAAAACAAGATAGTAACGGGTGAAGTAAAAATGAAATGCTAAAGAAAAATTAATAAGCAACACTAATGATGAATTGAAAACAAGAACATTTCATAACAAACTAAGTTGAATAAAACAATAGCTATGGAGAAAAATGGAGGCTAAAAACTATTCGGGAAAACAAGGAAAATAAAATTCTAACTTAAAGTTACCCAAAAAAAAAAAGCTATTCTACCCTAATTACTTCTTTTTTTTTTCAATTGCCATCATGTTCTATTTATACAGACACTTAGGGGTACAATGGTAATTTTTCATCCTAGATAAGTTGGCATTTTTTGGCCACTTGTCTTCATTTTATTTGCTGCAGAGTAGATATTTCCACGTCATTCATCTTCTAGTACACTTGACTGTACGATGTGGCCTGACGTGTGTCTTCAATAAGATTAGCACGGTGTTCGTCGATCTTATTGTTTCGAAGTGAATAAAATACTAACACCCGACATCCCACGTGTCCAGATGATTGGTGACTCGGTCTGCAAATTGAAAGTGGTCCAGTCTCCTTTAGCCCATTTTCAGCCCATTTTTTACTGAAACAACTGAGTTTCATCTGGATTTAATTTACCTGCACATTAAAGAATTTTAATTAAATAAAAGGAGATAATTAATAAAATAAATTGGGGATTTAAATAATTAATTAGAAAATTAAACACAAATAATTCTATTTTCATTGAATTATTAGCTGGGCCTTGACACAAAGCCATATAAAAGTCAAGCTATAAATGCTAGAAGAATGATCCAAGAATAATAGAAAAAGGTGATGGATCACCAGATACATCCTTCGGAGCAACCTTGGAATCATGAGCAAGAGACAAGATGTGACGTTGAATCTAGTTACCTTAAACATTCTTATAGTATCCCATACGATGCTATGTGGTGTATGTATTATTTGCTGAAACATCCTTGAGCATGCTTAATAATCCATGACCTAAAATGGACTTCACGGGGAGTAAGGTCCAATAATATGAAATGAGGCCAAATGGGTATAAACGGGCCCAATGCATTGATTTGAATTTCATGCAAGTGAGAATAAAGTATATTAAAGTATACTGATATGATTAGTAAATAATTACAGCTTCGGGAGATATAATTGTAGCCGATTATACCGGATCACGAGCATTGAAAATCAAAGGAAACTGATTCGAGCATGATTTGAGGTAAGAGATTTATGCGAGCTATTAGAGATAGCTATACGTATATTTCTTACCTTCTGTGTGCAAATGACTACTAAACAGTAAATATATATTTGAATATCTACGTGAAAAATCAAGCTATAAGAAGAAGCTTATATGCATGAATTGCTTGCCTTTAATGTCTATATTGTGAAAAGATGTTTTGTAAGTGTTTTGTATGCGTATAATCATAAACTGGCTCCCGATTTAGCTATTGTAGATGAAATGCATGTTTATTAAGTGAAAAGTGTATAAAGAGTGATTGAAGGGAAATTGCCCTCTCACTCATAATTTATAATTTTACTGAAGTGAACTCGGTCAGGGATACCGTTTTCACCTTAATGGAGCCATCTATCGAATTTCTTTTTAAACTTGTGCTAGAGCCAACGTGGTAACAGTGGATTTACCAGCTATGCTCGCACATTGATTTAAAGAGATTTTGAGAAAAGTAAACAGTGCTAGAGCTAAGTGTAAACTGTGTGAAACATTCGAGAGCTCGCACTCGACTTTGAAATCATGTTGAAGCCTTCGAGTATTGCTAAGTGTTCTTACTCTGATTATGCTCGCATGTAAATTTCAAGACTTAAAATGATTTTAAGCGAAATCGTGCTAGAGGCCTTAGGTATTATTATGTGATCTTACACTGAGTTGCTCGCACGTGGTTTTATGAGCTTTCTGTGTGATTAGACAAAATCGTGCTAGAGGCCTCAGGTATTGCTATGTGATCTTAGGTTAAGTTGCTCGCACGAGGTTTTATGGTTTTACAGTGTGATGAGTAAAATCATACCAGACTCGTTGTGCATTGGTGGGTGATCTTGCAGAGACCTGCTCGCACGAGATTTTGAGATAATAAAAATGGGTGATAGAGGATCCATGGGAGCACGTTGTACCGTGAGTGTTAGCCACAGAGTACGATGTGCCATGATATCTTAGTGATTCTTAGTGAGCTAAAGGGATGGTTGATCCACCTCTCCAAGCATGGGATTCCCACACACCTGATCAGTGATTGCCTGGAATCCAAACTATGGCCATACGTCCTTTTTTCTGTGTGATATGACATTATGCCCCTATTGTGTGATGTGACATATGTTCCCTGCTGTGTGATACTGGGTGATATGATATCTTATCCTATGTCTCATGTATATTGATTCGCTAAGTGTAAAACATTTTCTAAGAGTATGTTGTGTGATTCTGTGTGATTTTGAAATGAGTAAGCTGCTGTGTGATTTGAAAAAAATATGCATATACCCGTCAAGCGGATTTATGGTATCGTATGGATGGAAGATGTTTTAAAAGAATGCATATGTTTTATAAGGTAAATAAATGTACGTATTTTAAGCATTGTTGATTGTGCAGTTATCTACTTGCTTTCATATTTTCCTTACTGAGTGTGTTACCTCACCCCCTTATTTGTTTCTCTACAGATTCTGCGTAGTAGTGAGTTTACTGTAGTTGTTCATGTTATCGTATTCTCCAGTTCTCCAACAGTGCAAAAGTATACACTTATGAGAAATTTTGTATCTATAAAATAATGCACAGTAAAGCTATCTTTTGTAAGAAAGGGATGCATATAAATAGAGACCGATGAAATGCTTCCGCAGATATATATAATAGTATAGTTTCTATTTCATTTAATGAAATTGAATTATAAAATGAATGAGATGTGGATATGGATGTTGACTTCAGCCCAACTGTTGGTAGTAAGGGAAGTCATGGAAACATGGTCGTGATAGAGGTGGTATCAGAGCAAGGTTGGTTTGATGTGAGTCAGTATCCGTAGTTAGAAAATTATACATCCCTAAAGTACTGTGCATTATTTGGATATAATTGCGTATACCAAGCTGGAAATGTAACTGAGACACTTATTGTTAGGTATGAGGATGTGGGATAGATGACGCACTCGTAGAGGGGAGAGTTCGCGCTCTCAGGGGCTTAGAGATGAGCCCGAGAGGCGCAGTGGGTCTAGTTCTAGTAGAGATCCACCCGATCTTAGTGATGCCGCTGAGGCATGTATAATGCAATTACAGTGCAGTGTAGACACTGTCATGGAGATGTTTACACAAGCAATGGTCAGATTTGAGGGTAGACTGGAGAACCCTACTGGTCAGGCTGCTGCACCTGAGAGACATGAGCCTAGACAGCCTGCACCGAGACCTCAGGCTGCAGAGGCAGAGATTCCTGTACCCCCTCTAGTTCAGAATATTTCCCCACCAATCCAGGATCCTGTAGCTCCACAACAAATTGGTGGTGAAGGAGTTTATGAGTATGATCTGGACAGATTGAGACAGTTTAGGAAGTTTGGACCACCTTCATTCAGTGGGGTGAAGAACCCAGTATTAGCGGAGCATTGGATTCGTAGTATAGAGAAACTCTACAGATTTTTTCGTTACTCTGCCGTAAAGAAGGTCACCTTTGTGACTTTTATATTAAAAGGTGAAGCCGAGCATTTGTGGATGGCCACACAGCCGATTCTGAGTGCACAACACTCGGTTCTGACTTGCGACATATTTTTGGATACCTTTAGGAGGCAGTACATTCCAGCCACTACTCAGGGGAAGATGCAGATGGAATTTATGACTTTGACTCAAGGGACCCGGACAGTTGATGAGTATGAGTCTGAATTTACATCTCTGGGCAGATATGACACAATTACCATGATCCTTGAGGACAGAAAGGTTCAGAAATTTATTGAGGGGTTGAGACCTTTGATTAGAGCTTGATGAGCTCCACTGAACATTACCACTTACGACGAGGTAGTACATAGAGCTCAGCTATGTGAGCAGGATTATGAGTTGCATGCCTCAGAGTTAAGTAAGAGTGGTAAAGGTAGAGACAGAGACCGAAAGAGGTCAATTGATGATAGAGGATTTAGAAAGGGCCGAAGATTATTAGTAAAGGGGCAAAGATTGAGGAGGTACGAGAGAGGCTTGTGAAGCCTCCAGCTTATCCAGCTTTACCTCCAGCATCGAGGGGTATAGTTATTAGCAGACCTCGACCTACCATCGAGTAGTGCTGAATGTGTGGTAGATATCACGAGAGTAGGTCATGCCATTTGATGACGAGGTCATCTCATAGATATGACAAATAAGGGTACATAGCTCGTGAATGCTCGAAGTTGGTTGATACTGCCCCATAGAAGGGCAAGGAGCCAGAGAAGGCTACAGTTGAGACACCTACTCCTAAGAGGAAGGCCACAGCTGAGGAGAAGGGAAAGTAAGCTGTTGGTCAAGGCCGAGTGTTTGCGTTGGACCAGGCATATGAAGAAGCTTCTCTGGATGTGATTAAAGGTACCATCCTAGTCTTTAATTTTGAAGCATTAGCATTAATAGATCTTGGTGCCACACATTCATTTATATTGCCTTCATTTGCATTTAAATTGTTTGAACATGTGAAACTAGTACCTTTAGATGGGGTGTTACTTATAAGCACTCCAGTTAAAGATAACGTAGTGACTGAGTGTTAGACCCTAACTACTTGACCAGGCGCTCAGCTCGCAAGGGATCGACTGGGGGTGCTGTGACAAGTGTGGAGCGCGGGAAAGCTTTACACGGGGCGCAACGGGGCACGCACCGAAACATGCAAGACAGGCACTTGGCTTGGGCGGATTGCTAAGCATGAAATAGAGATGCTAATGAACGATGATCATAGTTTGCGGGTGGAAAACTAAGGCGAATCCTTAAAAATTGGGATAAAGATAAATACGGGTCATAAGCCAGGATAAGCGGAGAAGTCTTGGCAGATTCTAGACGGGATCGACTGGGGGATCCCGTTTGCATGATCATAGTTTGCGTGAACGATGATCATAGTTTGCGTGAACGATGATCATAGTTTGCATGAAGTCTTTGGATTGCCCAAGGATATAGTAAGCGATCGGGATACTCGATTTATTGGAAGATTCTAGACGTACTTGGTCAAGTTGATAGGTTCAGAATTAAAGTTTTCAACGGCTAATCATCCGTAGACAGATGGCAAGACATAGCGGATTAATGCATTGTTGGAAGAGTATTTGAGGCACTATGTGATCGCAAGCCAAAAGAATTGGGTGAGTCTGCTCGATTCTGCACAGTTTTGCTATAATATGCATAGATCATCTTCCACGAGTATGAGTCCAACGGAGTTAGTATTTGGACATCAACCTACTACACCTTTGGAGATAGCAAAGACTAAGTCCCAAGGGGAATGCCCAGCGGCATACAGATTTGTGCGAGACCGTCAAGAATTGATGGAACAGACTAGGGAAAGCTTGGAGAAGGCACAAAGGAGGATGGTGAAATATGCGGATCAACATAGGCGAGCACTGGAATTTGAGGTGGGTGACAAGGTGTTACTCAAACTGACACCTCAGATATGGAGACAAGTCACAGACAAGCGGTATCACAAAGGTCTAGTGTAAAAATACGATGGCCCTTTTGAAGTTATAAAGCGGGTAGGCACCGTGGCTTATCAGCTAAAACTGCCAGAGAGGATGAAGTTGCATCCTACTTTTCACGTGAGCTTTTTGAAGCCTTACCACGAAGATGTTGATCCGGGGAGACAACAGGTAAGGAAAGCTCCACCTACTGTGAGAAGCCATTTCGAGAAGAAGGTGGCGAAGATATTTGTCCATAAGGTTGAGGGAACTAGTAGGAAGAATTGGAGAACCTACTACTTGGTGCAGTGGAAAGGTGAAGATGAGGCAGGCGCTACTTGGGAGAAAGACACTTCTTTGTGGTAATTCGAGGATGAGATCAAGGCGTATTTGGAGCTCATTCCGATGAGGGCATCGGCTTCCTCCAATGGGGGGAGGGTTTGTTAGACCCTAACTACTTGACCAGGCGCCCAGCTCACAAGGGATCGACTGGGGGCGCTGTGACGAGTGTGGAGCGCGGGAAAGCTTTGCACGGGGTGCAACGGGGCTCGCACCGAAACAGGCAAGACAGGCACTTGGCTTGGGCGGATTGCCAAGCATGTAACGGTGACGTTAACGGACGATAATCGTAGTTTACGGGTGGCAAGCTAAGGCGAATCCTTAAAAATCGGGATAAGGATAAATACAGGTCATAAGCCAGGATAAGCAGAGAAGTCTTGGCTGACCGAATCACTGGAGATTATCACAGATATAAACTCTGAAGAGCATTGAGGTGGCGATAATCAGGAGAGTCCTTAGTTTAGTAGGAATTAATCCTATAGAGTTTCTGTTGTAATCAAACTCAGTTGCCTACGTGAGGGGGATGTCCTCACTTGCCTGTATAAACCCTAAGGGAGGGGGTAGAATGTATTCATTCATCATTCATTGAGAGAATCATTCAGGGAGAAAGAGAGTGATAGCTAAGAGCGGTCTTCTTGGCTAAATATTGTATTCCTTTTATTGCGGATTAATAAAAAGGCTCTTTTCTCTAAAGCTTGAGTGTTCTTTGCTTTATTAGTATACTTTGTCGAGTCATCTTTCTGCTCGAGTGTTATATCACTGTGTATTGACCCGGATTTGGGTTATTGTGGAGATTGGCTGTACTAAGTTGCAAAGAACTTAGGCCATCATTGGGAAAAGTTCTATAGGAGAGAACGACCCCGTGACAATTTGGTGTCAGAGCTGAGTTTTGGATCATGGCACACGAATTGGCTGACAGAGTTACTGTACTTGAAGCAATGGTGGGCGTACCGCAAGAGGAGGCGAGTACAATGACTGGGTAAATTCAGGCCATGGCAGGTAGTGTCCAAGAGTTGACATAGCTGGCATTCGACATGCAGAAGGAGCATGCTAATCGTTACACCAACATCATGTAGCATGTTCATGATCTATCAGATAAATTTGAGGTGCAGTTGAATTCCTTGAAGGCTGACGTTTTACTGATAAAACGCGCAATAATTGCTACAGACCATGGGGAGGCGTCTAGTAGTAGCAGGGGGTGATAGTAGCGATCTTCAGAAGAAGATCAAGGTGCCTGAACCTAAGGAGTTCGCAGGAGTTCGCAATGCAAAGGAGCTTGAGAATTTTCTATGGGACATGGAGTGGTATGAGATCTGAGAATTTCAGACATATTTTAATTATGTAATATGAGCTTGAAGTATAATTTATTGAGCTAAGTGAATTGTGGGAATGATAATTAGAGATTTATATGTTAAGTTTTTAACCTAAGTGTGAAGCTATGAGGACAGATCAATTTGGGAGAAGGAGAGATCGATCTGGTGAGTTAAAAATGACAAAAGAGGAGGAATTTAAGGAGCAGATCGATCTCCAATGGAAGAGGATCGATCTCCTTATGATTCTGTTTGAGAGAAGATCGATTTCATAAGGAAGGGATCGATCTCCAAATGTTTCTGTTTGGGAGAAGATCGATCTCATCAAGGAGCAGATCGATCTCATAAAGCCATAAAGAGATCGATCTCACCCCTCGACAGATCGATCTCCTAGGCATAAAATTACCCCAAATCGTCCCCAAATTCAAATGCAGATCGATCTCATCAAGAGCCAGATCTATCTCCTACCCTCCGTCTATATAAGGAACCCCTGCTTTCTCCTGCAATTTCATTTTCTCTCTCTTCCAAACCCCATTTTCACCCAAGCTCTAGCTTTCTCACTCATCCAAAACACCCATTTCCGTCCAAATCAGAGGTTGTGGCAAGAAGGAAAGTTGTTCCTCATCCAAGGGAGAACAACATACTTGGAAATCGGAAGGCGAATCGAATCGAGGTAAGAGATAAGCTCTCCACAAGTTTTGGGTAATTTCTAAACCTCGATCTTGATATTTGAGATGATTTTGGTGATAATGGTTGTTGGCATTGTGTTGAAATAGCTGAAAAATGATTAGGGATTGATGCAATTATAATGTAGTTGGAGTGATGATGACATTTAGCAACTTTGGTAAATTTGGGAATTTTTGAGCTATAAATGGAGATTTAGACAATGTGGTGTATTAGCATAGATATTGTGGCATGGGGAATATAGAATGTTGAGGTGTTGTGAGCGAGATTGTGGTTTGTGATCAAGTTATAAGAATTGAGAAATTTGAGGTGTTATGAGCAATTATGCTTGATTTTGAGATTTGAGGTTAATGTGATGATGAGTATTGATGTTTTAACATCATTTGGACAGCTCGGGAGTTCCAGATTGGAATGTGAGGCTAGTCCGTGATACGGGGGAAACGATTGCACTATACGAGGTGTAAAGAGGTAAGGGAAAACTAAACCATTTGTGTATGTGTTTTGTTGAACTGTTTGTAGAATGAACCATGATTTGAGAATACAAGCATGTTTGGTGTTGTGTTGTGAGATAATTGCACACGATTTTTATAGCCGGTTGGAGCCCATTATTTTATGAGTTTATAAGCTGAGTGTGAAATTACTTTATAAACCGTTGAGTTTGCGTGAAAAGTAAATTGGACTCTACGTTAAGGCAATATTGAGATTTGAGAAAATGTGTACATGTTTTGCTGGTTGGAACTCGGTTTTAATATGTTTTGTGTGAGTACACGAACGTTTTAAATGAGTTTTATGAGAGAAAACCATAATAAGTTCTACGTGAAGGCATAACGTTTTATAAGATAATGGCTAATGATTGAGACTTAGGCATGTCATGTTGAATACACATCGAGCCTTACTTTGGTAGTATGTAAGACCGATATAGTGGGACGCCTGGGAATCGACCCAGGGACCACGGGCCTTGTTCTGGTAACATGTAAGTCCGATTATTCCTTCGCTTTGGTAGCGTTGGGAGGCCTTGCTCTGGTAGCATGTAAGTTTGATATTCCTCCGTTTTAGTAACAAGAGATGCCTCCGTTTTGGTAACGTGAGATGACCCTCGTTCTGGTAACGCTGAGTGGCCTTGCTTTGGTAGCATGTAAGACCGAGAGAGTGGGCCGCCTGGGAATCGACCCAGGGACCACGTGATAGTGTGTATGAGGCGAGGCATTGCTCTGGTAGCATGTAAGGCCGGGCCTTATTCTGGAAACATATAAGTCCAATATACCATGCATACGACCATATTGTCGACGTTCCCTCTATACGAGGATGCCTGGGATGCGCACCCAGAGGAGATTATATATATATTTGATATGCCATGACGAGTTTTATTGCCTAGTCTCATTTTACACATGAGTTGTGTTTTGTGACCTTGTCACGTGTTATTTACTGAGGTGATTTTTATCACGTACTTTGAGAAAAGCCATTATCGCATATATTTACACATGCTTGTGAGTGCTCGATATTGAGCCTTTTTACCTCCATGTTTTCACATGATTTATGAGTTATGAGATGATGATGTTTTGAGAACTTTCATGCTACGATTTCAAATGAGCTTCATAAACAAATACATATTTGTGATATGTGATATGGTTTATATAACTGAGTTCCCTTACCCCCCCTTACTGAGCGATTTGGAAGCTCACCCTGTTTCTCTTCCCCCAGACTGCTTCAAGTGAAGTAAGTTCCCTGCGACGTACAGGTTAGAGGCTAGTGGAGGACTTGAGCTCCAGGCCGTATTTTGTGTATTGAGGTATATATTTAATATTCATGTATCCAGACTGGAGTTATATTTATAGACACTTATTGTACAATGATGTACGGGATGTATTAGGATTAATTAACTTGGAATTGAGTAAAGTATAAGATACGATATATACTATATTATGATGAGATCCTGAGGCATGATGAGTATGATGATGTATGACACTGCACAGGAATGCACCCTTAATTGTGAATTGAGGAGTAAAAAAAAAAGTTTTAAATTAGCCCTATTTTTCGCATTTTCGGGGCATCACAAGCAGTACTGCAAATCTGCCCGAATACCGGAGCAAGACCAGGTTACAATCACTAGCATGTACCTCTCGGGTGATGCTAAGCTATGGTGGCGAAGCAAACTGGCAGATGATGATAGTGCTGGTCGTCCGAGGATTAAAACATGGAACGCACTGAAGAAGGAGTTACGGGATCAATTCCTTCCCTGGAACGTGGCATGGATTGCGGGAGAGGCACTCAAGAAATTGAAGTACACGGGTTCTGTACGAGATTATGTCAAGGAGTTTATCTCTTTGATGTTGGATGTCAAGAATATGTCAGAGGAGGATAAGTTGTTCAACTTTTTCTTAGGACTTCAGCCATGGGCTCAGGCTGAGTTACGTAGGCAGAACGTGAAGGATCTGCCATAGGCAATTGCGGCTGCAGACAGTTTGTCGGATTACAAATTGGGTTCTTCTTTGAACACTGGGGAAAGGAAGAAGAACCATCCTGATGGAAATAGGGGGAAAGGCAAGAAGGACTGGAAGAAGGACCAGAGAAACAAGGAGAAGGCTGAGTCTTCTAAGCTGAGTGGACCGGATCCACCCCAAAGCAAGGGAGATTGGAGTTGTTTCTTGTGTAATGGGAATCATAAGGCCCAAGATTGCCCTAGACGGACCAAGTTGGTAGCCCTCATGAGTATGGAGGATCCGGATGACGAATGTCCAAGAGTTACCCCGATGCAGTTGCTCAACGCTATTCGGACTGAGCAACAAGCTCCTCATAAAGGACTAATGTATGTTAAAGCTGAGGTGAATGGGAGACCGATTCGAGCGATGCTTAATATAGGAGCAACCAATAAATTCGTTTCATTGAACGCAGTTGAACATATTGGCCTAAAAATCACGAGGAGTAACAATCAGGTGAAAGCAGTCAATTCTAAGGCCCAAGGTATCCAAGGAACGGCTATCGCATTGGTGAAAATAGGGACTTGGCAACAGGATTGTAAGTTCTTGGCTTTACCTATAGATGATTTTGATGTGATCATGGGCATTGAATTCTTTGTGCAAGCAAAGGCATTTGCTATTCCACATTTGGGTGGATTGATGATATCTGACGAGACGTGTCCAAACTTTGTCCCTACGGAGAGAGGACAAGGTGCTGGGAAGCCGTTGCTGCAATCGGCTTCACAAGTAAACATCGGGTTGAAGAAGGGGGAGACAACTATACTTGCTGCCCTGGTTGAGGTAAAACTAGACACGGTTGTTGAGGTACCGGATGAAGTAGCGGCAGTGCTGAACGATTACAAGGATGTAATGCCCCCAGAATTACCCAAGGCGCTACCACCTAAGCGCGCCATTGACCATAAGATCGAGTTGGAACTGGGAACTAGACCACCTACACGAGCACCTTACAAGATGAGTCCTTTGGAGCTAGCCGAGTTCAGGAAACGACTTGGTGAGTTGTTGGATGTGGGATATATCCAACCATCAAAGGCACCATATGGAGCCCCAGTTTTGTTCCAGAGGAAGCAGGATGGCACACTGAGAATGTGTGTTGATTATCGAGCCCTGAACAAGGTAACGGTCAAGAATAAATATCCAGTTGCAAATGTCGCTGATCTGTTCGATCGGTTGTCGAAGGTGACATATTTTACCAAGTTAGACCTGTGATCAGGATATTGGAAAGTAAGGATTGCTGAAGGAGATGAAGCTAAGACAGCTTGTGTGACGAGGTATAGCTCTTTTGAATTTTTAGTTATGCCTTTCGGTTTAACTAATGCACCTGCGACATTTTGCAACTTGATGAATGATGTGCTTTATGAGTACCTAGATCACTTTGTGGTGGTATACCTAGACGATATTATGGTGTATAGCTAGACGCTTGCAGAACATGTGGAACACCTCAGGGTGGTGTTTGAGACTTTGAGGAAGCACTCTCTTTATGTGAAAAAGGAGAAGTGTGAGTTTTTCCAGCGGGAGATTATGTTCCTAGGTCATAAGTTAGCAGTGGGAGAATACGGATGGATGAGAGAAAGATCCAAGCCATTGTTGAATGGTTAGCCCCTGCAAAGGTTCCAGAGTTGCAGTCTTTCTTAGGACTGGCCAACTATTACTGACGGTTCATCAAGGGATATAGCAAGATGGTAAGTCTTTTAACTGATCTTTTGAAAAAGGACAAGAAGTGGGTGTGGTCTGATGAATGTGAGTGAGCTTTTCGAGAAATCAAGGAGGCAGTGACATCCGAGCCAGTGTTGAGACTGCCAGATTTCAAGCTACCGTTTGAAGTTCACACGGATGCCTCAGACCGAGCCATTGGAGGGGTATTGGTCCAAGAAGGACACCCCATTGCTTATGAAAGTCGCAAGCTGAAGGATACGGAAATGCGATATTCAGCTCATGAGAAGGAGATGACGGCAGTTGTGCATTGTTTTGAGGTGTGGAAGCATTATCTATTGGGAACAAAATTTGTGGTGGTGACAGACAATGTGGCTAACACTTATTTCAAGACACAGAAGAAGCTGAGTCCGAAGCAGGCACGATGGCAAGAATTCCTTGCAGAGTTTGATTTCACCTGGGTACATAGACTAGGAAGGGAGAACCAGGTGGCGGACGCGCTGAGTCGTAAGATAGTCCAGTCTTATGTTGCTTCATTATCCGCTATTGAGACGAACCTGATTGACAGGATAAGGCAGCAGGCATCAGCAGATAAGACTTATGAACAACTCAGAGAGAACGTAAAGTTGGGTAAAGTTCGTAGGTATTGGCTCAAGGGGGATTTGTTGTATGCCAAAGGCAATCGACTCTATGTTCCATCTGGCGGGGGACTAAGGAAAGAGTTGCTGAAAGAAACCTACGACCCTCAGTGGGCAGGACATCCTGGAGTGGAGAGGATGATGGCATTGTTGTCAAGGACATATTACTGGCCGAAGATAGAGGAAGACATCGAACTATATGTCCGTACATGCCACATATGCCAGATTGATAAGACCGAGAGGAAGAAGCAAGCGGGTTTGCTTCAGCCACTGCCTATCCCTAAGAGGATATGGGAATCAGTTTCTATGGATTTCATTATGGGATTTTCGGAGATAAACAAGATGAAATCTATAATGGTGGTGGTAGATCATTTTTCTAAGTATGATGTGTTCATAGCAGCCCCACATGCATGTATCGCACATGAAGCTGCAGAGTTGTTTTTGAATCATGTGGTGAAGATCTTTGGATTGTCCAAGGATATAGTGAGCGATCGGGATACTCGATTTATTCGAAGATTCTAGACGTACTTGTTCAAGTTGATAGGTTCAGAATTAAAGTTTCCAACGGCTAATCATCCGCAGACAGATGGCCAGACAGAGCGGATTAATGCAGTGTTGGAAGAGTATTTGAAGCACTATGTGATCGCAAGCCTAAAGAATTGGGTGAGTCTGCTCGATTCTGCACAGTTTTGCTATAATATGCATAGATCATCTTCCATGGGTATGAGTCCAGCGAAGTTAGTATTTGGACATCAACCTACTACACCTTTGGAGATAGCAAAGACTAAGTCCCAAGGGGAATGCCCAGCGGCATACAGATTTGTGCGAGACCGTCAAGAATTGATGGAACAGGCTAGGGAAAGCTTGGAGAAGGCACAAAAGAGGATGGTGAAATATGCGGATCAACATAGGCGAGCACTGGAATTTGAAGTGGGTGACAAGGTGTTACTCAAACTGACACCTCAGATATGGAGACAAGTCACAGACAAGCGGTATCACAAAGGTCTAGTGTAAAAATGCGATGGCCCTTTTGAAGTTATAAAGCGGGTAGGCACGGTGGCTTATCAGCTAAAACTGCCAGAGAGGATGAAGTTGCATCCTACTTTTCACGTGAGCTTTTTGAAGCTTTACCATGAAGATGTTGATTCGGGGAGACAACAGGTAAGGAAAGCTCTACCTACTGTGAGAAGCCATTTTGAGAAGAAGGTGGTGAAGATACTTGTCCATAAGGTTGAGGGAACTAGTAGGAAGAATTGGAGAACCTACTACTTGGTGCAGTGGGAAGATGAAGATGAGGTAGGCGCTACTTGGGAGAAAGACACTTCTTTGTGGCAATTCGAGGATGAGATCAAGGCGTATTTGGAGCTCATTCCGATGAGGGCATCGGCTTCCTCCGATGTGGGGAGGGTTTGTTAGACCCTAACTACTTGACCAGGCGCCCAGCTCACAAGGGATCGACTGGGGCGCTGTGACGAGTGTGGAGCGCGGGAAAGTTTTGCACGGGGCACAACGGGGCGCGCACCGAAACAGGTAAGATAGGCACTTGGCTTGGGCGGATTGCCAAGCATGAAACGATGATGCTAATGGACGATAATCGTAGTTTGCGGGTGGCAAGCTAAGGCGAATCCTTAAAAATCGAGATAAGGATAAATGCGGGTCATAAGCCAAGATAAGCAGAGAAGTCTTGGCAGACCGAATCACTAGAGATTATCACAGATATAAACTCTGAAGAGCATTGAGGTGGCGATTATCCGGAGAGTCCTTAGTTTAGTAGGAATTAATCCTATAGAGTTTCTGTTGTAATCAAACTCAGTTGCCTACGTGAGGGGGATGTCCTCACTTGCCTGTATAAACCCCAAGGGAGGGGGTAGAATGTATTCATTCATCATTCATTGAGAGAATCATTCAGGGAGAAAGAGAGTGATAGCTAAGAGCGATCTTCTTGGCTAAATATTGTATTCTTTTTTATTGCGGATTAATAGAAAGGCTCTTTTCTCTAAAGCTTGAGTGTTCTTTACTTTATTAGTATACTTTGTCGAGTCATCTTTCTGCTCGAGTGTTATATCGCTGCGTATTGACCCAAATTTGGGTTAGTGTGGAGATTGGCTATACTAAGTTGCAGAGAACTTAGGCCATCACTGGAAAAAGTTCTATAGGAGAGAACGACCCCGTGATACTGAGTATGTATGCAATGGTTGTAAGTTAAAAGTAGGGGAAAAGGATATGTTGGCCAATCTTATTCTGTTAGATATGAAGGATTTTGGTGTAATACTCAAAATAGATTTGTTGGCTACAAACCATACTGTTTTAGACTGTTATACTAAGAGAATAATGTTTTCTGCCCTTGAAAAGTATGTTGTAAGATTTGAAAAGTAATGAAAGAAGTAGTAAATTATTTCCAAGGATGGACGATTGTATTAACAGATATAATGACAATATGTTGAAGGTTTTATCGCATATGTGATTGATTTGGATAAGGCACACCCGGATTTAGCTGACATTCCAGTGGTTAGAGAATTCCTTGATGTCTTTTCGAATGATTTACCAAGGTTACCACTAGACAGAGAGATGGAGTTTTGTATTGATTTGGTACCTGGTATTGAATCGATATCCAAACCACCGTATAGGATGGCTCCAATTAAGTTGGAGGAGCTAAAGCAATAGTTGCAAGAGTTATTGGATAAGGGATTCATCAGACCGAGTATGTCACCTTGGAGAGTACCGGTTCTATTTGTGAAGAAGAAAGATGGGAGTCTTCAACTTTATATAGATTATCGATTGTTGAATAAGGCTACCATTAAGAATAAGTATCCCCTTCCATGAATTGATGATCTATTGGATCAATTGTAAGGAGCGCAGATCTTTTCTAAGATTGAGCTGAGATCTGGTTATCATCAGTTGAGGATTCAGAGTGGAGATGTACCCAAGACAGCGTTTCAGACCCGTTATACCCATTATGAGTTTCTGGTTATGTCATTTGGGTTGACGAATGCTCCTACAACGTTTATGGCTTTGATGAATGATGTGATTGAGCCATACCTGGTGTCACGCCCCGAAAGTGCTGAAAATAGGGCAAATTTAAAACTTTTTAGTCATTAATTCACAATTAAGAGTGCATTCCTGTACAGTGTCATACATCATCATAATTATCATGCCTCAGGATCTCATCATAATATAGCGTATATTGTACCATATACAAATACTCAATTCCAAGTTAATTAATCCTAATACATCCCATACAATGTTATACATCAAGTGTCTGCAATTACAATAATAGTCTGGGTACATGAAAAGATAAAATATACCTCAAGGTACAATATATATTGCCTGGAGCTCGAATCCTCCACTAGCCACTACTCCGTACGTCGCAGGGAGATCCTTTTTCACTTGAAGAACTCTGGGGGGAAAGGAAAACAGGGTGAGCTTCTAAATCGCTTAGTAAAGGGGGTAAGGAACTCATTTCATAAACCAAAATGCACATCACAAAATGTTTATTTGTATGTGAAACTCATTTGAAAACCATAGCATGAAAGTACTCAAAACGACATTCTCATGTCTCAAATCATGTGAAAACATGAAGTAAAAAGGCTCACTCTAGAGCAATAACAAAGCATGTGAAAATAACGCGTTAAACGCTTTCTCAAATAACGTGATAAAATCACAGTAAAAATAATGCACGTGGCACAGCCACTAAACACACGTGGCATTGCCACTGATTTAAATTCACACGTGGCATAGCCACAAAACACACGTGGCATAGCCACTGATTTAAAATCACTCGTGGCATAGCCACAAAACACACGTGGCACAGCCACTGATTTAATTTCACACGTGGCACAGCCACAGAATAGGGTTTCACGTGGCAACGGCCACCAAATTGAGTATCACGTGGCAACGGCCACCAATGGGGTTTCTCACGTGGCAACGGCCACCAATGGGGTATCACGTGGCAATGGCCACCAATGGGGTATCTCACGTGGCAACGGCCACCAATGGGGTTTCTCACGTGGCAACGGCCACCAATGGGGTATCACGTGGTAATGGCCACCAATGGGGTATCTCATGTGGCAACGGCCACCAATGGGTTTTCTCACGTGGCAACGGCCACCAATGGGGTATCACGTGGCAACAGCCACCAATGGGGTTTCTCACGTGGCAATGGCCACCAAGTATACGTGGCATAGCCACAGAATAGGTTAGTCTCACGTTACCAGAACAGAGAAGAAGTCGGGCTTACATGCTACCAGAGCAATGCCCGATGTGTACTCACAACTACACACCTAAGTCTTATCACATAAGACTGGTTTGCCTTCACGTAGAACTCATAATGGTTTTTCTCTCATAAAACTCATTTGAAAATCGTTTTGTACTCAACACAAAACGTAATAAAACCGAGTTCCAACCGGCAAAGCACGCACACATTTTTCAAATCTCGATATTGCCTTAACGTAGTGCCCAGTTATAAACTCATAAAAACATTGGGCTCCAACCGGCTATAATAATCATGTGCAATTAAATCTCAACACAAAACCCAACATGCTTGTTTTATAAACCACAATTCATGCTAAAATAGTTTACAATTCACATACACAAATGGTTTAGATTTCCCTTACCTCTTTGCACCTCGTATAGTGCAATCGTTTCCCCCGTATCACGGACTAGCCTCGCATTCCACTCTGGAACTCCCGAGCTGTCCAAACGATGTTAAAACATCAATACTCAATTATCTCATCAACCTCAATTCTCAAAACCGAGCATAATTGCTCATAACTCCTCAAATCTCTCGATTCTCGTAACTCTACCCTAAACTACAACCTCATTCACAATAGTTCAACGTCCTATATTTCTCATGTTAAATCATCTACGCTAATTCACCACATTGTCTATATTTCCATTTATAGCACAAATTCTCAAAATTACCAAAATTACCAAATATCTACATTACTCCAACTACATTGCAATTTCATCAATCCCTAATCCTTTCTCAACTATTTCAACGCAATGACAACCACCAATATCATCAAAATCATCTCAAATATCCAGATCGAGGTATAGAAATTACCCAAAGCTTGTGGAGAGCTTATCTCTTGCCTCGATTCGATCCGTCTTTCGATTTCCAAGTATGTTGTTCTCCCTTTAATGAGGAACAACTTTCCTTCTTACCACAACTCTTGATTTGGCCGAAAATGGATGATTTGGATGAGTGAGAAAGTTAGGTTTTCGATGGAAATGGGTTTGGAAGAGAGAGAAAATGAGTTTGCAGGAGAAAAACAGGGGTTCCTTATATAGGCTGAGGGTAGGAGATCGATCTGTCGAGGGGTGAGATCGATCTGCGTTTGAAATTTGGGGACGATCTGGGCAATTTTATGCCTAGGAGATCGATCTGTCGAGGGGTAAGATCGATCTCTTTATGGCTTTATTAGATCGATCTGCTCCTAAGGAGATCGATCTTCTCCCAAACAAAATCATTTGGAGATCGATCTCTTCCTCATGAGATCGATCCTTTCTCAAACAGAATCATTTGGAGATCGATCTCTTCCATTGGAGATCGATCTGCTCCTCAAATTCCTCCTTCCTCGTCATTTTTAACTCACCAGATCGATCTCTCCTTCTCCCAGATCGATCTGCTCCTCATTGTTTCACATTTATTTTAACACTTAACACATAAATCTCCAATTATCATTCCCCAATTCACTTAGCTCAATAAATTACACTTTAAATTATTATTACATCAATAAAATATGTCTGAAATTCTCAGATCTCACATCCTCCCCACCTTAAATAGAATTTGGTCCTCCAAATTCAACTCAACTAGTTAAAGAGATGGGGGTATTTCTCCTTCATGAGACTCTCCAGCTCCCACGTTGCCTCTTCCCTTGAGTGATGTTTCCACAAAACTTTTACTAATGGGATGCTCTTGGTCCTCAGTACCTTCTCCTTTCTATCGAGAATCCGGACGGGTTCCTCAGTATAGCTCATGTCCTCCTGTATGTCCATCTCATCATACTCTATAACATGAGAAGGGTCCGGGTGATACTTCCTCAACATAGACACATGAAAAACGTTGTGTATTTCGAACATCTGTGGGGGTAATGCTAATTTGTAAGCTACCTCTCCCACTCTCTCAAGAATCTCGAATGGTCCTATGTATCGAGGACGCAATTTCCCTTTCTTCCCAAATCGCATGATACCCTTACTCGGTGATATTTTCAGAAATACTACATCACCAACCTCAAACTCGAGTGGCCGTCTACGCACATCCGCGTAGCTTTTCTGTCTACTTTGTGCAGCCCGTAACCTTTCACATATGAGTTTCACACTCTGTACGGCTTGCTCAACAAGCTCGGGGGCATTTATCTTTCTGTCACCGACTTCTTCCCAAGCTACAAGGGATCTACACCTCCTACCATATAGAGCCTCAAAAGGTGCCATTCCAATACTCGCATGATAGCTGTTATTGTATGCAAACTCTGCTAGGGGCAGGTGATCATCCCATGATCCCTTAAAATCCATCGTACACGCCCTCAACATATCCTCCAGGGTCTGAATAGTCCTCTCTGACTGACCATCTGTCTGAGGATGATAGGCGGTACTGAAACTCAATCGAGATCCCATGGACTCCTGAAACTAGGTCCAAAATCTAGAAGTAAATCGGGAATCTCTATCAGAAGTAATACTCACTGGAGCCCCATGTAATCTAGCTATCTCGTTGACATACAGTTCAGCTAAGGCATCCACAGTATCTGTGCTCTTGATGGCAAGGAAGTGGGCACTCTTGGTCAATCTATCCACGATGACCCATATCGCGTCACGACCTCTTCAGGTCCTCGGTAAACCCATAATAAAGTCCATAGTGACATGCTCCCGTTTCCATGTAGGTACAGGTAAAGGTTGTAGTAGTCCTCCGGGCTTTCGATGCTCAGCTTTCACTTGCTGGCATACTAAACACCTGGCCACATACTCTGCCACGTCTCGCTTCATACCCCTCCACCAATACACCTTTCTCAAGTCTCGGTACATCTTAGTACTCCCTGGGTGCATGGTGTATCGCGAGCAGTGGGATTCTCTTAGTATCTGTCTCTTTAGGGTATCATCGTCCGGTACACAAATCCGTCCTCTGAACCTCAACAATCCATCCTCACTGATTGTGAGATCCGACTACGAACTCTATTCAACTTGGCTACTCATATCTATCAATCTCTGATCACTGCGCTGCCCAGTTCTAATCTGATCCATGATCCTGGGCTCCATCCGCAAGCTAGCCAAAAATCTAGTCTCTACCTCTTTAACTCTGATCCGAAGTTCGGCGAACTGCTCTAACAAATCCCATTCCCTGATCATCATAGCAGATATCATACTCTTCCTGCTCAGGGCATCAGCAACCACATTCGCCTTACCCGGATGATAGGAGTTCCATCCATCTCCTTTGTCTCATATTTAACTCTTTCTGATCAAAGAGATATCTCAAACTCTTGTGATCAGTGAAGATCTGGAATCTTTCCCCATATAAGTAGTGTCGCCAGATCTTCAAAGCAAATACCACAGCAGCCAACTCCAAATCATGCGTGGGGTAATTCCGCTAATGGTCCTTCAGCTGTCGTGATCCATAAGCGACCACTCTTCCGTGCTGCATAAGCACACACCCCAATCCTTGGTGAGATGCATCGCTATACACCGAAAATCCTCCTGATCCCTCAGGAATGGTTAACACAGGTGCCGCTGTCAATCTCCTTTTTAATTCCTGAAAACTGAGCTCACATTGATTAGTCCATATAAATGGAGTCTCTTTGCGCGTGAGTTTAGTCAAAGGAGCGGCAATCCTTGAAAATCCTTCCACAAATCTTCTGTAATACCCTGCCAAACCAAGGAGCTTCGTACCTCAGTAACTGTCCTCGACCTCTCCCAATTAAGCACAGCCTCCACCTTGCTTGGGTCCACTGATACTCCTTCTTCTGAAACTATATGACCAAGGAAAGCTATCCGGTTTAGCCAAAACTCACACTTACTAAGCTTTCCGTATAATTGCTTATCTCGGAGTATCTGAAGTACTAACCACAAATGCTGTGCATGCTCCTCATACGACCTAGAGTATACGAGGATATCATCAATAAAGACTATCACAAATTTATCTAGATAGTCTCTGAACACCTCGTTCATCAATCTCATAAATGCTGAAGGGGCGTTCGTCAATCCAAAGGACATCACCAGAAATTCGTAATGGCCATACCTTGTCCTGAAGGCCGTCTTTGGAATATCTTCTTCCTTGATCCTCAATTGGTGATAGCCCGATCTCAAATCAATCTTAGAAAAGATTGATGCCCCTCTTAGCTGATCAAGTAGATCATCAATCCTGGGCAATGGGTATTTATTCTTCACTGTGGCTTTATTCAACAGCCGGTAGTCTACGCATAATCTGAGACTACCATCCTTCTTTTTAACAAATAGTACTGGTGCTCCCCACGGCGAAACACTGGGTCTAATAAACCCTTGATCCAATAACTCCTGTAGTTGTCTCTTCAATTCCTCAAGTTCCACTAGTGCCATCCTGTAAGGAGGTTTAGAGATCGGCTGAGTATCTGGTACCAAATCAATGGTAAACTCCAGCTCTCTCTCTGGTGGTAAACCTGGCAATTCATCTGGGAAAACATCCAAAAATTCACACACCACAGGTATATCCTCAATCCTCGGATGTTCCCGCTCATCGTCTGAGATGAGTGTCTCATAACCTTCACATGAACAATCATATTTAATATCCTCCAAAATAATATCAAAATTCTCAAATTACTTACTAGAATTCCACATATTCATTTCCTCAATATCTCAATCGCACACTGTAAGGTTCAGGTAGGGAGAAAGTTACAATCTTAGTGTAGCAGTCTAAACTCACTCGATTGGTTGCCAACCAATCCATCCCCAGAATCACATCAAACCCATGCATATTCAACATGATTAGATCTGCTAACATCACTCTATCTCCCACCTTTATTTCACATCCTCTACAGATTAACTCAGTTCTCTGGGATTCACGCATAGGGGTATTTACATGTAGTATGTATTCTAGAGGTTCAAACTTTAAGTTTAATCTACATGCAAAATGCTCAGAAATAAAGGAATGCGTGGATCCTGAGTCAATCAACACATGAGCCTTATGATTACAGACAGAGAGTGTACCTCTTATAGTTTATGCCGAAGTGTCTGCGGTCTCCTTATCCAGGGCAAACACACGTCCCTGTGCCACAGGTTTCTTCACTTTCTCTGCCGCAGTGGCCCGTCTCCGGGATCCACTCTCTGAGGCTGTTGTCTAGTGGGCTCCGGAGCATGTGGTATCTGAGGTTAGGGACAGTCCTTCACTCTGTGACCCATGTCACCACATCTAAAACATCCACGGATCGACCCAGTACAACTTCCCTCATGAGATCAGCCACAGTTTCTACAAACCCTTATCTCCGGCCTGACATATCGTAGGGTCTCCTTGATAATAGGATAGGCTCTGGGTCTCTCCAATCTGTCCTTCTGTACCTCAATCCTTCCTCTTCTGAAGGAACCTCTCCGAGCCTCTGTTTGGAAAAGTGCTGGCCTCTTGCCCTTATCTCTATTCACTGCTCTGAGCTCATTCTGGGATTGTACCATCTCAATTCCTCTTTCAATCTCTTGTGCTCGTCTCAGAGCATCTCCAAACTCGGTAATACATAGCCCTATCAATCTATCTCTGATGACGGGCTTCAACCCATACACAAACTTCTCTATGCGGAGCTCTTCACTCTTGAAGGTCTCTGGGTCATATCTCAATAGCGCTGTGAATTGGCTCTCATAGTCATCCACAGACATGTCACCCTGTACCAAACTCAAAAACTCGGCCTGTTTCTTTCTCTGAGCAGCTCGTGGTACATATTGGGTCCTAAAGGCTGTCTGAAACTCTTCCCAACCAATCACCTCATGGTGGGATATCAAAATACCCTGGTAGTACCCCACCAATCTCGAGCTCTCCCCTTCAGCATATAGGCACTCATACTGACCCTCTCAGCATCGGTGCACCCCAGGAAATCAAGTATAATTCTTAATTTCATCAACCACTCCTCAGCCTCTGTAGGATCCTTCTTTCCCCTAAATGCGGGTGGATTCATCTTCAGAAAATCCCTTAGTCGGACCATACTTCTATCCTCAGGCTGAGTGACGGGAGGCACTGGGGGTATGGGAGGTCCTTGTGGTGGTGTAGGGGTAGTATCCGAGGCATTAACTCCAAAGTGTTGCACAAATAACGCTGCCATCTGCTCAAAACCTTGCCTCACATCGGTCTCAATCCGATTAAATCGAGAGTTAGGACTCTCTGGTTGTGGAACAGGTGGCGGAGAGGACTCTGCCTGCCTCCTCGAACGACCTCGTCGTTTACTCATTCTCTAACTCAACTCGTCTCCTGCGCGTACATATCACAATCGATTGAAATCTCAATCCTCAATTTCAGTTCATGACCAGACTATTACAGACACTTGGGATGTATTCTATTTCACTTAATCGACACTGACAGTACTAGACACCCTAAGCTCTGATACCAAGAAAACTCTGTCACGCCCCGAAAGTACGAAAAATAGGGCAAATTTAAAACTTTTTATTCATTAATTCACAATTAAAAGTGCATTCCTGTGCAGTGTCATACATCATCATAATTATCATGCCTCAGGATCTCATCATAATATAGCGTATATTGTACCGTATACAAATACTCAATTCCAAGTTAATTAATCCTAATACATCCCATACAATGTTATACATCAAGTGTCTGCAATTACGATAATAGTCTGGGTACATGAAAAGATAAAATATACCTCAAGGTACAATATATATGGCCTGGAGCTCGAATCCTCCACTAGCCACTACTCCGTACGTCGCAGGGAGATCCTTTTTCACTTGAAGAACTCTGGGGGGAAAGGAAAACAGGGTGAGCTTCTAAATCGCTCAGTAAAGGGGGTAAGGAACTCATTTCATAAACCAAAATGCACATCACAAAATGTTTATTTGTATGTGAAACTCATTTGAAAACCATAGCATGAAAGTACTCAAAACGACATTCTCATGTCTCAAATCATGTGAAAACATGAAGTAAAAACGCTCACTCTAGAGCAATAACAAAGCATGTGAAAATAAAGCGTTAAACGCTTTCTCAAATAACGTGATAAAATCACGGTAAAAATAATGCACGTGGCACAGCCACTAAACACACGTGGCATTGCCACTGATTTAAATTCACACGTGGCATAGCCACAAAACACACGTGGCATAGCCACTGATTTAAAATCACTCGTGGCATAGCCACAAAACACACGTAGCACAGCCACTGATTTAATTTCACACGTGGCACAGCCACAGAATAGGGTTTCACGTGGCAACGGCCACCAAATTGGGTATCACGTGGCAACGGCCACCAATGGGGTTTCTCACGTGGCAACGGCCACCAATGGGGTATCACGTGGCAATGGCCACCAATGGGGTATCTCACGTGGCAACGGCCATCAATGGGGTTTCTCACGTGGCAACGGCCACCAATGGGGTATCACGTGGCAATGGCCACCAATGGGGTATCTCACATGGCAACGGCCACCAATGGGGTTTCTCATGTGGCAACGGCCACCAATGGGGTATCACGTGGCAACGGCCACCAATGGGGTTTCTCACGTGGCAACGGCCACCAAGTATATGTGGCATAGCCACAGAATAGGTTAGTCTCACGTTACCAGAACGGAGAAGAAGTCGGGCTTACATGCTACCAGAGCAATGCCCGGTGTGTACTCACAACTACACACCTAAGTCTTATCACATAAGACTGGTTTGCCTTCACGTAGAACTCATAATGGTTTTTCTCTCATAAAACTCATTTGAAAATCGTTTTGTACTCAACACAAAACGTAATAAAACCGAGTTCCAACCGGCAAAGCACGCACACATTTCTCAAATCTCGATATTGCCTTAACGTAGAGCCCAGTTATAAACTCATAAAAACATTGGGCTCCAACCGGCTATAATAATCATGTGCAATTAAATCTTAACACAAAACCCAACACGCTTGTTTTATAAACCACAATTCATGCTAAAATAGTTTACAATTCACATACACAAATGGTTTAGATTTCCCTTACCTCTTTGCACCTCGTATAGTGCAATCGTTTCCCCCGTATCACGGACTAGCCTCGCATTCCACTCTAGAACTCCCGAGCTGTCCAAACGATGTTAAAACATCAATACTCAATTATCTCATAAACCTCAATTCTCAAAACCGAGCATAATTGCTCATAACTCCTCAAATCTCTCGATTCTCGTAACTCTACCCTAAACTACAACCTCATTCACAATAGCTCAACGTCCTATATTTCTCGTTAAATCATCTATGCTAATTCACCACATTGTCTATATTTTCATTTATAGCACAAATTCTCAAAATTACCAAAATTACCAAATATCTACATTACTCCAACTACATTGCAATTTCATCAATCCCTAATCCTTTCTCAACTATTTCAACGCAATGACAACCACCAATATCATCAAAATCATCTCAAATATCCAGATCGAGGTTTAGAAATTACCCAAAGCTTGTGGAGAGCTTATCTCTTGCCTCGATTCGATCTGTCTTTCAATTTCCAAGTATGTTGTTCTCCCTTTGATGAGGAATAACTTTCCTTCTTACCACAACTCTTGATTTGGCCGAAAATGGATGATTTGGATGAGTGAGAAAGTTAGGTTTTCGATGGAAATGGGTTTGGAAGAGAGAGAAAGTGAGTTTGCAGGAGAAAAATAGGGGTTCCTTTTATAGGCTGAGGGTAGGAGATCGATCTGTCGAGGGGTGAGATCGATCTACGTTTGAAATTTGGGGACGATCTGGGCAATTTTATGCCTAGGAGATCGATCTATCGAGGGGTAAGATCGATCTCTTTATGGCTTTATGAGATCGATCTGCTCCTAAGGAGATCGATCTTCTCCCAAACAGAATCATTTGGAGATCGATCTCTTCCTCATGAGATCGATCCTTTCTCAAACAGAATCATTTGGAGATCGATCTCTTCCATTGGAGATCGATCTGCTCCTCAAATTCCTCCTTCCTCGTCATTTTTAACTCACCAGATCGATCTCTCCTTCTCCTAGATCGATCTGCTCCTCATTGTTTCACATTTATTTTAACACTTAACACATAAATCTCCAATTATCATTCCCCAATTCACTTAGCTCAATAAATTACACTTTAAATTATTATTACATCAATAAAATATGTCTGAAATTCTCAGATCTCACACCTGGACAGCTTCGTGATTATCTTTATAGATGACATATTGGTGTACTCGAAGTCTAGGCAAGAGCATGAACAACACTTGAGAACAATGTTACAGACCCTCCGAGATCAGGAATTGTTTGCTAAACTCAATAAGTGTGATTTCTGGCAGAGTGAAATATTTTTTTCGGGTCATGTAGTCTTGAGAGATGGAGTGTCAGTAGATCCATCCAAGATAGAGGTTGTGGTACAGTGGATAGACCCAAGACGATTATAGAGATTCGTAGTTTTCTAGGTATAACAGGTTATTATCGACGGTTTGTTGAGGGATTCTCTAAATTAGCTGCTCCATTGACACGTCTCACTCGAAAGAATGTGGCATATGAGTGGGATGATAAGTGTGAAAGTAATTTCTATGAGTTAAAGCATAGATTGATCACTACACCCCAGCTCATGAGGTTATTGTGAGACCCCATGTATGTATGATTTTATGATATGTTAATGGAATCATAAGAAGGATGGTTTTGATCATATAAATCTGAATGAAATTGCAAAGAGAATGAATGAATATTCATGACTCCACATAATGGCTAAATAAAGGTTGAAGTGGCCACAGGCTAAACCAATGGAATTCTAAACCCATCGACTGAAATTAAGGACTCAAGCACGAATTGATAATACAAGGTCAGTGAGTTCCAATTATCTTTTATGATTCCAAGCAGTACACACAAGTCACATTGTATGTGAATCATAGGAAATGAACCTTTTTAGCCTATAAGTATGGAAAGAAAGCAAAATCACTAGTGAAGTAATTAAAGGCAAGTTTTCCTTTGAACTTTTGGAAAAGTCTGCAGTTAAAAACCTGTAGATGAAGATCAGATCGATCCCCTATTCAAAGCAGATTGATCTCTTGTTCAATGCAGATTGATCTCAGTTTGGTTCTATCTTGAGCATATTGTTCTCTCACCATGAGCAAATCGATCTCCATTTACTTCTGCCTAGCAAGGTCGATTCCTTCCCACAAGCAGATGGATCTCCACTTAATTCTGCTAAGAAAGGATCGATCTCTTCCCAATGAGAAGATCGATCCCACACTTACATACCTAAATATTTCGATAGTTCAAACCAAAGGAAAATTTATCTCTTACCCTAGGAGATCAATCTAATCACCCATATTATATAAAAACCCGATGGCCAAACCTTCTTCTTGAGAAAAATAAAACACCTTTCCATTTTTACTGAAAAAGAGTAAGCTTTCTCACTCTAGAATACCATCTTCTTCCAAAAATATTTGGGAAAAGTCCCTTTGAGCAAAGTTATTCATTGTGAGGAGGAGAACAACAAAGTTAGGAATCAACATTTAACTTGTTTGATTGAAGGAGCAAAAGGGCCTTCCAATTTTGGACAAGAGAAAAGACTAGCTAGGTAAGTTTTCAATACACCAACTTCAAGTATGTTTATCTAGACATTGTTATAGGTTATTTGGTGTATGTATTGTTGGCTGAAACTACCTAGAATATGATGAATTAACCATGACCTAAAATGGGTTTAGTGTGAGAAAATGAGATATGGTTGCTTTAATGATGAATGGGTTATACTAAGGTGATAGTGATGTTATATGCATGAGTTTAAGATGGTATTATGGAATCAATTAATAGGAATTAATGAAGTTATGAAATGTGCATATAAGATGTTTATGAAAATGCGTGACTGAGTGGAAAGCTAAGGTTTAAGCATGCATGCCAAGTGCTTGACAAATAACAAAGTTAATTGCTAGCCAAATTGGCTAAGAGTGGCATGATGGATGTTCGGCCACCATGCCATGGCCGAATGTAATCATGGGCCAAGCTTGATGCAATAAGGTCCAAGTTGATATATCGATTATGATGAAGTTGTAAAATGAGTTATCAGTGTTGATTGAATTGATTAATAAATGTTTGCAGCTTCAGAGATTAGATTAAGGGCAAATTGGACTGGACGAGCTTCCAGCAGTGGAACTTGTGCTAGGCTCGACGTAATTCGAGGTAAGGGGGTTTTGGATGTGCCTAGAGGTAGCTATATGTATTTTATGGGGATCTATAGGGCGTGAATTTCTTTAAGCTACCTAATAATAATAGGATAAGAACTTTTTAGAAAAGTTTCGAAAATAAGGAAAGAAAAGATAATTTTACCTTGGTAGAGAATTTATGAAAAAAGGGTAGTAAGGATCCTAAAATGCATGAATTTTATGATTTTGAAGTTTGTATCATGATTTAAATGCTTGGATATGAATGAAATGAGGATAGGTTGGCTATTACGTTCTATGGTTGCATGCAATAGCATGAATTATGTGCTAAGTTGTATTTTGAAAATACTTTATTTAAACTAAGGCCACCTATCATATTTGTGTGAGTGCATATAGTGCTGGAGCCTAGCTCGCACTAGATTTCAATGTTTTGACTCATGCTGATAGTGCTGGATCACTGCTCGCACTAGTTTTTACTGATTTACTATGCAAGAAAGTCGTACTGGAGCCTTGCTCATACGTGATTTGATATTGATTTACCATGCGTGAAAGCCGTATTTGAGTTTTGCTCGTACAAGGATTTTATATGCTTTATAGAAAACTGTGTCGATGCCTTGCTCGCACGAGATGTTGGATATCATGACATCCATAAACCATGCTGAAACCTCTTATAGACTGTGTGTCACAGTGAGATGATATATCGCACGCGTATTTTGAGACATGAGATGGTAACCGACACGGTATAGGGTGGCTAAAACCTATGGCAGGCATCCCCGAACCATGATGTGGGCTAAGTCCTATGGCAGGCACCCTAAGCAGTTATGTGGGCTAAGACCTATGGTAGACACCCTAGACTATGATATGGGCTAAGACCTATGGCAGGCACCCAGACCATTTGGGTCCACGGAGTACGTTGTACAGTATATGTCACACTGAGTACGCTGTATCATGTAGTCTTGATGACTAGTTGGTTGAGATATTGCACAAGCAGGGTTGACCTCACCTCTCGTTGCAGTTGTGATGCTCCGCACGCCGAGATCCGCGTAACTTGGGATCACAGGGATTTATATATGGCCATTATTCCTAATTTATTTTTGAAATGTAGCCTACATACTTCACGTCATATCATATTATGTTGATAGACCCCGGGTAGACCCGAAGAAGGGGTGACACTCATGATTGTGTTCTTAAAAGAAATATTGTTTTGCTCAAGATATTCCTGGAGAGCGGGATTAGTTTTGATTATTATAAAATGATGAGATATGCGATTTGTGATAAAACTGTTGATTTTTGTTATGCGGAGCATGAGATGTTTTACATGATGATTTTCCATGAGTTATCATGTCTGATTTTATGAGTTTTCATATATTTTATACATATTCATGTGGCATGGTTTATTTTACCTCATGTTCCGAATGTAAATGATTTTTTTATCTTGACATTATAAGCATGTAGACAGTGTAGCTGTCTACCTGCTTGCATTATTTTCTTACTGAGTAAGTTGTGCTGACCCTTTCACTTTCTATCTCCACAGAGCATCCATAGTGTTTGAGAGCGAGCAGAGACTTGCACTCACAGTGTCCGCTGCTACCCGTCGCTTAGAGGTATATTGTCAAGACCCTTCATGACTTAACCAAAACTACTATAAATTTTTTGCATTTTAACTTACCTTTTCTCTCATCAATGGTTGGGCTGTGATTCGATGTTAGCTTTCTCGCATACCATACCATCCATTATCATACATACGTGTCAATATACTATTACTGACTATAACTTCTTTTATAATACATGTGAGATCATATAAAATCTAATACAAATACATTCCCTATAATATATACCGTATACATCACTGTGCTGTTTCTATGTTTAGATACATAACCGTACAAAATATGTATACCTATCGATCGATAGAAAATAGCAGCGAACAACAGGAATACTATCCCTCAAGCACACTCGCTCTACTGCTAATACTCTGTAGAGAGGGAAAATAAAGGGGGTTGAGCATACAACGCGCTCAGTAAGGAAATCAGGCATGCAAGTAGACATCTACACTATCTACTCAAAATAATGATATGCCTCAAAATTTCATTTCCTTAACTCACTTTCAAAGCATGTCTTTAAAATATATATACATATACTTGTACAGATTAAATCCCAATGTACAGAAATCATGCTTTCTTTCTCAAATATAGGCATGTAGTGCAAAATAATGCATCTTTATAATATCACAATGCCTTTAGATAAATCATGCCATGTATATTTAAATCATAGTAAATATGGCATTTAAATCATTCACAACACAACAATTGGATTCCAACCCATCCCTCAGGTCTATCCGTAATATAAATAAATCAATCAATCAAGTGATATATCATGTGAGACTCTGTAGTGAAATGCAATAATATTATGGACTATGGCCATATCCCATAATGGTGATCCCAGGCTACACGGAATCCTAGTGAGTGGGGGTCAGTCCATCACAACCGCCAGCTATATCCTTCTCAACTCCACAACACCACACGATACAGTGTACTCCATGCCACTCGCACGGTACAACGTACTCCGTGGACCCTACATCACAATTGAGGTGCCTGCCATAGGTCTTAGCCCTCAAACCATGGAATATCATACCATGTCTCTAAATCCACATGCGAACCTCTCATAGTGTGACACTCAGTCTACACGAGGAAATCAAGCATGGTTTTCAACATGTTTTATATATCACATAAATTACAGTGCGCGCCTTTGAGCGCGACTCATAGTCGACACTCCGCTCAAACACTGTTTCACATCACAAACTCAACTCTAGTGCAAGTAAACCTCTAGCAACTAGGTGAATGCATAGTTCATGTTTCAAATCAAGTACGAGCAATAGCTCCAGTACCATGCTCTGCACAAAACTCATCAAATCAAGTACGAGCAATAGCTCCAGTACTAGTCATGTATCTCATGTAAAATTTGAGTACGAGCTAATCGCTCCAGCACTCTATCACGCATATATCATATAAAATTGAGTACGAGTAATAACTCCAGCACTCTATCATGCATGTCATGGAAATCTAGTGCGAATCATACATCAGCACTAATATATGTGGAAAATATATGAAATCAAATGCGAGCTGTGCTCTAGCACGATTTATTCTCACATAATTCAATAGATGGCTCTTTAAAAAGGGATGATTTTCAAAACATCAAAATCAGCACTATAAAGTGTGCTTAAATCACATTAACCTTAAAATCATTAGCACATCTATTTATTCTTCTGCTAAGCAGAAGTAAAACACTAAAAATGGTGGTTTCTCATGCTTATTACCACAAAAGTTGACTTTTTTCCTAACTAAGCGTAAAAATCGTAATTTACCACTATCGGGTCAGAATAATTATTATTCACTTTCTCTAACCCTCAGAGTTTTTAAGTGAATGTAAAAGCAAACGAAAATACGTGCAGGTATCTTTAACTACTCACAAAAGTCCCTTACCTGCAATCACTCGAGAAATTTTACTTTCTCAACGCTGCTCGATCCAACAGTCTGATTTGCTACTCCAATAATCTATGGAGCTGCATATAAGCATTTATCAGGTTACTTATATTTTTTTCCTACTGTATTTCACATTAAATACAGTCTATTTCCCTTAATGGGCTTTAATAAATCTTAATGGGCCTAACTATACCCTAAGCCCATTTCCATTTTACTATTTATTTTCGTTTAGCCTATTGGGTTTGTGGGGCCCATCAACTCTTATTGGGCTTGTCCTAGACCCATCACATCACATTGGGTCTAAAATAATTGGGCTTGGCCCATTGGACCTCTCGGCCACATGCCATGGCCAAGAGCACTCCATGTCGTCGGTCACACCATGGCATGTCGTCCATGTCCATTTCCTTAGCCAATTCACTTAGGCATTTTCACAAACACTTGGTTGGCAATGTTCTTAAGCATCACATAGTTCATTTAGGCATTTTATCAAACACCTTGATTGCCAACTTAATACATGTATTAACTAATCAAATTGATTAATTCTAACTATACCATAATCATTAACACATGTACATTAACTCATTTAAGCCTTAATATCATATGGGTATTCATCAATATTTCACTACTCACTCTTGGCCTAACCATGATCATAGTGATTTCATATGTTTCAATGCTTAAAACATACACTAATATACTTAAAATCATTCATACATTAACATATATGAATTTGAAAGCTTGAAAATATACCTAGTATTTGTGTTCACACTTGGTCGAAAATTTGGAGCCTCATGGTGTGCATACTATGGCTTCTTGATAGCCAATTCTAACATATGTTAGTCTCCTCTCAATTTGGAACAACTTTCATGAAGAATGCAAGTTCCAAATATGCCTAAATCCTAGTGATTTCTAGTGAGAGAAAGCTTGGATAAATGTATTTCAATGGTTTCCTTGTGTAGCCGAGAATGGTATGGTGAAGATGACAATGGTGTGGCTGATTTTATAAGCCATTTACTTAGCCATTAAGCCTTACTTTTCGTCCATTAAAATTGACTTCCTAAGGTTTAGTTATGAGTCACCTAATGAGTCATCTAATGAGTCATAGTTAGCTTTAACTATGGTTAGATATTTACCTAATGGGCTTTACAATTGGGCCTCTCAGTTTGGGCTTTCTTAATGGGCTTTCAGGTTGAAATTTTTTTCATACCTTGAGCCTTTTATTGTCTCAATATTTGGCCTATCAATTGGTCCAATAATTCGGTCTAAGGGACTTAAGAATTTCGATCTACGTTTTGTATACCTTAATAGGATTTAAAATCTTCACTTTAGGCCCATTACGTTTTTAACCATTAAATCTGGAATCCTTTCGAATAAATTTTTCTTACTTCTGGGAATGATTATCTTGTATTCTGACCAAGAATATTTTTCTCCAAATTTTTCTCCATACTTAGGTTAATTCCTAACCATGGTTAGTCAACTATGGTAAAAGTCCACTTTTCTTAACTATAGTTGACTTTTTCCTTAATCATTGGCTAAGTTGACTTTTTTTAAAAATTTTGAAAGTGTCATATTTTATGTTTTACACTCTCGTCTTTACGTTTTGGCCATTTTCGATAGATAAATACACCCGAAACACCTTAAATACTTTAACTTGCTAAAAAGGTCCATTTTACCCTTTTTAGCTTTTACTCTCGTTCTTTATGTTCGAAACTAAATCTAACTGACTTTCCTTCATGAGCTCTCTATATTTTCTCATTTTAAGTTCTTATTTTCAGTCAAAATGATTCAAATCCACTCGGTTTAGCCTGTGACTCTTATAGCTCACATTAGGCTTTTATGTAACTTATGCGTGTTAAATCATTTCACATACTCTTTAAATCTAGTAAATACTCTTCTTATGATTCAACTATAATAATAGAGTGTTCATACACATAGGAATCATAAGGAACAGGCTACATAAAATATGGGTCTGACAATCCTCCCCTACTCATAAAATTTGGTCCTCCAAATTAGAACCAAATCAATCATCAAATAGTTGGGGGTGCTTCTCTCGCATCAGACTCTCCAGTTCCCAAGTAGCCTCCTCTGAAGTATGATGCTGCCAGAGAACCTTCACTAATCTGATAGTCTTTGATCTCAATACCTTCTCCTTCCTATCCAATATCTGAATCAGTCGCTCAACATATGACATGTCCTCTCGGAGCTCCAAAGGCTCATAACTAATCACATGTGTCGGATCCGGGTGATACTTTCGAAGCATCAATATGTGGAAGACGTTATGGACACCTGATAAGTCTGGTGGCAATGCCAACCTATAAGCCTTATCTCTCACTCGATCAAGTATCTCAAAGGGTCCAATATAGCGAGGATTTAACTTTCCTCTCTTCCTAAACCTTGGTATGCCCTTGGAAGGAGAAACTTTCAAAAACACGGATTCACCAACTACAAACTCTAGTGGCCTTCGTCTCCTGTCAGCGTAACTCTTTTGTCTACTCTGAGCTATCCTCAGTCTCTCTACAATCAAGTAGACGTCCTCAGATGCTTGTGTAACCATATCAGGAGCGAAAATCTTACAGTCACCCACTTCTTCCCATCCAATAGGGGAACGACATCTTCGACCATATAAAGCCTCATACGGTGCCATCCGGATACTCAAATGATAACTGTTGTTGTAGGCGAACTCGGCTAGTGGCAAGTGGTCATCCCAGGAGCCTCTAAAATCTAGCACACATGCGCTCAACATATCCTTCAGAGTCTGTATAGTCCTCTCTGACTAACCATCTGTCTGAGGATGGAAAGCGGTACTCAAACTTAACTGGGTTCCCATTGCTTCTTGAAAATGTTTCCAAAAGTGGAAAATGAAGCGGGAATCCTTATCAGTGACTATGCTCACTGGTACACCATGTAACCTCACTACCTCGTGTACATACAGCTTTGCCAATAAACTCAGAGTATCAGTCGCTCTCATAGCTAGGAAGTGGGCTGACTTTGTCAGTCTGTCGACAATCACCCATATAGCATCGTGATTCCTACGGGTTCTCGGTAAACCCATCACGAAATCCATGGTGATATGCTCCCATTTCCATGTTGGTATAGGTAGAGGCTGCAATAACCCTACAGGTTTCTGATGCTCTATCTTCACTTGCTGACATACGAGACACTTTGCCACAAAATCTGCTACATCTCTCTTCATACCCGACCACCAGTATACCTTCCAGAGGTTCTGATACATCTTGTTACTCCCTGGATGTAACGTATACCTCGATGAATGAGCTTCCGCCAATATCAATCTCCTGAGTCCTGGATCCTTGGGAACACATAATCTGCCTCTGAACCTTAATAGTCCATCAGAACTCAACTCAAAATTAGTCACTGTGCCCTTCTATATCTGACACTCACATCCATACAAAACGGATCAGTCTGCTAAGCCACTTTGATCCTGTCGAACAGATTTGGCTCCAAGCGTAGACTAGCTATCACATAGCCTGTATCCATGTCAGAAGGCACAACTCCCAAACTGAGGCTAGCAAACTACTCTAGCAACTCATGTTCCCTAACCATCATATACAATACCATCCCTAGGCTCTTCCTACTCAAAGCATCAGCTACAACGTTAGCCTTCCCGGATGATAAACTATCTCACAATCGTAGTCTTTCAGAAGCTCTAGCCATATTCTCTATCTCATGTTCAATTCTTTTTGTGAGAAGAGATACTTGAGACTCTTATGGTCGGTAAATATCTGAAACTTCTCACCATACAAGTAGTGACGCCATACCTTCAACGCAAACACTACTGCTGCTAACTCCAAATCATGGGTCGGATAGTTCTTCTCATGATCCTTCAACTGTCTGGATCCATAAGAAACTACCCTTCCATCCTGCATCAATACACAGCCCAGTCCCTGATGCGAAACATCGACATACACTGCAAATCCTCCTGAGCTGATAGGGATAGTGAGAATCGAAGTGGTGGTCAATCAACGTTTCAACTCCTGAAAACTCTTCTCACAATCCTCATTCCAAACAAATGGTACACTCTTTCGAGTAAGACGTGTCAACGGAGCAGCCAACTTAAAAGATCCCTCAATGAATCTCCGATAATATCTAGCTAAACCCAAAAAATTCCTGATCTCGGTGACTGCCCTCGACTGTTCCCACTGAACTTTAGCCTATATCTTGGATGGATCGACTGATACACCATCCCTTGATACAACATGTCCCAAAAACGAGATATGTGACAACCAAAAGTCACACTTACTGAGCTTACCATATAACTTCTTCTCTCGTAGAGTCTGCAATACGATCCTGAGGTGCTCCTCATGCTCCTCCTTGGATCTCGAATACACCAATATGTCATCGATAAAGATGATAACAAACTAGTCTAAATATGGGTTGAACACATCATTCATCAAAGCCATGAAAGCAGATGGAGCATTCATCAATCCGAATGGCATGAATAAGAACTTATAATGGCTATATCGTGTACGAAATGCTGTCTTGGGTACATCTCCACTCCGAACTCTCAACTGATGATACCCAGACCTTAGATCAATCTTGGAAAAGACTTATGCTCCCCGAACTTGATCTAACAAGTTGTCAATGCGTGGAAGGGGATACCTATTCTTAATGGTGGCCTTATTCAACAATCGGTAATCTATACACAATCGGAGGCTCCCATCCTTCTTCCTCACGAATAAAACTTGTACATCCTAAGGTGAAATACTCGGTCGAACAAAACCCCTATCCAACAACTCCTGTAACTGCCTTTTGAGCTCCTCCAACTCAACTAAGGCCATGCGATATGGTGGTCTCGAAATAGGCTCTGAACTAGGAACCAAGTCTATACAGAACTCCATCTCTCCATCTGGTGGTAACCCTGGCAACTCATTCGGAAAAACATTTGGGTACTCACTAACCACAGTAATATCTAACAACTCCGGATATGCCTTATCCATATATACCACGTACGCAATGAAACCTTGATATGTCGAAGGTTTTCTAACTGTCAACAAATCATATCATAATCATAACTACTCCTTTCATTTATTTTTATTAAACTTTACAACATATCTAGTAGGGTTAGGAAACATAACTGTCTTAGCATAACAATCTAAAACAGCATGGTTTGCAGATAACCAATCCATTCCTAAGATTATATCAAAGTCACTCATACTTAGCAATATTAGATTGGCTGTCATCTCCTTGTTCCCTACTCTTAACTTGCAGTCATTAAATACATACTCTACAACTTGACTACTATTCATAGGCGTATAAATCAACATCATCATACATAGCGGTGTACGCTCTACATATCTTGCTAATTTACATGCAAATGAAGGCGATACAAAAGAATGTGTGGCACCAAGATCAATTAAAACATATGCTTCAATATCATAAATCAGGATGTTACCTCGTATCACATCTGATGAAGCATCTGCTGTCCCTTGGTCCAAAGCATGTGCGCGCCCTCGACCAATCACTTGCTTTCCCTTTTCTTCTGATGTCGCTCTCCTCTTCGAAGTAGAAGGATCAACTGGGGCTCTCTCTGGCACCCTGCCCTTCAGTGGAGCAGTATCAACCATCTCTGGGCAAGCTCTAGCAATATGCCCTTGTTTCCTGCATCGAAAACACACTATAGGAGTCAGCGAACATGGTCTACCTCCATGTTGCCTACCGTATCTTCTGCACTGATCGATAGTAGGTCTCTATCCTCCTATGACAATACCCTTTGCTGGAGCTACGATCGGATAAGCAGGAGGTCTCGCAGGTCTCTCTCGTACCTCCTCAACCCGTGGTCTCTTACCGAAGAGTTTCCTTCCTCCTCGATAACTGAAACCTCTATCTTTTGTCGATCTCGTCCTCTGTATATCTCAGCTCCGGCTAAACTTCTTAAACTTGGAAGCATTCCTCTCATAATCTTGCTCACACAGTTGCACCATGCGCACTGCTACCTCAAAGGTGGTTATATCTAATGGGACCAACCTGGACCGCAAAATCGGTCTTAATCCATCGATGAACCTGTGGACCTTCCTGGCCTCACTATACATGGTATCTGGGTAATATCTCCCCAGTGATAGAAATCGAGTCTCATACTCATCCACAGAAAAACTTCCCTGGTTCAGTCCTAAAAACTCAGCCTATAATTTTCGCTGTGTGGTATCAGGAGCAAACTGCCTCCTAAAGGCATCCCGAAAGATCTCTCAACTAATATCTGTATGTCGGGCTCTCAATATGGGTCTGGTGGACTTCCACCAATGCTCTGCAACTCCCTTAAGTAGGAACGCGATAAATGCGACCATCTCTGATGTCGTACACTCGAAGAATCCATAAAGCTTCTCCATCTCAGCAACCCACCCCTCAGCAGCTATAGGGTCCTTGACCCCACTAAAAGATGGAGGTCTAAACTTCTGGAACTCTCGCAACTGATCCAGATCACATCCATACCTTAATCTACTACTACCCGAAACTGGTGGGGGTGTAGGAGTATCTGTAGTCCTCGGTGCATGAGTTAGCTGTGTAGGTGTTTCAGGGGCAACTACTTCTCTTGTCGCAGCTCCTGCCTCCTGTCCCTGCCTACTTGGCATCGTCTATGCCAATATCTCTACAATCATCTCTAGACTACGCTCTAATCTTAGAAAGTGCATCTCAACACACTCTGGTGCTTCAGTAGCACCAGGAGTCTCATGGGTAGGTAATGGTTCGACTGCAGCTCGTCTCAGGCCTATCTCCACGGCCTCGAGCCTTACCTCTCGTCCCTCTATCACTACGAGTATTTACCACATAGGCAAAGTTCCTGCATTCACAATCATGAATTAGTCTGTCTCCCATCTAGTATACACAGTTGTATCTAAACACAGTACAGTACTATGGGGATGTAAACTTTCCTATTTTCTAACACCGACTCACATCAGACCAATCTCTGCTCTGATACCATTCTATCAAGACCCTTCCTGACTTAACCAAAACTACTACAAACTTTTCACATTTTAACTTACCTTTCCTCTCATCAATGGTTGGACTGTGATTCGATGTTAGCTCTCTCACATACCACATCATCCATTATCATACATAAGTGTCAATATACTATTACTGACTGTAACTTCTTTTATAATACAGGTGAGATCATATAAAATCTAATACAAATACATTCCCCATAATATATATCGTATACATCACTGTGATATTTCTATGTTTAGATACATAACCGTACAAAATATGTATACTTGTCGATCGATAGGAAATAGCAGCGGACAACAGGAATACTATCCCTCAAGCACACTCGCTCTACTGCTGATGCTCGGTAGAGAGGGAAAATAAAAGGGGATGAGTATACAACGTGCTCAGTAAGGAAATCAGGCAAGCAAGTAAACATCTACACTATCTATTCAAAATAATGCTATTCCTCAAAATATCATTTCCTTAACTCACTTTCAAAGCATTTCTTTAAAATATATATATATATATATACATATACTTGTACAGATTAAATCCCATGTACAGAAATCATGCTTTCTTTCTCAAATATAGGAACGCAGTGCAAAATAATGCATCTTTATAATATCACACTGCCTTTAGATAAATCATGCCATGTATATTTAAAGCATAGTAAATATGGCATTTAAATTATTCACAACACAACAATCAGATTCTGACCCATCCCTCAGGTCTATCCGTATTATAAATAAATCAATCAATTAGGTGATATATCATGTGAGACTCTATGGTGAAATGCAATAATATCCTAGACTATGGCCGTATCCTATAATGGTGATCCCAGGCTACACGGAATCCTAGTGTGCGAGGCATCACTGCTGTATCGGGAGGGGGGTCAGTCCATCACAACCGCCAGCTATATCCTCCTCAACTCCACAACACCACACGGTACAGTGTACTCCATGCCACTCGCACGGTACAACATACTCTGTGGAGTCGGGGTGCCTACCATATGTCTTAGCCCTCAAACCATAGAATATCGTACCACGTCTCTAAATCCACATGCGAACCTCTCATAGTGTGACACTCAGTTTACACGAGGAAATCAAGCATGGTTTTCATCATGTATTATATATCACATAAATTACAGTGCGCGCCTTTAAGCACGACTCACAGTCGACACTCTGCTCAAACACTATTTCACATCACAAACTAAACTCTAGTGCGAGTAAACCACCAGCAACTAGGTGAATGCATAGTTCATGTTTCAAATCAAGTACGAGCAATAGCTCCAATACCATGCTATGTACAAAAGTCATCAAATCAAGTATGAGCAATAGCTCCAGTACTATGTCATGTATCTCATGTAAAATTTGAGTACCAGCTAATCGCTCAAGCACTCTATCATGCATATATCATATAAAACTGAGTACGAGTAATAACTCCAGCACTCTATCATGCATGTCATGGAAATCTAGTACGAATCATACATCAGCACTAATATATGTGGAAAATATATGAAATTAAGTGCGAGTTGTGCTCTAGGATGGTTTATTCTCACATAATTCGATAGATGGCTCTTTAAAAAGGGATGATTTTCAAAACATCAAAATCAGCACTATAAAGTGTGCTTAATTCATATCAACCTTAAAATCATTAGCCCATCTATTTATTCTTCTGCTAAACAGAAGTAAAACACTCAAAATGGTGGTTCCTATACTTTTTTACAACTTTTCACAAAAGTTGACTTTTTTCCTAACTAAGGGCAAAAATTGCAATTTGCCACTATCAGGTCACAATAATTATTATTCACTTTCTCTGACCCTCAGAGTTTTTAAGTGAATGTAAAAGCAGATGAAAATATGTGCAGGTATCTCTAACTACTCACAAAAGTCCCTTACCTGCAATCACTCGAGAAATTTTACTTTCTCAACACTGCTCGATCCAGCAGTCTGATTTGCTCCTCCAATAATCTCTGGAGCTGCATATAACCATTTATCAGGTTAATTATATTTTTTTCTACTATATTTCATATTAAATACAGTCTATTTCCCTTAATAGGCCTAACTATACCTTAAGCCCATTTCAATTTTACTATTCATTTTCATTAGGCCTATTGGGCTTATGGGGCCCACCAACTCTTATTGGGCTTGTCCTAGACCCATTACATCACATTGGGTCTAAAATAATTGGTCTTGGCCCATTGGACCTCTTGGCCACATGCCATGGCCGAGAGCACTCCATGCTGTCGCATATGACCGAGAGCACTCCATACCGTCGGTCACACCATGGCATGTCGTCCATGTCCATTTCCTTAGCCAATTCACTTAGGCATTTTCACAAACACTTGGTTGGCAATGTTCTTAAACATCACATAGTTCATTTAGGCATTTTATCAAACACCTTGATTGCCAACTTAATACATGTATTAACTAATCAAATTGATTAATTCTAACTATACCATAATCATTAACACATGTACATTAACTCATTTATGCCTTAATATCATATGGGCATTCATCAATATTTCACTACTCACTCTCGGCCTAACCATGATCATAGTGATTTCATATGTTTCAATGCTTAAAACATATACCAATATACTTAAAATCATTCATATATTAACATATATGAATTTGTAAGCTTGAAAATATACCTAGTACTTGTGTTTACACTTGGTCGAAACTTTGGAGCCTTACAGTTTGCACCCTATGGCTTCCTGATAGCCAATTCCAACATATGTTACTCTCCTCTTAATTTGGAACAACTTTCATGAAGAATACAAGTTCCAAATATGCCTAAATCTTAGTGATTTCTAGTGAGAGAAAGCTTGGATAAATGTATTTCAATGGTTTCCTTGTGTAGTCGAGAATGGTATGGTGAAGATGACAATGGTGTGGCTGATTTTATAAGCCATTTACTTAGCCATTAAGCCTTATAAGCCATTTACTTAGCCATTAAGCCTTACTTTTCAGCTATTAAAATTGACTTCCTAAGGTTTAGTTATGAGTCACCTAATGAGTCATCTAATGAGTCATAGTTAGCTTTAACTATGGTTAGATATTTACCTAATGGCCTTTACAATTGGGCCTTTCAGTTTGGGCTTTCTTAATGGGTTTTTCGGGCTGAAATTTTTACTATACCTCGGGCCTTTTATTGTCTCAATATTTGGCCATCAATTGGTCAAACATTTCGGTCTAAGGGACCTAAGAATTTCGATCTATGTTTTGTATACCTTAATGGGCTTTAAAATCTTCCCTTTAGGCCCATTACATTTTTAACCATTAAATTATATCCAGAATCCTTCCGAATAAATTTTTCTTACTTCCGGGGGTGATTATCTTGTATTCTGACCAAGAATATTTTTCTCCAAAATTTTCTCCATACTTAGGTTAATTTCTAACCATGGTTAGTCAACTATGGTAAAAGTCCACTTTTCTTAACTATAGTTGACTTTTTCCTTAATCATTGACCAAGTTGACTTTTTTTCAAAATTTTGAAAGTGTCATATCTTATGTTTAACACTCTCATCTTTACGTTTTGGCCATTTTCAGTAGATAAATACACCCGAAACACCTTAAATACTTTAACTTGCTAAAAAGGTCCATTTTACCCTTTTTAGCTTTTACTCTCGTTCTTTGTGTTCGAAACTAAATCAAACTGACTTTCCTTCATAAGCTCTCTATATTTTCTCATTTTAAGTTCTTATTTTCAGTTAGAATGATTCAGATCCACTCGGTTTAGCCTGTGACTCTTATAGCTCACATTAGGCTTGTATGTAGCTTATGCGTGTTAAATTATTTCACATACTCTTTAAATCTAGTAAATACTCTTCTTATGATTCAACTATAATAATAAAGTGTTCATATACATAGGAATCATAAGGAACAGGCTACATAAAATACGGGTCTGACATATACACATTAATATCATTTTGTATCTAAACAAGTATCGCACAGTAATACTTTTGGAAATGTAAATTTGGGGGATGTAAATATTTGTAGACACAGACGAATTAAATAAAGCTCAATGTAAGCAATTTAAGTGTTTATAGTTATTGTATATAAATGTTAGGTGATAGGTTTTATGGTAAGAGGTAACTAACTTCAGATCATAGTTCAACTGTTTGGTGTTGGAAACTGTTCACGACAGGGAAAGTTAATGTAAAAAGTGAAAAATTTATAGTGATTTTTGGATGAAAGGGGGTCGTGACAGAGATGGTATCAGGTTTGAATTAACCGCATATGAGTCAGAGTTAGTAATAAGAGAATCTACATCCCCGTATTGCTATGCTTTTTTTAGGTATAAATGTGTATATTAGATGGGTTAGACTAATGAATAATTATAGATGTTGGAATTTAGGCATTATGCCTGTCACAAGCAGTGGTAGAGGGGTGAGTGCATGTGCTAGAGGCCTTAGAGGGAGGCCTGAGAGCCGTGAAAAGCCACAGACTAGTTTGATCCTGCAGGAGCCTACTGAGAGGCCAGAGGATATTGAGGCACGTTTCGCTCGGTTAGAACGGAGTACAAAAACTATTTTGGAGCTAGTCGCCCAGTCTATGCAGGGAGTTGGGGAGAGACAGTGCCTAACTACCCAGGTTGCTGATGGTGGACAGGCTATTGCTTCTGATACGCCTACATAGCCAGCACAGATGCCACAAGCTCAGATGCACCTACACCGCCATCAGTTCAGGATACAACGTCACCTATTGCTCTACAGCAGGGTAGCAGAGTTTGGGGTTATGGTTGTGATTTGGACAGATTACTCCAGTTCCAAAAGTTTAGTGTAATATTCATAGTTTTACAATTATTTTTTATGAAACTATGATGTATATGCACAATGTTACAGGTGTATAGATAATAAAAGATTAAGGGATTATGAAATTTAATGTATAATCCATGATTTCAAGTTGTGTGCACAAGTTTTATTGCTTATGAATTATATGGAATAAATGCTATTATACATTAGTTGTGTACAGAATGTGAAAAGACGTATTAGGCAAATAAGGATGAGTTACACATTGGGAATCTGCAGAAAACTGCAGTAATGTGGATGCAGGGGAAGAGCAGATCGATCTCCCATGAATGAGAGATTGATCCCCTCTCACGAAATGTCAAATATCAGTTCAATTGGAACAGGCCAGATCGATCTCCTTAAGCCTCTGTCTAGAAGAAATCGATCTCTCACAAGGAAAAGATCGATCTCCAAATGTCTCAGGCTGAAACAGATCGATCTTCCGTTACTACCTGATCGATCTTGTAGCAGGTAATCTGAGTGGTTGGAGTAGTTAAACCACAAGCAGATCGATCTCCACCAAGAACTAGATCAATCTTCTAGGCTTTTCCTATATAAGAATCATGGCTTTTGGACTGGAACACGTTTCCCTCTTTCCTAAACACTCCGACACTCACCATTTTCACCTAAAACCAAGCTTTCTCACTATAGAGAACACTACATTCCCAACAGAAATGGAGGAAGCTTAAAGAGGCAAAATTGTTCTTTGAAGTGAGGAGAATAATATTTCCAAAAATCTAAAATTGGATTGCTTAAGGAAAAGAGTTAAGCATCCCACGAGTTTGGTTTAGAAAAAGGGGCAACCTAGGTAAGTCTTCAAAACCCTCAACTTCAAGCTTGATGTTTTAGGTGATTTTAGGAGTTGATGAATGCATATTGTGTTAGTAGAAAATGGCTAAGATGCGTAGAACTCACTTGATCTAAAATGTATCTAGAAAAGAGATAGATTGAGTTTGCTATTATGATGATCTTGGAGTACTATGATATTAGTGGTGCTGAGTGAATGATTTTAGATGGATATACAAATAAATATCAAGGTGAAATATGATAAAAGGCCTGAGAAATATGAATAGATAAGTAAATGACAATGTGACTGTTTGGGGAAAAGAAAAGGAAAGTAACTTGATGATTTACATGTGTAGATTGGAATACGTTGGAACACGATTAACCCAGATCGCGAACGGAGCAAACGAGACAAAGCAGATACAAACGCTATTCGAGGAAAGGGATTGTATGCTAACGATAGAGATACTTGTATGTATTTTGTAGCAATTTTAGTAGTTATGACGCTAGTGATATTATGTTTAGCTATTGAGACATGAAGTGGTATGAAAATGTGAAATATATATTGTGAAAAATGGGATGCCGTAAGGAAGACAACTTGACATGCATGTTTTTTATGTTTTTACAACTATATGTCATTATTGTGACAGAGAAATGATGTTGGATAGGTTGGCTAGTTTTACATGTTTAGCATGGAACGACATGCTATGTTAATAAACATTATTTGAGTTTCAGAAGAGAAAAATTGCTACCTATCAGATTTGAGATGTAAATTGGTATTAGAGCCTTAGCTCATACCTGTTTTGATGATTCTGAGTATGCTGGAGATTTTATTTGGATATGTTTTCATGATTTGATAAACCATGCTGCAGCGTAGCTCGCACGTGGTTTTATGACGATGATAATCTGCTGGAGTTTAGCTCACACATGTTTCTGTGGTTTTGATATGTCGTATTGGAGCCTAGCTCGCACAGTGATTTTTGAGATGATATAGTGTTAGAAGCAGTTACTCGCACTGAGAGATACCATGCTGGAGCCTTACGAAGACTGTGTGTCACGCTGATTCTGATCGCCTGGTATATGAGACATGGTTTATGGATAATGAGTTCATCATTGTAGGGTGGATGGACTGGGTCCACGGGCGTACACTGTACCGTGTAGTTGTCTGAGGAATACTATGTACCGTGCTTTGTGCACGCGGGTACGAGTATCGCGTAAATGACACATGGAGTACATTGTACTATGAGTATATGTGATATGATGAGGAAGATGATGACGATGATTGAGATGAGCCGAAGGGTAGGACTGACCCATCCCCCTTCAAGAAAGTGATGCCCTGTGCACACCTGATCAGTGAGGCCTGGGATCACTGACTATGGCTATACGTCATAGATATTTGTTTGCCTAAAGTTCCCTACCTGTCTCAGAGATAAGAGAAATTTGAGAAAATCAGAAAAGAGAGAAATTTGATGAAATGAAATGATTTGTGAAAAGAAAAGAGAAAATATGATTTGATAAATATCTTGAATTGAATGCTTGTGTTTTGATAGCACTGTCTTGTGACATATTTTTAAATGGAAATATCGAGAATTGGTTTTTATGAAAATGCTTGTGAGAGAAGAATGTTTAAATGCATTTTCCATTGATATTTTCATTTATAATGAAAGATGATTTTGTTGATCATGCATAGGCTACGTAGATAGTACAGTATCTACTTGTTAGCATCATTTTCCTTACTGAGCTGTGGTTTACTCATCCCAATATTTCTCTGTGAGATCCCATACATGTATAGCTGTAATATGTGTAAATGGATCAAATAAATGTAAAGTCCATCAATGTAATGTACATACGTGTAATATGAGTTTGTAATGTACATGCAAGTTACATTGTGTATGAATTTATAAGTGATGAATGTGAATGGAACTCAAAATGAGTAGTGTGGTGAAATAGAATGAAGTTATACCTTCATTTGGTTTGGTATGGGATACCTTGGCTATATAATGAATACACGCAAGTTTTAATATGTATAAGGTATGGATGGATGCCATTTTCAAGTCTTAAAGGTGGTTGGATGAGAAAAATGACTATGGCAGCAAATAGAGGATGTTTCGTGTGAAGTTACTGCAGAAAACTGCAGCAAAATCTGGAATATATGAAGGCCAGATCGATCTCATAGAATGAGAGATCGATCTGGAAGTGCCAGAATGCTCTTATTTGAGCAATGGTATAGAGCAGATCGATCTCTAATGGGGCCAGATCGATCTCCTAAACATTTTGTAATGAAAAGATCGATCCTTAAACATACAAATCGATCTCCTTAGCTCTTTGTTTGGAGCAGATTGATCTCAAGCTTTGACAGATCAATCTCATACTTAAAATGTCGTGAAAAAGGGAGAATTGAAGGGACCAGATCGATCTCCTCCTAGTGCAAATCGATCTCCTCAAGCTATTTCTATAAAAGGGGTGTTGAAATCTAAAAATTTTGGGAAAACAACATCACCCTTCCATTTTTCACCAAAAACCTAAGTTTATCTCTCTAAAATTAGCCCTAAAATTAGCCATTTCCAGTAAGAATTGAAGGGAGGCTATTAGGTACCAAGTTGTTCATCTTGAGAAAGAGAACAACATAGTTGAAAACCTAAAATCCCATTGTTGATTTTGAAGGAACTAAGGACATTGTCATTTGGAGCAAGAAGAGAAACCTAATTTGGTAAGTTTCTAAGACTCCAATCAAAGTACATTGTCTATTTTATTGATTTTGGGGTTGATTGGCATGTAAATGGATGGTTGAAACCATTTAGGTAGTATTAGAACTAATGTAACCTAGAAAATGGAATGCCTCTAGTGTGAGAAAGTGTGATTTGGGGAGTTGGTGGTTTATGGGTTATGATAAGTTGTTATTTGTGTAATGTGGATGATTAGAAATGGGTAAATGAAGCTACATTGTGGATTTTGTGAATTGATGAGCATGAGCACATGTAGTGTTTGATAATATGCCATAATGAAGGAAATTTATGAAAAATGAACATTATGAGCTTAACATCGATTTAATATCAATTTGGAATAAGTTAATAGGCCTAAAAGAATCCATAGACTCGAGCTATGGGTAGAGTAATGAAACGAGGCCTCATAAGCATTAATAGAGACTATAGACCAAATCGACTATAGTAAACGCGAGAGTTCGATTATAATGGGCTAAAACATTATGGAATATGTTTATATGTAGTTTCGGAGAGTTCGTTGGAGACGAATCAAACCGTACGAGTAAGCAGCTCTAAGAAAGTAGAATCACACATCGCGATTCCAAGTAAGGGAATTTTGTAAGCATATAGAGGTAGCTACTCGTATTTTAAACTCGTGGGTATATAGGGCTTTGGAAATGTGCATGAGTTTGTGAAAATGTGGTTGACAATGTATGGAAATTATTACAAGTATTTATGTGAAACTTGGTTGTTGAAGTGGTATTATAAAGAAATGGGATAGTAAGGCTAATAATTGCATAAATCAAGTGTTTTGAATGCTTTCATAAAACATGTGTTTCGTTTTCAGCGAATTGATAGATAGGCTAGCTATTGTTGTTTGATGTTGTGTGATAGCACATGTGAAGGGCTAAATGTGTTTTGAGATTGGTTTTGAATGTTCATGAGCCGCCTATCATGTTTATGTGAATTAAACCATGCTGGAGCCTAGCTCGCACTGGGTATTGATGTTTTCACATGTTTGAAACGTGCTGGAGCTTAGCTCGCACTTTGGTTTGAATTGTGGTGATGTTTTCTAAATCGTACTGGAGCTTTTGCTCGTACATGGATTTTAAGTGATTTTCTTATGCATATAACTGTACTAAAGTGATGCTCGTACTGGTTTCTTCATATTTTTATGCATAAATGTCGTACTAGAGCGTTACTCGTACGAGGTGATTTATTATGATCCATGAATTCGCGCTAGAGCGTAGCTCGCGCTGATTTTTACACTGTGGTACGTATGAGGCCGTGGTGAGGATAATATAGATTGGTGTTCAGGGAACCCAACAGGCCTAACAGACCTCTTTAGTGGGGTGAGGGTGAGGGGCTAGGACCTGAATCAAGGAACCCAATAGGGGCAAGCAAGGCCATGAGGGGCTAGGACCTGGTATTAAGAGTACTCCCACGTGCACACGAGACTAGAGGTTTCGCTCGGTATGGGGTAGATAAGACCTAATGCAGGCACCCCCAACCATGTTATGGGTCTGCGGAGTACGATGTACCGTGTATATCACATGGAGTATGATGTATCATGTGGTGGTTACTTGATTTGAAAAAATCTGGCGGAGAACTAACCTACCTTCGTACCAGCATGACACCTCACACACCGAGATCTGTGTGGTCTGGGATGATATGTGACATAGTTGGCCAACATGGTCAGTCGAGATATAGTGACATGTCTCCTTGCTTATTACATAATACCACATGGTCTTAATACTTGAGTGTGATTTGGCCTGTCCAGGGTAAACTTGAGGGAGGGGTCGAGCCCTTGTGGGATTTTGAATTGAGAAATGATAATGACGTTGTGATTGAGAAACCATTTTTATGGGATTTTGATGTGTTTGAGAGAGATTTTTATGATGTGATTTAAAAAGGAGGTTTTTTCAATGAATTGCCCTTTTTATGAGATTAAATGAGAATGAGCATGAGACGGTCTTACATATTGATGTTTCCATGTTTTATATGCCAATTTTACATGATTTTGATACATGATATATGTATATTCATATGGCATAGTTTTAATTCCTGATGCTCCTATTATAAATTATTTATGCATAACATTATCAGCATGTAGATAGAGTAGTTATCTACCATGCTTGCATTATTGCCTAACTGAGCCTGTGGTTGCTCATCCCTCTCTATTTTTCCCTCTACAGAGCTTACATAGTGGCCCAGTGAGGACTGAGGCATTTTGGTTAAGACATCCGCTGCATCTCCATCACTTAGAGGTATATACACAGTGATTCCGTTTTGTATCTAAACAATGTAAAAGCACAATAGTCATTTGAAATGTAATTATGGGGGATGTAGATGTCAAAAATCATATTTTGTATAAATGAATGATTAATGTTCAAATGTATGACATCACTTTTATTAATTGAGAATGGACATTGTGAGTAAATTATTATTGACTCACAGCCCAACAGTGTAGTAGTAGGTTTGTTCACGACTGAGTAGGGAAAGGAATAAATGCAAAAAAATTATTGAGATTTTCAGTAATAAGAGGATAAAAAGGGTTGTGACATTCTCCCCTCTAGATACTGAGAAGTAAAATAGTGTGGTGGTCTCCAGATCTGTTTTGTGTTAGTCAGCTCCCACCAGTTGCTAAGGTATAAGAATTGTTTACACAAAAGCATTTTGTATATATCATATTGTATCGCACAGTCATACATGGAAAATGAAAAAAATTGTATGGGGATGTTATGTAAAGATATTTTATTTATATAATAGATTTTGTATATCTACACACATGTCTGTGAGTGTGTGATTTAAAGTTTCAAATATTTCCACTATAAATGTATGAAATTAGTAATTACATCAGCTCACATCCCAATCGTAAGTGGTATATGTATGGATGAAAGGCACCTGGAGTCGGGGTGTGACAAAATTAGTATCAGAGCAAGGTTAGTCTGATGTGAGCCGATGTTTAGGACTAAGAAAATGTACATCCCCAAGTCATTGTACGATATTTTGATACAAATGTGTATATGGAGCTGGTAGTGATCTAAGAGTTTGTTATAAATGCAATAGAGATGACAGGCTTGTGAGCTATGCCTGAGAGACACCGCAAAAAGGGAGAGAGCTCACGAGCTTAGGGGCTAAATGATAGGACTGAGAGGCATAGTAGATCATCCTCTAGTCATGTGCCTCATGATCAGATAGAGGCTTTCGATTCTCAGGTAGCCAAATTAGAGGAAGATATGCGTACGATGATGACCATAATGGGTCAGATTATAGCTAGGTTTGAGGGTATACCCAGTATAGCAGAACAGGCTGCACCGAATCTCCCAGCAACTGCACTTGCACAACCCTAACCAAAGAGACCACGAGATCCCCCTATTCTGCCAGTTCCCTCTCCAGTAGCCTCACGCGATGTGATGCTGATTTGGGGCATGGTTATGACTGTGAGATGGACTGGTTGAGGCATTTTATGGACTTTAAGGGTCCTTCTTTTAGTGGGGTAAAGGATCCAGTAATGGCTGAGGATTGGATTAGTCAGATGGAGAAGTTGTTTGATTGTTATAGATGTTCGGCTATACAAAGAGTAGTGCTCGCGATTTTTGTATTAAAAGGCTAAACAGAGCACTGGTGGAAGTCCACCAAGCCTATGTTGAGAACTCAGGGTACAACGATCACATGGGATATGCTTTTGGGTGCTTTTTGAGAACAATATATCCCAGATACTGCTCGACGTAGGTTACAGATGAAATTTTTGAATCTAACTCAAAGGAACCAAATAGTGGATGAGTACGAGTCACGATTCACATCCTTGGGCCGATATGATCCGGACTCTATCAAGAGTGAAGTTATTAGGGTCTATAGGTTTGTTGATGGACTAAGGCCTTCGATTAAAGATAAACTGGCCCCGTTTGATGTTGCTACATATAGAGAAGCTATACGACGAGCCCAGTTGTGTGAGCAGGACTATAACCTGCATATTTCAGAGTTCAGTTGGGGTAAGGACAAGGGTCCAAGGAAATTGGGAGATGGCAAAAATGCCAGATTTGGTCAGAGATATGCTGGTAAACGTCGGAGAGAGGCAGATAAGTCCCAGAAGAAGGCTGCTAGACCTTTTATACATCTGACTCCAACACCAGCCAGGGTTATAGTGATTGGTGGACCCTGATCGACTACTGACTAGTGCAGAGTATGTGGTCGATATCATGGTAGTAGGCCCTATGATTTTCAGGGCACACGATGCTTCAGATGTGGTAGGGTTGAGCACTATGCAAAAGATTGTCTAGAAGCAGTTGAGGTAGTCCCGCAGAAGGGCAAGGAGCCAGAGAAAGATCCTATAGTTACACCTTCTGCAAGGAAGAGAGCCACGACTGAAGAAAAATGGAAGCAAGTTATGGGTTAAGGTAGGGTATATGCGATAGACTAGGTATCAGCAGATACCTCTTCTGAGGTGATAAAAGGTACAATTCTAATTTTCAATTTGGAAGCTATAGCTTTATTTGATTCTGGTGCTATGCATTCCTTTATATCACCTACATGTGTATCAAAGTTAATAGGATTTGTGAAACCCACATACTTAAATAGGACTTTATTAATAAGTACTTCAATGAGAGTTAGTCAATTAGCTGAACAAGTATATAAAGATTGTAAAGTCAGGGTAGGAGATAAGTGCACGACAGCCAATCTGATTTTGTTAAATATGTATGACCTTGATGTAATCTTGAGAATGGATTGGTTAGCTACCAATCACGCTATCTTAGACTGCCACTCTAACTCTATTACATTTTCTCTACCCGAGAAATTTGTTGTAAAATTTTATGAGAAGTAATGAAATCCTGGTTTTGTAGCGAGTAAAGTGCATTGGTACATAAATGACATAAATGTTATTTTGAAGGTTTTATTTCTTATGTGGTGGATTTGAACAAAACACATCCGAATATGGATGACATTCCAGTAGTTAGAGAAATCCCTGATGTCTTTCCAGATGACCTACCGGGATTGTCACCGGATAGAGAAATGGAATTTGGTATAGATTTGACACCTGGAACATAGCCAATATCCAAACCATCATATAGGATGGCTCCAATCGAGTTAGAAGAATTAAGGAAGCAGTTGCAAGATATGCTAGATAAAGGTTTTATAAGACCAAGCGCCTCACCATGAGGAGCCTCGGTATTATTTGTGAAGAAGAGAGATGGGGGCGTTAGGTTATGTATTGATTATCAATTGTTGAACAAGGCTACCATCAAGAATAATTACCCTTTGTCGTGCATCGATGATTTATTGGATCAGCTTCAGGGAGCACAGATCTTTTCTAAGATAGATATGAGGTCTGGGTACCATCAATTGAAGATTCGAAAGGAAGATGTGCCCAAGACAGCTTTCTGCACCCGTTATGGTCATTACGAATTCCTGGTGATGCCTTTCGCTAGCAGCTTTTATGGCTCTAATGAATAATGTATTCAAGCCATACCTGGATCAATTTGTGATAATATTTATCGAGATATATTGGTTTATTCTAGATCCAGGGAAGATCATAAGCAGCACTTAAGGATTGTTCTGCAATCCCTCCGAGAGAGAAAGTCGTATACCAAACTTAGTAAAAGTGACTTCTGGCTAGATCAGATTTCCTTTCTGGGCCAAGTTGTATCGAAGGATGGGGTGACAGTAAATCCATCCAAGATTGAGGCTATTGTTCAGTAGGAACAACCTAGGATAGTCACAGAGATCAAAAGTTTTTTAGGTTTGGCAGGTTACTATAGGAGATTTGTAGAGGGTTTCTCTAGATTAGCCACTCCGTTGATGCGTCTCACGAGAAAGAATGTGGAGTTTACGTGGGATGAAGCGTGTGAGAGGAGTTTTCAGGAACATAAGCACATATTAACCACTCCGCCAGTTCTTACTATTCCTAACAGCTCAGGAAACTTTTCTATTTACACAGATGCTTCACACCAAGGATTGGGCTATCTTTTGATGCAGAATAGAAGGGTAGTTACTTACGGATCCAGATAGCTGAAAGATCATGAGAAGAACTATCCTATTCATGATTTAGAGTTGGTGGTCGTAGTATTTATATTGAAGATATGGCACTACTACTTGTATGGTGAGAGATTTCAGATATTTAGGGATCATAAGAGTCTTAAGTATCTGTTCTCACAGAAGGAGTTAAACATGAGACAGAGAAGGTGGTTAGAACTCCTCAAAGACTATGATTGTGAGATTTTGTACCACCCGGGGAAGGCGAATGTGGTTGTCGATGCATTGAGCAGAAAAAGTCTCAGATTGATATCATATATGATGGTTAAGGAGCACGAGTTGTTGGAACAATTCACAAACCTTAGTTTTGATATGACTCCACCTGAGATTGGCAGTTATGGGATTTTAACCAACTTGAGGTTAGAGCCAGAGTTGATTGAGAGAATCCAGCAAGCTCAGCAGAATGATCAATGGTGTATTGACGTGATTACCAAAATTCAGAAAGGTAAGGGTACTGATTTTGTATTGAGTTCAGATGGAATACTAAGATTCGAAAATAGAATATATGTCCCTAAGGATTTAGAGCTTAGGAAGTTGATTTTATCAGAGGCTCACTCATCAAGATACACAATACATCTAGGGAGCAGTAAAATGTATCAAAATCTCTGAAAAGTATATTGGTGGTCTGGAATGAAACAGATATAGCTGAGTATGTTGCTAGATGTCTCATCTATCAGCAAGTTAAGGTAGAGCACCAGAAACATGGAGGATTATTGCGACCTCTACAGATACCGACATGGAAGTGAGAGTACGTCACTATAGATTTTGTGATGGGATTACCGAGAACCCGTAAGAACCAAGATACTATTTGGGTTATAGTAGATTGATTAACGAAATCGGCACACTTTTTAGCTATGAGATCTATAAATACTTTGAGTACATTGGCGAACTTATATGTACGGGAAATAGTGAGATTGCATGGAGTCCCAGTGAGTGTTGTTTCTGATAGGGATACCCGCTTCACTTTCCACTTTTGGGAACTTTTTTAGTAAGCGATAGGGACCTAATTGAGCTTTAGCACCACTTTTCATCCTCAGACAAATGGTCAGTCAGAGAGGACTATACAAACCTTGGAGGGTATGTTGAGAGCGTGTATGTTGGATTTCAGAGGTTGGTGATAGACAATTGCTAGCTCCCGATTTGGTTAGACAAGCCTCAGAGGATGTTCGAATAATATATGAGAGGTTACGAACGGCTCAAAGTTGACAAAAGAGCTATGCTGATAGGAGATAAAGGCCACTTGAGTTCGCTGTGGGTGAGTCTGTATTTTTTAAAGTATCTCCTTCTAAGGGAATAACGAGGTTCGGGAAGAAAGGAAAACTAAATCCTTGTTACATCGGTCCTTTTGAGATTTTGGATAGAGTGGGAGATGGAGCATATAGGCTAGCCTTACGACCTGAGCTAGCAGAGGTCCATAATGTCTTCCATGTTTCCATGCTCTGAAAGTACCATCCGGATCCGGCACGTGTAATTAGCTTTGAGCCATTAGAGCTCAAGGAGAATATGTCATATATAGAGAAACTGATTCGGATACTGAATAGAAAGAGAAGGTGTTGCGAAACAAGTCGATTTCATTGGTTAAGGTCCTGTGGCAACATCATACATCAGAGGAAGTCACTTGGGAGTTAGAGGACCTGATAAAGGAGAAATATCCCTAACTTTTTGAGGAATGAACTTGAGTCAATTTGGAGGACCAAATTTTTCTAAGGAAGGGAGAAATGCAATGCCCATAGGTTTACACGTATTTCTTATGAAGCTATTATGTATATGCACATTGTTATAGGTGTATAGATAATAAAGGATGTAGGGATTATGAAATTTAATGTACAATCCATGATTTCAAGTTATGTGCACAAGTTTCATTGCCTATGAATTATATGGAATGGATACTATTATACATTAGTTATGTATGGAATGTGAAATGAGGTATTAGGCAAATAAGGATGAGTTACACATTGGGAATTTATAGAAAACTACAGTAATGTGGATGCAGGGGAAGAGCAGATTGATCTCTCATGAATGAGAGATCAATCCCCTCTCACAAAATGTCAAGTATCAGTTCAATTGGAACAGGGTAGATCGATCTCATAACAAGGCAGATCGATCTCCTTAAGCCTCTGTTTGGAAGAAATTGATCTCTCATAAGGCACAGATCGATCTCCAAATATCTCAGGCTGAAACAGATAGATCGTCCCTTACCACCAGATCGATATTGTAGCAGGTAATCTAAGCGGTTGAAGTAGTTGAATCGCAAGCAGATCGATCTCCACCAAGCACCAGATCGATCTTCTAGGCTTGCCTATATAAGAATCATGGCTTTTGGACTGGAACACGTTTCCCTCTTTCCTAAACACTCCAACACTCACAATTTTCACCCAAAATTAAGCTTTCTCACTCTAGAGAACACTACATTCCCAGCAGAATTGGAGGAAGCTTAAAGAGGCAAAATTGTTCTTTGAAGTGAGGAGAATAATATATTCAAAAATATAAAATTGGATTGCTCAAGGAAAAATGTTAAGCATCCCACGAGTTTGGTTTAGAGAAAAGGGCAAGCTGGGTAAGTCTTCAAAACCCTCAAATCCAAGCTTGATGTTTTGGTGGTTTTCGGAGTTGATGAATGCATATTGTGTTAGTAGAAAATGGCTAAGATGCGTAGAACTCACTTGATCTAAAATGTATCTAGAAAAGAGATAGATTGAGTTTGCTATTGTGATGATCTTGGAGTACTATGATATTGATGGTGTTGAGTGAACGATTTTAGATGGATATACAAAGAAATATCAAGGTGAAATATGATAAAAGGCTTGAGAAATATGAATAGATAAGTAAATGACAATGTGAATGTTTGGGGAAAAGAAAAGGAAAGTTAGATGATGATTTACACATGTAGATTGGAATACGTTGGAACACGATTAACCCATATCACAAACAGAGCAAACGAGACGAAGGAGATACAAGTGCGATTCGAGGTAAGGGATTGTATGTTAACGATAGAGATATTCATACGTATTTTGCAGTGCTTTTAGTTGTTATGACACTAGTGATATTATGTTTAGCTATTGAGCCATGAAGTGATATGAAAATATGAAATATATTGTGAAAAAAGGGATGCGGTAAGGAAGACAGCATGACATGCATGTTTTTAATTTTTTTACAACTATATGTCGTTATTGTGACAGAGAAATGATGTTGGATAGGTTGGCTAGTTTTACATGTTTAGCATGGAACGACATGCTACGTTAATAAACATGATTTGAGTTTCAAAAGAGAAAAATAGCCACCTATCAGATTTGAGATGTAAATTGGTATTAGAGCCTTAGCTCATACCTGTTTTGATGATTTTGACTATGCTGGAGATTTTTTTCATATGTTTTCATGATTTGATAAACCGTGCTGGAGCGTAGCTCACACGTGGTTTTATGATGATGATAATGTGCTGGAGTTTAGCTTGCACATGTTTCTATGGTTTTGATATGTCGTGTTAGAGCCTAGCTCGCATAATGATTTTTGAGATGATACAGTGCTAGAAGCAGTTGCTCGCACTGAGAGATACCACGCTGGAGCCTTGCGGAGACTGTGTGTCATGCTGATTCTGCTTGCCTGGTATATAAGACATGGTTTATGGATGATGAGTCCGTCATTGTAGGGTGGATGGACTAGGTCCAGGGGCGTACGCTGTACCGTGTAGTTGTCTGGGGAATACTATGTACCGTGCTGTGTGCACGCGGGTACAAGTATCACGTAGATGACACATGGAGTACATTGTACTGTGAGTATATGTGATATGATGAGGAAGATGATGATGATGATGATGATGATGATGATGATGATAATGATGATGATGATGATGATGATGATGATGATGATGATGATGATGATGATGATGATGATGATGATGATGATGAGTCACAGGGTAGGACTGACCCGTCCCCCTTCAGGCAAGTGATGCCCTGTGTACACCTGATCAGTGAGGCCTGAGATCACTGACTATGGTCATACGTCATCGATTTTTGTTTGCCTAAAGTTCCCTACCTGTCTCAGAGATAAGAGAAATTTGAGAAATTAAGAAAAGAGAGAAATTTGATGAAAAGAAATGGTTTGTGAAAATAAAAGAGAAAATATGATTTGATAAATATATTTTGAATTGAATGCTTGTGCTGTGATAGCATTGTCTTATGACATATTTTTAAATGGAAATATCGAGTATTAGTTTTTATGAAAATGCATGTAAGAGAAGAATGTTTAAATGCATTTTCCATCAAAATTTTCATTTATACTGAAAGATGATTTTGTTGATCATGCATGGGTTACGTAGATAGTACAATATCTAGATGTTAGCATCGTTTTCTTTACTGAGCTGTGGTTTGTTCATCCCACTATTTTTCCCCCTCTAGATATTGAGAAGTAAAACAGTACGGTGGTCTCCTGATCTGTTTTGTGTTGGTCAACTCCCACCAGTTGCTAAGGTATAAGAATTGTTTATATAAAAGCATTTTGTATCTATCGTATTGTATCGCACAGCCATACATGGAAAATGAAAATAAAAATTGTATAGGGATGTTATGCAAAGATATTTTATTTATATAATGGATTTTGTATATCTACACACATGCTTGGGAGTGTGTGATTTAAAGTTTCAAATATTTCCACTATAAATGTATGAAATTAGTAATTACATCGGCTCACAGCCCAACTATAAGCGGTATATGTACGGATGAAGGGCACCCAGAGTCGGGGTGTGACATTGTAATTGCTGAGGACTGGGTGAGTGAGATCTAGAAGTTGTGTGGGTTCTTTGAGTGTACAACTACAGAGATGGTCACTTTTACTGCGTTCATGCTGAAGGGAGCAGTAGAGCATTGGTGGAAGTCCACCAGACCAATTTTGAGAGCCCGACACACTGAGATCACTTAGGAGGTATTTTTGGAGGCCTTCCAGAGGCAGTATGTTCCGAACACTGCTCAGAGGAAGTTACAGATGAAGTTTATAAGGTTGGCTTAGGGGAACTGTTCCTTATACGAATATGAGACGAGGTTTATATCCCTGGGAAGGTACAATCCAGATACGATGAGCAGTGAGACGAGGAAGGTTAGGAAGTTCATTGATGGATTAAGACCAGTTATCAGGTCTAGATTGATTCCATTTGATATCCTAACATATGAGGAAGTTATGTACACGGCGCAGTTATGTGAGCAAAACATTGGGCGGAATGCCTGTGAGTTTGGGAAAATCAGTAGAGGTAGAGATAGAGATTGAAATAGATTCGAAATTGATAGAGTGGTCAGGAAATGAGGTCAAAGACTATTTGATAGGAGACCTCAGATTGAGGAGGTACAAGAGAGGACGGTTAAGCCTTCCATATATCCAACTTTAGCACCACCGAGGGGTATAGTTATTGGAGGGACACGGTTGACTATCGAGCAGTGTAGGAGATGTGGCAGATATCATGGTAACAGGCCTTATCTGATGTCTACGGTAGTGTGCTATCATTATGGGAAGCCAGGGCATATCGTACGAGATTACCTCGAGATGATTAAGACTGCTCCATAGAAGGGCAAAGAGTCGGAGAGAGCTCCTGTTGAGACTTCTGCTCTGAAGAGGAGAGCCACAGTCGCAGAGAAAGGGAAGCAGGTTGTTGGCAGAGGGCTAGTTCATGCACTAGTCCAGGACACCGCAGTCGCATCAGCGGATGTGATTAAAGGTACCATACTAATTTTTAATTTAGAAGCATTTGTACTTTTTGATCCTGGTGCCACACATTCCTTCATATCACCTTCATTTGCATGTAAGTTATCGAAGTATGTTGAGCCCACATCATTGGATAGAATGTTATTGATTTCTATGCCCATGAACGATAGTCAGTTGACCAAGTATATGTATAGGGATTGTAGGCTGAAGATATGGGAAAAGATATGGCAGCCGATCTTATTCTATTGAATATGAGTGATTTTGATATAATTTTTAGAATGGATTGGTTGGCTGCAAATCGTGCTATTTTGGATTGTTTTTCTAAGACGGTAATGTTTTCAAAGGTAGATAGTGTTACCGTAAGTTTCCCCGAAAAATGTATTATAAAGTTACCTTGAAAAGTAATAAAAGCAGTAGTTGTTGTAAGCGGAATGGATAAATTTTATGCTAACTAAATGATTAATAATGTGAAGGGTTCATTGCATACGTGGTTGACATAGATAAGGACCGTCCGAAATTGAGAGACATTCCAGTGGTTGCGGAGTTTCCTGATGTCTTTTCGGATGATCTACCAGGATTACTACCGGACCGAAAGATGGAGTTTTACATAGAGTTGGTACCTAGTACTGAACCGATATCTCGACCACCATTTTTTATGGCTCCGATTGAGTTGGAGGAGCTGAAGAACTAGTTGTAGGAGTTGCTCAAGATGGGGTTTATTAGACCGAGCGTCTCACCTTGGGGACCTCCAGTTCTATTTGTAAGGAAGAAGGATGGGAGCCTCCAACTGTGCATAGATTATCGATTCTTGAATAAGGTACCATTAAGAACAAGTATCCCCTTCCACGCATTGATGATCTGTTGGATCAGCTCCAGGGTGCACAAGTCTTTTCTAAGATAGATCTACGATATGGGTGCCATCAGTTGAGGATACGGAGTGGAGATGTACCCAAGACAGCATTTCATTCCCGTTATGGCCACTACTCCGATTGACCACTGCTCCGATTCTCACCATTCCTACTAGCTCAAGAGGTTTCTCTTTGTATACAGATGCATCACACCAGGGACTGGGCTGTGTACTTATGCAGGATGGGAATGTAGTTGCCTATGGATCAAGACAGTTGAAAGATCACGAGAGTAACTATCCGACCCATAATTTAGAGTTTGCGGCCGTGGTGTTCGCTTTGAAGATATTGCGTCACTATCTTTATAGTGAGAAGTTTCAGGTATTTATGGATTATAAGAGCCTTAAGTATCTCTTCTCGCAGAAGGAGTTGAATATGAGACAGAGAAGATGGCTCAAGCTCCTGAAGGATTACGATTGTGAAATCTTGTACCACCTGAGTAAGACGAATGTAGTAGCTGATGTGCTAAGTAGGAAGCATATTGGGTTGGTATCGTACATGATGATAAGGGAACACGAGCTGTTGGAACAGTTCACTAGCCTCGGTTTAGATGTGACCCTGCCTGATACTGATAGTGGTAGTATGGTAGCTAGCCTGCGGTTGGAACCGGATGTGGTGGATCATATCCGACAAGCTCAACGGATTGATTAACAGTACAGTGATATTATTGGACAGATACAGAGGGGTACATAGACTGATTTTGATTTAAGTTCAGATGGATTTCTGAGGTTTAGAGGTTGGATATGTGTTCCCGATGATCCAGAGATCAGGAGGTTGATCCTGATCGAAGCTCACTCATCAAGGTATACGATACATCTGAGAAGTACCAAGATATATTAGAACTTTCGGAAGGCTTTTTGGTAGTCTGGGATGAAGAGAGACATCATTGAGTATGTCGTTAGATGTCTCGTCTGTCAGCAGGTAAAGGTAGAGCATCAAAAACCTGCAGGGTTATTGTAGCCTCTACGAATATCGATATGGAAGTGGGAGCACGTCACCATGGATTTTGTGATGGGATTACCGAGAACCCGCATAGGTCATGATGCCATCTGGGTAATTTTGGATCAGTTGATGAAGTCATCCCATTTCTTGGCTATGAGAGCTACCGATACTCTGAGTCAGTTGGCAAACTTATATATTTGAGAGATAGTTCGGTTACATGGTGTTCCAGTGAGCATTGCTTTTGATCGAAATGCTCGCTTCACTTCCCACTTTTGGGAACACTTTCAGGAAGTGATAGAGACCCAGTTGAGTTTTAGCACCACTTTCCATCCTCAAACAGATGGTCAGTCAGAGAGAACTATACAGACTCTGAAGGATATGTTGAGAGCGTGTGTACTGGATTTTAGAGGCTCTTGGGATGACCACTTGCCACTAGCCGAGTTTGCCTATAATAACAGTTATTATGCGAGTATCGGGATGGCACCATATGAGGCACTGTATGGTCGTAGATACCGTTCCCCTATTGGATGGGAAGAGGTTGGTGACAGATAAATTTTTGCTCGTGACTTAGTGAGATAGGCCTCTGAGGACGTCTAGTTGATTTGTGAAAGGTTACGGACAACTTAGAGCAGACTGATTTGGTTCTAATTTGGAGGACCAAATTTCTTTAGAGGGGGAGAATTGTGAGACCCCATGTATGTATGACTTTATGATATATTAATGGAATTATAAGACAGATGGTTTTGATCATATAAATGTGAATGAAATTGCAAAGAGAATGAATGAATATTCATGAATCCACGTAATGGCTAAATAAAGGTTGAAGTGGCCACAGACTAAACCAATGGAACTCAAAACCCTTCGACTGAAATTAAAGACTTAAGCACGAATTGATAATACAAGGCCAGTGAGTTCCAAGTATCTTTTAAGATTCCAAGCAGTACACACAAGTCACATTGTATGTGAATCATGGGAAATAAACCTTTTTATCCTCTAAGTATGAATAGAATGTAAAATCACTAGTGAAACAATTAAAGGTAAGTTTTCCATTGAACTTTTGGAAAAATCTGTTGTTGGAAATCTGCAGATAAAGGCCAGATCGATCCTTTATTCAAAGCAGATCAATCTCTTATTCAATGCAGATCGATCTCAGTTTGGTTCTGTCTTGAGCAGATTGATCTCTCCCCTTGAGCAGATCGATCTCCATTTGCTTCTGCCTAGCATGGATCGATTCCTTCCCACATGCAGATCGATCCCCTTCTCAAAACAAATCGATCTCCACTTAATCTTACCAAGAAAGGATCGTTCTCTTCCCAATGAGCAGATCGATCCCACACTTACATACCTGAATATTTCGATAGTTCAAACCAAAGGAAGATCGATCTCTTACCCTAGGAGATCGATCTTATCACCCTTATTCTATAAAAACTCGATAGCCAAACCGTCTTTTTCAGAAAAACAAAACACCTTTCCATTTTTACCTAGAAAGAGCAAGCTTTCTCACTCTAGAATACCATCTTCTTCCAAAAAGATTCGGGAAAAGTCCCTTTGAGTAAAGTTGTTCATTTTAAGGAGGAAAACAACATAGTTAGGAATCAACATTTAACTTATTTGATTGAAGGAGCAAAAGGGCCTTCCAATTTTGGACAAGAGAAAAGACAAGCAAGGTAAGTTTTTAATACACCAACTTTAAGTATGTTTATCTAGACATTGTTATAGGTTATTTGGTGTATGTATTGTTGGTTGAAACTACCTAGAATATGATGAATCAACCATGACCTAAAATAGGTTTAGTGTGAGAAAATGAGATATGGTTGATTTAATGATGAATGGGTTATACTAAGGTGATAGTGATGTTATATGCATGAGTTTAAGATGGTATTATTGGAATCAATTAATAGGAATTGATGAAGTTATGAAATATGCATATAAGATGTTTGTGAAAATGCATGAATGAGTGGAAAACTAAGCATGCATGCCAAGTGCTTGACAAATAACTAAGTTAATTACAAGCTAAATTAGCTAGGAGTGGCATGATGGATGTTCGGCTTCCATGCCATGGCCGAATGTAATCATGGGTCAAGCTTGATGCAATAAGATCCAATAAGATATATCGAATATGATGAAGTCGTAAAACGAGTTATCAGTGTTGACTGAAGTGATTAATGAATGTTTGCATCTCCAGAGATTGGATTAAGGGCAAATTGGACTGGACGAGCTTCCAGCGGTGGAACTTGTGCTACGCTCGATGTAATTCGAGGTAAGGACGTTTTGTAAATGCCTAGAGGTAGTTATACGTATTTTACGGGGATCGATAGGGCGTGAATTTCTTTAAGCTTGTTAATAATAATAGGATAAGAATGTTTTAGAAAGGTTCCGCAAATAAAGAAAAAAAAGATAAGTTTACCTTGGTAGAGAATTTATGAAAAAGGGGTAGTAAGGATCCTAAATGCATGAATTTCATGATTTTGAAGTTTGTATCATGATTTAAATGCTTGGATATGAATGAAATGAGGATAGATTGACTATTGCTTTTTGAGGTTGCATGAAGTAGCACGGATTATGTGCTAAGTTGTATTTTAAAAATACTTTATTTAAACTGGAGCCCCCTATCATATTTGTGTTAGTGCAAATAGTGCTAGAGCCTAGCTCACACTAGATTTCGATGTTTTGACTCATGCTAATAGTGCTGGAGCCCTGCTTGCACTATTTTTACTGAGTTACTATGCATGAAAGCTGTACTGGAGCCTTGCTCGTACGTGATTTGATATTGATTTACCATGCGTGAAAGCCATACTGGAGCATTGCTCGTACGAGGATTTTATATGCTTTACAGGAAACAGTGCTGATGCCTTGCTCGCACGAGATGTTGGATATCATGACATGCATAAACCGTGCTGAAACCTCCTGTAGACTGTGTGTCACAATGAGATGATATATTGCACGCGTATTTTGAGACATGAGATGGTTACCGACATGGTATATGGCAGTTAAGACCTATGACAGGCACCCCTAAACCATGATGTGGGCTAAGTCTTATGGCAGACACCCTAAATAGTTATGTGGGCTAAGACCTATGGCAGGCACCCTAGACTATGATATGGGCTAAGACCTATGGCAGGCACCTAGACCATGTGGGTCCACAGAGTACATTGTACCGTGTATGTTACACGGAATACCCTGTACTGTGTAGTCTTCATGACTAGTTGGTTGAGATATTGCACGAGCAGGGTTGACCTCACCTCTCGTTGCTGTTGTGATGCCCCATACGTCGGGATCCTTGTAGCCTGGGATCACAGGGATTTATATATGGCAATTATTCCCAATTTATTTCTGAAATGTAACCTACATGCCTCATGTGATATCATATTATGTTGATAGACCCCGGGTAGACCCAAAGGAGGGGTGACACCCGTGGTTGTGTTTTTAAAATAAATGTGGTTTTGCTCAAGATATTCCTGAAAGGCAGGATTAGTTTTGATTTATGATGAAATGATGAGATATGTGATTTGTGATAAAACTGTTGAGTTTTGTTATGCTGAGCATGAGATGTTTTACATAATGATTTTTTCAAATGTTATCATGCCTAATTTTATGAGTTTTCATATATTCTATACATATTCATGTGGCATGGTTTATTTCACCTCATGCTCCGAATGTAAATGAGCTTTTTATCATGACATTATAAGCATGTAGATAATGTAGCTGTCTACCTGCTTGCATTATTTCCTTACTGAGCAAGTTGTGCTTACCCTTTCACTTTCTATCTCTACAGAGCATCCATAGTGTTTGAGAGCGAGCAAAGACTTATACTCCCAGTGTCTGCTGCAGCCTATCGTTGATAGGTATACACATTAATATCGATTTGTATCTAAACAAGTATAGCATAGTAATACTTTTGGAATTGTAAATTTGGGGGATGTAAATATTTGTAGACACGTACGAATTAATTAAAGCTCAATGTAAGCAATTTAAGTGTTTACAGTTATTGTAAATAAATGTTAAGTGATATGTTTTATGGTAAGAGGTAACTAACTCCGGATCATAGCTCAACTGTTTGGTGTTGGAAACTGTTAACGACAGGGAAAGTTAATGTAAAAAACGAAAAATTTATAGTGATTTTTGGATGAAAGGGGGTCGTGACACTTACTCAGTGTATACAGATGCCTCAAGACAGGGACTGGGCTGTGTGTTGATGTAGGATGGGAAGGTAGTCACCTATGGATCCAGACAGCTTAAGGACCATAAGAGGAACTACCCGACCCATGATCTAGAGTTGGCAGCCGTGGTATTTGCATTGAAAATACGGCGCCACTACTTATACGGTGAGAAATTTCATGTGTTTACAAATCATAAGAGCCTTAGATATCTATTTTAACAGAAAGAGTTGAATATGAGCCAGAGACGATGGATAGAGCTTCTGAAGGATTATGATTGTGAGATATTGTACCATCCGGGAAAGGCTAATGTTGTGGCAGATGCCCTGAGCAGGAAGAGCCTCGGAGTGGTATCGTACATGATGGTCAGGGAACATGAGCTGCTTGAGCAATTTGCTCACCTCAGTTTGGATATAGACCCTTTTGATGTTGACAGTGACTGTGTGATAGCTAGCCTGCGAGTGGAACCGAATTTGATTAACCGGATACGATAGGTTCAGCATGTCGATCTGCTGTGTGATGATCGTGCAAGTTAGATTTAGAGGGGTAATGTGACTGATTTCTTAGTGAGTGATGATGGCTACTGAGGTTTAGAGGCAAGATTTGCATTCCCTATGACCAAGAGCTAAAGAGACTGATTTTGACAGAAGCTCATTCATCGAGATATGCATTGCATCCAGGGAGTAACAAGATATATCAGAATCTCCAAAGAGTGTATTGGTGGTCAGGGATGAAGAGAGACATTGCAGAGTTTGTGGAAAAGTGTCTCATATGTCAACAAGTGAAGGTAAGGCATCAGAAGCCTGTAGGGTTATTGCAGCCTCTACCGATTCTGACTTGAAAATGGGAGCATGTCACTATGGATTTCATCATGGAATTGTCGAGGACTAAGAGGAACCATGATACTATCTGGGTAGTGGTGACAGATTGACAAAATCCAACCACTTTCTAGCTATTAAATCCACTGATACTCTGAGTACTTTGGCAGAGTTGTACGTACGGGAGATAGTGAGGCTACATGGTGTTCCAGTGAGCATCATATCGGATAGGGATTCTCGCTTTACTTCCCACTTCTGGGAACACTTTCAGGAAGCTATGGGAACCCAATTGAGTTTCAATACCGCTTTCCATCCTCAAACTAATGGTCAGTCAGAAAGAACCATCCATACATTAGAGGACATGTTGAGAACGAGTGTTATGGATTTTAAAGGCTCCTGGGATAATCACCTACCATTAGCCGAATTTTCTTACAATAACAGTTATCACTCGAGTATTGGGATGGCACCGTATGAGGCATTGTATGGTAAAAGGTGTCGTTCCCCTATTGGTTGGGAAGAACTGGGTGATAGAAAAGTTTTTACTCGCAATTAGTACAGCAAGCCTCTGAGGTTGTTCAGCTGATATGTGAGAGATCGAGAGAAACTCAGAGCAGGCAAAAAAGTTATGCTGACATGAGACGGAAGCCACTAGAGTTCACTGTAGGTGACTCAGTGTTCTTGAGAGTTTCTCCTTCGAAAGGGATTATGAGGTTCGGTAAGAAGGGTAAGTTGAGCCCTCGGTATATCGGGCCATTTGAGATACTGGAACAAGTGAGAGATAAGGCCTATAAGCTCACGTTGCCACCGGAGCTAGCAGTCATTCATAACATCTTCCACGTATCGATGCTTCGGAAGTACCATCCACGTCCAACCCATGTGATTCTGTATGAGCCATTGGAGCTCAAGGATGATCTGTCATATGTAGAAAGATCGATCCAGGTACTGGATAGGAAGGAAAAGGTGTTACGGAACAAGACAATTCTTCTTGTTAAGGTTCTCTGGCAGCACCACAAATCAAAAGAGGCTACCTGGGATTTGGAGAACCTGATGCGGGAAATGTACCCCCGACTTTTTAAGGAATGACTTGGTTCTAATTTGGAGGACCAAATTTCTTGAAGGAGGGGAGGAATGTAAGGCCCGTAAATTTATATGTATCCTTTATGATTTCCATGATGTACACATAAGTTACATTATATGTGAATCATAAGAACTTGACATTTTTAAGCTCTAAGTGCGAATAAACTACAAAATGAGTATTGAAGCAATTGAATGTGAACTTTCCTTTGAATTTCTAGGAAAATTACAACTGGAATGCTGCAGATGAAGGCCAGATCGACTTAGTGCAAGGGAGATCGCTCTCATTGTCTCGAATTGCAATGTCAAAGTATTCTGTAAAAGGGAGATTGTCACGACCGCCCATGACTTACCAAAACCACTACAAATTTTTCGCATTTTACTTACCTTTCCGTCTGTCACAATTCGATATTAGTCACCTCAATCACATTCATTTCATAATATGCATACATGTCAATACAATCATCCATTGACTGTAAGTACTCTTTTCTTAAAAGTAAACTCATATACATTAATACAAATACTTGTACATATACATCCTCAATCGTACATTCGTTTACATAACTGTGCTCTTACATTGTTCAGTACAAAACGTTCGAATGTGTATACCTTTCGTAAGATGCGTATGCAGCAGATAAAGGAATTCTGATCCTCAACCGTGCTCAACTACTATGAACGCTCTGTAGAAAGGGGAAATAAAAAGGGGGTGACTTCACAGCTTAGTAAGGAAATAAGGCAAGCAAGTAGATAACCACACTATCTACAAAATATAATGCTCATGCCATTAAATCATTTCCTTTTGGATTCACATCTAAAGCATGTATCTTTCTTGAAACATTTATACAATATATGTATAGATACAAATCGTCAGTATGAACTGAAAATATGATGGTTTAATAACCTCAACACTCTATGCAAAACATTGCATTTTCATGTAATCACTGTAAATCAGATTTCATTATGCCATATCAATTAAATAAAAAAAAGATGGCATATCATCATGTTAAAACATGGAAATACGAGCCTCACCCATCCCTCGGGTTACCCTTATCACACACAAAGTCACATGTCGAGGCTCAAGCCATCCCTCAGGTCTACCTAATTTATAAAAACTCATGTGACAATTGAAATAAGAAATATCAATAAGGTGAGATAAGTGAGATAGGCAACTACATGTTCCGAGACTATGATCATAACTCATTTTCTGTGATCCCAGGCTACATAGTACATGGTGTGCGGGGCCTCACATTTATTGAACGAGAGGTGGGTCAAATCTGCAACTGTCAGCCAACAACTCTATATCCTCGTGTACTCACGGTACATCGTACTTCATGTGACATACATAGTACAAGTATTCCATAGACCCAATCCTCATAGTCAGGGTGCCTGCTATAGGTCTTAGCCCTCATATCATGGATAATAGTTTCGATAGCCATTCGCCATATATCAAAATACATGTACGAACATATAATCGGTGCGACACATAGTTTCCACAGGCTCCCAGCACGGCTGTTTTATGCTATCTCTTTCAAAATCGGTACGTGCGAGTAAACTCCAACTTGACCACATGCACAAGTCACATAAATCTAGTATGAGTAATGCTCCCAGCACTATGTCATGTAAAACTGAGTATGAGCAGTGCTTTAATACTTTATCATGCATCAATCAATAAAACTGAGTACGAGCAACGTTCTAGTACTCTATCATGCACAAATCGCATTAAAATCAAGTACGAGAAATACTCAAGTACTATGTGATGCATATCTTATAAAATCTAGTGCGAGTATTACTCCAGCACCAATGGTTTTCACATAAATCGATAGATGGCTTATTTTAATTGAAATTTACTCAATTAAATCAAATCGACACTATAACTTGCTGTTTTCGTATATTACATTAAAACATTAGCCAATCTATCCATGCAACTGTCAAACAACGTCAAAACTATTCACAATCATGCTTCATAAGCTTTCTACCCTTAATTGGTAAAATCACAATTTTATCTTGTCGGTTCCTACCAAAATTTTTCATACTCAAAAATCCATATACGATTTAAATACTCAAAATTCTATTCGAAATACATATAGCTACCTCTAGCTACTCACGAAATTCCCTTACCTCGGATCACGTCACGTGACCTCACTTCCTCGATCTTGCTCAATCTCGCAATCTGATCAGCTCCCAATATAAGCTCCGAAGCTGTAGATAACCATTCACATCAGTATACCTTAATATACTTAATTTTCACTTGCATGAATCTCAAATTAATGCATTTAGCCTTTTTTCACATCCATTTGGTTTTATTACATCTCATTGGACCTCACTCTTTCTTAAGTCCATTCCAACACATTTATTTGACAAACTATCTTACAATCATATATACATGTTTAACAACATCACTACACGCTTAAATCATCCTTTAATCCATGCCAAGTTAACTTTCTCTCATTTTCTCACATCCTAGCCAATTTCAAGGTCATGGAGATTTAACATGTTCAAGGTGTTTTTAGCCACTCAAACATACACTAATCAACTCACCAAGATACCTATATTAACATACTTGAAGTTGGTGTAGTGAAATCTTACCTAGCTTGATTTGTTTTCCTTTTTTGCCAAATTTAGGAGAATCCACTTTGCTACTTCAATCTTTGATCTCAACTTCTAGTTTTCAACTATGTTGTTCTCCTCATCACAAGGAATAACTTTGCTAAAACAAATCTCACTCAAAACTTATTGAAAGGGATGATTTTTGGAGTAGAAAAGTTAGGTTTCACTTTGTTCCAAATGAAGGATTGGTTGTTTCTCGGGAAAATAAAGGTATAGCAGTCCAGTATATATAGAATTACCCTTGGAGATCGATATCCTAACCATGAGAGATCGATCTGCCCTATGTTTATCTCCTTAGAATTCAACTTTGAAAAGGTAGGATTGATCTGCTCTTTAGTATAAGATTGATCTGGCCCTTGAGAAAAGATCGATCTGCCTCAACCAGAACCTATCCAAGATCAATCTGCTTTGAATGAGGGATCTATCTCCCTCTTGCAAGTTGCTTTGGCATTGTATTTCAAGCCATGATATCGATCTCCCCTTGCTAATGAGATCGATCTGCCCTTCATTTGCAGCATTCTTGTTGTAGTTTTCTCATAAAATCGAGGTTAACTTCATATTCAATTTGCATTCAATTCACATTTGGGACTTAAAAACATTCATTTCTTATGATTCATACAAATGTAACTTATCCGTACATCATGAACTCATAAAAAAAATACATATGAATTTACGGGCCTTACATTCCTCCCCTCCTTCAAGAAATTTGATCCACCAAATTAGAACCAAGTAAATCATCAACCAACTAGGGGTGTCTCTCTCTCATCAGACTCTCTAGCTCCCAAGTAGCCTTCTCTGAAGTATGATACTGCCAGACAACCTTAACTAACACGATGGTCTTGTTCCTCAAAACATTCTCCTTCTTATCTAATATCCGGATCAGTTTCTCTACATATGTCAGATCATTCTTGAGCTTCAATGGCTCATACTGAATCACATGGGTCAGATTTAGATGATACTTCCAAAGCATCGAAATGTGGAAGACATTATACACGCCTATAAGTCTGGTGGTAACGCCAACCTATAGACCTTATCTCTCATTTGATCAAGTATCTCTAAGGGTCAATGCAGCGGGGACTCAACTTACCCCTCTTCCTGAATCTGCCTATACCCTGGGAAGGAGAAACCTTCAAAAATACTGACTCACCAACTGCGAACTCAAGTGGTCTTCGTCTTTTGTCGGCGTAGCTTTTTTGTCTACTCTGAGCTATTCTTAATCTCTCCACAATCAATTGGACATCCTCAAAGGCTTGTGTAACCAAATCAGGAGCAAAAATCTTTCGATCAGCCTACTTCTTAGCTATGAGAGCTACCGATACTCTCAGTACATTGGGAGAATTGTATGTATACGAGGTAGTAAGGTTACATGGTGTCCCAGTGAGCATTGTTTCAGATAGGGATTCTCACTTCACTTCCCACTTTTGGGAACACTTTCAGGAAGCCATGGGAACCCAGTTGAACTTGAGCACCGCTTTCCATTCTCAGATGATGGTCAGTCAAAAAGGACTATACAGACTTTTTAGGATATGTTGAGAGCGTGTGTGTTAGATTTTAGAGGCTCTTAGGATGATCATTTACCACTAGTTGAATTCATCTACAAGAACAGTTATCATGTAAGTATCGGGGTGCCACCGTATAAGGCTTTGTATGGCCATGTATTACACATTTAATACACTATGTTTCACTTAATGGGCTCGTTTACTCTTATTGGGCCTTAATCACTTTAATTAGGTCTAACTCTGTCTTAAGCCCGTTTTCTTTTTACTATTCATTTTTGTTGGATCTATTAGGCCTTACAAGTCCAATAGATCCAACGAAAGTGAATAGTAAAATGAAAACGAGCTTAAGACAGAGTTAGACCCAATTAAAGTGATTAAGGCCCAATAAGAGTAAATGAGCCCATTAAGTGAAAAAGACTGTTTTAAATGTGTAATATAGTAGGAAAAGTGCATATAACCATTCATCCGGTTAATTTCACTTGCATGAATCTCGAATCAATGCATTTAGCCCTTTTTCACATCCATTTGGTTTTATTACATCTCATTGGACCTCACTCTTTCTTAAGTCCATTCCAGCACATGTATTTCACAAACTATCTTACATTCATATATACATGCTTAACAATATCACTACATGCTTAAATCATCCTTTAATCCATGCCAAGTGAACTTTCTCTCATTTTCTCACATCCTAGCCAATTTCAAGGTCATAGAGATTTAACATGTTCAAGGTGTTTTCAGCCACTCAAACATACACCAATTAACTCACCAAGATACCTACATTAACATACTTGAAATTGGTGTATTGAAATCTTACCTAGCTTGATTTTTTTTTTTGCCAAATTTGGGGGAATCCACTTTACTCATTCAATCTTTGATCTCAACTTCTAGTTTTCAACTATGTTGTTCTCCTCCTCACAAGGAACAACTTTGCTAAAACAAATCTCAGTCAAAACTGATTGAAAGAGATGATTTTTGGAGTAGGAAAGTTAGGTTTCACTTTGTTCCAAATGAAGGATTGGTTGTTTCTCGAGGAAATGAAGGTGTAGTAGTCTAGTATATATAGATTTGCCCTTGGATATCGATCTCATAACCATGAGAGATCGATCTGCCATGTGTTTATCTCTTTAGAATTCGACTTTGAAAATGTAGGATCGATCTGCTCTTTAGTATGAGATCGATTTGGCCCTTGAGAAGAGATCGATCTGTGTTATCCAGAACCCTTTAGAGATCAATCTGCCTCAACCAAAACCTATCTAAGATCGATCTACTTTGAATGAGGGATCGATCAGCTTAAATGAGGGATCGATCTCCCTTTTGCAAATTGCTTTGGCATTGTATTTCAAGCCATGAGATCGATCTCCCCTTGCTAATGAGATCGATCTGCCCTTTATCTATAGCATTCTTGCTATAGTTTTCCCATAAAATCAATGTTAACTTCATATTCAATTTGTTTAACTACTCAATTTGCATTTCATTCAGATTTCAAACTTAAAAACATTCATTTTTTATGATTCATATCAAATGTAACTTGTCCGTACATCACGAAATCATAAAGAATACATATGAATTTACGGGCCTTATAAAGATCGATGCCTTATACAAAGGAGATCGATCTCTAATTCCTTTTGCCTAGCAAAGATCGATCCCTTTATTCAAGAGCAGATCGATCTCTTATTCAAGAAGATCAATCTCAATTTGGCTATACCTAGCAAGGATCGATCCCAACCCATGAGCAGATCGATCCTACAGCCTATAAACTGAATACCAAATGAGTTCAAACAAAGGGAAGATCGATCTCTCACCCTTGGAGATCGATCTCATGAGGCCAATTCTATAAAAACTCGATAGTCGAGTCTTCTTCCACGAGACAACTAATACTTCTTCATTAAAAACAAAGTAACCTAGCTTTCTCACTCAAAAAATCATCACCTTCTAAACAAATTTGAGAAAGATTACTTTGAGAAAAGTTGTTCCTTGTGATGAAGAGAACAACATAGTCGAAAACTAGAAGTTGAATCATTGGATTGAAAGAGCGAAAAAGGGTTTTCCCCAAATTTGGAAAAAAGGAGAAAAATCAAGCTAGGTGAGCTCTTAATACACCAACTTCAAGTATGTTAATCTAGACATTTTGATGAGCTGATTGGTGTATGTATTGTTGGCTAAAACATCCTTGAGCATGCTTAATCATCCATAACCTAAAATGGGTTTAGTGTAAGAAGTGAGAGAAAGTTTATTTGGAATGAATTTAATGATGATTTAAACATGTAGTGATGTTACTAAGCATGTATACATGATTGTAGGATAATTTTGTGAAATACATGTGTTGGAATAGATGATGATTGAAAGTAGACATATGAAGTGTATGGTGAAATGCCATAATGAAAGAAAGTGATGAACTTAAGGCATTGTGAGCTTAAGGTCGGCTCAATATGAATCAGTAGACTTGATGAGTCTAATAGATTCTCGAGAAATGAATAGTATAATCGAAATGGACTTAAGAGAGAGTAAGGTCCAATAATATGTAACGAGGCCAAATGGGTATAAACGGGCCCAATGCTTTGATTTGAATTTCATGCAAGTGAGAATGAAGTATATTAAAGTATACTGATGTGATTAGTAAATAACTGCAGCTCCTATAGATATAATTGGAGCTGATTAAACCGGATCACAAGTATTGGAAATCCAAGAAAAGTGATTTGAGCGTGATTTAAGGTAAGGGATTTATGCGAGCTATTAGAGATAACTATACGTATATTTCTTACCTTCTGTGTGCAAATGACTACTATACAGTAAATAGATATTTGAATATCTACGTGAAAAATCAAGCTATAAGAAGAAGCTTATATGCATAAATTGCATGCATTTAATGTCTGTATTGTGAAAAGATGTTTTGTAAGTGTTTTGTATGTGTATAATCATAGACTGGCTCCCGGTTTAGCTATTGTACATGAAATGCATGTTTTATTAAGTGAAAAGTGTATAAAGAGTGATTGAAGGGAAATTGCCCTCTCACTCATAATTTATAATTTACCAAAGTGAACTCGGTCAGGGATACCATTTTCACCTGAATGGAGCCATCTATCAAATTTTTGTATGAACTTGTGCTAGAGCCAATGTGGTAACAGTGGATTTACCAACTATGCTCGCACATCGTTTTAGCAAATGGAGCTAGAGTTGAGTGTAAACTATGTGATACATTCGAGAGCTCGCACTCAACTTTGAAATCATGCTGGAGCCTTCGAGTATTGCTAAGTGTTCTTACTCTGACTATGCTCGCATGTAAATTTCAAGACTTAAAATGATTTTAAGTGAAACTGTACTAGAAGCCTCAGGTATTGCTATGTGATCTTACACTGAGTTGCTCGCACGTGGTTTTATAAGCTTTCTGTGTGATGAGATAAAATCGTGCTAGAGGCCTCAGGTATTGCTATGTGATCTTACATTGAGTTGCTTACACGAGGTTTTATGGTTTTACTGTGTGATGAGTAAAACCGTATTGGAGCCGTCATGCATTGCTAGGTGATCTTGTATAGACCTGCTCGCACGAGATTTTAAGACAATGGAAATGGGTGATAGAGGATCCATGGGAGCACGTTGTACCATGAGTGTTAGCCATGGAGTATGATGTGTCGTGATATCTTAGTGATTCTTAGTGAGCTAAAGGGATGGTTAATCCGCATCCCCAAGCATGGCATTACTGCACTCCTGATCAGTGATTGTCTGGAATCCATACTATGGGCATACATCCTTTTTTCTGTGTGATATGACATTATGTCCCTATTGTGTGATGTGACATATGTCCCATGCTGTGTGATACTGGGTGATATGATATCCTATCTTATGTCTCATGTATATTGATTTGTTAAGTGTAAAGCATTTTCTAAGAGTATGATGTGTGATTCTGTGTGATTTTGAAATGAGTAAGTTGCTGTGTGATTTGAAAAGAATATGCATATACCCATCTAGCAGATTAATGGTTTCTCATGGATGGAAGATGTACGTATTAGCTCACCCCCTTATTTCCTCCTCTACAGATTTTGCGTAGTAGTGAGTTTACTGCAATTGTTCCTGTTATCGTGTTCTCTAGTTCTCTAGCAGTGCAGAGGTATACACTTATGAGAAATTTTGTATCTGTAAAATAGTGCACAATAAAGCTATCGTTTGTACGAAAGGGATGTATATAAATAGAGACTAATGTAATGCTTCTGTAAATATATATATATATATATAATAGTACAGTTTCTATTTCATTTAATGAAATTGAATTATAAAATGAATGAGATGTGGATATGGATGTTGACTCACAACCCAACTGTTGGTAGTAAGGTAAGTCACAGAAAGAGGGTCGTGATAGGTCAAGACGAAAAAAGGTAGCATACTTAGTCCCAAAAGGACGGAGATTATGGGAAATGATAGGATGGAATAGTTAAGGAAACACAGATGAATCAAAGGCCTTGTTATCAGTGATGGGATACATGAGAGGAATCTCAACATCTTCATTGCAATAGCCTTTGTATGTAATATCAAGGACTCGAAAGAGAGAGGCTCAGGTGATGTTGATACCATAGCCTATGATGAAAGACCTGATGGTCGTGACACAACATGGCTCATCATTGGTAGTAAGAAGCTCTGCATTGGAGAAGAAAGCACGAAGAATTGCATAAGGAACTGGTGAGCAAATTTGGAGAAATTTGGTTTAATCAAATTCGTCGAACCAGAAAAAGTAGGGAAAACCAATATATTCTAAAAGTTTGAAATCAAAGAGTCTTTCAAACAAGATTTTCTTGGTGGTAACGTTAAGTTCATAGTTTACCCATTCATCGAGACTACGAAAGCAACAGTTGAAAGAGGTGGGCATATCAGGTATAACCTTTTCTAACATTTGGAGAAGAGGCTTTAGTTTTGAGGGCCATAAGAAGATATTGAAATAGTTGGGTAAAAGAAAAATGAGAATTGAGTTAAGAAGGTGAGTGAGTAATTTTTACTAATAGTTAATGTGCAAGGAAGTAGTGGAATGGAATGGTCGGAGGAATTAGAAATCCACCAACACACAAAATCAAAGATATAGGGGATGGGAATGGGATGGGTGATGAAAATGTGAAAGAATTCCAAAGAAAAATGGATTTTTAAAGGTAGACAGCGGAGATGTAGGTTGTATTTCGAAAAAATGGTGCAAAGAAAATGGAAATTAGAGATTTTGGAGGAAACAACGAAATTGAATGAAGGATCACCAAGAATGAAAGGAGAAGTTGAAAAGATGAATGTTGAAAGGTGAATGAGTATTAAAATAATGAGAAAATGGAAGAAAGGAGAAGTGTGAAGTGAATGGTGGGACAAATGGGTGTTTGTGATTGGAGAGAATGATAGAAAATGATTTTCATGAAGAAATGAATCAATTTATGGCTTTCTGAGTAGGGGAATCAATCCCAGGACATTGCAAACATAGAAGCTTTTTGTGTTCTCGTGGGATCCTTGGGGTTTGATCCTCTTTCAAGAGGGATCGATCATATGTAATTCCAAAGATCCCTTGATGGTATGGGGATCGATCCCTTGATCATGGGGATCGATTGTCACGACCCATTTTATCCTCTCATTACCGAAAATCACTATAAATTTTTCGAGTTTTTCTTTCCTTACTTGGTCGTGAACAACTCAAAACCACACAGTTGGGTTGTGAGTCAATAATAATCCACTCTTAACGTTCATTTCCAGTTAATAAAAGCGATGTCGTACATTTGAAGTTAAATCATTCACTTATACAGAACATGTTTACTGACATCTACATCCCCCATAATTACAATTCAAATGACTATTGTTCTTTTACAATTGTTTAGATACAAAAAGCATCTCTGTGTATATACCTCTGAGTGATGGAGATGCAGCAGATGTCTCAACAAAATGCCTCAGTCCTCACTGGGCCACTATGTACGCTTTGTAGAGGGGGAAATAGAGAGGGATGAGCAACTACATGCTCAGTAAGGCAATAATGTAAGCATGATAGATAACTACTCTATCTACATGTTGATAATGTTTTACATAAATCTTTATAACAGGAGCATGAGGAATTTAAAACTATGTCATATGAGTATATATATCATGTGTATAAACCATGGAAATTGGCATATAAAACATGGTAAAATCATCATGTACAAACCATCTCATGCTCATCAATCGTCAAATCCAACATAAAAGGGTAATTCATTTAAGAAACATCCTTTTTGAAATCACATCTCTTTCTCAATACATATCATCCTATCACAAATCATTTTCTCAATCACAAACATCATTACTATTTCACAAATCAAATCCCACAAGTCTCGACCCCTCCCTCAATTCTACCTTAGGCAATCACAATCACACATATGTAATAAAAACCAGGTCACTATATCACAAGTGACTATGTAGGCCAACTACATCATAAATCATCCCAGACCACACGTATCTAGGTATACGTGGTATCGTGCTGGCACGAAGGTGGATTATCCCTCGCCAAACTTTCTTATCACATAACCACCACGCGGTACATCATACTCCATGTGATATACACCGTACAGCATACTCCGCGAACCCATATCGCGGTTGGGGGTGCCAGTCGTAGGTCTTATCTACCCCATACCAAGAACTTGTCGTACTCACGTAGGAGAGCTTCCCTACCAAACAGAGCCTCCCCACCCCTCTAGGGTGTAAGGATGTTGGCTTAAGGATCCTTCCGTAAGAGAGCCTCCCTACCTCATTGGGCTTAAGGATGTAGGACTTGAGGATCTTATCGTAAGAGAGCCTCCCCACCGAACAGAACCTCCCTGTCGAACAGAGCCTCCCCACCCCTCCAGGGCTTAAGGATGTTGGCTTATGGACGTAAGGCTTGAGGATCTTAGCAACTTCCACGGCCTCATACGTACCACAATGTGCAAACTTGTGTGAGCAAAGCTCTAGCACGACTCATGCATCATATCATAAAGAAACCACGTACGAGCACAGCTCCAGTACGTTTATACACATAAGAAAATCACTCGAAAGTCACATACGAGCAGAAGGTCCAGTATGGTTTATAAAACATTATCATGGATCAAACCAAAGTGCGAGCTGAGCTTCAGCACTCTTTGTGCAATTGAAAACATCAAAATTTAGTGCGAGCGAGGCTCCAGCACAAATTAAATCACATACACACGATAGGCGGCTCACATACATTCAAAACATCTCAAAACACATTTAGCGCCTCGCATGGGCTATTTCACAACATCATTCAAATACTAGCCAGCCTATTCAATAATTTACTCAAAACAAAGTATGGTGTTTTGTGAAAATGTTCAAAGCACGTGATTTATGCAAGTATTAGCCTTACTATCCCTTTTTTTCAAGAACCATTGCGAAAACCAAATCTCATACAAATTCTCGCAGCTATTCACGCATATCAATAACCATTTCCTTAAACATTCATGCATTTCATAAACACCATATATTCACCCACAAAATACGAGCAGCTACCTCTATATACTTACAGAATTCCCTTACCTGGAATCGCGACGCGTAATTCCACTTCTTTAAAGCTACTTACATGTGCGTAGTTCGATTGCGTCTCTAATGACTCTCCGAAACTGCACAAAATCGTATTCTACATTATATTCGATCCATATAACAAGACATCATGCGTTCACTGTAGTCGATTCGACCTATAGTTTCTATTGATGCTCATAAGGCCTCGTTTTATCGTCCCACTCATAACTCGAGCCTAAGGATCCTCTTAGGCCTATTAACTCACTCCAAATCGATATTAGATCGATACTAAGTTCACAATGTTCGTATTTTATCAATTTTCCTCACTATGGCATTTATGAAACATATTACAAACTCTTCTCCATAAGTTCACTCAATCCACAATGTAGCTTCATTTATCCACTTAAAATCATCCACATTACTCAAATAACAACTTATCACAATCCACAAACCACTAACTCATCAAAATCACACTTTCTCACACTCGATTCATCCCATTTCCTAGGTTACCTTAGTTCCATCATAACCTAGTTAGTTTTGACTATCAACACACATGTAAATCAACCCCAAAACTATTAAATATACAATGTACTTGGGCTGAAGTATTAGAAACTTACCAAATCTAGTTTCTCTTCTTGCTCCAAAGGGAAATGCTCCTTGCTCCTTCAATACCAATAATGAGGTTTTGGGTTTCAACTATGTCGTTCTCTTCCTTAAGATGAACAACTTTGTGCCTAATGGCCTCCCTTCAAATCTTACTGGAATTGGTGGATTTTAGAGAGAGAAATCTAGGTTTTGGGTTGAAAATGGAAAAGGTAAAGTGTGTTTTTCGTAAATGGCATATTTCACTGCTCCTATATATAGAATTACTTAATGAGATAGATCTAGTCCTCTTAAAATCCCTTTTCTTCACGACATTTTACAAGCAAGAGATTGATCTGTCGGGATTAGAGATCGATCTGTTTAAGGCAGAGAGCTAAGGAGATCGATTTGGCTAGGGGAAGAGATCGATCTGCTCTTTCCAGTAGCCAATTAGAGATCGGTCTGTTTGCTTCAAGGATCGATCATTTTATCACAGAATGTTTAGGAGATCGATCTAGCTTCATTGGCGATCGATCTATCCTATTCCATTGCTCAAATAAGAGCATTTTTGGCTCTTCCAGATCGATCTCTCATCCTATGAGATCGATCTGGCCTTCATATTATCCATATTTTTTTGCAGTTTTTCTGCAACAACCCACACCCAACTTCCTTAATTTGCTACCATGGTCATTTTCTCATCCAGTTACCTTTAAGACTCGAAAATGGCATCCATTCATACCTTATACACATTAGAATTTGTGTGTATTCATTGTATAGCCAAAGGTATGCAATATAAGACCAAATGGAAGTATTTAGAGTCATGCAACTTCCATCCATTTACCACACTACTCATTTCTCATTCCACTCACAGTCATCACATCCACAAGCTCAATCCTTCATATTCATAAACAATGAAACTCGTATGTACATTACAATCTCATATTACAAGTATGTGCATCAAATCCATAGACTTACATCATTTATGCTTTACATTGTAATTACATCACCATACTCATGATTTCATAAAGTTTACATCCAAAATACGGGTCTTACATTCCTCCCCTCCTCAAAAGAATTTGGTCCTCCAAATTAGAACCAAGTTATTTATAAAAAAGTTAGGGGTACTTCTCCCGTATCAAACTCTCTAATTCCCATGTGGCCTATTCCATCGAGTGATGTTGCCAAAGAACTTTCACCAAGGGAATTGTCTTATTCCGTAACACTTTCTCTTTTCTGTCTAATATCCGAACTCACTTCTCAACATACGTCATATTTTCATTGAGCTCCAAAGGTTCATATCTTATCACATGTGCCGGATCCGGGTGATACTTCTGGAGCATCAAGACGAGGAAGACATTATGAACATTTGCCAAGTCTGGTGGCAATGCCAACCTATACACCTTATCTCCCACTCTCTCCAAAATCTCAAAGGGTCCGATATATCTAGGGCTCAACTTGCCCTTCTTACCAAATCTCATAATACCCTTCGATGGTGAAACTCTTAGAAATATCGACTCACCCACATCAAACTCTAGTGATCTTCGTCTCTTATCAGCATAACTCTTTTGTCGACTCTGAGCTGTCCGTAATCTCTCACATATCAATTGGACGTCCTCAGATGCCTGCTGCACTAAGTCCGGAGTGAAAATCTGTTTATCACCAACCTCTTCCTATCCAATGGGGGATCAACATCTGCGTCCATACAGTGCCTCATAAGGTGTCATTTCGACACTCGCATGATAGCTATTATTATAGGCAAACTCGGCTAACTGCAGGTGATCATCCCAGGAGCCTCCAAAATCTAGCACACAAGCTCTCAACATATCCTCCAAGGTCTGTATAGTTCTCTCTGACTGCCTATCTATCTGAGGATGAAAAGCAGTACTAAAACTCAGTCGGGTCCCCAGCGTTTCCTAAAAATGTCCCTAGAAATGGGAAGTGAAGTGGGTATCCCTATCAGAAATAATGCTCACTAGAACACCATGTAGTCGTACTATCTCTCGAATATACAAGTTCAACAATAGACTCAGTGTATCGATAGCTCTCATAGCCAAGAAATGGGCAGACTTAGTCAACCGATCCACAATAACCCATATGGCATCATGACCTCTGCGGGTCCTCGACAATCCCATCACAAAAACCATGGTGACATGCTCCCACTTCCATGTTGGCATCGGTAGAGGCTGCAATAATCCTACAGGCTTATGATTCTCTACCTTCACCTGCTGACAAACGAGACACTTAGCGACATATTCAGCAATATCTCTTTTCATTCTAGACCACCAATAAACCTTCTGAAGGTTTTGATACATCTTGGTACTCCCCGGATGTATCGTATACTTCGATGAGTGAGCCTTTGATAAAATCAATCTCCTAATCTTAAGATCTTCGGGAACACATACCCTGCCAATCCCAGAAAACTTCTGATCTCAGTAACTGTCTTGGGCTGTTCCCACTATATAACTGCCTCTATCTTGGATGGGTCGGCTAGTGTTTTATTGATGTTGTGGAAAAAGCATTTGTGAAGTGCTAAACCCGGTTGCCGAGATTGTTTGATTGTGTATGAGCCGTCTATCGTATTTGTATGACATAAATTGCGCTAGAGCTTCGCTCACACTGGATTTCAATATTTTCACTTGTGTGAAACGTGCTGGAGCTTAGCTCGCACTTTGATTTGAATTGTGACTATGTTTTATAAACCGTACTGGAGCTTTTGCTCGTATGTGATTTTCGATGGTTTTCTTATGCACATAACCGTACTGGAGCTATGCTCGTACATGGTTTCTTCTTATTTTTATGCATAAATGTCGTACTAGAGCGTTGCTCGTACGAAGTGATTGGTTTTGATTCATGAATTCGCGCTAAAGCATAGCTTGTGCTGGTTTTTACACTGTGGTATGTATGAGGCTATGATGAGGGTAATACGGATTAACTCAGGGAACCCAACAGGCCTAACATACCTCTTAAGTGGGGTGAGGGTGAGGGGCTAGGACCTGACATAATCCATTCAGGGAACCCAACAGGCCTAACAGACCTCTTGAGTGGGGTGGGGGTGAGGGTGAGGGGCCAGGACCTAAATCAGGGAACCCAATAGGGGCGTGCAAGGCCATGAGAGGTTAGGACCTGGTATTGAGAGTACTCCCACGTGCACTTGAGACTATAGAGGTTACACTTGCTATGGGGTAGATAAGACCTACGGTAGGCACCCCCAACCATGTTTTGGGTCTGATGTACCGTATATATCACATGGAGTACGATGTACCGCATGGTGGTTACTTGATTTGAGAAAGTCTGGTGGAGAACTAACCCACTTTCTTGCCAGCATGATACCTCACGCACCGGGATCCGTGTGGTCTGGGATGATATGTGACATAGTTGGCCAACATAGTCAGTTGAGATATAGTGACCTGTCTCCTTGCTTGATTTACTTACTACCACATGATTTTAATCTATAAGTGTGATTGTGACTATCCAGGGTAGACCCGAGGGAGGGGTCGAACCTTGTAAACTTGATTTGTGAAACGATGAGGATGTTTGTGATTGAGAAAATGGTTTGGGATGGGATTGTATATATTTGAGAAAGAGCTTTATGATGTGGGTTTAAAAAGGAGGTTTCTTAATGAATTGCCCTTTTTATGAATTTAACTGAGATTGAGCATGAGATGATTTATACATGATGTTTTTACCATGTTTTATATGCCAATGTACATGATTTTGATACATGATATGTATGTATACTCATATGGCATAGTTTTACTTCCTCATGCTCCTACTATAAACGATTTATGCATAACACTATCAGCATGTAGATAGAGTAGTTATCTACCATGCTTACATTATTGCCTTACTGAGCATGTAGCTGCTCATCCCTCTCTATTTTCCCCTCCTACAGAGCGTGCATAGTAGCCCAGTGAGGACTGAGGCGTGGTATTTTAGACATCCGTTGCATCTCCATCACTCAAAGGTATATACACAGTGATTTCTTTTTGTATCTAAACAATGTAAAAGCACAGTAGTCATTTGAAATGTAATTATGGGGGATGTAGATGTCAGTAATCACATCTTGTATAAGTAAATGATTAACTTCGAATGTATGGCATCCTTTCTTTAAATTGTAAAAGAATGATAAGTAGTGGTTATTATTGACTCACAGCCCAACTGTATGTGGTGAATTGTTCATGATCGGGTAAGGTAACAGTAAAACGCGAAAATTTTATTGAGATTTTTGGTAAAAGGGAATGAAAAAGGGTCGTGACAGCTTTGTACTTAGCAAATCAATATACATGAGACATAGGATAGGATATCATATCACCAGTATCACACAGCAGGGGACATATGTCACATCACACAGTAGTGAAAAAATGTCATATCACACAGAAAGGACGTATGGCCATAGTCTGGATTCCAGGTAATAACTTGTCACGACCCATTTTATTCTCTTATTACCGAAAATCTCAATAAATTTTTTGCATTTATTCCTTTCTATACTTGGTCGTGAACAAACTTACCACTACACTGTTGGGCTGTGAGTCAATAATAATCCACTCGCAATATCCATTCTCAGTTAATAAAAGTAATGTCATACATTTGAACGTCAATCATTCATTTACACAAAACATGATTTCTGACATTTACATCCCCCATAATTACATTTCAATTTGCTACTGTGCTTTTACATTGTTTAGATACAAAAAGGAATCACTGTGTATATACCTCTGAGTGATGGAGATGTAGCAGATGTCTTAACCAAAATGCCTAAGTCCTCATTAGACCACTATGTACGCTCTGTAGGAGGGGAAAAATAGAAAGGGATGAGCAACCACACACTCAGTAAGGCAATAATGCAAGCATGGTAGATAACTACTCTATCTACATGCTGGTAATGTTATGCATAAATCTTTTATAACAGGAGCATGAGGAATTAAAACTATTCCATATGAGTATACATATATCATGTATTTAAAATCATGGAAATTGGCATATAAAACATGGTAACATCAACATGTAAAAATCGTCTCATGCTCATCAATTATCAAATCTCATAAAAAGGGCAATTCATTTAAGAAACATCATTTTTGATTATCTCATTCTCAATACAACAAAATCATTTCACAATCACAACATCATAACCATTTCACAAATCAAATCCTACAAGGCTCGACCCCTCCCTCGGGTCTACCCTGGACAGTCAAAATCGCACTCAAGTATTCAAAACCATGTGGTATTATATAAATCAAGCAAGGATACAGGTCACTATATCTCTATTGACTATGTTGGCCAACTATGTCACATATCATCCCAGACCACATGGATCCCGGTGTGTGGGGTATCATGCTGGTACGAAGGTAGATTAGTTCTCCGCCAGACTTCCTCAAATCAAGTAACCACCACGCGGTACATCGTACTCCATGTGATATACACGGTACATCGTACTCTGCAGACGGATTGGGGGGGTGCCTACAGTAGGTCTTATCTACCCCATACCGAGTGAAACCTCTAGTCTCGAGTGCACATGAGAGTACTCTCAATACCAGGTCCTAACCCCTCATGGCCTTGCTCGCCCCTATTGGGTTCCCTGATTCAGGTCTTAGCCCCTCACCTTCACCCCACTCAAGAGGTCTGTTAGGCCTGTTGGGTTCCCTGAATGGATTATGTCAGGTCCTAGCCCCTCACCTTCACCCCACTCAAGAGGTCTATTAGGCCTGTTGGGTTCCCTGAACACCAATCCATATCACTCTCACCATGGCCTCATACATACCACAGTGTGAAATTAGCGTGAGCTACGCTCTAGTGCGAATTCATGCGTCATAATAAATCACCTCGTATGAGCAACGCTCTGGTTTGGCATTTATGCATGAAAATATGAAGAAACCACGTACTAGCATCGCTCCAGTACAGTTATATGCATAAGAAAACCACTCAAAATCCACGTACGAGCAAAAGCTCCAGTACAGTTTATAAAGCATCATCATAGTTTCAAACCAAAGTGCGAGCTAAGCTCCAGCACATTTCAAACATTTAAAAACATCAATACCCGGTGCGAGCTAGACTCCAGCACGATTTAATTCACATAAACACGATAGGCGGCTCATGAACATTCAAAACCAATCTCAAAATACATTTAGCACTTCACATGTGCTATCACACAACATCAAACAACAATAGCCAGCCTATCTATCAATTCACTAAAAACAAAACACATGTTTTGTGAAAGCATTCAAAACACTTGATTTATGCAATTATTAGCTTTACTATCTCATTTCTTCACAATATCATTTCAAACAACCAAATCTCATACAAATACTCGTAGCAATTTCCATACATTGTCAAACACATTTCTATAAACGCATGCACATTTTCCAAAGCCCTACATACCCACAAAATTTGAGCAGCTACCTCTATATACTTACAAAATTCCCTTACCTAGAAATCACATCGCGAGATTTCCTCTTCCTTTAAGCTGCTTACTCGTGCTATTCGATTAGTCTCCTTCGAGCTCTTCGAAACTGCACAAAGTCGTATTTCGCATCATTATAGTCCATTATAATCCAACTCTTGCATTTACTTAGTTAATTCGACCTATAGTCCCCATTAGCTCTCATAAGGCCTAGGTTTGTTGTTCTATTCATATCTTGAACCCAATGATTCTTTGAGGCCTATTGATTCATACCCTATAGCTATCAAATCAATATTAAGCTCACAGCGTTCCTATTTCATCAATTTTCCTTGATTTCTTCACTATGGCATTTATCAAGCATCTTACCTACTCATTTCCATAAATTCTCTAAACTCACAATGTGGCTTCATTTACCCATCTCAAATCATCCACATTACTCCAATAACAACTTTAGCATGCCCATAAATCATAAACTCATTCAACCTATATATTCTCACATTATACCCATTCTAGGTTTTCTAGGTCACACCAATTCCACCACATTCCTAGATAATTTATCCATCAATACATATCTAACTCAACTCCAAAATCAACAATTACACAAATGTACTTAGGCTGAAGTGTTAGAAACTTACTAATCTAGTTTCTCCTCTTGCTCCAAAGTGAAATGTTCCTTGCTCCTTCAATACCAATAATGAGGTTTTGGGTTTGAACTATGTTATTCTCTTCCTCAAGATGAACAACTTGGTATCTAATAGCCTCCCCTCAATTCTTACTGAAAATGGACTGATTTTAGAGAGATAAACTTAGGATTTTGGTGAAAAATGGAAGGGTGATGTGATTTTCCCAAAAATTACAGATTTCAGCGCTCCTTTTATAGAAATAGCTTGAGGAGATCGATCTGCACTAGGAGGAGATCGATCTGGTCCCCTTAAATCCCTCTTTTTCACGACATTTTAAGCATGAGATTGATCTGTAGAAGCTTGAGATCGATCTGCTTCAAACAGAGAGCTAAGGAGATCGATCTGTATGCTTGAGGATCGATCTTTTCATTACAGAATGTTTAGGAGATCGATCTACTCTATTCCATTGCCCAAATAAGAGCACTCTGGCTCTTTCAGATCGATTTCTTATCCTATGAGATCGATCTAGCCTTCATATTTTTCAAATTTTATGCAGTTTTCCTGTTGCAACTTACACCAAAACATCCTTAATCTGTTGCCATAGACATTTTCTCATCCATCCACCTTTATGACTTGAAAATGACATCCATTCATACCTTATACACATTGAAACTTGTGTGCATTCCTTGTATATCCAAAGGTATACAATATAAAACCAAGTGGAAGCATTTATATTCATGCAACTTCCTTTCATTAACCGCACTACTCATTTTGAGTTCCAATCACATTCATCACTTATAAGAACTCATCTCTTCATATTCATACATAATAAAACTTGTATGTACATTACAAATCATATTACACATTTGTACATTGAATCCATGGACTTACCTCAATTATACTTTACATTACAAGTCCATTAGCATTCATTGATCCAATTACACAATTACAACTATACATATATGGGGTCTCACATTCTCCCCTCCTTAAAGAAATTTGGTCCTCCAAATTAGAACAAAGTCACTCTTCAAAAAGTTGGGGGTACTTCTCCCATATCAAGTTCTCTAATTCCCATGTGGCCTCTTCTGCCGTGTGATGTTGCCAAAGAACTTTTACCAAGAGAATTGTCTTATTCCGTAGCACCTTCTCTTTTCTGTCTAATATCCGAACCGGCTTCTTAACATATGTCATACTCTCATTGACCTCCAACGACTCATATCTTATCACATGTGTCGGGTCCGGGTGATACTTCCGAAGCATAGAGACGTGGAAGACGTTATGGACATTTGTCAAGTCCGGTGGCAATGCCAACCTATACGCCTTATCTCCCGCTCTCTCCAAAATCTCGAAGGGTTCGATATATCTAGGGCTCAGCTTACCCTTCTTACCAAACCTCATAATACCCTTCGAAGGTGAAACTCTCAAAAATACCGACGCACCCACATCAAACTCTAGTGGTCTCCGTCTTTTGTCAGCATAACTCTTTTGTAGGCTCTGAGCTGTCCGTAATCTCTCACATATCAACTGGACGTCCTTAGATGCCTGCTGCACTAAGTCCGGAGCAAAAATCTATCTTTCACCAACCTCTTCCCATCTAATAGGGGATCAACACCTATGTCCATTCAGTGCCTCATAGGGTGTCATTCCGATACTCGCATGATAGCTATTATTATAGGCGAACTCGACTAACTGTAGGTGATCATCCCAGGAGTCTCCAAAATCCAGTACACATGCTCTCAGCATATCCTCCAGGGTCTGTATAGTCTTCTCTGACTGCCCATCTGTCTGAGGATGAAAAACAGTGCTAAAACTCAGTCGGGTCCCCAGCCCTTCCTGAAAATGTTCCCAGAAATGGGAAATAAAACGGGCATCCCTATCAGAAACAACGCTCACTAGTACACCATACTAGTACACCATGTAGCCATACTATCTCTCGAATATACATGTTTACCAACTGACTCAGTGCATTGGTAGCTCTCATAGCCAAGAAATGGGTGGACTTAGTCAACCGGCCTACAATAACCCATATGGCATCATAACCTCTGCGGGTCCTCGGTAATCCCATTACAAAATCCATGGTGACATGCTCCCACTTCTACGTCGGTATCAGTAGAGGCTGTAATAATCTTACAGGCTTCTGATGCTCTACCTTCACCTGCTGACAAACGAGACACTTGGTGACATACTCAACAATGTCTCTTTTCATTTCGGACCACCAATAAACCTTCCGAAGGATTTAATACATCTTGGTACTCCCCGGATGTATCGTATACTTCGATGAGTGAGCATCTGATAAAATCAACCTCCTGATCTCAAGATCCTTGGGAACACATACTCTGCCCCTGAACCTCAATAAGCCATCAGCACTCAGCTTTACATCAATATCCACACCTGTCTGTATCTGCCTAGGCCAATCATGCACCGTCAATCGCTCTGTTGGGCCTGTCGAATACGGCCAATCAACTCTGGCTTTAATCTCATACTAGCCATGATATCTAATCTCTCTGATCTAGGTGGGGTTACATCCAAACTGAGGTTCACAAAGTGTTCCAACAACTTATGCTCTGGTACCATCATATAAGACACCAACCCAAGGTTTTTTCTACTCAAAGCATCGACAACTATGTTTGCTTTACCCAGGTGGTACATGATTTCATAATCATAGTCCTTCAGGAGTTTGAGTCATCTCCTCTATCTCATATTCAGCTCTTTTTGCGAGAATATGTACTTAAGGCTCTTATGATCTGTGAACACCTAAAATTTCTCACCATAGAGATACTGGTGCTATATTTTCAAAGCAAACACCACGGCCGTGAACTCCAAATCATGTGTCGGGTAGTTCCTCTCGTGATCTTTCAACTGTCTAGATCCCATCCTGCATAAGAACATAGCCTAGTCCCTGGTGTAATGTATCCGTATACACCGAGAATCCTCCTAAGCTGGCAGGAATGGTGAGAACTGGAGCAGTGGTCAATCGATACTTAAGCTCCTCAAAACTCCTCTCACATGCCTCATCCCATACAAACTTAACATCCTTACATGTGAGGCGTGTCAACGGAGCAGCTAGTCTAGAGAAACCCTCAACAAAACTTCGATAATATCCTTATCCTGCCAATCCCAAAAAACTTCTGATCTCAGTAACTGTCTTGGGCTATTCCCACTGTACAACTGCCTCTATCTTGGATGGATCCACCGATACCCCATCCTTCGACACAACATGGCCCTGAAATGACATCTGCTCTAACCAAAAGTTACACTTACTGAACTTGGCATATAATTCTTTTTCTCAGAGGGTCTGGAGAACTATCCTCAAATGCTCCTCATGACCTTCCCTGGACTTGGAATAGACCAATATTTCATTAATAAACACAATCACAAACTTGTCCAGGTATGGCTTAAACATATCATTCATCAGTGCCATAAATGTTGCGAGGGCATTTTATCAATCCGAATGGCATCACCAAGAACTCGTAGTGGCCATAACGGGTACAAAATGTTGTCTTAGGTACATCTCCACTCCTAATCCTCAACTGATGTACCCTGATCGCAGATCTATCTTTGAAAATACTTGGGCTCCTGAGAGCTGATCTAACAAATCATCGATTCTTGGAATGGGGTACTTGTTCTTAATGGTGGCCTTATTCAACAACTGGTAGTCTATGCACAGTCAGAGGCTTCCATCCTTTTTCCTTACAAATAGAACCGTAGCTCCCCAAGGTGAGACTCTTGGTCTAATAAACCCCTTCTCTAGTAACTCTTGCAACTGCTTCTTTAGCTTTTCCAACTAAATAGGAGCCATCCTATACGGTGGTTTCGATATCGGCTCGGTATCAGGCACTAACTCTATGAAAAATTCCATTTGCCTTTCAGGTGGTAGTCCTGGTAATTTGTCCAAAAAGACATCAGGGTAATCCGCAATTACTAGTATGTCCCTCAATTCTGGGTGTGCCTCATCTATATCGACCACGTAGGCAATGAACCCTTCACATCATTCTTTCCACCTTTAGTATCATAAGTCATCACATCCATATTCAAAATAAACAGTACATTCATCTCTCAAGCATTAAATTAAATCATACTTTTTTCATTTATATCAATCATGTGCTTTCATTTATTTTCATCAAAATTTTACAATAAGATTGCCTAATCCTTAAAACATCAATATCTTAGCATAGCAATCCATCACAACATGATTGGCAGCCAACCAATCCATTCTTAAGATTACATTGAAGTCATTCATGTTCAATAAAATTAAATCGGCTGCCATTTCTTTTCCATCTATCTTTAATTTACAACCTCTACATACATGCTCAGTCAATTGACTATCATTCATGGGTGTGGAAATCATCAACATTTTATCCAACAATGTTGGTTTCACATGCTTCAATAATTTATGTGCAAAGGAAGGTGATATGAAGGAATGCGTGGCACCAGGATCAAATAATACCAATGCTTCTAATTCAAAGATTCGGATGGTACCTTTAATCACATCTATCGATGTGTCCGTAATGTCCAGGTCCAGGGTGTACACTCTTCCTCTGCTTACACCCGCTGCCTGTTTCCCCTTCTCTTCAGGTGTAGCCCTCCTCCTCGGGGCAGCTGCCTCAACTGGAGCTCTCACTGGCTCTTTGCCCTTCTGTGGGGCAGTCTCTATCTTCTCGGGATAATACGTAGCTATATCTCCTGGTTTCTCGTATCGGTAACACACCATAGGGGTCATCGGACAGGGCCTAGTCCCATGAAATCTATCACATCTCCTGCACCTCTTAGTAGTAGGTTGTGGTCCTCTAATAACCATACCCTTCGGTGCAGTCAAACCCGGGTACACGGGAGGTCTAGCAGTTCTCTCCCGCACCTCCTCGATCTTAGGTCTCTTCTCAAAAAACCTCTGGCCTCCCCTCTTGGTCACTCTGTCCATCCCGGATCTCTTTCGATCTCTGTCTCATCTAACATTAATTTTCCCCAGCTCAGAGGCATTTTGCTCAAAATCTTGCTCACATAAATGAGCCTTGTGCACAGCCTCCTCATAAGTCTGAATATCAAATGGGACTAGCTTAGTTCGGATGGCCAATCTCAATCCATCAACGAACTTTTAAATCTTTCGGGTTTCACTACCCATAGTATCCGGGTCATACCTCCCCAAAGACATAAATTTGAACTCATACTCATCCACAGTGCGATTCCCCTGAACCAAATTCATAAATTCCATCTGTAATTTCCTCTATGCGGTGGCTGGGATGTACTGCCTCCTGAAAGCCTCCAAGAATACCTCTTAAGTGATCTCTGAGTGTCTGGCCCTCAAAATAGCCTCGGTGGATCTCCACCAATGTTTCGCCTCGCCCTTCAGCATAAACACGGCAAATGCTACCTTCTCAGTCGATGTACATCTAAAGAATCTGTACAGTTTCTCCATCTCATACACCCAATCCTCTGTAATCAGTGGGTCCTTCACCCCTCTAAACACTGGAGGTTTTAACCCTTGAAATTCTCGTAACCTTCTCAACTCGCAATCATAACCCAAATCACTACCGCTCTGTTGTGGAGCAATAGGAGAAGCTGTATCCTGGACTGAAGGTGGTATAAAAGTAGCAGTCTCCACAATCTGAGGTCTCTCCACCTCTGCAGCTACTTGTCCAGTAATATGTTATGCTACGGGACCTTGTCTATCACCGGCACCCAGTGCCTGTGTGACAATATCCACTAGGCTCTCTATACTCTGCTCTACCCTAGCGAAGCGAGCCTCAGTGTCCCCTGATCTCTCAGCAGGGTCCTATGGAGCCGAATCAGTCTGTGGCTCCGCACGGCTCTTAGGCCTACCTCCACGGCCTCTAGCACGTGCTCTCGCCCCTCTACCTTGGCGCGTAATTGGCATAAAGCCTAACTTCCTGTATTAATAATCATTTATTAAGCTCAATCCATCACGGTATACACAGTTATATCTAAACAAAAGCACAGTAATATAGGGATATACTTTCCTATGTTTTATTACTAACTCACATCAGGCCAACACAGTTCTGATACCAATCTTTGTCACGACCCATTTTATCCTCTTATTATCAAAAATCACTATAAATTTTTCTCGTTTTTCTTTCCTTACCCAGTTGTGGACAACTCATCACCATACAGTTGGGCTGTGAGTCAATAATAATCCACTCTTAACATTCATTCCCAGTTAATAAAAGCGATGTCGTACATTTGAAGTTAAATCATTCACTTATACAGAACATGTTTACTGATATCTACATCCCCCATAATTAAAATTCAAATGACTACTGTGCTTTTACAATTGTTTAGATAAAAAAAGAATCTTTGTGTATATACCTCTAAGTGATGGAGATGCAGCGAATGTCTCAACAAAATGCCTCAGTCCTCACTAGGCCACTATGTATGCTCTGTAGAGGGGGAAATAGAAAGGGATGAGCAACCACACGCTCAGTAAGGCAATAATGCAAGCATGGTAGATAACTACTCTATCTATATGCTGATAATGTTTTGCATAAATCTTTATAACAGAAGCATGAGGAATTTAAAACTATGCCATATGAGTATATATATCATGTGTATAAATCATGGAAATTGGCATATAAAACATGGTAAAATCATCATGTACAAACCATCTCATGCTCAACAATCGTCAAATCTCACATAAAAGGGCAATTCATTTAAGAAACATCCTTTTTGAAATCACATCTCTTTCTCAATACATATCATCCTATCACAAATCATTTTCTCAATCACAAACATCATTACTATTTCACAAATCAAATCCCACAAGGCTCGACCCCTCCCTCGGGTCTACCTTAGGCAATCACAATCACACATATGCAATAAAAACCAGGTCACTATATCACAAGTGACTATGTGGGCCAACTGCATCATAAATCATCCCAGACCACATGTATCCAGGTGTGCGGGGTATCGTGCTGGCACGAAGGTGGATTATCCCTCGTTAGACTTTCTTATCACATAACCACCACGCGGTACATCGTACTCCATGTGATATATATGGTTCAGCGTACTCCACGGGCCCATATCGCAGTTGAGGCTGCCAATCGTAGGTCTTATCTACCCCATACCAAGAACTTGTCTTACTCACGTAAGGAAGCCCCCTTGCCGAACAGAGCCTCCCCACCCCTCCAAGGCTTAAGGATGTTGGCTTAAGGATCTTTCCGTAAGAGAGCCTTCCTACCGAACAGAGCCTCCCCGCCTCCACGGGATTAAAGATGTAAGGCTTGAGGATCTTATCGTAAGAGAGCCTCCCCACCGAACAGAGCCTCCCTGTCGAACAGAGCCTCCCCACCCCTCCAGGGCCTATGGATGTTCGCTTAAGGATGTAAGGCTTCAGGATCTTACCAATTTCCACGGCCTCATACGTATCACAATGTGCAAACTTGTGCGAGCAAATCTCCAGTACGACTCATGTATCATATCATAAAGAAACCATGTACGAGCACAACTCCAGTACGTTTATACGTATAAGAAAATCACTCGAAAGTCACGTACGAGTAGAAGCTCCAGTACGGTTTATAAAACATTATCATGGATCAAACCAAAGTGCGAGCTAAGCTCCAGCACTCTTTGTGCAATTCAAAGCATCAAAATTTAGTGCGAGCGTGGCTTCAGAGCAAAGTAAATCACATACACACGATAGGCGGCTCACATACATTCAAAACATCACAAAACACATTTAGCGCCTCACATGGGCTTTTTCACAACATCTTTCAAATACTAGTCAGCCTATTCAATAATTTGCTCAAAACAAAGTATGGTGTTTTGTGAAAACGTTCAAAGCACGTGATTTATGCAAGTATTAGCCTTACTATCCCTTTTTTTCAAGAACCATTTCAGAAACCAAATCTCATACAAATTCTCGCAGCTATTCACGCATATCAACAACCATTTCCTTAAACATTCATGCATTTTATAAACACTCTATATGCACCTACAAAATACGAGCAGGTACCTCTATATACTTACAGAATTCCCTTACTTGGAATCGCGACGCATGATTCCACTTTCTTAAAGCTGTTTACATGTGCGTAGCTCGATTGAGTCTCCAACGACTCTCCGAAACTGTACAAAATCATATTCTGCATTATATTCGATCTATATAACAAGACATCGTGCGTTCACTGTAGTCGATTCGACCTATAGTTTCTATTGACCCTCATAAGGCCTTGTTTTATCGTCCCACTCATAACTCGAGTCTAAGGATCCTCTTACCCCTATTAACTCACTCCAAATCGATATTAGATCGATATTAAGTTCACAATGTTCGTATTTTATCAATTTTCCTCACTATGGCATTTATCAAACATATTACATACTCTTCTCCATAAGTTCACTCAATCCACAATGTAGCTTCATTTATCCACTTCAAATCATCCACATTACTCAAATAACAACTTATCACAATCCACAAACCACCAACTCATCAAAATCACACTTTCTCTCACTCGATTCATCCCATTTCCTAGGTTACCTTAGTTCCAACATAACCTAGGTAGTTTTGACTATCAACACACATGCAAATCAACCCCAAAACCATTAAATAGACAATGTACTTGGGTTGAAGTGTTAGAAACTTACCAAATCTAGTTTCTCTTCTTGCTCCAAAGGGAAATGCTCATTGCTCCTTCAATACCAACATTGATGTTTTGGGTTTCAACTATATCGTTCTCTTCCTCAAGATGAACAACTTTGTGTCTAATGGCCTCCCTTCAAATCTTACTGGAATAGGTGGATTTTAGAGAGAGAAATCTAGGTTTTGGGTTGAAAATGGGAAGGGTGAAGTGTGTTTTTCGTAAATGGTAGATTTCACTGCTCCTATATATAGAATTGCTTGATGAGATCGATCTTCAGGGGAAGGAGATCGATCTAGTCCTCTTAAAATCCCTCTTTTTCACGACATTTTACAAGCAGGAGATCGATCTGTTTTAGGCATAGAGCTAAGGAGATCGATCTGGCTAGGGGAAGAGATCGATCTGTTCTTTCCAGTAGCCAATCAGAGATCGATCTGTTTATTTCACAGATCGATTTTTTTATTACATAATGTTTAGGAGATCGATCTGGCTCTATTGGAGATCGATCTATCCTATTCTATTACTCAAATAAGAGCATTTTTGGCTCTTCCAGATCAATCTTTCATCCTATGAGATCGATCTGGCCTTCATATTATCCAGATTTTTTACAGTTTTTCTGCAGCAACCCACACCCAACTTCCTTAATTTGCTGCCATGGTCATTTTCTCATCCAATTACCTTTAAGACTCGAAAATGGCATCCATCCATACCTTATACACATTAGAATTTGTGTGTATTCATTGTATAGCCAAAGATATGCAATATAAGACCAAATAGAAGTATTTAGATTCATGCAACTTCCTTCCATTTACCACACTACTCATTTCTCATTCCACTCACATTCATCACATCCACAAGCCCAATCCTTCATATTCATACATAATGAAACTTGTATGTACATTACAATCTCATATTACAAGTATGTACATCGAATCCATGGACTTCCATCATTTATGCTTTACATTGTAATTACATCACCATACTCATGATTTCATAAAGTTTACATCCAAAATACAGGTCTTACATCGATGGATTTGCATCCATAGCTAAAATGGTCAAGGGATTGATCTTATGGTATGAGAATCTATCCTAAGCTTGATATAGGTAGTTTTTAAAGCAAAAATCAAGTGGTGAGGTGCTATAAATTTGATTTTGAGAAATTTAAGTCTACGTAATGATATAAACACGTTAAGAACATGATTTTGGACTTGCAGGAATAGGAAAAATTAATGATAGATCATTTGATCATTTTTTGGAAATTTTGGAGAATTTTTAAAAAAAATACATATTTTGGCCTTAAGACATTATTTTGAGAGATATGAACATTTTAACCCAACCAAAAGATGAAAGATCACAAATAAAGGTTAACGAATAGAACGTTAGGTGAATTGTTCATGAATATATTTGGTTTCTGTTCTTTTATGTTCATTTATTATTCTTAACAAACGATCAGAAATAAAGGTATGGTCGTTCGTTTATGTTCGCAAACAAACTCATTTATGGTTTGTTTGAAACTTGTTCATTTAATGAATCATTTAGCGTTCGTTTGCTATTCGATAATGATAAAATTTTAAATTACATATTTACTTATAGGTTATTCTAATATGTAATTATTAAAATTACATATTTATGTAGGATTTTTCAATTTGGCATCAGGCTTGTCGATTTTGGTTTGGATTTTACATAATTTTGTGTTGCTTCTTTTGAAGTGGTTGGCCATAATGGTGTTCATATAGCCTATGTCAATTATTAATTATAATTGGGTATACCTCTTTGTTGAACAATTTAATTTTGAGATAATTATCCAAATTTAGTTAATGCAAAGGACCATAACTTAATTAAACATTTTAATTATGTTCAATAATCCCTCAATAATTATAATTTGGCCTATAGACTTAATTAAAATACTTTTAATTTTCTTATTTAAACACATTTAATTAAGCCCAATTATAAATCCAATAATATGTCTTAAAAAAATTTTGAATTTTTCAAACTCGATCAATTCATTTAATCTTTTGACAAATATATGTGACCCTTTAGGTTTCAAACATGTTTGCAATGAATTTAATTTTTTATTTAAAATCATAAGTTAAGATAGGTATCTTGCAATATATCATGACCATCTAAATGTCAGAAAAGTTAAAAAAGATTTGACTAATCTATTTAGTGCACATTATCTTAGTGTAATTTGGTCATTCTATCAGAAGTATTTCAGAAATCCATAAAGTATGGTGCAATATCTACTTTATGAACATATACATTTTTATCTAAGAGCTACCAATATTAACTCTATAACATTTATTGCTCTAGCTAGACACTTATAAGTAAATATGGGTTAGGGTGATAAAATATTATCCCTTAAGGTCACCTTGAAGGGATGAATCCTTATTTTGAATACTCATCCTCTTTCTTATGCAATGTAACATTGAGCCACAAAAAACTACGTTTGAAACAAACGATCATATTATAAGTAATGTTTTTCAATTAATTTGTATATTTTATAATTAGTAATTTTAACTACAATTACTAATAAAACCATAGTCTTTTGCTACAATAACTTTTCTAAAAATGTAAATTTGTATACTTTTAATTTCCAAAGACTTCAATTTGTTGAAAATTGTAGGTTTTTTTAATTAAATTTAAGTAAAATTTGCTCTTTTATTATATTGGACTATACTTTTTATATAAACGTAGTTAAGGGCATGATATTTGAAATTTAACAACACGATTAAAATTTTAAAATCGTAGTTAAAAATGTTAGACTACACTCGGTTTCATTAACCGTAGTCTATTTTTTATGTAGTTGTAGTCTATAACCTACATTTAATTATTCTGATTTAAAATGTCCTAAACCCTTAAGATTATCAAATAATTAAATTCCAAGTCAAATTAAATGTTTAGGAATTCTTAGTCCAACTAGGTTTAATAGTAATCTTATAATCTAACTAGAATTACAATATCTCTTAATTAAGAGTTCTAAACTCTTTAAGAGTCCTAATTCAATTTGGTCATCTACTAAAAACTAATTTTCTAACATCCTAATCCCATTGGACATCCAAATTTCAACAAGACATATTCTTTTTAAGAAAGAAAGGTCTAGTCAAGTTAGAACTCTAACTAACTTTGACTTTCTTTAGAGATTGTATGGATAAATTTAGATAGAATTTAAACTCTTTAAAACTTCTATGCTTGTACATAAGGATTTGGGTAAAATTTAGGCTCCTTAAGACCTATAGACTAGTTTGGATGGATTCAAACAAAGTTTAGGCTCTTGAGTCTTATATGTTTGCTTGGGTTCGTCTTGAGCTCTCCTCGATATTTAAGCTAGGTTAGGTTCGACTAGATTTCGCTTGGGTTTCTAGGATAAGGGGGAGTTATCTAGACCCTTCGGCCTTCTGATCTAGCCAGATTAGGCTTCTAGGCTAGGTTGACCATGCCACTAATCACCATGAGCTCTAGCGATTTAAGTAACAAAAAACATGTTAGAGAAAGAGAAGAGAGAGAATTGCTTTAGGATGAAAATGTTTGAATTAAAGGTGGATTATATAGTAGAGATATTGTGGAAGAATGATTGAGATTGATTCAGCATGGGCTCTAATGATCAGAGTAACAAATGACATATTAGAGAAAGAAAAGAGAGAGAATTGCTTTAGTGAGAAAAAGTTTGAATTGGAGGTGGATTATATAGTGAAGAGATGGTGGGAGAATGAAAGAGATTGATTAGGGTGAATGGTTAACATTTAACGTTTATTTCGAATAAACTCATGTAACAATTATCATTATCATTTTTTGAAGATTAAATTTGTCCAAAACGAGAAGGCACGTTTGAAGCTCTTTTCCCAATTTTGTAAATCAACTTCAAATGGTTATAATTTTTCAATATACATTGAAATTGAGTAACATTTTTTTGTTGAAAAACTTAATGAGTTTAATTTTAGATAAAACTGGGTTCATTAAAAAAATCAAAGTTATTGTTCAAGATATGATAAAAATATGAGAAATTCTATATACAACAAAAAGATTTCTCTTTACAACCCAGTTTTTAATTTACAACAAAAATACTCTTAAGAGAAAGGACTCTATTACTAACCTAAAGAAAATTACATAATTGTCCCATTCTTCTTTCTTTTTCCTCTTCCCAAAATCCAGCAATTAGTCTTCATGTCGACTTTAGTCATCAATCGTAATCCGTTTGCAGCAATTCGCTTCCAAAATATACCAAACTAATTTTATTGGGTTTTGAGCTTAGTGGTTTAGGTTATGAAGGTTAAAAGGTTTTGAAAAGGATTTAATCAAAAATTAATTTGAGTTGCAATGGGTATATAGAGAAATTTTAATTTTTGGTTGGTTTGTGTTTAATCACTGGTTGAAAAATAAAAAATTTAGATTGTAAGTGAAATTTCTCTAAAAATATCAAAGGTAAGGGCGGTCCGTAAGTTTCCATTTAAAAATCCGTTATATATATTAAGTAAATTAAAATTATGTACTTTAAATAAAAAAATCAAAACTCTATCTTTATATTTTACTCATGTAACGACCCGATTTACGGTACTATATGGTTAGGCTACGAGTCGATGCTGAATCAAAAAAGTGATATCTGACAGTTTAATTGCATTTCTTGGTAGCAAATTTAAAGCAACATCTAATAGAGGTACTTTCCAATTAGTCCTCATAATTGTTCTTTTACAAAATATTCATGTTCACATTCCCCAGACACATTTTCCTATATATTACTGTACTTACAAAAATATTTTAGATACAAAAGAATATTTAAATCTGGGTATACCTTTGACCAGAAAAATACTCTGCGAAACTATGGTTGTGCACAAGAAACCCTACTTACAAAAGCGGTCTCAGATACTGATGAGGCTTTGTGGAGGAAAGTAAGGGGTGAGCTCAACGTGCTCAGTAAGAAAAATTATCTGGCAAGTAGATAAATACACTACCTATATATAAATGCCAAAGTAGGAATTCTTATTAAAATATATAGATAACTTGGCAAATTCAATAATACCAAAGTCAGAAATTGATAACAGTATCAATATCGATAGTATAAATAATTTGTTGTAGTAAATACATGATTCTAAAACTTTAAGTAGTAAAATAATCGATTTTCACACAATAATACAGTTCATACGGTCATTCCAGTAAATCAAATAGACGAGACAAGGCAGAACATACTATATCAAAAATTAGAATGACAATTGGCCAATGTCGGTGACTCCGAGCATCACTAATCAGGTGTGCCGGGATGTCAATCGCCGTGGGAGTGGTCAGCTACCCAAACGGCTCACAGTACAGTATGTCCAAAGACCAGTAACCCGGTATAGCGTACTCTCATGCATGTTGCATGGTACATCGTACTCTGTGGATCACAGTAACAATAACAGTTCAGTAATAGTAACAGTAATAGTTCAGTAACAGTAACAGTGCAGCATGACTAATCATTGCCTTTGTCTCAAAATCAGTCCGAGTCGAACCGTACGGTACACAGTCAGCACGTGCTCAAGCACATTTATCAGTACTAATTTATAAGTAAATTATTTTCATCAAAAGCATAAAGCAATTTAAAAGGAGCTGACTTCCCTTTTTCGGTCAAAATCCCAGTAAATAATCTATGGCAATTAAATTCAAAATTTTTGATTTAAAACAATAATTCAAGCTATATCAGTGTTTATGCAAACAATTTAAATTTATAACGGTAAGGTTAGGCTGTTAAACTAAGGCTGAAAATCTATATTTTTCATCAAAGATATAAAATCGACCTAGTATATTTTTATCTACAGTTCAGCAGGAACTACGTGAAATTATCTCTAGCAGCACACAGAATTTTCTTTACCTCGGTGTCTGTCAATGGTCCTCAATACCGAAAATCAGTCAGTCCATTCTTGATCATTTGTTTGCTCCAGACACGTGTACTGAAAATAATCCTTTCTCAATGATTTCTTTAAAACCTTTTTTTTAATTTCCTTTCTCTTCGCGCCTTTTTTTCTTTTCCTTTCTTCTTCACTTCGCGTTTCCTTCTTCACTGCTCCCCCTGTTCATCGTTCTTCCTCCTCCTCAACCCGAATGCCACTCGTCTCACCTCTCTTCCAATAATTTGAGACAACACCCGAAAACCTTCAATCGACCACCACCATCATCATCTTCCTTCCAGCTCTGCCAACACTATCCTCTATTCATCATGTCATCACTAGCCTTAACCTGAGAGACACTCCAACCCTTGGCTTCCTTCTTTCCTCCCTACCATCTACTCTCACATTTCTCCTAGTTTCACCATCACCTTACTCGTCCTCTCACTCCCACTGTTTCTAATGTCTCCACCGAACTCCCATGTCTACGTTTCAGCCGCTGCCAATGGCCCAGTTTTTCAGGAGGGCGAGAAGAGCCCTTGTTTTCACAGCATCATCACCTGCATCTATAGTTTTCAGTTTCCAACCTCAACACCTATCTCAGCTTCTCCACTGTTTCCAGCCTACATGCATAGGTCTCCCCTTCAGCTCTCCATTGCCTGCCTCTATTTTCGATCTCCTACCTTGCTCCCTGATGGTTCTCTCCGCCCAGCTTATGTCTCGATTTTTCCCAGGCCACGGTTTACCTCTAAAAAAGTCCCTTAATAGCTAACCTTCCTCTCTCATTCTCACTGCATCACTCTGTTTTAGGTTACTCTCCCATACGGGTTATAAAGCAGATGGCATGGTGAGGGAACGTGATGGAGATGACTCTGTTGGCGTGGGAATGTGGGAGAAATAAGAGGATGCTGGCCCTGTCAAAAATTTCCCATTAGCCCCTACTGCTACAGGACCGAACTACTCTCTTTGCATTTCCTTTTTGTTTCTCACTAGTTTGGTACTCTTCCCTGTATTCGGTCAGCCTCTCCCCTCTTCGGTTAAAACAGCAGACCATCTCACATGCTACAGCTCTCTGTTTCCAGTTCATTCTCCCCACATTTTCTTTTCTTGTTTCAGTCCCCAACACTGCTCCCATCAAATAAATGTGTATCACATCTGCTTGTTTCCAGCAAGCCTTATGTCCCTTATCTTCTGTTTTCACCAGTGTCAGACAGTAGTAGCATTTTCATCCTTCCATCTCTGTCCTACCGAACATCATAGGCCTTCACATTTCCTCATCATCGAGCGCTTCCCTCTTTTTTTTGGACTGAATTTGGCAGCATGATGGGACAATGCACCATCGTCTCTTCTCTTTAATGCATGTCGTATATCACTAATGAGGGCTCTCGATTACTTCCATCATGTATACAACACATATATTCATTCATCATCATCACCACATCCTCATCTGTTTATATTATTCTATGGCTCTCGACCATACACCTGTACAGATATCTATATATACATATATGTATATTCATTAATACACTAATATATGTATATATATACACGTATACATACATTTATATATATGTGCATATACCTCCATGTATTTTCTTAGGATTTATGTATTGATTTAATTTATTCTTTCAAGTCCCACAATGTCAAGGCCCATCCTGACTTAACTAAAACCACTATAAATTTTTCGCATTTTTAACTTACCTTTTCTCTCTTCAATGGTTGGGTTGTGATTCGATGTTAGAATCCTCGCTTACCATATCCATCATCCACTTTCATACATACAAGTCAATACATTATCTATTGACTGTAATTGCTTTTATAATACTTGTGAGATCATATAAAAGCTAATACCAATACATTCCCCATAATATATATCGTATACATCACTGTGTTGTTTCTATGTTTAGATACATAATCGTACAAAATATGTATACCTATCGATTGATAGGAAATAGCAGCGGACAACAGGAATACTATCCCTCAAAAGCGCTCACTCTACTGTTAATGCTCTGTAGAGAAATGTAAAGAAAGGGGGTGAGCATACAACGCACTCGGTAAGGAAATCAGGCAAGCAAGTAGATATCTACACTAACTAATCAAAATAATGCTATGCCTCAAAACGTTATTTCCTTAGCTCATTTTCAAAGCATGTCTTTAAAATATATATATATATATATATACTTATACAGATTAAATCCCATGTACAGAAATCATGCTTTCTTTTTCAAATGTAGGCATGCAATGCAAAACAATGCATCTTTATAATATCACAATGCCTTTAGATAAATCATGCCATGTATATTTAAATCATAGTAAATATGGCATTTAAATCATTCACAACACAAAATCGAAGTCCGACCCATCCCTCAGGTCTATCCGCAAGTAAATCAGTCAATCAGGTGATATATTATGTGAGACTCTGTGGTGAAAATGTAAATAGTATCCTGGACTATGATCATATCCGACAATGGTGATCCCAGGCAACACAGTACTCGATGTGCGGGGCATCACTACTACAACAGGAGGGGGGTCAGTCCATCATAACCACCAGCTATATCCTCCTCAACTCTACAACACCACAAGGTACAGTGTACTCCATGCCACAGGCACGGTACAACGTACTCCGTGGATCCTACATCACAATCGGGGTGCCTGCCATAGGTTTTAGCCCTCAAAACCATGGAATATCATACCACATCTCTAAATCCTCATGCTGTCAGACCCGTGTTTTCGATTTACATATGTAGCTTGTACCTTATGATTCCTATGTGTACGAACATTTTATTTGATAGTTGAATCATAAGAAGAATATTTATTAACATGCAATCGACTATTTAAGAAATTAAAAATACATGTAAGCTACATAATAGCGAGATAAGGGTTAAAGTGATTTTCGAGCAAGTACAGGGGTAAAACGGTTAATTGACCAAAATTTGATATAAATCCGATGAGGAAATTTCATAAAAAATATGAAATCGAGCGATCTTGATCAATAACGAGGAAAATATTGAATTTCGAGTCCAATTGATTGAGATATGAATTTAATTAATATTTTTGGAATTTTTGTCTCGAAAAATTAGCCCGAAAATAGTGGAAAAATATACTGAAAAGGTAAAATCGGACTGATAAATTCATTTACGGACTAAATGAATTTAATAAGAATTTTTGAAATATTTTTGGGATATTTTAGGATTTTTAATATTATTTTAAGGATTAAAATAATATTAAAAATATATTATAAAGAAATTGAAAAAAAATAGAAAAACGAAAATTCTGAAAAAAAAAAGGAAATTAAAAATCTGAAATTTGGAATTTTTGGGGAGAGAGAAGGAAACAGAAACGCGCAAACCGACGAGGAGAAGAGCTTGCCGGACCAGCCACCACCGGCGACCAGCAGCCGAGCCAGCTACTGGAAAGGAAGCCACTCACCCCGCGACCTCCCAGCCACCAGGACGCGCGCCACCGGTGCCGAAATCCGACGAATCGAAGGGAGAAAGTCGCGGAGGAAAAGAGGGCATTCGGCGGACACCGGTGAGAGTTGGCTCCGATCGAAGCCAACCGAGAGGTCCCCAGTCCAAGACGCGTCGAACGGCGGCAGCGGCAGGCCGGGAACCGGCCGGACGACGCATACAAGGCTAAATCACCCCTGAACCGGTCGGCGGTTCAGGGCAGAACCTTCTAAACTGAATCGGACCGACCGGTTCAGCCAAGGAGAAAAGGGGAAAAAGAGGAAAAAGAAAGAAAAAGGAAAAGAAAAATTTTTGAGATTTCACCGGACTTTGGGTAAGTCGATACGAGGTCAAAAGTGACCAATTTAATTTTTGATAAATTTATTTAAATTATATTTAATCAGAAATTGACTCGAAGTTAAAAATACGAAATTGTGCAGTTCGACGATTAATTCCGAACGGAAGCCCGATCGAACTCCGATTCACGCACCATCGCACAATCTTGGGTAAGTAAATCTCATTTACGACAAATTATGTGATTTATTCGTATTTAAGATTTAATTTACGCATTTCAGATTAAATTTCAGATTTAGTGAATTATATTCAGAAAATTGAATAAAATGTCGTAAATGATATACGGCTATCCAAAGAGCTTGGAATAAAGCCCAATGGGTATTGATAAGCCCAATGAGTCGATAGACCCTGATGAACGGGCTTAATACGGATTAAGGCCCAATAAAAGTGTTTAAGGCCCATTAAGAGTAAGCGGGCCCATTTAAGTGAAATGAACTGTATTAAATGTATAATACAGTAGGAAAAGTGTAATTAACTCAGTGAATGATTAAATGCAGCTCCAGAGTCATATTGAGAGTTGACCGGACTGCGAGATTAGACAGCATAGAGGAAGAGAGGTCACACGACGTGATCCGAGGTAGGGGACTCTTACAAGTAGCTAGAGATATCTGTGCATATTTTCGTTGGATTTTACATTCACTGAAATTGTTTGAGGGTCAGAGAAAATCTATAATAATTATAGGGACCCGATATGGGTAAATTACGATTTTACCCCTAGTTAGGCAAAAGTGAAACTTTGGGAAAAGTTGTAAAAAGCATGAAAATGATGTTTTGAATGAGTTTTACTGCTGTGTAGCAGAAGAGTAGGTGGATGGGTTAATGTTTTGAGGTCGATGTAAACTAAGCACACTTTATAGTACTGATTTTAATGATTTTAAACATCCCTATTTTTTTAAAAAAAAAGCCATCTACCGAATTATGTGGAAACAATCGTGCTAGAGCACAACTTGCACTTGATTTCAGATGTTTTTCACATACATTAGTGCTAGAGGTTTACTCGCACTACATTTATTTGACATGCATGATAGAGTACTAGAGCGTTGCTCGTACTCAGTTTTTATGTGATTTGTGCATGATAGAGTGCTGGAGCAATTAGCACGTGCTCGAGTTTTACATGAGATGCATGACAGAGTGCTGGAGCGTTGCTCGCACTCGATTCTTCATGATTTGTACATGACATCGTACTTGAGCGATTTGCTCGTACTTGATTTGAATGAGAACTATGCATGACCTAGTGCTGGAGGTTTACTCGCACTAGTGTTGATATTTTTACATGCATATACAGTGTTTTGAGGTGGAGCGTTGACTGTGTGTCACACTCAAGACGTGCACTGTAGTTTTTCGTGATATATACACATGTTAGAAAAATCGTGACGATTTCCTCGTGTAGACTGAGTGTCACACTGGAGATGTTCACACGTGGATTTAGAGACGTGGCATTGATTCCATAGTATGAGGGCTAAGACCTATGGCAGGCACCCCACTATGATGTATTTCCATGGTATGAGCGGCTAAGACCTATGGCTGGCACCCCGACCATGATGTATGGGTCCACGAGTGTACGTTGTACCGTACGTGTGGCATGGAGTACACTGTACCGTGTTTTGTGTTGTGGAGTTGTGGAGGAGAGTTGTTGATAGCTGGCGGTTGTGATGGACTGACCCCCCTCCCGTTACAGCAGTGATAACCTGCACACCGAGTACTGTGTCGCCTGGGATTTCACCACATGTTAGGATATGGCCATAGTCTGGAGATGTTCTCTTACGGTAAGATCCTTAAGCCCAACATCCTTAAGCCAGAGTGGGCGGGGAGGCTCTGTTCGGCGGGGAGTCTCTCTTACATAGTCTAGAGAGATTGCATTTAGCCACTGAGTCTCACATGATATATCACATGTGTTTTATGATACGGGTAGACCTGAGGGATGGGTCAAAACCCAATTTATTTGTGTTGTGATGAGAAATGCCATATTTACTGTGTTTTAAATGTAAATGGCATATTTTATATAAAAGCATTCTTAAATGATTAATTATGCACTATTGCCTCTGATTGATAAACCAACATGTGTTTAGTACATGGGATTTTAAATCTGTACTATATTATATATATTTTAAACATGCTTTTGAATTGAGAGAAGGAAAGGCAAAGCACTATTTTCAGTAGATAGTATGGATGTCTACTTGCTTGCCTAATTTCCTTACTGAGGGCGTTGATAGCTCATCCCATTCATTTTCCCCCCATCTCTACAGATTCTCGTCAGTAGATCGAGTCGACCAGGGTATTGTATTCCTTTGATCCGCTGCCACTCCCCATCTAGCGAAAGGTATACACATGCGTACTCTTTTGTATCTGAACAATGCATAAACACAGTGATGTACACGTTTTAATATGGGGGATGTAATGATGTAATTATATTTAAGTATATGAATTTACTTATGATATGAATGTCATGTATGTATGATACGAAGAAGAATGGTAAGGTATGTATGGATGAGGAGACTAATGCCTATTCACAGCCCAACTGTTGAGGAGATAAAGGTAAGTAAAAAGTGAAAAAAAATTTATTGTGATTTTTGGTAAAGTCACGTGTGGAAGGAGGGCATGACAGAGTGGTATCAGAGCGTAGTTGGTCTGATGTGTCTAGGCATTTGTAATTAGGAAAGTGTACATCCGCATATCACTGTGTTTTGTTTAGTTACAATTGTGTATACAAGATGGGAGTTGGACAAATTAATGTTTGTGAATGCAGGAATCGAGCCATTATGGCTAATACCCGCCGTGGTAGAGGGACGAGAGGTACGGCTAAAGGTGGTAGAGGTAGGCCGACTAGCCAGGGTGATTCTTCGACTACCCATACACCCCCAGGTACTACTGAGGTACCGGATACTTCTGAGGTATCGGATACTATTGAGGCACGTTTCACGAGGATAGAGCATAGCCTGGAGGTGATAGTAGGGTTGTTGGCACAGACTTTGCCAGGTAGACAGAGGCAGGATGCAGAGACTGCGATAGGGGAGGCAGTTGCACCTGATATACTCGCGCAGCCTGTACAGAGGCCACAGACTACTGATACTCCTACACCCCCACCAGTTCAGGTTAGTAGAGGATATGGGTGTGATTTGGATCGATTGCGACAATTCTAGAAGCTTGGACCTCCATCTTTTCGAGGGGTCAAGGACCCAGCTAGTGCAGAGGAGTGGATTAGCGAGATGGAGAAGTTGTACGATTTCTTTCAGTGTACGACTTCTGAAAGAGTCGCATTTCCTACATTCCGACTGAAGGGAACGACAGAGCATTGGTGGAAGTCCACCAGTCCGATATTGAGAGCCTGACATGCTGAGATTAGTTGAGAGATGTTTCTATAGGCCTTCAGAAGGCAGTTTATTCCTGATACTGCACAGCGTAGACTGCAGGCTGAGTTTTTGGGATTGAGCCAGGGGAGTCTCACAGTGGATGAGTACGAGACTAGATTTTTGGCCCTGGGGAGGTATGATCCCGATACCATGTACAGCGAGACCAGGAAGGTCCGTAGGTTTGTAGACGGATTGAGACTGGTGTTGCGGTCTAGATTGGTACCACTGGACATTGGTACATATGATGAGGCAGTGTGCAGGGCGCAGCTTTGTGAGCAAGATTACGAGAGAAATGCCTTTGAGTTTGGGAAGTTCAGTCGAAGCCGAGATAGAGAGAGGAAGAGGTCGGCTAGAGATAGAGGGTTCAGTTATCGAGGAGGGAGGAGACTCTTCGGTAAGGGACCACGGATAGAGGAGGTGCGAGAGCGACCAGTTAGACCTCCTACATACCCAGCCATAGCTCCGACGAAGGGCATTGTGATTGGAGGATCGAGGCCTACTATTGATCAGTGCAGCCGATGTGGTAGACATCATGGCTGTAGACCTTGTCCGTTGAGCCCTGTTGTGTGTTTTCGATGTGGGAAATAGGGGCATATTGCTAGAGAGTGCCCAAAGACATATGTGACTGCCCCACAGAAGGGCAGGGAGCATGATAGAGCTCCAGCTTGTACGTCTGCTCAGAGAGGTAGAGCGACGGCAGAGGAGAAGGGGAAGCAGGTGATGGGTCGAGGGCGAGTACATGCTTTGGACTAAGACACAGCTGATGCTTCTGCGGATGTGATTCGAGGTTTCATTGCGTACATAGTGGATACGGATAAGGTACATCCAGAGTTGGTAGATATTTCTGTGGTCAGTGAGTACCCAGATGTTTTCTCGGATGAGTTGCCAGGGTTACCACCAGACAGAGAGATGGAGTTCTGTATAGATTTGGTGCCTAGTACTGAGCCTATTTCGAGACCACTGTATCGCATAGCCTTAGTTGAGCTAGAGGAGCTCAAGAGACAATTACAGGAGTTGTTGGATAGGGGTTTTATCAGACCGAGTGTTTCACCGTGGGGAGCACCGATTTTGTTTGTGAGGAAGAAGGATGGAAGCCTCCGATTGTGTATAGACTACAGATTATTGAATAAGGCTACCATCAAGAATAGATATCCCCTTCCACGCATTGACGACTTACTGGATCAGCCAGCTTCGGGGAGCGCAGATCTTTTCTAAGATTGATCTGAGGTCTGGGTATCATCAGTTGAGAGTTCGGAGTGGAGATGTACCCAAGACAGCATTTAGGACTCGATATGGCCACTATGAGTTCCTAGTTATGCCATTTGGACTGACGAATGCTCCCGCAGCTTTCATGGCTTTGATGAACGATGTGTTCAAGCCATTTTTGGATCAGTTTGTTATCGTATTCATCGATGACATATTAGTATATTCGAGATCCGAGGAGGAGCATGAGGAGCACCTCAGGATTGTATTGCAGACTCTACGAGGGTAGCAGTTGTATGCTAAACTCAGCAAGTGTGATTTTTGGTTGACAAAGATCTCATTTTTAGGGCATGTATTGTCGAGGGATGGTGTATCAGTAGATCCATCCAAGATTGAGGCTGTAGTTCAGTGGGAACAGCCGAGGACAGTTACCGAGATAAGGAGTTTTTTGGGTTTAGCAGGGTACTATCAAAGATTTGTTGAGGGATTTTCGAAGATGGCTGCTCCGTTGACACGTCTCACTCTGAAGAGTGTTGCATTCGTGTGGGACGAGGATTGTGAGAGGAGTTTTCAGGAGCTGAAGAGTCGATTGACCACCGCTCCGATTCTCACTATTCCTACCAGCTCAGGAGGATTTTCAGTATATACCGATGCTTCGCATCAAGGACTGGGCTGTGTGTTGATGCAGGATGGGAGGGTAGTTGCTTACGGATCCAGACAGCTGAAGGACCATGAGAAGAACTATCCGACCCACGATTTAGAGTTAGTAGCAGTAGTGTTTGCGTTGAAGGTATAGCGCCACTACTTGTATGGTGAGAAGTTTCAGATTTTTACCGATCACAAGAGCCTCAAGTACCTATTCTCACAGAAGGAGCTGAACATGAGGCAGAGAAGATGGCTAGAGCTTCTGAAGGATTATGATTGTGAGATACTTTATCATCCGGGTAAGGCTAATGTTGTAGCAGATGCTTTGAGTAGGAAGAGCCTTGGGATGGTATCGTATATGATGGTCAGGGAGCATGAGCTACTAGAGCAATTTGCTGGCCTCAGTTTGGGAGTTGTGCCTTCGGACAGAGATGCAGATTGTATGATTGCGAGTCTACGCTTAGAGCCAAATCTGTTGGATAGGATCAGACAGGCTCAGCAGACAGATTTGCAGTGCATCGATGTGATTGGTCAGATACAGAGGGGCACAGTGATAGATTTTGAGTTGAGTCCTGATGGACTACTGAGGTTCAAAGATAGATTGTGTGTTCCCGAGGACCCAGAGCTCAGGAGATTGATATTGTTGGAAGCTCATTCATCGAGGTACACGTTGCATCCAGGGAGTGGTAAGATGTATCAAAACCTCCCGAAGGTGTACTGGTGGTCAGGTATGAAGAGAGATGTGGGCGAGATGTCTCGTATGTCAGCAGGTGAAGGTAGAGCATCAGAAACCTGCAGGATTGTTGCAACCTCCACCTATACCGACATGGAAATGGGAGCATATCACCATTGATTTCGTGATGGGTTTACCGAGGACCTGGAGGAATCACGATGCTATATGGGTGATCGTTGATAGACTGACGAAGTCAGCCCACTTCCTAGCTATGAGAGCTACCGATACTCTGAGTACATTGGCAGGGTTGTATGTACGCGAGGTAGTGAGGTTGCATGGTGTTCCAGTGAGCATTGTCTCAGATAGGGATTCCCGCTTTACTTCCCACTTTTGGGAACATTTTTAGGAAGCTATGGGAACCCAGTTGAGTTCGAGCACAACTTTCCATCCTCAGACAGATGGTCAGTCAGAAAGGATGATACAGACTCTGAAGGATATGTTGAGAGCATGTGTGCTGGATTTTAGAGGCTCCTGGGATGATCATTTGCCACTAGCTGAGTTCGCCTACAACAACAGTTATCATTCGAGTATCGGGATGGCACCGTATGAGACCTTATATGGCCGTAGATGCCATTCCCCTATTGGGTGGGAAGAAGTGGGTGACCTTAAGATTTTTGCTCCTGATATGGTTACACAGGCTTCTGAGGATGTTGGGTTGATAGTTGAGAGATTGAGGACAGCTCAGAGTCGACAGAAGAGTTATGCTGACAGGAGACGTAGGCCACTTGAGTTCGCAGTTGGTGAGTCCGTGTTTCTGAAGGTTTCTCCTTCCAAGGGTATAGCGAGGTTTGGGAAGAAGGGTGAGCTGAGTCCTCGCTACATTGGACCCTTTGAGATACTCGACCGAGTGGGAGATAAGGCCTATAGGTTGGCATTGCCACCAGATTTGTCAGGCGTGTACAACGTCTTCCACATCTCGATGCTTCGGAAGTATCACCCAGATCCGGTATATGTGATTAGTTATGAGCCTTTAGAGCTCAGTGAGGACATGTCATATGTTGAGAGGCCGATTCGGATACTGGATAGGAAGGAGAAGGTTTTGAGATCGAAAACTATCGGGTTAGTGAAGGTACTATGGCAGCATCACACTTCCGAGGAGGCTACTTGGGAGTTAGAGAGTTTGATGCGAGAGAAGCATCCCCAGTTGTTTGAGGATTGATTTGGTTCTAATTTAGAGGACCAAATTCTTTTAGTTGGGGAGGATTGTCAGACCCGTGTTTTCGATTTACGTATGTAGCTTGTACCTTATGATTCCTATGTGTACGAACATTTTATTTCATAGTTAAATCATAAGAAGAGTATTTATTAACATGCAATCGACTATTTAAGAAATTAAAAATGCATGTAAGCTACATAATAGCGAGATAAGGGTTAAAGTGATTTTCGAGCAAGTACAGGGATAAAACGGTCAATTGACCAAAATTCGATATAAATCCGATGAGAAAATTTCATTAAAAATATGAAATCGAGAGATCTTGATCAATAACGAGGAAAATATTGAATTTCGAGTCCAATTGATCGAGATATGAATTTAATTAATATTTTTAGAATTTTTGTCTCGAAAAATTAGCTTGAAAATAGTGAAAAAATATACCGAAAAGGTAAAATCAGACTGATAAATTCATTTACGGACTAAATGAATTTAATAAGAATTTTTGAGATATTTTTGGGATATTTTAGGATTTTTAATATTATTTTAAGGATTAAAATAATATTAAAAATATATTATAAAGAAATTGAAAAAAAAAACAGAAAAACGAAATTCTGAAATTAAAAAAAAAAAAGGAAATCAGAAATATGAAATTTGGAATTTTTGGGGAGAGAGAAGGAAACAGAAACGCGCAAACCGACGAGGAGAAGAGCTTGCCGGACTAGCCACCACTGGCGACCAGCAATCGAGCCAGCTACCGGAAAAGGAAGCCACTCACCCCGCGACCTCCTAGCCACCAGGACGCGCGCCACCCGTACCGGAATCCGGCGAATCGAAGGGAGAAAGTCGCGGAGGAAAAGAGGGCATTCGGCGGCCACCGGCGAGAGTTGGCTCCGATCGAGGCCATCCGAGAGGTCCCCTGTCCAAGACGCGTCGAACGGCGGCAGCGGCACGCCGGGAACCGACCGGATGACGCCGGCACGGCTAAATCACCCCTGAACCAGTAGACGGTTCAGGGCAGAACCTTCTAAACTGAACCGGATCGGACCGGTTCAGCCAAGGAGAAAAGGGGAGAAAGAGGAAAAAGAAAGAAAAAGAAAAAGAAAAATTTTCGGGATTTCACCGGACTTCGGGTAAGTCGATACGAGGTCAAAAGTGACCAATTTAATTTTCGATAAATTTATTTAAATTATATTTAATCAGAAATTGACCCGGAGTTAAATATACGAAATTGTGCAGTTCGACGATTAATTTCGAACGGAAGCTCGATCGAACTCCGATTCATGCACCATCGGACAATCTCAGGTAAGTAAATCTCATTTACGACAAATTATGTGATTTATGCGTATTTAAGATTTAATTGACGCATTTCGGATTAAATTTCAGATTTAGTGAATTATATTCAGAAAATTGAATAAAATGTCGTAAATGATATACGGGCTATCCAAAGAGCTTGGAATAAAGCCCAATGGGTATTGATAAGCCCAATGAGTCGATAGACCCTGATAAACGGGCTTAATACGGATTAAGGCCCAATAAAAGTGTTTAAGGCCCATTAAGAGTAAACGGGCCCATTTATGTGAAATGAACTGTATTAAATGTGTAATACAGTAGGAAAAGTGTAATTAACTCAGTGAATGACTAAATGCAGCTCCAGAGTCATATCGAGAGTTGACCGGACTGCGAAATTAGACAGCACAGAGGAATAGAGGTCACACGACGTGATCCGAGGTAGGGGACTCTTGCAAGTAGCTGAGATATCTGTGCATATTTTCGTTGGATTTTACATTCACTGAAATTGTTTGAGGGTCAGAGAAAATCTATAATAATTATAGGGACCCGATATGGGTAAATTACGATTTTGCCCCTAGTTAGGTAAAAAGTGAAACTTTGGGAAAAGTTGTAAAAAGCATGAAAATGATGTTTTGAATGAGTTTTACTGCTGTGTAGCAGAAGAGTAGGTGGATGGGCTAATGTTTTGAGGTCGATGTAAACTAAGCACACTTTATAGTGCTGATTTTAATGATTTTAAACATCCCTATTTTTAAAAAAAAAAAGCCATCTACCGAATTATGTGGAAACAATCGTGCTAGAGCACAACTCGCACTTGATTTCAGATGTTTTTCACATACATTAGTGCTGGAGGTTTACTCGCACTACATTTATTTGACATGCATGATAGAGTACTAAAGCGTTGCTCGTACTCAGTTTTTATGTGATTTGTGCATGATAGAGTGCTGGAGCGATTAGCTCGTGCTCGAGTTTTACATGAGATACATGACAGAGTGATGGAGCGTTGCTCGCACTCGATTTTTCATGATTTGTACATGACATTGTACTTGAGTGATTTGCTCGTACTTGATTTGTAATGAGAACTATACATGACCTGGTGCTAGAGGTTTACTCGCACTAGTGTTGATATTTTGACATGCATATACAGTGTTTTGAGGCGAAGTGTTGACTGTGTGTCACACTCAAGACGCGCACTGTAGTTTTTCATGATATATACACATGTTAGAAAAACTGTGACGATTTCCTCCGTGTAGACTGAGTGTCACACTGTTGAGATGTTCTCACGTGGATTTAGAGACGTGGCATTGATTCCATAGTATGAGGGCTAAGACCTATGGCAGGCACCCCACTATGATGTATTTCCATGGTATGAGAAGCTAAGACCTATGGCAGGCACCCCGACAATGATGTATGGGTCCACGGGTGTACGTTGTACCGTGCATGTGGCATGGAGTACATTGTACCGTGTTTTGTGTTGTGGAGTTGTGGAGGAGAGTGTTGATAGCTGGCGGTTGTGATGGACTGACCCCCCTCCCATACAGCAGTGATAACCCGCACACCGAGTACTGTGTTGCCTAGGATTTCACCACATGTTAGGATATGTACATTGTCCGAAGATGTTCTCTTACGGTAAGATCCTTAAGCCCAACATCCTTAAGCCAGAGTGGGCGGGGAGGCTCTGTTCGGCGGGGAGTCTCTCTTACATAGTCTAGAGAGATTGCATTTAGCCATTGAGTCTCGCATGATATATCACATGTGTTTTAGGATACGGGTAGACCTAAGGGATGGGTCGAAACCCAGTTTATTTGTGTTGTGATGAGAAATGCCATATTTACTGTGTTTTGAATGTAAATGGCATATTTTATATAAAGGCATTCTTAAATGATTAAATATGCACTATTTTGCATGAATGCCTCTGATTGATAAACCAGCATGTGTTTAGTACATGGGATTTTAAATCTGTACTATATTATATATATTTTAAACATGCTTTTGAAATGAGAGAAGGAAAGGCAAAGCACTATTTTCAGTAGATAGTATGGATGTCTACTTGCTTGCCTGATTTCCTTACTGAGCGCGTTGATAGCTCATCCCATTCATTTTCCCCCCATCTCTACAGATTCTCGTCAGTAGATTGAGTCGGCTGAGGTATTGCATTCCTTTGATCCGCTGCCACTCCCCATCTAGCGAAAGGTATACACATGCGTACTCTTTTGTATCTGAACAATGCATAAACACAGTGATGTACACGTTTTAATATGGGGGATGTAATGATGTAATTATATTTAAGTATATGAATTTACTTACGATATGAATGTCATGTATGTATGATACGAAAAAGAATGGTAAGGTATGCATGGATGAGGAGACTAATGCCTATTCACAGCCCAACTGTTGAGGAGATAAAGGTAAGTAAAAAGTGAAAAATTTATTGTGGTTTTTGGTAAAGTCACGTGTGGGAGGAGGGCGTGACACATGCGAACCTCTCATAGTGTGACACTCAGTCTAAATGAGGAAATCTGGCATGGTTTTCAACATGTATTATATATCACATACAGTGCGCACCTTTGAGCGTGACTCATAGTCGACACTCCGCTCAAACACTGTTCACGTCACAAACTCAACTCTAGTGCGAGTAAACCTCCAGCAACTAGGTCAATGCATAGTTCATATTTCAAATCAAGTACGAGCAATAACTTCATTACCATGCTATGCACACAATCATTAAATTAAGTACGAGCAATAGCTCCAGTACTATGTCATGTATAAATCATGAAGAATCGAGTACGAGCAATGCTCCAATACTCTGTCATGCATCTCATGTAAAACTCGAGTACGAGCTAATCGCTCCAGCACTCTCTCATGCATAAATCACATAAAACTGAGTATGAGTAAAAACTCCAGCACTCTATCATGCATGTCATGGAAATCTAGTACGAATCATAATCCCGCACTAATATATGTGGAAAATATATGACATCTAGTGCGAGCTGTGCTCCAGCACGATTTATTCTCACATAATTCGATAGATGGCTCTTTAAAAAGGGATGATTTTTAAAACATCAAAATCAACACTATAAAGTGTGCTTAATTTACATCAACCTTAAAATCATTAGCCCATCTATTTATTCTTCTGCTAAACAGCACTAAAACACTCAAAATGATCGTTGCCATGCTTTTTACAACTTTTCACAATAGTTGACTTTTTTTCCTAACTAAGGGCAAAATCGTAATTTGCTACTATAGGGTTACAATAATTATTATTCACTTTATCTAACCCTCAGAGTTTTTAAGTGAATGTAAAAGTAGAAGAAAATATGTGCAGATATCTCTAACTACTCACAAAAATCCCTTACCTCGGATCACGTCAAGTGACCTCTCTTCCTCTGTGCTGCCCAAATCTCGCAGTCCGGTCCACTCTCAATATGACTCTGGAGTCGAGATTATGCGATGGTACTCAAATCGAAGTTCGATTGGGCTTCCGTTCGAAATTTATCATCGAACTGCACAATTTTGTATATTTAACTCCGGGTCAATTTTCAATTAAATATAATTTAAATAAATTTATCAAAAATCAAATCGGTCACTTTTGACCTCGTATCGACTTACCCGAAGTCCGGTGAAATCCTGAAAATTTTTCTTTTCCTTTTCCTTTTCCTTTTTCTTTCTTTTTCTTCTTTTTCCCCTTTTCTCCTTGGCTGAACCGGTCCAATCCGATTCAGTGTAGAAGGTTCTTCCCTGAACCGCCGACCGGTTCAGGCTTCCTTTGGCCGTGCCGGCGTCGTCCGGCAGGTTCCCGGACGTCTCACCACCTCCATTCAGCGCGCCACAGCCTGGGGACCTCTCGGTTGGCCTCGATCGGGACCAAGCACCGCCGATGGCCGTCGAATTCCGCTTTTCCTCCGCGGCCTTCTCCTCTTCGATTCCCCGGCGTCTGGCGTTGGTGGAGCAAGTTGCCGGTGCCGATGGGTGAGCACGAACCTCCTCTTCCTTTTCCAACCCCTTGCCTGGCCACTGGTCATCGGATGGTGGCCGTCCGATGGTCCTTCTTCCTCGGCTTGCTTCCGTCAGCTTGCCTCTTCTCTCTCCCCGATATTCCTTTCCAAATTTTGTTTTTTGATTTTCAATTTCTTTTTTTTCTTTTCTTATTTATAATAGATTTTTATTATTATTTTATTCATTAAAATAATAATAAATATCCCAAAATATCTAAAAAAAATTATATTAAATTCATTTAATCCGTAAATGAATTTATCAGTTTGATTTTACCTTTTCGGTATATTTTTCTCTCATTTTCGGGCTCGTTTTCGAGGTAAAAATTTCGATAAATTTTAATAAATTTATATCTTGATCAATTGGACTCGAAATTAAATATTTTCTTTGATTTTGATCAAGATTCCTCAATTTCATATTTTTTAATGAAATTATCTTATCGAAATTATATAGGATTTCAGTCATTTGATCGTTTTATCCCTATACTTGTTCGGGAATCACTTTAACCCTTATCTCGCTGTTATGTAGCTTACATGCATTTTTAATTTCTTAAATAGTCGATTGCATGATAGTAAATACTCTTCTTATGATTTAACTATAATAATAGAGTGTTCATACACATAGGAATCATAAGGAACAGCTACATAAAAATACGGGTCTGACACACAATGAACAATACAATTTTTAATTTAAATCATGAACTTAAGGATTCGCGCCTTTAATTCCCATGGCTACATTGTTATTCATGGATAAGTCCAAGTTCATAAAATTTTAGGGTATTCACATTCTCCCCACCTTAAGAAATTTGGTCCTCAAATTTAAAAGTACATCAGTCCTCAAATAAATGTGGGTATTTCTATTGCATTAAACTTTTTAATTCCCAAGCGGCCTCTTCTAAGGCGTGGTATTGCCACAAAACCTTAACTAGTGGAATTGTCTTAGACCGTAATGTTTTTTCTTTCCTGTCCAAGATCTGTATTGGCTTCTCCATGTTTTTCATATCCTCCTTTAACTCTAGCGGTTCATACTTAATCACATGCGATGGATCTGGATGGTACTTGCTTAGCATCGAAACATGGAAGACATTATGAATACTTGATAATTCTGGCGGTAACAACAATTTGTACACTTTGTCTCCCACTCAGTCTAAGATCTTGAAAGACCCAATATATTGGGGACTTAGCTTTCCTTTCTTTCTAAATCTCATTATGCCTTTTGTAAGACCCACTTTTATTATCTGTTGATGTATTTCCTTATGATTCATGTGATGTACATTTTCATATATTCAATAAATCATAAGAAGAGCTTTGACTGAAATATAATTTGCAAGTAGAATAAAAATGAAATCTCGGTGAACGACGGAGGTAGCCAAATAAGGACCGAAATGGCCACAGGCCAAACGGAAAGGATCGAAAATGAAGTTTTCCAAAATTACGAAATTAAATAAGAAAAGATGGTGGATGTATGAAGGAAAGTTAGGTTAATTTGGTTCCGAAACAAGTGTAGGGGTAAAATGGTAAAAATATCAAAATCCGGTATTAGGGCGATAAAAAAAATATATAATTAAAAATAAGGATGTAAGATATCTTGATCGATAATGAGAAAATTATACAATTTTGGGTCAATTGATCAAGATTCAAAAATTTTAAAAATACCAAAATATTACCCGGAACAATACCTCGAAAAGTACGAAGGAATAATATCGAAAATTTGGAGAAAAATGTATTTAATAAATTAAATTAAATTAAATAAATTAAATTACAATAAAATAATATAAGTTGTAGATATTTTAGATTATTGTAGATTATTTTAATGAATAGTGTAATGATTAAAATAAATAATAATAATAATAAAAAAAAGAATCTGAAAACAAAAAAAAAAAGGAATCGGGATAAACCCAAAAAAGAGAAATCGAAAGCGACCAGCAACCCTCACTGACGATCCCAGCGCACCGGCGACCAACAGCCTCCGACGAAGCCACGAGGAGGAAGAGGAGAGGCCGGCGGTCACGTGGACACCGGAATCAGGCCGTCAGGTGGTCGGAGGAAGCCGATCGGAGCGAAGGAAGACCGAGAGAGAAACGGGCCGATTCTCGACGAACCACCGTCGCATTCAGGGGGAGAAGCCGGTTCTTTTGAGACCGGTCTTGGCCAGCGAGACCGCCGAAAACGTCAGCGATGGCAAGTGGCAGGAAACGGCATCGTTTGGCCGAAAAGAAATGGAAGGAAAAGGAGGGAAAAGGAAGGAAAGGGGAAAAGAAAAGAAAGGAAAAGGAAAGAAAAGAAAGGAAAAGGAAAGAAAAGAAAGGAAAAAGGGGAAAAGGAAAGAAAATTTACCGGGGACGACTCGAGATTCGGGTAAGTTGACCGGGGGTCGAGATTGACCTACGGGTAAATTTCAAATATTTAATTTAATATTATTTTAATGGAAAATAATCCGGATTTACCTAATTGTGCAGCTTTACGACAGAGACCAAACGAGAGCCGATTGAGCTCTAATTTTCGTACCCCGCATCGTATCGGGTAAGTACAGTTTAATTTCGACAATATGAGTTCTTTAAATACAGAGTTTTAATTATTTTACGGAATTATAGATTAATTTCGCATAGAAAGGAATATTTTTCGGAGTTGTAATATAATTGCCGTAAATGGTATAGGGCTATCCAATGAATTTGGAACGAAGCCCGATAATTATTAGTAAGCTGCATAAACCCGGTATACCCGAAGAAGGGAATTAATAAATATAAAAGGGCTGAAATGGGCCGAGACCCAATGTGGTAGATAGGGCCCAATACCTTAAAGTTGGTCAGTAAATGCGATATACTGATCAAGATAATTGAATTGACCTCAACTGTATGGTTATATGCAGTTACGTACCATTAGTTGGCGCGCATTTGGGCTGAGAGATTCGGTATCATCGAGGCAGGTTAAGTCTGCGCGCGATTCCAGGTAAGGGAATTTTTAGGTACATAGAGATACCTATACGTATTTTTTTGAGGGGATTTATAGGGTCTAGAATTTCTTAAATTATCTAGAAATGAAATAATAATTTTGCGAAAATCGAGGCATAGGTGAATCAAGGAAAAAGACGATTTTGCCCCAAGGAGTAAAATTTACAAAAAGGGTAGTAAGGCAGGTAAACTGCATGATTTCATGTTTTTAACATGTTATATGAATATATTGCTTTGATTTAAGCAAATATGCACATAGGTTGGCTGTTGATTTCATGAATTTTACGAAAGGGTACCGGTTTGTACCGGTTATGATTTTAAAAGATGTTTTATCAAGATTGAGCCACCTATCGTATTTACATGAATAAAAAGAGTGCTAGAGTTTTACTCGCACTCAAGTTTACTGATTTATTTCTCATGAAAAGCCGTACTGCAGCATTACTCGTACGAGAAATTTGTGTGTGCACAAAACCGTGCTGGAGCTTCGCTCGCACGAAATTTTAGATATCATGATATGCATAGCGTGGTGCTGGAGCTTCGCTCGCACTAGACGTGAGTTGACATGCATATAGTCGTGCGAAAGCCTCCTGTAGACTGTGTGTCACAGAGAGTTGAGATGCTCGCACGTATACTTTGAGACTTGGGTTGGTTATCGACATAGTATTGGGGTGGGTAAGACCTACGGTAGGCACCCCCAGACTATGATATGGGTCCACGGAGTACGATGTACCGTGTATGTCACACGGAGTACGCTGTACCGTGCAGTCATGATGACTCGTTGATGTTACTCGATATTCTGGCGGGTAGGATTTGACCCCACCTCCCATTGCAGTTGTGATGCCCCGCACACCAGGATCCATGTAGCCTAGGATCACAGGGACAAAGTATGGCCATAGTCCTCGATTTTCATACAGTAACCTACATGCCTCACATGATATCATACAGTCTGGATAAACCAGGACAAACCCGAAGGAGGGGAAATGTCCCGATTTATATTTTTTAAAAGAGATGTGATTTAATGAATCAAGGTATTCCCGAGAGATGGGTTTGACCTTGATGAAGTTGTTTTATGATGAAACAAATGAGTTTTAATATGATGAGTTTATGATTAAACAAATAAGTTTCAAAGTGATGAGTTTGTGATGAAACTAATAAGTTTTAATGTGACGAGCATGAGATGTCATACATGATGATTTTTCCATGTGTGTTTTATATGTCAATTTCATGATTTCTCTTATACGATATATACATACATGTGGCATCGTTTTAGTCATTCCTCATGCTCAAAATATAAAGGATTTTATATCATGACATTATCAGCATGTAGATAGTATAGTTATCTACCTGCTTACATTATTGCCTTACTGAGCTGTTTATGCTCACCCTTTCATTTTCCACCCCACAGGGTACATTCAGTAGAAGAGAACGACGGTAGTCATATCCGCTGCTTATTATCAAGACCAGGTATACACATTTGTATAATTTTTGTATCTGAACATATAGAGGCACAGTACTGTAAATGGATGTAATATTGGGGATGTATTTATTTAAAATAAATTGATATGTAAATGAAATATGAAAATGGAATGGTAAATAGGTGAGAGGTGACTAACACCGAATCATAGCCCAACTGTTTAGTAGTGAAACTATTCACGACGGGTAAGGAAATGAAAAAGTGAAAAATTTGTAGTGATTTTTAGGTAATTTGGGTCGTGACAAAGGTGGTATCAGAGCTGAGTTGGCCTGATATGAGTCGGTGTTAGTAGTTAAGTAAAATTACATCCCCATGTACTGTGCATTGTTTAGATACAATTGTGTATATCAAGATGGAACAGCATCTAAGATTTTAGTTTCGAATGCAAGAATCTAGTTTTATAATTGATAGCCGCTATAGTAGAGGGGCGAGTACACATGCTCGAGGCCATAGAGATCGGCCTGAGAGTCGAATGAGTCGTCACATGAGACTTAAGATGAGAGTGAGGTGGAGGCTGATGTTGAGCATACTCCACAGGGTCCTATAAAGAGACCAAACAGTATTGAGACACGCTTCAAGAGGATAGAGTGGACTGTAGAAAATATTTCGGACTTGTTTACTCAGTCTATTGCAAGTAGTTGAGGATAGGCAGGGTAAAGCCTAAACAGATGCCTCAGACTATAGAGATTTTCACACCCCTCCGATATATAGCAAAGTAAAGAAACCAATAGTTACTGAGGACTGGGTGTATGAGATAGCGAAGTTGTATGAATTTTTCGGTGTATGTCGACTAAGAAAGTGACTTTTAAAATACATTTATGTTAGAGAGTCGAGGTGGAACATTGGTGGAAGTCCGCTCGACCCATCTGAAGAGTTAGACGTCCAGAACCGACATGAGAAATGTTTCTGGATGTATTCTGGTGACGAAATATTTCGGACACTACTTAAGGGGAAATTACATGTAAAATTTCTTACACTGCCCATAGTCATTGGTTGATTGATGAGTATGAATCTCAGATTATATCCCTGGGCAAGTATGAACCCGATATTGTGGCCAGTGAGAGTTGGGAAGCCCAAAAGTTCATGAAATGACTCAAATTGTCAATTAGAGTCCGATTGGCTCATTACCTATGTCGAGGCAGTGCGCAAAATATAGTTGTGTGAATAATATCATGTGTTGTACGTCTCTGAGATTGGGAAAGGTAGTGAGGGCTGTAATAGAGATAGAAAAGAGAATCGAGAAATGACAAAGATGTTAAAATGGGAAAATGGTAATTGGTAAAAGATTTAATTTGATGAGTCATGGAGTAAGATAATTGGCAAGGCCCCAGTGCATCCAAATTTGGCACTCTTGAGGGGCATTGTGATTGGAGGATCCCGACCTGCTACGAAGCAGTGTAGCAGTGTAAGCACTATAAGCAGTGTGGGATGTGTGGTACCACGTAAGGAGGGTCTATACCTACACTGTATTGATGAAAATGGCCGTTAAGTGTGGTAAGACGGACCATTGATTTTGATTGCACAGAGTTGGGCGAGATCGTCCCACAGAAAAGTAAAGAGACAGAGAAAAACTTCGTTGGTATAGCTGCAACGAAAAGGGAGGCCATAGCCGAAAAGAAAAAGGAAAGTAGGTTGTTGGACGAAGGCGAGAGGATGTCTTGGACTAGGACACTATTGATGTTTCATGGATGTGGTGTAAGATACCACACTTGTTATGAATAATGAAGTATATATGTTTATTGATCCTAGTGCCACACATTTATTCATACCGCCTTCATTCGCATATAAGTGAGTAAAATGCATGAATGCCTGCACCCATGGGCACAATGCTGATAGTTAGTGCCCCAATAGAGGAGGGTTAACTAATGGAATAATTATTAAGAGATTATAAGTTGAAAACGGGGGAAGAAGTATAAGTCAGCCAATTTTATTCAATAGACTGAATAATTTGAAGTAATATTGAGAATAAATCTCAATTGGTCGGCTGCAAATTATGATGTTCAGAGTTCTATTCTAAGATAGTGATATGGTTACCCTTGAAAAGTATACTGTAAGTGTTGACAAGTGATAAAAAGGGGTGCAATAGTTGAAATTAAAGGAGTAAAGGATTGTACTCACGGAATGACTAATGAAAGAGTTTTGTCATGATTGATATACTAAGGAGATAATCTTTGAGATATGCTTGATTCTGAATACAAGATGTATTGGAGTAAGAGGCGTATGCAAGGTAAGAACATCTTTATGATATGAAGTAATTAGGATTAAAGCAATTAGTAGTGAATATAAATTGTAACCACAGGGACCGATATGTAAAGTAATTGTGGTTAAGTCTAAGGGTTAATAAAGGTATTTCAAAATACCTCCCCGCCTGAAGACTTGACAGTGTCTAAAAGTATATATATATATATAACATATAACGTGAAATCGATCGTCGTAATAAATACCTTTAGCATTAGGATACCTTTACTAAGACGATAAGAATATTAAAATTCGACAAATCGTAAAGGTTAACATAGTAAAATTTAATAAGAACCGTTGAGATAAGAAAAGGAAATGACGCAGGTTAGTACCTGAAAACATAAGCGATTTTGAAGGATCTAATACGCTTATGCGTAAATAAATCAAGGATTGGACCGATTTGTAATCATCATTATCGATGATATGTTGGGTGTAGTTAAAGTCTAGGGCAAATTGTAAGCAATAATTGAAAATGGCTTTTACAAATGGGTCGTTGCGAGTTCTCAATATGGTCTACTTGGTTGACACGTTTAACTAAGAAAACGTGGTCTTTAAATGAGATGATAAATAAGATGATAGATGTGACATGAATTTCGATGTAGTGAAGTATGAACTGACCACCGTGATTAATTTCACCATACCCAACAGCTCAAGAGGTTCTCAGTGAGTATGGATACCTCGAAATAATGAAGGAGCTGTGTATTGATGTATAATGGGAAGATAGTCAATTTTGGAGTTAGACAACTCCTTGATCACGAAATAAACTATCTGACTCATGATTTTAAGTTGGCAACGGTAGTGTTTGTACCGAGGATATGGTACTATTATGTACAGGGTGAGAAATTTTGGATATGCACTAATCATAAAGCCCCGAGTATCTGTTTTTCACATAAAGAGGCGAATATGAGAATACATAGTGGGTTAGAGCTTCTGAGAGATTTTGATTGTGGAAAATTGTACCACCCAGGATAGGCTAATGTGATGGTTGATGCCTTGAGTAGAAGGAGCCTCGGGATGGTATTACATATGATGGTCAGGGAGCGTGAGCTGCTAGAGCAGTTGTGAGCCTCAGTATTGATGTGATCCCTTCTGATGATGACAGTGATTGTGTGACAGTTAGCCTGAGATTAGAACCAGATGAGAGTGCCCGGATTTGACAGTCTTAGCATGATAATCGGCAGGGTGTCGATAGTTTGGGTCAAATTCAGAAGGGTACAGTGATAGAGCTCACAGAGTATGATGATGATTTACAGAGGTTCCGAGACAGTATGAGTGCTCCCCAAGACCACAGTTGATGGGATAGTAATATTGTCAGAAGCTCACTCTTCGAGATATACGGTGCATATGGAATGTAAAGAATGTATCAAAATCTCGAAAAGGGTATTGGTGGTCAGATGTGAAAAGAAATATGGTAGAGATTGTGGAAAAGTGCATAGTATGTCAGCAGAATAAGGTAGAATATTAAAAGTCTGCAGAGTTATAGCAGCCTCTACCTATATCGACACGGCACGAAAATGGGAGCAAGTCTCAATGAATTTTGTGATGGGTTATAGAGGACTCAGATGAATCACGAGGCTATCTGGGTGATAGCCGATAGATTACCTAAGTCTACCCACCTTTTGGTTATGAAATCCCCAAATACTCAAAGTGTATATGAGGATTCAGGTATAAGGAAGATTGTGGAACATTATGCAGCGTTCCAGTGAGCATTATATCAGATAGGGATTCCCGCTTCACTTCCCATTTCTGGAAACACTTTCAGGAAGCTATGGGAACCCAGTTGAGATTCAGTACAGCTTTCCATCCTCAGACAGATGGGCAGTCAGAGAGGACTATACAAACCCTCGAGGATATGTTGAGAGCTTGTGTACTTGATTTTAGAGGCTCCTGGGATGATCACCTACCATTCACAGAGTTCGCCTACAATAACAGTTATCATTCGAGTATCGGGATGGCACCATATGAGGCCTTGTATGGCCGTAGATGTCGTTCTCCTGTAGGATGGGAGGAGGTTGGTGACAGGCAGATATTCGCTCCCGATTTGATATGTCAGGCCTCTGAGGATGTCCAGTTGATTTGTGAGAGGTTGAGGACAGCTTAGAGTCGACAGAAGAGTTATGCTAACAGGAGACGTAGACCGTTGGAGTTTACAGCAGGGGAGTCAGTATTTTTGAAAGTTTCTCCTTCCAAGGGTATTACTAGATTCGGAAAGAAAGGAAAGTTGAGCCCTCGCTTCATATGACCTTTTGAGATACTCGAGAGAGTGGGAGATCGAGCTTATAGGCTAGCGTTGCCACCAGAGCTAGCAAATGTCCATAACGTCTTCCACATCTCCATGCTTCGGAAGTATCAGCCGGATCCGTCGCATGTGATCAGATACGAGCCACTGGAGCTCAGTGAGAGTATGTCCTATGTCGAGAGACCGATCCAGATTGTGGATAGGAAGGAGAAGGTATTAAGATCAAAGACGATTCCCCTGGTGAAAGTACTGTGGCAGCATCACACTCCGGAGGAGCGACTTTGGAGTTAGAAAGTTTGATGAAAGAGAAGTATCCGGAGTTGTTCAGAGACTGATTTGGTTCCAATTTGGAGGACCAAATTCTTTTAGTGGGGGAGATTATGTAAGACCCACTTTTATTATCTGTTGATGTATTTCCTTATGATTCATGTGATGTACATTTTCATATATTCAATGAATCATAAGAAGAGCTTTGACTGAAATATAATTTGCAAGTAGAATAAAAATGAAATCTCGGTGAACGTCAGAGGTAGCCAAATAAGGACCGAAATGGCCACAGGCCAAACGGAAAGGATCGAAAATGAAGTTTACTGAAATTATGAAATTAAATAAGAAAAGATGGTGGATGTATGAAGGAAAGTTAGGTTAATTTGGTTCCGAAACAAGTGTAGGGGTAAAATGGTAAAAATATCAAAATCCGGTATTAGGGCGATAAAAAAAATTTAATTAAAAATAAAGATGTAAGATATCTTGATCGATAATGAGAAAATTATACAATTTTGGGTCAATTGATCAAGATTCAGAAATTTTAAAAATACCGAAAAATTATTCGGAACAATATCTCGAAAAGTACGAAGGAATAATATCGAAAATTTGGAGAAAAATGTATTTAATAAATTAAATTAAATTAAATTAATTAAATTAGAATAAAATAATATAAGTTGTAGATATTTTGGATTATTGTAGATTATTTTAATGAATAGTGTAATAATTAAAATAAATAATAATAATAATAATAATAATAAAAGAATCTGAAAACAAAAAAAAGAAAGGAATCGTGATAAACCCGAAAAAGAGAAATCGAAAGCGACCCGCGACCCTCACCGACGATCCCAGCGCACCGGCGACCGACAGCCTCCGACGAAGCCACGAGGAGGAAGAGGAGAGGCCGGCGGTCACGTGGACACCGGAATCACGCCGTCAGGTGGCCAGAGGAAGCCGATCGGAGCGAAGGAAGATCGAGAGAGAAACGGACCGATTCCCAATGAACCACCGCGACTGGGCTGGAACGAAGGCCACCGTCGCATTCAGGGGGAGAAGCCGGTTCTTTTGAGATCTGTCTTGGCCGGCAAGACAACCGGAAACGCCGACGATGGCAAGTGGCAGGAAACGGCACCGTTTGGCCGAAAGGAAAGGGAAGGAAAAGGAGGGAAAAAGAAGGAAAGGGGAAAAGAAAAGAAAGGAAAAGGAAAGAAAAGAAACGAAAAAGGGGAAAAGGAAAGAAAATTTACCGGGGACGACTCGAGATTCGGGTAAGTTGACCGGGGGTCGAGATTGACCTACGGGTAAATTTCGGAAATTTAATTTAATATTATTTTAATGAAAAATAATCTGAATTTACCTAATTATGCAGATTTACGACACAGACCGAACGAGAGCCGATTGAGCTCTGATTTTCGTTCCTCGCATCGTATCGGGTAAGTACAATTTAATTTCGGCAATATGAGTTCTTTAAATACAGAGTTTTAATTATTTTACGGAATTATAGATTAATTTCGCATAGAAATGAATATTTTTCGGAGTTGTAATATAATTGCTGTAAATGGTATACGGGCTATCCAATGAATTTGGAACGAAGCTCGATAATTATTAGTAAGCTGCATAAACCCGGTATACCCGAAGAAGGGAATTAATAAATATAAAAGGGCTGAAATGGGCCGAGACCCAATGTGGTAGATAGGGCCCAATACCTTAAAGTTGGTCAGTAAATGCGATATACTGATCAAGATAATTGAATTGACATCAACTGTATGGTTATATGCAGTTACGTACCTTTGGTTGGAGCGCATTTGGGCTGAGAGATTCGGTATCATCGAGGCAGGTTAAGTCTGCGCGCGATTCCAGGTAATGGAATTTTGTAGGTACATAGAGATACCTATACGTATTTTTTTGAGGGGATTTACAGGGTCTAGAATTTCTTAAATTTTCTACAAAAGAAATAATAATTTTGTGAAAATCGGGGCATAGGTGAATCAAGGAAAAAGATGTTTTTGCCCCTAGGAGTAAAATTTACAAAAAGGGTAGTAAGGCAGGTAAATTGCATGATTTCATGTTTTTAACGTGTTATATGAATATATTGCTTTGATTTAAGCAAATATGTACATAGTTTGGCTGTTGATTTCATGAATTTTATGAAAGGGTACCAGTTTGTACCGGTTATGATTTTAAAAGATGTTTTATCAAGATTGAGCCACCTATCGTATTTACATGAATAAAAAGAGTGCTAGAGTCTTACTCGCACTCAAGTTTACTGATTTATTTCTCATGAAAAGCCGTACTGCAGCATTGCTCGTACGAGAAATTTGTGTGTGCACAAAACCGTGCTGGTGCTTCGCTCGCACGAAATTTTAGATATCATGATATGCATAGCGTGGTGCTGGAGCTTCGCTCGCACTAGACGTGAGTTGACATGCATATAGTCGTGCGAAAGCCTCCTGTAGACTGTGTGTCACAGAGAGTTAAGATGCTCGCACGTATACTTTGAGACATGAGTTGGTTATCGACATAGTATTGGGGTGGGTAAGACCTACGGCAGGCACCCCCAGACTATGATATGGGTCCACGGAATACGATGTACCGTGTATGTCACACGGAGTACGCTGTACCGTGCAGTCATGATGACTCGCTGATGTTACTCGATATTCTGGCGGGTAGGATTTGACCCCACCTCCCGATGCAGTTGTGATGCCCCGCACACCGGGATCCGTGTAGCCTGGGATCACAGGGACAAAGTATGGCCATAGTCCTCAATTTTCATACAATAACCTACATGCCTCACATGATATCATACGGTCTGGATAGACCAGGACAAACTCGAAGGAGGGGAAATGTCCCGATTTATATTTTTTAAAAGAGATGTGATTTAATGAATCAAGGTATTCCCGAGAGATGGGTTTGACCTTGATGAAGTTGTTTTATGATGAAACAAATGAGTTTTAATGTGATGAGTTTATGATTAAACAAATAAGTTTCAAAGTGATGAGTTTGTGATGAAACTAATAAGTTTTAATGTGACGAGCATGAGATGTCATACATGATGATTTTTCCATGTGTGTTTTATATGTCAATTTCATGATTTCTCTTATACGATATATACATACATGTGGCATCGTTTTAGTCATTCCTCATGCTCAAAATATAAAGGATTTTATATCATGACATTATCAGCATGTAGATAGTATAGTTATCTACCTGCTTACATTATTGCCTTACTGAACTGTTTATGCTCACCCTTTCATTTTCCACCCCACAGGGTACATTCAGTAGAAGAGAACGACAGTAGTCATATCCGCTGCTTATTATCAAGACCAGGTATACACATTTGTATAATTTTTGTATCTGAACATATAGAGGCACAGTACTGTACATGGATGTAATATTGGGGATGTATTTATTTAAAATAAATTGATATGTAAATGAAATATGAAAATGGAATGGTAAATAGGTGAGAGGTGACTAACACCGAATCATAGCCCATCTGTTTAGTAGTGTAACTGTTCACAATGGGTAAGGAAATGAAAAAGCAAAAAATTTATAGTGATTTTTAGGTAATTCGGGTCGTGACACCTTTGGATGGAGAAACTTTCAGAAACACCGAATTTCCTACAGAAAATTCCAAGGGTCTTCGTCTTACGTCAGCATAACTTTTTTACCTACTCTAAGCTGTCCTCAGCCTCTCACAAATTAATTGTACATCCTCAGAAGCTTGCTTAACCAGATTAAGAGAAAATATCTTTCTCTCAGCCACTTCTTCCCATCTAATCGGTGAACGACACCTTCGACCATACAATACTTCATACGGTGCCATTCCGATACTTGAGTGGTAACTGTTATTATATGCAAACTCTGCTAGCGATAAATGGTTATCCCAGGATCCTTTAAAATCTTGAGCACATGCTCTCAACATATCCTTTAGTGTCTTAATAGTTCTCTCTGATTGCCCATTTGTTTGAGGGTGGAAAATTGTGCTAAAATTCAATTGGGTTCCTATAGCTTCTTGGAAATGTTCCCAGAAGTGTGAAGTGAATCAGGAATTCCTGTAGATATAATGCTAACTGGTACGTCATGTAATCTTACAATCTCCTGCACATATAGATCCGCTAGAGCACTCAAAGTATTAGTAGACTTCACAGCCAGGAAGTGGGTGGACTTTGTCAGTCTATCAACTACTACCCAAATTGCATCTTAGCTTCTACGGGTCCTTGGCAATCCCATAATGAAATCCATGGTAACAAGCTCTCATTTCTATGTCGGTATTGGTAGAGGCTATAACAACCCTGCAGGTTTTTGATGGTTTACTTTAATTCTCTAACACACAAGACATCGGGCCACAAATTTAGCCGCATCCTTCTTCATCTCTAACCACCAATACACCTTTCGTAAATTTTGATACATCCTATTACTTCTCGGATGTAAGGTATATCTCGAGGAATGAGCTTATGTCAATATTAGTTTCTTCAACTGTGCATCATCGGGAACACACAGTTTACCTCTGAATCTCAATAGACCATCAGGGGTAACTTCAAAATTTGTCACAGTTTCCAATTAGGTCTGACTAGCCATATCTATACAATATCGATCAGTACGCTAAGCCTGTCTGTGAGATCTGAGAATTTCAGACATATTTTATTGATGTAATAAGAATTTGAAGTGTAATTTATTGAGCTAAGTAAATTGTGGGAATTATAATTGGAGATTTATGTGTTAAGTGTGTAAAATGAGCATGAAGTATGAGGACAGATCGATCTGGGAGAAGGAGAGATCGATCTGGTGAGTTAAAAATGACGAGGAATGAGAAATTTGAGGAGCAGATCGATCTCCAATGGAAGAGATCGATCTCCAAATGATTCTGTTTGAGAAAGGATCGATCTCATGAGGAAGAGATCGATCTCCAAATGCTTCTGTTTGGGGAGAAGATCGATCTCCTTAGGAGCAGATCGATCTCATAAAGCCATAAAGAGATCGATCTCACCCCTCGACAGATCGATCTCCTATGCATAAAATTGCCCAGATCGTCCCCAAATTTCAAACACAGATCGATCTCATCAAGAGGCAGATCGATCTCCTACCTCCAGTCTATATAAGGAACCCGTGTTTTCTCTGCAATTTCACTTTCTCTCTCTTCCAAAACCCATTTTCACCGAAAACCTAGTTTCTCACTCCTCCAAATCACCCATTTTCGGCCGAATCAGCTGCTGTGGTAAGAAGGAAAGTTGTTCCTCATCAAAGGGAGAACAACATACTTGGAAATCAAAGGACGAATCGGATCGAGGCATGAGTTGTGCGTCTCACAAGCTTTGGGTAATTTCTAAACCTCGATCTTGATATTTGAGCTGATTTTGATGTTATTGGTGGTTGTAATTGTGTTGAAATAGTTGAGAAATGATTAGGGATTGATGAATTGCAATGTGGTTGGAGTAATGTAGATATTCGGTAATTTTGAGAAATTGAGCTATAAATGGAAATATAGACAATGTGGAGAATTAGCCTAGATAAGTGGCATGAGGAATGTAGGACATTGAGATATTGAAAATGAGGTTGTAGTTTAGGGTTGAGTTACGAGAATCGAGAGATTTGAGGAGTTATGAGCAATTATGCTCGATTTTGAGAATTGAGGTTTATGTGATGTTGAGTATTGATGTTTTAACATCGTTTGGACAGCTCGGGAGTTCCAGAGTGGAATGCAAGGCTAGTCCGTGATACGGGGGAACGATTGCACTATACGAGGTGCAAAAAGGTAAGGGAAATCTAAACCATTTGTGTATGTGAATTGTAAACTATTTTAGCATGGATTGTGGTTTATAAAACAAGCATGTTGGGTTTTGTGTTGAGATTAAACTGCACATGATTTTTATAGCCGGTTGGAGCCCAATGTTTTTATGAGTTTATAACTGGGCTCTACGTTAAGGCAATATTGAGATTTGAGAAATGTGTGCATGTGCTTTGTCGGTTGGAACTCGGTTTTATTACGTTTTGTGTTGAGTACAAAACGATTTTCAAATGAGTTTTATGAGAGAAAAACCATTATGAGTTCTACGTGAAGGCAAACCAGTCTTATGTGATAAGACTTAGGTGTGTAGTTGTGAGTACACACCGGGTATTGCTCTGGTAGCATGTAAGCCTGATTTCTTCTCCGTTCTGGTAACGTGAGAATAACCTATTCTGTGGCTGTGCCACGTTATACCCCATTGGTGGCTGTACCACGTTGAGAAACCCCATTGGTGGCTGTGCCACGTTATACCCCATTGGTGGCTGTGCCACGTTGAGAAACCCCATTGGTGGCTGTGCCACGTTATACCCCATTGGTGGCTGTGCCACATTGAGAAACCCCATTGGTGGCTGTGCCACGTTGAGAAACCCCATTGGTGGCTGTGCCACGTTGAGAAACCCTATTCTGTGGCTATGCCACGCGAGAAATTAAATCAGTGGCTTTGCCACATGTGTTTTGTGGCTATGCCACGTGAGAAATTAAATCAGTGGCTATGCCACGTGTGTTTAGTGGCTGTGCCACGTGCATTATTTTTACTGTGATTTTATCACGTTATTTGAGAAAGCGTTTAACGCGTTATTTTCACATGCTTTGTTAATGCTCTAGAGTGAGCCTTTAACTTCATGTTTTCACATGACTTGACACATGATAGTGTCGTTTTGAGTACTTTCATGCTATGGTTTTCAAATGAGTTTCACATACAAATAAACATTTTGTGATGTGCATTTTGGTTTATGAACTGAGTTCCTTACCCCCTTTACTGAGCGATTTAGAAGCTCACCCTGTTTTTCTTTCCCCCCAGAGTTCTTCAAGTGAAAAAGGATCTCCCTGCGACGTACGGGGTAGTGGCTAGTGGAGGATTCGAGCTCCAGGCCATATATATTGTATCTTGAGGTATATTTTATCTTTTCATGTACCCAGACTATTATTGTAATTACAGACACTTGATGTATAACATTATATGGGATGTATTAGGATTAATTAACTTGGAATTGAGTAATGTATATGATTCAATATACACTATATTATGATGAGATCCTGAGGCATGATAATTATGATGATGTATGACACTGCACAGGAATGCACCTTTATTTGTGAATTAATGAGTAAAAAGTTTTAAATTTGCCCTATTTTCTGTATTTTTGGGGCGTGACAGAGTTCTCTTGGTATCAGAGCCTAGGGTGTCTAGTACTGTCAGTGTCGGTTAAGTGAAATAGAATACATCCCAAGTGTCTGTAATAGTTTGGTCATGAACTGAAATTGAGGATTGAGATTTCAATCAATTTTGATATGTACGCGCAGGAGACGAGTTGAGATAGAGAATGAGTAAACGACGAGGTCGTTCGAGGAGGCAGGCCGAGTCCCCTCTGCCACCTGTCCCACAACCAGAGAGTCCTAACTCTCGATTTAATCGGATTGAGACCGATGTGAGGTAAGGTTTTGAGCAGATGGCAGCGTTATTCGCGCAACACTTTGGAGTTAATGCCTCGGATACTACCCCTACACCACCACAAGGACCTCCCATACCCCCAGTGCCTCCCGTCGCCCAGCCTGAGGATAGAAGTATGGTCCGACTAAGGGATTTTCTGAAGATGAATCCACCCGCATTTAAGGGAAAGAAGGATCCTACGGAGGCTGAGGAGTGGTTGACGGAATTAAGAATTATATTTGATATCCTGGGGTGCACCGATGCTGAGAGGGTCAGTATGAGTGCCTATATGCTGAAGGGGAGAGCTCGAGATTGGTGGGGTACTACCCAGGGTATTTTGATGTCCCACCATGGTGTGATTGGTTGGGAAGAGTTTCAGACAGCTTTTAGGACCCAATATGTACCACGGGCCGCCCAGAGAAAGAAACAATCTGAGTTTTTGAGTTTGGTACAGGGTGACATGTCTGTGGATGACTATGAGAGCCAATTCACAGCGCTATTGAGATATGACCCAGAGACCTTCAAGAGTGAAGAGCTCCGCACAGAGAAGTTTGTGTATGGGTTGAAGCCCGTCATCAGAGATAGATTGATAGGGCTGTGCATCACTGAGTTTGGAGATGCTCTGAGACGAGCACAAGAGATTGAAAGAGGGATTGAGATGGTACAATCCCAGAATGAGCTCAGAGCGGTGAATAGAGATAAGGGCAAGAGGCCAGCACTTTTCCAGACAGAGGCTCGGAGAGGTTCCTTCAGGAGAGGAAGGATTGAGGTACAGAAGGACAGATTAGAGAGACCCAGAGCCTATCCTATTATCAAGGAGACCCCTCGATATGTCAGGCCTGAGACAAGGTTTTGTAGGGACTGTGGCCGATCGCATGAGGGAAGTTGTACTGGGTCGATCCATGGATGTTTTAGATGTGGTGACATGGGTCACAGAGTGAAGGACTGTCCCCAACCTCAGATACCACATGCTCCGGAACCCACTAGACAACAGCCTCAGAGAGTGGATCCCCGGAGACGGGCCACTGCGGCAGAGAAAGGGAAGAAACCTGTGGCACAGGGACGTGTGTTTGCCCTGGATAAGGAGATCGCAGACGCTTCGGCAGAAACTATAAGAGGTACACTCTCTGTCTGTAATTATGAGGCTCATGTGTTGATTGATTCAGGATCCACGCATTCGTTTATTTATGAGCATTTTGCATGTAGATTAAACTTGAAGTTTGAACCTCTAGAATATATACTACATGTAAATACCCCTATGCGTGAATCCCAGAGAACTGAGTTAATCTGTAGAGGATGTGAGATAAAGGTGGGAGATAGAGTGATGTTAGCAGATCTAATCATGTTGAATATACATGGGTTTGATGTAATTCTGGGAATGGATTGGTTGGCGACCAATCGAGTGAGTTTAGACTGCTACACTAAGATTGATTTGAGATCGGGCTATCACCAATTGAGGATCAAGGAAGAAGATATTCCAAAGACGGCCTTCAGGACAAGGTATGGCCATTACGAATTTCTGGTGATGTCCTTTGGATTGACGAACGCCCCTGCAGCATTTATGAGATTGATGAACGAGGTGTTTAGAGACTATCTAGATAAATTTGTGATAGTCTTTATTGATAATATCCTGGTGTACTCTCGGTCGTATGAGGAGCATGCACAGCATTTGTGGTTAGTACTTCAGATACTCCGAGATAAGCAATTGTACAGAAAGCTTAGTAAGTGTGAGTTTTGGCTGAACCGGATAGCTTTCCTTGGACATATAGTCTCAGAGGAAGGAGTATCAGTGGATCCAAGTAAAATAGCAGCTGTGCTTAATTGGGAGAGACCGAGGACAGTTACTGAGGTACGAAGCTTCCTTGGTTTGGCAGGGTATTACAGAAGATTTGTGGAAGGATTTTCCAGGATTGCCGCCCCTTTGACTAAGCTCACGCGCAAAGAGACTCCATTTATATGGACTGATCAATGTGAGCTCAGTTTTCAAGAGTTAAAGAGGAGATTAACAGCGGCACCCGTGTTAACTATCCCTGAGGGATCAGGAGGATTCTCGGTGTATAGTGATGCATCTCACCAAGGATTGGGGTGTGTGCTTATGCAGCACGGAAGAGTGGTCGCATATGGATCGCGACAACTGAAAGACCATGAGCGGAATTACCCCACGCATGATTTGGAGTTAGCCGCTGTGGTATTTGCCTTGAAGATCTGGCGACATTACTTATATGGGGAAAGATTCCAGATCTTCACTGATCACAAGAGTTTGAGGTATCTCTTTGATCAGAAAGAGTTAAACATGAGACAAAGGAGATGGATGGAACTCCTTAAGGATTATGACTGCGAGATTCTATATCATCCGGGTAAGGCGAATGTGGTTGCTGATGCCCTGAGCAAGAAGGGTATGATATCTGCTATGATGATCAGGGAATGGGATTTGTTAGAGCAGTTCGTCGAACTTCGGATCAGAGTTAAAGAGGTAGAGACTGGATTTTTGGCTAGCTTGCCCAGGATCATGGATCAAATTAGAACTGGGCAGCGCAGTGATCAGAGATTGATAGATATGGTTAGCCAAGCTGAGCAGAGTTCGCAGTCAGATCTCACCATCAGTGAGGATGGATTATTGAGGTTCAGAGGACGGATTTGTGTACCGGACGATGATACCCTGAAGAGATAGATACTGAGAGAATCCCACTGCTCGCGTTACATCATGCACCCAGGGAGTACTAAGATGTACCGAGACTTGAGAAAGGTGTATTGGTGGAGTGGTATGAAGCGAGACGTGACAGAGTATGTGGCCAGGTGTTTAGTATGCTAGCAAGTGAAAGCTGAGCATCGGAAGCCCGGAGGACTACTACAGCCCTTACCTGTACCTACATGGAAATGGGAGCATGTCACTATGGACTTTATTATGGGTTTACCGAGGACCCGAAGAGGTCATGACACGATATGGGTCATTGTGGATAGATTGACCAAGAGTGCCCACTTCCTTGCCATCAAGAGCACAGATACGGTGGATGCCTTAGTTGAGCTATATGTCAGCGAGATAGCTAGAGTACATGGGGCTCCAGTGAGTATTACTTCTGATAGAGATTCTTGATTTACTTCCAGATTTTGGACCCAGTTTCAGGAGTCCATGGGATCTCGATTGAGTTTTAGTACCGCCTATCATCCTCAGACAGATGGTCAGTCAGAGAGGACTATTCAGACCCTGAAGGATATGTTGAGGGCGTGTACGATGGATTTTAAGGGATCATGGGATGATCACCTGCCCCTAGCAGAGTTTGCATACAATAACAGCTATCATGCGAGTATTGGAATGGCACCTTTTGAGGCTCTATATGGTAGGAGGTGTAGATCCCCTGTAGCTTGGGAAGAAGTCGGTGACAGAAAGATAAATGCTCCCGAGCTTGTTGAGCAAGCCGTACAGAGTGTGAAACTCATATGTGAAAGGTTACGGGCTGCACAAAGTAGACAAAAAAGCTACGCGGATGTGCGTAGACGGCCACTCGAGTTTGACGTTGGTGATGCAGTATTTCTGAGAGTATCACCGAGCAAGGGTATCATGCGATTTAGGAAGAAAGGAAAATTGAGTCCTCGATACATAGGACCATTCGAGATTCTTGAGAGAGTGGGAGAGGTAGCTTACAGATTAGCATTACCCCCACAGATGTCCGGAATACACAATGTTTTTCATGTGTCTATGTTGAGGAAGTACCACCCGGACCCTTCTCATGTTATAGAGTATGATGAGATGGACATACAGGAGGACATGAGCTACACTGAGGAACCCGTCCGGATTCTCGATAGAAAGGAGAAGGTACTGAGAACCAAGAGCATCCCATTAGTGAAAGTTTTATGGAAACATCACTCAAGGGAAGAGGCAACGTGGGAACTAGAGAGCCTCATGAAGGAGAAATACCCCCATCTATTTTGACTAGTTGAGTTGAATTTGGAGGACCAAATTCTTTTTAAGGTGGGGAGGATGTGAGATCTGAGAATTTCAGACATATTTTATTGATGTAATAAGAATTTGAAGTGTAATTTATTGAGCTAAGTAAATTGTGGGAATTATAATTGGAGATTTATGTGTTAAGTGTGTAAAATGAGCATGAAGTATGAGGACAGATCGAGCTGGGAGAAGGAGAGATCGATCTGGTGAGTTAAAAATGACGAGGAATGAGAAATTTGAGGAGCAGATCGATCTCCAATGGAAGAGATCGATCTCCAAATGATTCTGTTTGAGAAAGGATCGATCTCATGAGGAAGAGATCGATCTCCAAATGCTTCTGTTTGGGGAGAAGATCGATCTCCTTAGGAGCAGATCGATCTCATAAAGCCATAAAGAGATCGATCTCACCCCTCGACAGATCGATCTCCTATGCATAAAATTGCCCAGATCGTCCCCAAATTTCAAACACAGATCGATCTCATCAAGAGGCAGATCGATCTCCTACCTCCAGTCTATATAAAGAACCCGTGTTTTCTCTGCAATTTCACTTTCTCTCTCTTCCAAAACCCATTTCCACCGAAAACCTAGTTTCTCACTCCTCCAAATCACCCATTTCCGGCCGAATCAGCTGCTGTGGTAAGAAGGAAAGTTGTTCCTCATCAAAGGGAGAACAACATACTTGGAAATCAAAGGACGAATCGGATCGAGGCGTGAGTTGTGCGTCTCACAAGCTTTGGGTAATTTCTAAACCTCGATCTTGATATTTGAGCTGATTTTGATGTTATTGGTGGTTGTAATTGTGTTGAAATAGTTGAGAAATGATTAGGGATTGATGAATTGCAATGTGGTTGGAGTAATGTAGATATTCGGTAATTTTGAGAAATTGAGCTATAAATGGAAATATAGACAATGTGGAGAATTAGCCTAGATAAGTGGCATGAGGAATGTAGGACATTGAGATATTGAAAATGAGGTTGTAGTTTAGGGTTGAGTTACGAGAATCGAGAGATTTGAGGAGTTATGAGCAATTATGCTCGATTTTGAGAATTGAGGTTTATGTGATGTTGAGTATTGATGTTTTAACATCGTTTGGACAGCTCGGGAGTTCCAGAGTGGAATGCGAGGCTAGTCCGTGATACGGGGGAACGATTGCACTATACGAGGTGCAAAGAGGTAAGGGAAATCTAAACCATTTGTGTATGTGAATTGCAAACTATTTTAGCATGGATTGTGGTTTATAAAACAAGCATGTTGGGTTTTGTGTTGAGATTAAACTGCACACGATTTTTATAGCCGGTTGGAGCCCAATGTTTTTATGAGTTTATAACTGGGCTCTACGTTAAGGTAATATTGAGATTTGAGAAATGTGTGCGTGTGCTTTGCCGGTTGGAACTCGGTTTTATTACGTTTTGTGTTGAGTACAAAACGATTTTCAAATGAGTTTTATGAGAGAAAAACCATTATGAGTTCTACGTGAAGGCAAACCAGTCTTATGTGATAAGACTTAGGTGTGTAGTTGTGAGTACACACCGGGCATTGCTCTGGTAGCATGTAAGCCCGATTTCTTCTCTGTTCTGGTAACGTGAGAATAACCTATTCTGTGGCTGTGCCACGTTATACCCCATTGGCGGCTGTGCCACGTTGAGAAACCCCATTGGTGGCTGTGCCACGTTATACCCCATTGGTGGCTGTGCCACGTTAAGAAACCCCATTGGTGGCTGTGCCACGTTATACCCCATTGGTGGCTGTGCCACGTTGAGAAACCCCATTGGTGGCTATGCCACGTTGATAAACCCTATTCCGTGGCTATGCCACGCGAGAAATTAAATCAGTGGCTTTGCCACATGTGTTTTGTGGCTATGCCACGTGAGAAATTAAATCAGTGGCTATGCCACGTGTGTTTAGTGGCTGTGCCACGTGCATTATTTTTACTGTGATTTTATCACGTTATTTGAGAAAGCGTTTAATGCGTTATTTTCACATGCTTTGTTAATGCTCTAGAGTGAGCCTTTTACTTCATGTTTTCAATTGACTTGACACATGAGAGTGTCGTTTTGAGTACTTTCATGCTATGGTTTTCAAATGAGTTTCACATACAAATAAACATTTTGTGATGTGCATTTTGGTTTATGAACTGAGTTCCTTACCCCCTTTACTGAGCGATTTAGAAGCTCACCCTGTTTTTCTTTCCCCCCAGAGTTCTTCAAGTGAAAAAGGATCTCCCTGCGACGTACGGGGTAGTGGCTAGTGGAGGATTCGAGCTCCAGACCATATATATTGTATCTTGAGGTATATTTTATCTTTTCATGTACCCAGACTATTATTGTAATTACAGACACTTGATGTATAACATTATATGGGATGTATTAGGATTAATTAACTTGGAATTGAGTAATGTATATGATTCAATATACACTATATTATGATGAGATCCTGAGGCATGATAATTATGATGATGTATGACACTGCACAGGAATGCACCTTTATTTGTGAATTAATGAGTAAAAAGTTTTAAATTTGCCCTATTTTCCGCATTTTCGGGGCGTGACACTGTCGAATTATATCAATCAAATCCGGTTCTATTCTCAGGTTAGCTATCACACCACAACTTAAGCTTCTGCTACTACATTCACCTTTCCCGGGTGGTACAAGATCTAACATTCATAATCCTTCAGAAGCTCTATCCACCTTTTCTGCCTTATATTCAACTCCTTCTGCAAAAATAAATACTTGAGGCTTTTATGGTCTGTGAAGATCAAGAACTTCTCTCCAAGTAGGTAATGGCGCCATATTTTTAGTGCAAACACTACGGCTGTCAATTCTAAATCGTGGGTCAGATAGTTCTTCTTATGGTCTTTTAGTTAACGGGAACCATAAGCAACTACCTTCCCATTCTGCATCAACACAAATCCCAGACCTTGACTAGACACATTTGTATACACCGAGAAGCCTCCCGAACTAGCTAGTATAGTCAAAATAAGTACGGTCATCAGTTTGTGCTTCAACTCTTGGAAACTTCTTTCACATGAATCACTCCATTCAAACTTAACATTCTTCCTCATAAGTCGTGTCAGAGGAGTAGCCAACTTAGAGAAACCCTCAACAAACCTTCTGTAATATCCGACCAAACCTTAGAAGCTTCGAATCTCAGTAACAGTCTTAGGTCTTTCTAATCGCACTACCACCTCGATCTTGGACAGATCTACGAATACCTCATCTTTAGACACCATGTGACTTAGAAAAGCTATATGATCTAGCCAAAAATCACACTTGCTGAGCTTGGCATACAACTTCTTCTCCCTTAGGGTTTGCAGAACCATTCTCAAATGCTGCTTATGTTCTTCTCTAGACTTGGAATATACCAAAATATCATCAATAAAAACTATAATGAATCTGTCTAAATGAGACTGAAGTACTTCATTCATCAGTGCCATGAAAGTTGCAGGAGCATTTGTCAACCTGAAAGTTATAACCAAAAATTCATAATGTCCATATCAGGTTCTGAAAGCTTTCTTAGGTATATCTTCACTTCTGATCTTCAATTGATGGTACCCTGACCTCAAATCAATCTTGGAAAAGATCTGTGCTCCTCGCAATTGGTTCAGTAAATCGTCGGTATGAGGTAAGGGATATTTGTTCTTGCTGGTCACCTTGTTGAGTAATCTATAATTAATGCATAGCCTGAAACTCTTATATTTCTTCTTAACAAACAATACCGGTGCACCCCATGGTGAAACACTTAGCCTGATAAACCCCTTTTTCAACAACTCTTATAATTGCTTCATCAACTCTTCAAGCTCAACTGGAGCCATTCTGTAAGGCAGTTTAGATATCGGTTCAGTACCAAGCACTAAGTCAATATAGAACTCCATCTCCTTATCTGGAGGGAACCCTAGTAAATCTTCCTGGAATACGTCGAGAAACTCCTTGACCACGAGAATATCACTCAACTCCAGACTTGCCTTATCCGTATCGATTACATAAGCAGTGTAACCTTCAAAATATTATTCATATAGTTAGTGAGAATTTTACCGTTAAACTACCAATTCTTTTTCATTACTTTTCAGAAAAAACTTATAACATATTCCTTAGGCAAAAATGTTACTGTCCTATTATGACAATCAAGAATAGCTTGATTTGCTGCTAATAAGTCTATGCCCAATATCACATCAAAATCATACATATCTAATAGGATCAGTTCTGCTAACATATTCTTGTCTCCTATTTTGAGCTTACAATCCTTATATACTTTTTCTGTCATTCGATTATCTTTTATTGGTGCCCTAAGGCATATATTTTTATTTTTAAGTTCATTTAGGTAAACAATGTATATGCTACCTTGTATATGACCTAGAAAAAGAACTTTATTGGATTTAGGATCTATAACATGATATTTCAAGCAATCAAAAATTACTTTGTAACCTTTGTCACAAAGTTGACTAATACTTAGCAAATTATGTTTTAGACCCCTAACAAGTAAAACCTTTTCTAGTGAGAAGTAGTCATTACCTATTGAACCACTTCCTTCAACTTGGCCTTTGAAGTTGTCCCCAAATGTGACTTCTCCACCAACTTTTGATTTAAATGAGTTGAAGTGGCTTCTATCACCGGTCATGTGTCTTGAGCATCCACTGTCCAAGTACCAAGCTTCCTTTGATTTTGCTTTGTGGCAATGCTCAATCACCTATAATCAACATTCAAACTTTTATCTTAGGTACCCAAATTTTCTTGGGTTCTTTGGAGTTAGTGAATAGAATTCTTGATCCCTTTGGGATCTATTTTACTATAGCAATAATGTCTTTTGAATTAACTACCTCTTTTGGAACCCAAATTCTTTTCACTATTTTTCCTCTAAATGTGGTTATCTTCACATTACAACTATATGATGCATGCCCTTTTTTATTACAATGTGAACAAGTAGTTGAGGGTTTATGCATAATCTTTCTAGCTATGAAACTTTTGAGGTGAGTCTCCCCACTTTTTCCATCATATCCTAATCCATTCTTATCAAAGAAGGCCCTTTGAGTTAGCATGTTATCTAATTTTTGTTGACCCATGTAAAATCTAGTAAAGGAATTATGTAAGTTACTTTTTTTTCTTTTAGGTCATGAATTTCAAGATTTATATGTTCTAATCTCTTTTCACATTCTATCTTATCCTTTAGTATTAACTCATTTTCTTTCTTTAGTTTAGATATTAATTTTTTGTACTTCATACTCATGCATTCATATTCTAATGCAAGATCATCAAATGCATCTTACAATTCATCAAAAGAATATTCATTGAGATCTGAAGTTACCTTTTCATCTTCAATAGCCATGAAGCATAGATTAGCAGTATCCTCATTTGAATCATCATCGGAGCTGTCACTGTCGCTCCATGTTGCTATCATTTCCTTCTTTTTGTGATACCTATCATTTGATCTTTTAAGAAGAGGGCAGTTAAATTTAATATGTCCAGGTTTTTTACATTCATAACATACAATAGTATCTTTTCTACCTAATTCTTCTTGATCTTTCTTGTGGATTCTCCTACTACTACCACTTGCTCTCAGTCTCATAAATTTGTTAAATCTCTTGGCAAACATTGCCATTTCAAGATCTTCTTCACTACCACTCTCATTTCTATTCTCTTTCAAATCTTATTGAGTAGTGAATTTCAGAGCTACTCCCACTTTCTTGGGTGGCTCTTCATTTCTCCTTAACTTCATTTCATATGTGAGTAGTGACCCTATTAATTCATCTAGTGATAGTGTATGGGGATCTTTGGACTCCTCAATTGCAGTTACTTTAGCTTCCCATGATTTTGGTAGGCTATTCAATATTTTCTTAACCATTTCTATGTTTGAATAAATTTTCCCTAAGGACTTTAACCTATTTATTACATCAGAAAATCTAGTGAACATGTCACTAATTGACTCTCCTTCGTTCATCCTAAATAGCTCATAATCATGTGTGAGCATTCCTACCTTAGTCTCCTTTACTTGAGTTGTGCCTTCATGAGTAATTGTCAATTTGTCCCAAATTTGTTTGGCATTGTCACAACCGGAGACTCTATTATACTCATTTGGCCCTAAAGCACAAAATAGGGTGTGCATGGCCTTTGCATTTAGCTGAGCACATTTTACATCATTTGAATCTCAGTCATCTTCTTCTTTAGGGATATCTCTTCCCTCTATTCTTTTAGTTGGGATTTGAGGACCTTTAGTTATAATCCTTCATACCTCATAATCATTTGCTTGAATGAAAAGCATCATCCTAGTTTTTCAATAAGCATAATGTTCACCATTGAACATGGGAGGCCTAACTGTAGAATGCCCCTCTCCTACTAGATTGGTTGCTACATTATTGTGAGCCATTAGATCGTTTTTAACTCTTTAGGAAGTTATTCCTTTGTGATTAAAGAGTCTTTGCTCTGATACCAATTGATGGCTCTACCGAGAGGGGGTGAATCGATTTTCTAAAGATAATGCTTAATTTAAACTTATTTGAATCTAATTGCAAGTAATCAAATAATAGTCAATATAATGTAGTGCAATAAATTGAAAGAAGATAAGGGAAGGAAACAACAAACTCAGTAGTTTATAGAGGTTCGGTCAATCTCTTGCCTACGTCCTCTCTTCTTGATCTCCTTGTCAAGAGTTTTCTTTTACTCTATCAATAGCTGTTACAAACTCCCTTTTTACAGGTTAAGGAATAACCTCTCTACCCTTTTTTTTACACAGACAAATATTCACCCTTTACAAAGTTAACTCACAGAAGAACTCTCCTCTTCTCTCTTAATTTGAGGATGAATACAAAGTGAAGCTTTCTTTTGAGGGTAGGATAAAATAGCTTCTACACAAAATTTTTGCAACAATATCAATAAATGATATTTGAAGACAAAGAGAATGTTGGAAAAGATTTCTTAAGAATATACAGATTTTACAGTAATAGTGTCTTGCTTTTCAGTGTCTTCAATGCTTGATTTTATACAGCAGGATTGGTAGTTGGAGCATTTAATGCTGATTTTTTCGTTGAAGATTTTGCAGAAAGAGCCGTTGGTAACCTCCAGTAGAGTGCCAGATCGATCTCCCATTATGACCAGATCGATCTCTTAGTTTAAATTCCTGCGATTACAAAGCAACTTGAAGCATGGAGATCGATCTCATATTTGTAGAGATCGATCTGTCGAACCAGCAGATCGATCTTTCAATCTCTCTGTTTGAGGCAAGATCGATCTACATATCGATCTAGCAAGTATTCTTGTAGAGAGGAGATCGATCTCTAATCACCCTAGATCGATCTCCTTAACTCTCTGACTTTGAGGAGATTGATCTCTATCCACAGGAGATCGATCTCATAAACTCTCTATTTGAGCATAGATCGATCTACAGATCGATCTACTACCTTTAGCCTTTGTCTTAGAGGAGATCGATCTCTTCCTAGACCAGATCGATCTCTCAGACATTCTGTAATTTACAAATCGATCTCATAACCCCTACAGATCGATCTCTGCTTCCTCAACATCTTATACAGTTTCTTTGAGTTTTCAATCTTTTAGCAGATCGATTTCATATTCTCATGAGATCGATCTCTCATACTAGAAAACCCAAGAGATCGATCTCTCAACCTTAAATACTTAGTTTCTGGTACTGATAAGCTCTATACATGTTTAAATCATTTTTATATTTTATATCCATTATTGAATTTACTTGTTTTGTCATTTCAAAATATATTAACTCAACAAAGTTCATAACTTTAGTTTTGTGCAATAAAAGATTAAGGACTAGCTTACATTTTTCAGTAAAATTTGAGGATTTATTGGATATTGAACTTAGAACATAGTGATATAATTCAAATAAGAAATATATGTATATATAATTTTAGACTTTTAGTTGGCCTCTTAAAATCAAATGTGAAGATCTTCCATTGGATTGTGGTATGTATTTTAGCTATACCTTATTGAATGCTTGTTATATTTGAGTTAATAATTAGGTTTCGTTTGATTCATAGATAATGACTTCCGAATATAATTTTTAGAAAATGTATAATTTTTTAAAAAACTACAAATTTTCTATTGCTTGATTATTAAATGAAAAATGTTTTTAATTATTAGTTTGTTATGGAAAATCTTTTTTTTTCAAATTATATTAACATAACTAATAAAATATTAATAATATATGTATAGTTATTCCTAAAATAATAAAAATATTCATACTATTAAAATAATTATATTTTATAGTGAAAATGTAATTTGCAAAACTGGAACTTATAATATAAAGATTGTATGATAAGTAATTGACTTAAAAAAAATTATGAAGCTCGTAATTGGGCAATATATATAAATTCACTAATTGTTTTTCAAAGTAATTTTAGTACAGAATTATCACATCAATTGCATTTTGTTCAACATTCCAAAGATCTGAGAATTATTTTAAGCCTTTAAATTAATTTATTTAACCTTCAAAGTTATTTTCATCCATAGTTTTTAGGATGCAAAATTTTGTCACTTGCAAAATTATGTTATTTCAAATAAATCATTTCAAAATTATAGTTTAAATGTATTATGATAACATTACGTAGTATATTATTTCTTAACATAAAGCAATAATAATACGTGGGTTTTATTTTTTAAAACTATTTTTGTCAGTTTTATGAATTAATAAAAAATAGATGTAAATATAATGAAAATTTATAAAGATGAAATATGCTACAAAACATGTATATATAACACAAATAATTTACTTTAGGACTTTTAAATATTTATGTTGCATTCTACAAAAAAATCATGTGTGTTTAATAAGTTCTACTTTTACACTATTTTCTTTTTTTTTTCCCGTTAAATGCTTAATTTTTGTATAATTTTTAATGTGATCATGTATTTAATGGCCAAATCTTTAAATTCTCTACAAAAAAATTTTATGGCTAAGCAAATGATGAATTAATTTTTATTTATATTCTTAATAAAACATTGATATTACTTTAAAATTTTATATTTATTATTATTGAATGTGTGTGTGTGTGTGTGTTTAGAGTGGAGCAAGTATATACAAAACAAGAGAATAACTTATGTTAAGATAATACTAGAAGGTGAGTGTTTTAAGCATAAATAAAATAATGATATCTTATTTTTATATAAAAAAAATGTAATAACTATCTTATATTTATTCTCACCAAATCAACACTGATTAAATTAATTTATCCAATAGTCAACTATCATTAAATATATTTACTTATTTATTTAACTCAAATTAACAGAATAAAAATAAAAACTTTTTAACAAAGAGCTATTGAAATCTAGCAAAAAGATTAATTTAAAAGTAAAAAAATAAAAATAAAATCATTTGTAAAATCCGAATATTTGATAGAATGCTTTTGAGTGTAGTTTCAAATATAATAGTATAATTTGGTTGGTCATCCAAAATATAAATTCTCTCCTTATAATCGTTTGGAAGATTTATTTATGAAAGAAAATAAGTATTTTTACTTTAAAACATCATATAATTCTAATTCATCAAATTGTATTAGTGTGCTTGTCTTCTAATTCAACTTCTAATTCATCAAATTAATTTTTTTGTTATTTTTCAAAATAATTTTTTTGTTAGATATTAATAAATTTTTGTTAATTATGTGTCTTAAATTTTTTTATTAATATGAGTTAGATAAATAAATTAATTAATTTAATAAAAATTGATTATGAGTAAATTAATTTAATTAAGTTGATTTAGTAAGAATGAATGCATATCTTAAACATACATACATATAAAGTATTTATTAGTGCCTAAAACTAACATTTTTTAAGAACACCCTAATACAATTTTTCTTTTTTGGATATTTAATAAAAGTTATTCCTGTGAAACAAATATTTAAATGGTAACGAAACCGGTTTTACAGGTTCCAAGCTTATGAGGAGAGTCACTGACCGGAATAATGCCAGCTCGTACAGATACTTTCTTCCACCTGGAGTTCTTTTTCATTCATTTATTTATTTATTTATTTATTTTCCATCCCTTAATGCTTTTCTTTGTAGCTTGACTACTCAAAGAATAAATGGCATGCCTCTGTACTTTTCTTTAGCTGCATCAACTTTCACGTTGCAGCTTTTTCCTTTCAACAAAAAAAATAAAAATAAAAATAAATAAATAATAAAAAATAAAAAGAAAGAATGACTTGAGGCCGGAGCTTATGTCCAACCTATTGAAGCAAGGAATTTCAGTGTTTTGCTTTCACGTTTCGGCAGTATAAGAAAGCATGGTGCTCGTCCCTGCGCGCTTTTTTCTTTCGTTGTCTCATCCTCTCAAACACTGTGGAGAATCTTGAAGAGAAATGGAGGAAGTGAACTGGGTTATTGATGTTAATGGAAAACTTAAGAACATGGTCGATCTTGAGACAGAGAAGGAACATTGGATGAAGCGATCAATCTATAGAGTGCCTGCCGGTATTACAGAGCTAAATAAGAAAGCGTACATGCCTCAGTCAGTCTCCTTCGGCCCTTACCATCATGACGAAGCTCATCTGAAGCCCATGGAGGAGCACAAACAACGAGCAGTCCTTCATTTTCTGAAGAGATCAGGAAAACCTTTAGAGTTGTTTGTCGACTATTTAGCTCAATATGTGGAAAAACTGAAAGATTGTTATGATCTACTTGATCCAATTTGGCAAGATAACGATAAATTTCTGCAGCTGATGATTCTTGATGGCTGCTTCATGCTGGAAATTTTACGCTCGGCTACTCATACATTGGAAGATTATGCTCATAATGACCCGATCTTCAGCAATCATGGGAAGATACATATTATGCCATTTATCAAACGAGATATGTTAATGCTGGAAAATCAATTGCCAATGCAAGTTCTTAACAGCTTAATTGCTGTTGACAGCAATAAAACTAAGGTTGTCTCTAGTCTTTGTGCAAATTATTGAATCACTTTTTGTTGTGTTCTTAAAACAGGTTTTAAATTGATGCAGGATGAAGAGTTTGTGAACAAACTAATACTCAAGTTTTGCTCCCCCAATACGCCCGTCGCATTCGTGGGAAGTTGCTTGCACGTCTTGGATGTGTACAGAAAGAGTTTGCTTCCAGACATACCTGGACGTCGACCAAGAAGACGTCACCGTAAACAACGTAGCTCACACAATGAATATGGCGATGACATCATCAGATCTGCAATGGAGCTTAATGAAGCAGGAATCCGGTTCAAGAAAAGCAAAACCATCAGTCTCAAGGATATTACATTCCGTCGCGGGGTCCTTAAGCTTCCTGTTACTGTTGTAGATGATGCTACAGAGTCGATGTTTCTAAATCTGATGGCATTTGAACGTTTCCATGTTGGGACAGGCAACGAGGTGACATCGTTTATCTTTTTCATGGATAACATCATCGACAATGAGAAGGATGTTGCCCTTTTATACTCCAGAGGGATCATTCAGAATGCCCTTGGAAGTGATAAAGCAGTGGCTAAACTGTTCAACTCGCTGTCGAAAGATATTACGCTCGACCCAGAGAGCAGCCTAGATGAGGTGCACAAGAAAGTGAACATGTACTGCAAGAAACCTTGGAATGAATGGCGTGCCAATCTCATTCACACCTACTTTAGAAATCCATGGGCTATGCTTTCTCTGATTGGTGCCGTCTTTCTTTTCGCCCTCACAATAGCGCAAACAGTATATACCATATACCCTTACTACCACCCCGACTCTCAGCCACCACCAAGTCCTCTAACAAGCCCACCTCCTACGGCTCCTCCACCGCTCAGTCCACCACATATAGCTCCATCACAGCCCAGTCCAAAACATAAGGCTCTTCCACAATCCAATCAAACTATCCATTGATTCCCAACCTGCTCATAAAATAAGTTTGTTCCGAGGACACATTGTGTTTGGCTTGATTACTGGTTTTTACAAGATTTTTCGAAGATAAACTTTCTTTTAAATTTGATTCACAATATTGATAACATTATCTTAAGGAGTGGCTGTCTTTTCCTTTAGAAATAAATATTATTCTAACAAATTTAGTGTTTTGATAAGCTTATGTTGTAATATATTATCAAAGAATTAATGTTTTTCGGTGTTCTCGAATGATTTTTATGAAAATAAAGTTTATAATCCATGTAGTATGCATAAATGTTGAAAAGATGAAGTTTGGGAGTTGATTAATAGCTTTTGGAATGAAAAATAAGCAGCTTCAGATATTATTGATAAGAATACGAATGATCAAGCTTAAAATACGTATGTTTAATAATTTGTCTTAGTTTATTTGAATGCCCTGTGGTGGTCATGCGAATGCCCTGTAAGATTTCACATTTTGTGGAAAATTTGCTTGTTGCATTCGAATGCCATGGTTCGAGAATTAATTTGAATTAGACTTGATAATTTATGTATATAATTCATGTACATATTATATAAAATTGTATTTATATTATGAAAAATATAAAAATTTTGTATCAAAATTTGTATTGAGATGTCAAACGCAAAACGTTTTATTTTAGTTTTTGTCCTTTTCATATACGATTTTAACCAAGTTTTAACCTATGTTACCTTCATATCTTTTATTGATATCGTTTTCATGTTATGTTTAAAATTATCAAGTCTAATTTGAATTCCCTTATTGAAAAATAAAAAATCTTGTCTTTTGGAAATGATGCTTCATTTGAAAAGTGGTGATCATTCCCCCAAGTAATGCCTATCATTGACAGGTGTTTCAAAAATCGATTGGAGCTCAGAAATATTTTCATTAATATTCAATTAACACAACTTTTACATAATAGCATTTGAAAAATTAAATCATTCTCTTTCATTGTGAGCGATGCGAGTTTAACCTCTAGTTCTCATCTTAACGAGTCAAGCACAAGGTAGTTATAGCTTAACACCCATAGATGAGTGGTCAAATGGAATTTTCCATTAAGGAAATAAAAAGAATATTGAAGAAAACAATGAACCTTTCGAGAAAAGATTGGGCTACAAAATTAGATGATGTACTATGAGCTTATAAAACAACCTTTGAACTCCCATTGGGATGTCTCCCTGTTTACAAAGAATGCTTAAACATGCTTTAAATGAAAATTACAGAGTCAAAATATCGCAATGAGTGTTTGAGATGCTCGAAGCATGCTTTAATATGTCTTTTGGTAGCATAAGGGTAATAGTCAATTTGAACAATTATGGTCTCAGATATTTGAACATTTATTCTTTTGAAACAATTATTTAATTAGGCATTATCTTTTATCTACAAAGCATATTAATTAAACGATTAATATTTGCTTATGATAATGCCTTTGAAACAAATTATACCTAGCAAAGAGAATTATAAAGTGATTATAATTAGGAGATCCCTATTGCATAAAAGTATAATGTTGCTAAAATTGTTCTAGGTTAAGTATTGTCAAGAAAAGAAGAAATTGATAAATGTCATTTAGACTCATAAAATATTATGCCTTTATTTTAGAAAAGTAAGCAGCAGATATCATAAGCAGAAGCATTGATTTGCTTAAACTAACACTTTAGGTGATTGTTTGAAAAGACAAGTTCTTTGAACTAACTTACATAGAGTAGTCCACTTGGTATATTCACTTAAGTGTCTATGAAATATCTTCTCAAGTGATCGTTATATAAGTGATCCTTAGAATTGAGATCATAATACTATTTTGTGTGATTAATGTTATACTTTGACTATTCTCTATGAATCTTATAAAGGATTTCCAATTGGGATGAAAATGGGCATAGTCGTAATTGTATGGAGATTTATTTGTGATCAAGATAGGATTCATCGCCCTCAGTGAATATTGGGGAGTACATCTTAAGTCCTTTGATCAATGGTAGAATAACTTAAATCCTTAGCCAAGGCAAAAAAGAATTTGCCTAGGAGTTTTTAAATCTCATTAAGATAAGTTAATTACTTAAGATAAAAAAATAATAAGATTAAATAATAATGGAGTTGACACTATTGTAGGCTCTATGTCTAATCAAGAGATACGGATGAAAAGATTGAATTATACAAGAAGACTATTCACAAATAGGTTTGTCATACCACTATGACTCTTCCTTAACTTATTAGGGGTTGAACAACTATTGCTAGTAGTTAATTAAATTGCTTGTTCAATTGGAAATTAATTGATGGTGAACGCAAAGGAGTTTTATCCATTGGTGAATTAAATAATGTTTTATTCTTCTTATGTGACGCCTCAAAGACACGAAAATATGAGCTAATTTTAACTTAATTTCTTATTTAAGTTGCATTCCTGTTCAGCGTCGATTACTTAACCCTTTCATTTTACGAAAATTCATCGGCATAACAGCTTATTTATGCTCATACCTCCCTGCAATATTCAAAATACAGTTTGTATCTCACAACAATTGATTTTAATCTCTTTTCATAATTAATAGTGATTTCCTTAACCATTTCATTTCCTTAATACCTCTGGAAATACATTTTATTGAATAACTGTATGCTTAGAACTTTACATATATACTTGTCTAGATTGCATCCCAAAATATTTTTTACATAAAATGTCTATGCTATACCGGATGTCTGGTGATAAAAACAAGAATATACCTTATCGTGTACCAGAGGTAGCCTGGGGAGAGTGTCGTGTCCACTAGCCTACGTCAACTACACGGCAAGTATAGAAAATGATCATTACAAATAGTTTGGAAAAGTAGAGAAAATGGATGAGCTCTTCAAGCCCAGTAAGAAATGGGTTTTAAAGCAGTTTTAATACCAAAACATACAAAAATAGAATGTTACTAACATGAATCTCATACTATAATTAAAACTCAGATGTTCTTATACAAAGCTGGTTAAAAAAACACACACACACACATATATATGTATATATATATATATATATATATATATATATATATATGCATATATACTGAAACTTACTTAATCCCGAAAATCAGGTTAAAACACATTTAGATGTTACAAATCTAATATCACAAAGCTTATCACTCATCTTTCGAAGTCATACAGAATCTATTATGTGGACTATGCAGGTACACATAGCAAGTATAAGTCATGTTCATACAACATCAACCTCCGAAGAGGGAGATAAACAAACAGACTACCGATGGCCATGGTAAGGGGACTGTAAACTGGACTAGAATCGTACAACGCCCTACGCCACTAAGGACCAAAACGAACAAGGCACGAAGTGGTGGAAGGTAAGGCATCGAGTGTGCAACACATGCACAACGTGGTTAAACAACACCACAAAGGACTGAACATGAACGATGTTGTATACGGCATGTACCACAAAAGACCAAACTCCACACGGGCTATGCATGAGAGATATCATGGACTATATGTTGCCAAAGTCTTAAAACGAAACTTACAAACTCTTTTTCGTGCTTATTAACCCGCATACTAGTAAAACTGAGCTTATGTCAAAATTTTGTATACATAAAAACTAATTCATAAAATTTCATTTCCATATCACAATTTGCATTTTCAAAATATTTTACATATGCTAAAAAAAATACTCGAAGAGCTTGGAAGGTCGACTTTACTTCCGATTTAAGCAAGAATAATGCTTTGCAAGTATCAAAACCATATTTCATACTTATACGCATACTTCAAACATGTTTTTATTTTAAATACAAGGTATCAAGATACTAATACCACTTTAAATTACATCCCTTACTTAATGAATCTTGAGGCAGCACAAAATCGTCGGGTATCGGACTTACCTTGATTTGCGTGTCGATACTTTAAACTGCCAAAAATAGTTCCAGAATCATCAAATGATGTCCAATTTCATCTTAGCATGCTTAAACATACCTCTACTTTCATAAACTTCACTAAATTCGACTATTTTGTCAACCTTCCTTACTTTCTTAGTTTTACCGATTTAAGTGTCAGTTTAGGCAATTTCAATAGTTTCTTTTCTTCTAACTTCCAACTGACTAACTTACTGATTTAAACACTTATCCAAATCTAAAATCAACACACCACAACTTGTCAAATTATCAAACTTTCATACTTTTACAATTCTCCACCAAACTGAGCTATAAACATAACTTTTCGTATTAAACAATCATTCTACAACATCAAACTCAACCAAAATTCACAATTTCCTTAACATTACAAGGCTGGCCAAATTCACACCTATCACTAGAAATTATTTCTCAATTTTCTACTTTAGTAAAAACCATCCAAATTCATCAGACAACAACATACATAAGCATTATCATCTTTCTTCAACTTTTCACCTAGTTTGACCAACTTTGACCACTTCTTCTTGCACCGACAATGACTCTCAGCTATAGAACAACATGTATACAACTTAGAATAATAAAAAACAAGCTCAAAAACCAACCAAGAACTTATGAATTTAAGTTTTCTCTCACCTCTGAAACAGTGTAGATTCTGCCCTTGTTCTTCTCACTAGCTTTTCACCTAGGAAATGAGCTTGTTTAAGGATGGAGTTTTTATATGTTGTAGAGGACTTAGGAAGGAAGATTTACTCTTTTGATCGAACTTTAAAAGTGGTCGAAAAGTGGTTGAAAAAATCGTACAATCTGGAGTAGTAGAAGACGCCTGTGGCAACTTTGGGAGAGGATGGCTTTCGGGTTTCAAGTCGATTAGGGGCTTTCTTTGGTGTTCAAGAAAGAGCCTGAAATAATCTTTTATTCTGGAGAAGACCAGGCTCAAAAGCCTTCTGGATTGGCTTCAAATTGGGCCTTTTATGTTGGGCCTGTAGGGTGCTGGGCCCGGGCCTACTAACTGCCCCACTTTTAGAAAATCCATAAAAGTATTTCCAGCTCAATTTCATTCAAATTTTCACTTCTCAAATGTTATAATAAGTCTCTAGTATGGTCCATAAAACTTTGGGACCCACTTGTTTTAGAAAAGTTCCTCGTTTGGGTCCATTTTGCCCAATTCAGTCATTACTGATTGAAATTGCTTAAGGTTTTTGGTTTACTTTAAAAATAAATTCGACTATCGAGACATCTGTATTTTCACTAAATCTTAATTCCCCAAGTCAATTTTACCTTATACTAATTTCCTATGGCCTCAGAATAATTGTTTTTTGAATTTATAGAATTTATTCCGAATTTATTTCTCTTACTAGGCCCAATTGCTTGGTTTATTGTTAACTCGAGTTTTTGTAAGTTTTTTCACTCCCAATTCCTTAGTTTCAACTCCTAACCACCAAAACATACTTATACATGCAATCTTGAGAGATACATAAACTTGAAGCCTTACCTCGATTTTTGTGCCACCAGCTCCGTGCCACTAATTCGAGTGCTTCAGTTGTTTCGGCCCTACATAATATTATTTCAAGTATCCTAATTACTTTCTAGTTCCAAAATAAATAGTAAAACGAAAAATTTGGGGTTTCAGAATTTTTCCCACCTTTTAGGAATTCGGTCATCCAAATTTAGGCTGGTCCATCAAACAATTGAGGGTACTTCTCTCTCATGTGGCTCTCTAGCTCCCACGTAGCTTCTTCTGTCGAGTGGTGTTCCCAGAGAACCTTTACCAATGGAATTGTCTTAGATCAAAGTACCTTCTCTTTTCTATCGATCCGGACCGGTTGCTCAACATAGCTCATATATTCTTGTATGTCCAACAGTTCATACTCTATAACATGAGAAGGGTCCGGATGATACTTCCTTAACATAGAAACATGGAAAACATCATGTACCCCAGATAGCTATGGAGGTAAAGCAAGTCTGCAGGAAACGTCTCCCACTTTTTCCAATATTTCAAATATACTAATAAAGCAAGGACTCAAGTTCCCTTTCTTCCCAAAGCGCATGACACCCTTTATCGGAGACATTTCCACAAATATAGAGTCCCCAACTTGAAATTCTAGAGGACGTCTTCCCATATCAACATAACTCTTCTATCTACTCTGTGTTGTCCTTAATCTATTAGAATTAACTGAACACCTTTAGTTGCTTGTTCAACAAGATCGAGAGCAAATATTTTCTTGTCACCCACTTCTTCCCACGCTATAGGGGATCTACATCTTCTGCCATATAGAGCTTCGTATGGTGCCATCCCAATACTAGTATGGTAATTATTATTGTAGGTAAACTCTGCGAGAGGCAAATGATTATCCCATAAGCCCTTAAAATCTAATGCACATGCCCTTAACATGTCCTGTAGGGTCTGAATAGTCTGCTCAGACTGACTGTCAGTTCGAGGATGGTAGGCAGTGCTCAGATGTAACTAGGATCCCATAGCTTCCTGAAAATGAATCTAGAATTTGAAGGTCAACCTGGAATCCTTATCATATGTAATACTCACGGGGGCCCCATGCAATTATTAATCTCTTGAACATATAAGTTTGCCAAAGCATTAAGAGAATTTGTGCTCTTGATGGTGAGGAAGTGGGCACTCTTAGTCGGTCTATCCACAATCACCCAGACTGCATCATGACCCTTCTGGGTCCTCGATAATCTCATAATGAAATCTATAGTAATATGCTTTATTTTCATGTAGGCACCGATAATGACTTAAATAGCCCTGCTGACTTCTGGTGCTTAATCTTAATCTGCTGGCAGACTAAACATTTAGTCACAAAGTCTGCCACATCTCTCTTCATTCCAATCCACCAATACACCTTACATAGGTTATGGTATATCTTATAGTACTTCTTGGGTGCATGGTGAATAGAGAACAATGAGACTCTTTTCAAATTCTCTATCTCAAGGTGTTATCATGTAGCTCACAAATACAACCTCAAAACCTTAGCAGCCCATCATCACTGACTAAGAAGTCTGACTGCGATCTCTCTTTAGCTTGGCTAACCATATCTAATAACTTCTGATCATTTCTTTGCCTTGACCTGATCTGATCTAAGATATTAGGCTCAATCTGTAGGCTAGCCCTAAATCCATCATTAACTTCATCAACATTGATACTGAGCTCGACAAACTATCCCAACAAATCTCATTCTCTGATGATCATATAGGACACCATACCCTTTCTACTGAAGGCATCTGCTACCAAATTCGCCTTACCTAAATGGTATAAAATTTCGCAGTCATAATCCTTCATGAGCTCTATCCATCTCTTTTGTCTCATATTAAGCTCCTTCTGATAAAAAATATACTTAATACTCTTGTGGTCAGTAAAGATCTGGAATTTCTCACCATATAAATAATGCCGCAATATCTTCAGAGTAAAAACCACTGCGGCTAATTTCAAATCATGAGTGGGATAGTTCCACTCATGGTTCTTAAGCTGATGGGAACCATAAGCAATCGCTCTACCATTTTGCATCTGCACACAACCCAGACCTTGGTGGGAGGCAACACTGTGCACTGTAAACCCTCTTGATCCATTTGAAATGGTCAAGTCTAGTGCGGTAGTCAACCGATGCTTGAGCTCTTGGAAGCTCTGCTCACACTGATCAGACCACTCAAATGGAACATCCTTGTGTGTCAATCTCGTCAATGAAGCTGCAATCCAGGAAAGCCCCTCAACAAATCTTCGGTAATACCTTGCATATCTTAGGAAACTCTGAACCTCCATCACTATCCTCGGTCTTTCCCACTTCAGCACTGTATCAATCTTAGATGGATCGACAGACACCTCGTCCTTAGATACAATATGCCCGAGGAAAGCAATTTGATCCAACTAGAATTCACATTTACTAAATTTCTCATATAATTTCTTCTCGCAGAGGATCTGAAGTATAAACCTCAAATGCTACTCGTACTCCTCTCGAGACTTAGAATAGATTAAAATGTCATCAATGAAAACAATAACAAATCTGTTAAATACTCTCGGAAGATAACATTCATCATACTCATAAAAGTAGCAGGGGTATTAATCAGTCCAAAGGGCATTACCAAAAACTCAAAATGCCCGTATCGGGTCTTGAAAGCTTTCTTCAGTACATCAGTCTCTTTAATCCTCAACTGGTGGTAACTCGATCTTAAATCTATCTTAGAAAACACTAAGGCTCCTCTCAACTGATCAAACAAGTCATCTATTCTTGGCAGGGGATACTTATTCTTTATTGTCGCCTTATTCAAAAGTCGATAGTCTACACACAAGTGAAGACTACCATCTTTCTTTCTAACAAAATATACTGAAGCACCCCACAAAGATACACTCGGTTTAATGAACCCCTTATCGAGCAACTCTTGCAATTGCTTCTTCAATTCTTCCAATTCGACCAATGCCATTCGATAAGGTAGCTTAGAGATAGGCTGAGTGTCGGGCACCAAATCAATGGTAAACTCAATTTTCCTCTCCGATGGTAACATCGACAATTTATCCGAAAAAATATCGAAAAACTCACATGCTACAGGAACATCCTGAATACTTGGCGGTTCCCGACTATTATAAAAAATAAAAGCAATATAACCTTCACAAAAATTAATGTATAAGAAATGTTTTAAACATATCGACACCTTATAACTTCATAGAACTTCATACCATACGTTTCATTTCTTATTAACAAAACATACATCAAATTTGTCAGGTAGAGAGAAGGTTACGGTCTTGGTGTAGCAGTCTAGACTTACCCGATTGGTAGCTAGCCAATCCATGCCCAAAATTACATCAAAGCCATACATATTTAGTAAAACTAGATTGGTGATAATTCTATTTTTAATAGAATTATTTGTGCTTAATTTTCTAATTATTTATTTAATCCACATATTATTTTATTATAATCCCCTTTATTTAATTAAAATTCTTTAATGTGCAGGTAAATTAAATTTGGATGAAACTCAGTCGTTTCAGTAAAAAATGGACTAAAATCGGGCTAAAGGAGATTGGACCATGTCAAAATTGCAGACCGAGTCACAAGTCATCTGGACACGTATGATTCCAGGTGTCCGTATTTTATTTGCTCTGAAATTATAAGATTGACGGACACCGTGCGAACCTTCTGGATGACATACACCGGGCCACATCGCACAACCAATTGGACAAAAAGACGGGTGACGTGGAAATATCTACTCTGCAGCAAATCAAATTAAGACAAGTGACCAAACAATGCCAACTCATCTAGGATGGAAAACTTACCATTGTACCTCTAAGTGTGTGTATAAATAGAATATGAAGGCAATTGAAAAAGGAAGTATGTAGCCTAGGTTAGGAGTAATGTAAGTTAGGGTAGAATAGTTTTAGGGAATTTTAGGATTTATTGTTTTTAAGTCTTTCTTTTATGTTAGCCACCATAGTTAGGTTACTATTCATGTCAACTTTCATTTTCATGAAAAGCTTATGTTCATTTCTGGTTCTTTGATTTATTTTTTTTACATTAATGAATAGTTACCATTTATATTTCTCTTCTTCTTGATTTTGTTAAAATTCCAATCCTTTATTTTTATTCTCGGTTTTCATGAAAGGTTTTAATTTTTTTTCATAGTTGTTATCTGCGGGTTGCTTAGTATGTTGGTTTCATCTTCCATTTTGATTCAGACTTATGATTTCAATGGGGCAGCTGAGTATTATGAGAGAAAATATGTAGCTGGTGATAGTGGCTAAGCATTCTCTCCTTGCTCCATTGCATCCATTTGCTTACAGGTCATTTAGTTGGTTATTTCCAAATCATTCACTTTACATTTATTGTGTGTTTCCTTATGTTCTTTTTTATTTGCTGTTTAAAGTCTTTCTTGTGCTGTTTGTGTATGTCTCGGGCTTCTTTGTTTTGTGGTGTTGTGAAGGCTAGGTAGAAGCAAAAATGTTGCTGGTTGCTGGTCTAAACAGCAGCTACCCGAGGCTTTGCAGTAGCTGGTAGACAGCTTCCTAGTTTCGAAGAGCAGAGCATCACAGCCTTATCTCTCAGTTTCATTCTAAGTTGCCTATTTCATTGTTGTTTGCTGTCCTAAGCTTTTATTAGAAGCATGTTTTTTGGTTTATAGCATTGTTATTATGATGTTGTAAAGAACTGAGAACCACAAATCACCCTCTGTTACACTCTGTTTTGGAAGTTTTACACTGTTCATTCCCATTGCATGCTTTCATTTTACATTAATCTAGTAATTGGCAGTTGCAAGTTCATAGATGTGTGCAGTCATTATTACCGAAATGTTGTGAATGCCGTTGGACATAGATGTGTAAGTTGCAGCTAACATTTTGAAGGATACATATTTTGTGTTTAAGCTCGGGTCAAGCCTTGTTTCATTTACTGTTTTGTATTTATTATTTTTACATATTTATATTGTTTGTTGTTGCCATATCTCCTAGTTACTTATTTACGTAGTCAAGGTCGGGTTTATGCTTCATTGTCATCTTACGGTTGCATTGGAGTTGTTTAGCATTTCCAGTTTTTAAGCTGCAAAATGGCTTGTTATTTACTTACTTAATAGGGAATCTCTTGAATGCATTCTGTCGGGTTGTAGTTACAAGAGGTAGTGCAGGACAGTAGAGGAAGAAGATGTTAGCCAGGGGTGGACGTGCAACGCAAGCAGGACTGGCCAAGGACAAACAGCAGCGAAAGCAGCACCTAGAGCAAGTTACGGTTTACACCTAACGCAGCAGTGCAGGACAGAGCAGTACCTGGAAATGGAGAGCAAAGCTAGAGCAGCCAAGAAGACGTGTACAGTGCAGTATCGAGACCACTTAGATGTTTTGTAATCTGTTAAGGCCACGTTTGGCCATTCGGTTTAGTGTTGCAATTAGTTTAAGCATGTTTGGGATTTATCTTTTGATGTCATTTACATTGTTTGTTAAGTTAGAAAAATAGATTTGCATTGTTTGTTAAATTAGTGACTAGTGTTAATTAGGATAATAATTACATTTTGATTACATTAGAGTGGTAATTTTAATTTTCTTTAGAAACTCATAAGTTGCATTTAGAATTAATTTAGATTAAATGTGTTTCATGCATTTTTAATTTAGTCTTTGTTTTCATTTAATTTTAGTTTAGTTTAATTTACATTTTTATTAATTAGCTTAATTACATGCATATTTTATTTTAAGATAGTTTAATTGTAGTTTAATTAATCTTGTTTTGTTATTTGTACTTTATTTTAATTGCGTTAATTAATTTTAACTGTTTTAATTTTCTTTTGTAGGTTTTTGCTTTTAATTGCTCAGAGCACTGTAAGTAAATTTTTAGCTCAGTTTTATTTTTTTGCTTTAGTTTGTAGTTATTATTATTTTTAGCACTTTTAATTTTCAGACTTAGTAGACCACCCACATTTAACTTCATAATTTGCTAGGATATACTTAGGATAAGATTAACCGGTAGTTAAATAGGCTAGTCAACTTCTCTGTGGGATGATAATCCGAGACTCAAATCTCATTATTACTTGTATGACCCGTGCACTTGCGGATAATACGTTTAGATCGTACCATTCGACTAACATTATCCTATCTCCTACCTTGATTTCACAATTTTTACACGCCATATCAATCATCTATGATTCATGCATAGGTGTGCTTACATGCAACATGTGATTTAGAGGCTCAGGTTCTAGAGGCAATTTATGTGCAAATTATGGGGAAATAAAGGAGTGTGTGGAACCTGGGTCAAATAAAACATGTTCCTCATGATTATAGGTAAGGAGTATACCTCTAATAGATTCAGATGAGGTGTCAGCTATCTCCCAGTAGATGGCAAACACACGTCCCTGTGAGACAAGCTTCTTGCCCTTGTTCGTGGCTATAACCCTTCTCTCTGGGGCTGTCTGTGAGAACTGTAAATTTTATGTACTTTAGTTGTAAGATTTGTAATGTGAGATTGGTAATTTGGTGAGTGTAATTATGATATGTTGATGTACATGCAAGTTTTAAATCTAATGAAGTATAAAGAGATAAAGTTTTCAAGTCTTAAAGGTGGTTGGATGAGAAAATGACTATGACAACAAATTAAGGATGTTTTTGTATGAGTTACTACAAAAAACTGAAGTAAAATCTGGTAAAATATGAATGCCAGATCGATCTCATTGAAGGAAAGATCGATCTGAAAGAGCAAAAAATGCTCTTATTTGAGCAATGGAATAGGGCAGATCAATCTCCAATGGGGTCATATCGATCTGCTAAGTGTTCTGTAAATGAAGAGATCGATCCTTAATACAAACAGATCGATTTCCTTAGTTCTCGTATTAGAGCAGATCGATCTCCTCCCTTAGCCAGATAAATCTCCTTAACTCTCGGCCTGGAAGAGATCGATCCCTAATTCAATGCCAGATCGATCTCTACTTAGTTTTCTTATGAAGAGCAGATCGATCTCCAACCTCAACCAGATCTATCTGTTTGGAGCAGTTGAATCAAGCAGAGATCGATCTCCTTCAATACCAGATCGATCTCATAAGCCCTGTCTATATAAGGATCATAGGATTTTCACCTGAAACCGAGCCTTTCTCTCTCTGTAACCCAAACCCTCATAATTTTCACCCAAACCAAGCTTTCTCTCTCTAAGATTCATCCTATTCTAAATAAAATTAGACAAAGGGACAAGAGACAAAGTTGTTCCTTTTGGTAAGGAGAACAATATAATAGAAAATCAAAGGTGGGCTTGAGCAAAGGGAAGAGACAAGTATTGTACAACTTGGTCAAGAGAGGACAAACTAGGTAAGCTCACAAGATCCTTGGTTTAAGCATTATCATTGGGTATATTTGTGAATAAATGCACATATACATATATTTGGTTAAAGATATTTAAGTTATGAGGGAAAACAAACAATAAGCATAGATGAAAAATGAGATGTGGGTATCTTATGATGGTTATGAGCTAACTAAAGTGATGATAAAGATATAGAAAGGGTTTTGAGATAATGTTGAGTTAGAATGAGTAAGAGAAAAAGATGGAAAATGAAAATGATGTATATTGATGATTTAATGATGTGTGTGGATAGCTCAAGAATCCAACACGAGAAACGAGGCTAGTTCGAGAGCCGAGGATATTGTACCACGCAAGGTACAAGAGGTAAGGGAAATAAACCATTTGTGCTTGTGAGTTTTCTAGTGAATGAAAACGTTTTAAGAGCATGAAAAAGAGTTTGATGAATGAGCATGTTTTATGAGATGATATGATGTGTTGATAAATGTGTGAGTGTTTTATCGATTTGAGCTCGATTTTTGATGTGATTTGTGTAATTGTGAACACATATGGTTTATAACCAAAATGGGTTTTTGTGATAACCACCATAAGCTCTACGTGAAGGTAAAACGATTTATATACAACAATGACAATTTTTTACTGTGTGAGTGTTTTATCGGTTTGAGCTCAATTTGATGAGTTTTGTGTAAATGTGAACACAATGTGCTATAACCAAAATCGGTTTTGTGATAACCACTAAGAGCTCTACATGAAGGTAAAACGATTTTTACTAAGACTATGGCTTATCATGAGATACACATTGGGCTTTGCTCTTGTAGCATGTAAGGTCGGGCCGTGCTCTAGTAGCATGTAAGATCAACGCCTCCATTCTAGTAACGTGAGATGACCCCGCTCCGCGGTAGCGATGGGTGGCCTTGCTTTGATAGCATGTAAGATCGGACTGTGCTGTGATAACATGCAAGACTGACGGCTGTACGACTCTGATCAAGTTTACAGCGAACCATGGCCATGTGTGTATTATTGTCGATGAAATCCCTCGATTGGGGATGTCCACCTAGGGGATGAATTTAATCGTTGTGATGTGTCGTGACGTTGATTTCATATGATTTTTATAAATGCCTAGTCTCGATTTCTATGATAATGATTTGATTTTACAACTGCGATTTGTATCACGCATTGAGATTTAATGTGATGTGGTTTGTGAATTATCACGTGAAGTATACCGATGCCATTGTTTTCCTACTTTTATTTCTATAACAATTGCATGCTCATTATTTTCCATCATATTATGATTATGATGATGATTTTCATAACTTCCCTTATCCTCCATACTGAGCGTTTTGAGAGCTCACCCTTTTTCCTCCCCCCTCCAGATTACTTGAAGTAAGCGAGATAGAGTCTACCGCGTAAGTGATATACGTTGGTGGATAAGATCTCCCAGGCTATCGCTTGTACACGCTTAAGGTATAATTTAATTCATTTTGTATCCAAACTGTTGAGTTAATATATTTTGAAATGACAAAACTAGTAAATTCAATAACATAAATATGAAATAAAAACATGTTTAGAGGTTAACAATATCAGAATTTAAGTTCCTGAAGATGAGAGATCGATCTGGTGATATGTGAGATCGATCTCCTGGGTTTTCTAAGATGAGAGATCAATCTCATGAGGATATGAGATCGATCTGTTGAAAGATTGAACCTGTACAAGGTATTGAGGAAGCTGAGATCGGTCTATAAGGGTTATAAGATCGATCTGTCTTAATACAGGATGTTGATGAGATCGATCTGGTCTAAGGAAGAGATCAATCTCCCCTAAAACAAAAAGTGAAGGCAGTAGATCGATCATCTGCACTCAAACAGAGAGTTCATGAGATCGATCTGGTATAGGAAGAGATCGATCTCCTCAAAGTCAGAGAGCTAAGGAGATCGATCTGGGTTGATAAGAGATCGATCTCCTCACTATAAGATTACCTGGCAGATCGATCTATAGATCGATCCTGCCTCAAACAGAGAGATTGGAAGATCGATCTGCCTATTCGACAGATCGATCTGCTCTAACATTTTCAAATTGTGAGATCGATCTGCTCATATATGAGATCGATCTCCTTGCTTCAATTTGCTTTGACTTTGCAGGAATTACAACTAAGAGATCGATCTGGTCAAGATAGCAGATCGATCTGGCATTCTACTGGAGGTTCCCAACGACTCTTTCTGCAAAAATCTCAACGAAAAAAACAACATTAAATACTCCAACTACCAATCCTTCAGTATATAATCAAGTATTGAAGACACTGAGAAAAGAGACACCATTGCTGCACATTTTGTACATTCTCAAGAGTTTAATTCCTACATTCTATTTTGTCTTCAATCCTTATTTATTGAGTTTGTTGTATAAGCATGTGTGCAAAAGCTGTATTTTTCCTACCCACATAAAAAGCTTAATATTGTATTCATCCTTACTTTAAGAGAGAAGAGGATTGTTCCTCAGTGAGATAAACTTTGTAAAAGGGTGAATACATTTTTGTGTAAAAAGGGTAGAGAGGTTATTCCTTAACCTGAAAAAGGGAGTGTGTAACTTTCATTGAAAGTGAGAAAGAAAGCTCTTGACAAGAAGGTCAAGAAGAGAGGACGTAGGCAAGAGATTAGCCGAACCTCTATAAACTACTGTGTTTGATATTTCTCTCCCTTATCCTCTTCAATTCATTGTATTTTATTTTATTGTTAATTCATTATCTACAAATATACTTGATTTAATTTAAATTTTCCATTAACCTTAGAAAACCGATTCACCCCCTCTCGGTAGAGCCATCACAGACATTGATGTAATGCAGACATTTGTAATGAGTATTTTGGGATGTAATTAGGTTGATATGAAAGAGATGATTTGAGACTTATGAGTTGATTATTTTTGGGATATTATGTAATTGATTTCATTAAGTATGAGTTGTATGATCTTGGGTATAATGACTAGTGTTAAAATGTAAGTGAGCACATGACACTGTACAGGAATACACCCAGAGTTGTTAGTTTTATTTTAAGAAAAATTTTAAATTAGCCCTATTTTTCACACTTTCGGGCTGTCACAGATTTTCTTGGTATCAGAGCTAAGGGTGTATAGTGCTGTCAGTGTCGATTAATTGGAAATAGATTACATCCCAACTGTTTGTATTGTCTGGTAATGAATTGAATTTAACGAGTAACACTATGATTAATGCTTAATGAATGCGCGCAGGCACGTGAGAGATAGAATATGAGGGGGAGAAGAGGACATTTAGGTTGGCAGGCACAGCTACCTCCGTCGCCTGAACCACAAGCGAAGAGTCCTAACTCTCGAATGAATTGCCTAGAGCATGATGTGCGTCAAGGATTCGAGCAGATGGCAGCGCTATTCGCTTAACACTTTGGGGCTAATGCCTCAGGCACTACACCTGTGTCGACTCCTTCACCACCATAGGGACCACCCGCAACCCCACCACAGACAGATGCGGTGCCCCCTGCCACACAGCCCCCAGTGCAGACCCAACTTGATGATAGAGATAATGGTCGGATGAGGGACTTTCTGAAGATGAACCCATCGACTTTTAGAGGGGTGAAAGATCTCGTAGAGTCTGAGGAGTGGCTGACTGAATTGCGAGTCATTTTTGACTTTTTGGGATGCACTGATGCGAAGAAGGTTAGTATGGGTGCCTACATGTTAAAGGGACAAGCTCGAGATTGGTGGAGCACTACTCAGAGTATATTAGTGTCTAGCCATGAGGTGATTAGTTGGAAGATGTTTCAATCGACATTTAGAACCCAGTATGTGCCAATAGCTGCCCCGAGGAGAAAACAAGCTGAATTCCTAAATTTAGCTTAGGGCAATATGTCAGTTGATGATTATGAGAGCCGATTCAGCACTCTACTGAAGTATGACCCAGAGACTCTTAAAGATGAGGAGCTCTGTATAGAGTGATTCGTGTATGGACTAAGACCCATCATTAGGGACCGGTTGATAGGGCATTGTATCACTGAGTTCAAGGATGCTCTGAGGTGGGCGCAATAAGTGGAGAGGGGACTAGAGTTGGTACAGTCTTAGACTGAGTCCCAAATTTTGACTAGGGACAAGCGTAAGCGACTCATGACCTCTCACACAGACTTTTAGAGGAGTTCTTTTAAGAGGAAAACAGTTTAAGGGACCGAGGGGAAGAGTTGACAGACCTAGGATTTCTCTCATTATTAAGGAGACCCCTCAAGGTGACAGACTAGAGGTTAGAGTCTACAGAGATTGTGGCAAATCACATGAGGGAACCTGTCCCAGAACCATACAAGGATGCTATAGATGCGGGGACATGGGTCACAGAGTGAGGTATTGTCCGTAACCATAAAAACCACATTCTCCAGAGTCTCCTAGACAGCAGCCACAGATGACGATTCCCAAGAGACGGGCTACAGCTGTTGATAAAGGCAAGAAGCTGATCATAGAGGGACGAGTGTTCACCTTGGATAAGGAGACTGCAGACACTTCGTCTAAGACCATACAAGGTACACTTCTCGTCTGTAATCATAAGCTCATGTGTTATTTGATTCAAGATCCACGCATTCTTTTATTGATGTATAATTTATATGTGATGTTGCCTACCTGACAGCAACAGTGCTTTACTTTCCACGTGTTCAGATTGTACTGTTGACGGTTAATTCAATCGTCACAGTTTGCTCCACGCGTTCTTCGTATATCCTGCAAAAACAACAGGAATCAGAGGGGGCAGGGATTACTCCCTGCACGCGCACTCCGACGATCAAGTCAGTGATCGGGAGTTGGTGTATGTATGTAGGAAAAGGGGAATTTATTGCTTAAATCAGAGTGTTTAAGTATTCTCCCTGCTTTTCTGAGATTTTGGATCGATCTCTGGATCTCTGGATCTCTCCAGAGGGCTCAACTCATATTTATAGGCTTCTGAGTCGGTTCGGGCTGAGGCCCAGGCGCGTGTCTGGGCCGCGACAGAGTGGTAGAGCACTCTGTCGCGCTTCTGTGCGGGAGACTCTGGGGACTCTGGGGACTCTGCCCCAGGCCGTGCGGGGGACTCTGGGGACTCTGCCCCAGGCCGTGCAGGGGACTCTGGGGACTCTGCCCCAGGCCGTGCGGGAGACTCTGGGGACTCTGCCCCATGCCGTGCGGGAGACTCTGGGGACTCTGCCCCAGGCCGTGCGAGAGACTCTGGGGACTCTGCCCCAGGCCGTGCGGGAGACTCTGGGGACTCTGGCCCAGGCCGTGCGAGAGACTCTGGGGACTCTGCCCCAGGCCGTGCGGGAGACTCTGGGGACTCTGCCCCATGCCGTGCGGGAGACCTCTGTCGGGGACCTCTACCGCGGTCTGTGCGGGAGACTATACCGCCTGCAGCGCGGGGACCTCTACCGCAGTCTGTGCGAGAGTCCTGTGCCGTGCATGGGCGATGGAGGTCTGTCGCTAACGATGCGCGGCAGACTGTGAGGCGATAGACTCCTCTCGCGTCAACCACTCTGTCGCACATCTGGGAACGGTGTCTCATAGTGCTTCTGTCGCCAATCTGCCACGTGGCCTGTTCTTGGATCGACACGTGGCAGGTGGATAGTTGCACACGTGGATCTGGTGACACGACCACATCAATTGCTCCCCACTCTTTGGCGGGAATTTTTCCCGCGAAAGAGGATCTGGGTCCGGTGTTTCGCGGGCCGGGTCGGACCTCCGCGTGTGTGTGTACCCAGACGATCCTCTATAAATACTGGGCCCCTGACGTCCTTGTCGCTACTGAATTCTCTCGCAAGGACACTCTGTCGCGACTCTCAGGCACTCTGTCGCAAGTCCTTCGCCATACTGTCGCAACTCTGCCGCGAAACTGCTCACTGTGTCGCGAGTCTGCCGCGGATTTTCACACTCTGCCGCGAGTTCTGTTTCCATTACCTTAGGTAATTTTTCGTAGCCCGTAATCCCACTTCTTTGATCTACGAGCTTCTAAGATGGCTGGACATGGCATAGGAAAGCAAATCGATCTAGGCGTTAAGTCGACTTTAAGGGAAGCCGACGTTCAAGACCTAGAATCTCGATTTCCTTTGTCCGAGGGATACACTTATAGACTCCCAGCCCCTCAGGAGAGCGACATACGTCGTGTGTCTGACGGGGTTGTCATTTTTAGGGCAGCTTTGGAGTTAGGACTCTGCTTCCCGTTGTCCGACTTTGGGGCTTCCTTCCTCAGGACGCACAGGGTATCCCCGGGGCAACTGCATCCTCATGCATGGATGCAATTGGTAGCATTCACTGTGCATTGCCATTTAAGGGGTGTCCCTCCGTCTCTTCCTCTTTTTGAAGTATTCTTTAGGCTTCGAGGGAGTCCCGGCTTAGTGCCTTACTCGCTTCAGCGGGTTTACCAGCCTGGTTTTGAGAACCGATTATTTGAGAAACCTGCTAACAAGTTTCATGGTTTCGAGACAGAATGGCTGGTTGTGGGAGTGCCCGAGGGCCTGGATATCCCTACTCGTTGGGAGAATAGGCACGAAATCCCCAAGGGTCCCCGGGTTGCCACACTTAGGGAGCAGTTGTCTTCTGACATCGACAAATTGCTGGTCCCTCATCCCCTTAGCCTGGACACCCTTGTATCAAATGAAAATTTGATATTAGCAGGCTAGGGTGTGGGTCTGGTCCCTGTTGCCGGACCCTCTGTTCCGTCGTCAGATCCTCTGCCTTTGGCTTCTCCCGAGTTAAATCCTGAAGCTCCTAGGCCACAAGAGGATGTAGGGGGCACCAATCTGGAATCCAGCTCTGGTAGCGAACCCTTAGCCGATCTCACTGGTTGGGAAGGGTTCGGCTCCACTTTCATGGTGCTTCCAGACGACGAGGGGATAAATATCGAGTCCCTTCAGGAGCACTTAAACTCTCCTGACGGTAACTTTTATTTTTTCCCTCTACTTATTATTTTTGATCAATTTATTAACCATTGATCTTCTTTTTCTTTTTTGCAGACATGAGTCATTTTCGGCAATCATTAGGTCGCCAGGTTTCTGAGGCTGGTCCTTCCAGCGCTCCTGCCAGGAAGAGGCATCGTTTGGCTGACGATGTCCCAAGTGAGGCACCAGTCCCCTCTCATCCATCTCGCGCTCGGACCCCTCCAGTTTCTAGGCAAGCGATGCCTCCCCCTCCTTCAGAGCAGAGAGATTTATCTCGGGATAGGGGGAGAGTTGCCTCGTCTTCACGGGGGGCTTCCGGGTCATCCGGGCGATCACGCTCTGAGGAGCGCGCGGAATGCAATATCGTTCCGTCTCAGCGGAAGAATAGAAAGCGCCTGTATATCGAGAGTTCGATGAGAAGCAGGCCGATATTGCCGAGGATAGGTCCTGCCGACGAGAGGCCCTATTCCGTGGATGGGGGGAATATTATGAGGGGCCACGAATTCCGAGTCTACCCCGGGGTTCGTGATAATGATGTTCTGGACACTCTCGGGGTGGCCTCTCGGTTGAGCTGGTCCACTATCCTTCCTCGAGATGAGGCAAGGATATTCAGAAACTACCCCGAGGGGGAAGACTTAGCCGACATCGAGGCGTTGAGGGTAAGTTTCTGACTTCTTCTCTTTTTGATTGCTTTTTGCAGCGTGCATTGAGTCTAACATTTCTGCATTTTTTCGCAGCTGGCTCAACGAACCGCGGTAAATAATGCCCAACATCGGGCTTACCGGGAGCGAGCCGACAGAGAGATCCGGGAGTTGAGGGACAAAGTCATGGAGCTACAGAACACGGTCAACAACTTGTCCCCTCTTCCGGATTTAGTTCGAAGCCTGGAGGAGCAGCTTGCTAAGGCTCATCAAGACCTTGGTCTTGCCAAGGGGGATCTCACAGTGGAGACGGCCCGGTCTTGTAAACTCCACGAGGACCTGCAGGAGGCTCATTCTGAGTTAGACCGTATGCAATCCAACTATATGTCTACGCTCACTCGGAATCAAGAGCTCGAGCAGCGTGTTGGTGAGTTAGAAGGCCAAACTGCTCCTGTACTATCCCAGGCCGAAATTGACAGCATACGGGCCGAGGCCGTAAAGGAGTATCGTCTCTCCAAAGACTGCTTGAGGCGGAAGGAAGACTTCTCCAACCCTTATGTCAAGTACGGGTTCTACCTGGCCCGATCTTGGCTAGAAGCACATAGGGAGGGAGAGGAATTTCCTGAGCTCCAATATACCCCTGATGCGATGCTCTTTGAGGCCCCTGATTGGACCAAGTACGAGCCCGAGGCTGAGCCTGCGGACGAGCTGTTCAAGAGGACTGCTCAGGACGATCTCGTCAACCTTGCTGGTCCTTGGGAGCCCGCGGATCTGGACGGTGCTCCTGAGCCTATAGAAGCCCTCTTTGATTTAGACGGCGAGGAGGGCGAGCAGTCCCTTGGAAGTGAAGGTTTTGCAGCTGATCCCCAGCTTCCTCCCGGAGAGTAGATAGGGATTTTTGCTTTTTTATTTTTTGTATTTCATTTCAAGTACTTTGTTTTTTGTTTTAACTTTGTACTTTTGTCGAAATACAATTGTAAAGATCTGTTAAAGATCTGTTTGTACCGACACTTGAATGAAATGAAATTGAGATTTTTGTTCATGCTTTGTCTTGCACTACTTCTCTAATTGTCATTTATCATTCTTTGTCTGATTGTTTCTGTTGCTTTGCTTGTATATACCTTGCTTGTATATAGCTTTGTATTGATATTCGTGTATGCTCCCCAATTCTTGATAGAAAGGTATACTTTCAGGAAGAATTTTTTGTGCAAACGCGGAGTTGTTTAAGGCTTGAGTACTGTGACGTGAAGGCGTCTTTAGTTTTTATAGCCTTAGTATTTTGATTATCTGACCACGGTGACGCGTAGCGTCTTAGGCCTTTATGGTTAATTGAGTGCTTTATGCCTGGCCTTAGTGACGCATTGCGTCTCAGGCTCTTACGGCTTTTATGGCCTTAGTGACGCATTGCGTCTCAGGCTCTTACGGCTCTTTTGAGTATACGCCTGGCCATAGTGACGCATTGCGTCTCAGGCTCTTACGGCTTTTATGGCCTTAGTGACGCATTGCGTCTCAGGCTCTTACGGCTTTTATGGCCTTAGTGACGCATTGCGTCTCAGGCTCTTACGGCTCTTTTGAGTATACGCCTGGCCATAGTGACGCATTGCGTCTCAGGCTCTTACGGCTTTTATGGCCTTAGTGACGCATTGCGTCTCAGGCTCTTACGGCTCTTTTGTGCTAGCCCGTTGGTAGCCTGCGTTCGCAGGGCCCGAACCAACTACGCCCGGCCATAGTGACGCAAAGTGTCTCAGGCTTTGACGGCTTTAGTGCTAGCCTGTTGGTAGCCTGCGTTCGCAGGGCCCGAACCAACTATGCCCGGCCACAGTGACGCAAAGCGTCTCAGGCTCTTACGGCTTTAGGCTTAGCCTGTTGGTAGCCTGCGTTCGCAGGGCCCGAACCAACTGCGCCTGGCCATAGTGACACAAAGCGTCCTAGGCCTTTAAGTCTTTGGGTCTAGCCCGTTGGTAGCCTGCGTTCGCAGGGCCCGAACCAAGGGTAGTGTTCTTTGTGAGTCTGACCCGTTGGTAGCCTGCGTTCGCAGGGCCCGAACCAAGGGTAGTCCTCATATGTTTTATTAATATATGCCTAGCCACAGTGACGCATAGCGTCTCAGGCTCTTACGGCTGGGGTGAATGCATACCTGGCCACAGTGACGCATAGCGTCTTAGGCTCTTACGGTTTCAAAATCCTGTCACGAGATTTTGTCTTACAATAAAGAGTGACATCTGGTGACAGTGTAAGTAAGACAATAGTGTTTGGGAAGGAAGATGTAGTGGTTATCTCAAATACAACTTCAAGTGATTTGAGTTCCACGTTTTCCCTATCTTCTTCCCTTGTAGAGTTTCCAGAGCACAGGTGTTAGGTCCGATCTTGCGTCTGATTCTGTAGGGACCTTCCCAGTTGGCTCTGAACTTCCCGTCCTCCTTTAGGGCGTTCGTGATCTGCGACTTTCTGAGCACTAGGTCTCCCTCAGACATTGGCCTATCTCTTACCCGGCTATTGTAGTAGTTGGCTACCCTCTGTTGATAGGATGCCAATCGAATAGCCGCGGTTTCTCTGTGTTCATCGATTAGGTCCAAGTCTTCCCTTAGAGCTTGAGAGTTTTCTTCCTCTACCAAGGGTACCACCCTTGGTGATATTGCTCCAAGTTCTACGGGGATCAGTGCTTCTGCGCCGTATACAAGACTGAACGGCGTTTCATTAGTCGACACACGGCTGGTGGTACGATATGCCCATAAGACACTAGGCAATTCGTCCACCCAGGCTCCTTTTGCTCTGTCTAGCCTGGTCTTCAGCCCATGGAGGATAATCCGATTACTGACCTCGGCTTGTCCATTAGCTTGAGGATATGACACTGAAGAGATCCTTAGCTGAATGTTGAGGTCTTTACAGAATTCACGGAAGGCGTTGCAATCGAATTGCTTCCCGTGGTCGGCATTTAAGATGAGGGGAATTCCGAATCGACAGATAATGTCCTTCCACACCATTGCCTCCACTTTCTTTTCCGTGATTGTGGCTAAAGGCTGTGCTTCAATCCACTTGGTGAAGTAATCGGTGGCCACTAACAGGAACTTTCTTTGTCCCGTGGCTAAGGGGAAGGGTCCAAGAATATCCAATCCCCATTGTGCAAAAGGAATTGGCTGTACTGTGCCTTGAGAGGGAGTTACTGGGGCTGTTGTGATAGGCGCAAACCTCTGGCATTTATCGCATCTGCGGGTTTGGTCCATTGCATCTTTTTTCAGCGTTGGCCAGTAGAATCCCGATCTCAGTACTTTAGCGGCAAGAGCTCTTGCTCCTAAGTGTTCGCAGCAGATTCCTTCATGCACTTCCGCTAGGGCATATCTAGCTTGTTCCGGTCCCAGACATTTTAGCTGTGGCGATGAGTATCCCCTTTTGTACAGTTCTCCATTGATGAGTGTGAACTTCACCCCTTGTATTTTCAAGCGACGAGCCTCGTCTTTATCTTGGGGGAGTGTACCCTCAGTGAGATACTGTTTAAATGGGGATCTCCAATCGTCTCCAACTTCAATGTCACACACTTCGACCTCTTCAATACTTGGTCGTTCGAGCCTCTCCACCTTTACTGTCCTTCCTTGTGTTTCTGTGGAGGAGGCTAGCTTAGACAGTGAATCAGCATGTGTGTTTTCGGACCGGTTAATTTGCATCAGCTGAAAGCTTTTGAAAGTCTTGGCCAAGAGTTGGACTTTCATTAAGTAAGGAACCAGCATTGGTTCTCGTACCTCATACTTTCCGCTGAATTGGTTCACCACCAGTTGGGAATCACTGTGTGCTACCAAGTGGTGAACCTGTAGTTTCTCCGCTAGTGCCATCCCTGCTATCAAAGCTTCATACTCCGCTATGTTGTTCGAACTAGGGAATCCGAATCGTAGGGAGTATTCCAGGGATTTTCCTTCTGGTGACACCAGGACTATACCCGCTCCACTTCCGTTGGCACTTGATGACCCATCGACATGCAGTAACCATGGGTGAGCCTCCCCTTCACTGCTGTCGTTCGGGATAGTGCATTCCACGATGAAGTCAGCCAGAGCTTGACCTTTGATAGCCTGTCTCGCTTGGAATGTGATGTCGTATCCCCCAAGCTCCACCGCCCATTTCACTAACCTCCCTGAATGTTCAGGTTTCTGGAGGATCTGTCTTAACGGTTGGTCTGTTAAGACAGTGATGGGATGTGCTTGGAAATACGGACGCAGCTTTCGCGAGGCCATCAAGAGGGCTAATGCTAGCTTTTCGGCTAGTGGATAGCGGGTCTCTGGATCTAATAACACTTTGCTCACATAGTAGATGGGGCAGTGTACCATTTCGTCTTTCTTTAGTAGCACCGCGCTAACGGCGAAATCACCGACTCCCAAATACATATAGAGCTGTTCTGCTTCCAAGGGCCTTGTTAATAGAGGCAACCGCTTCAAGTACTCCTTGAGATCTTCAAAGGCTTTTTGACAATCTTCCGTCCATTCGAAGTTCTTCCCCCCCCCCCCCCCGTAGAGTTTTAAAGAAAGGCAAGCTCTTTTCGGCTGATTTCGACAAGAAGCGATTCAGAGCCGCTATTCTGCCTGTCAATCTTTGGACCTCTCTTACGGTGGTTGGGGGTTTCATGTCAATGACAGCCTGTATCTTTTCAGGATTTGCCTCGATACCCCTGTTGGTGATCATGAAGCCTAGGAATTTTCCTGACCTTACCCCGAAAGAGCACTTTTCGGGGTTTAGCTTCATGTTAAATTTCCTCAATACTTCAAATACCCTGGGCATTTGATCAGCATGAGATTCTCCTACGCGGCTCTTGACTATCATGTCGTCCACGTAGGCTTCCATGGTATTTCCCAGAAGATCTTTGAACACTTTGCTCACCATTCGTTGGTAGGTGGCACCCGCGTTCTTTAAACCGAACGGCATTACCCGATAGCAATAGGTTCCGTCATCGGTTATAAAAGAAGTCTTTTCTTCGTCTTCTGGGTGAAGCATGATTTGGTGATACCCGGAGAATGCATCTAAGAAACTGAGGAGTTCGTAGCCGGATGTATCATCTACGAGTCTGTCTATCCGAGGTAGGGGGTATGAATCTTTGGGGCAGGCTTTGTTCAGGTCTGTGAAATCAACACACATTCACCATTTCCCGCTAGATTTCTTTACCATCACTACATTGGCTAACCACTCAGGGTAATAGACTTCTCGGATGAATCCGGCGCCTAGGAGTTTAGTCACTTCTTCAGTGATTGCTTTTTATCGCTCCGGGGCGAAACTCCTCTTCTTCTGTTTGACGGGTCTATGTCCAGGTATGATGTTAAGTTCATGGCATATGACTTCGGGACTGATCCCTGGCATGTCGGCTAGGCTCCAGGCGAAGATATCCGAGTTTCTCCTCAGACATTCGACTACCTCCTTTCTCTGTTGTTCGCCCAACTGAGTCCCGATGAATGCCCTTTTTCCGCTATCCCCTTCAGTTAGCGCAATGGCTTCTGTTTCCTCTACAGGTTGGGGCTTAGGCGGATCGTCAATGCATAAGGTTTCTTTCCTCTGTGCTACCTTGTTGGCAGTGGAAGCGAGATAACAAGTACGGGCGCTCTTTTGGTTTCCTCGTACTTGCCCGACTCCGTTGGGAGTGGGAAATTTCATCAACAGATAGCAAGAGGATATTACCGCCCTCATGTCGTTCAGCACCGGCCTGCCCAAGATCATGTTGTAGGCGGCGGAGGTGGATCTGACCACCATGAACAACACTTGTCGGGTCACATCTTTCGGGTGCTCACCGAGGGTTACTGGCAACTCTATGGATCCAGCGACCTTCACCCGCTCACCCGTGAATCCGTACAGCGGTGTCATAACGGGCTTCAACCTATCTTCGGAAATGCTCATTTTCTCAAAGCAACTCCAATAGATCAGGTTCACTGAGCTCCCGTTATCAACCAGGACTCTGCTTACCGGGTGTTTGGCCACGACAGTGGATATCACCATAGGGTCATCATGGGGCATGGCGATATCTCCTTTGTCAGCCGGAGTGAACATGATGGGCTCTTCGTCCGCCTGTTCTTCCATAACAACGTTCACCTGATACGCCTGCCTGGCGTAGCTCTTGCGGGATGAAGAAGAGCTTCTCGCGCTTGATTCCCCACCTGCGATGACATTAATCGCGGGGGCTGTAGGCTCGTTGTTTGGCGGATTGGCACGGGGAATTGCAGGCCTGACCGCTTCGTTTCTTGGCCTATCCCGTCTATTGTTGTTATTTGCCCCGGTCCGCGGACGATCATTTCTTTGGTCACGCGAAGGATAACGGGGTCTCTTGCTTCTCCATAAGAAGCGGTTAATCTTGCCCTCTCTGGCTAGTCTTTCTAACTGGTCCATCAAGTCTTTACACCTCTCTGTCGGGTGTCCGTGAGCACAATGGAATTCACAGTAGGCTTCAGAATTTCGGCCTACATCTCCCATCTTCCTCTTGGGGAATTCCAGTAGTCCCGCCCCCTCAATTGCTGCCAGTATTGCAGTACGAGGCTCACTCAGTCGGGTGTAGCCTTCGTACCTGAGCTTGGGGGTTTTGTCTACTCTCACGGGTCTTTGGGAGCTTCTCTCGGGCGCATCTCTCTCTCTCTTCTTTCCCTCTTTAGCCTCTCTGGGCTGTATCATTTTCATGACTTCTTCTTGAGCCACGTATTTATTAGCCCTGGCAAAGAGATCGGAGATCATTATAGGTTGATCGAGAGAGAGAGATTCTTGCAGCTTCTCCGAGCTTGTCCCTTGCAGCATCGCAGCCAAGGCTACCCCCACTGGTAGATCTTCCACCTCCAAGGTCGCATCTCGAAAGCGATCTACATAACTCTTCAAGGATTCTCGATTTCCTTGTTTAAGCGTGAGTAGGTAGGTAGCGTCTTTCTTCCTTTGGCTATGGATCATGAACACTTTGAGGAACTCATTTCTCAACTCGTCAAAAGAGGAGATTGAAGCTTCACTCAACCCGTTGAACCATTTCAGAGCGTGCCCGGACAATGTGAGAGAAAAGGCTCTACACATGATTTCGTCCTCCCATCCATGAAGCAGCATGAGGGATTCATAACTCTGAATATGGTCGTAGGGATCCGCTTTGCCGGTGTAAGTAGCCATAGAAGGCATTTTAAACTTTTTCGGCAAGGGTTTGTTCATGATCTCCGGACTGAATGGGATCCTCCTCCTTTGTCCGTCATCCGGAGACACTAGCTTTTTCTTCTCGAGGATCCTTTGGATGACCTTTTCTACGTCCTCCGACCCTCGAGCTGAGTAAGGTCCTGTCCCTTCCGGTCTAGAAGAGTCCGATTGGTAAATACCTCTTCCAGTACCTCTGACTACGGGACTTGATATCTCGGGACCTTCTTGCGGGTAAAAATATCCTTGTCTCCTTCGCTCCCCAGCTCCACACGCCCTCACGTCATGTTCCAACACAGGGGATGAGCTGCGACAGGTATTGAAACTCTGCCGCCTACGGGCTGCGAGTGAGCTCTGTCGCCTGGCGGCCAGAGGGGAAGTCTGCCGCACATTGGGCAGAGGTGAGCTCTGCTGCCTACGGGGCGCGGGAGAACTATGTCGCCTGGCGGCCAGAGGGGAAATCTGCCGCACATTGGGCAGAGGTGAACTCTACCGCCTATAAGCGGTAGGAGTGCACCGTCTCGCATGTGATGCAGGATATCTCTGCCGCATGTTGTCCGCGGGAGAGTTCTGTCGACGTTGAGCTACGGGGGAACTCTGTCGCAGAATCGACGAACTCTGTCGATCATAGGACAGAGGAGATGTCTGACGCATGGGAGATGCGATTGAGCTGTTCCGCCTTTGAGCTCCTGGCGAACTCTGTCGCCGAGGTGCGCCGGGTGGACTCTGTCTCGCTGGATCGACAGTAGCGTTATATGGCGTTCCTGCCTCTTGTCCAGCGTTTACCAGGCTGGAGGGCTGACCTCTCTCGTAGGTCTGTCTAGGGGTGCATTCCCCCACTAACTGCTGTACTTCTTGGGGTAAGCTGAACTGGGGGAGAGCCTCTCTGAAGAAGCTCACCATGGCTCTCAGGGCTGTCGTAGCCTCTTCATTTTTGCGCTTCAGAGCGTCGAATTCTTCCAGGGAGACTAAGGGTTCTGCTTGAGCCCTTTCACTTTGTCTCTTCCTTCGTTCCGATCTGGCAGGGGGACTTACAGAATTCTGCCCTCCTGTCAACTCTGCTGCGGAACGCGTCCTCACCATTTCAATAGAGAACCTGACTTTTTGTCAAGTTTCCCACAGACGGCGCCAGTTGATGTTGCCTACCTGACAGCAACAGTGCTTTACTTTCCACGTGTTCAGATTGTACTGTTGACGGTTAATTCAATCGTCACAGTTTGCTCCACGCGTTCTTCGTATATCCTGCAAAAACAACAGGAATCAGAGGGGGCAGGGATTACTCCCTGCACGCGCACTCCGACGATCAAGTCAGTGATCGGGAGTTGGTGTATGTATGTAGGAAAAGGGGAATTTATTGCTTAAATCAGAGTGTTTAAGTATTCTCCCTGCTTTTCTGAGATTTTGGATCGATCTCTGGATCTCTGGATCTCTCCAGAGGGCTCAACTCATATTTATAGGCTTCTGAGTCGGTTCGGGCTGAGGCCCAGGCGCGTGTCTGGGCCGCGACAGAGTGGTAGAGCACTCTGTCGCGCTTCTGTGCGGGAGACTCTGGGGACTCTGGGGACTCTGCCCCAGGCCGTGCGGGGGACTCTGGGGACTCTGCCCCAGGCCGTGCGGGGGACTCTGGGGACTCTGCCCCATGTCGTGCAGGAGACTCTGGGGACTCTGCCCCATGCCGTGCGGGAGACTCTGGGGACTCTGCCCCAGGCCGTGCGAGAGACTCTGGGGACTCTGCCCCAGGCCGTGCGGGAGACTCTGGGGACTCTGGCCCAGGCCGTGCGAGAGACTCTGGGGACTCTGGCCCAGGCCGTGCGGGAGACTCTGGGGACTCTGCCCCATGCCGTGCGGGAGACCTCTGTCGGGGACCTCTACCTCGGTCTGTACGGGAGACTATACCGCCTGCAGCGCGGGGACCTCTACCGCAGTCTGTGCGAGAGTCCTGTGCCGTGCATGGGCGATGGAGGTCTGTCGCTAACGATGCGCGGCAGACTGTGAGGCGATAGACTCCTCTCGCGTCAAACACTCTGTCGCACATCTGGGAACGGTGTCGCATAGTGCTTCTGTCGCCAATCTGCCACGTGGCCTGTTCTTGGATCGACACGTGGCAGGCGGATAGTTGCACACGTGGATCTGGTGACACGACCACATCAATATGTAAACTGAGTTTGAAGTATGAATCCTTAGATTATATTCTACATGTAAATACCCCCATGCGTGAGTCCCAGAGGACTGATATGGTATGTAAGAGTTGTGAGATTAAGGTGGGAGATAAGGCGATGTTAGCAGATCTAGTGATGTTAAACATGTTTGGTTTCGATGTGATTTTACAGATGGATTGGCTAGTGGCCAATCGTATGAGTTTAGACTGCTACACTAAGACTGTAATTTTCTCCCTACCTGAAAAGTTTAGTGTATGTTTCAATGTTAAGGAATAAAGACATGTAAAGTTTATTGTGAAATGTTAAGAGACGGTTATATCACTATAAACACTGATTGAATTATTGATGTGAAGGTTACATCGCTTTCATCTCTAATATGAGTCGAGAACATCCGAGGATAGAGGACATACCGGTAGTATGTGAGTTTTCGAATGTATTTCCAGATGAACTGCCTGGCTTACCACCGGAGAGAGAGCTGGAGTTCACTATCGATTTAGTGCCAAATACTCAGCCGATCTCTAAACCACCCTATAGAATGGCATTGGTCGAATTAGAAGAGTTAAAAAAATAGTTGTAAGAACTGCTTGACCAGGGTTTTATTAGGCCTAGTGTGTCGCCATGGGGAGCTCCGGTGTTGTTTGTAAAAATGAAGGATGGTAGTCTGAGACTATGTATAGACTATAGATTGTTGAACAAAGCTACGGTGCCCTCTGTCAAGGATAGATGATTTGTTTGATCAGCTGAGAGGGGCCTCTATCTTTTCTAAGATTGATTTAAGATCGGGCTATCACCAGTTAAGAATCAGGAAAGAGGATGCTTCGAAAATGGCCTTCAGAACTAGATATGGCCACTACGAGTTCTTAGTGATGCCCTTTGGTTTGACAAACGCACTAACTGCTTTTATGAGTTTGATGAATGAGGTTTTTAGAGACTATCTAGATCAGTTTGTGATAGTCCTCATTGATGACATCCTTGTGTATTCTCGGTCTCGTGAGGAACATGCACATCATTTGAGGATTGTGTTGCAAGTACTTAGAGATAAGCAGCTTTATGGAAAGATCAGTAAGAGTGAATTTTGGCTGGATCAAATACCTTTTCTCGGGCATATTGTATCTAAAGATGGAGTATCAGTTGATCCGTCTAAGATAGAAGCTGTACTTAATTGGGAGAAACCGAGGACAGTTACCGAGATTCAGAGTTTCCTAGGGTTGATAGGGTATTACATAAGGTTTGTTGAAAGATTTTCCAAGATTGCCGCTACTTTAACTAAACTCACACGTAAGAAGACTCCTTTTGTATGATCTTAGAAGTGTGAGCAGAGTTTCCAAGAATTAAAGAGGAGACTAACGACGACACCTATGTTGACTATCCCAAATGGACCTGAAGGCTTTGCAGTGTAAAGTGATGCCTCTCAATAAGGATTGCGGTGTGTGCTCTTGCAGCATGGAAGAGTAGTCGTTTATGGTTCGTGACAGCTAAAAGATCATGAGCAGAAGTACCCCACATATGATTTGGAGTTAGCCGCAGTGGTGTTTGCATTGAAGATTTGGCGACATTATTTATATGGGGAAAGGTTCCAAATATTTACTGATCACAAGAGCCTGAGATATATATTTGATCAGAAGGAATCAAATATGAGACAAAGGAGATGGATGGAACGATTATGATTGCGAAATACTCTACCATCTGAGGAAGGCGAACGTAGTTGCTGATGCCTTGAGCAGGAAGAGTATGGTATCTACTATGATGATCAGGGAATGGGATTTGTTGGAACAATTCGTCGGACTAGGGATTAGAGTTGAAGACGTAGAGGTCAGATTTATGGTTAGCCTACGGATAGAGCATAGTATTATGGATCAGATTGGAACAGGGCAGAGAAATAATCAAAAGCTATTGGATATAATTAGCCAAGCTGAACAGACCACGTAGTCAGATTTCATGATCAGTGGTGATGGGCTATTGAGATTTAAGGGTCGAATTTGTGTTCCGAACGATGATACCTGAAGCAACAAATACTGAGAGAGTCTCACTATTCCCGATATACCATGCACCCAAGAAGTACCAAGATGTACCAAGATTTAACAAGGGTGTATTGGTGAAGTGGTATGAAGCGAGACATGGTAGTATATGTGGCCAGATGTTTGGTATACTAACAAATGAAAGCTGAGCACCAGAAGCCTGAAGGATTACTTAAGCCTTTGCTTGTACCTACATGGAAATGAGAGCATATCACTATAGACTTTATCATGGGATTACTGAGGACCCGACGAGGTCATGACGTAATATGGGTGATAGTAGATAGATTAACGAAGAGTGCCCACTTCCTTGCCATCAAGAGCACAGATACATTGAGTACATTAGTCGAGCTATATGTTAGAGAGATAGCTAGACTACATGGGGCTCCAGTGAGTGTTACATCTGATAGAGATTCCCGATTTACCTCTAGGTTTTGGACCCATTTTCAGGAGGCCATGGGATCTCGGTTGAATTTCAGTACTGCCTATCATCCTCAGATTGATGGTCGTCCGAGTGGACTATACAGACCTTAGAGGACATGTTGATGGCGTGTACGATGGACTTTAAGGGATCATGGGATGATCACCTGCCCCTTGGTGAGTTTGGATACAATAATAGCTATCATGCGAGTATTGGTATGGCACCTTTTGAGGCTCTGTATGGTAGGAGGTGTAGATCCCCTATAGCGTGGGAAGAAGTGGGTGACAGGAAAGTAATTGCTCCTGAACTAGTTAAATAGGCAGTTCAAAATGTGAAAATCATTTGTGATAGATTACGGGCTGCTCAGAGTCGACAGAAGAGTTACGCCGATGTACTTAGACGACCACTTGAGTTTCAAGTTGGAGATTCTGTGTTCCATAAGATATCTCCTAATAAGGGTATCATGCGCTTCGAGAAGACTGGAAAATTGAGTCCTCGATATATAGGACTGTTTGAGATTTTAGAGAGAGTGGGAGACGTTGCCTACAGGTTAGCCTTACCTCCGTAATTCTTCGGGATACACAATATATTTCACGTATCCATGTTGAGGCAATATAATCCATATCCCACCCATGTCATTGAGTATGAAGCATTGAATATTCAAGGGGATATGAGTTATGTGGAAGAACCCATCCGAATACTTGACAGGAAGGAAAATATACTTCAGACAAAAAGGATTCCATTGGTTAAAGTTCTCTGGAAACACCACTCAATGGAGGGAGCAACTTGGGAACTAAAGAGCCTTATGAAGGAGAAGTACCCTTAACTATTTAATGGGTTGAGTTGAATTTAGAGGACCAAATTCTCTTAAAGTGGAGAGGATGTGAGAATTGTAAATTTAATGTACTTTAGTTGTAAGATTTATAATGTGAGATTGGCAATTTGGTGAGTGTAATTATGATATGTTGATGTATACGCAAGTTTTAAATCTAATGAAGTATAAGGAGATGAAGTTTTCAAGTCTTAAAGGTGGTTGGATGATAAAATGACTATGACAGCAAATTAAGGATGTTTTGTGTGAGTTACTTCAGAAAACTACAGCAAAATATGAAAAATATGAATGCCAGATCGATCTTATTGAAGGAAAGATCGATCTGAAAGAGAAAAATATGCTCTTATTTGAGCAATGGAATAGGGTAGATCGATCTCCAATGGGGCCAGATCGATCAGCTAAGCGTTCTGTAAATGAAGAGATCAATCCTTAATACAAGCAGATCGATTTTCTTAGCTCTCGGGTTGGAGCAGATCTATCTCCTCCCTTAGCTAGATCAATCTCCTTAACTTTCAGCCTGGAAGAGATCGATCCTTAATTCAATGCCAGATTGATCTCCACTTAGTTTTCTTATGAAGAGCAGATCGATCTCCAACCTCAACCAGATCGATCTTGTAGTTGTTAAAAGAGCAGTTTGGAGCAGTTGAACCGAGCAGAGATCGATCTCCTTCAATACCAAATCGATCTCATAAGCCCTGTCTATATAAAGATCATGGGATTTTCGCCTGAAACTGAGCCTTTCTCTCTCTGCAACCTAAACCCTCACAATTTTCACCTAAACCAAGCTTTCTCTCTCTAAGATTCACCCTATTCTAGACAAAATTAGATAAAGGGGCAAGAGACAAAGTTGTTCCTCTTGGTAAGGAGAACAACATACTAAAAGATTAAAGGTAGGCTTGTGCAAAGGGAAGAGACAAGCATTGTACAACTTGGTCAAGAGAGGACAAGCTAGGTAAGCTCACAAGATCCTTGGTTTAAGCATTATCATTGGGTATATTTGTGAATAAATGCACATATACATATATTTGGTTAGAGATATCTAAGTTATGAGGGAAAACAAATAATTAGCATAGATGAAAAATGAGATGTGGGTATCTTATGATGGTTATGAGCTAACTAAAGTGATGATAAAGATGTAGAAAGGGTTTTGAGATAATGTTAATTTAGAATGAGTATGAGAAAAAGATGAAAAATGAAAATGATGTCTATTTATGATTTAATGATGTGTGTGGACAGCTGGAGAATCCAATGCCGAAAACGATGCTAGTCTGAGAGCCGAGGATATTGTATCACACAAGGTGCAAGAGGTAAGGGAAATAAACCATTTGTGCTTGTGAGTTTTCTAGTGAATGAAAACGTTTTAAGAGCATAAAAAAGAGTTTGATGAATGAGCATATTTTATGAGATGATATGATATGTTGATAAATCTGTGATTGTTTTACCGGTTTGAGCTTGATAGTTGATGTAATTTGTGTAATTGTGAACACATATGGTTTATAACCAAAATGGGTTTTTGTGATAACCACCACGAGCTTTACGTGAAGGTAAAACGATTTATATACAACAATGGCATGTTTTTATTGTGTGAGTGTTTTGACGGTTTAAGCTTGATTTGATGAGTTTTGTGTAAATGTGAACACAATGTGTTATAACTGAAATAGGTTTTGTGATAACCACTAAGAGCTCTACGTGAAGGCAAAACGATTTTTACTGAGACTATGGCTTGTCATGAGATGCACATTGGGCTTTGCTCTTGTAGCATGTAAGGTCGGGTCGTGCTTTAGTAGCATGTAAGACCGTCGCCTCCGTTCTAGTAACGTAAGATGACCCCACTCCACGGTAGCGATGGGTGGCCTTGCTTTGATAGCATGTAAGACTGGGTTGTGCTGTGATAGCATGTAAGACCAACGACTGTATGACTCTGATCAAGTCTACAGCGAACCATGACCATGTGTGTATTATTGTCGACAAAATCCCATGATTGGGGATGTCCGCCTAGGGGACGAATTCAATCGTTGTGATGTGCTGTGACGTTGATTTCATATGAGTTTTATAAATTCCTATTCTCGATTTTTGTGATGATGATGTGATTTTACAACTGCGATTTATATCATGCATTGAGATTTAATGTGATGTGATTTGTGAATTTATCACGTGAATTATGCTGATGCCATTGTTTTCCTACTGTTAGTTCTATAACGATTGCATGCTCATTATTTTCGATCATATTGTGATTGTGATGATGATTTTCATAACTTCCCTTATCATTCTTACTGAGTGTTTTGAGAGCTCACCCTTTTTCCTCCCCCTTCCAGATTACTTGAAGTAAGCGAGATAGAGCCTGCTGCGTACGTGATATAGGCTAGTGGATAAGATCTCCACAGGCTATCGCTTATACACGCTTAAGGTATAATTCAGTTCATTTTGTATCCAGACATTGATGTAATAGAGACATTTGTAATGAGTATTTTAGGATGTAATTAGGTTGATATGAAAGAGATGATTTGAGACTTATGGGTTGATTCTTTTGGGGATATTATGTAATTGATTTCATTAAGTATTAGTTGTATGATCTTGGGTATAATGACTAGTGTTAAAACGTAACTGAGCACATGACACTGTACAGGAATACACCCAGAGTTGTTAGTTTGGTTTTAAGAAAAAATTTTAATTAGCCCTATTTTTCGTGCTTTCAGGCTGGTACAGAAAATTTGGCTCAATGGTATCATGTGTGTAAGAACTAAGGCTTTAAGGTCTTGGGTTCGAACCATGTGGGACGTAAATTAGGGTATTTACCTCGATAAAACCATGAGGGGCTTGTGGGGCTTTCAAAGCAGACAATACGAATGAGTAACGATATCAACAGCAGTCGATGTCACAGCAATCGATGCCGTGGGCCTAAGAGGGGTGGCCATGGCCTGCTAGGCTGGTTCGACTGGGCTGGGCCATTACACTGTCTCTGGGGAGCATGTCGCTCGATTTGCCTTGGTTGCTCCCGAGGCTCCGTGAGTCTCATCTGAGGATAGTCCTTAATCTGGTGGCCTACCACTCTGTATTTAAAGCAAGCACCCGTGACTTAGTGGCAAGGCCCACTATGAGGCCTGCCACAGTTCTTGCATCGTCGAAATTCAGTACTAGAGTCTCGAGTGGTGTCTTCGTTGTCAACAGTGGTCCTGGGCTTCCCAACCTTTGCCCGAGACTCATCAATCTGCTGTCTCTTGGGCTAACCCTGCCTTACTTCATATTGGGATGCCTATACTCTCTTGCCCTTATCACTGCCTTTATTTCTGGACTCATACTGTGTTTGAGTCACATCCAGGCATCTCTCAATTTCCTGAGTCCATATAAAGGCATCTTTAAAATCTATGACTCGAAGTCCCAACAATCTATCATGAATCCCCGGTCTCAAGCCCGCCAAAAATCTCTCTGTACGACGCTCAGGGTCCATAACTGTCTCGGGGTCGTACCTCATCAGGGTGGTGAACTGGTTCTCGTACTCATCCACTGTCATGCTACCCTTAACCAAATTTAGAAATTCTGTTTGCATCTTTTTTTGAGCAGTGTACAGAATATATTGGGTCCTGAATGCATTAAGGAAGGAATCCTAAGAAATATCCGACTGACTGTCCGTCAAAACTGTTTGTGTTGCCCTCCACCAAAACTTGGCATGGCCCCTCAACATATAGCCAGCCATGGTTACCCTTTCTGCACCTATACACCCCAAATACTAGAATGTTGTCTCAATATCCAGTAACTATCCCTCGACCTTAACCAGATCTTTAACCCCTGTAAACTCCTGAGGGTTCATCCTAAGAAAGTCCCGTAGTGTTTGAGTATCCCTCTCATCTTTGGGCTATGGGACAAGAGGCGGAAGAATTGGGGCTGTCAGAGGAACCTGTGGTGGAGGAGTAGGTATGGGCGTAGTAGCACCGGTACCTGGAGTATTTGCCCTAAATTGCTGGGTAAACATGGCAATGAGTGCATTAAGCCCCTCTCTCATTCTTTGCATACCCTGCTCAAGCCTCATCATTCTAGTATAAGGGCTCTCAAGCTCAGAGGGAAATGGTGGAGGGCACTGTGCCTGCCTCCGTGGATGACCACGTCTCCTGTTCATTGTTTAGTGATCAGTTTCCTGTGCGTAAACCAAGGTTTTAGTCATAGCTTTAATAGATATACTCACTTTATAACCAGACAAGCATAAACATTTAGGATGTAATCTAACTTTAACTAGTCGACACTGACAGTACTAGACAAGTTTTGCTCTGATACCACGTAAACTGTGATGCCTTGAAAAAACAAAAATATGGGCTAATTTTAACTTAATTTCTTATTTAAGTTGCATTCTTGTTCAGCGCCGACTACAAAACCCTTTCATTTTATGAAAATTCATCGGCATAACGACTTATTTATGCTCATACCTCCCTGTAATACAGTTTGTATCTCACAACAGTTGATTTTAATCTCTTTTCATAATTAATAGTGATTTCCTTAACCATTTCATTTCCTTAACACTCTGGAAATACATTTTATTGGATAACTGTATATTTAGAACTTTACATACATAGTTGTCTAGATTACATCACAAAATATTCTTTACATCAAATGTCTATGCTATACAAGATGTCTGGCAATAAAAACAAGAGTATACCTTATTGTGTACCAGAGGTAGCCTGAAGAGAGTGTCATGTCCACCAGCCTACGTCAACTATATGGCAGGTGTAGAAAATGATCACTGCAAATAGTCTAGAAAAGTAGAGAAAAGAGATGAACTCTTTAAGTCCAGTAAGAAATACATTTTAAAGCAGTCTTAATGGCAAAACATACGAAAACAAGATGTTACTAACATCTATCTCATACTATAATTAGAACTCAAATGTCCATATATAAAGCTGGTTAAACAAACATATATATATATATATATGCATATTTACTGAAATTTACTTAATCCCAGAAATCAGGTCAAAACACATTCGGATGTTACAAATCTAATATCACAAAGCTTATCACTCATCTTTCGAAGTCATACAGAATCTATTATGGGGACTAGGAAGGTACACATAACAAGTATAAGTCATGTTCATACAATCTCAACCTCCAAAGAGGGAGATAAACAAACAGAGTACCGATTGCCATGGTAAGGGGACTGTAGACTGGACCAAGGTCATACAGCACCCTACGCCACTAAGGACCAAAATGAACAATGCACGAAGTGGCTAAAGATAAGGCACCAAGTGGGCAACACATGCACAACGTGGTTAAACATGCACTATAAAAAACTAAACATGCACAATGTGGCATAAAGCATGCACCATGAAGGACCAAACTCCACAAGGGCCATGCATGACAGATATCTTGGACTACATGTTGCTTATTAACCCGCATACTAGTAAAACCAAGCTTATGTCAAAATTTCGTATACATAAAAACTAATTCATAAAATTTCATTTCCATATCACAATTTGTATTTTCAAAATATTTTACATATGCCAAAAAGTATACTCGAAGAGCTTGGAACGTCGGCTTTACTTCCGGTTTAAGCAAGAATAATGCTTTGGAAGTCTCAAAACCATATTTCATATTTATGAGCATACTTCAAACATGTTTTTATATTAAATACAAGGTATCAGGATACTAATACCACTTTAAATTACATCCCATACCTAATGAATCTTGAGGCAGCATAAAATTGTCGGGTATCAGATTTGCCTAAATTTACGTGCCGATACCTCAAGCTACCAAAAACAATTCCAAAATCATCAAATGATTCCCAATTTCATCTTAGTATGCTTAAAACATACCTCTACTTTCATAAACTTCACTAAATACAACTATTTTGTTTCCTTACTTTCTCGATTTTACCGATTTAAGGGCCAGTTTAGGCAATTTCGATAGTTTCTTTTCTTCTAACTTCCAACTCACTAACTTACTGATTTAAACACTTGTCCAAGTCTAAAATCAACACACCTCAACTTGTCAAATTATCAAACTTTTATACTTTTACAATTCTCCACTAAATTGAGCTATAAACCAAAATTTTCGGTAATAAACAATCATTCTACAACATCAAATTAACCAAATTTCACCATTTCCTTAACATTACAAGGCTGGCTGAATTCACACTAATCACTAGAAATTATTTCTCAATTTTCTACTTTAGTAAAAACCATCCAATTTCATTAAACAACAACATACATAAGCATCATCATCTTCCAGCGACTTCTCACCTACTTTAACCAACTTTGACCACTTCTTCTTGCTCCAGAAATGACTCTCAGATGTAGAAAAACATGTATAGAACTCAGAATCATAAAAAATAATCTCAAAAACTAACCAAGAACTTATGAATTTAAGTTTTCTCTCACCTTTGAAACAGGGCAGATTGTGCCCCTATTTTTCTCACTAGCTTTTCACCTAGCAAACGAGCTTGTTTAAGGTTAGATTTTTTATATGTTGTATAGGAATTAGGAAGGAATATTTTATCCTTTGATCGAACTCTAAAAGTGGTCTAAAGGTGGCCGAAAAAATCGTATAATCTGGAGTAGCAGAAAACGCCTACGACAACTTTGGGAGAGGATGGCTTTTGGTTTTTTAGGTTAGTTTGGGGCTTTATTTGGTGGTCCAGAAAGAGAATGAAATGCTCTTTTATTTTGGGGAAGACCAGGCTAAAAAACCTTATGGATGGGCTTCAAATTGGGCCTTTATGGTACTGGGCCTGGGCCTGCTAACTGCACTGCTTTTAGAAAATCCATAAAAGTATTTCTAGCCCAATTTCATCCAAATTTCCACTTGTCAAGTGTTATACTAAGTCTCTAGTATGGCCCATAAAAATTTGGGGCCCACTTGGTTAAGAAAAGTTACTTGTTTGGACCCATTTTGCCCGATTTAGTCATTACCGATTGAAATTGCTTAACGTTTTTTGTTTACTTTAAAAATAAATTCAACTATCAAAACATCTGTATTTTCACTAAATCTTCATTCCCCAGGTCAATTTCACCTTATCCTAATTTTCTATGGCCTCAAAATAATTTTTTTTTGAATTTATAGAATTTCTTCCGAATTTATTTCTCTTACTAGGTCCAATTGCTCGGTTTAGTGTTAACTCAAGTTTTTGCTAAGTTTTTTGCTCCCAATACCTTAGTTTCAATTCCTAACCACCAAAACATACTTATAGATGCAATCTTGAGAGATACTTAAACTTAAAGCCTTACCTCAGTTTTCGTGCCCCGAGCTCCGTGCCACTAACCCGAGTGCTTTAGTTTTTTTGAGCCTGCATAATATTATTCCAAGTATCCTAATTACTTTCTAGTTCCAAAATAAATAGTAAAACAAAATATTTAGGGTTTCACATCTTATCCTAATTAGTTTTAGGATGTAATTCATTTATTTTGCCAACTAGTTTTTTAACCTAATGGGTCGCACACAATAGAGTTGTAAAAGAATAATTAAACTGAAAAATTAAGTAGGACTTTATTGAGAATAGAATTATGAAATTAAATTGGATTTAAATTAAACTATGAACCTAATTAAAGTAATTAAGGTTCAAGAGTTGCACTTTGAGTGGAAGAGGTATATGAGAGCCGATATCTTCTTATATGATTAAGGTTAGCCGCACATCTTTTATGTTATAACAAGGGCTTCCGCACGTGCATGATGGAAATTAGGATTGTCCTGCCTGTTTATAGTTATAAAGTTAGAGTTGTCGCACTATATAAATATAATAATAAAGGGATGTTACAACATGTAAATGCAAGTAAAAAGAAAATTCATTCTATTCTTTTAAGTTCAAGGCTTAAATTTTTGAAGCATTACAATGACCTAGCCTAAAGGTGATTAGTGTTGTTCTTGAAGAAGAAAGAACACTAACAAAAGAAGATTTATTCTTTGCAGTTCATGTAGATATTGTTTGAGGCTAGACGATTAGACAGCTTTGGTGGTCGTGATCGACCTCTCTAGCATAAAAGCTTTCAAAATTCACTTAAGCAAGGTAATCCATCAAACCTCTCATTATGTGTTCATGTCACTAATATCAAAGTGATCCAAAAAAAGGGAATTTAAGAAAAAAATTTCAATGTTTGTTGTGCTATATATGTCAATTGCACGCTTAAATTCGCAACGGTGGTATCCGAGCTTCTTTTGGTACATTGTATGTTTAATTGTTATTGATGTTAAAGTTTTTTATTATATGTTTATTTGATGTAGAAAAGTTTTGAGAAAAGTTAGTACAAAATCATTTTGCACGAAACTTTATAAACCTGAAACTTTGTTGCATTATTTGTTGACTTCGACTTTAATTTTGTACTAATCTATAAGTAGATATGTGTGATACATATATGAACAGAAGATGGTTGAGTCTAGATTCTAACGCATCAAACAGTTTTGGATTTGGACATCCCTAATTCAAGTTATTAAATTTTCTTTAAGGACTATGTATATTATTTGATAGTACCATGACTATTAGGTTTGAAAATTCACCATAAATTCTATAAAATAGGTAAAATCCTGAATTTTTTTCACTGATGGCCTATCACGTGTAGACTCACATAGATCAAATGGAATATTGACTTGTTTTCATTATTTTATTCATGTATAACAGAGAAATATACAAAAGTTGGATGCAGTAGACGAAAGGTATCATCAATGGGTAATCCAAGACCTAACATTATTCTTAAATTTTAGGTGAAAACTCCAAATTGGATTAGGATATAATTAAAAGCATTTTAGGATATTAGAGTTGGAATCATAATTGAACTAGGATTATTTAAGATTTTTAATTAGATTAAAATTCTTTTGATTTCAAGAAAATAGTTCTCTAAAATCAAATTAATAAGTAAACCGTGAAACCCAACAATTTTCGTTTCATTATTTATTTGGAAACTAGAAAGCAATTAAAATACTTGAAATAATATTATGCAGGCCCAAAATAATCGAAGCACTCGAAATAGTGGCGCGGAGCTCGGGGCATTAAAATCGAGGTAAGACTTTAAGTTTAAGTATGTAAATATCGTAAAATTTTCAAAGTACTTGATGTTGTCTATTAAAGTTAAAAGTATGAATGTGGGTAAATTAATTTGAGAATAAATATTAGACTAACCCTATTTTTACGCTACATGGAGAATTTAATCAAATACGTAGCCATAATGTATGTACATATATATGTATGCAACATTTCAGTTATTTCTCAAGATTAAAGTATAAAGATATATATATATATATACACACAAAGGAATACAAATATACACATATAATTATATATGTAGGATTGAATGCACACATTTATATATATATATATATATATGTATGTATTTATATACATTTATATATATGAGAGTATATAGATATATGTACACATGCATGTGATCCCAAGAGCCCATTCGGTATATAAGATACTTTCAAGGCGGTAGGAAATGAAAGAGATGTATATATAAACATCGGTACACAGTGCAGCCGAGAGCCCTCCTATCTTGCTCACCTATATAGATATTTATTTATACATATATTTACCAATTGATTGGAAAGATGACTGGTTGTGTTAGGTGGATAAGAGGAAAAGAGATGGGATTTAACCGAAAAATAAAAAGGGGGCTAGAAGCAGGTTTCAACCGAAACTCGAGAGAGCCTCTGTACATATATACTGCCATTTCAGTGTAACAGGAAGTTAAGGCAAAGGGGAGAAAAGAGGCATCACTGGAACTATATATATATATATATATATATATATATATATATATATATATATATATGTACTGCCATTTCAGTGTAACAGGAAGTTAAGGCAAAGGGGAGAAAAGAGGCATCACTGGAACTATATATATATATATATATATATATATATATATATATATATATATATATATATATATATATATATATATATATATATATATATATATATATATATATAAAAAGGGGGCTAGAAGCAGGTTTCAACCGAAACTCGAGAGAGCCTCTGTACATATATACTGCCATTTCAGTGTAACAGGAAGTTAAGGCAAAGGGGAGAAAAGAGGTATCACTGGAATATATATATATATATATATATATATAATATACGACAATAGAAATGTGAGGCATGCCGGAAATCGAGAGAAGTATGACAGGAGTGGGAGAAACAGGGGATGGCTTGCTGAAAATTTGTGATTTGGTGAAGGAAATATGGGATGGGGAGCAGTTATAAGAATCTGAAAAACATGAGATGAAGGTATGGTAAAGAAGTTAGAAAACGAGTAAACTAGACTTGTAGGAAACTGGGAAAGGAAAACGTGAATCTGGATGCCGGTTAGGTAGATTACTGAAGGGGTAGCTGCATGGTTAGGTGCTCGGCTGACACAGGAGTAGAAACTGATCGTGACGGAGAGGAAATATATGTAAGGCAGAAGCTAGAAAATAGGGGAGTGTGAGCTAGAAAACAAGGGGAGAGGTAAGGAATTGGCAGGGAATGAGAACGAGGATGTATTATAATGGCGTTCGGTAAGGGGATAATATGGAGAGAAATTATACATGCATATAAAACTATGTAACTAGAGATACAACAGTGGAAAAAGAAAATGAAGGAAACTTGAAGCAGGATAGGCGCTGGTTGTGAGAGTTGTTTTGGGTGCCTTTGAGGTGGTTGATGGCTGAGGAAAAAAGGAAAAGGAATAGGAAGGCAAAACAGAGAAGGAGATAACAGCGTGAAACCGAGAGAAAGATAGCAGGAGGAAGAGGGAGAGTAAACTGAAGCAAGAGAAGGAAAGGGGGAACATCAGCTCCTATCCGGTGAAGGAGTAGAAGGAAGTCAGAATAGAGCTGAAGAGGGGACCGACAACTGGTTTGGTTGGTGGACAAAAAATAGAGGCTGGAACAGGAGGGATTCCATCTCCCTGGAAGTTGGAAACCGAGACGGTGGAAGACAGGGAGGAGTCAGTAGTGCTGAAGGGGGTGGTCGAGATATGAGGATGATGGTGGTGTTAGGAACCAGGGGAAACAGAAGGAGAAGGTGGTGAGGCCGGAAGGGAAGGAAATAGAGCAGGGAGAAGTGGATGAACAATGGGCAAGAAGGATGAAGAAGAAGGAGAACTAGGAGTGGGGTTCAGGGAAAACAGGAAAGAGGAGAATCTTTATAGCTTGAAGGGAAATTAGAGCCGACCACACACGAGCATAAGGAACCGAAGCTGTCCAAGAAGGCCGGCTGGATCAAGAGCTTTCAGAAACAGGGGGGAGCTCCTTCTCGGGTAGCGAAGTACCGCGGCGGAGGGCTGAACTGGTGAATGTGCAGAGAAACACTGGCGACGGGCGGAGACCTTGGGAGGATTAAGGGAGGAAAGGGCAACAACGGGACCGGTGAAGGTGACGACTAAAATAAAAAACGTGAAAGAAGAAGAAATGAAGAAGAAAAGAAAGAAATTTGGCGGGAAGCCAAATTAAAAAAAAGAAAAAAGAAAAAGAGTAAAAGTGTGTGTGTGTATATATATATATATATATATATATATATATATAAATGTTAGAAAATAAAATAATGTGCATGAAAAATTCAGGAAAACCCGAGGAAAAAGGGTTTCGGTAGAAATAACCCGAGTAGACGGGACCCGCCAACTTGCAACGTTGAGGAATTTGACGACTACGAACAGACATCGAGGTCAGGATAATCCTATGTGCTACGAGAGATAAATTGTATGTATTTTCTATTGATTTGTAGATATGAATTTTAGGAAAAAAATTTACAGTAAGGAAAATTCTCGTTGCTGCTAGAGATAAATATGCGTAATTTTAGTATATTTGTAGATATAAAATTTAGTTTGAATTTCGCAATACCGAAATTACCAAAAAATCTAGGTCGAATTTTATTATTCTCAAAATTAGAGATTTTAGCCTAGTTGAATAATCAAATTTTACGGATTGAATTTAAATGATTTGCATAGATTTTGATATGGCTTGATTTATGTTTTAAATATCGCAAGTTTTGAATTTTGAGTTTTCATAGACTATTTTTTGGGATTATATCCGAAAAAGGGCTAGTCAACCTGTTTTGAATGGTTTTATGAAACAATTGAATTTATATGTGATTTAAAAAAAAAAACAAAAAAAAATGATCTATTATAAAGTTATTCTAATGATATGTGCTTGATCACATACTGACTGTGTGTCGTACGGTCCATCTCGCACCGATTTTGAGATAAAGGCATTGGTGAGATCATGATGTATTTCTATATGGTCTGTATCTGTATTTGATTCTTTATTTGTGGTCCACGAGTACGATGTACTGTGCTTCTGATTCTGTTTTTGGTCTTTGGACATTCTGACATGTGAGCCGTATGGGTAACTGACCACTCCCACGGCGATTGACAGCCCGACACACCTGGCCCGTGAATTGCCCTGAGTCATCGACATTGGCCAATAGTCATTTCTGATATCTAATATAGCATGTATGCCTTATCTCGTCTATTTGAAATATTTTTCGAATTATCTTCTTGAACTGAGATATCTGAAAATCTGTTTGTTTTGCTACTGGAAAACTTTGAACTTTCTGGATTTACAACAGTAGCTCAATTTATTACTGATACATGTTCTGTTTCTGAAAATCTGTTCTTGGTATTTATGTTTTTGCCGATACTAAATCTGTTTTCTGAATTCTTACTCTGGTATACGAGAAATTACCAAATCATCTGTATACTTTGTGAAAATATTCCGGATTTGGTAAATATAAAAATATATATTTATAGGTAGTGTATTTATCTACCTGCTATAGGGTTTTTCTTACTGAGCATGTTGAACTCACCCTCTTACTTTCCTCCACAAAGTCCCTCTGTAGCTGGGATCGCTTTCGTTAGTAAGGTATTCCGCACAGTTATGATTTCGCAGAGCGTGTTTTTGCATTGAAGGTATACCCAAGTTTAAAGATGTTCTGTTGTATCAAAATTTTTTTGTAAGTACAGTAATGCAATACAAGATGTGTCTGGGGAATGTGAACATATTTTATTTAAATTTTGTTAGTAGGAAAGAAAATTAATCAGACTGAGTATTATTTTGACCTAATATCGACTTGTAGCCCAACCGAAATATTAGTAAACCTGGGTCGTTACAGAGTTGGTATCAGAGCAAGGTTGGCCTGATATGAGTCGATATTTAAAGTGAAAAGGACTTAGAAAGTTCACATCCTCAGCATTACTGTATATTATTTAGATACAGACGGGTATACCTGGCTGTGTTTTATTGAAAATTGTGTCAGTGAATGAAGGGAAACTGATAGATATGACTGATTGGTATTACAACCTTATTGGCAGATGGAAATGAACCGTTCCTCAAGACTGTAGAGATAGGCCCGAGAGGTTTAGTAAACCCTCATTTGAGTGTACACCTCATAGTTTAACTGGAAAATTTAGAGTCCGTTACGTAAAATTGAGCGGGACATGGAAACAATGATGATATTGTCAGGTCAAGTGATAACGGCCTCGTGATAATGATAATGATAGAGGTGTGAATGAGGGAAAGACCGAGCTAATTTCGGAAGATAGTATGCTATTACATACTGGAGTCAAGAATCTCGTTATGATGAAAAACTGGAATAAATGAATTGGAAGAATTTATATGGATTTGTTGGGTACGACTGTAAACTAAATAGAAGCAACTTCAGAAGTTGAGCCTTTGTTTTTAGATGAGGTTAAGAAATCTAATGGTTGTGGAAGATTGGATAAATGAGACAGAGAAACACTATGGAAATTTTTAGTAACTCTACCGAGAAAGTTACTTTGTAGTTTTGTGGTAAAGAATTGGAAAAACTACACGGACTTTTAGAGTACACTACTATAAAGAAAGTAGCCCTTGTAGCATCAATATCAAAATGGAAAGTCGAACTCGGAGGGAAGTTTCCCAATTTAATCCGAGAGCCAACATCAAAAAAAAATTTATAGGATATATTTCTGAAGGCCCTTAGACAGCAGCACATTTCAGATGAAATAAAGTGGCAATTTGGATGAAATGATTGAAATCGGACATAAGGTAACATGTCCGAGAATGAATACGAAACTAAATTTATGGTTTTTGGAAGAAGTATAATTCAGATAAGTAGAGATGTGAAACGGAGGAAGTCCAGGAAATTCGTAGGAGGTACTAAGATCCTCAATAGAGCTAAGTTAGCTTCACTGGATGTTATTTTGAAGGAGCAGTGTGTAAGGCGCAACTGTGATGATGTGAAATGTATATTTCGAGGTTATTAAGAAAATGAAATGGTAAAGAGAATGACAAAAAAAAGATGTACTAATGAAGCAATGAGAGTGATAGAGTAAAGTTACTGTAACTGAAAAGATGAATTTCAGAACTAAAAGTATAAGTGAATGTCACATTATTTATATGATTGATAAATATAGGGTGTGTTCGGAGTAAAAAGAGACCCCTGTAGACATAGAATTTTTCGACACATATTTGGATGATCTATCAGAATTACCACTAAATTGAAAGATGAAGTTTGAAATTGATTTAGCAGTGGTATCGAATTAATTATTCAGATCACTGTACTAAATGGCTTTGATTAAATTAGAATGCTGAAAAAGCAATTGTGAGGACTATATGAAAAGGGGATTATCAGATTGAGAGACCCACTTTGGAGTGTACTGGAGTTAATTTTTAAGGAGACCCGGAGTCTTCTGGGTCATGTTGTATTAAGAATGGATGTCAATTGGAATCCCCAAAACAGAGATTATGGATCAATGGGAAAAAGCCAAAACTCTTAAAGATGATTCAGAGCTTGAGATATAAGGAGACTTTGGAATATGAATTACGTATCGAGTTTAAGGATTGTAAATTATTTATGCCAATGTTTCAAATGTGAGACTTAATTGGAATAAGGAAAGAGTTTTGTTATAATTGATGTACGAAATGAGACAAGCTTTGAAGTGTGATAAATTTTGAATACATGATTGTAATTAGAATGAGAGGCGTATACAAGTTAAGAATATCTCTGGTAAGTGAAATCAATTTGGGTCAATTAATATGGATTGAGAATGGATTGTGTCCGAAGGATATATGTGAAATTATGATAAGTTTTGGTATCCTACTTCTTAATTGGGATTGAACCTTGAACCCTTGTATCCATAACCAATTCATATGGACAAGTTTGATGGCTAATAAAGGTATTTCAAAATACTTCCCCGCTTGAAAGACTTGACAGCGTCTAAAAGTATCCTAATCCATAACCTATAAATTGAAATTGACAGTCATAATATTCGCGTTTGAAGTAAGGATACTGTTACTTGTGCGGTGAAGAATTATGGAATTCTACTGATCATGAATGTTTAAGTATTAAATTTTACAAAAGCTATCAAATACAAGAAAAAGGAAATTACTCGAGTTAGTCTTTGAGTAGAAGTGATTTTGAGATGGCGTTATGTATATTGGTCAGGGACATATTATTGAATTATTGGTGGACCTCGACTTAGATGTGGCCATTTTCTTGATACCAACATTCATTACATTGTGATTAGCTTGAGAGATGAAACTGGATATGACTGATTGAATCGAACAGGCACAGCGAAATGATAAATACTGCATTGATGTGGCTGGTCAGACCCAGATGGGTGCTACAACTAGATTAAGTATTGATACTGACAACATATTGAGATTTAAAAACAGAATTGTGTACCCAATGATCGATAATAAAGGAATTGATGTCGTTAGAGGCTTGTTTATGGAGATATATTCCGCACCCGAAGAATAGTAAGGATTTATCAAATCTCCTGAAGATATGTTGGTAATCAGGGATAATAAGAGATATAATGGAAATTATGACTAAAAGCCTCATATGTCAGTAGTCTAAAGATAAGGTATAAGAAGATTTGGAAAGAAAGGAAAACTGAGTTCCTGATACATTGGACCTTTCAAGGTCTTGAACCGAGTGGGAGATGAGTTAATAGATTTGCGTTGCCACCAGAAATGTCGAGTACCCACAGTGTTTTCCACACTTTAATGCTTTGCAAGTATCATCCGGATTTGACGAACCACTGGAAGGAAAAAAGGATATGACCTATATGGAAAAGCCGAATTCAGATACTGGATAGGAAAGAGAAAGTGCTACGGTCTAAGATAATTCCTCTGGATAAGGTTTTGTAGCAGTATCACACTTCGGAAGAGGCCATATGGGAATTAGAAAGTTTAATGCTAAAGAAATAGCCGCAGTTATTTGAAAACTGATGTACTTTTGAATTTGGGGACCAAATTTCTCAATGTGGGGAGAATATAAATACCGTAAAATTTTCAAAGTACTTGATGTTATCTATTAAGATTAAATGTGTGAATGTGGGTAAATTAATTTGAGAATAAATATTAGACTAACCCTATTTTTACGCTACATGGAGAATTTAATCAAATATGTAGCCATAATGTATTTACATATATGTATGCAACATTTCAATTATTTCTCAAGATTAAAGTATAGAGAAATATATATATATATATATATATATACATATATATACACAAAGGAATACAAATATACACATAATTATATATGTAGGATGGAATGCACACATTTATATATATATATATATATGTATGTATTTATATACATTTATATATATGAGAGTATATAGATATATGTACAAATATATGTGATCCCAATAGCCCATTCGGTATACAAGATACTTTCAAGGCGGTAGGAAATGAAAGAGATGTATATATAAACATCGATACAAAGTGCAGCCGAGAGCCCTCCTATCTTGCTCATTTATATAGATATTTATATATACATATATTTACTAATTGATTGAAAAGATGACTGTTTGTGTTATATGGATAAGAGGAAAGGAGATGGGATTTAACCGAAAAATAAAAGGGGGGCTAGAAGCAGGTTTCAACCGAAACCCGAGAGAGCCTCTGTACATATATACTGCCATTTCAGTGTAACAGGAAGTTAAGGTAAAGGGGAGAAAATAGGCATCACTGGAACGAAATATATATATATATATATAAAATATACGACAATAGAGATGTGATGCATGCAGGAAATCGAGAGAAGTATGATAGGAGTGGGAGAAACAGGGGATAGCTTACTGAAGGGGTAGCTACATGGTTAGGTGCTCGACTGACACAGGAGTAGAAACTAATCATGACGAGGAGGAAATATTTATAAGGCAGAAGCTGGAAAATAGGGGAGTGTGAGCTAGAAAATGGGGGGAGAGGCCAGGAATTGGCAGGGAATGAGAACAAGGATGTATTATCATGGCGCTCGGTAAGGGGATGATCTGGAGAGAAATTATACGTGCATATAAAACTATGCAACTGGAGATACAATAATGGAAAAAGAAAATGAAGGAAACTTGAAGCAGGATAGGTGCTGGTTGTGAGAGTTATTTTGGGTGCCTTTGAGGTGGTTGATGGCTGAGGAAAGAAGGAAAAGGAATAGGAAGGCAGAACAGAGAAGGAGACAGTAGCGTGAAACCGAGAGAAAGATAGCGCAAGGAAGAGGGAGAGTAAATCAAAGCAGGAGAAGGAAAGGGGGAGCAGTAGCTCCTATCCAGTGAAGGAGGAGAAATAAGTCAGAACAGAGCTGAAGAGGAAACCGATGACTGGTTCAGTTGGTGGAAAAAAAAACAGAGGCTGGAACAGGGGGGATTCCATCTCCCTGGAAGTTGGAAACTAAGTAGAGACGATGGAAGACAGGGAGGAGTCGACAGTGCTAAAGGGGGTGGTCGAGATATGAGGATGATGGTGGTGTTAGGAACCAGGGGAAATGGAAGGAGAGGGTGGTGAGGTCGGAAGGGAAGGAAACAGAGCAAGGAGAAGTGGATGAACAGTGGGCAAGAAGGATGAAGAAGAAGGAGAACTAGGAGGCGAGTTCAGGGAAAAGAGGAAACAGGAAAAGCTTTACAACTTGAAGGGAAATTGGAGCCGACCACACGCGAGCAGAAGGAACCGAAGCTATCCAAGAAGGTCGAATGGATTAAGAGCTTTCTAAAATAGGGGGGAGCTCCTTCTCGGGTAGCGAAGTGACACAGTGGAGGGTTAAACCAGTGAATTTACAAAGAAACACCGACGAAGGGGCAGAGACCTTGGGAGGATTAAGGGAGGAAATGGCAACAACGGGACCGGTGAAGATGACGACTGAAACAGAAAACGTGAAAGAAGAAGAAAGAAAAGAAAGAAATTTGGCGAGAAGCTAATTTTTTTTTTTTAAAAAGAGTAAAAGTGCATATATATATATATATGTGTGTGTGTGTGTGTGTGTGTGTGTGTGTGTGTGTGTGTGTGTGTGTGTGTGTGTACATAGAAATGTTGGAAAATAAAATAATGTGCAAGGAGAATTCGGGAAAACTCGGGGAAAAAGGGTTCCGGTGGAAATAACCTGAGTGGACGGGACCCGTCAACTTACAACGTCGAGGAAATTGAGGACTACGAACAGACACCTAGGTAAGGATAATCCTATGTGCTGCTAGAGATAAATTGCACGTATTTTCTGTTTATTTGTAGATATGAATTTTAGGAAAAAAATTTACAATAAGGAATATTCTCGTTGTTGCTAGAGATAAATATGTGAAATTTTAGTATATTTATAGATATAAAATTTAGGTTGAATTTTGCAGTACCGAAATTACCAAAAAATCAAGGTTGAATTTTATGACTCTAAAAATTAGAGATTTTAGCATAGTTGAATAATCAAATATAACGAATTGAATTTAAATGATTTGCATAGATTTTGATATGGCTTGATTTCTGTTTTAAATATCGAAAGTTTTGAATTTTGAATTTTCATAGACTATTTTCTGGGATTATATCCGAAAAAGGGCTAGTCAACCTATATTAAACGGTTTCTTGAAATAATTGAATTTATATGTGATTTAAAAAAAGAAAAGAAAAAATGATTTGTTATAAAGTTATTCTGATGATATGTGCTTGAGCACGTACTGACTGTGTACCGTACAATCCGTCTCGCACCGATTTTGAGACAAAGGCGTTGGTGAGATCATGCTGCATTTCTGTCTGTTCTGTATCTATATCTGATTCTGTATCTGTGGTCCACGAGTATGGTGTACCATGCTTCTGATTTTGTTTTTGGTCTTCAGACATTCTAATCTGTAAGCCGTATGGGTAGCTGACCTCTCTCACGACGATTGACATCCCTGCACACCTGGCCTGTGAATTGCCCGGAGTCACCGACATTGACCAATAGTCATTTCTGATATCTGATATAACATGTATGCCTTGTCTCGTCTATTTGAATTTTTTTTTTGAATTATCTGCTTGATCTGCGATCTCTGAAAATCTGTTTGTTTTGCTACTGAAAAACTTTGAACTTTATGGATTTAAAATAGTAGCTCAATTTATTACCGATACATGTTCTGTTTCTGAAAATCTGTTCTTGGTATTTGTGCTTTTGTCGATACTAAATCTGTTTTTTGAATTTTGACTCTGATATTTGAGAAATTACCAAATCATCTGTATATTTTATGAAAATATTTTAGATTTGGTAAATATAAAAATATATATTTTTATAGGTAGTGTATTTATCTACTTGCTATGGGGTTTTTTTTACTGAGCATGTTGAGCTCACCCCCTTACTTTCCTCCACAGAGTCTATCTGTAGCTAGGATCACTTCCGTTAGTAAGGCATTCCGCAAAGTTATGATTTCGCGGAGCGTGTTTCTGCATTGAAGGTATACCTAGGTTTAAAGATGTTCTGTTGTATCTAAAATTTTTTTGTAAGTACAGTAATGCAATACAAAGATGTGTCTGGGGAATGTGAACATATTTTATTTAAATTTTGTTACTAAGAAAGAAAATTAATCAGACTGAGTTTTATTCTGACCTAATATCGACCTGTAGCCCAACCAAAATATTAGTAAACTCGGGTCGTTACAAAGTACCTTTTAAAGATTGTAAATACAAGTATGCTTTGGTGATTAAAAGGTGAAACTAAGGTATTGGAGTGAAAAAAGTTAGTAAAAACTCGAGTTAACACTAAACTGAGCAAATGAGCCTAGTAAGTGAAATAAATTCAGAATAAATTCTATAAATTTGTAAAAGTTATTCTGAGGTCATAGGAAATTAACATAAGGTATAATTCACCTGGGGAATGAAAATTGAGTGGAAATCTTGAGGTCTCGATAGTCAAATTAAATTTTAAAGGAAACCGAAAACCTTAAGCAATTTCAATAGGTAATGACCAAAATGGGCTTAAACGGGAATATTTTCTTAAACAAGTGGGCCCCAAATTTTTATGGAACATACTAGGGACGCAATATAACACATGAGAACTAGAAATTTGGAAGAAATTGAGCTGAAAACATTTTTCATAGATTTTACAAAACAGAGTTGCAGGCTGTCGTGGTCCAAAAATCTGCTGGCCCAACAGAAAAAGCCCATTTTCATGGCCCTCCATAAGATCTTTTAATCTGATCTCTTAATTAAATTAGACTTAATACACTTTCTAGAAAGGTAAAAATCATCTTCAACCGACCTAAAACTTGAGAGATCCATCTCCCACAAGTTGCTACAGGTGTCCCTAGCTAGTCTGACTTGCACAATTTTTTTAGCCACCTTTCGATACTTTTAAAGTTTGATCAAGAAGGATCAAATCTTACTTCCTAATACCTCTACAACATATAAAAAATCCCACCTTAAACAAGCTTGTTTGCTAGGTGAAAAGTTAGTGAGAAGAACGGGGGTAGAATATACCCTATTTCTAAGGTGAGCGAAACTTGGAATTTTTAGTTTCTTGATTAGTTTTTAAGCTTGTTCTTTATGATTCTAAGTTGTATACATGCTTACCTACAACTAAGAATCATTGTTGAAGCAAGAAGAAGTGGTCAAAGTTGGTCAAACAAGGTGAGCAATTGTTGGAAGATGATGATGATGAGATATGTTGTTGTTTGATGAATTTGGATAGTTTTTGCTAAAGTAGAAATTGAAGAAAAATTTTTAGGCATATGGGGTAGTTTTGGCCAGCCTTGTAATGTTAAGGAAATGATGAATTTTGGTTGAATTTGATGTTGTAGAATGATTGTTTAATATCGAATAATTCAGTTTATAGCTCAGTTTAATGGAGAACTGTAAAAGTATGAAAGTTTGAGAATTTGACAACTTGTAGTGTGTTGATTTTAGACTTGGACAAGTGTTTAACTCATTAAGTTAGTGAGCTGGAAGTTAGAAGAAAAGAAACTATCAAAATTACCTAAACTAGCCCTTAAATCGGTAAAACCGAGAAAATATGGAAGGTTGACAAAATAGTTAAATTTAGTGAAGTTTATGAAAGTAAAGGTATGTTTAAGCATACTAAGATGAAATTGGACATCATCTGATGATTTTGTATCGTTTTTGGCCAGTTCGAGGTACTAACACACAAATCGAGGTAAGTTTGATACCCGACGATTTTATACTGCCTCAAGATTTGTTAGGTAAAAGATGTAATTTAAAGTGATATTAGTATCCCGATACCTTGTATTTATTATAAAACCTTTTTTTAGGCATGCTCGTAATTATGAAATACGGTTTTGATACTTGCAAAGCATTTTAAACCGAAATTTAAGCCGAACTTCCAAGCTCTTTAAGTATACTTTTTGGCAGATGTAAAATATTTTGAAAATGAAAATTGTTATATGGAAATGAAATTTTATGAATTAGTTTTTATGTATAAGAAATTTTGACATAAGCTCGGTTTTACTAGTTTGCGGGTTAATAAGCCCGAAAAGAAGTTTGTAAGTTCTGTTTTGAGACTAAGGCAACATGTAGTCCATGATATCTGTCATGCATGGTCCGTGTGGAGTTTGGTCCTTTGTGGTGCATGCCTTATACCACAACGTACATGTTCAGTCCTTTGTGGTGCATGTTTAACCACGTTATGCTTATGTTGCCTACTTGGTGCCTTATCTTCCGCCACTTCGTGCATTGTTCGTTTTGGTCCTTAGTGGCATAGGGTGCTGTATGACTTCGGTCCAGTCTACAGTCCCCTTACCATGGTCATCGGTACTCTGTTTGTATATCTCCCTCTTCAAAGGTTGAGATTATATGAACATGACTTATACTTGCTATGTGTACCAGCCTAGTCCCTATAATAGATTCTGTATGACTTCGAAAGATAAGTGATGAGCTTTGTGATATTAGATTTGTAACATTCGAAGTGGTTTGACCTGATTTCTGAGATTAAGTAAGTTTCAGTAAATATGCATATATATATATATATATATATGTTTGTTTAACCAGGTTTGTATAAGAACATCTGAGTTTTAATTATAGAATGAGATACATGTTAGTAACATCTTGTTTACATATGTTTTGATATTAAAACTGCTTTAATACGCATTTCTTATTGGGCTTGAAGAGCTCATCCTTTTTCTTTACTTTTCCAGATTACTTACAGTTATCATTTTCTACGTCTGCCGTGTAGTTGACGTAAGCTGGCAGACACGATACTTTCCTCAGGCTACCTTTGGTACAAGATAAGGTATACTCTTATTTTTATCGCCAGACATCCTGTATAGCATCGACATTTGATGTAAAGAATATTTTGGGATATAATCTAGACAAGTAAGCATGTAAAGTTCTAAACATACAATTATCCAATAAATATATTTCCAGAGGTACTAAGGAAATGAAATGGTTAAGGAAATCACTATTAATTATGAAAAGAGATTAAAATCAACTGTTGTGAAATACAAACTGTATTTTGAATATTGCAGGGAGGTATGGGCATAAATAAGTTGTTATGCCGGTGAATTTTTGTAAAATGAAAGGGTTAAGTAATCGGCGCTAAACATGAATACAACTTAAATAAGAAATTGAGTTAAAATTAGCCCATATTTTCGCATTTCCGAGGCGTCACAGTTTACGTGATATTAGAGCAAAAGTTGTCTATTATTGTCAGTGTCGACTAGTGGAAGTTAGATTACATCCCAGTTGTCTATGCTTGTCTGGTTATAAAATGAGTATATCTGTTAAAGTTATGACTATAACCGTGGTTTACACGTAGATAACTGATCACTAAACACTGAGCGGGAGACGCGGTCGTCCACGGAGGCAGGCACAACCCCCTTCACCATCTCCTCCTCAGCTCGAGAGCCCTAATATAAGAATGATAAGGCTCAAGCAGGGTATGCAAAGTATGAGAGAGGGGCTTAGTGCATTCACCGATATGTTTACCCAACAAGTCGAGGCAAATACTTCTGGTACCGGTGCTACTACATCTGCACCTATTCCCCCACCACCTCCAAATCAGGTTCCTCCGATACCCCCAGTTCCTCAACCTGTAGTCCCACAACCCTGAGTTGATAGGGATATTCAGAGACTATGAGACTTTCTTAAGATGAACTCCCCAGAGTTTACAGGGGTTAAAGATTCGGTTAAGGCTAAGGGATGGTTACTAGATATCGAGATATTATTCCAGTATTTGAGGTGTACAGATACAGAGAGGGTAACCATGGCCAGCTATATGTTGAGAGCCAGACCATGTTTTGGTAGAGGGCTACATAGGCAGTTTTGGCAAACAGACAGTAAGATATTTCTTGGGATGCCTTCCTTAATGCATTCAGGACCCAGTAAACTCCATTCACGGCTCAGAAAAAGATGCAGATAAAATTTTTGAATTTGGTTCAGGGTAGCATGACAGTGGATGAGTACGAGAATCAGTTCACCACCCTGTTGAGGTACGACCTTGAGACAATCAAAGATCCAGAGCATTACACCGAGAGGTTATTGGCCAGTTTGAGACACGAGATTCGTGATAGACTGTTAGGGCTCCGGGTTACAGATTTTAAGGATGCCCTCGGACACGCTCAGGATATATAGAGGGGTCTAGATGTTACTCAAGCAAAGTATATGTCTAGAAGTAAAGGCAGTGATAAGGGAAAGAGAGTAGACGCATCTGGATTTAAACTGAGGTGGGGTCAGCCTAAGATACAGCAGATTGACAAGTCTTGGGTGAGGGTTGGTGAGCCCAAGACCTCTGTTGACAACGTAGACACCACCAGAGACTCCGGTACTAAATTTCGAAGAGGTAAGATTTGTGGCAGGCCGCATAGTGAGCCTTGCTACTGGGTCACAGGTGTTTGCTTTAAATGCAGAGTTGTGGGCCACCAGATTAAGGACTGTCTATAGATGAAACCCACTAAGCCTTGAGAGCAGCCAAGGCAAATCGAGCGACAGGCTCCCCAAAGACATGCCCCATAGAGAAGGGTTGCAGCCATGGATAAGGGCAAGAAGCTTGTCTCACAGGGACGTGTGTTTGCCATCTACAGGGAGACAGCTAATACCTCCTCTGAAACTATTATAGGTAACTCCTTATCTGTAATCATGAGGCACATGATTTATTTGACCCAGGTTCCAGACACTCCTTTATTTCCCCACAATTTGCACATAAATTGCATCTAGAACTTCAGTATCTAGATCACATGTTGCACATAAGCACACCAATGCATTAATCGTAGATGACTGATATGGTGTGTAAAAATTGTGAAATCAAGGTATGAGATAGGATAATGTTAGCATATCTAGTTTTACCAAATATGTATGACTTTGATCTAATTTTGGGCATGGATTGGCTAGCTGCTAATCGGGTAAGTCTAGACTACTACACTAAGGCCGTAACCTTCTCTCTACCTGATAAATTTGATGTATGCTTTGTTAATAAGAAATGAAACGTATGGTATGAAGTTCTATGAAGTTATAAGCTATTAATATGTTTAAAAAAAAATTCTGATGACATCAATTTTTGTGAAGGTTATATTGCTTTTATTTTTTATAATAGTTGGGAACCGCCAAGTATTCAAGATGTTCTTGTAGCATGTGAGTTTCTCGATGTTTTTTCGGATGAAGTACCAAGGTTACACCAGAGAGAGAAATTGAGTTTACCATTGATTTGGTCCCCGACACTCGACCTATCTTTAAGCCACATTATCGAATGGTGCTGATCGAGTTAGAAGAACTGAAGAAACAGTTACAAGAATTTCTCGATAAGGGGTTCATTAGATCGAGGACATCTCCGTGGGGTACTTCGGTATTATTTTTCAGAAAGAAAGATGGGAGTCTCCACTTATGTGTGGATTACATACTTTTGAATAAGAAGACAATAAATAATAAGTATCCCTTGCCAAGAATAGATGACCTATTTGATCAGTTCAGAGGGGCTTCAGTATTTTCTAAGATATGATTTTAGATAAGGTTATCACTAGTTGAGGATTAAGGATGCTGATGTACCGAAGATAGCTTTGAGGACCTGATACGGGCATTTTGAGTTTTTGGTAATACCTTTTTGGACTAACTAATACCCCTGCTATTTTATGAGTATGATGAATGATGTCTTTCGAGAGTATTTAGACAGATTTGTTATTGTCGTTATTGATGACATCTTAATCTATTCTAAGTCCCGGGAGGAGCACGAGCAGCATTTAAGGAATGTGCTCCAGATCCTTCGAGAGAAGAAATTATACGAGAAATTTAGTAAATGTGAATTCTGGTTAGATCAGATTGCTTTCCTCAGGCGTATTATATCTATGGACGAGGTATCTGTCAATCTATCCAAAATTGGTGTAGTGCTGAAGTGGGGAGATCGATAATAGTGACAGAGGTTCGAAGTTTCCTTGGATTGGCAGGGTATTAACGAAGATTTGTTGAGGGTTTTTTCGAATTGCAGCTCCATTAACCAAATTAACACGTAAAAATGTCCCATTTGAGTGGTCTGATCAGTGTGAGTAGGGCTTTCAAGAGCTCAAGTATAGGTTGACTACCGCACCAGTCTTGACCATCTTGAGTGGATCAGGAGAGTTTGCGGTATATAGTGAGGCCTCCTACCAAGGTTTGGGCTGTGTACTGATGCAAAATGGTAGAGTGGTAGCTTATGGTTCCCGCCATCTTAAGGACCATGAACGGAACTGTCCCACTCATGATTTGGAATTAGCCACAGTGGTTTTTTCTCTGAAGATATGGTGGCATCATTTATATGGTGAGAAATTTCAGATCTTCACAGACCACAAGAGCCATAAATATATTTTTGATCAGAAAGAATTTAATATGAGACAGAGGAGATGGATAGAGCTCCTGAAGGATTATGACTGTGAAATTTTGTACCATCAGGGTAAGGCAAATGTGTTAATGGATGACCTCAGTAGAAAGGGTATGGTATCCTATATGATAATTAGAGAATGGAAATTATTGGGACAGTTCTCGAGCTTAGTATCGATGTTGATGAAGTTGATGATGGATTTATGGCTAGCCTACAAATTAAGCCTAGTATCTTAAATCTGATCAGGTTAGGGCAGAGAAATGATGAAAAGTTATTGGATATGGTTAGCCATGTTGAAGAGAGATCGCAGTCAAACTTCTCGGTCAGTGATGATGGACAACTAAGGTTTTGAGGTCGTATTCATATTCCACATAATGACACCCTAAGACAGAATTTTGAAAGAGTCTCATTGTTCTCGATTCACCATGCATCCAGGAAGTATTAACATGTACCATGACCTACGTAAGGTATACTGGTGGATTGGAATGAAGAGAGATATGCAAACTTTATGGCTAAATGTTTAGTCTGCTAGCAGATTAAGGTTGGGCACTAGATCCAGTAGGGCTGCTTAAGTCATTACCGATGCCTACATCGAAATGAGAGCATATTACTATGGATTTCATTATGGGATTACCGAAGACCCAGAAGGGCCATGACGCAGTCTGGGTGATTATGGATAAATTGACTAAGGGTACCCACTTTCTCGCCATCAAGAGCATAGATTCCCTTAAAGCTTTGGCAAACTTGTATGTTCGAGAGATTACACGATTGCATGGGGCTCCCATGAGTATTACATCTGATAGGGATTCTAGGTTCACCTCCAGATTCTAGAGTCATTTTCAGGAAGCTATGGGATCCCCGCTACATTTGAGCATTGCTTACCATCCTTAGACCGACTGTGAGACCCCGTATAGGTTAAACCTTGTATATATACATAAATGAATTCATTAGTATGGTGATATGCTTGTAATGTGAAGTATATGTGATGTAAGTCCATAAGTTTAATATACACACTTGTGATAAGAGTTGTGATGTACGTACAAGTTGCATTATGTATGAATATGAAGAAATGGACTTTGGTATGTGATGAATGTGAGTGGAATGGAAAATGAGTAGTATGGTAAAATGGAAGGAAGATCTCATGAGTTGTGCACTTCCACTTAGTTTATATCATATACCTTTGGTTATACAAAGATTTCACACAAGTTTTAATGAGTATAAAGTATGAATGGATGTCATTTTCAAGTCTCAAAGGTGACTGGATGAGAAAATGACTATGGCAGCAAATTAAGGATTGTTTGGTATGAGTTGCTGCAGAAAACTACAGAAAATATGGAAAATATGAAGGTCAGATCGATCTCATATGATGAGAGATCGATCTGGAAAAGCCAAAATGCTCTTATTCGAGCAATAGGAATAATGCAGATCGATCTCTAATGAAGCCAGATCGATCTTCTAAACATTCTGTAAAACGAGGATCGATTCTTAAGGCAAACAGATCGATTTCCTTAGCTATCAGGTTGGAGTAGATCGATCTCCTCCCTAGCCAGATCAATCTCTTCAACTTTCTGCCTGAGACAGATCGATCTCAAGGTTTCGACAGATCGATCTCCTGCCCTCAAATGCCGTGAAAAAGAGGGATTTTAAGAGGACCAGATCGATCTCCACCCAAGGCAGATCGATCTCACCAAGCTAAATCTATAAATAGGAGTAGCCGGATCTGCAGATTTTGGGAAACACTTTCACTCTACCATTTTCAACCCAAAACCTAGTTTTCTCTCTCTAAATTCACATATTTTTTGTAAGATTTGAGGGAAGGCTATTAGACACAAAGTTGTTTACATCAAAGAGAAGAACAACATAGTTTAGAGGCATTTTTCCCATTTGTTGGATTTAAGGAACAAGGAGTATTACCATTTGGAGTGAGAAGGATATCCAAAGAGGTGAGTTTCTAGTGCACCAATCCAAATACATTTGTTAAGTTATTGATTATGAAGTTGATTTGGGGTGCATATTATGGGTAGAACTATCTATAATGTACTGGAATAAGTATAACCTAGAAATGGGTTAGTGTCAGAAAGTGAAATGTGATGGAATAAATGATGAATAGGATGCCTTGAAATGATAATGGTGTTGTGGGTATGATTTTAAGATGATATTATGGAATAAATTGTGAGACTTACCCAAAAAGGGGTAAAAGGTGTATTTAAGGCATTGGGTAAAATGTATAGTTGAATGAGAGTTAGCAACACTAACTCAAGCGTTTGATGAATGAATTTTAGCTTCTGAGGATACACAAGAGCAAGTTGAGCTAAGAACGTGAGAAGCGTAAAGGGAGAGAGTCATACTTGTGGAAATCAAGGTAAGGGAATTGTGTTGACTCTTAGAGATATCTGTGCACATTTGGGTGCTTAAATGCTTTGCTAGAATTCATGTGATATTAGGAAATGAAATTAGGTGATTGAAGGGCAAAGAGTTGGGTTTTGAGAAATTTGCATGAAAACAAAAGCATGACGCTTTGAAAATCAAGTTTTGTTGCTTTTGAGCAAGTGATTGGTAGGTTGACTAACATTTGAAATGATTTACAAAAGAAATGATTTTGATTTGGTTGATTAACCATGCTTTGCAAAGAATTGAGCCGCCTACATGGATTTCGTGAGAATAAAAGCGTGCTAGAGTATGACTCGCACGAGATTTTATGTGTTTTTATACGCATGAGTGCTAGAGCGTAGCTCGCACTAGTTTTCACATGGATTTTTATGATATTGTGCTAGAGTGGAGCTTGCACAATCTTTATATTGGTTTTGGCATGGTGCTAGAGCATAGCTCGCATTAGATGCCCATCATACTTGTTGATAGCTGTGCTAGGAGCTTCGGGTAGACTGGGTGTCACATCGATTAAATAGGCTCGCACGTGCATCATTGAGATTTTGACATGTTGATAGCCGTGCTAGGAGCTTCGAGTAGACAAGATGTCGTACCGATTAAATAGGCTCGCACGTGCATTATGAGATGTGACATGATATGATGTGTTGAGATAGGTCCACGAAATACGTTGTACCGTGCATGTAGCATGGAGTATGTTGTACCGTGTTGAGATTGAGCTATGCCGTCTTCGAATGAAATCTGCTATGTACCTGCGGGTTGGACTTGACCCACGTTCCGTGGTGATACACCTGATCCGTGTAACCTGGGATCACAGGATATGACCATAGTCCTTAAGGAAATTTCTCTGTTATATTGCCTATCTCACATGTCTATTATTTTATGAATAAATCCATGTTTTGAAAACTTATTGTGGGTCAGGACGGTTCCGAGGGAAGGGGGCTGAGTCCTGACAAGTGTTGACTTTATGAGATGAGAAATGATGTTAATGGTTTTAAAGTGCACTGATGCATGATGATTTATGCCATGCCTTAATTGTGAAATTCGTATGATAATTTATGCCATGCCTTAATTATGAAATACGCATGATGATTTATGCCATGCTTTAAAATTTGATTTGTGCACTGAAGTAAATAGCATGATTTGCTTTACATGCCATTAACACAAGCACGAAATAATGTTTTTGAGATGTGAACGAGAATTGTGTGATTTTGTGCATGACATCACGATCACGTAGATAGTGCAGTATCTACCTGTTCGCAAGATTGCCTTACTGGGCATGTGGTTTGCTCACCCCCTTATTTTCCTTTCTTTATAGAGCTTTGAGTAGTGCTTAGGGAGACTGGAGGCTTTCTTTTTGGTAGCCGCTGCATCCCATCGTGAAAGGTATACACACTTGGATTATTTTATATCTAAACTGTCTATAGCACAGTAGCATTTTGTATGTAACATTGAGGATGTAAAGTCATGTAAACACTTGTACGCAGTAACTCTGATTCATTTATAAAAGTGTTTACTTCTAAATTTATAATGCATATCGAATTATTATGGATTGGATGGGATGGGCATCGACACACAACCCAATTGTTGAGAGTGTAGCTGTTCACGATCGAAGTAAGGTAAGGGCGAATAAATAGTAAGCTGGAAAAGCGAAAAAATTGTGATGATTTTTGGTAAGTTGATGGTCGTGACAGAAGTTGGTATCAGAGCTGAGTTGGCCTGACGTGTGTCGTGTCTAAAATACTTAATAAGTTTGAAAATTACATCCTCATGTTACTGTGCTTGTTTAGATACAATTGTGTATGTGTCGATGGGTTGACTAAGAAACTGATATGTATGTAGGGAAGTGAAACATTATTCCTAACACCAGTCGCGGTAGAGGGACGAGAACGAAAGCTCGAAACTGTAGAGGTAGGCTTGGGGGTAGTGTTGAGCTAAAAACACACGAGGCTCCAGAAGAGATTGAGGTGGAGGCTGAGGTAGAGCATGCTCCATTGGGTCCATAGCAGAGACCCGAAAGTACTGAGGCACGCTTTGCGAGGATTGAGCGGAGCATAGAGATGATCTTGGAGTTGGTCACTCAATCATTGCCTGGAGTTGGGGGTAGACAGAGTCCCGCTACAGAGGGTGATGCCGAGCAGGTGGCAGCTCCTGAAGCACGGGCACGACCAGCCTAGAGACCTCAAACGATAGATACACCTACACCCCCACCTGCATAGGATATGCCTACACCTGTTACTACAACATAGACCTGTAGAGGCGGGGGTTATGGTTGTGATTTGGATAGACTGCGATAGTTTCAAAAGTTTAGACCATCGTCTTTTAGTGGAGTTAAGGACCCAGTAACTGCTGAGGATTGGATAAATGCGATTGAGAAGTTATATGGATTCTTCGAGTGCACTACTATCGAGATGGTATTTTTTACCGCATTCATACTGAAGGGATTAGCAGAACATTGGTAGAAATCCACCAAGCCTATTTTGAGAGCCCGACATATAGAGATTGGCTATGATGTATTTTTGGAGGCCTTCCAGAGACAGTATGTTATGGATACCGCACAACGAAAGATGAAGATGGTATTTTGGGACATACCTAAGGGAGTAGGATAGTGGACGAGTATGAAATGACCTTTATCTCCTTGGGCAGATATGATCCCAACAAGATGAGTAATGAGGTCGACAAGATCCAGAAGTTTGTGGATTGATAGAGACCGACCATCAGGTCTAAATTGGTTCCCTTGGATATACTGACCTACAAGGAGGCTGTGCGTAGGGCACAATTGTGTGAGCAAGACATTAATAGAATCACCTTAGAGTTTGGAAAAGGGTGGAAAGTAAGGGATGAAGATAAGAAGAGACCAGTGATGGATAGAGGCTTCAGTTATAAGGGAAGTAAGAGGTTTGTTGGGAAGAGGCCGAGGATCGAGGAGATCCGGGAGAGGACAGTTAATCCTCCCATGTATCTGGCCATAGCTCTAGCTGAGGAAATTATGTTTGAAGGGTACGACCTGCTACGGAATAGTACAGCAAGTGTGACAGGTACCATGGTACTCGACCATGCTATAGACCACCTGCAGTATGCTTTAGATGTAGGAAACTAGGGCACATAATCAGGGATTACCCAGAGATGACAGAGAGAGCCCCACAGAAAGGCAGGGAGCCGGAGAGAGCTCCAGTTGGGATAACTGCTCTGAAGAGTAGGGCTATAGCTAAGGAAAAGGGGAAGCAGACAGTGGGTGTGAGCAGAGGATGAATGCATGCACTGGACCAGGACACTGCAGATTAGTCTTCAAATGTGGTTAAAGGTACCATCCAAATCTTTGATTTAGAAGCATTTGTATTTTTTTATCCTGGTGCCACGCATTCCTTAATATCGCTATCCTTTGCATGTAAATTGTTAAAGCATGTAAAACTCATACTGCTAGATAAGATGATGATATCTACCCCTATGAATGATAGCTAATTGACTCAGCATGTATATAGAAATTGTAAGATGAGGATATGAGGTAAAGATATGGCAGCCGATTTAATTTTTTTGAACATGAGTGATTTTGATGTAATCCTCGTGATGGATTGGTTGGCTGTAAACCATGTTGTTATGGATCGTCGTGCTAGAACCTTGATGTTTTCGAGACTAAACAATCTTATTATAAACTTTGATGAAAAGAAATGAAATGACATGATCTTTATAAATGAAAAGGTATGATTTTAATTCAAAATACTTGAAAGATGAATCTGTTTATCAATTATGAATGTTAATGTGATGATTGTGTTACTAATGATGAAAATGATAATATGAAAGATACATTGCTTATGTGATTGAGACGGATAAGGCACGTTCGGAGTTGATAGACATTCTAGTGGTTAGGGAATTTCCAAATGTCTTTCCAGATGAATTACCAAGATTACTTCCAGATAGGGAGATGGAATTTGGAATAGACTTGGCACCTGGTACAGAGCCGATGTCCAAGCCACCATACAAAATGGCTCAAGTTGAGTTGGAAGAATTAAGGAAGCAGTTACAGGTGTTGTTGGAGAAGGGGTTCATCAGACCGAGTGTCTCACCTTGGGGAGCACCGATTTTGTTTGTAAGGAAGAAGGATGGAAGCCTCCGATAGTGTATAGATTACTGGTTGTTGAATAAGGCCACCATTAAGAATAAGTATCCTGTTCCACGCATCGATGACTTGTTGGATCAGCTTAAGGGAGCGCAGGTCTTCTCCAAGATAGATCTGAGATCTGGGTACTATCAGTTGAAGATATGGAGTGGAGATGTACCCAAGACAGCTTTTCGCTCCCGGTATGGACATTATGAGTTTATGGTTATGCCATTCTGGTTGACGAATGCTCCTGTAGTTTTTATGTCGTTGATGAATGAGGTGTTCCACCAGTATTTGGATTGGTTTGTGATTGTGTTTATTGATGATATACTGGTGTACTCAAGATCTAGAGAGGAGCATGAACAACATCTAAGGATAATGCTGCAGACCCTCCGAGAGAAGAAGTTGTACGCTAAACTCAGTAAGTGCGACGTTTGGTTGGAACAGATCTCTTTTCTAGGTCATATAGTATCGAAAGATGGAGTGTCAGTAGATCCGTCGAAGATTGAGGCCTTGGTTCAGTGCTAGAGACCCCAGACAGTGACAGAGATAAGAAGTTTCCTAGGTTTAGCTGGATATTATAGACGGTTTGTGTAGGGATTCTCGAGATTAGCTGCTCCTTTGACACGTCTCACAAGAAAGAATGTGGAATTTGTGTGGGACAATAAGTGTGAGGAAAGTTTTTAGGAGTTGAAGCGTCGCTTGACCATAGCTTCGATACTCACCATTCCTACCAGCTCAAGAGTTTTCTTGATGTATACATATGCTTCACACTAAGGACTGAGCTATATATTGATGTAGGATGGGAAGGTAGTTGCATATGGATCAAGACAGTTGTAGGATCATGAGAGGAACTACCCGACCCATAATTTAGAGTTGGTAGTCGTAGTGTTTGCATTGAAAATATGGTGCCACTATCTTTATGGTGAGAGATTTCAGGTTTACATAGATCATAAGAGCCTTAAGTACCTATTTTCGCAGAAAGAGTTGAACATGAGACAAAGGATATGGCTCGAGCTTTTAAAGGATTATGATTGTGAAATCCTGTACCACTTGGGTAAAGTGAATGTAGTTGTTGATGCATTGAGTAGGAGCTTCGAGTAGACAAGATGTCATACCAATTAAATAGGCTCGCACGTGCATTATGAGATGTGACGTGATATCATGTGTTTATATGGGTTCACGGAGTACGTTGTACCGTGCATGTAGCATGGAGTACGTTGTATAGTGCTGAGATTGAGTTATGCCGTCTTCGGATGAGATCTGCTATGGATCGGTGGGTTGGACTTGACCCACCTCTCGTGTGGAAGCAGATAGTGGTGATACCCCGCACACCTTATCCGTGTAGCCTGGGATCACAGGATATGGCCATAGTCTTAGAGGAAATTTCCTTGTTATATTGCCTATCTCACATGTCTATTATTTTATGAATAAATCCATGTTTTGAAAACTTATTGTGGGTCAGGACGGTCCGAGGGAAGGGGGTTGAGTCTTGACAAGTGTTGACTTTATGAGATGAGAAAGCATGTTAATGGTTTTAAAGTTCACTGATGTATGATGATTTATGTCATGCCTTAATTATGAAGTACGCATGATGATTTATGTCATGCCTTAATTGTGAAATACGCATGATGATTTATGCCATGCTTTAAAATTTGATTTGTGCACTGAACTAAATAGCATGATTTGCTTTACATGCCATTAACACATGCACAAAATAATGTTTTTGAGATGTGAATGAGAATTGTGTGGTTTTGTGCATGGCATCACGATCACGTAGATAGTGTAGTATCTACCTGTTTGCAAGATTGCTTTACTGGGCGTGTGGTTTGCTCACCCCCCTTATTTTCCCTTCTTTACTGAGCTTTGAGTAGTGCTTAGGGAGACTGGAGGCTTTCTTTTTGGTAGCTGCTGCATCCCATCGTGAAAGGTATACACACTTGGATTATTTTATATCTAAACTGTCTATAGCACAGTAGCATTTTGTATGTAACATTGGGGATGTAAAGTCATGTAAACACTTGTACGCAGTAACTCTGATTCATTTATAAAAGTGTTTACTTCTAAATTTATAAAGCATATCGAATTATTATGGATTGGATGGGATGGGCATCGACACACAACCCAATTGTTGAGAGTGTAGCTATTCACGATCGAAGTAAGGTAAGGGTGAATAAATAGTAAGCTGGAAAAGCGAAAAAATTGTGACTATTTTTGGTAAGTTGTTGGTCGTGACAGAAATTGGTATCAAAGCTGAGTTGGCCTGACGTGTGTCGTGTCTAAAATACTTAATAAGTTGGAAAATTACATCCTCATGTTACTATGCTTGTTTAGATACAATTGTGTATGTGTCGATGGGTTGACTAAGAAATTGATGTTTATGTAGGGAAGTGAAACATTATTCCTAACACCAATCGAGGTAGAGGGACGAGAACGAAAGCTTGAAACCGTAGAGGTAGGCCTGGGGGTAGTGTTGAGCCAAAAACACACGAGGCTCCAGAAGAGATTGAGGTGGAGGCTGAGGTAGAGCATGCTCCATTGGGTCCATAGGAGAGACCCGAAAGTACTGAGGCACGCTTCACGAAGATTGAGTAGAGCATAGAGATGATCTTAGAGTTGGTCACTCAATCATTGCCTGGAGTTGGGGGCAGACAGAGTCCCGCTACAGAGGGTGATGCCGAGCAGGTGGCAACTCCTGAGGCAAGGGCACGGCCAGCCCAGAGACCTCAGACGATAGATACACCTACACCCCCACCTGCACAGGATATGCCTACGCCTTTTACTATAACACAAACCTGTAGAGGCGGGGTTATGGTTATGATTTGGATAGGCTGCGATAGTTTCGAAAGTTTGGACCGTCGTCTTTTAGTGGAGTTAAGGACCCAGTAACTGTTGAGGATTGGATAAATGAGATTGAAAAGTTATATGGGTTCTTCGAGTGCACTACTACCGAGATGGTAGCTTTTACCGTATTCATGCTAAAGGGATCAACAAAACATTTGTGGAAATCCACCAGGCCTATTTTGAGAGCCCGACATACAGAGATTGGCTATGATGTGTTTTTGGAGGCCTTCCAGAGACAGTATGTTCTGGATACCACACAATGAAATATGAAGATGGTATTTTTGGGACATACCCAAGGGAGTAGGATAGTGGACGAGTATGAAACGACCTTTATCGCCTTGGGCAGATATGATCCCTACAAGATGAGTAATGAGGCGACAAGATCCAAAAGTTTGTGGATGGATTGAAACCGACCATCAGGTCTAAATTGGTTCCCTTGGATATACTGACCTACGAGGAGGCTATGCGCAGGGCACAATTGTGTGAGCAAGACATTAATAGAATCGCCTTAGAGTTTTGAAATGGTGGTAAAGTAAGGGATAAAGATAAGAAGAGACCAGTGATGGATATGGGCTTCAGTTATAAGGGAAGTAAGAGGTTTGTTAGGAAGAGGCCTAGGATCGAGGAGATCCGAGAGAGGACAGTTAATCCTTCCATGTATCCGGCTATAGCTCTAGCTAGGGAAATTATGATTGGAGGGCCACGGCCTGCTACGGAACAGTGCATCAAGTGTGACAGGTACCATGGTACTCGACCATGCTATAGACCACCTGCAATATGCTTTAGATGTGGGAAACTAGGGCACATAATCAGGGATTGGCCAGAGATGACAGAGAGAGCCCTACAGAAGGGCAGGGAGCTGGAGAGAGCTCCAGTTGGGATAACTGCTCCGAAGAGGAGGGTTACAGCTGAGGAAAAGGGGAAGCTGACAGTGGGTGTGAGCAAAGGACGAGTGCACGTACTGGACCAGGACACTGCACATTAGTCTTCAGATGTGGTTAAAGGTACCATCTAAATCTTTGATTTAGAAGCATTTGTATTTTTTTATCCTGGTGCCACGCTTTCCTTTATATCGCTATCCTTTGCATGTAAATTGTTGAAGCATGTAAAACGCACACTGCTAGATAAGATGTTGATGATATCTACCTCTATGAATGATAGTTAATTGACTCAACATGTATATAGAAATTGTAAGATGAGGATTCGAGGTAAAGAAATGGCAGCCGATTTAATTTTTTGAACATGAGTGATTTTGATGTAATCCTCGAGATGGATTGGTTGGCTGTAAACCATGTTGTTATGGATTGTCGTGCTAGAACCTTGATGTTTCCAGGACTAGAGAATCTTATTGTAAACTTTGATGAAAAGAAATGAAATGACATGATCTTTATAAATGAGAAGAGTATGATTTTAATTCAAAATACTTGAGAGATGAATCTGTTTATCAATTATGAATGTTAATGTGATGATTGTGTTACTAATGATGGAAAGGATAATGTGAAGGATACATTGCTAATGTGGTTGAGACGGATAAGGCACGTTCAGAGTTGATAGACATTCCAGTGGTTAGGGAATTTTCAGATGTCTTTCCGGATGAATTACCAAGATTACTTCCAGATAGGGAGATGGAATTTAGAATAGACTTGGCACCTGGTACAGAGCCGATATCCAAGCCACCATATAAAATGGCTCAAGTTGAGTTGGAAGAATTAAGGAAACAGTTACAGGAGTTATTGGAGAAGGGGTTCATCAGACCGAGCGTCTCACCTTGGGGAGCACTGATTTTGTTTGTAAGGAAGAAGAATGGAAGCCTTCGATAGTGTATAGTTTACCGGTTGTTGAATAAGGCCACCATCAAGAATAAGTATCCCCTTCTACGCATCGATGACTTGTTGGATTAGCTTAAGGGAGCGCAGGTCTTCTCCAAGATAGATCTGAGATCTGGGTACCATCAGTTGAAGATACGGAGGGGAGAAACATCCAAATCTTTGTTATCAATTATATAATTGTTATGGATTGTCGTGCAATCCAAAGATTTGGATGTTACCTTTAACCATATAATTGAAAACAATACAAATGTTTCTAAATCAAAGATTGATCTGCAATGTCCTGGTCCAGCGCGTACACTCGCCCTCTGCTCACACCCACTGCCTGCTTCCTCTTTACCTCAGTTGTAGCCCTCCTCCTCGAAGCAGCTGTCCCAACTGGAGCTCTCTCTGGCTCCTTGTCCTTCCGTGGGGCTCTCTCTGTCATCTATGGGCAATCCTTGATTATGTGCCCTGATTTCCCACATCTAAAGCATACTGCAGGATGTCCATAGCATGGTCGAGTACCATGGTACTTGCCACACTTGTCGTACTACTTTGTCGTAGGCAGTGGCCCTCTAATCATAATTCCCTTAGCTGCAGCAATGGCCGGATACATGGGAGTATTAACTGTCCTCTCCCGGATCTCTTCGATCCTCGACCTCTTTCCAGAAAATCTCTTGCTTCCCTTATAATTGAAGCCTCTATCCATCACTGGTCTCTTCTTATCTTTGTCCCTCATCTTACCAACATTTCCAAATAGGGCAATCCTATCAACATCTTGTTCGCACGATTGCGCTCTGCACACTGCCTCATCGTAGGCCAGTATATCCAGGGGAACCAGTCTAGACCTGATGGTCGATCTCAATCCATGCACAAACTTTTGGATCTTCTCGACCTCATTACCCATCGTGTTGGGATCATATTTGCCCAAGGAGATAAAGGTCGTCTCATACTCATCCACAGTCTTAGTCCATTGGGTCAGTCCCAAAAATGCTATTTTCATCTTTTGTTGTGCGGTATCCAAAACGTACTGTCTCCAGAAGGCCTCCAAAAATATATCTCAGCTGATCTGAGTATGCTGGGCTCTCAAAATAGGCTTGGTGGATTTCCACCAATGTTCTGCTGATCCCTTCAGCATAAAAGCGGTAAACGCTACCATCTCGGTAGTAGTGCACTCAAAAAACCCATACAGCTTCTCGATCTCATTTATCTAATCCTCAGTAGCTACTGGGTCTTTAATTCCACTGAAAAATGGCAGTCCAAACTTCTAAAACTACCGCAGTCTGTCCAAATCACAACTGTAACCCCAGCCTCTATTGGCCTATGGTGTAGCAACAGGTGTAGGCATATCCTGTGCAGGTGGAGGTGTAGGTGTCTCTATCGTATGAGGTTTCTGGGTTAACGGGGCCCGTGCCTCAGGAACTGCTGCCTGCTCGGTATCACCCTGTGTAACGGGACTCTATCTGCCCCCAACTCTAGGTATTGATTGAGTGACCAACTCCAAGATCATCTCAATGCTCCGCTTAATTCTCGCGAAGCAAGCCTCAGTACTCTCGGGTCTCTCCTCTGGACCCTATGGACCATGCTCAACCTCAGCCTCCACCTCAATCTCTTCTTGAGCCTCGTGTGTTTCTAGCTTAACGCGACCCCCAGGCCTACCTCTACGACCTCTAACTTGCACCCTCGCCCCTCTATCACGACTGATATTAGGCATAATTGCTCAATTCCCTACATTCACATCAAATTCTTAATCAACCCATCGACACACACACAGTTCGTATCTAAACAAGCACAATAACATGGGGATGTAATTTTCCACTTATTAAGTATTTTAGACATCGACACACATCAGACCAATCGAGCTCTGATACCAACTTCTGTCACGACCCACAACTTACCAAAATTTGTATAAATTTTTTGCATTTTCATGCATCATTTATTAATCATCCTTCCTCGATCGTGAACAACCACACTCTCAATAGTTGGGCTGTGTGTCAATGTCTATCTCATTCCACCATACCCATTTAAATTTCATATTATTTATCAGTAAACACTTATGTAAATATATCAGAGTTGTTGTTTAAATGTGTTTACATTGCTTTACATCCCCAATAGTTACATACAAAATGCTACTGTGTTATGGAAAGTTTAGATACAAAAATCTCATCAGTGTGTATACCTTTTGCGATAGGATGTAGCAGATACCAAAAGGTAACGCCTCCAGTCGCTCTCAATCTATACTCAAATCTCTGTAGAGAGGGGGAAAATAAGGGGGGTGAGCAAACCACACGCTCAGTAAGGCAATCATACAAACAAGTAGATACTGCACTATCTACGTGATCGTGATGCCATGCTCAAAGCATACATTTCATCATTTTCTCAAAATATGAGTTCATGTTGTGTTATTGGTATGTAAAGCATTCATGCTATTAAAATCCAGTGCACAATTTAATTCAAAGCATGACATTAACCATCATGCATATTTTATAAGTAAGGCATGGCATTAATCATCATGCATATTTCATAAGTAAAGCATGGCATTAAACATCATGCATCAGTGTACTTTAAAATCATTAACAAACCGTCATCACAAAACAATCCAACACTGGTCAGGTCTCAGCCCCTCCCTTGGACTATCTTGACCCACAAATCATTTCAAACATGGATTTATTCATAAGCAATAGAACTGTGAGAAAAGTAATCCAATAAGGGAAATAACCTTTAGGACTATGGCCATAACCTGTGATACCGGCTACACAGATCAGGTGTGCAGGATATCACCACTATCTGCTTTCGCACAGGAGATGGGTCAAATCCAACCCGTCGGTCCATAACAGATCTCATCCTAAGATGGCATATCACAATCTCAACACGGTACAATGTACTCCATGCTACCTGCACGGTATAGCGTACTTCGTGGACCCACATTAACACATCATATCACGCCACATCTCAAAATTTACGTGTGAACCTATTTAATCTGTATGACCTCTTGTCTACCCAAAGTTCCTAACACAGCTATCAACATGTCAAAATATCAAAATGCACATGCGAGCCTATTTAATCGATACAACACCCAGTCTACCCGAAGCTCCCAGCACGGAATCGAATAAGGTGGGCATCTAATGCGAGCTATGCTCCAGCACCATGCCAAAACCAGTATGAAATCCATGTGAAAACTAATGCGAGCTAAGCTCCAGCACTTATACGTATAAAACACATCAAATCTCGTGCGAGTCATACTCTAGCATGCTTTCATTCTCACGAAAACCATGTAGGTGGCTCAATTCTTTGCAAAGTATGGTTAACAAACCAAAACAACTCATTTCTTCTGCAATTCATTTCAAATGTTAGCCAACCTACCAATCACTTGCTAAAAAGCAATAAAATATGATTTTCCAAAGCATTATGCTTTTATTTTCATGCACATTTCTCAAAACACCTAACTTTTTACCTTTCAATCATCCAATATCATTTCCTAATATCTCATGCATTCAAGCAAAGCATTTAAGCGCCCAAATTGCGCACAGATATCTTTAAGAATCTGCTGAATTCCCTTACCTCGATTTACTTGAGTGCGACTCTCTTCCTTTTAGTTTCTTGCGCTCTTGGCTCGTCTTAGACCGGTGTATCCTTGGGAGCTGCGATTCATTCATCCAAACCACTTGAGTTAATATTGTTAACTCACGTTTTGACCTCACTAGTCAATATAACTCATTCATGCATTTTACAAATGCCTTAATCCACATTTTACCCTTTTTTGGTAAACCTCACAATTTATTCACTAACAACATCTTAAAATCATACTCATAACACTATTATCACTTCAAGATACCTCATTTATCATTAATCTCAATACATTTCACTTTCTCACACTAGACCATTTCTAGGTCATGGTGGATTCATTCTACTCTAGGTAGTTTCTACCATTTCTATGCATACCAAATCATTCCCCACATCAATATCCAAACAATATACTTGAGTATTTGCATTAGAAACTCATCTAGTTTTTTTCCTCTTTACTCCAAATGAAAATGCACCTTGATGCTTCAATCCAACAAGTGAGGAAATGCCTCCAAACTATGTTGTTCTTCTCTTTGATGTGAACAACTTTGCCTCTAATAGCTTTCCCTCAAATCTTACTGAAAATGTGTGGATTTAGGAGTGAGAAGCTAGGTTTTAGGTTGGAAATGGAAAAGATTTGTTTTGTCTTAGAAAATTACAGATACAACTGCTCTATATTTATAGAATTTGCTTGATGAGATCGATCTGCATTAGGTAGAGATCGATCTGGTCCTCTTAAAATCCCTCTTTTTTCATGGCATTTGAAGGCAGGAGATCGATCTGTTTAGGCTTGAGATCGATCTACTTCAAACAGAAGGTTAAGGAGATCGATCTGGTGTTGGGGAAGATCGATCTGCATTTTTACAGAAGGTTGAAAAGATCGATCTAGTCTTAGGGGAGATCAATCTGTATTTTACTAAATGTTTAGGAGATCGATCTGTCATGTTCCATAGCTTAGAATAAGAGCATTTTGACTCTTCTAGATCGATCTCTCATCCTATGAGATCGATTTCTCATCCTATGAGATCGATCTGATCTTCATATTTCCATATTTGTACTGTAGTTTTCTACAGGTACTCACACCAAACAACTTTAATTTGCTGCCATAGTCATTTTCTCATCCGATCATCTTTGAGACTTGAAAATGGCATCCAGTCCTACTTTGTGCCTATTAACACTTGTGTGGAATCCTTATATAACCAAAGGTATACGATATAAACCAAATGGAAGTGCATAACTTATGCAATCTTCCCTCCATTTTACCATACTACTCATTTTCCATTCTACTCACATTCTTCTCATATTTAAGTCCATTTTCTTCATATTCATATATAATGTAACTTGTACGTACAATCACAACTCTTATTACATGTGTGTACATTAAACTTATGGACTTACATTACATATACTTCACATTATAAGTATATCATCGTACTTATGAATTCATTTACATATATATACAAGGTTAAACTTATATGGGGTTTCACATTGAGATTGTATGAACATGACTTATACTTGCTACGTGTACTTGCCTAGTGCCCGTAATAAATTCTGTATGACTTCGAAAGATAAATGATGTGTTTTGTGAAATTAGATTTATAACGTCCGAATGTGTTTTGACCTGATTTTTGGGATTAAGTAAGTTTCTATATATATATGCGCATATATATATAAATATATATGTTTGTTTAACCAACTTTGTATAAGAATAGCTGAGTTTAAATTATAGTATGAGATACATGTTAGTAACATCCTATTTTCGCATGTTTTGATATTAAGACTGCTTTAAAATGTATTTTTTACTGGGCTTTAAGAGCTCATTCCTTTTCTCTACTTTTCCAGATTACTTATAGTGATCATTTTCTACGCCTGCCGTGTAGTTGACGTAGACTGGTGGACACGACACTCTCCTCAGTTTACCTCCAGTACACGATAAGGTATACTCTTATTTTTATCGCCAAACATCCTGTATAGTATAGACATTTGATGTAAAGAATATTTTGGTGTCACGACCCTTTTTTTTATCCTTTTTATCCGAAAATCCCTATAAATTTTTTTGCTTTAACCATTCCCTTACTTGGTCGTGAACTTTCATAACACTACATAGTTGGGCTGTGAGTCAATAATAATCATCATTTACCATCCATTTCCAATTAATCAAAAGCCATTTCAAACATTTGAAAGTTAAGTCGTACACTTATACAAGACATGTTTACTAACATTTACATCCCCCACATTACAATTCAAAATGGTTATTGTGCCTTTACATGTTTAGATACAAAAAGAATCCCTGTGTGTATACCTCTTAGCGATGGAGTGCAGCAGATGTCCAAGTATAACACCTTAGTCCTCACTGGGCTACTATGTGCGCTCTGTAGAGGGGGAAAATAGAGGGATGAACAACCACACGCTCAGTAAGGCAATAATGTAAGCATGGTTGATAACTATATTATCTACATGCTGATAATGTCATGGCATAAATCATTTATAATCAGAGCATGAGGAAATAAAACTATGCCGCATGTATATACATATATCATGTACTAAAAACATGGAAAATGGGCATATAAGACATAGAAAGATCAACATGTAAAACCTTTCATGGTCATTATCGTTAAAACTCGTCATAAGAAAGAGCTCAACACAAAACATCCCTCAGGATTCATCCTTTTCTCAAAAGACATCAATCTCATCATAAAAAGAATATTATTTCTTTAAGCAAAATCCCACAAGACTCGACCCTTCCCTCGGGTTTACCCTGGACAACACAATTACACTCAGTGTATAAAACCATGTGGTACTATGCAATATTATGTGAGACAGGCGGTCACTATATCTCAAGGACTATGTTGGCCAACTATGTCATAATCATCTCAGACCACACGAATCTCAGTGTGCGAGGCATCATGCTAGAACGAAGGTGGGTTAGTTCTTCGCCAAACATTTCAATCATCATCACAACCACGCAGTACAATGTACTCCATGTGATATACACGGTACAATGTACTCCGCGGACCTGATAATTCTATATTTTTAGAATTATTTGTGCTTAAATCCGGATGAATTTTGAATATTTCGATAGAAAATGGACCGAAATTGGGCTAAAATCGAGATTGAGCCACGCGGACAACACGAGTCATGCCACCTAGCACATCCAATTGGACAAGAAGATCGATGACATGGAAATATCTTTGCAAGGAGCCAATGGTGTGAAGACAAGTGGCCAAAAAAATGCCAACTCATCAAGGATGTAGAAATTACAATTTTACCCCTAGTGTGTTTATAAATAGGAAAGGATGACAATTGAAAGAGGATATAATTTTAGGAGTAGAAGTAAATGTAATTGTAGGAGTAGGAGTAGGAGTAAGGTAGCTTAGAGTAGTTTAGTTTGAGATTACATTTTCCAGATTTACTTTCTTATTTTCTTTAGTCTTCCGTTGGCTTCCAATTTCACTTTTAATATGCATTCCATTTTTATGTTATCAATTTTCTAGTCTTGGATAATTTTTCTCTTCAATGAAAATCAGCATCATTTGTAAGACCCACTTTGTATGTAATTGTTGCTATATTCCTTATGATTCATGTGATGTACACTTCCATATATTCATTGAATCATAAGAAGAGCATTGACTAAAATAAAATTTGTGAAGCAAAATAAAATGAAATATCGGTGAACGTCAGAAGTAATAAAATACGAGCCGAAATGGCCAATGATCAAACAAAAATGATCAAAATGAAGTTAACCGAAAATACGAAATTAAAATAAGAAAAGATGGGGGATGTATGAAGGAAAGTCAGGTTAAATTGATTTCGAAACAAGAGCAGGGGTAAAATGGTCAAAATACCAAAATCCGGTATTAGGGCGATAAGAAAATTTTAATTAAAAATAAGGATGTAAGATATCTTGATCGATAATGAGGGAATTATACAATTTTGAGTCAATTGATCAAGATTTGGAATTTTTAAAAATACCGAAAAATTTTTCGGAACAATATCTCGAAAAATACGAAGGAATAATATCGAAAATTGAAGGAAAATGTATTTAATAAATTAAATTTAATTAATTAAATTAAATTAGAATAAAATAATATAAGTTGTAGATATTTTGGATTATTGTAGATTATTTTAATGAATAGTGTAATAGTTAAATGAATAATAATAATAATAATAATAATAATAAAGGAATCTGAAAACAAAAAAAAAAAGAGAGAGAAAAGGATCGGGATAAACCCGAAACAGGAAACCGAAAAAACAACTACCCGCGACCCCCACCGACGATCCCAGCACACCGACGACCGACAGCCTTCGACTAAGCCACGAGGAGGAAGAGGAGAGGCCAGTAATCACGTGGGCACCGGAAACGCGCCGTCAGGTGACCGGAGGAAGCCGATCGGAGCTAAAGAAGATCGAGGGAGAAATGGGCCGATTCCCAGCGAACCACCGCGACTGGGCTGGAACGGAGGCCACCGACGCATTCAGGGGGAGGAGCCGGTTCTTTTGAGACCGGTCTTGGCCGGCAAGACCGCCGAAAACGCCGGTGACGGCAAGTGGCAGGAAACGGCACCGTTTGGCCGAAAGGAAAGGGAAGGAAAAGGAGGGAAAAGGAAGGAAAGAGGAAAAGAAAAGAAAAGAAAGGAAAAAGGGGAAAGGAAAGAAAATTTACCGGGGATGACTCGAGATTTGGGTAAGTTGACCGAGGGTCGAGATTGACCTACGGGTAAATTTTGGAAATTTAATTTAATATTATTTTAATGGAAAATAATCCAGATTTACCTAATTATGTAGCTTTACGACAGAGACAGAACGAGAGCCGATTGAGCTCTGATTTTCGTACCCCGCATCGTATCGGGTAAGTACAATTTAATTTCGACAATATGAGTTCTTTAAATACAAAGTTTTAATTATTTTACGGAATTATGGATTAATTTCGCATAGAAAGGAATATTTCTCGGAGTTGTAATATAATTGCCGTAAATGGTACACGGGCTATCCAATGAATTTGGAACGAAGCCCGATAATTATTAGTAAGCTGCATAAGCCCGGTATACCCGAAGAAGGGAATTAATAAATATAAAAGGGCTGAAATGGGCCGAGACCCAATGAAGTAGATAGGGCCCAATACTCTAAAGTTGGTCAGTAAATGCAATATGCTGATCAGGATAATTGAATTAACGTCGACTATGTGGTTATATGCAGTTACGTACCTTTGGTTAGCACGCATTTGGGCTGAGAGGTTTGGTATCATCGACACAGGTTTAGTCTGCGCGCGATTTCAGGTAAGGGAATCTTACGAACTGCTAGAGATAGATTTACGAATTTTCGACGCCATTTATAGCATTTAAATTGTTCGAAGGGTCTAGATTTGAGATAAAAATTTTAGGGCCCCGGATGGGAAAATTACCAAAATACCCTTGTCGAGGGTAAAATTCCAATTTTTAGGAAAAAGTGTAAGGAGCAAGAACAAAGGGTTCCTGCTCGTTTTTGAAGTATTTTGGTACATGCATGGGTAGGTCGGCTAACTTTTAAATGAAATTGCACAACATTTCATATTTTCAACAAATGTTGATTTTCGTTGAAATCGATTTGAGAAAAGTAGCCGCCTACGTGACCTTTCATAAATGTGACGTGTTAGAGCTCAGCTCGCACGAGTTTTGATTTGTGCAATGCTTTCATTAGTGCTGGAGCGAGAGCTCGCACTAGAGGTTTACATGATTTTCATGACACGGTGCTGGAGGCTAGCTTGCACCATATTTATATATATATATAAGATTTTCGTGGCAGAGTGCTAGAGCTTAGCTCGCACTAGTTTTACTTGATTTTATGAGAGTGCTGGAGCACCGCTCGCACTATTTTTCTAAGATCATACGATGAGCTGTGTTTGGAGCAGCGGGTGACTGTGTCTCACACCGAATTAATAGGCTCGCACGTGCGTTTGGAGACATGGCATGAGTATGCAGATATGATATGGGTCTATGGAGTACGTTGTACCATGCAAGTAGCATGGAGTACGCTGTACCGTGTGGCATCTTCAGATGCGTGGTATCTTCGGATACGCATGGCATCTTCGGATGCGTGGTATCTTCGGATATGTGTGGCATCTTCGGATGCGTGGTATCTTCGGATACGTGTGGCATCTTCGGATGCTTGGTATCTTCGGATACGTGTGGCATCTTCGGATGCGTAGGGTCGAATAAGACCGACGGGATGGAGTGACCCACCTCCCAGGCGATTCCCGATCATAGTGAGATCCCGCACACTAGAATCCGTGTAACAGAGGGACTCCTGAGGACACATGGCCATAGTCCTAGTTATTACCGACATACAGATATTGCCTAGTCTCGTATCCCATATATTTACATTTTTTGATATTAATGTTTTCGAGAAACACAATTTTATGGATTTTGTGTAAATCAGGGCTACCCGAGGGAAGGGTTGAGTCCTGATCTTATTATGGAATTTTAAACGAGAAATAATGATTTAAAAGATATGCATGTTAAGTTTTCATGCTTTTGGGATTACATGTGAATTATTTTACATGACATCATAACATAGCATATGTTTTGGAAATGTGTGGAGAAGGGGTGGTTTATGCATGGTACTACGTTCATGTAGGCTGTATTGTTATCTACTTGTTCGTAGGATTGCCTTACTGAGCTTGATGTGCTCACCCCTTTCATTTTCTCACATAGATTTCTTCCAGTAGATTGGGAGGCTACTGGGTACGGCATTCTAGTTGTCCGCTGCTGCTTATCTTTGGAGGTATATACACGTTATATATGTTTCTTGTATCTAAATAACTTGAGCACAGTATTATATTTTGTATGACACTAGGATGTATAGAGTGGGTATAAATATGAAATGAAATGGAAGAAGTTTAGTGCAAAATATATGAACTTGTATTTAAATTAAATTGTGCACTAATTGTAAACGTATGGAGATGACATGGGCACTGACATACAACCCAATTATTGGTTATGGTTGGTCACGATTCGAGGTAAGTATGAAATAAATAAAACGTGAAAAATTTACTCTGATTTTTGGGTAGTTTGGGTCGTGACAATAAAGGTGGTATCAGAGCGAAATTGGTCTGATGTATGTCAGTGTCAATAATTAGGAATTACATCCATGTGTTACTGTGCTTGGTTAGATACAATCGTGTATATTGAGATGGGTTTAATTTAAGAAATGGTTGTGAATGCATGGCTATAGGCAAGATGCCTGTTACTCGTCGCGGTAAAGGAGGTCGGGCACGAGGCAGAGGCCGTAGAGGTAGGCTTGCGACTGATAGACGTGCCGAGTTACTTCATGAGACTCATGAGGAGGCTGAGGTAGAGACCGGGGTGGAGCATGCCCCACAGGGTCCTACGGAGAGAGATACTACAGAGAAGGGTACTGCAGAGAGGGATACTGCAGAGAGATCTACTGAGGCGATTGAGGCGCGATTCGCTAGGACAGAGCGGAGCCTCGAGGTGCTTATGGAGTTTGTTTCGCAGTCAGTACAGGGAGTTAGAGGTGTATAGGGTGATGCTAGACAGGCAGCTGCTCCTGATGCACCTGCTCAGCCAGTTCAGGATACAGAGACTCCTACACCCCCACCAGTCCAGGACATGGATTCTCCTATCGCCCCACACCAGAGTATTAGAGATTGGGGTTACAATTGCGATATGGACAGACTGCGACAGTTCCAGAAGTTTGGACTGCCGGCATTTAGCGGGGCGAAGGACCCAGTGGTAGCTGAGGATTGGTTGAGCCAGATGGAGAAGCTATAAGGGTTCTTCGAGTGTACCCCTACGGAGATGGTTGCATTCACTGCTTTTATGTTTAGGGGATCGGCGGAGCATTGGTGGAAGTCCACCAGGCAGATTCTCAGAGCTAGACATACCATGATTAGCTGGGAGATATTTTTGGAGGCCTTTCGGAGGCAGTATGTCCCAGATACAGCGCAACGGAAGCTGCAGTCTGAGTTTTTAAACCTGACCCAGGGGAGTCGATTGGTGGATGAGTATGAGATGAGGTTTATCTCCCTGGGCAGATATGATCCGGACACTATAGGCAGTGAGACTAAGAAGGTTCAGAGATTCATTGACGGGTTGAGGCCAGTGATCAGATCCAGATTGGTCCCTCTGGCTATTCTGACTTACGAGGAGGCAGTGAGTAGGGCGAAGTTGATTGAGCAGGATTTTGAGAGGACTGCCTCAGAGTTTGGGAAGACTGGTAGCAGACATAGAGAGGGGAAGAGAACAGTGGGAGATAGAGGTCTGGTTATAGAGGGGGCAGACAGTTGATTAGGAAGAGGTCGAGGATAGAGGAGATTCGGGAGAGGCCAGCTAGACCTCCAGTTTATCTGGCCATTTCTTATGCTCCGTAGAAAGGTATTGTGATAGGTGGGCCATGACCTACGACTGAGAGATGCAGTAGGTGTGGTAGATATCACGGTGATAGACCCTGCTTTGGTCCTATACTGTTATGCTATAGATGCGGGAAGCCCGGACATGTGAGCAGAGATTGTCCCAAGATAGTTGAGAGTGCCCCTCCGAAGGGCAAGGGTTCAGAGAGGGCTTCTGGTGATACATCTGCACCGCAGAGGAAAGCGACAGCTGCAGAGAAGGGGAAGCAAGCGGTTGGTACAGGGCGAGTGCATGCTCTTGACCAGGATACAGCAGATCGGTCATCAGATGTGGTGAAAGGTACTATTCTGATCTATGATTTAGAAGCATATGTGTTAATAGATCCTGGTTCTACGCATTCATTTGTATCACCGTTGTTTGCATTTAAGTTGTGTAATTATGTGAAACCTACCCCTTTGAGTAGAAAGCTATCTATAATGATGCCCATGAACACTAGCCAATTAGTGGAGTATGTGTTGAGGGATTGTGAGCTGAAATTAGGTGGTAGAGTGATGACAGCCAATCTAATCTTGATGCACATGAGAGATTTTGATGTAATCCTAGGTATGGATTGGTTGGCTGCTCATCGAGCTATTTTAGATTGTTTTGCCAGGACAGTCACATTCCATACTCCAGAAAAATGTATTGTGCAATTTCCTTGAAGTAAATGAGAATGAGAATTTTATAAGAGTATGAATGAATGACGTACTAATTTGGTGGATAATGTTGTGAAGGTTATATTACGTACGTGGTGGATACGGCTGTGGCACGTCCGAAATTGACAGACATTCCAGTAGTCAGAGAATTTCCAGACGTCTTTCTGGATGAGTTACCAGGGTTACCGCTAGTGAGGGAGACAGAGTTCAGTATTGATATGACACCCGATACAGAGCCGATATCTAGACCGTCGTACAGGATGGCTCCAATCGAGTTAGAGGAGCTGAGGAAACAGTTACAGGAACTGTTAGAGAATGGGTTCATCAGACCGAGTGTGTCACCGTGGGGAGCACCGGTCCTGTTTGTTAGGAAGAAGGATGGGAGCCTTCGATTGTGTATCGACTATCGATTGTTGAACAAGGCTACCATCAAGAATAAGTACCCCCTTCCGAGGATTGATGATTTACTGGATCAGTTACGGGGAGCACAGGTCTTTTCCAAGATTGATATGAGATCTGGGTACCATCAGTTGAGAGTTCGGGATGGAGATGTACCCAAGACAGCTTTTTGCACCTATTATGGTCACTTTGAGTTTACGGTTATGCCATTCGGGTTGACAAACGCTCCCGCAGCTTTTATGTCATTGATGAATGAGGTGTTTCAGCCTTATTTAGATCAATTTGTGATTATCTTCATCGATGACATACTGGTTTATTCGAGGTCCAGAGAGGAGCATGAGCAGCACCTGAGGATTGTATTGCAGACCCTCCGTGAGAAGCGATTGTATGCTAAACTCAGTAAGTGTGACTTTTGGCTTGAGCAGATCTCCTTCTTGGGACATATAGCGTCGAGGGATGGCGTGTCAGTAGACCCATCCAAGATTGAGGCAGTAGTACAGTGGCAGAGGCCTTAGACAGTTACGGAGATCAGGAGTTTTCTGGGTTTAGCTGGATATTATAGATGGTTTGTGGAGGGGTTTTCGAGATTGGCTGCTCCGTTGACACGTCTCACTCGGAAGAGTGTTGCTTTTGAGTGGGACGACAGATGCGAGGGAAGTTTTCAGGAGCTGAAGTGTCGATTGACCTTTGCTCCGATTCTCACCATTCCTACCAGTTCAAGAGGTTTTTCTGTTTACACAGATGCTTCTTACCAAGGATTGGGCGTGTATTGATGCAGGACGAAAAGGTAGTCGCTTATGGATCTAGACAGCTGAAGGATCATGAGAGGAACTACCCGACCCACGACTTAGAGTTGGCGGCAGTAGTGTTTGCACTGAAGATATGGCGCCACTACCTGTATGGTGAGAAATTTTAGGTATTTACCTATCACAAAAGCCTGAAGTATCTGTTCTTGTAAAAGGAATTGAACATGAGACAGAGAAGGTGGCTTGAGCTTCTGAAGGATTATGACTGTGAGATCTTATACCACCCGGGTAAGGCGAATGTAGTGGCTGAAGCGTTGAGTAGGAAGCATCTCGGTTGGTTGCTTATATGATGGTACGGGAGCACGAGTTATTGGAGCAGTTTGCGAGCCTCAGTTTGGATGTGACCCCGCCTGATGCTGATAGTGGTTATATGATTGCTAGCCTACGATTGGAGCCGGATTTGATTGATCAGATTCGACAGGTTCAGCGTGATGATCAGCAGTGTATTGAGGTAGTCAGGCAGATGCAAAGGGGTATTGAGACTGAGTTTGAGTTGAGTTCTGATGGATTACTGAGGTTCCGAGGCAGGATATGTGTTCCCGAGGATCCTGAGATCAGGAGGTTGATCTTAACAGAGGCTCATTCGTCGAGGTATACCTTGCATCCGGGTAGTACGAAGATGTATCAGAATCTTCGGAAGGTATACTGGTGGTCGAGGATGAAGAGAGATATAGCAGAGTTTGTTGCAAGATGTCTCGTCTGTCAGCAGGTGAAGGTAGAGCATCAGAAGCCCATAGGGTTATTGCAGCCTCTACCTATACCGACTTGGAAATGGGAGCATGTCACCATGGACTTTGTGATGGGCTTATCGAGGACTCGTAGAGGGAATGATGCTATATGGGTGATAGTCGACAGATTGACAAAGTCGGCACATTTCCTAGCGATGAGAGTCACCGATACTCTGAGTAGATTGGCAGAGTTATATGTGCGCGAGATTGTGAGACTACATGGTGTCCCAGTGAATATTGTGTCGGATAGGGATTCCCGCTTCACTTCCCGTTTCTGGGAACACTTTCAGGAAGCTATGGGGACCCAGTTGAGATTCAGTACAGCTTTCCATCCTCAAACAGATGGGCAGTCAGAGAGGACTATACAGACCCTCGAGGATATGTTGTGAGCTTGTGTACTCGATTTTAGAGGCTCCTGGGATGATCACCTACCACTCGCGGAGTTCACCTACAATAATAGTTATCATTTGAGTATCGGGATGGCACCATATGAGGCCTTGTATGGCCGTAGATGTCGATCTCCCGTAGGATGGGAGGAGGTTGGTGACAGACAGATATTCACTCTCGATTTGATACGTCAGGCCTCTGAGGATGTCCAGTTGATTTGTGAGAGGTTGAGGACAGCTCAGAGTCGACAGAAAAGTTATGCTGACAGGAGACGTAGACCGTTGGAGTTTACAGCAGGGGAGTCAGTATTTTTGAAAGTTTCTCCTTCCAAGGGTATTACGAGATTCGGGAAGAGAGGGAAGCTGAGCCCTCGCTTCATAGGACCTTTTGAGATACTCGAGAGAGTGGGAGATCGAGCTTACAGGCTAGCGTTGCCACCAGAGCTAGCAAATGTTCATAATGTCTTCCACATCTCCATGCTTCGAAAGTATCAGCCGGATCAGTCGCATGTGATCAGATACGAGCCACTGGAGCTCAGTGAGAGTGTGTCCTATGTTGAGAGACCGATTCGGATTGTGGATAGGAAGGAGAAGGTATTGAGATCGAATACGATTCCTCTGGTGAAAGTACTGTGGCAGCATCACACTCCGGAGGAAGCGACTTGGGAGTTAGAGAGTCAGATGAAAGAGAATTACCCGGAGTTATTCAGAGACTGACTTGGTTCCAATTTAGAAGACCAAATTCTTTTAGTGGGGGAGATTATGTAAGACCCAGTTTGTATGTAATTGTTGCTATATTCCTTATGATTCATGTGATGTACACTTCCATATATTCATTGAATCATAAGAAGAGCATTGACTAAAATTAAATTTGTGAAGCAAAATAAAATGAAATATCGGTGAACGTCGGAAGTAATAAAATACGAGCCGAAATGGCCAATGATCAAACGAAAATGATCAAAATGAAGTTAACTGAAAATACGAAATTAAAATAAGAAAAGATGGGGGATGTATGAAGGAATGTCAGGTTAAATTGATTCCGAAACAAGAGCAGGGGTAAAATGGTCAAAATATCGAAATCCGGTATTAGGGCGATAAGAAAATTTTAATTAAAAATAAGGATGTAAGATATCTTGATCGATAATGAGGGAATTATACAATTTTGAGTCAACTGATCAAGATTTGAAATTTTTAAAAATACCGAAAAATTTCTCGGAACAATATCTCGAAAAATACGAAGGAATAATATCGAAAATTGAAGGAAAATGTATTTAATAAATTAAATTAAATTAATTAAATTAAATTAGAATAAAATAATATAAGTTGTAGATATTTTGGATTAATGTAGATTATTTTAATGAATAGTGTAATAGTTAAATAAATTATAATAATAATAATAATAATAATAATAATAATAATAATAATAATAATAAAAAGGAATCTGAAAACAAAAAAAAAGAGAGAGAAAAGGATCGGGATAAACCCGAAACAGGAAACCGAAAAAAAAAACAACCCGCGACCCCCACCGACGATCCCAGCACACCGGCGACCGACAGCCTCCGACGAAGCCACGAGGAGGAAGAGGAGAGGTCGGCGATCACGTGGGCACCAGAAACACGCTGTCAGGTGACCGGAGGAAGCTGATCGGAGCGAAGGAAGACCGAGGGAGAAACAGGTTGATTCCCGATGAACCACCGCGACTGGGCTGGAACTAGGGGTGTAATCGAGTCGAGCCGAGCCGATACAGTGAGGTGCTCAAGCTCGAGCTCGACTCAAAACTCGGTGCTCCGTACTCGGCTCGAGCTCGATCGAGCCTTATTTTTTAAGCTCGAGCTCGGCTCGAGATCGAGTTCGAACTTCTCGAGCTCGGATCGATTAAGCTCGATTATATAAGATCGATTTTTTGCTCGAGCTCGATTCTAAGGCTCGAGCTCGAGCTCGACTCGAGCTCGACTGATGGTGTTGGTTCAACATAGCAAAAGTCCCAAGTATTGCTATTGTCACTAACTAAATGTTCTAATTAATCTATCCCTACAGATTAACCATAACCATAGCCAATGATACATAGTAGAAAACAAATTTAATGGTGAAAAAGTTAATGGTGAAAAAGTATATTTATGTTCTCAGGCTAAAAGCATAGTAGGTAACAATCCAAGAAAGAAACACTGCAACAATAAAATATCAGAAGAAGAAACAGATGTGAAACTCGTTCTTACATAATTTGAAATTATAAAACAAAACAACAAAGATAATAACATCACCAAACGAAAATGAAACACACAGCAACACCTGCAAAAACAACAATAGTTTTATCATCTCATAGTTTCAACCCCAATAACTTAACTAATTCCATGGATTTAATCTAAAAAATAACAACATATCACAATGATCAAATTGACAAAGTACTGTAAAAAAAATCAAATACCTTACTCCATCTTAATTTGATTACGGGAATTTAAGCGCAATCTCAATTGATTTCTTCTCTTTCTATATAGACAAAATAAAAGAAAAAAAGATTAAAAGTAAAATTAAAATAAAACAACCATGAAATAACAAAATTAAAGAAAATGAATAAACTTACTTTGCTCTTCTTTTTCACTCCATGAAGATTCCGACACCAATCTCCTCCACAAAGTAATGCTTGCACTGTGTCAGGAGCTAATGAGGAACGATAAGTATCAATAACTCTACTTCCTGCACTAAAGGTCTCCTCTGAAGCCACTGTAGTGATAGGAATAGCGAGTATATCACGAGCCATCTTGGATAAAATGCGGTACTTTAAAGTATTTGCTTACCACCAATCCAAAGCATCAAACGTACTGGAATCTCCTTTACAAATAAAGCAACCCTCGGCTAAATAGATGTCAAGATCAGATTGTTGTGGTTGAATAGTCTCAACTGACATCACATAATCGGCAAATTCAGACCAACCTGAAGAAGAAGTTTCTGCACTCTCACCACCATCACCACTATCAAGCACTTGAGTTTCAGCACTTTGCTCGTTGACAAATTGATACTCGTGAACATATTCCTCATAAATCTCATACAAAGCATCTCGAACTCGAGCAACATTTTCTCTTGCTTCTCTATCAGGGTACATTCGAGGAAAACAAAACTCAATCACCCTCATTTTGCACCTTGGATCCAAAATAGCTGCTATAGCCATTAACAAATTGCATTCTCCCCAATATTTATCAAATTTAATCTTCATCTTACGAATCATTGCTTGAACAAACTCATCTTCATCTTGTGCCTTTTTATCCAACAACACTTTCACACGATAAACTTCATTTAGAAATAAGTTTGAAGTTGGATAATTACTCCCAGAGATGATTTTAGTGGCTGAATTAAAAACTTCCAAAATCTGACAAACTTTCTCAACCTTTTCCCAATCTTCTTGACTTGGACAACAATGGTAGTGAGATTCCCGCTCTTTGAACCTTGGAAACACGTCTTTGAATTTGATTGCAGTCGACAACATCTCAAATGTTGAATTCCAACGTGTCTTACATTCAAGAATGAGTTTCCTATCAGGCAACTGCAACTGTTGTGCTATTTCAGAAAATGAGTTAAGTCGTGCCTCATTTTGATTAATAAAACTGACACTTTCATGAACATCTTCAATCACATGCTTAATCTCAGAAAGACCATCTTGAACCATGAGATTTAATATGTGTGCACAACACCGAACATGAAAAAGTTTTCCTCCACAAAGCAGCCTTCTAGTTCTTGAAAAGGTGTCTTTAAGAATTTTAATTGCCACATCATTGTTTGAAGCATTATCCACAGAAAGCGTAAACACCTCGTTTTCAATTCCCCATTCTTTCAAACACTTAAAAATGCAATCAGCAATCTCAACACCACGACGAGGAGGAGGGATGTGAACAAAGCTGATAACACGCTTTTGCAATCTCCACTTAGCATCTATAAAGTGTGCTGTAAGAACCATGTACTCGATCTTTTGATTACTTGACTTCCACAAATCTGTTGTCAAACTAATCTTGTCGATGGTCTTCAATAATGCCTTAAGTTTCTTTTTTTCTACTTCATAAATTAGCACACAATCCCTTTTAATAGTATTGCGTGATATCTTCTCCCATTCAGGCATCCCACGTTTCTGCATCATGTTAAAACCTTCTTCTTCTACAATCGAAAAGGGATGCTCATGCATAAGTATCCAATGTGCAATTGCGTCTCTCATTTTTGCCATATCAAACTTACCATCTGTGAGAGCAGGTAACATTTGTACATCACCACTTGTGTCGACTGGTTGGAAATTAATCAGTTGCTGTTGACTTTGATAAATCTTTCGCTTCAAACAAGTTTTCAGATGCCTATTAAACTGAGTTGTACTTTTACTTGCACTTATAACTAACCTGCTCTTGCAATGGACGCATTCTCCTTTTTTAGTACCATCGAGAAGCCTAACTTCCTTGAACTCCATCCAAACAGAAGAGGTCTTCTTCCTCTTTTTATCATTACCTCCCTCTTCCTCACCCTCTTGAGTATCAACATCACCACCTTCTTTATCACTAGCATCAATGGTTGGCATTTTATTTGTGGTAGCATCTAAATTTTCGTCAACATGACTTGCAACTGCATCCGACGTAGGTTCACGTGGTGTAGTAGAGGATACATCTGGCGTACTTGACATGTCTAGGTTTCTATTAAAAAAAAAATCAACACATGCTACCATTAAAATATAATTGAAAATAAGCATATTGTAAACTCATTAAAATAATATACATAAAAAAATTTTAAAACCAAGCCTAGCATATTGCAAACTCATTAAAATAAATAGTTGGACATAATTAAAAATTAATAATTAACTGATTCATAACACATTCATAAAGCAATCTAGACAAAGAGCGTATTCTAGACAGATTCATAATGCTTAAAGCCTTAAACAATATTTGGTCCATGAAAGAAAACTATTTACAAACCAAAGACTGCGATTAGAAAGGAACACAAAGAATTTGTTTACAAACCCTCAAAGTCATGAACCCAAATCCAGGAAAACAATATATTATACAATACAAATTAATTTATATAAATTAATTTATATAAACCCAGATACTTGGGTTCAAAAATCTTCTGACATTGTATTTTGGCTAACAAGGCAATTTAGAAAATTACGGAATCTCTATGTTTTCAGTCTTCAACTGATAAAATTGGTAACAATATTTTACACGTTTCTTCCCACACATTCAGCAGGAGCCAAAAGAAAGGTGGAAAGAGCATGGCTGGGGAAAGTATCAGCGAATGTGTATATACATATATCATTTTCACTAACAACAAAAGCTATGAAATATTAAAAATCTATCTTAGTATAAATTGAAACAGAAAATGCTATTGTTGATAACAATTTGCCAAATTCAACACAATTCTTTAGGAAAGTGTGATGAAATGTTGCAAGGAACTAACCAAACTTGGAGGCCAATGTTTGGTTTCTATCACATATGAGAGATCTGTAAAGTGAGGATCTAGAAGAGTTGCAATTGCGAATTGATTTTCAGCTAGCAGCAGTGCATGTTTGTCCTCATATAAGGCTACTACAAGAGCTGCATGTACTTCTGTACAAAAAGCCAAACATATAAAATGAGAAAACATGAATCAAAAAAGCCTTCCTAATCTTCAATATCCTGTGAATTCAAACTCTTTTAGTACCTGGATATCCCTTTAAAGATATTGAAACATCCTCAATCAAAAAGCCAAAAATAGTTTATATAAATATATTAAGTTTTATAAATACAAATTAATTTTACTTCCAGTAAATATGGAGATTATGTTTAATAAGTATGCTTGCCCGGTGCCTCATAAGCTTTCATGGAGGGATCTGTGCCACATGACAGAGGCAAATCACAGTGTAGGCAAATCTCTCAACCATATTGTTTTGCACACTCAAATGTGGTTTACACTAAGCCAGCATGCTGAAGCTTTTGGCTAGACTTCGTATGGAGAACAGGACCCTTTACAGTGTAGCTTTGGTGCACAAAGGTTTCAATTACTCTTATGAAAAATAAAAGGAGAGAAGGAGTTTCAATTGCTATGATCATCTAAAACGATTATGTATTTTAACAGTTTTAAAGGAGAAAATTATCGCACCACAAAGGTATCAATTTGGCTAATGGCTTACAAGATTATAACAGTTTTGTATGGGTAATGGGTTGGTGATTTTCATTGGCAACATGCTTCTAACAAGATCATTACCAAATTCCTATAGCCAAGTCTCAGCTGCTGCTAAAGTCGCAGCAACGTTTCATTCCTATTTGGCCATAATAATGAAAATGATGAAGCACAGAATTATTTTCTTCCAATATTCCAAGAAATAATGGTAAAATGTCATGAAACGATAATTTCTGAATTATGCTTCATCTAATAAAGCAAGGACAAACTACAGGTTGGCACATGCAGGGGTAAAATCATGTATGAACTATGATCGGTAGCCACCTGCCTTTTTTTTTTAGCATAATATGACAAGATATTATGTAATTAAATTTAAAAAGTACAGTACTAAGTACTAATTGTTTCTTTGTTTACGATTACATGTGAAATATAATTCTATTTTGTTGAGTGAGACTACAGCAATGGTTACTAGGAAAGAACTAAGAAAATATCCTGTGTAAGAACAACAGGCATTGATACAATATACAGTATTAAAGTACCAAGCTCAGGCAATGACCAAAATCATAAAGAAATATCATAAAGAAAGATTCCAACTGCATACATACCAGCGAGTGTGTGGGTGGGAGTCGACGCCAGTTGCCAGACCAGATTTACGATGGAGAGAGGAGACTGCAGTGACTGAAGACTCAGGCGAGGTGCTGGATCTGGTGAGGAAGGGGCGACTGTCGAGGTTGCTAACTCAGGCGAGGATCTGGATCTGGTGCCGTTGCTAACTCAGATTAGTTGCTTGGAGGATGGGATGGGATCGCAGACCAGGCAGGCAGGGGATGGGATCGCAGACCAGGCAAGCAGGGGATGGGATCGCAGACCAGGCAAGCAGAGGATGGGGGCAAGCGGCGTGGGTTCCTGCCTTCCTGGGTGGGTGAATTAGATTGAATTGGTTTTAGGGTTTTATTATTTAGGGTATAAAAGTCATTTTCTATTATATAAATATTATTATATAATAATATATATTATTAAAATATATAAAAACTCGATGCTCGATTAGGCTCGTGAGCTACTCGAGCCGAGTATCTAAGTGCTCGAATTCAACTCGCTCGATAGCTCGAGCTCGAGCTCGACTCGACTAAAATCGAGCCGAATTCAATTTTTGTTCGAGTCGAGCCCGAGTAGCTTGCGAGCACCACTGTATCGTTTATACCCCTAGCTGGAACGGAGGCCACCGACGCATTCAGGGGGAGGAGCCTGTTCTTTTGAGACCGATCTTGGCCGGCAAGACGGCCGAAAATGCCGACGACGGCAAGTGGCAGGAAACGGCATCGTTTGGCCGAAAGGAAAGGGAAGGAAAAGGAGGGAAAAGGAAGGAAAGAGGAAAAGAAAAGAAAGGAAAAGGAAAGAAAAGAAAGGAAAAAGGGGAAAAGGAAAGAAAATTTACCGGGGACGACTCGAGATTCGGGTAAGTTGACCAAGCGTCGAGATTGACCTATGGGTAAATTTCAGAAATTTAATTTAATATTATTTTAATGAAAAATAATCCAGATTTACCTAATTGTGCAGCTTTACGACAGAGACCGAACGAGAGCCGATTGAGCTCTGATTTTCGTACCCTGCATCGTATCGGGTAAGTACAATTTAATTTCGGCAATATGAGTTCTTTAAATACAGAGTTTTAATTATTTTACGAAATTATGGATTAATTTCGCATAGAAAAGAATATTTCTCGGAGTTGTAATATAATTGCCGTAAATGGTATATGGGCTATCCAATAAATTTGGAACGAAGCCCGATAATTATTAGTAAGCTGCATAAGCCCGGTATACCTGAAAAAGGGAATTAATAAATATAAAAGGGCTGAAATGGGCCGAGACCCAATGAAGTAGATATGGCCCAATACTTTAAAGTTGGTCAGTAAATGCAATATGTTGATCAGGATAATTGAATTAACCTCGACTATGTGGTTATATGCAGTTACGTACCTTTGGTTGGCGCGCATTTGGGCTGAGAGGTTCGGTATCATCGAGACAGGTTTAGTCTGCGCGTGATTCCAGGTAAGGGAATCTTACGAACTGCTAGAGATAGCTTTACGAATTTTCGACGCCATTTACAGTCATTTAAATTGTCCGAAGGGTTTAGATTTGAGATAAAAATTTTAGGGCCCCGGATGGGTAAATTACCAAAATACCCTTGTCGAGGGTAAAATTTCAAGTTTTAGGAAAAAGTGTAAGGAGCAAGAACAAAGGGTTCCTGCTCGTTTTTGAAGTATTTTGGTACATGCATGGGTAGGTCGGCTAACTTTTAAATGAAATTGCACAACATTTCATATTTTCAACAAACGTTGATTTTCGTTGAAATCGATTTGAGAAAAGTAGCCGCCTACATGACCTTTCATAAATGTGACATGCTAGAGCTCAGCTCGCACGAGTTTTGATTTGTGCAATGCTTTCATTAGTGCTGGAGCGAGAGCTCGCACTAGAGGTTTACATGATTTTGATGACACGGTGCTGGAGGCTAGCTTGCACCATATTTATATATATATAAGATTTTCGTGGCAGAGTGCTAGAGCTTAGCTCGCACTAGTTTTACTTGATTTTATGAGAGTGCTGGAGCACCGCTTGCACTATTTTTCTAAGATCATACGATGAGCCGTGTTTGGAGCAGCGGGTGACTGTGTGTCACACCGAATTAATAGGCTCGCACGTGCGTTTGGAGACATGGCATGAGTATGCAAATATGATATGGGTCTATGGAATACGTTGTACCGTGCAAGTAGCATGGAGTACGCTGTACCGTGTGGCATCTTCGGATGCGTGGTATCTTCGGATACGCGTGGCATCTTCGGATGCGTGGTATCTTCGGATACGCGTGGCATCTTCGGATGCGCGTGGCATCTTCGGATGCGTGGTATCTTCGGATACGCGTGGCATCTTCGGATGCGTGGTATCTTCGGATACGTGTGGCATCTTCAGATGCATAGGGTCGGATAAGACTGACGGGATGGAGTGACCCACCTCCCGGGCGGTTCCCGATCATAGTGAGATCTCGCACACTAGAATCTGTGTAACAAAGGGACTCCTGAGGACACATGACCATAGTTCTGGTTATTACCGACATACAGATATTGCCTAGTCTCGTATCCCGTATATTTACGTTTTCTGATATTAATGTTTTCGAGAAACACAATTTTGTGGATTTTGTGTAAATCAGGGCTACCCGAGGGAAGGGTTGAGTCCTGATCTTATTATGGAATTTTAAACGAGAAATAATGATTTAAAAGATATGCATGTTAAGTTTTCATGCTTTTGGGATTACATGTGAATTATTTTACATGACATCATAACATAGCATATGTTTTGGAAATGTGTGGAGAAGGGGTGGTTTATGCATGGCACACGTTCATGTAGGTTGTATTGTTATCTACTTGTTCGTAGGATTGCCTTACTGAGCTTGATGTGCTCACCCCTTTCATTTTCTCACACAGATTTCTTCCAGTAGATTGGAAGGCGACTGGGTACGGCATTCTAGTTGTCTGCTGCTGCCTATCTTTGGAGGTATATACACGTTATATATGTTTCTTGTATCTAAATAACTTGAGCACAATATTATATTTTGTATGACACTGGGATGTATAGAGTGGGTATAAATATGAAATGAAATGGAAGAAGTTTAGTGCAGAATATATGAACTTGTATTTAAATTAAATTGTGCACTAATTGTAAACGTATGGAGATGACATGGGCACTGAAATACAGCCCAATTATTGGTTATGGTTGGTCACGATTCGAGGTAAGTATGAAATAAGTAAAACGCGAAAAATTTACTCTGATTTTTGGGTAGTTTGGGTCGTGACATCATTAGCTCTTTTCGGTTTTGTTTAAGTGATTGCTCTATTTTTTTTAGTCCACTACATAGTTTACATATTTTACATTTCCCAGGTAGCTCTCAGTTTGCAAGAAGATTACTTATGTTTTTAGTTGAAAAAAAAATCTTCATTTTGCCTAGTGTAGCCTCGGCTTGGTGCATTTTTCTCGATTGGACAGAGGGAATGATGCTGGTGACTGAACCAAAGTCACCTTGCATCACTTGCTTCATGTCATGAATCACTGCTCCCATTTTATTTACTGTTAATGATTTCCGAAAACTCCATTTCTTTTATTTTGGAACTTGCATTAGTGAAAACTTAGGATATGTTTCTAGTGTCTGCTCGATGAGTACCTTATAGGCATGAGAAGTTGAACTGAGGTAATGTATTTCTCACTGGAGCTGGGACCAAAAGCGTGGAAGGCTTAAGCACTTGGTGTAGCTGGAAGGCCATTCTTGCTGCTGTCCAAGGGGTTGCTGCTTTGTTTCACTGTTGTTGCTGTCGAGGAGAAGAGTTTGCAGGGGATGGTGCAATGAGACTTGGATAGGAACTGGTTGCTGCAATGATGAACAGTTGGACAAGCTACTAGAGGTAGCAGCTAGACGGTGTCGTGGCAGCAATCAGGAACCATTTCCCACTCTGTTTGGCTCTGTTTCATTGTTGAGTTGAATGCCAGAGTGCAAGACAGAGCACGCCGAAAGCAGCAGCATGACAGAAGCTGGTTTGCACCTACAGCACCTGGAAATGCAGCAAACAGTAGCTGGAATGAGTTGAACCCGTGACCACCTAGAACCGAGACACACCTGGACAAACAAAAAAGAAGTAACGCCTAGAACGGCAACAGATTGTAGGACCGAATGCAGCAGACCGACAGTAGCTGGAACCGAGAATGCCTGGTGCAGCAGGGAGCAGAAGTGGACCTTGCTTGGAGCAGTTTTTGGTCAGAACCCGAGAGCAAGCAAAGTGCAACGGGACAGTTGCCAAAAATGTGAAAGTCTGGAAATAAGCATGATTTGGAAGACACATGAATAGTGTTTGGAGGGATAATTTGATGGTTTAAAATTGTTAAAGCTTTGTTTGGCATTCAACTCTTGCATTAATCCATTTTTCTTGCATCTTTATTATAGTTTAATTAGTTGTTAGTTTAGGATAGTTGTTAGTTATCAATTTAGATTAGTTCTAGTGTTTTAATTTGTTAATTTAATTTTTAGTCTTAATTTTTAGTTAATAGTTAATTTTATATTAAATGTTTTAGGATTTTATTTTAGTTTAGATGCATTTAGAATTAATCTAGATTAAGTGTCTTTCATGCATTTTTAATTTAGTCTTCATTTTTATTAGATTTTTAGTTTAGTTTAATTTGCATCTTTAGTAATTAGCTTAATTACATGCATATTTTATTTTAGGTTAGTTTAATTGTAGTTTAATTTTATTGCTTTATTTTCATAATTGCATTTTATTTTAATTGCGTTAATTAGTTTTAACTGTTTTAATTTCTTTTGTTGGTTTTTTTATTTTAATTGCGTGGAGCACTGTAAGTAATTTTGCTCGGTTTTAATTTCTTTATTTTATAGCTTTTATTATTTTATTGCTTTCAGTATTTTTAATTCTAGCTATGTAGATCACCCACCTTAATTTCATAATTTGCAAGGATATACTTAGGGTAAGATTAACCGGTAGTTAATTAGGCTGATCAACTTCTCTGTGGGATGATAACTCAGGACTCAAATCCCATTATTACTTGTATGACCCGTGCACTTGCGGACAATACCCTTTGGGCGTGTCAGGACCCATATCATGGTTGGGGGTGCCAGTCGTAGGTCTTATCTACCCCATGCCATGTGTAACCTATATAGTTTCAAGTGCACGTGGGAACGTTTTGTTTTCATGTAAGAGAGCCTCCCCACCAAAAGAGCCTCCCCACCCCAACGGGTTTAAGGATGTTGGCTTAAGGATCTTACCGTAAGAGAGCCTCCCCATCGAACAGAGTTTCCCCACCTTGTCGGGCTTAAGGATGTAGGGCTTGAGGATCTTACAATCTCCATGACATCATACATACCACAGTGTGAAAACTTGTGCAAGCTAAGCTCTAGCACGATTCATGCATAATCAATAAATATCCTTATACGAGCAACGCTCTAGTACGACTTTATACATAAAATCATGAAGAAATCACGTATAAGCATAACTCCAGTATGGATATTGCATAAAAAAGTAAATCGAAATTCACGTATGAGTAGAAGCTCTAGTACGGTTTACAAAATATCACCACAATTCAAATTAAGGTGCGAGCTAAGCTCCAGCACGTTTCATACATGTGAAAACACCAAAATCCGATGCGAGCGAGGCTCCAGCACGATTTTAACTCAAGTAACTACGATAGGTGGCTTTATTTCAACACAACATATTTCAAATCAAAGTCTGCACATGCCTCATTCTACTTTATGAAGTTACAAAAATCAAATAGCCAGCCTATCCATCAATTTGCTTAAACCAAAGTAGTGTGTTTCATAAAACATTAAAACATGTGATTTATGCAATTATTAGCCTTACTGTTCCCTTTTCATAAAATCCACTTCAAAACCAAATCATATAAATACATACTTGTAGTCGGTCATACATACCATCAACCACTTTCTTAAATAACCATGCATTTTACAAGCCCTATATTCACCCACAAAATACGAGCAACTATCTCTATACACTCACAGAATTCCCTTACCTTGAATCACGTCGCGTGATTCCACTTCCTTAAAGCTGCTTGATTGCATGATTCATTTCATCTCCAACGAACTCTTCGGGACTGCAAAAAATCATATTCCACGTCAATTGGGTCCAATATAGTCGACTCGACCTATAGTTTCCCTTAACGCTTATAGGACTTCATTTGTTTGCTCTTCTCATGTCTCGAGAGCCTATTGGACTCTTTTAGATCCATTGATTCATACTAAACCGATATTTAATGCTCATAGTGTTTCAAATTCATCATTTACTTCACTATGACATTTTGTCATACACCTTATATACTCATTTTCATAATTTGATTATCCTCACAATGTAGCTTCATTCCATCATCTAAAAATCAGGCATGTTACTCCACCAATGTGAAACCCAAGAATTTCTTAAGAATTTCATGTATGATCATGAAATGATGTTTAGAAATGAAAATTAAGGTATTGGAAGTGAAAAAGTTAGTAAGGTTCGGGTTTTTTTGCACTAAACCGAGCAAATGAGCTTGGAATTACAAATAAATTCGGATTAAATTCATAAAATTCATGAAAATTTTTTCGAGGCCATAGAAAATTAATATAAGTTGAAATTGAGTTGAGAAATCAAAATCAAGTGGAAATATGGAGGTTTCAGGGATCAAATTAATTTTTAAGGTAAATTGAAAACTTTAAGCCATTTTGCTCAGTATTGACTAAATCGCGCAAAATGGGCTCAATCGGGAAAATTTTCTTAAACAAGTGACCCCCAAATTTTTATGAAACATACTAGAGATATAGTATAACACTTGAGAAGTGGAAATTTGGAGAAAATTTGACTAGAATAATTTTTTATGAATTTTTTCTAGAAGAGGACAGAAATCTATCCCCTTCAGCTTGCCGACCTAGCCCTATTCTTTGTCAAATTTGAAGACCTTCCGGTATTCAATTCAAGCCAATATTTTCAAGTCTGAAAATATACTTAATGATCTTTCATTTGGAATAAAAATCAACCCCAAAGGACTTCTAGGCCAAGAGCTATCCCCCTCCCTTCATTCCCGTAGGCGTCCTCCCTTTTCCCTCAGTGTACGATTTTTCTGGCCACCTTTCGGCCAGATTCAGGTGTCGGAAAAGAAGGATCAAATCTTCCTCATCCAGTCTTATATAACATAAAAACAATTCAGCCACAAAAAACTTCATTTACTAGGTGAAAAACTCAAAAGAAAAACGGTCGACGAATTTGCCCTATTTTTGATAAGTGAAGAACTTGGAATTTTTTTATTCTTTGGCTGAGTTTTCTTGTAGTTTTTGATGATTCTAAGCTCTATACATGTTAAATAACAGTTTAGGATCAATTGGGAGAATCAAAAACGTGGTCAACCTTGGTCAAACCCGAGGTAAAGTTGATGGATGATGATAAAGTTTATATATGTTGTTATTTGGTGTTGTTGAAAGATTTTTAGTTAAGTGGATTGGGATGATTTAACTTCTAAGAATGATTTGAGGTCTGGACAGCAAGGTGTTGAGGTGTTTATGTGAAAAATTTGATGGATCTAATGTTGTTAACGGTTAAATTTATACTGAGAAAGCCTGATTTATAGCTTAACTCAGTGTAAAACTGAAAAGTGAAAGAATTGAAAATTTGGCAAAGTGACCAACATGATTTATGGACTTGGATGAGTCATAAGGTTAATGAATTAATGAAATGAGAAATTAAAATAATGAAATTGGCCAAAAACGGGACTTAAATCGGTAAAACCAAGAAAATTGAAAAGTTGACCGAAAAGTCAAAATTGGTCAAACTTCGAGAAGATAAATTAAAATCGAGTATGTTAAGATGAAATTGATCAATATATGATGAATTGGTATCATTTTGGGTAGCTCGAGAATTTGACACGTAAATCGAGGAAATCTCGAGACCTGACGATTTTGCACTGCCCCAAGGTTTACGAGGTAAGGGGTGTAATTTAGCTTAATTCTGACCTATTTGCGTTCATGAAATGATTTATAAAATATAATTATGTTCATGAAATGATTTATAAAGCATAATTATATTTATGAAATGATTTATGAAGCATATTCAGATTTATGAATGATTTACAAAGCATATTTATGCTCATGAAACGATTTGATGAAGTATGTTTCGTTTTATGAAAAGATTTATGGAGTATGAAACACATGAATATTTTATAGTTTTCTATATGACTTTATATTTATGTTTCAACAGAAGCTTTGATGTTTTTCGAAAGTATTTAAGAAAAGAAAAAGAGATTTTGAGACTAGAAGGCTATTTATATGCATGGCAACTACTCGTGGTGCTCCGGCTCCGTCACTTGAGATGCCGATACGTAGGACCCTTATAGCGCTTGTCTTCACCTGTGTGGTGGTTGACTCGCTACTCATGGTCTATTATGATGATTTCTGATAGTATCTCGTGCCCGCGCAGCACGCCAAAATGTTTCCCACACGGCGAGTGCCATCGGTGCCCGTGCCCTAGCTATGTGCTAGTGTATGATAAGAAAGAATAAGAAGATACTACCCATGTTTAGAATTATGATTTACTGTATGACCCTGATCTAGTCTACAGCCCCCACCATGGCCATCGGTATGATTATGACCCTCTACGGAGGATGACGTATATTGCATGACTCAAATATAGCCTAGTCTCCATGTTTTGATGATAATGTTCTTATGAAAGAAAGAATGATGATGTTCTCATGAAAGAAAACATGTTTTACATTTTCATATGAAAAGATCTATATGATGATTTTACGAAATGAATTATGTATGATGAATATTTCATGAAAGAAAACTATGCATGATGATGTTTTCATGAAAAAAAGTATGATTTATGCTTTCAGATAAAGATTTACATGATGATTTAGTGAAAGAAAAAATATTTTATGTTTTCAGATGAAAAGACATTCATGGTATTAAAAAGGAAAGTATAAACATATATGATATTTTCCTGTATGAATGTTTTACGTACGAAATAGAATTTATACGTACGATTGAATGATTATTTTTCAAGTTAGCCTATGATTTGCTTTTCATAAGTAAAGTATAAAGCTATACCTTGCATGATTTTCACATGTTTTTTTTATAGTCAGAATTATTCTAAACATATTCCTTACGGAGCTTTTCCCCAGAAGCTCACCCCCTTTTTCTCCATTTCAGATTTCCTACAGTAAGTGTTACGCGTTTGTTTATTTCTGCGGTATAATAACGGATGTTTATTTCCAGACATGTATAAAGTACAGATACGTGGTTGTATAATTACTATGGTATGTAATCACTGTTTTTATGGATTAGTATGTAAACGTTCAAGAAATAATTAATATGTAGATGCTATTTACTATTTAACACATGAGGTGGTTGGAATGTACGAAAAATTAGAAAATAAATAAAGAAAGAAAGAAGTATCATACACTGTACATGAATACAACCTAAGTAGAGATAAAAAAAAAATTGCCCTATTTTTCGCGCTTCCGGGGCGTTACAACCAACACCTTAACATAATCCATTTATCATCAACTCACACATAACACATTTTCTCACACTACACTCATTCTAGGTTATACTTGTTCCATTGCATTCTAGGTAGTTTCTATCATTAATATACACACCAATCAACTCCAAAATCAATATTAGAAACTCACCTAGCTTGATTTTCTCCTTGCTCCAAATGAAAATGCAACTTTGCTCCTTCAATCCAACCAATGGGGTATTGATTCCAAGCTATGTTGTTCTTCTCTTTGAAATGAACAACTTTGCTCTAATGGTCTTTCCTCAAATCTTTATGAAAATGAGATGATTTTAGATTGAGAAAGTTAGGTTTTAAGATTGAAATGGAAACAAATGGTTTGTTCCCATGAAATACAGATCCAACTGCTCCTTATTTATAGAATTGGCTTGATGAGATCGATCTGCATAGGGTGGAGATCGATATGATCCTCTTGAATTCCTTAGTTTCACGACATTTTGAAGGCATGAGATCGATCTGTTTGCTGCATGAGATCGATCTGCCGTGTTTCATGGGATCGATCTGCTCAATGAAACAGGATCGATTTATCTCAGGCAGAGAGCTAAGGAGATCGATATGGTTTTATGGAGAGATCGATCTGCTTCGGCCCGAGAGTAATGGAGATCGATCTGCTTGAGTGAGGGATCGATCTCCCTCTTCCAGCATGCTTGATATTGCGTTTTCCAGGCCTTGAGATTGATCTCTCCTTGCATGGGATCGATCTGGCCTTCATTTTACATCCTTTTTGCTGTAATTTCCTCATTCAAACTCATACTCAATCACTTCAACACTCATTTATCAATTCATTCACACTTAGAACTCAAAAACATTTATCTCTTGTAATTCATATGTAATGTAACTTGTCTGTACATCAATTAATCATATACATTATATAGAAAATTAAGGGTCTTACATTTGTGATGTAATCTAGAAAAGTATTTATGTAAGGTTCTAAATATACAGTTATCCAATAAATGTATTTCCAGAGGTATTAAGGAAATGAAATGGTTATGGAAATCACTATCAATTATGAAAAGAGATTAAATTCAATTGTTGTGAAATACAAACTGTATTTGAATATTGTAGGGAGGCTTGAGCATAACTAAGCCGTTATGAGGGCAAATTCGTAAAATGAAAGGGTTAAGTAATCGGCACTGAACAGGAATGCAACTTAAATAAGAAATTAAGTTAAAATTAGTCCATATTTCCACATTTTCGGGGCGTCACATAAACCTTCTAATGGGTCGGTCTGAGCTAGTTTTGAACTGGTTCCAACCGGTCTTGGCTCGTTAGCAGGGGGAATTGGTTCAGATTGAGTCCTAAGTGGGTCGGTCTCGAGCCGGTCCGAAGCCGCATATGTTTGGACTGGTTGGGCCCAGTGAACTTGTTCACAAAATGAACCGGGCTAGTCCAAGCAAGCCCACTTTATTTTTTAAATTTAAAAAAAAAATTTAATAGAAATATTTAATAAATTTATTTATTAAAGTTTTTTATTTTATAAATTTATTAATTAATAAAAATAAATATTGACTTATTTAGTTATTTAATATATTTTTATATAATAAAGTTATTATAATAAAAGTTTATAACTTATTTAATAAAGTTATTAGTTTTAAAAAATTATAATAGTTTTAAAATTTTTTAAATTCTTTTGATAAAATTAAAATTATTTATTATATTTGAAGTATAATTTTCATTTATCATTTATTTGAAATATAAGTAAACTTAAAACTTGTCATTTTGTATGAAAAAAAAATTCATTTATCATTTACTTTTAGGAAACATATTTATTTAGTATGTTTTCAAATATTTATTTATTTATTTATTATTTTAAATATTTATTCATTTTCTAAACTAAACTTATAGTTACGACATTAATTTATTTGGTATTTAAGAAGTAACAATAATAAATGAAAATAAAAAATTGAGAAGACGGAAACTAAAGATTTTTTATGTGGAAAACCCCTTCAAAATTTAAAAGGGTAAAACCCATGGGACCATAGTCCACAAAATATTTACTATGAATAAACTTATTTAAAATTTTACATACAATTTACAAATAAAAAAAAAAGAACTATTTCCTATTCCACATAATTTATAAGAAATAACTTGCAAATTTCTTCTTCCTTCTCTGACAAACTATCAACAAACTCATTGGCGTTCCAAGTTCTTTAGTGCGAGATTTCGCTTCAAACTAGTCTTTGAGACATATTAGTATGCATAATGAAGCCGGAGTAAGACTAGTTCAATGGTCTCCAATGATTCTTCCACATGTCGAGAATCCAGATTCTAAAGAAACAGATGACACTTGTAGTGCAAAAACATCTTGGGCCATGAAGCTAAAATTGGAAATTGTCTTTGGTTTTCTTTCCACCATTGAAGAAGATTAAAGTTATTGTTATCTGTATAAAAATTTTGACATAAGAAAAATCCTATCTCATTGGAGCCTCCACCATGAGTTTGTCGTTGTTGAGCCAAATTCGCTACCCCTAATTTTTCCTTTTAGCTTCAATCTCTTCTTTGCTGCGACCTTAATTGCATCGAAAATTCCTCTCGACGGTTGCTACCACCATCACTTTTTGTTTCTTCATTCGGTTATTCTTCTCCTTGGTTGAGATCTTCTCACCTTCATAAAAACTAAACAAATCTCGAAGATATGTGTGAATTGAGGACTTTTGGTCCTCAATATAATTAAGATTAATAAATTCTTTATAAAAATAAAAAAATGTCAATATTTTCCTCACCTTGACTATGATCTAATAATGTTGCAATACAATGAATAGCAGGAATTATTTCCTATTTTTTTTTTTAAAAAAAATTTCCTTCATATCATATACGAAAGAATATAAAGTATCATCATTACTAAATTATAAAAATTTATCAAAAATTTTAAAAACTATATGAATAAAAAAAAGTGAATATCTTTTGGTTGCGTCTTTAAAAGTAGATAACAAATCAACATAACTTTCAATAAAAATCCAATCATAATAAAAAATTATTAAGGATTCGTCATTTGCAAAATTGTTATAAAAATGAATAACAATATCTTTATAAGGTAAAACGGAAGAAAGTAGATAGAGAGAGTTCCATCTTGTTTTCCACGGGAAGTGGAAACACTTTAGCATTTATGTTATTTGCTTCACAAATTCGCCTTCATTCGCATTTGTGACTTGGAAGCGGATCCGCTTTGCTAAAATTTTAATTTTTTTAATTGGACCTATGCTACTAACATTAAAACCATTTTGCATACACAAATTTATAATATGACATGCACATCTAACATGAAAAAATACACCTTGCATAACTGGGTTTAAACTTCTAATTAATAGAAGAATAGTTGCAGTATTATTCGAAGCATTATCTCAAGTAATAAAAAAAAAAAAAACTTTATTTTCAATCCCATACATTTTACACACATTAGTAATGTAATGAGTAATAGTATATGCAATATGTGATAGGTCCAATACATTTAAAGATAAAATGCGTTTTTGCATGCACCATTCTTCATCTATCCAATGACAAGTTATAACAAGACAACTTAAATAATTAATACCAATCCAAATATCACTAGTTAAACTAACCTTACAGGGTATATTATTAAGGTTATGCCTTAAAGCTTCCCTATATTCTTGAAACATTTGCATGTAATCATTTTTTCAATATTTGTTTAGAAATTTGTTTATATGCAGGTTGTAAATATTGACAAACATATTCTAAATATCTAACTTTTTTCACATTTTATGAATGGTTGTTTAGTTCTAAGTACAAATCTAACTAAACCATGCTTAGCATTATTATTGTCAAATACATTTTTTTCCACCTTCTTGTAAAATAATTTGAGATTGTTTACCTTAATTTTGTCTTCTTCTGCATCTGGATCAATGTTATGTCTAGTAACTAAATGTCTTCTTTACACACCTGTACTGTAAAACTCAAAATTTCCATATTAGTAAGTAATTGAACGTTAAGAAATAACTAAGTACTCAAAATAATGTACGCAGGCCAAAAGTGATCAAAGCGCTCAGGATTGTGGAATGGAGCCCGATCGCACAAAAATTGAGGCAATGCTTTGACCCTAAGAATTTGCATAAGAATTGTATATATGTTCATAAAATGATGTTGGGAAGTGAAAACTAAAATAATGGAAGTGAAAAAGTTAATAAAACTCGAGTTTATGATAAATAAAGAAAAAAAAGGGCCTAGTTAAGGAAATAAATTTGGAATAAATTATAGAAATTCAAGAAAATTATTTCGAGACCATGGGAAGTTAGTATAAGGTAATATCGACTGGGGAAAATTAAAACAAGTGGAAATATGGAGGTTTCGGGGATAAAATGAATTTTTAAAGTAAACCAAAAGCTTTAAGCCATTTTACTCGGTATTGATCGAATTGAGTAAAATGAGCTCAATCGGGGAAGCTTTCTTAAACAAGTGACCCTAAAATATTTATGAGAGATACTAGGGACCTAGTATAACAGTTGAGAAGTGTAATTTTGGAAGAAATTGGACTAGAAATTCTTTTTGGAGATTTTACAAAATAGAACAGCAAGCTGTCCTGTTCCATCCACCTGACCACCCGATAGAAACTCATGCATAAGTTGACCATCAGAACACCTATTGACCCCCCATTTTTTTTATAGAAATAGACTCTTAACGCTTTCTAAAAAATCCAATAAAACCCAGAAAACCTTCCTCACGCGCCCTCGCCTCCCTCTAAAAGTCACTGCACATGTTACTATACACTTCCCCTTTCTTGACTCTTTTAACCCCTTCCATCCATCTTTAGACTCCGACCAAGAAGGATGAAATCTTTCCATTCAAGTCCTCTATTACATATAAAAAATTCAGCTCAAAATAAGTCCATTTACTAGGAGAAATCTGAGAAAGAAAATCGGGAGGCAGAATTGTCTTGTTCATGGGTAAGAGAAAGTTGAAATTTTTTATGATTCTAGTTGGTTTTTCTTGTGATTTTGAGTCAATCTAAGTTATAAACTTGATGATTTACAGTTGAAGAGCAATTTTTAGAATCAAAGATTTAAGACCCTTAAATTCATATGTAATACCCTTAATTTTTGTAAACTCCCATTTAATTATGTAAGGTGTATATGGATTGTGAAATGAATACATGCAAATTTTAAAGTGTATAACGAGTGTAAGAAGGATATTTCCATGAGTGGAATGTGAATATATTGATTTTTGAGTGGTGTGGTAGAATGGAATGAAGTTGCATGAGTTGCATAAATCCGTGTACTTTCATTTGCTTTTGTATTGTATACCTTTGGTTATACAATGAATGCACACAAGTTTTAATATTTATAAAGCATGAATGGATGTCATTTTTAAGCCTTAAAGGTGGTTGGATGAGAAAATGACTACGGTAGCAAAATTTAGGATATTTTATATGAGTTACTACAGAAAATTGCAGCAAAATCTAGAAAGTATGAATGCCAGATCGATATCATTGAAAGAAAGATCGATCTAGAAAAGCAAAAAATGCTCTTATTTGAGCAATGGAACAAGGCAGATCAATCTCCAATAGGGCTGATCGATCTACTAAGCATTTTGTGTAGAAGGAATCGATCCTTTGAAGGGCCAGATCGATCTCCAAATGCTACTAACTTGGAGAAGATCGATCTCCTTAAGGTTCTGAGTTGTTCAGTCGATCTCATGCTTAGGGGAAGATCGATCTCATTAAGTTTGAAAGGTCAGTTTCGAGAGGAAAAATGCAGGGCAGATCGATCTCATTTGGAGAGCATATCGATCTCATAGAGACAATTCTATAAATATTAGGTTTTGTACTTCAGTTTTTTCACGAGATTTACTATTCCATTCAAGAACAAAAGCAAAACCTAATATTTCTACCCTAGGAAACTTCAGTTTGTAACCAGCTTTGAGTGAGATATAGTTGAGCAAAGTTGTTCTTAGTAAAGAGGAGAGCAACATACTTGGAAACAAGAGATTGGAATCAAAGGGTTGAAGAGCACGAAGGATTTTGCCAATTTTAGTGGAAAAAGTGGAAATCTCAGCTAGGTAAGATTTAATGCACCAAGTTGATTTATGTTAAACTAGGTGTATTGATGTCACGCCCCGAAAATGCGAAAAATAGGGCAAATTTAAAAACTTTTTACTCATTAATTCACAATTAAGGGTGCATTCCTGTGCAGTGTCATGCATCATCATATTTATCATACCTCAGGATCTCATCTCTAGAAATTAGATATCATATCAAATACATTATTCAGTCTCAAGTTAATTAATCCTAATACATCCCATACAGTGTTATACATCAAGTGTCTGCAATTGCAATAATTGTCTGGGTACATGAAAAGATAAAAGATACCTCAAAATACAATATATAGCCTGGAGCTCAAATCCTCCACTAGCCACTACTCCGTACGTCGCAGGGAAACCCTTTTTCACTTGAAGAAATCTGGGGGGAAAGAAAACAGGGTGAGCTTCTAAATCGCTCAGTAAAGGGGGTAAGGGACTCATTATATAAACCATAATGCATATCACAAAATATTTATTTGTATGTGAAACTCAGTATACTCATTTGAAAACCATAGCATGAAAGTTCTCAAAACAACATTCTCATATCTCAAAATCATGTGAAAACATGAAGTAAAAGGCTCAGTATAGAGCAGTAACAAGCGTGTGAAAACAATGCGATAATCGTTTTCTCAATAAACGTGATAAAATCACTGTAATAATAATGCACGTGGCACAGCCACTAAACACACGTGGCATAGCCACTGATTTAAATTCACACGTGGCACAGCCACAGAATAGGGTTTCACGTGGCAACGGCCACCAAATATACGTGGCATAGCCACTGAATGGGGGATCTCACGTGGCAACGGCCACCAATTAGGGTTCTCACGTGGTAACGGCCACCAAATAGGGTTCTCACGTGGCAACGGCCACCAAATATACGTGGCATAGCCACTGAATGGGGGATCTCACGTGGCAACGGCCACCAATTAGGGTTCTCACGTGGCAACGGCCACCAAATATACGTGGCATAGCCACTGAATGGGGGATCTCACGTGGCAGCGACCACCAAATAGGGTTCTCACGTGGCAACGGCCACCAAATATACGTGGCATAGCCACTGAATGGGGTTTCTCACGTTACCAGAATGGAGAAGAATCGGGCTTACATGCTACCAAAGTAATGCCCGGTGTGTACTCAAAATTACACACCTAAGTCTTTATCACATAAGAGTGGTTTGCCTTCACGTAGAACTCATAGTGGTTTTTCTCTCATAAAACTCATTTAAAACCGTTTTGTACTCAACACAAAACATATTGAAACCGAGTCCCAACCGGCAAAACACGCGCACATTTCTCAAATCTCAAGATCGCCTTAACGTAGAGCCCAATTATAAACTCATAAAAAATATTGGGCTCCAACCGGCTATAAAAATCGTGTGCATTCTCATCAAAACACAACACATCAAACATGCTTGTTTTATAAATCACAAATCATGTTATAATAATTCAAATCACATACACAATTGGTTTAATTTCCCTTACCTCTTTGCACCTCGTATAGTGAAATTGTTTCCCCCTTGTCACGGACTAGTCTCGCACTCTACTCTGGAACTCCCGAGCTGTCCAAACGATGTTAAAACATCAATATTCATCATCACAGTACCTCAATTCTCAAAATCGAGCATAATTGCTCATAACACCTCAAATCTCTTGATTCTCGTAACTCTACCCCAAACTACGATCTCATTCACAATATCTCAACGTTCTACATTTCTCATGTCAAATTATCTATGCTAATTCACCACATTGTCTAAATTTCCATTTATAGCTCAAAATTCCTAAAATTACCAAAATTGCTAAATATCAACATCACTCTAACTACATTGTAATTTCATCAATCCCTAATCATTTTCCAACTACTTCAATACAATGCCAACAACTATCATTACCAAAATCATCTCAAATATCAAGATCGGGGTTTAGAAATTACCCAAAACTTATGGAGAGCTTATCTCTTGCCTCGATTCAATCCGTCTTACGATTTCCAAGTATGTTGTTCTCCCTTTGATGAGGAATCACATTCCTTCTTCCCACAGCCTCTGATTTGGATGAAAATGGGTGCTTTGGATGAGTGAGAAAGCTAGGGCTTCGACAGAAATAGGGGTTGAAAGAGAGAGAAAATGAAATTGCAGGAGAAAGCAGGGGTTCCTTATATAGACTGGGGTAGGAGATCGATCTGGCTCTTGATGAGATCGATCTGCATTTGAATTTGAGGACGATTTGGGGTAATTTTATGCCTAGGAGATCGATCTGTCGAGGGGTGAGATCGATCTCTTTATGGCTTTATGAGATCGATCTGCTCCTTGAGGAGATCGATCTTCTCTCAAACAGAAACGTTTGGAGATCGATCCCTTCCTCATGAGATGATCTTCTCTCAAATAGAATCATAAAGAGATCGATCCTCTTCCATTGGAGATCGATCTGCTCCTTAAATTTCTCCTTTCTTGTCATTTTTAACTCACCAGATCGATCTCTCCTTCTCCCAGAGTGATCTGACCTCATAGCTTCACACTTATTTCAAACACTTAACATATAAATCTCCAAATATAATTCCCACAATTCACTTAGCTCAATAAATTACACTTCAAGTTCTTATTACATCATTAAAATATATCTAAAATTCTCAGATCTCACATCCTCCCCACCTTAAAAAGAATTTGGTCCTCCAAATTCAACTCAACTCATCAAATAGATGGGGGTATTTCTCCTTCATGAGATTCTCTAGTTCCCACGTTGCCTCTTCCATTGAGTGATGTTTCCACAAAACTTTCACTAATGGGATGCTCTTAGTTCTCAGTACCTTCACCTTTCTATCGAGAATCCTGACGGGTTCCTCAATATAGCTCATATCTTCTTGAATGTCCATCTCGTCATACTCTATGACATGAGAAGGGTCCGGGTGGTACTTCCTCAACATAGACACATGAAAAACATTGTGTATTTCGGACATTTGTGGACCGCGCTTAATATTATAAGGTCTGATAAGATGTATCAATTGTGATGAAGTAATTGATGAATGTTTGAAGCTCCATAGATCAGATTGAGAGTAAATTAGATTAAATGAGCTTCCAGTAGTGGAACTTGTACTACGCTAGACGTGATTCGAGGTAAGGGGGTTTGGTAAGTGCCTAGAGGTAGCTATATGCATTTTGAGGGGAATTATAGGGCGTGAATATCTCTAGATATCTAATAAAGCATTAAGAATTTTTGTGAAAGGTTCCAAAAATAAGGAAGGAAAATATTAGTTTACCTTGGTAGGGATTTTATGAAAGGGGTAGTAAGGATCCAAAAATGCATGTATTTTCATGACTTTGATGTTTTCATGATAAAATATTTGGATATGAAGGAAGTGAGGATAGGTTGGCCATTGCTTTGTGTGTTTACATGAAAAAGCACGGATCATGTGCTAAGTTTTATCCTTGAAAATACTTGTTATTTTAACTAGAGCCACCTATCATATTTGTGTGAGTCCAAACAGTGCTGGAGCTTAGCTCGCACTAGATTTTGATGCTTTGATTTATACTGATAGTGCTGGAACCCTGCTCACACTAGGTTTTACTAATTTATTGTGCATGAAAGTCGTACTGGAGCGCTGCTCGTACGAAGATTTGATATGTTTTATAGAAAATCATGCTGATGCCTCTTGTAGACTGTGTCACGGTGAGATAATACATCGTACGCGTGTTTTGAGACATGAAATGGTTACTGGCATGGTTTAGGGCGGCTAAGACCTATGGCAGGAACCCTTGAACCATGATTTAGGCTAAGTCCTATGGCAAGCACCCCAGACAAATAGTCATGTGGGCTAAGACCTATAGCAAACACCCTTGACAATGATTTGGGCTAAGTCCTATGGTAAGCACCTTCAAACCGTGTGGGTCCACAGAGTATGCTGTACCGTGTATGTCACATGGAGTACGTTGTACTGTGTAGTCTTGATGACTAGTTGGTTGAGTTATTGCACGAGTAGAGCTGACCTCACCTCTCGTTACAATTGTGATGCCCCGCACGCTAGGATCCGCGTAGCCTGGGATCACAGGGATTTATATATATGGCCATTATTCCCAATTTGTTTTCAAAATGTAACCTACATGCCTCACTTGATATTATGTTTTAAATGATAGATTTGGGCAGACCCGATGGAGGGGTGACACCCGTGACTTTGTTTTAAAAGGAAATGTGATTTTATGCACAGGGTAATCCTGAAGGGCGGGATTAGATTTGATTCAAATAAATTGTGATGAGTTTGATATGATGAGCATGAGATGTTTTATAGGTTGATTTTCTATTTGATATCATGCCTGTTTTTATGAGTTTTCATAAACTATGTACATATCATGTGGCATGGTTTTGATCTACCTCATGCTCAAGATATAAATGATTTTGATATCATGTCATTATAAGCACGTAGATAGTGTAGCAGTATACCTGCTTACATTATTTCCTTACTAAGCATGTGGTTGTTCACCCTTTCACTTTCCATCCCTACAGAGCATCCATAGTGGTCGAGAGCGAGCAGAGACTTGCACTCCCAGTGTCCGCTGCTGCCCATCGCCGAGAGGTATACATATTAATATCGTTTTGTATCTAGACAAGTACAACATAGCAACACTTTTGGAAATGTAAATTCGAGGGATGTAAGCATTTGTAGACATGTATTAATTAATGAAATTAATGTAAGCAAATTTAAGTGTCTACAGTCATCCTTTATAATGTTAAGTGACATTGTGTATGGTAAGGGGTAACTAGCTCTGAATCATAGCTCAACTGTTTGGTGTGGGAAACTGTTCACGACAGTGTAAGTTAATGTAGCAGGCGAAAAAATTATAGTGATTTTTAATGAAAGCGGGTCATGACACATTGTACGACCCTAATCTAGTCTATAGTTCCCTTACTATGGCCATCGATATTCTATTTTCTTATTGTCTCCCTCTTCGGAGGTTGAGCTTGTATGAATAAGACTTATGCTTACTATGTGCATTTGCCTAGTCTCTATGATATAATCTGTATGACTTCGATGAAAAGTGATGAGTTTTGTATGACATGTGAAATTGTGATCCGAAGTTATTTGACTCACTTGTTCTAAGCTAAGCATGTTTTCGATTATTATATGTATGTTTACCAATGTTTTGTATAAAAACATTTCGTGTTTAGTATGTTTTGATACTAAAATCGTTTTAAATGCATTTCTTACTGGGCTTTTAAAAGCTCACCCTCTTCTTTACTTGTATATATTTTTTGCAGTGATCATTTTCTACGCCTACCATGTAGTTAATGTAGCCTGGTGGACACCACATTCTCCCTAGGCTACCTTCGGTACATGATAAGGTATACTCCTAGTGTTTTTTCCAGACATCCTGTATAGCATAGACATTTTGATGTAAGAGATATTTTGGGATGTAATCTAGGTAAGTATGTATGTAAAGTTGTAAGCTTACAGTTTATACAATAAAATGCATTTCGAAGGTATTAAGGAAATGTAATGGTTAAGGGAACCACTATTAATTATGAAAAGAGATTAAAAAAAATTATTGTTGTGGGATACCAAATGTATTTTGAATATTGTAGGGAGGTATGAGCATAAATGGGTCGTTATGCTAGCGAAATTTTGTTAAAATGAAAAGTTAAGTAATCGGCACTAAATAGGAATGCAACTTAAATATGAAATTAAATTAAAAGTAGCTCATATTTCCATGTTTTTGAGGTGTCACACATTCTAAGCTCATCTCCATCATGATGAGCATCAAGCTTAAAAAACTTAATATTTAAGTTTTCATCCTAAGTTACCTCGAGCAGATAAATCCACCACTATCAAAATCAGTAGTGCAATTAGCACCAATTCTAGAATATCCAAACAAAATGATTAAGGTATATAAACAACCTACAATTGGAGGAGAAAATGATTTCCACAACCAAACACCCTTATCCTTTGTTTTTACCTTTAGAGACAGCAATAAGGTTAAGGATAGAAAATAGGTTCATATGTTTTCATTGTTGTACATGATCAACATCATACATAGAGGGTGAAAGAGGAGTTCCTAGTTTTAACAAGTGGTTGTACATGTTCAGAATTTCTAATTAGGAGAAAATTCTCAACATAATTTAAATCCTTTGTTGCAAACCCAACCAATCAAGGATGAACACAGAGACTGATGTTAGTCGCTTTAGAACGTACAAAAGTTATCACTTAAAAAAAAACAAGCCTCAAAAACATAATACTAAGACCACTTACCACATTAACACATCCAGCAGAGAAACTGATGATTGGCAAATTAAACAATAAAAAGGACATTTGTGCTTACAACTCTATCCCTGCATGATGGTTGTTAGAAGCATAAAAAACCCTAGTTCATTTCATACAAACAAAACTTATCTCAAGGAACACATAAAATCATCAAAGACTAGAGAGGTAACTTATTAGAAATAAGAAACTTAAAAGAATGGTCTCAGAGTAGAGTAAGCCTACGGAATCTAGACTATGAACCAAGCCATGAATCATAAATTGTACTACATGCTCAAACAAAATAAAATTAAGTTGTACAAAAGTCAACTATCTTTGTGCTCAATCATTAAACTTAAAAAATGAAAAACTAGCTTGCCCTTCATTTCCAAGATTGTTTAATAAATGTCAAAACTTTAGCTCAAGGGTGCTTTAGATCATTTAAGCTATAAATTAATAGATAAATACAAGTTAGCTATATATATATATATATATATATATATATATATATATATATATATATAAAGGAAGCATTATGATTTAAACCTAAGATCTCTTCCCAAACCCAATCCTACACTTACCACTTAAATTCAGCCAAAGTGGCATCTTTATATGTACATATCAGGATCTTTTAAGACAAATAATAAATATATATAAAAATATATCTGAATATATATAAAAAGAGGATGAAGGTAGGAAAAGTTATTCGATCTGATGATATTCCTATTGAAATTTGGAATTGCCTTACAGAGGTCAGAATTCAGCGATTGACAAATCTTTTTTATAAGATTTGGTGCACTAAGAATATGCCTGAAGAATGGAGAAAGAATGCGTACTTGGTACCTCTCTATATGAACAAGGGAGTTATTCAAAGTTGCCCCAATTATCGAGGCATAAAACTAATGAGTCACACGATAAAATTATAGGAAAGAGTGATAGAACGAAGATTAAAGAATACTATAGAGATATCAGAGAATCAGTTTGATTTTATATCTGACTGGTCAACTATGGATGCAATACACTTGTTGGGACAACTTGTGAAGCATTCTCGAGTACAAGGGAAAGATGTTCATATGGTTTTTATAGACTTGGAGAAAGCATAAGATAAAGTGCCAAGGGAAAGTTTTTGGTGGTCTTTATATCTTATTAATATATTACTTGCATATAATTTTTTTATTCAAATAAGGCTTTAAAATTTAGTCAAAAATAAGAATAAGTCTATAATCTTTGCATGAAATTAAGATTATGAACTTTTATTTTATTGTAATTTGAACTTTGAATATATAAAATGTTCAATTATTTGTTAAACTTTGTGTATTGAATGATTTAACCCGTAAAAAGATTTTTATTTAGATTTAGTTGAATAAGTTAAATTGCAAATATTTTAAAAAATGCTATTTAAAAAAATTTGTCAATTGAATATTATTCACCTAATTTTAAGATTTAATAGGCATAATTACAATGACATTAAAGTTCATAACTTTAGTTTTGTTTAATAAAAGATTAAGGACTAGCTTACATTTTTCAGTAAAATTTGAGGATTTATTGGATATTGAACTTAGAACATAGTGATATTGTAAAACCCTTAAATTCATAAGTACATACATGACTATGCTATGTGAAGCATAAATGATGTAAAGTCCATAAATTCAATGTACACACTTGTAATATGAGTTTGTGATGTACGTACAAGTTTCATTATGAAGGAATAAGACGAAATGGACCTTTGTAGATGATGAATGTGAGTGGAATGAAAAATGAGTAGTGTGGTAAAATAGAAGGAAGTTTGCATGAGTTGCATAAACCTTTGTACTTCCATTTGGTGTTGTATTGTATACCTTTGGTTATACAATGAATGCATACAAGTTTTAATGCATATAAAGTATGAATTGATGTCATTTTCAAGCCTTAAAGGTGATTGGATGAGAAAATGACTATGGCAGCAAAATGTATGAAGTTTGGTATAATTTACTACAAAAAACTATTAAAAAATCTGGAAAATATGAATGTCAGATCGATCTCATTAAAGAAAAGATCGATTTGAAAGAGCCAAAAATGCTCTTATTCGAGCAATGGAACAAGAGAGATCGATCTCCATGGGGCCAGATCGATCTGCTAAGCATTCTGTGTATAAGGAATCGATCCTTGAAGGGCCAGATCGATCTCCAAATGCTACTAACTTGGAGAAGATCGATCCCACCCTTGGAATAGATCGATCTCCTTAAGCTATTGCCTAGAATAGATCGATCTCATGCTTAGAGGCAGATCGATCTCGTTAGGTCAGGAAGGTCAATTTCAAGAGGAAAAATGTAGGGTAGATCAATCTCATTGGAGAGTAGATCGATCTCATAGAGACAATTCTATAAATACTGGACTTCTGCACTTCAGTTTGCACGAGAGAAACTATTCCATTCAAAACAAAAGAGTAACCTAACATTTCTAAGCTAGAAAACTTCAGTTTGTGATCAGTTTTGAGTGAGATATAGTTGAACAAAGTTGTTCTTGGCAGAGAGGAGAACAATATACTTGGAAACAAGAGATTCAAATCAAGGATTTCAAGAGCAAGGAGAATTTGTACCAATTTGGTGAAAAAGGAAGGAAATCTCAGCTAGGTAAGATCTAATGCACCAAGTTGATATATGTCAAACTAGGTGTGTTGATGAGTTTATTGGTATATATATGAATTGTTGGAAATGAAAGGATCATGAAAAATGAGAATGACCTAGTTTTGGCATGAAAATGGGAAAATAATGAGGAAATAGTGTTAACATGAATTTGATGATGGAATATGCATGTATGGAAGATTATAAATTAATCTTATGAAATGCATATATTGGAAATAAGGAGAAATAAATAAAACTATATGGAAAATGTGGTATATTACCATATTGGGAGAAAATCATGAAAAAGATGTGCTAAGTTGAGATTTGACAAATGAAATGAGTATAATACGGTACACTAATGTAGAAAATTATAACAGCTTCAGAGAATCACATTGAAGCTAATCGGACTGCAAGAGTGAGCAGAACTGAGGAAGAGAGGTCACTTGACGTGATCAAAGGTAAGGGAATTTCATGAGTAGCTAGATATGGCTCCACGTATTTTGAATAGCATTTTGATATTATATGCTATATGAAATCCCTTGAATAGGCATATTATGATGATTGAGAATTGTCACGACCCAATTCCATTCTCTTTAACCGAAAGTCACTGAAAATTTTTCGTGTTTTACTGTTACCTTACCCGATCGTGAACTAACTCACCACACACTGTTGGGCTGTGAGCCAATAATAAACACCACATCTCATTCATTCTCAATTAATTAAAACGATGTCATACATGTGCATTTAATCGTGTACTTATACGAATACATGTTTTACTGACATCTACATCCCCCATAAGTACAACTCAAAAGAATACTGTGCTTTTACATTGTTTAGATACAAAAAGAATCACTATGTATATACCTTTAAGCGATGGAGATGCAGCGGAGTCCAAAATAATACGCCTCAGTCCTCACTGGGCTACTATGCACGCTCTGTAGGGGGGAAAATAGAGTGGGATGAGCAACCACACGCTCAGTAAGGCAATAATGCAAGCATGGTAGATAACTACTCTATCTACATGCTGATAGTGTTATGCATAAATCATTTATAGTAGGAGCATGAGGAATAAAACTATGCCATGTGAATATATATATATATCCGGTATCAAAATCATGTGCATTGGCATATAAAACATGGTAGAGACATCATGTATAAATCATCTTATGCTCAATCTCATTTAAATTCATTAAAGGGCAATTCTTTAAGAAACTTCCTTTTTAAACCAACACCATAACACCACCAAATCAACTCACAAACCACAACCACATTTACATTCCACAATTCACGCATGTGTATAAATCTAGGTCACTATATCAAAAGTGCCTATGTGAATCATTACATCATAAATCATCCCAGACCACACGCATCCAGGTGTGCGGGGTATCATGCTGGCACGAAGATGGATTATCCCTCGCCAGACTTTCTCATCACATAACCATCATGCGGTACATCGTACTCCATGTGATATACACGGTACAGCGTACTCCGCAACTCATATCATGATCGGGGGTGCCATTCCTAGGTCTTATCTACCCCATACCAAGAGTTTTCCCATATTCCGTGAAGGAGAGCCTCCCTGCCGAACAGAGCCTCTCCGCCTAACAGAGCCTCCCTGCCTCCTCAGGCTTAAGGATGTTAGCTTAAGGATGTAGGGCTTAAGGATCCTTTCCGTAAGAGAGCCTCCCCACCGAACAGAGGCTCCCCGCCTAACAGAGCCTCCCTGCCTCCTCGGGCTTAAGGATGTTAGCTTAAGGATGTAGGGCTTAAGGATCTTACCGTACCCATGTAGGAGAGCCTCCCCGCCTAACAGAGCCTCCCCGCCTCTTTGGGCTTAAGGATGTTGGCTTAAGGGTCCCACCGTAAGAGAGCCTCCCTGCCAAACAGAGCCTCCCCGCCTAACAGAGCCTCCCTGCCTCCTCGGGCTTAAGGATGTTAGCTTAAGGATGTAAGGCTTAAGGATCTTACCCACTTTCACAACCCTATACGAATCCCATTGTACAAGCTTGTGCGAGCAAAGCTCTAGCACGACTCATGCATCATGCATCTTCTCATAAAGAGGCGCGTACGAGCATAGCTCTAGTACGGTTATACTCATAAGACAACCACTCAAAATCCACGTACGAGCAGAAGCTCCAGTACGGTTTATAAATATCATTATAGATTCCAAATCAAGGTGCGAGCTAGGCTCCAGCACGTTTCATACAAATGAAAACATAGAAATCCAGCGCGAGCGAGGCTCTAGCGCGATTTATGTCATACAAGTGTGATAGGCGGCTCATATACAATTCATCAATCCCGACAATTCGGGTTTAGCACTCACAAATGCTTTTCTACAACAACAATACAATACTAGCCGTCCTATCTACGAGCTTGCTTAAAACCAAGTAATTCGTTTTGGAAAAACATCAAAACATTAGATTCATGCAATTATTAGCCTTACTATCCCATTTCATAAAATCCACTTCAAATCCAAAACCACGCATATACTCGTCATCATTCACGAATACCATCCATCATTTATTTGAGCAATTCATGCATTTCATACAACACCCAATATTCACCCACAAGTTCAAAGTACGAGCAGCTACCTCTATATACTCACAAAATTCCCTTACCTGGAATCGCGATGCGTGATTCCACTTCCTTAAGCTGCTTACTCGTACGGTTCGGTTCGCCTTCAACGAACTCTTCGGGGACTGCACAAAATCGTATCCCGCATTATATTCGATCCATACAATGCAACCCTTGCGCTTGCTATAGTCAATTTAACCTATAGCCTCTATTAACGCTTATATGGCCTCGTTTCATTACTTTACCCATAACTCGAGTCTATGGATCTTCTTAGGCCTATTAACTTATTCAAAATCGATGTTAAATCGACATTAAGCTCATAGTGTTCATATTCCATGAATTCCCTCACTATGGCATTTATCAATCATATACATACCCATTTTCACAATTCCTCCTACTCACCAAGTAATTCCATCTAACCCTCTAAAATCATAACATTACCCCAATAACAACTTTAGCATGCCATAAACCATAAGCTCATTCAATCCCACATATCCTCACATTATACCCATTTTAGATTTCTAGGTCACACCAATTCCACTACATTCCTAGGTAGTTTATACATCAATACTCATATCAATCAACTCCAAAATCAATTAAATAGCTAATGCATTTGGATTGGAGTGTTAGAATCTTACCAATATGATTTCTCTTCTTGCTCCAATTGGTAATGCCCTTAACTCCTTCAATTCCAAGAATGGGAAAATGCCCTCTCACTATGTTGTTCTTCTCCTTGATAGGAACAACTTTGCTTCTAATGATCTCTCTCCAAATCTCACTGAAAATGGCTGATTTTAGAGAGGGAAAGTTAGGTTTTTGGGTTGAAAATGGGAGGTTAATATGTTTTTCTGAGATTTCCAGATTTTTAGCTCTCCTTATATAGAATTGGCTTGAGGAGATCGATCTGGTCCAAGAGGAGATCGATCTGGTCCCTTAAAATCCCTCTTTTTCACGGCATTTTTAAGCCTGAGATCGATCTGTCGAAGCAATGAGATCGATCTGTCTAGGCATGAGATCGATCTGTCGAAGCATGAGATCGATCTGATCCCAAACAGAGAGCTAAGGAGATCGATCTGGGTGCTTGGGGATCGATCTTTCCACTACAGAATGCTTGGGAGATCGATCTGGCTCCATTGGAGATCGATCTGCTCTATTCTTTCGCCCAACTAAGAGCATTCTGGCTCTTCCAGATCGATCTCTCATCCTATGAGATCGATCTGGGCCTCATGTTTTCCAGATTTCCTGCAGTTTCCTTGCTGCAACTCACACCAACACATCATTAATCTATTGCCATGGCCATTTTCTCATCCATCAACCTTTATAACTTGAAAATGGCATCCATTCATACCTTATGCACATTGAAACTTGTGTGCATTCATTGTATGTTCAAAGGTATGCTACATAAAACCAAATGGAAGCATAACTCCATTCCATTTTACCACACTACTCATCTTGAGTCTCAATCACATCCATCACTTACTAGAACTCATTTCTTCGTATTCATGCTCAATGAAACTTGTATGTACGTTACAATTTATATTACACATACATACATTGAATCCATGGACTTACATCAATCATACTTTACATTACAAGTCCATTCATATTATTTGATCCAAGTACACACATTACCCTTATACATATACGGGGTCTTACATTCTCCCCTCCTTCAAGGAATTTGGTCCTCCAAATTAGAACCAAGTCACTCTTCAAACAGTTGGGGGTACTTCTCCCGTATCAAGTTCTCCAATTCCCACGTGGCCTCTTCCACCGTGTGGTGTTGCCAAAGAACTTTCACCAAGGGAATTGTCTTATTCCGCAACACGTTCTCTTTTCTGTCCAATATCCGAACCGGTTTCTCAACATACGTCATACTCTCATGGAGCTCCAACGGCTCATATCTTATCACATGTGCCGGGTCTGGGTGATACTTCCGAAGCATCGAGACGTGGAAGACGTTGTGGACATTTGCCAAGTCCAGTGGCAATGCCAATCTATACGCCTTATCTCCCACTCTCTCCAAAATCTCGAAGGGTCCGATATATCTAGGGCTCAGCTTGCCCTTCTTACCGAATCTCATAATACCCTTCGATGGTGAAATTCTCAGAAATACCGACTCACCCTCATCAAACTCCAGTGGTCTTCGTCTCTTGTCAGCATAACTCTTTTGCCGGCTCTGAGCTGTCCGTAATCTCTCACATATCAACTGGACATCCTCAGATGCCTGCTGCACTAAGTCCGGAGTAAAAATCTGTCTGTCACCAACCTCTTCCCATCCAATAGGGGAACGGCATCTACGCCCGTATAATGCCTCATAGGGTGCCATCCCGATACTAGCATGATAGCTATTATTATAAGCGAACTCGGCTAACTGTAGGTGGTTATCCCAGGAGCCTCTAAAATCCAGCACACACGCTCTCAACATATCCTCGAGGGTCTGTATAGTCCTCTCTGACTGCCCATCTGTCTGAGGATGAAAAGCGGTGCTAAAACTCAGTCGGGTCCCCAGCGCTTCCTGAAAATGTTCCCAGAAATGGGAAGTGAAGGGGGCATCCCTATCAGAAACAATGCTCACTGGTACACCATGTAGCCGTACTATCTCTCGAATATACAGGTTCGCCAACTGACTCAGTGTATCGGTAGCTCTCATAGCCAAGAAATGGGCGGACTTAGTCAACCGGTCCACAATAACCCATATGGCATCATGACCTCTGCGGGTCCTCGGCAACCCCATCACAAAATCCATGGTGACATGCTCCCACTTTCAGGTCGGTATCGGTAGAGGCTGTAATAATCCTGCAGGCTTCTGATGCTCTACCTTCACTTGCTGACAAACGAGACACTTAGCGACATATTCTGCAATGTCTCTTTTCATTCCAGACCACCAATAAACCTTCCGAAGGTTTTGATACATCTTGGTACTTCCCGGATGTATCGTATACTTCGATGAGTGAGCCTCTGATAAAATCGTTCTCCTGATCTCAGGATCCTTGGGAACGCATACTCTGCCTCTGAACCTCAATAAGCCATCAGCACTCTGCTCAAAATCAATACCCACACCTGTCTGTATCTGCCTCAGCCAATCGATACACCGTCGATCGCTCTGCTGGGCTTGCCGAATACGGCCAATCAACTCTGGCTCTAGTCTCAAACTAGCCATGATCTCAAGTCTCTCAGATCCAGGTGGGGTTACATCTAAACTGAGGTTCGCAAAGTGTTCTAACAATTCGTGTTCCCGTACCATCATATATGACACCAACCCAAGGTTCTTTCTACTCAAAGCATCGGCAACTACATTTGCCTTACCCGGGTGGAACATGATTTCACAATCATAGTCCTTCAGGAGTTCGAGCCATCTCCTCTGTCTCATATTCAGCTCTTTCTGCGAGAACAGGCACTTAAGGCTCTTATGATCTGTGAACACCTAAAATTTCTCACCATAGAGATAGTGGCGCCATATTTTCAAAAGCAAATACTACGGCCGCCAACTCTAAATCATGTGTCGGGTAGTTCCTCTCATGATCTTTCAACTGTCTAGATCCATAGGCAACTACCTTCCCATCCTGCATAAGTACACAGCCCAGTCCCTGGTGTGATGCATCCGTATACACCGAGAATCCTCCTGAGCTGGTAGGAATGGTGAGAACTGGAGCAGTCGTCAATCGACGCTTAAGCTCCTCAAAACTCCTCTCACATGCCTCATCCCACACAAACTTAACATCTTTTAGCGTGAGGCGTGTCAATGGAGCAGCTAGTCTGGAGAAACCCTCTACAAATCTCCGATAATATCCTGCCAATCCCAGGAAACTCCTGATCTCAGTTACTGTCTTGGGCTGTTCTCACTACACAACTGCCTCTATCTTGGATGGATCCACTGATACCCCATCCTTTGACACAACATGCCCCAGAAATGAGATCTGTTCCAACCAAAAGTTACACTTGCTGAGTTTGGCATACAATTCTCTCTCTCGGAGGGTCTGCAGAACTATCCTCAAGTGCTCCTCATGATCTTCCCTGGACTTGGAATACACTAAAATATCATCTATGAAAACAATCACAAACTTGTCCAGGTATGGCTTGAATATGTCATTCATCAATGCCATAAATGCTGCGGGAGCATTCGTCAATCCGAATGGCATCACCAAAAACTCGTAGTGGCCATAACGGGCACGAAATGCTGTCTTAGGTACATCTCCACTCCTGATCCTCAACTGATGGTACCCTGACCGCAGATCTATCTTAGAAAATACTTCGGCTCCCTGGAGCTGATCCAACAAATCATCGATTCTTGGAAGGGGGTATTTGTTCTTAATGGTGGCCTTATTCAACAACCGGTAATCTATACACAGTCGGAGGCTTCCATCCTTCTTCCTTACAAATAGAACCAGTGCTCCCCAAGGTGAGACACTCGGTCTAATAAACCCCTTCTCCAACAACTCTTGCAGCTGTTTCTTCAGCTCTTCCAACTCTATCGGAGCCATTCTATAGGGTGGCTTCGATATCGGCTCTGTACCAGGCACTAACTCAATGCAAAATTCCATTTCCCTTTCAGGTGGTAGTCCTGGTAATTCATCCGAAAAGACATCAGGGTAGTCCGTAATTACGGGTATGTCCTTCAATTCCGGGTGTGCCTCATCTATATCGACCACATAGGCAATGAACCCTTCACATTGTCCTCTCCATCGTTAGTAACATAAACCATCACTCCACATTCAACATTTATCATAAACAATAAATTTATCTCTCAAGCAATATGAATTTAAAATCATACTCCTTTATTTACAACAAACATGCTATTTTCATATCATGTCTTTTCATCAAAGTTTACAATAAGATTGTCTAATCCTGAAAACATCAATGTTTTGGCATGACAATCCATCACAACACGATTGGTAGCCAACCAATCCATTCCCAGAATTACGTCAAAATCATTCATATTCAATAAAATCAGATTGGCTATCATTTCCTTCCCCTCTATCTTTAATTTACAATCCCTACATACATGCTCAGTCAATTGACTATCATTCATGTGTGTGGAAATCATCAACATTTTATCCAACAATGTTGGTTTCACATATTTCAATAATTTATGTGCAAAGGAAGGTGATATGAAAGAATGCGTGGCACCAGGATCAAATAATACCAATGCTTCTAAATCAAAGATTCGGATGGTACCTTTTATCACATCCATCGAAGCATCTGCGGTGTCCTGATCCAGTGCATGTACTCTTCCTCTGCTCACACTCGCAGCCTGTTTCCCTTTTTCCTCAGCTGTAGCCCTCCTCCTCGGGGCTGCTGTCTCAACTGGAGCTCCCTCAGGCTCCTTGCCCTTCTGTGGGGCAATCTCCATCTTCTCGGGACAATGCTTAGCCATATGTCCTGGTCTCTCGCATCTAAAACACACCATAGGGGTCATCAGACAGGGCCTATTCCCATGAAATCTCCCACATCTCCTACACTGATCAGTGGTAGGTCGTGGTCCCCCAATAGTCATGCCCCTCGGCGCAGTCAAGGCTAGGTATACGGGAGGTCTAGCAGCTCTCTCCCGCACCTCCTCAATCTTTGGCCTATTCTCGAAAAATCTTTGGCCATCTCTCTTGGCCACTCTTCCAAACCCGGATCTCTTCCGATCATTGTCCTTTCTAACACTGACTCTCCCAAGCTCGGAGGCATTTCGCTCAAAGTCTTGTTCACATAACTGAGCCTTATGTACAGCCTCCTCATAAGTCACAATATCGAAGGGAGCTAGCTTAGTCCGGATGGCCAATCTCAATCCATCCATGAACTTCTGAATCTTTCGGGTCTCACTACCCATCGTGTCAGGGTCATATCTCCCCAATGACATAAACTTGGACTCATACTCGTCCACAGTACGGTTCCCTTGAACCAAATTCATAAATTCCATCCGCAATTTCCTCTGTGCGGTAGCTGGAATATACTGTCTCCTGAAGGCCTCTAAAAATATCTCCCACGAGATCTCAGAGTGTCTGGCCCTCAAAATAACCTCGGTGGACCTCCACCAATGCTCGGCCTCGCCTTTCAGCATAAACACGGCAAAGGCAACCTTCTCACTTGAAGTGCATCGGAAAAACCTATACAGTTTCTCCATCTCATACACCCAATCCTCCGTAATCACTGGGTCCTTCACCCCTCTAAACACTGGGGGTTTCAGCGCTTGAAACTCTCGCAACCTGCTCAAGTCGCAGTCATAACCCACACCACTACCGCTCTGCTGTGGAGCGATAGGAGAATCTGTATCCTGGGCTGGAGGTGGTGTAACTGTAACTGTCTCAGCAGTCTGAGGTCTCTTCGCCTCTGCAGCTGCCTGTTCCGTAGTAGGCTGTGCTGTGGGACCTCGTCTATCACCGGCGCCCAAGGCCTGTGTGACTATCTCCACCAGACTCTCAATACTCCGCTCTAATCTAGCGAAGCGAGCCTCAGTATCACCTGCTCTCTCAGCAGGGTTCTGTGGAGCCTGCTCAGTCTGTGGCTCCGCACGGCTCTCAGGCCTACCTCTACGGCCTCTAGCACGTGCTCTCGCCCCTCTACCTTTGCGTGTAACTGGCATAGTGCCTAACTCCCTGTATTATAATAATTCATTAAGCTCAATCCATCACGGTATACACAGTTATATCTAAACAAAAGCACAGTACTATGGGGATGTACTTTCCTACATTTTATTAATGACTCACATCAGGCCAACACAGCTCTGATACCAATCTCTGTCACGACCCAATTCCATTCTCTTTAACCGAAAGTCACTGAAAATTTTTCGCGTTTTACTGTTACCTTACCCGATCATGAACTAACTCACCACACACTGTTGGGCTGTGAGCCAATAATAGACATCACATCTCATTCATTCTCAATTAATTAAAACGATGTCATACATGTGCATTTAATCGTGTACTTATACGAATACATGTTTTACTGACATCTACATCCCCCATAAGTACAACTCAAAAGAATACTGTGCTTTTACATTGTTTAGATACAAAAAGAATCACTGTGTATATACCTTTAAGCGATGGAGATGCAGCGGAGTCCAAAATAATACGCCTCAGTCCTCACTGGGCTACTATGCACGCTCTGTAGGGGGAAAATAGAGTAGGATGAGCAACCACACGCTCAGTAAGGCAATAATGCAAGCATGGTAGATAACTACTCTATCTACATGCTGATAGTGTTATGCATAAATCATTTATAGTAGGAGCATGAGCAATAAAACTATGCCATGTGAATATACATATATATCCGGTATCAAAATCATGTGCATTGGCATATAAAACATGGTAGAGACATCATGTATAAATCATCTCATGCTCAATCTCATTTAAATTCATTAAAGGGCAATTCTTTAAGAAACTTCCTTTTTAAACCAACACCATAACACCACCAAATCAACTCACAAACCACAACCACATTTACATTCCACAATTCACGCATGTGTATAAATCTAGGTCACTATATCAAAAGTGCCTATATGAATCATTACATCATAAATCATCCCAGACCACACGCATCCAGGTGTGCGGGGTATCATGTTGGCACGAAGATGGATTATCCCTCGCCAGACTTTCTCATCACATAACCATCATGCGGTACATCGTACTCCATGTGATATACACGGTACAGCATACTCCGCAACTCATATCGTGATCGGGGGTGCCATTCCTAGGTCTTATCTACCCCATACCAAGAGTTTTCCCATATTCCGTGAAGGAGAGCCTCCTTGTCGAACAGAGCCTCTCCGCCTAACAGAGCCTCCCTGCCTCCTCGGGCTTAAGGATGTTAGCTTAAGGATGTAGGGCTTAAGGATCCTTTCCGTAAGAGAGCCTCCCCACCGAACAGAGCCTCCCCGCCTAACAGAGTCTCCCTGCCTCCTCGGGCTTAAGGATGTTAGCTTAAGGATGTAGGGCTTAAGGATCTTACCGTACCCATGTAGGAGAGCCTCCCCGCCTAACAGAGCCTCCCCGCCTCTTTGGGCTTAAGGATGTTGGCTTAAGGGTCCCACCGTAAGAGAGCCTCCCTGCCAAACAGAGCCTCCCCGCCTAACAGAGCCTCCCTGCCTCCTCGGGCTTAAGGATGTTAGCTTAAGGATGTAAGGCTTAAGGATCTTACCCACTTTCACAACCCTATACGAATCCCATTGTACAAGCTTGTGCGAGCAAAGCTCTAGCATGACTCATGCATCATGCATCTTCTCATAAAGAGGCGCGTACGAGCATAGCTCTAGTACGGTTATACTCATAAGACAACCACTCAAAATCCACGTACGAGCAGAAGCTCCAGTACGGTTTATAAATATCATTATAGATTCCAAATCAAGGTGCGAGCTAGGCTCCAGCACGTTTCATACAAATGAAAGCATAGAAATCCAGCGCGAGCGAGGCTCTAGCGCGATTTATGTCATACAAGTGTGATAGGCGGCTCATATACAATTCATCAATCCCGGCAATTTAGGTTTAGCACTCACAAATGCTTTTCTACAACAACAATACAATACTAGCCGTCCTATCTACGAGCTTGCTTAAAACCAAGCAATTCGTTTTGGAAAAACATCAAAACATTAGATTCATGCAATTATTAGCCTTACTATCCCATTTCATAAAATCCACTTCAAATCCAAAACCACGCATATACTCGTCATCATTCACGAATACCATCCATCATTTATTTGAGCAATTCATGCATTTCATACAACACCCAATATTCACCCACAAGTTCAAAGTACGAGCAGCTACCTCTATATACTCACAAAATTCCCTTACCTGGAATCGCGATGCGTGATTCCACTTCCTTAAGCTGCTTACTCGTACGGTTCGGTTCACCTTCAACGAACTCTTCGGGGACTGCACAAAATTGTATCCCGCATTATATTCGATCCATACAATGCAACCCTTGCGCTTGCTATAGTCAATTTAACCTATAGCCTCTATTAACGCTTATATGGCCTCGTTTCATTACTTTACCCATAACTCGAGTCTATGGATCTTCTTAGGCCTATTAACTTATTCAAAATCGATGTTAAATCGACATTAAGCTCATAGTGTTCATATTTCATGAATTCCCTCACTATGGCATTTATCAATCATATACATACCCATTTTCACAATTCCTCCTACTCACCAAGTAATTCCATCTAACCCTCTAAAATCATAACATTACCCCAATAACAACTTTAGCATGCCATAAACCATAAGCTCATTCAATCCCACATATCCTCACATTATACCCATTTTAGATTTCTAGGTCACACCAATTCCACTACATTCCTAGGTAGTTTATACATCAATACTCATATCAATCAACTCCAAAATCAATTAAATAGCTAATGCATTTGGATTGGAGTGTTAGAATCTTACCAATATGATTTCTCTTCTTGCTCCAATTGGTAATGCCCTTAACTCCTTCAATTCCAAGAATGGAAAAATGCCCTCTCACTATGTTGTTCTTCTCCTTGATAGGAACAACTTTGCTTCTAATGATCTCTCTCCAAATCTCACTGAAAATGGCTGATTTTAGAGAGGGAAAGTTAGGTTTTTGGGTTGAAAATGGGAGGTTAATATGTTTTTCCGAGATTTCCAGATTTTCAGCTCTCCTTATATAGAATTGGCTTGAGGAGATCGATCTGGTCCAAGAGGAGATCGATCTGGTCCCTTAAAATCCCTCTTTTTCACAGCATTTTTAAGCCTGAGATCGATCTGTCGAAGCAATGAGATCGATCTGTCTAGGCATGAGATCGATCTGTCGAAGCATGAGATCGATCTGGTCCCAAACAGAGAGCTAAGGAGATCGATCTGGGTGCTTGGGGATCGATCTTTCCACTACAGAATGCTTGGGAGATCGATTTGGCTCCATTGGAGATCGATCTGCTCTATTCTTTCGCCCAACTAAGAGCATTCTGGCTCTTCCAGATCGATCTCTCATCCTATGAGATCGATCTGGGCCTCATGTTTTCCAGATTTCCTGCAGTTTCCTTGCTGCAACTCACACCAACACATCATTAATCTATTGCCATGGCCATTTTCTCATCCATCAACCTTTATAACTTGAAAATGGCATCCATTCATACCTTATGCACATTGAAACTTGTGTGCATTCATTGTATGTTCAAAGGTATGCTACATAAAACCAAATGGAAGCATAACTCCATTCCATTTTACCACACTACTCATCTTGAGTCTCAATCACATCCATCACTTGCTAGAACTCATTTCTTCGTATTCATGCTCAATGAAACTTGTATGTACGTTACAATTTATATTACACATACATACATTGAATCCATGGACTTACATCAATCATACTTTACATTACAAGTCCATTCATATTATTTGATCCAAGTACACACATTACCCTTATACATATACGGGGTCTTACAAGAATAATGAGGATAAGTGTGTTTTATCCAAAAATAGGGTAAAAATACCTTAGAAGCTTGTTGTGACCAAAATTCATAAGTTGCATGATAGAATGGATAATGTTTTCATGTATATGCGAAAACATATACATTTGAGTACTTATTTGATTTGAATTGGATGAATTATGATTTGAATAGCCTTCTATCAGGTTTTGTGTGAAAACCATAAGTGCTAGAGAATACTCGCACTATATTTTGAGATATGCATCACATAGTACTTGAGTGTTTACTCGTACTAGATTTTGATGCTATTTATGCATGTTAGAGTACTGGGAGCTTAGCTCGTACTCAGATCTCATATATTATACATTATAGAGCATTGGGAGCTTTGCTCATACTCGAGTTTTATATGACATATTGTTGGGAGCATTGCTCACACTAGAGTTGTATCATTATGATATGGTCATGTTGGGAGTTTTACTCACACGTACCGGATTTGAAAAGAGCATGAAACAGTCGTGTTGGGAGCCTGTGCTGACTGTGTATCGTACTGATATTATATTCTCACACGTGCATTATTTTGAGATACGGTAGAGGGCTATCCAAATAACTCATAGGTGTGAGGACTAAGACTCATGGCGAGCATCCTAATTATGAGGTAGACTCGTAGTATGTGGACTAAGACTCATGGCGAGCATCCCAACTATGAGGTATATCCAAGGTAAGAGGACTAAGACTCATGGCGAGCATCCCACCTTGAGATAGGGTCTATGGAGTACTGTGTACCGTGTATGTAACATGGAGTACGTTGTACCATGAGTACACGATGAGAGTGAGTTGTGAGCTGACGGCTAGGATTTGACCCACCTCCCGTTACAGCAATTGTGAGACCTCACACACCAAGTACTGTGTAGCCTGGGATCACGAAAAATGAGTTATGATCATACACTCGGAACATGTAGTCGTCTATCTCTGTTTTCTTTTCATGCTATGTATATTGAGATTTCTTAATTGAACTATCATGTGGTTTTATGATATAAACATGTGAGTTGCGAATTATGAAAAGGGTAACCCGAGGGATGGGTGAGGCCCAGTTTTCCATGTTTTGAAAACATGATGAATGCCATATGATTTTGATTTAAATGAATGGCATGATAACTATGAGATTTATGAAATGACATGAGAAATGCAGTGTTTTGCATAAAATGCTAAGGTTATTAAACCGACATATTTCAAGTTTTATAACTGACGTTTTGTATATATAAATATATATTGCATAATAATTTGAGAGAGATGCATGCTATAGATACAGATAGGGTAAGGAAATGATTTCAAGGCATAGGCATTGTATTTTATAGATAGTGCGGTTATCTACTTGCTTGCTTGATTTCCTTACTAAGCTGTGAGCTCACCCTCTTATTATTGCCCCTTTTTTCAGAGCATCCATAGTAGGTGGACACGGCTAGAGATTTGTAGACTTTGATCCACTACATATCCATTTTGTAAGAGGTATACACACTTGATATTTTATACTGAACAATGTATAAGCACAGTTATGTAATAAACGTACAATCGGGATGTATATGTACAAATAATTGTATTAATGTATAAAGGAATATTAAATTCTATACATGTTATGAATGAGTGTAAATGGGTGACTAATATCGAATCACAGCCCAACGTTTGATGTGAGAGATGATAGAAAAAGAGGTAAGTGAAATGCGAAAAATTTGTGGTGAATTCGGTAGGTCACGTGTGGGGGAAGGGCGTAACAAAAATGGTATTAGAGCAGTGTTGGTCTGATGTGAATCAATATTAGTAATTAGGAAAAAAACACATCATCATAGTACTATGCTTTGTTCAGTTACAATTGTGTCTATGAGATGGATTATCAGACTAATTAATGATTATAAATGTAGGGATTTAGCCATTATGGTTAATACTCACCGTGGTAGAGGGGATAGAGGTAGGGCTCGAGGCCGTAGAGGTAGGCTAGAGACCCGAGATGAGACTACTAGTCGGACTGAGGTACTTGAGAGTACCGAGGCACGTTTCGAGAGACTAGAACGTCGTCTAGAGACCATACAGAGATACTAGCACAGATGATGCCAAGAAGACAAGGACAGGATGTAAAGACTGCACCTAGAGAGGTAGCTGCAGCTGATACACCTATACCCCACCAATTCAGGATATGCCATCACAGGTCACTGCACGACAGGGCAGTAATGTTTTGGGGTAAAGTTGTGATTTGGACAAACTTCGACAATTCCAGAAACTTAGACCTCCAACTTTTTGTGGGATTAAGGACCCAGTTTTGGCGGAGGAATGGATAGGAGAAATGGAGAAGTTATACGGATTCTTTGAGTGTACGACTTCAGAGATGGTCGCATTTACTGCGTTCTTACTAAAGGGGATGACAGAGCATCGGTGGAAGTCCACCTTACCTATTTTGAGAGCCTGACATACAGAGATCAGTTAGGAGATATTTTTGGATGCCTTCAGGAGGCAGTTTGTTCCAGATACGGCTCAGCGGAGGCTGCAAGCTAAATTTTTGGGATTGAGTCAGGGGAGTCCTTTAGTGGATGAGTATGAGACCAAATTTTTATCCCTGGGAAGGTATGACCCTGACATCATGAGTAACAAGACTAGGAAGGTTCGCAGGTTTATCGATGGACTGAGACTAGTATTGCGGTCTAAACTAGTTCCATTTGACATATCTACCTACGATGAGGTAGTACGCAGGGCACAACCTTGTGAACAAGATTATGAGAGAAATGCCTCAGAGTTCAAAACAGTTGGAAAAGGTAGAGACAGAGATAGAAAGAGGCCGGTGAGTGATAGTGCTCAAGGTTTTGAATATTAAAGAGGGGGTAGACTCTTCTGTAAGAGACCAAGGATCGAGAAAGTACAGGAGAAGATTGTAAGATCTCCTGCATACCCAGCTATAGCTCCAGCTAGAGGAGTTGTGATTGGAGGACAGAGGACTACAATTGAGTAGTGCAGTCGATATGGTAGATTTCACAGAGGTAGACCTTGTCCTATTTCTAGTTGTATATGTTACAGATGTGGGAAGCCAGGCCATATGGCTAGAGTTTGCTAAGAGGTGATGGATATTGCCTCACAAAAGGGTAGAGAGCCTGAGAGAGCTCCAGTTGATACATCTGCTCTAAGAAGGAGAGCGATAGTAGAAGAGAAAGGGAAATAGGTTATGGGACGAGGGCGACTACATGCCTTGGACCAAGGGACATCTGGTGCTTCATCGAATGTGATTAGAGGCAACATCCTGATATATGATTTAGAAGCACATGTATTGATTGATCCTGGTGTCACGTATTCATTTGTATCACCTTCATTTGCATGTAAAATAGAAAAGTATATAGAGCGTATACCTTTTAGTAAGATGATGTTGATTAGTACGCCTATGGATAATAGTCAACTAGTGGAATATGTGTTAAATGATTATAAGCTAAGAGTAGGGGAAAAGGACATGACAGCCAATCTAATACTGTTAAGCATGAGTGATTTTGATGTAATCTTAGGAATGGATTGGTTATCATCAAACCATGCTGTTTTAGATTGTTACGCTAAGATAGTTATGTTTCCTAACCCTAAGAAATATGTTGTAAAGCTTGATACAAAGAAATAAAAGTAGTAGTTATGATTTGTGATTGATAATGTACTATGCTGACTGAGAAATAAATATGTTGAAGGTTTTATTGCGTACGTGGTTGATATCGATAAGGTACATCCGGAGTTGGAAGATATTCCTGTGGTTGGAGAGTTTCCAGATGTCTTTTCGGATGAATTGCCAATCAGACAGAGAGATGGAGTTTTGTATAGACTTGGTACCGGGTACAGAACCTATATCAAAACCACCGTATCGCTTGGCCTTAGTTAAGATGGAGGAGCTCAAGAGACAGTTACAGGAGTTGTTGGATAGGGGTTTTATCAGATCGAGTGTTTCATTGTGGGGAGCACCGATTTTGTTTGTAAAGAAGAAGGATGGAAGCCTCCGATTATGTATAGATTACAGATTGTTGAATAAGGCAACCATAAAAATAGATATCTCCTTCCACGCATTGATGATCTGTTGGATCAGCTCCAAGGAGCACAAGTCTTTTCTAAGATTGATCTAAGGTTTGGGTATCATCAGTTGAGAGTAAGTAGTGGAGATATGCCCAAGACAGCATTTAGGACCTGATATGGCCATTATGAGTTCTTGGTTATGCCATTTAAATTTACGAATGCTCTCGCAGCTTTCATGGCTTTGATGAACGATGTGTTCAAGTCATATTTGGATCAATTTGTTATCATCTTGATAGATGATATTTTGGTATATTCTAAATCTGAGAAAGAGCATAAGAAGCACATCAAGATTGTATTACAGACTTTACCAGAGCAGAAGTTGTATGCTAAACTCAATAAGTGTGATTTTGTGTTGTCACAGATCTCATTTTTGGGACATGTTGTGTCAAAGGATGGTGTATCAATAGATTCATCCAAGATTGAGGCTGTAGTTCAGTGGGAGTAGCCGAGGACAGTCACCGAGATCAGAAGTTTCTTGGGTTTAGCAGGGTATTATCGGAGATTCGTAGAAGGATTTTTGAAGTTAGCTGCTCCGTTGACATGTCTCACTCTAAAGGGTGTAGCTTTTGTATGGGATGAAGATTGTGAGAAGAGTTTTTAGGAGTTGAAGAGTTGATTGATTGCTGCTCTGATTCTCACTATCCCTACCAGCTCAAGAAGATTTTCAGTGTATACCAATGCATCGCATCAGGGACTGGGCTGTGTATTGATACTGGGTGAGAGGGTAGTTGCGTACGGATCCAGACAGTTGAAGGACCATGAGAAGAACTATCTGACCCATGATTTGGAGTTAGCAACAATAGTGTTTTTGTTGAAGGTATGGTGCCACTACTTATATGGAGAGAAATTTCAGATATTTACCAACCATAAGAGCCTCAAGTATCTGTTCTCACAGAAAGAATTAAATATGAGATAGAGAAGATGGCTAGAGCTTCTAAAAGACTATGATTGTGAGATACTTTATCATCCAGATAAGGCTAATGTTGTAGCGGATGCTTTGAGCAGGAAGAGCCTTAGGATGGTATCGTATATGATGGTCAGGGAACATGAGTTGCTAGAGTAGTTTGCTAGCCTTAGTTTGGGAGTTGTGCCTTCTGACATGGATACGGACTGTGTGATTGCTAGTCTACACTTGGAGCCAGATCTGTTGGATAGGATGAGACAGGCTCAGCAGATTGATCCGTATTACATTGATATGATTAGCCAAATACAAAAGGGTACAGAGACTAATTTTGAGATTAGTTCTGATGAAATTCTAAAGTTTAGAGGCAGATTGTATGTTCCCGTGGACCTAAAGCTCAGAAGACTGATATTTGTGGAAGCTCATTCATCAAGGTACACGCTATATCCGGGAAGTAATAAGATGTATCAGAATCTCCGAAAGGTGTACTAGTGGACAGGTTTGAAGAGAGATGTGGTGGATTTTGTGGCGAGATGTCTCGTATGTCAGCAAGTGAAGGTAAAACATCATAAACCTGCAGGGTTATTGTAGCCTCTACCTATATCGACATGGAAATGGGAGCATATCACCATGGATTTCTTGATCGGTTTACCAAAGACTTGAAGGAATCACGATGCTATATAGGTGATAGTTGATAGACTGATGAAGTTAGCCTACTTTCTAGCTATGAGAGCTACCGATACTCTGAGCTCATTGGCAGAACTGTATGTACGCGAGGTAGTGAGGTTACATGGTGTTCCAGTGAGCATTGTCTCATATAGGGATTCCCGCTTCACCTCCCACTTTTGGGAACATTTTCAGGAAGCCATGGGAGGATTTATACCAATTTGGTGAAAAAAGAAGGAAATCTCAGCTAGGTAAGATCTAATGCACCAAGTTGATATATGTTAAACTAGGCGTGTTGATGAGTTTATTGGTATATAGATGAATTGTTGGAAATGAAAGGATCATGAAAAATGAGCATGACCTAGTTTTGGCATGAAAATGGGAAAATGATGAGGAAATAGTGTTAACATGAATTTAATGATGAAATATGCATGTAGGTAAGATTATAAATTAATCTTATGAAATGCATATATTGGAAATAAGGAGAAATAAATAAAACTATATGGAAAATGTGGTATAATACCATATAGGGAGAAAATCATGAAAATGATGTGCTAAGTTAAGATTTGACAAATGAAATGAGTATAATACGGTATACTAATGTAGACAATTATAACAACTTTGAAGAATCACAGTGAAGCTAATCGGACTGCAAGAGTGAGCAAAACTGAGGAAGAGAGGTTACTTGATGTGATTCGAGGTAATGGAATTTCGTGAGTAGCTAGAGATGGCTCCATGTATTTTGAATAGCATTTTGATATTATATGCTATATGAAATCCCTTGAATAGGCATATTATGATGATTGAGACTAATGAGGATAAGTTTGTTTTATCCAAAAATAGGGTAAAAATACCTTGGAAGCATGTTGTGACCAAAATTCATGAGTTGCATGATAGAATTGCTAATGTTTTCATGTATATGCGAAAACATGCACATTTGAGTGCTTATTTGATTTGAATTGAATGAATTATGATTTGAATAGCCATCTATCAGGTTTTGTGTGGAAACCATAAGTGCTAGAGAATACTCGCACTATATTTTGAGATATGCATCACATAGTACTTGAGTGTTTACTCGTACTATATTTTAATGCAATTTACACATGTTAGAGTACTGAGAGCATTCAAATTGTGATTGATGCATTATAGAGTATTGGGAGCTATGCTCATACTCAATTTTACATGATAGAGTACTGGGAGCTTAACTCGTACTCAGATCTCATAAATTATACATTATAGAGTATTGGGAGCTTTGCTCACACTTGAGTTTTATATGACATAGTGTTGGTAGCATTGCTCACACTAGAGTTGTATCATTATGATATGGTCGTGTTGGGAGTTTTACTCACACATACTGAATTTGAAAAGAGCATGAAACAGTCATGTTGGGAGCCTGTGCTGGCTGTGTGTCGCACTGATATTATATGCTCACACGTGCATTATTTTTAGATATGGTAGAGGGCTATCGAAATAACCCATAGGTGTGAGGACTAAGACTCATGGCGAGCATCCCACCTTGAGATAGGGTCAATGGAGTACTGTGTACCGTGTATGTTACAGGAGTACATTGTACCGTGAGTACACGATGAGAGTGAGTTGTGAGCTGATGGCTAGGATTTGACCCACCTCTCATTACAGCAATTGTGAGACCCCGCACAACGAGTACTGTATAGCCTGGGATCACGAAAAATGAGTTATGATCGTACACTCAGAACATGTAGTCGCCTATCTTTGTTTTCTTTTCATGCTATGTATATTGAGATTTCTGGATTGAACTATCACATGGTTTTGTGATATAAACATGTGAGTTGGGAATTGTGAAAAGGGTAACTCGAGGGATAGGTGAGGCCCAGTTTTCCATGTTTTGAAAACATGATGAATGCCATATGATTTTGATTTAAATGAATGGCATTATAAGACCCGTATTTTTGGATGTAAACCTTATGGATTCATAAGTGTGGTAATGTACTTGTAATGTGAAGTACAATTGATGTAAAGTTCATAAATGTAGTGTACATACGTGTAATATGAGTTTGTAATGAACATACAAGTTTCATTGGGTATGAATATGAAGAAATGAGCTTTTATAAGTGATAAATGTGCTTGGAACTCAAAACGAGTAGTGTGGTAGAATGGAATGAAGTTATACTTCCAATTGGTTTTGTAATGTGTACTTTTGGATATACAAAGAATGCACACAAGTTTTAATATGTATAAAGCTTGAATGGATGCCATTTTCAAGTCATAAAGGTGATCAAATGAGAAAATGACCATGGCAGCAAATTAAGAATGTTTGGGTGTGAGTTGTTGCAGAAAAACTGCAGGAAATCTAGAAAATATGAAGGCCAGATCAATCTCATAGGATGAGAGATCGATCTGGAAGAGCCAGAATGCTCTTATTTGAGTAATGGAATATAGCAGATCGATCTCCAATGGGGCCAGATCAATATGATAAACATTCTGCAATAAAGAGATCGATCTCCGATTGGCTACTGGAAAGAGCAGATCAATCTCTTCCCTTAGCCAGATCGATCCCCCTTAACTCTCTGCCTTAAACAGATCAATCTCCAAGCTCGACAGATCGATCTCCTGCTTATAAAATGCCGTGAAAAAAGAGGGATTTTAAGAGGACCAGATCGATCTCCTTCCCCTGCAAATTGATCTCATCAAGTAATTCTACATATATGAACAGTGAAATCTGCCATTTACGGAAAACACACTTCACCCTTTCCATTTTCAATCCAAAACCTAGATTTCTCTCTCTAAAATCCACCAATTCCAGTAAGATTTGAAGGGAAGCCATTAGACACAAAGTTGTTCATTTTGAGGAAGAGAACAATGACAACTTCCTAAAGGTATTGTCCGCAAGTGCACGGGTCGTACAAGTAATAATGGGATTTGAGTCCCGAGTTATCGTCCCACAGAGAAGTTGACTAGCCTAATTAAGTACCGGTTAATCTTACCCTAAGTATATCCCAGCAAATTATGAAATTAAAGAGGGTGATCTACTAAGGCTAATTAAAAAAATAATGGAAAACAATAAAATAATAAGAACTAAAGGAAATGAAACCGAGCAAAATTTACTTATAGTACTCCGAGCAATTAAAAGCAAATAACCTACAAAAGAAAATTAAAACAATTAAAATGAATTAACGCAATTAAAATACGAATATAAAAACAAAAGAATAAAATTAATTAAACTAAAATTTAAACAAACTTGAAATGAAATGTGCATGCAAATTAATCTAACTAATAAAAATTGCAATTTAAACTATTGTAAGATCTAATAAAATAAAATCCTAGAAAATTAAGAAAAATAATCATAAATCTAAATGTCTAAACTAATGAATCTAAAATTACTCCTAAATATATCTAAATACTAACTTAACACTAAAAATCTAACTAATGCATGAAACACATTTTTGGAATTTTCACTAAAACTTAAAATGCATAAAATGAGTTTATCTAAATTAATTTTAAGCACATCCCCTAATGCTAGAATAAAAATTACTTAGCAACCAAATTAAATCTAAGTTAAACTCATGCAACAAAGAAACTATGACTAACATGCAAATTAGAAATCAACTAACTAAATTAAATAATAAACTTGAACTTAATCTATCTAAAAATGCATGCAAAATGAATTAACAACTTCAATGGGCTAGCCAAACGTGGCCTTAGACAATTACAAAACCACCAAAGTGGTCCCGATTTTTGGTACTGTTCACTCTCTTCTTTGTTTCATTTGATTTTCTTTCCCTACTGCCCACGTCCTCTGCACTCAGCTCTCTGTTCTGGCCAACTGCTGTACTGCTTCTTTTCCCAGGTGCTGTCCACGAGCTTCTATCCAGCTGCTCTTCCTTGGTCCGCTTCAGGTGCTGCCTCAACGTCTGTCCTCTACTGCAATACCGGTAAATACTGTCCTGAGCATGATTACTCACTACTCTCGGTTCCAGGTGCTTGTGTGCTGGTTCGGTTCAGTTCATGAGTCCTGCTGCTCCAGGCTGTTGTGCATCTACTACCACTGTTGTCCTATACTGCTGTGGCTGCTCCTTCCTCGGCATGCAAAGCTCACTCCTGGTTCAGTGTACTGCACATTGTCCCGAACATGATCATTCACCACGTCTTGTCCCTCTAGGTGTTGCTCATGGTTTTGTTCTCATTCTCGGCTCTGCAATGTCAAGCTAGATGACAGCTTGCTGTTGTTCATGCTTTATCGTCATCCTTGCCCATTCCTGGTACCGAGAGCCTCCTTAAAGAGTTTGCAGCTTACAAATAAACTGTAATAATAGTGGCAAGACCTAAAATAGAGCTAAATAGAGGATAAGTAAATAACCCATGTAATTTGTAATTGTTTACTCATCCTAATCTATATCTACACGACAGCAACTTGCTCTCATCAACAAGCAAAGGAAAAGAAGGAAATGAACATATAAAGATAAGCAAATAAAAACAAATCGAGAAGAGTGAAATGCAGTAGAAAATACGGAAGCTAGTATTAACATGCAATAAAGATTAGCATTTCTGTAGAGCAGACAATGAAATAGAAACAAAACATTGAAAGGATATAAGCATAAAATCAAAAATAAAGAAGCAACATTAACAACAGAACATTAAAATAAGATTATCAAAATTTGTATAGCAAAGTAACGTGAAACCAGTAGCTTGGGTTGCTTCATTCCTTTCTCCAACCAAGGTTCCACATTGCCATTGATGTGAATAAATGCTAAGCATCAACCCACATCAAAGCATCAAAACCAAAAGGCATGAACAAAGGAAGAAAATGTTACTCGAATGCACCAAGATAGTAAACCGAGAGCTAAAAAAAATAAAGATTTAACCAACAAAGAAAAGAAAACATAAGTAATTGCTTCTAGGAAAAAAACGAGACATGCACTAGGAAAATAAGCTATGGAAGTGCAACTTGACAAATAGAGAACTCATGGTTACCAAACCGAGAGCATGAAAAAGAGATTGATTTCCATTGAAATGAAATTTTTCAAAGACCAGTGAAGAACTTGAAATGAATAGTAAAACAACTTGCTAAAAGCTATGCGAAAATTTTAAGAAAAGCTTTGAAAATTAACCTAAAAACTATTCTACCCTAACCTACATACATTTTTAATTGCCATCTCTTTCTATTTATATACACACTTAGGGGTACAATGGTAATTTTTCATCCTAGATGAGTTGGCATTATTTGGCCACTTGTCTTCAATTGATTTGCTGCAGAATAGATATTTCCACATCACTTGTCGGTTTGTCCAGTTGGGTGTGCGATGTAGCCTGGCGTGTGCCTTCCAGAATATTCGCTCGGTGTCTGTTGATCTTATCGTTTCAGAGCAAATAAAGTACGGACACCTGGCATCACGCGTGTCCAAACGACTGGTGACTTTGGTCTGCAAAATTTGAAGTGGTCCAATCTCCTTTAGCTCATTTTCAGCCCAATTTTGACTGAAACGACTGAGTTTCATCAAGATTTAATTTATCTGCACGTAAGAGAATTTTAATTAAATAAAGGGGATAATTAATAAAATAATATGGGGATTAAATAAATAATTAGGAATTTAAGCACTAATAATTCTATTAAAAATGGAATTATCAAACAACATAGTTGAAACCCAAAATCCAATTGTTGCTATTGAAGGAGCAAGGAACAGTTCCCTTTGGAGCAAGAAGAGAAAGTAGATTTGTTCTGGAGAGTTCGTTGGAGATGAATCGAACCGTACGAGTAAGCAGCTTTAAGGAAGTGGAATCACACGTCACGATTCCAGAGCTTTCATAGTAGCCTAGTGAGGATTGAGACGTGTATTTTGGATATCAGTTGCCATCCATCGCTAAGAGGTATACACATGATGATTCTTTTTGTATCTAAACAATTGTAAAAGCACAGTAGTCTTTTGAGTTGTAATTATAGGGGATGTAGATGTCAGTAATCGTATTTTGTATAAATGAATGATGGACTTTCATGTAGATGACATCACTTTTATTAACTGAGAATGAATGTTGCGAGTGGATTATTATTGACTCACAGTCCAACTGTGTGGTGATGAGTTGTTCACGACCGGGTAAGGAAAGAAAAACGCGAAAAATTTATAGTGATTTTTGGTAATAAGAGGATAAAATGGGTCGTAACAGAGATTGGTATCAGTGCTGTGTTGGCCTGATGTGAGTCAATAATAAAACGTAGGAAAGTACATCCTCATATTATTGTGCTTTTGTTTAGATATAATTGTGTATATCGTGATAGATTGAGTTTGATAAATGATTTTAATATAGGAAGGTAGGCATTATGCCAATTGCACATCAAGCTAGAGGGGCAAGAGCACGTGCTAGAGGCCGTAGAGGTAGGCCTGAGAGCCATACGGAGCCACAGACTGATCTGGCTCCACAGAACCCTGCTGAGAGATCTGGGGATACTGAGGCTCACTTCATTAGGATAGAGCGGAGTATTCAGAACCTGGTGGAGATAGTCATGCAGGCATTGGGTGCCAGTGATAGACGAGGTCCCGCAGTACAGCCTACGACTGGATAGGCAATTACTGAGGTGAAGAGACTTCAGACTGCAGAGACAGCTACAGTTACACCACCTCCAACCTAGGATATAGCTTCTCCTATCGCTCCACAACATAGCGGTAGTGAGTTGGGTTATTACTGCGAGTTGAGCAGATTGCGAGAGTTCCAAGGGTTGAAACTTATTGTGTTCAAAGGGGTAAAGGACCCAGTAATTATTGAGGATTGGGTGTATGAGATGGAAAAGCTATACAGATTCTTCTGATGCACATCAACGAAGAAATAGCCTTTGTTGTGTTTATGCTTAAAGGCGAGGTAGAGCATTGGTGGATATCCACCGAGGTTATATTGAGGGCCAGACACAATGAGATCTCATTGGAGATATTTTTAGAGGCCTTCAAGAGACAGTACATCCCAGCCACCGCACAGAAGAAATTACAGATGGAATTTATGAACCTGGTTCAGGGAAATCGAATTGTGGATGAGTCCAAGTTTATGTCATTAGGGAGATATGACTCGGACATGATCGATAGTGAGGCTCAAAAGATTCAAAAGTTTGTTGATGGGTTGAGGTTGGCCATCCAAACTAAGCTAGCCCCATTTTGTCACGACCCTCAACTTACCAAAATACGTACAAATTTTTCGCATTTTCATGCATCAATCTTTAATCATCCTTCCTCGATCTGAACAACCACACTCTTAACAGTTGGGCTGTGTGTCGACGTCTAACTCACTCCACCATACCAATTCAATTTGAAACATTATTTATGAGTAAACACTTGTATAAATGTATATATATATATCAGAGTTGTTACATGTGTTTACATTGTTTTACATCCCCAATAGTTACATACAAAATGCTACTGTGCTATCGTAAGTTTAGATACAAAATTTCAACAGTGTGTATACCTTTAGCGATGGGATGTAGCGGATTACCAAAAAGGGAAAGCCTCCAGTCACGCTCAATCTATACTCAACACTCTGTAGAGAGGGGGAAAATAAGGGGGTGAGTAAACCACACGCTCAGTAAGGCAATCATGCGAACAGGTAGATACTGCACTATCTACGTGATCGTGATGCCATGCTCAAAAGCATTTAATTCATCATTTATCTCAAAACATGAGTGTATGATTGTGTTAATGGTATGTAAAGCATTCATGCTATAAAAATCAAGTGCACATTTCAACTCAAAGCATGGTATAAATCACCATGCATAATTCACAATAAAAGCATAGCATTACCCATCATGCATTTTCTCAAATAGCATGGCATGAACCATCATGCATTTTCACAATAAAGCATGGCATTAAACATCATGCATCTGTGCACTTTAAAAACCATTAACAAATCAATTTCAACACTGGTCAGGTCTCAGCCCATCCCTCGGACTTTCCTGACCCACAAATCATTTTCAAACATGGATTTATTCTCAAATAGTAGTAGACATGTGAGATAGGCAGTTCAACAACAGGTGTTGGCTCTACCGAGAGGGGGGTGAATCGGTTTTCTAACGTTAATGGGAAATTTTAAATTAATCCTAATTTAATCACAAATGATAATGAGCAATATAATGGAATTAAACAATTTAATGCAAGATAGGGAAAAGAGAAACAAACACAATCACTTATAGAGGTTCGGTCAAACTCTTGCCTACGTCCTCTCTCCTTGACCTCCTTGTCAAGTGCTTTCTTTCTCTCCTTCAACTGAAGTTACAATGTTCCTTTTTCAGGTTAAGGAATAACCTCTCTACCCTTTTGCAATACAAAGATGTATTCACCCTTTTACAATTTTATCTCACTGAGGAACAATCCTCTTCTCTTTTAAGGTAAGGATGAATACAAAATCAAGCTTTTAATGTGGGTAGGACAATTACAGCTTTTGCACTTAAGCTTTTACAACAAGCTCAATAAATGAGAAATGAAGACACAAAGAATGAAAGTATTAACTCTTGAGAATGTAGGAAATGTGCAGCAATAGTGTCTCTGTTCTCATTGTCTTCAATGCTTGGTTAAATACTGAAGGATTGGTAGTTGGAGCATTAAATGCTATTTTTCCCGTTGAGATTTTTGCAAAACTAACCGTTGGGTACCTCTAGTAGAGTGCCAGATCGATCTGCCATCTTAGCCAGATCGATCTCTTAGTTATAAATCCTGCAAGATCAAAGCACAATAACACAAGGAGATCGATCTCATAGGTTAGCAGATCGATATCTTAATTTGAAAATGATAAGGGAGAACGATCTGTCAAATAGGCAGATCGATCTGCCATGCAATCTCGTAGTGGGAAGATCGATCTCTCAATAACCCAGATCGATCTCCTTTGCTCTCTGACTTTGAGGAGATCGATCTCTTTCTTACCAGATCGATCCCACAAGCTCTCTGTTTGAGTGTGGATCGATCTTACAGATCGATCTATAGTCTTTGCTTTAAGGGAGATCGATATCTTAACCCTTATAGATCGATCTCTCTTTTCCTCAATACCTTTGTATAGGTTCAAAGCTTGGCAGATAGATCTCATGTCTTCCTGAGATCGATCTCTCATCTAAGAAAGACCCAGGAGATCGATCTCTCATAACCCAGATCGATCTCTCATCTATAGAAAACCCAGGAGATCGATCTCTCATAACCCAGATCGATCTCTCATCTACAGAAACTCAAGTTCTGGTACTTATAACTTCTAAACATGTTTTTATGTCATCTTTATATTATTGAATTTACTTGTTTTGTCATTTCAAAATACATTAACTCAACAATCTCCCCCTTTTTGATATGACAAAACCTATTCAATCAACATGTTTAGTTGCCTATTTTCATTTTGCACAAACTCCCCCTTTTTGTAAACTCCCCCTTACTTTTGGCTTTTGATCTCTAAACTTTCTTAACTCCCCCTCATTTTAATCATTCCTTTTAAGCCATTAGATATGATTCTTAAAATGATTTAAACATGTTTTAACACACGCATGTGTTCTTAACATTATTTCTTCTCCCCCTTTTTGTCATATCAATGGTAAAAAGGAAATCTAAACAATACTCTGTCATTTCAAATTAACATTTCATTCAATAACACAAAGGGCAGTTCATTCAAGCAAATTGAGTTTAAACAACAAAGAGTAATGAAAACATATAACAAAACTAGATCTAGCAACTAAGTCCTATGGTGGAGGAGGAAATCGATCCATGAGATCCTCAACGTGAGTGCGAGTGTCTTGAAGCTCATCAAACATCACCTCCTGAGTCTCATGAAGATTCGCAAGGCCTTCATCCACTTTGCGGTTCAGTTCCTCGAACATCCGCTGCTGAGTTGCATGAAGGTTTGCAAAGCCTTCATCGATCTTTCTGTTGAGCTCACTCATCATCGTCATAATGAGCTCCATGCCAGCAGGTGAGGGTACAGGTACGGAGGGCTGAGCAGTTGGAGATGATGGACGCTTAGTCGGTGCAGCCGGTGGATCTACAGGTTCTTCGAAGGGATCTTCCTCCATAGCCGCAGCAGACTGCTGTTCCCTCTTCTTCTTCCAGTCGCCCCGGAAGTCCTTGTAGTAGCCCATGGGATGGAGTGTCCCGATGTTGAGGACACTCTTTGGAGATGGCATTTCACATGTTTCGCAACTGCTATCCACTTTGAGTCGTTGGAGAAAGTACGCTAATGGTTGCGAAAACACGATCGTTGTGGCTTGGCCGCGTACAATCTTCAACCAGTCTTGAAAGATAAAGTGGACGAGGTTGGGTTTTTGACTGGTGGAGTGAAGGTGGTGAATCCAGAACCTATCTAACCGCCTAACGGTAGAGTGACGGGTACCAAATGGTCGAAGGTTCCACGATATGATGAGGTGGAGTAGCCGGGGGTCCATCGGGAGATCACTCGCCTTATCCCCGGGAATATCAAACTCCAAAGGGACTTCCTCATCTTCGTTTGTCAATCCTTCATCATGTATGTCGAAGGCTTGGGCTAGAATTTTAGTATCTACGGCAATGGATCTTCCCATGACATACGTTGTAAACCCAAGAATATTACAGGGTCGATAGGATCATAGGTGAGTTCGGCATTGGAGAAGAATGCTCGAACGATATTTGGAGGTACGGGAGTATTGATTTTTAGGAAAGACATCCAACCAAAATCTTCAAATTTAGACAAATAGGGAAAATCAATGCGGTTTAGGAAGGAGAAATCGATTGTGCGCCAATGTTTAATTGGCATGGTAGAAAAATATTCTTCAAACCGCTTCCTTTTCGCAGGTGTTTTAAAACACCTGTTGAAGGTAGCAACGGAAGAGGGAGGAATGGATTGAGAGGATGACCCGGGTTCTACATTAGATCGGGGAGGTTTTTGGCCTACTCTCTTAAGCCTAGGCATGGTTCCAGACACTAGATTGAATCTTAAGGCTAGTTCTCTAGACACCTATCCAATGGAACAGTAAAAAAATTGCCCTAACTAAGATTACACAAAAACTAGACAAATTTTGAAGAAAAATTTACCAATGTAGGTTACTTGACCCTGATTGATGAGATGATTTGGCAAGATTCTTACCGAGGATCGATCTGGAGGGAGAATTGAGAGAGGATGTGCGACAGGAGCTTTAGGGATTTGAGAATTGGAGTTTTGAAATTTAGGGATTTTTCGCCAGATTTTATAGTCCAGGGCACAGGAGATCGATCTGTCGAGACGACAGATCGATATGTCATTTCCAGAAGCCCAATGAGATCGATCTGTCGTATGCACAGATCGATCTGTTGTCTAACAGAGGCTTAAGGAGATCGATCTGTCGCATGCACAGATCGATCTGCTGTTTGACAGAGGCTTAGGGAGATCGATCTGCCAAATGCATAGATCGATCTTCAGAGGACAGAGGCTTCAGGGGATCGATCTGTCATATGCACAGATCGATCTGTTATCTAACAGAGGCTTAGGGAGATCGATCTTATGGATGGAAGATCGATTTGCCTAGCTTAACCTTAATGCTTTAGGCTTATTTGAGGGATGGAGATCGATCTATATTGATAGGAGAACGATCTCTCATCCTTGTTGCCCAGAAAAATCTTTGTAAAAATCTTTTAAAATCAACTTAAAACCAAGATTTTGAATCATAAATATCTTAAGGGATATTCATGAGTCCTAATTCACCTCTAAGGATACAAAACCTATCTCTATCAAGGGGTTTGGTGAATATATCAGCTATTTGGTGTAAAGTGTCAATGTACTCTAGAATTATATCTCCTTTTTGCACATGGTCTCTAAGGAAATGATGCCTAATCTCTATGTGCTTAGTTCTAGAGTGTTGAATAGGATTTTTAGATAGATTAATGGCACTGGTATTATCACATTTAATGGAGACTTGTTTCATGTCAATACCATAATCTTTCATTTGTTGTTTAATCCACAACACTTGAGCACTACAACTACCTGCTGCTATGTATTCAGCTTCAGTTGTGGACTGAGCCACACTGTTTTGTTTCTTGGAGAACTAAGAGATTAATCTATTTCCTAAGAATTGGCAAGTACCTGAAGTACTTTTCCTATCTATTTTACATCCCCCAAAATCTGCATCTGAAAATGCATGAAGTGCAAAGGTAGAGTCCTTGGGGTACCAAAGTCCTAGAGAGGGAGTGTCCTTAACATATCTAAAGATCCTTTTAGTGGCTAATAAATGTGATTCCCTAGGAGAGGATTGAAATCTAGCACAAAGGCATACACTAAACAAAATATCTGGTCTACTTGCAGTTAAATAAAGCAATGAGCCAATCATAGACCTATAGAGTTTAGTGTCTACACACTTACCACTTTCATCCTTATCAAGCTTGATGTTGGTGGCCATTGGAGTTGCTTGAGGTTTGCAATTGTCCATTCCAAATCGCTTGAGCAAATCCTTAGTATACTTTATTTGATTGATGAAGGTTCCATCTTTTGTTTGCTTTACTTGAAGTCCCAAGAAGAATGTGAGTTCTCCCATCATGCTCATTTCAAATTCTCCTTGCATGATCTTAGCAAACTCTTGACATAAAGACTCATTAGTTGAACCAAAAATAATATCATCCACATACACTTGTACAACTAGTAAATCTTTATTTTTATTTTTGATGAATAAGGTGGTATCCACTTTTCCTCTTGAAAATCCCTTTTCTATTAAGAATTTTGACAACCTTTCATACCAAGCTCTAGGAGCTTGTTTCAAGCCATAGAGTGCCTTAGATAATTTAAAAACATGTTCAGGAAATTCATGATTTTCAAAGCCGGGAAGTTGCTCAACATAGACTTCTTCATTAATAAAACCATTTAAGAATGCACTTTTTACATCCATTTGATATAACTTGAAGTTTTTATAGCAAGCAAAGGCAAGTAACATTCTTATTGCCTCTAATCTAGCTACCGGTGCATAGGTTTCATCATAATCTATACCTTCCTCTTGTCTATATGCTTGTGCAACTAACTTAGCCTTGTTCCTTATGATCACACTATTTTCATCCATCTTGTTCTTGAATATCCATTTAGTTCCAATTATGGAGTGATCACTAGGCCTAGGAACTAGTTTCCATACTTTGCTTCTCTCAAATTGATTTAATTCTTCTTCCATTGCTAAGAACCAATTATTGTCATCTAAAGCTTCATTGACATTCCTAGGTTCTATTTGAGATACAAAGGCTATATATTGACACATATTTCTTAGAGATGATCTAGTTCTAACTCCAAGAGTTGGATCTCCTACTATTTCACAATCTTTTACATATCCTAACTCTCTTGGTGCTCTAGATTCTCTCTCTAATATCTCTATTTCTTCTTCATCTTCTTTATTCAAGTTAAGTTTTTCTAATAAATCATCTTCTAAGTTTGGATTTTCCTCAAATATTCCAACATCCTCATCATTGGTTGAATCTTTAGATACATCATTTGACTCATCAAATATAACATGAATAGATTCTTCAACCATTAATGTTCTTTTGTTATATACTCTATAAGCCTTGGAATTCAATGAGTACCCTAGAAAGATTCCTTCATCACTTTTAGCATCAAATTTTCCTAAATTATCTTTACCATTATTTAAGACAAAACATTTGCAACCAAAAGGATGAAAGTAACTAATATTAGGCTTCTTACCCTTGTAAAGCTCATAAGGAGTTTTCTTTAGCATGGGTCTAATCATAGCTCTATTAATTATATAGCAAGATGTGTTTATAGCTTCAACCCAAAAATACTTTGGTAAATTATTCTCACACAACATGGTTCTAGCCATTTCTTCCAAGGTTCTATTTCTTCTCTCAACTACTCCATTTTGTTGAGGTGTCCTAGGGGCTGAAAAATTATGACTAATTCCTTGATCATTGCAATACTCATCAAATCCTATGTTTTCGAATTCCTTGCCATGATCACTTCTAATGCTAGTTATTGTATACCCTTTTTCATTTTGAGTAATTTTTGTATAGGCTATGAATTTTTCTAAGGCTTCATTTTTTACTCTTAAAAAGAACACCCAAGTGAACCTAGTGTAATCATCAACTATTACAAATCCATAGTGTTTCCCACCTAGGCTAGTTGTTCTAGTTGGTCCAAATAAATCTAAGTGAAGCAATTGAAGAGGCCTAGTGGTGGATACAATATTCTTAGGCTTAAATGTTGTCCTTTTGTGTTTTCTTTTAACACAAGCTTCACATATTTCTTCATAATCAAAGGATAGCTTGGGTAAACCTATGACTAGATCTTTTCTAGCTAACTTAGATAGCACATGCATGCTAGCATGACCTAGTCTTCTATGCCATAACCAAGATTCCTTTTTATTGTCTACCATTAGGCATATATTTTCATTTTTGAGTTCATTAAGATAGACAATATATATATTACCTTGCCTATGACCTAGAAAAAGAACTTTGTTTGACTTAGGATCTACAACATGACATTTCATGCAATCAAAAATTACTTTGTAACCTTTGTCACAAAGTTGACTTATGCTTAGTAAGTTATGCTTTAGACCCCTAACAAGTAATACTTTTTCTAATGAAAAGTAGTCATTACCTATTGAGCCACTTCCTTCAACTTGGCCTTTGGAGTTGTCCCCAAATGTGACCTCTCCACCAACCTTTGATTTAAAAGAGTTGAAGTGGCTTCTATCTCCCGTCATGTGCCTTGAGCATCCACTATCCAAGTACCATGCTTCCTTTGTTTTAGCTTTGTGGCCATGCTCAATGACCTACAAAAAGATTCCAACTCAAGTCTTAGGTACCCAAATTCTCTTGGGTCCTTTGAGGTTAGTGAATGCAATTCTTGATCCCTTTGGGATCCATTTAGCTAATGCATTAACATTCTTGGAGTGAATTACTTCTTTTGGAATCCATATCCTTTTTACTATTTTTCCTTTAAGAGATCTCATTTTTATATTGCAATTATGTGATGCATGTCCCTTTCTATTGCAATATGAACAAGAAGTTGATAGTTTATTTATACTATTTCTAGCAACAAAGCTTTTAAGATGAGTCTCTCTACTTTTTGCATTATATCATAACCCATTTTTGTCAAAGAATGCCCTTTGGGTCTCTAGCATGCTATCCAACTTTTGTTGACCCATGTGGAACCTATTAAAGGAATTATGTAGGTTGCCATTTTTCTCTTTAAGGTCACAAATTTCACGATTTGAAATTTCTAGTTTCTTTTCGCATTCTAATTTGTCCCTTAGCATCAACTCATTTTTTTTTCTTAATTTGGATATTATCTTTTTATATTTCATGTTCATGCATTCATACTCTAATGCAAGATCATCAAAGGCATCTTTCAATTCATCAAAGGAATATTCATTGAGGTTTGAAGTTACCTTTTCATCCTCAATAGCCATGAAGCACAAGTTGGCAATGTCCTCATTTGAGTCATCATCGGAGCAGTCACTGTCACTCCATGTTGCCACCATTGCCTTCTTTTTGTGGAACCTATCATTGGACCTTTTAAGAAGAGGACAGTTAAATTTTATGTGTCCTGGTTTTTTACATTCATAACACACAATTGAATCTTTTCTACCTACTTCTTGTTCTCTCTTATTGTTTCTCCTATTACTACCACTAGCTCTCATTCTCATGAACTTGTTAAATCTTTTGGCAAACATTGCCATCTCAAGGTCCTCTTCACTACCACTCTCATTCTCAATCTCCTCTTGAGCAGTAGATTTTAGAGCAACTCCCACTTTCTTGGGTGGCTCTTCATTTTTTCTTAATTTCATCTCATAAGTGAGTAGTGATCCTATTAATTCATCTAAAGACAATGTGTGAGGATCCTTAGATTCCTTAATTGCAGTCACTTTAGCTTCCCATGATTTAGGTAAGCTATTTAATATTTTCTTGACCATTTCAATATTAGAGTATATCTTTCCTAAGGATTTTAATCCATTAATAACATCCGTGAATCTAGTGAACATATCACTAATTGATTCTCCTTCCTTCATCCTAAAAAGCTCATAATCATGTGTGAGCATTCCTACCTTAGTCTCCTTCACTTGGGTAGTATCCTCATGAGTTATTGCCAATTTGTCCCAAATTTGTTTGGGGTTATCACACCCGGAGACTCTATTGCATTCATTTGGACCTAAGGCACAAAATAATGTGTGCATAGCTTTAGCATTTAGCTGAGCACATTTAATATCATTTGAATCCCATTCATCTTCTTCTTTAGGGATATCTCTTCCCTCTATTCTCTTTGTAGGGATTTGAGGTCCTTTAATTATAATCCTCCACACCTCATAGTCATTTACTTGAATGAATAACATCATCCTAGTCTTCCAGTAAGCATAATGCTCTCCATTGAACATAGGAGGTCTAACCGTAGAGTGCCCCTCTCCTACCAAACTAGATGCTACATTGTTGTGAGCCATTTGATCGTTTCTAACTCTTAGGAAGTTGTTCCTATGTGATTAAAGAGTCCTTGCTCTGATACCAATTGTTGGCTCTATCGAGAGGGGGGTGAATCGATTTTCTAAAGTTAATGGGAAATTTTAAATTAATCATAATTTAATCACAAATGATAATGAGCAATATAATGGAATTAAACAATTTAATGCAAGATAGGGAAAAGAGAAACAAACACAATCACTTATAGAGGTTCGGCCAAACTCTTGCCTACGTCCTCTCTCCTTGACCTCCTTGTTAAGTGCTTTCTTTCTCTCCTTCAACTGAAGTTACAATGTTCCTTTTTCAGGTTAAGGAATAACCTCTCTACCCTTTTGCAATACAAAGATGTATTCACCCTTTTACAATTTTATCTCACTGAGGAACAATCCTCTTCTCTTTTAAGGTAAGGATGAATGCAAAATCAAGCTTTTAATGTGGGTAGGACAATTACAGCTTTTACACTTAAGCTTTTACAACAAGCTCAATAAATGAGAAACGAAGACACAAGGAATGAAAGTATTAACTCTTGAGAATGTAGGAAATGTGCAGCAATAGTGTCTCTGTTCTCATTGTCTTCAATGCTTGGTTAAATACTGAAGGATTGGTAGTTGGAGCATTAAATGTTATTTTTCCCGTTGAGATTTTTGGAAAACTAGCCGTTGGGTACCTCCAGTAGAGTGCCAGATCGATCTGCCATCTTAGCCAGATCGATCTCTTAGTTATAAATCCTGCAAGATCAAAGCACAATAACACAAGGAGATCGATCTCATAGGTTAGCAGATCGATCTCTTAATTTGAAAATGATAAGGGAGATCGATCTGTCGAATAGGCAAATCGATCTGCCATGCAATCTCGTAGTGGGAAGATCGATCTCTCAATAACCCAGATCGATCTCCTTTGCTCTCTGACTTTGAGGAGATCGATCTCTTTCTTACCAGATCGATCTCACAAGCTCTTTGTTTGAGTGTGGATCGATCTTACAGATCGATCTACAGTCTTTGCTTTAAGGGAGATCGATCTCTTAACCCTTATAGATCGATCTCTCTTTTCCTCAATACCTTTGTATAGGTTCAAAGCTTGGCAGATCGATCTCATGTCTTCCTGAGATCGATCTCTCATCTAAGAAAGACCCAGGAGATCGATCTCTCATAACCCAGATCGATCTCTCATCTATAGAAAACCCAAGAGATCGATCTCTCATAACCCAGATCGATCTCTCATCTACAGAAACTCAAGTTCTGGTACTTATAACTTCTAAACATGTTTTTATGTCATCTTTATATTATTGAATTTACTTTTTTTGTCATTTCAAAATACATTAACTCAACAACAGGTAATAACCTCAAGGCCTATGTACATAACCTGTGATACCGGCTGCACGGATCAGGTGAGCGGGATATCACCACTATCTGCTTCCACACGGGAGGTGGGTCAAATCCTACCCGTCGATCCATAGCAGATCTCGTCCGAAGACGGCACATCACATCTCAACACGGTACAATGTACTCCATGCTACATGCACGGTACACGTACTCCGTGGACCCAATCAACACATCATATCACGCCACATCTCAAACGCACTTGTGAGCCTATTTAATCAGTACGACCTCTTGTCTACCCGAAACTCCTAACACGGCTAATTAATCATGTCAAAACAATGCACGTGTGAGCCTATTTAATCGATGTGACACCCAGTCTACTCGAAGCTCTAAACACGGCAAGATGCAAGGTGGGCATCCAGTGTGAGACAAACTCGAAGCACAATGCCAAAACAATTATGAATTCCATGTGAAAACTAGTGCCTCTTGCACTCATGTGTATAAAACACGTCAAATCTCGTGCGAGTCATACTCTAGCACGCTTTCATACTCACGAAATCATGTAGGTGGCTCAAAACTTTGCAAAATATGGTTAATAAAACCAAAACACACTCATTTCTTTTGCAAATCATTTCAATGTTAGCCAACCTACCAATCATTTGCTAAAAAGCAATAAAACATGATTTTCAAAGCAATATGCTTTTGTTTTCATGCACATTTTATCAAACTCCCAACTTTTGCCCTTCGATCACCCAACATCATTTCCTAATGTCTCATGCATTCTAGCAAAGCATTTAATGCGCCCAAGTTGCGCACAGATATCTCTAAGAGTTCACACAATTCCCTTACCTCGATTTACTTGGTGTGGCTCCTTTCCTTTTAGCTTCTCACACTCTTGGCTCAACTCGCCTCGGCGTATCCTCGAAAGCTGCGATTCATTCATTCAATCAATTGAGTTAATATTTTTAACCCATAATTGACCTCACTAGTCAATATTATTCACTTATGCATTTTACAAATGCCTTAATCCACATTTTACCTCTTTTAGGTAAATCTCACAATTTATCCACTAACCACATCTTAAAATCATACCACAACAGTATTAATAACTTCTACATATCTCATTCATCATTAATCTCCATACATTCCACTTTCTCACTCTAGACCATTTCTAGGTCATAATCATTCCAATGTATTTTAGATAGTTTCTAACCATCCATACTCATGCCAAACAACTCCAAAATCAATTATATAGACAATGTACCATAGTTGGAGTGTTAGAATCTTACCCAATTTGATTTCTCTTCTTGCTCCAAATAATAATGCCCTTAGCTCCTTCAATACCAATAATGGGAAAATGCCTTCCAACTATGTTGTTCTCTTCTTTGATAGGAACAAATTTGCCTCTAATGGTCTCTCTTCAAATCTTACTGAAAATGGTTGATTTTAGAGAGAGAAAGTTAGGTTTTTGGGTTGAAAGTGGAAGGTTAGTGTTTTTCCCAAAATTTTTAGATTTTCAACACTCCTTATATAGAAATAGCTTGAGGAGATCGATCTGATCCAAGAGGAGATCGATCTGGTCCCCTTAAATCCCTCTTTTTCACGGCATTTTAAGCATGAGATCGATCTGTTGAAGCATGAGATCGATCTGCTCCCAAACAGAGAGCTAAGGAGATCGATCTGGGTGCTTGAGGATCGATCTTTTCATTACAGAATGCTTATGAGATCGATCTGGCTCCATTGGAGATCGATCTGCTCTATTTCATTGCCCAAATAAGAGCATTCTGGCTCTTCCAGATCGATCTCTCATCCCATGAGATCGATCTGCCCTTCATAGTTTCCAGATTTTCTGCAGTTCTTCTGCAGTAACACTTACCAAACTTCATACATTTTGTTGCCATGATCATTTTCTCATCCACTCATCTTTGAGACTTGAAAATGGCATCCATCCACACTTCATACACATTAAAACTTGCGTAGAACCTTTGTATGACCAAGGGTACTTAATATAAACCAAATGGAAGTGCATACTCATGCAAATCTTCATTCCATTTACCACATTACTCATAATCCATTCTATTCATATTCTCCACATATTTTAGTCCATTTCTTTACATTCATACATAATGTAACTTGTATGTACTATCACAACTCTTATTACATGTGTGTACAATAACTTATGGACTTACATCACATATACTTCACTTATGAATTCATAGTACAACTCTATTTACATTTCTTTGTACATATATACCATTATACAGATACGGGGTCTCACATTCTCCCCCACTTAGAAAATTTGGTCCTCCAAATTAGAACCAATTATTCTGTGAACAACTCGGGATACTTCTCCTGCATCAAAATCTCCAATTCCCATGTGGCTTCTTCCACAGTGTGATGTTGCCAAAGTATTTTCACCAAGGGAATTATCTTTGTCCTCAACACTTTCTCTTTTCTATCCAATACCCGAACTGGCTTCTCAATATAGGTCATACCTTCATTGAGCTCCAAAGGCTCATATCTTATCACATGTGCCGGGTCCGGGTGGTACTTCCTCAACATGGATACGTGGAAGACGTTGTGCACACTTGTCAACTCTGGTGGCAATGCCAATCTATAAGCCTTATCTCCCACCTTATCAAGTATCTCAAATGGCCCTATATATCGAGGGCTCAACTTTCCCTTCTTCCCGAATCTCATAATTCCCTTCGAAGGGGAAACTTTCAAAAACACTGACTCACCCACATCAAACTCTAGTAGTCTCCGTCTCCTGTCAGCATAACTCTTTTGCCTGCTCTGAGCTGTCCATAACCTCTCACATATCAATTAGACGTCCTCAGAGGCTTGTCTAACCAAGTCAGGAGCAAAGATCTGTCTGTCACCAACCTCTTCCCATCCAATAGGGGAACAGCATCTACGCCCATACAAGGCCTCATATGGTGCCATCCCGATACTCGCATGAAAACTATTATTATACGCGAACTCTGCAAGTGGTAAATGGTCATCCCAGGAGCCTCCAAAATCCAATGCACACACTCTCAACATATCCTCCAGGGTCTGTATAGTCCTCTCTGACTGACCATCTGTCTGAGGATGAAACGCGGTGCTAAAACTCAACTGGGTCCCCATCGCTTCCTGAAAACATTCTCAGAAGTGGAAAGTGAAGCGGGCATCCCTATTAGAAACAACGGTCACTAGAATTCCATGTAGCCTCACTATCTCGCGCACATATAGGTTCGCTAACTGGCTCAGAGTATCGGTAGCTCTCATAGCTAGAAAATGGGCTGATTTTGTCAACCGATCCACAATCACCCATATGGCATCATGACCTCTCCGGGTCCTCGGCAATCCTATCACAAAATCCATGGTGACATGCTCCCACTTCCATGTCGGTATTGGTAGGGGTTGTAATAACCCTGCAGGCTTCTGATGCTCTACCTTCACCCGCTGACAAACGAGACACTTAGCAACATATTCAGCAATGTGCTTTTTCATTCTAGACCACCAATAAACCTTTCGAAGGTTTTGATACATCTTAGTACCCCCTGGATGTATCGTATACTTCGATGAGTGAGCCTCTGTTAAGTTCAACCTTCTGATCTCTGCATCATCAGGAACACATATCCTACCTCTGAACCTCAACAATCCATCCGAACTCAATCCAAAGTCCGTGTCTGTACCCCTATGTATCTACCCGACAATATCACTGCACTGCTGATCAACTCGCTGAGCCTGTAGGATTCGATTTACCAGATCCGATTCCAACTACAGGCTAGCTATCATAAATCCACTATCAGCGTCAGGCGGGGTCATATCCAAACTGAGGTTCGTGAACTGTTCCAACAGCTCGTGTTCCCTGATCATCATAAATGATACCATCCCAAGATGCTTCCTACTCAAAGCATCAGCAACCACATTTGCTTTACTCGGTTGATATAGGATTTCACAATCATAATCCTTTAACAGTTCGAGCCATCTCCTCTGTCTCATATTCAACTCTTTCTGTGAGAATAGGTACTTAAGGCTCTTATGATCTGTATAAATCTGAAATCTGTCACCATAGAGGTAGTGGCGCCATATCTTCAGCGCAAACACCACCGCTGCCAACTCCAAGTCATGGGTCAGGTAGTTCCTCTCATGATCCTTTAACTGTCTTGATCCATAAGCTACTACCTTCCCATCCTGCATCAATACACAGCCCAGTCCCAGATGTGAAGCATCAGTATACACCGAGAAACCTCCTGAGCTGGTAGGAATGGTGAGGATCGGAGCTGTGGTTAATCTCCTTTTCAGCTCCTCAAAACTTTCTTCACACTTATCGTCCCACACAAACTCCACATTCTTTCTTGTGAGGCGTGTCAAAGGAGCAGCTAACCTCGAAAATCCCTCTACAAACCTTCGATAATATCCAGCTGAACCTAGAAAACTCCTGATCTCTGTCACTGTCTGGGGTCTCTGCCACTGAACTACAGCCTCAATCTTAGATGGATCCACTGATACTCCATCCTTTGATACTATATGACCCAAAAAAGAGATCTGTTCCAACCAAAAGTCACACTTACTGAGTTTATTGTACAACTTCTTCTCTCGGAGGGTTTGCAGCACTATCCTTAGGTGCCGTTCATGCTCCTCTCTAGACCTTGAATACACCAGTATATCATCAATAAACACAATAACAAATCATCCAAGTACTGGTGGAATACCTCATTCATCAAAGACATAAAAGCTGCGGGAGCATTCGTCAACCCGAATGGCATAACCATAAACTCATAATGTCCATACCGGGTGCGAAAAGCTGTCTTGGGTACATCTCCATCTCGTATCTTCAACTGATGGTACCCTGATCTTAGATCTATCTTGGAAAAGACCTGCACTCCCTTAAGCTGATCTAACAACTCATCGATGCTTGGAAGGGGATACTTATTCTTGATGGTGGCCTTATTCAATAACCGGTAATCTATATACAGTCGGAGGCTTCCATCCTTCTTCCTTACAAACAGAATCGGTGCTCCCCAAGGTGAGACGCTCGGCCTGATGAACCCCTTCTCCAGCAACTCTTGTAATTGTTTCCTTAACTCCTCTAACTCAACTTGAGCCATTCTGTATGGTGGCTTGGATATCGGCTCTGTACCAGGTGCCAAATCTATACCAAACTCCATCTCCCTATCTGGAGGTAACCTTGGTAACTCATCCGAAAAGACATCTGAAAATTCCCTAACCACTGGAATGTCTCCCAATTTCGGGCGTGCCTTATCCGTCTCAATCACATAAGCGATAAACCCTTCACATTATTCTTTCTACCATTAGTAATCATAAATCATCACATCACATAAATAAATGAAATCAAATTTATCTTTCATACATCATGTATCAAGATTGTACTCATCACACTTATAATAATCATGTTCTTTAATTTCATTTCACAAAATTAACTACAAGATTGTCTATCTTTGGAAACATCAAAGTTTTTGCATGATAATCCATAACAACATGATTTGCAGCCAGCCAATCCATCCCTAGGATTACATCAAAATCACTCATATTTAATAAAATCAAATCGGCTGCCGTTTCTTTACCTCCTATCCTCATCTTACAATCTCTATATACATGCTCAGTCAACTGACTATCATTTATAGGGGTAGATATCAACAACATCTTATCAAGCAGTGTGGGTTTTACATGCTTCATCAATTTACATGCAAAGGATGGCGAAATAAAAGAATGCATGGCACCAGGATCAAAAAGTACATAAGCTTCTAAATCAAAGATTTGGATGGTACCTTTTACCACATCCAATGACTGATCTGCAGTGTCTTGGTCCAGTGCGTGCACTCGTCCTCTGCTCACACCCACTACTTGCTTCCCTTTTTTCTCAGCTGTAGCCCTCCTCCTCGGAACAGCTGTACCAACTAGAGCTCTCTCTGGCTCCTTGCCCTTCTGTGGGGCTCTCTCTGTCATCTCTGGGCAATCTCTGATTATCTGCCCTGGCTTCCCACATCTGAAGCATACTACAGGAGATCCATAGCATGGTCAAGTTCCATAGTACCTACCACACTTGCCACACTGTTCCGTAGTAGGCCGTGGTCCTCCAATCACGATTCCCTTAGCTGGAGCAATGGCCGGATACATGGGAGTATCAACTGTCCTCTCCCGGATCTCATCAATTCTCGACCTCTTTCAAGAGAATCTCTTGCTTCCTTTATAACTGAAGCCTCTATCCATCATTGGTCTTTTCTTATCTCTATCCTTACCAACCTTTCCAAACTCTGAGGCGATTCTATCAACATCTTGTTCACACAATTGCGCCCTACGCACAGCCTCTTCATAGGTCGGTATATCCAGAGGAACCAATCTCGACCTGATGGTCGGTCTTAATCCATCCACAAACTTTTAGATTTTCTCGACCTCATTACCCATCATGTTGGGATCATATCTGCCCAGGGATATAAAAGCAGTCTCATACTCATCCACAGTCCTGCTCCCTTGGGTCAGTCCCAAAAATGCAATCTTTAGCTTTCGCTCTGCGGTATCTGGACATACTGTCTCCGGAAGGCCTCTCGAAACACATCCCAACTGATCTCAGTATGCCGGGCTCTCAAAATAGGCCTGGTGGACTTCCACCAATGTTCTGCTGATCCCTTCAGCATAAAAGTGGCAAACGCTACCATCTCGGTAGTAGTGCACTCAAAAAACCCATATAATTTCTCGATCTCATTGATCTAATCCTCAGCCGCTACTGGGTCCTTTACTCCATTGAAAGACAGTGGTCCAAACTTCTGGAACTGTCGCAGTCTATCCAAATCATATCCATATCCCCAACCTCTACTGCCTGGCATAGCAAACGGCGTAGGCACATCCTGTGTCGGTGGGGTATCTATCGTCTGTGGCCTCTGGGCTTCCTTGCCCGTGCCTCAGGAGCTGTCACCTGCTCGACATCACCCTGTGTAGCGGGACTCTGTCTACCGCCAACTCCAGATAAAGATTGGGTGACCAACTCCACAATCATCTCAATGCTCCGCTCAATCCTCGCGAAGCGAGCCTCAGTACTCTCGGGCCTCTCTTCTGGACCCTGTGGAGCGTGCTCAACATCATCCTGAGCCTCGTGTGTTTCAGGCTCAACACGACCCCCAGGCCTACCTCTATGGCCTCGAGCCTGTGCTCTCATCCCTCTACCGTGACTGGTATTAGGCATACTTACTCAATTCCCTACATTCACAACCAATTACTTAGTCAACCCATCAACACACACACAATTGTATCTAAACAGCACAGTAACATGGGGATGTAATTATCCAACTTATTAAGTATTTTAGACATGACACACGTCAAACCAACTCGAGCTCTGATACCAACTTCTGTCACGACCCTCAACTTACCAAAATACGTACAAATTTTTTGCATTTTCATGCGTCAATCTTTAATCATCCTTCCTTGATCGTGAACAACCACACTCTTAACATTTGGGCTGTGTGTCGACGTCTAACTCACTCCACCATACCAATTCAATTTGAAACATTATTTATGAGTAAACACTTATATAAATGTATATATATATATATCAGAGTTGTTACATGTGTTTACATTGTTTTACATCCCCAATAGTTACATACAAAATGCTACTGTGCTATCGTAAGTTTAGATACAAAATTTCAACAGTGTGTATACCTTTAGCGATGGGATGCAGCAGATTACCAAAAAGGGAACGCCTCCAGTCACGCTCAATCTATACTCAACACTCTGTAGAGAGGGGGAAAATAAGGGGGGTGAGCAAACCACACGCTCAGTAAGGCAATCATGCGAACAGGTAGATACTGCACTATCTACGTGATCGTGATGCCATGCTCAAAAGCATTTAATTCATCATTTATCTCAAAACATGAGTGTATGATTGTGTTAATGGTATGTAAAGCATTCATGCTATTAAAATCAAGTGCACATTTCAACTCAAAGCATGGTATAAATCATCATGCATAATTCACAATAAAAGCATGGCATTACCCATCATGCATTTTCTTAAATAGCATGGCATTAACCATCATGCATTTTCACAATAAAGCATGGCATTAAACATCATGCATCCGTGCACTTTAAAAACCATTAACAAATCAATTTCAACACTGGTCAGGTCTCGGCCCATCCCTCGAACTTTCCTGACCCACAAATCATTTTCAAACATGGATTTATTCTCAAATAGCAGTAGACATGTGAGATAGGCAGTTCAACAACAGGTAATAACCTCAAGGCCTATGTACATAACCTGTGATACCGGCTACACGGATCAGGTGTGCGGGATATCACCACTATCTGCTTCCACACGGGAGGTAGGTCAAATCCTACCCGTCGGTCCATAGCAGATCTCGTCTGAAGACGGCACATCACATCTCAACATGGTACAATGTACTCTATGCTACATGCACGGTACACGTACTCCGTGGATCCAATCAACACATCATATCACGCCACATCTCAAACGCACGTGTGAACCTATTTAATCGGTAAGACCTCTTGTCTACTTGAAGCTCCTAACACGGCTAATTAATCATGTCAAAACAATGAACGTGTGAGCCTATTTAATCGATATGACACCCAATCTACTCAAAGCTCCAAACACGACAACATGCAAGGTGGGCATCCAGTGCGAGACAAACTCGAAGCACAATGCCAAAACAATTATGAATTCCATGTGAAAACTAGTGCCTCTTGCACTCATGTGTATAAAACACGTCAAATCTCGTGCGAGTCATACTCTAGCACGCTTTCATACTCATGAAATCATGTAGGTGGCTCAAAACTTTGCAAAATATGGTTAACAAAACCAAAACACACTCATTTCTTTAGCAAATCATTTCAATGTTAGCCAACCTACCAATCATTTGCTAAAAAGCAATAAAACATGATTTTCAAAGCAATATGCTTTTGTTTTCATGCACATTTTATCAAACTCCCAACTTTTGCCCTTCGATCACCCAACATCATTTTCTAATGTCTCATGTATTCTAGCAAAGCATTTAATGCGCCCAAGTTGCGCACAGATATCTCTAAGAGTTCACACAATTCCCTTACCTCGATTTACTTGGTGTGGCTCCTTTCCTTTTAGCTTCTCACACTCTTGGCTCAACTCGCCTCGGCGTATCCTCGAAAGCTGCGATTCATTCATTCAATCAATTGAGTTAATGTTTTTAACCCATAATTGACCTCATTAGTCAATATTATTCACTTATGCATTTTACAAATGCCTTAATCCACATTTTACCTCTTTTAGGTAAATCTCACAATTTATCCACTAACCACATCTTAAAATCATACCACAACACTATTAATAACTTCTACATATCTCATTCATCATTAATCTCCATACATTCTAGTTTCTCACTCTAGACCATTTCTAGGTCATAATCATTCCAATGTATTTTAGATCGTTTCTAACCATCCATACTCATGCCAAACAACTCCAAAATCAATTATATAGACAATGTACCATAGTTGGAGTGTTAGAATCTTACCCAATTTGATTTCTCTTCTTGCTCCAAATAACAATGCCCTTAGCTCCTTCAATACCAACAATGGGAAAATGCCTTCCAACTATGTTGTTCTCCTCTTTGATAGGAACAAATTTGCCTCTAATGGTCTCTTTTCAAATCTTACTGAAAATGGCTGATTTTAGAGAGAGAAAGTTAGGTTTTTGGGTTGAAAGTGGAAGGTTAGTGTTTTTCTCGAAATTTTCAGATTTTCAACACTCCTTATATAGAAATAGCTTAAGGAGATCGATCTGATCCAAGAGGAGATCGATCTGGTCCCCTTAAATCCCTCTTTTTCATGACATTTTAAGCATGAGATCGATCTGTTGAAGCATGAGATCGATCTGCTCCCAAACAGAGAGCTAAGGAGATCGATCTGGGTGCTTGAGGATCGATCTTTTCATTACAGAATGCTTAGGAGATAGATCTGGCTCCATTGGAAATCGATCTGCTCTATTTCATTGCCCAAATAAGAGCATTCTGGCTCTTCTAGATCGATCTCTCATCCCATGAGATCGATCTGCCCTTCATAGTTTCCAGATTTTCTGCAGTTCTTCTGTAGTAACACTTACAAAACTTCATACATTTTGTTTCCATGATCATTTTATCATCCAATCATCTTTGAGACTTGAAAATGGCATCCATCCACACTTCATACACATTAAAACTTGCGTAGAACCTTTGTATGACCAAGGGTACTTAATATAAACCAAATGGAAGTGCATACTCATGAAAATCTTCATTCCATTTACCACATTACTCATAATCCATTCTATTCATATTCTCCACATATTTTAGTCCATTTCTTTACATTCATACATAATGTAACTTGTATGTACTATCACAACTCTTATTACATGTGTGTACATTAACTTATGGACTTACATCACATATACTTCACTTATGAATTCATAGTACAACTCTATTTACATTTCTTTGTACATATATACCATTATACATATACGGGGTCTCACACATTTGACCTTCAAACTTATGAGGAGGCAGTACACAAGGCTCAATTATACGAGAAAGACTTTGAGCGGAATGCCTCTGAGCTAGGGAGGATTAGTGTCAGGAAGGACAAAGATCGAAAGAGATCCTGATTTGATAGAGTGGCCAAGAGAGGAAGCCAAAGGTTTTTCGAGAAGAGACATAAGATCGATGAGGTACAGGAGAGAGCTGTTAGACCTCTCGTGTACCCTGCTTTGACTGCACCGAGGGTTATGGTTATTGGAGAACCACGGTCTACTACTGAAAGGTGTAGGATGTGATAGATTTCATGGGACTAAGCCCTGTCTGATGACCCCTATGGTGTGTTACAGATGCGAGAAACTAGGACATATAGCTAAGTATTATCCCGAGAAGATGGAGACTGCCCCACAGAAGGGCAAGGAGTCAGAGAGAGCTCTAGTTGAGATGGCTGCCCCGAGTAAGAGGGCCACAGCTAAGGAAAAAGGCAAGCAGACATCGGGTGTGAGCAAAGGAAGAATACATGCATTGGTAGTATTTGATCTTGGTGCCACGCATTCCTTCACATCACCTTCCTTTGCACATAAATTATTGAAGCATGTGAAACCAACATTGTTGGATAAAATGTTGATAATTTCCACACCCATGAATGATAGTCAATTAACTAAGCATGTATGTAGAGGTTATAAATTGAAGATAAATGGAAAGGAAATGGCAGCCAATTTAATTTTTTTGAACATGAATGACTCCTATGTAATCCTAGGAATGGATTGGTTGGCTGCTAATCTTGTTGTGATGGATTGCCAAGCTAAGACATTGACGTTATTAGAATTAGGCAATCTTACTGTAAAATTTTTATGAAAAGAAATGAAAACAAATGATTGATATAAATGAAAAGAGTATGATTTAATTTAATGCTTGAGAGATGAATGTACTATTTATTTTGAATATGGATGTGATGATTTATGATACTAACGGTGGAAAGAATGAGGTGAAGGGTTCATTGCCTACGTGGTCGATATAGATGAGGCACACCCGGAGTTGAGGGACATACCCGTAATTATGAATTTCCCTGATGTCTTTCCGGATGAATTATCAGGACTACCACCTGAAAGGAAAATAGAATTTTACCTAGAGTTAGTGCCTAGTACAGAGCCGATATCAAAACCATCATATAGAATGGCACCGATTGAGTTAGAAGAGCTGAAGAAACAGCTACAAGAGTTGCTAGAGAAGGGGTTTATTAGGCCGAGTGTCTTACCTTGGGGAGTAGCGGTTCTATTTGTAAGGAAGAAAGATGAAAGCCTTCGACTGTGTATAGATTACCGGTTGTTGAATAAGGCCACCATTAAGAACAAGTACCCCCTTCCAAGAATAGATGATCTGTTGGATCAGCTCCGAGGAGCCTAAGTGTTTTCCAAGATAGATCTACTGTTAGGGTACCATCAGTTGAGGATCAGGAGTGGAGATGTACCTAAGACAGCATTTCGTACCCGTTATGGCCACTACAAGTTCTTGGTGATGCCATTCGGATTGACGAATGCTCCCGCAGCATTTATGGCATTGATGAATGATGTGTTTAAGCCATACCTGGACAAGTTTGTGATTGTGTTCGTTGATGACAAATTGGTTTATTTCAAGTCCAGGGAAGATCATGAGGAGCACTTAAGAGTAGTGCTGCAGACCCTCCGAGAAAAAGAGTTGTATGCCAAACTCAGCAAGTGTAGATTTTGGTTAGAGCAGATCTCAATTTTGGGCCATGTTGTATCGAAGGATGGGGTATCAGTGGATCCATCCAAGATAGAGGCAGTTGTACAGTGGGAACAGCCCAAGATAGTTACTGAGATCAGAAGTTTTTTGGGATTGGCTAGGTATTATCGAAGATTTGTAGAGGGTTTCTCCAGACTGGCTGCTCCATTGACACGCCTCATGTGCAAAGGTGTTAAATTTGTATGGATAAGGCATGTGAGAGGAGTTTTGAGAAGCTTAAGCGTCGATTGACCACTGCTCTAGTTCTCACCATTCCTACCAGCTCAGGAGGTTTCTCGGTGTATACGGATGTATCGCACCAGGGACTGGGCTGTGTACTTATACAGGATGGGAAGGTAGTTGCCTATGGATCTGGACAGTTGAAAGATCACAAGAGGAACTACCCTACACATGATTTAGAGTTGGCGGTCGTGGTGTTTGCTTTGAAAATATGGCACCACTATCTCTATGGTGAGAAATTTCAGGTGTTCACAGATCATAAGAGCCTTAAGTACCTGTTCTCACAAAAAGAACTGAATATGAGACAGAGGAAATGGATCAAACTCCTGAAGGACTATGATTGTGAAATCATGTACCACTCGGGTAAGACAAATGTAGTTGCCGATGCTTTGAGTAGAAAGAACTTTGGGTTGGTGTCTTATATGATGGTACAGGAGCATGAATTGTTGGAACACTTTGCGAACCTTAGTTTGGATGTAACCCCACCTGGATCGGAGAGATTGGATATCATGGCTAGTATGAGATTAGAGCCAGAGTTGATTGGCCGTATTCGGTAAACTCAACAGGGTGATCGACGGTGCATCGATTGGCTAAGGCAGATATAGATAGGTGTGGGTATTGATTTTGAGCTGAGTATTGATGGGTTATTGAGGTTCAGGGGCAAAGTATGTGTTCTCGAGGATCCTGAGATCAGAAGGTTGATTTTATCAGAGGCTCACTCATCGGGGTACACAATACATCCGAGGAATACTAAGATGTATCAAAACCTTCAGAAGATTTATCGGTGATCTGGAATGAAAAGAGACATTGCTGAATATGTCGTTAAGTGTCTCATTTGTCAGCAGGTGAAGGTAGAGCATTAGAAGCCTATAAGGCTATTGCAGCCTCTACTGATACCGACGTTGAAGTGGGAGTATGTCACCATGGATTTTGTGATGGGATTGTCGAGGAACCGTAGAGGACATGATGCCATATAGGTTATTATGGACCGATTGACTAAATTCGCTCATGTCTTAGCTATGAGAGCTACCGATACACTGAGTCAGTTGGCGAACCTGTATATTCGAGAGATAGTACAACTACATGGTGTTCCAGTGAGCGTTATTTCTAATAGGGATGCCCGCTTCACTTCCTATTTTTGGGAACATTTTCAGGAAGCGCTGGGGACCCGACTGAGTTTTAGAATCGCTTTTCATCCTCAGAGAGATGGGCAGTCAGAGAAGACTATACAAACCCTGAAGGATATGTTAAGAGCGTGTGTGTTGGATTTTGGAGGCTCCTGGGATGATCACCTGTCATTAGCTGAGTTCGCTTATAATAATAGCTATCATGCGAGTATCGGGATGGCACCATATGAGGCATTGTATGGGCGTAGATGTCGTTCCCCTATTGGATGGGAAGAGGCTGGTGATCGATAGATTTTTGCTTCGGACTTAGTGTAATAGGCCTCTAAAGACGTCCATTTGATATGTGAGAGATTACGGACAGCTCAGAGCCGACAAAAGAGTTATACTGACAAGAGACAGAGACCACTAGAGTTTGATGTGGGTGAGTCGATATTTCTGAGAGTTTCACCTTCGAAGGATATTATGAGGTTTGGTAAAAAGGGTAAGCTGAGCCCTAGATATATCAGACCATTCGAGATTTTAGAGAGAGTAGGAGATAAGGCGTATAGGTTGGTATTGCCACTGAACTTGGTAAATGTTCACAACGTCTTCCACGTCTCTATGCTTCGGAAGTATCACCCGGACCTGGCACATGTGATAAAATATGAGCCATTGAAGCTTAATGAGAGTATGACGTATGTTGAGAAGCTGGTTCGGATATTAGATAGAAAGGACAAAATGTTAAGGAATAAGACAATTCCCTTGGTGAAAGTTCTTTGGCAACATCACACGGCGAAAGAGGCCACATGGGAATCGGAGAACTTGATACGGGAGAAGTACCCCCAACTTTTTGAAGAGTAACTTAGTTCTAATTTAGATGACCAAATTCCTTGAAGGAGGGGAGGAATGTAAGAACCGTATTTTTAGTTTAATGTACATACGTGTAATATGAGTTTGTAATGTACATACAAGTTTCATTGGGTATGAATATGAAGAAATGAACTTTTATAAGTGATAAATGTGCTTGGAACTCAAAACGAGTAGTGTGGTAGAATGGAATGAAGTTATACTTCTAATTGGTTTTGTAATGTGTACATTTGGATATACAAAGAATGCATACAAGTTTTAATATGTATAAAGCTTGAATGGATGCCATTTTCAAGTCATAAAGGTCGAATGAGAAAATGACTATGGCAGCAAATTAAGAAAGTTTGGGTGTGAGTTGTTGCAGAAAAACTATAAAAAATCTAGAAAATATGAAGGCCAGATCGATCTGGAAGAGCCAGAATGCTCTTATTTGAGCAATAGAATAGAGCAGATCGATCTCCAATGGGGCCAGATCGATCTGATAAACATTCTGTAATAAAGAGATCAATCCTTGAAGCAAACAGATCGATCTTCAATTGGCTACTGGAAAGAGCAGATCGATCTCTTCCCTTCGCCAGATCGATCCCCCTTAACTCTCTGCCTTAAACAGATCAATCTCCAAGCCCGACAAATCGATCTCCTACTTGTAAAATGCCATGAAAATATGGATTTTAAGAGCACCAGATTGATCTCTTTCCCTTGCAGATCGATCTCATCAAGCAATTCTATATATAGGAGTAGTGAAATCTGCCATTTACGACAAACACACTCCACCCTTTCCATTTTCAACCCAAAAACCTAGATTTCTCTCTCTAAAATCCATCAATTCTAGTAAGATTTGAAGGGAAGCCATTAGACACAAAGTTGTTCATCTTGAGGAAGAGAACAACATAGCTGAAACCCAAAACCCCATTGTTGCTATTGAAGGAGCAAGGAATAGTTCCCTTTGGAGCAAGAAGAGAAACTAGATTTGTTTTGGAGAGTTCGTTGGAGACGAATCGAACCGCACGAGTAAGCAGCTTTAAGGAAGTGGAATCACGCGTCACGATTCTAGAGCGTGCATAGTAGCCCAGTGAGGACTGAGGAATGTATTTTGGATATCTGCTGCCATCCATCGCTAAGAGGTATACACATGATGATTCTTTTTATATCTAAACAATTGTAAAAGCATAGTAGTCTTTTGAGTTGTAATTATGGGGGATGTAGATGTCAGTAATCGTATTTTGTATAAGTGAATGTTGGACTTTCATGTATATGACATCACTTTTGTTAACTGAGAATGAATTTTGCGAATGGATTATTATTGACTCACAGCCCAACTATGTGGTGATGAGTTGTTCACGACCGGGTAAGGAAAGAAAAACGCGAAAAATTTATAGTGATTTTTGGTAATAAGAGGATAAAATGGGTCGTGATAGGCATGATAACTATGAGATTTATGAAATGACATGAGAAATACAGTGTTTTGCATAAAATGCTGAGTTTATTAAACCAGTATATTTCCAATTTTATAACTGATGTTTTGTATCTATATATATATATTGCATAATGATTTGAGAGAGATGCATGCTATAGATACAGATAGGGTAAGGAAACGATTTTTAGGCATAAGCATTGTATTTTGTAGATAGTGCAGTTATCTATTTACTTGCCTGATTTTCTTACTGAGCTATGAGCTCACCCCCTTATTATTTCCCCATTTTCAGAGCATCCGCAGTAGGTGAACACGGCTGGAGATTTATAGACTTTGATCCGCTGCATATCCATTTTGTAAGAGGTATACACACTTGATATTTTGTACTGAACAATGTATAAGCACAGTTATGTAATAAACGTACGATCAGAATGTATACGTACAAATAATTGTATTAATGTATAAAGAATATTAAATTTCTATACATGTTATGAATGAGTGTGAATGGGTGACTACTATCGAATCACAGCCCAACGTTTGATGTGAGAGATAACAAAAGAAGAGGTAAGTGAAATGCGAAAAATTTGTAGTGAATTCGATAGGTCGCGTGTAGGGGAAGGGCGTGACAGATATAATTCAAATAAGAAATATATGTATATATAATTTTAGACTTTTAGTTGGCCTCTTAAAATCAAATGTCGAGATCTTCCATTAGATTGTGGTATGTATTTTAGCTATACCTTATTGAATGCTTGTTATATTTGACTTTATAATTAGGTTTCGTTTGGTTCATAGATAATGACTTCCGAAAATGATTTTTAGAAAATGTATAATTTTTGAAAAAATTAAAAATTTTATATTGTTTGATTATTAAATGAAAAATGTTTTAAATTATTTGTTTGTTTATGGAAAATCTTTTTTTTTCAAATTATATTAACATAACTACTAAAATATTAAAAATCTATAAAATATTAATAATATATTAATAGTTATTGCTAAAATAATAAAAATATTCATACTATTAAAATAATTATATTTTATAGTGAAAGTGTAATTTGCAAAACTGGAACTTATAATATAAAGATTGTATGATAAGCAATTGACTTTAAAAAGTTATGAAGCTCGTAATCGGGCAATATTTATAAATTCACTAAATGTTTTTCAAAGTAATTTTAGTACAAAATTATCACATCAAATGCATTTTGTTCAACATTCCAAAGATCTAAGAATTATTTTAAGCCTTTAACTTAATTTATTTAACCTTCAAAGTTATTTTCAACCATAGTTTTTAGGATGCAACATTTTGTCACTTGCAAAATTATGTTATTTCAAATAAATCATTTCAAAATTATAGTTTACATGTATTATGATAACATTATGTAGTATATTATTTCTTAACATAAAGCAATAATAATACGAGGGTTTTATTTTTTATAACTGTTAACTTTAAATGATGTATTTTGAAATGACAAAACAATAAATTCAATGAACTTATTTTCAAATCATTTGTAAGAAACTATTTCTAAGTAATTATCTTAAAATCATATTGCATCTATGTTCACTTACAAATATTGTCAACCTAGAAATATTTCTAAAATTAAACTTTGGCGGGAAACTGAAAATCAAGCTAAAGAAATCGATCTCAAATTTTTTTAGGATCGATATCAGGGAATTGTGAGGTCGATCTCCATATGGCAGAGGCTTTACAGGATCGATCTCCAAGGGTTAAGAGATCGATCTCTTGTTGGCCGAGACATATAAGAACTTAATGAGAAGATAATGGAATCGATCTTCTCAAGGAAAGAGATCGATCTGCTAAGGGAAAGAGATCGATCTTTACTAAGCAGAATTAATTTAAGATCGATCTAGTTGAATAAGAGATCGAGCTTACCTTTACAGAATATCATGATACTAACATTTCAAAGAAGAGGAGATCGATCTCTCTATCTAATAAGATCGATCTCCATGCTTGGAGTTCTTTTGTGGTTGCAGGTTCTGGAATTGAAAAATCGATCCTCGCAATGAAAGAGATCGATCTGGCATTCGACTACAGGACTCCAACAGCTAGTTTTACAGAGTTTCAATAGGAAAAGTTGCATTAAATGATTCACCAACTAATTGAGCATATAAATACAATCCATAAAGACATTATAGACAAGAAGCAAGAAAACATAAAAGCTCTGAATATTCTTGAGAAACATTCTTTGTGTCAAAAGTGATTAATTGTCTTTATGAGCTATATTTAAATCATTCAAATTCATTAACTACCCTGTGCGAAAGCCTTGTTTGTATTCATTCTCTATTTTAAAGAAGAGTGGAAGTGTTCCTCTATGAGAGAGCTATTATAAAAGAGTTTGGATAATTTCATTGCCTAAGGGGTAGAGAAGTTATTCCTTAAACTTGAAAAAGAAGTTGTAAAGCTCACCTTGCTACTGAGAGAGACTCCTTGACAAGAAGGTCAAGAAGAGATAACGTAGGAAAGAGATTTGGCCGAACCTCTATAATCTACTGTGTTTGCTACTTCTCTCTTTATCTCCTTATTTACTGCATATTTACATTATCTCTTATTATTGTCATTTGTTTATTTGTGTGCAATTTTAGCTAAGAAAGTTTTCATTTAGTAAATTTGCTAGAAAAACTGATTCACCCCCCTTCTCGGTTGAGACAACAATTAGTATCAGAGTTTGGACTCTTTGATTAAAAAGGAGTAAATTCCTAGAGTTTAGAATGATCCTATGGCTCATAATAGTGTAGCAACTAGTCTAGTAGGAGAAGGGCACTCCTCTGTTAGACCTCTCAGGTTTAATAGTGAAAATTATGCTTATTAGAAGACTAGAATGATACTATTCATTCAAGCTAAAGATTATGAAGTGTGGAGAATTATTGTCAAAGGCCCACAAATTCCTACTAAGAGAGTTGAAGGAAAAGATATTCCTAAGGAGGAAGATGAGTGGGATACCAATGACATGAAATCTGCCCAATTGAATGCAAAGGCTATGCACACCTTATTTTGTGCATTAAGACCTAATGAATATAATAGAGTCTCCACTTGTGAAAATGTAAAACAAGTTTGGGATAAGTTGGCAATCACTCATGAAGGCACAACTCAAGTTAAGGAGACAAAAGTAGGTATGCTTACTCATGATTATGAATTATTTAGAATGAAACAAGATGAGTCAATTAGTGACATGTTTACAAGATTTACTGATATAATAAATGGACTTAAATCATTAGGCAAAACGTATTCCAATATAGAGATGGTGAAGAAAATCCTAAATAGCTTACCAAAATCATGGGAAGCCAAAGTGACCGCTATTGAGGAGTCTAAGGATCCTCACTCACTATCATTAGATGAATTGATAGGGTCATTACTCACTTATGAAATGAAGCTGAAAAGAATTGAAGATCTTCCTAAGAAAGTAGGAGTAGCTCTAAAATCTACCACTCATGAAGAATTAAAAGAAGACAAAAATGAGAGTGGTGATGAAGAGGATTTTGAAAGGGCAATGTTTGCCAAAAGTTTCAATAAATTTATGAGAATGAGAGGAAATGGTGGTATTAAGAGAACTCATAAGAGAGAACAAAATAAAGGAGAGCCAAGTAGAAAAGACAAGGATACTATTGTATATTATGAATGTAAAAAACCAAGTCATATTAAATTTGATTGTCCATTGCTAAAGTGTCAGGACCCGTTCTCAATCCATGACTTTATCCAAAAATCACTATAAATTTTTCGCATTCTTAATTTACCTTTCCGCTCTTCAATGGTTGGGCTGTGATTCGATGTCAGAGTCCTCACTTACCACATCATCCAATATCATACATACATGTCAATATATTATTACTGACTGTAACTGTTTTTATTATACATGTAAGATTATATAAAATCTAATACAAATATATTCCCCATAATATATATCGTATACATCATTGTGCTGTTTCTATGTTTAGATACACAACTGTACATAATAAGTATACCTGGCGATCGATAGGAACTAGCAGTGGACTCTGGGACACTATCCCTCGATAGCTCTCGCTCTACTGACGCTCTGTAGAGAGATGTAAAGAAAGGGGGGTGAGCATACAACGCGCTCAGTAAGGAAATCAGGCAAGCAAGTAGATATCAACACTATCTACTCAAAATAATGCTATGCCTTGAAAACATTATTTCCTTTACTCGCTTTAAAAAGCATGTCTTGAAATATAATATATATATACCTGTACAGAATAAATCCCATGTACAGAAAATCATGCTTTCTTTCTCAAATGTAGGCATGTACTGCAAAACAATGCATCGTATATAAATCATGCCTTTATGTAAATCATGCTATGTATATTTAAATCACAATAAATATGGCATCAAATGATTCACAGCACAAAATTGGAGTCCGACCCATCCCTCAGGTCTGTCCGCAGTTTAAATCAGTCAATCAATGTGATATATCATATAAGACTCTGTGGTTTATGCAAATAGTATATTGGACTATGATCATATCCGAAAAGTGATCCCAAGCTACACGGAATCCTAGTGTGCGGGGCATCACTGCTGTAACGGGAGGATGGTCAGTCCACTACAGCCGTCAGCTATGTGTAACACACGGTACAGTGTACACCTCATGCCACTCAGACACGGTACAAAGTACACCCGTGGACCCTCACAGCCAGGGTGCCTCCCATAGGACTTAGCCCTCGTAACTATGGAAATATTTATACCACATTCACAAATACCCTCATGCTGGCCATCCTCTCAAAATGTGACACTCAGTCACACAAGAATGCGACCTGAATAGGTACCATGTATATAATATCACATACAGTGTGCGCCCTCGAGTGCGACACACAGTCGACACTACGCTCGAACACCGTTTCACATCACAATCTCAACTCTAGTGCGAGCAATCTCCAGCAACTAGGTCTATGCATAGTTTATGTATTAAATCAAGTACGAGCAATAGCTCCCAGTACTATGCTATGCACAATATCAAATCAAGAATCGAGTACGAGCAACGCTCTAGTACTCTGTCATATATCTCATGTAAAACTCGAGTACGAGCTAATCGCTCCAGCACTCTGTGTCATGCATATATCATTAAAAGCTGAGTACGAGTAAAACTCCAGTATTCTATCATGCATGTCATGGAAATATGAAAATCTAGTGCGTATTAAAATCCAGCACTAATGTATGTGGAAAACATATGAAATCCAGTGCGAACTATGCTCTAGCACGATTTATTCTCACATAATATGATAGATGGCTATTTAAAAAGGGATTGTTTACAAAATAGTAAAATCAGTACTAAAAGTGTGCTTAAGTCATATCAACCTTAAAATCGTTAGCCCATCTATTTATTTTCATGCTAATAGCAATTAAACACTCACAATAGTATTTTCCATGCTTTTTGCAACTTCTCACAAAAGTTGACTTTTTGACTAACTAGGGGCAAAATCGTAATTTGCCACTATCGGGTCGCAATAATTATTATTCACTTTCTCTGACCCTCAGAGTTTTTAAGTGAATGTAAAAGCAGACGAAAATACGTGCAGGTATCTCTAACTACTCGCAAAAGTCCCTTACCTCGGATCACGTCACGTGACCTCACTTCCTCAGTGCTGCTAAATCCCGCAGTCCGATCAGCTCTCAATGTAAACTCCTGAGCTGTAAACAACCATTCCTCAGGTTAATTATATTTTTCCTACTGTATTATACATTAATACAGTCTATTTTCCCTTAATGGGCCTTAATAATCCTTAATGGGCCTAACTAGGCCTTAAGTCCATTTTCATTTTACTACTCATTTTCGTTGGGCCTATTAGGCTTGTGGGCCCACCAACTCTTATTGGGCTTGTCCTAGGCCCATTACACCTTATTGGGCCTAAAATAATTGGGCTTGGCCCATTGGGCCTCTCGGCCATATGCCATGGCCGAGAGCTACCCATGTCTCGGTTTCACCATGGCATGCCATTCATGCCTATTATCTAGCCATTTTCACTTAGGCATTTTCACAAACACTTGGTAGGCAACATTAACAATCATCACATAGTTCATTTAGGCATTTTATCAAACACCTTGATTGCCAACAATTTACATGTATTAATTAATCAATTTGATTAATTCTAATTACACCATTAACATTAATACATGTACACTAATCCATTTATGTCTTAAAATCAAATTGACATATTTCAATACCCCATTGATCACTTTCGGCCTAACCCACTTCATGGTGATTTAATATGTTTCAATGCTTAAAACATATATCAACATACTTAAAATCATTCATACATTAACATATATGAAATTGGAAATTAGAAATTATACCAATTGTTGTGTTCACCCTTTGGCCGAAACTTTGGAGGCTCTCGGTTTGCACTCTATGGCTCCTTGATAGCCAATTCCAACATATGTCAATCTCCTTTCAATTTGGAACAACTTCCATGAAGAATGCAAGTTCCAAATATGCCTAATTCTTAGTGATTTCTAGTGAGAGAAAGCTTGGATGTTTATGTTTCAATGGTTTCTTCTTCTAGCCGGAATTGGTGTGATGAAGATGACAATGGTGTGGCTGCATTTATAAGCCATATACTTAGCCATTAAGCTTTACTTTCCAGCCATTATACTTGACTTTCCAAGTCTTAGCCATGAGTCACCTTATGAGTCACCTTATGAGTCATAGTTAACTTTAACTATGGTTAGATATTTATCTCATGGGCTTTTCCAATTGGGCTTCTCGGTTTGGGCTTTCCTAATGGGCTTTCGGGCTGAAATTTTCACTATACCTCGGGCCTTTAATTGTCTCAAAATTTGGCCGATCAATTGGTCCAACAATTCGGTCTAAAGGACCTAAGAAATTCGATATACGTTTAGTATACCTTAATGGGCTTTAAAATTTTCACCTTAGGCCCATCACGTTTTTAACCATTAAATTTATTCTGAAATCCTTCCGAATAAATTTTCCTTACTTCTGGGGATGATTATCTTGTATTCTGGCCAAGAATATTTTTTCTCAAATTTTCCTCCACACTTAGGTTAATTTTTAACCATGATTAGTCAACTATGGTAAAAGTCCACTTTCTTAACTATAGTTGACTTTTTCCTTAACCATTGACTATGTTGACTTTTTCTTAAAATTTCGAGAGCGTCATATCTGATGTCTTACACTCTCGTCTTTATATTCCAACCGCACCCGGTGGATAATTTCACCCGAAACTCCTTTTCTCGCCAAAAAGGTCCATTTTACCCTTTTTAGCTTTTACTTTCGTTTTATATGTTCGGGACTAAATAAAGCTGACTTTCCTTCATGAGCTCTCTACGCTCTCTGATTTTAAGTTCTTATTTTCAGTCAGAGTGATTTAGAATAACTCGGTTTAGCCTGTGATACCCATCGCTCACATTAGGCATTTTATGTAGCTTTTGCGTGTTAATTCATTTCAATAACACTTTAAGTCTAGTAAATACTCTTCTTATGATTCAACTATAATTACAAAGTGTTCATACACATATGAATCATAAGGAAATAAGCTACAAAAATCTGGGTCTGACAATCCTCCCCCACTCAGAAAATTTGGTCCTCCAAATTAGAACCAAGTCAATCCTCAAATAGGTGAGGGTACTTCTCTCGCATCAGACTCTCTAGCTCCCAAGTAGCTTCCTCTGAAGTATGATGCTGCCAGAGAATCTTCACTAATCCGATGGTCTTCGATCTCAATACCTTCTCCTTCCTATCCAATATCCGAATCGGTCTCTCAACATATGACATGTCCTCTCAGAGATCCAAAGGCTCGTAACTAATCACATGTGACAGATCTGGGTGATACTTCCGAAGCATCGATTTGTGGAAGATGTTGTGGACACTTGATAAGTCCGGTGGCAATGCCAACCTATACGCCTTATCCCCCACTCGATCAAGTATCTCAAAGGGTCCAATATAGCAAGGATTTAGTTTCCCTCACTTCCCAAATCTCGTTATTCCCTTAGAAGGAGAAACTCTCAAAAACACGGATTCACCAACTGCAAACTCTAGTGGCCTACGTCTCCTGTCAGCGTAACTCTTCTGTCTGCTCTGAGCTGTCCTCAGTCTCTCTACTATCAGGCGGACGTCCTCAGATGCTTGCGTAACCATGTCAAGAGCAAAAATCTTACGGTCACCCACTTCTTCCCATGCAATAGGGGAACGACATCTACGGCCATACAAAGCCTCATACGGTGCCATCCCGATACTCGAATGATAACTGTTGTTGTAGGTGAACTTGGCTAGTGGCAGGTGGTCATCCCAGGAGCCTCGATAATCTAGCACACATGCTCTCAACATATCCTCCAGAGTCTGTATGGTCCTCTCTGACTGACCATCTGTCTGAGGATGGCAAGTGGTGCTCATACTCAACTGGGTTCCCATGGCTTCCTGAAAATGTCCCCAAAAGTGGGATGTGAAGCGGGAATCCCTATCAGAGACTATGCTCACTGGTACACCGTGTAACCTCACTACCTCGCGTACGTACAGTTCTGCTAATGAACTCAGAGTATCGGTCGCTCTCATAGTTAGAAAGTGGGCTGACTTCGTCAGTCTGTCGACGATCACCCATATAGCATCGTGATTCCTGCGGGTCCTCGGTAAACCCATCACGAAATCCATGGTGATATGCTCCCATTTCCATGTCGATATAGGTAGAGGCTATAATAATCCTGCAGGTTTCTGATGCTCTACCTTCATCTGCTGACATATGAGACACTTTGCCACGAAGTCTGCTACATCTCTCTTCATACCCGACCACCAGTATACCTTCCGGAGGTTCTGATACATCTTATTACTCCCCGGATGTAACATATACCTCGACGAATGAGCTTCTGCCAATATCAATCTCTTGAGTCTTGGATCCTCTGGAACACACAATCTGCCTCTGAACCTCAGTAGTCCATCAGAACTCAACTCAAAATCAGTCACGGTGCCCTTCTGCATCTGACTACTCACATCCATACAAAATGGATCAGTCTGCTGAACCACTCTGATCCTGTCCAACAGGTCCGGCTCCAAGCGTAGACTAGCTATCACATAGCCTGTATCCATGTCAGAAGGCACGACTCCCAAACTGAGGCTAGCAAACTGCTCTAGCAAATCATGTTCCCTAACCATCATGTACGATACCATCCCCAGGCTCTTCATGCTCAAGGCATCAGCTACAACGTTAGCCTTACCCGGATGATAAAGTATCTCACAATCGTAGTCCTTCAGAAGCTCTAGCCATCTTCTCTGTCTCATGTTCAGCTCCTTCTGTGAGAACAGGTACTTGAGGCTCTTGTGGTCGGTAAATATCTGGAACTTCTCACCGTATAAGTAGTGGCGCCATACCTTCAACGCAAACACTACTGCAGCTAGCTCCAAATCATGGGTCGGATAGTTCTTCTCATGATCCTTCAACTGTCTGGATCCATAAGCAACTACTTTCCCATCCTGCATCAATACGCAGCCCAGTCCCTGATGCGAAGCATCTGTATACACTGCAAATCCTCTTGAGCTGGTAGGGATAGTGAAAATCGGAGCGGTGGTCAATCGATGCTTCAACTCCTCAAAACTCTTCTCACAATCCTCGTTCCATATGAACGGTGCACTCTTTCGAGTAAGACGTGTCAACGGAGCAGCCAACTTCAAAAATCCCTCAACAAATCTCTGATAGTATCCAGCTAAACCCAGAAAACTCCTGATCTCGGTGACTGTCCTCGGCTGTTCCCACTGAACTACAGCCTCTATCTTAGATGGATCAACTGATACACCATCTCTCGATACAACATGTCCCAAAAACGAGATCTTTGATAACCAAAAGTCACACTTACTGAGCTTAGCATATAACTCATGCTCCCGTAACGTCTGCAGCACGATCCTGAGGTGCTCCTCACGCTCCTCCTTGGATCTCGAATACACCAATATGTCATCGATGAAGACGATAACAAACTGGTCCAAATATGGCTTGAACACATCGTTCATCAAAGCCATGAAAGCAGCTGGAGCATTCGTCAATCCGAATGGCATGACCAAGAACTCATAATGGCCATATCGGGTACAAAATGCTGTCTTGGATACATCTCCACCCCGAACCTTCAGCTGATGATACCCAGACCTCAGGTCAATCTGGGAAAAGACCTGTGCTCGTAGTCAATGCGTGGAAGGGGGTATCTATTCTTGATGGTGGCCTTATTCAACAATCGGTAGTCTATACACAATCGGAGGCTCCCATCCTTCTTCCTCACAAACAAAACCGATGCTCCCCAAGGTGAAACACTCGGTCGAACAAAACCCTTATCCAACAGCTCCTGTAACTGTCTCTTGAGCTCCTCCAGCTCAACTAAGGCCATGCGATATGGTGGTCTCAAAATAGGCTCCGTACCAGGTACCAGATCTATACAGAACTCCATCTCTCTGTCTGGTGGTAACCCTGGCAATTCATCCGGGAATACATCTGGGTACTCACTGACCACAGTAATATCTGACAACTCCGGATGTGCCTTATCCATATCTACCACGTATGCAATGAAACCTTGATATGTTGAAGGTTTTCTAAATCAGTAATCACGTAATAATCATAACTACTCCTTTCATTTATTCTTATTAAACTTTACAACATATCTAGTAAGGTGAGGAAACATAACTGTCTTAGCATAGCAATCTAAAACAGCATGGTTTGCAGATAGCCAATCCATTCCTAATATTATATCAAAGTCACTCATACTTAGTAATATTAGATTGGTTGTCATCTCTTTATCCCCTACTCTCAACTTGCAGTCATTAAATACATATTCTACAACTTGACTACTATTCATAGGCGTACTAATCAACATCATCATACATAAATCTGTACGCTCTACATGTCTTGCTAATTTACATGCAAATGAAGGTGATACAAAAGAATGCATGGCACCAGGATCAATTAAAACATATGCTTCATTATCATAAATCAGGATGTTACCTCGAATCACATCCGATGAAGCATCAACTGTTCCCTGGTCCAAAGCATGTACTCGCCCTTGACCCATCACTTGTTTCCCTTTCTCCTCTGCCGTCGCTCTACCTCTCTAAGCAGATGTACCAGCTGGGGTTCTATCAAACTCCCTGCCCCTCTGTGGTGCAGTCACAAATGGCGCTGGGCACTCTCTAGCCATGTGCCCCTGTTTCCCAGATCGGAAACATACCATAGCACCCTGTGAACACGGTCTATCTCCATGTGATCTACCGCATCTTCTACACTGATCTGCAGCAGGTCTCTGTCCTCCTATGACAATGCCCTTTGTTGGGGCTACAGTCAGATAAGCAGGAGGTCTAGCATATCTCTCTCGTGCCTCCTCTACCCGTGATCTCTTACCGAAGAGTCTCTTCCCTCTTCGATAACTGAAATCTCTAGCCGGCCTCTTCTTCTGTATATCTTGGCTACGGCTAAACTTCCCAAACTAGGAAGCATTCCTGTCATAATCCTGCTCATATAATTGCGCACTGCGCACTGCTTCCTCATAGGTCACTATGTCTAATGGGACCAACTTGGACCGTAGCACCAGTCTCAACCCGTCGATAAACCTATGGACCTTCCTGGTCTCACTGTACATGGTATCCGGGTCATATCTTCCTAGGGATAGGAATCGAGTCTCATACTCGTCCACAGATAAACTCCCTTGGCGTAGTCCCAAAAATTTTGCCTGTAGTTTTAGATGTGCGGTGTCGGGAATAAACTGCCTCCTAAAGGCCTCCCGAAATATATCCCAACTGATATCCCTATGTCGGGATCTCAATATAGATCGGGTGGACTTCCACCAATGCTCTGCAGCTCCCTTCAGTAGGAATGCAGCAAACGCAACCATCTCCGAGGTCGTACACTCGAAGAATCCATAAAGCTTCTCCAGTTCTGCTAACCACTCCTCAGCAGCCACTAGGTCCTTGACCCCACTAAAGGATGGAGGTCTAAACTTCTGGAATTCTCGCGATCGATGCAGATCACATCCATATCCTAATCCACTACCACCCGAAACTGGTGGGGGTGTAGGAGTATCTACAGTCCTCTGTGCATCAGCTGTCTGCGTAGGTGTATCAGGGGCAACTGCCTCTCCTGTAGCAGCTCCTGCCTCCTGTCTCTGCCTACCTGGCATCGTCTGTGCCAGTATCTCGATAATAGTCTCGAGACCACGCTCTAATCTCGTGAAGCGCATCTTTGCACACACGGGTGCCTCAGTAGCACCTGGAGTCTCATGCGTAGGTAATGGTCCGGCAGTGGCTCGTCCCTCGGGTCTATCTCCCCGACCTCGAGCCCTACCTCTCATACCTCTACCACTATGCGTATTTTCCATATAGGCAAAGTTCCTGCATTCATAATAATGAATTAGTCCATCTCCTATCCGGTACACACAGTTATATCTAAACACAGCACAGTACTATGGGGATGTACACTTTCCTATTTTCTAACACCGACTCACATCAGACCAACCTATGCTCTGATACCATTCTGTCAGGACCCGTTCTCAATCCATGACTTTATCCAAAAATCACTATAAATTTTTTGCATTCTTAATTTACCTTTCCGCTCTTCAATGGTTGGGCTGTGATTCGATGTCAGAGTCCTCACTTACCACATCATCCAATATCATACATACATGTCAATATATTATTACTGACTGTAACTGTTTTTATTATACATGTAAGATTATATAAAATCTAATACAAATACATTCCCCATAATATATATCGTATACATCACTGTGATGTTTCTATGTTTAGATACACAACTGTACATAATAAGTATACCTGGCGATCGATAGGAACTAGCAGTGGACTCTGGGACACTATCCCTTGATAGCTCTCGCTCTACTGATGCTCTGTAGAGAGATGTAAAGAAAGGGGGTGAGCATACAACGCGCTCAGTAAGGAAATCAGGCAAGCAAGTAGATATCAACACTATCTACTCAAAATAATGCTATGCCTTGAAAACATTATTTCCTTTACTCGCTTTAAGAAGCATGTCTTGAAATATAATATATATACTTGTACAGAATAAATCCCATGTACAGAAAATCATGCTTTCTTTCTCAAATGTAGGCATGTAGTGCAAAACAATGCATCGCATATAAATCATGCCTTTATGTAAATCATGCCATGTATATTTAAATCACAATAAATATGGCATCAAATGATTCACAGCACAAAATTGGAGTCCGACCCATCCCTCAGGTCTGTCCGCAGTTTAAATCAGTCAATCAATGTGATATATCATGTAAGACTCTGTGGTTTATGCAAATAGTATCCTGGACTATGATCATATCAGAAAAGTGATCCCAAGCTACACGGAATCCTAGTGTGCGGGGCATCACTGCTGCAACGGGAGGATGGTCAGTCCACTACAGCCGTCAGCTATGCGTAACACATGGTACAGTGTACACCTCGTGCCACTCAAACACGGTACAAAGTACACCCGTGGACCCTCACAGCCAGGGTGCCTCCCATAGGACTTAGCCCTCGTAACTATGGAAATATTTATACCACATTCACAAATACCCTCATGCTGGCCATCCTCTCAAAATGTGACACTCAGTCACACAAGAATGCGACATGAATAGGTACCATGCATATAATATCACATACTGTGTGCGCCCTCGAGTGCGACACACAGTCGACACTACGCTCGAACACCATTTCACATCACAATCTCAACTCTAGTGCAAGCAATCTCCAGCAACTAGGTCTATGCATAGTTTATGTATTAAATCAAGTACGAGCAATAGCTCCCAGTACTATGCTATGCACAATATCAAATCAAGAATCGAGTACGAGCAACGCTCTAGCACTCTGTCATATATCTCATGTAAAACTCGAGTACAAGCTAATCGCTCCAGCACTCTGTGTCATGCATATATCATTAAAAGCTGAGTACGAGTAAAACTCCAGTACTCTATCATGCATGTCATGGAAATATGAAAATCTAGTGTGTATTATAATCCAGCACTAATGTATGTGGAAAACATATGAAATCCAGTGCGAGCTATGCTCTAGCATGATTCATTCTCACATAATATGATAGATGGCTATTTAAAAAGGGATTGTTTACAAAATAGTAAAATCAGCACTAAAAGTGTGCTTAAGTCATATCAACCTTAAAATCGTTAGCCCATCTATTTATTTTCATGCTAATAGCAATTAAACACTCACAATAGTATTTTCCATGCTTTTTGCAACTTCTCACAAAAGTGGACTTTTTGACTAACTAGGGGTAAAATCGTAATTTGCCACTATCGGGTTGCAATAATCATTATTCACTTTCTCTGACCCTCAGAGTTTTTAAGTGAATGTAAAAGCAGATGAAAATACGTGCAGGTATCTCTAACTACTCGCAAAAGTCCCTTACTTCGGATCACGTCACGTGACCTCACTTCCTCGGTGCTGCTAAATCCCGCAGTCCGATCAGCTCTCAATGTAAACTCCTGAGCTGTAAACAACCATTCCTCAGGTTAATTATACTTTTCCTACTGTATTATACATTAATACAGTCTATTTTCCCTTAATGGGCCTTAATAATCCTTAATGGGCCTAACTAGGCCTTAAGTCCATTTTCATTTTACTACTCATTTTCGTTAGGCCTATTGGGCTTGTGGGCCCATCAACTCTTATTGGGCTTGTCTTAGGCCCATTACACCTTATTGGGCCTAAAATAATTGGGCTTGGCCCATTGGGCCTCTCGGCCACATGCCATGGCCGAGAGCTATCCATGTCTCGGTTTCACCATGGCATGCCATTCATGCCTATTATCTAGCCATTTTCACTTAGGCATTTTCACAAACACTTGGTAGGCAACATTACCAATCATCACATAGTTCATTTAGGCATTTTATCAAACACCTTGATTGCCAACAATTTACATGTATTAATTAATCAATTTGATTAATTCTAATTACACCATTAACATTAATACATGTACACTAATCCATTTATGTCTTAAAATCAAATTGACATATTTCAATACCCCATTGATCACTCTCGGCCTAACCCACTTCATGGTGATTTAATATGTTTCAATGCTTAAAACATATATCAACATACTTAAAATCATTCATACATTAACATATATGAAATTGGAAATTAGAAATTATACCAATTGTTGTGTTCACCCTTTGACTGAAACTTTGGAGGCTCTCGGTTTGCACTCTATGGCTCCTTGATAGCCAATTCCAACATATGTCAATCTCCTTTCAATTTGGAATAACTTCCATGAAGAATGCAAGTTCCAAATATGCCTAATTCCTAGTGATTTCTAGTGAGAGAAAGCTTGGATGTTTATGTTTCAATGGTTTCTTCTTCTAGCCGGAATTGGTGTGATGAAGATGACAATGGTGTGGCTGCATTTATAAGCCATATACTTAGCCATTAAGCTTTACTTTCCAGCCATTATACTTGACTTTCCAAGTCTTAGCCATGAGTCACCTTATGAGTCACCTTATGAGTTATAGTTAACTTTAACTATGGTTAGATATTTATCTCATGGGCTTTTCCAATTGGGCTTCTCGGTTTGGGCTTTCCTAATGCGCTTTCGGGCTGAAATTTTCACTATACCTCGGGCTTTTAATTGTCTCAAAATTTGGCCGATCAATTGGTCCAACAATTCGGTCTAAAGGACCTAAGAAATTCGATATACGTTTAGTATACCTTAATGGGCTTTAAAATTTTCACCTTAGGCCCATCACGTTTTTAACCATTAAATTTATTCCGAAATCCTTTCGAATAAATTTTTCTTACTTCCGGGGATGATTATCTTGTATTCTGGCCAAGAATATTTTTTCTCAAATTTTCCTCCACACTTGGGTTAATTTTTAACCATGATTAGTCAACTATGGTAAAAGTCCACTTTCTTAACTATAGTTGACTTTTTCCTTAACCATTGACTATGTTGACTCTTTCTTAAAATTTTGAGAGCGTCATATCTTATGTCTTACACTCTCGTTTTTATATTCCAACCGCTCCCGGTGGATAATTTCACCCGAAACTCCTTTTCTCGCCAAAAAGGTCCATTTTACCCTTTTTAGCTTTTACTTTCGTTTTATATGTTCGGGACTAAATCAACTTCATGAGCTCTCTACGCTCTCTGATTTTAAGTTCTTATTTTCAGTCAGAATGATTTAGAATAACTCGGTTTAGCCTGTGATACCCATCGCTCACATTAGGCATTTTATGTAGCTTTTGCGTGTTAATTCATTTCAATAACACTTTAAGTCTAGTAAATACTCTTCTTATGATTCAACTATAATTACAAAGTGTTCATACACACAGGAATCATAAGGAAATAAGCTACAAAAATTTGGGTCTGACATAAAGAAATCAAATGATAGGAAACCAAAGAAGAAGGCAATGATGGCAACATGGAGTGATAGTGACAGCTCCGATGATGATGGAGGAGAAGAAGTAGCTAATCTTTGCTTCATGGCATTAGAAGATGATAAGGTATTATCTATATCTAATGAATACTCTTTTGATGAGTTACAAGATGCTTTTGATGATCTTACCATGGAATTTGAGTGCATGAACTTGAAATACAAAAAGATGATATCTAAATTAAAGAGAGAAAATGAAAAAGTTAATAAACGACAAAATAGAATGGGAAAAGAAATTGGAAAATGCAAATCTAGAAATTCATGATTTAAAAGAAAAGAATAATAACTTCCATAATTCTTTCTCTAGATTCTACATGGGACAACAAAAGTTAGATCATATGTTAGAAACTCAAAGAGTTTTCTTTGATCAAAATGGTTTAGGATATAATGGCAAAAATAAATAAACTCATTTGAAGAACTTCTTGGTGAGTAAACATAATAAACATAATCTATCTCATACTTACTCACTATGTAACAAAATAGGACGTCTATCACATGAATGCAAGGTTAGAAAAACTACTCTTAAAGGAAAAGTAGTTAGAAAGGTTTGGGTGCCAAAGAATGTTGTAAATTCAAAAGACATTGATTTGATAATGAAATGGTTCCCAAAAGGATCAAAACTTTTGTCTACTAACTCCAAAGGACCCAAGAAAATTTGGATACCTAAAACAAAAGTTTAATGATGATTGTAGGAACTTGAACATTATTTCAAGGCAAAGACAAATAAAGCTTGGTACTTAGATAGTGGATGCTCAAGGCGCATGACCGGTGATAGAAGCCATTTCAATATCTTAAAATCAAAGGTTAGTGGAGAAGTCACTTTTGGGTATAACTCCAAAGGCCAAATTGAGGGAAGTGGCTCTATTGGTAATTATTCTTTCTCTATAGAAAATGTGTTACTTGTTAGAGGATTAAAATATAATTTACTTAGCATTAGGCAACTTTGTGACAAGGGATACAAAGTAGTTTTTGATTACTTAAATTGTCATGTGATTAATGCTAATTAAATTTCTTAGGACATAGACATGATAACATATATATTGTACATTTGAATGAACTTAGGAATGAAAATGTAGGTTTTATGGTTACTATAAAATGAACCTTGGTTGTGGCATAGAAGACTAGGTCATGCTAGCATGCATGTATTATCTAAACTAGCTAAAAGAGATCTTGTTGTAAGACTACCTAAGTTGTCCTATGAAAATGACAAAATTTGTGAAGCTTGTGTCAAGGGAAAACATAAAAGAATATCATTTAAACCTAAGAATTGTGAGTCAACCTCTAGACCACTTCAACTACTTCACTTAGATCTTTTTGCCCCAACTAGAACCACATGTCTTGGGGGTAAGCACTATGGATTTGTAATTGTAGATGATTACACTAGATTTACATGGGTATTTTTCTTAAATGTGAAGAATGAAGCTTTAGAAAAATTTGTTACTTATTCAAAAATAGCTCAAAATGAAAAAGGTTATACCATAACTAGTATTATAAGTGATCATGGTAAAGAATTCAAAAATCTTGGTTTTGATGAATATTGCAATGATTAAAGGATTAGCCATAATTTTTCAGCTCCTAGGACACCACAACAAATAGGGTCGTTGAGAGGAGAAATAGAACTTTAAAGGAAATGGTTAGAACAATGCTTTGTGAAAATAATTTACCTAAGTATTTTTGGGCTGGAGCTATTAATATCTCATGTTATATTACAAATAGAGTAATGGTTAGACCAATTTTAAAGAAAACTCCATATGAACTTTACAAGGAAAAGAAACCAAATATTAGTTATTTTCATCCTTTTGGTTGCAAATCTTTTGTTTTAAATAATGAAAAATATAATTTAGGAAAATTTGATACTAAAAGTGATGAAGGAATTTTCTTGTGATATTCATTAAATTCTAAAGCCTATATAGTTTACAACAAAAGGACATTAATGGTGGAGGAGTCAATTCATGTAATATTGATGAATCAAATGTCATAATTAAAAACTTTAGTAATGATGAGGATGTAGCAATATTTAATGAAGTCTTAGAAGAATCCTCAAGCATGAAAGACAATATCAATAGTTTAGAGGATCATGACATTAGCAAAAGAGAATAGGTAAATTAGCAAGAAAATGTAGAGAGAGAACCTAGATGTTTAAGAGAACTTAAATATGTTAAAGATTGTGAAATAGTTGGTGATCCAAACCTAGAAGTTAAAACAAGATCTTCACTTAGAAATGTATGCCAATATATAGCTTTTGTATCACAAATTGAACCCAAAAATGTCAATGAAGCCTTAGAAGATGACAATTGGTTATTAGCTATGCAAGAAGAATTAAATCAATTTGAGAGGAGCAAAGTATGGAATTTAGTTCGTAGACCTAGTGATTACCCTATCATTGGAACTAAATCGATATTTAATAATAAGATGGATGAAAATAGTGTTATTATAAGAAACAAAGCTAGATTGGTTTCTCAAGGTTATAGACAAGAAGAAGGTATAGATTATGATGAAACCTATGCTCTAGTAGCTAAACTAGAAGCCATTAGAATGTTACTTGCTTTTACATGTTATAAGAACTTCAAACTATATCAAATGGATGTGAAAAGTGCATTCTTGAATGGTTTTATAAGTAAAGAAGTATATGTTGAACAACCTCCCGATTTTGAGGATCCTAATTATCCTAATCATGTTTACAAACTCTCAAAGGCGCTATATGGTTTAAAATAAGCTCCTAGAGCTTGGTATGAGAGGTTTTCAAAGTTTTTAATTGAAAAAGGATTTTCATGAGGGAAAGTTGATACTGTAAGATACACAATTTCATAATGTAACCTTATGACTTTATGATATGTATACAAGTCACAAATAATGAAAATCATGAGGAATGTATATTTGAAGTTGTAAATGTGTATGGAATGAATACATACAAATTTTAAAGTATAGAACAAGTGTAAGAGGGATATTTTCATGAGTGAAATGTGATAATATTGAGTTTTGAGTGGTTAAGTAAAATGGAATGAGTTTTATACTTCCATTTGGTGATATATTGTATACCTTTGACTATACAAAGGATACATAAAAGTTTAAATATGTATAAGGTATGAAAGGATATCATTTTCAAGCCTTAAGTGTGGATGGATGAGAAAATGACCATGGTAGCAAAATGTATTAAGTTTGGTGTGTGTTTACTGGAGAAAACTACAGTAAAAATCTGAAAATATGAATAAGAGATCAATCTCATGGAATGAGAGATTGATCTCAAAGAACCAAAAAAATGCTCCAAATCGAGCAATAGAATAGGGACAGATCGATCTCATTAGAGAGCAGATCGATCTGCTGAGCATTCTATGTTGAAGGAATCAATCTCTGAAGGGCCAGATCGATGTCCTTAAGCTACTGACTTGGAGAAGATCGATCTCATGCAAAAGCAGATCGATCACCTTAAGATTCTGAGTTGATTTAGATCGATCTCCTTAAGATTCTGAGTTGATTCAGATCGATCTCATGCTTGGGAGCATATCGATCTCATGAAGTCTTGAAGGTTGGTTTCAAGAGGAAAAATACAGAGCAAATCGATCTTCTAGGGTAGCAGATACTATCGGAGATTCGTAGAAGGATTTTCAAAGTTAGCTGCTCTGTTGACACGTCTCACTCAAAAGGGTGTAGCAACTGTGTGGAATGAGGAATCTGAGAAGAGTTTTTCGGAGTTGAAAAGTTGATTGACAACTGCTCCAATTCTCACTATCCCTACCAGCTCAGGAGGATTTTCAGTGTACACCGATGCTTTGCATCAGGGACTGGGCTGTGTGTTAATGCAGGATGAGAAGGTAGTTGTTTATGGATCCAGACAGTTGAAGGATCACGAGAAGAACTATTCGACCCATGATTTGGAGTTAGCAGCAGCAGTGTTTGTGTTGAATGTATGGTTCCACTACTTGTATGGAGAGAAATTTTAGATCTATACTGACCACAAGAGCCTTAAGTATCTGTTCTCACAGAAAGAATTAAACATGAGAGAGAAGATGGCTAGAACTTCTAAAGGACTATGATTGTGAGATACTTTATCATCCGGGTAAGGCTAATGTTGTAGCAGATGCTTTGAGTAGGAAGAGCCTAGGGATGGTATCACATATGATGGTCAGGGAGCATGAGTTGCTAGAGCAGTTTGCTAACCTCAGTTTGGGAGTCATGCCTTCTGACATGGATACGAACTATGTGATTGTTAATCTACGCTTGGAGCCAGACCTGGTAGAGAGAATCAGAGTGGCTCAGCAGATTGATTCGTATTACATTAACATGAGAGGTCAGATGTAGAGGGGCATAGTGACTGATTTTGAGTTGAGTTTTGATGTTCTACTGAGGTTCAGAGGTAGACTGTGTGTTCCCGATGACTCAGAGCTCAGGAAACTGATATTGTCGGAAGCTCATTCATCGAGGTACACATTACATCCGGGGAGTAATAAGATGTACCAAAAACTCCGGAAGGTGTACTGGTGGTCAGGTTTGAAGAAAGATGTTACGGATTTTGTGGCAAAATTTCTTGTATGTCAACAAGTGAAGGTAGAGCATCAGAAACCTGCAAGGTTATTGTAGCCTCTACCTATACCGACATGGAAATGGGAACATATCACCATGGATTTCGTGATGGGTTTACCGAGGACCTGGAGGAATCACGATGCTATATTGGTGATCGTTGATAGACTGACGAAGTCAGCCCACCTTCTAGCTATGAGAGCTACCGATACTCTGAGTACTTTGGCAAAACTATAAGTACGCAAGGTAGTGAGGTTACATGGTATTCCAGTGAGCATTGCTTCAGATAGAGATTCCCGCTCCACTTCCCACTTTTGGGAACATTTTCAGGAAGCCATGGGAACCCAGTTGAGTTTGAGCACCGCTTATCATCCTCAGACAGATGGTCAGTCAGAGAGGACTATACAGACCCTCGAGGATATGTTGAGAGCGTGTGTGCTGGATTTTAGAGGCTCCTGGGATGATCATTTGCCACGAGTCGAGTTTGCCTACAACAACAGTTATCATGCAAGTATCGGGATGGCACCGTATGAGGCTTTGTATGGTCGTAGATGTCGTTCCCTTATCGGTTGGGAAGAAGTGGATGATCGTAAGATTTTTGCTCCTGATTTGGTTACACAGGTCTATGAGAATGTCCAATTGATTGTTGAGTGATTGAGGACAGCTCAGAGTAGACAAAAGAGTTATGCTGACAGAAGATGAAGACCACATGAGTTCGCAGTTGATGAGTTAGTATTTCTGAAGGTTTCTCCTTCTAAGGGTATAGCAAGATTTGGGAAGAGAGGTAAGTTGAGTCCTCGCTACATTGGACCCTTTGAGATACTGGACAGAGTGGGAGATAAGGCATATAGATTAGCTTTACCCCCAGATTTATCGGGAGTGCATAATGTCTTCCACATTTCGATGTTGAGGAAGTATCATCCAGATCCAAATCATGTGATTCGGTATGAGCCATTAGAGCTCAAAGATGATCTAACTTATGTAGAGAAATTGATTTGGATCTTGGATAGAAAGGAGAAAGTCTTGAGGAATAAGACTATCGGGTTAGTAAAGATTCTCTGGCAACACCACACTTCAGAAGAAGCTACTTGGGAGCTAGAGAGTCTAATGCAAAAGAAATAACGCCATTTGTTTGTATAGTAACTTGGTTCTAATTTCGAGGACTAAATTCTTTTAAGGGGGAGGATTGTAAGATCCACAATTTCGTAATGTAACCTTATGACTTTGTGATGTGTATATAAGTCACAAATAATGAAAATCATGAGAAATGTATATTTGAAGTTGTAAATGTGTATGGAATGAATACATACAAATTTTAAAGTATAGAACAAGTGTAAGAGGGATATTTTCATGAGTGGAATGTGATAATATTGAGTTTTGAGTGGTTAAGTAAAATGGAATGAGTTTTATACTTCCATTTGGTGATATATTGTATACCTTTGACTATACAAAGGATACACACAAGTTTAAATATGTATAAGGTAAGAAAGGATGTCATTTTCAAGCCTTAAGTGTGGATGGATGAGAAAATTACCATGGTAGCAAAATGTATTAAGTTTGGTGTGTGTTTACTGCAGAAAACTAAAGTAAAAATCTGAAAATATGAATGAGAGATCGATCTCAAAGAGCCAAAAAAATGCTCCAAATCGAGCAATAGAATAGGGATAGATCGATCTCATTGGAGAGTAGATCGATCTGTTGAGCATTCTGTGTTGAAGGAATAGATCTCTGAAGGGCCAGATTGATGTCGTTAAGCTACTGACTTGGAGAAGATCGATCTCATGCAAAAGCAAATCGATCTCTTTAAGATTCTGAGTTGATTCAGATCGATCTCATGCTTGGGAGCAGATCGATCTCATAAAGTCTGGAAGGTCGATTTCAAGAGGAAAAATACAGAGTAGATCAATCTTCTAGGGTAGCAGATCGATATCATCAAGACAATTCTATAAATACTGGACTTCTGCACTTCATTTTCCCGAGAGCTACAATTCCATTCAGAAACTAAACCTAAACCTAGCCAAGAAACACTAGAAAACTTCAGTTTGTGATCAGTTTTGAGTGAGATATAAAAGAGTAAAGTTGTTCTTAGCAAAGACTAGAGCAATATACTTGGAAAGAAAGGATTGGAATCAAGATCTAAGAAAGCAAGGAGGATTTTACCATCTTGGTGAAAAAGGAAAGAAAGTTCAGCTAGGTAAGATTTGATGCACCAAGTTAATATATGTTAAACTATGTGTATTGATAAGTTGATTGATATAAATATGAAATGTTGGAAATGAGAGGATCATGGAAAATGAGCATGACCTAGTTTTGGCATGAAAGTGAGAAAGTAATGAGAAAATGATGTTAACATTGGTTTGATGATAAAATATGCATGTATGAAAATTATGAGTTAATCTTATGAAATGCATAAATTAGAAATAACGAGAAATAAAGATAGTTATGTGAAAATATGGTATAATGCCATATTGGGAGGAAATGGTGAGATTGATGAGTTTAATTGAGATTTGGCAAATAGAATGAGTATAGAGTGATATACTAATGCCAGTAATTATCACGCTTCAGAAATCACATTGGAAGCTGATCGGACTGCAAGAGTGAGTAGAACCAAGGAAGTGAGGTCACTTGACATGATCCAAGGTAAGTGAATTTCGTGAGTAGCTAGAGATGGCTACACGTATTTGAAATATCATTTCAATATTATATGCTATATGAATTCCCATGAATAGGCCTAATAGAGCAAAATGAGATAAAGTGTAGTTTTATCCAAAAATATGATAAAAAGCTTGAGAAGCATGTTGTGACCTAAAATGCATGAGTTGCATGATAGAATGGCTAATGTTTTCATGTATATGTGACAATAGCACATTTAAGTGCTAAATTGATTTGAAATGAGAGAGTTGTGATTTGAATAAGCCATCTATCTGGTTTTGTGTGAAAACTATAAGTGCTAGAAAATACTCTCACTATATTTTGAGATATGCATCACATAGTATTGGAGCATATACTCGTACTATCTTTTAATGTTATTTTATGCATGCTAGAGTTCTGGGAGCTTTGCTCGTACTCAGTTTGTGATTGATGCATATAGAGTATTGGGAGCTATGCTCATACTCAGTTTTACATGATAGAGTACTGGAAGCTTTGCTCGTACTCGACTTTTCATAATTTATACATGATATCATACTAGAGCGATAGCTCGTACTTGATTTGAAAAGAGAATTATGCATGGACCTGGTGCTAGAGGTTACTCGCACTACTGTTTGATATTTTGAAATGCATACACAGTGTTTAAGAGGCGGAGTGTTGATTGTGAGTCACATTCAAGACGTGCACTGTTGTTTTTACGTGAAATATAAGGCATGTTAGTAAAACCGTGACGATTTCCTCCGTGTAGACTGAGTGTCACACAGTTGAGATGTTCGTACGTGAATTTAGAGACGTGGTAACTATTCCATAGTATGAGGGCTAAGACTTATGGCAAACACCCCGACTATGATGTATTTCCTTGGTATGAGGACTAATACCTATGACAGACATCCCGACCATGAGGAGAGGATCCATGGGTGTACGTTGTACCGTGCGAGTGGCATGGAGTACACTGTACCGTGTGTTGGAGTTGTGGAGTTGAAGAGTATATAGCTGGCGGTTGTGATAGATTGACCCCCCTCTTGTTACAGCAGTGATACCCGCACACCGAGATCTATGTTGCCTAGGATTTCACATTATAGGATATGGCCATAATCCAGGAGAGTATTGCATTTAGCCACTGAATCTCACATGTTATATCACTTGTTTTCATGACACGGTTAGACCTGAGAGAGATAGGTCGGAAATCGATTTATGTTGTGTTATGAACTGCCATATTTACTTGATTTTAACGTAAATGGCATGATTGAGATAAAAGCTTTCCTAATTTTATAAATATGCACTGTTTTACATGAATGCCTACATTTGATAAATAACCATGATTTCAAGTACATGGAATTTAATCTGTACTATATGATATCATTTTAATACATGCTTTGAGATGAGAGAAGGAAAGGCAAAACCTTATTTTCAGTAGATAGTGCGGTTGTCTATTTGCTTGCCTGATTTTCTTACTGAGCGCGTTGTATGCTCACCCCCCTTATTTTCCATCCTCTACAGATTATCCACAGTAGAGTGAGTCTGGCTGAGATATAGCATTCATTGTATCCGCTGCCTATCCATCTTACAAGAGGTATACACAGTCGAACATTTTGTACTGAATGATGTATAAGCACAGTTATGTAATCAATTGTACGATCGGGATGTATATGTACAAATACTGTATAATAGTTTATGTTATTGAAAAGAATACTAAATTCTATATACATTGTGAATGAATATGAGTGGATGACTAATATCGAATCACAGCCCAATGGTTGAGGAGAGAAACGTAAGTAAAGTAAAAAAAAAAAGTGAAAAATTTGTAATGGTTTTTAGTAAGTCACGGAATGAGGTCGTGACAGATACAACTTTGTTTATCAAAACCCAGGATAAAGATTTATTAGTAGTTCAAGTCTATGTAGATGATATTAAATTTGGATCAACTAATGAATCTTTGTGTCAAGAGTTTGCTAAGACTATGCAAGGTGAATTTGAAATGAGCATGATGGGAGAGCTCACATACTTCTTGGGGCTTCAAGTAAGGCAAACTAAAGATGGGATCTTCTTCAATCAAGCTAAGTACACCAATGACTTGCTCAAAATATTTGGAATGGATAATTGCAAACCTCAAGCAACTCTAATGGACACTTCCGTAAAGCTTAATAAGAATGAAAGTGGTAAGTGTGTAGACATTAAACTCTATAGATCTATGATTGGCTCAGTGCTTTATCTCACTGCAAGTAGATCTGATATTATGTTTAGTTTGTGTTTGTGTGCTAGATTTCAATCCTTACCTAGAGAATCTCATTTACTAGCTACAAAAAGAATTTTTAGGTATCTCAAAGACACATCTTTACTAGGATTATGATACCCTAGAGATTCTACCCTTGCTCTTCATGCTATTCTAATGTAGACTTTGGAGGATGCAAAATAGATAGGAAAATCACTTCAGGTACATGTCAATTTTTAGGGAATAGATTAATCTCATGGTTCTCAAAGAAACAAAATAGTGTAGCATAATCCACAACTGAGGCAGAATTCATAGCAGCTGGAAGTTGTAGTGCTAAGTGTTGTGGATTAAGCAACAAATGAGAGATTATGGCATAGACATGAAACAAATTCCCATAAAATGCTATAATACGAGTGTGATTAATCTCTCCAAAAATCCAATTCAACATTCTAGAACAAACATTGAAATTAGACATCACTTCCTTAGAGATCATATGCATAAAAGGGATATAGTTCTAGAATATATTGATATAATGCATCAAGTAGCTTATATTTTCACCAAACCCCTTGACAAAGAAAGATTTTGTGTTCTTAGAGGCGAATTAGGACTAATGAATGCTCCTTGATGTGTTTGATATGAGTTTGATTTTATACACTTCTTTTCAACCATGTTTTCAAACTTTTTTGGGCAAATTGGTAAGAAAGATTGATTTCTGTTGATTATATATCGATCTTGTTTACTCAAAATAGCCTACAGCATTTAAGTCATGATTAGGAGATCGATCTTCTATTCAATGAAATCAATCTATTTGTCTTTATCTTGTTTTTCAAATACATTCTGGTTAATTAAGATCGATCTTCACAATCTGGCAGATCGATCTCCTTAAGATTCTATATACATGAGATCAATCTTCACAATTGAACAGATCGATCTTCTTAAGTCTCTGGGAAATAGAGATCGATCTCTACCTCTAGAAGATCAATCTCCTTAAGACTCTGGATAACTGAGATCGATCTCTTCCCTCGACAGATCGATCTCCTTAGGCTCTGGATACTTAAAGCGTCACAAAATTCCCAAATTTCTCAGAAACACAAAATCCCAAAACCCTTATGTGACGGCCAACCCCTGCCCGGCCAACCCCTGCCAACGGCCATGGCAACCCTTCTTAGGCCCATCGACAACGTTGGTGGTCCAACAACGGGTGGTCCAACAACGGGTGGTCAAACAACGCCAACAAGTCCAACGTATTGTCCGCTTTGGGCCGAGGCCCGCACGGCTTTGTTCCATTCAGGGAAATTCCCCTCAGAACGCGTCCTCAGTGGTTCGAACTCGGGTAAACACCCTTGTTCTTGCCACTGATGATGCCATTGAGCCAACAGAGCGGACAATACGTTGGACTTGTTGGCGTTGTTTGACCACCCGTTCTTTGACCACCCGTTGTTGGACCACCAACGTTGTCGATGGGCCCAAGAAGGGTTGCCATGGTCGTTGGCAGGGGTTGGCTGGGCAGGGGTTGGCCGTCACAATAAAAACGCACGTTTTATTGTGACGGCCAACCCCTGCCCGGCCAACCCCTGCCCGGCCAACCCCTGCCAACGACCATGGCAACCCTTCTTGGGCCCATCGACAACGTTGGTGGTCCAACACTGGCTCAATGGCATCAGGAGTGCAAGACCTAAGGGTGTTGTCCCTGGTTCGAGCCTCTGAGGACGCGTTCTGAGTGGAATTTCCCTGAATGGAACAAAGCCGTGCGGGCCTCGGCCCAAAGCGGACAATACGTTGGACTTGTTGGCGTTGTTTGACCACCCGTTGTTTGACCACCCGTTGTTGGACCACCAACGTTGTAGATGGGCCCAAGAAGGGTTGCCATGGCCGTTAGCAGGGGTTGGCCGGGCAGGGGTTGGCCATCACACCTTATCTCTCACAAAAATCGCATCTCTTCCTCTCTCTCTCACCTCTGGGATCAATCTTTTGGTAAGATTTCATCATTTGTTTTCATTTTTTTCAGTTTTGTCGACCCGACATCTGTTATTCAAAACTTTACTGTTCTTTCATATTTTCCATAGATCAATCTGTTAGCTCCTATTTTTCGCTCTTACTCGATTTCTGTTGAATCCTGATTATTTTAGTGAACCCATACTTTGTGTGTTTAGTAGGATAGATAGATTTGGCTGATATCTATCTAGATTAGGTTTCACTCTGCATATTAGAACTTTGTCAAACCCCACACTCTCTTTTGCCACATTACTATTTCACTGTCTGATAAATTTTCCATAGACTTAAAAGAACAATGCCACGAACAAAAACAGTCTCATCTAGAGCATCTCGAGCATCTACTGTAAACCCATCACCCACCACGTTTAGCCGATGCTTTTAAACCCCGACCAAGCATAAACGATTTGATGAACATTTCTCTACTTTACCAATTAAACATTGGCGCACCATCGATTTCTCCTTTCTTGACCGCATTGATTTTCCATATCTTTCAAAATTTCAAAAATACCTATGGATTCCATTTCTGAAAATCAACACTCCTGTTCCTCCTAATATAGTCAGGGTTTTCTTTTCAAATGCTGAAATTGTCACTTCTCCAAATGATCCATGTTGCACCATAGGTTTTCGAACCTTTGTCATGGCCAAATCCTTGTATATCAACAAAGAAACTCTAGCCAAAGCCTTTAGGATTCTCGATTCTGGTCATACATACGAAGAGGCCAAAGTACCTTTAGATTTCCAAGTTACAAATGATAGAGCTACTGAACTCCCCATACATCCTCGATTACTCCATCTCATTATTTCTTGGACTCTCCATCCTTTTGGCACTCGACACTCCACCATTAGGAAACTTGATCGCTTTTGGCTCCATAATATTCACTCTCCTCATGGTCAAAAGCTAAACCTGATTCACTTCATCTTTGAAGATTGGCTTAAAGTCATTTGGGGGTAAGCCACTACCATTGCTTTTCCACAACCACTCGTTTTCCTCCTTCTGCGACTTGATGTTGATTGCTCGTGTGAAGTGGGTGAACTACCTTCAAAGAAGAGTGTTATAAACATTAGTTCGCTTCACCATGCCGTGTACTATCAAGACGATGATGGAAACTGGTGCAAAAAGACTGGACCTCTTATTCACTATGCTGATATGGAGACCGATACTCCCGTTGAGGCTCCAACACCACCTGTTGAGGAACAAGCACCCCATGTTACGGAACCAGCACCCCCTGCTGTTGTCACCTTGGATTCAATTGCCATAATGATTATGGATTTTCGGTAACTTGTTGTTCAGCGCTTCGATAATCTTGAGCGTCAAGTTGCCACAATTCAAGAGACACAACATGCCATGTTTGATGAACTTCAAGAAACTCGTGTCCACGTGGATGAACTTTTTGATCATTTTTCTCCACCGTCTTAGACCTGTTGTTTTGTTGAGGCACTGTTTTCTTGACACTATTTGTTATTGTTTCGTTAATACTGCTGGTGAAACTACTGCTTTACTGCTCTTTGATTCAATGGTGATGCTTGTTGAATTCCTCCTCTATATTTTGAAATGTTGATTGGAATCTTAACTTTTGTATACATGCTATATATTCTTTAGCTGTTATTGTCTTGATATGACAAAAAAATGGAGAAATATTATATGTTAAGATAAATGATATGCATATTTTTAGGGGGAGCAAATCATACACATCATATATTAAGGGGGAGCAATATATTAAGGGGAGCAAATTGTTAAATACAGATGACTTTGAAACCATGCATATATTAAGAATCAATTACAATATTGAATTAAGTTCTGTCATATCAAAAAGGGGGAGATTGTTAACTTTGAATGATGTATTTTGAAATGACAAAACAATAAATTCAATAAACCTATTTTCAAATCATTTGTAAGAAACTATTTCTAAGTAATTATCTTAAAATCATATTGCATCTATGTTCACTTAGAATATTGCCGACCTAGAAATCTTTCTAAAACTAAACTTTGGCGGGAAACTAAAAATCAAGCTAAAGAAATCGATCTTAGAGTTTTTCTAGGATCGATCTCTATTAGGCAAAGGCTTTGCAATATCGATCTCAAGGAATTGTGAGATCGATCTCCATAAGGCAGAGGCTTTACAGGATCGATCTCCAAGGGTTAAGAGATCGATCTCTTATTGGCCGAGACATATAAGAACTTAATGAGAAGATTATGGAATCGATCTTCTCAAGGAAAGAGATTGATCTGCTAAGGGAAAGAGATCGATCTTTACTAAGCAGGATCAATTTAAGATCAATCTGGTTGAATAAGAGATCGATCTTACCTTTACAAAATATCACGATATAACATTTCAAAGAATAGGAGATCGATCTCTCTATCTAATAAGATCGATCTCCATGCCTGGAGTTCTTTTGTGGTTACAGATTCTATAATTGAAAGATCGATCCTCGTAATGAAAGAGATCGATCTGGCATTCGACTGCAGGACTCCAATGACTAGTTTTACAGAGTAATCAACAGGAAAAATTACATTAAATGTTTCACCAACCAATTGGGTGTATAAATACAAGTCATAAAGACATTGGAGACAAGAAGCAAGAAAGCATAAAAGCTCTGAATATTCTTGAGAAACATTCTTTGTGTCAAAAGTGACTAATTGTCTTTGTGAGCTATATTTAAATCATTCAAATTCATCAACTACCTGTGAGAAAGCCTTATTTGTATTTATTCTCTACTTTAAAGAAGAGAGGAAGTGTTCTTCTGTAAGAGAGCTATTATAAAAGAGTTTGGATAGCTTCATTGCCTAAGGGGTAGAGAGGTTATTCCTTAACCTGGAAAAGGAAGTTGTAAAGTTCACCTTACTACTGAAAGAGACTCATTGACAAGAAGGTCAAAAAGAGAGGATGTAGGCAAGAGATTTGGCCGAACCTCTACAATCTATTGTGTTTGCTACTTCTCTCCTTATCTCCTTATTTACTGCATATTTACACTATCTCTCATTACTGTCATTTGTTTGTTTGTGTGCAATTTTAGCTAAGAAAGTTTTATTTTAGTAAATTTGCTAGAAAATCGATTCACCCCTATCACAACCCTCAATCCATCGAAAATCCACTACAAATTTTTCATTTTTCGTTTATTAATTAATCCATTTCTCATTTCTTGTTATTTACCTTTACTTCAGTTGATCGTGAACAACTACACCTCCAACAGTTGGGCTGTGTATCAGTGTCAATCTCATCCAATCAAATCATTTCAATTTACAATTCATTTAAATGTAAACACTAGTATTTCTAAATCAGAGTTGTTCTTTATATGTGTTTACAATCTTTTACATCCCAAAAAATTACATTTAAAGATATTACTGTGCTTTGACATGTCTAGATACAAAAACTATACAAATGTGCATACCTCATGTGATAGGATGCAGCGAACACCAAAATCCAATCCTCATTCGCTCTCTATCTACTGTAAGTGCTCTGTAGATGGGGAAAATAAGGGGGGTGAGCAAACCACGCGCTCAATAAGACAATCATGCGAGCTGGTAGATAACTGTACTATCTACGTGGTCGTGATGCCATGCTTAAATCACACATTTACTTGTGATACTCCAAAATGTCAGTTCATGCTTGTGTTCATGACATGTAAAGCAATTCATGCTATTCAAATCAGTACACAGTTCTTAAAACATAGCATGGAAAATCATCATGGATAAATTGAAATCAAGGCATGGTAAATCATCTTGCAATGTGTACTTATAGACATTTCAAAGCTCAACACAGTTTATCATAAAATTCACCATTCGTCAGGACTCAGCCCTTCTCATGAACTGTCCTAACCCACAAAACACATTTCAAACATGGATTATCACAAAACAAGACATGTGAGATAGACAAATAATATAATAAGGGTAATAACTAGGAAAATGGTCATATCCTTTGTGATCCCAGGCTACACGGATCGTAGTATACGAGGTATCACCTCTATCTGCTTCCGCACGGGAGATGGCTCACGTCCAACCCGTCGGTCCATAGCAGAATATCCATCGTTCGAAGACGACATATATAATATCACACACAGTACAGCGTACTCCATGCTACTTGCATGGTACAACGTACTCCGTGAACCCATATCATAACAACATATCCTGCCATATCTTGATACGTACGTGCGAGCCTATTTAATCGACGTGGTACACAACAAACCCAAAACTCCTAGCACAACTCCCAACATGTCATAAAACCACGTGCGAGTAATCTCTACCACGGAAACAAGTATAGTGGATATCTAGTGCGAGCTATGCTCTAGCATCATGTCAAAACTCATATGAAAACTAGTGCGAGCTAGGCTCCAGCACAATGTCATAAAATCCATGTAAAACTCTAGTGCGAGCATCGCTCCAGCACTAATGCATGTATAAAACACGTCAAATCTCGTGCGAGCAACGCTCTAGCACGTTTCGTTTTCACAAAACTCATGTAGGTGGCTCATTCTTTACAAAGCATGGTTATAAAACCAATTCAATCCATTTTTCATACAAATCATTTAAAATGTTAGCCGACCTACCAATTCGCATGCTAAAAAATAGTAGAAACCCTAGAACATCATGTTCTTACTTTTCATGAACATTTCTCAAAGTTCCCTAATTTCTTTCTAAGACTCTTGGACAATTTAAGAAATCACCCATGTACCCGAAAGTGCGTATAGATACCTTTAGGGCTAACACAATTTCCTACCTCAATTCTCGATGAAGTAACTCATTTCCTCCCTTCTCGCTTCTTGCGATTAGGCTCACTTTGCTCCGGATATATCCTCGGGAGCTGCAACATTCATTAATTATATGAGTCAATACCGATAGCTCATGTTCTGGCTTCGACTAGTCAGTATATCATATCGAGCCTATTTCATCAAGTTCGGCCCATTGTCATATTTGGTCATTCCTATTCGATTTAGCTATCAACTCACTTAATAACTCATCAACGCTTGGCATAGATGTTTATCCCTAATTTCCCATTTATTCATGCATTTCTACAACATCCATTTATGCACATTTCTTCATCTCACCATATTTCATAAACTCATTTCACAAAACTATCTCAAAATCATGCATGTAACCTTGTTGTCACCTTAGTATAATCCATTCATCATCTAATCAACCATATCATATTTTCTCACATTAAACCCATTCTAGGTAATGTTTGATTCATCACATTCTAGGTAGTTTCTATCAACAATTTATACACCAATCTACTCACAACAATATCTAGATATACATACTTAGAGTTTGTGTACAGGAAACTCACCTAACTTGACTTTCCTCTTGTCCAAATTTGGAAGACTCCTTAGCTCCTTCAATCCAACAAGTTGAGTTTTGATTCCAAGGTATGTTGTTCTCCTCCTCAATATGAACAACTTTGCTCTAATAGCCTTTTCTCAAATCTTTTTTGAAAATGGTGGTATTCTAGAGAGAGAAACCTTGGTGTTTGGGCAAAAATGGAGGGGAAATGGTTGATTTGCTGAAGAATGAAGTTGGTCGTCGAGTTTTTATAGATTGAGAGTGAAGAGATCGATCTTTGCTTGGTAGAAGCTTGAGGAGATCGATCTGCTCATGGGAAGAGATCGATCTGCTCTTGACAGAATCAAATGGAGATCGATCTACACTTAAGAGGGGATCGATCTCTGCTAGGAAGAGGCAAATACAGATCGATCTGCTCATTGGGGAGATCGATCTGCTCATTGGGGAGATTCACTTGGAATCATTCTGCTTGCACAAGGGATCGATCTGCCATGAATAGGAGATCAATCTATCCTTCATCTGGGGCCTTCCTGCTGTATTTTTTCAGATTTTTCAAGGGTAAACTCCTTATTTCATTACTCCAATACTCATTTTGCATTTTAATCCCACTTAGAGCATGGAAAGGCTCATTTCCTATGATTCACATACTATATGACTTGTGTGTATTGCTTGAATTCATAAAGGATACACGAAATTCACAGTCCATGTCTAATCACTTTGTGTTTAAATCCTTATCTTCGATCCGAATGCTTAAAGTTCTATTCGTTTAGTTTGTGGTCACTTCAGCCCTTATTTATCCTTTACTTGTATCATGACACTCATTTATCTCATTTATAATTCATTTTACATTTACTTGATTCAAAAATCATCTATCTTACAATTCCATTAACATATAGTAATGTCATATATACATGGGGTCTCACAACCCCCCCCCTCCCCCTCCTCTCAGTTAAGCCAACAAAAACTATTTTTGTCAATTTTATGAATTAATAAAAAAATATATGTAAATATAATTAAAATTTATAAAGATGAAATATGCTACAAAACATGTATATATATAACACGAATAATTTACTTTAGGACTTTTAAATATTTATATTGCATTCTTTAAAAAATTCTTGTGTGTTTAATAAGTTCTATATTTACACTAATTTCCTTTTTTTTTTTTCCGTTAAATGCTTAATTTTTGTATAATTTTTAATGTGATCATGTATTTAATGGCCAAATCTTTAAATTCTCTACAAAAGAATTTTATGGCTAAGCAAATGATGAATTAATTTTTATTTATATTCTTAATAAAACATTGATATTACTTTAAAAATTTATATTTATTATATTATTGAATAATATATATGTGTATATATTTTTATAGTGGTGCAAGTATATATAAAACAATAGAATAACTTATATTAAGATAATACTAAAAGGTGAGTGTTTTAAGCATAAATAAAATAATGATACCTTATTTTTATATAAAAAATATATAATAATTATCTTAAACTCATTCTCACCAAATCAACACTGATTAAATTAATTTATCAAAGAGTCAACTATCATTAAATATATTTACTTATTTATTTAACTTAAATTAACAGAATAAAAATAAAAACTTATTAACAAAGAGCTATTGAAATCTAGCAAAAAGATTAATTTAAAAGTACAAAAAAAATCATTTGTAAAATCCGAATATTTGATAGAATCCTTTTGAGTGTAGTTTCAAATATAATAGTATAATTTGGTTGGTCATCCAAAATATAAAATTCTCTCCTTATAATCGGTTGGAAGATTTATTTATGAAAGAAACTAAGTACTTTTACTTAAAAACATCATATAACAAGTCTCAACGTCTTCTAATTCATCAAATTGTGTTAGTGTGCTTATCTTCTAATTCAACTTCTAATTCATCAAATTAACTTTTTTGTTATTTTTTAAAATAATATTTTTTTTAGATGTTAATAACTTTTTGTTAATTATGTGAGTCTTAAATTTTTTTATTAATCTGAGTTAAATAAATTAATTAATTAATTTGATAAAAATTTATTATAAATAAATTATTTTAATTAAGTTGATTTAGTAAGAATGAATACATATCTTAAACACATACATATATATATATATATATATAAAGTATTTATTAGTGCCTAAAACTAACATTTTTTAAGAACACCCTAATACAAGTTTTTTTTTTTTTTTGGATATTTAATAAAAGTTATTCCTGTAAAACAAATATTTAAGTGGTAACGAAATCGGATTTACAGGTACCAAGCTTATGAGGAGAGTCGCTAACCGGAATAATGCCAGCTCGTACAGATACTTTCTTCCACCCGGAGTTCTTTTTCATTCATTTATTTATTTATTTATTTTCCATCCCTTAATGCTTTTCTTTGTAGCTTGACTACTTAAAGAATAAATGGCATGCCTCTGTACTTTTCTTTAGCTGCATCAGTTTTCACGTTGCAGCTTTTTCCTTTCAAAAAAAAATATATTAATAATAATAAAATATAAAAAGAAAGAATGACTTGAGGCCGGAGCTTATGCCCAAACCTATTGAAGCAAGGAATTTCAGTGTTTTGTTTTCACGTTTCGGCAGTATAAGAAAGCAAGGAGCTCGTCCCTACGCGCTTGTTTCTTTCGTTGTCTCATCCTCTCAAACACTGTGGAGAATCTTGAAGAGAAATGGAGGAAGTGAACTGGGTTATTGATGTTAATGGAAAACTTAAGAACATGGTCGATCTTGAGACAGAGAAGGAACATTGGATGAAGCGATCAATCTATAGACTGCCTGCCGGTATTACAGAGCTAAATAAGAAAGCGTACATGCCTCAGTTAGTCTCCTTCGGCCCTTACCATCATGACGTAGCTCATCTGAAGCCCATGGAGGAGCACAAACAACGAGCAGTCCTTCATTTTCTGAAGAGATCAGGAAAACCTTTAGAGTTGTTTGTCGACTATTTAGCTCAATATGTGGAAAAACTGAAAGATTGTTATGATCTACTTGATCCAATTTGGCAAGATAACGATAAATTTCTGCAGCTGATGATTCTTGATGGCTGCTTCATGCTGGAAATTTTACGCTCGGCTACTCATACATTGGAAGATTATGCTCATAATGACCCGATCTTCAGCAATCATGGGAAGATACATATTATGCCATTTATCAAACGAGATATGTTAATGCTGGAAAATCAATTGCCAATGCAAGTTCTTAACAGCTTAATTGCTGTTGACAGCAATAAAACTAAGGTTGTCTCTAGTCTTTGTACAAATTATTGAATCACTTTTTGTTGTGTTCTTAAAACAGGTTTTCAATTGATTCAGGATGACGAGTTTGTGAACAAACTAATACTCAAGTTTTGCTCCCCCAATACGCCCGTCGCATTCGTGGGAAGTTGCTTGCACGTCTTGGATGTGTACAGAAAGAGTTTGCTTCCAGACATACCTGGACGTCGACCAAGAAGACGTCACCGTAAACAACGTAGCTCACACAATGAATATGGCGATGACATCATCAGATCTGCAATGGAGCTTAATGAAGCAGGAATCCGGTTCAACAAAAGCAAAACCATCAGTCTGAAGGATATTACATTCCGTCGCGGGGTCCTTAAGCTTCCTGTTACTGTTGTAGATGATGCAACAGAGTCGATGTTTCTAAATCTGATGGCATTTGAACGTCTCCATGTTGGGGCAGGCAATGAGGTGACATCGTTTATCTTTTTCATGGATAACATCATCGACAGTGAGAGGGATGTTGCCCTTTTACACTCCAGAGGGATCATTCAGAATGCCCTTGGAAGTGATAAAGCAGTGGCTAAACTGTTCAACTCGCTGTCGAAAGATATTACGCTCGACCCAGAGAGCAGCCTAGATGAGGTGCACAAGAAAGTGAACATGTACTGCAAGAAAGCTTGGAATGAATGGCGTGCCAATCTTATTCACACCTATTTTAGAAATCCATGGGCTATGCTTTCTCTGATCGGTGCCGTCTTTCTTTTCGCCCTCACAATAGCGCAAACAGTATACACCATATACCCTTACTACCACTCCGACTCTCCACCACCACCAAGTCCTCAAACAAGCCCACCTCCCATGGCTCCTCCACCGCTCAGTCCACCACCTATAGCTCCATCACAGCCCAGTCCAAAACATAAGTCTCCTCCACAGTCCATTCAAACTATCCATTGATTCCCTACCTGCTCATAAAATAAGTCTGTTCCGAGGACACATTGTATTTGGCTTGATTACTGGTTTTTACAAGAATTTCGAAGATAAACTTTCTTTTAAATTTGATTCACAATATTGATAACATTATCTTGAGGAGTGGCTGTCTTTTCCTTCAGAAATAAATATTATTCTAACAAATTTAGTGTTTTGATAAGCTTAAGTTGCAATATATTATCAAAGAATTAATTTTTTTCGGTGTTCTTGAATGACTTTTATGAAAATAAAGTTTATAATCCATGTAGTATGCATAAATGTTGAAAAGCTGAAGTTTGGGAGTTGATTAATAGCTTTTGGAATGAAAAATAAGCAGCCTCAGATATTATTAATAAGAATACGAATGATCAAGCTTAAAATACTTATGTTTAATAATTTGTCTTAGTTTATTTGAATGCCCTATGGTGGTCATGCGAATTCCCTGTAAGATTTCACATTTTGAGGAAATTTTGCTTGTTGCATTCGAATGCCATGGTTGGAGCATTAATTTGAATTAGACTTGATAATTTATATATAGAATTCATGTACATATTATATAAAATCATATTTGTATTGTGTAAAATATGAAAATTTTGTGTCAAAATTCTTGTTGAGATGTCAAACGCAAAACATTTTATTTTAGTTTTTGTCATTTTCATATACGATTTTTATCAAATTTTAATCTGTTACCTTCATATATTTTGTTGATATCGTTTTCATGTCATGTTTACTATTATCAAATCTAATTTGAATTCCCTTACTGAAAAATAAAAAATCTTGTCCTTTGGAAATGATGCTTCATTTGAAAAGTAGTTATCATTCACCCAAGTAATGCCTACCGTTGACATTGATAGGTGTTTCAAAAAGTGACTAGAGCTTAGAAATATTTTCATTAATATTCAATTAACACAACTTTTACATAATAGCACTTGAAAAATTAAATCATTCTCTTTCATTGTGAGCGATGCAAGTTTAACCTCTAGTTCTCATCTTAACGAGTCACAAGGTAGTTACAACTTAACACCTATAGATGAGTGGTCAAGTGGAAGTTTCCAATAAGGAAATAAAAAGAATATTGAAGAAAACAATAAACCTTTCGAGAAAATATTGGACTACAAAATTAGATGATGCACTATGGGCCTACAAATCAGCCTTCAAAACTCTTATTGGGATGTCTACCTGTCTACAAAGCATGCTTAAACTTGCTTTAAATGAAAATTATAGAGTCAAAATACCACAATGAGTGTTTGAGATGCTCGAAGCATACTTTAATATGTTTTTTGTTGGTATAGGGGTAATAGTCAATTTGAACAATTATGGTCTTAGATATTTGAACACTTATTGTTTTGAAACAATTATTTAATATAAGCATTATCTTTTTTATCTACAAAGCATATTAAATTTAAACTATTAATATTTGCTTATGATAATGCCTTTGAAACAAAGTATACTTAGCAAAGAGAATTATAAAGTGATTATAATTAAGAGATCCCTATTGCATAAAAATATAATGTTTCTAAAATTGTTCTCGGTTAAGTATTGTCAAGAAAAGAAGAAATTGATAAATGTCATTTAGATTCATATAGTGTTATGTCTTTATTTTGGAAAAGTAAGCAGCAGATGTCATAAGCTGAAGCATCAATATGCTTAAACTAATACTTTAGGTGCTTGTTTGAAAAGACAAGTTCTTTGAACTAGCCTACATAGAGTAGTCCACTTGGTATATTCACTTAAGTGTTGTAACGACCCGTGATCTATAAAAATTCGAGGGAAATTTTTTTAATTTTTTTTCTTGAAAATCCGACTTGCAACATAATCCTTTATTCACTTAGGCTGTATTCCTATTCAGTGTCAATTCATTTTCTTACTTTTTATCCGTAATTATATTTAAGTTTAACATTTGGATTTTATATAGCCGATAGAAATTTCGGCAGCATAATGACTAATATATAAGCTTACCCACATGCAATTTCATACAATATCAACCCTAGCTGTCAACAACTATCAGACATGCTTTCCAATTCATATCATCAAATCATTCTACATATTCTAGACACGTCTAGTTACTCACAAAAATCAATCCTTAAAAATATTTCATTTCATTAATACTTATACAGACACATTACTTTCAATAGATGTATGTGCATAAAAATGGTCTGGTAAAGAGATAGAAATGTATACCTCACGCATGTACAAAAGGTAGTTTGGGAAATCTCATATCCGCCAGTCTACGTCGCCTACGCAGCAATTATCAACTGTAGTTCACTGCAAACAATCTGAGAGGTGAAGGGGTGAGCTTTCGGAAAAAAGCCCAGTAAGAAAATACATTTAAAGTAGTCTTGATATGTAAAAGCATGCAAGAAATCATTCATGAAACAAACTTTGCTTCAGAAAAATTGATCATAAGTTTCTTTTAGAAACTAATATTTAGAAGATATGTAAAACTTTTGTTGCGTGCATAGTCATCATAGGAACTTATGAAGCATGGGTTCTTTAAATCAAATAGCATGCTTAAACCTTTTCATAAAATCTTCATCGTTCATGGATAATTTCATAAAATCATCGTCGTTCATAAACGTTTTATAAAACATAATCATTCTTAAACATTTCGTCATAAATCATAATTGTTCATAAACATTTCGTCAAAATCTCATAAAAACATAGTCATTCATCATCATCGTCATCATCATCATCATCATCATCATCATCATCATCATCATATTCTTAATCATCATCATAATCGTGGAGACTAGGCTATAACTAAGTCATGCGATACGTGTCATTCCCCGTAGAGAGTCATCATACCTATGGCCATGGTAAGGAGGGTTGTAGACTGGATCAGGGTCGTACAACACTTTCATAAAAAACATGGGTAGTATCTTTCTTACTTTCTCTAACACTTAGCTAGGGCACGAGCACCAAAGGCACTCTCCGTACGAGAAACATTCATGCATACTGCGTGGGTACGAGATACTACCAAAACATCATCATCATTAACCACAAGTAGCAAGACATCTACCACACAGGTAGAGTCAAGTTCTACAGGGCCCTACATATCGGCACTCAAGTGGTGGAGCCAGAACACCACAAGAAGTAGCCATGCATGAAGCCTATAGTCTCAAAACTTCTTTTCCATTTTCTTAAATACTTTTGAAAATGTCAAAAGTTTCTTCCAAAGCATTAATATAGGATTACAAACCATCATAAAACTTCCATGCATTTTCATGCTTTAGGAAATTCATTTCATAAACATAAACGTACTTGGTGAACATTTCATAAAATGAAATCATGTTTCGTAAATCGTTCCATACGTATGAAAACATTCATAAATCATTTCAAAATATAATATTGCTTCATAATAATCTTTTTATCAATGCAATGAGTGTTCATATCGGAACTAAATTAAATTATACCCCTTACCTCGATTTCTCTGTACTATCTAACTTTCCAAAATGCCGAGATTTTGCTCAGTCCGATTTGCTCCCAATTCGGTCCTTTGGAGTTTTAATTAATCACAAATCACCTATTATTATTTCTTATAAACACGTATGCAGTGTAATTTCAGTTTAGAAAAAATTTTGGAGCCAAATATTTTTATTAGGTCTTATAGTCCCTTAATGTGCCTACCTCTATCCTAAGACTGTTTCAACTCCCTTATTCAATCCTTAAAATTCATTTAACTATTTAGACTTAATTACAATTTATGAGTCGTCTATTAGGTCATAAACAAGTTTAGGTCGATTGTTACACAAGTTAGGCCCATTATAGACGTTTAGCTGACATACATGGCCTACTATCACCATCACGTCATTTTAAACATTTTTCTAATTTCTTTGGATAGTTCATCATATCGTTTGCGATAGTCGATTTTTCAATTACGGTTATAACGCAATTTATACGAAATTAATCCAAAAATTATGCGATTAATTTCTAACTCGTATATTTATACAAGTGGTAGCAAGTGAGATTCGCTTACCCAAGATTTCGTGATGACAAGTAAATCGAGACTGTATCGATCTCTCGTTCGTCGCTCATTGTAATGCTACACACACATATTTTCAAATCGGGTCAATTTCGTTCAAATATAAATTTAAATAATTTTTTTAAAAATTTAAATAGTCAATTTCGACCTCTTACCAGTCTACTGTCAAACAGAAGCATTTTCAAAATTTTCCTCTTCCTTTTCCCCCTTTTTTTCCTCTTTTTCTTCTTTTATTTTTTTTTTGGCTGAACCGGTTCGAGCCGGTTCAGCTTACCATTCTTTCGCTAAACAGGTTCAGATCAGTTCAGCTCAACCCGTCAGTTTCTGGCTCCGACGACCAGTTCTTCATCGGCTTCCACGTCCAGCTACTTTGTGGGACCTCGCGACTCTTGTGGTTGGTTGGGGTAAGGTTGGCTTGGTCGAAAAGTGGCCGGTTTGGCCATTTCCTTCTTCGACGTCGCTGCCCCATTTCTGTTTCGTCGATTTGCTTCATTCCTCAAACCATTGGCAACTGTTCGGCCTCCCTCTGGCCGGTGATGACGTGAGCTCCCCCTCCAGCCGCTGCTTCCTCTCTTCTCCTCTCTTTGTTTTCGGTTTCATTCTCTCCTTACTCTTTTCTGGTTTCTTTCGCCAACCCTCATTTCCTCGCTGTTTTCTTCGTTCGTCGATGCTGACGGTAGTCTTCTCCAGGCAGGTTGGGTCGATCGATGGCCGGCGTGATGGACGAACGACAAAGGAGAGGGGGAAACAAAGAAGAAAAGAGAGAGAGTGGGTTAATTGGCTAGGTCATGCGACAGAGAAAGGGAGTGTCACACGAACCCCTTTCGTCTTTTTTTTTTCATTTTTTTTCGTTTCTGTTTTTTTTTCGTTTTTGTTTTTTTTTACTTTATCTATTTATTTAATTTTTTTATACCTAGATAATTATACCTTTATACATGCAAATAATTTGTTACCAAATTATCTAATTTTTTCTTTAATTTTATATTTCATCTTTTAATTATATTTTATCTTATAATCACCATAACTAATTTATTTTATTGTCTAATTAAGAACAAAAAATTTTGCGATGTTTACATTCTCCCCATCTTTAAAGAATTTAGTCCTCCAAATTCATCTTAGTCCTTTGGAATAGATGAGGGTACTTCTCTTGTATCAAGCTTTCAAATTTCCACGTGATCTCTTCCAAAGCATGGTACTGCCACAGAACTTTGATCAGAGGAATCGTCTTAGACCTCAATGCCTTTTTCATTCCTATCCAAGATCTAAATCGATTTCTCTAGGTAGGTCATATCCTTCTTCAATTCTGGTGGTTCATACTTTATCACATTTGTCAGATCTAGACGATACTTGCGTAGCATTGAAACATGGAAGACACTGTGAATACTCGATAATACCGACGGTAAGGCCAATCTGTGTACCTTCCTGTAAGACCCGTATTTTGAGATGTAAACCTTACGAATTCATAAGTATGGTGATGTGCTTGTAATGTGAAGCATAAGTGATGTAAAGTCCATAGATTCAAAGTACACACTTGTAATAAGAGTTTCTGATGTACGTACAAGTTTCATTATGTATGAATATGAAGAAATGGACTTTTGTATGTGATGGATGTGAGTAGAATGCAAAATGAGTAGTGCAGCAAATGGAATGAAGTTGCATGAATCTTTGTACTTCCATTTAGTTTGTATTGAATACTTTTGGTTATACAAGGAATGCACACAAGTTTTAATGTGTATAAGGTATGAATGGATGTCATTTTCAAGTCTTAAGGGTGGTAGGATGTCACGCCCTCCTCCCACACACGACTTTACCAAAAACCACAATAAATTTTTCGCTTTTTACTTACCTTTATCTCCTCAACAGTTGGGCTGTGAATAGGCATTAGTCTCCTCATCCATACATACCTTACCATTCTTTTTCGTATCATACATACATGACATTTATATCATAAGTAAATTCGTATTCTTAAATATAATTACATCATTACATCCCCCATATTAAAACATGTACATCACTGTGTTTATACATTGTTCAGATACAAAAGAGTACGCGTGTGTATACCTTTCGCTAGATGGGGAGTGGCAGCGGATCAAAGGAATGCAATACCCTGGCCGACTCGATCTACTGATGAGAATCTGTAGAGATGGGGGGAAAATGAATGGGATGAGCTATCAACGCGCTCAGTAAGGAAATCAGGCAAGCAAGTAGACATCCATACTATCTACTTGAAAATAGTGCTTTGCCTTTCCTTCTCTCATTTCAAAAGCATGTTTAAAATATATATAATATAGTACAGATTTAAAATCCCATGTACTAAACACATGCTGGTTTATCAATCAGAGGCATTCATGCAAAACAGTGCATATTAAATCATTTAAGAATGCTTTTATATAAAATATGTCATTTACATTCAAAACACAGTAAATATGGCATTTCTCATCACAACACAAATAAACTGGGTTTCGACCCATCCCTTAGGTCTACCCGTATCATAAAATACATGTGATATACCTTGCGAGACTCAGTGGCTAAATGCAATCTCTCTAGACTATGTAAGAGAGCCTCCCCGCCGAACAGAGCCTCCCCGCCTATTCTGGCTTAAGGATGTTGGGCTTAAGGATCTTACTGTTAGAGAGTATCTCCGGACTATGGCCATATCCTAACAATGGTGATCCCAGGCAACACAGTACTCGGTGTGCGGGGCAATCACTGCTGTAACGGGTGGGGGGTCAGTCCATCACAACCGTCAGCTATCAACACACTCCTCCACAACTCCACAACACAAAACACGGTACAATGTACTCCATGCCACATGCACGGTACAACGTACACCCGTGGACCCATACATCATGGTCGGGGTGCCTGCCATAGGTCTTAGCCTCTCATACCATGGAAATACATCATAGTCGGGGTACCTGCCATAGGTCTTAGCCCTCATACTATGGAATCAATGCCACGTCTCTAAATCCACGTGAGAACATCTCAACAGTGTGACACTCAGTCTACACGGAGGAAATCGTCACGGTTTTTCTAACATGTGTGTATATCACGAAAAACTACAATGCGCGTCTTGAGTGTGACACACAGTCAACACTCCGCCTCAAAACACTGTATATGCATGTCAAAATATCAACACTAGTGCGAGTGAACCTCCAGCACCAGGTCATGCATCTCATGTAAAACTCGAGTACGAGCTAAACGCTCCAGCACTCTATCATGCACAAATCACATAAAAACTGAGTACGAGCAATGCTCCAATACTCTATCATGCATGTCAAATAAATGTAGTGCGATTCAACCTCCAGCACTAATGTATGTGAAAAACATCTGAAATCAAGTGCGAGTTATGCTCTAGCATGATTGTTTCCACATAATTCGGTAGATGGCTCTTTAAAAATAGGGATGTTAAAAATCACTAAAATCAGCACTATAAAGTGTGCTTAATTTACATCGACCTCAAAACATTAGCCCATCCACCTACTCTTTTGCTACACAGCAGTAAAAACCACTCAAAACATCATTTCCATGCTTTTTACCACTTTTTCCAAAATTTCACTTTTTGCCTAACTATGGGCAAAATCGTAATTTACCCATATCGGGTCCCTATAATTATTATAGGTTCTCTCTGACCCTCAAACAATTTCAGTGAATGTCAAATCCAATGAAAATATGCACAGATATCTCTAGCTACTTGCAAGAGTCCCCTACCTCGGATCACGTCGTGTGACCTCTCTTCCTCTATGCTGTCTAATCTCGCAGTCCGGTCAACTCTCAATATGACTCTGGAACTGCATTTAATCATTCACTGAGTTAATTACACTTTTCTTACTGTATTACACATTTAATACAGTTTATTTCACTTAAATTGGCCCTTTTACGCTTAATGGGCCTTAATCACGTTAATCGGGTCTTAATCCGTATTAAGTCCGTTCATCACGGTCTATCGACTCAGTGGGTCTATCAATACCCATTGGGCTTTATTCCAAGCTCTTTGGATAGCCCGTATATCATTTACGACATTTTATTCAATTTTCTGAATATAATTCACTAAATCCAAAATTTAATCCGAAATGCGTAAATTAAATCTTAAATACGCATAAATCACATAAATTGTCGTAAATGAGCTTTACTTACCCGAGATTGTGCGATGGTGCGCGAATCGGAGTTTGATCGGGCTTCCGTTCGGAATTAATCGTCGAACTGCACAATTTCGTATATTTAACTCCGGGTCAATTTCTGATTAAATATAATTTAAATAAATTTATCAGAAATTAAATTGGTCACTTTTAACCTCGTATCGACTTACCCGAAGTCCGGTGAAATCCCGAAAATTTTCCTTTTCCTTTTTCTTTCCTTTTTCCTCTTTTTCCCCTTTTCTCCTTGGCTGAACCGGTCCGGTCCGGTTCAGCACAGTCACTTTCCACTGAACCGTCGATCGGTTCAGTACCTTTTTGGTCGTGCAGGCGTCGTCCGGCCGGTTCCCGGTGTGCCGTTGCCGCCGTTCGACTCGTATTGGACAGGGGACCTCTCGGTTGGCCTCGATCGGAGCCAACTCCCGCCGGTGGCCGCCGAATGCCCGTTTTTCCTCCGCGGCTTTCTCCCTTCGATTCGCCGGATTTCGGGGCCGGTGGTTCGCGTCCTGGTGGCTGGGAGGTCGCACGGTGCCGGCCTTCCTTTTCCGGTCGCGTGCGTGGCCGCTGGTTGCCGGAGGTGGTTGGTCCGGCAATCTCTTCTCTCCGTCGGTTTGTGCGTTTCTCTCTCCCCGAAATTCCTCTCCAGATTTCGTTTTCTGTTTCAAATTTTTTTTTTATAATTAATTTTTATTATTATTTTACTCATTAAAATAATAATAAAAATCCCAAAAATATCCCAAAAAATCTCAAAAATTCATATTAAATTCATTTAATCCGTAAATGAATTTATCAGTTTGATTTTACCTTTTCGGTATATTTTTTCACTATTTTCGAGCTCATTTTTTTGAGACAAAAATTTCAAAAATATTAATTAAATTCATATCTCGATCAATTGGACTCGAAATTCAATATTTTCCTTGTTATTGATCAAGATTTCTCGATTTCATATTTTTAATGAAATTGTCTCATCAGATTTATATCGAATTTTGGTCAATTGACCGTTTTCCCCTGTACTTACTCGAAAATAAATTGAACCCTTATCTCGCTGTTATGTAGCTTACATGCATTTTTAATTCTCAATAAATCGATTGCACGATTGTAAATACTCTTCTTATGATTCAACTATGAAATATAACGTTCGTACTCATAGGAATCATAAGGTACAAGCTACATACGTAAATCAAAAACTCGGGTCTGACATAGGATGAGAAAATGACCATGACAGTAAATTAAGGATATTTGTTATGAGTTTCTACAGAAAACTACAGCAAAATCTTGAAAATATGAATGCCAGATCGATCCCATAGGATGAAAGATCGATCAGGAAGAGCTAATATGCTCTTATTTGAACAACGGAACAAGACAGATCAATCTCTAATAGAGCCAGATCGATCTGCTAAACATTCTGTAATGAGAAGATCGATTTTTGATGCAAGCAGATTGTGAGATCTAAGAATTTTAGACGTATTTTAATTATGTAATAAGAACTTAAAGTGTAATTTATTGAGTTAAGTGAATTGTGAAAATTATATTTGGAGATTTATGTGTAAATACTTAACCAAGTGGGAAGCTATGAGGTCAGATCGATCTTAGGGAAGAAAGATCGATCTGGTAAGCTAAAAATGACAAGGAAGGAGGAAAGCAAGTGAGCAGATCGATCTCCAATGGAAGAGGATCGATCTCCTGATTCTGTTTGAGAGAAGATCGATCTCATGAGGAAGGGATCGATCTCCAAATGTTTCTGTTTGGGAGAAGATCGATCTCCTCAAGGAGCAGATCGATCTCATAAAGCCATAAAGAGATCGATCTCACCCCTCGACAGATCGATCTCCTAGGCATAAAATTACCCCAAATCGTCCCCAAATTCAAATGCAGATCGATCTCATCAAGAGCCAGATCGATCTCCTACCCTCCGTCTATATAAGGAACCCCTGCTTTCTCCTGCAATTTCATTTTCTCTTTCTTCAAAACCCCATTTTCACCCGAGCCCTAGCTTTCTCACTCATCCAAAGCACCCATTTCCGTCCAAATCAGAGGTTGTGGCCAGAAGAAAAGTTGTTCCTCATCCAAGGGAGAACAACATACTTGGAAATTGGAAGACGGATCGAATCGAGGCAAGAGATAAGCTCTCCACAAGTTTTGGGTAATTTCTAAACCTCGATCTTGATATTTGAATGATTGTGGTGGTAATGGTTGTTGGCATTGTGTTGAAATAGCTGAAAAATGATTAGGGATTGAGGAAATTACAATGTAGTTGGAGTGATGATGATATTTAGTAACTTTGGTAAATTTGGGAATTTTGAGCTATAAATGGAGATTTAGACAATGAGGTGGATTAGCATAGATATTATGGCATGGGAAATGTAAAATGTTAAGGTGTTGTGAGCGAGATTGTGGTTTGTGATAGAGTTATGAGAATTAAGAAAATTTGAGGTGTTATGAGCAATTATGCTCGAGGTTACTGTGATGATGAGTATTAATGTTTTAACATCGTTTGGACAGCTCGAGAGTTCCAGAGTGGAATGCGAGGCTAGTCTGTGATACGGGGGAAACGATTGCAGTATACGAGGTGCAAAGAGGTAAGGGAAAACTAAACCATTTGTGTATGTGTTTTGATGAATTGTTTGTAGCATGAACCATGATTTGAGAATACAAGCATGTTAGTGTTATGTTGTGATATGATTGCACATGATTTTTATAGCCGGTTGGAGCCCATTATTTTATGAGTTTATAAGCTGAGTGTCAAATTGCTTTATAAACCGTTGAGTTGCGTGAAAAGTAAATTGGGCTCTACGTTAAGGCAATATTGAGATTTGAGAAAATGTGTGCGTGTTTTGCCAGTTGGAACTCAGTTTTAATATGTTTTATGTGAGTACACGAACGTTTTAAATGAGTTTTATGAGAGAAAACCATAATGAGTTCTACGAGAAGGCATAACGTTTTATAAGATAATGGCTAATGATTGAGACTTAGGCGTGTCATATTGAATACACATCGGGCCTTGCTTTGGTAGCATGTAAGACCGATATAGTGGGACGCTTGGGAACCGACCCAGGGATCACAGGCCTTGTTCTGGTAACATGTAAGTCCGATTATTCCTCTGCTTTGGTAGCGTTGGGAGGCCTTGCTCTGGTAGCATGTAAGTCCGCTATTCCTCCATTTTGGTAACGAGAGATGCCTCCGTTTTGGTAACGTGAGATGACCCCCGTTCTGGTAACGCTGGGTGGCCTTGCTTTGGTAGCATGTAAGACCGAGAGAGTGGGCCGCCTGGGAACCAACCCAGGGACCACGTAATAGTGTGCATGAGGCGAGGCATTGTTCTGGTAGCATGTAAGGCCGGGCCTTGTTCTGGTAACATATAAGTCCAATATACCATGCATACGACCATATTGTCGACGTTCCCTCTTACGAGGATGCCTGAGATGCGCACCTAAAGGAGATTATATATATATTTGATGTGCCATGACGAGTTTTAATTAAGTTTTATTGTCTAGTCTCGCTTTACACTTGAGTTGTGTTTTGTGACTTTGTCACGTGCTATTTACTGAGGTGATTTTTATCACATAATTTGAGAAAAACCATTATCGCATATATTTACACATGCTTGTGAGTGCTCGATATTGAGCCTTTTTAACTTCATGTTTTCACATGATTTGTGAGCTATGAGATAATGATGTTTCGAGAACTTTCATGCTACGATTTCAAATGAGTTTCATAAACAAATACATATTTGTGATGTGTGATATGGTTTATATAACTGAATTCCCTTACCCCCCTTACTGAGCGATTTGGAAGCTCACCCTGTTTTCTCTTCCCCCAGATTGCTTCAAGTGAAGTGAGTTCCCTACGACGTACGGGTTAGAGGCTAGTGGAGGACTTGAGCTCAAGGCCGTATTTTGTGTATTGAGGTATATATTTAATATTCATGTATCCAGACTAGAGTTATATTTACAGACACTTATTGTACAATGATGTACGGGATGTATTAGGATTAATTAACTTGAAATTGAGTAATGTATATGATACGATATATACTATCTTATGATGAGATCCTGAGGCATGATAGGCATGATGATGTATGACACTGCACAGGAATGCACCCTTAATCGTGAATAGATGAGTAAAAAGTTTTAAATTTGCCCTATTTTTCGCGTTTCCGAGGCGTCACACAGATCGATTTTCTTAGCTCTCGGGTTGGACCAGATTGATCTCCCTTGGATGCAGATCGATCTCCTTCAGCTACTGCCTGGGAAACAAATCGATCTCAACGCCTCGACAGATCGATCTCACACCTTAAAAATGTCATGAAAATGAGGGATGTAAGAAGACCAGATAGATCTCATCAAGCTAATTCTATAAATAGGGGTAGTGAAATCTGTAAATCACGAAAAACAACCCCTATTCCCTCCATTTTTAATCAAAAACCTAGTTTTCTCTCTCTAAATCATCTCATTTCCAATAAGATTTGAGGAAAGACCATTAGATACAAAGTTGTTCCTATCAAAGAGAATAACAACATACTTTGGAGTCAAAGCCTCATTTGTGGTATTAAAGGAGCAAGGTGTAATTTCGTTTGGAGCAAGAAGAGAAACTAGATTGGTAAGTTTCTAACACTTCAGCCTAAGTACATTATCTATTTATTGATTTTGGAGTTGAGTTGGATGTGTATTGATGGTTAAAACTACCTAGGATGTGATGGAATTGGTGTGACCTAGAAACTTAGAAATAAGTCTAGTGTGAGAAAATGTGGGTTGAATGAGTTGATGATTTATGGGTATGCTAAAGTGTTTATGAGATAATGTGAATGATTTGAGATGGGTAAATGAAGTTACATTGTGAAGATAGTCAATTTATGGAAATGAGTATATAAGATGTTTGATAAAAATGTCATAGTAAAGAAATTGATGAAATATGAACACTATGAGCTTAATATCAATTTAATATCGATTTAGTATGAATCAATAGGCCTAAAAGAATCAATAGACTCGACATATGAGTAGAACGATAAAACTAGGCCTTATAAGTGTTAATGGAAGCTATAGTAAACACAAGAGTTGAGTAATATGGACTAAATCGATGTGATATACGACCTTGTGCAGTTCTGGAGAGTTCGTTGGAGACGAATAGGACCATACAAGTAAGCAGCTCTAAGGAAGTGAAATCACGTGACTCGATTCTAGGTAAGGGAATTCTATAAGTATATAGAGATAGTTGCTCGTACTTTGAACTCGTGGGTGAATATAGGGCGTTTATGAAATGCATGATTGTTTGCGAAAATGATGGTTGGTATGCGTGAATTTCTACGAGTATGTATATGATTTAGATTATGAAATGATTCTTGAAAATGGGGATAGTAAGGCTAATAATTGCATAAATCGCATGTTTTGATGTTTTTACAAAACATATTACTTTGTTTGAAGAAAATCTACGAGTAGGCTGGCTAATGTTTGAATGATGTTGTGGAATAGCACATGTGAGGTGTTAAACATGTTTTGAGATTGTTTTGAATGTATATGAGCCGCCTATCGTGTTTGTGTGAATTAAATCGTCCTGGAGCCTCGCTCGCACAGGATTTTGGTCTTTTCATATGTATGAAACATGCTGGAGCTTAGCTCGCACTTTGATTTGAAATTGTGATGATGTTTTGTAAACCGTACTGGAGCTTCTGCTCATACGTGGATTTCGAGTGCTTTTTCTTATGCATATAACCATACTGGAGCTATGCTCATACATGGTTTTCTTCGTGTTTTATGCATAAATATCGTACTAGAGTATTTCTCGTATGAGAAGATTTATTTATGATGCATGCATCGTGTTAGAGCTTAGTTTGAATAGGTTTTCACATTATGGTAGGTATGATGCCGTGGTGAGGGTAATACGGATTAATTCAGGGAACCCAAAAAGGGCGAGCAAGGCCATGAGGGGCTAGGACCTAGTATTAATCCATTCAGGAAACCCAAAAGGGGCGAGCAAGGCCATAAGGGGCTAGAACCTGACATCATAAGAAAATACTCCCACGTACACTTGAGACTGAGTAGGTTACTCATGGTATGGGGTAGATAAGACCTACGGCTGGCACCCCCAACCATGATATGGGTCCGCGGAGTACGTTATACCGTGTATATCACATAGAGTACGCTATATCGTGTGGTTGAGTTACTGATGAGAAAGTCTAGCGGAGAACTAACCCACCTTCGTTCCTGCATGATACCCCGCACACCGGGATCTGTATGGTCTGGGATGATTTACAACATAATTGGGCAACATAGTCTTTGAGATATAGTGACCTGTCTCACCTGATATTACATAATACCATATGGTTTTTATACATGAGTGTGATTGTCATTGTCTAGGGTAGACTCGAGGGAGGGGTCGAGCCTTGTAGGGTTTTTATTGAGGAAGGATAATGATTTGTGATAGAGAAATGATTGTGATGAGATTTTTAACGTGGTTTGAGAAAGAGATGAATTTGAAAAGGATGTTTCTTAAATGAATTTCCCTTTTATGATAAGTTTTAATGAGAATGAGCATGAGATAATTTTACATGTTGATTCTTCCATGTTTTAGATGCCTAATTTCATGATTTTCAATACATGATATATGTATACTCATATGGCATAATTTTATTTCCTCATGCTCCTATTATAAATGATCTATGCATAACATTATCAGCATGTAAATAGGGTAGCTATCTACCATGCTTGCATTATTGCCTTACTGAGCGTGTGGTTGCTCATCCCTCTCTACTTTCCCCTCTCTACAGAGAGTACATAGCAGCCCAATGAGGACTGAGGCATTTTATTTTGGACATCCGCTGCTTCCATCGCCAAAAGGTATACACACAGGGATTCTTTTTGTATCTAAACATGTAAAGGCACAGTAGTCATTTGGTATTGTAATGTGGGGGATGTAAAAGTTAGAAAACGTATCATGTATAACTTAACTTGAAATGAATGGCACTTCTTTTAATTTAATTGAGAATAAATGTTGAGTGATGTTTATTATTGACTCACAGCCCAACTGTATAGTGGTGAGTTTGTTCACGACCGGGTAAGGAAAGGAAAATGCAAAAAATTTATAGTGATTTTCAATTATAAAAGGATAAAATGGGTCATGACAGAGATTGATATCAGAGCTGCGTTGGCCTGATGTGGTCAATAAATAAAACGTAGGAAAGTTAAATCCCTATATTACTGTGCTTTTGTTTAGATATCACTGTGTATATCATGATGGATTGAGTTTAATAAGCGATTGTGAATACTGGAAGTTAGGCATTATGCCTGTTACACGCCGAGGTAGAGGGGCGAGAGCACATGCTAGAGGCCGTAGAGGTTGGCTTAAGAGCTGTACTGAGCCACAGACTGACCAGGCTCCTCAGAACCCTGTGGAGAGACCAAGGGATATTGAGGCACGCTTCGCTAGACTAGAGCAGAGTATTGAGAGCCTAGTGGAGATAGTCACATAGGCATTAGGTGACGGTGATAAATGAGGTCTCGCAGCACAACCTACTACTGGACAGGCAATAGCAGAGGCGAAGAGACCTCAGGCTACTGAGACAGTGACACCCCTAGTATAGGATACGGCTTCAACTATCGCACCACCGCAGAGCGATAGCGATTTGGGGTATGATTGCGAACTGAGCAAATTGAGACACTTTCAAAAGTTGAAACCTCCAGTGTTTAGAGGGGTAAAGGACCCGGTGATTACTGAGGATTAGGTCTACGAGATTGAGAAATTGTACAGATTTTTTCGGTGTACCTCAGCAGAGAAGGTGGTATTTTTTGTGTTTATGTTAAAAGGCGAGGCAGAGCACTGGTGGAGATCCACCGAGGCTATTTTGAGGGCCAAACACTCCGAGATCACCTGGGAGATATTTTTCGAGACCTTTAGGAGGCAGTACATCCCAGCCACCGCACAGAGAAAATTGCGGATGGAATTTATGAATCTGGTTCAAGGGAACCGTACTGTGGATGAATATGAGTCGAGATTCATGTCTTTGGGGAGATATGAACCGGATACGATTGGTAGTGAGACTCAAAAGATTCAAAAGTTCGTTGATGGATTGAGATTGGACATCCGGACTAAGCTAGCCCCATTTTACATACAGACTTTTGAAGAGGCAGTACACAAGACTCGGTTATGCAAGCAAGACTTTGAGAAGAATGCCTCCGAGCTTGACAAGATTAGTGTCAGAAAGGACAGAGACCAAAAGAGATCCAGGATGGATAGAGTGGCCAAAAAAGGAGGCCAGAGATTTTTCGAGAAGAAACCTAAGATTGAGGAGGTGCATGAGAGAGCTGCTAGACCTCTCGTGTACCCGACTTTGACTGCACCGAGAGGTATGGTTATTGGAGGACCACGACCTACGACTGATCAATGTAGGAGATGTGGCAGATACCATGGGACTAGACCATGTCAGATGCCCCCTCGTGAGTGTGTGAAAAATGTCAAAGTCACTTCACAGTACATTATCCGAATCAGATTATGCAAACGAAGTGAATGCAAAATCAATGACATGTGATCATTCCCATATGTTTGTTTTTCACTTGTCTCTCCACTAATGTAGTCACACTTAACCAAAGATTAATAGGACTTCACTAAGCTTGTAATGTAAGGCCGGGGCTAAGGTATGATAAAGTCGATTTAGGTGTAATTACCCCTTAACATGCATTACTTCTAGGATCTTAATGTAAGAGCTCAAATCATTTCCCCCAAACTTATTTCATTCACTAAACTTTTTATTCTATTTTTGTATTTTTCTTCTTTCTTCTTTTCTTTTTCTTTCTTTTTCAATTTTTTTTCGGTACATACTCCTTCACTATCACTTAATAGCCATATAGCTCACAATATATCCAAATGACTTTTCATGCTTTCGGGGTAAGGGATAGAAAAAAAGTACTTAAGCTAAGGAAAATTTTGCAGGAATATTTTGTAACGACCCTTGACCCTTGAAAATCGGGATAAATTTTTTTTAAATCTAATTTACCCACTTATTCCCTTATTCACTTAGGTTGTATTCCTGTGCAATGTCAAAACACTTTTCCTAATTCTTTACTCATAATTATAATTAGTTTCCATACTTTAACTTATATGGCCGATAGAAATTTCGGCAGCATAACGGCCTATATATGAGTCTACCCACCTGCAATTCAGTTGTTTCTAACAATCCTAGATATCCACAACTACCAAGCATGCTTTCCAACAATCCTAGATATCTACAACTACCAAACATACTTTCTCAATCCACTTTTACAACTCAATATATCGATATCGATTTATACGATCATCTTACAACCTAGTCTCAAGAATTATATTCTTTACATCATTTCCTTACAAATTACATCTCGACAAATTGTTTCTATTATATGTGTCTGTGCGTACAGATATGTCTGGTACAGGAATGTAAATGTATACCTTTCTGCGTGTACAAGAAAGTAGTCTATGATAACTCTTCCCACGAGCCTCGTCGTGTACGCGGCAGGTAGCGTCTATAGATTAACTGCAAATGATCTGAAGGTAGAGGGGTGAGCTTTTGGGGAAAAGCCCAGTAAGATAATATTCTTAAAGCAGTTCTGATATATAAAAGCATTTGAAGTTGTTCATAGAACGAAACTTAATGCAATACATAAACTTTCATTTAATACGAAATCATCATAAGGCATGTGTGTCTTTAAAACAAATCACATGCTTACCCGTTTTACAACTTTTCATAAACCTTTCATGATCATTTCATAAATCATTTCGTAAACATTTCATGAATAATTCATAATCATTTCGTAATCATTTCATGCATATTTCATAATCATTTCATAAACATTTCATGAATATTTCATAATCATTTCGTAAACATTTCATGAATAATTCATAATCATTTCGTAAACATTCCATGAATATTTCGTAATCATGAAAACACATTCATACATCATAGTCAATTTTTCATAATCAAATCGAGGAGACTAGGCTATAACTAAGTCATGCGATACGTGTCATTCTCCATTGGAGAGTCATCATACCTATGGCCATAGTAAGGGGGCTGTAGAATAGATCAGATTCGTACAGCAATAATAATTATAAATAGGGGTAGTATCTTCTTATTTCTTATCATATACTAGCACATAGCTAGGGCACGGGCACCTGTGGCACTCACCGTGCGGGGAACATTCATCCGTGCTGCGCGGGCACGAGATACTACCAAACATCATCGTAAACCACCAGTAGCATGACATCTTCCACACAGGTTGAGTCAAGTGCTAAAGAGGCCAACGTACCGGCACCCCAAGTGGTGTAGCCGGAACACCACAAGTAGTAACCATGCATGAAGCCTATAGTCTCAAAACAGAGTTTCCAAAATCTTTCTTGGGTTTTATAATTCATAAACTCATATCGAGTAATAACATCGAATTTCCTTGAAATCTGAATACTCTTTCATAAAACCGAAAGACTGTGTGGTACTTTGTTCCCGTAGGACTCAAGAGGTGGCCCCCACAATCCCCTTTCGAAAACAATTTCTTTTGTTAAATACTTTTCAAATTGTCGAAGTTTCTTTAACGGTATGGATATAAAAATATAAATAATTGTAAAACATCCATACACTTCATACCTTAGGAAATTCATTTCACAACATGGAAAATACTCGGGAAATATTTCGATAAATTAAAACATGCATCGTAAATAGTTTCACAAGTATAAAAGCATTGATAAATCACTTCAAATCATAAGCTCTTTCATAAAATTATTTATAAGTGAAACAAGGATGCATTATCAGAACTAAGTTAAATAATAACCCTTACCTCGATTTATCGGGTATCTTGAATTCGAACGGTGACGCCTCCTAGTACCTCCTTTAATCCCTTCTACAATCACCTACACCGCAATTGTATACTTAACACTCTATTCATGCGAATTGCGTTAAAAATCGTAACCTATCGTTACTACTGCGTGTGAGACCCCGTATATGTATAGCTATGTATATAGGAACATGGGAATGTAAATAAAATCATAAGTAAGATGATGTATTGTAATGTGAAGTGTATGCAATGTAAGTTCATAAGATTATGTACGCACTTGTAGTAAGAATTGTGATTATACGTACAAGTTGCATTACGAATGAGTAGGAAGAAATAAACTTGAACACGAGAAGAATGTGATCGAAATGGAATATGAGTAGTATAGTAAAATGGAAGGAAAGATTTACATAAGTGTATATTTCTATTCGAGTAATATCGTATATATTTGGTCATACAAAGATTCTACACAAGTTTTAATGTGTATGTAGTGAGGATGGATCCCATTTTCAAGTCTCAAAGATGAATGAATGAGGAAATGATCATGGTAGCAAATTAAGGGTGTTTAGTAAGGGTTGTTGCAGAAAAACTGCAAGAAATCTGGAATTTGTGAAGGCCAGATCGATCTCATAGGATGAGAGATCGATCTGGGAGAGCCAGAATGCCCTTATGTGAGAAATGGAAGGGAACAGATCGATCTCCAAAGGAAGCAGATCGATCTCCTTAGATCTCGGGTTGGAAGCAGATCGATCTCCCCTAAGACCAGATCGATCTCCTTAAGCTTCTGTTTAACAGCAGATCGATCTCCAGTCTCGACAGATCGATCTCCTACCTTTAAAACGTCTTAGAAAAGAGGGATTTTTGAGGAACAGATCAATCTCCACCCAAGGAAGATCGATCTCATCAAGTCAAAACTATAAATGGGAGCAGTTGGATCATCAGAATTTCGGGACAAACATTTCCTTTTCACTTCAACTCAAAGAAATCTAGTTTCTCACTCCTAAATCCAGCCATTTTCAGTAAGATTTGAGGAAAGGCTATTAGAGACAAAGTTGTTCACATCAAAAAGAAGAACAACATAGTCTAGAGGCATTTTCCCATTTGATGGATTGAAGAAATAAAGGGCAATCCTAATTGGAGCAAGAGGAAATCCAACGAGGTAAGTTTCTAATGCAAATACCCAAGTACATTGGTTTGGATATTGATATGGGAAATGGTTAGTATGCATAGACATGATAGAACTACCTAAAATGGTATGAAATGAATATAACTTAGAAATGGTCAAGTGTGAGAAAGTGGAGAGTGGAAGTGTTTATGATGAATGAGATATCTTGAGTGGATGATTATGTTGTTGGAATGATTTGGACATGTTGATGTTGGGATTAAATTGTGAGATTTACCACAAGGGGGTAAAAATGTGTAATTAAGGCATTTGATAAATGCTTAGTTGAATAAGAGTTAGAAACATTAACTCAAATGTTGATGGATGAATTTCAGTTTCGGATGATACGCCGGAGCAAGTCGAGATGAGAACGCAAGAAGCATAAAGGCGGATAGTTGCACACAAGTAAAACGAGGTAAGGGACTGTGTGTTAGCTATAGAGATGTTCGTACGTATTTTACAGCAATTTCGTAGATATATTGCTAGACTAGTACGATATGATAATTCTATGAAATGATATGGAACTATGCAAAGTACTATGACGTATATATGTATTGAGAAATGGGATAGGGTAAGGAAATAGCATGATATGCATGTTTTCAATGATTTTCTCAATTTTACATTGTTATTTATGATTGAGAAATGTTGATGATAGGTTGGCTAATTTTACATGTTTTAGCATGAAGAGGCATGCTGTATGAATAAACGTGTTTTGAGTTTTAAAAAGAGAAAATAGCCATCTATCAGTTTTGAGATGAGATTTGGTGTTGAAGCGTTAGCTCACACCCGTTTTAAGGCCTTGATGTACCGTGCGGGAGTTTTAACTCGCACGAGGGTTTTGAGAAAGTGCGGGAACTTTGCTCGCACCTGTTTTATTGAGTTAAGGTAAACCTGGGGGTCTGGGACCCAAGGGGATACCAGCCGACGGCCATTTGAACGGGCTGGGCCTTAACGATAGATCGTACCGCGCTGGAGCTTTGCGTTGATTGTGTGTCACGCTGCTTGCTCGCCTGGTATATGAGACATGGTTTAAGGATAAAAAGTCCATCGGAGTTGGAGTATGGACTTGGGTCCACGGTTGTACGTAGAATAGTGTAGTCACCCGTTGGTATACTATGGACCGTGCTGGGTGCACGTGAGTACGAGTATCGCGTAGATGACACACGACGTATCTTCACCGTGAGTATACAGGAGATGAGGTGGATTGAGATGAGCCGGAGGGTAGGACTGACCCATCCCCCTTCAGGCGAAGTGATACCCTGTGCACACCCGATCAGTGAGGCCTGGGATCACTGACTGTGGCCATAAGTCGTGGATATTTGATTGCGAAAATTCCATGCCTGTCTCAGAGAATCGAGAAACAGAGACAATCTCAGAAAAGAAAGAGACTTGCGAGAAAGAATGATTTGAGAAGTGAAAGAGATTTCGTGTTTTAATAAATCTCTGATTTCACATTCGTGCCATGAGGGCACTATTTATGAGCATGTTTTAAATGGAAGTTTGACATTTGATTTACACGAAAATGCTATTGAGAAATATATGTTTAAATGCATTGTTCGTATGATATTTCCATTTATAACGAAAACATGGTTTTGGTTTATGCATGCATGGGCTATGTAGGTAGTACGATATCTACCTGCTAGCATACATTTCCTTACTGAGCCGTGGTTTGCTCATCCCACTATTTTCCCCCTCCAAGTACCGAGAAGTAAGAGAGCGGTGATCTCTAGATCTTTTGTGCTAAACAGCTCCCACAATCTGTAAAGGTATAAGATTTGTATACACGAGTATTTTGTATCTAATATATTGTATCGCACAGTTATATCTTGGAATTGTAAACAGTATTATGGGGATGATATGTAAGCACATGGTATTTATACAATTAATTTTGTGTATTTACACACACACCTGGGAGTGTGAATTAAAGTTTTAAATATTCCGCTGTAAATGAATAAATTTTTAGTAATTGCATCTTCTCACAGCCCAACCGTAGTAGAGAATGTATGGATAGAAGGGTTCCCGAAAGCGGGGCATGACACTGCGTGTGTACGTATTATTGTATATCCTTAGGCCGACACGCACGTTTATATATTTCTTCACTATTTATATATTTGTACCTACAAGTATTAACATATACCCTTATTATATACATCCACATGTATATACGCATAATTATATATATATATATATATATACACTCCTATATGTATATATATATATATATACTTTTATTGTTTTCATGTTCTCCTATCTCTTATATATACATTTTTTGTATATACATATACTTGCACACATTCATCTTACATACCCCCACATGTATATGCACCTAAATAAATATATATATATATATATATATATATATATATATATATTATCATTGTTTTCCATTTTTCCTTATCACATATGCATACATATTTTTCTTGTGTATAAATACTAGCATACCTTCATCTTATATACACCCATATGTATATACCCAAATATTTATATATTCACATAAATACATATATATATATATATATATATATATTACTTGTTCCCATTATTCATCATCACACATATATATATATTTGTCTATTTCACATCTCTCCCATTCTTATTTTTATTTCACATCTAATTTGACTTACCTTATCATACTTATACTCCATCACATATATATACATGTAAAATTAAATATACATATATACATATAGATTTTTACCTATTTTCCTTTTATTTTCATTTCACCCACCTTAATACACACCTAACCTATATCTCAAGCATGTATACATGTATATTCATACATGTATATATATGTCTATTAAATTTACCTTTTCTCCTTTTTTTTTGTCTCTTCCTGTGAGGACCTGGCCCCGGAGCACGCCATACCCCTCGGGGCCCCGCTCCCACTGCTAACCAGTCCTACAACTGCACAGATTGTCCTCTTTGGGCCCACAGACCCTCAAGGTTTTGCTCCACTGGGAAATTCCCAGGAGACGCGTCCTCAGAGGTTCGAACCCAAGACCTTAAAGTCTTTGTTCTTACACTCATGATACCAATTGTTCTACTAGAACAATTGGTATCATGAGTGTAAGAACAAAGACTTTAAGGTCTTGGGTTCGAACCTCTGAGGACGCGTCTCCTGGGAATTTCCCAGTGGAGCAAAACCTTGAGGGTCAGTGGGCCCAAAGAGGACAATCTGTGCAGTTGTAGGATTGGTTAGCAGTGGGACCGGGGCCCAGAGGGGTCTGGCGTACTCCGAGGCCAGGTCCTCACAATAAAACGCGCGTTTTTATGTGAGAACCCTGCTGCCCGCCCCTCACCAGGTCACAGGCTTACGGCGAACTCATCACAAACCCGTATTGTCCTCTCTGGGCCCACTGGCCCTCAAGGTTTTGCTCCACTGGGGGGGCAAGCCCATCTCCCAGGAGACGCGTCACGGAGGCTCGAACTTGGGTCTTCACCCTTGTTCGCGCACTCCTAATGCCACTGAATAGTTAAAATAAATTAAATTAATTAATTAATAAAATATAATATAATTTTTTATATATTTTGTACAATTTATTATATTTTATTTGATTAAAATAAAATAAAATAATAAAATAATAATAAAGTAAAAAAAAAGAACGCAGAAATGTCGCGAAATCGCGACTGAAACAGAGGAAACAAGGAGCAGAGGCAGCAAGGGAGCCGAGCTCCCATCTGCTCACCGACAGCACCGGCGGCCCAGGCGCGATATCGAGGGAGGCCGGTCGATGCAGCACGCCCCACCGGCGACATGGGAGCTGACGAACGGCGGCAACGGTGGCGAAAGGAAAATGAAACTGAGCCGAGAGGAAGAAATGGCCATCGGCGCCGATTCGGGCGGAACCGAGGCCAAATTCCAAAAGCCCAGACGCTGGCGAGCTAGATCGGGGTAACCACGGCCATCAAAATGGTCGAAAACACCGTGAACGGTGGAAAGAGGAAAACGGCACCGACGGCCCGAAGAGAAGAGCCGAACCGGCCACTTTCCGGCTGCCTTGGACGAAACCAACCCCAGATCCGTGCATCGGACGACCCAGCGGAGCTGCTGGCAACGGAAGCCGGTGGAGAACCGACCGGCGAGGCCCTGAACCGACCGAACCGGGGTAAACCGATGGTCTGAACCGGACCAAACCGGTTCAGCCAAAAAAGAGAGGGAAAAAGGAGAAAAAGGGAAGGAAAAGAGAAAAAGGAAAAAGGAAAAATTTTTGGGGATACACCGGACTTCGGGTAAGTCGGTAAGAGGTCAAAAGTGATCGATTTAATTTTCGAGAAATATATTTAAATTATATTTGATCAAAAATTTACCCGAAATTAAATATATAAATTGTGCAGTTCGACGATAAATCGCGTACGTGAGCTCGATCGAACTTCGATTTGCGCACTATCGTAAAATCTCGGGTAAGTAAAGCTCATTTAAGATAATTTATGTAATTATCGCGCATTAAAAGTTTATTTTACGAGTTACGGATTAAATTGCGCATTTAGTGTATTAAATCAAGATTTTTAATTCAATTGTCGTAAATGATATACGGACTATTCAAAGAGTCTATAAAAAGGCCCAATAAGTACTAATGGGCCCAGTGAGCCCAATAAGCCTCGATGAAAGAATTAATAAGTGGAAACGGGCTTAAAATGGATTAAGGCCCATTAAGGTGTAATTTGGCCCAATAAGAGAGAAATTGGTTCAATTAGCTAAATCGACAATAATAAATATGAGGAAAATATTTATTGAGTTAAATACGATTAAATCGAGGTTTATACCGGTAAAACCGAGCAAAAAGAGTAAAATCGATTAAAAGTCAACTTTTGGCTAAAGCTTCAATATAATCACATATTTGGATATGTTGAAATGAATTTAAGCCATATGTGATAAGTTGAACTTGTTTTGCAGCAGCTCGGTCTATCGACACGTTTTACGAGGTAAATTCAAGCATCGAGGAAAGTACTCTACATCAGTCGCTAAGAGGTAAGGGATATAATTTAGAGTAGCGTTAGTACTCCTTTATCCTCACCAGCTGTTTATGTATGAGAATTGGACGAAATAGATTTCCAACTGTATTCAAACCGAAACCAAAACCATTTCCCGAGTTTTCAGCATGTTTTATATATATGAGATACATTTTTTACAGCATATATGTTTATAAAAGTGATTTTTCACTTTTGAAACGAAAGCATAGTATTTTTATGTGAGATTACGGGTTAAAGTCCCGATATGTTTTATGAAATCATGTTTTCATGATACGGGTTAAAGTCCCGAGACAGCTTTTAAGCTATATGTTCACAGTACGGGTATTAGTCCCAAGAAATAGCTATTATAACTATGCTTTCCATATTTACACGGGCTAGAGTTCCGCAATGATTTATGAAAACTATGTTTTCTATGAGAAACGGGCTAGAGTCCCGTAATGATTTATGAAAATCGGGTTAGAGTCCCGTAATGATTTTAATACACGGGTATGAGACCCGAAATGATTTTGATAAAATGGGTAAGAGGCCCAAAATGATTTTTGTGGGGTAAAAAGGCATGATATGAAGAAAGTCAGAGGATCTGGGATCGATCTCATATGGATACGATCGAGGATCTACCTAGCCGACGGTCAGGGAACGGGTAGGCTCTGACTTGATATGAGAAACGTGCGTATAGACCACACTTGGTGATGCACGTGAGTTCGTGCGTATAGTCCCCATTTAGTGGTGCACGAGAGATAGGGTAGCGTACGACCCTGATCCAGTCCTACGGCTCCCTGTACTATGGCCATGAGTACCCATGATTTTGTCCTACGGGACCAGATGTATGATGTCCTTCGGGACTAGTATATGAGACAATTGCCTGACCCTACACGATGAATTGACGGAATGATATATATATATATATATTCGCACATTTCATGCTACCTGTTTTATGATTTTATTAAGCACATATTTTCTATGATGAGATTTTAAGGGTAGCCATGAGTATATTTTACGAAATGTGCATATGACAATACAATTTCATTTCAAAGTGATAAGCATGTTATGATATGCATGATTAATTTTTGAGATGTTTTTTCCTTGTTTACACGACGTGATATGCATACTATGTATGAGTTTTATTAAAAAGATGCATGGTGTGTAAACTTATGATTTAAGCATGTTTTTACTGCTTTTATGAAATGTAAGCATCTCTACTCCAGTACATGTTTATGCTGATTTGTAAAATCATGTGTTTTACTATGTTTTGAGTTTTTAAAGCTATTTTAAATGTATCTCTTACTGAGTCTGAAAAACTCACCCCCCTCCTCTCTATCTCCCAGATTATCTATAGCGAGTCTACTGCACATATGAGACTGTGGTCGTTGACAAGGTAGTCCAACCTTTCATCAGATACTTTCGTAACCTTGAGGTACAGTCTTACTTATATTCCAGACATGTGATACAGAATAGACACTATTGTATATCATAGTCGGGATGTAATAGTTGTAAATAATTTTATATATACAGAATGTATGTAATGTAATGAGATCCTGGAAAATGAAAAAGATTTTAAATCTAGACATGGACAGGAAAACAACATAGTTAATGGATAAAAAGTTTAAATTAGCCCCATTTTTCTGCGCTTCCGGGGCGTGACAGTTTTCTTGGTATCAGAGCAAATGTTGTGTAGTACTGTCATGTCTAGTAATAAGAGTGTATTGCATCCCAATGTGTCTATGCATGCCTGGTAATAAGGTAAGCTTACCTGTCAAAGTATGACTTAATTTATGGATTATGTGTAAATAGTAGATCGCTAATCATGAGTGGTAGATTGGACCGTTCACAGAGACGAGTTGAACCCACTCCACCATCTCCCCCTCAACCTGAGAGCCCTACTGATAGAATAAGGAGGCTCGAGGAGATAGTATAGAGTATGAGGGAAAGACTTACAGCTCTTACCACTATGTTTACCCAGCAGTTTTGGGGCACGTACACCTGGTACGGAGACAGCTACTCTTACGCCTAATCCTCATCCCCCACCAGTTCCTCCAGTAGCCCCAATCCTCAGCCAGCAGTTCCCCAGCATAGGGATGACAGAGAGACTCAGAGGGTGCGAGATTTCTTGAGTATGCATCCTCCAGAGTTTACAGGGCTTAAGGACCCGGTTAAGGCTGAGGAGTGAATCGTTGATATTGAGGCGATATTTCAGTTTTGGGGTGTACTGATAGGGAGAGAGTGACTATGGCAGGTTAAATGATAAAGGAACAGAATAAGTTCTGGAGGAGATCCACACAGACGACATTAGCCGAGGATCCCTTAAAAATCACATGGGATGCTTCTTTAGTCGCATTTCGAGAGCAATATGTACCGCTTGCAGCTCGGAGGAAGATGCAAGCAGAGTTGTTAGATTTGTAACAGGGAAGTTCTACAGTAGACAAGTATGAGAATAGATTAACAACCCTGATGAGATACGATCCAGAGACAGTTAGAGTCCCGAGCGCCAGACAGAGAGAATTCTGGCAGGATTGAGATCTGGGATCAGAGATTGGTCGTTGGGTCAGAATATCATAGATTTTAGAGATGCTTTGAGGGGCTTGGATATTCCTCAATCAAAGCATGATCTCAGGTGATCAGTCAGAGTTAATGAAAAGAGAGCAGTTACTTCTTGACATGATTTGAGAAGGGATCAGCCCAAGAGGCAGAGGTTAGAAGGACCTCAGATAAGGGTTAGTAAGCCCAAGACTCCAGTTGGTGCCGCGTGTATGATTAGAGGCCCTGAGATAAGAGTGCCACGGTGTAGGACATGTGGCAATATTCACACTGGACCTTGTCGCACAGGTACTTTTACTTGCTACAGATGCGGTGAAGCAAAGCACATAATGAGAGAGTGTCCATTTATGAGATCTCAGGAACCTCGTGAGGCACCTAGACAGATAGAGAGATCGGCTCATGCTCCATAAAGGCGAGCTACAGCCGCAGACAAGGGCAAGAAGCCTGTCTCCCAGGGTCGAGTGTACGCCCATGACCAGGAGACAGCAGATACATCCTTCGATGTTATTTGAGGTACTCTTCTTGTCTGTAATCATAAAGCACATGTACTGGTGACCTAAGTTCCACACACTCGTTTGTGTCACCACAATTTACATGTAACTTTCCCGAAGTATTCCTAGAGGACTTAATGGGATTACCATAGAGAAAGAAGTTGAGTTTGCCATTGAGCTAGTATCGGATACTCAACCCATCTCCAAGCCACCTTACCAAATGACATTGGTAGAGTTGAAAGAATTAAAGGAGCAGTTGTAAGGGGTTTATAAGGCCTAATGTGTCACCATGCGGTGCACCAGTACTATTTGTCAGAAAGAAGAATGGTAGTTTCTGTCTATGTATAGACTACAAGCTTTTGAATAAAGCAACAGTTGAGAATAAGTATCCCCTGCCAAGGATAGACGACTTATTTGATCAGCTGAGAGGGGCTTCAGTGTTTCAAGGATAGATTGGAGATTGGGTTATCATTAGCTAAGGATTAAGGAGGTTGATATACCGAAGACAGCATTTCGGACCCGATCTGGGCACTACGAGTTCCTAGTTATGCCCTTTTGGATTGACTAATGCTCCAGTTGCATTCATAAGTCTTATGAACGATGTCTTTCGAGAATACTTATATAGATTAATGATAGTATTCATCGATGACATCTCGATTTATTTTGAATCCCGAGAAGAGCACGAATCACATTTGAGGATCGTGCTCCAAACTCTCCGTGAAAATAAGCTTATTGGGATTAGCATGGTATTACCGACGGATTGTCGAAGGATTTTCACGAATAACAGTTTCATTAACCTGACTGGCCCTTAAATAGGTTCAGTTTATATGGTTTGAGTAGTGTGAATAAAGCTTACAAGAGCTCAAATGTCGGTTGACTACGACACCAGTCTTAACCATTTCGAGTGGTCTGGGGGATTTGTGGTATACAATGATGCTTCCCACCAAGGTCTCGGCTGTGTGCTTATGCAGCATGGTAGAGTGGTAGCTTATGGATCCCGTCAGCTAAAGGATCACGAGCGTAATCATTCCACTCACGATTTGGAGTTAGCTGCAGTAGTGATTGCACTCAAGATATGACAGCATTAATTATATGGAGAAAGATTTCAGATTTTCACTGACCATAAGATCTTAAGTACTAGTTTAATTAGAAGAAGCTGAATATTAGACAGCGGAGATGGATAGAGCTCCTTAAGATTTACGACTGCGAGATTTTATATCATCCTGATAAGGCGAACGTGGTAGCCGATACCCTGAGTAAAAAGGATATGGTGTCCTGCATGATGATTAAAGAGTGGGACTTATTGAAACAAATTCATCGAACTCAGGATTAGTGTAGATGAGATTGAGCATGGATATATGGCTAGCCTACAGATTGAACCAAGTATACTAGACCAGATTAGAGCTGGATAGCGAAACAATCAAAGATTACTAGATATGGTTAGCCAGGCAGAGGAGAGATTGCAGTCTGAGTTTACGATCAGTGATGATGGATTACTGAGGTACCAAGGCCGTATCTGTGTGCCACAGGATGACACCTTGAGACAGAGCATTCTGAAGAAGTCCCATTGTCCTAGATTCACCTTGCTTCCGATTTAGTGGAACATGAAGCTAAGGGTGTTCAGCTCATCCGTGACAGATCGAGGACCGCACAGAAAAGTTATGCCAATGTGCGTAGACATCCTCTTGAATTTCAGGTTAGGGACTCTGTAATTGTAAAGGTGTCACTGATGAAGAGTATAGTACACTTCAAAAAAAAAAAGAGGAAGTGCTACGATTTAAGACTATTCTACTAGTAAAGGTTCTCTGGCAACACCACAAGACAGAAGAAATCACTTGGGAACTAGAGAGCTAAATGAAGGAGAAGTACTCTCATGTGGTTAATGGACCAGCTTGAATTCAGAGGACTGAATTCTTAAAAGGTGGGGAGAAATGTGAAACCCGGATTTTTTCCACTATGTTCATTATTTGGGACCATAATTTAAATTAAAGGGATTTAAATCGTTGGATGAAAGATATGAAATTTAAATGAGAAAAGATAGTGAGTCCGAGAAGGAAAATCGGTCTAAATTAATCCCGAACGTGTAGAAGGGTAAAATAGTCAAAAGATCCTAATTTCGGTGTAGATTCGATAAGAAAATTTCATTAAAAATATGGATTTAGGAAACCTTGATCAATAAAGGAGAAATTATGGAATTTCGAGTCCAATTGGTCAAGATACGAAGATATTACGAATTTTCGTAATTTTCGCTCGGGACATTATCCCGAAAATATGCGAAAATTCGTAATATCTTCGTATCTTGACCAATTGGACTCGGAATTCCATAATTTCTCCTTTATTGATCAAGGTTTCCTAAATCCATATTTTTAATGAAATTTTCTTATCGAATCTACACCGAAATTAGGATCTTTTGACTATTTTACCCTTCTACACGTTCGGGATTAATTTAGACCGATTTTCCTTCTCGGACTCACTATCTTTTCTCATTTAAATTTCGTATCTTTCATCCAACGATTTAAATCCCTTTAATTTAAATTATGGTCCCAAATAATGAACATAGTGGAAAAAATCCGGGTTTCACACTTCCAATCTACACTAACATGCTTATGCATACTACCACATATATATACATGTATATTGAAAAAAATACATATATACATAAATATACCATTTACCTTTTTTTATTTTCTTTTTCCTTTTTTTTTTGAATTTGCTTTCTCTCTTTCCCGCCTACTCCTTTTCTTCTTTCACTTCTTCCCCACGACTTCACTGTTTATCTCCTTTCTCTTCCCCCCCTTTTTTTTTTCAAAGTCTTAGTGTTTGCTCATTTTCTCCATCCTTCCGGCACCCCCCATTAGCAGCCTTGGGTCTCGGCCATCATCACCATCGCCATCACACCTCTTCCTCTCGGTCCCCTACTGGTTTCCTTCCCCTGTTCGACCCCCTGTTCCTAGCTTCAGTCCTCGGTTTCTGCCTTCATGTTCCTGTTGCTTCTCGGTTTTCAACTGCTGTCTTCTGCCTAGATCCCCTTTTTGCTTTTCCAATCTCGGTTCCAGACCCTTTCTCCCTCATTCTCGGTTGTCCTGCCTTTTAGTCTCTCTCTCGATCTTTTTTTTGTTACTGCATTGCTGATACCTCCCCTGATTCCCTCACGTTTTGCTTCAGTTTTCTTTTCGAGGAAATGCCGACCTCCCACCTTTCTCAACTGATCACCCTTTTCTCCCTCACGTTTTCGTTCACTCTCGGTTCCTGCCCTTTTCCAGTCCCGATTCTGCTTCTCGGTTTCTCATTCTTCCTCAACCGAGCACCTCTCCTTCCTTCCCCCTCTTCTCTTCCTTCCTTATCTTCTTCCTCGGCAAAACCAGCTTCCCTTTTTCTTCTCCCCTTCTTTTCCTTTTCCTCCTGGCCAGCAGCTTCCCTCTCTTCTTTCTTTCTTTTCTCTTCTTTCCTTTCCCTCTTCTTTCTCTTCTTCCTCGGCCAGCCTTCTCCTCCTTCCTTTCTCCTCTTTTCTTTCCTTCTTTCTCTTCTTCTCCAGCCAACCGAGCCTCTCTTCTTCTTCTTTTCTTTTGTTTTTTTTTCTCCCGCCCAGCTGATGCCTCTGTTTTCTTTTGTTTCCAATTGAAACAATCGGGATTGGCTTTCTTTGAAAGCCAATCCCGTACAATGCCCCTTTTTCCTTTTTTTTAATTATATTAATATATTTATTATATCAATATATATATATATATATATTATATTAATATATAGATAGATATTATTTGTTTTGTCTTTGTTTAGTGTTAATATATTTGTTGTTTTCTTGTTTTGTGTTATTATTTTCCATTTCATTTCATCATTTTTATTTTTTTTCTTTTTTTTGTCTCATGCTTTATTTATTTATTTGTTAATACTATATATTAAATACTATACACTAAATAATATATATATGCTATATATATTATTATTCTTTTCTTTAAATGTCTAGTATATATGTGTATATATATATATATATATATATATATATATACATATTCACCTATGTATATATCTACATATATACATTTTCTTATATAATTTATCCAAAAACATAATATCATGCCTTCCATGAAATTTTCCTTATTCCGAAAATGAAATAGTATCGGGACTCCATCATTCTTCATAAATTCTCGATACAAGTGTTTTACATCAACAATTTTCCATTTAACAAATTAAAATTCTCTAATCCCTCTATACTCACATTCGTCTTATCACTCCTTGTATCTTCGGGTTCCCGGTCATTCACGGGCTTCTCGGTCCCTGTAGTCCTCGAGCCTTACAACGAATATTCACACTTCTGTTAATATATATTATTTCCATTTTTATATAATTAAATTAACGTAGGAAATTTTGTGGGGTTTACATATTTACAGAGAAAAGCTTATTTGGCCCATATGGGTGACTAGGGGAAGAATATGTACAAGGAAGGCTAGAAAGGCTCAAACGATCCAAAGATGGCCTAAATCACTTCTCTAATTAAGTGTGATCTAATATTTCTCCTCGAGATTAGATCAAACAAATTCTAGAATATGATGCACAAAATCAATTGAACATATGCAAACCTATGTCAACATAAGCTTTCTCTAAATAAATATATTGATTCATGACATGACATGTGCATAAGATGAGGCAATCACAATCAGAATTAAGACAAATTCAAGAATTCAACTTCATGTTTTTCCTATAATCATGCTTCTCAGTTAATCAAAGTCAGACTAAATCATGGGGTCATATCATCGAAATATGGAAAAACTACATGATAAGCAATAAATCATCCCAAAATCAAACAATTTAAGCTCATATTATCGAAAAAAATTTGAAAATTCTTTCTCAAATTTTCAAAAAATTTTTGAAATTTTTTTCAATTTTTCACAAAATTGCTCAAGTGATATCCCCTCCCCCAAACTTAAAGTGCACAGTGTCCTCAGTGTGTAGATAATATAAGAATTTAAGCTCAAGAACAGAGTACTCCCCTATCTGATGATGATGATGAACAACTGAAGCTTGATTGAAAACGTAATGCTGGAAAAGAAATCTGCAACATAAACAAAGAAAGAAACAACAGAAAAGAAAAGGAAAAAGAACTATATACAAAGTGAAAAGGAAAACACAGCCACTTCAAATGCAGCTGAAGAAAACGACACTCAGCAGCAGGGCGAAGAGTAGGAGGGTCAGCCAAAATGGTGACAGAATGTTAACAGTTAAATCCTCTTGAGCTCTCTATCTACTTCCCTCATTCTCTCAGATATTATTTGGTCAAGCCTTATGCCCTCCTCAACATCCATCTTAAAACACTCTTGAGAGTCATCAGTGAGCTTCAAAGGTTTGAAAACATGAAATATCACCTCCTGATCTAGGACTCTCATAGTTAACTCCCTCATTTGTACATCAATTAATATTCTACCAGTCGCTAGGAAAGGTCTGCCTAGTATAATAGGGACTTCCCTGTCTTCCTCCATATCCAATACAATAAAATCTGCAGGGAAAGTAAACTTGTCCACCTTTACTAACACATCCTCAATGACCCCCTTCAGATATTTAATTGATCGATCAACCAACTGAAGGGTCACTGTGGTAGGCTTGACATCCCATATTCCTAATTTCTGATAGATAGACAAAAGAATTAAATTTATACTAGCTCCTAAATCACATAGGGCTCTACTAAAGAATAAATTTCTAATAGTCCAGGGTATGGTAAAACTCCCGGGATCCTTGAGCTTGGGGGGTAATTTCCTCTGAATAATTGCACTACATTTCTCAGTTAAGGCCACCGTCTCATAGTCTTCCAACCTTCTTTTCCTAGAGAGGATATCCTTCAGAAACTTCACATAACTTGGCATTTGCTCTAAAGCATCTGCGAAAGGAATGTTGATGTGAAACTTCTTAAAAACCTCAAGGAATTTAGCAAATTATCGTTCTAGCTTTTGATCTTGGAGCCTCTGAGGAAAAGGTACTGGTGGTCTAACCGGAGGGGATGTAGTGGAAACATGTGTAGCATCAGATGATGAGGAAGGCTGTGAAGTAGAAGAAGGTATAGATGAAGAAGCGCCTAGCTTTATTTTCTTTGCAGCCTGATCTTTAGGTTCCTGCTCTTTCTGAGCTGCTTTGTTAGAACTTATGGGTTTTTCAACTATGGGCTATTCTGGTCCAGCCTTAACTTATGGCTCATCTAGCTCTTTGCCACTCCTAAGGGTGATGGATTTCACATGTTCTTTACCATCCCTTTGCGTAACAGGATTAACTTTAGTATTACTGGGGAGGGTCCCTTGTGGACGCTGGTTAAGAGCACTAGCTATTTGTCCAACCTGAACTTCTAAGTTCTTAATTGAGGCAGCTTGATTTTGCAAGATAGTCGTGAACATTTCCTCAAACGAGGGCTTATTCTCAACTACTGGTGCGTGGTAATGTTGGGGCTGCATAAGTGGTGGTGGTTGATGGAAGTGAGGTGGATGATGCTGAAATTGAAGTGGGGATGGTGGATGAGCTGGATGATATGGATATTGCGGCTGTGGTGGTACATGAACCGGTGGAGCTTGAAAAACAAGGGGTTCTACAAGTCTAGAATTAAAAGATTGCCCTTGGTTTTGGCTTCAGGAAAAGTTAGGATGGTTCCTCCACCCTGGGTTGTAGGTGTTTGACAAGGGGTTATTCTGTTGCTTGGGAGGGGCAACGTACTGAACCGATTCTAAGTTAAGTGGACACCTATCTACAGAGTGGGTACCACTACACAGCTCGTAGGAAAGAAAAGGACTTTGGACAGAATACATAGGGTTAGGACGAGTGGAAGGATTATGTTGGGTACTGAGCGATTCTACCTTCTTCGTAAGGTTAACAATTTGAGAGGTCAAGGTAGACAGTGTGTCGAGCTCATAAATACCCGTCGACTTCTTTGGCAATTGCCTTTCCGAGGACCATAGATAGTTGTTAGCCGCCATCTTGTCTAAGAGCTCGTAAGGTTCCTCCTCTGTTTTGCACATCAAGGCTCCACCCGTAGTAACATCAACAATGGTCCTATTTTGGCTTGTAAGTCCGTTATAGAAGGTTTGGACTTGCAGCAACAAATGTAGACCATGATGAGGGCACTTCCTAAGAAGCTCCTTATATCATTCCCATGCTTCATAAAGAGATTCCACATCAAATTGGGCAAAGGAAGATATGTCACAACGGAGTTGGGCCATTTTAGAGGGAGGGAAAAACTTAGCTAAAAATTGATGGGCTAACTCGTCCCATGTAGAAATGGATCCTGGAGGCAAGGAGGTTAACCAGTGTCATGCCCTATCCTTAAGTGAGAAGGGGAATAATCTAAGCCTAAGCGCATCATCAGATAATTCATTATGCTTGAACGTGTTGCATAGGTCCAAGAATTGCTCGAGGTGAGCATGTGGGTCATCATGAGAGAGCCCACTGAACTGCAATGAAGTCTGGATCATCTGGAGGATTGCGGGCTTAATTTCGAAGTTATTTACAGGGACAGCTGGTGGCCTAATGCCGAAATAATATCCTCCAATCATCGGCATCACATAATCTCTAACGGTTCTAATTTCCCTATTTTCTGCCATAATGTTTTGCAGCGGAGCTATTAATTTCCTAGAATCCTTTCGAATTTTTCTAAGGGTTCTTTCAATTCCAGGATCTAGAGGAAAGCTATCATAACTCCCGGCTCTACACATGCAAACATCTAAAAGTCCTTAGAAATTTTTTTTTTAAGTTTCTTAATTTTTCAATTTTTTTGATTTTAATTTTTCAATTAACTAATCTAGATTAAACTTCTAAATATTTACAACCTAAATATTTACAAGCTAGAATTACACCTACGTATAATTTCACCGATATTAATTAACGACTAATTAAAACTTCCCCGACAACGGCGCCAAAAACTTGATACGCCCTGAAGGTATTATCCGCAAGTGCACGGGTCGTACAAGTAATAATGAGATTTGAGTCCCGAGTTATCATCCCTCAGAGAAGTTGGTTAGCCTAATTAACTACCGGTTAATCTTACCCTAAGGATATTCTAGCAAATTATGAAATTTAAGGGAGTGATCTACATGGCTAGAATTAAAAATACTGGAAAGCAATAAAATAATAAGAACTAAAGAAAATAAAACCGAGCAAAATTTACTTACAGTGCTCTAAGCTATTACAAGAAAATACCTATAAAAATAATTAAAACAGTTAAAATTAATTAACGCAATAAAAATAAAGTGCAAATATGAAAATAACAGAACAAGATAAATTAAACTACAATTAAACTAACCTAAAATAAAACATGCATGTAATTAAACTAATTAATAAAAATGCAAATTAAACTAAACTAAAACTTAATAAACATAAAATCCTAGGAAATTAAGAAAATAACTATAAAACAACATGTCTAAAATATTAACTCTAAACTAATCCTAATTATATCTAATTACTAATTTAACATTAAAATTTAACTAATGCATGTAACAATTTTAATCTAAATTAATTCTAAATATAACTCATAAATTACTAAACTAAAATTAAATCCTAAAACATATAATATAAAATTAACTTTTAACTAAAATCAAACTAAAGATTAAATTAACAACTTAAAACATTAGATCTAACCTACAATTAACAATTAACAACCATCCTAAACTAACAACTAATCAAAATAATAAAAATGCATTAAACATGAAATTAAACAAAGAAAATGACATGGCCAAACATGGCCTTAAGTTTAAATCAGCCAAGAGGACCCTTCATTCACTGTGTACGTCTTCATTTCGGTTTGTCCAGGCATGTCCATCTTGCTCTCGATTCTGTCCTGGCTTGCTATCTCACCAACTCTACTCTCGGTTTCATGCACTTCTCCATTCCTGCAACAAATCCAACACATCACATTACCACATGCTTCAAGATGGGTTTTCTGGCCAGACCTGCTTTGTACACATCCAGCTCCTGCCCTGTATTTGCCCTCGGTCTGTCTACGCCTACTGCTCCAAGTGCTGCTACCATGTTTCCTGCTAGTTTGCTACTGCTTCATTTACACAACCTCTGTAAGCTTTTCCTACTGGCATGCCCCGAATCTGCAACAGCACACAACAGCTCCCACACCTATTGCTCTTGGCAACGGGCAACGAGATAGCACAAGAAGACATGGGCTGGAACCGATCGTGCTTTGCATAAACTCTGCACTCTTCAGCTACAAACTATCAATACCTACACAACTGCTCAATAGTGGTAATGGAATTCAGCATTTACAACTTGAAACAGAAGGCCAAACCGAGATCAGAACTGAATGACAGCACATGAAGACAATGAACAGTACACTTAAATGGAAACAGAGCCGCACAGAGGAGAAATATATAACCCATGCATATTGTATAACATTTGTGTAGTGCAACCAATGAAACAAGATCAAAACATTGCAAGGGTACAAGCATAAAACTGAAAAGAAAGAAGCAACATTAATAACAAAACATTAAAACAAGATTATCAAAATTTATACAGCAAATTAACGTGAATCTAGTAGCTCGGGTTGCTTCATTCCTTTCTCCAACCAAGGTTCCACATTGCCATTGATGTGGATAAATGCTAAGCATCAACCCACATCAAAGCATCAAAACCAAAAGGCATAAACAAAGGAAGAAGTTGTTACCTGAATGCACCAAGAGAGTAAACCGAAAGCTAGAAAAAAAATAAAGGTTTTTCAACTACAAACATAAGCAATTCTTTATGGAAACCGAGAGCTCACTAGGAGATACTTGCTATGTATTAAAACTTAAAGGTAGAAGAAATGGATTTAACAAAACCGAGAAGATGGAATGATATTGATTGCCATGAAAATAGAATTATCCAAGACTAGAAAATGAAGAACATAAAAATGGATTGAACATTAAAAGTGAAGTTGGAAGCTAACGGAAAACTAAAGAAAATAGGAAAGTAAATCTAAAAATGTAATCTAAAACTATTCTACTCTAAAACTACATTACATTCCCTACTCCTACTTACATTATCAATTGCCATCATTTCATATTTATACACACACTTAGGGGTAAAATTGTAATTTTTCCATCCTAGATGAGTTGGCATTTTTTTGGCCACTTGTCTTCACACCATTAGCTCCTTGAAAAAAATATTTCCATGTCATCTATCTTTTTGTCCAATTGGGTGTGCTAGGTGGCATGGCTCGTGTTGTCTGCGTGGTCCGATCTCAATTTTAGCCAAATTCCAGTCCATTTTCTACCGAAATATTCAAAATTCATACGGATTTGATTTATCTGCAAATATGAGAATTTTAATTAAATAAAGGGGATAATTAACAAAATAAATTGGGGATTTAAATAATTAATTAAGAAATTAAGCATAAATAATTCTAAAAAATATAGAATTATCAGTAAATGAAGTTACATTGTGAAGATAGTCAATTTATGGAAATGAATATATAAGATGTTTGATAAAAATGTCATAGTGAAGAAATTGATGAAATATGAACACTATGAGCTTAATATCAATTTAATATTGATTTAGTATGAATCAATAGGCCTAAAATAATCAATAGACTCAAGATATGAGTAGAACAATAAAACTAGGCCTTATAAGTGTTAATAGAAGCTATAGGTTAAAACGACTATAGCAAACACAAGAGTTGAGTAATATGGACTAAATCGATGTGATATACAACCTCGTACAGTTTTGGAGAGTTCGTTGGAGACGAATCAGACCGCACAAATAAGCAGCTCTAAGGAAGTGGAATCACGCGACTCGATTCCAGGTAAGGGAATTCTGTAAGTATATAGAGATAGCTGCTCGTACTTTGAACTCGTGGGTGAATATAAGGTGTTTATGAAATGCATGATTGTTTGCAAAAATGATAGTTGGTATGCGTGAATTTCTACGAGTATGTATAGTCCTCTCTGACTGCCCATCTGTTTGAGGATGAAAAGCGATGCAAAAACTTAGTCGGGTCCCCAACGCTTCCTGAAAATGTTCCCAGAAATGGGAAATGAAGCGGGCATCCCTATTAGAAACAACGCTCACTGGTACACCATGTAGCCGTATTATCTCTCGAATATATAGGTTTGTCAACTGACTCAGAGTATTGGTAGCTCTCATAGCTAAGAAATGGGCGGACTTAGTCAATCGGTCCACAATAACCCATATGGCATCATGACCTCTACGGGTCCTCGGCAACCCCATCACAAAATCTATGGTGACATACTCCCACTTCCAAGTCGGTATCGGTAGAGGCTACAATAATCCTGCAGGCTTCTGATGCTCTACCTTCACCTGCTGACAAATAAGACACTTAGCAACATATTCAGTAATGTCTCTTTTCATACCAGACCACCAATAAACCTTCTGAAGGTTTTGATACATCTTAGTACTCCCCGGATGTATCGAATACTTCGATGAGTGAGCCTCTGATAATATTAACTTCCTGATCTCAGAATCCTCGTGAACACATACTCTACCCCTGAACCTCAATATCCCATCAGCACTCAGCTCAATATCAATACCCACACCTGTCTATATCTGCCTCAGCCAATCGATGCACAGTCGATCGCTCTGCTGGGCTTGTCCAATACGGCCAATCAATTCTGGCTCTAGTCTTAAACTAGCCATGATCTCAAGTCTCTCAAATCCAGGTGGGGTTACATCCAAACTGAGGTTCGCAAATTGTTCTAACAATTCACGTTCTCGTACCATCATATAAGATACCAACCCAAGGTTCTTCCTGCTCAAAGCATCAGCAACTACATTTGCCTTACCTGGGCGGTACATGATTTCACAATCATAGTCCTTTAAAAGTTTGAGCCATCTCCTCTGTCTCATATTCAACTCTTTCTGCGAGAACAAGTACTTAAGGCTCTTATGATCTGTGAACACCTGAAATTTCTCACCCTAGAGATAGTGGCTCCATATTTTCAAAGCAAATACCACGATCGCCAACTCCAAGTCATGGGTCAGGTAGTTCCACTCGTGATCTTTCAACTGTCTAGATCCAGAGGCAATTACCTTCCCATCCTGCATAAGTACATAGCCCAATCCCTGGTGTGATGCATCTTCATACATCGTGAATCCTCCTGACCTGATAGGAATGGTGAGAATTGGAGTAATGGTCAATTGACGCTTAAGCTCCTTAAAACTCCTCTCACATGCCTCATCCCATACAAACTTAACATCCTTACGCGTGAGGCGTGTCAATGGAGCAGCTAGTCTGAAGAAACCCTCTACAAATCTCCGATAATATCCTGTCAATCCCAGAAAACTTTTGATCTCAGTAACCGTCTTGGGCTGTTCCCACTGTACAAATGCCTCTATCTTGGATGGATCCACTGATACCCCATCCATCGACACAACATAGCCTAGAAATGAGATCTGCTCAAACCAAAAGTTACACTTGCTGAGTTTGGCATATAACTCTTCCTCTCGGAGGGTCTGCAGAACTATCCTTAAGTGCTCCTCATGATCTTCCCTGGACTTGGAATATACCAATATGTCATCAATGAACACAATCACAAACTTGTCCATGTATGGCTTGAATATATCATTCATTAGTGCCATAAATGCTATAGAGGCATTCGTCAATCCAAATGGCATCACCATAAACTCGTAGTGGCCATAAAGGGTACAAAATGTTGTCTTGGGTACATCTACACTACTGATGCTCAACCGATGGTACCCTAATCGCAGATCTATCTTAGAAAATACTTGGGCTCTTCGGAGCTGATCCAGTAATTCATCTATGCGTGGAAGGGGGTATTTGTTCTTAATGGTGGCCTTATTCAACAACCGGTAGTCTATACACAGTCGGAGGCTTCCATCCTTCTTCCCTACAAATAGAACTGGTGCTCCCAAAGGTGAGACACTCGGTCTAAGGAACCCCTTCTCTAGCAACTCTTGCAGCTATTTCTTCAGCTCTTCTAACTCAATCGGTGCCATTCTATATAGTGGTTTTGATATCAGCTCGGTACCAGGCACTAACTCTATGCAAAATTTCATTTCCCTTTAAGGTGGTAGTCCTGGTAATTAGTCCGAAAAGATATCAGGGTAATCCGTAATTATGGGTATGTCCCTCAATTTTGGGTGTGCCTCATCTATATCGACCACATAGGCAATGAACTCTTCACATCATCCTTTCCACCGTAGTGTCACGAATCATTACATCAATATTCAACATAAGCATAGGGATTCATCTCTCAAATAGATTAAGTAAAATCGTAGTCTTTTCATTCATATCAATCATGTGCTTTCATTTCTTTTCATCAAAATTTACAATAAGATTGTCTAATCCTGAAAACATCAATGTCTTAGCATGGCAATCCATAAGAACACGATTGGTAGCCAACCAATTCATTCCCAATATTACATCAAAATCATTCATATTCAATAAAATTAAATTGGCTGTCATTTCCTTTCCCTCTATCTTTAACATACAATCTTTACATACATGCTCAGTCAATTGACTATCACTAATGGGTGTGGAAATCATCAACATTTTATCCATCAAAGTAGGTTTTACATGCTTTAACAATTTATGTGCAAACGAAGGTGATATGAAAGAATACGTGTCACCAGGATCAAATAATACCAATGCTTCTAAATCAAAGATTCGGATGGTACCTTTAATCACATTCGTCGATGCGTCCGCAGTGTCCTTGTCCAACGCGTGCAGTCTTCTCCTGCTCACACCCACTGCCTGTTTCTCCTTCTCTTCAGCTGTGGCCCTCCTCCTCAGGGCAGCTATCTCAATTGGAGCTCTCTCAGCTAGCTTAGTCCGGATGGCTAATCTCAATTCATCCACAAACTTCTGTATCTTTCGAGTCTCACTACCAATCGAGTCCGGGTCATATCTCCCCAAGGACATAAACTTAGACTCATACTCATCCATCGTTCGATTCCCTTGAACCAGATTCATAAATTTCATCCGCAGCTTCCTCTGTGCGATGACTAGAATGTATTGTCTCCTAAAGGCCTCTATAAATATCTCTCATGAGATCTCGGAGTGTCTGGCCATCAAAATGGCCTTGGTGGACCTCCACCAATGCTCGATCTTGCCTTTCAAAATAAACAAGGCAAAGGCTACCTTCTCAGCTGAAGTGCATCAGAAAAACCTATGCAGTTTCTGCATCTCATACACTAAGTCCTCTGTGATAATCGGGTCCTTCACCCCTCTGAACACTGGGGGTTTCAATGCTTGGAACTCTCGCTGTCTGCTCAAGTTGCAGTCATAACCCAAATCACTACCGCTCAGCTGTGGAGCGATAGGAGAATCCATATCCTATACTGGAGGTGTCATCGTCTCAGTAACCTGAGGTCTCTCCACCTCTGCAGCTGCTCGTCCAGTTGTAGGCTGTGCTGGGAGACCTCATCTATCACCAGCACCCAAGGCCTGCGTGACTATCACCACCAGGTTCTGAATACTCTGCTTTATCCTAGCGAAGCGAGCCTCAATATCTTCTGCTCTCCCAGCAGGGTCCTGTGGAGCCTAATTAGTCTGTGGCTCTACACGGCTCTCAGGCCTACCTCTACGGCCTCTAGCATGTGCTCTCGCCCCTCTACCTTGGCGCGTAATTGGCATGATGCCTAACTTCCTGTATTATAATAATTTATTAAGCTCAATCCATCACGGTATATACAGTTATATCTAAACAAAAGCACAGTAATATAGGGATGTAACTTTTCCTATGTTTTATTACTGACACACATCACGCCAACTCAGCTCTGATACCAATCTCTATCACGACACATTTTATCCTCTTATTACCGAAAATCACTATAAATTTTTCGCGTTTTATTGTTACCTTACTCGGTTGTGAACAAACTCACTACACACATTTGGGCTGTGAGTCAATAATAATCCACTCGCAATATCCGTTCTCAGTTAATAAAAGTGATGTCATACATTTGAACGTCAATCATTCATTTATTCAAAATATGATTACTGACATCTACATCCCCCATAATTACATTTGAATTAGCTATTCTGCTTTTACATCATTTAGATACAAACACTTAGTAAGGCAATAATGCAAGCATGGTAGATAACTACTCTATCTACATGCTGATAGTGAATGCATAAATCGTTTATAGTTCGGAGCATGAGGAAAACAAAACTATGCCATATGCGTATACATATATCATGTAGTTAAATCATCTAAATTGGCATAATAAAACTTGGTAAATCATCATGTACAAGCCATCTCATGCTCAATTGTCAAATCACAAAATAAAAAAGGAAATTCACTTGAAACATCCTTTTTAAATCACATCATAAAGCTCTTTCTCAAACACATACAATCCCATCACAAACCATTTTCTCAATCACAAACATCATTACCATTTCACAAATCAAATCCCACAAGGCTCGACCCCTCCCTCGGGTCTACCTTGGACAATCACAATCACACATATGTAATAAAAACCAGGTCACTATATAAAAAGTGCATATGTGGACCAACTATGTCATAAATCATCCCAGACCACACGCATCCAGGTGTACAGGGTATCGTGCTGGCACAAAGGTGGATTATCTCTCGCCAGACTTTCTCATCACATAACCATCGGGCGGTACATCGTACTCCATCTGATATACACAGTACAGCGTACTCCATGGACTCATATCGTGATTGGGGGTGCTATTCCTAGGTCTTACCTACCTCATACGAAGAATTTTCCATATCGATGTAGGAGAGCCTCCCTGCCGAACAGAGCCTCCCCGCCCCTTCAGGGCTTAAGGATGTTGGCTTAAGGAACCTTCTGTACCCATGTAGGAGAGCCTCCCTGCCAAACAGCACCTCCCAGCCTCTTAGGGCTTAAGGATCCTTCCGTAAGAGAGCCTCCCTGCCTCCTCAGGCTTAAGGATGTTGGGCTTGAGGATCTTACCGTAATAGAGCCTCCCCACCGAACAAAGCCTCTCTGCCTAACAGAGCCTCCCCGCCTCCTCGGGCTTAAGGATGTTAGCTTAAGGATGTAGGGCTTGAGGATCTTACCAACTTTCACGACCTCATACGTATTACAATGTCCAAACTTGTGCGAGCAAAGCTCTAGCACGACTCATGCATTCTATCATAAAGAAACCACCTACAAGCATAACTCTAGTACGGTTATACGTATAAGAAAAACCACTTAAATTCCACGTACGAGCAAAAGCTCCAGTACGATTTATAAAGCATCATCACAAATTAAATCAAAGTGCAAGCTAAGCTCTAGCACTTCCATGCCAGTCAAAGCATCAAAATCCAGCGCGAGCGAGGCTCTAGCGCGATTTAATTCACATAGCTCGATATGAGGCTCATATGCATTCAACAAACATCACAAACACATTTAGCACCTCACTTGTGCTATTCAATAACATCAATAAAACACTAGCCAGCCTATCCTTTTATTTGCTCAAATCAAATCATTGTGTTTTGTGATAAACATTCAAAACATGTGATTTATGCAATTATTAGCCTTACTATCCCCTTTTTCAAGAACCATTTCGAAAACCAAATCTCATACAATTTCTCACAACTATTCACACATATCAACAACCATTTACTTAAACATCCATGCATTTCATAAATGCCTTATATCCACCCACAAAATACGAGCAACTACCTCTATATACTTACAGAATTCCCTTACCTAGAATCGCAACGTGCGATTCCAGTTCCTTAAAGCTATTTACGTGTGCGTAGTTCGATTGCGTCTCCAACGACTCTCCGAAACTGCACAAATTCATATTCCGCATTATTTCAATCTATTACACGCAACCTTTGGGTTTTGCTATAGTCAATTCACTCTATAGCTTCTATCATTTCATATAAGGCCTCATTTCATTTCTCTATTCATATCTCGAGTCTATGGATTCCTTTGGGCCTATTTATTCATAATGAATCAGTATTAAACCGATATTAAGCTCATAGTGTTCCTCTAGGCCTATATATTTCCTCAATATGGCTTTTCTATCAACACTACATGTGCTCATTTTCCTAATTCCACTCAACCCACAATGTAGTTTCATTTACCCATTACAAATCATCCATATTACTCAATTGACAACTTAGCAATTCCCACAAATCACCAACTCATCCAAATTCACAATGTGGCTTTATTTAACCACTCCACATCATTCATATTACTTCTATAACAGCTTATCATAATCCATAAATCATCAACATACTCAATCACACTTTCTTACTCTAGACTCATTCCATTTTCTAGGTTATATGTGTTTCATTGCTTTCTAGATGATTTCTATCATCCATATACATGCCAATCAACTCCAAAATCAATTAAATACACAATGTACTTAGGCTGGAGTATTAGAAGCTTACCAAATCTGATTTCTCTTCTTGCTCCAAATGACAATGCCCTTAGCTCCTTTAATACCAACAATGAGATTTTAGGTTCCAACTATGTTGTTCTCTTCCTCAAGATGAACAACTTAGTGTCTAATGGCCTCCCCTCAATTCTTTCTAGAAATGGCTGATTTTAGAGAGATAAACTTAGGTTTTGGGTGAAAAATGGAAGGGTGACGTTGTTTTCCCGAAATTTTTAGATTTCAGCGCTCCTTTTATAGAAATAGCTTAAGGAGATCGATATGCACTAGGAAGAGATCGATCTGGTCCCCTTAAATCCCTCTTTTTCATGACATTTTAAGCATAAGATTGATCTGTCGAAGCTTGAGATAGATCTGATCCTAAACAGAGAGCTAAGGAGATCGATCTGTATGACTAAGGATCGATCTTTTCATTACAGAATGCGTAGGAGATCGATCTGGCCTCATTGGAGATCGATCTGCTCTATTCCATTGCCCAAATAAGAGCATTCTGGCTCTTCCAAATCGATCTCTCATCCTACGAGATCGATCTGGCCTTCATACTTTTCAAATTTTTTAGAATTTTTTTGCAGCAACTCACAACAAAACACCCTTAATCTGCTGCCATAGCCATTTTCTCATCCATCCACCTCTATAACTCGAAAATGGCATCCATTCATACCTTATGCACATTGAAACTTATGTGCATTCATTGTATATCCGAAGGTATACTATATAAAACCAAATAGAAGCATTTATATTCATGCAACTTTCTTCTATTTACCACACTACTCATTTTGAGTTCCAATCATATTCATCACTTATGAGAACTCATTTCTTCATATTCATACACAATGAAACTTGTATTTACATTATAAATCATATTACATGTATGTACATCGAATCCAAGAACTTACATCAATCATACTTTACATTACAAGTCCATTCACATTTATTTGATCCAATTACACACATTACAACTATACATATACGGGGTCTCACATTCTCCCCTCCTTCAAGGAATTTGGTCCTCCAAATTAGAACCGAGTCACTCTTCAAAAAGATGGGGGTACTTCCCTCGTACCAAGTTCTCCAATTCCCATGTGGCCTCTTCCACCATGTGATGTTGCCAAAGCACTTTTACCAAGGGAATTATCTTATTCCGTAACACTTTCTCCTTTCTATCCAATATCCGAACTGGCTTCCCAACATATGTCATACTTTTATTGAGCTCCAACGGCTCATATATTATCAAATGTGCTGGGTCCCAGTGATACTTCCAAAGCATAGAGACGTGGAAGACGTTGTGGAAATTTACCAAGTTCGGTAGTAATGCCAACCTATACACCTTATCTCCCACTCTCTCTAAAATCTCGAAGGGTCTGATATATTTAAGGCTCAGTTTGCCCTTCTTACCAAATCTCATAATACCCTTCGATGGTGAAACTCTTAGAAATACCGACTCACCCACATCAAACTCTAGTGATCTTCGTCTCTTGTCAGCATAACAATTTTGCCAACTCTAAGCTGTCTGTAATCTCTCACATATCAACTGGACGTCCTCAGATGCCTGCTGCACTAAATTCGAAGCAAAAATCTGTCTGTCACCAACCTCTTCCCATCCAATGTCGGATCGACACCTGTGTCCATATAGTGCCTTTTAGGGTGCCATCCCGATACTCGCATGATAGCTATTATTATAAGCGAACTCGACTAACTGTAGGTGACCATCCCAAGAGCCTCAAAAATCCAGCACACACGCTCTCAACATATCCTCGAGGGCCTGTATAGTCCTCTCTGACTGCCCATCTGTCTGAGGATGAAAAGCAGTGCTAAAACTCAGTCGGGTCCCCAACGCTTCCTGAAAATGTTCACAGAAATGGAAGTGAAGCGTGCATCCCTATCAGAAACAATGTTCACTGGTACACCATGTAGCCGTACTATCTCTCGAATATATAGGTTCACCAAGTGACTCAGAGTATCGGTAGCTCTCATAGCTAAGAAATGGGCGAACTTAGTCAACCGGTCCACAATAACCCATATGGAATCATGACCTTTGTGGGTCCTCGACAACCACATCACAAAATCCATGGTGACATGCTCCTACTTCCAAGTCGGTATCGGTAGAGGCTGCAATAATCCTACAGGCTTCTGATGCTCTACCTTCACTTGCTGACAAACGAGACACTTAGCGACATATTTAGCAATCTCTCTTTTCATATCAAACCACCAATAAACCTTCCGAAGGTTTAGATACATCTTAGTACTCCCAGGATGTATCGAGTACTTCGATGAGTGAGCCTCTGATAATATTAACTTCCTGGTCTCAGGATCCTCGAGAACACATACTCTACCCCTGAACCTCAATGTCCCATCAGCACTCAGCTCAATATCAATACCCACACCTGTCTGTATCTGCCTCAGCCAATCGATGCACCGTCAATTGCTCTATTGGGCTTGCCAAATATGGCCAATCAATTCTGGCTCCAGTCTCAAACTAGCCATGATCTCAAGTCTCTCCAATCCAGGTGGGGTTACATCTAAACTGAGGTCCGTAAATTGTTCCAACAATTCACATTCTCGTACCATCATCTAAGACACCAACCCAAGGTTCTTCCTGCTCAAATCATCGTCAACTAAATTTACCTTACCCAAGCGGTACATGGTTTCACAATCATAGTCTTTTAAAAGTTCGAGCCATCTCCTCTGTCTCATATTTAGCTCTTTCTGTGAGAAGAGGTACTTAAGGCTCTTATGATCTGTGAACACATGAAATTTCTCACCATAGAGATAGTGGCGCCATATTTTCAAAGCAAATATCACGACCGCCAACTCCAAGTCATGGGTCAGGTAGTTCCACTCGTGATCTTTCAATTGTCTAGATCCATAGGCAATTACCTTCCCATCCTGCATAAGTACACAGCCCAATCCCTGGTGTGATGCATCCGCATACATCGAGAATCCTCCTGACCTGGTAGGAATGGTGAGAACTGGAGCAGTGGTCAATCGATGCTTAAGCTCCTCAAAACTCCTCTCACATGCCTCATCCCATACAAACTTAACATCCTTACGCGTGAGGCATGTCAATGGAGCAGCTAGTCTAGAGAAACCCTCTACAAATCTTTGATAATATCCTGTCAATCCCAGAAAACTTTTGATCTCAGTAACTGTCTTGGGCTGTTCCCACTGTACAACTGCCTCTATCTTGGATGGATCCACCGATACCCCATCCTTCGACACAACATGGCCAAGAAATGAGATCTGCTCTAACCAAAAGTTAAACTTGCTGAGTTTGGCATATAACTCTTCCTCTCAGAGGGTCTGCAGAACTATCCTTAAGTGCTCCTTATGATCTTCCCTGGACTTGGAATATACCAATATGTCATCAATGAACACAATCACAAACTTGTCCAGGTATGGCTTGAATATATCATTCATCAGTGCCATAAAACTCGTAGTGGCCATAACGGGTACGAAATGCTGCCTTGGGTACATCTACACTCCTGATGCTCAACTGATGGTACCCTGATCGCAAATCAATCTTAGAAAATACTTAGGCTCCTCAGAGGTGATCCAGTAATTCATCTATACATGGAAGGGGGTATTTGTTCTTAATGGTTGCCTTATTCAATAATCGGTAGTCTATACACAGTCGGAGGCTTCCATCCTTCTTCCTTACAAATAGAATCGATGCTCCTCAAGGTGAGACATTCGGTCTAATGAATCCCTTCTCTAGCAACTCTTTCAGCTGTTTCTTCAGCTCTTCTAACTCAATCGATGCCATTCTATATGGTGGTTTCGATATCGGCTAGGTACTAGGAACTAACTCTATGCAAAATTCCATTTCCCCTTAAGGTGGTAGTCCTGGTAATTCCTTCAAAAAGACATCAGGGTAATCCACAATTACGGGTATGTCCCTCAATTCTGGGTGTGCCTCATCTATATCGACCACATAGGCAATGAACCCTTCACATCATCCTTTCCACCGTTAGTGTCACGAATCATTACATCAATATTCAACATAAGCATAGGGATTCATCTCTCAAATAGATTAAGTAAAATCATAGTCTTTTCATTCATATCAATCATTCTTTTAATCAAAATTTACAATAAGATTGTCTAATCCTGAATACATCAATGTCTTAGCATGGAAATCCATAACAACACGATTGGTAGCTAACCAATCCGTTCCCAATATTACATCAAAATCATTCATATTCAACAAAATTAAATTTGTTGTCATTTCCTTTCCTGTTATCTTTAACTTACAATTTCTACATACATGCTCAGTCAATTGACTATCATTCATGGGTGTGGAAATCATCAACATTTTATCCATCAATGTAGGTTTCACATGCTTTAACAATTTATATGCAAACGAAGGTGATATGAAAGAATGGGTGGCACCAGATCAAATAATACCAACACTTTTAAATCAAAGATTTGGATAGTACCTTTAATCACATCCGCTGATGCGTCCGCAGTGTCCTGGTCCAACACGTGCACTCTTCCCCTGTTCACACCCACTACCTGTTTCCCTTTCTCTTCAGTTGTGGCCCTCCTTCTCGTGGCAGCTATCTCAATTGGAGCTCTCTCTGGCTCCTTGCCCTTCTGTGGGGCAGTCTCCATCTTCTCGGGATAATACTTAGCTATATGTTCGGGTTTCTCGCATCTAAAACACACCATAGGGGTCATCGGACAGGGTCTGGTCCCATGAAATCTCCTACATCTCCTACACTGATCAGTAATAGGTCATGATCCTCCAATAGCCATACCCCTCGGTGCAGTCAAAGTAGGGTACATGGGAGGTCTAGCACCTCTCTCCTGCACCTCCTCGATCTTAGGTCTCTTCTCAAAATACCTTGGGCCTCCTCTCTTGGCCACTCTATCCCTCTCGGATCTCTTTCGATCTCTATCCTTCTGGACACTAATTCTTCCAAGTCGGAGGCATTCCCTCAAAGTCTTGCTCGCATAATTGAGCCTTATGTATAGCCTCCTCATAGGTCAAAATGTCGAAGGGAGCTAGCTTAGTCTGGATAGTCAATCTCAATCCATCCATGAACTTCTGTATCTTTCGAGTCTCACTACCGATCGTGTCCAGGTCATATCTCCCCAATGACATAAACTTAGACTCATACTCGACCACCGCTTGGTTCCCTTGAACCAGATTCATAAATTTCATCCACAGCTTCCTCTGTGCGGTGGCTGAAATGTACTGTCTCCTGAAGGCCTCTATAAATATCTCCCATGAGATCTCAAAGTGTCTGGTTCTCAAATTGGCCTCGGTGGACCTCCAACAATGCTCGGCCTCACATTTCAACATAAACAAGGCAAAGGCTACCTTCTCAACTGAAGTGCATTGAAAAAACCTATACAGTTTCTCCATCTCATACACCCAGTCATCCATGAAAATTGGGTCCTTCACCCCTCTAAACACTGGGGGCTTCAATGCTTGGAACTCTCGTAGTCTGCTCAACTCGTAGTCATAACCCAAATCACTACCACTCAGCAGTGGAGCGATAGGAGAATCCGTATCTTGTACTGGAGGTGTCATCGTCTCAATAACCTGAGGTCTCTCCGCCTCTGCAGCTGCCTATCCAATCGTAGGCTGTGCCGCGAGACCTCGTCTATCTCCACCAGGTTCTCAATACTCTGCTCTATCCTAGCGAAGCGAGCCTCAGTATCTTCTGTTCTCCCAGCAGGGTCCTGTGGAGCCTGATCAGTCTGTGTCTCCGCACGGCTCTCAGGCCTACCTCTACGGCCTTTAGCACGTGCTCTCGCCCCTCTACCTTAGCGCGTAATTGGCATAATACCTAACTTCCTGTATTATAATAATTTATTAAGCTCAATCCATCACGGTATACACAGTTATATCTAAACAAAAGAACAGTAATATTAGGATGTAAATTTTCCTACGTTTTATTACTGACTCACATCAGGCCAACTCAGCTCTGATACCAATCTCTGTCACGACCCATTTTATCCTCTTATTACAAAAAATCACTATAATTTTTTCGTGTTTTATTGTTATCTTACCCGGTCGTGAACAAACTCACTACACACATTTAGGCTGTGAGTCAATAATAATCCACTCGCAATATCCATTCGCAGTTAATAAAAGTGATGTCATACATTTGAACCTTAATCATTCATTTATTCAAAATATGATTACTGACATCTACATCCCCCATAATTATATTTCAATTGGCTACTGTGCTTTTACATTGTTTAGATACAAAAAGGAATCATTGTGTATATACCTCTGAGTGATGAAGATACAGCGGATGTCCAAAATAACACGCCTCAGTCCTCACTAGGCTACTATGCTGCTCTGTAGGAGAGGGAAAATAGAGAGGGATGAGCAACCACACGCTCAGTAAGGCAATAATGCAAGCATGGTAGATAACTACTCTATCTACATGCTGATAGTGAATGCATAAATCATTTATAGTTTTTAGCATAAGGAAAACAAAATTATGCCATATGCGTATACATATATCATGTATTTAAATCATCTAAATTGGCATAATAAAACATGGTAAATCATCATGTACAAGCCATCTCATGCTCAATTGTCAAATCACAAAATAAAAAGGGAAATTCACTTGAAACATCCTTTTTAAATCACATTATAAAGCTCTTTCTCAAACACATACAATCTCATCACAAACCATTTTCTCAATCACAAACATCATTACCATTTCACAATTCAAATCCCACAAGGCTCGACCCCTCCCTCGGGTCTACCTTGGACAATCACAATCACACATATGTAATAAAACCCCGATCACTATATCAAAAGTGCCTATGTAGACCAACTACGTCATAAATCATCCCAGACCACACGCATCCAGGTGTGTGGGGTATCGTGCTGGCACGAAGGTGGATTATCTCTCGCCAGACTTTCTAATCACATAACCATTGCGCGGTACATCGTACTCTATATGATATACACGGTACAGCGTACTCCGTGGACTCATATCGTGATTGAGGGTGCCATTCCTAAGTCTTACCTACCCCATACCAAGAATTTTCCATATCCATGTAGGAGAGCCTCCCAACCGAACAGAGCGTCCCCACCCCTCCAGGGCTTAAGGATGTTGGCTTAAGGAACCTTCTATACCCATGTAGGAGAGCCTCCCAACCGAACAGAGCCTCCACGCCTCCTCGGGTTTAAGCATCCTTCTGTAAGAGAGCCTACCCACCTAACAGAGTCTCCCTGCCTAATAGAGCCTCCCCGCCTCCTCGGGCTTAAGGATGTTAGCTTAAGGATGTAGGGCTTTAGGATCTTACCAAGTTTCACGACCTCATACGTATTACAATGTCCAAACTTGTATGAGCAAAGCTCTAGCATGACTCATGCATTCTATCATAAAGAAACCACGTACGAGCATATCTCTAGTATGGTTATACGTATAAGAAAAATCACTCAAAATCCACGTACGAGTAGAAGCACCAGTACGGTTTATAAAGCATCATCACAAATCAAATCAAAGTGCGAGCTAAGCTCCAGCACTTCCATGCCAGTCAAAGCATCAAAATCCAGCGTAAGTGAGGCTCTTGCGCAATTTAATTCACATAGCTCGATAGGCGGCTCATATGCATTCAAAACACATCACAAACACATTTAGCACCTCACATGTGCTACTCAATAACATCAATAAAACACTAGCCAGCCTATCTTTTTATTTGTTCAAAACAAATCATTGTGTTTTGTGACAAATATTCAAAACACGTGATTTATGCAATTATTAGCCTTACTATCCCCTTTTTCAAGAACCATTTCGAAAACCAAATCTCATACAATTTCTCACAACCATTAACGCATATCAACAACCATTTACTTAAACATTCATGCATTTCATAAACGCCTTAAATCCACCCACAAAAAAATGAGCAACTACCTCTATACTTACAGAATTCCCTTACCTAGAATCGCGACGTGTGATTCAACTTCCTTAAAGCTGCTTACGTGTGCTAGTTCGATTGCGTCTCCAACGACTCTCCAAAACTGCACAAATTCATATTTCGCATTATTTCAATCTATTACACGCAACCTTTGGGTTTTGCTATAGTCAATTCACTCTATAGCTTCTATCATCTCATATAAGGCCCCATTTCATTTCTCTATTCATATCTCGAGTCTATGGATTCCTTTAGCCCTATTTATTCATAATGAATCAGTATTAAACCGATATTAAGCTCATAGTGTTCCTTTAGGCCTATATATTTCCTCAATATGGCTTTTCCATCAACACTACATGTGCTTATTTTCCTAATTCCACTCAACCCATAATGTAGTTTCATTTACCCATTACAAATCATCCACATTACTTAATTGACAACTTAGCAATTCCCACAAATCACCAACTCATCCAAATTCACAATGTAGCTCGATTTAACCACTCCAAATCATTCATATTACTTCTATAACATCTGATCATAATCCATAAATCATCAACATACTCAATCACACTTTCTCACTCTAGACTCATTCCATTTTCTAGGTTATAAGTGTTCCATTGCTTTCTAGATGATTTCTATCATACATATACATGCCAATCAACTCTAAAATCAATTAAATACACAATGTACTTAGGTTGGAGTATTAGAAGCTTACCAAATCTGATTTCTCTTCACGCTCCAAATGACAATGCCTTTAGCTCCTTCAATACCAACAATGGGATTTTGGGTTCCAACTATGTTGTTCTCTTCCTTAAGATGAACAACTTAGTGCCAAATGGCCTCCCCTCAATTCTTACTGGAAATGGATGATTTTAGAGAGATAAACTTAGGTTTTGGGTGAAAATGGAAGGGTGATGTGGTTTTCTCAAAATTTTTAGATTTCAGCGCTCTTTTTATAGAAATAGCTTAAGGAGATCGATCTGCACTAGGAGGAGATCGATCTGGTCCCCTTAAATCCCTCTTTTTCACAACATTTTAAGCATGAGATCGATCTGTCAAAGCTTGAGATCGATCTGCTCCCAAACAGAGAGCTAAGGAGATCGATTTGTATGCTTGAGGATCGATCTTTTCATTACAGAATGCGTAGGAGATCGATCTGGCCCCATTAGAGATCGATCTGCTCTATTCCATTGCCTAAATAAGAGTATTCTGGCTCTTCCAGATCGATCTCTCATCCTATGAGATCGATCTGGCCTTCATACTTTTCAGATTTTTTGTAATTTTTCTGCAACAACTCACACCAAAACACCCTTAATCTGCTGTCATAGACATTTTCTCATCCATCCACCTTTATGACTCGAAAATGGCATCCATTCATACCTTATGCACATTGAAACTTGTGTGCATTCATTGTATATCCAAAGGTATATTATATAAAACCAAATGGAAGCATTTATATTCATGCAACTTCCTTCCATTTACCACACTACTCATTTTGAGTTTCAATCACATTCATCACTTATGAGAACTCATTTCTTCATATTCATACACAATGAAACTTGTATTTACATTACAAATCATATTACATGTATGTACATCGAATCCATGAACTTACATCAATCATACTTTACGTTACAAGTCCATTCACATTTATTTGATCCAATTACACACATTACAATTATACATATACGGGGTCTCACATGAAACGTGTTGGAGCTTAACTCGTACTTTGATTTGAAATTGTGATGATGTGTTGTAAACCGTATAGGTGCTTCTTCTCGTACGTGGATTTCGAGTGATTTTTCTTATGCATATAACTATACTGGAGCTATGCTCGTACGTGGTTTTCTTCATGTTTTTATTCATAAATGCCGTACTAGAGCATTGCTTGCACGAGGAGATTTATCTATGATGCATGTATCATGCTAGAGCATAGCTCGCACAGGTTTTCACATTGTGGTATGTAGGATGCCGTGGTGAGGGTAACGCGAATTATTTTAGGGAACCCAAAAGGGGCGAGCAAGGCCATGAGGGGCTAGGACATGACATTACGAGTTGGTGTTCAGGGAACCCAAAAGGGGCGAGCAAGGCCATGAGGGGCTAGAACCTGACATCATAAGAAAATACTCCCACGTGCACTTGAGACTGAGTAGGTTACTCGTGGTATGGGGTAGATAAGACCTACGACTGGCACCCCCAACCATGATATGGGTCTTCGGAGTACGTTATATCGTGTATATCACATGGAGTACGTTGTACCGCGTGGTTGAGTTATTGATGAGAAAGTCTGGCGGAGAACTAACCCACCTTCGTTCTAGCATGATACCCCGTACACCGGGATCCGTGTGGTCTAGGATAATTTATGACATAGTTGGTCAACATAGTCTTTGAGATATAGTGACCTATCTCACCTAATATTACATAATACCACATGAGTTTTATACATGAGTGTGATTGTCATTGTCTAGGGTAGACCTGAGGGAGAGGTCGAGCCTTGTGGGGTTTTGATTGAGGAACGATAATGATTTGTGATAGAGAAATGATTGTGATGGGATTTTTAACGTGGTTTGAGAAAGAGATGAATTTAAAAAGGATGTTTCTTAAATGAATTTCCCTTTTGTGATGAGTTTTAATGAGAATGAGCATGAGAAGATTTTACATGTTGATTATTCCATATTTTATATGCCTAATTTCATGATTTTCAATACATGATATATGTATACTCATATGGCATAATTTTATTTCCTCATGCTCCTATTATAAATGATTTGTGCATAACATTATCAGCATGTAGATAGGGTAGCTATCTACCATGCTTGCATTATTGCCTTACTGAGCGTGTGGTTGCTCATCCCTCTCTACTTTCCTCTCTCTACAGAGCATACATAGCAGCCCAGTGAGGACTGAGGCATTTTATTTTGGACATCCGCTGCTTCCATCGCCAAAAGGTATACACACATGGATTCTTTTTGTATCTAAACATGTAAAGGCACAGTAGTCATTTAGTATTGTAATGTGGGGGATGTAAAAGTTAGAAAACATATCATGTAAACTTAACTTGAAATTAATGACACTTCTTTTGATTTAATTGAGAATGAATGTTGAGTGATGTTTATTATTGACTCACAGCCCAACTGTGTAGTGGTGAGTTTGTTCACGACCTGGTAAGGAAAGGAAAATGCGAAAAATTTATAGTGATTTTCGATTATAAAAGGATAAAATGGGTTGTGACAGTCTTCCCCACAGTTCTAAGATCTCAAAGGCGCAATATAACCGAGACTCAATTTCCATTTCTTCCCAAATCTCATAATACCTTTGCTCGGGGATACTTTCAGAAACACAAAGTCCCTAATCTGAAACTCTAGTGGCCGCCTAGCTTATCCGCATAACTCTTCTGCCTACTTTGTGCTGCCTTAAGTCTATCACAGATTATCTGAATACCTTCTGCTGCCTGTTCTACCAAATCGAGAGCCAAGATCTTTTTGTCACCCACTTTTTCCCAAGCCACTAGAGACCTACAGCTTCTACCATACAAGGCCTCATACGGTGCCATCCCGATGCTAGCATGATAGCTGTTGTTATAAGCAAACTCTGCAAGAGATTGATGATCATCCCATGAGCCCCATGCAACCGAACTATCTCCTTCACATACAACTCTGCTAAAGCACTTAAGGAGTCTGTACTTTTAATGGCCAGGAAGTGGGCACTCTTGGTTAATCTATCTACAATCACCCAGATTGCATCATGCCCCTTTCGAGTCCTTGGTAAGCCCATAATGAAGTCCATGGTAATGTGCTCTCATTTTCAAGTAGGCACTGGAAGAGACTTAAGTGACCCCGCTGGCTTTTAGTGTTCGATCTTAATCTGCTGACAAATCAAACACTTAGCTACAAACTCTGCAACACCTCATTTCATTTCAGGCCACCAAAACATCCTTCAACTGCTCCCTTTAATATGTAATTCAAATAAAATCGTGAAAACCTCAAAGTTATTTTTCATAACATTGTCCGGGATCAACATAATTTCTTATTCACCAAATTTCTTAGAACAAAATTTCCAAATCATGTTAAGTAATTATAACCACTTAAAACTTTAAATCTGAATAATGATATCAACAAATTTTTTAGTTACTTATAAACTATTAGATATTGATTTTCTTTTCCTTTTCACTGTATCAGAATATTTATCATCAGTTGACCATCATACACTATGACAAAGATGAAATCAATATAACAGAAATTTGTAATAAACATAAGCTTTTCACACCCAACAAATTCAAACATAAATCTATGAGTATCCAACTTATCTCTAATCTCAAATATTAATAGCTTTCAAGTCTCATAGATCAATTATAGATGACGAGAAACTCTTCACAAAGCTTATATTATCATAATCTAAAATTTTCTATTAGCCAAATACACTATTAACTCCAACTAGAAGTCAGAGCCTAGGAACAATAGGAAAAATCAGTCAATAATTTCAATCATTATAACTCCAAATAATAAATTCATATCAAGATCACAACTCCAAACACCAATCACATACATCACATAATCTCATTGATTCCTCAATCTTTGGAACTATTATCACAAATTAACCACTCTTATCATTAACAAATTAATAGCACTCCATGTAGAAGTTTAAAGATTATCCTGCAACGACTTGAATAAATATCAATTCATATCCTCAAGTTAAGATACTTTTCTCTTTCTTTTACTAAACCAAAATCACTTCAGATTAAGCAATCATCCTCTTTAAATGCAAGATTGATTCCAGCCAATAGAAATCTTACAATATACAATGATAAATTTTACGCTGATGATTTTCAATTACTGACTCAAATCTACGTTCCCACATAGCATTTCTTTACACTGGATATTGAACCATTGATCCATATTCCATAGTTCATACAATTTCATTAGAATGAAATTCATTTCTTCACCTTCACAAGTAATGGTATCCTAACTTCCAACACGAATATGACGACTATCAATTTCAATTTATAGGTTATGGATTAGGGTACTTCTAGATGCTGTCAAGTCTCTCAGGCGGGGAGGTATTTTGAAATACCTTTGTTAGCCATTAGACTAGACCACATAAACTGGTTATGGATATAAGGATTCAAGGTTCAGTCCCAATAGAAAGTAGGATACCATAATTTATCACAATTTCACATTTATCCTTTAGTCACCACTCATTTTTCGTTTCACATTGCTCGATCTGAATCATTTCACGTACTCAAAAATATCCATACATTGTGTACATCTCACATTCCAATTATAATCTTGTATCCAAAATTTATCACACTTCTAAACTTATCTCATTTGTACATTAGTAATAATGAAATCATTTGTTTACTTAAATTAAGTCTCGCATTCAAAACGTAACCATATACAAATTACAATTCTTAGATTCAAAACGTATTTCATGTTTCAAAGTCTCCTTATATTCTTACAATTTCTGAATCCTCTTAACGGTCTGGGTTTTTCTTGCTGGTCTATAACCTTTGTTTTGGGGATTCCAATTGACTCTCGTTCTTGACATATCGTGACCCAGAAGACTCTGGGTCTCCTTAACAATTAATGCTAGTACACACCAAAGTGAATCACCTGGTCCGATAATCCCCTTTTCATTTAATCCTTATAATTATTTTTTTTCAGCATTTCTAATTCAATCAAAGCTATTCAGTACAATGGTCGGAATAATTAATTTAATACCACTGCTAAATCAATTTCAAACTTCATCTTCTAATTGAGTGGTAATTCTAATATATCATCCAAATATGTGTCGAAAAACTCTCTGTCTACTGGGGTGTCTTTTTTTTTTAATCCGAACACGCCCTAACTTTATCGATCACATAAGTAGTGTAGCCTTCACTTATACTTTTAGTTATGTGATTCATCTTTTCAGTTACAGTGACTTACTCTATCACTCTCGCTGCTTCCTTAGTACATCACTTTTTTGTCACTCTCTTTACCTTGTCATTTTCTTAGTAACCTCGAGAGTATATATCTCATATTCTCATAGTTGCGCCTTGTGCACTGCTCCTTGGAAATAACATCTGGTGAAGCTAACTCAACTCAACCGATGATCTCAGTACATCCTATGAGTTTCCTAGACTTCCTTCGTTTCACATCTCTACTTATCCATTATTGCCACTTTGTTTCATTCGAAATGTGTTGCCGTCTAAGGGCCTTCAGAAACATATCTCATGTACTTTTCTAAAGTCAGCTCTCGGATTAAATCGGGGAACTTCCCTTCGAGTTCAACTTTCCATTTCGATACTGATGCTACAAAGGGTACTTTCTTTATAGCAGCACACTTTGAAAATCAATGTAGCTTCTCCAATCCTTTAACTCAAAAGTTGCAAAAGCAACTTTCTCGGTAGAGTTATTTCTAAAATCATCAAGTTTTTCTATCTCATTCATTCAACACTTCGAATCACTGAATTCTTAACCTTGTTGAAAAATGGAGGCCTAAACTCTTGAAACTGCACCCAGTCTATTAAGCTCACAGTCATACTCTAAGAATCCATGCAAGTTTTCCAATTTAATTTTTCAATTTTTCGTTACAATTGGATTCTTGACTTCAGTATGTAATAGCATACTATCCTCCGAAATCAGCTCGGTCTCCATCCGTTAGTGAACTTATAGACATTTCTTAACTTCACTGCTCATAACATTGGGTCATACCTTTCCAGGGATATAAATCATAATTCATACTCATTGACAGATCGATTTCCTGGTGCTAAACCATAAATTCCATTCGTAGTTTCCTTACTCTCATTCATTCAGTTCTCTATAACTACTGGGTCCTTTATCCCATTTAACAGTGGCGGTCTAAACTTCTGAAATTGCCTCATCTTGTGTAGCTCCTACTCCTAACCCAAGTCATCATCATTCTACTGTGGAGCTACAGGAGCAGGCATATATGTAGTTCTGAAACATCTCTATAGGTTGTGCGGACGTATCGGGAGTAATCTGCCTATCTATTCTTCCGTCTACCCCATCACCTAACATAGTCTGTGTCCTAATTTTTCCATAGTATGTTCAATGCTCCGCTCAATCTTAGCAAAGTGTATCTCAGTACCTTTTGTCCTTTCCACAAGACCTGATGGAGCACGCTCAACATCAGTTTCAATCTCAATATCATTTATGAGTCTCATAAGACAACTCTGCATGATTCTCAGGCCTACCTCTACTGCCTCTAGCCCATGATCTAATTCCTCACGTAAACTAAACATTAAGTCTTAACCCCATTAGGTATACTTAGTCTACAACCAGACAAGCACAGACATTTGGGATGTAATCTTATCCTTATTATTGACACTAACAGTACTAGACAACCGTCGCTCTGATATCACCTTAAACTGTAATGACTCATGATCTATAAAAATTCGAGGGAAATTTTTTTATTTTTTTTAAACTCCGGCTTGCAAATTAATCCTTTATTCACTTAAGCTGTATTCCCGTTCAGTGTCAATCTTTTTCTTACTTTTTATCCGTAATTATATTTAAGTTTAACATTTGGATTTTATATAGCCGATAGAAATTTCGACAGCATAACAACTAATATATAAGCATACCCGCCTGCAATTTCACACAATATCAACCTTACCTATCCATAAATATCATACATGTTTTCCAAGTCATATCATCAAATCATTCTACATATTCCAAACATGTCTAGTTACTCTTAAAAATCAATCCTTAAAAATATTTCATTTCATTTATCCTTATACAGATTACATCCCGACACATTACTTTCAATAGATGTCTGTGCATACAAATGGTCTGGTAAAGAGATAGGAAAGTATACCTCACGCATGTACAAAAGTAGTCTGGGGAATCTTGCATCTGCTAGTCTACTCGCCTACGCAGCAATTATCAACTGTAGTTCACTGCAAACAATCTAAGAGGTGAAGGGGTAAGCTTTCGGGAAAAAAACCCAGTAAGAAAATACATATAAAGTAGTCCTGATATGTAATAGCATGCAAGAAATCATTCATGAAACAAACTTTGCTTCAGAAAAACTGATCATAAGTTTCTTTTAGAAACTAATATTTAGAAGATATGTAAAACTTTCGTTACGTGCATAGTCATCATAGGAAAATATGAAGCATGGGTTCTTTAAATCAAATAGCATGCTTAAACTGTTTCATAAAATCTTCATCGTTCATGGATAATTTAATAAAATCATTGTCGTTCATAAACGTTTCATAAAACATAATCATTCTTAAACATTTCGTCAAAATCTAAAAAAAAACATAGTCATTCATCATCATCATCATCATCATCATCATCATCATCATAAACATATTCATAATCATAATCATAATCGTGGAGACTAGGCTATAACTAAGTCATGCGATACATGTCATTCTTCGTAGAGAGTCATCATACCTATGGCCATGGTAAGGGGGCTGTAGACTGGATCAAGGTCGTACAACACTTTCATAAAAAACATGGGTAGTATCTATCTTTCTTACTTTCTCTAGCACTTAACTAGGGTACGGGCACCAAAGGCACTCTCCGTGCGGGAAACATTCATGCGTGCTGCGTGGGCACGAGATACTACCAAAACTTCATCATCATTAACCACAAGTAGCAAGACATCTACCACACAGGTAGAGTCAAGTGCTACAGGGACCCTACGTACCGACACTCAAGTGGTGGAGCCAGAACACCACAAGATGTAGCCATGCATAAAGCCTGTTGTCTCAAAAATTCTTTTCCCTTTTCTTAAATACTTTTGAAAATGTCAAAAGTTTCTTCCAAAGCATAAATATGGGATTACAAACCATCATAAAACTTCTATGCATTTTCATGCTTTAGGAAATTCATTTCATAAACATAAACGTACTTGGTGAACATTTCATAAAACGAAATCATGTTTTGTAAATTGTTCCATACGTATGAAAACATTCATAAATCATTTCAAAAGATAATATTGCTTCATAAAAAATCTTTTTATCAATGCAATGAGTGTTCATATCGGAACTAAATTAAATTATACCCCTTACCCCAATTTCTCTGTACAGTTTAACTTTCCCAAATGCTGAGATTTCGCTCAGTCTAATTTGCTCCCAATTCAGTCCTCTGGAATTGTAATTAATCACAAATCGCTTATTATTATTTCTTATAAACACGTACGTAGTATAATTTCACTTCAGATAAAATTTTGGACCCAATTATTTTTATTGGGCCTTATAGTCCCTTAATGTGCCTATCTCTATCCTAAGCATGTTTCAACTCCCTTATTCAACCCTTAAAATTCATTTAACTATTTAGGCTCAATTACAATTTATGGGTCGTCCATTAGGTCACAAACGAGTTTAGGCCAATAGTTACACAAGCTGGGCCCATTATAGACGTTTAGCTGACATACATGGCCTACTATTACCATCACGTCATTTTAAACCTTTTTCTAATGTCTTTAGATAGTTCATAATATTGTTTGGGATAGTCGATTTTCCAATTCCGGTTATAATGCAATTTATATGAAATTAATCCAAAAATTATGCGATTAATTTCTAGCTCGTATATTTATACAAGTGGTAGCAACTGAGATTCGTTTACCCAAGATTTCGTGATGACACGTAAATCGAGACTGTATCGATCTCTCGTTCGTCACCCATTGTCATGCTACACACACATATTTTCAAATCGGGTCAATTTTGTTCAGATATAAATTTAAATAATTTTTCTAAAAATTTAAACAGATAATTTCGACCGCTTATCGGTTTACCGTCAAACCAAAGCATCTCTGAAATTTTCCTCTTCATTTTCCCTTTTTTTTCCTCTTTTTCTTTTTCTTTTCTTTTACTTAATGATGATTTAAGTATGTAGAAATGTTGATATGCATGTATAGATGATTTTAAAATACTTTGTGGAATCCATATGTTGGATTTGATGATGATTGAAAATGGGTATAAGAAGTGTTCGATGAAATACCATAGAGAGCGAAAATGAATTAAACTAAGACTAATGGATGTTTAATTGATACCAAAGGAACTCAGTTTGTAACCGGATAAGTGGGAATCCAAAAACAATAGAGGAAGTAATCGAGTAAGGGTCTGAATGACCCCATTTTAGAGTTGAATGAGTAGAAGTATGAAGTAGTGGTATAAGGAGTAATCATTGATGTTTAGACGTTATTTGGACAGCTCAAGAATTTGACTCGTGAGTCAAAGCTAGTCCGTGAGACGGGAATATTGCACCACCCAAGGTGCAAAAGGTAAGGGATGCAACCTTTGTGCATGTGTATTTCCTTACTGATGAAAATGCTTTGGTAGCATAAAATGAGTTTATAAATGAGCATACTATTTGAGAAAAGTGTTTTACTTAAGATTTATTACTGAGTGCATGTTTTGCCGGTTTGGGCTCGGTTTCGTGATTTACATGTTTTGCTAATAAATATACTTTGTATTTGAATGAGATTTATGAAGCAAAACTATTATGAGCTCTACGTGAAGGCAAAACTATTTTCTGCATGATAATGGCATGTGATTTTCAAGACTAAAAGGCTTGTCATAAAACTTACACTTTGGTTGACGTCGAGGCTTTACTAGGCCTGGGTCTTACCATTCCTCTGTTTTGGTAACGAGAGATGCCTCCATTTTGGTAACGAGAGATGCATCTGCTTTGATAACGTGAGATGCCTCCATTTTGGTAACGTGAGATGCCTTTGTTTTGGTAGCGTGAGATGCCGCCGTTTTGGTAAAGAGAGATGTCTCCGCTTTGGTAGCGTGAGATGATTCCCCTCGTTTTAAGGATGCCCTCTTTGAGGATGATGTGACATGATGATTGCTTTCATGACTGTTATACTATGCCTAGTCTCCATCATTATTTTGAGATATGTCGTGTTTGTGAAATGAGATATAGATGTCTTGATGAACTGTGATTTTAATCACGTATTTATAACCATGTGATTTATGTCATTATTACACTTATGATTTAAATGATGATTTTTAAAGCTCATATGCACTCCTTACTGAGCAAAGTTGAAAGCTCACCCCCTCTTTTCCTCCGCCCACAGATTTCTTACAGTGAGTGGTAGTACCTGCAGCGTACATGCCATAGGCTGGTGGACGAGACTTTCCCCAGGCTATTGCTTGTACACACGAGAGGTATAATTCAATTCATTTTGTAACCCAGACAATTATGTAATACATACAGTTCTATTTTAAGTGATGTTGGGATGTAATCAGATTGGTATTAGGGAATGAATGGAGAAGTAGACTTCTTTTGATGTCATGATATTTAATTAAATAAATGTGGATGTTGAGAGATCCTTGAGATATTGATTGATGAAATAGAAAGAAGTTAACTGACACTGTACAGAAATGCAACCCGAGTAAGAAGTTTAATCTAAGAGAAAAAATTTTAAATTAGTCCTATTTTTCGCGCTTCCGGACTGTCACAAGCCTCCACCATGAGTTTGTCGAGTTGTTAAGCCAAATTTGTTGTCACTAGTTTTTCCTTTTAGCTTCAATCTCTTCTTTTTTGCAGCCTTAATTGCGTCAAAAATTCCTCTTTGCAGCTGCTACCACCATCACTTTTTGTTTCTTCGTTCGGTTCTTCTACTCCTTGGTTGAGTTGCTTCTTCTCACCTTCATAAAAACTAAACAAATCTCGAAGATATGTGTGAATTGAGGACTTTTGGTCCTCAATCTAATCAAGATCAATAAATTCTTTATAACAATAAAAAAAATATCTATATTTTCCATACCTTGACTAGGATCTAATAGTGCTGCAATACAATAAATAGCAGGAACTATTTCCTAATTTTTTTAAAAGAATTTTCCTTCATATCACATACAAAAGAATATAAAGTATCATCATTCTTAAATTATAAAAATTTATCAAAAATTTTAAGAACTATATGAATAAAAAAGGTGAAAATCATTAGGTTGCATCTTTAAAAGTGGATAACAAATCAACATAACTTTTAATAAAAATCCAATCATAATAAAAAAATTGTTAAGGATTCATCATTTGCAAAATTGTTATAAAAATGAATAACAATATCTTTATAAGGTAAAATGGAAGAAATTAGATGGCGAGAGTTCCATCTTGTTTTTCACGGTAGAAACACTATAGCATTTATGTTATTTGCTTCATGAATTCGCCTTCATTCGCATTTATGACTTGGAGGCGGATCTACTTTGCTAAAATTTTAATTTTTTCAATTGGACCTATGCTACTAACATTAAAACCATTTTGCACACACAAATTTATAATATGACATGCACATCTAACATGAAAAAATACACCTTGCATAACTGGGTTTAAACTTCTAATTGACAAAGGAATAGTTGCAGTATTATTTGAAGCACCATCTAAAGTAATAACAAAAAAACTTTATTTTCAATCTCATATATTTTACACACATTAGTAATGTAATGAGTAATAATATATGCAATATGTGATAGGTCTAATACATCTAAAGATAAAATGTGTTTTTGCCTGCACCATTCTTCATCTATCTAATGACAAGTTATAACAAGATAACTTAAATCGTTAACACCAATCAAAATATCACTAGTTAATCTAACCTTACATGGTATATTATTAAGGTTATGCCTTAAAGCTTTCCTATATTCTTGAAACATTTGCATGTAATCATTTTTCAATATTTGTCTAGAAATTTGTTTATGTAAATATTGACAAACATATTCTAAATATCTAACTTTTTCACATTTTGTGAATGGTTGTTCATTTCTAATTACAATCGAACTAAACCATGCCTAGCATTATTGTTGTCAAATACATTTTTTCTACCTTCTTATAAATTAATTTGAGATTGTTTACCTTCCCTAATTTTGTCTTCTTCCGCATCTGGATCAATGTTATGTCTAGTAACTAAATGTCATCTTCAAGCACCTGTACTCCTACCACCTCCACCCGAGGTATAAGCATAGTCCATTTTACATAACTTACAAACAGCTTTGGTTTCGTTTGTACCTTCTGTCATGCCCTCCTCCAACACGTGACTTACCAAAAACCACAATAAATTTTTCACTTTTTACTTACCTTTATCTCCTCAACAGTTAGGCTGTGAATAGGCATTAGTCTCCTCATCCAGACATATCTTACCATTTTTTTCTTATCATACATACATGACATTCATATCATAAGTAAATTCATATACTTAAATATAATTACATCCCCAATATCAAAACGTATACATCACTGTGTGTATACATTGTTCAGATACAAAAGAGTGAGCATGTGTATACCTTTCGCTCAATGGTGAGTGGCAGCGGTCAAAAGGAATGCAATACCTCATCCAACTCAATCTACTTACGAGAATCTGTAGATAGGGAGGCAAATGAAAGGGATGAGCTATCAACTTGCTCAGTAAGGAAATCAGGCAAGCAAGTAGACATCCATACTATCTACTGAAAATAGCGTTTTGCCTTTCCTTCTCTCATTTCAATAACATGTTTCAATATATATATATATATAATAATAGTACAGATTTAAAATCCCATGTACTAAACACATGCTGGGTTATAAATCGGAGTCATTCATGCAAAACAATGCATATTTATCATTTCGAAATGCCTTTATATAAAATATGCCATTTACATTCAAAACACAGTAAATATGGCATTTCATAACACAACACAACAACCGGGTTCCGACCCATCCCTCAGGTCTACCCGTATCATAAATACATGTGATATATCATGCGAGAATCAGTGGCTAAATGCAATTTCTCCGGACTATGGTCATATCCTAACATGACGAAATCCCAAACAACACAGTACTCGGTGTACGGGTTATCACTGCTGTAACGGGAGGGGGGTCAGTCCATCACAACCGCTAGCTATCAACAACTCTCCTCCACAACTCCACAACAAAACACGGTACAGTGTACTCCATGCCACACGCATGGTACAACGTACACCCGTGGATCCTACATCATAGTCGGGGTGCCTGCCATAGGTCTTAGCCTCTCATACCATGGAAAAATCAGTGCCACATCTCTAAATCCATTTGCGAACATCTCCAGTGTGACACTCAGTCTACACGAGGAAATCGACACGATTTTTCTAACATGTCTATATATCACGTAAAACTACAGTGCGCATCTTGAGTGTGACTCACAGTCAACGCTCCACCTCAAAACACTGTATATGCATGCCAAAATATCAACACTAGTACGAGTAAACCTCCAGCACCATGTCGTGCATAGTTCTCATTTCAAATCAAGTACGAGCAAATCGCTCAAGTACTATGTCATGTACAAATCATGAAGAATCGAGTACAAGCAACGCTCCAGTAATCTGTCATGCATCTCATGTAAAACTCGAGTATGAGCAAATCACTCCAGCACTCTATCATGCACAAATCACATAAAACTGATTACGAGCAATGCTCCAGTACTCTATCATGCATGTCAAATAAATGTAGTGCGAGTAAACCTCCAACACTAGTGTATGTGAAAAACATCTGAAATCAAGTGCGAGCTATGCTCCAGCACGATTGTTTCCACATAATTCGGTAGATAACTCTTTAAATACAGGGATGTTTCAAATCATTAAAATCAGCACTATAAAGTGTGCTTAGTTTACATCAACCTTAAAACATTAGCCCATCTACGTACTCATCTACCACATAGCAGTAAAAACATTCAAAAACATCATTTCCATGCTTTTTACAACTTTTTCCAAAAGTTGACTTTTTGCCTAACTAGGGGTAAAATCGTAATTTACCCATATCGAGTCCCTATAATATTATTGATTTTCTCTGACCCTCAGACAATTTTAGTGAATGCAAAAGCAGTCAAAAATATGCACAAATATCTCTAACTACTTGCAAAATTCCTTTACCTCGGATCACGTAAAGTGCCTCTCTTCCTCTGTGCTGCCCAAATCTCGCAGCCCGGTTAACTCTCAATATGACTCTGGAGCTACATTTAACCATTCACTGGGTTAATTATAATTTTCCTACTATATTTCAAATTTAATACAGTTCATTTCACTTAAATGGGCCCGTTTAAAGTTATTGGGCCTTAAACACCTTAATTGGGCCTAACTCTGTCTTAAGCCCGTTATCCACGTATTATTTCCCTTCATTAGGGTCTACACTACCCATTGGGCTTTGTTCCAAACTCTTTGGAGAGCCCGTATATCATTTACGACAGTTAATTCAAAATTTCGGATATAATTCACTAAATACGGAATTTAATCCACAACTCGTAAAATAAATCTTAAATATGCGATAATCACATAAATTGTCATAAATGAGCTTTACTTACCTAAGATTATGCGATGGTGCACAAATCAAAGTTTGATCGGGCTCACGTTCGGAAGTTATCGTCGAACTGCACAATTTTGTATATTTCATTCTGGGTCAATTTTTGATTAAATATAATTTAAATAAATTTCTCGAAAAATCAAATCAATCACTTTTGACCTCGTATCATCTTACCCGAAGCCCGGTGTAATCCCAAAAATTTTCCTTTTTCTTTTTTTTCTTTTTTCTCTTTTTCCCCTTTTTTCTCCTTTTTCTCTTTCCTCCTTGGCTGAATCGGTCCGGTCCAGTTCAGCGCAGAAGCTTCTTCACTGAACCGTCGACCAATTCAAGGCTTCTTTGGTCGTGTCGACGTCGTCCGGTCGGTTCCCGGTGTGCCGCTGCAGTCGTTCGGCGCGTCTCAGGCAAGGGACCTCTCGGCTGGCCTTGGATCAGACCGAATCCTCGCCAGTGGTCGCCTGATTTGGTTCTCTTCTCTGCGGCTATTCCTTCGTCGATCTGCTCTTTTCGGAGTCGGTGGGGCGCGTTGCCAGTGGCTGGATGATCGCGCGGTGTCCCTCTTCCTTTTCCGGCCCTTCGCCTGGCCGCTAGGTCGCCGGTGGTGGCTCATCTGGCGATTTCTTCTTCCTCGGCTTGCTTCTCGGTTTCTCTCGCATGGTTTCTCTTCTCTCTCCCCGATTTTTTAATTTTTAATTTATTTTTTATAATAGATTTTTATTATTATTTTAATCATTAAAATAATAATAAAAATCTAAAAATATCCCAAAAAATCATATTAAATTCATTTAATCCCTAAATGAATTTATCAGCCCGATTTGACCTTTTCGGTATATTTTTTCACTATTTTTGGGATCATTTTTCGAGGTGACAATTTTGAAAATATCAAATAAATTCATATTTTGATCAATTGGACTCGAAATTTAATATTTTCTTTGTTATTGATCAAGATTTCTCAATTTCATATTTTTAATGAAATTTTCTCATCGAATTTATATCGAATTTTGGTCTTTTGACCGTTTTACCCTTGCACTCATTCGAAAATCACTTTAACCCTTATCTCGCTGTTATGTAGCTTACATGCATTTTTAATTTCTTAAATAGTCGATTGCATGATAGTAAATACTCTTCTTATGACTCAACTATGAAATAAAGTGTTCGTACACATAGGAATCATAAGGAACAAGCTACATACGTAAATCGAAAACACGGGTCTGACAATCCTCCCTAACTAAAAGAATTTAGTCCTCCAAATTAGAACCAAATCAATCATCAAACAACTGGGGGTGCTTCTCTCGCATCAAGCTCTCTAACTCCCAAGTAGCCTTCTCGAAAGTGTGATGCTGCCATAAAACCTTCACTAACCCGATAGTCTTCGACCTCAAAACCTTCTCCTTCCTATCCAGTAACTGAATCGGCCTCTCAACATATGACATGTCCTCACTGAGCTCCAATGGCTCATAACTAATCACATGCGCCGGATCCGGGTGATACTTTTGAAGCATCGAAATGTGGAAGACGTTTTGCACGCCTAACAAATCTGGTGGCAATGCCAACCTATAGGCCTTATCTCCCACTCGATCAAGTATCTCAAAGGGTCTAATGTATCGAGGACTCAGCTTACCCCTCTTCTCAAACCTCGTTATACCCTTGGAAGGAGAAACCTTCAGAAACATTGACTCACCAACTGCGAACTCAAGTGGCCTACGTCTCCTGTCAGCATAACTCTTCTGTCGACTCTGAGCTGTCTTCAATCTCTCAACTATCAACCGGACATCCTCAGAAGCTTGTGTAACCAAATCAGGAGCAAAAAGCTTTTGGTCACCCACTTCTTCCCACCCAATAGGGGAACGACATCTACGACCACACAAGGCCTCATGCGGTGCCATCCTGATACTCGAATGATAATTATTGTTGTAGGCGAACTCGGCCAGTGGCAAATGATCATCCCAGGATCCTCTAAAATTCAGTACACATGCTCTCAACATATCCTCCAGAGTCTGTATCGTTCTCTCTGACTGACCATCTGTTTGAGGATGGAAAGCAGTGCTCAAACTCAACTGGGTTCCATGGCTTCCTGAAAATGTTTCCAAAAGTGGGAAGTGAAGGGGGAATCTCTATCGGATACAATGCTCACTGGAACACCATGCAACCTCACTACCTCGCGTACATACAACCCTGCCAACGTACTCAGAGTATCGGTAGCTCTCATAGCTAGGAAATGGGCTGACTTCGTTAGTTTATCAACGATCACCCATATAGCATCGTGATTCCTCCGGGTCCTCGGTAAACCCATCACGAAATCCATGGTGATATGTTCCCATTTTCATGTCGATATAGGTAGAGGCTGCAATAATCCTGCAGGTCTCTGATGCTCTACCTTCACCTACTGACATACGAGACATCTCGTCACAAAATTCATCACATCTCTCTTCATGCCTGACCACTAGTACACCTTCCGGAGGTTCTGATACATCTTGTCACTCCTCGGATGCAACGTGTACCTCGATGAATGAGCTTCAGACAATATCAATCTCCTGAGCTATAGGTCCTCGGGAACACATAATCTACCTCTGAACCTCAGTAGTCCATCAAAACTCAACTCAAAATCAATCACTATGCCCCTCTGCATCTGACCAATCACATCGATGCAATACGGATCAGTCTGCTGAGCTTGTCTGATCTTGTCCAACAAATTTGGCTCTAAGCGTAGACTCACAATCATACAATCTGCATCCATGTTCGAAGGCACAACTCCTAAACTGAGGCTAGCAAACTGCTCTAGCAACTAGTGCACCCTGACCATCATATACGATATCATCCCAAGGCTCTTCCTACTCAAAGCATCTGCTACAACGTTAGCCTTACCCGGATGATAAACTATCTCACAATCATAATCCTTCAAAAGCTCTAGCCATCTTCTCTTTCTCATGTTCAGCTCCTTCTATGAGAACAGGTATTTGAGGCTCTTGTGGTTGGTAAATATCTGAAACTTCTCACCATACAAGTAGTGGCGTTATACCTTCAACGCAAACACTACTGCTGGTAACTCTAAATTGTGGCTCGGATAGTTCTTCTCATGGTCCTTCCGTTGTTTGGATCCATAAGCAACTACCCTCCCATCCTACATCAACACACAACCCAGTCCCTGATGTGAAGCATCGGTATATACTGAAAATCCTCCTGAGCTGGTAGGAATAGTGAGAATCGGAGCGGTGGTCAATCGACTCTTCAGCTCCTGAAAACTCCTCTCACAATCCTCGTCCCACATGAATGCAACACTCTTTCGAGTGAGACGTGTCAATGGAGTAGCCAACTTCGAAAATCCCTCAACGAATCTCCTCCTCGGATCTCGAATACTATATGTCATTGATGAAGACGATAACAAACTGATCTAGATATGGCCTGAACACATCATTCATCAAAGCCATGAAAGCTGCGGGAGCATTCGTCGGTTTGAATGGTATAACTAGGAACTCATAGTGGCCATATCGAGTCCTAAATGCCGTCTTGGGTACATCTTCACTGCGGACACTCAACTGATGATACCTAGACCTCAGATCAATCTTAAAAAAGACCTGCGCTCCTCGAAACTGATCCAATAAGTCGTCAATGCGTGGAAGGGGATATTTATTCTTGATAGTAGCCTTATTCAACAATCTGTAGCCTGTACACAATCAGAGGCTCCCATCCTTCTTCCTCACAAACAAAATCGGTGCTCCCCACGGTGAAACACTCAGTCTGATGAAACCCCTATCCAACAACTCCTGCAACTGTCTCTTGAGGTCTTCCAGCTCAACTAAGGCCATGCGATACGGTGGTCTCGAAATAGGTTCAGTACCAGGCACCAAATCTATACAGAACTCCATCTCTCTATCTGGTGGTAACCCTGGCAACTCATTTGGGAAAACATCTGGGTACTCATTGACCATAGGAATATCTACCAACTCTGGATGTACCTTATCCGTATCCACCACGTACGCAATGAAACCTTCAAGATATTGATTTCTCAATCAGCAAAATATTTTATTGATTAACAACGTATCTATTTCTTTTATTTCTTCCCATCAAACTTTACAATAACTTTCGTAGGGTTAGGAAACATAACTATCTTAGCGTAACAATCTAAAACAGCATGATTTGCAGATAACCAATCCATACCTAATATTACATCAAAGTCGTTCATACTTAGTAATATTAGATTAGTTGTCATATCATTTTTCGCTACTCTTAACTTGTAACCATTATACACATGTTCAACTAGCTGACTAGAATCCATAGGCATATAATCAACATCATCATCCTTAAAGGAATACGCTCTACATGCTTTTCTCACTTACATGCAAATGAAGGCGATACAAATGAATGCGTGGCACCAGGATCAATTAAAACATATGCTTCTAAATCATAAATCAGGATGTTACCTCGAATCACATCCGTAGAAGCATCAGCTGTGTCCTGGTCAAAGGCATGTACTCGCCCTCGACCCATCACCTGCTTCCCCTTCTCCTCTGCCGTCGCTCTCCCTCTCTAAGCAGACATACCAGCTGGAGCTCTATCAGGCTCCTTGCCCTTCTGTGGGGCAGTCACAAATGTTTCTGGGCAATCTCTAGCAATATGCCCTTGTTTCCCACATCGAAAACACACAACAGGGCTCAACGGACAGGGTCTATCGCCATGATGTCTACCACACCTGCTGCACTGATCTGTAGCAGGCCTCGATCCTCCAATCATAATGCCCTTCGTCGGAGCTATGGCCGGGTATGTAGGAGGTCTAACTGGTCACTCTCGCACCTCCTCTATCTGTGGTCCCTTACCGAAGAGTCTCTTCCCTCCTCGATAACTGAAACCCCTGTCTCTAGCCGACCTCTTCCTCTATCTATCTCGGCTCCGACTAAACTTCCCGAACTCAGAGGCATTCCTCTCGTAGTCCTGCTCACAAAGCTGCACCCTGCGCACTGCTTCATCATACGTACCAATGTCCAGTGGTACCAATCTAGACCACAACATCGGTCTCAATCCATCAACAAACCTACGGACCTTCCTGGTCTCACTGTACATGGTATCGGGATCATACTTTCCCAAGGCCAAAAATCTAGTCTCGTACTCATCCACTAAGAGACTCCCCTGGCTCAATCCCAAAAACTCGACCTGCAATCTACACTGCGCAGTATCAGGAAGAAACTACCTCTTGAAGGCCTCCAGAAACATCTCTCAACTAATCTATGTGTGTCGGGCTCTCAATATAGGCCTAATGGACTTCCACCAATGCTCTGTCGTTACCTTCAGTAGGAACGCAGGAAATGCGACTCTCTCTGAAGTCGTACAATCAAAAAAGTCGTACAACTTCTCCATCTCGCCAATCCACTCCTCAACACTGGCTGGGTCCTTGACTCGAAAAGATGGAGGTCCAAGCTTCTAGAACTATAGCAGTCGATCCAAATCACACCCATATTCCAATCCACTACTACCCTGAACTTGTGGGGGTGTAGGAGTATCAATAGTTTGTGGCCTCTGTACAGGCTATACAGGTGTATCAGGTGCAACTGCCTCCCCAGTCATAGTCTCTGCATCCTGCCTCTGTTTACCTGGCAGAGTCTGTGCCAACAACCCTACTATCGCCTCCAGGTTACACTTTATCCTCGTGAAGCATGCCTTAGTAGTATCTGGTACCTCAATAGTACCTGGAGGTGTAGGGGCAGTCGAAGACTAGCCTTGGCTAGTCGGCCTACCTCTATGGCCTCCAGCCCTACCTCTCGCCCTTCTACCACGGCGGGTAATTGCCATAAAGGCTAGATTCCTGCATTCACAACATTAATTTGTCAACTTCCCATCTTGTATACACAATTGTAACTGAACCAAACACTGTGATATAGGGATGTACACTTTCCTAATTACTAATATCTACTCACATCAAACCAACTACGCTCTGATACCATCCTGTCACACCCTCCTCCCACACCCCCGACTTACCAAAAATCACAATAAATTTTTCACTTTTTACTTACCTTTATCTCATCAACAGTTGAGCTGTGAATAGGCATTAGTCTCCTCATCCAGACATATCTTACCATTTTTTTCGTATCATACATACATGACATTCATATCATAAATAAATTCATTTACTTAAATATAATTACATCCCCAATATTAAAACGTGTACATCACTGTGTGTATACATTTTTTAGATACAAAAGAGTGCGCATGTGTATACCTTTCGCTAGATGGTGAGTGGCAGCGGTCAAAAGGAATGCAATACCTCAGCCAACTCAATCTACTGATGAGAATCTGTAGAGAGGGGGGAAATGAAAGGGATGAGCTATCAACGCGCTCAGTAAAGAAATCAGGCAAGCAAGTAGACATTCATACTATCTACTGAAAATAGTGTTTTGTCTTTCCTTCTCTCATTTCAAAAACATGTTTCAAAATATATATATATAATAATAGTATAGATTTAAAATCTCATGTACTAAACACATGCTGGGTTATAAATCAAAGGCATTCATGCAAAACAGTGCATATTTATCATTTCGAAATGCCTTTATATAAAATATGCCATTTACATTCAAAACACAGTAAATATGGCATTTCACAACACAACACAACAATCAGGTTTCGACCCATCCCTCAGGTCTACCCGTATCATAAATACATGTGATATATCATGCGAGACTCAATGGCTAAATGCAATATCTCCGTACTATAGCCATATCCTAACATGGAGAAATCCCAAGCAACACAGTACTCGGTGTGCGGGTTATCACTGCTATAACGGGAGAGGGGTCAATCCATCACAACCGCCAGCTATCAACAACTCTTCTCCACAACTCCACAACAAAGCACGGTACAATGTACTCCATGCCACACGCACGGTACAACGTACACCCGTGGACCCTACATCATGGTCAGGGTGCCTGCCATAGGTCTTAGCCTCTCATACCATGGAAAAATCAGTGCCACATCTCTAAATCCATTTGCGAACATCTCCAGTGTGACACTCAGTCTACACGAGGAAATCGACACGATTTTTCTAACATGTCTATATATCACGTAAAACTACAGTGCGCATCTTGAGTGTGACTCACAGTCAACGCTCCACCTCAAAACACTGTATATGCATGCCAAAATATCAACACTAGTACGAGTAAACCTCCAGCACCATGTCGTGCATAGTTCTCATTTCAAATCAAGTACGAGCAAATCGCTCAAGTACTATGTCATGTACAAATCATGAAGAATCGAGTACAAGCAACGCTCCAGTAATCTGTCATGCATCTCATGTAAAACTCGAGTATGAGCAAATCACTCCAGCACTCTATCATGCACAAATCACATAAAACTGATTACGAGCAATGCTCCAGTACTCTATCATACATGTCAAATAAATGTAGTGCGAGTAAACCTCCAGCACTAATGTATGCGAAAAACATCTAAAATCAAGTGAGAGCTGTGCTCCAGCACGATTGTTTCCACATAATTCGGTAGATGGCTCTTTAAAAACAGGGATGTTTCGAATCATTAAAATCAACACTATAAAGTGTGCTTAATTTACATCAACCTTAAAATATTAGCTCATCTACATACTCATCTGCCACACAGCAGTAAAAACATTCAAAAACATCATTTCCATACTTTTTATAACTTTTCTCAAAAGTTGACTTTTTGCCTAAATAGGGGTAAAATCGTAATTTACCCATATTGAGTTCCTATAATATTATTGATTTTCTCTGACCCTCAGACAATTTTAGTGAATGCAAAAGCAGTCAAAAATACGCACAAATATCTCTAACTACTTGCAAAATTCTCTTACCTCGGATCACGTAAAGTGACCTCTCTTCCTCTGTGCTGCCCAAATCTCGTAGTCCGGTCAACTCTTAATATGACTCTGGAGCTGCATTTAACCATTCACTGGGTTAATTATAATTTTCCTACTGTATTACACATTTAATACAGTTCATTTCACTTAAATGGGCCCATTTACAGTTATTGGGCCTTAAATAGCTTAATTAGGCCTAACTCTGCCTTAAGTCTGTTTTCCACGTATTATTTCCCTTCATTAGGGTCTATTTGCTCATTGGGCCTATCACTACCCATTGGATTTTGTTCCAAACTCTTTGGATAGCCGGTATATCATATACGACAGTTAATTCAAAATTTGGGTTATGGAATTTAATCCGTAACTCGTAAAATAAATCTTAAATATGTGATAATCACATAAATTATCGTAAATGAGCTTTACTTACCCGAGATTATGCGATGGTGCGTAAATCGAAGTTCGATCGGCTCACGTTCGGAAGTTATCGTCGAACTGCACAATTTTGTATATTTCATTCCGGGTCAATTTCTGATTAAATATAATTTAAATAAATTTTTCAGAAATCAAATCGATCACTTTTGACCTCGTATCGACTTACCCGAAGTCCGGTGTAATCCCAAAAATTTTTCTTTTTCTTTTCTTTTCTTTTTCCCCCTTTTTTCTCCTTTTTCTCTTTCCTCCATGGCTGAACCGATCCGGTTCAGTTCAGCGCAGAAGCATCTTCACTGAACCGTCGACCGGTTCAGGGCTTCTTCGGTCGTGCCGACGTCGTCCGGCCGGTTCCTGGTGTGTCGCTGCTGTCGTTCGGCGCGCTCAGGCAGGGGACCTCTCGGCTGGCCTCGGATCAGACAGAATCCTCGCCGGCGGCCGCCGGATTTGCTTCTCTTCTCTGCGGTTATTCCTACGCCGATCTGTTCTTTTTGGCACCGGTGGGGCGCGTTGCCGGTGGCTGGATGATCGTGCGGTGTCCCTCTTCCTTTTCCGACCCTTCGCCTGGCCGCTGGGTCGCCGGTGGTGGCTCGTCCAGCGATTTCTTCTTCCTCGACTTGCTTCTCGGTTTCTCTCGCACGGTTTCTCTTCTCTCTCCCTGATTTTCAATTTCTGATTTATTTTGATAGATTTTTATTATTATTTTAATCATTAAAATAATAAATAAATATCTCAAAATATCTCAAAAAATCATATTAAATTCATTTAATCCATAAATGAATTTATCAGCCCGATTTTGCCTTTTCGATATATTTTTTCACTATTTTCGAGATCGTTTTTCGAGGTGAAAATTTTAAAAATATCAAATAAATTCATATCTTGATCAATTGGACTCGAAATTCAATATTTTCTTTGTTATTGATCAAGATTTCTCAATTTCATATTTTTAATGAAATTTTCTCATCGAATTTATATCGAATTTCGATCTTTTGACCGTTTCACCCCTGCACTCGTTCGAAAATCACTTTAACCCCTATCTCGATGTTATGTAGCTTACGTGCATTTTTAATTTCTTAAATAGTCAATTGCATGATAGTAAATACTCTTCTTATGATTCAACTATGAAATAAAGTGTTCGTACACATAGGAATCATAAGAAACAAGCTACATACGTAAATCGAAAACACGGGTCTGACTCCTTTTTGGATAATGTCGAAATACTTCCATACCTTACTCTTCTTAGGGTAATTCTTCTTCGATTTTGACGATGCAGCTGCTGTAGTAGCAGGGGTGGTGGCAACTGATGATTGTATTTGACCACTAGCAGTTGTTGGAGCCGGAGAAAGCTCTTATTCAGGATGAATATCTCGTTCGAATCCATTAAAGGTTCTTCGCCAAATTGGGGATTTGAGTAGAACCGAAAAGGTGAGAAACAAAACATGAACGACGACGGTGGAGATCTGACATTTTGTATTTTTTAAAATAAATATAGTTGAAAAATTGAAAGAAATAAATGGAGAAATACATTGAAAGTTAGATGAACTAAATTTTGTAAAATTGTTAAAAAAAAAGAATTTGAGAAAATTAAATTAGATTTATGTTTAGAAAAAAGAATAATGTAAATGGATTTTCAATTTAGAGAATGGAGAATTTGAGTGAAATAATTATAATAATAGAAATTTAGAATGAGAGAATTGGAGTTTGAGAGAATTAGAGAGAAAATGTCAAGAAAAAAATGAAATAATAATAGGTATTTATAAAAAAAATGTTTAAAAATAAAAAATAAATAAAAGAATTTACAAAATTTAAATTTAAAAAAAGAAATGGGAAAGGCGCGAACAATGCCTTATGGGCCGGATCAATTCAAGCCCTTAATCAGTCTGGCTCAAACTGGGCCTGAAATTGACCCAATTCGATTGGGGCCGGTTCCGGGCCAACCCTACCCCCTCAACACCTCTATTAATAAGTGCATTAAATTATTTGATTAATCTATTTGAAATATTAAATCAAATGGAATATAAGATCAATATTTGAATTAAACATATTATTATTTATTTAATTCATGATATGATTACGAATGGATGATGGATGATTATGGAATATTAAACCCAATGTAATTGTATTTATATGGATTTACTTTATGGATTTATTTTTTAAATAGAATTGTGAGCCATACCTTTCTCTAATTTTTTTATGGGTTGTAAAAATTGTCCTCTCATCTAACTCCCCTCAAATGTAAATTGAGATTTCTCCAAAAATTATGTAATAGTATATAATTTATGAATTAATAGAAATTTTGTAAATCCAAAAGATGGAGATCCAAAGACTATGAAGTTCTAATGAGGTTGGCATCTGAGATATGATCAAAGGTCTTGTGCATTGTAAAGAGGCAAACACCTAGGTTTTGACCATCTACTTTTCCTTTAATGGCTCAAGGAAACTAGTTTAGAAAAAGTCCATAATCATCCAAGTAGTATGCATGCTAGGATTATATATATACATATACATATATATGAAATAAATATGCTTAGTATGTATATATGTGTGAGATTGATTTTAATAACAAAATTAAACCCTTATAAATATTAAGCCACATGCGAAGAGTATCATAATAGTTGCCTTCCACCTTAATAGCATTAACCTGAGTTCTATATTTAATAACTTGTTAAGTCACTCAAGGTTATTTTCCTCCAAAATATGTTCGTGCTATAAAGATAGATCTTGCTTAACTAACACATATAATTCAAATGAGTTACTCATGATCATATGGTGTTAAAGGCATGGTTAGGTGAAATATATATGATGTATTTAGATAAGATGTTGTCGCCTAACAGATCAAGGAGTTACGTATAATGTAAATGATAAGCTATGATATCTACCTAATTTATTTATTATGATTTGTTAAATTACTCAAGATTATAGCAATTAAATGGGATCCTAACCACTAGGAAATCATTTAATGGGATTTCTCAAATTAATATATAAAGCTATTAATTTGAATAAAATAATAGGAATATTAATAAATTAAAAAAACCTAAAATTTATTGAAATATGTTTAATATCTTACACTCGTTATTTATATATATTCAGGTTAGTAGAAAATAAGTAATGATTTATCACTGCTAAGCATATTGGTTGCAAACAAGTTGATTGGCCCAAATTTCTTGTACTAGAAATTGTATGTCCTTGAAATTGTTGTCCCTTCGGTCCCTGCTAAGCATGTCGGAGATGATATTTGGAACGCCTATTAAAGTTATAAGGATGACGATGAACAGGCATCAGGTATCATGTTGATGACCATTACACATCATCTATCTACAATTCCTTTATAAGGCTATTGGATTCTAAGGATTTTATCTACATAAGTACAATAATCACAATTTTTCAAATAACTTATAGATAAAGAAATACCTTAATGTTATTTAAAAATAAACAATAATAATGGCAACATAAAATAACAAATAATATTTATCACAACTAAATCTCAATTGGCTTATAGGGTTTATACTAACAATCCTTTTTTCTTTTAATACTAGCTTATTGTGTTAAAATGTTTAAATTCTGATTATGGTAGAATTTTAGAGCTTGTTGCAATTAGAGTAGAAAATTAATATGTGACGGCTGTCCTACCCGCTTCAGATCACTGTCTCACTCAACCGTACTGTTCGCTTTGGCACCCCACAGGCCCCTCACGATTTTATCGAAGAATACTGCCCCAGTTCGCGTCTCATACAGTTCGAACCCAAAACCTTAAAATCTTTATTCTTACACACATGATATCAATTGATAGGTACTATGTTCTATTTTTACATATTCTCTAAAAATGCGTTGGATATGAAATTTTAAAATTTTGAAAAATTTCAAAATGCAAGTATTTTTAAATTCCTCAATTCGAAATATTAGCATTTGTAATTGTATTATTTGGATAATTTTTTTAGGAAAAAATTTAGCTATTAGAATTTAATAAAATAAAAAATAACTATAAATTAAAAATGATGATATTAGATATAAGAAACAGAAAAATATAATATGAAATATACAATATTGGTATCATTAAATTTTCAAAAATGTTTAGATACTATTAATAATATGAAAATAAAATATATGTTATATTTACAAAAATAATTTTCTCCCTTAGTTTTTGAATTTAATTGTTAGCTTTATATAATAAAATAATAGTTTTAGAAGAATTTTGAAAAAAAACACTTATGTAAGTGAATTTTCTATATGAAATATGAGATACTCAAATTCCCCCTTAAAATTCTTATGAAATTTTAAAAACTTTTAAAAAAAATTGACAAATAAGAAAATTTAATTTTAAACTTTTGAATATACTAATTAAAATGAATTTCCCTCTTCAGATCCCTTATTAAGACACCCTCAAGGTTAAATCTCTTATATGATAACTCTTTAATACATGTTTGAATCGTTGATAAGATTTCGATTCTTTTGCTAGTGCAACGCCTCCATTACTCTTTAAAACAATGCCTTCTTTTGCAAAATCCACTGCTGTAGTTTGTTTAAAACTTTTATAACTAACGACTACATCATTAATAGTGAAAAATGCGGCCACTTCAAGATTTTATCATCCTTCTTGTATTAAAAGCTAATATCACAATAACCTTCCATTCTAAGCTCAACTCCATCACGATGAGCATCAAGCTTAAAAAACTCAACATTCAAGCTTTCATCCTAGGTTACCTCGAGCAGATAAATCCACCATTGTCAAAATCAGTAGTGCAATTAGCACCAATTCTAGAATATCCAAACAAAATGATTAAGGTATACAAACAACCTACAATTGGAGGAGAAAAGATTTCCACAACCAAACACCCCTATCCCTCGTTTCTGCCTAGACAGCAATAAGGTTAACGACAGAAAATAGATTCATACGTTTCCACGGTTGTACATGATCAACATCATACATTGAGGGCAAAAGAGGAGTTCCTAGTTTTAGCAAGTGGTTGTACATGTTCAGAATTTCTAATTACGAGAAAATTCTCAATATAACTGAAATCCTTTGTTGCAAACCCAACCAATCAAGGATGAACGCACAGACTGATGTAGGCCACTTTAGAACCTACAAACGCTATTCCTGAAAAAAATAATAAAAAAAATAAAAACGAGCCTCAGAGACATAATACTAAGACCGCTTACCACATTAACACATCCAGCAGAGAAACTGATGAAATATATAAATATATACATAAATAATTGGCCAATTAAACAATAAAGAAAACATTTGTGCTTACAACTCTATCCCTGCATGATGGTTGTTAGAAGCATAAAAAACCCTAGTTCATTTCATACAAACGAAACTTATCTCAAGGAACACATAAAATCATTGAAGACTAGAGAGGTAACTTATCAGAAATAAGAAACTTAAAAGAATGGTCTCAAAGTAGAGCAAGCCTATGGAATCTAAGACTATGAACCAAGCCATGAATCATAAACTGTACTACAAGCTCAAGACAAAATCAAATTAAGTTCACAAAAGTCAACTATCTTTCCACTCAATCATTAAACTTAAAAATGAAAAACTAGCTTGCCCTTCATTTCCAAGATTGTTTAATAAATGTCAAAACTTGAGCTCAATCGTGCTTTAGATCATTTAAGCTATAAATTAATAGATAAATACAAGTTAGCTATATATATGTATGAGATAAATACAAGTTAGCTATATATATGTATATATATATATATATATAAAGGAAGCATTATGATTCAAACCTAAGATCTCTTCTCAAACCCCATCCCACACTTACCACTTAAATTCAGCCAAAGCGGCTATCTTTTATGCATACATATCAGGATCTTTTAAGACAAATAATAAATATATCTAAACATATATCTGAATATATATATATATATATATATATATAAAGAGGATGAAATCAGGAAAAGCTGTTCGGTCTGATGACATTCTTATTGAAATTTGAATATGCCTTGGAGAGGTCAGAATTCGGTGGTTGACAAATCTTTTTGATAAGATTTGGCGCATTAAGAAGATGCCTGAAGAATGGAGAAAGAATGTGTTGGTACCTCTCTATAAAAACAATGGAGATATTCAAAGTTGCTCAAATTATCTAGGCATAAAACTAATGAGTCACACGATGAAATTATGGGAAAGAGTAATAGAACGAATATTAAGGAATACTTAGAGATATTGAAGAATCAATTTGATTTTATGTCTGACTGGTCAACTATGGAAGCAATACACTTGCTTAGACAACTTATGAAGCGTTCTCGAGTACAAGCGAATGATGTTCATATAATTTTTATAGAGTTAGAGAAAGCATATGATAAAGTGCCTAGGGAGGTGTTTTGGTAGTCTTTAATGAAAAAAAGTGTCTTCATGAAATAAATTGAAATACTTAAAGACAAGTATGGAGATGGGAGGACACGTGAGGATGCGTAGAAGGCAAACAAGTAAATTCCCTAACAAAATAAGGTTACTTCAAGGGTCGGCGTTAAATCCATTTTTGTTCACTACAGTAATGGACAAGTTTACATAGTCCATCCAGGATGATGTACCTTGGTGTATGATGTTTGCAGATGATATTGTCCTGTGTGCTGAGACTAGAGTGGAGGTTAATACCAAATTAGAATTGTGAAGACAGACGTCAGAGTCGAGGATTCAGACTAAGCAGAGCAACAATTGAATACATGAAACGTAAATTCAATATAAACAAAGAAGAAGATAAAAACATAGTGATGCTAGATGGCGTGGTGATCCCTAAGTGGGATCATTTTAAATATTTAGGATCGATTGTACAGATGGATGGAGAAATTGTTGGGGATGTAACCCATAGGATGCAGACTGATTGAAACAAGTAGAAAAGCACTATAGGTGTGTTGTGTGACAAAAGAATTCCTATAGGGTTGAAAGGCAAATATTACAAGACAGTTGTTAGACCAACACTATTCTATGATAGTGAATGTTGGGAAACAAAAAGATTGCATACACAGAAGATAAATGTAGCAAAAATGCGAATGCTGTGATGGATGTATGGATATACAAGAAAAGATAGAATAAGACATGAGGACACTAATCTAGAAAGATATGGAGGAAGAGGAGCTGGAAGAACACATTGCATTAGATAGAAATGAGTGGAGGAGGAGAATTCATGCTGACGACTTAGCGTGAGTTCATATATTGGTTCATATAGCCTACCCAGTATTGAGATAAAGGCTTTGATGATGATGATGAAGAAGTTATGAAAATAAATTTAGCATCTTATGTATCTTTATAGACTTAATATCATTCAAGTTTAGGGTTGGAAGCTATTAAAACAGAATGCTAGCTATTGACATCTATGAAGCATGGACACAGCTTTACCCTGGCGTATTCATGTTTTACCTATGTTAGCACAAATAGGCACTCAACACATTAGGATACATGTAGGATATGTTCCAATACACCAAAACAATTTAAAAGAATAATAATAAAAATAAATTTAATTGCACATGGCTCAGATGCCAAGGTGAAGCCAAAAAAAAAAATTCAGATCCGTTTACTTGAAGGCTTGTAAGCTTTAATTAATATCCAGATGCTATATTCAGTTTTTAGTTTATATTACTTAGCATGCATTAATTCAAAATTAAATTTTAATTGGTTAGGAATAAACTTGTTCATGGACCGAGCCGGGTTTGGACTGATTAAATTGAAAAACAAAAAGGCAATAGTAATTAAAAAACACATTAATATAAAAAATAGTAGAAAAAAGTAAAGGAACACGAGCGGGCCGGGCTTGGGTTTGAAACAACAAACTCAAGCCCAGCCCATTTTTAAATGGGCCTCGATTTTCAAGCCCAAACCCACTTAACAGGCTTTATATTTTTGTCCAAGCCCACTAAAAAAAAGTACCTGCCTTCGGGTTTGGGTGGATAAACTAGCCCTTGAATAGGTCTAGTTAGGAACTTCTAATTCTATTCTACATTTTGTTTTGGTTGAGAACCATTAAGATAGTTGAACTTTGCTTGCTCTAAACCAGATTAAAATTTATTTGAAATATAACATAAAAGTTTACTAGGATTTCTTTTTTTAAAAAATTCACTTAGGCCTTGCTTGGTAGGTTGGAAAGAAAAATAAAAAGACGAAAAATTGAGAGGAGGGAAAATGAAGAGATGGAGAACATTAATTTTTTTCTTAGGTGTGCTTGGTAGGAAAGATAGAAAATGTAAAAGAATATATAATTTTCTTTTCTTCAATTGCTTGGTAGAGTTGAAAAATGGAAGGAAAGAAAATGAAATTATATTAATTTACCATTAAACCATTAATTAGTTAAGATAATAAAATAGGATAAAAGATAAAGGATACTTTTATAAATATACATGCATAACTCATATCTCTTTCATTTTCTCTCCAATAATCTTTCCAATTTGGAATGATTCGGTTTTGTTAATAAGGAAAGAAAATAGCAATTTTTCATGTTTTCTTTCCTTCCTACCAAGTACTGACAGAAATCATTGTCTTTCCACTTTTCCTTTCCATCCTTCCACTTTTTCACCCTACCAAACACACCCTTAGTTCTAAATCAAACTTTATTTAAAATAATAAAAAAAAAAACTCCTTTCTTTTAAATGTATTATTGAAGGTATTTTTAGTATATGAAAGGACATTGGAATTTTATTGTATATATTCATGCATTGCTTACTCTTAAAAATTGACTTAAGAGCTAAATAGTTATTGAGTTTTATAGAAATATAGAATTATTTATTATTAATGTATTAGTAGAATAAAGGGATCTAAGTCAACCATATTGAATCCTAGTAAAGTATGTTAGTTTCCTATTTTGTAGGAGAGATTATCGTGTTTTCTCCAACTAGTAGATTGATTTGTTTTCTAGTAATCCAGTTAAGAAAGCCGTTAGATGGAACCACTATTTATCTTTGTCTCTGTTCACTTTGTAATTGAAGAAATAAGGAAAAACGATTCAGAGAAATTCCAAATATTTCTTCATAGTATCAAAGCACAATGTGGACCAAACCTGTTTCCAATCTCAAACCACGACCAAAGGACGAGATATTTCAACCTTTGACATGACATCCAATTCTAGAACCGTTGTTCTGAACACTACAAGCGCATCGACAAACAATCTTCTCCCAATCACTGGTCACAAACTTAATGGCCACAATTTCATCCAGTGATCACAATCGATGATGATTTTCATTTGTGGAAAAGGGAGAGATTATCTCACAAGTGCCATTGTTCAAACGAAGGAAGATGACCTAACCTATAGAATGTGGAAATTGGAAAACAGCATGGTGATGTCATGGCTTATCAATTCCATGACTAATAAAATAGGAGAAATTTTCATGTATAACAAGTGGCCATGGAGATTTGGGAAGCAATCTGATAAACCTATTCCAACAACAACATTACCTCTACCATATTCGAGATCAAGTATTCTCCATGACTTAAGGCAAGATGAGAAATCTATCACATAACATTTCAATACACCAACTCGATATATTTGAGGAATTAGAATGGAGATGCCCAGATGATGGTAAGCAATACCGTAAAATTGTGGAAAACGAGAGAATTTTCAAGTTCTTACTCAGGTTGAATAAACATCTTGATGATGTACGAGGAAGAATCCTTAGCATGAAGCCCTTATCCCATGTTAGCAAAGTTTCTCTGAGATCCGAAGAGAGGAGAGGAGAGTAGGAAAAAAGTCATGCTAGCACCCTTGAGCACTTCATCATCCACAGAAAGTTCAGCACTTGCTATTCAGGGTACACAATCTGCTTGTAATGACAATTGGAGAAGAAAGCCCGACCTTGGTGTGAGCACTACCACAAGGACACACGAAAGACACTTGCTGGGGAATACATGGTAAACCAATAGATTGGAAGCCTACCCAAAAAAGAAACAACCATGGAAACACCGCCACAACCGCGGATCAAACACACACAGAGTCAAAGCCTTTCAGCAAAGAATAAATGGAGGTTCTACAGAAGCTGCTTCAACAAACTCTCCGGAACAACATAGCTTCGGTTGGTAATGCTTCAGTTGCTCTAAAAGGCAATCACTTGACTGCTCTAAGTGCTAGACGAGGGAAAAATAGCTCCCGGGTTGTGGATTCAAGGGCCTCTAATCACCTGACTAGGGATATCATTGTGTTAGATGATGCACCCCATGTCATAACAATGTCACAGTTCATATTGTAGAATGGATCCTTGTCTAAGGCAGCAGGTAATGGTTCAATTATTATCTCGAAGGATATGAAACTTGATTCAGTCTTATTTGTTCCAAATCTTGACAGTAAAAACTTAAAAAAAAAAAAATGAATTGTGTTGCTAAATTCCTTCCAAATTTATGCGAATTTCAACTCTTGGACTTGGGGAGGGCGATTGGCAATACTAAGATGCGTGCAAGACTTTATTTCCTCGACCTTGATTTTCCTGAAAAAAGAGTTCAAAAAGCGACTAGTGTTACTTCCTTCTCTAGTAGGAATAAGGATAGCAACATCATGTTGTCGCACCATCATCTAGGTCATCCAATTGTGTACCTTGAAAAATTGGTTCCATCATTATTCAATAAAAAATTCGAAAAATTTTCAATGTGAAGTGTGTCAATTTTCCAAACATGAGCGTAATTCCAACCCAAATCAACCATACGAAGCATCTCAACCATTTTCCGTGATTCACAGCGACATCTGGGGCCCATCTAAAGTCAACATCATTAATTCTTGATGGTTTTTCATCTTCATTGGCGATCACACCAAGACTACTTGGCTCTTTCTTATGGATAAATCAAAGGTTGGACAAATATTCCAAAATTTTAACAAATAGGTTCAAACTCAGTCCCAAGCTAAAATACAAAAGCTCAAGACAATGGAAGAGAATACTTTCACTTTGCTCTTGGGTCCTATCTACTTGAATAAGGAATGGTGCATTAGAATTCCTAAGTCAACACAACACAACAGAACGAAGTCACAAAATGATAAAACCGACCCCTATTGGAAGTTGCAAGGTCACTTATGTTATCTACTCTTGTTCCTAAACATTTTTGTGGTGAAGCTATCCTCACATCTACATACTTGATAACCAGAATGCCCTACTGAGTGTTTCAAGACCCCTCTTCAAAAACTCTTCAAATCATACCCTCACATTTGGATTTTCTCCAACATCCCAATCAAGGTCTTCTGGTGTACAACCTTTGTTCACATAACCCCACAACACCGTGGTAGAGTAGACCCACGATTCACCAAGTGTATCTTCCTTGGTTATTGTCCAAATCAAAAATGTAAAAAAATGTTACTCTCCTGCCACAAAAGTTTTACTACTCAATGACCGTAACATTCTTCGAAACTCAACCTTATTATGCCAAAAGCAACATTCAAGGGGAGAATCTATCTGAGTAAATATCAATTTAGGAACCCACGTCTGTGAGTCTTCTCACCTAAACTACAACCACAAACTCGGTCTCGATCCAACCCACAAATTGAGCCAATCGATTCATCAATACACCTTGAATATGAGCCATATCTTCAACCTAAGCCATCTCATTCAAGCATCCCAAACACGTCTAGCCCAAAGTCAACACAAGCGAAAGAGAGATACTCGTTTATTCAAGGAGATAGAAACACTAGAGATAGGGGACCACACAACATCAAAGCAAACCCAAGGATCTAAACCGAGTTGAGGAACTATGGAAACTCATATAGGTAACACATTGAACACAACTTCATTGAGTCTAACACTGATCTTGATCTGCCCATTGCCTTGAGGATAGGTGTGAGGTCATGCACACAACACCTTATTGGCAGTTTTATCTCTTCCAAGGGGTTATTCCCCAAGTACAAAGCATTTCTTCTCTCTTAGTGCTGTTCAAATTCCAATAATATTCAAGAAGCTCTTAAGTAACCTAAGTGGAAGGCTGCAGCTACGGAGGAGATTCGTGCACTGGAGCAGAACACATGGAAAATTACCAACTTGCCAAAAAGAAAAAAATCTGGTTGGGTGCAAATGGATTTTTACCATTAAGCACAATGCAGATGGGAGTGTAAACAAGTCTAAGGCAAGACTGTTACTAAAGGGTTCACTCAATCATATAGCATCGATTATAAGGAGACATTTGCTACACTGACTAATCCAAGTATTACTGTCCTTAGCTTCTAATTTTGATAGGCCACTACAATTAAATGTCAAAAACATGTTCCTAAATGGTGACCTAGAAGAGGTGTATATGGAGATCCCACCAGGATTCAAAACTCGAGAAAACATTGGCCGAGTACGCAGAATAAACAAGTCACTTCACAGTTCTCGTGCTTGGTTGAAAAGAAAGACCACATCATGTTCATCAAGCATTTTCCCGAACGAAAGATAGCTATCATCTCATTGTCTATGTAGATGATATTATTCTGACTGGAAGTTACATGAAAGAAATCAATAATTTGAAAAGGTTCCTAGCCCGATAATTTGGGATCAAAAACTTAGGACAACTCAAATACTTTCTTAGCATGGAAGTAGCTCGATCCAGCAAAGGCATTTCTGATTCTCAAAGGCAGTACACACTTGATCTTCTGAAGGAAACTGGAATACTTGGACGCAAGCCAGCTGACACTCCTATGGACCCCACAAGTAGGGTGTAGATGCAGGAAACCCTTTGGTTGACAAAGGAAGATATTAGAGAATTGTAGGTAAAATCATTTACCTATCCCACACAAGGCCAGATATTGGTTTCGCAATAAGCATGGCAAGCAGATTTATGAACAATCCATCCAAGAAACACTTAGTTGCTGTCCACCGAATTCTCTAATATGTAAAAGCTAGCCCAGGCAAAGGATTATATTTCCAAAAGATAACTACAAGAGGTGTGGAAATTTTTAAAATCGTGGGTTGGGCCAAACCCATTACAGACTAGAGATCAACAATTGGATATATCGCTTGCATGATGAGAAATTTGATGGCATGGTGAACTAAGAAACAATCAATCGTGGCCAAAGCATTGCCGAAGCTTGATTCAGAACCATGTCTCACAGCATTTGTGAAGGGATGTGGTTAAAAAGGATGCTGTCTGATGGCTCGTAGAAGTGTAAACGAGATCTATGATGCCTTCTATCTTTTCCTTGATAAAGTGCTTGTCAATTCTACATGATGCCTTTGCTCCACTGTTTTTTGCACGAGGACAAGAGACAAGAATGTTTGTTGTTTGTGTCCAAAAATGATGATTTTGCTAATGATATTATGCAGTCTACCAAGTATAATCCACTTTAACAAATGATCTTATTATCAAGAAATGTACATTCCATCTAATCTGGGATTAATGCCTAATTGAGCAAGTATAGTAATGGACATTTCATTTCTAAAATATTTAAATAGCTTAATACCCAAATATCCCTCAACCTTTTATACAAAATGGACTTAAACCCTTAGCCATTTATTGCATGCAAATAAATCTACAATATTTTATTTCGTTATAAATAAAATCATAAACTTTTAACATTACATAAAAAAAAAAATTCTAATTTGGTAAAATGAGTACACATGACTGATGACATGTCTTTTTTATCCACAAATTAAAATAAAAAAAAAAACTAAATTGGCTGTTTTTGGAGTTGTATATAAAGGTTTCACAACCCTAGCTTTATCTTCTCTTTTCTGCTTTCCTCTAGAACCGAAAAAATAGTTGTCGCTGACTACTCTTTCCTCTTTTCTACCCCATTGCTTTCTCAATGACAGTCACCAAACAATCTCCTTTGTTTCCTCTTTCCTTGCTCTACCCTAGTTTCTTAGTTTCAAAAAAAAAAAAAGAAATAAAAAAAAAACAAACCAAAATCTTACAGAACCTAAAAATCCAAATCCCAATAGCTACTTAGATATTTCAAGCACAATAACTTTTTTAGTTTTGTTAGGCAGCTCAATATTTATTTTAAGTGTTTTTATCTCTTAAGTACTTTGAGTTTTCTGTTTTTCATTCTTTATTTATTTTTTTCAATTAGTAAATTTTTGAAAGATTACAACAAGAGTACTTTGAAAATTAGAGAATGATTTCGAGTAAAATACTTTTCTAGGTTTCTTTTAATTTCTCCTCTTAGCAATTTTTCATTTATCTCTCCAATTTTATTGCTTCTATCACCCCCAGTGGTTTTTTCACCCACGTTAACGTTCCATTTGAGGGGGGCCTTGGTTTGGGTTTTGGCTAGAGGACAAAGTCAGTGACTCAAGAGTCCTAACCAGTTCACTCCAACACGCCAAATCCCTCCCCTCCTCTCTATCAATTGGGGATAATATTTTTATCACTATTTCCCAAGGAGGATACTATTTTTGGGCTGCTATAAGACAATAGACTATGGAGTTTGCTTGATAGTATCAAGAGAAAAAAGACCACATCTTTGCCCCCAACATATCAACAAGCTCTTGGTCCATGTGTTGAAGTGAGCAAGTTTGGATTAGATGGAGAAGTTGATCCATTGAAGCATGACAAGCAAGTTCTATTGATGGATTAGGGCAACAACAGAATATTCGAGCCTAGCATTTTTCAAGAGGTGTAAGATTCATCATCATCAGAGTTTTTATCCCAATACTGGGGTAGGCTATATGAACCAATATACAAATTCACGCTAAATCGTCGGCATGAATTCTCCTCCTCCACTAATTCCTATCTAATGCAATGTGTTCTTTCAACTCTTGTTCCGTCATATCTTTCCGGATTACTTCCTTCCAAGTCTTTTTCGGTCTTCCCCTAGCCTTGACCCTTGTTACATCCTTCATAGCCTCAACTCTTCTAACTGGAGCGTCCAAAGGTCTACGTCGTAAGTTTCCAAACCAACGTAAACGACTCACTCATCTTGCCTTGGATAGGTGTCACTCCAACCTTTTTGCGAATGCCCTCATTTCTCATTCTATCTTTTCTCATATATCCATACATTCATCGCAGTATTCGCATTTCCGCTACACTCATCTTTTATGTATACACTCCTTTAGTTGCCCAACATTCACTGCCATAGAGTAATATAGGTCTAACAACTATCCTATAAAACTTGTCTTTCAATCCTATAGAAATTCCTGTCACACAACATACCTATAGCACTTCACTCGCTCCAACCAACCTGTATCCTATGAGTCACATCACCATCAATCTCTCCATCCATCTAAATGATCGATCCTAAATATCTAAAATGATCCCACTAAGGGGTTACAACCCATCTAGCGTCACTATGTTTTTATCTTTCTCTCTGTTTGGACTGAATTTACATTCTATGTATTCTGTTTTTACTCTGCTTAATCTGAATCCTCTTAACTCTAACATTTGTCTCCACAATTCTAGCTTAATTAACTTCCACTCTAGTCTCAGCACATAAGATAATATCTGCGAACATTGTCTCCACAATTCTAGCTTAATTAACTTCCACTCTAGTCTCAGCACATAAGATAATATCTGCGAACATCATACACCAACATTATCCTAGATGGATTTTGTTAGCTCATCCATTGCTGTAACGAACAAAAATGGACTTAACGCAGACCCTTGATGTAGCCCTTCTATGATGGGAAATTCACTTGTTTGCCCTTCACACGTCCTCACATGTGTTCTTTCATCTCTATACATGTCCTTAATCATTTCAATATATTTAATGAGAACTCTTTTCTTCATTAAAGACCACCACAACACCTCCCTAGGCATTTTATTATATGATTTCTCTAAGTCTATAAAGACCATATGAACATCTTTCCCTTGTACTCAAGAACGCTCCATAAATTGTCTAAACAATTGTATCGCTTCAATAGTTGACTGACTAGGCATAAAACCAAATTGGTTCTCTGAGATCTCTACAGTCTTCCTTAATCTTCATTCTATCACTATTTCCCATAATTTCATCGTGTAACTCATTAGTTATATGCCTCGATAATTTGAACAATTTTGAATATCTACTTTGTTCCTATATAGAGGTACCAACGCATTCTTTCTCCATTCCTCAGGTATCTGGTTAGTGTGTCAAATCTTATTAAAAAGATTTGTCAACCACCTAGCTTCGACCTCTCCAAGACATTTTCAAACTTCAATAGAAATGTCATCAGGTCCAACAGTTTTTCTTGTCTTCATCCTCCTCAGTGCCTCCTTTAGCTCTACTTCTTTGATTTTGCGCATAAAGCATCGATTCAAATCCTCGGGAGACAACGAGATATTGTCCACAATTTGACTTTGTTCGTTGTTGAATAGCTTGTTGAAATAATCACGCCACCTTTCTTTAATATCATTGTCCTTAACTAAAGTTCTTTGGTGCCTATCCTTCATACATTTCACCACTCCTAAGTCCTGACTCCTCCTCTCTCTTGCTCTCACCAATCTATATATCTCTTTCTCTCCCTCCTTTGTGTCCAACTTGTTATAAATCTCTTTCACAATCTTCGTCTTAGCTTCTACCACCGCCCTCTTTCCCTCCTACCTAGCTAACTTGTATTTTGTAAAACTCTCTTCGGTGTTGTTTGTTTTCAAAGCCCTATAACAATCTCTCTTAATCTTTATAGCTTCCTTAACTAATTCAGTCTACCATGCTGTATCTTTTTTCTGTCGATGCTTTTCCGTTCGATACTCCAAGTCTCTTTACCCACCTCCCGAATGTGTTTTGTCATATTGTTCCACATTGTATTTGGGTTCCTTTCTGTTGTCCAGTCTTCTTTCTAGGTCCAATTGTTTCTACAACTTCAAGACAATCTTCTTTTAGCTTCCACCATCGAATCCTTGTAGCTCTTTCTTATTGGTTCTTACGATGTCATTTATGAATTTTCAGATCTAGTACTAGTAATCTATGCTACGTGGTAACACTCTCACATGGGATAACTTTACAATCTAGACAACTGCGTCTATCTCTCCTAGTCAAAAAGAAGTCTATCTGACTTGCATTCGATCCACTCTTAAAGGTTATAAGGTGAGGTTCTCTTTTCCTAAACAGTATATTCACTAAGGTTATGTCATAAGATAAAGCAAAACCTAGGATAGCATCTCCACCTTCATTTACACCTAAACTAAAACCCCCATGTACACTCTCAAAACCCTTCCTACTAGCACCTAAATGGCTTAAGGTCATCACCAATACAAAAGTTCTCTCCTATAGGCACTTCTTGTACTATCTTATCTAAATCCTCTCAAAACTATCTTTTACTAACACTATCAAATCCTAACTATGGTGCATATGCACTAATAACATTTAAAACGTCCCCTCCTAAAACTAGTTTAACCAAAATAATTCAATCCCCTTATCTCTTAACTTGTACAACATCTTTTTGATATTCTTTACCTATGATGATACCTACACCATTTCGGTCTCTATCCTTCCCAGTATACCAAAGTTTATACTAATAAGGTGCTATCTCCCTAACCTTCTCCCCAACTCATTTGGTCTCCAGGAGACACAAGATATTAATCCTCCTCCTACACATAACCTCACAAATCTCCACTAACTTACCATTAAACATACCTATATTCCAAGATTCTAACCAAAGCTTATGATTATAGACTAGCTTCTTTACTCAACCATGTCCATTATGGTGTAGGAAACTTTGCCTATTAGGCACACGTTGCTTCCGAGCGACCACCTAGCAACCCTTGCACATTTTTCACTACACCCAAGCTCCGATGCAACGAGTCACTAAGTAGGGGATACCCCAACGGATTTCATATATTGGTTCATTTCATAAAAATTGAACAAGTTTGAAGTGGTTGATTGTCGAAACCTACCACCAACCCTCCTCCTTTATCCAAGCTTGTAACCAACTATGTTCAACAAGGTGTGAGATAGATTAATTGTTTAAATTTTTAATTTTAAATTTTTATTTTTGAAATTTTATTTTATTTTCTTATTTTTTGGACTTTTTTAATTGTTTGGATAAAAAGACATGTCATCAATCCTTGTATAAATTTTACATGTCATCTACCATGTAGGATGCTATCTATATTTATATAAATGGTTGTTCGTATCATTTAACCCAATTGGAACTTATTTTATGTAATCTTGAAAGTTTATGATTCTATTTACAACAAAATAAAAGATTGTAGACTTATTTACATGCAGTAAAAAGTGAAGGGTTTAAATCCATTTTATACAAAACATTAAAGGCATATTTGGGTATTAAGCCTGTTTAAAACCAGTATTCATTTAGTACTCAAGGTGCCTCCCTGTTCCCTTTACTTTTGAATACATTTTCCTATACTTCAATCCAATATTGAAGTAATATAATAATAAAGTCTAATATCCTTTATCAGACATTTTACTATACTTCAATCCAATATTTATCAGACAATTTTTTTCCTACTTATGCGCAATTTTAAGTGCAAGAAATAATACTATCTTACTAGGGGGCGCTAGCACCTGCCATTCATATCTATTTAGGCTAAAAGGTGAAGAAAATGACATGGGAGAGAGACTTCAGCCTCTTGGAAGAGCAGCATGAACAAGTAGAAGAAAAAGATAATAAAAGCACAAAGACTCAATTTAGGATCAACATAACAACTTTCTACATACTTGTTCCATTGGTGCAGGTTCCTCGATCTTTTCTTCTTCCGTAATATGTGGCTCAATGTTGGACTCATTTTGAATATCAGAAACTGCTTTTTCATCCTTCCCTTTAACAACATTGCCACCTGTATCATCACCAGGAATTTTCAAATCCGCAGGAAGCTGACCTGTCTTTAGTGCCTGCTTATGCAAAGAACCATCCAGAATGCAATGTTAAAATTAAGAAAGCAATCTAAATGAAAATATCTTTAAAAGGCACTCATGCAATTAAGCAAGCACCTTTTCTAGTCTTGCAACCTCTTCCAAAGTCTGAGAATTCACAATGGCTGCCTGTATGTCAAATAAATATAAACAAGATCAGAATTTAGTCTTAAGCATGCACTGAAAATATGCAGAAGTCATTTACAAACATGACAATGAGGTTTATAACAAATAAATCACAAAAGGCAAATTAAAGAGAACTGCACAAGGAAACTAATTTAGCAACAGGAACTAGACATCAACCCCTTTTCTGGACAATTATTGTGTTCAGATTTCAGAACCTGAGAATCTAAACCTCCTAAAAATTAGTAACCAATTAGGCACACATGTAGAATTTCCTTCTCAAAAATGCAGTTGCAGGTTAAGATGTGCGACCAACCACAGTCTTATGATAGACGTAAGATTTCACTTTGACTCTCACAGGGGAATGCATGTTCATCAAATGTTCTCTTTCACAAGAACTCATAAGCCATATTCTTGCTCAATTTTTATGTGGGAATCTGCTTCTTGACTTGGAAAACAAATATAACATCAATATTTTGGAAATTAAAAGAAAAAGAAAGAACTCACCAATCGACATGTACACAGAGTCCATAACCAGAGGAAATTTTCATATATTCATGCAGGACTAACACCACAACGTGAGAGCCTTGTGCACTAGGTTTGCCCTTTTAGAGGGAAACTTTGGAGCAATGGTAAAGATTGCTCCTTTGTGACAAGGAGGTCAAAGAGTCAAGAGGAAACAACCTTTCTATTAATGCAGAGGGAAGATTGCGTACACATGACCCTCCTCAAACCTCACAATGTGTGAGCCTTGTGCACTAGGTTACCATTTTTTTATTCATGCATCAATCAGTAGTCACCATCACCATCCTCAATGAAGAAAGTCAGGAGTACTTGTAGACAGTGATTCAAATAACGATGGCATTGTGGTGTCACGGCCACTATTTCTTGGTAACAACACCGTCCACCACCTCTATTGAACAAAAACTGAGCATGAATGAAATCCACACTAAGACCGGTCACGAGCGCAAGAAAATGAATTTGCCATGCTAAAACAATTTTTTTCCAAAATCTAATCCTAAAATAGAGGGGAAAAAAAAAAAACCAATCTAATCAACAATTGACATTCAACAACAATCAAACTCAATCAAAAAGTAAAGATCAAACGAGGTAATTTGAAGGTGATAAAATCCCTCAGTTTCTAGATTGATAAGAGGAGAGGCAGCTAAAACTTTCAGGTTTCTTGAGAGAAGGGAGAAGGAAAGAGGAGAAGAGAGGTAGTGTTCGAAGCTAGGTGTCCAAAGGAGTAGTGGCGATGGCTGGCTTGGAGGTGGAGCTTTGGATTTGGAAGGAAGAAGAGAAAGGTGCCGCGAGTGAGAGAAGAAGAAGGTAAGCAAAATAGATTAAGGCTCTAGGATTTTCTAAACGAGTTTTGGGGTTATGTTTTGGTATACGTTTTAGCCCATCAACTGACAAGCAATTCAATGTTTAGGCTTATTAGATCTGTGATATTGTATCTCAATATTAAAACTTTAATTGGATATAATTTTTATATTTTTTGATCTTTTATTTGCATACCTGTTTATTTTTAATTCATGTTAATAATATTATTAAACAAATGTATACTTCAAAATAAAAAAACATTCATGAAAATAAACAAATTATTGTGTTATTTTTAAACTATTTTTTTATTTTGAAATATTTATACATGAAGTGGTACATTATTAATTAATGATCATCATCACTGCTGTCAATGAACTGCCTAACAGATTCTTCCACAATATCGAGAGGCAGTTTATTACTAGTTTTTTTTTTTTTTTAGTTTTATTACCTTTTTGCTGTTGTTATTTGACAACCCTTAAATGAACTGCCAACCATGTTCTTCCAAGAGATTCAAGGGCAATTTAGTTCTACTTTATTAGTTTTATGGTCTTTATCATCAACACCAAGCCTAATAAAACTTACTTTCATATTTGCAAACAGTTATCGATGACACCAATCATCCTAAGCATCAATTTCTAATTCTACCACTGTTAAAAAAAATAGAGGAGATGTAATCATCATTCATGTTTTAAAATTCATATTATCAAGATTAGAATCCACCATAGAGTTTATTACAGGAAGAAATTAAAATAGGTTTTCCCCAAGGACCATTATTAATCCCCAAAACTTGACGTCAGGAAGTTATGCGCAAGACAAATCGATTTGGTTGGAGGAGGAAATGGGAATGTAAATCGCTACTAACCCGGAATTCGATACTTGGAGGTAGTGGTCATTGGTTGGCTAAATTTTTTTCCTTGTTTAAATTGAATTTTTATTTTATTAAGAGTAATTAAAATTAATGACATAATTATTACGAAAAATTAATGAGATAATTAATTTAATTTAAATTTTAAAATTTGAAGTGATCAAACTTCGAAACAAATGTTTAACAGAAGGGCAAACCCAGTGCAAAAAGCTCACAAATTGTGGGGTCTACGAAGGGTCATTTGTACGCAGCCTTCCCTCCGCATTAAAGGAGAGGCAGTTTTTGTGACTTGAACCAGTGACCTCAGAAATTGTGGGGTCTAAGAAGGGTCATATATACGCAGCCTTCCCTCTACATTAACGGAGAGACTGTTTCCTTGACTTGAACCCATGACCCCCAAGTCACAAAAGAGCAACCTTTACCCTTACACTAAGACTCACACTCTTCAAAACTAATGCTCATTTCTAAAAAATTTAAAATACTTTTAAATAAAAGTTTGCTTGCAAATTAGGACTTTTGTGTAGAATTAAGAATTAGGACTTCACTACTTGAAAAAAATAAAGAAAAGGAATTAGGGCTTCATGCATAGCCTAGATAGTAGGCATACAACAAATCAAGAAAAGTCTGCTTGCAAATTAGGACTTTTGTTTAGAATTAAGAATTAGGACTTCACTACTTGAAAATAAATAAAGAAAAGGAGTTAGGGCTTCATGCATAGCCTAGATAGTCAGAGGCATAGAACAAATCAAGAAAAGTCAAAACTAAATGTTGTTGTCATCAACAATTCTTCTTTCTCCCCATCTTTCAAAGGCCTTTGAGACTTTGGGAGTTGAGACAAGTCTTTCAATTTCCTTCACTTCTCTTTCAACTTTAGTCCTTTACTTCGAAACAATAGATTGTTTGGTTTTGCGAGTTAAATTGTGAAGAATCTGACTTTTTATTGTACAATCCAGTTCAGAAATGTGGAAGAGGAAAGCATATTTGGTAACTTTGCATCAAAGCATGTGCTCACCGCTCTCTTGCAACTTCCCTAGCTTCATTCCAAGTTTGTTAAACAAAGAGACTCCGTATTCTAATGGACATGAAAATTCAAATTCTAGAGTCATTCTTTTGTCTTCAAAAATCCATAACTATACGTTTTTATATTCTTTTCTAATATTTTTAGACACTTCCTCTATCACATCCTAAGAACAAATTGTCAGCACAAATTCTAAGAAAATTTTGAAAGCACTTGTTCCCTTAGATTTCAATTAAATAAGGATATTAAAAGTTACTCGCATATAAAACAAAAAAGATAACATATTACTTTAGAGCATTCTGAAAATAACTATTAAAGTTATCTTTCCCTCAAATGAGATCCTTTTATCCTTTAGGCCAAACCTCAAATGGAAGTATAAGTAGTTATCATATAGGGTATAACAAAGTTGGTCTTGTCAGTAAGAGTTTAATTCTTATGCTCTCTTGAAGTTTCTTATGTATCTGTGTCCAAGCATACATTTGTGAGAGAAACTGAAGTAGTCAGAAGGTAGATTTCTCCCATTTTACTCTAGATTCTTATCAATGTCTTGTTCCATTTCATCCCTATTCACTGGTAAAGTTCTCTACATCCTTTCTAAGATGCATAAGCAAGACAATACTAAGAAAGGCGCAACCTTCATTAAAATTAAAACACTATCAACAATATTATCCTTGTTTCAAACTAGCATTACCAAAAAAGAGTTAATACCTTGATAGCTATAATTTGCTCAGGTGTGGGGGCAACTACTTTTGGCATCTGTTCTTCCTCTGCAACTTCTGAGACATTTGGAACCTCTTTTGGCGTGAATGTCTTTGCAGCTACTTTCTTCATATCCGCTTCAACTTCTTCAGATGAAAAGAGATTTTCAGCTTCCAATCTCTCCTGCAACCCATGAAGCATATTCACAAGAAATTAATTCAAATGATAGTTATGTGAGGAATTCAAAAACAAGGAGAATTGGAACATTTAGCCCCGCCCCACCCCTTTTCTCCCCCACCCACCCAAAAAAAAAAAAAGCATAAGCTACATCAAATCAATAATTCAATCATGGAGCATAATGTTTCTTTGTGAAATAAGTCAAACATGAGCAATACCAAAGCATTAGGTGAAAGATGGAATCGTGATTTTGATCAAAAAGTAGAATTCAGGACATCCTTTTTTAATAGTCAAGGCCAGGACTCTATAAGAAGAACATTTAAAATACCATTCCAACATCCTGTATTCCATTAAATATATAAACTATCAATCACTCAAACCAGAGAACAGCACTTCAAGAACCTACACTTGCTATAGCAATTTTTTTTTTCATTTAAACTAAACCATGAAGGACAAAACAATTACAAAAGGGGAAGTTCACGCTTATAAAGCTAAAGGTTCAATTAGACAAATACTTAGAAGAATGAATATAGGTCTGTGGTCAGAAGTTTCTCAACTAACCAAAGCAATTTCACATAATCATACGCATAAATGCAGAAGAAAACAGATTAATAAAAAGTTCGTTTAAAAGGATAAAATAATAGTTTAGCATATTCAATCACCTTAGCCTTGACTTTCTTGAAATCCAGAACACGAAGTGATTTTAGTTTGTGAATCACATATAACCTATAATTAGGTTTTTTTGTAATATTATTGTCCAATAGACTAAGGAACTGCAGCTTAGGAAGAGATGAAAGAGGATCGATCTCCACCAAGTTCACGAGCCTGTTGTTTGTGAGAACCAAAGTGTGTAATTTGGGCAAGAACTCTACAGGACAAGTAAATATGAACAGCATCAGAGAAGAGAAATGCAAGTTTAGAAGGGAAATCAAAGTGCAGTCCAAAGCTTACCCCCAATATTGGGATTAATACGGGTAATTCGGTTGTTGTTTATAAGTAAAGTACCCAAGCGGTTAAGATAAGGGAAGTTGTCCAGCTTGACAATCTCATTGTCAGACAAATCTATGGTATCGAATTGGTCCTGTCAATTGAGCAAATATAACAGAAATGCACAAGTAAACGAAAGCTATGCATCTGTTGACAGAGCTAAAGATGGTCACCACCATTTTTTTTCTTAATTTTAGGGGGAAAAACAGAAGAACGAAAGTATTACGCACCTCGGTAGCACCCAAGTTCTCGATTACAGCAATTTTGTTACCTGAACAAGGAAGAAAAACGAAAGAAAATAAACTCTTAAAGAACGGGAATTTTGATATTAGTGTCGGGGTTGGCGGAAGAAAGAAGCAAAACCTCGAAGATCCAATTCTCGCTCCTTAAGGGCATTGAAGAAGTGAGGACTCTTCCAAATCAAGTCGGCCGTGAGTTTCACCATACCTCCCTTCTTTTTCTCTTGCTTTTTTCCTCTACTAAACCCTACACCACTACCACCAGCTTCTTTATTCAATGCGGTGTTTGCTGCAAACGTTGGAGCGGCGAGTCGGCTTTCAAACAAGACTACTGTCTACTAGTACTTTACCACTTTGCGCCTTTCTTAAACAGAGGTTAAACCACGACATTTGGTTACAATTCGATCTATTTATGGATCGGGTCGCATCGGCTTGGATCCGTCCGAATCAAACTAGTATATATTATAAGGCTTTACACTTTTATATCAATTCAAGTTCCGTCCTATTCGAATTTTAAATTTGATATTTTATTTAAATTCGATTTTACAAACAATAAAAAAAAATCTAAACTTATCCGAACCACCCATTTAAAAAAATCATTTTCTTCAATGTAATATTTATGTTATAAAATTTTTATACTTTGAAATTCATATATAAGTATAGCAAAGCTTAAATACATTACTTAAGTCAAAACTCAAGATCTTTTCAATGTTATTTTTCAAGATTAAGCTAAATGTGCTTTATCTTACATAATTACAATTATAAAATTAGTTTTTTAATAATATATGAAATTAATCAACTTAATTACTGATTAAATCAAATTTAAGAACATTTTCATTATAATATCATAATAAAAAGAGGACCAGATAAATATAATGAATCTTTAAAAAAAATCATGTTATTCGATTAATCATATAATTTTTCAATTTTTTTAATTTAATATTTCAATTAATATTCTAATTATAGAATTAGGGTGTAAACGATACACTTATACTTGCAAGCTACTCGAGTTTGACTCGAGAAAAACTTAAGCTTGACTCGATTATGGTGTAAACACTTGTATTTCTCAATCAGAGTTGTTGTTTACATTTGTTTACAATTCTTTACATCTCTAAAAGTTACATTCAAAATATTATTGTGCTTTGGTATGTTTAGATACAAAAACTATACAAATGTGTATACCTTGTGTGATGGGATGCAGCGGACACCAAAATCCAATCCTCAGTCGCTCTCTATCTACTGTAAGTGCTCTGTAAAGGGGAGAAAATAAGGGGGTGAGCAAACCACGTGCTCAGTAAGGCAATCATGCGAGCAGGTAGATAATTATACTATCTACATGATCGTGATGCCATGCATAAAATCAAGCATTTACTTGTCATACCCCAAAACATCAGTTCATGCACGTGTTCATGATACATAAAGCAATTCATGTTATTCGAATCAGTGCACAATTCTTAAACAAAGCATGGAAAATCATCATGCACAAGTAGTACTTAAAGCATGAAAAATCATCATGCAAAGTGCACTTAAAAGCATTTCATACTCAACACAACTCAACACAAAATCACCATGGACACGATGGACATGAGATAAAATTTATATCCCTGGGCAGATATGATCCTAACACGATGGACAGTGAGGTCAAGAAGGTCCGAAAGTTTGTGGATGGACTGAGACTAGCCATCAGGTCCTGATTGGTTCCTTTTGATATCCAACCTATGAAGAGGCAGTGCACAGAGCATAGTTGTGTGAATAAGATATTGAGCGAGTTGCCTCAGAGTTTGGGAATATTGGTAGAGTAAGGAACAAAGATAGAAAGAGACCGACAGTGGATAGAGGCTTCAGTTATAGAGGAAGTAGGAGATTTTCTAGAAAGAGGTCGAAGATTGAGGAGATCCGAGATAGGACAGTTAAGTCCCTCGTGCATCTGGCCATAGCTCCAGCAAAGGGTATAGTGATTGGAGGGCCACGGCCTACAATAGAACATTGCAGTAAGTGTGGTAGGTACCATGGTACTCGGTCGTATTATGAACCTCCAGCAATATGTTTTCGATATGGGAAGTCAGAGCATGTGATCCGAAATTGCCCAGAGATGACTGAGAATGCCCCACATAAGGGCAATGAGCCAGAGAGAGTTTCTGTTGATACTCCTACTCTGAGACGAAGGGCGACAGCTGAAGAGAAGGGGAAGCAAGTAATTGGCAGAGGGCGAGTACACACACTGGACCAGGATACTGTAGATCAATCTTTAGATGTGGTGAAAGGTACCATATTAATCCTTGATCTTGAAGCTTATGTTTTGATAGATCCTGGTGCCACGCATTCATTTGTGCCGCCTTCATTTGCATATAAATTGTTTAAGTATGTGAAGCTTACCTCGTTAAGTAGAAGGAGGTTGATAAGCACTCTCATGAACAATAGTTAGCTAGTGGAATATGTGTTTAGGAATTGTAAGTTGAAAGTAAGGGAAAATAAAATGTCAGCCGACTTCATTTTGATGTATATGAGAGACTTTGATGTAATCCTAGAAATGGATTGGTTAGCTACAAACTGTACTGTAGTAGATTGTTTTTCTAAGACGGTAACTTTTTTCAGGGGTAGATAGCATTACCGTAAGTTTCCCAGAAAAATGTGCAGGGTATCACCTCTATCTGCTTCCGCATGGGAGGTAGGTCACGTCCAATCCTTCGGTCCATAGCAAATTTAACCTTCGTCCGAAGACGGTATATATATCATATCCATACACGGTACAGCGTAATCTATGTTATATGCATGGTACAACGTACTCTGTGGACCCATATCATCACATCATATTGTGCCATATCTCAATACGCATGTGCGAGCCTATTTAATCGGCGTGGCACACAATCTACCCGAAGCTCCTAGCACGACTCCCAACATGTCATAAAAATCATGTGCGAGTAATCTCTAGCACGACAACAAGTATATAATAGACATCTAGTGCGAGTAACGCTCCAGCACAATGTCAAAAATCCATGTGAAAACTAGTGTGAGCTAGGCTCCAGCACTCATGTATGTAAAACTCCAGTGCGAGCTATGCTCCAGCACTATATCGTAAAATCCATGTGAAAACTAGAGCGAGCTAGACTCCAGCACTCATGCATGTATAAACATATCAAATCTCGTGCGAGCAGCGCTTTAGCATGCTTTGTTTTCACAAAAATTGTGTAGGTTGCTCATTTGTGTGTAAATAATGGTTATTAAATCAAATCATGCTATTTTTTTTTTGCAAAACCATTTAAATACTAGCCAGTCTACCAATTCACATGCTAAAAAGCAGTAAAAGACTCAAGAACATCATGTTCTTGCTTTTTACGAACTTTTGCAAAATCTCAATTTCTTTGCCCTTTAAACATCTATTTCTCTTTCTATGACCCACAAACATTCTAGAAAATCATAATGCGCCCGAAAACGCATACAGATACCTCTAGGGGCCAATACAATTCCCTGACCTCAATTCTCTATGAAGTAACTCCTTCCTCCTTTTTCGTTTTTCATGATTGGGCTCAATTTGCTCTAGATATATCCTCGGGAGCTGCAAACATTCATTTATCATATGAGTTAATTACCAATAACTCATATTCTGACTTGATCCTAGTCAATATATCTTATTGAGCCTAATTCTCTTCTTGAGTTGATTTCAATTACACTGATCATTTCACCTGGACCCATTGAGCTCCTTAGGCTCATTATCACTCATTGGACCGAATTCTAGGTCCATAAACCTCGTCAAATTGATTGAATTCAAGTTTGGCCTATAATCACATTCGACCATGGCATGGAGGTTGAACACTCATCACGCCATTCCTAGTCCAATTTGGTTTAGCAAACTCTCTTAGTTATCTAATCAAGCACTTGGTTCACATTACTCTAACCTTAGTTCTTCCATTCATTCATGCATTTTCATAAACACCTTATATGCATATTATATAACTTCCTCCTATTCCATAAACTTATTTCACAAAACCATCTCAAAATCATGCATGTAACATTACTAACACCTTAGTATAATCCATTCATTATTAAATCCACCACATCTCATTTCCTCTCACTAAACTCATTTTAGGTCATGGTTATTTCATCATATTCTAGGTAGTTTCAACCAACAATACATACGCCAATCAACTCCTAACAACATCTATATAAACATACTTAAAGTTTGTGTATTGGAAACTCACCTAGCTTAGCTTTCATCTTGTCCGAAATTAGAAGACCCTTTTACTCATTCAATCCAATAAGTTGAGTGTTGATTCCAAACTATGTTGTTCTCCTCCTCACAATGAACAACTTGTTCAAATAGCTTTTTCTCAAATCTTTTTGGAAGGGGTGGTATTCTAGAGTGAGAAAGCTTGCTCTTTTTGGGTAAAAATGAAGGAATGTTTTGATTTGCTGAAGAAGAAGGTTTGGCCGTCAGGTTTTTATAGAACATGAGTGGTGAGATCGATCTCCTAGGGTAAGAGATCGATCTTCCCTTGGTTTGAGCTATCGAAATATTCAGGCTTGTAAGGGAGAGATCGATCTGCTCTTTGGGGAGAGATCGATCTTTGCTAGGCAGTTTGCTCATGGGGAGAGATCAATATGCTCTTTGGGAAGGGATCGATCCTTGATAAGCATGAGTAAATGGAGATCGATTTGCTCATGGGGAGAGATCGATCTGCTCTTGGCGGAATCAAATGAAGATCGATATGCACCTAGGAAGGGATCGATCTGTTCCTTACAGAATCATATGGAGGTCAATTTTCTTGAATGAGAGATCGATCTGCTTTGAATAAGAGATCGATCCGACCTTCATTTGGGGCATTCTTGCTGCAATTTTTCTCAGATTTTCAAAGGTAAACTCATATTTCATTACTTCAATACTCATTTTGCTTTCTAATCCCACTTAGAGCATGGAAAGGTTCATTTCTTATGATTCACATACTATGTAACTTGTGTGTACTGCCTGAAATCGTAAAAGATACTTAGAATTTGTAGTCCTTGCATTATCATTTTGTGTTTTTAAGTCTTTATATTTGGTCTGATTGTTTGAGTTCCATTCGTTTAGACTGTGGCCACTTCAGCCATTATTTAACCTTTACATGGATTCATGGATGTTCATTCATTCTCTTTGCAACTTCATTCAATCCAAAATCTCTTCTTATGATTAAATTTAACGTATGAAAATGTATTACATCATATGAATCATAAGGAATATATCACCAAAAGTGGGTCTTACTTTGGTCAAAATTATACAGAGATTTGGTAAAAGCTAAAAATCATGTTTTTGTGTTGGTCTGTCAACACGAAATTTTTGTATTTTATACAACACAACAACGATTTTACACAACATGACAGACACAAATCTCTACGTCTACCCAATAGCTTATCCCAACCTCTCAAACCCAGCTCATCCTATATAGCAACTCTACAATAAATCATCATCCTTTCGCAGTTAAGCAAAGATGAAAAGACATACATTGTCCCTTGTCTGCATCTCACCAACGACTTTCACTTTGTTAAAGATGTTGTTTCTCTTCCGGTTCTCAAATAACTCTTTCAAGTTCTTGGGATGATGAGTTTCCTCTTTGGGACTTAACAATTAGGACCTCCGTTCGTGCTTTGTTGGCCACACCAAAACTATCGTTCCCTTTACAATTAACAATTGCTAGATCATTTCAACTTCTCGTGATCGAACTATCAAGATTTGAAAACAATTGGAGAATGCAAATACACAATCAAAGATGGTAAAGCCAGTGGAGGAAAAAATGGTATGATTTTGTTGTGGGATTTGGTTTAAAAAAAAAAAGAAGTTTTGCAATCTTAAAGCGGGTTTGGTCATTCTCTTGCTTTACTCTAGTCTTAACAGGTACTGGCTTTGTTCTGCCATGAAGTAAAGCGTCAAGATATAGGATCTAGAGAGTAAGAACAATGTGGAGGGCTTAAAAGATTGATCTCAAGGCTAAGGATGAAAATTTTGAATTCACCAACAAATACAAATAAAAATAAGGTAAAAAATGTTATTTTATCATTATTATTCTATTTTTCCAAGTCTTTAATCTAGCTAATTGTTTAGTGAAGTCGAATTTGCTTTATGCTTTATTATGTTTTCTCTTAATTTGTTTTCATTTATTTACAATGTTATATTTTGGTTAAATGTATTGATTTAATTTATTCAACAATTGGCATTATTGGTTCAATTTAAACTAAAAGGGGGTGAATCAATTTTCTACTCTAATTTCAATTTTTTGACTTAATCTAGCAACCGACTCTAAACCTACCACAGTTCGATTCATTCAAAAGTAAATATAAAATCAACTTAAAATGAAAAGAGATAATGAACATAAATATACAAATGAAATTTATAGAGCTTCGGTCTTCCTTACCTACGCCCTTTTCCTTGAGCTTCTTCTCAAGAAGTTGCCAATTTACTATGAATTGGACTTTACACTTTGCTTTTCAAGCCTAAAGAGAAACCTTTACAACCCTTCATTTCACTATTGAGGAGTAACTTTACACTTCTTTACACGACCCTCAATCCACCGAAAATCCACTACAAATTTTTCATTTTTCGTTCCATTATTTATTGTCTGTTCTTTACTTTTACCTTATTTGATCGTGAACAGCTACACCACCAACAGTTGGGCTGTGTATCGATGTCAATATCATCCAACCAAACCATTTCAAATTACAATTCATTTAAACGTAAACACTTGTATTTCTTAATCAGAGTTGCTGTTTACATGTGTTTACAATTCTTTACATCCCCAAAAGTTACATTCAAAATATTACTGTGCTATGGTATGTCTAGATACAAAAACTATACATATGTGTATACCATGTGTGATGGGATGTAGTGGACACCAAAATCCAATCCTCAGTCGCTCTCTATCTACTGTAAGTGCTCTGTAGAAGGGAAAAAATAAGGGGGTGAGCAAACCACGTGCTTAGTAAGGCAATCATGCGAGCAGGTAGATGATTGTACCATCTACATGATCGTGATGTCATGCATAAAATCAAGCATTTACTTGTCATACCCCAAAACATCAGTTCATGCACGTGTTCATGATATATAAAGCAATTCATGCTATTCAAATCAGTGCACAATTCTTAAACAAAGCATGAAAAATCATCATGCACAAGTAGTACTTAAAACATGAAAAATCATCATGCAATGTGCACTTAAACGCATTTCATACTCAACACAAAATCACCATTCGTCAAGACTTAGCCCCTCTCTTGAACTGTCCTGACCCGTAAAACAATTTAACAACATGAATTTATCATAAAACATGTGACATATGGGATATGCAAATAATAATAAGGGAAATAAGTAGGACTATGGCCATATCCTCTGTGATCCCAAGATACACGGATCCTAGTGTGCGGGGTATCACCTCTATCTGCTTCCGCACAGGAGGTGGGTCACATCTAACCCGCTGGTCCATAGCAGATCTAACCTTCGTTCGCAGACGGTAAATATATCATATCCATACACGGTACAACGTACTTCATGGACCCATATCATAACATCATGTCGTGCCATATCTCAATATGCACGTGCGAGCATGTTTAATCGGCGTGGCACATAACCTACCTGAAGCTCCTTGCTTGGCTCTCAACATGTCATAAAAATCACGTGCGAGTAATCTCTAGTGCAACAACAAGTATATAGTGGACATCTAGTGCGAGCAACGCTCCAGCATAATGTCAAAAATCCATGTGAAAACTAGTGCGAGCTAGGCTCCAGCACTCATGCATGTAAAACTTTAGCGTGAGCTATGCTCTAGCACTAATGCATGTGTAAACATGTCAAATCTCGTGCGAGCAACGCTCTAGCATGCTTTATTTCCATAAAACTCATGTAGGTGGCTCATTTGTGTGCAAAGAAAGGTTATTCAAACTGAATCAACATATTTTCTTGCAAAACATTTAAATGCTAGCCAACTTACCAATTCACATGCTAAAAAGCAGTGAAAGACTTAAGAACCTTATGTTCTTGCTTTTCATGAACTTTTCAAAATTCCCTAATTTCCTTTGCCCTTTAAACATTTAGTTCCTTTCTTATGACCCTAAAACATTCTAAAAACCGAAATGTGCCTGAAAATGCGTACAGGTATCTCTAAGAGCCAACAAAATTCCTTTACCTCAATTCTTTGTGAAATAACTCCTTCTTCCTTTCCCGCTTTTCGTTATTGGGCTCAATTTGCTCTGATATATCCTCAGGAGCTGCAAACATTCATTTATCACATGAGTTAATTATAAATAACTCATATTCTGACTTGATCCTAGTCAATACATCTTATTGAGCCTAATTCTATTTTTAAGTCGATTTCAATTACACTGATCATTTAACCTCGACCCATTGAGCTCCTTAGGCTCATTATCACTTGTTGGACCGAATTCTAGGTCCATCAACCTCGTCGAATTGATTGAATTCAAGTTTAGCCTATAATCACATTCGACCATGGCATGGGGGTTGAACACCCATCACGCCATTCCTAGTCCAATTTGGTTTAGCAAACTCTCTTAGTTATCTAATCAAGCACTTGGTTTGCATTGCTCTAACCTTAGTTCTTCAATTCATTCATGCATTTTCACAAACAACTTATATGCACATTATATAACTTCATCCTATTTCATAAACTTATTTCATAAAACCATCTCAAAATCATGCATATAACATTACTAACACCTTAGTATAATCCATTCATGATTAAATCCACCACATCTCATTTCCTCTCACTAGACCCATTTTAGGTCATGGTTATTTCATCATATTCTAGATAGTTTCAACCAATAATACATACACCAATCAACTCCTAACAATATCTAGATAAACATACTTAGAGTTGGTGTATTGAAAACTCACCTAGCTTGACTTTCCTCTTGTCCGAAATTGGAAGACCCTTTTGCTCCTTCAATCCAACAAGTTGAGTGTTAATTCCAAACTATATTGTTCTCCTCCTCACAATGAACAACTTTTCTCAAATAGCTTTTTCTCAAATCTTTTTGGAAGGGGATGGTATTTTAGAGTGAGAAATCTTGCTCTTTTTGGGTAAAAATGGAGGAATGTTTTGATTTGGTGAAAAAGAAGGTTTGGTCGTCGGGTTTTTATAGAATAGGGGTGGTGAGATCGATCTCCTAGGGTAAGAGATCGATCTTCCCTTAGTTTGAGCTATCAAAATATTCAGCCTTGTAAGGGAGAGATCGATCTTTGCTAGGCAGAATCAACTGGAGATCGATCTGCTCATGGGGAGAGATCGATATGCTCTTTGGGAAGGGATCGATCCTTGCTAAGAAGGATCAAATGGAGATCGATCTGCTCATGGGGAGAGATCGATATGCTCTTGGCAGAATTAAATGGAGATTGATCTGCACCTAGGAAGGGATCGATTTGTTCCTTACAGAATCATAAGGGGATCGATTTGTTCCTTACAGAATCATAAGGGGATCGATTTGCTTGAATGAGAGATCGATCTACTTTGAAGAAGAGATCGATTTAGCCTTCATTAGGGGCATTCCTGCTGTAATTTTTTCTAGATTTTCAAAGGTAAGCTCATATTTCATTACTTCAATACTCATTTTGCATTCTAATCCGACTTAGAGCATGGAAATGTTCATTTCTTATGATTCACATACTTTGTGACTTGTGTGTACTACTTGGAATCGTAAAAGATACTTAGAATTTATAGTCATTACATCATCATTTCGTGGTTTTAAGTCTTTATATTTAGTCTGATTATTTGAGTTCCATTCGTTTAGTCTGTGGCTATTTCAACCCTTATTTAACCTTTACATGGATTCATGAATGTTCATTCATTCTCTTTGCAACTTCATTCAATCTAAAATCTCTTCTTTGATTAAATTTAACGTATGAAAATGTATTACATCATATGAATCATAAGGAATACATCACCAAAAGTGGGTCTTACATAATCTCCCCTAGTAAAGAAATTTAGTCCTCCAAATTGAAACCAAATCAGTTGGTGAATAACTCATGGTACTTCTCCCGCATCAAATTCTCTAACTCCCATGTAACTTTTTTCGCAGTTTGATGCCGCCAAAGAAGTTTCACTAAGGGAATCGTCTTCGATCTCAACACCTTCTCTTTCCTATCCAATATTCGAACCGGATTCTCAACATACGACATGCTCTCGTTGAGCTCCAATGGCTCATATCTAAGTACATGTGTCGGATTCGGGTGGTACTTCCGTAACATAGAGATGTGAAAGACGTTGTAAACGCCTGCTAGCTTAGGTGGCAATGCTAGCCTGTAGGCCTTATCTCTCACTCTATCAAGTATTTCAAAGGGTCCAATGTAACGAGGACTTAACTTCCCTTTCTTTTCGAACCTCATTATACCATTGAAAGGAGAAACTCGTAAAAATACCGATTCACCCACTGTAAACTCCAATGGTCTCCCTCTCCTGTCAGCATAACTCTTTTGTCTACTCTGAGCTGTCCGTAACCTCTTACAAATCAACTGGACGTCCTCAAAGGGCTTGTCTTACTAAATCGAGAGCAAATATCTGTCGATCACCTACCTCTTCCCATCTAATAGGGGAACGACATCTACGACTATACAAAGTCTCATACGGTGCCATTCCGATACTCGAATGATAACTGTTATTATAGGCGAACTCTACGAGTGGTAAATGGTCATCCTATGAGCCCCTAAAGTCCAGTGCACACGCTCTCTACATATCCTCCAGGGTCTGTATAGTCCTCTCTGACTGACCATCTATTTGAGGATGGAAAGCTGTGCTAAAACTTAACTGAGTCCCCATCATTTCCTGGAAGTGTTCCCAAAAGTGAGAAGTGAAGCGGGTATCCCGATCAGAAACAATGCTTACTGAAACACCATGCAACCTCACTATCTCACGCACATATAATTTTACCAGAGTACTCAGAGTATCAGTGGCTCTCATAGCTAGAAAGGGTGCCGACTTCGTCAATCTGTCCACTATTACCCAAATCGTATCATGATTCCTGCGGGTCCTAGGTAAACCCATCACGAAGTCCGTAGTGACATGCTCTCATTTCCAAGTCGATATAGGTAGAAGTTGCAAGAATCCTGCAGGCTTCTGATGCTCTACCTTCACCTACTGACAGACGAGACACTTCACCACATATTCTGCTACATCTCTTTTCATCCTTGACCACCAATACACTCTCTGGAGGTTTTGATACATCTTGTTACTTCTCAGATGTAGTGTATACTTCGACGAGTGAGCTTATGATAAAATCAACCTCCTAATCTCTGGATCATCGGGAACACATATCCTATCCCTGAACCTCAGCGATCCATCTGAACTCAAATCAAAATTAATCTATGTACCCCTCTGTATCTGCTCGATAATATCACTGCATGTTGATCAATCTGCCGAGCTTACCGGATATGATCTACCACACCGGTTCCAATCGTAGGCTAGCTACCATAAAGCCACTATCAGTATCAGGCGAGGTCACATCTAAACTGAGGTTTACGAACTGTTCCAACAGCTCGTGTTCCCTGATCATTATGTACGATACCAACTCGAGATGCTTCATACTCAGTGCATCGACTACTACATTCGCCTTACCCGGGTGGTACAAGATCTCGCAATCATAGTCCTTCAGAAGCTCAAGCTACCTCCTCTGTCTCATGTTCAACTCCTTTTGTGAGAACAGATACTTAAGGCTCTTGTGGTCAATAAAATACTTGAAATTTCTCACTGTAAAGATAATAGCGTCATATTTTCAATGCAAATACCATGACTGCTAACTCTAGATCGTGGGTCAGGTAGTTCCTCTTATGATCTTTTAGTTGTCTAGATCCATAGGCGACTACCTCCCATCATGCATCAGTACACAACCCAGTCCTTGGTACCAAGCATTTGTATATACAGGAAAATCTCCTGAGATGGTAGGAATGGTGAGAATCAGAGCTGTGGTTAATCTCCTCTTCAACTCCAGAAAACTCTTCTCGCATTTATCGTCCCATATGAATTAAACGTTCTTCCTCGTGAGACGTGTCAACGGAGAGCTAATCTCAAAAATCCCTCCATAAACCGTCGATAATACCCAGCTAAACCTAGGAAACTCCTGATCTCTGTAACTGTCTGGGGTCTCTGCTACTGAACCACTGCTTCAATCTTGGATGGGTCCATTGACACACCATTCCTCGATACAATATATCCTAAAAAAGAGATCTGCTCTAACCAAAAGTCACACTTACTGAGTTTATTGTATAACATCTTCTCTCGGAGGGTCTGTAACATTATCGTTAGGTGCTGCTCATGCTCCTCTCTAGATCTCGAATACACCAGAATTTCATCGATGAACACGAAAACAAACCTATCCAAATACTGGTGAAACACCTCATCATTAACAACATAAAAGCTGCGAAAGCAATCATCAACCTGAATGGCATAACCATAACCATATACAGGAAAACCTCCTGAGCTGGTAGGAATGGTGAGAATCAGACCTGTGGTTAATCTCCTCTTCAACTCTAGAAAACTCTTCTCGCATTTATTGTCCCACATGAATTCAACGTTCTTCCTCGTGAGACGTGTCAACAGAGAGCTAATCTCGAAAATCCTTTCATAAATCATTGATAATACCCAGCTAAACCTAAGAAACTCCTGATCTCTGTAACTGTCTAGGGTCTCTGCTACTGAACCACTACTTCAATCTTGGATGGGTTTATTGACACACAATCCCTCGATACAATATATCCTAAAAAAGAGATCTGCTCTAACCAAAAGTCACACTTACTGAGTTTATCGTATAACATCTTCTCTCGGAGGGTCTGTAACATTATCCTTAGGTGCTGCTCATGCTCATCTCTAGATCTCGAATACACCAGAATTTCATCGATGAACACGAAAACAAACCTATCCAAATACTGGTGAAACACCTCATTCATTAACAACATAAAAGCTGCGGGAGCAACCATCAACCTGAATGGCATAACCATAACCATATACAGGAAAACCTCATGAGCTGGTAGGAATGATGAGAATCAGAGCTGTGGTTAATCTCCTCTTCAACTCCAGAAAACTCTTCTCGCATTTATCGTCCCACATGAATTCAACGTTCTTCCTCGTGAGACGTGTCAACGGAGAGCTAATCTCGAAAATCCCTCTATAAACCATCGATAATACCTAGCTAAACCTAGGAAACTCCAGATCTCTGTAACAGTCTGGGGTCTCTGCTACTGAACCACTGCTTCAATCTTAGATGGGTCCATTGACATACCATCATTCGATACAATATATCCTAAAAAAGAGATCTGCTCTAACCAAAAGTCACACTTACTGAGTTTATCGTATAACATCTTCTCTCGGAGGGTCTGTAACATTATCCTTAGGTGCTGCTCATGCTCCTCTCTGGATCTCGAATACACGAGAATTTCATCGATGAACACGAAAACAAACCTATCCAAATACTGGTGAAACACCTCATTCATTAACAACATAAAAGCTGTGGGAGCAATCATCAACCTGAATGGCATAACCATAAACTCAAATGACCATACCGGGTGCGAAAAGCTGTCCTGGGTACATCTCCATCCCAAATTCTCAACTGATGGTACCCAGATCTTAGATCTATCTTAGAAAAGACCTGTGCTTCCTGAAGCTGATCTAACAGGTCATCGATGCGTGGAAGGGAGTACTTATTCTTGATGGTCGTCTTATTCAACAACTTGTAGTCAATACACATTCGGAGGCTCCCATCCTTCTTTTTTACAAACAAAATCGGTGCTCCCCAAGGCGATACAATTGGTCTGATAAACCCCTTATCCAATAACTCCTCTAACTGCTTCTTCAGTTCATTTAACTCAATCGGAGCCATTCTATATGGTGGCTTGGATATCGGCTCTGTACCAGATGCCAAATCTATACAAAACTCCATCTCTTTATTTGGTGGTAACCCTGGTAAATCATCCAGAAAGATGTTTGGAAATTCCCTAACCACTGAGATGCCTTTCAATTCCGAACGTGCCTTATCTGCCTCAACCATGTACGCAATATAACCTTTCAAAACATTAACCATTTAGTCAGCAAAGAAATGCATCTATTTTGCTTACAACAATTACTGCTTTCATTACTTTCAAGGAAACTTTACATTACATTTTTCGGGGAAACTTACGGTAACGCTTTCTTCCCATGAAAAAGTTACCGTTTTGGAAAAACAATTGTCACGACCCAAATTACCTAAAAATCACTACAAATTTTTTCATTTGTTATTTAATTCTTACCTTTCTCTGATCGTGACCATCCTACCAACAGTTGGGCTATGATTCGGTGTTAGTTCCCTCTTACTTATTTACCATTCCAATTCCATATCCACATTCACACATCAGGATTTACTATCATTTGACTTAAACTAATACATTCACAATTGGATTTACTTAACCTTACATCCCCGACATCATATACGTTTATAGTACTGTGCATTTACATATTTAGATACAAAACTATACAAATGTGTATACCTGACTCTCGATGGGATGCAGCGGATACCAAGAATGCAAGTCCTCAGTCGCTCACTAACTACTGCGAGTGCTTTGAAAAAAGGGATAATAAGGGGGTGAGCAAACCACGCGCTCAGTAAGGCAACCATGCAAGTAAGTAGAAAGCTCCACTATCTACATGCTCATAATGCCATGCCCTTAAATCCATTTCCTTTCGTTTAAATCTCACGCACGAAATCATGCATACATCAATGCCATAGTTTATAAAAACTATTCGTGCATATAGAAATCATGCAATTCATGCATCAATGACATTTTATGTAAAATCATAATTCGCATGAAGTAAATCAAGATCATGCATTATTTCATGTCATGTAAAACAAATCATGAGAGACAATTCTTTTCATAAATTTGTAATTAAAGCATGGAAAACTCCTCATGCTACTGCATTTAAATCACTTCATTAAAGCTCAGTATAAAATAACCCCTCCGGGTCAATCATCTCATAAATCAATCTCAAACTAATTAAAAATTCATTATAAAAAATTCTGTTATAAAATCACCTTTCTTTTAGGGTCACATGTCATAAAATCCTCTGAAAAATCTAGCATCATAGTAGAAAATCACATCTCAGTGAAAATCACAAAATTGGGGGCCTGACCCCTTCCTCGGGTCTACCCAGGTCTATTGAGACCAAACGTTATATCATGTGAGACATGTAGGTGACCATATCAGTAACATCGATGACTATGGCCATATCTTAGTGATCCCTGGCTACACGGTACCTAATGTGCAGGGTATCACACCTGAAATGGGAGGTGGGTCAGTCCTGTCGCTAGAACAACATAAATACAAGATTGTGAGGGTAAGGCTTACAGCCTCGTGGCTAATGTCACTCCACTCTAACAATCTCCACGATACAACGTACTTCGCGTGACATACACGGTATAAGGTACTCCGTGAACCTAAATTGTTGGCTCTATCGAGAGGGGGTGAATCAGTTTTCTAAAGATAATGGTAAATTTAAACTTAATTGAATCTAATTGCAAGTAATCAAAGAATAATCAATAAAATGTAGTGCAATAAATTAAAAGGAGATAAGGGAAGGAAACAACAAACTCAGTAGTTTATAGAGGTTTGGCCAATCTCTTACCTACGTCCTCTCTTCTTGACCTCCTTGTCAAGAGCTTTCTTTCACTCTATCAATAGCTATTACAAACTCCCTTTTACAGGTTAAGGAAAAACCTCTCTACCCTTTTCACACAGACAAATATTCATCCTTTACCAAGTTAACTCACAGAGGAACTCTCCTCTTCTCTCTTGAATTAAGGATGAATACAAAGTGAAGCTTTCTTTTGAGGGTAGGAGAAAATAGCTTCTACATAGTGGTTTTTACAACAATGTCAATAAATGATCTTTGAAGACAAAGAGAATGTTGGAAAAGATTTCTTGAGAATATACAGAATTTTCAGCAAATGTGTCTTGTTTTCCAGTGTCTTTAATGCTTGATTTTATACAGCAAGATTGGTAGTTGGAGCATTTAATGCTGTTTTTCTCGTTGAAGATTTTGCAAAAAGAGCCGTTGGGAACCTCCAGTAGAGTACCAGATCGATCTCCCATCATAACCAAATCGATCTCTTAGTTTAAATTCCTGCAATTACAAAGCAACTTGAAGCATGGAGATCGATCTCATATTTGTAGAGATCGATCTTATAATTTGAAAATGTTAGTGAAGATCGATCTGTCGAACCAGCAGATCGATCTTCTAATCTCTCTGTTTGATGCAAGATCGATCTCCAGATCGATCTAGCAAGTATTCTCGTAGAGAGGAGATCGATCTCTAATCACCCTAAATCAACCTCCTTAACTCTCTGACTTTGAGGAGATCGATCTCTATCCACAGGAGATCGATCTCATAAACTCTCTGTTTGAACAGAGATCGATCTATAGATCGATCTAATACCTTTAGCTTTTGACTTAGAGGAGATCGATCTCTTCCTAGATTAAATCTATCTCTTAAACATTTTGTAATTTACAGATCGATCTCATAACCCCTACAGATCGATCTCTGCTTCCTCAACATCTTATACAGTCTCTTTGAGTTTTCAATCTTTTAGTAGATCGATCTCATTTTCTTATGAGATCGATCTCTCATACTAGAAAACCCAGGAGATCGATCTCTCATCTCATGAGATCGATCTCTCAACCTTAAATACTTAGTTTCTGGTACTGATAAACTCTAAACATGTTTAAATCATTTCTATATTTTATATTCATTATTGAATTTACTTGTTTTGTCATTTTAAAATAAATTAACTCAATAATCTCCCCCTTTTTGATATGACAAAACTTTATTCAATAAACATGTTTAGTTACCCCTTTTGCATTATGCATAAAATTTGAATTACTTTCAAAAACTCCCCCTTAATTTAAGCTTCCTTTAAACATGTTTTCTTAACATAACATATTCTTCTCCCCCTTTTTGTCATATCAATGGCAATAAAGGCATAAAATCATTTAATTTCAAAAGATATGTCATTTCAAAATGAAATCTAAGCATAATACATGTCCTCAAATGAGTAATCATGTCATTTCACAAGATAAACATTCAAGCAAATTATGTCTCAAAATGTAAACAATGGAAGATAAACTTAGTAATCATCTAGAACATTCTTTAGCAAGCATGCCCTAAGACTGAGGAGGAAATCGCTCTAGAAGTTCCTCGACTCGAGTGTGGGTAACCTGCAGCTCATCGAACATAGCCTGCTGTGTGGCATGAAGGTTTGCAAATCCTTCATCCATCTTCTGGTTAAGCTCCATAACCATCGTCACAATCGATTCCAGCCCGTCGGATGATGATGCAAGTGCAGTGGGCTGAGCAGTCGACGAAGAAGGAACCTCAGTAGTTAGCGCGGTAGGTTCAGCTGGTAGGTCTTCTTCCATGGCTGCCTTAGACTGGTTTTCTTGTTTCTTCCTCCATTGCCCTTAAAAGTCCTTGTAGTACCCCATATGGTAAAGTGTGCCAATGTTTAAGATACTATTTATAGAAGACACTTCACCGGTCTCACAGGAACAATCGACCCCGAGTCGTTGGAGCAAGTACGCAAACAGTTATGGGAAGACTATCGTGGAGGCTTGGCCGCGTACTATTTTTAGCCAGTCTTCATAAATGAAGTGGACTAGATTTAGTTTTTGATTTTGTGAAGTGTGAAGGTAGTGGAGCCAAAAACGATCTAGTCTCCTGACCGTGGAGTGGCGGGTACCGAAGGGTCTAAGGTTTCACGAGATGATAAGGTGGAGTAACCTCGGGTGCATCGGTAGGTCACTCGCCTTATCCCTGGGGAGGTTAAATTCTAGAGGTACTTCCTCCTCTTCGTCGGTCAACCCATCATTTTCTATGCCAAACACTCGGGCTAGCAGGGTTGTGTCTACAGGGATTGTTTTAGCCATGACAAATGTTTTGAACCTTAGAATCTTACAGGTGTCATCAGGGTCGTAGATGAGTTCAGCGTTAGAAAAGAAGGCCCTAATGATGTTTTGAGGAGTCAATACGATTTAGGAAAGAGAAGTAAATTGTTCGCCAGTGTTTAATTGGCATAGTTGAGAAATACTCTTCATATCATCTCCTTTTTGCAGGTGTTTGAAAACACCTGCTAAAGGTGGTGACAGAAGAGGGAGGAGCTGCTTGGGAAGATGACCCTCTATCAACATTTGAGTTTGGTCTAGGTGGTTTTTGGCCAACTCTCTTGAGACGAGGCATGATTGTAGACTAAAATTTCAGCTAGACACTCTAAGATTGTTTTGCAGACCCTAGGCAACAGTTCTCTAGAAACCTAGGCAATAGAACAGTTTTAGAATTGCCCTAATGAAGATTTCAGCAAAAACAAAGAAATTTTTGAAGAAAATTCAATAATGTAGGTTACTAGAACACAGATTGATGAAAAGATTTGGCAAGAACCTTATCGTGATCGATCTGGGAGTGAGAATTGAAGGATGAGACGCGACAGAGGGTTAGGGATTTGAAGATTTGGGATTTTAAAATTTGGAGATTTTGAAGCAGTATTTATAGTCCAGGGCTAAGGAGATCGATCTGTCGAGGTACCAGATCGATCTGATATTTCCAAAAACTTGAAGAGATCGATCTGAAGTTTCAAGGTATCGATCTTCAAAATACAGAAGCTCAAGGAGATCGATCTGCCAAATGCAGAGATCGATCTACTACTTTACAGAGGCTTAAGGAGATCGATTTGTCAAATGCAAAGATCGATCTGCAACTTTACAGAGGCTTAAGGAGATCGATCTGCCAAATGCAAAGATCGATCTGTGAAATACAGAAGCTTAAGGAGATCGATCTTATGGGATAGAAGATCGATCTGCTTAGCTGAACCTTACTACTTTAGGCCAATTTGGAGCATGAAGATCGATCTATGGTGATAGGAGATCGATCTCTCATACTTTTTGCCCAGAAAATGAATTGAAAAATCAGTTGAAAATCACTTTGAAATTAAGGTTTTGAAGGGGATAAATCTCAAGGAACATTCATGAGTCCTAATTCACCTCTAAGAACACAAAACCTATCTCTATCAAGTGATTTGGTGAAGATATCAGCTATTTGATGTAAAGTATCAATATATTCTAGAATTATATCTCCTTTTTCTACATGATCTCTAAGAAAATGATGCCTAATCTCAATATGCTTAGTTCTAGAGTGTTGAATTGGATTTTTAGAGAGATTAATGCTACTGGTATTATCACATTTGATTGAGACTTGTTTCATGTCAATACATAGTCCTTCGTTTGTTGTTTAATCCACAACACTTGAGCACTACAACTACCAGCTGCTATATATTCTGTTTCTATTGTGGATTGTGCTACACTATTTTGTTTCTTAGAGAACCATGAGATTAATCTATTTCCTAAGAATTGGCATGTTCCTAAAGTGCTCTTTCTATCTATTTTACAGCCTCCAAAGTCTGCATCAGAAAAAGTATGAAGAGCAAAGGTGGAGTCCTTAGGGTACCAAAGTCCTATAGAAGGAGTGTCTTTAAGATACCTAAAGATCCTTTTAGTGGCTAGTAAATGTGACTCCTTAAGAGAAGATTGAAATCTAGCATATAGGCATACACTAAACAAAATATCTGATCTACTTGCAGTAAGATAAAGCAATGAACCAATCATAGACCTATAAGTTTAGTGTCTACACACTTACCACTTTCATCTTTATCAAGCTTGATGTTAGTGCCCATTGGAGTTGCTTGAGGTTTGCAGTTATCCATTCCAAATCGTTTGAGCAAATCCTTAGTATATTTCACTTGATTGATGAAGGTTCCATCTTTAGTTTGCTTCACTTGAAGTCCCAAGAAGTAGGTGAGCTCTCCCATCATGCTCATTTCAAATTCACCTTGCATGATCTTAGCAAACTCTTGACAAAGAGATTCATTAGTTGATCCAAAAATAATGTCTTCTACATACACTTGAACAACTAGTAAATCTTTATTTTTGATAAACAAAGTAGTATCTACTTTTCCCCTTGAAAATCCTTTTTCTATTAAGAATTTTGATAGTCTTTCATACCATGCTATAGGAGCTTGTTTTAAACCATAAAGTGTCTTAGATAGTTTGAATACATGCTCAGGAAATTCATGACTTTCAAAACTGAGAGGTTGCTCAACATAAACTTCTTCATTGATGAAGCCATTCAAAAATGCACTCTTTACATCCATTTGATATAAATTAAAGTTTTTGTAGCATGCAAAGGCAAGTAGCATTCTTATTGCTTCTAATCTAGCTACCGGTGCATATGTTTCATCATAGTTTATTCCTTTTTCTTGCATATAGCCTTATGCAACTAGCCTAGCTTTGTTTCTTATGATCACACTATTTTCATCCATCTTGTTCTTGAAGATCCATTTAGTTCCAATTATAGAGTGATCACTAGGTCTAAGAACTAAATTCCATACTTTGCTTCTTTCAAATTGATTTAGTTCTTCTTGCATGGCTAAAAACCAATTATTGTCATCTAAAGCTTCATTGACATTCTTTGGTTCAATTTGAGATACAAAGGCTATATATTGACACACATTTCTTAGAGAGGACCTTGTTTTAACTCCAAGAGTTGGATCACCTACTATTTCACAATCTTTGACATATCCTAATTCTCTTGGTGCTCTAGACTCTCTTTCTAACATTTCTAGTTCTTCTTCATCCTCTTTATTAATGTCAAGTTTTTCTAATAGATCATTCTCTATGTTTGAGGTTTCTTTCAATTTCTCATCAAATATTTCAATATCCTCATCATTGGTTGAACTTTTAGATATATCATTTGACTTATCAAATATTACATGTATTGATTCTTCAACCATCAAGGTTCTTTTGTTATATACTCTATATGCCTTTGAATTCAAGGAATAGCCTAAAAAGATTCCCTCATCACTCTTGGCATCAAATTTTTCTAAATTGTCTTTTCCATTATTTAAGACAAAGCATCTACAACCAAAGGGGTGAAAATAGCTAATATTAGGCTTCTTTCCCTTGTAAAGCTCATAAGGGGTTTTCTTTAAGATTGGTCTAATCATGGCTCTATTAATGATATAGCAAGATGTATTTATTGCTTAGCCCAAAAATATTTAGGTAAGTTATTTTTACACAACATGGTTCTAGCCATTTCTTCCAATGTTCTCTTTCTTCTCTCAACTACCCCATTTTATTGTGGTGTCCTAGGGGCTGAAAAATTGTGACTAATTCCTTGATCATTGAAATATTCATCAAATCCAATATTTTCAAACTCCTTGCCTTGATCACTTCTAATACTAGTTATAATATAACCTTTTTCATTTTGGGCTACTTTTGTATAGACAATGAATTTTTCTAAGGCTTCATTTTTTACTCTCAAGAAGAACACCCAAGTGAACCTAGTGTAATCATCTACAATCACAAACCCATAATGTTTCCCACCTAGGCTTGTAGTTTTAGTTGGTCCAAATAGATCTAGGTGAAGTAATTGGAGAGACCTGGTGGTTAATACACTATGTTTAGGTTTAAATGTTGTCCTTTTATGTTTTCCTTTGACACAAGCTTCACAAATTTTGTCATAGTCAAAGGACAACTTAGGCAATCCTATAACAAGGTCTTTTCTAGCTAGCTTAGATAATACATGCATGCTAGTATGACCTAGTCTTCTATGCCACAACCAATGTTCTTTTTCTTTATCTACCATAAGGCATACATTTTCATTTTTAAGCTCATTTAGATAAACAATGTATATGTTACCTTGTCTATGACCTAGAAAAAGAACTTTATTAGATTTAGGATCTATAACATGACATTTCAAGCAATCAAAAATTACTTTGTAACCTTTATCATAAAGTTGGCTAATACTCAGCAAATTATGTTTTAGACCCCTAACAAGTAAAACCTTTTCTAGTGAAAAATAGTCAATACCAATTGAACCACTTCCTTCAACTTGGCCTTTGGAGTTGTCCCCAAATGTGACTTCTCTACCAACTTTTGATTTAAATGAGTTGAAGTGGCTTCTATCACCGGTCATGTATCTTGAGCATCCACTGTCCAAGTACCAAGCTTCCTTTATTTTCGCTTTGTGGCAATGCTCATTCACCTATAATCAACATTCAAACTTTTGTCTTAGGTACCCAAATTTTCTTGGGTCCTTTGGAGTTAGTGAATAGAATTCTTGATCCCTTTGGGATCCATTTTACTATACCATTAATGTCTTTTGAATTAACTACCTCTGTTGGCTCTACCCAGAGGGGGGTGAATCGGTTTTCTAACGTTAATGGGAAATTTTAAATTAATCCTAATTTAATCACAAATGATAATGAGCAATATAATGGAATTAAACAATTTAATGTAAGATAGGGAAAAGAGAAACAAACACAATCACTTATAGAGGTTCGGCCAAACTCTTGCCTACGTCCTCTCTCCTTGACCTCCTTGTCAAGTGCTTTCTTTCTCTCCTTCAACTGAAGTTACAATGTTCCTTTTTCAGGTTAAGGAATAACCTCTCTACCCTTTTGCAATACAAAGATGTATTCACCCTTTTACAATTTTATCTCACTGAGGAACAATCCTCTTCTCTTTTAAGGTAAGGATGAATACAAAATCAAGCTTTTAATGTAGGTAGGACAATTACAGCTTTTGCACTTAAGCTTTTACAACAAGCTCAATAAATGAGAAATGAAGACACAAGGAATGAAAGTATTAACTCTTGAGAATGTAGGAAATGTGCAGCAATAGTGTCTCTATTCTCATTGTCTTCAATGCTTAGTTAAATACTGAAGGATTGGTAGTTGGAGCATTAAATGCTATTTTTCTCGTTGAGATTTTTGCAAAACTAGCCGTTAGGTATCTCCAGTAGAGTGCCAGATCGATCTGCCATCTTGGCTAGATCGATCTCTTAGTTATAAATCCTTCAAGATCAAAGCACAATAACACAAGGAGATCGATCTCATAGGTTAGCAGATCGATCTCTTAATTTGAAAATGATAGGGGAGATCGATCTGTCGAATAGGCAGATCGATCTTCCAATCTCTCTGTTTAAGGCTAGATCGATCTACAGATCGATCTGCCATGCAATCTCGTAGTGTGGAGATCGATCTCTCAATAACCCAGATCGATCTCCTTAGCTCTCTGACTTTGAGGAGATCGATCTCTTTCTTACCAGATCGATCTCACAAGCTCTCTGTTTGAGTGTGGTACAGATCGATCCACAGTCTTTGCTTTAAGGGAGATCGATCTCTTAACCCTTATAGATCGATCTCTCTTTTCCTCAATACCTTTGTATAGGTTCAAAGCTTGGCAGATCGATCTCATGTCTTCCTGAGATCGATCCCTCATCTAAGAAAGACCCAGGAGATCGATCTCTCATAACCCAGATCGATCTCTCATCTATAGAAAACCCAGGAGATCGATCTCTCATAACCCAGATCGATCTCTCATCTACAGAAACTCAAGTTCTGGTACTTATAACTTCTAAACATGTTTTTATGTCATCTTTATATTATTGAATTTACTTGTTTTGTCATTTCAAAATACATTAACTCAACAATCTCTCCCTTCTTGATATGACAAAACCTATTTAATCAACATGTTTAGTTGCCTATTTTCATTTTGCACAAACTCTCCCTTTTTGTAAACTCCCCTTTACTTTTGGCTTTTGATCTCTAAACTTTTTTAACTCCCCCTCATTTTAATCATTCATTTTAAGCCATTAGATATGATTCTTAAAATGATTTAAACATGTTTTAACACACGCATGTGTTCTTAACATTATTTCTTCTCCCCCTTTTTGTCATATCAATGGTAAAAAGGAAATCTAAACAATACTCTGTCATTTCAAATTAACATTTCATTCAATAACACAAAGGGCAGTTCATTCAAGCAAATTGAGTTTAAACAACAAAGAGTAATGAAAACATATAACAAAACTAGATCTAGCAACTAAGTCCTATGGTGGAGGAGGAAATCGATCCATGAGATCCTCAACGTGAGTGCGAGTGTCTTGAAGCTCATCAAACATCGCCTCCTGAGTCTCATGAAGATTCGCAAGGCCTTCATCCACTTTGCGGTTCAGTTCCTCGAACATCCGCTGCTGAGTTGCATGAAGGTTTGCAAAGCCTTCATCGATCTTTCTGTTGAGCTCACTCATCATCATCATAATGAGCTCCATGCCAGCAGGTGAGGGTGCAGGTACGGAGGGCTGAGTAGTTAGAGATGATGGACGCTCAGTCGGTGCAGCCGGTGGATCTACAGGTTCTTCGAAGGGATCTTCCTCCATAGCCGCAGCAGACTGCTGTTCCCTCTTCTTCTTCCAGTCGCCCCGGAAGTCCTTGTAGTAGCCCATGTGATGGAGTGTCCCGATGTTGAGGACACTCTTTGGAGATGGCATTTCACATGTTTCGCAACTACTATCCACTTTGAGTCGTTGGAGAAAGTACGCCAATAGTTACGGAAACACGATCGTTGTGGCTTGGCCGCGTACAATCTTCAACCAGTCTTGAAAGATAAAGTGGACGAGGTTGGGTTTTTGACTGGTGGAGTGAAGGTGGTGAATCCAGAACCTATCTAACCGCCTAACGGTGGAGTGACGGGTACCAAATGGTCGAAGGTTCCACGATATAATGAGGTGGAGTAGCCGGGGGTGCATCGGGAGATCACTCGCCTTATCCCCGGGAATATCAAACTCCAAAGGGACTTTCTCATCTTCGTTTGTCAATCCTTCATCACGTATGTCGAAGGCTTGGGCTAGAATTTCAGTATCTACGGCAATGGATCTTCCCATGACATACGTTGTAAACCCGAGAATATTACAGGGGTCGATAGGATCATAGGTGAGTTCGGCATTGGAGAAGAATGCTCGAACGATATTTGGAGGTGCGGGAGTATTGATTTTTAGGAAAGACATCCAACCAAAATCTTCAAATTTAGACAGATACAGAAAATCAATGCGGTTTAGGAAGGAGAAATCGATTGTGCGCCAATGTTTAATTGGCATGGTAGAAAAATATTCTTCAAATCGCTTCCTTTTCACAGGTGTTTTAAAACACTTGTTGAAGGTAGCAACGGAAGAGGGAGGAATGGATTGAGAGGATGACCCGGGTTCTACATTAGATCGGGGAGGTTTTTGGCCTACTGTCTTAAGCCTAGGCATGGTTCTAGACACTAGATTGAATCCTAAGGCTAGTTCTTTAGACACCTATCCAATGGAACAGTAAAAAAATTACCCTAACTAAGATTACACAAAAACTAGACAAATTTTGAAGAAAAATTTACCAATGTAGGTTACTTGACCCTGATTGATGAGATGATTTGGCAAGATTCTTACCGAGGATCGATCTGAAGGGAGAATTGAGAGAGGATGTGCGACAGGAGCTTTAGGGATTTGAGAATTGGAGTTTTGAAATTTGAGAATTTTTCGTCAGATTTTATAGTCCAGGGCACAGGAGATTGATCTGTCGAGACGACAGATCGATCTGTCATTTCCAGAAGCCCAATGAGATCGATCTGTCGTATGCACAGATCAATTTGTTGTCTAACAGAGGCTTAAGGAGATCAATCTGTCGCATGCACAGATCGATCTGCTGTTTGACAGAGGCTTAGGGAGATCGATCTGCCAAATGCATAGATCGATCTACAGAGGACAGAGGCTTCAGGGGATCGATCTGTCGTATGCACAGATCGATCTGTTATCTAACAGAGGCTTAGGGAGATCGATCTTATGGATGGAAGATCGATCTGCCTAGCATTAATCTAAATGCTTTAGGCTTATTTGAGGGATGGAGATCGATCTATATTGATAGGAGATCGATCTCTCATCCTTATTGCCCAGAAAAATCTTTGTAAAACTCTTTTAAAATCAACTTAAAACCAAGATTTTGAATCATAAATATCTTAAGGGATATTCATGAGTCCTAATTCACCTCTAAGGATACAAAACCTATCTCTATCAAGGGGTTTGGTGAATATATCAGCTATTTGGTGTAAAGTGTCAATGTACTCTAGAATTATATCTCCTTTTTGCACATGGTCTCTTAGGAAATGATGCCTAATCTCTATGTGCTTGGTTCTAGAGTGTTGAATAGGATTTTTAGATAGATTAATGGCACTGGTATTATCACATTTAATGGAGACTTGTTTCATGTCAATACCATAATCTTTCATTTGTGTTTAATCCACAACACTTGAGCACTACAACTACCTGCTGCTATGTATTCAGCTTCAGTTGTGGACTGAGCCACACTGTTTTGTTTCTTGGAGAACCAAAAGATTAATCTATTTTCTAAGAATTGGCAAGTACCTGAAGTACTTTTCCTATCTATTTTGCATCCCCCAAAATCTGCATCTGAAAATGCATAAAGTGCAAAGGTAGAGTCCTTGGGGTACTAAAGTCCTAGAGAGGGAGTGTCCTTAAGATATCTAAAGATCCTTTTAGTGGCTAATAAATGTGATTCCCTAGGAGAGGATTGAAATCTAGCACAAAGGCATACACTAAACAAAATATCTGGTCTACTTGCAGTTAAATAAAGCAATGAGCCAATCATAGACCTATAGAGTTTAGTGTCTACACACTTACCACTTTCATCCTTATCAAGCTTGATGTTGGTGCCCATTGGAGTTGCTTGAGGTTTGCAATTGTCCATTCCAAATCGCTTGAGCAAATCCTTAGTATACTTTGCTTGATTGATGAAGGTTCCATCTTTTGTTTGCTTTACTTGAAGTCCCAAGAAGAATGCGAGTTCTCTCATCATGCTCATTTCAAATTCTCCTTGCATGATCTTAGCAAACTCTTAACATAAAGACTCATTAGTTGAACTAAAAATAATATCATCCACATACACTTGTACAACTAGTAAATCTTTATTTTTATTTTTGATGAATAAGGTGGTATCCACTTTTCCTCTTGAAAATCCCTTTTCTATTAAGAATTTTGACAACCTTTCATACCAAGCTCTAGGAGCTTGTTTCAAGCCATAGAGTGCCTTAGATAATTTGAAAACATGTTCAGAAAATTCATGATTTTCAAAGCTGGGAGGTTGCTCAACATAGACTTCTTCATTAATAAAACCATTTAAGAATGCACTTTTTACATCCATTTGATATAACTTGAAGTTTTTATAGCAAGCAAAGGCAAGTAACATTCTTATTGCCTCTAATCTAGCTACCGGTGCATAGGTTTCGTCATAATCTATACCTTCCTCTTGTCTATATCCTTGTGCAACTAACCTAGCCTTGTTCCTTATGATCACACTATTTTCATCCATCTTGTTCTTGAATATCCATTTAGTTCCAATTATGGAGTGATCACTAGGCCTAGGAACTAGTTTCCATACTTTGCTTCTCTTAAATTGATTTAATTCTTCTTGCATTGCTAAGAACCAATTATTGTCATCTAAAGCTTCATTGACATTCCTAGGTTCTATTTGAGATACAAAGGCTATATATTGACACATATTTCTTAGAGATGATCTAGTTCTAACTCCAAGAGTTAGATCTCCTACTATTTCACAATCTTTTACATATCCTAACTCTCTTGGTGCTCTAGATTCTCTCTCTAATATCTCTATTTCTTCTTCATCTTCTTTATTCAAGTTAAGTTTTTCTAATAAATTATCTTCTAAGTTTGGAGTTTCCTCAAATATTCCAACATCCTCATCATTGGTTGAATCTTTAGATACATCATTTGACTCATCAAATATAACATGAATAGATTCTTCAACCATTAATGTTCTTTTGTTATATACTCTATAAGCCTTTGAATTCAATGAGTACCCTAGAAAGATTCCTTCATCACTTTTGGCATCAAATTTTCCTAAATTATCTTTACCATTATTTAAGACAAAATATTTGCAACCAAAAGGATGAAAGTAACTAATATTAGGCTTCTTACCCTTGTAAAGCTCATAAGGAGTTTTCTTTAGCATGGGTCTAATCATAGCTCTATTAATTATATAGCAAGATGTGTTTATAGCTTCAGCCCAAAAATACTTTGGTAAATTATTCTCACACAACATGGTTCTAGCCATTTCTTCCAAGGTTCTATTTCTTCTCTCAACTACTCCATTTTGTTGCGGTGTCCTAGGGGCTGAAAAATTATGACTAATTCCTTGATCATTGCAATACTCATCAAATCCTATGTTTTCGAATTCCTTGCCATGATCACTTCTAATGCTAGTTATTGTATACCCTTTTTCATTTTGAGTAATTTTTGTATAGGCTATGAATTTTTCTAAGGCTTCATTTTTTACTCTTAAAAAGAACACCCAAGTGAACATAGTGTAATCATCAACTATTACAAATCCATAGTGTTTCCCACCTAGGCTAGTTGTTCTAGTTGGTCCAAATAAATCTAAGTGAAGCAATTGAAGAGGCCTAGTGGTGGATACAATATTCTTAGGCTTAAATGTTGTCCTTTTGTGTTTTCCTTTAACACAAGCTTCACATATTTCTTCATAATCAAAGGATAGCTTGGGTAAACCTATGACTAGATCTTTTCTAGCTAACTTAGATAGCACATGCATGCTAGCATGACCTAGTCTTCTATGCCATAACCAAGTTCCTTTTTATTGTCTACCATTAGGCATATATTTTCATTTTTGAGTTCATTAATATAGACAATATATATATATTACCTTGCCTATGACCTAGAAAAAGAACTTTGTTTGACTTAGGATCTACAACATGACATTTCATGCAATCAAAAATTACTTTGTAACCTTTGTCACAAAGTTGACTTATGCTTAGTAAGTTATGCTTTAGACCCCTAACAAGTAATACTTTTTCTAATGAAAAGTACTCATTACCTATTGAGCCACTTCCTTCAACTTGGCCTTTGGAGTTGTCCCCAAATGTGACCTCTCCACCAACCTTTGATTTAAAAGAGTTGAAGTGGCTTCTATCTCCCGTCATGTGCCTTGAGCATCCACTATCCAAGTACCATGCTTCCTTTGTTTTAGCTTTGTGGCCATGCTCAATTACCTACAAAAAGATTCCAACTCAAGTCTTAGGTACCCAAATTCTCTTGGGTCCTTTGAGGTTAGTGAATGCAATTCTTGATCCCTTTGGGATCCATTTAGCTAATGCATTAGCATTCTTGGAGTGAATTACTTCTTTTGGAATCCATATCCTTTTTACTATTTTTCCTTTAAGAGATCTCATTTTTATATTGCAATTATGTGATGCATGTCCCTTTTTATTGCAATCTGAACAAGAAGTTGATAGTTTATTTATACTATTTCTAGCAACAAAGCTTTTAAGATGAGTTTCTCTACTTTTTGCATTATATCCTAACCCATTTTTGTCAAAGAATGCCCTTTGGGTCTCTAGCATGCTATCCAACTTTTGTTGACCCATGTGGAACCTATTAAAGGAATTATGTAGGTTGCCATTTTTCTCTTTAAGGTCACAAATTTCACGATTTGAAATTTCTAGTTTCTTTTCGCATTCTAATTTGTCCCCTAGCATCAACTCATTTTCTTTTCTTAATTTGGATATTATCTTTTTATATTTCATGCTCATGCATTCATACTCTAATGCAAGATCATTAAAGGCATCTTGCAATTCATCAAAGGAATATTCATAGAGGTTTGAAGTTACCTTTTCATCCTCAATAGCCATGAAGCACAAGTTGGCAATGTCCTCATTTGAGTCATCATCGGAGCAGTTAGTGTCGCTCCATGTTGCCACCATTACCTTTTTTTTTGTGGAACCTATCATTGGACCTTTTAAGAAGAGGACAGTTAAATTTTATGTGTCCTGGTTTTTTACATTCATAACACACAATTGAATCTTTTCTACCTACTTCTTCTTGATCTCTCTTATTGTTTCTCCTATTACTACCACTAGCTCTCATTCTCATGAACTTGTTAAATCTTTTGGCAAACATTGCCATCTCAAGGTCCTCTTCACTACCACTCTCATTCTTAATCTCCTCTTGAGCAGTGGATTTTAGAGCAACTCCCACTTTCTTGGGTGGCTCTTCATTTCTTCTTAATTTCATCTCATAAGTGAGTAGTGATCCTATTAATTCATCTAAAGACAATGTGTGAGGATCCTTAGATTCCTCAATTGCAGTCACTTTAGCTTCCCATGATTTAGGTAAGCTATTTAATATTTTCTTGACCATTTTAATATTAGAGTATATCTTTCCTAAGGATTTTAATCCATTAATAACATCCGTGAATCTAGTGAACATATCACTAATTGATTCTCCTTCCTTCATCCTAAAAAGCTCATAATCATGTGTGAGCATTCCTACCTTAGTCTCCTTCACTTGGGTAGTACCCTCATGAGTTATTGCCAATTTGTCCCAAATTTGTTTGGCGTTATCACACCCGGAGACTCTATTGTATTCATTTGGACCTAAGGCACAAAATAATGTGTGCATAGCTTTAGCATTTAGCTGAGCACATTTAATATCATTTGAATCCCATTCATCTTCTTCTTTAGGGATATCTCTTCCCTCTATTCTCTTTGTAGGGATTTGAGGTCCTTTAATTATAATCCTCCACACCTCATAGTTATTTGCTTGAATGAATAACATCATCCTAGTCTTCCAGTAAGCATAATGCTCTCCATTGAACATAGGAGGTCTAACCGTAGAGTGCCCCTCTCCTACCAAACTAGTTGCTACATTGTTGTGAGCCATTTGATCGTTTCTAACTCTTAGGAAGTTGTTCCTATGTGATTAAAGAGTCCTTGCTCTGATACCAATTGTTGGCTCTACCGAGAGGGGGGTGAATCGATTTTCTAACGTTAATGGAAAATTTTAAATTAATCCTAATTTAATCACAAATGATAATGAGCAATATAATGGAATTAAACAATTTAATGTAAGATAGGGAAAAGAGAAACAAACACAATCACTTATAGAGGTTCGGCCAAACTCTTGCCTACGTCCTCTCTCCTTGACCTCCTTGTCAAGTGCTTTCTTTCTCTCCTTCAACTGAAGTTACAATGTTCCTTTTTCAGGTTAAGGAATAACCTCTCTACCCTTTTGCAATACAAAGATGTATTCACCCTTTTACAATTTTATCTCACTGAGGAACAATCCTCTTCTCTTTTAAGGTAAGGATGAATACAAAATCAAGCTTTTAATATGGGTAGGACAATTACAGCTTTTGCACTTAAGCTTTTACAACAAGCTCAATAAATGAGAAATGAAGACACAAGGAATGAAAGTATTAACTCTTGAGAATGTAGGAAATGTGCAGCAATAGTGTCTCTATTCTCATTGTCTTCAATGCTTGGTTAAATACTGAAGGATTGGTAGTTGGAGCATTAAATGCTATTTTTCCCATTGAGATTTTTGTAAAACTAGCCGTTAGGTACCTCCAGTAGAGTGCCAGATCGATCTCTTAGTTATAAATCCTGCAAGATCAAAGCACAATAACATAAGGAGATCGATCTCATAGGTTAGCAGATCGATCTCTTAATTTGAAAATGATAGGGGAGATCGATCTGTCGAATAGTCAGATCGATCTTCCAATCTCTCTGTTCAAGGCAAGATCGATCTACAGATCGATCTGCCGTGCAATCTCGTAGTGTGGAGATCGATCTCTCAATAACCCATATCGATCTCCTTAGCTCTCTGACTTTGAGGAGATCGATCTCTTTCTTACCATATCGATCTCACAAGCTCTCTGTTTGAGTGTGGTACAGATCGATCCACAGTCTTTGCTTTAAGGGAGATCGATCTCTTAACCCTTATAGATCGATCTCTCTTTTCCTCAATACCTTTGTATAGGTTCAAAGCTTGGCAGATCGATCTCATGTCTTCCTGAGATCGATCTCTCATCTAAGAAAGACCCAGGAGATCGATCTCTCATAACCCAGATCGATCTCTCATCTATAGAAAACCCAGGAGATCGATCTCTCATAACCCAGATCGATCTCTCATCTACAGAAACTCAAGTTCTGGTACTTATAACTTCTAAACATGTTTTTATGTCATCTTTATATTATTGAATTTACTTGTTTTGTCATTTCAAAATACATTAACTCAACAACCTCTTTTGGAACCCAAATTCTTTTCACTATTTTTCCTTTAAATGTGGTCATCTTCACATTACAACTATATGATGTATGCCCCTTTTTGTTACAATGTGAACAAGTAGTTGAGGGTTTAGGCATATTTTTTCTAGCTAAGAAGCTTTTGAGGTGGGTCTCCCCCCTTTTTCCATCATATCCTAATCCATTCTTATCAAAGAAAGCCTTTTGAGTTTCTAGCATGTTATCTAATTTTTGTTGACCCATGTAAAATCTAGTAAATGAATTATGTAAGTTACTATTTTTTTCTTTTAGGTCATGAATTTCAATATTTGTATTTTCTAATCTCTTTTCACATTCTATCTTATCCTTTAGTATTAACTCATTTTCTTTCTTTAGTTTAGATATTAATTTTTTATACTTCATACTCATGCATTCATATTGTAATGCAAGATCATCAAATGCATCTTGCAGTTCATCAAAAGAATATTCATTGAGATCTGAAGTTATCTTTTCATCTTCAATTGCCATGAAGCATAGATTGGCAGTATCCACATTTGAATCATCATCGGAGCTGTCACTGTAGCTCCATGTTACCATCATTGCCTTCTTTTTGTGATACCTATCATTTGCTCTTTTAAGAAGAGAGCAGTTAAATTTAATATGTCCAGGTTTTTTACATTCATAACATACAATAGTATCTTTTCTACCTAACTCTTCTTGATCTTTCTTGTGGTTTCTCCTACCACTACCACTTGCTCTCATTCTCAGAAATTTGTTAAATCTCTTAGCAAACATTGTCATTTCAAGATCTTCTTCACTACGACTCTCATTTTTATTCTCTTTCAAATCTTCTTGAGTAGTGGATTTTAGAGCTACTCCTACTTTCTTGGGTGGCTCTTCATTTCTCCTTAACTTCATTTCATATGTGAGTAGTGACCCTATTAATTCATCTAGTGATAGTGTGTGGGGATCTTTGGACTCCTCAATTGTAGTTACTTTAGCTTCCCATGATTTTGGTAGGCTATTCAATATTTTCTTAACCATTTCTATATTTGAATAGATTTTCCCTAAGGACTTTAGCCCATTTATTACATTAGTAAATCTAGTGAACATGTCACTAATTGACTCTCCTTCTTTCATCCTAAATAGCTCATAATCATGTGTGAGCATTCCTAACTTAGTCTCTTTTACTTGAGTTGTGCCTTCATGAGTAATTGCCAATTTATCCCAAATTTGTTTGGCATTGTCACAACCGGAGACTCTATTATACTCATTTGGCCCTAAAGTACAAAATAAGGTGTGCATGGCCTTTGCATTTAGCTGAGCACATTTTACATCATTTGAATGCCACTCATCTTCTTCTTTAGGGATATCTCTTCCCTCTATTCTTTTAGTTGGGATTTGAGGACCTTTAGTTATAATCCTCCATACCTCATAATCATTTGCATGAAAGAAAAGCATCATCCTAGTTTTCCAATAAGCATAATGTTCACCATTGAACATGGGAGGGCTAACTATAGAATGCTCATCTCCTACTAGATTGGTTGCTACGTTGTTGTGAGCCATTAGATCGTTTTAACTCTTAGGAAGTTATTCCTTTATGATCAAAGAGTCTTTGCTCTGATACCAGTTGTTGGCTCTACCGAGAGGGAGGTGAATCAGTTTTCTAAAGATAATGGTAAATTTAAACCTAATTGAATCTAATTGCAAGTAATAAAAGAATAATCAATAAAATGTAGTGCAATAAATTGAAAGGAGATAAGGGAAGGAGACAGCAAACTCAGTAGTTTATAGAGGTTCGGCCAATCTCTTGCCTACGTCCTCTCTTCTTGACCTCATTGTCAAGAGCTTTCTTTCACTCTATCAATAGCTGTTACAAACTCCCTTTTACAGGTTAAGGAAAAACCTCTCTACCTTTTTCACACAGACAAATATTCACCCTTTACAAAGTTAACTCACAGAGGAACTCTCCTCTTCTCTCTTGAATTAAGGATGAATACAAAGTGAAGCTGTCTTTTGAGGGTAGGAGAAAATAGCTTCTACACAGTGGTTTTTACAACAATGTCAATAAATGATCTTTGAAGACAAAGAGAATGTTGGAAAAGATTTCTTGAGAATATACAGAATTTTCAGCAAATGTGTCTTGTTTTCCAGTGTCTTCAATGCTTGATTTTATACAGCAAGATTGGTAGTTGAAGCATTTAATGCTGTTTTTCCCGTTGAAGATTTTGCAGAAAAAGCCGTTGGGAACCTATAGTAGAGTACCAGATCGATCTCCCATCATGACCAGATCGATCTCTTAGTTTAAATTCCTGCAATTATAAAGCAACTTGAAGCATGGAGATCGATCTCATATTTGTAAAGATCGATCTTATAATTTGAAAATTTTAGTGAAGATCGATCTGTCGAACCAGCAAATCGATTTTCTAATCTCTGTTTGAGGCAAGATCGATCTCCAGATCGATCTTGCAAGTATTCTCGTAGATAGGAGATCGATCTCTAATCACCCTAGATCAATCTCCTTAACTCTCTGACTTTGAGGAGATCGATCTCTATCCACAGGAGATCGATCTTATAAACTCTATGTTTGAACAGAGATCGATCTACAGATCGATCTAATACCTTTAGCCTTTGACTTATAGGAGATCGATCTCTTCCTAGACCAGATTGATCTCTCAGACATTCTGTAATTTATAGATCGATCTCATAACCCTTACAGATCGATCTCAGCTTCCTCAACATCTTATACAGTCTCTTTGAGTTTTCAATCTTTTAGCAGATCGATCTTATATTTTTATGAGATCGATCTCTCATACTAGAAAACCCAGGAGATTGATCTCTCATCTCATGAGATCGATCTCTTAACCTTAAATACTTAGTTTCTGGTATTGATAAACTCTAAACATGTTTAAATCATTTCTATATTTTATATCCATTATTGAATTTACTTGTTTTGTCATTTCAAAATAAATTAACTCAACATAAATCATAGTCAGGGGGAGCCTGCCATAGGTCTTATCCACCCAATCTATGTCTCAGTATGTACGTGTGGGCATATCATCTCACTGTGACACACAGTCTATAAGAGGCTCCAACATGACTATATGCATGTCATATAAATCCCTGTGCGAGCAAAGCTCCAGCACAGCTCCATGCATATTCATGATATCTGAAAACCTCGTGCGAGCAAAGCTCCAACACGTTTTCATAAAAATCAGTAAAATCTGCGTACGAGCAGCACTCCAATACGACTTTAAAAAGAGTTATAAATCCATATAAAATCACGTGTGAACAAGCTCCAGCACGGTTTATGCATAAAATCCATTAAAACCTCGTGCGAGCAATGCTCCAGCACGGTATCATGTATAAATCATTCAAAACTTCGTGTGAGAAATGCTCCAGCATGAATGAATGCTAAAGTAAATCAAAACTTCGTGCGAGCAATGCTCCAACACGTTTCATGCATAACGAAATCAAATCTCGTGTGAGTTACACTTCAACACAGCTTTTATGCAATTAAATCGATTAAATCACGTACGAGCAAGGCTCCAATACGACTTTTTATGCATACCAAGTCAAAAGAGGGTGCGAGCTAGGCTCTAGCACCTCTCATGCATTTCATAATAATAAAAATCAGTGCGAGCAACCGCTCTAGCATATTTCATACATATGATGTCACACAAATCGATGCGAGCAACCACTCCAGTACCATTATGCACACTCACAAACTCAGATATAGTGCGAGGAAATGCTCTAGCACCATCTGTTTCCATATAAACTTTATAGTTGGCCCATTTTCCAAAGAAATTTTATTTAAATCTAAATAACACTTACGTAGTGTTATCTTGTGAAATTTATGCAATTACTGGCCAATTTACCAATTTGCTTTATAAAAGTCACGAAAATTCCTCAAATCATGCATTTCATGTATGTCATGCTTTCACCATCCTTAGGTGAATTTTCCCTCAGTAGGGGTAAAATAGTCTTTTACCAATCCCGAGTTCATAAAATTTTTAATCCATTTCTAGGACCTTTATACATTTTTAGTGTATACAAAAGCTATTAAGAATACGTGTAGCTACCTCTAGCTACTCACAAAATTCCCTTACCTCATTTTTCTGTACAGTCTGACATTTTCACTGATGTCTAGTCACGCAGTCCTATTTGCTCCCAATCAAATCTTCAAAGCTGCGTATAATTATTTATCGGGTCAGAAATCATTCAATTAACTGTATTTCATAATTTCTGAGCTTAATTCAAAGTATTGGGCCCGTTTACAATTTTGGGCTCGATTGCACCTTAATGAGCCTTAATCTGCCTTAAGCCCATTTTTCACTTACTATTCACATCATTGAGGCCTATTGAGCTCATTAGGCCCATCTGTATTTATTGGGCCTCGTTCTAAACTCTCGGATAGCTCAATTAATTATTTACGATAATTTATCTTAAATTTCAGAATTTAATTCATTTTATACGAGATTAATCTGTAATTTATGCGGTAAATTTTTAACACGCATAACTATCCAAATTGTCGTAAATAAGGTTACTTACCCGAGATTCCATGATATTACACAAATCGAAGCTGACTCGAGCTCTCGTTTGAAGTCAATTGTCGAGCTACACAATTATATATTTTTTCGGGTCAATTTTCAGTCGAATATTAATCAACTTAAATATTTCAAAATTTAATTCGGTCAATTTCGACCGCTTACCGTCTTACCCATAGCTCGATTGCATCACTGAAATTTTCTCCAATTTTTTCTCTTTTTCTTTTTCCCTTTTTCTTTTCTTTCTTTTCTTTCTTTTCTGGCTGAACCGGTTCGGTCCGGTTCAGCCCAGTTCAAACCGATTCGATTCAGCCAATTCAGTTCGGTTCAATTTCCTCCTTCACCATTCAGAGCATCGTCGGTCGGTTCTTCGCAGGCTTCCTTTTCCAGATGGTCCGTCTGGCCACGCGATGCACGGATCTGGTGTCAGTTTCACCAAGAGTGACTGAAAAGTGGCTGGTCCGGCCTATTCTCTCCTTGGTTTTGCGACCAATTCTTCATTCGCCATTTTCGGTGCCGTCCGTTGGTTTCTCCGGTCGTGTCCACCACCAATCGACGCACCATCGCGAGGGGAACCTTCAACTGGCCTCGGGATGGGTCGAATCGGTGCCGATGGCCGCCGATTCCCTCTTCTCTCTTTCGGTCTCCCCTCCGTCGATCTCCTTTTTCGGAGACGTCGACGCGGGTCGCAGCTGCTGGTGGGTCTCCCGGTGTCGGGCTCCTCTCGGCGGTCGTCGCCTGCCCCTCTGTCTCGCCGGTGAGGGAAATCGACTCCCTCGACTTCCGTCTGTCTTTGCCTTTCCAGAACTCGCGTTTCGCGATTTCTGCTTTCTTTTTTATTTTATTTTATTTTATTATTTTTTTATAATTTAATTTAATTTATTATTATTTTATTCATTAAAATATATTAAAAATCCAAAAATATCTTTAAAAAATCTTATTTTATTCATTTAATTAATAAATGAATTTATTAGTCTTATTTTGTCTCTCCAGTATATTTTTCTAATTTTCGAGATAATTTTCTAATGTGAAAATTTTGATTAATTCCAATAAATTCATATCTTGATCAATGGGACTCGAAATTAAATATTTTCTTCGTTATTGATCAAGATTTCTCAAATCTATATTTTTAATGAAATTTTTCTTATCGAATTTATACCGGATTTTGGTCTTTTGACCGTTTTACCTTTCAACGTGTTCGGGACCAAACCAATCCAAATTCCCTTCACGAACACTCACTCATTTCGTGTTTTAAATCCTTATCTCCAGTCTGAATCTCATTCGTTTAATTTGTGGCCATTTCAATCTCCATTTGATCTTTAAATGCATTCGAGAATATTTTATTCATTCCATTTGCATTTTCCATTCACGTACAACTCTTTTTATGATTCAATTTACATATAACCATGTTTACATCACATGAATCATAAGGAATTTCGATAAAAATTGGGTCTTACATAATCTCCCCCACTTAAGAAATTTGATCCTCCAAATTAGAACCAAGTCAAACGGGTCCATAAACAACACTGGATACGTCTATCGCATCATAGGCTTTAATTCTCATGTGACTTTTTTTCGAAGTGTAATACTACCAAAGGACTTTGACTAGGGCGATCATCTTAAACCTCAACACCTTCTCCTTTCGTCTAATACCTGAATCAATTTTTCAACATATGTTATACTTTCATTGAGCTCCAATAGCTCATATCCGATAACATATGCTGGGTCCGGATAGTATTTTCGAAGCATCAAAAGATGGGACACATTGTGGATGCTTGCTAATTCAGGTGGTAACGCCAACCTACAGGCCTTATCTCCCACTTTGTCTAATATCTCAAAGGATTCAATCTAACAAAACTTAATTTGCCTTCTTCCCGAATCTCGTTATGCCCTTAGGATAAGTAACTTCCAACAATATTGATTCACCCTTGGTGAATTCCAATGGTTTTCTGTCTCTTATCAGCATAGCTTTTCTATCTGCTTTGAGGTATTCTCCATCACTCACAATCAACTGAACACCTTCAGCGACTTATTATACCAATTCGAGAGCAATTCTTTATCTGTCACCCACTTCTTCTTATCCAAGTCGGGGAACAACCCCTAAAGCCATACCATGTCTCATAAAATGTTATCCCGATAATCAAGTGACAATTGTCATTATTGACGAATTCGATTAGTAACAATTGATCATCCTAGGAGCTTAAAAAATCAATGGCACATGCTCTCATCATATCCTCCAGCATCTGTACAGTCCCCTCTGACTGACCATCTCTCTGAGGACGGAACGCTGTGCTAACACTCAGTCGGGTTCCTATGGCTTCCTAAAAAACGTTCCCAGAAGTGGGAAGTGAAGCGGGAATCCCTATTTGTTATCATGCTTACTGGGATGCTACATAATGTTTCACAAATTTTCGTACACATAAATTCGCCTACACATTCAGAGTATCTGGGGATTTCATAACCAGAAGGTGGGTAGACTTAGTCAATCTATCGACTATCACCCAGATAGCCTTGTGATTCCCGCAGTCCTCTATAACCCATCACAATATCCATGGTAACTTGCTCCTATTTTCGTGTCGATATAGGTAGAGGCTGCAATAACCCTGCAACGTCTATTGCTATACCTTAATCTGCTGACATACGAGACACTTCTCCACAATCTCTACAATGTCTCTTTTCATATCTGGCCACCAATACCCTTTTCAGAGATTTCGATATATTTATTACTTTCTGGATGCACTGTATATCCCGAAGAGTGAGCTTCTGACAATAACACTATCTCATCAACTGTGGTCAAGGGGAGCACTTATACTGTCTCTAAATCTCAGAAAGCCATCATTATTCACTGTGAACTCTGTCACTGTACCCATCTGAATCTGACCCACACTATCGATACCCTACCGATCATCACGCTAAGCTTGTCAAATCCGGTTCTAATCTCAGGCTAGCTGTCACACAATCACTGTCATCATCAGAATGGATCATATCATTACTGAGGCTCACAACTGCTCTAGTAGTTCATGCTCCCTGACCATCATATGTAATACCATCCCGAGACTCTTTCTGCTCAAGGCATCAGCCATTACATTAGCCTTTCCTGGGTGGTACAATTTCAACAATCATAATTCTTCAGAAGCTCTAACCCTCTATGTTATCTCATATTCTACTATTTCTATGAAAACAGATACCTGAGGCTTTTATGATCAGTGCATACCCGACATTTCTCATCGTGTACATAGTAGTGCCATATACTCAGTACAAACACTACCGCTGCTAACTTTAATTCATGGGTCGAATAGTTTTTGTCATGATCCTTGAACTATCTGGATCCATAAACGACTATCTTCCCATTTTGCATCAATACACAGCTCACTCATTATTTTGAGGTATCCATATACACTGAGAAACCTCTTGAGCTATTGGGTATGGTGAGAATAATTACGGTGGTACGTCAATACACCAAATCTCACTGAAACTAATTTCACATTTATCATCCCACTCGTATGAAATCTTTTTTCGAACGAGATGTGTCAACTGAGCAGCCCATTTCAAGAAACTCTCAACAATTCATCTGTAAAATAGTTTTCAGTTACTGCTCATGCTCTTCCCTGGACTTTAAATACATCAAAATATCATTGCTAAGTGATAATTCTATAAAAATAGAATTATTTATGCTTAATTTCTTAATTAATTATTTTAATCCCCAAATTATTTTGTTAATTATCCCCTCATTTTGACTAAAATTCTCATGTTTGCAGATAAATTAAATCCGAATGAATTTAGAAAATTTCGATAGAAGATGGACTGGAATTGGGCTAAAATAGAGATTGAACCACGCGGACAACACGAGTCATGCCACCTAGCACATCCAATTGGACAAGAAGGCAGATGACATGGAAATATCTTTTCAAGGAGCCAATGGTGTGAAGACAAGTGGCTAAACAATGCCAACTCATCTAGGATGAAAAAATTACAATTGTACCCCTAAGTGTGTGTATAAATAGGAAATGGTAGCAATTGAAAAAAACTAAGTAGTTTTTAGAGTAGGTGTAAGTTAGGAGTAGTGTTAGAATAGTTTTAATTTATTTTCTTTAGAAGCTTTCCCGTTAGTTGTTTTAGCCACCATTTCCTTTATGCTACTATTTCAGCAATTTCAATTTTTATTAAAGCTTTTTTTTTAAAGTTTCGTTACAGCCTCATTTGTTCATCCTTCTTCTCAGTTTGTTAAAGTTCATTCCTTTATGTTTCTTATTTTTTTTAGTTTTGATGAAAAGTTTATTTAGTTTCAAAAATTCCATTTTTACTATTCGATTTTCTCTTGTTTTTATTTTTCATTTAATGTTCATGTAAGCACCTGCCTTGCTGAATTGCCTAAGCACGTTGCTTCCGTTCTTGCCTTGTTCTGGTGCAGTTGTGCAACGATAAGCTGATCAGAAAATGAAGTCAAATGTGACCTCTGGAGCTTGCATTTCTCTGTTTTACGGTTTCCTCTAGTTCGGTTTCATATTCAGCTACTGAGTTTTCTTCTTTCGCTTTAAGTTGAAGGACTATTACTACCCTGTAGTCTCGATTTCATTATCTAATTCCATCTAATGTATTAGATTATCACCTCACTGGTCTGCATTTTAGATCATCAATCTGTCAATTATTATATTTGCATTTAGTTATATTTGTTTTGCATTTATTTATTTCAAAATTGTCTTGTTTTTCTTCTTCTAATTTTTGCTAGCCGGTACTGATGAGGGCAGGTTTACTGTCGTGTGTGGAGTAGAGCATAGGATAAGTGAACTAATGTAGTAGACATGGGTTACACACTCTCCTCTGTTCTGCTCTGTTATTTAACTAATGTCCTGTTCATTTTCATGTATTTGTGTAATTAGCATTAATCCATGGTTGTTCGATTTTTTTTTCTGTTTCTGCTGATTTTTTATTTAGATTATATGGTTTTTGCTTGTCGGTGCTACTGCAGGAGGTGGCAGTCGGCTAATTGCAGTTGAAGCCTTGCGTGGATAGTAGGAGTAAGAGAGTCGGACAACGGTTGACACAGTAGAAGCGGCCATCACCTGGGTAGTACCTGAGTAGTACTGGAGGACCCTTGCTGGAGAGAGCATGATAGCACCTGAAGCAAATCTGGAACCGAGAGCAGGTCTGGGCAGGAAGCAGCTAGACAAGGAAGTTGTGCTGAGCAAGTGCAGAAGGTTGATGATGATTGAAGTAGGAGTAGGAGCAGTTAGTGCTGCAGCAGCATGGGCAGAAATCTGGAGCAGAACAAGCGGTTGGAGACGTGCTGTGCTTGTTGCAGGGAAGGATGCTGTACACGGAACCGAGAGCAGAGTTGGTGGAAGTTGCAGAGCATGAGCTGGACACGTCTGGGCACCAAAACTGAATAAGACGTGTATAGTGCAGTTATTGAGACTAGCATGGTTTCCAATTTCGGTTAAGGCCTTGTTTGGCCACATTACATTATTGCTATAGTTTAATGCATTATTAGTATTTCCATTCCTTAGTTAGTTGTTAGTTAGGTAGTTTAATCAATTAAAATGGTAGGTTAATTTTAATATTTTTTGCATGTTAATTTAATTTTCAGTTTTAATTTTTTAGTTAGTAGTTAATTTTATATTATATGTTTTAGGACTTTATTTTAGTTTAGTATTTTATGAGTTGCATTTAGAATTAATTTAGATTAAATGTGTTTCATGCATTTTTAATTTAGTCTTCATTTTTATTAGATTTTAGGTTAGTTTAATTTGCAATTTTTATTAGTTTAATTACATGCATATTTTTATTTTATTTTAAGTTTGTTTAAATTTTAGTTTAAATTTATTTCTTTATTTTCATATTTGCATTTTATTTTAGTTGCGTTAATGAATTTTTAACTGTTTTAATTATTTTTGTAGGTACTTGCTTTTAATTGCGTGGAGCACTGTAAGTAATCTTAGCTCGGTTTTATTTAGTTTTTATTATTTTATTATTTTTCAGTAATTTTAATTTTAGACTGAGTAGATCACCCACCTTCAATTCATAATTTGCTAAGATATAGTTAGGGTAAGATTAACCGGTAGTTAATTAGGCTGATCAACCTCTCTGTGGGACAATAATTTGAGACTCAAATCCCTTTATTATTTGTACTACTCGTGCACTTGCAGTAATACGTTTAGCTCGTATCAAGTTTTTGGAGCCGTTGCTGAGTAAGTTTTAATTAGTCGTTAATTAATATCGGTGAAATTATGCTTAGGTGTAATTCTAGCTTGTAAATATTTAGGTTATAAATATTTAGAGCCTTAGTTTAGGTTAGTTAAATTTTCTCTTTCATAAGAAAAAAATAAATAAAAAAATAAAAAAATTTAAGAGGACTTTATGATATTTGCATGCATAGAGCCAAGAGTTTTGTTTGCTTTCCTCTAGATCTTGAAATTGAACGAACTCTTAGGAAAATTCGAAAGGATTCTAGGAAATTTATGGCTCCGCTACAAAACACCATGGCAGAAAATAGAGAAATTAGGACCGTTGAGCTTATGCGGTGCCGACGATTGGAGGATATTACACCGGTATTTGGCCACCAGCTGTCCCTGCTAACAATTTTGAAATTAAGCCTTCCATCCTCTAGATGATCCAGTCCTCTTTACAGTTCAGTGGGCTTCAGTACGATGACCCACATGCCCACCTTGGGCAATTCTTGGACTTGTGCAACACGTTCAAGCACAATGGATTATCTGATGATGCGCTTAGACTTAGATTATTCCCCTTCTCACTTAGGGATAGGGCGCGACACTAGTTAACCTCCTTGCCTCCAGGATCCATTTTTACATGGGACGAGTTAGCCCATCAATTTCTAGCCAAGTTTTTTCCTCCCTTTAAAATGGCCATACTCCGTAGTGACATATTTTCCTTTGCCCAGGTCGACTCTGAATCTCTTTACGAAACATGTGAATGATATAAGGAGCTTCTTAGGAAGTGCCCTCACCATGGCCTACCTTTATGGCTGCAAGTCCAAACTTTCTACAACGGACTTACAAGCCAAAATAGGACCATCGTGGACGTTGCTGCGGGTGGAGCCCTGATGTGCAAAACAGAGGAGGAAGCTTACGAGCTGTTAGACAAGATGGCGGCTAACAACTATCAATGGTCCTCGAAGAGACAATTGCCAAAGAAGTCGACGGGTATTTATGAGCTCAACACACTGTCTACCTTGACCTCTCAAATCGCTAACCTTACGAAGAAGGTAGAGTCGCTCAGTACCCAACATAATCCTTCCACCAATGCTAACCTTGTGTTTTCTGTCCAAAGTCCTTTTCTCTCTTGTGATCTGTGTAGTGGTACCCATGTTGTAGATAGGTGTCCACTTAACTTAGAATCGGTTCACTACGTTACCCCCCTAAGCAACAGAACAACCTTTTTTCAAACACCTATAATCTAGGTGGAGGAACCATCCTAACTTTTCTTGGAGCCAAAACCAAGGGAAAACTTCTAACTCTAGACCAGTAGGACTCCCTAGTTTTCAAGCTCCACCGGTTCAGGTACAACCACAACATCAATTTCCTCACCACCCACCACCTCAGTATCCACATCATCCACCTAATCATTCTCATCCGTCCCACTTCCATCAACCACCACAACCCCAGCACTTATTAGCAGCTGAAAAGAAGCCCTCGCTTGAGGAAATGTTCATAACGATCCCGTAAAATCAAGCAGCTTCAATTAAGAACCTAGAGGTGCAGGTGAGACAAATAGCAAACGCTCTTAGTCAACGTCCTCAAGGGACCCTTCCTAGTAACACTAAAGTCAATCCTGTTAGGCAAAGGGAGGATAAGGAACATGTGAAAGCCATCACCCTTAGGAGTGGCAAAGAGCTAGTAGATCCACCAGTTAAGTCCAGACCTGACAAACGCATAGTTAAAAAACCCATAGTTCTACCGAAGCAGCTCAGAAGGAGTAAGAATCAAAAGATCAAGCTGCAACGAAAACAAAGCCAGGCAATTCTTCACCTTTACTTGTTTCTTTGTCACAACCTTCTTTATCCTCTAATGCTACAGATGTTTCCACTACATCTCCTCCTGTTAGACCACCAGTTCCTTTTCCTTAAAGGTTTCAAAATAAAAAACTAGACCAACAATTTGCCAAATTCCTTGAGATTTTTAAGAAACTTCACATCAACATTCCCTTCGCAGATGCCTTAGAGCAAATGCCAAGCTATGTGAAGTTTATGAAGGATATCCTCTCTAAGAAAAGAAGATTTGAAGATTATGAGACGGTGGCCTTAATGGAGGAATGTAGCGCCATTATCCAGAGGAGATTACCCCTAAAACTCAAGGATCTCGGGAGTTTTACCATACCTTGCACTATTTAAAATTTATTCTTTGGTAGAGCCCTGTGTGATTTAGGAGCTAGTATAAATTTAATGCCATTGTCTATCTATCATAAGTTAGGAATAGAGGATGCCAAGCCCACTACAGTGACCCTCCAGTTGGCTGATCGATCAATTAAATATCTGAAGGGGGTCATTGAGGATGTCTTAGTGAAGGTGGACAAATTTATTTTCCCTATGGATTTTATTGTGTTAGACATGGAGGAAGGCAGGGAAGTCCCCATTATACTAGGCAGACCTTTCCTAGCGACTGGTAGAACTTTAGTTGATGTGCAGAAGCGAGAGTTAACAATGAGAGTTCAAGATCAGGAAGTCAAGTTTAATGTTTTCAAATCTTTAAGGTTCCCTGATGACTCTCACGATTGTTTTAGGATGGATTTAGTGGATAAAGATATTACTGAGGAGTAAACCCTTTAGAAGCTTCCTTATTAAAATTTGTTGATCTTAGAGAATACAATGAAGATGATGATGAGGTCTACAAGACTTTACAATTATTAGAGGTAACTCCTTTTGAGGAAATTGCCCAATTTGAGACACTAGACCCTTCCTCTATTCCAGCTTCATATATCTTTCCATCCACCAGTGATCCTCCAGCATTAGAGCTCAAACCTTTACCCTCACACCTTAGATATGCTTACTTAGGTGAATCTTCCACACGACCAGTAATAGTATCTCCTGCTCTCTCTAGTGATCAGGAAGCAAAATTACTATAAGTTTTAAGAGAGCATCAGAAGGTTATAGGCTGGTCTATCTCTGATCTTAAGGGTATTAGTCCCTCAATGTGTATGCATAAGATACTATTAGAAGAAGGGTATAGGTCATCCATAAAGCACCAGTGTCGATTGAACCCTGTAATGAAAGAAGTTATCAAGAAGGAGATCATTAAGTGGTTAGATGCAGGGATCATCTATCCCATTTTTGACAGTGCCTAGGTGAGCCCAGTATAATGTGTCCCTAAGAAGGGAGGGATGATAGTGATCGAGAATAAAAATAATGAACTCATCTCCACTAGGACTGTCACTGGTTGGCGAGTATGTATGGATTATAGGAAACTCAACAAGGCCACCAGGAAAGACCACTTCCCTTTACCCTTCATTGATCAAATGTTAGATCGATTAGCTGGTCACAAATTTTATTGTCTACTGGACGGATACTCTGGGTACAATCAGATAGCTATAGCCCCAGAAGACCAAGAAAAGACTACCTTCACCTGTCCCTATGGGACCTTTGCTTTTAGAAGAATGCCTTTTGGCCTATGCAATGCACCTGCTACATTCCAGCGTTGCATGATGGCCATATTTCATGATATGGTGGAGGATTTTCTTGAGTCATGGACGATTTCTTAGTATTTGGGGATAGCTTCAATTTATGTCTACATAATTTGGCATTAGTATTGAAGAGGTGTGAAGAAACAAATTTAGTGCTTAATTGGGAGAAATGCCACTTTATGGTGAAAGAAGGTATAGTGCTTGGGTACAAAATTTATGCTAGGGGGATAGAAGTGGATAAAGCTAAGGTGAAAATTATTGAGAAGTTACCTCCCCCTACCTCTGTTAAAGGAATTAGAAGTTTCCTGGGCCATGCAGGATTTTACAGAAGGTTCATTAAGGATTTTTATCAGATAACTAAGCCTTTATGTAATCTCCTGGAAAAAGACACTACATTTTACTTTGATGAACGATGCTTAGGAGCATTTAAGACTTTGAAGGAAAAATTAGTTACAGCCCCTGTAATCATAGCTCCGAATTGGAGTTTACCCTTTGAGCTTATGTGTGATACAAGTGATTATGCTGTTGGGGCTGTACTAGGATAAAGAAAATGAAGAGTCTTTTATGCTATCTACTATGCAAGCAAAACTCTGAATGAGGCCTAGTTGAACTACCGAGAAGGAGTTGTTAGCTGTAGTATTTGCTTTGGATAAGTTTTGCTCCTATCTCATTGGTAGTAAGGTAATAGTTTATACTGATCATGCTGCCATTAAGTACTTAGTCTTCAAGAATGATGAAAAGCCACGATTGATTAGATGGATCCTCCTACTATAGGAGTTTGACTTGGAGATTAGGGACAGGAAAGGAACGGAGAATCAGGTTGTTGACCATTTATCTAGATTGGAGAGTGGACTCAAAGAAGATGGTACAACTATTAATGAGTCCTTTCCTGATGAGCAGCTATTTACTTTCAGGCACTCCAGATTGCCCTAGTACGCTGATTTTGTGAATTATCTGGTGAGCAATGTGATGCCACCTGATTCGACTGCCCAGGAAAAGAAAAAGTTTTTGAGTGATGTTAAGTATTATGTTTGGGATGAACCCTTCCTATTCAAACAATGTAAACATTAGATTTTTAGGAGGTGTGTCCCCATGGAAGAAGTTGAAGATATACTTAGACATTGCCATTCTTCTGATTATGGAGGGCACTTTGGAGGAGAATGGACAGCTGCCAACGTTTTGCAATCTGGATATTACTGGCCCACGTTGTTTAAGGATGCCCACTACTTTGTATTGAAATGTGATAGATGTCAGAGGGTAGGTAATATTTCTAATCGAAATGAGATGCCTCTGACTAATATTTTAGAAGTATAGCTCTTTGATGTGTGGGGAATTGACTTCATGGGACCTTTTGTTCATTAATATGGCAATCTCTATATTCTAGTGGCTGTAGACTATGTGTCGTAATGGGTTGAAGCGATGACTTTACCGACTAATGATGCCAAGGTGGTGATAAGGTTTTTGAAGAAGAATATTTTCACAAGATTTGGCACACCTAGGGTTATCATTAGTGATGGAGGATCCCACTTTTGCAATCGAAGTTTTGACGAGCTTTTAAAGAAATATGGGGTCAAACATAAGGTAGCCACTGCTTATCACCCACAGATGAGTGGTCAAGTAGAGTTGTCCAATAGGGAAATAAATGGGATATTGGAGAAGACAGTGAACCCAAGTAGGAAGGACTGGTCCATTAGGTTAGATGATGCACTTTGGGCCTATAGGACAGCCTTCAAAACACCTTTAGGAATGTCCCCTTATCAGCTTGTTTATGGTAAGGCATGTCATTTACCAGTGGAGCTTGAGCACAAGGCCTACTGGGCCCTTAAGAACCTGAATTTCAACTTAGAGGTAGCAGGGGAGAAGAGGCTGCTATAGGTCAATCAGTTAGATGAGTTCAGGTTGCAGGCATATGAGAATGCCAAGCTCTACAAGGAAAAGACTAAGCGATGGCATGATAGGAAAATCAAGGAGAGACACTTTGAGCCAGGTTAACAAGTTATGTTATTTAATTCACACTTGAAGTTGTTTCCAGGAAAGCTTAAATCTAGATGGTCAGGACCCTTTACCATTACACAAGTATTCCCTCATGGAATCATTGAAATTATGGATGAGACCCTGAAGCAACCCTTTAAGGTTAATGGGGGCAGACTGAAACATTATTTCGGGGGAGGATTTGATCGTCACCATTCTGTGACCACTTTAGCTGACCTTCCTACTTCTAATCCTGCTACTTAGCTTCATTTTTCTTTGCACTTTTTGTACAGTTCTTTTCTCTTTTCTGCTGTTTCTCCTTTATTTATTTTGTAGGTTGCTTTTACAACATTACATTTTCAATCAAGCTTCGATTGTTCATCATCATCATCAGAAAGGGAGTACTCTATCCTTGAGCTTAAATTCTTATATTATCTGCACACTGAGGATACTGTGCACTTTAAGTTTAGGGGAGGGGATATCACTTGAGCAATTTTATGAAAAATTGGAAAAAATTTCAAAATTTTTTCGAAAATCTGAGAAAAAATTTTTAAAATTTTTTTGATAATATGAGCTTAAGTTGTTTGATTTTTGGATGATTTAGTGCTTAGCATGTAGTTTTCCCATATTCCGATGATATGACCCCATGATTTAGTCTGACTTTGATTAACTGAGAAGCATGATTATATGAAAAGCATGAAGTTAAATTCTTGAATTTGTCTTAATTCTGATTGTGATTGCCTCATCTTATGTACATGCCATATCATGAATCTGTATATTTATTTAGAGAAAGCTTATGTGGACATATGATTGCATTTGTTCAGTTGATTTTGTGCATCATATTCTAGAATTTGTTTGATCTGATCTCGAGGCGAAATATTATATCACACTTAATTAGGGAGATGATTTAGGCCATCTTTGGATCGTTTGAGCCTTTCTAGCTATCCTTGTACATATTCTACCCCTAGTCACCCATCTGGACCAAATAAGCTTTTCTCTGTAAATATTCCAGCAAAATTTTTTCGTAGCTTAAATACTCTGTTCCTATCCCTTACCCCAAAAGCATGAAAAGTCATTGGGATATATTGTGAGCTATATGGGTATTAAGTGATAGTGAAGGAGTATGTAATGAAAAAAAAAATGAAAGAAAAAGAAAAAGAAAAGAAGAAAGAAGAAAAAAACAAAAATAGAATAAAAAGTTTAGTGAAATAAATAAGTTTGGGGGAAATGATTTGAGCTCTTACATTAAGATCTTAGAAGTAATGCATGTTAAGGGGTAATTAAACCTAAATCGACTTTATCATACCTTAGCCCCAGCCTTAGATTACAAGCTTAATGAAGTCCTATTGATTTTGATTAAGTGTGACTACATTAGTGGAGAGAGAAGTGAAAAGCAAACTTATGAGAATGATCACATGTCATTGACTTTGCATTCACTGTGTTTGCATAATCTGATCCGGATAATATACTGTGAAGTGACTTTGACATTTTTCACACACTCACGAGGAGTCCAATTTGGGTTAAGACTTATGATTGAATGATTCTGAATGTTGGACTTGCAATTGTGAGTCTTTGAGATCATAGTTTGTACTTTTTCTTTGAGGATGATATTGGGGAAATTATTGTGTTTAGTACCTGTCATTCCTACAATTATTTTGTTTTGCTTGAGGACAAGCAAAAGCTCAAGTTTGGGGGTGTGATAATTCTATAAAAATAGAATTATTTATGCATAATTTCTTAATTAATTATTTTAATCCCCAAATTATTTTGTTAATTATCCCCTCATTTTGACTAAAATTCTCATGTTTGCAGATAAATTAAATCCGGATGAATTTGGAAAATTTCGGTAGAAAATAGACTGGAATTGGGCTAAAATCGAGATAGACCATGCGGATAACACGAGCCATGCCACCTAGCACATCCAATTGGACAAGAAGACAGACATGGAAATATCTTTTCAAGGAGCCAATGATGTGAAGACAAGTGGCCAAACAATACTAACTCATCTAGGATAGAAAATTACAATTGTACCCCTAAGTGTGTGTATAAATAGGAAATGATAGCAATTGAAAAAAACTAAGTAGTTTTTAGAGTAGGAGTAAGTTAGGAGCAGTGTTAGAATAGTTTTAATTTATTTTCTTTAGAAGCTTTCCCGTTAGTTATTTTAGCCACCATTTCTTTATGCTACTGTTTTAGCAATTTCAATTTTTATTAAAGCTTTTTTTTTTTAAGTTTCGTTACAGCCTCATTTGTTCATCCTTCTTCGCAGTTTGTTAAAGTTCATTCCTTTATGTTTCTTATTTTTTTTTTAGTTTTGATGAAAAGTTTATTTAGTTTCAAAAATTCCATTTTTACTATTCGATTTTCTCTTGTTTTTATTTTTCATTTAATGTTCATGTAAGTACCTGCCTTGCTGAATTGCCTAAGCAGGTTGCTTTCATTCTTGCCTTGTTCTGGTGCAGTGGTGCAACGGTAAGCTGATCAGAAAATGAAGTCAAGCATGACCTTTGGAGCTTGCATTTCTCTGCTTTACGGTTTCCTCTAGTTCGGATTCATATTCAGCTACTGAGTTTTCTTCTTTCGCTTTAAGTTGAAGGAGTATTATTGCCCTGTAGTCTCGGTTTCATTATCTAATTCCATCTAATGTATTAGATTATCACCTCACTGCTTTGCATTTTAGATCATCAAGCTGTCGGTTATTATATTTGCATTTAGTTATATTTGTTTTGCATTTATTTATTTCAAAATTGTCTTGTTTTTCTTCTTCTAATTTTTGCTAGCTGGTACAGATGAGGGCAGGTTTGCTACCATGTGTGGAGCAGAGCATAGGATGAGTGAACTAATGCAGTAGACATGGGTTACACACTATCCTTTTTTCTGCTCTGTTATTTAACTAGTGTCCTGTTCATTTTCATGTATTTGTGTAATCAGCCTTAATCCATGGTTGTTCGCTTTCTTTTGTGTTTTTGCTGATTTTCTGTTTAGATTGTATTGTTTTTGCTGGTCGGTGCTACTGCAGGAGGTGGTAGTCGGCTAATTGCAGTTGAAGCCTTGCGTGGATAGTAGGAGCAGGAGAGTCGGACAACGCTTGACACAGCAGAAGCGGCCATCACCTGGGCAGTACCTGAGCAGTACTGAAGCAGGACCCTTGTTGGAGAGAGCATGACATCACTTGAAGCAAATCTGGAACCGAGAGTAGGTTTGGGCAGGAAGCAGCTAGACAAGGAAGTTGTGCTGAGCAAGTGCAGAAGGCTGATGATGTTTGAAGTAGGAGCAGGAGCAGTTAGTGCTGTAGCGACATGGGCAGAAATCTGGAGCAGAACAAGCGGTTGGAGACGTGCTGTGCTTGTTGCAGGGAAGGATGCTGTACACGAAACCGAGAGCAGAGTTGATGGAAGTTGTAGAGCATGAGCTGGACACGCCTGGGCCCCAAAACTGAAGAAGATGTGTACAGTGCAGTTATCGGGACCAGCATGGTTTCCAATTTCGGTTAAGGCATTGTTTGGCCACATTACATTGTTGCTATAGTTTAATGCATTATTAGTATTTCCATTCCTTTGTTAGTTGTTAGTTAGGCAGTTTAATCAATTAAAATGGTAGGTTAGTTTTAATATTTTTTGCATGTTAATTTTATTTTCAGTTTTAATTTTTTAGTTAGTAGTTAATTTTATATTATATGTTTTAAGACTTTATTTTAGTTTAGTATTTTGTGAGTTGCATTTAGAATTAATTTAGATTAAATGTGTTTCATGCATTTTTAATTTAGTCTTCATTTTTATTAGATTTTAGGTTAGTTTAATTTGCAATTTTTATTAGTTTAATTACATGCATTTTTTTTATTTTATTTTAAGTTTGTTTAAATTTTAGTTTTATTTTATTTCTTTATTTTCTTATTTGCATTTTATTTTAGTTGCGTTAATGAATTTTTAACTGTTTTAATTATTTTTGTAGGTACTTGCTTTTAATTGCGTGGAGCACTGTAAGTAATCTTAGCTCGGTTTTATTTAGTTTTTATTATTTTATTATTTTTCAGTAATTTTAATTTTAGATTGAGTAGATCACCCACCTTCAATTCATAATTTGCTAAGATATAGTTAGGGTAAGATTAACCGGTAGTTAATTAGGCTGATCAACTTCTCTGTGGGACAATAATCTGGGACTCAAATCCCTTTATTGCTTGTATGACCCGTGCACTTGCGGTAATACATTTAGCTCGTATCGCTAAGGATGACCACAAATCAGTCCAGGTAAAGTTTAAATACTTTGTTCATTAATGCCCTAACGGTTACGAAAATCATTTTGGGCACATTCACATTCCGAATTCTTAACAGATGTTACCCAGTTAAAATCGATCTCTAAAAAAATCTGATGAACTTTTATCTAGTTACTCCTATAATTGCTTCTTTAGTACTTACAGTTCCACTAATACCATTTCATACCATGGTTAGGATATCGGATACGTAGCAGGTACCAACTCAATACAAAATTCTATCGCTTTATCTGATGGTAGCCCTGGTAGATTATTCAGGAAGATATCAGGAAACTCCCTGACTACTAGGATATCAATTAATTTCGGATGTGCCTTATCCATAACAACCACACAAGCGATGAAACATTCCCATCATTACTCATCTCGTCCGTACAATCATTCACTCCTTTAATTACAATCGTTACACCTCTTTCATTACGTGTTAAACTTACAGTACACTTTTCAGGGGTGAAAACATCACTATCTTAGGATAGCAATCTAAATAGCATAGTTTGCAGCTGAATCAATTTATTCTCAAATATTACTTCAAAATTATTCATATTCCATTGAATAAAATCGGCTGACGTATCCTTTTTCCCCCGTTTTCAACATACAATCCCTATGCCCATATTCAGTTAGTGATAATCAACTAACTATCATCATCTTGCCTAAGGGTAACGGCTTCACATCTTTCACTAACTTAGAAGCAACTGAAGGCGGTATAAATAAATGCGTGGCACCGGGATCAATTAAAATAATTACTTCATTATTCACAACCAGTGTGGTATCTTCCACCACATCAGATGAAACATCAGTAGTGTCCTTGTGAGAGCCCCTAGCCTCCGCAGGCGAGCCCACTGGCCCCCTGGGCCGACTAGGCCTCGTCACCATAGCTACGTATTGTTCTCTTTTGGTCCCACTGGACCATTAAGATTTTGCTCACCCAGGACGCGTCCCCCAGGTTTTGAACTCAGGATATCATCCTTTGTCCGACACCCCTGGTACCATTGAGCTCGAGGGGTGTCGGACAAAGGATGATATCCTGAGTTCGAAACCTGGGGGACGCGTCCTGGGTGAGCAAAATCTTGATGGTCCAGTGGGACCAAAAGAGAACAATACGTAGCTATGGTGACGAGGCCTAGTCGGCCCAGGGGGCCAGTGGGCTCGCCTGCGGAGGCTAGGGGCTCTCACATAAAAAATGCGCGTTTTTATGTGAGAGCCCCTAGCCTCCGCAGGCGAGCCCACTGGCCCCCTGGGCCGACTAGGCCTTGTCACCATAGCTACGTATTGTTCTCTTTTGGTCCCACTGGACCATCAAGATTTTGCTCACCCAGGACGCGTCCCCCAGGTTTCGAACTCAGGATATCATCCTTTGTCCGACACCCCGGTCCAAGGCTTACAGTCGTCCTCGTCCAACATCTTATTTTCGTGGTAACTACCGCATATCTAACCCTTCTTAGTAGCAGTCGGGGTCCTCCAATCACAATACCCCTCGTAAGTGTTAAAACTAAATACACTAGGGGTTACCAATCATCTTACCCTATGACTTGACAACTCTAAATCTCTTACCAAACTACCTTTTTCCTGTCCTGATATCTCTGTCATTCTCTATTCTCTTCTGTCTCTATTTTGGCCCTTACTACCTTTCCTAATCTCAGAGGCATACAACTCATGATCTTATTCACACAACTGTAGTCTGCGCACTGCTTCGGCATAGGTAGCGATATCTAACGGGGCCAATAAGACTTTAATTGACAATCTGAGCCCTTCCATGAACTTTCAGACATCCTGACTCTCACTATTCATACTGTCGGGGTCATACCTGCCCAGGAATAGAGTTTCATACCAACCAGTTCCTCTAGGTCAAAGTAAAGAATTTTATTTGTAATTTCCTTTGAACAATGTTCGAAATAGTCTCTCTCTGGAATACATCTAAAATTATCTCTCATGTCTATTCTGGATGTCTAACTCTTAAGATGGGTCGAACGAACTTCCACCAATGCTCCGACTCGCCCTTAATTTCCATGCATACTCTGAGCAATTAGCTCCCAAAATATTCTCTACACTTCGCACCAATCTCGTGAAGCGTGTCTCAATACTGTCCGACATCTCTGTCGGACTCTTTGGGGCATACTCAACATCAGCCTCCACTTCAAACTCATCTTGAGTCTCATGTGGCGACTCAATATGACTCTCAGGCCTACCTCTACGGCTTCGAGCTCGTGTACTCGCCCCTCTACCATAGCGGCTATCAGTTAATGACTATATTCTTGCATTTGAAACCAAATTCTTATCTGTAATCTCATCTCGATATACACAATTGTATCTAAACAATGCATAGTACATGAGGATGTAAACTTCCTTAACCACTAACACCGACTCATATCAGGCCAACTTAGCTTTGATACCAAAAACTGTCATGACCCAAATTACCTAAAAATCACTACAAATTTTTTCGTTTGTTATTTAATTCTTACATTTCTCTGTTCATGACCATCCTACCAACAGTTGAGCTATGATTCAGTGTTAGTCCCCTCTCACCTATTTACTATTCTATTTCCATATTCACATTTACACATCAGGATTTACTATCATTTGTCTTAAACTAATACATTCACAATTGGATTTACTTAACCTTACATCCCCGACATCATATACGTTTACAGTACTGTGCATTTACATATTTAGATACAAAACTATACAAATGTGTATACCTGACTCTCGATGGGACGCAGCGGATACCAAGAATGCAAGTCCTCAGTCGCTCACTAACTACTATGAGTGCTCTGAAAAAAGGGGATAATAAGGGCGGTGACCAAACCAGGCGCTAAGTAAGGCAACCATGCAAGTAAGTAGATAGCTCCACTATCTACATGCTCATAATGCCATGCCCTTAAATTCATTTCTTTTTGTTTAAATCTCACGCACAAAATCATGCATACATTAATGCCATAGTTTATATAAACTATTCGTGCATATAGAAATCGTGCAACTCATGCATCAATGGCATTTTATGTAAAATCATAATTTGCATGAAGTAAATCAAGATCATGCATTATTTCATGCCTTGTAAAACAAATCATGAGAGACAATTCTTTTCATGAATTTGTAATTAAAACATGGAAAACTCCTCATGCTACTGCATTTAAATTACTTCATTAAAGCTCAGTATAAAATAACCCCTCCGGGTCAATCATCTCATAAATCAATCTCAAACTCATTAAAAAATCATTATAAAAAATTTTGTTATAAAATCACCCTTCTTTTAGGGTCACATGTCATAAAATCCTCTGAAAAATCTAGCATCATAGTAGAAAATCACATCTCAGTGAAAATCACAAAATCGGGGGCTGACCCTGCCCTCGGGTCTACCCTGGTCTATCGAGACAAAAAGTTATATCATGTGAGACATGTAGGTGACTATATCAGTAACATCGAGGACTATGGCCATATCCTAGTGATTCCTGGCTACACAGTACCTAGTGTGCGAGGTATTACACTTGAAAAGGGAGGTGGGTCAGTCCTGTTGCCAAAACGACATAAATACCAAGATTGTGAGGGCAAGGCTTACAGCCTCGTGGCTAAGGCCACTCCACTCCAACAATCCCCATGGTACAGCGTACTCCGCGTGACATACACGGTACAACATACTCCGTAAACCCAAATTATAGTTAGGGGGTGCCTATCGTAGGTCTTATCCACCCAACCTATGTCGTAGTATGCACGTGTGGGCATATCATCTCACTGTGACACACAGTCTACAGGAGGCTCCAACACGGCTATATGCATGTCATATAAATCCCTGTGCGAGCAAAGCTCCAGCACGGCTCCATGCATTTCATGATATCTGAAAACCTCGTGCGAACGAAGCTCCAAGACATTTTCATAAAAATCAGTAAAATCTGCATACGAGCAGCACTCCAATACGACTTTAACAAGAGTTATAAATCCATATAAAATCACGTGCGAGCAAGCTTCAGCACGGTTTATGCATAAAATCCATCAAAACCTTGTGCGAGCAATGCTCCAGTACGACATCATGTATAAATCTTTCAAAACTTCGTGTGAGAAATGCTTCAGCACGAATGAATGCTCAAGTAAATCAAAACTTCGTGCGAGCAACGCTCCAGCACGTTTCATGCATAAAGAAATCAAATCTCGTGCGAGTTACACTTCAACACGACTTTTATGCAATTAAATCGATTAAATCACGTACGAGCAAGGCTCCAATATGACTTTTTATGCATACCAAGTCAAAACAAGGTGCGAGCTAGGCTCCAGCACCTCTTATGCATTTCACAATAATAAAAATCGGTGCGAGCAACCACTCTAGCACATTTCATGCTTATGATGTCACACAAATCGATGCGAGCAACCGCTCTAACACCATTATGCACACTCACAAACTCAAATATAGTGCGAGGAAATGCTCCAGCACCATCTGTTTCCATATAAACTTGATAGTTGGCCCATTTTCCAAAGAAATTTTGTTTAAATCTAAATAACACTTACGTAGTATTATCTTATGAAATTTATGCAATTACTGGCCAATCTGCCAATTTGCTTTACTAAAAGTCACGGAAATTCCTCAAATCATGCATTTCATGTATGTCATGCTTCCACCATCCTTAGGTGAATTTTTTCTCAGTAGGGGTAAAATAGTCTTTTACCTACCCGAGTCCATAAAATTTTTAATCCATTTCCAGGACCTTTATACATTTTCAGTGTATACAAAAGCTATTAAAAATACGCATAGCTACCTCTAGCTACTCACAAAATTCACTTACCTCATTTTTCTGTACAATATGACCTTTTCACTGATGTCTTGTCACGCAGTCTGATTTGCTCCCAATCAAATCTCCAGAGCTGCGTATAATTATTTATCGGGTCAGAAATCATTCAATTAACTGTATTTCATAATTTTTGAGCTTAATTTAAAGTATTGGGCCTGTTTACAATTTTGGGTTCGATTGCACCTTAATGAGCTTTAATCGGCCTTAAGCCCATTTTCCACTTACTATTCACATCATCGAGGCCTATTGGGCTCATTGGGCCCATCTGTATTTATTGGGCATCGTTCTAAACTCTCGGATAACTCAATTAATTATTTATGACAATTTATCTTAAATTTCAAAATTTAATTCATTTTATACGGGATTAATCCATAATTTATGTTGTAAATTTTTAACAGCATAACTATGCAAATTGTCGTAAATAAGTGTTACTTACCCGAGATTCCATGATATTACACAAATTAAAGCTGACTCGAGGTCTCGTTTGACGTTAATTGTCGAGCTACACAACTTCATATTTTTTCGAGTCAATTTTCAGTCGAATATTAATTAACTTAACTATTCCAAAATTTAACTTGGTCAATTTCAACCGCTTACCGGCTTAGCCGTAGCTCGATTGCATCATTGAAATTTTTCATAATTTTTTCTCTTTTTCTTTTTCCCTTTTTCTTTTCTTTCTTTTCTGGCAGAACCGGTTCGGTTCGGTTCAGCCCGATTCAGACCGGTTCGGTTCAGTCGGTTCAGTCCGGTTCAATTTCCTCATTCGCCGTTTGGAGCATCACCGGTCGGTTCTTCACCGACTTCCTTTTCCAGATGGTCCGTCTGGCCACGCGAAGCACGGATCTGGTGTCGGTTTCACCAAGAGTGACCAGAAAGTGGCCGGTCCGACCTCTTCTCTACTCAATTTTGCTACCGGTTCTTCATTCGCTGTTTTCGGCGTCGTCCATTGGTTTCTCCGACCGTGTCCACCACCAATCGGCGCGCCATCACGAGGGGAACCTTCAACTGGCCGGGGTGGGTCGAATCGACGCCGATGGCCGCTGATTCCCTCTTCTCTCTTTCGATCTCCCCTCCGTCGTTCTCCACTTTCCGACGAAGTCGGCACTCGTCGTGGTTGCTGGTGGGTCTCCCGGTGTCGGGTTCCTCTCGACGATCACCGCCTGCCCCTCTATCTCGCTGGTGGCTCGTTGGTGAGGGAAACCGACTCCCTCGGCTTCCGCCTGTCTTTGCCTTTCCAAAAATTGCGTTTCACAATTTTTACCTTCTTTTTTTATTTTATTTTATTATTATTTTATTCATTATAATATTATAAAAATCTAAAAATATCTTCTAAAAATCTTATTTTATTCATTTAATCAATAAATGAATTTATCAATCTTATTTTGTCTTTCCGGTATATTTTTCAATTTTTTCGGGATAATTTTGCGATGTGAAAATTTTGATTAATTCCAATAAATTCATATTTTGATCAATTGGACTCGAAATTAAATATTTTCCTCGTTATTGATTAAGATTTCTCAAATCTATATTTTTAATGAAATTTTTCTTATCGAATTTATACCGAATTTTGGTCTTTTGACTGTTTTACCCTTCAATGTGTTCGGGACCAAACCAATCCAACTTCCCTTCACGAACAATCACTCATTTCATGTTTTAAATCCTTATCTCCAGTCCAAATCTCATTCGTTTAATTTGTGGCAATTTCAATATCCATTTGATCTTTAAATGCATTCGGGAATCTTTTATTCATTCCATTTGCATTTTTCATTCACATACAACTCTTCTTATAATTCAATTTACATATAACCATGTTTACATCACATGAATCATAAGGAATTTCGATAAAAATTGGGTCTTACAACAATCTACCATCACACGATTTGGAGCCAACCAATCCATTCCTAGGATTACATCAAAGTCTTTCATATACATCAAAATGAGGTCGGCTGACATTTCCTTTTCCCCTACTTTCAACTTAGAATCCTTAAATACATATTCGACTAGTTGACTATTGTTTGCGGGAGTGCTTATCAGCATCCTGCTACTTAACCCGGTAAGCTTCACATACTTAAACAATTTATATGCAAATGAAGGCGATACAAATGAATGCGTGTCACTAGGATCTATCAAAACATAAGCTTCAAGATCAAAGATTAAGATGGTACCTTTCACCACATCTGAAGACTGATCTGCAGTATCCTGGACCAGTGGTGTACTCGCCCTCTGCCAACTACTTCCTTCCCTTTCTCTTCAGCTGTTGCCCTTCATCTCAGAGTAGGAGTATCAGTTGGAGCTCTCTCCGGCTCCTTGTCCTTTTGTGGGGCACTCTTAGTCATCTCTGGGCAATTTCGGATCACATGCCCTGGTTTCCCACATTGGAAACATACTGCAGGAGGTCTATAACACGGTCGAGTACTATGGCACCTACCATACTTACTGCACTGTTCTGTTGTAGGCTGTGGCCCTCGAATCACTATACCTTTTGCTGGAGTTATGGCCGGATACATCAAAGGCTTAATTTTCCTCTCCCAGATCTCCTCAATCTTCGGCCTCTTCCCAGAAAATCTCCTACTTCCTTTATAACTTAAGCCTCTATCCACTGTCGGTCTCTTTCTATCTCTGTCCCTCACTCTACTAACCTTCCTAAACTCTGAGGTAACTCGTTCAATATCTTGTTCACACAACTGTGCCCTGTGCACTGCCTCCTCATAGGTCGGTATATCAAAAGGTACGAATCGAGATCTGTTGGCTGGTCTCAGTTCATCTACAAACTTTTGGACCTTTTTGACCTCATTGTCCACCGTGTTAGGATCATACCTGCCTAAGGAGATAAATTTTGTTTCATACTCATCCACCGATCTGCTCCTCGGGTCAATCCCAAAAATTTCATCTGCAGCTTCACTGTGCAGTATCCGAAATATATTGCCTCCAAAAGGCCTCTAAAAATATATCCCATGTGATCTCTATATGATGGGCTTTCAGAACGGGTCTGGTGGACTTCCACCAATTCTCTGCCGATCCTTTCAACATGAATACGACAAAAGTAACCATCTCCATAGTAGTGCCCTCGAAGAACCCATATAACTTCTCAATCTCATTCAGCCAATCCTCTACAACTACTGGGTCCTTAATCCCACTGAAAGACAGCGGTTTAAATTTATGAAACTGCCGTAATCTATCCAAGTCACATCTATAACCCTAATCTCTACTACCTGTGGTGGCAACAATAGAAGGTTTATCCTGTACTGGTGGGGGTCTGGGAGTATCTGTAGTCTGAGGTCTTTGGGCTAGCTGTGCTGGCATTTCAGGAGTAGTCTCCTGTTCAGCATCACCCTGTGTAGCTGGACCTTGCTCGCCCCCAACTCCAGGCAACGAATGGGTAATCAACTCCAAAATCGTCTCTAAGCTCCGCTCTATCCTCGCGAAGCGTGCTTCAATACTCTTTGGTCTCTCTGCCGAACCCTGTAGGGCATGCTCAACTTCAGCCTCTACCTCTATCTCCTCTTGAGTCTCATGTGGTAACGATTCAGCACGGCTCCCAAACCTACCCCTACGACCTCCAGCTCGTGCTCTCGCCCCTCTACCGCGACTGGTGTTAGGCATAATGCCAAGATTCCTACATTCATAATCATTTCTTAGTTAAACCCATCTCGATATACACAGTTGTATCAAGACAAACACAGTAGCATGGGGATGTAATTTTCCTAAATTTTTGATAGCGACACACATCAGATCAACTCAGCTCTGATACCACCTCTGACACGACCCTCAATCCACCGAAAATCCACTATAAATTTTTCATTTTTCGTTCCATTATTTTTTGTTTGTTCTTTACTTTTACCTTATTTGATCGTGAACAGCTACACCACCAACAGTTGGGCTGTGTATCGATGTCAATCTCATCCAACCAAACCATTTCAAATTACAATTCATTTAAACGTAAACACTTGTATTTCTTAATCAGAGTTGCTGTTTACATGTGTTTACAATTCTTTACATCCCCAAAAGTTACATTCAAAATATTACTGTGCTATGGTATGTCTAGATATAAAAACTATACAAATGTGTATACCTTGTGTGATGAGATACAGTGGACACCAAAATCTAATCCTCAGTCGTTCTCTATCTACCATAAGTTCTCTGTAGAGGGAGAAAATAAGGGGGTGAACAAATCACGCACTCAGTAAGATAATCATGCGAGCAGTAGATAACTGTACTATCTACATGATCGTGATGCCATGCATAAAACCAAGCATTTACTTGTCATATCCCAAAACATCAGTTCATGCATGTGTTCATGATATATAAAGCAATTCATGCTATTCAAATCAGTGCAAAATTCTTAAACAAAGCATGAAAAATCATCATGCACAAGTAGTACTTAAAGCATGGAAAATCATCATGCAAGGTGCACTTAAAAGCATTTCATACTTAACACAACTCAACACAAAATCACCATTCGTCAAGACTTAGCCCCTTCCTTGGGCTATCTTGACCTACAAAATAATTTAAAAACATGGATTTATCATAAAACAGGTGACATATGAGATAGGAAAATAATAATAAGGGAAATAACTAGGAATATGGCTATATCCTCTGTGATCCCAGGCTACACAGATCCTAGTGTGCGGGGTATCACCTCTATCTGCTTCCGTACGGGAGGTGGGTCACGTCCAACCCGCCGGTCCATAGCAGATCTAACCTTCATCCGCAGATGGTATATATATATCATATCCATACACGATACAACATACTCCATGCTATATGCACGATATAACGTACTCCGTTGACCCATATCATCACATCATATTATGCCACATCTCAAGACGCATATGCGAGCCTATTTAATTGGCGTGGCACACAGCCTACCCGAAGATCCTAGCACGACTCCCAACATGTCATAAAAATCACGTACTAGTAATCTCTAGCACGATAACAAGTATATAGTGGACATCTAGTGCGAGCAACATTCCAACACAATGTCAAAAGTCCATGTGAAAACTAGTGCGAGCTAGGCTCCAGCACTCATGCATGTAAAACTTTAGCATGAGCTAGGCTTCTGCACTAATGCATGTGTAAACATGTCAAATCTATTGCGAGCAACACTCTAGCATGCTTTATTTCCACAAAACTCATGTAGGTGGCTCATTTGTGTACAAAGAAAGGTTATTAAAACCGAATCAACATATTTTCTTGCAAAACATTTAAATGCTAGCAACCTACCAATTCACATGCTAAAAAGGAGTAAAAGACTCAAGAACCTCATGCTCTTGCTTTCTATGAACTTTTCAAAATTCTCTAATTTCCTTTGCCCTTCAAACATTTATTTCCTTTCTTATGACCCTCAAACATTCTAAAAATCATAATGCGCCCGAAAACGCATACAGGTATCTCTAAGAGCCAACAAAATTCCTTTACCTTAATTCTCTATGAAGTAACTCCTTTATCCTTTCTCGTTTTTCGTGATTGGGATTAATTTGCTTTGGATATATCCTCGGGAGCTGCAAACATTCATTTGTCACATGAGTTAATTACAAATAACTCATATTCTGACTTAATCCTAGTCAATATATCTTATTGAGCCTAATTCTCTTCTTAAGTTGATTTCAATTACACTGATCATTTCACCTTGACCCATTGAGCTCCTTAGGCTTATTATCACTCGTTTGACCAAATTCTTGGTCTATCAACCTCGTCGAATTGATTGAATTCAAGTTTGGCCTATAATCACATTCGATCATGGCATGGGGGTTGAACACCCATCACACAATTCCTAGTCTAATTTGGTTTAGCAAACTCTCTTAGTTATCTAATCAAGCACTTGGTTTGCATTGCTCTAACCTTAGTTCTTCCATTCATTCATGCATTTTCACAAACAGCTTATATGCACATTATATAACTTCATCCTATTCCATAAACTTATTTCACAAAACCATCTTAAAATCATGTATATAACATTACTAACACCTTAGTATATTCCATTCATCATTAAATCCACAACATCTCATTTCCTCTCACTAAACCCATTTAAGGTTATGGTTATTTCATCATATTCTAGGTAGTTTCATCCAATAATGCATACACCAATAAACTCCTAACAGCATCTAGATAAACATACTTAGAGTTGATGTATTGGAAACTCACCTAGCTTGACTTTCCTCTTGTTCAAAATTGGAAGACCCTTTTTCTCCTTCAATCCAACAAGTTGAGTGTTGATTCCAAACTATGATGTTCTCCTCCTCATAATGAACAACTTTGCTCAAATAGATTTTTTCCAAATCTTTTTGGAAGGGGATGATATTCTAGAGTGAGAAAGCTTGCTCTTTTTGGGTAAAAATGGAGGAATGTTTTGATTTGCTAAAGAAGAAGGTTTGGCTGTCAGATTTTTATAGAACATGGGTCGTAAGATCGATCTCCTAGGGTAAGAGATCGATCTTCCCTTGGTTTTTGCTATCGAAATATTCAGGCTTGTAAGGGAGAGATCAATCTTTACTAGGCAGAAGCAACTGGAGATCGATCTGCTCATGAGGAGAGATTGATCTGCTCTTTGGGAAGAGATCGATCCTTGCTAAGTAGAAGCAAATGGAGATCGATTTGCTCATGGGGAGAGACTGATTTGCTCTTGGCAGAATTAAGTGGAGATTGATCTGCACCTAGGAAGGGATCGATTTGTTCCTTACAGAATCATATGGGGGTCAATTTACTTGAATGAGAGATCGATCTGCTTTGAATAAGAGATCGATCTGGCCTTCATTAGGGGCATTCCTGCTGCAATTTTCTCAGATTTTCAAAGGTAAACTCATATTTCATTACTTCAATACTCATTTTGCATTCTAATTCCACTTAAAGAATGGAAAGGTTCATTTATTATGATTCACATACTATGTGACTTGTGTGTACTGCTTGCAATCGTAAAAGATACTTAGAATTTGCAGTCCTTGCATTATCATTTCATGTTTTTAAGTCTTTATATTCAGTTTGATTGTTTGAGTTCCATTCGTTTAGTCTGTGGCTACTTCTGCCCTTATTTAACCTTTACATGGATTCATGGATGTTCATTCATTCGCTTTGCAACTTTATTCAATCCAAAATCTCTTTTTATGATTAAATTTAACATATGAAATGTATTACATCATATGAATCATAAGAATACATCACCAAAAGTGGGTCTTACACTTCTTTTTTCTAAGGCTCTAGGAAGAAACCTTTACTACCATATCTTTTCACGACTCTCAGAGAAACCTTTAATCACTACCCAAACCTCACTTACAATAAGCAGTCAAAGGTTACTTTCCCCTAGTAAAAATGGTTTGATTTTAAGTATAAATTTTGTATAATCTAAAGGCCTCTAATAAGTTAAGATGATTACAAATTTGACATAAGATGTTACAAAGATGTGAGTACGAGAATAAACAAAATTTTTGGCTTTCGATTGAAATGAAGACTTTGATATTTGATTATAAAAGATATTACATTGAAGCTCTAAAGTCTTGAAGCTTTTGGTTCTTCCTTTTATATCTCTACTATGATTTTTGGAAGTTTGTATGCTAAATTTGAAAATCTTCCCTTTAGCTCACAAAAATCTAGTCGTAGGAAACTAGTAAACTCGAAGGGTATCCATTACCTTAAGATATCGATACCTTATGAAGGATTCTTATAAAATAGACAAAGCGCATCGATAACATAACCCTAAGGTATTTGTGAGATAGAGGGGTGTATGGTGTAGAGTGGTTACTCATCCTATGCTCCGGCTCATGCTAACATAATTATATTATAATGCTAAAGTAGAGGAAATTAAAACATAGAAATACTAAAGCATTCACAAGACCAACTTGATAACTAAATAGAATCGATCTTGTCATTATAATAAGCAACCATGGAGTTTAAAATTTTCAGTCCTTAGTTCTTGAATCTAGTAATCCAAGAATCTTGCTCTAAGTTGATTTCGCACATGTTTTTGGTTGTAGCCAAACCAAAGCCATTCAAGTGGTTGGCCTCTAACGATGATCCACACGAGCAATACATGAACCCTCAATAAGGTTGAATTAAGTTATGGACGCAGCTACAGGTTATGTATGCTCTAAAACCAATTCACTCAATGAGAAGCATGGTATCATAGCATAACATGTTCACTTAAGAAAGTGACATGAAAAGTTTCCTTTCACAATTTTAGTCGATTATATTGACACATAATAACTCCAACATGAAGTGAAACATATATAACAACACAAGCCTTGCAAGGGATTTATAATGCGGTTTAAATTATGAGTATCCTTATACATCAAAGCTTAATTCCTATAAACTGTTCTCGGTCATTATCTTGTCAAGACAAGGCGTTAACAGTGCTCAAAGATTAGTACATGTTAAGCCTCCTTACTTATAAAGTAAGTAACTGTTCTCATATATTAAAATATGAAGATATTTAAGGATAGCATGTGGGTGCTTATTAGAGAATAAGAACATTGAACATGACCCGAAATGGGAATTCCATTTAGTAGTGTCACTTAAGTGTCTATGGAATACACTCTTGAGTGTTAATAATATAAGTGATCTTCTAACTTAAGATGCTAAGTCATCTTATATGTGTTTCTTCATGCTTTGATTTTATTCTTATGGGTTTGTAAGGACAAAAGCCTAAAATGGATGTTTTTAGGTATGACCTCAAGCATATGAATGTAAATGAGGAACCAAGATGATTCATCACCACGAATGACTTAAGAGGATAATATCTCATGTACCCTTGCTTGTATTAACTTATAAAGTCATTGGCCAAAGAACTTCTTGAAAAGAATTAATATCTAAAGATTGAGGATAAATATAGAAATATATTTAAAGCAGACATTGAACCAAGTTTTAGTTATTTCTGAGATATTTCGATGAAAGGATTGAATTACACTGAGATACTGCAAACTGAAAGGTTAGTCAACCATTTTGACCTTTCTAACATTTAGGTGGTCATGATGTATTGCTAAATGTCACTCATGATCTATGAATTTAAATTAAAATTAAAATTCATTATCAATATGTTGAGAACCTAATAGGTCACATACAAAGAGCAATATATGAATTAAATGAAATCGTAGATTGAAAATTTTGGAATTCTCCATTTTGTATTAAATGTATTTAATTAAATGAATTTAATTAAACCATAAAGGCTATATTTAATTATACTGGATTTAACTAGATTTGTTGCCCATGTGATGCTGCAAATTTTTGTTATTGTTTTTGTTTATGTTAGTAAAATTTAGATAAGCAAATTGTAAAGTGGTTAACAAATGAAAATTGATAAAACATTGATCATAAGAGATGCAAATGACCAATGTTGGTCATGCAGATCGAAAAAATATGGTGAACACAATGTAATCACCATAAACACTTTATACCAAACATAAATGTCTTAAATACAAAGTGATTATACTTATTCCATTTCATAATTTGTCAACGTAAATAGTTGTTACTAAATAAAAGTACCGAAATTTAAAAAAGTATATTATAAAAAAAGAAGTAAACCAAAAATGAAATGAAAGTCATAAGAGAAATGTAATTGGATTTACAAAATATAATACATAATTGTTAAAGAGGAGATATGGTGTTGGTAGTTCACAAGAAGCGTAAAATAAATAAACAAATAAATAAATGATTAGTTTAATAATTTAGAATAAATTGAAAGAGAAATTATAAAAAAAAGCACAATCATGATTGATTTCTACAATTAAAAAAAATGCATGATTTACTTTTATGGGCACCAAAATTTCCCTTTACTTTTATGAACACAAAAATTTTCCATTAGCCCCAACACGACCTATTCTAGCAATCCTATGTACATAATCCTCTAGGGTGGAAAGAAAATCATAATTAATCACAAACTTTATGTCCTTCACATTTACAACAAACAAAGGAAATTTATAACAAAACATGTACTTAGTTAAGACAAAGATAAAGCTCTAGTAAATTTAGGGTTCTGAGAAAATCAATCTGACTTGTGAACAATTCAATTTATCCAATAAGGAGGTTTACTTGAAATAATTTACAAAATAAATGGCAAACAATAAAGAGTCAGCTACGCAGTTTCATATTGTTTTAACTCCAGATTAAATGAATATTGAAAGTGATTAAAAACTTTAAATTGCATGCAAAATTCTCTTGCTAAACAGTCTCTGTACATTAAGAACCTTGAAATTTCAAAAATTCCTTTAATCCTTGCATCCTATAAGATCCAAACAATCAATATTAAGATAACATAGTCATTAGGTAGATGTGCCCATTTTAACCTTGTAGGGATAATGTGTCACAGCCCATATTACCTAAAAATTAGAGTAAAGTTTTCGCTTTTCATTTATTATTCTTTAATTCTTATGTTTCTCGCATCGTGACCATCCTACCAAATAGTTGGGCTATGATTCGGTGTTAGTCACCTCTCACCTATTTACCATTCCATTTTCATAATCACATTCACATATCAGAGTTTACTATCTTTTAACTTTAATTAAATACATACACATTGGAATTTATAACTCTACATCCTCGACATCATATCCGTCTACAGAACTGTGCATTACATATTTAGATACAAAACTATACAAATGTGTATACCTATCTCTCGATGGGAAGCAGCGGATACCAATGCATGCAAGTCCTCAGCTGCTTACTAATTATTGCGAGTGCTCTGAAAAGATGAGAAAATAAGGGGGTGAGCAAACGACACGCTCAGTAAGGCAATTATGCAAGTAAGTAGATAGCTATACTATCTACATGCTCATAATGCCATGCCCTTAAAATCCATTTCTTTTCATTAAAATCTCAAGCACAAATCATGTATTTCATCAATGACTTAGTTTATAAAACTATTTGTGCATATCGAAATCATGTATCAATAGCATTTTATGTGACATCAGTAAATCATACTTAGCATGAATTAAATCAAAATCATGCATTATTTCATGCGATATAAAACAAATCATGAGATACAATCCTTTCATGAATTTATCATTAAAGCATGGAAAACACATCATGCTACTGCATTCAAATCATTTCATTAAAACTGCAGTATAAACTAACCCTTTCGGGTCAATCATCTCATAAAACAATTCATTAAAATTCATTATAAAACTTCAGTTATAAAACCACCCTTCTTTTAGGGTCACATATCATAAAATCATAAAAATCAGGGGCTTGACCCCTCCCTCGGGTCTACCCTGGTCTATTGACCAATAATTATATCATGTGAGACAAGCAGGTGACTATCAGTAACAACATAGGACTATGGCCATAACTTCGTGATCCCTGGCAACATGGTATCTAGTGTGCGGGGTATCACACCTGAAACGAGAGGTGGGTCGTCCTACCCGTCAGAACAACATAACACTAGGATTACGAGGGCAAGGCTTGCTGCCTCGTGGCTAATGCCACTCCACTCCAACAATCCCCACGGTACAGCGTACTTTACGTGACATACACGGTACAACGTACTCCGTGAACCCAAGCTCAGTCAGGGGTGCTTGCAATAGGTCTTATCCACCCATATCATCTCTGTCTCAGTATGCACGTGTGAGCATATCATCTCACTGTGACACACAGTCTACAAGAGGCTCCAACATGGCTATATGCATGTCATATAAATCCCTGTGCGAGAGAAGCTCTAGCACGACTCCATGCATATTCATGATATCAAAAAATCTCGTGCGAGTGAAGCTCTAGCACGGTGTGATAAAAATCAGTAAAATCTGCGTACGAGTAACACTCTAGTACGACTTTAACATGAGTTATAAATCCATATAAAATCGCGTGCGAGCAATGCTCCAGCATGAATAAATGCTCAAGTAAATCAGAACTTCGTAGGAGCAACGCTCCAGTACGGCTTATGCATAAATACAACAAATCTTGTGCGAGTTACACTCCAGCACGACTTTTATGCAATATCATTTCAAAATAGGATGCGAGCTAGGCTCCAGCACCTCTCATGCATGTCAAATCATTAAAACTAGTGCGAGCAATCGCTCCAGCACCTTTTTATGCATATCAGTCAAAACAGTCAAAACCGTCAAAACAGTCAAAAAGGGTGCGAGCTAGGCTCCAGCACCTCTCATGCATTGCACAATAATAAATATCAGTGTGAGCAACCACTCTAGCACATTTCATGCATATGATGTCACACCAATAAGTGCAAACAATCGCTCTAGCACATTTTATGCACCCTCACAAACGTAGATATAGTGCGAGCTATGCGCCAACACTATCTGTTTCCATATAAATTTGATAGTTGGCCTATTTTCCAAGAAAATTTCATTTAAATATAAATAACACCTACATAGTGTTATCTTGTGAAATTTATGCAATTACTGGCCAAACTACCGTTTTGCTTTGCTTAAAACCACGAAAATCCCTTAAATCTGAAAATTCTTAAATCATGCATGTCATGCTTTCACCATCCTTAGGTGAACTTCCCTCAATAGGGGTAAAATAGTCTTTACCTATTTCAAGTCCTTAAAATCTTTAAACCATTTTTAGGACCTCTATACATAATCAGGGTATACATACATATTCAGTATACAAAAAAGCTATTAAAATACACGTAGCTACCTCTAGCTACTCACACAATTCCCTTACCTCGTTTTTCTGTACAGTCTGACCTTTCCACAGATGACTCGTCACGCAGTCCGATTTGCTCCCAATCCAAATCAAATTTTCGGCACTGCGGATAAATATTCATCAGGTCAAATACAATACAATTAACTGTATTTCATAATTTTTTGGGCTTAATTTAAATAATTGGGCCCGTTTACCCATATTGGGCCCGATTGTACCATAATGGGCCTTAATCGACCTTAAGCTCGTTTTCCACTTATTATTCACATTATCGAGGCCTGTTGGGCTCATTGGGCCCATCAGTATTTATTGAGTCTCGTTCTAAACTCTCAAATAGCTTAATTTAGTATTTACGACAATTTATCTCTAATCTTAGAATTTAATTCATTATATGCGGAATTTAAATCCGTAATTTATGCGATAATTATCAATCACGCATAACAATGCAAAATTATCATAAATAAGGGTTACTTACTCGTGATTCCATGATAGTACGTAAATCGAAGCTGTCTCGAGCTCTCGTTTGACGTCAATCGTCGAGCTACATAATTTAATATTTTTTCAGGTAAATTTCCAGTCAAATATTAATCAAATTAAATATTTCAAAAATTAAATCGGTCAATTCGACCGTTTACCGACTTACCCGTAGATCGATTGCATCACTGGAATTTTTTCCTAATTTTTCCTCTTTTCTCTTTTCTCTTTTCTCTTCCCCCCTTTTCTCTTTCTTTTCTTTTCTTTTCTTTTCTTTTTGGCTGAACCGGTTTGGTTCGGTTCAAGCCAGTTCAGACCGTCGGTTCAGTCCGGTTCGGTCCAACGGTTCAGTCCGGTTCGATCAGTTCAGTGCCTTGCCGACCGGTTCTCAGTCGATTTCTGCCGCCAGCAACTCTGCGGGGTCATCCGCAGCTCGGATCTGGGGTAGGTTTCGTCCAAGGTCGTCGAAAAGTGGCCGGTTCGGCTCTTCTCTCCTCCGTCGGCGGTACCGTTTCTTTTCTTCCTCCGTTTTCGACGCTGGCCGCCGTCTTACCCATCGGTGTTGCCACCAATCGCGTCGCCTACGCCTGGGGGACGCTTGACTAGTGGTGGCCGGGCCCAGATCAGCGCCAGTCACTGGGAAACTCCTTTTCTCCCTTTCGGCTTCTCTTTCTCCCATTTCGCCGTCGATTGCAGCCTCCTTCGGGCCGCTGGTGCCGGTGGGTGGCTCGGCTGGGCTTCCTCTTCATTGGTCGCTCCTCTAGGCTGGTCACCGGTCTCCGATCGTCGGTGGAGGCAGAGGCCTTGATCCTTGCTTCGTTTTTTCCTTTCTTCAGATCGCGTTTTTTGCGATTTTTTTTAATTATTTTATTTTTATTTATTATTTATTTTTATTATTATTTTAATCAATATTATATTATTATTTTTGTCAAAATATCTAAAAAAATTATATTTAATTCATTTAATCAATAAATGAATTTCTCGGTCTTATTTCGACTTTTCGATATATTTTTCGATTATTTTCGAGATTATTTTTCGAGGCGAAAATTTCTGTTTATTCCAATAAATTCATAGCTTGATCAATTTAATCCGAAATTTAATTATTTCTTTGTTATTGATCAAGATTTCTCAAATCCCTATTTTTAATTAAATTTTCTTCTCGAATTTATACCGACTTTTGATCTTTTGATCGTTTTGCCCTTGCACGTGTTCGGGAATACCATTTCAATCCTTTTGCATTTTTAAATGCACTCGAAAATTTCTATTAATTCCATTTGCTCTTATGATAAAAAATCAGGTCTTACATAATGAGCTACTTTACTACTATCATTTTTTATCCAATCAATGATCTAAGCAAATGTAAGTCAACTAGAGTACCACAACAAACCAAATTCATAACCGTGGATGGGCAACACTAACTTCAACTTCAACCATGTTACCTAGACATTGCAACCTTCTTTTGTCTCCAGTAAACTTATCCTCATCATCTTACATTTGATTTTACAATGCACTATAAATTACTCCTATTTTCATTTTGTTTTGTTGAAAAGGAAAAAAATAATTTTATTTATTTAAAAAAATTGAATAAAATTCATTCAAAAAACTACAGGTTATAAGCCATAAAAGGGCCCAAAAAGAAACCTTTATTATAAAAAAAGAGTGAAAAACCTAAAAGCCTAAATCACAATCAAAGAAAATTTAAGAAAACTTTCTCCTACTCTTCTTCTTTACAACACCATTTTTTCCCCACATTATTAACAACTATTTCTCCCCCGTGCCTAGTAACCACATCTGTTGCTGATGCTTCTGCTCTACCTTCTCCTAATAAGGCATAAATTTTAGATGCTATGGATTAGATTATAAGCATATTAAATGGAGAAGAGAAGAAGGGCATTAGGTTTCTTGTTCTATAGAGGTATTGAAGGCAACTGTCATTATTGTTAGAAAATCCATGTTATATAGCTCATACTATATAGCTCAAGTGAGAAGAAAATCAAGTATTTAATCCACACCACCAAAAGAAACTTTAAAAGTAAAATAGACTTAAAAGTACAAAAAGAAAAAAACTAGAAGTGAAAAAGGGATAACTTAAAGCAACAATAATGAAGGGAATACATGAAATGACACATAAAGTAAAATAAATTTACTACCTAATACGCACAATGAGATCCATTTTTATATCTTCCAACTCTTTCTTGTTGCAACACAAGATGAGTTTTAACCATGTCAATGGGTGCTGTAATTAGGGAGCTCATGTCACGACCCTTTTTATTCATTTCCTCTGTTGGCTCTACCGAGACGGGGGTGAATCGATTTTCTAGTGAAAATGCTAAATTTAAACTTAATTAAATTTTATTGCAAGTAATCAAAGAATAAACAATAGAGTAGTGCAGTAAATTAAAGGAGATAAGGAAAGGAAGCAGCAAACTCAGTAATTTATAGAGGTTCGGCTAATCGCTTGCCTACGTCCTCTCTTCTTGACCTTCTTGTCAAGAGCTTTCTTTCACTATCACAATAGTTGATGTAGTTTCCTTTTTAAGGTTAATGAATAACCTCTCTACCCCTTTTTACAAAGATAAGTATTCACCCCTTACAAAATTCTCTCACAGAGGAACTCTCCTCTTTTCTCTTGGATTAAGGATGAATACAAATAGGAACTTTCTTTTTGTGGGTAGGAAGAATAACTTCTACACAAGCTATTTAACACAATACAATCAATGTGATGTTGAAGACAAAGGGAATGTTAAAGAATGATCTCTTGAGAGTATTCAGAATTTACAGCACAGTCTCTTATTGTTTCAGTGTCTTCAATGCTTGGTTTTTATACAGCAGGAAGGTAGGTGAAGCATTTAATGCTGTTTTTCCATTGAAGATTTTGCAGAAAGAGCCGTTGGGAACCTCCAGTGGAGTACCAGATCGATCTTCCATCATGAGCAGATCGATCTTCTAGTTTAAATTCCTGCAATTACAAAGCAACTTGAAGCAAGGAGATCGATCTCATATTTGTAGAGATCGATCTTATAATTTGAAAAATGTTAGTGAAGATCGATCTGTCGAACCATCAGATCGATCTTCTAAACTCTCTGTTTGAAGTAAGATCGATCTCCAGATCGATCTAGCAAGCATTCTCATAGAGGGGAGATCGATCTCTAATCACCCTAGATCGATCTCCTAAACTCTCTGACTTTGAGGAGATCGATCTCTATCCATATGGGATCGATCTCATAAGTTCTTTGTTTGAACATAGATCGATCTACAGATCGATCTAAGACCTTTAACCTTTGATTTAGAGGAGATAGATCTCTTCCTAGACCAGATCGATCTCATAGGCATTCTGTAAGTTAAAGATCGATCTCATAACCCCTAGAGATCGATCTCTCCTTCCTTACCATCCTATACATGTTTTTTTGAGTCTTTGATCCTTTATCAGATCGATCTCATATTCTCATAAGATCGATCTCTCATACTTGAAAACCCAGGAGATCGATCTCTCATCTCATGAGATCGATCTCTCATCCTTTAATACCCAGTTTCTGCCAATGACATGTATTTAATTAACCTCTTAACGTGTTTAAAATATTTCTAGATTTATAATATCCATTATTGAATTACTGTTTTGTCATTTCAAAATATATTAATTTAACAATCTCCCCCTTTTTGATATGACAAAACTTATTCAATAGACTAAGTTTATAAACATGTTTAATCTCCCCCTTTACATATGCATCAAATTTTATAGTTTCAAAAAACTCCCCCTCAGTTCAAGAACTCAAAAACTCCCCCTTAATTTATGCTTCTCTTGACATGTTCTCTTATGCTCTCTTCTCCCCCTTTTTGTCATATCAATATTGCCACAAAGCATAAGACTATTTATCATAAATCAACAGACTATGAAGCATAAAACTGAATGAAAATTCTTGCATTTCAAAATATAATTGTTCATACAACAAAAACAGAGTTCAAAGCACAGCAAAAAATAAAACCAAAAATCATTTTCTACGAAGATGGTGAAGGACAACGATCAACAATGTCCTTAACTTGAACACGAGTGGTTTGAAGTTCATCGTACATAGCTTGCTGTGTTGCCTCAATTTTGTCAAGACGTTTCTCGAAAACTAAGAACTGTTGTGCAAACCTCTCCATCGTTGTATCAAAGTGTTGTCAAAAATCCATTATGGCCGTAATGGTATCAGCTAGTGCAATAGGCTGAGCAGTAGACGTAGGAGGAACCTCAGTGGACGGTGCGGTAGGCTTAGCTGGAACGTCCTCTTCTATGGCTACCTCGTGATGGGTTTCATTTTTCTTCCTCCACTGATCGTGGAAATCTTTGTAGTACCCCATACGGTGAAGAGTGCCGATATTCAGAACACTTTTTGCAGAGGGCACTTCACCGGTCTTATAAGAACAGTCAACCCCGAGCTTTTGTAGTAGGAATGCAAGGGGTTGAGGGAAGACTATTATTGAGGCTTGTCCTCGCACGATTTTTAGCCAGTCCTCATAGATGAAGTGGATTAGATTTAGTTTTTGGCTTTGAGAGGTATGAAGATAATGAAGCCAAAAACGGTCTAGTTTTCGGACTGTAGAATGTCGGGTACCAAAAGGTCTGAGGTTTCAAGAGATAATTAGGTGTAGTAACCTAGGGTGCATGGGTAGGTCACTAGCTTTATCTCCGGATAGGTTAAATTCGAGTGGTACCTCCTCCTCTTCATCAGTCAAACCATTATCTTAGATCTCAAACACTCGGGCTAAGAGATTGGTGTTTACGAAAATCGTTTTGGCCATGACGAAGGTTTTAAAATCTAGAATTTTACAGGTATCGTCAGGGTCATAGATTAGCTCAGCGTTTGAGAAGAATGTCCTAATAATGTTTGGAGGTGCAAGTGTGTTTATCTTGAGAAATGAAAGCTAACCAAATTCTTCCATTTTTAACAGATATGGGAAGTCTTTGCGGAAAAGAAATGAAAAGTCAATGGTCCTCCAGTGCTTTATGGGCATGGTAGAGAAGTACTCTTCATATAGCTTTCTTTTTGCAGGTGTTTGAAAACACCTGCTAAAGTGGTGACAGAGGATGAAGAGACAGTGGGTGGTTGTGAGGAGGAGGGTCTAGACTCTTTGTTGGTAGCTCTCTTAATACGAGGTATGGTGGTATACTAAATAATAAGCTAAACACACTCTAAGATTGTTTTAAGAGTTCTCTAAAAACCTAGGCAATGAAACAGTTCAATAGGAGCCCTAATGATGATTAATTAAAAACAAAGAAATTTTTGAAGGAAAATTGACAATGTAGGTTACTAGAATGAAGATTGATGAAAAAGATTGGACGAGAACCTTACCAGAGATCGATCTACGAGAGAAATCAGAGAAGGAAGCGTGACAGAGAGTTAGGGTTTTGAAATTTGGGAATTTTGAAGCAGTATTTATAGCCCAGGGCTAAGGAGATCGATCTATCGAGGTACCAGATCAATCTTCTACATGATAAGATCGATCTGTTGTTTTATGAGATCGATCTACAAAAAATAGAAGCTCAAGAAGATTGATTTGCCAAATGCAGAGACCGATCTGAAAAATACAGAGGCTGAAGAAGATCGATCTGCCAAATGCAGAGATCGATCTGCAAAATACAGAGGCTGAAGAAGATCGATCTGCCAAATGTAAAGATCGATCTGAAAAATACAGAAGTTTAAGGAGATTGATCTTATGGGATAAAAGATCGATCTGCTTAGCTGAACCTTACTGCTTTAGGCCAATTTGGAGCATGCTAGATAGATCTATATTGAGAGGAGATCGATCTCTCATACTCTTTGCCCAGAAAATGAGTTGTAAAATCAGTTGAAAATTAATTTGAAATCAAAGTTTTGAAGGCTATAAGTCTTAAGGAGCATACATAAGTCCTAATTCACCTCTAAGAACACAAAATCTATCTCTATCAAGAGGTTTGGTGAAAATATCAGCTATTTGATGTAAAGTATCAATGTATTCTAGAATGATATCTCCTTTTTGTACATGATCTCTAAGGAAATGATGCCTAATCTCAATATGTTTAGTTCTAGAGTGTTGGATTGGATTTATAGAGAGATTAATGGCACTGGTATTATCACATTTGATGGAAACTTGCTTCATGTCTATACCATAATCTCTCATTTGTTGTTTAATTCACAACACTTGAGCACTGCAACTACCAGTTGCTATAAATTCTGCTTCTGTTGTGGATTGAGCTACACTATTTTGTTTCTTAGAGAACCATGAGATTAATCTATTCCCTAAGAATTGGCAGGTTCCTGAATTACTTTTTCTATCTATTTTACAGCTTCCAAAATCTGCATTAGAATAAGCATGCACAGCAAATGTGGAATCTTTAGGGTACCAAAGTCCTAGAGAGAGTGTGTCTTTAAGATACCTAAAGATCCTTTTTGTAGCTAGTAAGTGTAACTCTCTAGTAGAGGATTGAAATCTAGCACATAAACATACACTAAACAAAATATCAGGTCTACTTGCAGTAAGATAAAGCACTGAACCAATCTTAGACCTATATAGTTTAGTATCTACACACTTACCACTTTCATCTTTATCAAGCTTGATGTTGGTGCCCATTGGAGTTGCTTGAGGTTTGCAGTTATCCATTCCAAATCGTTTGAGTAGATCCTTGGTGTATTTAGCTTGATTGATGAAGGTTCCATCCTTAGTTTGCTTCTCTTGAAGTCCCAAAAAATAGGTGAACTCTTCCATCATGCTCATTTCAAATTCACCTTGCATGATCTTAGCAAACTCTTGACATAGAGATTCATTAGTTGATCCAAAAATGATGTCATCTACATAAACAACTAGTAAATCTTTATTATTTTTTTTGATAAACAAAGTTGTATATACTTTTCCTCTTGAAAATCCTTTTTCTATTAAGAACTTTGAAAGTCTTTCATACCAGGCTCTAGGGGCTTGTTTCAAACTGTAAAGTGCCTTAGAAAGTTTGTAGACATGTCCAGGAAATTTAGGACTTTCAAAACCGGGGGGTTGCTCAACATAAACTTCCTAATTGATGAAACCATTTAGAAATGCACTTTTTACATCCATTTGATATAATTTGAAGTTTTTGTAGCATGTAAAAGCAAGTAGCATTCTCATTGCTTCTAATCTATCTACTGGTGCATAGGTTTCATCATAGTCTATTCCTTCCTCTTGCCTATAACCTTGTGCAACTAGCCTAGCTTTGTTTCTTATGATGACACTATTTTCATCCATTTTGTTCTTGAAAATCCATTTAGTTCCAATTATAGAGTGATCACTAGGTCTAGGGACTAAATTCCATACTTTGCTTCTTTCAAATTGATTTAGTTCTTCTTGCATGGCTAAAAACCAATTATTGTCATCTAAAGCTTCATTGACATTTTTTGGTTCAATTTGAGATACAAAGGCTATATATTGACATACATTTCTTAGAGAGGACCTTGTTCTAACTCCAAGAGTTGGATCACCTACAATTTCATGATCTTTGACATATCCTAGTTCTCTTGGTGCTCTAGACTCTTTTTCTAGTTTTTCTAGTTCTTCTTCATCTTCTTTATTAATGTCAAGTTTTTCTAGTAGATTATCTTATATCTTTGAGGAATCTTTCAAGGTCTCATCAAATATTTCAATATCCTCATAATTAGTAGAACCTTAAGATGCATCATTTATCTAATCAAATATTACATGTATTGATTCTTCAACCATCAAGGTTCTTTTGTTATATACTCTATATGCCTTTGAATTCAAAGAGTAGCATAAAAAGATTCCTTCATCACTCTTGGCATCAAATTTTCCTAAGTTGTCTTTTCCATTATTTAAGACAAAGCATCTACAACCAAAAGGGTGAAAATAGCTAATATTAGGCTTCTTTCCCTTGTAAAGCTCATAAGGGGTTTTCTTTAAGATTGATCTAATCATAGCTCTATTTATGATGTAGCATGATGTATTTATAGCTTCAGCCCAAAAATAATTAGGTAAATTATTTTCACACAACATTGTTTTAGCCATTTCTTCTAATATTTTATTTCTTCTCTCAACTACCCCATTTTGTTGTGGTGTCCTAGGGGCTAAAAATTTATGACTAATTTCTTGATCATTGCAATATTCATCAAAACTAATATTTTCAAATTCCTTGCCATGATCACTTCTAATGCTAGTTATAGTGTAACCGTTTTCATTTTAGGCTACTTTTGTATAAACAATGATTTTTTCTAAGGCTTCATTCTTTACTATTCAGAAAAATACCCAAGTAAACCTAGTATAATCATCTACAATCACAAACCCATAATACTTACCACCTAGGCTTGTAGTTCTAGTTGGTTTAAATAGATCTAGGTGAATTAATTGAAGAGGTCTAGTGGTTGATGCACTATGTTTAGGTTTGAATGTTGTCCTTTTATGTTTTCCCTTGACATAAACTTCATAAATTTTGTCATAGTCAAAGGACAACTTAGGTAATCCTACAACAAGGTCTTTTCTAGCTAGCTTAGATAATACATGCATGCTAGCATGACCTAGTCTTCTATGCCACAACCAAGGTTCTTTTTCTTTATCTACCATAAGACATACATTTTTATTTTTAAGTTCATTTAGATAAACAATGTATATGTTACCTTGTCTATGTCCTATAAAAAGAACTTTATTTAATTTAGGATCTATAACATGGAACTTCAAGCAATCAAAAATCACTTTGTAACCTTTGTCACAAAGTTGACTAATACTTAGCAAATTATGTTTTAGACCTCTAACAAGTAAAACCTTTTCTAATGAGAAATAGTTATTACTAATTGATCCACTTCCTTCAACTTGGCCTTTGGAGTTGTCCCCAAATGTGACTTCTCCACCAACTTTTGATTTGAATGAGTTGAAGTGGCTTCTATCACCAGTCATGTGTCTTGAGTATCCACTATCCAAGTACTAAGCTTCCTTTGTTTTTGCCTTGTAGCAATGCTCAATCACCTATAATCAACATTCAAACTTTTATCTTAGGTACCCAAATTTTCTTGGGTCCTTTGGAGTTAGTGAATAGAATTCTTGATCCTTTTGAGATCCATTTTAATATTACATTAATGTCTTTTGAATTAACCACATCTTTTGGGACCCATATTCTTCTAACTATCCTTCCTCTAAATGTGGTCATCTTCACATTGCAACTATATGATGCATGCCCCTTTTTATTACAATATGAGCAAGTAGTTGAGGATTTATGCATACTCTTTCTAGATAAGAAACTTTTGAGTTGAGTTTCCTCACTTTTGTCATCATATCCTAACCATTTTTATCAAAGAAAGCCTTTTGAGTTTCTAGCATGTGATCTAGTTTTTGTTGACCCATGTAAAATCTAGTAAAGGAATTATGTAAGTTATTATTCTTTTCCTTTAGGTCATGGATTTCAAGATTTATACTTTCTAATCTCTTTTCACATTCTATCTTATCATTTAGTATTAATTCATTTTCTTTCTTTAGTTTAGAAATCACTTTTTTGTACTTCAAATTTATGCACTCATATTCTAATGCAAGATCATCAAATGCATCTTGTAGTTCATCAAAAGAGTATTCATTGGGATCAGGAGTTACCTTCTCATCTTCATTTGCCATGAAGTATAGATTGGCAATATCTTCATTTGAATCATCATCGGAGCTGTCACTGTCACTCTATATTGTCATCATTGCCTTCTTTTTGTGATTCCTATCACTTGATCTTTTTAGAAGAGGACAGTTAAATTTAATGTGTCCAGGTTTTTTGCATTCATAGCATACAATATTATCTTTTCTACCTAATTCTTCTTGTTCTTTCTTGTAGTTTCTCCTACCACTACCATTTGCTCTCATTCTCATAAATTTATTAAATCTCTTGGCAAACATTGCCATTTCGAAATCTTCTTCATTACTACTCTCATTTTTATTCTCTTTTAAATCCTCTTGAGTAGTGGATTTTAGAGCTACTCCTACTTTCTTGGGTGGCTCTTCATTTCTCCTTAATTTCATTTCATATGTGAGTAGTGACCCTATCAATTCATCTAGCGATAGTGTGTGGGGGTCCTTGGACTCTTCAATTGCTGTCACCTTAGCTTCCCAAGATTTTGGTAAACTATTTAGGATTTTCTTTACCATTTCTATATTGGAGTAAATTTTGCCAATGACTTTAGTCCATTTATTACATCAGTAAATCTAGTGAACATGTCACTAATTGACTCTCCTTCTTTCATCCTAAATAGCTCATAATCATGTGTGAGCATTTCTACCTTAGTCTCCTTTACTTGAGTTGTGCCTTCATGAGTAATTGCCAATTTGTCACAAATTTGTTTAGCATTATCACACCCGGAGACTCTATTATACTTATTGGGCCCTAATGCACAAAATAAGGTGTGCATAGCCTTTGAATTTAACTGAGCACATTTTATATCATTAGAATCCCACTCATTTTCTTCTTTTGGGATATCTCTTCCCTCTATCTTCTTAGTTGGGATTTGAGGACCTTTAGTAATGATTCTCCATACCTCATAATCAATAGCTTGAATGAAAAGCATCATTCTAGTTTTCCAATAAGCATAATGTTCACCATTGAACATGGGAGGCCTAACTGTAGAGTGCCCCTCTCCTACTAGACTGGTTGCTACATTGCTATGAGCCATTAGATTGTTTTAACTCTTAGGAAGTTATTCCTTAATGATCAAAGAGTCCGAGCTCTGATACTAATTGTTGGCTCTACTGGGGGGGTGAATCGGTTTTCTAGTGAAAATGCAAAATTTAAACTTAATTAAATTTTATTGCAAGTAATCAAAGAATAAGCAATAAAGTAGTGTAGTAAATTAAAGGAGATAAGGAAAGGAAGCAGCAAACTCAGTAATTTATAGAGCTTCGGTCAATCGCTTGCCTACGTCATCTCTTCTTGACTTTCTTATCAAGAGCTTTCTTTCACTATCACAATAGTTGATACAGTCTCCTTTTCAAGGTTAAGGAATAACCTCTCTACCCATTTTTACAAAGATAAGTATTCACCCTTTACAAAAGTCTCTCATAGAGGAACTCTCCTCTTTTCTCTTGGATTAAGGATGAATACAAATAGGAACTTTCTTTTTGTGGGCAGGAAGAATAACTTCTACACAAGCTATTTAACACAATACAATCAATGTGATGTTGAAGACAAAGGGAATGTTAAAGAATGATCTCTTGAGAGTATTCAGAATTTACAGCACAGTCTTTTCTTATTTCAGTGTCTTTAATGCTTGGTTTTTATACAGCAGAAAGTAGGTGAAGCATTTAATACTGTTTTTTCCGTTGAAAATTTTGCAGAAAGAGCCATTGGGAACCTCCAGTGGAGTACCAGATCGATCTTCCATCATGAGCAGATCGATCTTCTAGTTTAAATTCCTGCAATTACAAAGCAACTTGAAGCAAGAAGATCGATCTCGTATTTGTAGAGATCGATCTTATAATTTGAAAAATGTTAGTAAAGATCAATCTGTCAAACCATCAGATCGATCTTCTAAACTCTTTATTTGAAGCAAGATCGATCTCTAGATCGATCTAGCAAGCATTCTCGTAGAGGGGAGATCGATCTCTAATCACCCTAGATCGATCTCCTAAACGCTTTGACTTTGAGGAGATCGATCTCTATCCATATGAGATCGATCTCATAAGTTCTCTATTTGAACATAGATCGATCTACAGATCAATCTAAGACCTTTAACCTTTGCTTTAGAGGAGATCAATCTCTTCCTAGACCAAATCGATCTCATAGGCATTCTGTAAGTTAAAGATCGATCTCATAACCCCTAGAGATCGATCTCTCCTTCCTTACCGTCCTATACATGTTTTTTGAGTCTTTGATCCTTTATCAGATCGATCTCATGTTCTCATGAGATCGATCTCTCATACTTGAAAACCCAGGAGATCGATCTCTCATCTCATGAGATCGATCTCTCATCCTTTAATACCCAGTTTTTTGCAATGACATGTATTTAATTAACCTCTTAACATGTTTAAAACATTTCTAGATTTATAATATCCATTATTAGAATATTGTTTTGTCATTTCAAAATATATTAACTTAACATCCTCTAAAGATCACCCTGAATTTTTCGCTTTCACTCATTAACTTACCCAGTCGTGAACAACCCTCACAAATGCAGTTGGGCTGTGAGTCAGTAACAATCATCATTTACCATCCATTTTTCAATTAAACAAAAACAAATTTCATACATTTGCAAGTTTAAGTCATGTACTTAATCATGACATGTTTGCTAACTTTTACATCCCCCATATTACAATTCAGAATAATTACTGTGCTATTACATGTTTAGATACAAAATAATTACCAGTGTGTATACCTCTGGGCGATGGAGAGTAGCGGATATCAAAGTATAACGCCTCAGTCCTTCATTAGGCTCCTGAGCGCTCTGTAGAGGGGGAAAATGAATGGATGAGCAACCACATGCTCAATAAGGCAATAATGCAAGCATGGTAGATAACTATGTTATCTACATGCTCATAATGTTATGACATAAATCATTTATATTCAGAGCATGATGAAATAATAAAACTATGCCACATGTATATACATATATCATGTACTCAAAATCATTGAAATAGGCATGTAAACATGAAAAATCCTCATCTGAAAACCTCTCATGCTCAATATAATATTTCTCAATTCCATCTCAAACCATAAAGTCCATCATAAATCAAGCCCTCAAGGCGTAACACTTTGACAAAACATTAGCAAAATCCATCAAAACAATGCATCATTCCTTTAAAACATACCACAAGGTTTGACCCCTCCCTCGGGTCTACCCTGGACAACATAAATCATCGTCGATATCTAAAACCATATGATATCACGTGAGACAGGCGGTCACGGTAAACCAAGAACTATGTTGACCAACTATGTCATAATCATCCTAGACCACACAAATCCCAGTGTGCGAGGCATCATGCTAGAACAAATGTGGGTTAGTCTTACGCCAGACTTTTAAATCAACATCACAACTACGCGGTACAACGTACTCCATGTGATCTACATGGTACAACGTACTCCGCGGACCCATATCATGGTTGGGGTGCCTGCCGTAGGTCTTATCTACCCCATGCCATGCATAACCTACTCAGTCTCAAGTGCACGTGAGAGCATCTCATCCGTGTGACTAGCAGTTTACACGAGGCATCCAGCATGGCTCGTGTGAGCATCTCATCCGTGTGACATAAAGTCTACACGAGGCATCCAGTACGACTCATTACATATCACAGTGTGAAAACTCAATGCGAGCAACGCTCTAGCATGATTTCATGCATCATCAGCAAATATCCTCGTACGAGCAACGCTCTAGTATGGCTTTATGCATAACAAATAATGAAGAAATCATGTACGAGCATAGCTTCAGTACGGTTATATGCATAAGTAAGTCAAGGAAAACCCACGAACGAGCTATCAGCTCTAGTACGACTTATAAAACATCACAAATCAAAATATGGTGCGAGCTAGGCTTCAGCACGATTTAACTCATATAAGTACGATAGGCAGCTCTATTTCCACAAAGCACTCTCAAAAACCAAATTCAGCACCTCACTTGTGTTATTTCACAAAATCATGAAATCATTAGCTAGCCTATCTGTAAATTTTGCTTAAGCCAAAGCAATGTATTTTGTAATAATATCAAAACATGTGATTTATGTAATTATTAGCCTTACTATCCCCTTTGAAAGATTCACTTCAAAACCAAATCATATATATATATACTTGTAGTCATTCACATATACTATCAATCGCTTTTCTAGATAACCGTGCATCTACAAAGCCCTATATTCACCCACAAAATACGAGTAGTTATCTCTATGGACTTACAGAATTCCCTTACCTGGAATTGCGTTGAATGATTCCACTTCCTCAGTGCCGCTTGCATGTGCAGTTCGATTCGCCTCCAACGAAATCTTCGGGATTGCACGAAATCAAATATCACATCAATTCAGTCCAATATAACATAATTCTTGCGTTTACTATAGTCAATTTGACCTATAGTTTTCATTAACGGTTATAAGGCATCACTTCCTCTTAAGTCCGTTTGATCGCTTTATAAATTTCTCGAGAGTTTATTGAACTCTTTTAGGCCTATTGATTCACACTAAATTGATATTAAGCTCATAGTGTCTCTAGTCCATCATTTACTTCACTATGACAATTTATCAAACACCTCATATACTTATTTTAATAACTTGACTAATCTCACAATGTAGCTTCATTCCATTATCTCAAAGTCATACATATCACTTCACTAACGCTTTAGTTTAAGCTATCCATCATCAATTCAACCATATCACATTTTTTCACACTAGACTCATTCTAGGTTTTACTTGTTCCATTACATTCTAGGTAGTTTTCACTCATAATATACACACCAATCAACTCACAATCAATAACTAGATGAATTTACTTTGAGTTGGTATATTAGAAACTCACCTAGCTTGATTTTCTTCTTGCTCCCAATGAGAACACTCCTTTGCTCCTTCAATCTAACCAATGAAGTGTTGATTCCAAGCTATGTTATTCTTCTTTTTATAATGAACAACTTTGCTCTAATAGCTTTTTCTCAAATCTTTATGGAAATAGGATGGTTTTAGAGAGAGAAAGTTAGGTTTAAGGTTGAAAATAGAAGAAATGGATTGTTCTTGTGAAATACAAATCCAATTGCCCTGTTTTTATAGGAAACGCCTTAGGAGATCGATATGCATAGGGTGGAGATCAATCTGACCTTGTTTAAATCCTTCAGAATTCGACATTTTGCAGGCAGGGGATCGATCTATTGGATGTATGAGATCGATCTGCCATGTTCCATGAGACCGATCTATTCAATGGAATAGGATCGATTTGTTTCAGGCAGATAGTTTAGGAAATCGATCTGCCATTAAGAGGGGATCGATCCGGTCCAACCCGAGACCAATGGAGATCGATCTGCTTGAGTGAGGGATCGATCTCCCTCTTACAGAATGCTTGGCATTGTGTTCTCCATGTCACACCCCGACTCCAGGTGCACTTCATCCATACATATACTACTTACGGTTGGGCTGTGAGCCAATGCAATTACTAATTTCATACATATATAGTGGAAATATTTAAAACTTACATTCACACACTCCCAAGCATGTGTGTAAATATACAAAATCAATTTCTTAGTATAAAATTATTACATAACATCCCTATACAATTTTCGCATTGTTAATACATGACTGTACGATACAAAATGATAGATAAAAAATGTTTATGTGTATACATTTTTATACCTTATACACTGGTAGGAGTTGATCAACTCAAAAGATCTAAAGACCACCGCACTGCTCTACTTCTCAGTACCTGGAGGGGGAAAAATAGTGGGATGAGCAAACCATAGCTCAGTAAGGAAAAGGATGCTAACATGTAGATACTGTACTATCTACATAGCCCATGAATGACAAGTAAAACAATATTTACTATAAATGAAGTTTATCATTAGAAAATGCATTTAAACATTTTTCTTTCATAGGCATTTTCACGAAAATCAATACTCATTATTTCCATCTGGAAAACATGTCATAAAAAAGTGCTATCATAGCACAAACATTCAAATCAAGATATCTATAAAATCATAATATCTCTTTTCTTTTCACAAATCATATCACTTTATCAATTTTCTTTCTTTTCCGAGATTTCTCAAATTTCTCTTATCTCTGAGATAGGCATGAAATTCTCGACAAACAAATATCCACGACATATGACCATAGTTAGTGATCCCAGGCCTCACTGATCAGGTGTGCACAGAGCATCACTTGCCTGAAGGGGGATGGGTTAGTCCTACCCTCCGGCTCATCTCAATCACTATCATCATCTTCCTCATCAACTCACGGTACAATGTACGCCATATGTCATCTACGTGATACTCGTACTCACGTGCACCTAGCACGGTACATAGTATTCCCCGGACAACTACACAGTTCAACGTACGACCGTGGACCCAGCCCATCCACCCTACTCCGATGGACTTATCATCCTTTACCATGTCTCATATACCGGGTGAGCAGAATTAGCGAGACACACAGTCACCGCAAGGCTCCAACGCGAAATCTCTCAGTGCAAGCAACTGCTTCTAGCACTGTATCATCTCAAAATCATGTGCGAGCTAAGCTCCAGCACATCATCATCATCATCATCATCATCATCATAAAACCATAAAAACTTATGCGAGTTAAAATCCTACACGAAATCATCATCATAAAACCACGTGCGAGCTACGCTTCAGCACGGTTTATCAAATATGAAAACATATCCGAGTAAAACTCCAGCATAGTCAAAATCATTAAAACAGGTGTGAGCTCTTGCTCCAAACACCAATTCACATCTCAAATCCGATAGGTGACCATTTTTCTCTTTTAAACTTAAATCAAGTTTATTAACGTAGCATGTCGTTCCATGCTAAACATTTAAAACTAGCCAGCCTATCCATTTTCAGTTCTCAGTCACACAATCAACATATAGTTGTGAAAAACATCGAAAAACATGCATGTCATGCTATTTCCTTACCTCATCCCATTCTCACAATTTATATATACCATAATACATTTCATGATCTTACATCATTTCATAGCTCAATAGCTAAGCATACTATTACTAGTGTCATAACTATTAAAATCGTTGTAAAATACGTACAAATATCTCTATCGCTAACATACTGTCCCTTACCTCGAATCGCGCTTGTATTTTCTTCGTCTCGTTTGCTCCGTTCATGATTTGAGTTAATCGTGTTCCAGGTATTTCAATCTACACGTGTAAATCATTATGTTATTTTCCTTTCACTCTGCTAAACATGCACATTGTCTTTTTATTTATCTATTCATACTTTTCAAACCTTCAAATCATATTTCACCTTTTCCATTTGTATCACTATATCTCATCTTAAGTTTTCCATCACTTTTCCATGGATTTCCCTTCATAAATTTCCTCTTAATATTACTCACTCATCACTACAATCATCATTTCTATCTATATTTCACATGCTATTCAATCCATAAAGTGTCTAGAAATCCATATTTAAAGCTTGAGGGTTGAAGAGCTTACCTAGCTTAGCCTTTTTCCTTAGCCAAACTTGTAGTAGCCAAATCTCCTTCTCTTGGTCAAACCAATGTGTGATTTTTGGGTATGTTGTTCTCCTTACTTCAAGGAACAACTTTTCCTTCTTGAGCTTCTTCAGATTCTAGCTGGAATGTAGTGATATTTAGAGTGAGGAAGCTTGTTTCTTTGAGAGAAAATGACAGGTGCAGGTTTGGTGGGAAGAAATCTGAGTTTTCAATCCAATCCCGTGCTATTTTTATAAATGCAAAGACATGAGATCGATCTGGTCCTTTATGGAGATCGATCTTTGCATGGTTTGGTAGTCCTTTTACCAAACGCAATCTACTACCAGATCGATCTGCCTTCATAATGAGATCGATCTGTCGTGAGCCAAATTCCTCTAGGAGATCGATCTGTTGCTTAATGGAGATCAGTCTCTTCTTGGTCGAGACTTAAGGAGATCGATCTGTGCCTTGTGAAAGATCGATTCCTTCTAGCCAGAGACTTAAGAAGATCGATCTGCCTTCCCATGAGATCGATCTGCCTTGTCCAATTGAACTAATTCCTAGCATTTTGTGAGAGGAGATCGATCCCTCCTTCATATGAGATTGATCTCTCTTCCCCTGTACCCTCATTTCTGCAGTTTTCTGCTAATTTTCCAATGTACACTCATCCTTATTTGCTTCATACCTCAATTTACAATTCGTACACAATTAACGTACAGTGGCATCCATTCCTTATAGTTTATAGGCAATAAAACTTGTGCGCACAACTTGTAATTCATGGATGTTTCATAGAATCCATAATCCTTACTTCCTTTTATCACTGATACACTTGTAACAAATATACATATACATTATATCTTCATAAAAATAAATATATGAAAAATTACGGGTCTTACACTCCAGGCCATGAGATCGATCTCTCCTTGCATGAGATCGATCTGGCCTCTATCCTGCATCATTTTTGCTGCAATTTTCCCAAGTTAACTCTTATTTAATCCATTCAATATCCGTTTTACGATTTATTCACACTTAAAACTTACAAACATCCATTTCTTGTAATTCATATGTAATGTAACTTGTCTGTACATCAAATAATCATATACATTACGTAGAAATTTACGGGTCTTACATTCCTCCCATCCTTCAAGAAATTTAGTCCTCCAAATTAGAACCAAGTTAATTTGAAAATAACTCCGGGTATTTCTCTTGCATCATACTTTCTAACTCTCGTGTAGCTTCCTCTGGAGTGTGATATCGCCAAAGAACTTTCACTAAGAGAATTGTCTTCGACCTTAGCACCTTCTCCTTCCTATCCAAAATCTGAACCGGCTTCTCAATATACGTCATACTCTCATTGAGCTCCAATGGCTCATATCTTATCACATGTGTCGGGTCCGGGTGATACTTTCGAAGCATAGAGACGTGGAAGTCGTTATGAACGCTTGCTAAATCCGGTGGCAATGCTAACCTATAAGCCTTATCTCCCACTCTCTCCAAAATCTCGAAGGGTCTGATATACTTGGGGTTCAACTTTCCCTTCTTACCAAACTTCATAATCCTTTTCGAGGGAGAAACTTTCAAGAATACTGACTCACCCATAACGAATTCTAGTGGACTCCGTATCCTGTCAGCATAACTCTTTTGTCGGCTCTGAGTTGTCCATAATCTCTCACATATCAGCTGGATGTCCTCAGAGGCCTGCTGCTCTAAATGGGAGCAAAAATCTGTCTGTCACTAACCTCTTCCCATCCAATAGGGGATCGACATCTGCGTCCATATAGTGCCTTATAGGGTGCCATCCCGATACTCGCATGATATCTGTTATTATAGGCGAACTCGACTAACGGTAGGTGATCATCCCATGAGCCTCCAAAATCCAACACACACGCTCTCAACATATCCTCTAGGGTCTGTATAATCCTCTCTGACTGACCATCAATCTGAGGATGAAAAGCGGTGCTAAAACTCAAGTGGGTCCCCATCGCTTCTTAAAAGTGTTCCCAGAAATGGGAAGTGAAGCGGACATCCCGATCAGAAAAAACGCTCACTGGAACACCATGTAACCGAACTATCTCTCGAACATACAAGTTCGCCAACTGATTCAGAGTATCGGTAGCTCTCATAGCTAAGAAATGGGCTAACTTCGTTAACCGATCCATAATAACCCAAATGTCATCATGACCTCTGCGGGTCCTCGGTAAACCCATCACAAAATCCATGGTGACGTGCTCCCACTTCCATGTCGGTATCGAGAGAGTCTGCATAACCCTGCAGGCTTCTGGTGCTCTACCTTCACCTGCTGACAGATGAGACATCTAGCGACATATTTAGCAATGTCTCTTTTCATTCTAGACCACCAATAAACCTTTCGAAGGTTTTGATACATCTTAGTACTCCCCGGATGTATCGTATACTTCGATGAGTGAGCCTCTGATAAAATCAATCTCCAGATTTTTGGATTATCGAGAACACATACTCTGTCCCTGAACCTCAGTAATCCATCAGTCCTCAGTTCAAAATCTATACCTACACTTGTCTGTACCTGACTCAACCAATCGATACACTGTCGATCACTCTGTTGAGCCTGTCGAATACGGCCAATCAACTCTGGCTCCAATCTCAAACTAGCCATAATATCACATCTTTCTGTATCATGTGGGGCTACATCCAAACTAAGGTTCATAAATTACTCCAACAACTCATGTTTCCGAACCATCATATAAGATACCAACCCGAGGTTCTTCCTGCTCAAGGCGTCGGCAACTACATTCGCCTTACCTGGGTGGTACATGATTTCACAATCATAATCCTTCAGGAGTTCGAGCCATCTTCTCTGTCTCATATTCAACTCTTTCTATGAGAATAGATACTTAAGGCTCTTATGATCCATATATACCTGAAATTTCTCACCATAGAGTATTGGCACCATATCTTCAATGCAAACACTACGGCCGCCAACTCTAAATCATGAGTTGGATAATTCCTCTCGTGATCTTTCAACTTTCTGGATCCATAGGTAACTACCTTCCCATCCTGCATAAGTACACAACCTAGTCCTTGATGTGATGCATCCCTATACACAGAGAAACCTCCTGAGCTGGTAGGAATAGTGAGAATCAGAGCAGTGGTCAACCGACTCTTAAGCTCTTAAAAACTCCTCTCACATGCCTCATCCCACATAAACTTAACATCTTTCTACATGAGGCGGTCAACGGAGCAGCTAGTCTGGAGAAACCCTTAACAAATCTCCGATAATAACCTGCTAATCCCAAAAAACTTCTGATCTTAGTAACTGTCTTGAGCTGTTCCCACTGCACAATTGCCTTAATCTTGGATGGATCCACTGATACCCCATCCTTCGATACAACATGGCCTAGAAATGACATCTACTCTAACCAAAAGTTACACTTACTGAGTTTTACATATAATTCTTTCTCTCGGAGGGTCTGCAAAACTATCCTTAAGTGCTCCTCATGATCTTCCCTGGACTTAGAATAAACCAAAATATCATTAATAAACACTATCACAAACTGGTCCAGGTATGACTTAAATACAGCATTCATCAAAGCTATAAATGCTGCGGGGGCATTCGTCAATTCGAATGGCATAACCAAGAACTCGTAATGGCCATAACAGGTACGAAATGCTATCTTAGGTACATCTCTACTCCGAATATTCAATTGATGATACCCAGATCGCAGATCTATCTTAGAAAAGACCTGTGCTCCCCGAAGCTAATCTAACAAATCATCAATGCGTGGAAGGGGGTACTTGTTCTTAATTGTGGCCTTATTCAACAATTGGTAATCTATACACAGCTGGAGGCTTCCATCCTTCTTCCTTACAAACAAAATCGGAGCTCCCCAAGGTGAGACGTTCAGTCTAATAAACCCCTTCTCTAGCAACTCTTGCAATTGTTTCTTTCATTCTTCCAACTCAATCGGAGCTATTCTATACGGTGGTTTCGATATTGGCTCTGTACTAGGTACTAACTCTATGCAAAACTCCATTTCCCTATCAGGTGGTAGCCTTGGTAAATCATCTGGAAAGACATTAAGAAATTTCGTAACTATTAGAATGTCTCTCAATTTCAGGTGTGCCTTATCTATGTCAACCACGTATGCAATGAACCCTTCACATTATCCTTTCCACCATTAGCAACATAAGTCATCACTTTAACATTCATAAGTAATAAATAAATTCATCTCTCAAATATGATGGATTAAAATTTTACTCTTTTCATTTAGAGCAATCATGTTCTTCATTTCTTTTCAACAAAACTTACAATAAGATTATTTATCTCCGAAACATCAATGTCTTAGCATGACAATCCCTAACATCACGATTTGCAGCCAACTAATCCATTCCTAGGATTACATCAAAATCACTTATACTCAGTAAAATTAAATCGGCTGCCATCTCCTTTCTCCTTATCTTCAACTTACAATTCTTATATACATACTCAGTCAATTGACTATCATTCATAGGTGTGGAAATCATTAACATCCTATCTAACAATTACATGCTTCAATAATTTATGTGCAAAGGAAGGCGATATGAAGGAATGCTTGGCACCAGGAGTAAACAATACAAATGCTTCTAAATAAAAAATTAGGATGGTACGTTTTATCACATTCATCGATGCGACCACTGTGTCCTGGTCAAGTGCATGCACTTACCCTCTTCTAATGCCAACCGCAAGTTTCCCTTTTTCCTCAGCTGTATCTCTCCTCCTTGGAGCAGCTATCTCAATTGGAGCTCTCTCTGGCTCCTTGCCTTCTGTAGGGCAGTCTCAATCATCTAAGGATAATGCCTTGGCTTCCCATATCTATAACACGTAACAGGGGTCGTCAGATAAGGCCTGGTACCATGAAATCTACCACATCTCCTACACTAATCGGTAGTAGGCCGTGGTCATCTAATGACTACACCCCTTGATGGAGCTAAAGTTGGGTATAAAGAGGTCTGGCAACTCTCTCCTGCACCTCCTCAATCTTGGGCCTCTTCTCAAATAACCTTTGGCCTCCTCTTCTGACCACTCTATCAACTCCGGATCTCTTTCGGTCTCTGTCCTTTCGATCACTAACCTTCCCAAGCTCGGAGGCATTCCGCTCAAAGTCCTGCTCGCACAATTATGCCCTGTGCACTGCCTCCTCGTAAGTGTGAATGTCAAATGGAGCTAATTTAGTCTGGATGGCTAATCTCAATCCATCCAAGAACTTCTGGACCTTTCGAGTCTTACTGCTCATTGTATCCAGGTCGTATCTCCCCAAAGACATGAACCTCGACTCATACTCATCCACATAATGATTCCCCTGAACCAAGTTCATAAACTCCATCTGTAATTTCCTCTGTGTGGTGGTCGAAATATATTGCCTCCTAAAGGCCTCCAAGAATATCTCCCATGTGATCTCGGAGTGTCGAGCCCTTAAAATAGATTCGATGGATCTCCACCACTGCTCTGCCTCGCCTTTCTGTATAAATATTGCAAAGGCCACTGTCACGACCCAAAAATTAGAGTACATTTTTCATTTTTCTTTCATACTTACCTGTGCTCTGATCATGACCACACTCCACTAACAATTGGGCTGTGCGTCAATGCCAGTCCCACCATTTAATCATCATATAACTTAATTTCTTATTAAATGAAAGGTAAACATATGCGTTTTTCACTAATTATTTCCCATTCATTTACAAGTGTTTAGAGTGTCTATACATACCCGAAAGTTACTTATAAACATGTTACTATGCTATTCTTATTTAGATACAATATGTACAAGTGTATATACCTCAAAATGATGAGCAACAACAGATATCAGGAATGTAGTACTCAGTCGCCTCAAAGTCTACTGGAGATGATCTGTGTGAGAAAATGAAAAGGGGTGAGCCCATCAAGCTCAGTAAGGCAATCCTACGAACAAGTAGGTAACCATACTACCTACATGAACGTGGTGCCATGCATAAACCACCATTTCTCTACACATTTTAAAACAGATACTACAATTCGTGATGTCATGATGTCATGTAAAACAAATTCACATATGGATTTCAAAGAGCATGGAAAATTCAACATGCAACTCTTTTAAATCATTTCTCATTAAAATTTCACAACAAAGCCAGGACTCAACCCATCCTTTGGGTGTTCCTGACTCACACAAAATCATGAAATCAAATGCTTTTCAAAGCAATAGTGACATGCGATACAATGAATGTTATGTAAAACCAGTTTACATCATTCATGGGTTTAAATAGCATGAAAATAACATCATGCAAGTTTCCATTTAAAACCCAATTTAATTTTCATCAAAATCTTATCTCAGTCAGGATCTAACCCCTCCCTCAGGGGATCCAGACTCACACAAAAATCCACAAAAGGAGTTTTTCAAAACATCAACATGTGAGACTAGGCAATATATGTATATATCTCAGGCAAATAACTAGGACGATGACCATATGTCCTCGTGATCCTACTGCTACACGGATCTTAGTGTGCGAGGTCTCACCACTATCGGGAACCGTCTTGGGAGGTGGGTCAGTCCATCCGGTCGGTCCTGGCCGATCACTCGCATCTGAAGATGCCACTCGTATTCGAAGATGCCACGTATCCGAAGATGCCACATAATCAATCCCAGCACGGTACATCGTACTCCATGCTACTTGCACGATACAACGTGCTCTATGGACCCATATCTCATATCCATACTCATGCCCTGTCTCAAAACGCATGTGCGAGCCTATTTAATCGGTGTGACACACAGTCTACCCAACGCTCCAAGCACGGTTCATCGCATGTTCTCATAAAACCAGTGCGAGCGAAGCTCCAGCATTCTCATAAAATCAAGGAAAATCTCATGCAAGCCAAGCTCCAGCACGCGTTTCATAAAATCTCATAAGATTAGTACGAGCTAAGCTCCAGCAGTGTGAGCTAGGCTCCAGCACTCTGTCATAAATAATCAACTGAAAATCTGGTGTGAGTTAGACTCCAACACCCTGTCATAAAATCATATGAAAATCTGGTGCGAGTTAGACTCCAGCACCTATGCATGTAAAACTCTAGTGCGAGCTTTTGCTCCAGCACTAATGCTTGCATCACACAAATGAAAAACTCGTGCGAGCTAAGCTTCTAGCACATCACATTTCTATAAAATCACGTAGGCGGCTACATTTCTCAAATCAATTTTAGAGAAAATCAACATTGATTAAAGTTATGCAATGCTGTGCATTTTATTTAAAAGTTAGCCAGCCTACCCATGCATGTGTCAAACACCTTAAGAACAAGCAAGGACCTCTTGTTCTTACTCCCAATTTTCCTAAATTTAGAAATTTTACCCTTCACAAGGGTATTTTGGTAATTTTTCATCCGAGGCACTAAATTTTTTATCTTAAATCTAGACCCTTCAGACACTTTAAGAGACTGCAAATGAAGTTTAAATTGCGTAAAGTTACCTCTAGCAGTCCGTAAAATTCCCTTACCTGGAATTACGCGCAAGCTTTTCCCGTTTCTCTCGTACCAGGTCTCTCAGTCCAATTTACTCCAAACCAAGTCTACAAAGCTGCATATAACCACGTATTTGGGTCAATTTTAATATACTTATCAATATTTCACTTATACTGATCGAATCTAAAACACTGGGCCCGTTTTACTTTATTGGGCCCGATTGCATCTTAATGGGCCTCGACCTATTTCCAGCCCGTTTCCACTTATTAAATCCCTTCTTCGGGTCTCTTGGGATCTCAATACCCATTAGGCTTCGTTCCCAACTCTTTGGATAGCCCGTATATCATTTATGACAATTAATTCAAAAATCTCAATATAATTCACTAAATGCGGAATTAAATCCAAAATTTGTAAAATAAATCTTTAATACGTGAATAATTACATAAATTGTCATAAATGAGCTTTACTTACCTGAGATTATGCGATGGTGTGCAAATCGAAGTTCGACCGGGCTCACGTACACGATTTATCGTCAAACTGCACAATTTTATATTAAATTTTGGGTAAATTTTCAATTAAATATAATTTAAATAATTTTTTTGGAAATTAAATCGGTCACTTTTGACCTCTTACCAACTTACACGAAATTCGATGTATCCCCAAAAAATTCTTTTCCTTTTTTCTTTTTCTCTTTTTCTTCCTTTTTCCTCTCTTTCTTGGCTGAACCGATTCGGTCTGATTCAACCCGGTTCAGACTGGTCCGATTTAGCCAGTTCAATCCGGTTCGATTTTCTTCTTCGCCGTCCGGAGATCTGCTTGCCGATTCTTCACCGGCTTTCACCTCCAGCAGCACCACGGGGTAGTCCGATTCACGAATCTGGCCTCGATTTCACCAACGATGGCTAGAAAGTGGTCGGTCCGGCTCTTCTCCCTTCCGTCGTCGGTACCCATTTTTCTTTCTCGCCATTTCTGGCACCGTCTGTCATGTTCTCCGACTGTTTTCGGCACCCATCGGCGCGCCATCGAATGGGGGAGCTTCGGTTGGCGGTGGCTAGGGCCGAATCGACGTCGGTGGCCGTCGATTTTACTTCTCCTCTCCGCGGCTTCTCTCGCTTGATCCGTCAGATTTCGACGCTGTTGGCGGTTATACCGATGGCAGGAGGGTTGCATGATCTTCCTCTTCATTCTTCGATGGTCACTGGCCCTCGTCTGACGTCGGTGGTGGCTTGTCGGTCTTCGTTTCTTCTTCACGGGTTCCTCTTCGCATTTTGTTTCTTTCCTTTTTCGTTTTCAAATTCAATTTCTGATTTTTTTTAATTTAATTTTTATAATTTATTATATTATTATTATATTCATTAAAATAATATACAATTACAAAATATTCACCAAAAAATTATATTTTATTTAAATTAATTAATGTAATTAATTAATTGTATTTTAGCCTTTTTTCGGTATATTTTCTTCGTATTTTCGGGATATTATCACAAGTGAATTTTCGGTAAACCTTAATAATTCCGGATCTTGATCAATTGGACTCGGAATTCGATAATTTCTCCTTCATTGATCAAGATGTCCTAAATCCATATTTTTAATTAAAATTTTCTAATCGAATTTATACTGGATTTTGATCTTTTGACCATTTTACCCTTGTACGTGTTCGGGATCAATCCAATCCAACTTCCCTTCACGAACACTCACTCATTTCGTATTTTAAATCCTTATCTCCAGTCCGAATCCCATTCATTAAATTTGTGACCATTTTCAATCCTTCATAAGAAATTACGATATAATTTCGGGTCTTACAACCACTTTCTCAGCCGATATACATCTGAAGAATCTATATAATTTCTCCATCTCATAAACTCAATCCTCAGTAATAACCGGGTCCTTTACCCCTCTAAATACTGGAGGTTTCAACTCCTGGAACTACGTTAACCTACTCAACTCGCAGTCATAACCCAGGTCACTCTCGCTTGACTGTGGAGCGATAGGAGAAGCCGTATCTTGCACTAGGGGTGGTGTAACAGTCCTTATAGTCTGAGGCCTCTCTGCCTCTGCAGCTGTCTTTCCAGTAGTAGTAGGCTAAACAGCTAGTCCTCGTCTATTGCCAGCACCTAATGCCCGCGTGACTATCTTAATAAGGCTCTCAATCCTCCGCTCTATCCTAGCAAAGCGTGCCTCGGTATCCTCTGGTCTCTCAGCAAGGTCTTGTGGAGCTTGGTTAGTCTGTGGCTCCGCACGGCCTTCGGGCCTACCCCTACGGCCTCTAACGCGTGCACCTGCCCCTCTACCTCGACGTGTAACAGGAATACTGCCTAATTTCCTGTATCCATAACTATTTATTAGTCTCATTCCATCTCGGTACACACAATTATATCTAAACAAAAGCACAGTAATATGGGGATGTAATTTTTTCTACTTATTATTACTGACTCACATTAGGCCCACTCAGCTTTGATACCAATCTCTGTCACGACCCTTTTTATCCATTTCCTCTAAATATCACCCTAAATATTTTGCTTTCACTCGTTAACTTACCCGGTCGTGAACAACCCTTAAAAATACAGTTGGACTGTGAGTCAGTAGCAATCATCATTTACCAGCCATTTTTCAATTAGACAAAAGAAATTTCATACATTTGTAAGTTTAAGTCATGTACTTAATCATGACATGTTTGCTAACTTATACATCCCCAATATTACAATTCAGAATGATTCCTGTGCTATTACATGTTTAGATACAAAATAGTTTCCTATATGTATACCTCTGGGCGATGGAGAGCAGCAGATTTCAAAATATAATGCCTCAGTCCTTCACTAGGCTACTGTGTGCGCTCTGTAAAGGGGGAAAATGAAGGGATGAGCAACCACACGCTTAGTAAGGTAATAATGCAAGCATGGTAGATAACTACACAATCTACATGCTTATAATGTCATGGCATAAATAATTTATATTTAGAGCATGAGGAAATAATAAAACTATGCCACATGTATATACATATATCATGTACTGAAAAACATGGAAATAGGCATGTAAACATGGAAAATCCTTATGTGAAAACCTCTCATGCTCAATGTAATAAATATTTCTCAATTCCATCTCAAACCACAAGGTTCATTATAAATCAAGCCCTCAAGGCGTAACATTTTGTCAAAACATTAGCAAAATCCATCAAAACAATGCATATTTCCTTTAAAACATACCACAAGGTTCGACCCCTCCCTCGGGCCTACCTTGGACAACACAAATCATCATCGGTATCTAAAACCATGTGATATGATGTGAGACAGGCGGTCAAGGTAAACCGAGGACTATGTTGGACAACTATGTCATAATCATCCCGGTGTGTGGGGCATTATACTAGGACGAAGGTGGGTTAGTCCTACAACAGACTTTTAAATCAACATCACAACCATGCGGTACAATGTACTCCATGTGATATACATGGTACAACATACTGCACGGACCCATATCATGGTAGGGGGTGCTTGTCGTAGGTCTTATCTACCCCATGCCATGCATAACCTATTCAGTCTCAAGTGCACGTACTAGCATCTCAACCATGTGACTAGCAGTCTACATGAGGCATCCAGTATGGATCAGTCTGCTAAGCTTGTCTAATCCTGTCTCCAAGCGTAAACTAGTAAACATAGAGTCCGTATCAATGTCAGAAGGCACAACTCACAAACTGAGGCTAGCAAACTGCTCTAGCAACTCACGTTCCCTAACCATCATTTACGATACCATCCCGAGGCTCTTCCTACTCAAAGCATCAGCTACGACGTTAACCTTACCTGGATGATAAAGTATTTCACAATCATAGTCCTTTAGAAGCTCTAACCACCTTCTTTATCTCATGTTCAGTTCTTTTTGAGAGAACAAATACTTGAGGCTCTTGTGGTCGGTAAAAATTTGAAACTTTTCACCATACAAGTAGTGGCGTCATACCTTCAACGCAAACACTACTACTGCTAACTCCAAATCATGGGTCGGATAGTTATCCTCATGGTCTTTTAGCTGTCTGAATCCATAAGAAACTACCCTCCCATCCTACCTCAATACACAACCCAATCCCTAATGCAAAACATCTGTATGCACTGAAAATCCTCCTGAGCTGGTAGGGATACTGAGAATCGGAGCAGTGGTCAATCGGCTCTTCAACTCCTGAAAACTCTTCTCACAGTCCTCATCCCATACAAACGCTACACTCTTCCGAGTGAGACATGTCAACAGAGCAGCCAACTTCGCAAATCCTTCAACGAATCTCCGATAATATCCTACTAAACCCAAGAAACTCTTGATCTCGGTGAGTGTCCTCGGTTGTTCTCACTGAACTACAACCTCAGTCTCGGATGGATCCACTGATACACCATCGCTTGACACAATGTGTCCCAAATGAGATTTATGCCAACTAGAAGCCGCACTTACTAAGTTTAGCATACAACGTTTTCTCTCGTAGAGTCTGCAATACAATCCCGAGGTGCTTTTATGCTCTTCCTTGGATTTCGAGTATACGAATATGTCATCGATGAAGACGATAACAAACTGATTCAAATATAGCTTGAACACATCGTTCATCAAAGTCATGAAAGCTGCGGGAGCATTTGTCAATCTGAATGGCATAACCAAAAATTCATAATGGCCATATCGGGTCCTAAATGCTGTCTTGGGCACATCTCCACTCCGAACTCTCAACTGATGATACCCAAACCTTAGATCAATCTTAGAAAAGACCTGCACTCCCCGAAGCTGATCCAACAAATCGTCGATATGTGGAAGGGATACCTATTCTTGATGGTAGCCTTATTCAACAATCTGTAATCTATACACAATCAGAAGCTTCCATCCTTCTTTTTCACAAACAAAATCGATGCTCCCCAAGGTGAAACACTCGGTCTGATGAACCCCCTATCCAACAACTCTTGTAACTATCTCTTGAGCACCTCCAGCTCAAGTAAGGCCATGCGATATGGTGGTTTTGATATAGGTTCAGTACCAGAACCCAAATCTATACAGAATTTCGTCTCTCTATCTGGTGGTAACCCTGACAATTCATCAGGAAAGACATCTGGGTATTCACTAACCACAAGAATATCTACCAACTCCGTATAGGCCTTATTCGTATCAATCACGTACGTAATAAAACCTTCAATATATTCATTTCTCAGTCAGCATAGTATATTATTTATTGTTACTTTCATTTATTTTCATTAAACTTTACAATATATTTTTTAGGTTTAGGAAACATAACTGTCTTAGCATAACAATCTAAAACAACATGGTTTGAAGATAACCAATCCTGTCACGACCCAAAACTACCCAAAAATCAGAGTAAATTTTTCGCGTTTTGTTATTTTCTTTCATGCTTACCTGTCCTCTGATCGTGACCACACTCCACTAACAAATTGGGCTGTGCGTCAATGCCAGTCCCACCAAATTAATTCTTTCTCAGTCATTTGTAAATGTTTACAATATTTATACATCCCCTAAAGTTACTTACAAACATATTACTGTGCTATGCTTATTTAGATACAATATGTACAAGTGTATATACCTTAAATGATGGGCACCAGCGGATATCCGAAATGCAGTACTCAGTCGCCTCAACATCTACTAGAGATTATCTGTGTGAGAAAATGAAAGGGGTGAGCACATCAAGCTCAGTAAGGCAATCCAACGAACAAGTAGGTAACCATACTACCTACATGAACGTGGTGCCATGCATAAACCACCCTTTCTCCACACATTTCAAAACTGATGCTATGATTCATGATGTCATGCAAAACAAGTTTGCATGGAAAATTCAACATGCAACTATTTCAAATCATTTCTTTCTCATTTAAAATTTCACAATAAATCCAGGACTCAACCCATCCCTCGGGTGGTCCTGACTCACACAAAACCATGAAAATCAGTTTACATCACACATGGGTTTAAAAAGCATGGAAATAACATCATGTAAATTTAGTTTAAAACCCAGTTTCAATCATCGTCAAGATCATCAACATGCGAGACTAGGTAACATCTGTATATCGGTAATAACCAGGACTATGGCCATGTGTCCTCGTGAGCCCCTCTACTACACGGATCCTAGTGTGCGGGGTCTCACCTTGATCGGGAATCGCCCGGGAGGTGGGTCAATCCAACCAGTCAGTCTTATCCGATCCCACGTATCCGAAGATGCCGTATCTGAAGATACCTCGTATTCGAAGATACCATATCCGAAGATACCCCGTATCCGAAGATACCACATGGTACATCGTACTTCATGCTACTTGCACAGTACATCATACTCCGTTGACCCATATCATATCTCTATACTCATGCCATGTCTCAAAACGCACATGCGAGCCTATTCAATCGGTGACACACAGTCTACCCGACGCTCCAAGCACGGCTCATCGCATGTTCTCATAAAAATCAGTGGGGGGTGCGAGCGAAGTTCCAGCACTCTCGTCAATTCAAGTAAAACTAGTGCGAGCTAAGCTCTAGCACTCTCATCAAATCATGTGAAAAATCTGGTGCGAGTTACACTCTAGCACGCTGTCACGAAAATCATGTAAAATCTGGTGCGAGTTAGACTCTAGCACCGTGTCACGAAAATCATATATATATATAAAATCTAGTGCGAGTTGGACTCCAGCACCAATGCATGCAAAACTCTAGTGCGAGCTCTCGCTCCAGCACTAATGCATGCATCACACAACTTAAAATATCGTGCGAGCTGAGTTCTAGCACGTCACATGTCAATAAAAACACGTAGGCGGCTCTGTTTCCTCAAAACAGTTTTCAAAACAATTTCCTCGTTGAAAATATACAATGCTGTGCATTTTTCTTTCAAGGTTAGCTAGCCTACTCATGCATGCGTCAAAACATCTCCAGAACGAGCAGGAACCTCTTGTTCTTGCTCCTCCCAATTTTTTCTAAAATTGTAAATTTTACCCTTAACAAGGGTATTTTGGTAATTTGCCCATTCGAGGCACTAAAATTATTAACTTACTTCTAGACCCTTCAGATAATTTAAAAGACTGCATATGACTTTGAAATTTTGTAAAGTTACCTCTAGCAGTCCGTAGAATTCCCTTACCTTATTTTTCTGTAGAGTCTGACCTTTCCTTTTCCACTGCTGTCCGTCACGTAGTCCGATCTGCTCCCAACCCAATGTCTGGAACTGCGTATAAATATTCTTCAGGTCAGATATCATACAATTTAATTGTATTTCCTATTTTCTGGGCTTAATTTAAATCATTGGGCCCATTTACCCCTATTAGGCCCGATTGCACCTTAATGGGCCTTAATCGGCCTTAAGCCCGTTTTCCACTTAATTTTCACATTATCGAGGCCTATTGGGCTCATTGGGCCCACCGACAATTTATTGGGCCTCGTTCTAACTCTCGAATAGCTCAATTTATTATTTACGACAATTTATCTAAATTTCCATAATTTAATTTATTTTATGCGATAATTAAATCCGAAGCACGCATAACGATATAAATTGTCATAAATAAGGGTTACTTACCCGAGATTCCATGCTAGTACGCAAATCGAGGTTGTCTCGAGCTCTCGTTGGATGCCAATTGTCGAGCTACACAATTTCATAATTTTCAGGTAAATTTCCAGTCATAAATTAATTAAATAAAATATTTCAAAATTCAAATCGGTCAATTTTGACCGCTACTGACTTACCCGTAGCTCGATTACATCGCTGGGATATTTTCTCAATTTTTCCTCTTTTTCTTTTTCCCTTTTTCTCTTTTTTTTCCTTTCTTTCTTGGTTGAACCGGTTCGATCCAGTTCAGACCCGATTCGGACCGCCGATTCACTCCGGTTCGGTCGGTTCACGGCCTTGCGGGCTGGTTCTCCGTCGGCTTTCGTCGCCAGTGGCTCCGCTGGGTCGTCCGCAGCACGAATCTGCCCTCAGTTTTGTCCAAGGCCGCCGGAAAGTCGTCGGTCCAGCTTGTTCTCTCCACCGTCGATACCTATTTCCTCTTTCCGTCGTTTCCGACGTTTGCCGACAGTTTCGTTGGTCGTTTTCGGTACCAATCGGCGCACCGTCGCTTGGGCTTCCAGAATCGAGCCTTGGTGGGGCTCGAATCAGCGTCGTTGGTCGTCGATCGGAGCATTCCTTTCCGCGGCTTCTCCTTCCGTTTTCAGCCTCCTCTGGCGTCGGTGGGGCGCATCGCCCGTACCAGGGAGGTCGCCGACCTCTCCTCTTCTTTTTTCGGCCCTTCACCTGGCCGTTGGTCATCGGACGGTGGCCGTCTGGTCTTTCTCAATTTTTGGCTTCGTTTTCCGTTCCCACTTCTTTCTCTCTCCCCGATTTCCATTTCTGATTCTTTTTTATTTTCAATTCTTTTTTTATTAATTATATTAATTATTTTTATTATCATTTTAATCATTAAAATACTATTATTTGTCAAAATATCTAAAAAAATTTATTAATTTATTCAATTAATCTCTAATTGAATTTATCAGTATTATTTCGGCTTTTCGGTATATTTTTCGATTATTTTCGAGATTATTTTTTGAATTAAAAATTTTGATTTAATTCCGATTAATTCCATAAATTCATATATTGATCAATTTAACTCGAAATTTAATTATTTCACCTTTATTGACCAAGATTTCTCAATCCATTATTTTTAATTAAATTTTCTTATCGAATTTATTCTGACTTTCGATCTTTTGACCGTTTTGCCCTTGCACGTGTTCGAAAATTCCATTTCAATCATTTTGCATTTTTAATTTCGTGTTTTAACTAAAATCGGGTCTTACATAATCTCCCCCACTTAAGAAATTTGGTCCTCCAAATTAGAACCAAGTCATATGGGTCCATATATAACTCCGGGTACGTTTTCTCATATCATACTCTTTAATTCTCATGTAACCTTTTTCCGGAGTGTAATACTACCAAAGGACTTTAATTAGGGAGATCGTCTTAAACCTCAATACTTTCTCTTTCCTGTTTAATGCCCGAATCAACTTTTTCAATATACTTATATTGCACTGAGCTGAATTGTTGGAGTTCATATCTGAGCACCTATACTGGATCTGGATAGTATTGCCGAAGTATCAAAAGATGGGACACATTGTGGATGCCTGTTTATTTAGGTGATAACGCCAACCTACAGGTCTTATCTCCCACTTGTCCAATCTCTCAAAAATTCCATTCAGCAAAACTCAATTTGCCTTCTTCCCGAGTCTCGTTATGTCCTTATTCCCTTAGGACAAATAACTTCAACAATACTGATTCACCCTCGGTGAATTCCAATGTTTTTTGTCTACTCTGAGGTGTTCTTAATCTCTCACTCAACTGAACATCCTCAGAGACTTATTATACTAATTCGGAAGAAATTTCTATCTGTCACCCACTTTTTCTTGTCTGAGTCGGGGAACAACTCCTACAGCCATACATTGCCTCATAATTGTTATCCTGATACTCAAGTGCCAACTGTCGTTATTGGCGACTTCAATTTGTAACAACTGATCATTCTAGGAGTTTATAAAATTAACAGCACACACTCTCATCATATCTTCCTTATACCTGAATCCTCATGCACACTCTGAGTATCTGGGGGTTTCATAACCAGAAGGTGGGTAGACTTAGTCAATTTAGCGACTATCATCTAAATAGCCTCGTGATTCATCTAAGTCCTCTATAACCCATCACGAAATTTATGGAGACTTGCTCCCGTTTTCGTGCCGTGTCGATATAGGTAGAGGTTGCAATAACTCTGCAGACTTTTAATACTCTACCTTATTCTGCTGACATACTAGACACTTTTCCACAATCTCTACCATATCTCTTTTCACATCTGACCACCAATACCCTTTTTAGAGATTTCGATATATTTTTATTACTTTTCGTATGCACTGTATATCCCGAAGAGTAAGCTTCTGACAATATTACTATCTCATCAACTGTGGTCCTAGGGAGCACTTATACTGTCTCTGAACCTCTTTGTAAATCATCGACACTCTCTGTGAACTCTGTCACTGTACCCTTCTGAATCTGACCCAAACTATGGACACCATGCCGATCATCACGCTAAGCCTGTCAAATTCGGGCACTCTCATCTGGTTCTAGTCCCAGGCTAGCTGTCACACAATCACTGTCATCATCAGGAGGGATCACATCACTACTGAGGCTCACAACTGCTCTAGCAGCTCACGCTCCCTGACCATCATATGTAATACCATCCCGAGGCTCTTTCTGCTCAAGGCATCAGCCATCACATTAGCCTTTCCTGGATGGTACAATTTTTCACAATCAAAATCTCTCAGAAGCTCTAACCCACTATGTATTCTCATATTCGCCTCTTTTTGTGAAAACAGATGCTTGGGGCTTTATGATCAGTGCATACCCAAAATTTCTCACCATGTACATAATAGTACCATATCCTCAGTACAAGTACTATCGCTGCCGACTTTTAAATCATGGGTCAGATAGTTTATTTCATGATCCTTGAGTTGTCTGGATCCACAATCGACTATCTTCCCTTTTTGCATCAATACCTAGCTCATTCATGATTTTGAGGTATCCATAGACTCATGAGAAACCTCTTAATCTGTTGGGTATGGTGGGAATAATTGCGGTGGTCAGTTTATACTTCAATACACCAAAATTCCTGTCACGTCTAATAAATGCGGTGGTCAGTTTATACTTCAATACACCAAAATTCCTGTCACGTCTATCATATCATTCAAATACCACGTTTCTTAGTTAAACGTGTCAACAAAAATATACCCTTTTTAGAACTCGTAGCAACCATCTGTAAAAGCAAATTTCCAATTGTTGCTTATAATTTTCCTAGACTTTAAATACACCCAGCATATCATCAATAAGGATGATGACAAATCGGTCTAGGTAAAGTTTAAATAACTCATTGTAGTTGAGTTCCACTATATATTTCAATCGCCCATATCCTTGACCTATGTATGCATAAGCCTATAATATCACTTCAAAATTGCTTCTCTTCACGATACTGACCCGTGTCATTTCCTTTTTCTTATATTAACGACTTTTATTAAATTTTAATATTTTAACCTTAATAATTAATCGAATTTTATAGTTCTTTATCATACTAGTAAAAGTATCCAAATTTTAAATGCATATATCTTACCACGGTCGATTTCAAGTCATAGATTATATATATATTTCTAGACGCTGTCAAGTCTTCAGGCGGGGAGGTATTTTGAAATACCTTTATTAACCCTTAGACTTAACCCCAATTACTTTACATATCAGTCCCTATGGTCACAATTCATATTCGCTACTAATTGCTTTAATCCTAATTACTTCACGTATCATAGATATTCTTACCTTACATACTCCTCTTATTCCAATACATCTTGTATTTAGGATCAAACATATCTTAAAGAGTATCTCCTTCGTATATCCATTATAACGAAACTCTGTCATTATTCATTTCGTGAGTACCATCATTTGCTCCTTTAATTTCAACCGTTGCACCCCTTTTTATTACTTGTCAAAACTTACAGTATACTTTTCAGGGGTAACCATATCACTATCTTAGGATAGAAATCCGAACATCATAATATGCAGTCGACTACTTTACTCTCAAATATTACTTTAATTTATTCATAGTCCATTGAATAAAATCGACTGACTTATACTTCTTCTCCCGTTTTCAACTTAAAAATCTCTTCATAATTATTCCGTTAGTTAACCTTCCTCTATTGGGGTACTCATTTATCAGCATTGTGCCCAAGAATGTAGGCATTCATGTCTTTTACTCACTTACATGCGAATGAAGGCGATATGAAGAAATACGTGGTACCAGGATCAATTAACACAATTACTTCTTTATTCATAAGCAGTGTGGTATCTTTCACCACATCCTGTAAAACATCAGTAGTGTCCTGGTCCAAGACATACACTTGCCTTCGTCTAACAGCCTACTTTCCTTTTCTCTTCGGCTGTGGCCTCCTTTTTTGATGCAGCTATCTCAACAGGGTTTTCTCTATCTCTTTACTTTTCTGTGGGGCAATCTCGCCTAACTCTGAGCAATCAAAATACATGGTCCGCCTTACCACACTTAACAACCATTTTCATCAATAATATGTAGGTGTAGGTCCTACTTCTATGGTATTTACCACACATTCTATAGTGATCCGTAGCAGATCGGGGTTCTCCAATCACAATACCCCTCAAAAGTGCTACAATCGGATAACTGTGGCCTTACCAATCATCTTAGCCCATAACTCATCAAATCAAATCTTTTACCAAACTACTCCTTTTTCTCGTTCTGCCATCTCTATCATTCTCGATTCTCTTTTTGTCTCTATTTCGGCCCTTACTACCTTTCCCAATCTCAGAGGTGTGCAACACTCGATCTTATTCACACAACTGTATTCTGTGCACTGCCTCAGTATAGGTAGTGATATCTAACGGGGCCAATCGGACTCTAATTGACAATTTGAGCCCTTCCATGAACTTTTGGGCTTTCCGACGCTCACTGCCCATAATGTCGAAGTAATATCTGCCCAAAAATATAACCGAGTTTCATACTCATAATTCATACTCATCAATAAATCAATTCCTTTTAAACAGTGTCCGGGATATTCTATCACCGGAATACATCCAGAAATATTTCTCTTGTCAACTCTGGATGTCTAACTCTTAAGATGGGTCGAGCGGACTTCCATCAATGCTCCGACTCGCCCTCAATTCTTATGCATACTCTGAGCAATTTGCTCCCAAAATATTTTTCACACTCCGCTCTAACCTCGTGAAGCGTGTCTCAATACTGTCCGATCTCTCTGTCGGGACTCTGTGAGGCATGCTCAATATTAGCCTCTATTTCAATCTCATCCTGATTCTCATAGGTCAACTCAGCATGATTAGCAGGCTCAGGTCTACCTCTACGACCTCTGCCTCGTGCTCTACCTTCTCTATCGCGACTAATATTAGGTATTCCTGCATTCTCAACCATTTCTTAGTTAAAACCCATCTCGATATACACTATTGTATCTAACCAAGCACAGTAACACGGGGATGTAATTTTTTAATTACTAACACTTACACACATCAGACCAATTTTTGCTCTGATACCACCTTTATATGTCATGACCCAAAACTACCCAAAAATTAGAGTAAATTTTTCGCGTTTTGTTATTTTCTTTCATGCTTACCTGTCCTCTGATCTGACCACACTCCACTAACAAATTGGGCTGTGCGTCAATGCCAGTCCCACCAAATTAATTCTTTCTCAGTCATTTGTAAATGTTTACAATATTTTTATATCCCATAAAGTTACTTACAAACATGTTACTGTGCTATGCTTATTTAGATACAATATGTACAAGTGTATATACCTTAAATGATGGGCAGCAGCGGATATCCGGAATGCAGTACTCAGTCGCCTCAACATCTACTGGAGATTATCTGTGTGAGAAAATGAAAGGGGTGAGCACATCAAGCTCAGTAAGGCAATCCAACGAACAAGTAGGTAACCATACTACCTACATGAACATGGTGCCATGCATAAACCACCCTTTCTCCACACATTTCAAAACTAATGCTATAATTCATGATGTCATGTAAAACAAGTTTGCATGGAAAATTCAACATGTAACTATTTCAAATCATTTCTTTCTCATTTAAAATTTCACAATAAATCCAGGACTCAACCCATCCCTCGGGTGGTCCTGACTCACACAAAACCATGAAAATCAGTTTACATCACACATGGGTTTAAAAAGCATGTAAATAGCATCATGCAAATTTAGTTTAAAACCCAGTTTCAATCATCGTCAAGATCATCAACATGCGAGACTAGGCAACATCTGTATATCGGTAATAACCAGGACTATGGCCATGTGTCCTCGTGAGCCCCTCTGCTACACGGATCCTAGTGTGCGGGGTCTCACCCTGATCGGGAACCGCCCGGGAGGTGGGTCAATCCAACCGGTCAGTCTTATCCGATCCCACGCATCCGAAGATGTCGTATCCGAAGATACCCAGTATCCGAAGATACCCCGTATCCGAAGATACCACACGGTACATCGTACTCCATGCTACTTGCACGGTACATCATACTCCGTGGACCCATATCATATCTCTATACTCATGCCATGTCTCAAAACGCACGTGCGAGCCTATTTAATCGGTGACACACAGTCTACCTGACGCTACAAACACGGCTCATCGCATGTTCTCATAAAAATCAGTGGGGGGTGCGAGCGATGCTCCAGCACTCTCGTCAATTTAAGTAAAACTAGTGCAAGCTAAGCTCTAGCACTCTCATCAAATCATGTGAAAAATCTGGTGCGAGTTACACTTTAGCACCCTGTCACGAAAATCATGTAAAATCTGGTGCGAGTTAGACTCTAGCACTGTGTCATGAAAATCATATATATATATATAAAATCTGGTGCGAGTTGGACTCCAGCACCAATGCATGTAAAACTCTAGTGCGAGCTCTCACTCCAGCACTAATGCATGCATCACACAACTCAAAATATCGTGCGAGCTGAGCTCTAGCACGTCACATGTCATTAAAAACACGTAGGCGGCTCTGTTTCCTCAAAACAGTTTTCAAAACAATTTCCTCGTTGAAAATATGCAATGCTGTGCATTTTTCTTTCAAGGTTAGCCAGCCTACTCATGCATGCGTCAAAACATCTCCAGAACGAGCAGGAACCTCTTGTTCTTGCTCCTCCCAATTTTTTCTAAAATTGTAAATTTTACCCTTAACAAGGGTATTTTGGTAATTTGCCCATTCGAGGCACTAAAACTATTAACTTACTTCTAGACCCTTCAGATAATTTAAAAGACTGCATATGACTTTGAAATTTCGTAAAGTTACCTCTAGCAGTCCATAGAATTCCCTTACATTATTTTTCTGTAGAGTTTGACCTTTCCTTTTCCACTGCTGTCTCATCACGCAGTCCGATCTGCTCCCAACCCAATGTCTGAAACTGCGTATAAATATTTCTCAGGTCAGATATCATACAATTTAATTGTATTTCCTATTTTCTGGGCTTAATTTAAATCATTGGGCCTATTTACACCTATTGGGCCCGATTGCACCTTAATGGGCCTTAATCGACCTTAAGCCCGTTTTTCACTTAATTTTCACATTATCGAGGCCTATTGGGCTCATTGGGCCCACCGAAAATTTATTGGGCCTCGTTCTAACTCTCGAATAGCTCAATTTATTATTTATGACAATTTATCTAAATTTCCATAATTTAATTTATTTTATGCGATAATTAAATCTGAAGCACGCATAATGATATAAATTATCATATATAAGGGTTACTTACCCGAGATTTCATGCTAGTATGTAAATCGAGGCTGTCTCGAGCTCTTGTTGGATGCCAATTGTCGAGCTACACAATTTCATAATTTTTGGGTAAATTTTCAGTCGTAAATTAATTAAATAAAATATTCTAAAATTCAAATCGGTCAATTTTGACCACTACTGACTTACCCGTAGCTCGATTACATCACCGGGATTTTTCCTCAATTTTTCCTCTTTTTCTTTTTCCCTTTTTCTCCTTTTTTCCTTTCTTTCTTGGCTGAACCGGTTCGGTCCGGTTCAGACCTGGTTCGGACAGCCGGTTCACTCCAGTTCGACCGGTTCACGACCTTGCCGACCAGTTCTCCGCCGGCTTCCGCCGCCAGTGGCTCTGCTGGGTCGTCCGCAGCACGAATCTGCCCTCAGTTTTGTCCAAGGTCATCGGAAAGTCGCCGGTCCGGCTTGTTCTCTCCATCGTTGGTACCCATTTCCTCTTTCCGTCGTTTTCGGTGTTTGCCGTCAGTTTCGCCGGTCGTTTCCGGTACCAATCGGTGCACCGTCACCTGGGCTTCTATAATCGAGCCTTGGTGGGGCTCGAATCAGCGCCGTTGGCCGCTGATCGGAGCATTCCTTCCCGCGGCTTCTCCTTCCGTTTTCGGCCTCCTCCGACGTCGGTGGGGCGCATCGCCGGTACCAGGGAGGTCGCCGGCCTCTCCTCTTCTGTTTTCGGCCCTTCACCTGGTCGTCGGTCGTCGGACGGTGGCCGTCCGGTCTTCCTCGATTTTTGGCTTCGTTTTCCGTTCCCACTTCTTTCTCTCTCCCCGATTTCCATTTCTGATTCTTTTTTTTCAATTCTTTTTTTTATTAATTATATTAATTATTTTTATTATTATTTTAATCATTAAAATACTATTATTTGTCAAAATATCTAAAAAAATTTATTAATTTATTCAATTAATCCTTAATTGAATTTATCAGTATTATTTCGGCTTTTCGATATATTTTTTGATTATTTTCGGGATTATTTTTCGAATTAAAAATTTTGATTTAATCCCGATTAATTCCATAAATTCATATCTTGATCAATTTAACCCGAAATTTAATTATTTCACCTTTATTGATCAAGATTTCTCAATCCATTATTTTTAATTAAATTTTCTTATCGAATTTATTTCGATTTTTGATCTTTTGATCGTTTTGCCCTTGCACGTGTTCGAAAATTTCATTTCAATCCTTTTGCATTTTTAATTTCGTGTTTTAACTAAAATCGGGTCTTACAAATCCATTCCTAAGATTACATCGAAATCACTCATACTTAACAATATTAGATTGGCTATCATATCCTTTTCCCCTAGTCTTAACTTCAATCATTAAATACATACTCAACTAGCTGACTGTTATCCATAGGCGTACTAATCAACATCATCCTATTTAAAGGTGTACGCTCTACATGCTTTGCTAACTTACATGCAAATGAAGGCGATAAAAATGAATGCATGGCACCTGGATCAATTAAAACATATGCTTCTAAATCATACATCAGGATGTTACCTTTAATCACATCCGACTGGTCCAAGGCATGTACTCGCCCTCGTCCAATGACCTGCTTCCCCTTCTCCTCTACTATCGCTCTCCTCCCCAACACAGACATATCAGCTGGAGCTCTCTCCGGCTCCTTGCCCTTTTATGGGGCAATATCGATAACCTCTGGGAAAACTCTAGCCATATGCCCTAGCTTCCCACATTTGAAGCATAAATAGGACAAGGTCTACCTCCATGGAATCTACCACATCTACTGCACTGCTCAGTGGTAGGCCTCGATCCTCCAATCACTACTCCTCTAGCTAGAGCTATAGCCGGGTATGCAGGAGATCTATCGATCTTCTCCTGTACTTCCTCAATCTTTGTTCTCTTACCGAAGAGTCTTGTAAGACCCGAATTTAATTAAAATACGAAAATTAAATAAGAAAAGATGAGGGGATGTATGAAGGAAGGTCAGGTAAAATTGATTTTCGAAACAAGAGCAGGGGTAAAATGGTAAAAATACCAAAATCCGGTATTAAGGCGATAAGAAAATTTTAATTTAAAATAAGGATGTAAGATATCTTGATCGATAATGAGGAAATTATACAATTTGGGTCAATTGATCAAGATTCGAAAATTTTAAAAATACCAAAAAATTATTGGAACAATATCTCGAAAAGCGCGAAGGAATAATATCAAAAATTTGGAGAAAAATATATTTAATAAATTAAATTTAAATTAAATAAATTAAATTAGAATAAAAATAATATAAGTGTAGATATTTTGAATTTATGGGAATTAATCGGGATTTTTAGTTCAAAAAAATAATCTCGAAAAATAATCAAAAATTATACCGAGAAGCCGAAATAATACCGAGAAATTAATTTATAGACTAAATGAATAAAATATAATTTTTTAAAGACATTTTGAATATTTTAGACTAATTTAATCAACTAAATAATATTAAAATAAATTATAAAGAAAAAAAAGGAAAGAATCAGAAAGTTTAGGGGAGAGAGGAAGAGAAGAGAGAAACCGAGGATGACCGCGCGTGGCTCCTCTGACCCACGGCCACCGGCGATCGACGGCTCCGACGAAGGGTCGAGGAGGAAGAGGAGAAGGCCGCGGGAAAGAAAGGGTCACCGGCAGCGAACGGCGGCGAATCGGGCGGGACCGAGGCCAGATTCCGAAAGCCCAGGTGACGGCGGTGCTTTTGAGACCGGTAGCAGCCGACGAGACGGCGGGAATCGTCGGCGACGGCCAAGGGAAGAAAATGGGTCCGACGGCCGAGGGAGAAGAGGCCGAACCGACGGCGTTCTAGCAAGCCCGACCGAAATCGAGGGTAGATTCGAGATGCGGACGACCTTGCGGAGCCACTGGCGGTGGAAGCCGACGGAGAACCGGCCGATAAGGCGGTGAACCGACGGTGAACCGACCGAATCGGAGTGAACCGGGGTGAACCGGCGGGTCTGAACCGGTCCGAACCGGACTGAACCGGTTCAGCCAAAAACAGAGGAAAAAAGGAAGAAAAAGGGAAAAAAAGAGGAAAAATTGAAGAAAAATCTCGGCAATGTAATCGAGCTACGAGTAAGTCAGTAGTGATCGAAATTGACCCGATTTAAATTTTGGAGTACTTAATTTAATTAATTTTGGACTGAAAACTTACCCGAAAAATTATGGAATTGTATAGCTCGATGATTGGCATCCATCGAGAGCTCGAGACAGCCTCGATTTACGTACTAGCATGGAATCTCGGGTAAGTGACCCTTATTTACGACAATTTACATCGTTATGCATGATATGAATTTAAATTCCGCATAAATTGAATTAAATTATGAAAATTTAGATGAATTGTCGTAAATAATAAAATTAGCTATTCGAGAGTTAGAACGAGGCCCAATAAATTGTTGGTGGGCCCAATGAGCCCAATAGGCCTCGATAAGGTGAAAATTAAGTGAAAAACGGGCTTAAGGCCGATTAAGGCCCATTGAGGTGCAATCGGGCCCAATAAGGGTAAATAGGCCCAATGATTTAAATTAAGCTCAGAAAATAGGAAATACAATTAAATTGTATGTTATCTGACCTGAGGAATATTGATACGCAGTTTCGGGCATTTGATTAGGAGCATAACAGACTGCGCGATGAGACAACAGTGGAAAAGAAAAGGTCAAACTCGACAGAAAAATAAGGTAAGGGAATTCTACGGACTGCTAGAGGTAAACTTTACGCAATTTCAAGTTCATATGCAGTCTTTAAAAATTACCTGAAGGGTCTAGAGGTCAATTAATAATTTTAGTGCCCCGAATGGTCAAATTACTAAAATACCCTTGTTAAGGGTAGAACTTACAAATTTAGGAAAAATTGGGAGGAGCAAGGACAAGAGGTTCCTGCTCGTTTTGGAGGTATTTTAATACATGCATGAGTAGGCTGGCTCACTTTTAAAGAAGAATGCATAGCATTGCATACCTTAAACGATGTAATTTCTGTGAAAACTATTTGGAGATAACCGAGCCGCCTACGTGTTTTTATTTACATGTGACGTGCTAGAGCTCAGCTCGCACGATGTTTGATTTGTGTGATGCATGCATTAGTGCTGGAGCGAGAGCTCGCACTAGAGTTTTACATGCATAGGTGCTAGAGTATAACTCGCACCAGATTTCACATGCTTGTTTCGTGACACGGTGCTAGAGTCTAACTCGCACCAGATTTTACATGATTTTCGTGACAGGGTGCTGGAGTTTAACTCGCACCAGATTTTATAAGATTTTCAGGTGATTTATATATAGAGTGCTAGAGCCTAGCTCGCACTAGTTTTACTGGATTTGTGGAGTAGCGCTGTCTGCCCTTGGAGTCAGCCAAAAGGCCCAACAGGCTCAAAAGACCTCTTAAGTAGGGTGAGAGTGAGGGATGAGGTTGGCGGCCTTGTGGGGATGTAAAGCGGGCTCTGCTGATTTTACTTGATTTGATGAGAGTGATGAGCATCGCTCGCACTGATTTTATGAGAACATGCGATGAGCCGTGCTTGGAGCATCGGGTAGACTGTGTGTCACCGATTTAATAGGCTCGCACGTGCGTTTTGAGACATGGCATGAGTATTGAGAAACAAAACCTCTCTGTGGGAAGCAGGCCATTTGGGCTGGAGTACCTAGAGTGATATGGGTCCATGGAGTACGATGTATCGTGCAAGTAGCATGGAGTACGATGTACCATGGGGTATCTTCGGATATGGTATCTTTGTGATACGGGATATATTCGGATACGGTATCTTTGTGATACAGGGTATCTTCGGATACGGCATCTCCGGATGCGTAGGATCGGATAAGATCGACGGGTTGGATTGACCCACCTCCCGGGCGGTTCCCGATCAGGGTGAGACCTCGCACACTGGGATCCGTGAAGCTAGAGGGACTCACGAGGACACATATGGCCAGTCCTGGTTATTGCCGTTATACAGATATTGCCTCGTCTCGCATGTCGACGATTTCGATGATTTAAACTGGGTTTTTAAATTAAATGTGCATGATGCTATTTTCATGCTTTTTAAACCCATGTGTGATGTAAACCGACTTTCATGGTTTTGTGTGAGTCAGGATCACCCGAAGGAGGGGTCGAGTCCTGACCTTATTGTGAAATTTTTAAATGAGAAAGAAATGATTTGAAATAATTGCATGTTGAATTTTTCGTGCAAACTTGATTTACATAACATCATAACTCATATCATCTGTTATTAAATGTGTGGAGAAAGGGTGGTTTATGCATGGCACCACGTTCATGTAGGTAGTATGGTTACCTACTTGTTCGTAGGATTGCCTTACTGAGCTTGATGTGCTCACCCCTTTCATTTTCTCCCACAGATAATCTCCAGTTGAAGTTGAGGCGACTCAGTACTGCATTCCAGATATCCGCTGCTGCCCATCAACATAAGGTATATACACTTGTACATATTGTATCTACATAAGCATAGCACAGTAACATGTTTGTAAGTGTCTCTAGGGGATGTATAAATATTGTAGACATTTTATAAATGAATGGAGAAGAAATAAGTTACATGGTAAATGTATGGTGGGACTGGCATTGACGCACAGCCCAATTTGTTAGTGGAGTGTGGTCACGATCAGAGGAAAGGTAAGTATGAAATAGAAATAACAAAACGCGAAAAATTAACTTTGATTTTTGGGTAGTTCGGGTCGTGACAAGTCTCCTCCCTCCTTGATATCCAAAACCTCTTGCACTGTCACTCACCGGCCTTTTCCTATCTCGGTCTCTACCCTATCCAATTGTCTTGAACTCGGACGCATTCCTCTCCTAATCTTGTTCACATAGTTGCGCTCTGCACACTACCTCATCATAGGTAGAGATATCAAATGAAACCAGTTTAGACCGTAATACTGGTCTCAGTCCATCAATAAATCTACAGACCTTCCTAGTCTCTCTAATCATGGTGTCGGGGTCATACCTTCCCAGGGATAGAAATCTGGTCTCGTACTCGTCTACTGAATGACTCCCCTGGCTCAACCCCAAAAACCTCAGTCTGTAACCTCCACTAGGCCATATTTGGAACAAACTGCCTCCTAAAGGCATCTAGAAATATCTCCCAACTGATCTCTGTATGTCGGGTTCTCAATATGGGTCGGGTGGACTTCCACCAATGCTCTGCAGTCCCCTTCATTAGGAACGCAGCAAATGTGACCATCTCAGAAGTCGTACACTCAAAGAATCTATACAACTTCTCCATCTCTCCTACCCACTCCTCAGCCAAAACTGGGTCCCTAACCCCTCGAAAAGATGGAGGTCTAAGCTTTTGGAATTGTCGCAGTCTGTCAAGATCACAACCATACCACAAAACATTACCGCCCTATTATGGAGTAACATAAGACGGCGCATCCTGAACTGGTGGGGGTGTAGGTGTATCTATAGGCTGTGGCACATGAGCTAGCTGTTCAGGCGTACCAGGTGCAGCTGCCTCTCCAGGCACAGTCCTTGCATCCTGTCCCTGTCCTCCTGGCATAGTCTGTGCTAGTAACTTCACTATGGTCTCAAGGCGACGCTCTAATCTCTCGAAGCGTGCCTCAGTACTCTCTGGTACCTTAGTGGGACCTGTACTCTCATCACGGGTCTTTAGCCTACCTCTACGACCTCGAGCCCTACCTCTAGCCCCTCTACCATGGCTGGTATTTGCCATAATAGCTTAATTCCTGCATTTATAATCGTAAATTAGTCTGATTTCCATCTCGTATACATAATTGTAACTGAACAAAGCACAGTACTATGAGGATGTACACTTTCCTAATTACTAATATCGACTCACATCATACCAACTCTACTCTGATGGCATTTCGATCACGACCTCCCCTCCCGTGACCTACCAAAATCACCATAAATTTTTCTCATTTTACTTACCTCTCCTTCTATTATCACTCAACACCAAACCGTTGGGCTGTGATTCGATATTAGTCACCTTAACCATATTCATTCATAACATGCATATAATCAATATTCTTTTCTCAAAAGAAGATTCAATTACATAATACAAGTACTCATACATATATATATCCCCGACCGTACATTCGTTTACATATATGTGCTTTTACATTGTTCAGTACAAAATGTTTCAAGTGTGTATACCTCTCATAAGATGGATATGCAGGGGATCAAGGAATACCAGTCCTCAGCCGTGCTCGACTACTGTCAACACTCTGTAAAGAGGGAAAATAAAAAGGGGGTGAGCTCACAGCTTAGTAAGGAAATCAGGCAAGCAGGTAGATAACCACACTATCTACAAAATACAATGCTCATGCCTGGAAATCATTTCCTTATCGATTCATATCTAAAGCATGCATTCTGCTTGAAACTTTTATGCAATATATACATATAGATACAAATTGTCAGTTATAAAATGGAAAACATGCTGGTTTAACAATCTCAGCAGTTTATTCAAAACATTGCATTTCTCATGAAATTTCATACAAATCACATTTTGTCATGCCATTCAATTAAATCAAAATAATATAGCATATCATCATGTTTAAAACATGAAAAACTGGGCCTCACCCATCCCTCGGGTTACCCTTTATCACACACAAATTCACATGTTTAGATTATAAAACCATGTGATAGTTTATTTAAGAAACTCAATTTGCACGAAAGGAGATAGGCGACTATATGTTTTGAGATTATGATCATAACTCAATTCCCGTGATCCCTAGCTATACAGTACTCGGTGTGCAGGGTCTCACATTTGCTGTAACGGTAGGTGGGTCAAATCCTCAACTGTTAGCTCACAACTCAACAATATCGTGTACTCACGGTACAACGTACGCCATGTGACATACACGGTACAAAGTACTCCATAAACCCAATCTCAAGGCGGGATGCTTGCCATAAGTCTTAGTTCTCATACTTTGGATATACCTCATAGTCAGGATGCTTGCCATAAGTCTTAGTCCTCATACTATGGAGAATACTTTCGATAGCCCTCGGCCATATCTCAAATATTGCATGTGTGAACATATAATCGGTGCGACACACAGTCAGCGCATTCTCCCAACACGATTGTTTCATGCTTTCTCTTTTAAAACTGGTACGTGCGAATAAACTCCCAGCACGACCATATCACAATGTTATAACTCTTGTATGAGCAATACTCTCAGCACTATGTCATGTAAAAACCTGAGTATGAGCAAAGCTCCAAATACTCTATGATGCATAGTTCAATAAAACTGAGTACGAGCAATGCTCCCAGTACTCTATCATGTAAAACTGAGTATGAGCAATTCTTCCAATACTCTACAATGCATCAATCAATAAAACTGAGTACGAGCAATGCTCCTAGTACTTTATCATGCATAAATCACATTTAAAATTTAGTACGAGAATATACTCAAGTACTATGAGATGCATATCTCAAAAATCAAGTGCGAGTATTCTCTAGCACTTATGGTTTACACACAAACCCAATAGATGGCTTATTCAAATTATAATTCACCCAAGTAAATAAAATAGGCACTCAAATGTGCTATTTTCTCATATTCATGAAAACATTTGCCATTCTATCCATACATCTTTAAAACATGTTAAATTTAATCACCCACATGCTTCCTAAGCTTGTTAACTTATCGGATCCTACCGAACGTTTCTATACATAGAATTTCATATACAATATAGTTATCAAAATTCTATTCGAAATACGTGTAGCTATCTCTAGCTACTCACGAAATTCCCTTACCTCGGATCATGTCGCGTGACCTCACTTCCTCGGTGCTGCTCACTCTCGTAGTTCGATCAGCTTCCAATATCAACTTCAAAGCTGTTATGAATTATCCATATTAGTATACCTTAATATACTTTGTTTTCACTTGCATGAATTTAAATCAATGCATTTATCTCATCTTAATGTCTCAATCTTATCACTTTTCTCAATTTCATGCCAGTAGCTAGGTCATGGATATTTTTCATGATCCATTTGTTTTTAGTAATTTAAACATACACCCATCAACTCACCAAGTCACCTAGATTAGCATATATCAAATTGGTGTATTAAATCTTACCTAACTTGAACTTTTCCTCTTTTCACCAAAATTGGCAAAATCCGTCTTGCTTCTTCAATCTTTAATTCCAACTTCTTATTTCCAACTATGTTGTTCTCCTTTTCACTAAGCACAACTTTGTTAAACTGAATCTCACTCAAAACTACTTGAAAGATGAAGATTTCTAGAGTAAAAAGGTTAGGTTTAACTTTGGTTCTTGAAGGGTTTTGGTGTTTCTCGGGAAAACAGAGGTTGCAGAGCCTTGTATTTATAGAATTGCTCTAGGGGATTGATCTGGTATCGATGAGGGATCGATCTGTCCTGCCTTTTTCCTTTCAGGCACCGAACCTTTCAAACTTAAGGGATCGATCTACTCTTAAGCATGAGATCGATCTACATTACTCAAAACCTTAAGGAGATCGATCTGGCCCTTACATGAGATTGATCTGTTCTACCCAGAACCTATCCAAGATCGATCTACATTGAATGAGAGATCGATATGCTACTCTTCTAAAGCAGTTCTGCTGCAATTTCTTTCCAAAATTCACTATTACATTGATATTAACTTTTCTTAACTACCCATTTTACATTTCATACACAATTGCAACTTAAAAACATTCATTCCTTATGATTTATATCAATTGTGACTTGTCCGTACATCACAAAATCATAAAGAATACATATCAAAATACGGATCTTACAGCCACTTAAGATGGCACTTGGACAAAAGGATAAAAGGTGATTATGGAGTTTTGATGATGTGAAAATATCTTTCTAGAAGACCCAATTAGATTATGACACATGTCAATTAATTGTCAACTCATTTATCGTATGTTTTTAATTGCCAATTCATTTATTATGTGCTTTTACCCATTTACCCCCAATTACCTATGTACATAAGCAAAATGAAGAGGTGATTTGAGGGTGGTCGGCTACTATAGGATTTTAGACTTATTCTTCTTGCTTTCTTTAAGGTTTTATTAGTGTAGTGTAGCCACCAATATACTTTATAAGCACCGTGTTTCTCTTGCAAATTTAATTGTTTAATTTACATTTCAAGTTTAATCTTTATTTTAATCTTGCATTTCAATTTTATTCGTTTATTTTTAGCTCTTAATCTTTTCTTCTACTCCACTTCTATTTCTATTGTTGTTCTTGATTGAGTTTTATGAGAATGAGAGCTTGAGAAGTTGCAAAATCACATCCAAAGCTCTTGTTCTTGAGCTTGATCTATATTCACTTTTCTAGTTTTTTTTTCTATTTTAAAAATTTATTTTTACTGTTTTAAAATTTTTAGCTATTGTTATATAATTCTATAGTAATGATAATTTTTAGTTTTTAAAGAAAAGAAAAAAAGTTTGACACTTACAGTTTGTATAGTTTTCTTTTTAGGATTTTTCTATGGTTACAGTCGTTTGTCTTTTTTTTTTTCTATTTTAAAATTTTATTTTTGCTGTTTTAAAATTTTTAGCAATTGTTATATAATTCTATAGTAATGATAATTTTTAGTTTTTAAAGAAAAGAAAAAAAAGTTTGACACTTACAGTTTGTATAGTTTTCATTTTAGGATTTTTGTATGGTTACAATCGTTTGTCTTTGTTTATTGCCAGCCATAGCAAGGTTAATTTGGGAATCATGTATTGCTATAAGTTAGTATATTAATTAATCTTGTTAATTATTCCAAGAATAATATAAAATAGTTGATATGCATCTTTATGTGTTTAAGTCAGTGACATTTTTTTTATCTTGTTTTGAGTTGTTATAGGCTATATTATATTACATAAATGTGATAATGTCACGACCCTTTTTATACAATTCGTCTAAAAATCACTACAAATTTTTAGCATTTTTCATTTCCATTACCCAGTCGTGAACAACCCTTACCAATCATAGTTGGGCTATCAGTCAATAATAATCATCATTTAACATCCATTTCCAATTAATAAAAAATAATGTCATACATTTAATAGTTAAGTTATACACTTATACAAGACATGTTTATAAACATTTACATCCCCCATATCACAATTCAAAATGACTACTGTGTCTTTACATGTTTAGATACAAAAAGAATCCTGTGTGTATACCTCTTGGCGATGGAGTGTAGCGGATGTCTAAAACGTAATGCCTCAGTCCTTCACCAGGCTACTATGTATGCTCTGTAGAGGGGGAAAGTAGAGGGATGAGCAACCACACGCTTAGTAAGGCAATAATGCAAGCATGATACATAACTACACAATCTACATGATGATAATGCTATGGCATAAATCATTTATAGTCAGAGCATAAGGAAATAAAACTATGCCGCATGTATATACATATATCTTATACTGAAAACATGGAAAATAGGCATATAAAACATGAAAAGTTCAACATGTAAAACCTCTCATGCTCGTTATCATTAAAACTCGTCATAAGAAAGAGCTCAACACAAAACATCCATCAGGATTCATCCTTTTCTCAGAACACATCAATCTCATCACAAAAGAACATCATTTCTTCAAACAAAATCCCACAGGGCTCGACCCCTCCCTCGGGTCTACCCTGGACAACACAATCACACTAAGTGTATAGAAACCATGTGGTGCTATGTAATATTATGTGAGACAGGCAGTCACTATATCTCAAAGACTATATTGGTCAACTATGTCATAATCATCCCAGACCACACGGATCCCGGTGTGCGAGGCATCATGCTGGAACGACGGTAGGTTAGTTCTTCGCTAGACATTTTAATCATCATCACAACCATGCGGTATATCATACTCCATGTGATATACACGGTACAACGTAATCCGCAGACCCATATCATGGTTGGGGGTACCAGTCGTAGGTCTTATCTACCACATGTCATGTGTAACCTGTATAGTCTCAAGTGCACGTGGAGCTTCTCGTATCCATGTAAGAGAGCCTCCCGACCAACAGAGCCTCCCCACCCCATCGGGCTTAAGGATGTTGGCTTAAAGATCCTACTGTAAGAGAGCCTCCCCACCCCGTCGGGCTTAAGGATGTAGAGCTTGAGGATCTTACCATCTCCACGACATCATACATACCACAGTGTGAAAACCTGTGCGAGCTAAGCTCTAACACGATTCATGCATCATCAATAAATCACCTCGTATGAGCAACGCTCTAGAATGACTTTATGCATAAAATCATGAAGAAATCGAATACAAGCATAGCTCTAGTACGATTATATGCATAAGAAAGTCAATCGAAATCCACGTACGAGCTGAAGCTTCAGTACGATTTATAAAGCATCATCACAATTAAAACCAAGGTGTGAGCTAAGCTCTAGCACGTTTCATACATATGAAAACACTAAATTCCACTGCGAGCGATGCTCTAGCACGATTTAACTCACGTAACCACGATAGGAGGCTCTATTTCGACAAAACATTCTCAAAATTATGGTTAGCACCTCATTGTGCCCTTTTCACAAAATCAGGAAAATCACTAACCATCCTATCCGTCATTTTGTTTAAACCAAAGCAATGTGTTTTCAAAAGTATCGAAACATATGATTTTATGCAATTATGAATCTTACTATCCCTTTTTATAAGAATCACTTCAAATCAAACCACATACATATACATATGTAGTTATTTCCATACACCATCAAATACTTTTCTAGATACTCATGCATTTTTCCAAAGCCCTATATACCCACAAAATACGAGAAGCTATCTCTGTATACTCATAGAATTCCCTTACCTGGAATCGCGTCGTGTGATTCCACTTCCTTAAAGCTACTTGATTGCGTAGTGCGATCCGTCTCCAACGAACTCCTCGGGACTACACAAAATCATATCCCACGTCAATTGGGTCCAATATAACGAGATCTTTACGCTTACTATAGTTGACTTGCCCTATAGTTTACATTAACGCCTATAGGGCTTTATTGATTACTCTACTCATATCTCGAGAGTCAATTGGATTATTTTAGATCCATTGATTGGTACTAAATTGATATTTAAGCCCATAGTGTTTATATTTCATCATTTACTTCACTATGACATTTTGTCAAACACCTCATATACTCATTCACTTAACTAAGACAATCTAACAATGTGGCTTCAATCCATCATCTTAAAATCGTGCATATTACTCCTCTAACACTTCAACATAACCCATTTATCATTAACTCAACTATATCACATTTTCTCACTCTAGATTCAATCTAGGTTTCACTTGCTCCATTGCTTTCTAGGTAGTTTCTATCATTAATATACATACCAATCAACTCCAAAATCAATAACTACACAAATGTAATTAGGTTGGAGTGTTAAAAACTCACCTAGCTTGATTTCCTTCTTGCTCCAAATAAGAACTTTCCTTACTCATTCAATCCAACTAATGGTGCATTAATTCCAAAGTATGTTGTTCTTCTCTTTATGATGAACAACTTTGCTCTAATGGCTTTTTCTTAAATCTTAATAGAAATGGGATGATTTTAGAATGAGAAAGTTAGGTTTTAGATTGAAAATGGAAAGGTGGAGTTGTTTCCCGTGGTTTTGCAGATCCAATTGCTCTATATTTATAGAATTGGCTTGATGAGATCGATCTGTATAGGATGGAGATCGATCTGATCCTCTTGAATTCCTCATTTTCACGACATTTTGAAGGCATGAGATCGATCTGTGGAAGGCATGAGATCGATCTACTTCAGAGAATGAGATTGATCTGTTTCAATGGAACATGATTGATTTGTCTCAGGCAGAGAGCTAAGGAGATCGATCTGGCTTTAAGGGGAGATCAATCTGCTTCAGCCCAAGAGTTAAGGAGAACGATTTGCTTGAGTGAGGGATCGATCTCTCTCTTCCAACATGTTTGATTTTGCATTCTTCAGGCTATGAATTGATCTCTTCTTGCATGGGATCGATCTGGCCTTCATCCTACACCTTTTTTGCTGCAATTTCCTGATTCAAACTCATACTTAATCACTCCTTCATTCATTTACCATTCCATTCACACTTAGAACTTAAAAACATTTATTTCTTATGATCCATATATAATTTAACTTGTTTGTACATCATATAATTATATACATTACACCAAAAATTAAGGGTCTCATAATCCTCCCCTCTTTCAAGGAATTTGGTCCTCCAAATTAGAACTAAGTTAACTTGAAAATAACTCCGAGTACTTCTCTTACATCATACTTTCTAACTCCCATGTAGCTTCCTCCGGAGTGTGATATTGCCAAATGACTTTCACTAATGGAATTGTCTTTGTCCTTAACACCTTATCTTTCCTATCCAATATTCGAACCGGCTTCTCAACATACATCATACTCTCATTGAGCTTCAACAGCTCGTATCTTATCACATGTGTCGATTCTAGGTGATACTCCCGAAGCATAGAGATGTGGAAGATGTTATGAACACTTGCCAACTTTGGTGGCAATGCCAACCTATAAGCCTTATCTCCCACTCTCTCTAAAATCTTGAAGGGTCCGATATATCGAGAGCTTAACTTTCCCTTCTTACTGAATCTCATAATCCCATTCGAGGGAGAAACTCTCAGAAACACCGACTCACCCACATCAAACTCCAGTAGTCTCCGTCTCCGTCTCCTGTCAGCATAACTCTTTTGCTGGCTCTGAGCTGTCTGTAATATCTCACATATCAGTTGGACATCCTCGGAGGCTCGTTGCACTAAATCAAGAGCAAAAATATGTCTGTCACATACCTCTTCCCATCCAATAGGGGATTGATATCTGCGTCCATACAATGCCTCATATGGTGCCACCCCGATACTTGCATGATAACTGTTATTATAGGCTAACTTGGCTAACTGTAGGTAATCATCCTAGGAGCCTCTAAAATCTAGCACACACGCTCTCAACATATCCGCCAAGGTCTGTATAGTCCTCTCTGACTGACCATCTATCTGAGGATGAAATGCGGTGCTAAAGCTCAAGTAGGTCCCCATCGCTTCTTAAAAATGTTCCCAGAAATGGCAAGTGAAACGGGCATCCCGATCAGAAATAACGTTCACTGGTACACCATGTAACCGAACTATCTCTCAAACATACAAGTTTTCCAACTGACTCAGAGTATCGGTAGCCCTTATGGCCAAGAAGTGGGCTGACTTCATCAACCGATCCACAATAACCCAAATGGCATCATGACCTCTACAGGTCATTGGTAATCCCATCATAAAATCCATGGTGACGTGCTCCCATTTCCATGTTGGTATCGATGGAGGCTGCAATAATCCTGTAGGCTTTTGATGCTCTACCTTAACCTGCTGACAAATGAGACATCTAGCGACATATTCAGCAATGTCCATTTTCATTCCAGACCACCAATAAACATTTCGAAGGTTTTGTCACATCTTAGTACTCCCTAGATGTATCGTGTATTTTAATGAGTGAGCCTCTAAATCTTTGGGAACACATGCTCTGCCTCTGAACCTCAATTGTCCATCTGTACTCAGCTCAAAATTAGTACCTACACCTGCCTGTATCTGACTCAGCCAATCGATGCACTGTCGATCGCTCTGCTGAACCTGTCTGATATGACACATCAACTCTGGCTCCAATATCAAACATCCATAACATTAAATCTCTCTGAACCAGATAGGGTTACATCCATACTGAGGTTCGCAAATTGCTCCAACAACTCGTGTTCCTGAACCATCATATAAGACACTAACCCGAGGTTCTTCCTACTCAAAGCATCGATAACTACATTCGCCTTACCCGAGTGGTACATAATCTCACAATCATAATCTTTCAGGAGTTCGAGCCATCTCCTCTGTCTCATATTCAATTCTTTCTGGGAGAATAGGTACTTAAGGCTCTTATGATCTGTATAGATCTGAAATTTCTCACCATAGAGATAGTGGCGCCATATCTTCAATGCAAATACTATAGCCGCCAACTTTAAATCATGTGTTGGGTAGTTCCTCTCGTGATGCTTCAACTGTCGGGATCCATAGGCAACTACCTTCTCATCCTGCATAAGTACATAGCCCAGTCCCTGGTGTGATGCAACCCTATACACAGAGAAACATTCTAAGCTGGAAGGAATGGTGAGAATAAAAGCAGTGGTCAACCGATGCTTAAGCTCCTGGAAACTCCTCTCACATGCCTTATGCCACACAAACTTAACATCTTTCCGCGTAAGGCGTGCCAACGGAGGAGCTAGTCTAGAGAAACCCTCAACAAATCTCTGATAATAACATGTCAATCCCAGAAAACTTCTCATCTCAGTAACTATCTTGGGCTGTTCCCACTGTACAGCTACCTCAATCTTGGATGGACCCATTGATACCCCATCCTTTGACACAACATGGCCTAGAAATGAGATCTGCTCTAACCAAAAACTACACTTACTGAGTTTGGCATATATTCCTTCTCTCGAAGGGTCTGTAGAATTATCCTCAAGTGCTGCTCATGATCTTCATTGGACTTAGAATACACCAAAATATCATCAATAAACACAATCACAAACTAGTCCATGTATGGCTTAAATACGTCATTCATCAACTCCATATATGTTACAGGGGCATTTGTCAATCCGAATGGCATTACCAAAAACTTGTAGTGGCCATATCGGGTAGGAAATGCTGTCTTGGGTACATCTTCACTCCGTATCCTCAACTGATGGTACCCTGACCGCAGATCTATCTTTGAAAATACTTGGGCTCCTCGGAGCTGATCAAACAAATCATTGATGCGTGGAAGGGGATACTTGTTCTTAATGGTGGCTTTATTCAACAACCGATAATCTATACACAGTCGAAGGCTTCCATCATTCTTCTTTACAAACAGAACTAGAGCTCCTCAAGGTAACACGCTCGGTCTAATAAACCCCTTCTCCAATAACTCTTGCAACTGCTTCTTTAGTTCTTCCAACTCAATCGGAGCCATTCTATATGGTGGTTTCAATATCGGCTCTGTACAAGGCACTAATTCTATACAAAATTCCATTTTCCTATCAGGTAGTAGCCTTGGTAATTCGTCCGAAAAGACATCAGGAAAATTCGTAATTACGAGAATGTCTCTCAATTCCGTGAGTGCCTTATCAATATCAACCACGTAGGCAATGAACCCTTCACATTATCCTTTCCACCGTCAGTAACACAAGTCACCACTTTAACATTCATAAATAACAAATAAATTGATCTCTCGAATATGATTATTAAAATTATACTATTTCATTTACAATAAACATGTTCTTTCATTTCTTTTCAACAAAGCTTACAACAAAATTATCTATCTTTGGAAACATCAATGTTTTAGCGTGACAATCCATAATAACATGATTTACAGCCAGCCAATCCATTCCTAGGATTACATCAAAATCACTCATATTTAATAAAATTAAATCGACTGCCATCTCTTTTCCCCCCATCTTCAATTTACAATTCCTATACATATGCTCAGTCAACTGACCATCATTCATGGGGGTAGAAATCATTAACATTTTATCTAACAGTGTGGGTTTCACATGCTTCAACAATTTATGTGCGAAGGAAGGTGATATGAAGGAATGCGTGGCACCAGGATCAAATAATACAAATGCTCCTAAATCAAAGATTAAGATGGTACCTTTAACCATATCCGTCGATGCGTCTGCTGTGTCCTGGACCAGTGCGTACACTCTTTCTTTGCTAACACCCACTACCTGTTTCCCATTTTCCTCAGCTGTAGCCTTCCTCCTCGGAGTAGCTGTCTCAACTGGAGCTCTCTCTGGCTCTTTGCCCTTCTGTGGGGTAGTCTCAATCATTTCAGGACAATGCCTAGTGATATGCCCTGGCTTGCCACATCTATAACATGTAACAAGGGTCATCAGACATGGCTTAGTCCCATGAATCCTGCCACATCTCCTACACTGATCAGTAGTAGGTCGTGGTCCTCCAATAGCCATATCCCTCGGTCCAGTCAAAGCTAGATACATAGGAGGTCTAACAGCTCTCTCCTGCACCTCATCAATCTTCGATCTCTTCTCAAAAAATCTCTGGCCTCCTCTCTTGGCCACTCTATCCATCTCAGATCTCTTTCGATCTCTGTCGCTTCTGACACTAATCTTTTCAAGCTTGGAGGCATTTTGCTCAAAGTCCTGCTCATATAACTGTGCCCTGTGCACTGCCTCATCATAAGTATGTATGTCAAATGGGGCTAGCTTAGTCCAAATGGCCAATCTTAACCTATCCATGAACTTCTGGACCTTTCGAGTCTCACTACTCATCGTATCCAGGTTATATCTCCCAAAAAAACATAAATCTTGACTCATACTTGTCCACTGAACGGTTCCCCTGAACCAAATTGATGAACTCCATCCGTAATTTTCTATGTGCGGTGGTCGAGATATATTGCCTCCTAAAGGCCTCCAAGAATATCTCCCATGTGATCTCAGAGTGTCTGGCCCTCAGTATAGACTCGGTGGATCTCCACCAGTGCTCTGCCTTACCCTTCAGCATAAATACGACGAATGCCACTTTCTCAGCTGATGTACATCTAAAGAATCTGTACAGTTTCTCCATCTTATAGACCCAATCCTCAGTAATCACCGGGTCTTTTACCCCTTTAAACACTAGAGGCTTCAACTCCTAAAATTGTCTCAACCTACTCAGCTCACAATCATACCCCAAGTCATTGTCGCTCGATTGTGGGGCGATAGGAGAAGTTGTATCCTATACTGGGGGTGTAACAGTCTCTATAGCCTAAGGTCTCTCTGCCTCTACAGCTGCCTATCAAGTAGTAGCAAGCTACGTTGCGAGACCTCGTCTATCACCGACACCCAATGCCTATGTGACTATCTTAACTAGGCTCTCAATACTCTGCTTTATCCTAGCAAAGCGTGCCTCTCCTGATCTCTCAGTAGGGTCCTGTAGAGCTTGGTCAGTCTGTGGCTCCGCCGGCTCTCAGACCTACCTCTACGGCCTCTAGCACGCACACCCACCCCTCTACTTTGGCGTGTAACAGGCATAATGCCTAATTTCTTTTATTCATCATCATTTATTAGTCTCAATCCATCTAGGTATACATAATCATATCTAAACAAAAGCACAGTAATATGAGGATGTAACTTTCCTACTTATTATTACTAACTCACATCAGGCCAACTCAGCTCTGATACCAATCTCTGTCATGACCCTTTTTATCTAATTCGTTTAAAAATCACTACAAATTTTTTGTATTTTTCATTTCCTTTACCCGGTCGTAAACAACCCTCACCAATCACAGTCGGGCTGTGAGTCAATAATAATTGTCATTTACCATCCATTGCCAATTAATCAAAAATAATGTCATACATTTAATAGTTAAGTTATACATTTATACAAGACATGTTCACTAAAATTTACATCTCCCATATCACAATTCAAAATGACTACTGTGCCTTTACATATTTAGATACAAAAAGAATCCTGTGTCTATACCTCTTAGCGATGGAGTGCAGCGGATGTCCAAAACGTAATGCCTCGATCCTTCACCAGGCTACTATGTACGCTTTGTAGGGGGAAAGTAGAGGCATGAGCAACCACACGCTTAGTAAGGCAATAATGCAAACATGGTAGATAACTACACTGTCTACATGCTGATAATGTTATGGCATAAATCATTTATAGTCAGAGCATGTGGAAATAAAACTATGCCGCATGTACATACATATATCTTGTACTGAAAACATGGAAAATAGGCATATAAAACATAGAAAGTTTAACATGTAAAACCTATCAAGCTTGTTATAATTAAAACTCGTCATAAGAAAGAGCTCAACACAAAACATCCCTCAAGATTCATCCTTTTCTCAAAACACATCAATCTCATCACAAAAGAACATCATTTCTTTAAACAAAATCCCACAGGGCTCGACCCCTCCCTCGGGTCTACCTTAGACAACACAATCACACTCTATATATAAAAACCATGTGGTACTATGTAATATTATGTAAGACAGGCGGTCACTATATCTCAAAGACTATGTTGACCAACTATGTCATAATCATTCCAGACCACACAAATCCCGGTGTGCGAGGCATCATGCTAAAATGAAGGTGGGTTAGTTCTTCGTCAGACTTTTAATAATCATCACAACCACACGGTACAGCGTACTCCATGTGATATACACAATACAACATACTACGCGGACCCACATCATGGTTGGGAGTTCCAACCGTAGGTCTTATCTACCCCATGCCATGTGTAACCTGTATAGTCTCAAGTGCACATGGAGCTTCTCGTATCCATGTAAGAGAGTCTCCCCACCCCATCAGGCTTAAAGATGTTGGCTTAAGGATCCTACCGTAGAGAGCCTCCCCACCCCGTCGGGCTTAAGGATGTAGGGCTTGAGGATCTTACCATCTCTATGGCATCATACATACCATAGTGTGAAAACCTGTGCAAGCTAAGCTATAACACAATTCATGCATCATCAATAAATCACCTCGTACGAGCAACGCTCTAGTGCGGCTTTGTGCATAAAATCATGAAGAAATCGCGTACGAGCATAGCTCCAGTACGGTTATATGCATAAGAAAGTCAATCAAAATCCACGTACGAGCTGAAGCTCTAGTACGGCTTATAAAGCATCATCGCAATTAAAACCAATGTGTGAGCTAAGCTCCAGCACGATTCATACATATGAAAACACTAAATTCCAATGCGAGCGATGCTCTAGCACAATTTAACTCACGTAACCACTATAGGCGACTCTATTTCAACAAAACAATCTCAAAACAATGGTTAGCACCTCATTGTGCCCTTTTCACGAAATTAGGAAAATCACTAGCCAATCTATCTGTCATTTTGCTGAAACAAAAGCAATGTCTTTTCATAAAAGCATTGAAACATATGATTTATGCAATTATGAGCCTTACTATCCCTTTTTATAAGAATCACTTCAAATCAAACCACATACATATACACCTGTAGTTATTTTCATACACCATCAAATACTTTTCTAGATACTCATGCATTTTTCCAAAGCCCTATATACCCACAAAATACAAGCAGCTATCTTTGTATACTCACAGAATTCCCTTACCTGAAATCGCGTCGCGTGATTCCACATCCTTAAAGTTGTTTGATTGTGCGGTGCGATCCATCTCCAACGAACTCCTCGGGACTCCACAAAATCATATCCCACTTCAATTGGGTCCAATATAACGAGACTATAGTCGACTTGCCCTATAGTTTCCATTAACGCATATAAGGCTTTATTGATTACTCTACTCATATCTCGAAAGTCAATTGGATTCTTTTAGATCCATTGACCAATTGATTGGTACTAAATCGATATTTAAGCCCATAGTGTTTATATTTCATCATTTACTTCACTATGGCATTTTGTCAAACACCTCATATACTCATTCACTTAACTAAGCCAATCTAACAATGTGGCTTCAATCCATCATTTTAAAATCATGCATATTACTCCTCTAACACTTCAACATAACCCATTTATCATTAACTCAACTATATCACATTTTCTCACTCTAGATTTAATCTAGGTTTCACTTGCTTCATTGCTTTCTAAGTAGTTTCTATCATTAATATACATACCAATCAACTCCAAAATCAATAACTACATAAATGTAATTGGGTTGGAGTGTTAAAAACTCACCTAGCTTGATTTCCTTCTTGCTCCAAATAAGAACTCTCCTTGCTACTTCAATCCAACCAATGGTGCATTGATTCCAAAGTATGTTGATCTTCTCTTTATGATGAATAACTTTGCTCTAATGGCTTTATCTTAAATCTTAACAGAAATGGGATGATTTTAGAGTGAGAAAGTTAGGTTTTGGATTAAAAATGGAAAGGTGGAGTTGTTTCCTATGGTTTTACAGATCCAACTGCTCCATATTTATAGAATTGGCTTGATGATATCGATCTGCATAGGGTGGAGATCGATCTGGTCCTCTTGAATTCCTCATTTTCATGACATTTTGAAGGCATGAGATCAATCTGCTTCAGTGAATGAGATCGATCTGCTTCAATGGAACAAGATTGATTTGTCTTAGGCAGAGAGCTAAGGAGTTCGATCTGGCCTTAAGGGGAGATCGATCTGCTCTAGCCCGAGAGTTTAGGAGATCAATTTTCTTGAGTGAAGGATCGATCTCTCTCTTCCAACATGTTTGATTTTGCATTCTTCAGGCCATGAGATCGATCTCTCCTTGCATGGGATCGATCTGGCCTTCATCCGACAGCCTTTTTGCTGCAATTTCCTCATTCAAACTCATACTTAATCTCTCCCTCATTCATTTATCATTCCATTCACACTTAGAACTTAAAAACATTTATTTCTTATGATTCATACATAATTCAACTTGTTTGTACATCATATAATTATATACATTACATCAAAAATTAAGGGTCTCATAGATAATTATATTAGTTTGGTGTTAAAGGTTGGCATTCGGTGCAAGGCTTTTCAGTTGGTGGTGATTTGTCCTTTATTTTACTGCTATATTCGGCTTTCCTTTTCAGTCCACAATTTCTTTGGTGATGCTAGTATTTGGTTTGTTCAGCCTTCCAATAGCTCTAGTTTATTATATGGTCATGCATTAATAATATACACATAGTTATTTTGTGGTTTAATTCTCTTAATTTTCTTTGGCATACGAAAGATTTGTTTTTGTACTTTGTTAATTAAATCTATTTTTTGTTCTATCTTTATTAGTTTATTGCTATGTTGAGGTGTTTTAAGTGATTTTAAAATGGTATAAGTGTAGGCTTAAGTTACATAGTAGTTGGATTAAGTCTTAGATTAATTGCATTAGTATATTTTTTAACGTGTTTTAGTTTGTGAGTCACAAACTGTAGCATATGTTAGGGTACATTTTCTATTTTGTTTAGATTTGATTTGCATTAGTTAGGTGTCTCAAACTTCACTAACTTAGAGCAAGTAATTCATGATGTTTTAGGATAGTTTAAATTTAATGTTAACGTAGGGTAATTAAGTTTCATTTCATCTTTCATGCATTAGTTAGGTATTATTACAATTTATATTTACTGATTTTATTATGTTGATTTAGGTGCATTTTTATTAGTTAATTAGACATCCAATTGCATTAGTTTAGGGTTTGAGTCATGTATTTAAGGTTAGTTTAGGGTTAGAGTCCATTTCATGCATTTTTTAGTTTAGTTTTCATTTTAATTTCCCAAATTCCAAAATACTTTTATTTTAATGTATCATTTAGAATAGATTTTATTATTCACTTTTTCATTTCATTAGTTTAGTAGCCGTTTAGGGTTATGCATAATTTAAGCTTATATTTTAGGGTCTTTTAGGATTAGGGTTTTCATTTAGGATTTTTAGGATTTTATTTTTTTCATGCATTAGTTTAGGTTATTTTACAATTTCATTTCATTTAATTAGATTGGATTCATACATTTTTATTTTCATATTAGGATTTTCTAGTTTTATTTTTATTATTTGCATTTTTGACCCATTTTCATTATTAATTTTAATTTTATTATTTTTCTTCTGCAGTTGCTTTACATTTCTTATTTGGGCTTTGTAAGTATTTCTATTTTCATTTTCTTTTATTTATTATTTCACTTACTTATTTTTATATTTTTATTTTATCATGCTTTAGTAGACTTATAGACCACCCATATTCATAATTGGCTAGAATATTCATTAGGATATAATTATCTAGTAATCAATTGAGCTAACTAAATCTCTGTGGGATGATATTATGGGTTTTTAGTTCCTATACTACCTGTATGACCGGTGCGCTTGCAATAAACACCATTTAGGTTCATCAATAGTTAAAAGAGATCTTGTGGTTGGATTGCTTAAATTGTGATAATTTTATTTTTAATAGAACTATTTGTGCTTAATTTTCTAATTAATTATTTAAATCTCCAATTTATTTTATTAATTATCCCCTCAATTTAATTAAAATTCGTTAATGTGCAGGTAAATTAAATCCGGATGAACTCAGTTGTTTCAGTAAGAAATGGGCTGAAAACAGGCTAAAGGAGATTGGACCACTTCAAAATTGCAGACCGAGTCACCAGTCATCTGGACACGCGTGATGCCAGGTGTCCGTATTTTATTCGCTCTGAAACGATAAGATCGACGGACACCGTGCCAACCTTTTGGAAGACACACGTCGGGCCACATCGCACAATCAATTGGACAAAAAGACGAGTGACGTGGAAATATCTACTTTGCAACAAATCAAATGAAGATAAGTGACCAAACAATGCCAACTCATCTAGGATGAAAAATTACCATTGTACCCCTATGTTTGTGTATAAATAGAACATGATGAGCAATTGAAGAAGGAAGTAGCCTAGTGTAGTTTTTAGGGTAGTTTTAGGGTAGGAGTAGTGTAGAGTAATTTAGGAGTAGTTTTAATTTAGGGTTACTTTAGTTTTTTTTTTTTTCCTTTTAAGCCTTTCCCGAATAGTTTTTTTTAGCCACAAATTGTATTTTACTGTTCATAGTAATCTTCATGTTTATGAAAAGGTATTTCATTTCCAGTATTTGGTATTTTCCATACTAATTAATAGCAACCAATTTTCATCTTCTTTTCTTTCTCGGTTTGTTCACGTTTTATTACATAAGGAAGAGTTTTTATTTTTATTATTTTTTATGATTGCTCTTGGTTTTGCTCACTTAGTTGGTTTTATTTCTTTGTCTCCACTGCTTATTTGGTTGCTTAATCTTCTGCCTTTTGGTTCTGGTGCTTTGATGTGGTTTGATGCTGAGCATTATTCCACATCAATGGCAATGTGGAATCATGGCAGTAGGAGCTAAAATTGAAGCAACCCGAGCTAATGATTCATGTTGATGTGCTGGACAGTATTGATAATCTTGTTTTAATTTTCTGTTGTTAGTGTTAATTCTTTTCGATTTTACACTTATATCCTATTTCGCCTTGTGTTCTTTTTCTATTTCATTTTTTATCTACATTACATGGATTCTTCTCTTTTCTGCATTTAGAACGTTAGTTTCATCACTGTTATTTCAGTATTCAAGTTGTGTTGTCCTTTGATTTGCATTTGTCTTCTTGGCATTTTTAATTTGTGTTAGTTTCCACTAGTTGTTGGTTAGTGCTGAAGCGGGTGGAGCTGATTTTGTTTAATGCATAATAGAATCGGGATTACTCCATGGCAGTGGACAAGGACCAGATTCCTTCTCTGTTTTGCTCTGTTTTGAGCTCTTAGCACTGTTCACCTTAATGTTTCTAGTTATTGTGTTTATTTCATGCTTTGGTTTCGATTGGTGTGTTATTAGTTTGATCAGGTTTTGTTTGTTTTTTTTTTATTATTACCAGTAGTTTAGATTCATAGGATGTTAATCTATTTTCTTTCCTTCTTGGCATGACTTCATTATTTCTATATTGTCTCATTGCTCATTTGAGGTCCATTTAATTAGTTTTGTTTATAGGTTGCTCCTAGTTTGCAAGAGATAGTTGAGCTGCTGTGTAGACATAGGTAGGTTGCAGCTGAAGGGTGAAGAGGCTGTGCAACCAAGCTTGGGTTTAGACCTTGTCTCCATTCTCCATCTCGTCTCCAGTCTGTCGGGAGTTTCTGGTAGTTGAGCAGCTGTGTTACTGCCATAGGTGTGTGAAGAGGTGACTGGTAGAGCGCATAAAGGACTGAGCACTGCGTGTGCCGCTAAGGACACAGATAGCTGGTCCAGAGGCAGCTGCAGTGATACAACACAAGGGGAGAGAACAGAGAATGTCAGTACAGATTGGTGTGTGCTGATGTTAACCCGTACTGATCTACCCATGATACAGAAGCTGGCTGTTTGTGCATTATCTTTGTCGCGTGTTGTTGCTTGAAGGAAATGAGGCTGGTAGGTGCAGTAGATCTAAGCTGAAGGTAGCGCACGACATTTTTACAGCAGAGAATGATAGCCGTAGTTTGTTGCATGGAGGAGTTAGGCACAATAGTACACGACAGTGCACAATTGGCTAAAAGTGCAAACTGAGCAAGGCCATGTTTGGCAGCGTCTAATTCCCACATTTTATTTTTCATGTCTTATATTATTTGCTAAGTATTTTTGTGCCTCTTATTGTTGTTTGTTAGCTTAGGTAAAAAAATGGTTTTAAATTAATTTGCATGTTCATTAATTGTTTCTTGCCTATTAGTTTAAAATTTTACATTAGACTTTATGAGTTGCATTTAGAATTAATTTAGATTTAATTTATTTCATGAAATTTTAATTTAGTTTTCATCTTAAAATTAAAAGTCCAAAAATACTAGTTCTCATGCATTATTTAGATTTTGTTTTATTAGTTAGAGTTAGATTTAATTTAGGATCATTTTATAGGTAGTTAATTTCTTAGTTAGATTTAAGAATTTCCTTAGGTTAATAGAAGTTTTATTTTATTAGAGTTTAGGTTAGCTTAATTTGCATTTTTATTAAGTAGTTTAATTACATGCATATTTTGTTTTAGGTTTGTTTAATTTTAGGTTAATTAATTTTGTTTCTTATTTTCATATTGGCATTTTTAATTGCGTTAATTAATTGTTTTAATAGGTTGTTGCTTTTAATTACTCGGAGCTCTGTAAGTAATTTTAGCTCGATTTTATTTTCTTTAGTTTATAGTTTTTATTATTTACAGTATTTCTAGCCTTGTAGATCACCCACTAAAATTCATAATTTGCTAGGATAGGGTAAGATTAACCGATAGTTAATTAGGCTAATTAACTTCTCTATGAGACGATAATCCGGGACTCAAATCCCATTATTACTTGTATGACCCATGCACTTGCCGATACACATCTAGGTCACTTAGAGTGGGCGTAGTTCGTATCAAATTGCAAAATGAAAATGATTAAATTTGTGAAGCATGTGTAAGACAAAAACATAAAAGAATATCCTTTAAATCTAAAAAGTGTATCAATTTATAGGCCTCTACAATTACTTCACTTAAATATTTTTGGTCCAACTAGAACCACAAGTCTAAGAGGCAAACACTATAAATTTGTGATTGTGGATGACTGTCACGACCCTCCTTATAGAATTCGTTTAAAAATCACTACAAATTTTTTGCATTTTTCATTTTCCTTACCCGGTCATGAACAACCCTTACCAATAATAGTTGGGCTGTGAGTTAATAATAATCATCATTTACCATCCGTTTCCAATAAATCAAAAGTCAGGTCATTCATTTAAAAGTTAAGTTATACACTTATACAAGACATGTTTATTGACATTTACATCCCCCATATCACAATTCAAAATGACTACTCTACCTTTACATGTTCAAATACAAAATAAATCCTTATGTGTATACCTCTTTGCGATGGAGTGCAGCGGATATCCAAACTATAACGCCTCGGTCCTTCACAAGGCTACTGTGTACGCTCTGTAGAGGGGGAAAGTAGAGGGATGAGCAACCAGTCACTCAGTAAGGCAATAATGCAAGCATGGTAGATAACTACCCTATCTACATGCTGATAATGTCATGACATAAATCATTTATATCGAAGCATGAGGAAATAAAACTATGCCGCATGTATATACATATATCATGTACTAAAACATGGAAAACATGCATGTAAAACATGAAATCATCATCATGTAAAACCTCTCATGCTTATCATTATCAAAACTCATCATAAAAAGGGAAATTCATTAAGAAACATCCTTTAAGATTTCTCAGTTTTTCAAGCACATCAACTCTTATCACAATAGCATATCATTTCTTTAAACCAAATCCCACAAGGCTCAATCCCTCCCTTGGGTCTGCCTTGGACAACACAATCACACTCAGTGTATAAAACCATGTGGTATTATGTAATATTATGTGAGACAGGCGGTCACTATATCTCAAAGACTGTGTTAGCCAACTATGTCATAATCATCCCAGACGACACGGATCCCGGTGTGCGGGGCATCATGTTGGAATGAAGATGGGTTAGTTCTTTGCCAGACTTTTTAAATCATCATCACAACCATGCGGTACAGCGTACTCCATGTGATATACACGATACAACATACTCTGTGGACCCATATCATGGTTGGGGTTACTAGCCGTAGGTCTTATCTACCCCATACCATGTGTAACCTGTATAGTCTCAAGCACATGTGGAGCTTCTCATATCCATGTAAGAGAGCCTCCCCACCCCATCGGGCTTAAGGATGTTGGCTTAAGGATCCTACCGTAAGAGAGCCTCCCCAGTGAACAGAGCCTCCTCACCCCGTCGGGCTTAAGGATATAGGGTTTGAGGATCTTACCATCGCCACGGCATCATACATACCACAATGTGAAAACTTGTGCAAGCTAAGGTCTAGCACGATTCATGCATCATCAATAAATCACCTTGTATGAGTAACGCTCTAGTACGACTTTATGCATAAAATCATGAAGAAATCGTGTACAAGTATAGCTCCAGTACGGTTATATGCATAATAAAGTCAATCGAAATCCATGTACAAGCTGAAACTCCAGTACAATTTATAAAACATCATCACAATTCAAACCAAGGTGCAAGCTAAGCTCCAACACATTTCATACGTGTGCAAATACCAAAATCCAGTGCGAGTGATGCTCCGGCACGATTTAACTCACGTAAACACGATAGGTAGCACTATTTCAACAAAACATTCTCAAAACAATGTTTAGCATCTCATTTGTGCCTTTTCACAGAATCGAGAAATCACTAGCTAGCCTATCCATCATTTTGCTTAAACAAAAGCAAATGTGTTTTCATAAAAGCATCAAAACATATGATTTATGCAATTATTAGCCTTACTATCCCTTTTTATAATAATAACTTCAAAATAAAACCACACACATATACACTTGTAGTTATTTCCATACACCATTAAAAACTTTTCTAGATATTCATGCATTTATCAAAAGCCCTATATACCCACAAAATACAAGCAGCTATCTTTATATACTTACAGAATTCCCTTACCTGGAATCGCGTCGCGTGATTCCACTTCCTTAAAGTTCTTGATTGCGCGGTGCGATCCGTCTCCAACGAACTCCTCGGGACTACACAAAATTACATTTCACATCAATTTAGTCCCATGTAACACAACTATTGTGTTTACTATAGTCGATTCAACCTATAGTCTCCATTAACACTTATAAGGCCTCCTTCGATTACTCTACTCTTATCTCAAGAGTCTATTGGATTCTCTTAGATCCATTGATCCTACTTAAGCCCATAGTGTTTATATTTCATCATTTACTTCACTATGACATTTTGTCAAACACCTCATATACTCATTCACTTAACTAAGCCAATCTAACAATGTGGCTTCAATCCATCATCTTAAAATCATACATATTACCTTGCTAACACTTTAACATAATCCATTTATCATTAACTCAACTATATCACATTTTCTCACTCTAGATTCAATCTAGGTTATAATTGTTCCATTACTTTCTAGGTAGTTTCTATCATAAATATACATACAATTCAACTCCAAAATCAATAACTAAACAAATATACTTGGATTGATGCATTAGAAACTTACCTAGCTTGATTTTCTCCTTGCTCCAAATGGGAATGCACCTTTGCTCCTTTAGTCCAACTAATGTAGCTTTAATTCCAAAGTATGTTGTTCTTCTCTTTATAAGGAACAACTTTGCTCTAATGGCTTTTTCTTAAATCTTAACCAAAATAGGATGATTTTAGAAGGAGAAAGTTAGGTTTTGGGTTGAAAATGGAAAGGTTGAGTTATTTTCCATGAATTGCATATCCAACTGCTCCATATTTATAGAATTGGCTTGATGAGATCGATCTATATAGGGTGGAGCTCGATCTGGTCCTCTTGAATTCCTCATTTTCATGACATTTTGAAGGCATGAGATTGATCTGTCGAAGGCTTGAGATCGATCTGCTTCAGTGAATGAGATCGATCTGTTTCAATGGAACAATATCGATTTGTCTCAGGCAGAGAGCTAAGGAGATCGATCTGGCTTTAAGGGGAGATCGATCTGCTCCAGCCCGAGAGTTAAGGAGATCGATATGCTTGAGTGAGGGATCGATCTTTCTCTTCTAACATGCTTGATTTTGCATTCTTCAGGCCATGAGATCGATTTGGCCTTCATCCTACACCCTTTTTGTTGTAATTTCCTCATTCAAACTCATACTTAATCATTCCAACACCCAATTATCAATCCATTTACTCTTAGAACTCATAAACATTCATCTCTTATAATTCATACATAATTCAACTTGTTTGTACATCATATGATTATACATATTACATAAAAAATTAAGGGTCTTACAGTGACTTTACTAGATTTGCATGTGTGGTTTTTTCTAAGTGTTAAAAATAAAGCTTTAGAAAAATTCAACATATTTTCAAAAATAGTTCAAAATGAAAAAGGATATAGTATCACTAGTATTAGAAGTGATTATGGCAAAAAATTGAAAATCTTGGTTTTAATGAGTATTGTAATGATCAAAGCATTAGCCATAATTTTTTCGCTTCTAAAACACCTAAACAAAATGGGGTAGTTGAAAGGAGAAATAAAATTTTGAAGGAAATGACTAGAGCAGTGTTGTGGGAAAATAATTTGCCAAAATATTTTTGGGCGAAAGCCATTAATACTTCATGCTATGTTATAAATAGAGCAATGTTAGGTCAATTCTAAAGAAAACTCCATATGAGCTTTACAATGGAAAGAAACCAAACATTAGTTATTATTATCCTTTTGGTTGCAAATGTTTTTTCTTAAATAATGAAAAAGATAATTTGGGGAAATTTAATGCAAAAAGTGATAAAGGAATTTTTTTTAGTTATTCTTTAAACTCTAAAGCTTATAGAATTTTTAATAAGAAAACACTTATGTTTAAAGAGCCTATCCATGTGATCTTTTATGAGTCTAGTTATTCTTCTAAGAAAAATAGTGTTGATGATGACATAGAAATATTTGATGAGACTATAGGTGAACCATCACATGTCAATGATGTTAATGAAAAACTAAAAGATCTTGATTTAAATAAGAAAGAGGAATCAATTGATCAAAAACATATGGAGAGAGAACCTAAATGTCCAAGAGAGCTTAAATATGTCAAAGATGGTGAAATAGTCGTTGATCCAACTCTTGGAGTTAGGATTAGGTCATCGCTTAGGAATATATGCCAATATGTAGCATTTGTGTCATAATTAGAACAAAAGAATATTAACGAGGCTCTAAAAGATGATAATTGGATTATGGTAATGCAAGAGGAACTAAATCAATTTGAAAGAAGTAAAGTTTTGAATTTAGTTCCTAGATCTAATGATTATCCTATCATTGGTACTAAATGGATATTCAAGAATAAAATAGATGAAAATAGTGTCATTGTTAGAAATAAGGCTAGGTTAGTTGCATAAGGTTATAGGCAAAGAGAGGGCATAGATTATGATGAAACATATGCTTCGGTAGCTAGATTAGAAACTATTAGAATGCTGCTTACTTTTTCATATTTTGAGAATTTCAAGCTTTACCAAATGGATGTAAAAAGTGCTTTTCTAAATGGTTTTATTAATGATGAGGTATATATTGTACAACCTCCTGGTTTTGAAGATCATAAATTTTCAAATCATGTTTTCAAACTTTCAAAAGCATTATATGGTTTGAAACAAGCTCCTAGAGCTTCGTATGAAAGACTTTCAAAGTTTTTAATTGAAAAAAGATTTTCAAGATGAAAACTTGATACAACCTTGTTTATTAAAACCAAAGGTATTGACTTATTAGTAGTTTAAATGTATGTGGATGATATTATTTTTGGTTCTACTAATGAGTCTTTATACCAAGAATTTTTCAAGATCATACAAGGTGAATTTGAGATGAGCATGGTGGGGGAGATCACTTATTTTTTGGGGCTCTAAGTTGTGAGAACTGTGAATTTTGTATACCCCATTTATCAGAATTGTAATTTTGTGTATGTAATGATGATATGTTTATGTATACACAAGTTTTAAATATGATGAAGTATAAGAAGATGAGGTTTTTAAGCCTTGAATGTGTATGGATTGAATTATGGACTATGGGGCAGATTTTGAGAAGTTTTACATTGAGTTTTCTGTAAATTGATGCAGCAGCAGTATAATCTGTGAAGACCAGATCGATCTCCAAGGATGAGAGATCGATCTCATGGCTCTAGAATGCAGGAAATATGCAAGAACTGGTAGGCAGATCGATCCCATAGGCAAGAAGATCGATCTCATGAAGCATTCTGTAAAGAGAAGATCGATCCCCTCAAGGAGGAGAACGATCTCATAAAGCGTTTTATAAACAGAAGATCGATCTCATGAAGCAATTAAGCGATCAATCTCACCCCACGACAGATCGATCTCCTAGGCATAAAATTACCCCAAAACGTTCCCAAATTCAAAAAGAGATCGATCTCATCAAGGACCAGATCGATCTCCTACCCTCCGTCTATAAAAGCACCCTTGTATTTTCCTGCATTTCGTCTTTTCTCTCTCTAAGAAACCGAAGCCCTAACTTTCTCTCTCCTTCAAATCGCCTACTTCCATTCGAATTAGAGGTTGTAGCAAGAAGGAAAGTTGTTCCTCATCCAAAGGAAAACAACATACTTGGAAATCATAGGACGAATCAAATTGAGGTGTGAATAGAGCACTCCACGAGTTTTGGGTAAATTTTTAAACTTCAATCTTGGATTTTTAAAGTGATTTTGGTGATCATGGCTATAAGCATTGTGATGAAATAGCTAGGAAAGGATTAGTGATTGATGAGATTGTAATTTTGTGGGAGTAAAGATGATATTATGCAATTGTGGTAATTTGAGATTTATGACTATAAGTTTGGAATTGAGGCAATGAGGTGAATTAGGCATGGAGATTGTACATGAAAAATGTAAGATTTGAGATGTAATGAATGAGAGTGTAGGTTGTAATAGAATTATGAGAATTGGGTTATTTGAGTATTTAATGAGAATGTGAGCAAATATGTGCTCGATGATGTGATTGAGGTGAATTTTGATTTTTTACATCGTTTGGATAGCCCAGGAGTCCCAGAGAGGAATACGAGGCTAGTCCGTCGTTTGGGGGAAACGATTGCACTATACGAGGTGCAACGAGGTAAGGAAAAACTTAAACTCATTTGTGTGTGTGTGATTTGGTGATGAATATTGTAGCATGAAATGTGAAGCATGTTTTTTATTAGTTGAGAATGAGTTATTGCACACGATTTTATAGCCGGTTGGGGCCCAATTTTTATGAGTTGTAAACTAAATGTGAAATTGTTTTACAACCGTTTTGAGTTTAAAAAAGTGGAAATGTGATTTGGGATCTACGTTAAGGCGTATTGAGATTTGAGAAATGTGTGCGTTGTTTTGCCGGTTTGAGCTCGGTTTGACATGTTTTGTGTTGAGTACAAAACGATTTTTGAGATGAGTTTTATGAGAAAACCATTATGAGCATTACGTGAAGGCAAAATGGTTTTATTTGATAATGTCTATTACTAAGACTTAAGCGTGTCATGTTGAATACACATCGGACTTTGTTCTTATAGCATGTAAGACCAGGTCGTGCTCTAGCAGCACGTAAGATCGACTCCTCCGTTATGGTAACGTGAGATGACCTCGCTCCGCGGCAGCGTTAGGTGGCATTGCTCTGATAGCATGTAAGTCCGGACCGTGCTTTGATAGCATGTAAGACCGTCGACTGTACGACTCTGATCAAGTCTACAGCGAACCATAGCCATGGGTGTATTATTGTCGTCAAAATCCCTTGATTGGGGATGTCCGCCTAGGGGACGAGTCAATCGTTTTAATGTGCTATGACGAGTTTTTATATGAGTTTTATTGCCTAATCTCCCTTTTATACACATGAGATTGTGTCTGGTGGCTGCGCCACGTGCATTACTACATGCAGTGATTTTTATCATGTTTTTATGAGAAAAGCCATTATCGCATCTTGATTTCCACATGCATGTAACTGCTTGTAATCATGGTTTGAGCCATTTATTATCATGTTGCTACATGAGCTTTGAGAAATGAGTTGAGATGATATTTTAATTATTCATGCTACATTTTTCTACTGAGTTTATTGGGTTTCCACCCACAAAACAAAATGATTGTGCTATGCAAATTATTATTTTATAAATGAGTCCCTTAACCCCTTACTGAGCGATTTAGAAGCTCACCCTATTTTATCTCCCCCCAGATTTCTTCAAGTGAAGAGAGTTTCCCTGCGATGTACGGAGTAGTGGCTATTGGAGGACTTGGGCTCCAAGCCATATATATTGTATTTTGAGGTATAATTTATCATTTCATGTACCCAGACTAATATTGTATTTACAGAAACTTGATGTACAATGATGTATGGGATGTATTAGGATTAATTAACCTTGAATTGAGTGATGTATATGGTATGATATATAATTATGAGATGATGAGATCCGGAGGTCAAAGTTATAAATTATGTATGATGATGCATGACACTGCACAAGAATGCACCCTTAATTGTGAATGGATGAATAAAAAGCTTTAAATTTGCCCTGTTTTCTGCACTTTTGGGGCGTCACAGAATTTCTTGGTATCAGAGCTTAGGATGTTTAGTACTGTCAGTGTTGATCAAGTGAAATAGAATACATCCCAATTGTCTGTATAAGTCTGGTCATGAACTGAAATTGAGGATTGAGATTTCAATTGAATTTAATGTGTACGCGCAAAAAATGTATTTAGATTGAGAATGAGTGGACGAAGAGGTCTTTCGAGGAGGCAGGTAGAGCCACCTCCACTATTTACCCCACAACCAAAGAGTCCTAACTCTCGATTTAACCAGATTAAGCATGATGTGTGACAAGGTTTTGAGCAAATGGCAGCGCTAGTCACACAATATTTTGGAGTTAATGCCTCAAGTACTACTCCTACACCATCACAAGGACCTCTCGTGCCCTCAGTACAGATGGGCTTGGTGCCTCCCGTCACTCAGCCTGATGATTGAAGTATGGTCCGACTGAAAGACTTTTTGAAAATGAATCTGCCCGCATTTAAGGGGAAAAAAGATCCCGCAGAGGTTGTGGCTGACTGAGTTGAGAGTCATATTTAACTATTTGGGATGCATAGATGCTGAGAGGATCAGTATGGGCGCGTATATGTTGAAAGGGAGAGCTCGAGATTCGTGGGGTACTACCCAGGGTATTTTGATGTCCAATCAGGATGTGATTGGTTGGAAAGAGTTTCAGATAACTTTTAGAGCCCAATATGTACCACGAGCTGCTCAGAGAAAGAAGCAGACAGAGTTTTTGAATCTGGTACATGGCAATATGTCTATGGATGATTATGAGAGCTGATTTACCGCTCTATTGAGGTATGATCCGGAGACCTTAAAAAATGAAGAGCTCCGCACTGAGAGATTTATGTATGGATTGAAGCCCATCATCAAAGATTGATTGATAGGGCTGCGTATTACTGAGTTTGGAGATGCTTTGAGAAGAGCACAAGAGATTGAGAGGGGAATCAAAATTGTACAATCCCAGAATGAGTTCAGTGCAGTGACTCGGGATAAAGGCAAGAGGCCAATGTTTTCTCAAGCAGATGTTCGGAGAGGTTCCTTCAGAAGAGGAAGGATTGAGGTACAGAAGGGCAGATTGGAGAGACCTAGAGCTTATCCTATCATCAAGGAGACCCCTCGAGATGTTAAGCCTGAGATAAGAGTTTGCAGAAATTATGGCCGATCGCATGAGGGAAGTTGTACTGGGTTGATCTATTGATGTTTTAGATGTGGAGCCATGGGTCACAGAGTAAAAGATTACCCTCAACCTCAAAGACCACATGCTCTGGAACCTACTCGACAACAGCCTCAGAGAGTGAATCCTCTGAGATGGGCAACTGCTGCAGAGAAAGGAAAGAAGCCTGTTACAGTTGGACGTGTGTTTGCTTTGGACAAGAAAACAACAGACACTTCTACAGGAACTATAAGAGGTACACTCTCTATCTGTAATCATAAAGCTCATGTGTTGATTGATCCAGGGTCCATGCATTCGTTTATTTCTGAGCATTTTGCATGTAGATTAAATTTGAAGTTTGAACCTCTAGAATATGTACTACATGTAAATACCCCTATGCGTGAGTACTAAAGAACTGATTTAATCTGTATACGTTGTGAAATAAAGGTGGGAGATAGAGTGATGCTAGCAGATCTAATGATGCTAAATATACATGGATTTGATGTAATTTTGGGAATGGATTGGCTGGCAACCAATCGAGTGAGTTTAGACTGCTACATTAAGATTGTAACTTTCTCTCTACCTGAACCTTACAGTGTATGTTTGAAATATTGAGGAAATAAATATGTGAAATTTTTGGTAAGCAAATTAAAATTTTGATGTTGCTTTTGAGAGTACTAAATATGATTGTTCATGTGAAGGTTATGAGACACTCATCTCAGATGATAAGCGGGAACATCCAAGGATTGAGGATATACCGATGGTGTATGAATTTCTGGATGTCTTCCCAGATGAGTTGCCAGGTTTACCACCAGAGAGAGAGCTAGAATTTACCATTGATTTGGTACCAGATGCTCAACCTATCTCTAGACCTCCATATAGGATGGCATTAGTGGAACTTGAAGAATTGAAGAAACAATTACAGGAGTTATTGGATCAAGGATTTATTAGACCCAGTGTCTCATCGTGGGGAGCACCGGTGTTATTCGTGAGGAAGTATGATGGTAGTATCAGATTATGCAGATACTACCGACTGTTGAATAAAACAACAGTGAAGAATAAATACTCATTGCCCAAGATTGATGATTTACTTAATCAGCTGAGTGGGGTTTCAGTCTTCTCTAAGATTGATTTGAGATCGGGCTATCACCAATTGAGGATTATAGAAGAAGATATTCCGAAGACGGCCTTCAGGACAAGGTATGGCCATTATGAATTTCTAGTGATGCCTTTTTGATTGACGAATGCCCCTGAAGCCTTTATAAGGTTAATGAACGAGGTATTTAGAGACTATCTACATAAGTTTGTGATAGTCTTTGTTGATGATATGTTGGTGTACTCTTGGTCTTATGAGGAGCACGCACAACATTTGTGGTTAGTACTTCAGATACTCCAAGATAAGCAATTATATGGAAAGCTTAGTAAGTGTGAGTTTTGGGTGGATCAGATAGCTTTCCTTGGCCATATAGTTTCAGAGGAAGGAGTATCAGTTGATCCAATTAAAGTGGAGGCTGTGCTTAATTGGGAAGGATCGAAGACAGTTACAGAGGTACGAAGTTTCCTTGGTTTGGCAGGTTATTAGAGAAGATTTGTGGAGGGATTTTCTAGGATTGCCGCTCCTTTGACTAATCTCACGCGTAAGGAGACTCCATTCATATAGACTGATCAATGTGAGCTTAATTTTCAGGAATTAAAGAAGAGATTAACAGCGGCACCTGTGTTGACTATACCTGATGGATCAAGAGGATTTTCAGTATATAGTGATGCTTCCCATCAAGGATTGGGGTGCGTGCTCATGCAGCATGGAAAAGTGGTCGCCTATGGATCGCGACAATTGAAAGAACATGAGTGAAATTACCCCACGCATGATTTGGAGTTAGTCGCTGTGGTATTTGCCTTGAAGATCTGGCAGCACTACTTATATAGGGAAAGATTCTAGATCTTCACTGACCACAAGAGTTTGAGATATCTGTTTGATCAGAAAGAGTTAAACATAAGACAAAGGAGATGGATGAAACTCTCTAAAGATTATGACTGCAAGATTTAATACCATCTAGGAAAGGCGAACGTGGTTACTGATGCCCTGAGTAGGAAAAGTATGATATCGGCTATGATGATCAGGGAATGGGATTTATTGGAGCAATTCACCGAACTCCGGATCAGAGTTAAAGAGGTAGAAACTGGATTTTTAGCTAGCCTGCGAATAGAGCCCAGGATCATGGATCGGATTAGAACTGGGTAGCATGATGATCAGAGGTTAATCGATATGGTTAGCCAAGCTGAGCAAACTTCGTAGTCAGATCTCATAGTCAGTGAGGATGGATTGTTGAGATTCAAAGGATGAATTTGTGTACGGGACGATGATACCCTGAAGAGATAGATATTGAGAGAATCCTACTGATTGTGATACACCATGCACCTAGGTAGTACTAAGATGTATCGAGATTTGAGAAAGGTGTACTGGTGGAGTGGTATGAAGCGAGACGTGGTAGAGTATATGGCCAGATGCTTAGTATGACAGCAAGTGAAAGCAGAGCATCGGAAGCCCGAAGGATTATTGCAGCCTTTACCTGTGCCTACATGGAAATGAGAGCATGTCATCATGGACTTTATTATAGGTTTACCGAGGACTCGAAGGGGTCGTGATGCAATATGGGTCATAGTGGATAGACTGATGAAAAAGTGCTCATTTCCTTTTCATAAAGAGTACTGATACAATGGATGCCTTAGCTGAGTTATATGTCAACGAAATAGCTAGATTACATGGGGATCCAGTGAGTATTACTTCTGAAAAAGATTCCTGATTTACTTCCAGATTTTGGACCCAATTTCAGGAGTCCATGGGATCTCGATTGAGCTTTAGTACCGCCTATCATCCTCAAACAGATGGTCAGTCAGAGAGGACTATTTAAACCCTGGAGGATATGTTGAGGGCATGTACAATGGATTTTAAGGGATCATGGGATGATCACCTGCCCCTAACAGAGTTTGCGTACAATAATAGCTATCATGCGAGTATTGAAATGGCACCTTTTGAGGCTTTATATGGTAGGAGGTGTAGATCCCCTGTAGCATGGGAAGAAGTGGGTGACAGAAAGATAAATGCTCCCGAACTTGTTGAACAAGCTGTACAGAGTGTGAAACTCATATGTGAGAGATTACGGGCTGCACATAATAGACAGAAAAGCTACGCGGATGTGCGTAGACAACCACTCGAGTTTGATGTTGGTGATGCAGTATTTCTAAAAATATCACCGAGTAAGGGTATCATGAGATTTGGAAAGAATGAGAAATTGAGTCCTCGATAAATCAGACCATTCGAGATTCTTGAGAGAGTGGGAGAGGTAGCCTACAGGTTAGCATTACCCCCACAGATGTCCAGAATACACAACGTCTTTCATGTATCTATGTTGAGAAAGTACCACCCGGACCCTTCTCATGTCATAGAGTATGGATAGATGGATATACAAGAGGACATGAGCTACACTGAGGAGCCCATCCGGATTCTTGATAGAAAAGAGAAGGTACTTAGAACCAAAAGCATCCCATTAGTGAAAGTTTTGTAGAAACATCACTCAATGGAAGAGGTAACTTGGGAATTAGAGAGTCTCATGAAGGAGAAGTACCCCCATCTATTTGATTAGTCGAGTTGATTTAGGAGGACCAAATTCTCTTAAGGTGGGGAGGATATGAGAACTGTGAATTTTGTATACCCCATTTATGAGAATTGTAATTTTGTGTATGTAATGATGATATGTTTATGTACACACAAGTTTTAAATATGATGAAGTATAAGAAGCTGCGGTTTTTAAGCCTTGAATGTGTATGGATTGAATTATGGACTATGAGGTAGATTTTGGGTAGTTTTACATTGAGTTTTCTGCAAATTGATGCAGCAGTAGTATAATCTGTGAAGACCAGATCGATCTCCAAAGATAAGAGATCGATCTCATGGCTCTAGAATGTAGGAAATGTGCAAGAACTAGTAGGCAGATTGATCCCATAAGCAAGAAAATCGATCTCATGAAGCATTTTGTAAAGAGAAGATCGATCCCCTCAAGGAGCAGATCGATCTCATGAAGCGTTCTGTAACCAGAAGATTGATCTCATAATTTGAGCAGATCGATCTCATGAAGCAATTAAGAGATCGATCTCACCCCATGACAGATCGATCTCCTAGGCATAAAATTACCCCAAAACGTTCCCAAATTCAAAAAGAGATCGATCTCATCAAGGACCAGATCGATCTCCTACCCTCCGTCTATAAAAGGACCTCTGCGTTTTCCTGTATTTCGTCTTTTCTCTCTCTAAGAAATCGAAGCCCTAGCTTTCTTTCTCCTCCAAATCGCCTACTTCTGTTCGAATCAGAGGTTGTAGCAAGAAGGAAAGTTATTCCTTATCCAAAGGAGAACAACATACTTGGAAATCGTAGGACGAATCGAATCGAGGTGTGAATAGAGCACTCCACGAGTTTTGGGTAAATTTTTAAACTTCGATCTTGGATTTTTAAAGTGATTTTGGTGATTATGGCTGTAGGCATTGTGATGAAATAACTAGGAAAGGATTAGAGATTGATGAGATTGTAATTTTATGGGAGTAAAGATGATATTATGCAATTGTAGTAATTTGGGATTTATGACTATAAGTTTGGAATTGAGGCAATGAGGTGAATTGGGCATGGAGATTGTACATGAAAAATGTAAGATTTGAGTTGTAATGAATGAGAGTATGGGTTGTGATAGAATTATGAGAATTGGGTTATTTGAGTATTTAACGAGAATGTGAGCAAATATGTGCTCGATGATGTGATTGAGGTGAATTTTGATGTTTTTACATCGTTTGGACAACTCAAGAGTTCCAGAGAGGAATGCGAGGCTTGTCCGTCGTTTGGGGGAAACGATTACACTATAGCAGGTGCAACGAGGTAAGGGAAAACTTAAACTCATTTGTGTGTGTGATTTGGTGATGAATATTGTAGCATGAAATGTGAAGCATGTTTTTATGAGTTGAGAATGAGTTATTACACACGATTTTATAGCCGGTTGGGGCCCAATTTTTATGAGTTGTAAACTAAATGTGAAATTGTTTTACAATCGTTTTGAGTTTAAAAAAGTGAAAATGTGATTTGGGCTCTACATTAAGGCGTATTGAGATTTGAGAAATGAGTGCGTTGTTTTGTCGGTTTGAGCTCGGTTTGACATGTTTTGTGTTGAGTACAAAACGATTTTTGAGATGAGTTTTATGAGAAAACCATTATGAGCGATGCGTGAAGGCGAAACTGTTTTATTTGATAATGGCTATTACTGAGACTTAGGCATGTCATGTTAAATACACATTGGACTTTGCTCTTGTAGCATGTAAGATCGGGTCGTGCTCTAGCAGTACGTAAGACTGACTCCTCCGTTCTGGTAACATGAGATGACCCGCTCCGCAGCAGCGTTGGGTGGCATTGCTCTGATAGCATGTAAGATCGGGTCGTGCTTTGATAGCATGTAAGACCGTCGGCTGTACGACTCTGATCAAGTCTATAGCGAACCATGGCCATGGGTGTATTATTGTCGATGAAATCCCTCGATTAGGGATGTCCGCTTAGGGGACGAGTTCAATCGTTTTGATGTGCCATGACGAGTTTTTATATGAGTTTTATTGCCTAATCTCCTTTTTATACACATGAGATTGTGTCTGGTGGCTGCGCCATGTGCATTACTACATGCGGTGATTTTTATTACGTTTTTATGATAAAAGCCATTATCGCATCTTGATTTCCACATGCATGTAACTGCTTGTAATCATGGTTTGAGCAATTTATTATCATGTTTCTACATGAGCTTTGAGAAATTAGTTGAGATGATGTTTTAATTATTCATGCTACATTTTTCTACTTAGTTTATTGGGTTTCCACCGACAAAACAAAATGATTGTGCTGTGCAAATCATTATTTTATAAATAAGTCCCTTAACCCCTTACTGAGCAATTTAGAAGCTCACCCTATTTTATCTCCCCCTAAATTTCTTGAAGTGAAGAGAGTTTCCCTACGACGCACGGAGTAGTGGCTATTGGAGGACTTGAGCTCCAGGCCATATATATTGTATTTTGAGGTATAATTTATCTTTTCATGTACCAAGACTAATATTGTATTTACAGACACTTGATGTACAATGATGTATGGGATGTATTAGGATTAATTAACCTTGAATTGAGTAATGTATATGGTATGATATATAATTATAAGATGATGAGATCCTGAGGTGAAAGTTATAAATTATGTATGATGATGCATGACACTGCACAAGAATGCATCATTAATTGTGAATTGATGAATAAAAAGTTTTAAATTTGCCATATTTTTCGGGCTTCCGGGGCATCACATAAGTAAATCAAACTAAGGATTCCATTTTCATCAATCAAGCCAACTATACTAAAGACTTGTTCAAGAGGTTTGGAATGGATGAAACCAAGCCTCGTTCAATTCCAATGAGCACATCTTTAAAGCTTGACAAAGATGAGAAAGGTAAGTGTGTGACACTAAACTATATAGGTTTATGATAGTTTCATTGCTTCATTTTAATGCAAGTAGACCCAATATCATGTTTAATGTGTGCTTATGTGCTAGATTTCAATTGTCACTTGGAGAATCACACTCACTAGCCACTAAGAGAATATTTAAATACCTAAGAGACACTTCTTCTTTAGGTTTATGGTATCTTAGAGATTCCACTTTTGCACTTCATGCCTATTCCGATGCAAATTTTGATGGATGTAAAATAGATAGTAAGAGCACTTCTGGTACATGCTAATTTTTTAGGGAATAGGTTAATCTCTTGGTTCTTAAAGAAGCAAAATAGTGTAGCTCAATCCACAATCAAGGTCGAATACATAGCTTTCGGTAGTTGTTGTGCCTAGGTGTTATGGATTAAGCAATAAATGAGAGACTATGACATAGATATGAACCAAAATCCCATAAAACTTGACTATGACAAGTGTAATAAATCTCAACAAGAATCCAATTCAACACTTTAGAATTAAGCACATTGAAATTATACATCACTTTATTAGAGGTGATTTGTAAAAGAGAGTATACTTCTATAATATGTTGATATAATACACCAATTGGTTGATATATTCACCAAACCTTTAGATAAAGATAAATTTTGTACCTTTAGAGATAATTATGTTTGATGAATGCACCATGACCTTAATAAATAATTGACTCATTAATTAGTGCTTGTTTGAAGTGTTCTTATGTTAAACAAGTATGGAATTCATTAAAAACTTATGTACACTTGCATGTTTCATGCCTATCATACCAAAACATACCTATTTTTGTGTTGTGAGCTTTAATGAGAAATTAACATCTTTCTTTGTGTAAGATCACTAGCTTGTAATTCCGATAATTATCTAAATACTAGTTTACTTGGATGTTTATGCATGAATAAGTCCATGAAACAAATTAACTAGTTAATAAATAGATTCATGCAATTAGATAAAGTTTAGGAAAGTTATTAAATATAGTATAAGGCATAAGGTATAACCATTTAAACAAAATAGGTAAACATAAGTTAAAATAAATTAATCATGGTAAATATAAGACAAAATACAATTAAAGGGTGAAATATAGATTAAAGAGGGAAGTTTTATAATTTAGAAATAAAATTTATACAAGTAACAATGTATAAGGGAACTTTATCATTTAGTAGAAAAATTTAAATTTTATGCATGTATATTGGTATATTTATTTAGATAAATTAGGAAATAAATATTTAAATAAATAATAATTAAAAAAAAGAGTACAGTAAAAATAATAATAATAATTTTGGAATTGGGGTCACGCGACAGGGGGATCTGTCGCGCGACACCCAATTGAACCCCCCCTCGCGAGCAGACCCTCCTCCCCCCCCCCCCTCTCAGTTTCTTTCTTTTCTTTTTTTTTTTTCTTTTTGCCTACCTGAACCCCCCTCTCCCTCATTTTTGCTCCCTCTGCCGACAACCCTCTTCACCGCCGACGACCGCATCTACATCGGAACCCACCCTGAACAGGCAGCCTTCCCCTTTAGTTCCCTTCCATTCTCCCCAGAACCTAAAACCCAGCATGACCCGAAACCCCACTTTCCTCTCTTCACTTCTCGGTACTGGAGAAGACACGGACCACCCCTAAACCCAGAGCTAAGGTGACTACAATCACCCCGTCCACCTCCTCCGCGACTTTCCTTCCCCTCTAACGCCAACGGTACCCAGACTAACAAAATACCCATTTACTGCTTCTCCATTTTTGTACCAATAAATTTTTGGGTAAAAATCATATTTTTCTCTAGTTAAATTTTGATACAAAATGAGTTATAGAAATATTATTATTGTAGAAATCAATTTAAATTTGTGTTTTAAAGGAACTAGGAAAAACTAGGGTTCGCTAATTGACAAAATTTGAGGATTTTGATAATTAGATTAAACACTTATATTTTGGATAAAATTTATGAACATATTTAGGATGAATTTACTGTTTGTCAAGTTAGATTTAATCTATTGTTGAAAATCATGTAATGGGTATAAAGGAATAGTTTCGGCCATTTAAGAAAAATTAGGGGAAAATTGATTGTTTGAAATTTGAGTTGGGAATTTATGTATTTGAATGTGAATAAAGTGGTGTTGTGGGTTACATGAGAAGGATAAGGACTTTGATCTCAATTGAGTTTTATGGCTTAAAGACTAATAAGTTATAATGAAGTCAGTAATTGGTTAACAATTATAGATTCAATTAGTGTAAATTGAAATTAAACGAAATAGGAAATTTAGCTTAGGCTTCGGCCATGACAAAATACTTGGGGGATTTAGTTTTGAACTTGGCTGAATATTGTAGATAATTCTTAAGAAGTGATTAACATACGAATGAGTTCCAATTATATGCGAAGCATGATTCAAATGGATGAAAAATAAGATAGAAGTTTAGATAGAGTATTCAACTAACAAGTGGAAGACAAAAGGCTGAAATCTAACATCTTAGAACTATGAGGATTATACATGATTTATTGTGTTTGGGTGAAATTGGTTATTAGCTGAATCTATATGTAAGGCCCAAAGATTGATTTTAATACAAAACTATAAGAGAAGATGTAAATTTTGGAAATGATAAGAGGGGTAAAACACTAGGTAATTATAACATCTCCAAGATGGTTTTAATTTAATAAAATTGATAAAGTATATAACCGGTCTAAAATCCTAAGTTATGGTATCGATGCTCTAGTTGATAAGTCAACATTAGTGCGTATGTATGAAAGAGAGTTTGGCAACACACTTAGGAAATCCTTGGTTTAAACCATAGAAACAGAAATAAGTATGAAGACTGATATTCTTGTATATGAAATTTGCAGCTACAACCTCGTCAAGTGCTAAGAAGCTTAGGCACATATATGCGTGCCTAAGGCGAGAAGGGAAATTGTTGCTTATCGTTTATGGTAAGGGGTTTATACAACTTGTAGCTAGTAGGATACCTTAGGTTAAATTAAGAATATATTAGAAACCATAGGTCGTAGGCATAGCTAGCTAGTTAGGATTAATTTTAACTATTTATATTCCCCATTTGATTTCTGCAGATTTTGAAACGAATGTGGTTTTGATAAACTTTTTGCAAGAAAGCGATTAAAGCATAAGGGTGAGTAGTTGGCATAATACTTCCGCCTTTCTTTCACATTTTTAATAATCCCATTTGTTTTTGCATGGGCTATACCAATTTGTGATGCATTGATAATAAATTAATATGAAGTGATCATATAGTGGGTATTTACTAGTTCACTTGTATCGACTTCTTACTGAGCGTGTGGTTACTCACCCTTTTCTTTAAAACATTTCAAATTAACTCGTGGGGTGAACCGCTCGGAAATCGTTGGTTTCTCATGCTAAGCGCACGATTCTTGTGCTAAGGTATACGCAACAAACAGGTGTAAAGTTTTTGTTTCAGACTTGTATGTACGCACAAATTTAAGTAAAGGTTATTTGGGATGTAGTAGCTGATTTTAGAGTATTGTTCTTATGCTCGGTGATATATACTTATATAGGTAACACTTCGTTAAATCAATTCTAAATCTTAGAGGTTCTTTTTACTATCGTCAATAGTTAGCTACTTAAGATCAATGATATCATTTTGGGTATAAATGCGACTGCATGGTTGTTAGTTATGGATAGATAGGGTTACTCATGTGATTGAGATTGCGGTTATTGGCTGAATATTGAAATTGTTTGCAGGTTGGGTTAGGTCTAATTGCAACCGTTATGCTGCCCAAATTTCTAGAAAATTTTAGGACTTAAATAAAATCCTCCACATAATAGTTTAAAGGTTTTAAACCTATACTGGATACAGAATTACAAGAAAAAGATCCTAAAGAAATAATAATAAACACTAGCCAAGGTTAATTCACTTTAAAACGTTTCCGCCTATATATGCACTTAGGGATAGCTGTAGATGTCACAGGTCATGACAGCCTTTTTGGTATCAGAGCGAGTTGTAGTTAGACCGTGTTGGTGTAGGTTAGTTAGTATAGCAATGCATCTCATGTACCGTGCATGTCTGAAATATATATATATATATATTATGTTTGCGTATACTTTTAATTTTTCATAAGTGCGGTTAGGTCTTTGGTATGGGAATCGTAAGTAAATTATGAGAGGGAGACGAGGACGAGGCCGAGGTAGAGGGAGCCAAGCTCCGCCACCTCCAGTATGACGACGCATTTTTTTGCCTAAAATCGTTACAAATTTTTCGCATTTTCCTTTCATTTCCTTTCCTTTCTCGGTCGTGAACCTTCTCACCACCAAACAATTAGGCTATGAGTTAGTATTAGTCACCCTTTACCATCTACCATGCCATCTATCTTTTAATTTATTCAAAAGTAAACACGCATACTTTATAATTGAGGTTCTATACTTGTACGTGTTTATTAATATTTACATCCCCCATATTACATTCCAAAATGATTACTGTGCTATTACATGTTTAGATACAAAATAATACCAGTTTGTATACCTCTCGGTGATGGGAAGCTGCGGATACTAGGATGCAAGTCCTCGCCACTCACTAACTACTGTGTGCACTCTGTAGAGGGGGAAAATGAAAGGGATAAGCTCACTAGCTCAGTAAGGTAATAATGTAAGCAGGTAGATAACTACACTATCTACGTGCTTATAATGTCATGAGATAAAATTGCTTACATTTAGAGCATGAGGTAAGACTAAAAACGATACCACATGTATATATCTATCATATAAGATAAATTATGAAATCATGCATATAAAACAAACATGGAAAAATCATCATGTATGACATCTCATGCTCGTCACATTAAAACTTATCGGTTTCATCATAAAAAAACCACGTCAAGGCTAAACCTATCCCTCAGGAATACCTTGATCCATTAAATCACATCTCAATTAAAAAAAAAAATAAATCGGGGCATCACCCCTCCTTCGGACCTGCCCTGGTCTATTTAAACCGTATGATATCATGTGAGGCATGTAGGTTACTGTATGAAAAATCGAGGACTATGGCCATACTATGTCCATGTGATCCCAGGCTACATGGATCCTGGTGTGCGGGGCATCACAACTACAACGGGAGGTGGGGTCAAATCCTACCCGCCAGAATATCAAGTCACATCAGCTAGTCGTCATGAATACACGGTACAGCGTACTCCGTGTGACATACACGTTACAACGTACTCTGTGGACCCATATCATAGTTTGGGGGTGCTTGTCGTAGGTCTTATCCACCCCATACTATGTCAATAACCAACCCTTTCTGAAGGTACACGTGCGAGCAAATCATCTCTCTGTGACACACAATCTACAAGAGGCTCTAGCACGGCTTTATGCATGTCACATCACATTTAGTACGAGGGAAGCTTCAGCACGACGCCATGCATATCATGATATCTAAAATCTCGTGCGTGCGAAGCTCTAGCACAGTTTTGTAAACATACAAAAATCTTCATACAAGCAACGCTCCAATATGAATTTTTATGAGTAATAAATAGTAAAATTTAGTGCGAGTAAGGTTCCAACACTCTTTTTACTCCTATAAATATGATAGGTGGCTCAATTTTGATAAAACATATTTAAAATCGCAACTGGTACCTAACCTGTACCATTTCGTATAAATCATGAAATCAACAACCAACCTATGTGCAAATTTTCTTAAATCAAAGCAATACATTCATATAAAACATCAAAACATGATAATCATGCAATTTATTAGCTTTACTACCCTTTTCATAAATTTTACTCCTAGGGGCAAAATTATCTTTTTCCACCGATGCCCCAATTTTCGCAAAAATTATTATTTCATTTCTAGATAATTTAGAAAATTCTAGACCCTGTAAATCCCCTAAAAAATATGTATAGATATCTCTAAGCACTTATAAAATTCTCTTACCTCGAATCACGTCGAACGTGTAGCTAAATTCCACTGTCGAAGGCTCGTCCAATCCGATTTGCTCCTAATTCAGTCTCTGGAGCTACAGATAATTATTTATCATGTCAATTTAACCCAATAAATATAATTCTCACTTTTACTATAGTCGATTTAACTAATTGGGCCAATTTACTCTTATTGGGCTCGATCACACCTTAATGAGCCTTAATCTGTTTTAAGCCCCTTTTACACTTACTATTCATGTCATCAAGGCCTATTAGGCTCATTGGGCCCATCAACACTTATTGGGCCTCGTTTTAGGTTATTTAGATAGCTCGTATTATCATTGACGACAATCAATTTCAAAATTCTAAAAATAATTCATTTTATACGAAAATTAATCCGTAACTTATAAGATAAATTTCTAACGCGCATCATTACACAAATTGTCGTAAATGAGATTTACTTACCCAAAATTTTACGGGGGTACAGAATGTGAGGCTCGATCAAGCTCATGTTCGTCGTCTATCGTCCAGCTACACAAATATATATTCAACCCGGGTCAATTTTGATCAAATATAAATTTAAATAAATTTCTCAAAAATTAAATTGGTCAATTTTAACAGCTTATCGACTTACCCATAGTCCGATGTATCATCGAATTCTTTTTCCCATTTTTTCTCTTTCCAGGTTGAACAGGTTCGGATTGGTTCAGTCCCCCTCGTCGTCGTTCAAAGCTCTCTCTACCGATTCTTTATCGGCTTCCATTTCCAGCAGATCCGCGAGGACTCGCGGTGCAGGGATCTAGTGGTGGCCAAGCCTCAGGTGGCCAAAAAGTGATCGGTTCGACCCATTCTCTTTTCAATTTTCACTGTCGTTTTCTCTTTTCGTTGTTACCGACACTGGCAATCGGTTCTCTGGCCGTTCCTTTCATCCATCACCTCGGCTTGAGTTAGAGAGCCTTTGATCACTGGTGATGCTGGCCAAATCGACGTCGAGCTTGTCAAATTTCCCTTTTCTCTCTCGGTAATTTCTCCCTCTCCTTTCGTCGTCGATCGTCACTCCCTTCGTCAGATTCCTCTTGGTCGATGTCGACCATGTCCTTTCTTCTTCCCCTGATCACCGTCTCCCTTTTGTTGTTGTCATCGGTGGGAAAAATCAGGGAGATCAGGTTTTCCCGATCCCCCCCTCTTGGGTTGCATGACATCTTTTTTCTCTTGTGTTTTTTCATTTTTTTTTTCAATTTCTTTTATATTATATTATATTTTAATATAATATAATAAAATTGACAAATATCTTATTTTTCCCAAAATATCCCATTATTTATTTTATTTTATTTTCCCATAATTATTTTTTTCCATATGTCCGAGATAAAGTCCCAAGGTGAAAAAATTCTGGACTTCACAATAAATTCATATCTTGATCAATTGGACTTAGAATTTAATTATTTCTTCTTTATTGATTAAGATTACATGAATCCATGTTTACAATGTCAACTTCTTAAGGAAATGACATCGAATTTTTGAGTCTTACATCCAGTACCTCCTCCTCCCCAACCTGGTAGTCTGAACACTCGGATAGCTAGAATTGAGCAAACCATGGAGCAAATGTCGGCTACCCTTACTCAGCTTATGGCCACTTTCGCAAACTTAGCGAACATGCCACAAGATCCCATACCACCATAACCAGCTCCCCAAGATCCTCCTCCACTAACTCCACAAGTACCTAAACCACCACCTCCTCCACCATAACCTCAAGTGGTGCAACCACCAGCCCAAGACCCGGTGGATAAGAACATGGCCCTATTGAAATAGTTTTAGAATATGAATCCACTGGTCTTCAATGGAGTTAAGGACCCTGATAAAGCTGAAGAGTGGATTTTGAAGTTGGAGAAAATGTTCAAGTACATGTTGTGCAATAGTGTTGAGAAGGTGACGTTGGCTGCCTATATGTTGGAGAATGAGGCAGATTGTTTGTGGACATCTGTCGAAATTGTTTTGTTGGCTAAGCACTCAGAGATTACTTGGGAGATCTTCCTCGAGGCATTTAATGAGAAGTATATTTCGGAGTGTGCTCAGAGAAAGAAAGAAGCAGAGTTTCTGAGTTTGGTCCAAGGTAATATGACGGTGGACCAATATGAGTCGAATTCATCGTACTCCTCCGATATGATCCCGACATAGCCAAGAATGAGTTGAAAAAGACAGTTAAGTTTATTTATGGGCTGAAACTGGTGATCCGAAGTAGGTTAGCACCTCTGAACCGACGAACTTATCTGAAGTCATTCAGAGGGCACAATTCATAGAGCAAGACATGGAGTTGTCCCAAACTAAATTTCAGTCTAGATTGAGGAGTCGAGGTAGGAGATATGATGATAGAAGGTCTTTTCAAAATAGAGGCAGAATAAGAAGCCGAGGATCGACGCATCTGGAATGAAAAGAGAGGTTGCAGAGTTTGTAGCTAGATGCCTTGCATATCAACAAGTGAAGGTAGAACACCAAAAGCCAGTAGGCTTACTCCAACCCTTACTTGAGCCAACTTAGAAGTGGGAGCACATAACCATGGATCTTGTTATGGGTTTACCTAAGACTCGGAGAAAGCATGATGCAATTTGGGTAGTGGTTGATAGACTTACAAAGTCAGCACACTTTTTAGCCATTAGCTCCACTATGTCACAACCCAATTTATCTTTTCTAACCGAAAATCACTAAATTTTTCGCGTTTTCCTTTCCTTACCTGGTCGTGAACAAACTCACCACTACACAGTTGGGTTGTGAGTCAATAATAAACATCCCATAACATTCATTCTCAAATAATCAAAAGGTGTGTCATTCATTTCAAGTCAAGTTATGCATGGCACATTTTCTAACTTTTACATCCCTTACATTACAATACAAATTGACTACTGTGCTTGTACATTGTGTAGATACATAAAGAATCTCTGTGTATATACCTCTGGGTGATGGAGATGCAGCGGATGACTCAACGAGATGCCTCAGTCTACACTGGGCCATTACGTATGCTCTGTAGAGGGGGAAAGTAGAGAGGGATGAGCAACCACACGTTCAGTAAGGCAATAATGCAAGCATGGTAGATAACTACTCTATCTACATGTTGATAGTGTTATTCATAAATCGTTTATAATTGGAGCATGAGGAAATAAAACTATGTCATATGTATATACATATATCATGTATTGAAAATCATGTAAATAGGCATAAAACATAGAAATATCAACATATAAAATCATCTCATGCTCAATCTCAATAAAACTTGTCACAGAAGGGCAATTCATCTAAGATACATCCCTTTTTAAATCACATCACATCTCGTCATAAATCAAATCATCATTTCTTGAAAGCACAACTTCCATAGGGCTCAACCCCTCCCTCGGGTCTACCTTGGACAAATCACAATCACACCCAAGTGTAAAATCATGTGGTATTAGGTACTATCAATGATACAGGTCAGTATATCTTAAGGACTATGTTGGCGAACTATGTCATAAATCATCCCAAACCACACGCATCCAGGTGTACTGGGTATCATGCTGGAACGAAGGTGGGTTAGTTCTCCGTCAGACTTTCTTATCAGTAACTCAACCACGTGGTATAGTGTACTCCGTGTTATATACACAGTACAACGTACTCCGCGGACCCATAACATGGTTGGGAGTGCCAGCTGTAGGTCTTATCTATCCCAATGCCATGTGTAACCGATATAGTCTCAAGTGCACGTGGGAGAATTTTCTCTGGTGTCAGGTCCTAGCCCCTCATGGCCTTGCTCGCCCTTTTTGGGTTCCCTGAACACCGTATCAGGTCCTAACCCCTCACCTTCACGCCACTCAAGAGGTCTGTTAGGCCTGTTAGGTTCCCTATACATTAATCCGTATTACCCTCACCACGGCGTCATATATACTATAGTGTGAAAACCAGTGCGAGCTAAGTTCTAGCACGATATATGCATGGCAAAGAAACCTCCTCGTACGAGCAATGCTCTAGTACGGCATTTATGCATAAAAACATGAGAAAATCACGTACGAGCATAGCTCCAGTACGGTTATATGCATAAGAAAACCACTTGAAATCCACGTACGAGCAGAAGCTCCAGTATGGTTTATAAAACATCATCACAATCAAATCAAGGTGCGAGCTAAGCTCCAGCATATTTCATACAAGGAAAGCATCAAAATCTAGCGCGAGCGAGGCTCTAGCGTGATTTATATCACACAAATACGATTGGCGGCTCATACACAATCAAAACAATCCCAAAACCGGGTTTAGCACCTCACAAGTGCTATTTCACGAAATCATTCAAACACTAGCCAGCCTGTCCATTAATTCGTTCAAAACCAAGCATTTTGTTAGGTGAAAACATTTCAAACATATGATTTATGCATTTATTAGCCTTACTATCCCTTTTATAATAATCGTTTCAAACCCAAATCTCATACATACTCATAGCTATTCGCATACATCGTCAATCATTTTCTCAAACAGTCATGCATTTCATAAACGCCCTATATCCACCCACAAAATACGAGCAGCTACCTCTATATACTTATAGAATTCCCTTACCTGGAATCGCGTCGCCTGATTCTACTCCGTTAGAGCTGCTCAATCGTGCAATCCGACTCATCTCCAACGAACTCTCCAGAACTGCACAAAGTCATATATCACGTTGATTTAGTCCATATTACTTAACTCGGGTGTTCGCTATAGTCGATTTCACCTATAGCCTCCATTAAAACTTATAAGGACTATTTTTATTACTTCAATAATAACTTATCATAACCCATAAACCACTAACCCATCAAAATCACACTTTCTCACACTAACCCATTTTATTTTCTAGGTCACCCTAGTTCCATCATAACCTACGTAATTTTGACCATCAATACTCATGCAAATCAACTCCAAAACCATTAAATAGACAATGTACTTGGTTGAAGTATGAGAAACTTACCAAATCAAGCTTCTCTTCTTGCTCCAAAGAGAATACGCCTTGCTCCTTCAATCCAACAAATGGGGCTTTGGATCCAATGTATGTTCTTCTTCTCTTTGATAAGAACAACTTTATATCTAATGGTCTTTCCTCAAATCTTACTGGAAATGGGTGGATTTAGGAGTGAGAAAGTTGGGTTTTAGGTTGAAATGGAGAAATGGGGTTTGTTTTTCGTGATTGCAGATTTCACTGCTCCTATTTATAGAAATTTCTTAATGAGATCGATCTGTCGAAGCATGAGATCGATTTGGTCCTCTTAAATTCTTCATTTTCATGCCAATTTGAATGCATGAGATCAATCTGTCGAAGGCTTCAGATCAATCTATCCTAGGCAGTAGCTTAAGGAGATCGATCTGCTTCTAAGGGAGATCAATCTGCTCCTATCCGAGAGCTAAGGAAATCGATCTATTTGCATGAAAATCGATCTGGCTCTATTGGAGATCGATCTGTCTTGTTCCATTGCTCAACAAGAGCATTTTTTGCCCTCTCAGATCGATCTCTCGTACTATGAGGTCGATCTAACCTTCATATTTTTAGATTTTTCTGCAGTTTTCTGCAGCAACTCATACCCAACTTCATACATTTTACTGCCATGGTCATTTTCTCATTCATCCACCTTCGAAGCTTGCAATTGGCATCCATTCATACCTTATACAAATTAAAACTTATGTGCATGTTGTATATAATCCAAGGTATACAATTCATAGCAAAATGTAAGTATAATTACTTATATAATTCATGCAACTTCATTCCATTTGCTGCGCTACTCATTTTGAGTTCCAATCACATTCATTACGTATAAAAGCCCATTTATTCATATTCATATAAAATGAAAGTTGTATGTATATTACAAACTCATATTACAAGTATGTACATTGAATCCATGGACTTACACTACTTATGCTCTACATTGCAAATACATCACCATACTCATGATTTCATAAAATTTACATCCAAAAATACGGGTCTTACATTCCTCCCCTCCTTCAAAGAATTTGGTCCTCCAAATTAGAACCAAGTCACTCTTAAAAAAGTTGGGAGTACTTCTCCCGTATCAAGTTCTCCAATTCCCATATGGCCTCTTCCACTGTGTGATGTTGCCAAAGAACTTTCACCAAGGGAATTGTCTTTGTCCTCAACACTTTCTCTTTTCTGTCCAATGTTCGAACCGGCTTCTCAACATATGTCATACTCTTATTAAGCTCCAATGACTCATATCTTATCACATGTGTCGGGTCCGGGTGATACTTCTTATGCATAGAGACGTGGAAGACATTATGAACATTTGTCAAGTCCGGTGGCAACGCCAACCTATACGCCTTATCTCCCACTCTCTCCAAAATCTCGAAGGGTTCGATATATCTAGGGCTCAACTTGCCCTTCTTACCAAACCTCATAATACCCTTCATAGGTGAAACTCTCAAAAATACCGACTCACCCACATCAAACTCTAGTGGTCTTCGTCTCTTATTAGCATAACTCTTTTGTCGGCTCTGAGCTGTCCGTAATCTCTCACATATCAATCGGACGTCCTCAGATGCCTGCTGCACTAAGTTCGGAGCAAAGATCTGTCTGTCACCAACCTTTTTCCATCCAATAGGGGATCCGCATCTGTGTCCATACAGTGCCTCATAGGGTGCCATCCCGATACACGCATGATAATTGTTATTATACGCGAACTAGGTCAGAAGCCTCTAAAATCCAGCACACACGCTCTCAACATATCCTCCAAGGTCTGTTGTCAGACCCGAATTTTTTGTAGCTTGTACCTTATGATTCCTATGTGTATGAACACTCTGTAATTATAGTTGAATCATAAGAAGAGTATTTACTAGACTTAAAGTGTTAGTGAAATGATTTAACACGCAAAAGCTACATAAAGAGCCTAATGTGAACTATAAGTGTCACAGGCTAAACCGAATAAATCTAAATCATTCTGACTGAAAATAAGAACTTAAAATGAGAGAGCATGGAGAGCTCATGAAGGAAAGTCAGCTTGATTTAATCCCGAACATACAAAATGAGGGAAAAAGCTAAAAAGGGTAAAATGGACCTTTTTGGCGAGATAAGGTGTTTCGGGTGAAATTATCCACCGGGAGCGGTTGAAATATAAAGACGAGAGTGTAAGACATAAGATAAGACACTTTCAAAATTTGAAGAAAAAGTCAACTTGGTCAATGGTTAAGGAAAAAGTCAACTATAGTTAAGAAAGTGGACTTTTACCATAGTTGACTAATCATGGTTAAAAAAAAATTAACCTAAGTGTGGAGGAAAATTTGGGGAAAAATATTCTTGGCCAGAATAAAAGATAATCATCTCCGGAAGTAAGGAAAATTTATTCGAAAGGATTCCGGAATAAATTTAATGGTTAAAAATGTAATGGGCCTAAGGTGAAAATTTTAAAGCCCATTAAGGTATACTAAACGTATATCGAAATTCTTAGGACCTTTAGACCGAATTGTTGGACCAATTGATTGGCCAAATTTTGAGACAATTAAAGGCCCGAGACATAGTAATAATTTCAGCCCGAAAGCCCATTAAGAAAGCCCAAACCGAGAAGCCCAAATGGAAAAGCCCATGAGATAAATATCTAACCATAGTTAAAGTTAACTATGACTCATAAGGTGACTCATGGCTAAGGTTTGGAAAGTCAAGTATAATGGCTGAAAAGTAAGGCTTAATGGCTAAGTAAGTGGCTTATAAATTCAGCCACACCATTGTCATCTTCATCACACCAAATCCGGCTAGAAGAAGAAACCATTGAAACATATTTTCCAAGCTTTCTCTCATTAGAAATCACTAGGAATTAGGCATATTTGGAACTTGCATCCTTCATGGAAGTTGTTCCAAATTGAAAGGAGAGTGACATATGTTGGAATTGGCTATCAAGGAGCCATAGAGTACAAACCGAGAGCCTCCAAAGTTTCGGCCAAAGGGTGAACACAACAATTGGTATATTTTCTAATTTCCAATTTCATATATGTTAATGTATGAATGATTTTAAGTATGTTGATATATGTTTTAAGCATTGAAACATATTTAATCACCATGAAGTGGGTTAGGCCGAGTGTGAGTAATGGGATATTGATTTATGTCAATATAATTTTAAGACATAAATGGATTAGTGTACATGTATTAATGAAAATGGTGTAATTAGAAATAATCAATTTGATTAATTTATACATGTAAATTGTTGGCAATCAAGGTGTTTGATAAAATGCCTAAATGAACTATATGATGATTGGTAATGTTGCCTACCAAGTGTTTGTGAAAATGCCTAAGTGAAATTGGCTAGATAATAGGCATGGATGGCATGACATGGTAAAACCGAGGCATGGATAGCTCTCGGCCATGGCATGTGGCCGAGAGGCCAATGGGCCAAGCCCAAATATTTTAGGCCCAATAAGGTGTAATGGGCCTAGAACAAGCCCAATAAGAGTTGGTGGGCCCCACAAGCCCAATAGGCCCAACAAAAATAAATAGTAAAATGAAAATAGGCCTAAGGTATAGTTAGGCCCATTAAGGATTTTTAAAGCCCATTAAGGGAAAATTGTCACGACCCAAATTACCTAAAATCAGAGTAAATTTTTCGCTTTTTAATTTTCTTACCCGTCGTAAACAGTTACACTACTAAACAGTTGGGCTATGATTCGGTGTTAGTCACCTCTCACCTATTTACCATTCCATTTTCATAATTCATTTACATATCAATTTATTTAAACTAAATACATCCCCAATATTACATCCATGTACAGTACTGTGCATCTATATGTTCAGATACAAAATTGTACAAATGTGTAATACCTGATCTTGATAAGAAGTAGCGGATAACCGAATTGTGAAGCTATTGTCGCTCTCTTCTACTGAATATACCCTGTGGGGTGGAAAATGAAAGGGTGAGCGAAACGTGCTCAGTAAGGCAATAATGTAAGCAGGTAGATAACTATACTATCTACGTGCTGATAATATCATGATATAAAATCCTTTATATTTTGAGCATGAGGAATGACTAAAACGATGCCACATGTATGTATATATATATCATATAAGGGAAATCATTAAATCGACATATAAAACACACATGGAAAAACCATCATGTATGACATCTCATGCTCGTCGCATTAAAACTTATTAGTTTCATCATAAACTCATCACTTTAAAACTCATTTGTTTCATCACAAACTCATCACGTTAAAACTCATTGTTTTATCATAAAACAACTTCATCAAGGTCAAACCCATCTCTCGGGAATACCTTGATTCATTAAAACTCATCTCTTTTAAAAACATAAATCGAGACATTACCCATTCCTTGGGTTCGTTCTGGTCTATACCGTATGATATCATGTGAGGCATGTAGGTTACTGTATGAAAATCGAGGACTATGGCCATACTTTGTCCCTGTGATCCCAGGCTACACGGATCCCGGTGTGCGGGGTATCACAACTGCAACGGGAGGTGGAGTCAAGTCCTACCCGCCAGAATATCAAGTAACATCATAGAGTCATCATGACTGCACGGTACAGCGTACTCCGTGTGACTTACATGGTACATCGTACTCCATGGACCCATATCATAGTCTGGGGGTGCCTGCCGTAGGTCTTATCCACCCCAATACTATGTCGATAACCAACCCATGTCTTAAAGTATACGTGCGAGCATCTCAACTCTCTGTGACACACAGTCTACAGGAGGCTTCCGCACGACTATATGCATGTCAACTCACGTCTAGTGCGAGCGAAGCTCCAACACCACGCTATGCATATCATGATATCTAAAATCTCGTGCGAGCGAAGCTCCAGCACAGTTTTGTGCACAAACAAATTTCTTGTACGAGCAATGCTCCAGTACGGCTTTTCATGAGAATAAATCAGTAAACTTGAGTGCGAGAAAGACTCTAGCACTCTTTTTATTCATGTAAATACGATAGGTGGCTCAATCTTGATAAAACATCTTTTAAAGTTGTAACCGGTACAAACCGGTTCCCTTTCGTGAAATTCTTAAAATCAACAGCCAACCTATGTGCATATTTGCTTAAATCAAAGCAATATATTCATATAACGCATTAAAAACATGAAATCATGCAATTTATCTGCCTTACTACCCTTTTTGTAAATTTTTACTCTCAGGGGCAAAATCATCTTTTTCTTTATTCACCTAAGCCCCGATTTTTGTAAAAATTATTATTTCATTTCTAGATGCTGTAAGAAATTTCTAAGCCCTGTAAATACCCTCAAAATACGTATAGGCATCTCTATGTACCTACAAAATTCCCTTACCTTATTTTTCTGTAGAGTCTGACCTTTTTTTTTTTTCACTGTTGTCTCGTTGCGCAGTCCGATATGCTCCCAAATCAAACCTCCGGAACTGCGTATAAATATTCCTCAGGTCAGATATTATACAATTTAATTGTATTTAATACTTTCTGGGCTTAATTTAAATCATTGGGCCCATTTATCCCTATTAGGCCCGATTGCACCTTAATGGGCCTTAATCAGCCTTAAGCCCTTTTTCCACTTAAATTTTTACATTATCGAGGCCTATTGGGCTCATTGGGCCCACCAACCATTTATTGGGTCTCGTTCTAACTCTCGAATAGTTAAATTTATTATTTACGACAATTTATCTAAATTTCCATAATTTAATTCAATTTATGCGGAATTTAAATTCATATCATGCATAACGATGTAAATTGTCGTAAATAAGGGTCACTTACCCGAGATTCCATGATAGTCCGCAAATCGAGGCTATCTCGAGCTTTCATTGGATGCCAATTGTCGAGCTAAATAATTTTATAATTTTCGGGTAAGTTTTCCAGTCGATTATTTATCAAATTAAATATTTCAAAATTTAAATCGGTCAATTCGACCGCTTACCTACTTACCCGAAGCTCGATTGCATCACTAAAAATTTTCCCAATTTTTTTCTTTTTTTGTTTCCCTTTTTCTCCTTTTTTCCTCTCTTTCTTGGCTGAACCGGTTCAGTCCGTTTCAGACCGGTTCAGACTGCCGATTTAGCTCGGTCCGGTTCGGTTCAGTTTGGCCGGTTCAGTCCGGTTCGGCTGTTCAGTCCCCATTTGGTCATTTCGGCGCCGTCCGGTCGGTTCCCGGTGCCTCACCACCGCCGTTCGACGCGTCTGCACCTGGGCATCCAAGATCGAGCCTCGGCTGGAGTCGAAACGCAACCATCGCCGACGAATCTTTCCTTCTCCCCCGCGGCTGTTACCTCTCGATCCGGCGGATTCCGGCGATTTCGCCGGCCAATACCAGTCTTAAAAGGATCGGCTTCTCTTCCCGATCACATCGGTACCTGCCGTTCTAGCCCAGCTGCCGTGGATCGCCGGGACCGATGATGTTTTCCCCGCGGGCTTCTCTTCCTCCGTTCGGCGATTTTCGGTCTCCTTCGCGCGCGTCACCGGTGCCAACAGCTTCCCCGGCCTCTCCTCTTCCTCCTCGGCTGGTCGTCGGCAGTCAAGGACCGTCGGTGCGTCCTCGGGCTCGTCGGGTTCCCTCGGGTCTTCTTCGGGTTTTCTGTTTCACTTTCTCTCTCCCCGACATTCCAATCTTCTCTTTTTTTTCATTTATTTTATTAATTATACTATTCATTAAAATAGTCTAAAATAATCTAAAAATATCTATAATTCTATTATTTTATTCCAATTAAATAAATTTAATTTATTTATTATATTTTTAACCCTTTTTCGGGTATAATTTCTTCGTATTTTCGGGATATTGTCCCGAGAAAAATTTTGATTAATTCCAATAATTTCATATCTTGATCAATTTAACCCGAAATTTAATTATTTCTTCGATATTGATCAAGATTCTCAAATCCATTATTTTTAATTAAATTTTCTTATCGAATTTATTTCAACTTTCGATCTTTTGACTGTTTTGCCCTTCAAGATGTTCGGGATAAATTTAACCCAACTTCCCTTCACGAATACTCATTCATTTCGTATTTTAAATCCTTATTTCCTGTCTGAATCCCATTTCATATAATTTGGGACTATTTTCAATTCTTCATACGAAATTACAATATAATTTTCGGGTCTTACAAAAATAGACTGTATTAATGTGTAACACAGTAGAAAAAGTATAATTAACCTGATGAATGGTTATTTACAGCTCCGGAGTTTACATTGAGAGCTGATCGGACTGCGAGATTTAGCAGCACCGAGGAAGTGAGGTCACTTGACGTGATCCGAGGTAAGGGACTTTTGCGAGTAGTTAGAGATACCTCCACGTATTTTCATTTGCTTTTACATTCACTTACAAACTCTGAGGGTCAGAGAAAGTGAATAATAATTATTGTGACCCGATAGTGGTAAATTATGATTTTGCCCCTAGTTAGTCAAAAAGTCAACTTTTGTGAAAAGTTGCAAAAAGCATGGAAACAATTATTGTGAGTGTTTAACTGCTGTTTAGCATGAAAATAAATAGATGGGCTAATGATTTGAAGGTTGATGTGAATTAAGCACACTTTATAATACTGATTTTGATGTTTTGTAAACTATCCATTTTTAAAGAGCCATCTATCATATTATGTGAGAATGAACCGTGCTAGAGCACAGCTCGCACTGGATTTCATATGTTTTCCACATACATTAGTGCTGGATTTTGATACGCACTAGATTTCCATGACATGCATGATAGAGTACTGGAGTTCTTACTCGTACTCAGTTTTCTATGATATATGCATGATAGAGTGCTGGAGCGATTAGCTCGTACTCGAGTTTTACATGAGATACATGACAGAGTGCTGGAGCGTTGCTCGTGCTCGATTCTTCATGGTTTATACATGACATAGTACTGGAGCTATTGCTCGTACTTGATTTGATATTGTGCATAGCATGGTACTGGAGCTATTGCTCGTACTTGATTTAATACATGAACTATGCATTGACCTAGTTGCTGGAGGTTTACTCGCACTAGAGTTGAGGTTGTGATGTGAAACAGTGTTCGAGCGTAGTGTCGACTGTGTGTCGCACTCAAGGGCACGCACTGTATGTGATATTATTTACATGTTACTAACCCATGCCCCATTCTTGTGTGACTGAGTGTCACATCGTGAGAGGATGGCCAGCATGAGGGTATTAGAGATGTGGTATGATATTTTCATGGTTGCGAGGGCTAAGTCCTATGGCAGGCACCATGGCTGTGATGTAGGGTCCACGGGTGTACTTTGTACCATGCCTGGGGGCACGAGGAGTACGCTGTATCGTGTGTTGTTTAGCTGATGGCCGTAGTGGACTGACCATCCTCCCGTTGCAGCAGTGATGCCCCGTACACCGAGATCTGTGTTGCTTGGGATCACATATCGGATATGATCATAGTCCAGGATACTATTTGCATTTCACCACAGAGTCTCACATGATATATCACATTGATTGACTGATTTAAATTGCGGACAGACCTGAGGGATGGGTCGGACTCCGAATTTTGTGTTGTGAATTATTTAATGTCATATTTATTGTGATTTAAATATACATGGCATGATTTACATAAATGCATGATTTATATACGATGCATTGTTTTGCACTAGATGCCTACATTTGAGAAAGAAAGCATGATTTCTGTACATGGGATTTAATCTGTACAAGTATATATATTATATTTCAAGACATGCTTTTAAAGTGAGTAAAGGAAATAATGTTTTCAAGGCATAGCATTATTTTGAGTAGATAGTGTAGATATCTACTTGCTTGCCTGATTTCCTTACTGAGCGCGTTGTATGCTCACCCCCTTTCTTTACATCTCTCTACAGAACGTCAGTAGAGCGAGAGCTATCGAGGGATAGTATTCCTGAGTCCACAGCTAGTTCCTATCGACCGCCAGGTATACAGACTTTGTACAGTTATATATCTAAACATAGAAACAGCACAGTGATGTATACGATATATATTATGGGGAATGTAATTGTATTAGATTTTATATATAATCTTACATGTGTAATAAAAGCAGTTACAGTCAGTAATAGTATATTGACATGTATGTATGATATTGGATGATGTGGTAAGCGAGAACTCTGACATCGAATCACAGCCCAACCATTGAAGAGAGGAAAGGTAAGTTAAAAATGTGAAAAATTTGTAGTGATTTTGGTTAAAGTCATGGATTGAGAATAGGGTCCTGACATCTATATAGTCCTCTCTAACTGCCCATCTATCTGAGGATGCTAAAACTCAAGTGGGTCCCCATCGCTTCCTGAAAATGTTCCAAAAAATGGGAAGTGAAACGGGCATCCCTACCAGAAACAACGCTCACTAGTACACCATGTAGTCGTACTATCTCTCGAACATACAGGTTCGCCAACTGACTCAAAGTATCGGTAGCTCTCATAGCTAAAAAATTGGCTGACTTAGTCAACCGATCCACAATAACCCATATGGCATCATGACCTCTGTGGGTCTTTGACAATCCCATCACAAAATCCAGGGTGACATGTTCCCACTTCCATGTCGGTATCGGTAAAGGCTGTAATAATCCTGTAGGCTTCAATGCTCTACTTTCACCTACTGATAAATGAGACACTTAGCGACATAATCAACAATGTCCCTCTTCATTCCAGACCACCAATAAACTTTCCAAAGTTGTTTATACATCTTGGTACTCCCCGGATATATCGTGTACTTCGATGAGTGAGCCTCTGATAAAATCAGTCTCCTGATCTCAGAATCCTCGGGAACACATACTCTGCCTCTGAACCTTAATAAGCCAAATGTACTTAGCTCAAAATCAATACCCACACTTGCCTGTATCTGACTCATCCAATCGATACATCGTCGATCGCTCTGCTGAGCCTGCCGAATACGGCCAATCAACTCTGGCTCCAGTCTTAAACTAGCCATGATCTCAATTCTCTCTGATCTAGGTGGGGTTACATCCAAACTGAGGTTCACAAATTGTTCCAACAACTCGCGTTCCCGTACCATCATATAAGAAACCCACCCGAGGTTTTTCCTGCTCAAAACATCGACAACTACATTTGTCTTACCCGAGTGGTACATGATTTCACAATCATAATCTTTTAAAAGCTTTAGCCATCTCCTCTGTCTCATATTTAACTCTTTCTGTGAGAACAAGTACTTAAGGCTCTTATGATCTGTGAAAACCTAAAATTTCTCTCCATAAAGATAGTGGCGCCATATTTTCAAAGCAAACACTACGGTCGCCAACTCTAAATCATGTGTCGGGTAGTTCCTCTCATGATGTTTCAACTATCTAGATCCATAGGCAACTACTTTCCCATCCTGCATAAGCACACAGCCCAGTCCCTGGTGTGATGCATCTATGTACACTGAGAAACCTCCTGAGCTGGTAGGAATAGTGAGAACCGGAGCAATAGTCAATCGACGCTTAAGCTCCTCTCACATGCCATCCTATATAAACTTAACATCTTTCCGCGTGAGTCGTGTCAACGGAGCAGCTAGTCTGGAGAAACCCTCTACAAACCTCCGATAATAACTTTTCAATCCCAGAAAACTTCTGATCTCAGTAACTGTCTTGGGCTGTTCCCACTGTACAACTGCTTCGATCTTGGATGGATCCATTGACACCCCATCCTTCGACACAACATGGCCCAAAAATGAGATATGCTATAACCAAAAGTTACACTTGCTGAGTTTGGAATATAACTCTTTCTCTCAAAGGGTTTGCAGAACTAACCTCAAGTGCTCCTCATGATCTTCCCTGGACTTGGAATAGACCAATATGTCATCAATGAATACTATCACAAACTTGTCGAGGTATGGCTTGAATACATCATTCATCAATGCCATAAATGCTGCGAGAGCATTCGTCAATCTGAATGGCATCACCAAAACTCGCAGTGGCCATAATGGGTATGAAAGTTATCTTAGGTACATCTCCACTCCGTATCCTCAACTGATGGTACCCTGACCGCAGATCTATCTTTGAAAATACTTAGGCTCCTTGGAGCTGATCCAACAAGTAATCTATTTGTGGTAGGGGATACTTGTTCTTAATGGTGGCCTTATTCAACAACCGATAATTTATACACAGTCGGAGGCTTCCATCCTTCTTCCTTACAAACAGAATCGATGCTCCCCAAGATGAGACACTCGGCCTAATAAATCCCTTCTCTAGCAGCTCTAGCAGCTATTTCTTTAGCTCTTCCAACTCAATTGGAGCCATTATATACGATGATTTAGATATCAGCTCGATACCAGGCACTAACTCTATACAAATTTACATTTCCCTTTTAGGCGGTAGCCCTAGTAAATCGTCCGGAAAGACATCAGGAAATTTCGCAATCACTGGTATGTCTCTCAATTTTGGGTGTGCCTTATCTATGTTAACCACGTATGCAATGAACCCTTCACATCATTCTTTCTACCATTAGTGTCACAAGTCATCACATTAATATTCAACATAAGCATACAAATTCATCTCTCAAGTACATTAAATAAAATCATACTCTTTTCATTTATCATAATTATGTTCTTTCAATTCATTTCACAAATCTTACAACATGATTTTCTATCTCAGGAAACCTCAATGTTTTAGCAGGACAGTCTATAACAACATGATTGGCAGCCAACCAATCCATTCCCAATATTACATCAAAATCATTCATATTCAATAAAATTAAATCAGCTGTCATTTCCTTTATCTCTATCATCAATTTACAATCCCTACACACATGCTCAGTCAATTGACTATCATTCATGGGTGTGGAAATCATCAACATTTTATCCAACAATGTAGGTTTCACATGCTTCAACAATTTATGTGCAAAGGAAGGCGATATGAAGGAATGTGTGGCACCAGGATCAAACAATACTAATGCTTCTAAATCAAAGATTAGGATGGTACCTTTAATCACATCCATCGAAGCATCTGCGGTGTCCTGATCCAGTGCATGCACTCTTCCTTTGCTCATACCCATTGCTTGTTTCCCTTCTTCTTCAGCCGTGGCCCTCCTCCTCGGGACAGTTGACTCAACTGGAGCTCTCTTTGGCTCCTTGCCCTTCTGTGGGGTAGTCTCAACCATCTCAGTACAGTATCTCGAGATATGTCTAGGCTTCCCACACCTTTAGCATGAAACAGGGGACATCTAACATGGTCTAGTCCCATGGTATCTGCCACATCTTCTACACTGATCAGTAGTAGGTCGTGGTCCTCCAATAACCATACCCCTCGGTGCAGTCAAAGCCGGGTACACGGGAGGTCTAGCAGCTCTCTCCCGCACCTCCTCGATCTTAGATCTCTTATCGAAAAATCTCTGGCCCCACTCTTGGCCACTCTATCCATCCCAGATCTCTTTCGATCTCTATCTCTTCTGACATTAATCTTCCCAAGTTCGGAGGGATTTCGCTCAAAGTCTTGCTCGCATAACTGAGCCTTGTGCACTGCCTCCTTATAAGTTTGTATGTCAAATGGGGCTAGCTTAGTCCAGATGGCCAATCTTAGTCCATCAACGAACTTCTGGATCTTTCGAGTCTCACTACTCATCGTATTCGGGTCATATCTCCCCAAAGACATAAATCTCGACTCATATTCATCCACAGTACGGTTCCCCTGAACCAAATTCATGAATTCCATCCGCAGTTTCCTCTGTGCGGCGGCTGGGACGTACTGTCTCCTGAAGGCCTCCAAAAATATCTCCCATGAAATCTCAGAGTGTCCAGTCCTCAAAATAGCTTTGGTGGACCTTCACCAGTGCTTTTCTTCACCTTTAACATAAACAAGACAAATGCTACCTTCTCAGCTAATGTGCATCTAAAGAATCGATGCAGTTTCTCCATTTCATACACCCAATCCTCAGTAATTACTGGGTCTTTTACCCCTCTGAACACTGGAGGTTTCAACCCTTGGAACTCTCGCAATCTGCTCAACTAGCAGTCATAACCCAAATCACTATCGCTCGGTTGTGGAGCGATGGAAGAAGCTGTATCCTGTATTAGGGGTGTCACCGTCTCAGTAGTCTGAGGTCTCTCCGACTCTGCAGCTATCTATCCAATAGTAGGCTATGCTGCAGGACCTCGTCTATCACTGGTACCCAATGCCTGTGTGACTATCTCCACTAGGCTCTCAATACTTCGCTCTGGTCTAGCAAAGTGTACCTTAATATCCACTGGTCTCTCTACAGGGTTCTGAGGAGCCTGGTCAGTCTGTGGTTCAGCACGACTCTCAGGCTCACCTCTATGGCCTCTATCACGTGCTCCTGCCCCTCTACCTCTACGCGTAACAGGCATTCTGCCTAACTTCCTGTATTCACAATCACTTATTAAACTCAATCCATCACGGTATACACAGTTATATCTAAACAAAAGCAGAATAATTTGGGGATGTAATTCTCCTACGTTTTATTACTGACTCACATCAGGCCAACTCAGCTCTGATATTAATCTCTGTCACGACCCAATTTATCCTTTCTAACCAAAAATCATTATAAATTTTTTCGTGTTTTCCTTTCCTTATCCGGTAGTGAACAAACTCACCACTACACAGTTGGGCTGTGAGTCAATAATAAGCATCCCACAACATTCATTCTCAAATAATCAAAAGGTGTGTCATTCATTTCAAGTTAAGTTATGCATCACAAGTTTTCTAACTTTTACATCCCCCACATTACAATATAAATTGACTATTATGCTTGTATAGTGTTTAGATACAATAAGAATCTCTGTGTATATACCTCTGGGTGATGGAGATGCAGCAAATGACTCAACGAGATGCCTCAGTCTACACTGGGCCACTACGTACGCTCTGTAGAGGGGGAAAGTAGAGAAGGATGAGCAACCACACACTCAATAAGGCAATAATACAAGCATGGTAGATAACTACTCTATCTACATGCTGATAGTGTTATTCGTAAATCGTTTATAATTGGAGCATGAGGAAATAAAACTATGCCACATGTATATACATATATCATGTATCGAAAATCAATTAAATAGGCATAAAACATGGAAATATCAACATATAAAATCATCTCATGCTCAATCTCAATAAAACTTGTCACAAAAGGGCAATTCATTTAAGATACACCCTTTTTTAAATCACATCACATCTCGTCATAAATCAAATCATCATTTCTTGAAAGCACAACTTTCATAGGGCTCGACCTCTCCCTCGGGTCTACCCTGGACAAATCATAATCGCACCCAAGGGTAAAATCATATGGTATTAGGTAATATCAATGATACAGGTCAGTATATCTTAAGGACTATGTTAGCCAACTATGTCATAAATCATCCCAGACCACACCCATCCAGGTGTGCGGGGTATCATGCTGGAACGAAGGTGGGTTAGTTCTCCTCTAAACTTTCTTATCAGTAACTCAACCACATGGTACAATATACTCTATCTTATATACACGGTACAACGTACTCCGTCGACCCATAACATGGTTGGGGGTGCCAGTCGTAGGTCTTATCTACCCCAATGCCATGTGTAACCGATATAGTCTCAAGTGCATGTGGGAGTATTTTCTTTAGTGTCAGGTCTTAGCCCCTCATGGCCTTGCTCGCCCCTTTTGGGTTCCTTGAACACCATATCAGGTCCTAGCCCCTTATGGCCTTGCTCGCCCTTTTGGGTTCCCTGAAATTGATTAATGTCAGGTCTTAGCCCCTCACCTTCACCCCACTCAAGAGGTGTGTTAGGCCTGTTGGGTTCCTTAGACACTAATCCTTATTACCCTAACCACGACGATATATACTACAGTGTGAAAACCAATGCGAGCTAAGCTCTAGCACGATATATGCATGGTAAAGAAACCTCCTCGTACGACCATCGCTCTAGTACGACATTTATGCATAAAACATGAGAAAACCACGTACGAGCATAGCTCCAGTACGGTTATCTGCATAAGAAAACCACTCAAAATCTATGTACGAGCAGAAGCTCCAGTACGATTTATAAAACATAATCACAATCAAATTAAGGTGCGTGCTAAGCTCCAGCACATTTCACACAAGGAAAGCATCAAAATCTAGCGCGAGCGAGGCTCCAGCGTGATTTATATCACACAAATACGATAGGCGGCACATACACAATCAAAACAATCCCAAAATTGGGTTTAGCACCTGTAATACCCCAAATTTTTCCTAACAACTGCGAAAGCTTAAATCTACGGTCAACTATCTACATATATGTATTGACCTTAATTTCCAAAACAGTTTTTATGTGTAGTGTAAGCAGCAACCAACAATATGCATCAACTAACAATATCAACTCACTTATCAACACCAACATCATAATGCAAAATACTTCCAAAGGTCTCTGTGACCATTAATGCAAGATATCATCAAACAATCATGCCAAAATCTCACATTTATATCTCAACAGATATCCATAACCACTATGTCAACTAACTGTATCTATATACTGAATTGTTAAATCATACCTTAATTTGCAACCATAAAATATTCGAGGAGACGAGAACTTGCCACAGCTACAATTCACTCAGAAGACTTATCTGGGAGGTGGAAAAAAATGGGGTGAGCTTGGCCCAGTAAGTGAATATAAGAATACAATGAAAACATAAGATTCAAAAACATGCATGTCAAATACAAGAGATTTATCAAATACGAATTTAAGATTATATGTAGTCAAACAATAAGAATTAGTTTTCAAAACACACATCCAAAACATGCAAGTGCTATAATTGTATTATCACAAAGTGAGCCATTTTTCAAAAGTTCGCTATGTCGAACTAAGGTATCACCAAAAGCACTATAGCTATCAGTGCGTCACACTCCCCATCTGGGGCACTATCTATGATCATAGACTCACAACCAATCCCATTGATCAGATGAGATCAGTACCTATCCAAACTATTCAGGACAGGCTAAAATGCTTCCTTCAACGTGAAGCATAAACAAGGTGAACCTGATAACATACATCTTGCAGCTCACAAATTCTCAAACCAAATACATAACTTTTAATCAAATCTAAGTGTAAACCGAATCACATAGATTCTAGATCACATAGTATAGCCGGGAGATTTCGAAAGCATGCTATGTTTTACAACGATAATCATTTTCAAATATAAATATTAAAATATATATAAACGTGTAAACATATAGTAACATGCAGAATTTATCACTTGAAAATACATAATTAATTTATGCAAAATATAAAATGAATAGAAAGCATGCTTGAAAATATGAAAGTGTCAAAACAAAGGCCATGAGGTTAATAAGAACCTAAATGGCCACCAGCTGTACTATAGGCAAACATACAATTTAATTAAATAACAAAACAAATTAAAATCATAAGATCGATAGTGAAATAAAAATGTAGCATTCTCAAAATTCACTTACTCAATTATCCCAAGGTTATTTTGACAAATATTCCTTACAGTCCTCAGCTCAATCGGATTTCACAAACACACCGAGTGCCATCTCAAACTACACAACATAGCAATTCAACTTTATCAACTTCTAATCAATCCAAATTGGAATAAATTTATTAATAATAATAATTTTAACTCTCCAACTATATATTTATATTTACATATATATATATATATATAAATTACTTATTTCCTCAATTTTCATTTTTTTTCCAACACAGCCCTTCTATTTTTTTCCTACCTCGTTTCACTGCAACTAAAGAGGGAATGCCAATAATGCTAGACTCATTTCATGCTTCTTTCACAGTTTCCTTGGCTGGGTTGTTCAGATCTGTTTTGCCCAACTTCTCTTTTCGATCTCTCTTCGCTGGATGATAGAGAAGGCGACGATGGGGATCGCGACACACTGGAAGGCAGCGTCCCTCATTCCCTTTCTTCTTCCTTCTTTCTTCTTTCCACTCTTCGTTGAGCCTTTCACTGTCGGCATTATTCCTCCTTTTCGTTTGGCTGTAATCTCCTCTTTCTTTCTCTGTTTTCTCTTTTATTTTTATTTTTTTCTTTTGTTTTGCTTTTGAGGGTTGCAGAAATGGGGAATCGAGTCCCTTTTTCTGCAACCATTTCATTTCATTTCATTTCTTTTTATTATTTTATTATTATTATATATATTATATTTATTTATTTAAGATTAAGTTATTACATCCTCCTCACCTTATGAAATTTGGTCCTCCAAATTTGATTATAGCTCTGAAAAGAGATGCGAATGCTTGTCTCGCATCACATCCTCTAACTCCCAAGTGGCTTCATCCTCTGAGTGCTGTTGCCACTGTACTTTGACCATCGGAATGGTTTTGGACCTCAATACCCTCTCCTGTCTATCCAAAATCATAATAGGCCTCTCCACATAAGTCATATCCTTCTGAATATCCAAGGTATCATACTCAATCACCTGAGAAGGGTCAAGATGATACTTTCGGAGCATCGAAACATGAAACATATAATGCATATCAACCAACCGTGGAGGCAATGCTAACCGATATGCAACCTCTCCTACCCTCTTCAAAATCTTGAAGGGCCCGATAAATCTTGGGCTTAGCTTGCCCTTCCTTCCAAACCTTATAATACCTTTCGAGGGAGACACCTTTAAAAATATAAAATCTCCAACATCAAATTCCAATTGTCTCCTTCGATGATCTGCATAAGATTTCTGTCTATCTCGGGCAGTCTTTAATCTATCACATATCAGTCTGACACTTTCAGAAGCTTCTTTAACCAACTTAGGAGCATATATCAATTTTTCATCGACCTCTTCCCAACCAATTGGAGACCTACACTTTCTCCCATAGAGAGCCTCATAAGGAGCCATGCCAATATTCGCATGATAACTGTTGTTGTAAGCGAATTCAGCTAGCAGTAGATGGTTATCCCAAGAGCCTTTAAACTCAAGTACACATGCCCTCAACATGTCCTCGAGAGTCTGGATAGTTCTCTTGGACTGTCCGTCGGTTTGAGGGTGATAAGATGTACTGAATTTCAAACGAGTTCCCATAGCTTACTGGAATTGCTCTCAAAAATGGGATGTGAAGCAGGAATCTCTATCAGACACAATGCTCACTAAGGTACTGTGCAATCTAACTATCTCACAAACAAACAAATCCGCCAGCATGCTAAGGGAATCAGTAGCCCTGATGGCTAAGAAATGAGCTGACTTCGTAAGTCGGTCAACTATCACCCAAATTGCATTATGCTTCTTCCGAGTTCTGGGAAGTCCCATGATGAAGTCCATTGTAATATGCTCCCACTTCCAAGTTGGTATAGGCAAAGGTTGAAGTAGTCTTGCAGGCTTCTGATGTTCAACCTTTACCTGGTGACAAATCAGACATCTAGCAACAAAATCAACGATGTCTTTCTTCATACCAGCCAAGTGATATAACCCACGCATATTCTGGTACATCTTCGTACTGCCTGGGTGCATGGTATATCTTGAGCTGTGAGCCTCTTCCAATATCAATTTCTTCAAATCCTTGTCATTCGGAACACAAATTTGACCTCGAAACCTCAAAATGCCATCATTGCCCACTCTAAAATCTAAATAAGCCCTACCATCTTTCTTATTGTTACCGACAATTTCAGCCAATCTAGGATCCTCTCCTTGTGTCTTCTTAATCCAATCAAGCAAATCTGGTTCAACTCTCATACTGGCAATCAAACAACCCTCAACTGACTGATCCTGATCCACTGAAATCCTCAAGTCCATAAACTGCTCTCACAAATCCCATTGTCTAACTATTAAGTAAGAGACCATCATTGAACTTTTTCAACTCAGAGCATCCGCTACCACATTAGCTTTCCCTGGATGGTAGAGAATCTCGCAATCGTAATCTTTCAGTAACTCCATCCAGCGACGCTGACGCATATTTAACTCCTTCTGAAAGAAGAGATATTTCAAACTCTTATGATCGGTAAAAATCTGAAATGTCTCTCCGTACAAATAATGTCGCCAGATCTTCAAAGAGAAGACTACTGCTGCTAATTCTAAGTCATGAGTCAGGTAATTCTTCTTATGGTCCTTCAACTGTCTAGAAGCATAAGCCACAACCTTGCCATGTTGCATCAAAACACATCCTAAACCCTGGTTTGAAGCATCACTATAGACAGTAAAGCCTTCGGGACCATTGGGAATAGTTAGGATAGGTGCTGAGGTTAACCATCGCTTGAGCTCTTGAAAGCTATTCTCACAAGCTTCATTCCAGACAAACTTCACTCATTTACGAGTAAGATGAGTCAACGGTGCATACAATCTAGAAAATCCCTCCACAAATCTTCTGTAATAATCGGCCAAACCCAAAAAGCTGCGTATCTCTATCGCTGACTTTGGTCTTTCCCACTTTAAAATGGCTTCTATCTTCGACGGATCAACAGATACCTCGTCTTTAGATACCACATGCCCTAGGAAGGCAATCTGATCAAGCTAGAAATCACACTTACTGAACCTTGCATACAATTGTTTTTCTCGGAGGGTTTAGAGGATTTTACGCAAGTGTTGTTCGTGTTCTTGATGAGATGCCGAATACACTAGGATATCATCAATGAAGACTATTACAAATTTATCCAAATATGGCCTGAAAACTTCATTCATCAAACTCATGAAGGCCACTGGTGCATTAGTTAATCCAAATGGCATCACCAAAAACTCGAAATGCCCATATCTTATCTTAAAAGCTATTTTAGGTATATCTTCTCCCCGGATCCTTAATTGATGGTAACCGGATCTTAAATCTATCTTGGAGAAGACTTGCGCGCCTTTTAACTGATCAAATAAGTCATCGATGCGTGGAAGTGGGTACTTACTCTTCACTATCACCTTGTTTAGCTGCCGGTAATCAATACACAATCTCAAGCTTCCATCCTTTTTCTTCACAAATAATACCGGAGCACCCCAGAGAGATACGCTCGGTCGTATGAACCCCTTATCAGACAATTCTTGCAACTGTTTCTGCAATTCTTCTAATTCAACAGGTGCCATTCTATATGGAGACTCCGAGATAGGTTGAGTTCCTAGAACTAGATCGATGGTGAACTCAACTTCTCTTTGGGGAGGTAAACCCGGAAGATCATCTGGAAACACATCCAAAAACTCCTTGATTACAGAATAGCATCTATATTGGGTAGAGCCTCCTTCAAACCATAACAACCACATCAATTCACTCAAGCAATGATAATTTTAATAACTCATATCAAATCAAGCAATTAACAAAACATTATTTTATTTTTGTGCATCAAATGAGATTACAACCTTATTGGGTAAGTAGAAAGTTACTACTTTCTTATAGCAATCAACAGCAGCATGATAAGTAACTAACCAGTCCATCCCCAAAATCACATCAAAGTCAAACATATTGAGTAAAATCAGGTCAGCCACCAAGTCCATATCTCCCACGCTCACTTTACATGCTTTATACACAGTGTCGGTTACTTGGGTGATCTTGAAGGGTGTGCTAACATGTAAAAGGTAACCTAAGGACACAGGTTCTATGCCAATCCTAGTAGCAAAATATGGGGATACGAAGGAGTGGGTAGAACCCGGGTCGATCAATGTATATGCTTTAAGACCAACAATAGAAAGCTTACCCCGAATGACAGATGCAGTGCCTTGAGCCGATGTCTCATCAAGGATGAACACTCGACCTTCTGTCATAGGTTGTTTGCCCTTATCCGTTGCCTTACTTCTATCAATTGTCGAAGGCTTAGTCACGCCCAGACGATTAGGATAGTCTCGGACCATATGTCCCTGCTTACCACACTGAAAGCAAGCTTTCGTCTCCCAATAGCAAGGCTTGGACCCATGATACTTGCCACAATGAGAACATACAGACCCTAACTTGGGTTCCACGGCCCATGGTCAAGAATCAATGGTCCTCTGCTTCTTTCTCTACTGACCGCCCTTGTCGGATCTCCTGTCACTGTCTCTCCTATCCTTCCCATTGCCCTTCTCTCTCTTCTCAAACTCCTGCTGAGTCATGTCATAGTCCAACTCCACCATTTGGGAACGGCGGAGAGCCTCAGCATAATTTTGGATGTCAAATGCAGCCAACTTACTCCTGATACTAGGCCTCAAACCAGAGATAAACTTCATTGTCTTTAGTTGCTCATCTTTGAATATGTGGATATCATATCGAGAAAGGGAGGTAAACTGAAACTCATACTCATCTACCGACATTGATCCCTAAGCCAATTTTAAAAATTCTGCCTGCCTCTTCTTCATCGCAGGCTCTGGAATGTACTGCTTGAAGAAACAATCTAGAAAGGCCTCCCATGATATCTCAGGATTCTGCTCCTTCAGTAATTTCTCTGCCGATTCCCACCAAATCTCGGCTTTGTCTCTGAACATAAAAACCGCTAAAGCAACTCGTTCAGTGGAGCTGTATCCCATATACTTAAATAGTTTCTCCAACTGTTTGACCCATGCTTCTGCTTCATCAGGGTCTTTCACACCATTAAATGTCAGAGGGCTCATCTTTTGAAATTACCGGAGCCGGATCATATTTCTATCTACAGCATCTTTAGCCTGTGGCTGTGAAGCAGCCTGCTGCGGTGGGATAGCCGGTGGTGCTGCTGGCTATTGTGGTGTAGACGATGTTGCCTGTTGTTGCTGCTGAGTAGCCTATGGCTGTGATGTTTAGGTTGGAGCATTAGGAGCCTGATCCTCGACTCTTCCAAAGTGTTGGGTCAAGAGCGCAGTCAACGTCTGAACCGTCTGCTGCAGCTCTCCCAAGTTTCACTCAATTTGTTTCATTCGAGTATTAGGACTAGGAGGATGTGGTGGCTGAGGAGTTGGGGAACGTGACCCCTCCTCCGTAGATCCTTGTCCTCGTATCCTCATAATCGAAAATCAACAAAAAGAATGCCTATACGAAAATAACTAATCTTAGCATAGGCAAAGTAAAAATCACAGTAGTATATAGATACAGACACAATGGTATTAGGATGTAATTGATGCTAATTGCTTACACAAACACAACAAACTCGGGCTCTGATACCAAACTATAATACCCCAAATTTTTCCTAACAACTGCGGAAGCTTAAATCTACGGTCAACTATCTACATATATGTATTGGCCTTAATTTCCAAAACAGTTTTTATATGTAGTGTAAGCAGTAACCAACAATATGCATCAACTAACAATATCAACTCACTTATCAACACCAACATCATAATGTAAAATACTTCCAAAGGTCTCTGTGACCATTAATGCAAGATATCATCAAACAATTATGCCAAAATCTCACACTTATATCTCAATAGATATCCATAACCACTGTGTCAACTAACTGTATCTATATACTGAATTGTTAAATCATACCTTAATTTGCAACCACAAAATATTCGAGGAGACGAGAACTTTCCACAGTACAATTCACTCAGAAGACTTATCTGGGAGGTGGAAAAAAATGGGGTGAGCTTAGCCCAGTAAGTGAATATAAGAATACAATGAAAACATAAGTTTCAAAAACTCGCATGTCAAATACAAGAGATTTATCAAATACGAATTAAGAGTATATGTAGTCAAACAATAAGAATTAGTTTTCAAAACACACATCCAAACCATGCAAGTGCTATAATTGTATTATCACAAAATGAGCCATTTTTCAAAAGTTCGCTATGTCGAACTAAGGTATCACCAAAAGCACTGTAGCTATCAGTGCGTCACACTCCCCGTCTGGGGCACTATCTATGATCATAGACTCACAACCAATCCCATTGATCAGATGAGATCGGTACCTATCCAAACTATTCAGGACAGGCCAAAATGCTTCCTTCAATGTGAAGCATAAACAAGGTGAACCTGATAACATACATCTTGCAGCTCACAAATTCTCAAACCAAATACATAACATAGTATAGCCAAATCATGCTATGTTTCGAACCAAATCACACAAATTCTAGATCACATAGTATAGCCGGGAGATTTCGAAAGCATGCTATGTTTTACAACGATAATCATTTTCAAATATAAATATTAAAATATATATAAACGTGTAAACATATAGTAACATGGAGAATTTATCACTTGAAAATACATAATTAATTTATGCAAAATATAAAATGAATAGAAAGCATGCTTGAAAATATGAAAGTGTCAAAACAAAGGCCATGAGGTTAATAAGAACCTAAATGGCCACCAGCTATACTATAGGCAAACATACAATTTAATTAAATAACAAAACAAATTAAAATCATAAGATCGATAATGAAATAAAAATGTAGCATTCTCAAAATTCACTTACTCAACTATCCCAAGGTTATTTTGACAAATATTTCTTACAGTCCTCAGCTCAATCGGATTTCACAAACACACCGAGTGCCATCTCAAACTACACAACATAGCAATTCAATTTTATCAACTTCTAATCAATCCAAATTGGAATAAATTTAGTAATAATAATAATTTTAACTCTCCAACTATATATTTATATTTATATATATATAAATTACTTATTTCCTCAATTTTCATTTTTTTTCCAACACGGCCCTTCTATTTTTTTTTCTACCTCGTTTCACAGCAACTAAAGAGGGAATGCCAATAATGCTAGACTCATTTCCTGCTTCTTTCCCAGTTTCCTTGGCTGGGTTGTTCAGATCTGTTTTGCCCAGCTTCTCTTTCCGATCTCTCTTTGCTGGATGACAGAGGAGGCGACGATAGGGATCGCGACACACTGGAAGGCAGCGTCCCTCCTTCCCTTTCTTCTTCCTTCTTTCTTCTTTCCACTCTTCGTTGAGCCTTTCACTGTCGGCACTATTCCTCATTTTCGTTTGGCTGCAATCTCCTCTTTCTTTCTCTCTTTTCTCTTTTATTTTTTTTTCTTTTGTTTTGCTTTTGAGGGTTGCAGAAATGGGGAATCGAGTCCCCTTTTCTGCAACCATTTCATTTCATTTCATTTCTTTTTATTATTTTATCATTATTATATTATATATATATTTTATTTATTTATTTAAGATTAAGTTATTACAGCACCTCACAAGTGTTATTTCATAAAATCATTCAAACACTAGCCAGCCTGTCCATTAATTCGTTCAAAACCAAGCATTGTGTTAGGTGAATACATTTCAAACACATGATTTATGCATTTAGTAGCCTTGCTATCCCTTTTATAATAATCGTTTCAAACCCAAATCTCATAAATACTTTGCAGCTATTTGCATACATCGTCAATCATTTTCTCAAACAGTCATCCATTTCATAAACGCCCTATATCCACCCAAAAAATACAAGCAACTACCTCTATATACTTACAGAATTCCCTTACCTGGAATCGCGTCGCGTGATTCCACTCCCTTAGAACTGCTCACTCGTGCGATCTGACTTGTCTCCAACGAACTCTCCAGAACTTCACAATGTTGTATATCACGTTGATTTAGTCCATATTACTCAACTCGGGTGTTCGCTATAGTCGATTTAATCTATAGCCTCCGTTAACACTTATAAGGCCTATTTTTATCGTTCTACTCGTATCTCAAGTCTATTGATTTCTTCTAGGCCTATTGGTTCATACCAAATCGATATTAAATCAATATTAAGCTCATAGTGTTCATATTTCATCAATTTCTTCACTATGGCATTTTATCAAACATCTTACATACTCATTTCCATAAATCCTCTAAACTCACAATGTGGCTTCATTTAACCCTTATAAATCATTCATATTACTTCAATAACAACTTATCATAACCCATAAACCACCAACCCATCAAAATCACACTTTCTCACACTAACCCTTTTTATTTTCTAGGTCACCCTAGTTCCATCATAACCTAGGAAATTTTGACCATCAACACCCATGCAAATCAACTCCAAAACCATTAAATAGACAATGTACTTGGCTGAAGTATTAGAAACTTACCAAATCTAGCTTGCTCCAAAGAGAATACACCTTGTTCCTTCAATCCAACAAATGGGTCTTTGAATCCAAGGTATGTTGTTCTTCTCTTTGATAAGAACAACATTGTATCTAATGGTCTTTCCTCAAATCTTACTAGAAATGGGTGGATTTAGGAGTGAGAAACTTGGGTTTTAGGTTGAAATGGAGAAATGGGGGTTTGTTTTTCGTGATTGCAAATTTCATTGCTCCTATTTATGGAAATTACTCAATGAGATCGATCTGTCGAAGCATGAGATCGATCTGGTCCTCTTAAATCCTTCATTTTCACGCCAATTTGAATGCATGAGATCGATCTGTCAAAGGTTTCAGATCGACCAGACAGTAGCTTAAGGAGATCGATCTGCTTCAAGGGGAGATCGATCTGCTCCTACCCGAGAGCTAAGAAAATCGATCTGTTTGCATGAAAATCGATCTTCTCATTACAGAATGTTTAGCAGATCGATCTGGCGCCATTGGAGATCGATTTATCTTGTTCAATTGCTCAACAAGAGAATTTTTTGCCTTCTCAGATCGATCTCTCATACTATAAGATCGATCTGGCCTTCATATTTCCAGATTTTTTTATAGTTTTTTGCAGTAACTCATACCCAACTTCATACATTTTGCTGCCATGGTCATTTTCTCATTCATCCACCTTTGAAGCTTGCAATTGGTATCCATTCATACCTTATACATATTAAACCTTGTATGCATACTGTATATAATTCAAGGTATATAATTCATTGCCAAATGGAAGTACAATTACTTATGCAATTCATGCAACTTTATTCCATTTGCTGCACTACTCATTTTGAGTTCTAATCACATTCATCACGTATAAAAGCTCATTTCTTCATATTCATATAAAATGAAACTTGTATGTACATTACAAACTCATATTACAAGTATGTACATTGAATCCATGGACTTACACCACTTATGCTTTACATTGCAAATACATCACCATACTCATGATTTCATAAAGTTTACATCCAAAAATATGGGTCTTACACAATACTCCTTTAAATGTGTCGGCAGAGTTGTTTATCAAAGAAATAGTGAGACTACATGGAACCTCAATTAGTATCACCTTAGATAGGGACTCTAGGTTCACTTCTCATTTTTGGAAGCAAGTTCAGGTGTCCTTAAGATCTAAGACACAGTTTAGCACAGCATACCATCCTTAGACTGATGGTCAGTCCGAACAGACCATACAAACTTCGAAGGATATGCTACGTGCTTGTGTGATTGACTTTGGAGGTTCGCATGATTTGTAAAAGGCCTAAGATAGGCATAAATGTTATGCAAATCATCGGATAAGAGATTTGAAGTTTGTAGTAGGTGATCATATTTTCTCAAAAGTTTCTCTAACAAAAGGTGTTGTGAGATTTGGGAAGAAGGGCAAATTGAGTCCTTGGTACATAGGATCATTTGAGCTATTGGAATGTTTTGGTGAGGTAGCGTACCGACTAGCTTTACCACGCCAGCTAGCTGAGGTACATAATGTATTCCATGTATCCATGCTCCGTAAATACCAGCTTAATCCTTCTCATATTATTGCATATGAATACTTAGAGATAGGGAAAGGCTTGAGCTACGATGAGAAATCGGTTCGAATTCTGGATAGGAAGGATAGAGTCCTGAGGTCTAAAACCATTCCTTTTGTCAAAGGTCTCTAGTAACACAACAGTACTGAGGAAGCGACTTAGGAGTTGGAGAGCTTGATGTGAGAGAGATACCCACAACTTTTTTTATTTGGCTCGAAATTTGAAAGACCAAATTTCATAAGGTGGGGAGAAATGTAAGATCACTAGCTTGTAATTCTGATAATTGCTAAATACTAGTTTACTTGGACGTTTATGCATGAATAACTCCACGAAACAAATTAACTAGTTAATAAATAGATTCATGCAATTAGATTAAGTTTAGGAAAGTTATTAAATATAGTATAAGGCATAAGGTATAACCATTTAAATAAAATAGGTAAACATAAGTTAAAATAAATTAATCATGGTGAATATAAGACAAAATACAATTAAAGGGTGAAATATAGATTAAACAGGGAAATTTTATAAATTAGAAATAAAATTTATACAAGTAATAATGTATATGGGAACTTTATCTTTTAGTAGCAAAATTTAAATTTTATGCATGTATATGGGTATATTTATTTAGATAAATTAGGAAATAAATAGTTAAATAAATAATAATTAAAAAAAGAGTAAAGTAAAATAAAATAAAATAATAATTTTGGAATTGGGGTCACGCGACAAAGGGGTCTGTCGCGCGACACCCAACTGAACCCCCCTCGTGAGCAGACCTTCCTCTCCCCCCTCCCAGTTTCTTTCTTTTCTTTCTTTTTTCGTCGACCCAAACCCCTATCTCCCTCATTTTTGCTCCCTCTGCCTAACACCCTTTTCACCACCAGCAACCGCATCTGCACTGGAACCCACCCTGAACCGGTAGCCTTCCCTTTCCTTCCCCTCCATTCTCTCGAAAACCTAGAACCCAGCAGGACCCGAAACCCCCTTTCCTCTATTCACTTATCGGTACCGAAGAAGACGTCGGCTACCCCCGAATCGAGAGCCCAGGTGTGAGATCTGAGAATTTCAGACATATTTTATTGATGTAATAAGAATTCGAAGTGTAATTTATTGAGCTAAGTAAATTGTGGGAATTATAATTGGAGATTTATGTGTTAAGTGTGTAAAATAAGCATGAACCATGAGGACAGATCGATCTGGGAGAAGGAGAGATCGATCTGGTGAGTTAAAAATGACGAGGAAGGAGGAATTTGAGGAGCAGATCGATCTCCAATGGAAGAGATCGATCTCCAAATGATTCTGTTTGAGAAAGGATCGATCTCATGAGGAAGAGATCGATCTCCAAATGATTCTGTTTGAGAAAGGATCGATCTCATGAGGAAGAGATCGATCTCCAAATGATTCTGTTTGGGGAGAAGATCGATCTCCTTAGGAGCAGATCGATCTCATAAAGCCATAAAGAGATCGATCTCACCCCTCGACAGATCGATCTCCTAGGCATAAAATTACCCAGATCGTCCCCAAATTTCAAATGCAGATCGATCTCATCAAGAGGCAGATCGATCTCCTACCTCCAGCCTATATAAGTAACTCGTGTTTTCTCCTGCAATTTCACTTTCTCTCTCTTCCAACCCCTATTTTTCTGAAAACCTAACTTTCTCACTCATCCAAATCCCCCATTTTCGGCCGAATCAGCTGATGTGGCAAGAAGGAAAGTTGTTCCTTATCAAAGGGAGAACAACATACTTGGAAATCGAAGGACGAATCAGATCGAGGCGTGAGTTGTGCGTCTCACAAGCTTTGGGTAATTTCTAAACCTCGATCTTGATATTTGAGCTGATTTCGATGCTATTGGTGGTTGTCATTGCGTTGAAATAGTTGAGAAAGGATTAGGGATTGATGAAATTACAATGTAGTTGGAGTAATGTAGATATTTGATAATTTTGGTAATTTTGAGAATTTGTGCTATAAATGAAAATATAGACAATGTGGAGAATTAGCCTAGATAATTGGCATGAGGAATGTAGGACATTGAGATATTGTGAATGAGGTTGTAGTTTAGGGTTGAGTTACGAGAAATCAAGAGATTTGAGGTGTTATGAGTAATTATGCTCGATTTTGAGAATTGAGGGTTATGAGATAATTGAGTATTGATGTTTTAACATCGTTTGGACAGCTCGGGAGTTCCAGAGTGGAATGCGAGGCTAGTCCATGATACGGGGGAAACGATTGCACTATACGAGGTGCAAAGAGGTAAGGGAAATCTAAACCATTTGTGTATGTGAATTGTAAACTATTTTAGCATGAATTGTGATTTATAAAACAAGCATGTTGGGTTTTGTGTTGAGGTTAAATTGCACACGATTTTATAGCCGGTTGGAGCCCAATGTTTTTATGAGTTTATAACTGGGCTCTACGTTAAGGCAATATTGAGATTTGAGTAATGTGTGCGTGTGCTTTGCCGGTTGGAACTCGGTTTTATTACGTTTTGTGTTGAGTACAAAACGATTTCAAATGAGTTTTATGAGAGAAAAACCATTACGAGTTCTACGTGAAGGCAAACCAGTCTTATGTGATAAGACTTAGGTGTGTAGTTGTGAGTACACACCGGGCATTGCTCTGGTAGCATGTAAGCCCGATTTCTTCTCCGTTCTGGTAACGTGAGAATAACCTATTCTGTGGCTGTGCCACGTTATACCCCATTGGTGGCTGTGCCACGTTGAGAAACCCCATTGGTGGCTGTGCCACGTTATACCCCATTGGTGGCTGTGCCACGTTGAGAAAACCCCATTGGTGGCTGTGCCACGTTATACCCCATTGGTGGCTGTGCCACGTTATACCCCAATTGGTGGCTGCGCCACATTGAGAAACCCTATTCTGTGGCTATGCCACGCGAGAAATTAAATCAGTGGCTTTGCCACGTGTGTTTTGTGGCTATGCCACGCGAGAAATTAAATCAGTGGCTTTGCCACGTGTGTTTTGTGGCTATGCCACGTGAGAAATTAAATCAGTGGCTTTGCCACGCGTGTTTAGTGGCTGTGCCACGTGCATCATTTTTACTGTGATTTTATCACGTTATTTGAGAAAACGTTTAACGCGTTATTTTCACATGCTTTGTTATTGCTCTAGAGTGAGCCTTTTACTTCATGTTTTCACATGACTTGACACATGAGAGTGTCGTTTTGAGTATTTTCATGCTATGGTTTTCAAATGAGTTTCACATACAAATAAACCTTTTGTGATGTGTATTTTGGTTTATGAAATGAGTTCCTTACCCCCTTTACTGAGCGATTTAGAAGCTCACCCTGTTTTCCTTTCCCCCCAAAGTTCTTCAAGTGAATAAGGACTTCCCTGCGACGTACGGAGTAGTGGCTAGTGGAGGATTCGAGCTCCAGGCCATATATATTGTATCTTAAGGTATATTTTATCTTTTCATGTACCCAGACTATTATTGTAATTGCAGACACTTGATGTATAACATTATATGGGATGTATTAGGATTAATTAACTTGAGATCGATTAATGTATTTGATATGATATATAAATTCTAGTGATGAGATCCTGAGGCATAATGATCATGATGATGTATGACACTGCACAGGAATGCACCTTTAATTGTGAATTAACGAGTAAAAAGTTTTAAATTTGCCCTATTTTCTGCATTTTCGAGGCGTGACACCAGGCGACCACTATCATCCGTCCACCTCCTCCGCGGCTTTCCTTCCCCTCTGACGCCAACAATACCCAGACTAATAAAATACCCATTTACTGCTTCTTCATTTTTGTACCAGTAGATTTCTAGGTAAAAACCAAAATTTTCTCTAGTTAAATTTCGATACAAAATGCGTTATAGAAAATATTATTGTTGTAGAAATCAATTTAAATTTGTTTTTTTTTTTGAAGGAACTAGGAAAAGCTACAGTTCGCTAATTGACAAAATTTTTGGATTTTGATAATTAGATTAAAGACTTATATTTTGGATAAAATTTATGAACATATTTAGGATGAATTTATTGTTTGTCAACTTAGATTTAATCTATTGTTGAAAATCATGTGATGGGTATGAAGGAATAGTTTCGGTCATTTAGGAAAAATTAGGGGAAAATTGATTGTTTGAAATTTAAGTTGCCAATTTATGTATTTGAATGTGAATAAAGTGGTGTTGTGGGTTGCATGAGAAGGATAAGGACTTTGATCCCAATTGAGTTTTATGGATTAAAGACTAATGAGTTATAATGAAGTTAGTAATTGGTTAACGATTACAGATTCAATTAGTGTAAATTGAAATTAAACGAAATAGGAAATTTAGTTGTAATGACCCGAATTTACTGATATTTCAGTTGGGCTACAAGTCAATATTATGTTAAAACAATAATTTAGTCTGATTAATTTTCTTTCTTAGTAACAAAATTTAAATAAAATATGTTTACATTCCCCAAACACATCTTGTATTTGCATTACTGTACTTACAAAATTTTTAGATACAATAGTACTTCTTTAAGCTTGGGTATACCTTCGATGCAGAAACATGCTCCGCGAAATCATAACTGTGCAGAATGTCTTACTAACGGAAGTGATGCCAGCTACAGAGGGACTCTGTGGAGGAAAGTAAGGGGGTGAGCTCAACATGCTCAGTAAGAAAAACCCTATAGCAGGTAGATAAATACACTACCTATAAATATATATATTTCCCAAGTCTGAAATATTTTCCCAAAATATACAGATAATTTGGTAATTTCTCAGATACCATATTCAAAATTCGAAAAACATATTTAGTATCAACAAAAGAACAAATACCAAGAACAAATTTTTAGAAACAGAATATGTATTGGTAATACATTTAGCTACTGTTGTAAATCCAGAAAGTTCAGAGATTTCTAGTAGAAAAATAAATAGATTTTCAGATATCTCAATTCAAGCAGACAAATTCAGAAAAATATTTCAAATAGACACAGAAGCACTGCCTGTTCTAAAAATCAAAGTTGGGAAATCCATGGCAATTTCAGTATGAAAATGGAACTGAAATCAATATCATTTTTAAAACCTTAAACAACTTTTAAAATGGACGACAGTGTGACACTTTGCTCCCGCAGGATTCAAGAGGTGGCCCCTATGGTCTTTTATGCATTAAAATAATCAGTTCCATACGATATAAAATCATCAGTCAATTCAAAAGTTCAAATAGACGAGACAAGGCAGACATGCTATATCAGATATCAAAAATGACTATTGGTCAATGTCGATGACTCCGGGCAATTCACAGGCCAGGTGTGCCGGGATGTCAATCGTCGTGGGAGTGGTCATCTATCCAAATGGCTCACAGATCAGAATATTCGAAGACCAGAAATAGAATAAGAAACACGGTACATCGTACTCGTGGACCACAGATACAAATACAGATACAGAACAGAAGTGCAGCATGATCTCACCAACGCCTTTGTCTCAAAATCAGTGCGAGATGGACCGTACGACACACAGTCAGTACGCGCTCAAGCACATATCATCAGAATAACTTTATAACATATCATTTTTCCTTAAATCACATATAAATTCAATTGTTTTGTGAAACCATTCAAAAACAGGTTGACTAGCCCTTTTTCAAAAAAATCCCAGAAAACAGTCTGAAAATTCAAAATTTGAGATTTTTGATATTTAAAAAAAAAATCAAGTCATATCATAATTTATGCAAACCATTTAAATTCAATTCGTAAAATTTGATTGTTCAACTAAGCTAAAATATCCAATTTTTAGAGTCATAAAATTCGACCTAGTCTTTTCGGTAATTTCGATACTGTGAAATTCAACCTAAATTTTATATCTACAAATATATGAAAATTACGCATATTTATCTCTAGCAGCGACGAGAATTTTCCTTACCTCAATGTATGTTTGTAGTCCTTGATTGTCTCAACGTAGCGAGTCAGCAGGTCCAGTCCACTCAGTTAATTTTTCGAAGCTCTTTCCCGGGATTTCCAAAATTTAGTACAATTATTTTCCTTCCTTGATTTTCCTCTATTTTCCATAATATATATATATTTTAATAAATATATATATGTATATGTATATTTATATTACTTTTCTCTTTTCTTTTCTTTTTTTTTAAAAACTATGTTTCCTTTCCCGCCATTCTTTTCTTCTTCCTTTTCTTTTCTTTCTTCTTCAGTTTCACCCCGTTACTATGCACCATCACCAGCCACGGTTTTGGTCCTCGTTACCACCTTCTTGCCGGTGCTGACTCTCCTCCGTCTTCCTATGTTTCTCGTCTCCCTATTCATGCCGGCAACCAACCTCAACTCCGGCCACTTCGCAAGGTCCTCTGATCTCAAGCTCTCGGGTTCACGCCCTCCACTCTCGATTTTCAATCTTCTTTCTTCTCCCGTTGCATTTCCATCCAGCGTTGGTGGTTCCTCGGATCACCCCATCACAGCTTGCCTTCTTCCAGCTTCCAGCTTCTGCCCGAGGCCCAACTACCCATTCTCGGTGTAGTGCTTTGCTTCTGCTTCACCTCAGCACTTCTCAGTTTTCCACTGTTTCCCTTTGTCATCCACCTTACTTCATTTCATTTTGTTTCTATTCCTTCCTTATTACACTGAATCAACAGGCTTTTCCCCACCTACTGCACTGCTGCACATTTTAGTCCCATGCCTTCCTCGGTCTGCTCTGTTTTCAGTTCGTGTTCAACTACCAACCGAACCAATCGTCGGTTTCCTCCTCAGCTCTGTTCTGACTTCCTTCTTCTCCTTCTCAAGCCAGCAAATCCTTTCCTCGATTCTTCATTGTGGTTCCTATAGCCTGAGGAGTAACTTCCACTAACCAGCATCTTCTTCTCGGTCTTCCAGTGCTTTAACCTCGGAAGGAGACCCCTGCACCATTTTTGTCCCTCGGTCATGTCTGGTTTTATAACAGAAACTGCCATTTTTTCTTTCTCTCCTCTATTCTCGACTACATGCGTGTATATATATGTATTTATCCATATATTTATTTATTTATTTATTTTTATCCTACACATGTTGTCAGTCCTAGTCCTCTTATATATGTATTTTATTCCACATTTTATTATCATCCCCTCTTACTGAGACCTCACAACTGCTTCCACCTTCTCTGCATTTCCCTATAGCCCAATTGCTTTTCTTCTCTTCTCTTGACTGCTTGTAACCTGTCACAATTGCTACCATTCCTTCATCCTATTTCCTGCTGTAATAAATCTACAGTAGGTAGGCATTTCACGGGTTTCAACTTTGAAACCTATTTTCCTGCTAGCTCTCCCCTTATTTTCAGACTATCCCATGTTATCCTCTGCCATCTTCCATCTTCCTACACTCTCCGACATCATGTTACCAACTTGCACCATACCTTCCTTTCCTTTAACTATCGAACACCATCACATTACCATTCTCTTCATGTCGTGACCTTCATTAGTTTTCATATACCTACACTTATGCCTCTAATGAGAACCTCTCGGGATTGGCTTCATTTTGGAAGCCAATCCTTAATCCCACATGGGGTATATATATATATACAAACATACATATATATATATTTATATTTATATATATGTGTATGCATTTATACATATTTATCTATTTTTGCATTTAACTTGAAGGCTGAAATCTAACAGCCTTGAACTATGGGGATTATACATGATTTATTGTGTTTGGGTGAAATTGGTTATTAGCTAAATCTATATGTAAGGCCCAATGATTGATTTTAATACAAAACTATAAGAGAATATGTAAATTTTGGAAATGATAAGAGGGGTAAAACACTAGGTAATTATAACATCTCCAAGATGGTTTTATTTTAATGAAATTAATAAAGTATATAACCGGTCTAAAATCCAAGTTATGGTATCGATGCTCTAGTTGATAAGTCGACATTAGTGCGTATGTATGAAATAGAATTTGGCAACAAGCTTAGGAAATCCTTGGTTTAAACCATAGAAATAGAAATAAGTATGAAGACTGATATTCTTGTATGTGATATTTGTTGCTACTACCTCGTTAAGTGCCAAGGAAGCTTAAGCACACATATGCGTGCCTAAGGCAAGAAGGGTAACTGTTGCGTATCGTTTGTGGTAAGGAGTTTATACAACTTGTAGCTAGTAGGATACCTTAGGTTAAATTAAGAATATATTAGAAACCATAGGTCGTAGGCATAGCTAGCTAGTTAGGATTAATTTAAACTGTTTATATTCCCTATTTGATTTCTGCAGATTTTGAAACGAATGTGTTTTTTATAAACTTTTTGCAAGAAAGCGATTAAAGTATAAGGGTGAGTAGTTGGCATAATACTTGCGCCTTTCTTTCACATTTTTAATAATCTCATTTATTTTTGCATAGGCTATACCAATTGTTGTGAGAAAGTATTGAATTTCTTGCGTATTACTATCATTAATGAGTCGAAAAGCATATTTTTCTTGGTTTATAAATTGTTTAATTTCGAAACTTGATACATGTTTGACATGCAAATGCTTTCTCATGAAAATAAAGATATAATTGTTTTGAAATTATTGGCGATCCCTGAAAATGCCTTTGTGGCAGTCATGTCCCGTGAGAGCCATCTCTAGTACTGGTAGGAGGTTCTATGTGATTGCCTTATGGTGCCAAGTGCTTCACGGGGATACCTGTGTGGCATCGAGTTTATGGGATGTGAGAGCCACCTCTAGCACCGATAGGAGGTTCTATGTGATTGCCCTACGGTGCCAAGTGCTTCACGGGGATGCCTGTGTGGCATTGAGTTTATGGGACGCGAGAGCCATATCTAGCACCGGTAGGAGGTTTTATGTGATTGCCCTACGGTGCCAAGTGCTTCATGAGGATGCCTGTGTGGCATCGAGTTTATGGGATGTGAGAGCCACCTCTAGCACTGGTAGGAGGTTCTATATGATTACCCTACGGTGCCATGTGCTTCACAGAGATGCCTTTGTGGCATGGAGATTTTTAAGCTACCTACTACTGTTGACCTTGATCCCGTCTTCAGTACTCTAGTTCAGACCTGATCAGTTTAGGATAGGGTGGTAGTCACTATGGCCATAGGTGTTTACATTGTGTAACTGGTTCCATGACAAGTTAAGGATTGTGCCACATCTCTCATATTTATATTGAATATTTAATTTGAGCTCATATATGTTTTCGTGCTGAGTACACCTAATTACTTGTGTTGAACGTGCATGATTTTCATACGTTTGAAGTGCATGATTTCTTAGGTTTTCAAATAAGCGAACAAAACACATTTGAGTTGATTTACAAAATTAAAGGCATAATTGTTCTTACCTGGCAAAAAAGCCATGTGTTTGCAACTTAATAACCAAACTGTTTTACCTCATTATGGTTTTGTGATGCATTGATAATAAATTAATATGAAGTAATCATATAGTGGATATTTACAAGTTCACTTGTATCGACTTCTTACTAAGTGTGTGGTTGCTCACCCATTTCTTTAAAACATTTCAGATTAACTCGTGGAGTGAACCGCTCAAAAATCATTGGTTCCTCATGCTAAGCGCATGATTCTTATGCTAAGGTATATGCAATAAACAAGTGTAAACTTTTTGTTTCTATCACGACCCTTTTTATCCATTTCATCTAAAAATCACCATAATTGTTTTTGCTTTTTCCTTTCCTTACTGATCGTGAACGACCCTCACAAATACAGTTAGGCTGTGAGTCAGTATTAATCACCATTTCCATACATCTTTCAATAATTCAAAAGCATACATTTGAAAGTTTAAATCATATACTTATACATGACATGTTTTCTAACATTTACATCCTCCATTTTACAATTCAAAATGATTACTGTGCTTTTACATGTTTAGATACAAAAAGAATCCCTGTGTGTATACCTCTTGGCGATTGAGAGCAGCGGATATCCTAATACAACACCTCTATCCTTCACTAGGCTACTATGTGCGCTCTGTAAAGGGGGAAAATGAAAGGGATGAGCAACCAACCACATGTTCAGTAAGGCAATAATGCAAGCATGGTAGATAACTACACTATTTACATGCTTATAATGTCATGGCATAAATCATTTATATTCAGAGCATGAGGAAATAATAAAACTATGCCACATGTATATACATATATCATGTACTGAAAAACATGGAAATAGGCATGTAAACATGGAAAATCCTCATGTGAAAGCCTCTCATGCTCAATATAATAAATATTTATCGATTTCATCTCAAATCACAAGGTTCATCATAAATCATTCCCTCACAGCGTAACACCTTGTCAAAACATTAGCAAAACCCGTCAAAATAATACATCGTTCCTTTAAAACATACAACAAGGTTCGACCCCTCCCTCGGGTCTACCCTGGACAACATAAATCAACATCGATATCTAAAACCATGTGATATCATGTGAGACAGGAGGTCACAGTAAACCAAGGACTCTGTTGGCCAACTATGTCATAATCACCTTAGTCTACACGATCCCGATGTGCGGGGCATCATGCTGGAACTAAGGTGGGTTAGTCCTATGCCAGACTTTTAAATCAACATCACAACCACGCGGTATAACATACTCCATGTGATCTACACGGTACAACATACTCCGCAGACTCATATCACGGTTGGGAGTCCTTGTCGTAGGTCTTATCTACCTCATATCATGCATAACCTACTCAGTTTCAAGTGCACATGCGAGCATCTCATTTGTGTGACTAGCAGTCCACACGAGGTATCCAGCACGGCTTGTGCGAGCATCTCATCCGTGTGACACAAAGTCTACAAGAGGTATCCAGCAGAACTCATTATATATCACAGTGTGAAAACTCAATGCGATCAAAACTTTAGCACGATTTCATGCATCATCAACAAATACCCTCGTATAAGCAACACTCCATTACGACTTTATGCAAAATAAATAATGAATAAATCACGTACAAGCATAGCTCCAGTACGGTTATGTGTATAAGTAAGTCAAAGAAAACCCACGTACGAGCTATTAGCTCCAATACGGCTTATAATACATCATTGACTCAAAATATGGTGCGAGCTAGGCTCCAGCACGTTTCATACATATTAAAAACATCAAAATCCAGTGCGAGCATGGCTCTAGCATGATTTAACTCATATAAATACGATAGGCAGCTCTATTTCAACAAAATACTCTCAAAACCAAAGTTAGCACCTCACTTGTGCTAGTTCACAAAATCATGAAATCACTAGCCAAACTATTCGTCAATTTTGCTTAAACTAAAGCAATGTATTTTGTAAAAATATCAAAACATGTGATTTATGTAATTATTAGCCTTACTATCCCCATTTTATAAGATTCACTTCCAAGCCAAAATCATTTATATCCGAAGTTTGTCATGCAATCATCATTTCTTTTCTAGATAGTCAAACATTCACAAAGCCCTATAAATGCCCTCAAAATACGTGCAGCTATCTTATATACTCATAAAATTTCCTTACCTGGAATCGCGTCGAGTGATTCCACTTCTTTAGAGTTTCTCGTTTGTCTAATTCGATTTGCTTCCAATGAAATCTCCGAAACTACACGAAGTCATATATCACATTAATTCGATCCAATGTAATACAATTCTTGCATTTACTATAGTTGATTCGACCTATAGTTTTCATTAACACTTATAAGGCCTCACTTCCTCTAAAGTCTGTTTTGATCGCTTTATCAATTTCTCGAGAGTCTATTGAACTCTTTTAGGCATATTGATTCAAACTAAATCGATATTAAGCTTATAGTGCCTCTATTCCATCATTTACTTCACTATGGCAGTTTATCAAACACCTCATATACTTATTTTCTTAACTTGACCAATCTCACAATGTAGCTTCATTCTATCATCTTAAAGTCATACATATCACCTCACTAACACTTTAGTTCAAGCCATTCATCATCAACTCAACTGTATCACATTTTCTCTCACTAGACTTATTCTAGGTCATACTTGTTCCATTACATCCTAGGTAGTTTCAATCATCAATACACACACCAATCAACTCACAACATCAACTAGATAAATATACTTTGGGTTGGTGTATTAGAAACTTACCTAGCTTGATTTTCTTCTTGCTCCAAATAAGAATACTCATTTGCTCCTTCAATCCAACCAATGAAGTGTTGATTCCAAATTATGTTGTTCTTCTCTTATAATGAACAACTTTGCTCTAATAGCTTTTTCTTAAATCTTTATGGAAATGGGGTGAATCTAGAGTGAGAAAGCTAGGTTAATGTTGGAAATGGAAGAAATGGATTTGCTCCCGTGAAATGCAGATCCAACAGCCTCATTTTTATAGAAAATGCCTTAGGAGATCGATCTGTATAGGGTAGAGATCGATCTGGCCTTACTTGAACCCTTAGAATTTTGACCATTTTACAGACAGGGGATCGATCTGTTGAATGTATGAGATCGATCTGCTATGTTGCATGAGACCGAGCTGCTCAATGGAATAGGATCGATTTGTTTCAGGCAAAAAGCTTAGGAGATTAATCTAGCTTTAAGAGAAGATTAATCTGGTCCATCCAAAGACCAATGAAGATCGATCTGCTTGAGTGAGGGATCGATCTCCCTCTTGTAGAATGCTTGGCATTATGTTCTCCAGGCTATGAGATCGATCTCTCCTGGCCTTCATCCTACAGCATTTCAGCTGCATTTTTCCAAGTTAACTCTCATTTAATCCATTCGATATCCGTTTTGTGATTTATTCACACTTAGAACTTGCAGACATCCATTTCTTGTGATTCATATGTAATGTAACTTGTCTGTACATTCAATAATCATAAACATTACATAGGAATTTATGGGTCTTACAGTTTCAGACTTGTATGTACACACAGATTTAAGTAATGGTCATTTGGGATGTATTAGCTGATTTTGGAGTATTGTTCTTATGCTAGGTGATATATACTTATATAGGTAACACTTCGTTAAATCGATTCTAAATCTTAGAGGTTCCTTTTGCTATTATCAATAGTTAGCTATGTAAGATCAATGATATCATTTGGGTATAAATGCGACTGCATGGTTGTTAGTTGTGGATAGATAAGGTTGGTCATGTGATTGAGATTGTGGTTATTGGCTGAATATTAAACTTGTTTGCAGGTTGGGTTAGGTCTAATTGCAACCGTTATGTTGCCCAAATTTCTAGAAAATTTTAGGACTTAAATAAAATCTTTCACATAATAGTTTAAAGGTTTTAAACCTATATCGGATACGGAACTACAAGAAAAAGATCCTAAAGAAATAATAATAAACACTAGCCAAGGTTAATTCACTTTAAAATGTTTCCGCTTATATATGCACTTAGGGATAGTTGTAGATGTCACGGGTCGTGACACTTTGACTATGAGATATGTAAGTTCACATAAGTGACGTCATGATATAATTGTTTGACAACTATGTGAACATGTATATTAGAGCTTGTGTGTGTTAGTAAACTTATTTGCAGTGCCAAAATGTATAAAACACTCAATATGGCTATCTTTGCCACTTAAAATGCATCTTTCATGAAAGACCCTTTAAAATTTTGTCAAAATTTCTTTCTAATAGATTTTTCTCATTTTCAATCTTCTCATAAGTCCATCATCATGTTTTACAAGTGTTCAAAACACTTTCATACTTTGTAAAACTCAAAATGATTTTTTTTCAAGGATTTTTAAAAGTTATTTTTCATAAATTCTCTGGCAAAATTAGACAAGGGATCACTTCTTCATACTGTGGGATTGATCCCCCATCCTTTAATTAGCCTAAATTCTGGGTTATTGTCATGAGGGATCGATCCTCTATCTATGGGATTGGTTCTCTTGACCCTTCCTCAAAGACATGATTTTGTGCTTAAGGGATCGATCCCCTCATGAAAAGAGATCAGTCCCTTGTGCTTTTCTTGAACACAATATGTAATTCTGTTTTCACGGGATTGGTCCCCTAAATAAAAGGGACCAATTCCATAAAGGTGTCTGAAGCCTTTTAACTTGATTTTGAATCAAAAATTCCCAATTGTACATTTTCCTCTTCTTCCCAAAACTTCAAACTGCTACTACCAAACATTTCTTTTCGCTTCTGAATCCTATTTTCTTTCTCTTTTTTTCGTCTGATTTTCCTTTTTCCTGTTTCCTCTTTCATCTTCCATCTTTCCTTTAATTTATTCTCTTCATTTGCTTTTGTTTAAAACCTATCCTCTTTCTATATTCTATCTCACTCTTTTCCCGTTTGTTATTAATTGTGTGTGTAATCTTTAGGGATTGTGGTTTTGTGCCGGTAGCCATTTTAGGATTATAGGTTTTTATTGTTCCAATTCTTCCTAATCTTTTGTCCTCATCCACCCATAACCTCACACGCCACCTGTTTAATGAAATTACCCAACCAATTTTTCTTTCAACTAATTTGCTCTCTCCTTCATTCTACCACACTTCACAATGCCTCATCGCACAAAATCCATCGCCTCTAAGCCTTCTTCCTTTGCTTCCAAGAAACACAGCACCACCATCAACCCCCCATCCTCTACTCTTTCTGACATCACTGCCTCGATATCATTTGCTCGATATTTTTTATCACCAGCTGATCGTAAGCATTATGACGATCATTTTGCCAATATGCAAGTTAGACATTGGCTATAGATTAATTTTACCTTTCTTGAATCCATCGAGTTTCCTTACCTTGCTAGTTTTGATAAGTTCAAATAGACTAACTTTCTCAAAATCAATATTCTGGTTTCACCCAATATCATTCTTGTTTTCTTTACAAATGTCAAGCTTATAACATCTCTAAACGATTGATGTCACATCGTTGTCATCAAATCATTCCTAATGAACAAAACCGTTGAAATCAGCAAAGATTCCCTAGTCAAAGTTTTAAGAGTTCAAAATGAGGGTCTTACTCATGAAAATGAGGAAGTTCCATTGGTCTTCCATTATCGATGACCGAGCCAGTGATCTTCCAATGCATGCCCGGCTCTTACACTTAATCATCTCATGGAACTTGCAACTTCTTAGCACCAAATACGCTCACCTCTATAAACTTGATTGATTTTGGCTCCATCAACTGCATGATATAATGGCCACAAACTGAATTTCATTGACTTTATCTTCAAGGATTGGGTAAATATCATTAATAGGACCGTTGAGACCATTGTCTACACACAGCTGCTTACCTATCTTCTTTGTAGGCTCAACATTGATTGTTCATGCGAGACCGATGAGCTTCTCTCGATTTACATTAATGCTGCCACTCTCCACCATATGCACTGCTATCAAGATGACCAAGGAGTATGGAAAAAGAAGGTCGGGGCTCCTTTGGGATTGTGATACCAGCATCATGACGTTGCTATGGAGACTAAGTTTGAGCTGAAGTTCTATGTCGAACCATCATTAGCCCAGCTAACTACCTCGGGTAATACTTTGGATACTATTGCTAGGATGTTCATTGACTTTTGCCTTCACATTGATTCTCGACTTGATGCTTTTGAGGCGCGTCAGACTGTAGTGATGATCGCTCTTAATTCTCGACTTAACGGTGTTGAGGCTCGTCATCATGCCCTTGATTCTCGCTTTTTCATTTTTTAGGAAACTTAACGGACCATGTTTGATGATTTTCAAACCACTTGTGTCCAAGTCAATGAGCTCCATGATCGCCTTGATCGATTTCCACCACCACTATCCTCGTAGTTGTTCATCTTGTTGTTATGGACTTTTTTATATCTTTGGGTGATAATTTTGTTTATACTTTATTATTCAATCACCTTTAGTTAGTTTCAACTATGCTATGACTCCATGTATTGAACATTGCTTATTTTATCTTAGTAATCATTTTATGATCATATGAGTGTTGCACTTTAAATTGATATCTTGTTTATACCTCATATGCCATATATGCCTTGATTAAATTTTGTGCTATCTTATGTATAATACTTACTTGCTCATTGTGTTTTAAAGAGATCCAATACATGTCATATGAGCACATACTTTTGTTAATTTTTTATCCATTGTGTATATTTATATCTTGTTTTTTTTAGGGGGAGTATGTCATTAAGGGGGAGTATATGTATCCCTTTTTATGTAACAAAAAGATGGAGAAATATCTATATAGTTCATCTAAAAACTTTTGGTTTGAAAATTGTAAATTAATCTCTTTTGAAAATTATGCTGATACTAAGGGGAAGTAAATTTTCAAAGTTCATTTACATAAAGTTTTGTCATATCAAACACGTGAAGATTGTTGGCTTTAAAGTGATACATATATTTTGAAATGATAAAGCTTAAGTGTGATTATTTAAATGGTTCACATTAATTTTTCCAAACCAAAATTCAATTTAATTCTAAGTAATTTTCCTATGAATTTATCAAATATATTTTAGAAAATTACATGAATATTTTCAGGGATCAATTTCATGAACAAAAAGGAAAATCCTAAATCAATGAAATTGAAAAACTTGTGTTTAAAGAAAAATAAGCTTAATTTTGCCCAGAAAATATTTTTGAAGGCTAGAGGATTGATGCTTAAATGGCAGTAAGCCTCTGTTTGCAAAAATGCTACAAAGGATTGATCCCCTAATGAGTGAGGATCGATCCTCAAATGGCAGTTAGCTTATGGAATCTCACATGTTATAGAGGGATCGATCCCTAAGCAGTAGGGACCGATCCCCTAGTACTTTTTGGCTTATGTTTGCAGGTTATGAAGAAATAGGACTGATCCTCTAGTAAAGTGTAAGACCCGATTTTTATCTATTTCCTTATGATTCACACATTGTATGGATATTGTTATATGTTAATGGAATCATAAGACGGATGATTTTGATCATATAAATATGAATGAAGTAGTCGAACGTACGTAAAATTCGAAAACGGACAGTTAAGGAATTTCAAATTAAATTTATGAGATTTGAATTGTCTGGATAGAGATACAAATTTTAAATGAGAAATTATAGTGGGTCCAAGAAGGAAAGTTCGGCCTAAATTCGTCACGAACGTGTAGAAGGGTAAAACGGTCAAAAGATCAAAATCCGGTATAAATTCAATATGAAAATTTCATAAAAAAAATATGGAATTGAGAAATCTTGATCAATAACGAGGAAAATATTGAATTTCGAGTCCACTTGATCAAGATATGAATTTATTTGAATTAATCAAAATTTTCACTTTGAAAAATTATCCCGAAAATACTGAAAAAATATACCGAAAAGATAAAATAAGACAGATAAATTCATTTATTGATTAAATGAATAAAATAAGATTTTTTGAAGATAATTTTGGGTTTTCAATGTATTTTAATGATTAAAATAATAATAAAATAAATTATAAATATACAGTAATAATAATAATAAAATAAAAAAACAAAAAAACAAAACAGAAATTCGTGAAACGCAAAACTGAGAAAGAAAAGGAAAGAAACGAAGTGAAGACGAACAAGCCAAGGGAGAAGCTCGACGACCACCAACGATCGATGAGGCCAGACGAGGGCTTACAAAGAGAGAGGACGACCACGCGAACCCACCAATAGCCGCGACGCGCGCCGACGGCGCCGGAAACAGCCAGATTGGCGAAGTGAGGCCGAAAAGAGGAGAAGGCAAATCCGACGATCATCGGCGTGATTTGACCCGATCCAAGGCCAATCGAGAGTTCTCCGGTCGGAGACACGTCGAACGACGGTAGTGAGGCGTTGAGAACCGATCGGACGACGCCGAAACGACGAAAGGAGACTGAACCGGACGGCGGTTCAGGGGAAGGAAACTGTGCTGAACCGGACCAGACCGATTCAACCAAGGAGAAAAGGGAGAAAAAGGGAAAAAAGGAAAAGAGAAGAAAATTCCTGGGGATACCTCAGATTTCAGGTAAGTCAGTAAGGGTCAAAATTGACTGAATTGATTTTCAAGAAATTTATTTAAAATTATATTTGATCAAAAATTAATCCGAAATTAAATATAAAAATTGTGCAGTTTGACGATAAATCACGTGCATGAGCTCGATAAAACTCTGATTTGTGTACCATCACATAATTTCGGGTAAGTAAAGCTCGTTTACTACAATAGGATGATTATTGTGCAATTGGAATTTTTTTTGCGAATTTTGGATTAATTTCTTCATAAAATAAATTATATTTGGATTTTTTAATTAATTATCGTAAATGATATATGGGTTATCCAATGAGTTTTGGAACGAAGCCCAATGAGTATTGATAAGCCAAATGAGCCCAATAGACCTGAAGAAGGGATTTAATAAGTGGAAACCGGCTGAAAAAAGGGTTGAGACCCATTAAGGTGCAATCGGGCCCAATAAAGTAAAACGGGCCCAGTGTTTTAGATTCGATCAGTAAGAGTGAAATGCTAATAAGTATATTAGAACTGACCCAAATACATGGTTATATGCAGCTCTGTAAACTTGGTTTGGAGCGAATTGGACTGAGAGACCTAGTACGGTCGAGATAGGATAAGCTCGCGCGTGATTCCAAGTAAGGGAATTTTACAGATTGTTAGAGGTAACTTTACGCAATTTCGACCTCATCTACGTTCCCTAAAATTGTTTGAAGGGTCTAGATTTAAAATAAAAATTTTGGTGCCCGGATGGGCAAATGACAAAAATACCCCTATGAAGGTTAAAATTTCCCAAATTAGGAAAAGTTAGGAGGAGCGAGAACAAGAGGTTCCTGCTTGTTTTTGAGGTGTTTTGACATGTGCATGGGTAGGCTGGCTAGCATTTAAATAAAAATGCACAGTATTGCATATTTTCAACAATGTGATTTCTTTTGAAAATTGTTTTGAGATAACAGAGCCGCCTACATGATTTTATGAAAATGTGACGTGCTAGATCTCAACTCACACGAGTTTTGATTTGTGTGATGCATGCATTAGTGCTAGATCAGGGGCTCGCACTAGGGTTTTACATGCAGTGGTGCTGGAGTCTAACTCGTACCAGATTTTCATATGATTTTCGTGACAGGGTGCTGGAGTCTAACTCGCACCAGATTTTCACTTGATTTTTATGACAGAGTGTTGAAGCCTAGATCGCACTAGTTTTACATGATTTTGACAGAGTGTTGGAGCTTAGCTCGCACTAGATCTTATGAGATTTTATGAAACGCGTGCTAAAGCTTTGCTCGCACGAGATTTTCCTTGATTTTATGAGAGTGCTGGAGCATCACTCGCATTGATTTTATGAGACATGCGATGAGCCGTGCTTGGAGCGTCGGGTAGATTGTGTGTCACGTCGATTAAATATGCTCGCACATGCAAATTGAGATAGAGTTTTGAGACAGGCACGATTATTGATATGAAATGTGGGTCCACGGAGTACGTTGTACCGTGCAAGTAGCATGGAATACGTTGTACCGTGCTGGGATGATTATGTGGCATCTGCGAATGCGAGTGGCATCTTCGGATGCGAGTGATTGGGCAAGACCAACGGGATGGATTGACCCACCTCCTGGGGCGATTCCCGATAGTGGTGAGACCCCGCACACAAGATCTGTGTAGCAGTGGGATCACGAGGATATGGCCATAGTCCTAGTTATTTGCCTGAAATATATATATATATATATTGCCTAGTCTCACATGTTATAAATTGATGTTTTGAGAAACATATTTTGTGGACTTTTCTGTGAGTCTGGATCACCCGAGGGAGGGGTTGGATCCTGACTGAGATGTGATTTTGATGAGAATGAAACTGGAATTTAAACTGAAACTTGCATGACATTATTTTCATGCTATTTAAACTCATGCATGATGTAAACTGGTTTTACATGACATTCATTGTGTCGCATGTTACTATTGCTTTGAAAAGCATTTGATTTCATGGTTTTGTGTGAGTCAGGAACACCCGAGGGAGGGGTTGAGTCCTGGCTGTGTTGTGAAATTTTAACAAGAATGAAATGATTTAAATGGATTTGCATGTTGAGTTTTCCATGCTCTTTGAAATCCATATGTGAACTTGTTTTACATGACATCATGAATTGTAGCATCTGTTTTGAAATGTGTGAAGAAAGGGTGGTTTATGCACGGCACCACGTTCATGTAGGTAGTATGGTTACCTAATTGTTCATAGGATTGCCTTACTGAGCTTGATGTACTCACCCCTTTCTTTTTTCTACACAGATTTCTTTTAGTAGACTTTGAGGCGACTGAATACTGCATTCCTGATATCCGCTGCTGCCCATCACTTGAGGTATATACACTTGTACATATTGTATCTAAATAAGAATAGCACAGTAACATGTTTGTAAGTAACTTTCGGGGATGTATAGACATTGTAAACACTTGTAAATGAATGGGAAAGAATTAGTGAAAAACTCATGTGTTTACCTTTCCTTTAATAAGGAATTACGTTATACGGTGAATGAATGGTGGGACTGGCATTGACACACAGCCCAATTGTTAGTGGAGTGTGGTCACGATCAGAGGACAGGTAAGTATGAAAGAAAAACAAAAAATTTACTCTGATTTTTGGGTCGTGACAAATGGTGGTATCGGAGCGAAATTGGTCTAATGTGTGTCAGTGTCAGTAATTAGGAAATTACATCCCCGTGTTACTGTGCTTGGTTAGATACAATCGTGTATATTGAGATGGGTTTTAACTAAGAAATGGTTGTAAATGCAGTAATATAGGCATTATGCCTGTTACCAGACGCAGTAGAGGAGGTCGAGCACGAGGCAGAGATCGTAGATGTCACGACCTAATTCCATTCTCTTTAACCAAAAATCACTGAAAATTTTTCGCGTTTTACTGTTACCTTACCCGGTCGTGAACTAACTCACCACACACTGTTGGGCTGTGAGTCAATAATAAACATCACATCTCATTCATTCTCAGTTAACTAAAACGATGTCATACATTTACATTTAATCGTGTACTTATACGAAAACATGTTTTACTGACATCTACATCCCCATAATTACAACTCAAAAGAATAGCTTTTACATTGTTTAGATACAAAAAGAATCACTGTGTTTATACCTCTAAGCGATGGAGATGCAGCGGAGTCCAAAATACCATGCCTCAATCCTCAGTGAGCTACTATGCACGCTCTGTAGGGGGAAAATAGAGAGGGATGAGCAACCACACGCTCAGTAAGGCAATAATGCAAGCATGGTAGATAACTACTCTATCTACATGCTGATAGTGTTATGCATAAATCGTTTGTAGTAAGAGCATGAGGAAGTAAACTATGCCATATGAGTATACATATATATATATATATCATGTCTCAAAATCATGTAAAATTGGCATATAAAACATGGGAAAAACATCATGTCTAAATCATCTCATGCTCAATCTCATTTAAATTCATAAAAAAGGCAATTCATTAAGAAACCTCCTTTTTAAACCCACGTCATAAAACTCTTTCTCAAACACATACAATCTCATCACATCAATTCACAATCACAACCTCATTTTCATTTCACAAATCAATTCCACGAGGCTCGACCCCTCCTTCAGGTCTACCTTAAACAATCACAAATCACACTTAGAGATTTAAAATCATGTGGTAGTAAGTAAATCAAGCAAGGAGACAGGTTACTATATCTCAAGTGACTATGTTGGCCAATTGTCACATATCACCCCAGACCACACGGATCCCGGTGTGCGGGGTATCATGCTGGTACGAAGGTGGGTTAGTTCTCCGCCAGACTTTCTCAAATCAAGTAACCACCACGCGGTACATCGTACTCCGCGAACCCATAACATGGTTGGGGGTGCCTGCCATAGGTCTTATCTACCACATACCAAATGTAACCTTTATAGTCTCAAGAGCGCGTGGGAGTAACCTCAATACCAGGTCCTAGCCCCTCATGGCCTTGCTCGCCCCTGTTGGGTTCCCTGATTCAGGTCCTAGCCCCTCACCCTCACCCCACTCAAGAGGTCTGTTAGGCCTGTTGGGTTCCCTGAATGGATTATGTCAGGTCCTAGCCCCTCACCCTCACCCCACTCAAGAGGTCTGTCAGGCCTGTTGGGTTCCCTGAACACCAATCCGTATCTCTCACCATGGCCTCATACATACCACAGTGTGAAAACCAGCGCGAGCTACGCTCTAGCGCAAATTCATGCATCAAAACCAATCACTTCGTACGAGCAACGCTCTAGTACGGCATTTATGCATAAAAATATGAAGAAAAACCACGTACGAGCATAGCTCCAGTACGGTTATATGCATAAGAAAAACCACTCAAATCCACGTACGAGCGTAAGCTCCAGTACGGTTTATAAAACATCGTTATAATTCAAATCAAAGTGCGAGCTAAGCTCAAGCACGTTTCACACAAGTGAAAACATAGAAATCCAGCGCGAGCGAGGCTCTAGCGCGAATTCAATCACATACACACGATAGGCAGCTCACATGCATTCAAAACATCTCAAAACATGCTTAGCGCCTCACATGGGCTATTTCACAACATCATTCAAGTACTAGCCAGCCTATCCTTTTATTTGCTTAAATCAAAGCATTGTGTTTTGTAAAAGCATTCAAAACACATGATTTATGCAATTATTAGCCTTACTATCCCTTTTTAATAACCATTTCAAACAACCAAATCTCATACAAATACTCATAGTAATTTCCATACATCTTTAAACACATTTCTAAAAACTCGTGCACATTTCCAAAGCCCTATACACCCACAAAATGCGAGCAGCTACCTCTATATATACTTACAAAATTCCCTTACCTGGAATCGCGATGTGTGATTCCACTTCCTTAAGCTGCTTACGCGTACGGTTCGATTCGTCTCCACCAGACTCTTCGAAACTGCATATAATCATATTCCACATTATATTCGATCCATATAACAGGACATCGTGCGTTCACTAGAGTCGATTCGACCTATAGTTTCTATTAACGCTCATAAGGCCTTGTTTCATTCTATTACCCATAACTCAAGTCTATGGATCTTCTTAGGCCTATTAACTTATTCCAAATCGATATTAAATCGACATTAAGCTCATAGTGTTCATATTTCATGAATTCCCTCACTATGGCATTTTATCAAGCATATACATACTCATTTTCATAATTTCACTTAAACCCACATTATAACTCCACATAACCATTCCAAATCACCCACATTACTCATTTAACAACTTATCATAACCCATAAACCACCAACTCCCTAAATCACACTTTCTCACACTAGAGGCATTCCATTTTCTAGGTTACATTTGTTACTAACACAACCTAGGTGTTTCCATCTATCCATACTCATGCCAAACAACTCCAAAATCAATTAAATAGACAATGTACTTGGATTGGAGTGTTAGAATCTTACCAAATATGATTTTTCTTCTTGCTCCAAATGTCAATGCCCTTATCTCCTTCAATACCCACAATGGGATTTTGGGTTCCCCTCAATTCTTAATGTCTAATGGTCTCCCTCAATTCTTGCTGGAAATGGCTGATTTTAGAGAAAGAAAGTTAAGTTTTTGGGTTAGAAATGGAAGATTGGTGTTTTTCCTAAAATTTTCAGATTTTCAGCCTTCCTTATATAGAAATAGCTTGAGGAGATCGATCTGGTCCAAGAGGAGATCGATCTGGTCCCCTTAAATCTCTCATTTTCACGAAATTTTAAGCATGAGATCGATCTGTCGAAGCATGAGATCAATCTGCTCCCGAACAAAGAGCTAAGGAGATCGATCTGGGTGCTTGAGGATCGATCTTTTCATTACAGAATGCTTAGGAGATCGATCTAGCCCTATTGGAGATCGATCTGCTCCATTCCATTGCCCAAATAAGAGCATTCTGGCTCTTCCAGATCGATCTGGCCTTCATGTTTTCCAGATTTCCTATAGTTTCCTTGCTGTAACTCACACCAACACATCCTTAATCTGTTGCCATGGCCATTTTCTCATCCATCCACCTTTATAACTAGAAAATGGCATCCATTCATACCTTATGCACATTGAAACTTGTGCACATTCATTGTATGTCCAAAGGTATGCTATATAAAACCAAATGGAAGCATTTATATTCATGCAACTTCCTTCCATCATGTGTCGGGTAGTTCCTCTCTTGATCTTTCAACTGTCTAGATCCATAAGCAACTACCTTCCCATCCTGCATAAGCACACAGCCCAGTCCCTGGTGCGATGCATCCGTATACACCGAGAATCCTCCTGAGCTGGTAGGAATGGTGAGAACTGGAGCAGTCGTCAATCGACACTTAAGCTCCTCAAAACTCCTCTCACATGCCTCATCCCATGTAAACTTAACATCCTTATGCGTGAGGCGTGTCAATGGAGCAGCTAGTCTGGAGAAACCATCTACAAATCTCCGATAATATCCTGCCAATCCCAGGAAACTTCTGATCTCAGTAACTGTCTTGGGCTGTTCCCACTGTATAACTGCCTCTATCTTGGATGGATCCACTGATACCCCATCCTTTGACACAACATGCCCCAGAAATGAGATCTGTTCCAACCAAAAGCTACACTTGCTGAGTTTGGCGTACAATTCTCTCTCTCGGAGGGTCTGCAGAACTATTCTCAAATGCTCCTCATGATCTTCCCTGGACTTAGAATAAACCAAAATGTCATCTATGAAAACAATCACAAACTTGTCCAGGTATGGCTTGAATATATCATTCATCAATGCCATAAATGCTGCGGGAGCATTCGTCAATCCGAATGGCATCACCAAAAACTCGTAGTGGCCATAACGGGTACGAAATGCTGTTTTTGGTACATCTCCACTCCTAATCCTCAACTGATGATACCATGACCGCAGATCTATCTTAGAAAATACTTCGGCTCCCTGGAGCTGATCTAACAAATCATCGATTCTTGGAAGGGGGTATTTGTTCTTAATGGTGGCCTTATTCAACAACCTGTAATCTATACACAGTCGGAGGCTTCCATCCTTCTTCCTTACAAATAGAATCGGTGCTCCCCAAGGTGAGACACTCGGTCTAATAAACCCCTTCTCCAGTAATTCTTGTAGCTGTTTCTTCAGCTCTTCCAATTCTATTGGAGCCATTCTATAGGGTGGTTTCGATATCGGCTCTGTACCAAGCACTAACTCTATGTAGAATTCCATTTCCCTTTTAGGTGGTAGTCCTGGTAATTCATCCGGAAAGACATCAGGGTAATCCGCAATTATGGGTATGTCCCTCAATTTTCGGTGCGCCTCATCTATATCGACCACATAGGCAATGAACCCTTCACATTATCCTCTCCATCGTTAGAAACATAAACCATCACTCCACATTCAACATTTATCATAAGCAATAAATTTATCTCTCAAACATTATGCATTTAAAAATCATACACTTTTATTTACCACAATTATACAAGTTTCATATCATTTCTTTTCATCAAAATTTACAATAAGATTGCCTAATCCTGAAAACATCAATGTCTTGGCATGACAATCCATAACAACCCGATTGATAGCCAACCAATCCATTCCTAAGATTACATCAAAATCATTCATATTCAATAAAATCATATTGGCGATCATTTCCTTCCCCTCTATCTTTAACTTACAATATCTACATACATGTTCAGTCAATTGACTATCATTCATGGGTGTGGAAATCATCAACATTTTATCCAACAATGTTGGTTTCACATATTTTAACAATTTATGTGCAAAGGAAGGTGATATGAAAGAATGCGTGGCACCAGGATCAAATAATACCAATGCTTCTAAATCAAAGATTCGGATGGTACCTTTTATCACATCCGTTGAAGCATCTGCAGTGTCCTGATCCATTGCATGTACTCTTCCTCTGCTCACACCCGCAGCCTCTTTCCCTTTCTCCTCAGTTGTAGCCCTCCTCATCGGGGCTGCTGTCTCAACTGGAGCTCTCTCAGGCTCCTTGCCCTTCTGTGGGGTAACCTCAATCATCTCAGTGCAGAACCTCGATATATGTCCTGGCCTCCCACACCTAAAACACGAAACAGGGGCACCTGACATGGTCTAGTCCCATGGTATCTCCCACATCTCCTACATTGATCCGTGGCAGGTCATGGTCCTCTAATAGTTATACCCCTCGGTGCAGTCAAGGTCGGGTATACAGGAGGTCTAGCAGCTCTCTCCTGCACCTCCTCGATCTTAGGTCTCTTCTCAAAATACCTTGGGCCTCCTTTCCTAGCCACTCTATCTCGCTCGGATCTCTTCCGGTCTCTGTCTTTTCTAACACTGATTCTCCCAAGCTCGAAGGCATTTCACTCAAAATCTTACTCGCATAACTGAGCCTTATGTACAGCCTCTTCATAAGTCAAAATGTCGAAGGGAGCTAGCTTAGTCCGGATGGTCAATCTCAATCCATCCATGAACTTCTGTATCTTTCGGGTCTCACTACCCATCGTGTTCGGGTCATATCTCCCCAAGGACATAAACTTGGACTCATACTCGTCCACAGTACAGTTCCCCTGAACCAAATTCATAAATTCCATCCGCAGTTTCCTCTGTGCGGTAGTTGGAATGTACTGTCTCCTGAAGGCCTCTAGAAATATCTCTCATGAGATCTCAGAGTGTCTGGCCCTTAAAATAGCCTCGATAGACCTCCACCAGTGCTCTGCCTCGCCTTTCAACATGAACACGGCAAAGGCTACCTTCTCAGCTGAGGTGCATCGAAAAAACCTATACAGTTTCTCCATCTCATACACCTAATCCTCCGTAACCACTGGGTCCTTCACCCCTCTAAACACTGGGGGTTTCAGCGATTGAAATTCTCTCAACCTACTCAAGTCGCAGTCATAACCCAACTCACTACCGCTCTGCTGTGGAGCGATAGGAGAATCTGTATCCTATACTGGAGGTGGTGTAGCAGTTGCGGTCTCTGTAGTCTGAGGTCTCTCCGCCTCTGCAGCTGCCTGTTCAGTAGTAGGCTGTGCTGCGGGACCTCGTCTATCACCGGCACCCAAGGCCTACGTAACTATCTCCACCAAGTTCTCAATACTCCGCTCTAACCTAGCGAAGCGAGCCTCAGTATCCTTTGCTCTCTCAGCAGGGTTCTGTGGAGCCTGCTCAGTCTGTGGCTCCGCACGGCTCTCAGGCCTACCTCTACGGCCTCTAGCACGTGCTCTCACCCCTCTACCTTTGCGTGTAACTGGCATAGTGCCTAACTTCCTGTATTATAATAATTTATTAAGCTCAATCCATCACGGTATACATAGTTATATCTAAACAAAAGCACAGTACTATGGGGATGTACTTTCCTATATTTTATTAATGACTCACATCAGGCCAACACAGCTCTGATACCAATCTCTGTCACGACCCAATTCCATTCTCTTTAACTAAAAATCACTGAAAATTTTTTGCGTTTTACTGTTACCTTACCCGGTCGTGAACTAACTCACCACACACTGTTGAGCTTTGAGTCAATAATAAACACCACATCTCATTCATTCTCAGTTAACTAAAACGATGTCATACATTTGCATTTAATCGTGTACTCATACGAAAACATGTTTTACTGACATCTACATCCCCATAATTACAACTCAAAAGAATACTGTGCTTTTACATTGTTTAGATACAAAAAGAATCACTGTGTTTATACCTCTAAGCGATGGAGATGCAGCGGAGTCCAAAATACCATGCCTCGTCCTCACTGGGCTACTATGCACGCTTTGTAGGGGGAAAATAGAGAGGGATGAGCAACCACACGCTCAGTAAGGCAATAATGCAAGCATGGTAGATAACTACTCTATCTACATGCTGATAGTGTTATGCATAAATCGTTTGTAGTAAGAGCATGAGGAAGTAAACTATGCCATATGAGTATACATATATATATATCATGTCTCAAAATCATGTAAAATTGGCATATAAAACATGGTAAAAACATCATGTCTAAATCATCTCATGCTCAATCTCATTTAAATTCATAAAAAAAGGGCAATTCATTAAGAAACCTCCTTTTTAAACCCACGTCATAAAACTCTTTCTCAAACACATACAATCTCATCACATCAATTCACAATCACAACCTCATTTTCATTTCACAAATCAATTCTACGAGGCTTGACCCCTCCTTCGGGTCTACCTTAAACCATCACAAATCACACTTAGAGATTTAAAATCATGTGGTAGTAACTAAATCAAGCAAGGAGACAGGTTACTATATCTCAAGGGACTACGTTGGCCAATTGTCACATATCATCCCAGACCACACGGATCTCGGTATGCGGGGTATCATGCTGGTACAAAGGTGGGTTAGTTCTCAACCAGACTTTCTCAAATCAAGTAACCACCACGCGGTACATCGTACTCCATGTGATATACACGGTACATCGTACTCCGCGGACCCATAACATGGTTGGGGGTGCCTGCCATAGGTCTTATCTACCCCATACCAAATGTAACCTTTATAGTCTCAAGAGCGCGTGGGAGTAACCTCAATACCAGGTCCTAGCCCCTCATGGCCTTGCTCGCCCCTGTTGGGTTCCCCAATTCAGGTCTTAGCCCCTCACCCTCACCCCACTCAAGAGGTCTGTTAGGCCTGTTGGGTTCCCTGAATGGATTATGTTAGGTCCTAGCCCCTCACCCTTACCCCACTCAAGAGGTCTGTCAGGCCTGTTGGGTTCCCTAAACACCAATTCGTATCTCTCACCATGGCCTCATACATACCACAGTGAGAAAACCAGCGCGAGCTACGCTCTAGCGCAAATTCATGCATCAAAACCAATCACTTCATACGAGCAACGCTCTAGTACGGCATTTATGCATAAAAATATGAAGAAAAACCACATACGAGCATAGCTCCAGTATGGTTATATGCATAAGAAAAACCACTCAAATACACGTACGAGCATAAACTCCAGTACGGTTTATAAAACATCATCACAATTCAAATCAAAGTGCGAGCTAAGCTCAAGCACGTTTCACACAAGTGAAAACATAGAAATCCAGTGCGAGCAAGGCTCTAGCACGAATTTAATCACATACACACGATAGGCGGCTCACATGCATTCAAAACATCTCAAAACATGCTTAGCGCCTCACATGGGCTATTTCACAACATCATTCAAGTACTAGCCAGCCTATCCTTTTATTTGCTCAAATCAAAGCATTGTGTTTTGTAAAAGCATTCAAAACACATGATTTATGCAATTATTAGCCTTACTATCCCTTTCTAATAACCATTTCAAACAACCAAATCTCATACAAATACTCATAGTAATTTCCATACATCTTCAAACACATTTCTATAAACTCATGCACATTTCCAAAGCCCTATACACCCACAAAATACGAGCAGCTACCTCTATATACTTACAAAATTCCCTTACCTGGAATCGCGATACGTAATTCCACTTCCTTAAGCTGTTTACTCGTACGATTCGATTTGTCTCCACTGGACTCTTCGAAACTGCGTATAATCATATTCCACATAATATTCGATCCATATAACAGGATATCGTGCGTTCACTATAGTCGATTCGACCTATAGTTTCTATTAACGCTCATAAGGCCTTGTTTCATTCTATTACCCATAACTTAAGTCTATGGATCTTCTTAGGCCTATTAACTTATTCCAAATAAATATTAAATCGACATTAAGCTCATAGTGTTCATATTTCATGAATTCCCTCACTATGGCATTTTATCAAGCATATACATACTCATTTTCATAATTTCACTTAAACCCACATTATAACTCCACATAACCATTCCAAATCACCCACATTACTCATTTAACAACTTATCATAACCCATAAACCACCAATTCCCCAAATCACACTTTCTCACACTAGAGGCATTCCATTTTCTAGGTTACATTTGTTTCTAACACAACCTGGGTGTTTCCATCCATCCATACTCATGCCAAACAACTCCAAAATCAATTAAATAGACAATGTACTTGGATTGGAGTGTTAGAATCTTACCAAATATGATTTTTCTTCTTGCACCAAATGTCAATGCCCTTATCTCCTTCAATACCTACAATGGGATTTTGGGTTCCAACTATGTTGTTCTCTTCCTCAAGATGAACAACTTAATGTCTAATGGTCTCCCCTCAATTCTTGCTGGAAATGGCTGATTTTAGAGAGAGAAAGTTAGGTTTTTGGGTTAGAAATGGAAGATTGGTGTTTTTCCCAAAATTTTTAGATTTTCAGCCCTCCTTATATAGAAATAGCTTGAGGAGATCAATCTGGTCTAAGAGGAGATCGATCTGGTCCCCTTAAATCTCTCATTTTCATGAAATTTTAAGCATGAGATCGATCTGTCGAAGCATGAGATCGATCTGCTCCCAAACAGAGAGCTAAGGAGATCGATCTGGGTGCTTGAGGATCGATCTTTTCATTACAGAATGCTTAGGAGATCGATCTGGCCCCAATGGAGATCGATCTGCTCTATTCCATTGCCCAAATAAGAGCATTCTGGCTCTTCCAGATCGATCTCTCATCCTATGAGATTGATCTGGCCTTCATGTTTTCCTGATTTCCTACAGTTTCCTTGCTGCAACTCACACCAACACATCCTTAATATGTTACCATGGCCATTTTCTCATCCATCCACCTTTATAACTTGAAAATGGCATCCATTCATACCTTATGCATATTGAAACTTGTGCGCATTCGTTGTATGTCCAAAGGTATGCTATATAAAACCAAATGGAAGCATTTATATTCATGCAACTTCCTTCCATTTACCACACTACTCATTTTGAGTTTCAATCACATCCATCACTTGCAAGAACTCATTTCTTCATATTCATACAAAATGGAACTTGTGTGTACATTACAAAATCATACTATTATTATGTACATTGAATCCATGGACCTAAATCAATCATACTTTACATTACAAGTCCATTCATATTTATTTGATCCAATTACACACATTACAATTATACATATACGGGGTCTTACAGTAGAGGCAGGCCTGAGCTTGCTAGTCATGCTGAGTCGACCCGTGAGACTCTTGAGGAGGTTAAGGTGAAGACTGATGTTGAGCATACTCCACAGGGTCCTATAAAGAGACCAGATAGTATTAAGACATGCTTCACGATGATGGAGTGGAGTGTAGAAAATATTTTGGAGGTGTTTACTCAGTCTATGCAGATAGTTGAGGATAGGCAAGGTAAAGCCTGAACAGATGCCTCAAACTATAGAGATTCCCATACCCCTCCGGCATTTAGCGAAGTAAAGAAACCAATAGTTACTGATAATTCTAGAAAAATAGAATTATTTGTGCTTAAATTCTTAATTAATTATTTTAATCCTCATATTATTTTATTAATTATCCCCTTTATTTAATTAAAATTCTTTAATGTGCAGGTAAATTAAATCCAGATGAAACTCAGTCGTTTTAGTCAAAAATGGGCTGAAAACGACTAAAGGAGACTGGACCACTTCCAAATTTACAGACCGAGTCACTAGTCGTCTGGACACACGTGATGTCAAGTGTCCGTATTTTATTTTCCTCGAAAAGATAAGATCGACGGACACCGTGCCAACCTTGTGGAAGACACACGCCGGGCCACATCGCACATCCAAGTGGAGAAACAGACAAGTGACGTGGAAATATCTACTTTGCAACAAATGGAATGAAGACATGTGGCCAAACAATGCCAACACATCTAGAATTGAAAATTACCATTGTACCCCTAAGTTTGTGTATAAATAGAACATAATGAGCAATTGAAAAATCAAGTAATTTAGGAGTAGTTTTTAGAAGTAATTTAGGGTAGAAGTAATTCTAGGGTAGCTTTAGTTTTTAAAGTTTTTTTTATTTTATTTTTCCTTTTAAGCTTTCCGATTAGTTTTTTTTTTTTTAGCTACCATTTTCTATTCTACTGTTCATGTTAACTTTCAATTTGTTAGATTTTATGAAAAGCTTTATCATTTCTATTTCTTTTATAGTTCACGTTTATGGCAGCCATCATCTTTCATGGTTTTTCTCGGTTTACACAAGTTTTTCACTCCCTTGTTGATTTAATATTTTTAATGTTATTTCTTCTTCATTAAATCGTTGTTACTATTCGGCTTTCTTTATGTTTGAATTTTTTATTGTCCATTGTTCTTTTAACATTCATGGTTTCCTGATTTCTTGAAATATTTCACTACTGCCATTATAGTTTCTGTGTTGTAAATCCGGTTGGTGGTGTAGGGCTAAAACATCATCACAATGCTACTACATTCTTCTAGTTTCTGTGTGGTCTTACGTTTTGTTTACTTGTTATTTTCTAGTAAAGATTAAGCATTGTTTAAATTATTTCTTCTCTCGGCATTTAAGAGTTTCACCATTCTGCATGTTAAGCTTAATCTGTATTTTGTGCTTCATATGCTCCAGCATGTTGTCTTCTGTCCTCCCCTGTTCATTATTCTCTTTACTGTTCATTTTTCTTTCTTGTCTCTAATTCTCAGTTTTAGTTAATTTACAGTTCCTGTTGTTTATTTACTGCTTTAAATTACAAAGGCTAACTTCTGCTTATGTTTTCTTTGTGTGTTCTGCATTATTTCAGGTTGGTTGAAGGTGAACAAAATCGAGACATGGCTGTTGCAGGATGTTAGTGTGTCACAAAAAAGCAGGGTGTGACCACTGGGTAGTTGCTGCTCTCGGTTGCTAGACGTTCTCTGGCGCACCTCATTTTGCTGCACGAACGTAAGTACTAGCTGAAGGCAGGACAAGAAGCTCGCTGATGCTACTGCAGAACAGAGCTGGTACATGCTGCGAATACAAATGCTAGGCAGAAAGGTGGCGAGGCAGAAGATTGCAAGACAGTGTAGCTGAGAAAGCCGTGACTGCAATCTGGTAGGTACTGTGAGACCCCGTATATGTATAAGGGTATATATGTACATAGAAGTGTAAATAGAGTTGTACTATGAATTAATGAGTGAAGTATATGTGATGTAAGTCCACAAGTAATGTACACACTTGTAATGAGAGTGATAATCATACATACAAGTTTCATTATGTATGAATGTGTAGAAATGGACTTAAACATGTGGAGAATGTGTGTAGAATGGATTATGAGTAGTTTGGTAAAATGGAAGTAGAATTGCATAAGATGTGCACTTCCATTCTTGTTTATGTTAAGTACCATTGGTCATACAAAGATCCTACACAAGTTTTAATGTGTATGAAGTGAGGATAGATACCATTTTCAAGTCTCAAAGATGAAAGAATGAGGAAATGATCATGGTAGCAAATTAAGGATATTTGGTAAGTGTTGTTGCAGAGGAAATCTGGAAATTTTGAAGGGGCAGATCGATCTCATGGGATGAGAGATCGATCTGGAAGAGCCAGAATGCTCTTATTTGGGCGAAAGAATAGAACAGATCGATCTCCAATGGACCAGATCGATCTCCTTAGCTCTCTGTTTGGGAGCAGATCGATCTCATGCTTCGACAGATCGATCTCATGCCTTGACAGATCGATCTCATGCTTCGACAGATCGATCTCAGGCTTAAAAATGCCGTGAAAAGAGGGATTTTAAGGGACCAGATCGATCTCCTCTTGGACCAGATCGATCTCCTCAAGTTATTTCTATATAAGGAGTGCTGGAAATCAAAAAATTTCGGGAAAAACACAGACCTTTCACTTTCAACCCAAAAACCTAACATTCTCTCTCAAAAATCAGCCATTTTCAGTGAGGTTTGAAGAGAGACCATTAGAGACAAAGTTGTTCCTATCAAAGAGAAGAACAACATAGTTTGAAAGCAATTTCCCATTGTTGATATTGAAGGATTTAAGGGCATTACCATTGGAGCAAGAAGAGAAATCAAATTTGGTAAGATTCTAACACTCCAACTATGGTACATTGTTTATTTAATTGATTTTGGAGTTGTTTGGCATGAGTATGGATGGTTAGAAACTATCTAAATACATTGGAATGATTTTGACCTAGAAATGGTCTAGAGTGAGAAAGTGGAATGTATGGAGATTAATGATGAATGAGATATGTAAAAGTTATTTATAGTGTTGTGGTATGATTTTAAGATGTGGTTAGTGGATAAATTGGGAGATTTACCTAAAAGAGGTAAAATGAGGGTTAAGGCATTTGTAAAATGCATAAGTAAATAATGTTGACTAGTGAGGTCAATTATGGGTTAAATACGTTAACTCAATCGATTTAATGAATGAATCGCAGCTTCCGAGGATACGCCGAGGCGAGTTGACCCAAGAGCGTGAGGAGCTAAGAGAAAAGGAGTCACACCAAGTAAATCGAGGTAAGGGAATTGTGTGGACTCTTAGAGATATTGTGCGCAATTTGGGCGCATAAATGTTTTGCTAGAATGCATGAGATTAGGAAATGTTGTTGTTGGGTGATTGAAGGGTAAAAGTTTGGAGTTTGAGAAATGTGCATGAAAACAAAAGCATATTGCTTTGAAAATCATGTTTTATTGCTTTTTAGCAAATGATTGGTAGGTTGGCTAACATTGAAATGATTTGCAAAAGAAATGAGTATGTTTTGGTTTTGATAACCACATTTTGCAAGTTTTGAGCCACCTACATGATTTCGTGAGTATGGAAGAGTGCAAGAGGCACTAGTTTTCACATGGATTTCATATTGTTTTGGCATTGTGCTTTGAGTTTGTCTCGCACTGGATGCCCATCTTGCATGTTGCCGTGTTTGGAGCTTCGAGTAGACTTGGTGTCACATCGATTAAATAGGCTCACACTTGCATTGTTTTGAGACATGGCATGTTAAAACAACCTGATGAGCCCGAACGAGGGATAAGGGTTGGAGATCCGCCTGATGAGCCCGAACGAGGGATAAGGGTTGGAGGAACAGCTGATGAGCCCGAACGAGGGATAAGGCTGGGGGTCCACGGAGTACGTTGTACCGTGCATGTAGCATGGAGTACATTGTACCGTGTTGTGATGTGATGTGCCGTCTTCGGACGAGATCTGCTATGGACCGGCGGGTAGGATTTGACCCACCTCTCGTGTGGAAGCAGATGGTGGTGATATCCCGCACACCTGATCCGTGTAGCCGGTATCACAGGTTATGTACATAGACCTTGAGGTTATTACCTATTGTTGAAACTGCCTATCTCACATGTATAATGCTATTTGAGAATAAATCCATGTTTGAAGTGATTGTGGTCAGGAAAGCCCGAGGGATGGGCTGGGACCTGACGTTGAATTGATTTGTTAATGGTTTTTAAAGTGCACGAATGCATGATGTTTAATGCCATGCCTTATTGTGAAAATGCATGATGTTTAATGCCATGCTTTTATTGTGAATTATGCATGATGATTTATACCATGCTTTGAGTTGAAATGTGCACTGAATTTTAATAGCATGAATGCTTTACATACCATTAACACAATCATACACTCATGTTTTGAGATAAACAATGAATAAAATGCTTTTGACCATGGCATCACGATCACGTAGATAGTACAGTATCTACCTGTTCGCATGATTGCCTTACTGAGCGTGTGGTTTGCTCACCCCCCTTATTTTCCCCTCTCTACAGAGATTTGAGTATAGATTGGACGTGACTGGAGGCATTCCCTTTTTGGTAATCCGCTGCATCCCATCGCTAAAGGTATACACACTTGGATTATTTTGTATCTAAACTAGACATAGCACAGTAGCATTTTGTATGTAACTACTGGGGATGTAAAACAATGTAAACACATGTAACAACTCTGATATATATACATTTATACAAGTGTTTACTCATAAATAATGTTTCAAATTGAATTGGTATGGTGGAGTGAGTTAGACGTTGACACACAGCCCAACTGTTAAGCGTGTGGTTGTTCACGATCGAGGAAGGATGATTAAGGATTGATGCATGAAAATGCGAAAAATTTGTACGTATTTTGGTAAGTTGAGGGTCGTGACAGGTACGTGCTGGCAAATTGGAGGAACGTGGCGGTATGTACAGGAGCAGCACCTGGAGCAGACAGTACAAGGCAGCATCTGAGCAGGAAACGTACACAGTACATGCACGGGACCAGTGTCGGGGCAGTTGGTTATATTGCAAACCGAGCAAGGCCACGTTTGGTATTTAAGAATTGATGCAGATTAATATTATATGCTTTTATATTGTTTTGTTAAATGGTGTTTATACTTTTTATTGTTTGTTAGTTTAGGTATACATTAATTTGCATAATAGTTTAATTTTCTTAGTTTATTAGTTTAAGGTTTAGTTTAATTTATTAATAGCTAATTTGTGACTATATTAGGATTTATGAATTAGATATTACATTTAGAATTAAATTAGAGGACTATTATTTTATGCATTTTTAAGTTTTCATTTTAAATAAATAAAAAAATCCAAAAATATTTATCATGCATTAGTTAGATTTTACTTTATTATTTAGATACTAGTTAGAGTTAGATTTAATTTAGGATCATTTTATATGTAATTAGTTTCTTAGTTTTACTTAAGAATTTCTTTAAGTTAATAGAAGTATATTTTGTTAGACTTCAGGTTAGTTTAATTTGTACTTTTATTAATTAGTTTAATTACATGCATATTTTATTCCAGGATTGTTTAATTTTAGTTTAATTAATTTGTTTCTTTCTTTTCATATTTGCATTCTAGTTTAATTGCATTAATTAATTTTAACTGTTTTAATTATCTTTTGTAGGTTATTGCTTTTAATTGCTTGGAGTTCTGTAAGTAATTTTTGCTCTATTTTATTTAGTTTATAATTTTTATTGTTGTCAGTACTTTTTAATTCTAGCTTTGTAGATCACCCAGTAAAAATTCATAATTTGCTAGAATATACTTAGGGTAAGATTAATCGATACTTAATTAGGCTAATCAACTTCTCTATGAGATGATAATTCGGGATTCAAATCCCATTATAACTTGTACGACCCGTGCACTAGTGGATAACACGTCTAGGTCACTTAGAGTGGGCGTAGTCGAACAATCAGTTACTGAGGACTGGGTGAATGAGATAGCGAAGTTATATGGATTCTTTCGGTGTATGTCGACCGAGAAAGTGACTTTTAAATACGTTTATGTTGGAAGGTGAGGCAGAGCATTGGTAGATGTCTGCTCGACCTATCTTAAGAGTTAGACATCCAGAGTTGACATGAGAGATAATTCTGGATGCACAGAGACAGTATATTTCGGACATTGTTCAGAGGAATTTACGGATAGAGTTCCTTACTCTGAGTGCAGATCACAGTGTGTGAATAAGATTAGGAATTGCATGCCTCTGAGTTTGAGAAAGGCAATAAGGGCCGAAATAGAGAGAAAAAGGAAATAGTGGATAACAGAGATGTCAAAGCAGGAAAGAGGCAGTTTGGTAGGATATTTAAAGTTAGTGAGTTATGGGGTAAGATGATTGGTAAGCCCTAGTGTATCCAGTTTCAGTGCTTACACGGATATTGTGATTGGAGGACCCTGACCTGCTAATGGGCAGTGTTGGATGTGTGGTAGTTACCACGAAAATAGGCGAGTGTATGCCTTAGACCAGGATACTATTGATGCTTCATTTGATATGGTGTAAGGTACCATCTTGATTGTTAATATTGAAGCAATTATTTTAATTGATCCTGGTACTACACATTTATTCATATCATCGTCATTTGCATATAAGTTAGTGAAATATGTGAAGCCTATATCATTAGGCAAAATGCGGATAGTTAACACCCCAATGAAGGATAGTCTGCTAATTGAATATGTCGGTAGAGATTGTAAGTTGAAAGTGGGGGAAAGGAACATGCAGACTAATCTCATTCTATGAAATATGAGTGTTTTGATGTAATATGGGGAATAATTTGATTGGCTGCAAACTATGTTGTTGAAATTGCTATTCTAATATAGCGATGTTTCACCCTAGAAAAGTGTACAGCAAGTTTTAACAAGTAATAAAAGAGTTTTGTTATAGTTGATATACGAAATGAGATAAGCTTTGAGATGTGATAGATCCTGAATACTAGATATATTGGAATAAAAGGCATATGCAAGGTAAGAATATCTTTGATATGTGAAGTAATTTAGATTAAGCGATATGTAGTGAATATGAATTGCGACCAAGGATAAGGGGTGGATATATCCACAACCAGTCCATGTGATCAAGTTTGAGGGTTAATAAAGGTATTTCAAAATACCTCCCCACCTGAAGACTTGACAGCGTCTAGAAGTACACATAACCTATAAATTGAAATCGACAGTCATAATATATACGTTTAAAATTAGAGTACCTTTACTTGTACGATAGAGAATTATAGAATTCGATAAATCATGAAGGTTTAAAAATTAAAATTTTATAAAAGCCGTTAATATAAGAAAAAAATGACGCGGGTTAGTATCTTGAACAGAAGCGATTTTGAAATGACATTATACGTTTATGCGTAATAGGTCAAGGATATGGGTGATTGAAATATTTAGTGGAACTCAACTACGATGAAGTTCTTTTCTCATATTGACATTTGTTCTGTGGTAGTGAGATTAAAAGTTGAAAACTAGACTTGATTTATCAAATCGAACATGATCAGCGTAAGAATAAGTATTTCGTTCTACTATTGATGATCCATTGGGTTAGCTACGAAGAGCATAAAATTTTTTAGATCGATTGGAAGTTTGGGTTTTATCCGTTGAGAATTTGGAATGTGGATGTACTTAAGACAATTCTTTGTACTCGTTAGGGTATTGATGAATGAGGTATTTAAACTTTACCTGGACCGATTTGTTATCATCCTTATTGATGATATTTTAGGTGTATTTAAAGTCCAGGGAAAATCATAAGCAACAATTGGAAATTGTTTTTACAGATGATTTGTTGAGAGTTCTCGAAATGAACTACTTTGTTGACACGTTTAACTTAGAAAAAGTTATATTTGAATGAGATGATAGACGTGACAGGAGTTTTGGTGTATTGAAGTATGAACTGACCACTGCATTTATTCTCACCATACCCAATAGATTAAGAGGTTTCTCAAGGTATATGAATGTCTTGAAACCAAGATTGGGCTGTGTGTTGAAGCAAAATGAGATGATAGTCACATATGGATCCAGATAGTTCAAAGACCATGAAAGGACTATTCGACCCATGATTTAAAGTTGGTAGTCGTAGTAATACACTGAGGGTATGGCGCTACTACTTTTACGGTGAGAAATTTCAAATATGCACTGATCATAAAAGTCTCAAGTATCTATTTTCATAAAAAGAAATTAATATGATATAAGAAAGAGGGTTTGAGCTTTTAAAGGATTATGATTGTGAGATATTGTACCACCTAGGAAATGGCTAATATAGTGGCTAATGCTTTGAGTAGAAAAAGCCTCGGGATGGTAATGGTCATGGAGCGTGAGCTATAAAGCAGTTTGTGAGCCTCAGTAGTGATGTGCTCCCTTCTGATGATGACAGTGATTATATGACAACTAGCTTGATGTTAGAATCAGATTTGGTTGATCAGATTTGATAGGCTTAGCGTGATGATTAACAGGGTGTCGATAGTGTTAGTTAGATTCAGATGGGTACCATGACAGAGTTCACAGTGAGTGATGATGACTTACTAAGGTTTGGAGGTAGAATAATGGCTCCCAAGGACCACAGTTGTTGAGATTGTTAATCACATAAGCTCACTATTTGGGATATACAGTGCATTCACTGAACAATAAAATATATCAGAATTTAAAAAAAAGGGTATTGTGGTCAGGTATGAGAGAGATATCGGAGAGTTGTGGTGAAGTGTCTCGTATGTTAGTAGATTAAGGTAGAGCACTAGAAGTCTGCAGGATTATTGCAGCCTCTACCAATTCTGACATGGAAGTGGGAGCAGGTTACCATGGATTTTGTGACAGGTTACAGAGGACCGTAGGAATCACGAGGCTATTTAAGTGATGGTCGATAGATTGATTGAGTTTACCCACTTTCCGGTTATGAAAGCCATAAATACTCTGAGTGCGTGAGCAGATTTATATAAGTAAAAAGATTATGGAACAATAGATAGCATTCCAGGGAGTATTGTATCAGATAGGGATTCCTGTTTCACTTCCCACTTTTGGGAACATGTTTCAGAAAGCCATGGGAACCCAGTTGAGTGTGAGCACAGCATGTCAGGACCCTTCATGACTTAACCAAAACTGCTACAAATTTTTCGCATTTTAACTTACCTTTCCTTTCATCAATGGTTGGGCTGTGATTCGATGTTAGCTTTCTCGCATACCATATCATCCATTATCATACATACATGTCAATATACTGTTATTGATTGTAACTTCTTTTATAATACATGTGAGATCATATAAAACTAATACAAAGACATTCCCCATAATATATATCGTATACATCACTGTGTTGTTTCTATGTTTAGATTCAGAACCATACAAAATATGTATACCTGTCGATCGATAGGAAATAACAGTGGACAACAGGAATACTATCCTTCAAGCACACTTGCTCTACTGCTAATGCTCTGTAGAGAGATGTAAAAAAAAAAAAAGGGGATGAGAATACAATGCGCTCAGTAAGAAAATCAAGTAAGCAAGTAGACATCTACACTATCTACTCAAAATAATGCTATGCCTCGAAAATATCATTTCCTTAACTCACTTTTAAAAGTATGTCTTTATATATATATATATATATATATATATATATATATATATACTTATACAGATTAAATCCCATGTACAGAAATCATGCTTGCTTTCTCAAATGTAGGCATGTGTGCAAAATAATGCATCTTTATAATATCACAATACCTTTAGATAAATCATGCCATGTATATTTAAATCACAGTAAATATGGCATTTAAATCATTCACAACACAACAATCGGATTCCGACCTATAAGACATGATATTTTCGAGTGCATTTAAAAATGCAAAAAGGATTTAAATGGTATTCCCGAAAATGTGTAAGGGCAAAACGGTCAAAAGACCAAAATTCGATATTAATCGGGACAAGAAAATTTAATTAAAAATATGAGATTGAGAAATCTTGATCAATAACGAAGAAATAATTAAATTTCGGGTTAAATTGATCAAGATATGAATTTATTGGAATAAATCAGAATTTTCGTATCGGAAAATAATCCCGAAAATAATCGAAAATTTTACCGAAAAGGTAAAATCGGACTGATAAATTTATTTATGGATTAAATGGATAAAATATAATTTTTTTAAATATTTGTGGATTTTTAATATTATTTTATTGATTAAAATAATATTAAAATAAATTATAATAAAAAAAAACAGAAATGAAATCTGGAAAAAGAAAGAAACGAATTCTGAAACAAAAGAGAAAAGAAACAAAAACGCGAAATGAAGCAGAAAACAAGCCGAGACCGAGGAGGCTCACCGGCGAGCTATCGGCGGCTAGGGACCCCAGGCGAAGGCCGGCGAAGGAGGCCCGAAACCCGCGCTACCCACCGGCGGCAGCGACGCGCGGCGAAGTGGCCGAAAATCGCCGAAAAACGGAGGGGATGCCGAGGGGAAGAAACGTCGATCGGCGGCCATCGGCGCCGATTCGACCCCAACCGAGGCTCGATTTGAGAAGCCCAGGCCATGGCGGGCCGAACGGCACCAGAATCGCGTCGGGAACCGGTCGGACGGCGCCGGCACGACCAAAGGATGACTGGACCGGCCGAACCGGGTTGAACCGGACCGGATCGGTTCAGCCAAAAAGAGAGGGAAAAAAAGGAAGAAAAGGGGGAAAGAAAAAGAGAAAAAATTGGGAAAAATTCCAGTGATGCAATCGAGCTTCGGGTAAGTCGGTAAGTGGTCGAATTGACCGATTTAATTTTTGGAATATTTAATTTAATAAATAATCGACTGAAAGTTTACTCGAAAATATATTTAATTGTGTAGCTCGACAATTGGCATCTACCGAGAGCTCGAGACAGCCTCGATTTGTGTACGATCATGGAATAACGGGTAAGTAACCCTTATTTACGACAATTTTATATCGTTATGCGTAATTGATATTTAACGCATAAATACGGATTTAATTTCCGCATAAATGAATTAAATTCTGGAAAATTGGATAAATTGTCGTAAATATTAAATTGAGATATCCGAAAATTTAGAACGAGGCTAAATAAATTATTGATGGGCCCAATGAGCCCAATAGGCCTCGATAAAGTGTGGTAAACGGGCTTAAGGCCGATTAAGGCCCATTATGGTGCAATCGGGCCCAAATGGGAAATGGGCCCAATGATTTAAATTAAGCCCAGAAAATTGTGAAATACAATTAAATTGTATTATGTTTGACCTGATGAACATGTATTCGCAGTTCCGGAGATTGGATTGGGAGCAAATCAGACTGCGCAACGAGACATCAGTGGAAAAGGTCAGACTGTACAGATAAATGAGGTAAGGGAATTGTGTGAGTAGCTAGAGGTAGCTACGCATATTTTAATAGATTTTGTATACACTGATTATGTATGTATACGGGATTATTGTATAATGATCCTAAAAGTGGTTTAAATGATTTTTAAGGATCGAAATAGGTGAAATGTCTATTTTACCCCTATTGAGGGAAGTTCACCTAAGGATGGTGAAAGCATGACATGCATGAAATGCATGATTTAAGGAAATTTATGGTTTAAGGAATTTCTTGGTTTTTAAGCAAAGCAAACCGATAGATTGGCCAGAAATTATATAATTACGTAAAATAACACTACGCAGGTGTTATTAATATTTAATGGAAATTTCTTTGGAAAACGGCCAACTATCAAGTTTATATGGAAATAGATGGTGCCGACACGTAGTTCGCACTATATCTACGTTTGTGATTGTGCATAAATGTGCTTGAGCGCTTGCTCGCACCGACTTGTGTGACATCATATGCATGAAATGTGCTAGAGCATGGTGCTCGCACTGATTTTTATTATTGTGAAATGAGAGTTACTGGAGCCTAGCTCGCACTCTGTTTTGACATGTTTTGACATGTTTTGATTTGTTTTGACGTGGTATGCATAAAATGGTGCTGGAGCGATTGCTCGCACTAGTTTTAATGATTTGACATGCATGAGAGATGCTGGAGCTTAGCTCGCATCCTGTTTTGATTTGATATTGCATAAAGCCGTGCTGGAGTGTAACTCGCACGAGATTTGATTTAATTATGCATAAAGCCGTGCTGGAGTGTAACTCGCACGAGATTTGATTTACTTGAGCATTCATTTGTGTTGGAGCGTTGCTCGCACAAAGTTTTATATGGTTTTCATAATTCATTTGAATGTCGTACTGGAGTTTTCTCGTACGAGGTTTTCGCTGAGTTGTTTTACATATCCGTACTAGAGCATTGCTTGTACGTGAATTTTACTTCAAATTATAATCAGTTTAAGTCGTACTAGAGCGCTGCTCGTACGCAGATTTTACTGATTTTTATGAAACCGTGCTAGAGCTTCGCTCGCACGAGGTTTTTCTGATATCATGAATATGCATGGAGCCGTGCTTGAGCTTCGCTCGCACAGGGAATTATATTACATGCATATAGCCGTGTTGGAGCCTCCTGTAGACTGTGTGTCACAGTGAGATGATATGCTCACACGTGCATTTTGAGACAGAGATGATTTGGGTGGATAAGACCTATTACAGGCACCCCTGACTGAGCTTGGGTTCACGGAGTACGTTGTACCGTGTATGTCACGCGGAGTACGCTGTACCGTGGGGATTGTTGGAGTGGAGTGGCATTAGCCACGAGGCAGCAAGCCTTGCCCTCGCAATCCTGGTGTTATGCTGTTCTGGAGGGTAGGACGACCTACCTCCCGTTTCAGGTGTGATACCCCGCACACTAGGTACCGTGTTGCCAGGGATCACTAGGATATGGCCATAGTCCTCGATGTTACTGATAATTACCTTATTGTCTCACATGATATAACTTGTGGTCTGTTAGACCAGGGTAGACCCGAAGGAGGGGTCAGGCCCCCGATTTGATGATTTGATGATTTGATGATTTCAAATGATTTTATGATATGTGACCCTGAAAGAAGGGTGGTTTTATAACTCAAGTTTTATAATGAAATATAACAAATTGTTTTATGAGTTTTGAGATGATTGACCCAGAGGGGTTATTTTATACTGCGTTTTAAATGAATTGATTTAAATGCAGTGGCATGATGTGTTTTCCATGCTTTCATTTGAAAACCTTGAATTGTCTTACATGACATGAAAGACTGCGTGATCTTGATTAAATTCATGCTTAATATGATTTAATGATGTCACATAAAATGCTTTGAATGCATGAATTACATGATTTATATATATGCACAAATAGTTTTGGATAAACTATGGCATTGAATATGCATGACTTTGTGCTTGAGATTTTAATGAAAAGAAATGGATTTAAGGGCATGGCATTATGAGCATGTAGATAGTGGAGTTATCTACTTACTTGCATAATTGCCTTACTGAGCGTGTGGTTTGCTCACCCCTTATTTTCCCATCTTTTCAGAGCACTTGAAATAGTTATTGAGCGGCTAAGGACTTGCATGCTTGGTATCCGCTGCTGCCCATCGAGAGACAGGTATACACATTGGTATAATTTTGTATCTAAATATGTAATGCACAGTACTGTAAACGGACATTGATGTCGGGGATGAAGAGTTATAAATACCAATGTATATGTATTTATTTAAAGTCAAAGAATAGTAAACTCTGATATGTGAATATGATTATGAAAATGGATTGGTAATAGTGAGGGGTGACTAACACCGAATCATAGCCCAACTGTGTTGTAGGATGGTCACGACGAGAGAAAGGTAAGAATTAAATAATAAATGAAAAGCGAAAAATTTACTCTGATTTTTAGGAAATTTGGGTCGTGACACGACCCATCCCTCATGTTTATCCGTATTATAAATAAATCAGTCAATCAGGTGATATATCATGTGAGACTCTATGGTGAAATGCAATAATATCCTGGACTATGGCCATATCCTATAATGGTGATCCCAGGCAACACAGATCTCGGTGTGCGGGGTATCACTGTTGCAATGGGAGGGGGTCAGTCCATCATAACCACCAACTATCAACTCCTCAACTCCACAACACCATACGGTACAGTGTACTTCATGCCACTTGCACGGTACAATGTACTCCATCAATCAGGGTGCCTGCCATAGGTCTTAGCCCTCAAACCATGGAATATCATACCACGTCTCTAAATCCACATGTAAACCTCTCATAGCGTGACACTCAATCTACACGAGGAAATCAAGCATGGTTTTCAACATGTATTATATATCACATAAATTACAGTGCTCAACTCACAGTCGACACTCCGCTTAAACACTGTTTCACATCACAAACTCAAACTCTAGTGCGAGTAAACCTCCAGCACTATGTCATGCATAGTTCATGTTTCAAATCAAGTACGAGCCATAGCTCCAGTACTATGCTATGCACAAAACTCATCAAATCAAGTACGAGAAATAACTCAAGTACTATGTCATGTATAAATCATGAAGAATCGAGTACGAGCAACGCTCTAGCACTCTGTCATGCATCTCATGAGAAATTCGAATACGAGCTAATCGCTCCAGCACTCTCTCATGCATATATCATATAAAACTGTGTACGAGTAATAACTTCAGCACTCTATCATGCATGTCATGGAAATCTAGTGTGAATCACAATCCAACACTAATATATGTGGAAAATATATGAAATCAAGTGCGAGCTGTGCTCTAGCACGATTTATTCTCACATAATTTGATAGATGGCTCTTTAAAAAGGGATGATTTTCAAAACATCAAAATCAGCACTTTAAAGTGTGCTTAATTCACATCAACCTTAAAATCATTAGCCCATCCACCTACTTTGCTGCTAAACACTAGCAAAAACACTCAAAATGGTGGTTTCCATGCTTTTTACAACTTTTCACAAAAGTTGACTTTTTGACTAACTATGGGTAAAATCGTAATTTGCCACTACCGGGTCACAATAATTATTATTCACTTTCTCTTACCCTCAGAGTTTTTAAGTGAATGTAAAAGCAGATGAAAATACGTGCAGGTATCTCTAACTACTTACAAAAGTGTCTTACCTGCAATCACTCGAGAAATTTTACTTTCTCAATGCTGCTCGATCCAGTAGTCTGATTTGCTCCTCTAAAAATCTTTGGAGCTGTATATAACCATTTATTAGGTTAATTATACTTTTCCTACTGTATTTCACATTAAATACAGTCTATTCCACTTAATGGGCTTTAATAAACCTTAATGGGTCTAACTATGCCTTAAGCTCATTTCCATTTTACTATTCATTTTCATTGGGCCTATTGGGCTTATGGGGCCCATCAACTCTTGTTGGGCTTATCCTAGACCCATTACATCTCATTGGACCTAAAATAATTGGGCTTAGCCCATTGGACATCTCGACCACATGCCATGGCCGAGAGCACCCCATGTCGTCAGTCACACCATGGAATGCCGTCCATGTCTATTTCCTTAGCCAATTCACTTAGGCATTTTCACAAACACTTGGTTGGCAATGTTCTTAAGCATCACATAGTTCATTTAGGCATTTTATCAAACACCTTGATTGCTAACTTAATACATGTATTAATTAATCAAATTGATTAATTCTAACTATACCATAATCATTAACACATGTATATCAACTCATTTATGCCTTAATATCATATGGGCATTCATCAATATTTCACTACTCACTCTCGGCCTAACCATGATCATAGTGATTTCATATGTTTCAATGCTTACAACATATACCAATATACTTAAAATCATTCATACATTAACATATATGAATTTGAAAGCTCGAAAATATACCTAGTATTTGTGTTCACACTTAGCCAAAACTTTGGAGCCTCACGGTTTGCACACTATGGCTTCTTGATAGCCAATTCCAACATATGTTACTCTCCTCTCAATTTGGAACAACTTTCATGAAGAATGCAAGTTCCAAATATGCCTAAATCCTAGTGATTTCTAGTGAGAGAAAGCTTGGATAAATGTATTTCAATGGTTTCCTTGTGTAGCCAAGAATGGTATGGTGAAGATGAAAATGGTGTGGCTGATTTTATAAGCCATTTACTTAGCCATTAAGTCTTACTTTTCAGCCATTAAAATTGACTTCCTAAGGTTTAGTTATGAGTCACCTAATGAATCATCTAATGAGTCATAGTTAGCTTTAACTATGGTTAGATATTTAATTCTAATGGGCTTTACAATTGGGCCTCGCTGTTTGGGCTTTCTTAATGCGCTTTCGGGCTGAAATTTTTACTATACCTCGGGCCTTTAATTGTCTAAATATTTGGTCTAGCAATCAGTCCAACAATTCGGTCTAAGGGACCTAAGAATTTTGATCTACGTTTATTATACCTTAATGGGCTTTAAAATCTTCACTTTAGGCCCATTACGTTTTTATCCATTAATTTTAATCTGAAATCCTTCCGAATAAATTTTCCTTACTTTTGGGGATGATTATCTTGTATACTGACCAAAAATATTTTTTCTCAAATTTTTCTCCATACTTAGGTAAATTTTTAACCATGGTTAGTCAACTATGGTAAAAGTCCACTTTTCTTAACTATAGTTGACTTTTTCCTTAATCATTGACCAAGTTGACGTTTTTTTCAAAATTTCAAAAGTGTCATATCTTATGTCTTACACTCTCGTCTTTACGTTTTAGCCATTTTCGGTAGGTAAATATACTCTCGTTCTCTATGTTCGGAACTAAATCAAACTGACTTTCCTTCATAAGCTCTCTATATTTTCTCATTTTAAGTTCTTCTCTTCAGTCAGAATGATTCAAATCCACTCGGTTTAGCCTGTGACTCTTATAGCTCACATTAGGCTTTTATGTAGCTTATGAGTGCTAAATCATTTTACATACACTTTAAATCTAGTAAATACTCTTCTTATGATTCAACTATAATAATAGAGTGTTTATACACATAGGAATCATAAGGAACAAGCTACATAAAATACGGGTCTGACACAACGTTCTGTCCTCAGACAGATAGTCAGTCAGAGAGGACTGTATAGGTTCTGGAGGATATGATGAGAACGTGTGCAATTGATGTTAGAAGCTCCTGGAATGATCATTTTTTATTAGCTAAATTGCCAACAGCGATAGTTATCACTCGAGTATCGATATGCATTGTGTGAAGCATTATTTGGCCGTAAGGGTTGTTTTTCCGAATGGATAGAAAGAAGTGGGTGACAGATAGAAAATTGCTCTCGATCTAGTATAATAAGCCTTTGAGGGTGTTCAGCTAATTGTGAGAGACTGATAACACCTCAGAACAGATAGAAAAGCTATGCTGACAAGAGATGGGGATCGTGAGGATTCATCGAGTGTGAATCAGTGTGTTTGGAAGTTTCTCTTTCTAAAGGTATAATGAGATTCAGGTATTAAACAGGAAGGAGAAAGTGTTGAGGTTTAAGATGATCTCCCTAATTAAAGTCCTTCGATAGTATTACACTTCGGAGGAATTTAAATAGGAGTTGGAGAGTAAGAGTATGATATGTGTGAAGTATCCAGAGTGATTTATAGACTAACTTGGTTCTAATTTGGAGGACCAAATTTCTTAAGTGGGGCAGATTATGTAAGATCCAATTTTTATCGTATTTCCTTATGATTCACACATTGTATGGATATTGTTATATGTTAATGGAATCATAAGACAGATGATTTTGATCATATAAATATGAATGAAGTAATCGAACGTACGTAAAATCCAAAAACGGACAGTTAAGGAATTTCAAATTAAATTTATGAGATTTGAATTGTCTGGACAGAGATACGAATTTTAAATGAGAAATTATACTGCGTCCAAGAAGGAAAGTCAGCCTAAATTGGTCCCAAACATGTAGAAGTGTAAAATGGTCAAAAGATCAAAATTCGGTATAAATTTGATACGAAAATTTCATTAAAAAATATGGAATTGAGAAATCTTGATCAATAACGAGGAAAATATTGAATTTCGAGTCCAATTGATAAAGATATGAATTTATTGGAATTAATTGGAATTTTCACTTCGAAAAATTATCCCGAAAATACTGAAAAAATATACCAAAAAGACAAAATAAGACAGATAAATTCATTTTATTGATTAAATGAATAAAATAAGATTTTTTGAAGATATTTTTGGATTTTTAATGTATTTTAATGATTAAAATAATAATAAAATAAATTATAAATATAAAGTAATAATAATAATAATAAAATAATTAAAAAAACAGAATTGAAATTCGCAAAACGCAAAGAAAAGGAAAGAAACGAAGTGAAGACGAACAAGCCGAGGGAGAAGCCTGACAACCATCGACGATCGACGAGGCCAGACGAGGGCCGACGAAGAGAGAGGATGACCACGCGAACCCACCAGCAGCCGCTACGCGCGTCGATGGCGCCGGAAACAGCCAGATCGGAGAAGTGAGGCCTAAAAGAGGAGAAGGCAAATTTGGTGGTCATCGGCGTGATTTGACCCGATCCAAGGCCAATCTAGTGTTCTTCGGCCAGTGATGCGTCGAACGAGGTAGTGAGGCACTGAGAATCGGTCGGACGACACCGAAACGACGAAAGGAGACTGAACCGGACGGCCTGTTCAGGGGAAGGAAACTGCGCTGAACTGGACCGGACCGGTTCAGCCAAGGAGAAAAAGGAAAAGAAAAAAGGGAAAAAAGAGGAGAAAATTCTCGGGGATACCTCAGATTTCGGGTAAGTCGGTAAGCGATCAAAATTGACTGAATTGATTTTCAGGATATTTATTTAAAATTGTATTTGATCGAAAATTAATTCGGAATTAAATATAAAAATTGTGCAGTTCGACGATAAATCACGTGCGTGAGCTCGATAGAACTCTGATTTGCACACCATCGCATAAGTTCGGGTAAGTAAAGCTCGTTTACGAAAATAGAATGATTATTGTGCAAATGGAATTCATTTTGCAGATTTCGGATTAATTTCTGCATAAAATAAATTATATTTAGATTTTTCAATTAATTATCGTAAGTGATATACGGGTTATCCAATGAGTTTTGGAACGAAGTCCGATGAGTATTGAGAAGCCAAATGAGCCCAATAAACTTGAAGAAGGGATTTAATAAGTGGAAACAGGCTGAAAAAGGGTTTGAGACCCATTAAGGTGCAATCAGGTCCAATAAAGTAAAATGGGCCCAATGTTTTAGATTCGATCAGTAAGAGTGAAATACTGATAAGTATATTAGAACTGACCCAAATACGTGGTTATATGCAGCTCCGTAGACTTGGTTTGGAACGAATTGGACTGAGAGACCTAGTACGATTGAGACAGGATAAGCTCGAGCGTGATTCCAGGTAAGGGAATTTTACGAACTACTAGAGGTAACTTTACGGAATTTCGACCTCATTTACATTCCTTAAAATTGTTTGAAGGGTCTAGATTTAAAATAAAAATTTTGGTGCCTGAATGGGCAAATGACCAAAATACCCTGTGAAGGGTAAAATTTCCAAAATTAGAAAAAGCTGGGTGGAGCAAGAACAAGAGGTTCCTGATTGTTTTTGAGGTGTTTTGACACGTGCATGGGTAGGCTGGCTAGCTTTTAAATAAAAATGCACAGCATTTCATATTTTCAACAATGTGATTTCTTTTGGAAATTGTTTTGAGATAACAGAGCTGCCTACATGATTTTATGAAAATGTGACGTGCTAGAGCTCAGCTCGCACGAGTTTTGATCTATGTGATGCATGCATTAGTGTTGGAGCAGGGGCTCGCACTAGGGTTTTACATGTTGTGGTGCTGGAGTCTAACTCGCACCAGATTTTCATATGATTTTCGTGACAGGTTGCTAGAGTCTAACTCGCACCAGATTTTCACTTGATTTTTATGAAAGAGTGCTGGAGCCTAGCTTGTACTAGTTTTACATGATTTTGACAGAGTGTTGGAGCTTAGCTTGCACTAGATCTTATGATATTTTACGAAATGCGTGCTGGAGCTTTGCTCACACGAGATTTTCCTTGATTTTATGAGAGTGCTGGAGCATCGCTTGCACTGATTTTATGAGACATGCGACGAGCCGTACTTGGAGCGTCGGGTAGACTGTGTGTCACACCGATTAAATATGCTCGCATGTGCGTTTTGAGACAGGCACGATTATTGATATGAGATATGGGTCCACAGAGTACATTTTACCGAGCAAGTAGCATGGAGTATGCTGTACAGTGCTGGGATTGATTATGTGGCATCTACGGATGTGAGTGGCATATTCAGATGCATGTGATCGGGCAGGACCGACGGGATAGACTGACCCACCTCCCGGGGTAGTTCCCGATAATGGTGAGACCCCGCACAAAGGATCCGGGTAGTAGTGGGATCACGAGGATATGGCCATAGTCCTTGTTATTTGCCTGAGATATATATATATTGCCTAGTCTCGCATGTTATAAATTGATGTTTTGAGAAACATGTTTTGTGGATTTTTGTGTGAGTCTGGATCACCCGAGGGAGGGGTTGGATCCTGACTGAGATGTGATTCTAATGAGAATGAAACTAGAATTTAAATTGAAACTTGCATGATGTTATTTTCATGCTATTTAAACCCATGGGTGATGTAAACTGGTTTTACATGACATTCATTGTGTCTCATGTTACTATTGTTTTGAAAAGCATTTGATTTCATGGTTTTGTGTGAGTCAGAAACACCCGAGGGAGGGGTTGAGTCTTGGCTGTGTTATGAAATTTTAACGAGAATGAAATGATTTAAATGGATTTTCATGTTGAGTTTTCCATGCTCTTTGAAATCCATATGTGAACTTGTTTTACATGACATCATGAATTGTAGCATCTGTTTTAAAATGTGTGGAGAAAGGGTGGTTTATGCACGACACCACGTTCATGTAGGTAGTATGGTTACCTACTTGTTCGTAGGATTGCCTTACTAAGCTTGATGTGCTCACCCCTTTCATTTTCCTACATAGATTTCTTTCAGTAAACTTTGAGGCGACTAAGTACTGCTTTCCTGATATCCGCTGCTTCGCATCACTTGAGGCATATAAACTTGTACATATTGTATCTAAATAAGAATAGCATAGTAACATGTTTGTAAGTAACTTTCAGGGATGTATAGACAGTGTAAACACTTGTAAATGAATGAGAAAGAATTAGTGAAAAACTCATGTGTTTACCTTTCCTTTAATAAGGAATTAAGTTATATGGTGAATGAATGGTGGGACTGACATTGACACACAACCCAATTGTTAGTGGAGTGTGGTCACAATCAGAGGACAGGTAAGTATGAAAGAAAAACGAAAAATTTACTCTGATTTTTGGGTCGTTACCTAAAGAGGACCGATCTCTTAGTGTGCTAGAAGGCTGTAATGGTTATTTTTTAAGGGTTTCAATAGGAAGAAAAATATAATGCTTCATCAACCCAATGACCATATAAATACCAACATTTAAGAAGTGGGAGGCAAGAGATACAATCTGAACAATTCCTTGAAGCTCAAACAAATAACTCTTAAGCTCTTGTATTCATTCTTAATCTTATTCTCTTGTGCTAAAATATTGTAATCACCTACCTAGTGAGGTTTTTTTATTACTCCACTCAAAATGTTCTTTCTCATTATTGTGATTAGGGGAGTGTTACCCTTGTGAGGATTTCATTGTAAGCGATTGGGTAACCACTTAGTGAAGTGGGTAGAAAAGGTTTCTTTCTAAGCCTAAGTAAAAGGAAGTGAAAGAGGTTATTCATAAACCTTGAAAAAGAAAATATAAGTGATTCACTTGTAGTAGAATTGGCTCATTGACAAGAAAGTCAAGAAGAGAAGACGTAGGCAAATGATCGATCGAACCTTTATATTGCTTGTGTTTGCTTCTCTTGTCCCTTAACTCTTAACCTTATTGTGTTTTAATTTCATATTTATTATTGCAATATTGTGAAATTAGCTCAGAAAAACCACTAAGCTAGAGAATTTGATTAAAACTGATTTCCCCCTCTCATTTGAGCCAACAAAATCAAAGTAGTGTACAACCAATAATTTGCAAATCCTCAATTCTTTGAAGGTATCAATTGAGAAGAAAGCTTTTTCATAAATTGTTAAACTTAATAGACCTCATGTCCTCAATGCTCTTACTATTCCAATGGTTTGTTTTTGGTTACCATTTTTCCCTTTTCATTTTTCTTTTCTATCCACTAGAAGATTAACAACTTCCAAATGTTGAAAAAAATAAGAGTAAAAGACGGAAGAAGAAGAAAACAAACATATTTTCTCAAATCGAGTGATTCAATTTGAGGAAAAAAGAAATTACTACTACTTTCCGTCACCACCGGCCAAGAATGAAGGCTTCCTCAACCTTCATCTCAATAGGATGAGGAAACATCGATACATCAAAACCAAATCCTTTGGTTCCATTTCCATTCTCAGTTGAAATATCAATATTTGAAAGGAGATTATGATTAAGCAGGGGTTGGATCGAAGGATAACAAGAGCCATAACCGGAGTACCTCTCTTTCTCGTTATTGTCTTTAAAGGGTTTGCGAAAGGGCCAACCCACTTTCCTTGCCATAATCATCGTCTTTTACAAATTAATTGGGATTGTATGAGGCATCTTGGCTTATTCATTTTGCTGGGGTTTCTTTTTTATCCTTTTTGATAAAGAGAGAGGAAATATTTGAGAAGAGAGAAAGAAGAAGGAATAAGAGTTTTGTCAGCTCAATTGAGAGATGGGGTGAATGAATTTTTAACTAATTCTCTCACTAAATGGTCTCTCTAAACCAATTTCATAATTTAACAATAAACAAATATATAAATGGAGCACAATAATGTAAATAATGAAGAGTTTAGAAAAGCAAACACAAGAGTTATAGAGGTTTGGCTAATCTCTCACCTATGCATCTCTTCTTGACCTTATTGTCGAGAAGTTGAGTACACTATCTTGAAATCAATACACTTCCTTTTTAAGGCCTAAGAAGAAATCTCTTACACTTCATTTTACTAGGCTTAGGAAGAAACCTTCTATCCCTTCTATCAAAGAGACTACCCAGGCTCTCATAAATGTATCCTCACAAGGGTAACACTCCCCTCGAATTAAGAATTTAGAGTAGTAAGTTGGCATAAATAATAATGACCTTTTTAAGGTTGGCATTTAGAATGAATGAGAATAGGAAGAAATTGATGAGAAAATGTCAAGCTTGGAGAACATTAAGAATGTTTTTGCTTTGATGGTTGAATTCAGATAAGCCTCTTAGCTCCAATATCTTTAATGCAGGTACTTTTATAGCCTTTGGAGTTGGTGGTGCTTTTAATGAATTTTTTCCAGTTAAAACACCTAAAAAGTAGCCGTTGGGAGCTTTCAGAACACTAAGGGATCGATCCTATCTCCTCGAAGGATTAATCCTATCACGAACCAAAAATCAAAGTAAATTTTTCGTTTTTCTTTTATACTTACCTGTCCTCTGATCGTGACCACACTCCACTAACAATTAGGCTGTGCGTCAATGCCAGTCCCACCATTCATTCACCATATAACTTAATTCCTTATTAAAGGAAAGGTAAACACATGAGTTTTACACTAATTCTTTCTCATTCATTTACAAGTGTTTACAGCATCTATACATCCTCGAAAATTACTTACAAACATGTTACTGTGCTATTCTTATTTAGATACAATATGTACAAGTGTTTATACTTCAAGTGATGGGCAGCAACGGATATCAGGAATGCAGTACTCAGTCACCTCAAAGTCTACTGGAAATGATTTGTGTGAGAAAATGAAAAGGGTGAGCACATCAAGCTCAGTAAGGCAATCCTACGAACAAGTAGGTAACCATACAACCTACATGAACATGGTGCCATGCATAAACCACCTTTTCTCCACACATTTCAAAATAGATGCTACAATTCATGTTGTCATGTAAAACAAGTTCACATATGGATTTCAAAGAGCATGGAAAACTCAACATGCAAATCCATTTAAATCATTTCATTCTCGTTAAAATTTCACAACACAGCCAGGACTCCACCCCTCCCTCGGGTGTTCCTGACTCACACAAAATCATGAAATCAGATGCTTTTCATAGCAATAATAACATGTAAGCATACCCAAATGCCACATGAATGAATGTCATGTAAAACCAGTTTACATCACGCATGGGTTTAAATAGCATGGAAATTAATTTCATGCAAGTTCAGTTTAAAACCCAGTTTAATTCTTATCAAAATCACATCTCAGTTAGGACTCAACCCCTCCCTCGGGTGATCCAGACTCACACAACAATCCATAAAACATGATTCTCAAAAACATCAAGTACTAACATGCGAGACTAGGAAATATATGTACATCTTAGGCAAATAACCAGGACAATGGCCATATCCTTGTGATCCCACTGCAACACGGATCCTGTGTACGGGGTATCACCACTATTGAGAATCGTCCCGGGAGGTGGGTCAGTCCATCTCGTCGGTCATGTCAGATAACTCGCATCCGAAGATGCCACTCGCATCCAAAGATGCCACTCGCATCCGAAGATGCCACATAATCAATCCCAGCATGGTACAGCGTACTCCATGCTACTTGCATGGTACAACGTACTCCGTGAACCCATATCTCATATCCATATCCGTGCCCTATCTCAAAATGCACGTGCGAGCATATTTAATCGATGTGACACACAGTCTACCCGACGCTCCAAGCATGGCTCATCGCATGTCCCATAAAATCAGTGCGAGCGATGCTCCAGCACTCTCATAAAATCAATGAAAATCTGGTGCGAGCAAAGCTCCAGCACTCGTTTCATAAAATCTCATAAGATCTAGTGCGAGCTAAGCTCCAGCACTGTCAAAATCATGTAAAACTAGTGCGAGCTAGGCTCCAGCACTGTGTCATAAAAATCAAGTAAAAATCTGGTGCGAGATAGACTCCAGCACCTATGCACGTAAAACTCTAGTGCGAGCCCTTGCTCCAGCACTATTGCATGCATCACACAAATCAAAACTCATGCGAGCTGAGCTCTAGCACATCACACTTTTATAAAATCACGTAGGCGGCTCTGTTATCTTAAAACAATTTCCAAAAGAATTCACATTGTTGAAAATATGTAATGTTGTGCATTTTTATATTAAAAGCTAGCCAGCCTACTCATGCACATGTCAAAACACCTAAAAAAAGCAGGAACCTCTTGTTCTTGCTTCTCCCAACTTTTCCTAATTTTAAAAATTTTACCCTTTATAGGGGTATTTTGGTTATTTGCCCATTCGGGCACCAAAATTTTTATTGTAAATCTAGACCCTTCAGGCAATTTTAGGGAATGCAAATGATGTGAAAATTGCGTAAAGCTACCTCTAGCAGTTCGTAAAATTACCTTACCTGGAATCACGGGTAAGCTTATCCCGTCTCGCCAAAACCATGTCTCTCAATCCAAATTCGCTCCAACCAAGTCTACGGAGCTACATATGACCACGTATTTAGGTCAATTCTAATATATTTATCAGTATTTCACTCTTACTGATCAAATCTAAAGTACTGGGCCCGTTCTACTTTATTGGGCCCGATTACACCTTAATGGGCCTCGACCCATTTTCAGCCCGTTTCCACTTATTAAATCCCTTTTTCAGGTTTATTGGGCTCATTTGGCTTACCAATACTCTTCGGGCTTCGTTCCAAACTCATTGGATTGCCCGTATATCATTTACGATAATTACGTTGAAAGTTAGAATACAATGCATTTTATGCAGATTTAATCCGTAAACTCCGTAAAATAATCTTAACTCTGCAATAAAGACTCAAATCATCGTAATTAAAGTGTACTTACCCAATACTATATGGGGTACGAAAATTGGAGCTCAATCGGCTCTCATTCGGGCTTTGTCGTAGAATTGCATAATTAGGTTAATCCGGGTTAATTTCCATTAAATAAAATATTAAATTTATTTCTGAAATTTACCCGTAGGTCAATCTTGATCCTCGGTCAACTTACCCGAACCTCGAGTTGTCCCCAGTTATTTTTCTTTCTTTTTCCCCTTTCTTTCTTTCTTTTTGTTTTTTTTTTCCTTTCCTTCCTTTTCCTTCCCTTTTTCCTTCCTTTTCCTTCCCATTTCCTCTCGGCCAAAACGGTGCCATTTTCGGAGTCCTCACTGTCACCGGCATTTTCGACCGTTTCACTGGCCGCTATCAGTACCAAAAGAATTGGCTCTTCCTCCCGATCACGCTGGTGCCCACTGATCACGCCGAGCTGTCGTGGATCGCCGAATCGAGCCCGTTTTCCCCTCGATTTTTTGTTCGTCGATTCGTCGGAATCAGCTGTCGTCGGTGCGCGTCACCGGTGCCAAAGTCTTCGTTGGCCTGTCCTCTCTCTTCTCCAGTCCTTGCTTGGTCTTGTCGATCGTCGCTGGCTCAGGTCGTCTTCCTCAGTTTCAGCTTCGGTTTTACTTTCTCTCTCCTCATGATTTCCAGATTTTTGTTTCTTTTTTTAATTATTATTATTATTTATAATTTACTTTATTAATATTATAATCATTAAAATACTCTTAAAAATCCCAAAATATCTAATAAATTATATATTTTATTACTTATTTATTTATTTATTTATTTTAACCCTTTTTTCGGTATATTTTCTCCGTATTTTCGGGATATTGTCTCGAGTGAATTTTTGGTAAATCTTAATAATTTCGGATCTTGATCAACTGGACTCGAAATTTGATAATTTTCTAGTTATTTATCAAGATTTCTCAATTTCATATTTTTAATGAAATTTTCTTATCGAATTTATATCGGATTTTGGTGTTTTGATCGTTTTACCCTTCTACACGTTCGAAACCAATTTAGACCAACTTTCCTTCTTGGACCCACTATAATTTTGTAAGACCCGAATTTAATTAAAATATGAAATAAAGGAGTATTTGTGAAGGAAGTCGGGTTAAATTAATCCCGAACACGTATAAGGGCAAAACGGTAAAAGGACCGAAAGCCGGAGTAGATTCGATAAGAAAATTTAATTAAAAATATGGATTTGAGAAATCTTGGTCAATAAAAGTGAAATAAATTTATTTTGGGTTAAAGTGATCAAGATATTAATTTATGGGAATTAATCGGGATTAATCGAGATTTTTAGTTCGAAAAAATAATCCCGAAAATAATCGAAAAATATACCGAAAAGTCACCCAGGACAATATCCCGAAAATACGGGGAAATTATACCCGAAAAAGAGGTTAAAATATAATAAATAAATTAAATAAAATTAAATTGATAAATTTAGAATTAAATAATAATTTTAATAATAATTTTAAAGGGATATTTGGGTATTTTTAGTGTATTTTAATGAATAAAATAAATTGTTAAATAATAATGATAATTCAAAAAAAAAAAAGAGAATTGGAAAACGTTATCGGGGAGAGAGAAAGTGAAGCAGTAAAGGAAACGGAAATGGGAGACGCGCGTGGCCGACCGACGAGCCACCACCGGCGACCTTTGACCTCCAACGAAGGGCCGAACAGCAAGAGGAGAGGCCGGCGAAGCTATTGGCGCCGGCGACCCGCGCTAAGGAGGTCGGAAACAGCCGAACGGAGGGAGAGAAGCCACGGGGAAAAACGGAGTCGGTACCGGCGATCCACGGCAGCTGGGGGCGAACGGCGGGTACCGGCGTGATCAGGAGGAGGAGCCGGTCCTTTTGAGATCGGTATTGGCCGACGAAACCGCCGAAAATCCACCGGATCGAGAGGTAGAAGCCGCGGGAAAAGAGATGGCCACCGGCGACGAACGGCGGCAATCCAGGCGAAATCGAGGCCAGATTCCAAAAGCCCAGGCGACGGTGATCATTTCTGCACCGGTCTCATGCGACAAAATGGCGGGAATCGCCTGCGACGGCCAAGAGGAGAAAATGGGTCCGACGGCCGAGAGGGAGAAGAGCCGGACCGGCGGCGTTCCGGCGAGCTTGACCCAAACCGAGGGCAGATCTGAGACGCGGACAACCTCACGGAGCCACTGGCGGTGGAAGCCGGCGAATAACCGACCGGCAAGGTGGTGAACCGGCGGTGAACCGGCGGTCTGAACCGGTCCGAACCGGACTGAACCAGTTCAGCCAAAAAGAGGGGAAAAAAGGAGAAAAAAGGAAAAAGAAAAAGAGGAAAAAATTGGGGAAAATTTCGATGATGCAATCGAGTTTCGGGTAAGTCGATAAGCGGTCAAATTGACCCGATTTAAATTTGGAATATTTTATTTAATTAAATTTCGACCGAAAAGTTTACCCGAAAATGTAATTAATTGTGTAGCTCGACGATTGGCATCCACCGAGGGCTCGAGACAGTCTCGATTTGCGGACTAGCATGGAATCTCGGGTAAGTGACCCCTATTTACGATAATTTTCTCGTTATGCGTGATATTGATTTAATTTCCGCATAAATTGAATTAAATTATGGAAATTTAGATTAATTGTCGTAAATATTAAATTTAGCTATTCGAGAATTAGAACGAGGCCCGATAAATTATTGGTGGGCCCAGTGAGCCCAATAGGCCTCGATAAAGTGAAAATTAAGTGGAAAACGGGCATAAGGCCGATTAAGGCCCATTAAGGTGCAATCGGGCCCAATAGGGGTAAACGGGCCCAACGATTTAAATTAAGCCCAGAAAAGATTAAATACGATTAAATTGCATAATATCTGACCTGAGGAATATTAATACGCAGTTCCGGGCATTTGATTGGGAGCATAACGGACTGCGCGACGAGATAACATTGGGAAAGAAAAGGTCAGACTCGACAGAAAAATAAGGTAAGGGAATTCTGCGGACTGCTAGAGGTAACTTTACACAATTTTAAATTCATACGCAGTCCTTTAAAATTAACTGAAGGGTCTAGAGGTCGAAGAACAATTTTAGTGCCCCGAATGGGCAAAATTACTAAAATACCCTTGTTAAGGGTAGAATCTAAAAATTTAGGGAAAATTGGGAGGAGTAAGGACAAGAGGTTCCTGCTCGTTCTGGAGGTATTTCAACGTATGCAGGAGTAGGCTGGCTCACTTTTAAAGAAAAATGCATAGCATTGCATATCTTAATTGTTGTGATTTCTGTGAAAACTATTTGGAAATAACCGAGCCGCCTACATGTTTTTATTTACATGTGACGTGCTAGAGCTCAGCTCGCACGATGTTTGATTGTGTGATGCATGCATTAGTGCTGGAGCGAGAGCTCGCACTAGAGTTTTACATGCATAGGTGCTAGAGTATAACTCGCACCAGATTTCACATGCTTTTGCGTGACACGGTGCTAGAGTCTAACTCGCACCAGATTTTATAAGATTTTCATACAATTTATATACAGAGTGCTGAGCATAGCTCGCACTAGTTTTACTGGATTTGTGGAGTAGCGCTGTCTGCCCTTGGAGTCAGCCAAAAGGCCCAACAGGCTCAAAAGACCTCTTAAGTAGGGTGAGAGTGAGGGATGAGGTTGGCGGCCTTGTGGAGATGTAAAGCGGGCTCTGCCAAGTTTACTTGATTTGATGAGAGTGCTAAGCATCGCTCGCACTGATTTTTATGAGAACATACGATGAGCCGTGCTTGGAGCATCGGGTAGACTGTGTGTCACCGATTTAATAGGCTCGCACGTGCGTTTTGAGACATGGCAACGAGTATTGAGTTATGAAAACCTCTGTGGGAAGCAGGCCATTTGGGCTGGAGTACCTAGAGTGATATGGGTCCATGGAGTACGATGTACCGTGCAAGTAGCATGGAGTACGATGTACCATGGGGTATCTTCGGATACGGTATCTTTGTGATACAGGGTATCTTCGGATACGGTATCTTTGTGATACGGGGTATCTTTGTGATACGGTATCTTTGTGATACGGGGTATCTTTGTGATACGGTATCTTTGTGATACGGGGTATCTTCGGATACGGCATCTTCGGATGCGTGAGATCGGATAAGACTGACGGGTTGGATTGACCCACCTCCCGGGCAGTTCCCAATCAGGGTGAGACCTCGCACACTGGGATCCGTGAAGCTAGAGGGACTCACGAGGACATATTGGCCAGTGCTGGTTATTACCGATATACAGTATTGCCTAGTCTCGTATCTTGTATATATATACGTATGTTTTCGATATCGATGCTTTTGAGAGACTCAATTTCCATGGTTTTGTGTGAGTCAGGATCACCCGAAGGAGGGGTCGAGTCCTGACTTCATTGTGAAATTTTAAATGGGAAAGAAATGATTTAAAATGAATTGCATGTTGAATTTTCCGTGCAACTTGATTTACATAACATCATGACGCATATCATTTGTTTTAAAATGTGTGGAGAAAGGGTGGTTTATGCATGGCACCACGTTCATGTAGGTAGTATGGTTACCTACTTGTTCGTAGGATTGCCTTACTGAGCTTGATGTGCTCACCCCTTTCATTTTCTCCCACAGATAATCTCCAGTTGAAGTCGCGACGACTCAGTGCTGCATTCCGGATATCCGCTGCTGCCCATCAACATAAGGTATATATACACTTGTACATATTGTATCTACATAAGCATAGCACAGTAACATGTTTGTAAGTAACTTTAGGGGATGTATAAATAATATAAACAATTATAAATGACTGGAGAATAAATAAGTTAGATGGTAATTGAATGGTGGGACTGGCATTGACGCACAGCCCAATTATTAGTGGAGTGTTGGTCACGATTCGAGGACAGGTAAGAATGTAAGTAAAAAAATAATAAAAAGCGAAAAATTAACTCTGATTTTTGGGTAGTTTGGGTCGTGACATATAAAGGTGGTATCAGAGCACAATTGGTCTGATGTGTGTCAGTGTCAGTAATTAGGAAATTACATCCCCGTGTTACTGTGCTTAGTTAGATACAATAGTGTATATCGAGATGGGCTTGACTAAGAAATGGTCGAGAATGCAGGAATGCCTAATATGAGTCGCGTTAGATGAGATAGTGCACGAGGCAGAGGTCGTAGAGGTAGACCTGAATCTGCTAAGTCGTGCTGAGTTTGACTATGAGAATCATGATGAAATTGAAATGGAGGCTAATGTTGAGTATGCCCCACAGAGTCCGACAGAGTGATCGGACAGTATTGAGACACGCTTCGCGAGATTGAAGCGGAGCATGGGGATTATTTTGAGGAGCAAATTGCTCAGATTATGTATGAGATCAGAGGGCGCAGCGGAGCATTGGTGGAAACCCGCTCGACCCATCTTAAGAGCTGATATGAGAAATATCTTGGATATATTCCGGTGACAGGATATCCCGGACATGATTTAAAGGAAATTTCGAATTAAAGTCCTTACTCTGACCCAGAGGATTTAATTTATTGACGAGTATGGAGACTCGGTTATATTCTGGGCAGATATTACCTCGACACTATGAAAAGTGACAGTCGAGATGTCTAAAAGTTTATGAAAGGGCTCAACTTTTCAATTTGAGTCTAATTGGCCCGCGAGATATTACCTATACCGAGGCAGTGCGCAGATTTACAGTTGGATAAATAAAAATATGAATTGCACACCTCTGAGATTCGGAAAGGTAGTGAGGGCTGAAATAGAGACAGAAAAGAGAATCGAGAAATGACAAAGATGTTGAATGAGAAAATGGTAATTGGTTAAAGATTAGATTTGATGAGTTATGGGCTGAGATAATTGGTAAGGCCCTAGTGCATCCAATTTTGGCACTGTTAGGGGGCATTGTGATTGGAGAACCCCGACCTGCTACGAAGCGGTGTAGCAGTGTAAGTACTGTAAGCAGTGTGAGATGTGTGGTGGATACCACGGAAGGAGGGTCTATACCTACACGGTATTGATGAAAATGGCCGTTAAGTGTGGTAAGACGGACCATTGATTTGATTGCACAAAATTGAACGAGATCGCCCCACAGAAAAGGTAAAGAGACAGAGAAAAATTTCGTTGGTATAGTTGCAACGAAAAGGGAGGAAATAGCCGAAAAGAAAAAAGGAAAGTAGGCTGTTGGACGAAGGCGAGAGGATGTCTTGGACCAGGACACTATTGATGTTTCAGGGATGTGGTGTGAGATACCACACTTGTTATGAATAATAAAGTACATATGTTCATTGATCCTGGTGCCACACATTTATTCATACCGCCTTCATTCGCATATAAGTGAGTAGAAGGCATGAATGCCTACATCATTGGGCAAATACAGATAAATGAGTACCCCAATAAAGGAGGATTAAGTAACGGAATATGGATGTAGAGGTTTTAAGTTGAAAACAGGGGTGAAAACATCCCTGAAAAGTATACTGTAAGTGTTGACAGGTGATAAAAAAAAGGAGTGCAACAGTTGAAATTAAAGGAGTAAAGGATCGTACTCATGGAATGAATAATGACAAGAGTTTCGTCATGATTGATATACGAAGGAGAAAATCTTTGAGATAAGATAGATCCTAAATACAAGATGTATTGGAGTAAGAGGCGTATGCTAGGTAATAACATCCTTAAAATATGAAGTCATTAGGATTAAAGCAAGTGGTAGCGGATATAAATTGTGACCACATAGACTGAGATATGACGTAGTTGTGGTTAAGTCTGAAGGTTAATAAAGGTATTTCAAAATACCTCCCCGCCTGAAGACTTAACAGCGTCTAAAAATATATATATATGACCTATAGCGTGAATCGATCGTCGTAATAACTACCTTTAGCTTTAGGATACCTTTACTAAGACGATAAGAATATTAAAAATTCGACACATCATGAAGGTTAACATAATAAAATTTAATAAGAGCCGCTAAGATAAGAAAAGGAAATGACGCAGGTTAGTACCTGAAAACGTAAGCGGTTGAGAAGGATCTTATACGCTTATGCGTGAATAAGTCAAGGATTGGACCGAATTGTAATCATCAGTATTGATGATGTGTTGGGTGTAGTTAAAGTCTAGGGCGATTTATAAGCAACAATTGGGAAATTTCTTTTGCAACGGGTTGCTGCGAGTTTAAAAAGGATATACCTGGTTGACACGTTTAACTAAGAAAACGTGGTCTTGAATAAGACGATAAATAAGATGATGGATGTGATATAAATTTCGGTGTAGTAAAGTATGAACTGACCACCGTGATTAATTTCACCATACCCAACAGCTCAAGAGGTTCCCAGTGAGTATAGATACCTCGAAATTATGATGGAGCTGTGTATTGATGTATAATGGGAAGATAGTCAATTTTGGAGTCAGACAACTCCTTGATCACGAAATAAACTATCTGACCCATGATTTAAAGTTGGTAACAGTAGTTGTACCGAGGATATGGTACTATTATGTATATGATGAGAAATTGTGAATATGCACTGATCATAAAGCCAGAGTATCTGTTTTAACAGAAAGAGACGAATATGAGAATAAATATTGGGTTAGAGCTTCTGAGAGATTTGATTTATGAAAATTGTACCACCCAGGAAAGGCTAATGTGATGACTGATGCCTTGAGCAGAAATAGCCTCGGGATGGTATTACATATGATGGTCAGGGAGCGTGAGCTGCTAGAGCAGTTGTGAACCTCAGTATTGATGTGATCCCTTCTGATGATGACAGTGATTAGTATGATTATGTGACAGCTAGCCTGATGATTAGAACCGGATGAGAGTGCCCGGATTTGCCAGGCTTAGCGTGATGATCGACCGGATGTCGATAGTTTGGGTCTGATTCAGAAGGGTACAGTGATAGAGTTCACAGTGGGTGATGATGAGTTACTGAGGATTCAGAGACAGTATGAGTGCTCCCCAGGACCACAGTTGATGAAATAGTGATATTGCCAGAAGCTCACTCTTCGGGATATACAGTGCATACGGAAAGTAATGATTATATATCGAAATCTCGATAAGGGTATTGGTGGTCAGATGTGGAAAGACACATGGTAGAGGTTGTGAAAAGTGCCTAGTGTGTCAGCAGAGTAAGGTAGAGTGTTAAAAGTCTGCAGAGTTATTGCAGCACCTACCTGTATCGACACGGCACGAAAAATGAGAATAAGTCTCCGTGAATGTCGTGATGGGTTACAGAGGACCCAGGTGATAGTACGAGACTATTTGGATGATAGTAGATAGAGTGACTAAGTTCACCTACCTTCTGGTTATGAACTCCTCAGATACTCAGAGTGTGTATGAGGATTTATGTGTAAGGCAGTTTGTGGAACATTAAGTAGCGTTCCAGTGAGCATAGTATCATATAGGGATTCCCGCTTCACTTCCTACCTCTGAGGATATTTAAGGAAGCTATGGGAACCCGACTGAGTATTAAGCACAGCTTTCCATCTTCAGACTGATGGTCAGTCAGAGAGGACTGTACAAGTTCTGGAGGATTCGATGAAAGCGTGTGCCATTGATTTTATAAGCTCCTGGAATGATCAGTTGATTTCTAATTAAAGTTGCCAATAACGACAGTTGGCAGTTGAGTATCGGGATAACAAGATATGAGACAGTGTACGGCTGTAGGGGTTATTCCTCGAATTGGATAAGAAAAAGTGGGTGACAGATAGAATCATTTTCGACCTTGGATAATAAGTCTCTGAGGATGTTTAGTTAAGGATGAGAGATTCAGAACACCTCAGAGCAGATAGATAAGTATTGGAATTCACCCTTGGTGAATTAGGGTTGAAATATTTCTTGTCCTAAGAGAATAAGGACATAGCGAACTTTTGGAAGAAAGCAAATTGAGATACGCTGGATGGAATATTTTGAGAGATTGGACAAGTGGGAGATAAGACCTGTAGGTGACATTTCCACTTGAATAAGCAGGCACCCACAATGTGTCCCAGCTTTTGATGCTTCAGAAATACTATACAGATCCAGCATAAGTGATAGAATATGAACTCCAAAAGTTCAATCTAATGAAAATATAAGTATATTGAAGAAGTTGATTCGGGCATTAAATAGGAAAGAGAAAGTATTGAGGTCTAAGATGATCTCCCCAATTAAGTCCTTTGGTAGTAATACATTCCGGAGAAGGTCACGTAAGAATTAAAGAAGTATGATACGATTGATGTACCCGGAGTTGTATATGGACTCATATGACTTGGTTCTAATTTGGAGGACCAAATTCCTTAAGTGGGGGAGAGTTGTAAGACCCGAATTTAATTAAAATATGAAATAAAGGAGTATTTGTGAAGGAAGTCGGGTTAAATTAATCCCGAACACGTGTAAGGGCAAAACGGTCAAAGGACCGAAAGCCGGAGTAGATTCGATAAGAAAATTTAATTAAAAATATGGATTTGAGAAATCTTGGTCAATAAAAGTGAAATAAATTTATTTTGGGTTAAAGTGATCAAGATATTAATTTATGGGAATTAATCGGGATTAATCGGGATTTTTAGTTCGGAAAAATAATCCCGAAAATAATAGAAAAATATACCGAAAAGTCACCCGGGACAATATCCCGAAAATATGGGGAAATTATACCCGAAAAAGATGTTAAAATATAATAAATAAATTAAATAAAATTAAATTGATAAATTTAGAATTAAATAATAATTTTAATAATAATTTTAAAGGGATATTTGGGTATTTTTAGTGTATTTTAATGAATAAAATAAATTGTTAAATAATAATATAATTCAAAAAAAAAAAAAGAGAATTGGAAAACGTTATCGGGGAGAGAGAAAGTGAAGCAGTAAAGGAAACGGAAATGGGAGACGCGCGTGGCCGACCGACGAGCCACCACCGGCGACCTTTGACCTCCGACAAAGGGCCGAGCAGCAAGAGGAGAGGCCGGCGAAGCTATTGGCGCCGGCGACGCGCGCTAAGGAGGTCGAAAACAGCCGAACGGAGGGAGAGAAGCCGCAGGGAAAAACAGAGTCGGTACCGGCGATCCACGGCAGCTGGGGGCGAACGGCGGGTACCGGCGTGATCAGGAGGAGGAGCCGGTCCTTTTGAGACTGGTATTGGCCGACGAAACCGCTGGAAATCTGTCGGATCGAGAGGTGGCAGCCGCGGGAAAAGAGATGGCCACCGGCGGCGAACGGCGGCGATCCAGGCGAAACCGAGGCCAGATTCCGAAAGCCCAGGCGACGGTGATCATTTCTGCACCGGTCTCATGCGACGAAACAGCGGGAATCGCCGGCGACGGCTAAGAGGAGAAAACGGGTCCGACGGCCGAGAGGGAGAAGAGCCGGACCGGCGGCGTTCCGGCGAGCTTGACCCAAACCGAGGGCAGATCTGAGACGCGGACAACCTCACGGAGCCACTGGCGGTGGAAGCCGGCGAAGAACCGGCCGGCAAGGTGGTGAACCGGCGGTGAACCGGCCAAACCGGGGTGAACCGGCTGTCTGAACCGGTCCGAACCGGACTGAACCGGTTCAGCCAAAAAGAGGGGAAAAAAGGAGAAAAAGGGAAAAAGAAAAAGAGGAAAAAAATTGGAGAAAATTTCGGTGATGCAATCGAGCTTCGGGTAAGTCGATAAGCGGTCAAATTGACCCGATTTAAATTTGGAATATTTTATTTAATTAAATTTCGATCGAAAAGTTTACCCGAAAATGTAATTAATTGTGTAGCTCGACGATTGGCATCCACCGAGGGCTCGAGACAGTCTCGATTTGCGGACTAGCATGGAATCTCGGGTAAGTGACCCCTATTTACGACAATTTTCTCGTTATGCGTGATATTGATTTAATTTCTGCATAAATTGAATTAAATTATGGAAATTTAGATTAATTGTCGTAAATATTAAATTTAGCTATTCGAGAATTAGAACGAGGCCCGATAAATTATTGGTGGGCCCAGTGAGCCCAATAGGCCTCGATAAAGTGAAAATTAAGTGGAAAATGGGCTTAAGGCCGATTAAGGCCCATTAAGGTGCAATCGGGCTCAATAGGGGTAAACGGGCCCAATGATTTAAATTAAGCCCAGAAAAGATTAAATACGATTAAATTGCATAATATCTGACCTGAGGAATATTAATACGCAGTTCCGGGTATTTGATTGGGAGCATAACGGACTGCGCGACGAGACAACATTGGGAAAGAAAAGGTCAGACTCGACAGGAAAATAAGGTAAGGGAATTCTGCGGACTGCTAGAGGTAACTTTACGCAATTTTAAATTCATACGCAGTCCTTTAAAATTAACTGAAGGGTCTAGAGGTCGAAGAACAATTTTAGTGCCCCGAATGGGCAAAATTACTAAAATACCCTTGTTAAGGGTAGAATCTAAAAATTTAGGGAAAATTGGGAGGAGCAAGGACAAGAGGTTCCTGCTCGTTCTGGAGGTATTTCAACGCATGCAGGAGTAGGCTGGCTCACTTTTAAAGAAAAATGCATAGCATTGCATATCTTAATTGTTGTGATTTCTGTGAAAACTATTTGGAAATAACCGAGCCGCCTACATGTTTTTATTTACATGTGACGTGCTAGAGCTCAGCTCGCACGATGTTTGATTGTGTGATGCATGCATTAGTGCTGGAGTGAGAGCTCGCACTAGAGTTTTACATGCATAGGTGCTAGAGTATAACTCGCACCAGATTTCACATGCTTTTGCGTGACACGGTGCTAGAGTCTAACTCACACCAGATTTTATAAGATTTTCATACAATTTATATACAGAGTGCTGAGCATAGCTCGCACTAGTTTTACTGGATTTGTGGAGTAGCGCTGTCTGCCCTTGGAGTCAGCCAAAAGGCCCAACAGGCTCAAAAGACCTCTTAAGTAGGGTGAGAGTGAGGGATGAGGTTGGCGGCCTTGTGGAGATGTAAAGCGGGCTCTGCCAAGTTTACTTGATTTGATGAGAGTGCTGAGCATCGCTCGCACTGATTTTTATGAGAACATACGATGAGCCGTGCTTGGAGCATTGGGTAGACTGTGTGTCACCGATTTAATAGGCTCGCACGTGCGTTTTGAGACATGGCAACGAGTATTCAGTTATGAAAACCTCTGTGGGAAGCAGGCCATTTGGGCTGGAGTACCTAGAGTGATATGGGTCCATGGAGTACGATGTACCGTGCAAGTAGCATGGAGTACGATGTACCATGGGGTATCTTCGGATACGGTATCTTTGTGATACAGGGTATCTTCGGATACGGTATCTTTGTGATACGGGGTATCTTTGTGATACGGTATCTTTGTGATACGGGGTATCTTTGGATACGACATCTTCGGATGCATGAGATCAGATAAGACTGACGGGTTGGATTGACCCACCTCCCGGGCAGTTCCCGATCAGGGTGAGACCTCGCACACTGGGATCCGTGAAGCTAGAGGGACTCACGAGGACATATTGGCAGTCCTGGTTATTACCGATATACAGTATTGCCTAGTCTCGTATCTTGTATATATATACGTATGTTTTCGATATCGATGCTTTTGAGAGACTCAATTTCCATGGTTTTGTGTGAGTCAGGATCACCCGAAGGAGGGGTCGAGTCCTGACTTCATTGTGAAATTTTAAATGGGAAAGAAATGATTTAAAATGAATTGCATGTTGAATTTTCCGTGCAACTTGATTTACATAACATCATGACGCATATCATTTGTTTTAAAATGTGTGGAGAAAGGGTGGTTTATGCATGGCACCACGTTCATGTAGGTAGTATGGTTACCTACTTGTTCGTAGGATTGCCTTACTGAGCTTGATGTGCTCACCCCTTTCATTTTCTCCCACAGATAATCTCCAGTTGAAGTCGCGACGACTCAGTGCTGCATTCCGGATATCCGCTGCTGCCCATCAACATAAGGTATATATACACTTGTACATATTGTATCTACATAAGCATAGCACAGTAACATGTTTGTAAGTAACTTTAGGGGATGTATAAATAATATAAACAATTATAAATGACTGGAGAATAAATACGTTAGATGGTAATTGAATGGTGGGACTGACATTGACGCACAGCCCAATTATTAGTGGAGTGTTGGTCACGATTCGAGGACAGGTAAGAATGTAAGTAAGAAAATAATAAAAAGCGAAAAATTAAATCTGATTTTTGGGTAGTTTGGGTCGTGACAAATTTCTATTTTAAATTTTGTATCTCTGTTCGGACAATTCAAATCTCATAAATTTAATTTGAAATTTCTTAACTGTCCGTTTTTAGATTTTACGTACGTTCGACTACTTCATTCATATTTATATGATCAAAATTATCTGTCTTATGATTCCATAAACATATAATAATATCCATAAAATGTATGAATCATAAGAAAATATGATAAAAATCGGGTCTTACAAATCCTCTCTTCTTCGTTACTTGAAAATGAGCCAAAAAGCTCTAGGAGGATCGATCCTATACCTTAAGGGATCGATCCCTCTGTGTTTCGTTAACACACATAACATTACTATCGATCCTATAAGTTTAAATGATTGATCCTCTCTTTGAAAATCAGTTTCTTGGGCAGTTTTAAATATTCAAATTGTTATGAAATAATTTTCAGTTTCATATAACTTTTCCTTTGACTTTAAGTGCATGAAATTAAGTCCCAAAGTATACAAAGTAATTTTCTAAAATATTTTTAATAGTTTCATGATAAAATTATTTATGCTTTGCATTCAAAAATATGTTAAGACCAATTTAGACTTTGCTTTCAAATTATGGTCTTATTTAAGTGTAAAACTCATAATATGATTTATGAAATGGTAAGCAAATTCATAACATAAATCATTTAAACAATCATGTTTAAGGTTTTGTCATTTCAAAATTAGTATCAATTTTAAGCTAACAATCTCCCTCTTTTTGATGTGATGAAACTTATTGTAAATTTGTTTTGAAAATTACTCACTCTAAAAGTGAGCATTATTTTCAAAAATAATTACAAACAATATTCTCCCCTTTTTTCATACAAAAAGGCAAAAACTCTCCCTTAAAATATGCATGGTGTAAATGGAGGGAAAATCCAAGCAAAAAAGACAAAGAAAGGTTAGTAGCATGGGCATTATAGTATAATATTCAATCAATGAATTTAAATATAATGCATACTAGCATAAATGTCACATGAAGTATATAAGGTATCAATTTAAAGCCCAATACTCATATGAACAGGAAATGAATACTTAGATAAAAGAAAGAAAGTTCAATACACAAAGTCATAAAACATCTAAAAATAACTAAGGGTGATATCATAGTTAATCATAGACAAAATTATCACCTAATAACACAAAATAAGATCCATAGTCTATAGTGGACCTTTATGAGGATGGAGACTGTGGAAAGCGATCAAAATAGTTTTGGTAATGCATCCTCATGCCTTAAAGTTCGTCAAACATTACAGTTTAATGTTCATCAAGGGTTTTAAGCTTGGAGTCGACATACACCTAAAGATCCGAAATCACTGCAGTTTGATGAGCTTCAAAGGCATTTAGCCTAAAATCAACATGCATATAAAAATCGGTGAACATCTTGACTAAGAACTCCATAGTGATCCCGAGAGCAGTTGTATCTAAAGATGATGGTGCATAGACATCATCGGGATTAGCCTCTTGTTATGCAGGCTTAGGTGCTAGAACTGGATCAGTTTCTTCTGCCATTCACCATTGGCATTTAAGTAGTAGTACATGTGGTAGTAGCTCACCGGTTTCGCACGACCATCAAATCTCAGTTTTGGTGAGAAAATAAGTTAGAGGTTGAGGAAAGATTATCATTTCTATATTTTCATTCACAATCCTCAACCATTCCTTAAAGATGAAATAAATAAGATTGGGCTTACCCTTATCTTCCTCATGGATGTGAGAAATCTAGAATCGATCAAGCTTGAGCACTTGAGAGTATTTAGTTCCAAAAGGGCTCAAGTTCCAAGTGATAATAAGATGCAACAGTCATGGGAACATAAGAAGGTCGCTCGCCCTTTCATTTGTGACTGGGAAGATAGGTGGAACCTCTTCTTCCTCATCAATAAGCCATTGGTTTCGAGTATGAAACACATCGGCTAGCTTGTCCTTGGTGATATCAATATGTTTTCTTATGATATAGGAAGAAATGCTAACTACCCTAAAAGGGGTTATTGGGATCGATGATTGTTTCGACATTGGCAAAAAAAGCTCTGACAATGCTATATTGGATTGGGTTGTTGATTTTAAAGAAGGGCATCCATCCAAATGCACCGAAGGTGGTAAGGTAAGGGAAGCCAATAGACGAAAGAAAGTCGAAGTAAATTTTCCTCTAATGCCGAGTTGATATTGTAGCTAAATTGTCATCGTAGTTCTTTTTAACATTGGTGACTTAAAACAACGACTGAAGGAAGTGTAGAACATGTAATCGAAGGAAGCGAGAGCTTTCTGTTCTGAAGTCTTGGGAAAAGAGGATGATGGTTTAGAAGCAAAGACTTTAGTGCGATGAGGCATGGTGAAAGTTAAGAAACGTCAAGGAGAGCAAAAGAGTTAAGTTTCGAAAGAGAAAGTCATTGGGGAATTTTTGCTAACACGTCACGTGCGAGAGTTTGAGTAGGTAAAATATGTAATGGGGATAAATTAGAAGCCATGAACAAAAGTTCTGGAGTCTAGCAACCTATAAACATAATAAACATACAATTTGAGACAAATGAATGAAAAAAATAGTAGTTTTGAGTGGTTAAAATAATAACTAAATTAAGTTTTGAAAAACTTGAAATATGATTTTATGATTGAAAAAGGTTAAAATGATGAAAGGAATGATTTTAGGGTGAGAAATCTTAAAGGTTTGAAAGAGATATGAAGAAAAATGATGAGAAAATGAAGTTTTTGGAAAAATGGGTGGGATGTTGGGTAATAGCAAAAAAAGTTTTGGTTTTAGGAAGAAATTATGACTGGGGAATGAAAAATGCAATTTTAAGTGCCTAGAAGCCTTAATGGATCAATCCTTTTAAGTATAGGATCGATCCCTTGAACACAAAATGTAATATTTGCTTTAGGGAAACATAAGGATCGATCCCTTGCTTGAGGGGACTGATCCTTACAACATAGAAGTTGTGTTCAAGGAAAGGCCAAGGGAACTAATCCCATGGATAGAGGATCGATCCCTCATGAGAAAAACTCAGAATTCAGGCTAATTTAGGATGAGAGATCGATCCTTTGGTTTAATTTTTCTAGAAAATTGTGTAAAATGACTTTGAAAATTATGGAAAAATTGACTTTGAGTTTTTCAAAGTGTGGAAATATTTTTCACACATTGAAAACATTATTTTTGACTTTTATGAAGTACAAAAATGATAAAAAAAAAAATAATTGGAAATCAATTTTGGCAAATTCTGGAAAGGTCTTTCATGAAAAATGCATTTTTAGTGTTAAAAGAGGTCATTTTGAGTGTTTATGCAATTTGATACTTTAAAGAAGTTTAATAGCACACACAAGGCCCGACATACATATTCACATAATTATCAAACAATTACATCATGAAATCATATATATGAATATACGTATCTCATAGTAATCAAACATGCATATCTCTCATTGAAGCTTATAAAACAACAATATGCATGTCTTGACATATTTAGCATGAAACAAGCAAGTATTTATATATTTTCAATGTGTTTCCTACTAGCTTAACATGGAAAGAATCCAAACAAGCACCATCTAATGATTTAATTAGTTATTAAGCTCATGGTGCATTTATTAAAACTAGTTCACCTCTAAGTGCACAAAACCTTTTTTTATCCAAAGGTTTGGTGAATTTATCAGCCAATTGATGCATTGTATTAACATTTTTCAAAACTATATCTTCCTTTTGCACATGATCTCTAATGAAGTAATGTTTAATTTCAATGTGTTTATTTGTAAAATGTTGAATTGGATTCTTGGTGATATTTATTACAATTTTATTATCAAATTTTATGGGAATTTGGTTCATATGTATGCCATTATCTCTCATTTGTTGCTTAATCCATAACACTTGGATTGAGCTATAGTATTTTGTTTCTTATAAAGCCATAAGATTAACCTATTCCTTAAAAATTGGCATATACTAGAAGTGTTATTTCTATCTATTTTACACCACTAAAATTCGCATCGGAATAAGCATGGAGTGCAAATTTTAAATCTTTAGGATACCATAAACCTAATGAAGGAGTGTCTCTAAGGTATCTAAAGATTCTTTTAGTAGCTAATAAATTTGATTCTCTGCAAGATGATTGAAATCTAACACACGAGCATACACTAAACATGAAATCGGGTCCACTTGTGGTAAGATAAAGCAAAACGTTTATCATAGACCTATATAGTTTATTATCTACACACTTATCTCCTTCATCCTTTTCAAGCTTTAAAGATGTACCTATTGAGTTGAGTGAGGCATGGTTTCATCCATTCTAAACCTGTCAAGCAAGTCTTTGATGTACTTAGCTTGATTGATGAAGATGTCATCCTTGGTTTGATTTACTTAGAGCCCTAAGAAATAGGTGAATGATAATTCTATTAAAATAGAATTATTTGTATTTAATTTCTTAATTAGTTGTTTTAATCCTCATATTATTTTATTAATTATCCCCTCAATTTAATTAAAATCTTGATGTTTGCAGATAAATTAAATCCAGATGAATTTTAGTAGAAAATGGACTGAAAACAGGCTAAAAAAGAGATTGGACCACTACCATTTCGTAGCATGAGTCATCATTCGTCTGGACACGTGTGATGTCGAATGTCCATTTTTATTCGCCTTCGAAGGATAAGATCAACAAACACCGTAGCCACCTCATGGAAGACACATGCCCATCCACATTGCACATCCAAGTGGACAATAAGACAAATGACGTGAAAATATCTTCTCTAGAAGCCAATGGTGTGAAGACAAGTGACCAAACAATGTCAATTCATCTAGGATGGAAATTACCTTTGTAACCCCAATTTTGTGTATAAATAGAAAATCATGAGGCAATTGGAAACCAAGTAGATTTAGAAGTAGTTTTTATAAGTAGTTTTTAGGAAGTAGTTTTAGATTTTTTTAGATTAAAGTTTTTTTATGTTAGGTTGCTAGGTTTTAGGATTATTTTTCCTCGGTTTCCTTTAGCTTTTCACGTTGGCAGCCACCATTTTCTAAGTCTAACAAGTTTTTATTTCCTTTGTTTTTGGCACTATTAAGCTTTGTTAATGGAAAGTTTATTTTCATTTTACTAGTCCCATTTACTACTCTGTTTTCATTTCCTTTTATTGTTCATTCGGGTGGTTGGAGGGGTTGGTGACAGCAGCTATTTTGTTCAACTCGTTGCTCCTATTTCAAGTTCATTTCCTGCATTTTTTTTTTTTATATTTCATTTATCTTACATTTTCTAGTTTGTGTGCTTCATTAGTCTGTTCTTTTCATTTTCTCGTTACTATTGAATGGGGATGGTGGAAGGAGGTTAAGTGACACAGCCAACCTTGCATATTTTCTAATGTTTCTATGAAGTTTTAAAGTTTTTTTTTTTTTTTACATTCTGCCAAAGTCTTCTTTTAAACCATCACATTCATTTCCAGTTTGCACTGCAATCACAAGGGCAGTTCAAGATTTTCCTTAATTGCTCATTCGAAAAGTGCTGTTGTCCTGTTGCTATACTAGTGAGGAGGACGTGGTAGGCTGAAGCAGGCGGGAGGTTTAGCAGTGCATGGCCTTGGCGGGACGGGGTGACTGAAGCTGTTCAGTACAGAACCAAGGCTGAATGCACTGTTGCAGTGGACAGGGATCACATACTCTCCTCTGTTATACTATGTTTCAAGTTCATGTTACTGTTCAAAGCTCCTTATTGTTTTTTCAGTTCTCTGTTTTAAAACAGCAAACTTCCTTCGAGCTTCCTTTAATTTCTTTGCACTATTTTATTTTCTTTTGAAACCCGTTTCTGTTCAATCCTTTTCTTTTCTATTTCAGGTTTTGTTTTAGGTTCAAGGGTGTTCTTTTGCTTTCTTTCTCTGCATTGCTTTAGTTCTCTCAGTTTATTTCCTTGCTGCTTTAATATTCTGTTTAGTTATGTTCGTTTCTAGGTTTGCTTTTAGTTTAAAGGTCAGTGGCGTGGCTGTTATTGGAGAAGGCTTAGCTAGTGACAACTCCTTTCTTCTCTGCTACACAGCTACAGAACATGGTGAGTGGCGCAATAGCTAGTGTTGCTGGATTGCCGTTGCTACCATTAACATGACAGTCCCTGGTGTGCTCAATTCTGCTGAATGAGACGCATGTGAGTCAAGCAAGACGTGGCTGCTGCGTTTCGTTACTGTCCTGGCACTATAGAGCACGATTTTTGGCTAGAGAAGGTTGATGGCAAGACAACATCAACTACTGGGTTATGTTGGTGTAGTGAATGTGGTGTAGAAAATAAGGAGCGGCAGCAGCTGGTGACGCTCATGGACTGGCCTGAAGCAGCTGCAGGAAGGTTGTCGTAGGTTGTAGAGCAGTGAGCACTACAAGGACGGGCTGCATAGTAGTGAACAATATAGTGCTGTATTTTTTACACTATTTGGGTTTTACAATTTGTTTATCATGCTTTTAGATTATTTACTAAATGCTAGTGTTTATTTTATTACTATTTGTTAGTCTAGATAATAGTGGTTAAATTTAGATTTTTGAATTAATTTGCATGTTAGCTTAATTTCCTTACTTTTTAGCTAAGACTTAATTTTAATCATGTTAATATTTAATTTATGAATGCATTAGGAGTTAAGATTAAATTTTAAGTGTAGTGCTTACGTATTGCATTTTAGAGTTAGATTAGGGGTAGAATTATTTCATGCATTTTTAAGTTAGTTTTCATTTTAAACTTTAAAAATCCAAAAAAAAATATTTATTTCTCATGCTTTATTTAGATTTTATTTTATTTAGACATTTTATTAAGTTAGTAAATAGCTAGAGTTATATTTAATTTAGATTTACTATTTTAGGCAATTAGGCTTAGAGTGATATTTAGGAATTTGCTTAACTTTTTAGAATTTTATTAGGTCTTAGGTTATGTTAATTTGTGTTTTTATTTTTGTTAATTAAATAGATTAAGCACATGCTAATTTTAGTTTCATATTAGAATTTTCTAGTGTTATTTATTTTATTTACATTCTCTTATATTTGCATCTTAGTCTATTTGCACTAATTAATTTTAGTTTCAGTATTTTTCTTTTGCAGGTTATCGCTTTAATTTGTTGGGAGCTCTATAAGTAATTTTCGCTCTGTTTTATTTATTTTATAATTTTCATTATTTTTATTGTTTTCCAGTATTTTTTAATTTAAAACTTATAGATCACCCACTTAATTTTTATAATTTGCTAGGATATACTTAGGGTAAAATTAACTAGTACTTAGGCTAATTGGATTCTCTGTGGGACGATAATTCGAGACTCAATTCCCGTTATTACTTGCACGACCCATGCACTTGCGGTTTACACGTCTAGGTAACTAGGACGCGACGTGTCAGTGAACTCCCCCATCATGCTCATTTCAAATTCACCTTCCATGATCTTAAAAAATTCCTTGCACCAAGACTCATTAATAGAACTAAAAATAATGTCATCTGCATTCACTTAAACTACTAATAAATCACTACTTTTGGTTTTAATAAATAAGGTTGTATCAACCTTTCCTCTTGAAGACCCTTTTTAAATTAAAAACATTTAAACCTTTTTTTTTTTTTACATATAAAGCCTTTTGAAAGTTTGAAAACATGATTTGGAAATTTAGGATCTTTAAAACTAGGAAGTTGTTCCACAAACACCTCATTATTAATAAAACCTTTTAGAAAAGCACTTTTGACATCCATTTGATAAAGGTTGACATTCTTAAAACATGAAAAGGCAAGCAACATCTTAATAGCTTCTAATCTAGCTATTTGAGCATCAGTTTCATCATAATCAATGCCGTCTGCTTGCTTATATTCTTATGCAACTAGTCTTGCTTTGTTTCTAAATACGGTGCTATTTTCATTCACTTTCTTCTTAAATATCCATTTACTCCCAATGAAAGGAAGATCACTAGGTCTAATGACTAAATTCCAAACTTTACTTCTTTCAAATTGATTTAGTTTCTCTTGCATGACCATGATCCAATTATCATCTTTTAAAGCCTCATTAAAGTTCTTTGGCTGTAATTGTGACACAAAAGCTACATATTGGCATACATTTCTAAGTGATGACCTAGTCTTTACTCCAAGAGTCGGATCACCAACTATTTCACCATTTTTAATATATTTAAGCTCTCTTGAACATTTAGGTTCCCTTTCAACATGTATTTGATCTATTGACTCATCTTTCTTATTTAAATTAAGATCCTCTAATTTTTCACTTACATCATTATCAAGAGATGGTTCTGTTACAACCTCATCAAATATTTTTATATCATCATCAACACTATTTTTCTTAGAGGAAGAGTTAGATTCATCAAAAGTCGCATGGATAGATGTAAGGCCCGTAAATTTATATAAGTATTCTTTTATGATTTTGTGATGTATAGACATGTTACATTTTATATAAATCATAAGAAATGAATATTTTTAAGTTCTAAGTGTGAATGAAATGTAAAATGAGTAGTGAAGCAATTGAATGTGAAGTTACCTTTGAAAATCTGAGAAAATTGCAGTTGGAATGCTGCAGATGAAGGGCAAATCAATCTTAGTTGAAGGGGAGATCGATCTCATTACCTTGAAATGTAATGCGAAAGCATTCTGCAGAAGGGAGATCGATCCCTCATTCAAAGCAGATCGATCTCATTGTGCTCGAAATGCAGAATCAAAGCATTCTGTAAAAGGGAGATCGATCCCTCATTTAAGCAAATCGATCTCAATATGCTTCTGGATAGCAAAGATCGATCTCTTCTCCATGCCAGATCGATCTCTAAGTGATTCTGCATGGCCAAGATCGATCCTATACCAAGAGGCAGATCGATCCTACCTTTTAAATGTTGAATTCTAAAGAGTTAAAACACAAGGCAGATCGATCTCTCATTACTAAGAGATCGATCTCATAAGGTAATTTTATAAAAACTCGACTGTTGCATCTTCTTCCCCAAAAACAGAAATCCCTCATTTACAGTAAAGTGAAAACCTAGCTTCTCACTTTATGACTCATCACCTTTCAATCAGTTTTGAGAGAGATTTATTTCAACAAAGTTGTCCCTTGTGAAGAGGAGAACAACATAGTTTAAAACTAGAAGCTAAAATCAAGGATTGAAGGAGCAAAGTGATTTTCCCCAAATTTGGCAAAAAGAGGAAAAATCAAGCTAGGTAAGATTTCAATACACCAACTTCAAGTATGTTAATATAGGCATTTTAGTGAGTTGATCGGTGTATGTTTTGTTGGCTGAAAACACCCATGAACATGTTAAATCCTCAATGACCTAAAATGAGCTTAGTGTGATTTAGTGAGAGAAAGTTGATTTGGCATGAATTTAATGATGTTATTAAGCATGTATACATGATTGTAAGATAGTTTTGTGAAATACATGTGTTAGAATAGATGATGATTGAAAATAGGCATATGAGATGTATGGTGAAATGCCATAGTGGAAGAAAATGATGAACTTGAGGCATTGAGAGATTTATGCCGGTTCAATTCGAATCAGTAGACTTGATGAGTCTAATAGGTTCTCAAGAAATGAATGATAAAATCGAAATGAACTTAAGAGATAGTAAGGTCCAATAAGATGTAATAAGGCCAAATGGGTGTAAAAGGCCTAATGCATTGATTTGAAATTCATGTGAGTGAAAATTAAGTATACTAAAGTATAATGATGTGAATGGTTATTTATAGCTCTGGAGTTTATATTGGGAGCTGATAGGACTGCGAGATTTAGCAACACCGAGGAAGTGAGGTCATGTGACATGATAAGAGGTAAAGGAATTTTGTGAGTAGCTAGAGGTAGCTATACGTATTTCAGATAGATTTTCAAGTATTTAAATTGTATATGGATTTTTGAATATGGAAAAATTTCAGTAGGGACCCGACATTGTAAATTACGATTTTACCCCAACTAAGGGTAAAAAGCTTATGAAGCATTTTTGTGACTAGTTTTAACGTTGTTTGATAGTTGCATAGATAGATTGGCTAATGTTTTCATGTTATATACGAAAACAACACGTTATAGTGTCGATTTGATTTAATTGTGTGAATTCATTTGAAATAAAGCCATCTATCGATTTGTGTGAAAACCAAACGTGCTAGAGCACAGCTCGCACTGGATTTTGTATGTTTTTCACACCATTAGTGCTAGAGAATACTCGCACTAGATTTTCATGATATGCATCACATAGTACTTAAGTATTTCTTGTAATTTTAATGTGATCTGTGTATGATAGAGTACTGGAGTGTTGCTCGTACTCAGTTTTATTGATTGATGCATGATAGAGTACTGGAGTATTGCTCGTACTCAGTTTTATATAATACAGTGCTGGGAGCATTGCTCGCACTACATTTATATGACTTGTGCATGAGGTCGTGCTGGAGTTTACCCGCACGTACCGGTTTTGAAAGAGATAGCATGAAATAGCCGTGCTGGAAGCCTGTGTAGACTATTTGTTGCATCGATTATACACTCGCACATGCATTTTTGAGATATGACCGAAGTCTATCGAAACTATTATACATGGTATGAGTGCTAAAACCTATGGCAGGCACCCCAACCTTGATATTGGGTCCATGGAGTACTTTGTATCGTGTATGTCACATGGAGCACGTTGTACCGTGAGTACACGATGATATAGAGTTATTGGCTGATGGTTGAGGATTTGACCCACTTCCCGTTATAGCAAATGTGAGGCCCCACACACTGAGTACTGTGTAGCTTGAGATCACGAAAAATGGGATATGATCATAATCCTCGAACATGTAGTCGCCTATCTCATCTCACTTCATTTCACTTGATATTTCTTGTTTGAATTGTCACATGATTTTTATAAATTGGGTAGACTCGAGGGATGGGTTGAGCCTCGACATGTGACTTTGTGAATTGTAAAAGGGTAACCCGAGGGAAGGGTGAGGCCCAGATTTCCATGTTTTTACATGATGATATGCTATTTTTGCTTTGATTTAATCGATATGGCATAATGAAATGTGATTTACAATATTTACATGACAATGCAATATTTTGCATAAATTGTTGAGGTTTTAAACCAACATGTTTTTAGTTCATACCTATGATTTGTATCTATATATATATATATATATATATATATATATATATATATATATATATATATATATACTTGCATAAAGGTTTCAAGAAAGATACATGTTTTAGATGTGAATCGAAAAGGAAATGATTTCAAGGCATGAGCATTATATTTTGTAGATAGTGTGGTTATCTACTTGCTTGCTTTATTTCCTTACTGAGCTGTGAGCTCACCCCTTTTTATTTCCTCCTCTCTACAAAGCGTTCACAGTAGTTGTGTAAGACCCAAAATTCGGTGTCTTCTCCTTAAGAACATGTTAGTGTGAACCTTTGTACGTAATAGATTAATCAATAAAAAGATTTCGTGTGGATTTTAAGTCTGAATTATTAAGTTAGACGTCTGAATGCACTGAAGTAAAAAAATAAGAGTTTGGGTAAATTCAAAATAAACCGAATGAAATTAGGTTAAATCGATTTAAAATATAGACTCAGAACGCAAAAGTATAGGGAGTTCAAAAAAGGAAGCTGGTTCGAAAATGATAAACCAAAAATTACCCTATTTTGGGCAATTTATTCTGGAAATATAAAAAAATATATTTTTCAATGAATAAATAAATACAATAAAATAAAATATGATGCCCATATATTGTTGTAAAAATAAATTAAAAAAAATACATGTACAAAAGTGTATAAATATTAATGTACAAAAATACATTATGATAATATATTATTTTTATAATAATATAAGGTATTTTGTAATATTATTATTATAATAATATTACAATTGTAAGATATTTTAATTATATGTTTATTATACTATGTTAAAATATAATTTATTATATTAAATTATATTATATAAATATAATAAAATAAAAAGAAAAAAAAAGAAATCAGAAACGAAAACAGGAACCAGAAAACGCGAGAAACAGGAGGAACCTGATCCTCCCTATTTCTTCACTAGCAACGGCAATGACGTCAAAGGAGGGCGCAAGCTGCCTGGTGAATGGACGACTGGCACCGGGAGAGTGCCTGAGTGCCAACACGTCCCGTAAATCACCAGCAACGAGGAGATCGAAGAGGAAAAGGTCGCGGAGCCAGGACACCACAAGTAGCAAGCATGATTATGCACTCAGCATATACTAATAGTAGCTTGTCGTCTCAAAATTCTTACTTTCATACTTACTTACTTTCATATGGAAACTTTAATCATCAAATCATTTCATAATTCATACAAAATATGTATATCTATTTTATTTATACAAAATAAGTGAAAACCATGATTTCAGTATCTAAAAACGGTTTATTATTCATTTCGGACTTAAACCGAGAAAGTATAATTTTCAAACAAATTTCTTTCTACGATTTCCAAGTCATTTATGAACAATAAATAGATATAGGAGGTTAGTACTATTTTAAATTGCATCCTTTACCTCAACGGAGCTAAAGCAACATTACTTTGCCGGGGTCTAGGTTTGCCTCATTTTGCGTGTTAGATTCCCGAGTTGCCCAAAATGATACCAAATTATCAAATATTGTTTGATTTCATCTCAACATATCAAAATATGTATTTATTTTCTTAAGAGTTGACCAATTTTGACATTTTCATCAACTTTTCCTATTTTTTCGATTTTATCGATTTAAGTGTCGGTTTAAGCTATTTTATCCAATTTAATTATTCTAACTTCACATTCACTATCTTAATAACCTACATACTCATTCACATCCATAATCCAAACTTTATCAATCTAATTCTTACCAATTCTCAAACCTTTCAATTGTTCACTAAACTAAGCTATAAATCGAACTTTTTCAGTATAAATTTAACTGTTAACAACCTTGAATTCATCCAAAATTCATCATTTTCACAACTTAAGCATGCTGATCAGAACTACACACTTCCATATAAATTATTTCTTTAAATTCTACTTAACTAAAAATCCTTAAAAATCATCAAACATAAACATATCTCATCATCTTCATCATCCATCAAGTTTCTCTCACCTTTGACAAAAGTTGACCAATTTATGATCTTCCAAACAAATCCTCAGCTGTAATTCAATATGTATATAGCTTAGAATCATCAAAAACTACAAGAAAAACCAACTAAAAACTTTCAAAAATTAAACTTTCTCTCACCTCGGAACAGGGCAAATTTTGCCCCTGTTCTTCTCTCTAAGTTTTCACTTAGTAAAGGAACTCCTTTATGGCTTTATTTTGTATACGTTATAGAGGACTGAAAGGGGAAGATTCCATCCTTCTTTTTCGGAGTCCAGTTCGGGTTGGAAAGGGGTCGAAAAAATTCAAGAAGGGGAGAGATACAGTAACGCCTGCGGAACGTTCGTGAGGGAGGTGAGGGCGCGTGGGAGGTTTTTTTGGGTGTTTTCAGAGTCCTCTGAAAAGTATATAAGTCTAGTTTCATGGTACAAAAGGTTGGGTCTAAATCCGATCTGTAGATGGGTCAAAATTGGGCTTTTTTTTATGGGTATCTAGTTCACTGGGTTGGGGTAGCCCACTGGTCAGTTTTAGAAAATCCATGAAAAATAGTTCTGGCTCATTTTCTTCCAAATTTCCACTTCTCAAGTGTTCTAATATGTCTCTAGTATCTCTCATAAAAATTTGGGGCCCACTTGTTTAAGAAAATTTTCTCGATTGGGCCCATTTTGCACAACTTGGTCATTACCGAACAATGTAATTTAGGGTTTTCGGTTTACTTTAAAAATTCATTTGATCAACGAAACCTCCATATCTCCACTGAATTTTCATTTCTCATGTAAATTATGCCTTATACTAGTTTCCTATAGCCTCATAATAATTTTTTGTAAATATTTAGAATTTATTTCGAATTTATTTCTATTTCTAGGCTCATTTGCTCTGTTTAGTGTAAACTCAAGTTTTGCTGACGTTTCCACTTCTAATGTATTAGTTTCACTTTCTAATCACCATAACATACTTAAAATCATACTTTATTGAAAAGTACCTAAATTCAAGATCTTACCTTGAAACACGTGCCTCGAGCTTCGTGTCACTACCCCGGGCATCTCAATCTTTTTGGGCCCTGTATAAACATTTACACAAGTCTTAAACTTCTCGATTTATCTTAAACTGAACAATAGCATGAAAATTCGGGTCTCACATTCCTCCCCACCTTTTTAGGAATTTGGTCCTCCAAATTTAGCTCGGTCCGTCGAACAACCAAGGGTACTTTTCCCTCATAAGGCTCTCTAGTTCCCACGTTACTTCTTCCATAGGGTGGTGCTACCAAAGGATCTTTACCAATGAGATCTTCTTCGTCTGAAGTACCCTTTCTTTTCTATCGAGTATCTAGATAGGTTCTTCTACATAGCTCATATCTCTCTGGATGTCCAAACATTCATATTCAATGACATGGGAGGGATCCAAATCATATCTCCTTAACATTGAGAAGTGGAAGACGTTATGTATCCCAGAAAGCTGTAGAGGCAAAGCTAACTGGTAAGCAACATCTCCCACTCTCTCAAGTATCTCAAATGGACCGATGAAGCGAGGACTCAACTTCCCTTTTTTTTTCAAAACGCATGATGCCCTTGCTCAGAGAGACCTTTCGAATACACAGAGTCCCCAACCTAAAACTCCAGTGGCCATCTATGCACATCGACGTAACTCTTCTGCCAACTCTGAGCAGTCCGAAGTCTATCAGAAATAATATGAACACCCTTTGTTGCCTATTCCACTAAATCAGGAGTCTTTCGATCACCCACTTCTTCCCAAGTAACTGGGGACATACATCTCCTATCATAAAGAGCTTCATAAGGTGTCATCCCGATACTAGTATGGTAGCTATTATTATAAGTGAACTCTGCAAGGGGCAAATGGTCATCCCATGAACCTTTAAAATCCATTACACACACCCTCAACATATCCTCCAAGGTCTGAATAGTTCGCTCAGACTGACTGTCAATCTAAGGATGATAGGCGGTGCTGAGATTCAACTGGGATCTCATGGCTTCCTGAAAATGTGTCCAAAATCTGAAGGTAAACCTAGAATCCCTATCAAACGTAATGTTCACGGAAGCCCCATGTAAACGAGCTACCTCTCTGACATATAGTTCTGCCAAGGCACTCAAAGAATCCGTACTCTTAATGGCGAGGAAGTGGGCACTCTTAGTCAATCTGTCAACTATTACCCAGATTGCGTTATGACCTCTTCGGGTCCAAGGTAACCCCATAATAAAATCCATCTTAATGTGCTCCCATTTCCACGTAGGTACTAGCAAGGGCTTAAGAAATCTTGCAGGCTTCTGATACTCAATCTTAACCTGCTGACATACCAAGCATCTGGCCACAAATTCTGCTACATCCCGCTTCATACCAATCCACCAATACACCTTTCATAAATCATGATACATCTTGGTACTGCCTGGGTGCATGGTGTAGCGGGAGCAGTGAGACTCTCTCAAAATCTGCTGTCTTAAGGCATCATCGCTCGGAACATAAATTTGACCCTTGAACCTCAACAGCCCATCATCACTGACCATAAAATCTGACTGCAAAGATTGCTCTGCTTGGCTAACCATATCAAGTAACCTCTGATCATTTCTTTGCCCCATTCTGATCTGATCTAAGATGTTGGGCTCAACCCGCAGACTAGCCATAAATCCAACCTCCACTTCTTCAACATTAATCTAGAGTTCGACGAACTGTTCCAATAGCTCTCATTCTCTGACCATCATATGCGACACTATACCCTTCCTATTGAGAACATCTGCCACCACGTTCACCTTACCCGGATGATACACAATCTCGTAGTCATAATCCTTAAGGAGCTCTAACCACCGTCTATGTCTCATGTTAAGCTCCTTCTAATCAAATATATACTTCAAGCTCTTGTGGTTAGTGAAGATCTGAAATTTCTCACCATATAGATAGTGCCGCCAAATCTTCAAAGTAAATACCACAGTGGCTAACTCTAGATCATGGGTGGGATAGTTTCGCTCATAGTCCTTCAATTGTCTATAACCATAAGCTATACCTCGACCATTCTGCATCAGTACACATCCCAAACCTTGGTGAGAAGCATCACAGTATACCGCGAATCCTCCCAAACCATGTAAGACCCGATTTTTATCAAAATTTCTTATGATTCATGTGATGTAAACATGGTAATATGTAAATTGAATCCTAAGAAGAGTTGTACATGAATGAAAAATGCAAATGGAATGAATAAAAATTCCAGAATGCATTTGAAGGTCAAATGAAGGATTGAAATGGTCACAAATTAAACAAATGAGATTCGGACTGGAGATAAGGATTTAAAATTGTAAGACCCGAGTTTTATTGTAAGAGCAAAAAGGGAATGAATAGAAATTTCGAGTGCATTTAAAAATGCAAAAGGCTTGAAATGGTATTCTCGAAAACGTGCAAGGGCAAAACGATCAAAAGATCGAAACCCGATATAATTTCGACAAGAAAATTTAATTAAAAATATGGGATTTGAGAATCTTGATCAATAACGAAGAAATAATTAAATTTTGGATTAAATTGATCAAGATATGAATTTATTGGAATAAATCAAAATTTTCGTATCGAAAAATAATCCCGAAAGTAATCGAAAAATATACCAGAAAGGTAAAATCGGATTGAAAAATTCATTTACGGATTAAATGAATTTAATATGAATTTAATATGAATTTTTGGGATTTTTATTATTCTTTAAATGAATAAAATAATAATTTGTAAAGATATTTTGGATTTTTAATATTAAAATATTATTAAAAATAATTTATAAGTAAAAAAAATCGAAATCTGAAACAAAACGCGAAACAGAAGAAACGAAACAGGCGAAACGGACACAGGCGCGACCCGAGGAGGATTTCTCATCGGCGAACCACCTGCGGGGCTTAAGGGCCGGCGAGGGTCGACGAAGGTAGCCCGACCTCGGGCGAACCATCAGCGGCCAAGACGCACCGTGGAGACCGCTTGAAAACGCCAGAAACACGGGGAGAAGCCACGATAGAGAAGCCACGATTGGCGGCCATCGACGCCGTTTTGACTCCAACCGAGGCTCGATTTAGGAAGCTCAGGCCGTGGCGCACCGATTGGTGTTGGAATCGCATCGGGAATCGATCGGACGGCGCCGGAACGACCAAATGATGCCGAATCGGACTGAACAGTTAGACCGAACCGCTGGACTGAACCAGTCTGAACCGAGTTGAACCGGACTGGACCGGTTCAGCCAAAAAGAAAAGGAAAAAAGGAAGAAAAAGGGAAAAAAAGAAAAGAGGAAAAATTGGGAAAAATTCCTGTGATGCAATCGAGCTACGCATAAGTTGGTAAGCGGTCGAATTGACCAATTTAAATTTCAAAAAAATTAATTTGATTTATATTCGACTGAAAGTTTACCCGAAAAATTATTAAATAGTGTAGCTCGACGATTGGCATCAACCGAGAGCTCGAGACAGCCTCAATTTGCGTACTGTCATAAAATCTTGAGTAAGTAACCTTTGTTTACGACAAATTGCATCGTTATGCGTGTTGATGAATTACGAATTTAAATTTCGCATAAATGAATTAAATTCTGGAAAATTGGATAAATTGTCGTAAATAATAAATTGAGATATCTGAGAATTTAGAATGAGGCTAAATAAATACTGATGGGCCCAATGAGCCCAATAGGCCTCGATAAAGTGTGGTAAACGGGCTTAAGGCCGATTAAGGTCCATTATGGTACAATCGGGCCCAATATGGGTAAACGGGCCCAATGATTTAAATTAAGCCCAAAAAATTATGAAATACAATTAAATTGTATTGTATTTGACCTGATGAATGTGTATCCACAGTTTCGAAGATTGGATTCAGAGCAAATCGGACAGCATGACGAGTTATCAGTGGAAAGGTCAGACTGTACAGAAAATGAGGTAAGGGAATTGTGTGAGTAGCTAGAGGTAGCTATGCGTATTTTAATAGTTTTTCTATATACTGAATATGTATGTATACCTTGATTATGTATAATGATCCTAAAAGTGGTTTAAATTATTTTAAGGATCGAAATAGGTGAAAAGACTATTTTACCCCTATTGAGGGAAGTTCATCTAAGGATGGTGAAAGCATGACATGCATGAAATGCATGATTTAAGGAATTTTTCAAGTTAAATAATTTTATTGATTGTAATCAAAGCAGATCGATAGATTGGCCAGTAACTGCATAAATTTCACAAGATAACACTACGTAGGTGTTATTCATATTTAAATGGAATTTCTTTGGAAAACAGGCCAACTATCAAGTTTATATGGAAACAGATAGTGCCGACACGTAGTTCGCACTATATCTGCGTTTGTGAATGTGCATAAATGTGCTTGAGCGGTTGCTCGCACCGATTTATGTGACATCATATGCATAAAATGTGCTGGAGCGGTTGCTCGCACTGATTTTATGATTTGATATGCATGAGAGCTGCTAGAGCCTAGTTCGCACTCTGTTTTGACATGTTTTGATTTGTTTTGACCAGATATGCATACAAAAGGTGCTGGAGCGATTGCTCGCACTAGTTTTTATGATTTGACATGCATGAACAATGCTGGAGCTTAGCTCGCATCCAGTTTTGATATGATAATTGCATAAAAGCCATGCTGGAGCGTAAATCGCACGAGATTTAATTTAATTATGCATAAAGCCATGCTAGAGTGTAACTCGCATGAGATTTGATTTACTTGAGCATTTATTTGTGTTGGAGCATTGCTCGCACAAAGTTTTATATGGTTTTATAATTCATTTGAATGTCGTACTAGAGTTTTTCTCGTATGAGGTTTTCACTGAGTTTTTATACATATCTGTATTAGAGCATTGCTCGTACGTCGATTTTACTTGAATTTATAATCAGTTTAAGTCGTACTGGAGCGCTGCTCGTACGCAGATTTCATTAATTTCTATGACACTGTGCTAGAGCTTTGTACGCACTAGATTTTCTGATATCATGAATATGTATGGAGCCGTGCTTGAGCTTCGCTCGCACAGGGATTTATATTACATGCATATAGCCGTGTTGGAGCCTCTTGTAGACTGTGTGTCACAGTGAGATGATATGCTCACACGTGCATACTGAGACAGAGATGATATGGGTGGATAAGACCTATTGCAGGCACCGCTGATTGAGCTTGGCTTCACGGAGTACGTTGTACCGTGTATGTCATACGGAGTACGCTGTACCGTGGGGATTGTTAGAGTGGAGTGGCCTCGCAATCCTGGTGTTATACTGTTCTGACGGGTAGGACGACTCACCTCCCGTTTCAGGTGTGATACCCAACACACTAGGTACCGTGTTGCTAGGGATCACTAGGATATGGCCATAGTCCTCGATGTTACTAATATAATCAGCTGCTTATCTCACATGATATAACTATCGGTCGATAGACCAGGGTAGACCTGAGGGAGGGGTCAGGCCCCCGATTTTATGATTTTATACTGTGATGCTAGATTTCAGATGATTTTATGATATGTGACCCTGAAAGAAGGGTGGTTTTATAACCGAAGTTTTATAATGAATTGTTTTATGAGACGATTGACCCGAAAGGGTTAGTTTATACTGCAGTTTTAATGAAATAATTTAAATGCAATAGCATGATGTTGTTTTTCATGCTTTTATTTCAAATTCATGATTTGTCTTACATGACATGAAAGAATGCATGATCTGGATTTGTTTCATGCTCATTATGATTTACTGATGTCACATAAAATGCCTTTGATATATGAATTACATGATTTCTATATGCACAAATAGTTTTGGTAAACTATGGCATTGAAATATGCATGATTTTGTGCGTGAAATTTTAAATGAAAAGAAATGGATTTAAGGGCATGGCATTATGAGCATGTAGATAGTAGAGCTATCTACTTACTTGCATAATTGCCTTACTGATCGTGTGGTTTGCTCACCCCCTTATTTCCCCATCTTTTCAGAGCACTCGCAATAGTTAGTGAGCGGTTGAAGACTTGCATGCTTGGTATCCGCTGCTTCCCATCGAGAGACAGGTATACACATTTGTATAGTTTTGGTATCTAAATATGTAAATGCACAGTACTATAAACGGATATTATGTCGGGGATGTAGAGTCATGTAAATATCATTGTATATGTATTGAATTAAAGTTAAAGGATAGTAAACTCTGATATATGAATGTGAATATGAAAATGAAATTGGTAATAGTGTGAGATGACTAACACCGAATCATAGCCCAACTGTTTGTAGGATGGTCACGATGAGAGAAATATAAGAATTAAATAATAAATGAAAAAAATGAAAAATTTACTCTGATTTTAGGTAATTTGGGTCGTGACAAGTTTTTGGTATCAAAGCTTAAGTTGGCCTGATATGAGTCGATTTTAATGGTTAAGGAAGTTTACATCCGCATGTACTGTGCATTGTTTAGATACAATTGTGTCTATCGAGATGGAAGTGCAGTTAAGAATTTGATTTTTGAATGCAAGAATAGACTCATTACTGATAGCCGCTATGATAAAAGGGCGAGTACACGAGCTCGAGGCCGTAGAGGTAGGCCTGAGAGTCGTACTGAGTCGCCACATAAGACTCGAGGTGAGATTGACGTGGAGGTTGATGTTGAGTATGCCCCACAGAGTCTGACAAAGAGATCGGACAAAGTTCGACAGAGAGATCGGACAGTATTGAGACACGTTTCGCGAGGTTGGAGCGGAGTTTAGAGAATATTTTGAGAGCTTATTGCTCAGAGTATGTATGAGATTTGAGGGCGAGTCGGAGCATTGGTGGAAGTCCGCTGGACCCATATTAAGAATTAGACATCCAGAATGGACATGAGAAATAATTCTATATGTATTCCGGTAACAGAATATCACGGACATTGCTTAAAGGAAATTACAAATAAAATTCTTTACTCTGACCTAGAGGAACTGGTTGATTAACGAGTATGAATCTCAATTTATATTCCTGGGCAAATATGACAGTGACACGATGAACAGTGAGAGTCGAAATGTCTGAAAGTTCATGGAAGGGCTCAGATTGTCAATTAGAGTCTGATTAGCCCGTTAGATATCACTACCTATGCCGAGGCAGTGCGCAGACTACAGTTGTGTGAACAAGATTATGAGTTGCACGCCTCTGAGATTGGGAAAGGTAGTAAGGGCCGAAATAGAGATAAAAGAGAATAGAGGATGACAAGGATGTCAGAACGGGAAAAAGGTAGTTTGGTAAAAGATTAGATTTGATGAGTCACGGGGTAAGTTGATTGATAAGCCCCAGTGTATCCAATTTCAATACTTTTGAGGGGTATTGTGATTTGAGGACCCCGACCTGCTACAGAGCAGTGTAACAGAGTAGCACTGTAAGCAGTGTAAGATGTATGGTAGATACCACGAAAATAAGATGTTGGACGGGGGCGAGTGTATGCCTTGGACTAGGACACTATTGATGTTTCATCGGATGTGGTGGAAGATACCACACTGGTTGTGAATAATGAAGTAATTATTTTAATTGATCCTGGTGCCACGTATTTATTCATACCGCCTTCAGTTACTTATAAGCCAATGAAAGATGTGAAGCCCGTACCCTTAAGCAAGATGATGCTAGTTAGCTGATTTTCACTAACTGAATATGGGTATAGAGATTGTAAGTTGAAAATAGGGGTGAAAACATTATTGAAAAGTGTATTGTAAGTTTTAACAAGTAATGAAAGAGTTTGTTATAAGTGATATATTAAAGGAGATATATTGGAATAAGAGACGTATGCAAGGTAAGGATATCCTTGATATGCAAAGTAATTTGGATTAAGCGGTATGTAGTCAAGTCTGAAGGTTAATAAAGGTATTTCAAAATACTCCCTGCCTGAAGATTTGACAGCATCTAGAAGCGCACGCATAATCTATAAATTGAAATCGACAGTCGTAAAATATACATTTAAAGTTTGGGTACCTTTGCTGGTACGATAAAGAAAAATATAGAATTTGATTAATCATGAAGCTTTAAAAATTAAAATTTTATAAAAGTTGTTAATATAAGAAAAATGAAATGACGCGGGTTAGTATCTTGAACGGAAGCGAATTTGAAATGACATTATACGTTTATGCGTACATAAGTCAAGAATATGAGTGATTGAAATATTGAGTGGAACTCAACTACGAAAAGGTATTTAAACCTTACCTAGACCGAGTGGTTGTCATCTTGAGTGATGATATTTTAAGTATTCGAAGTCCAGGAAAGAGCATGAGAGCAAATGAAAACTGTCTTACAGACGTTGTGGAAGAGTTTCTCGAAATTGGCTGCTCAGTTGATACGTCTCATTTGGAAAAAGATTTCATATGAGTGGTATATAAGTATGAAAATGGCTTCGGTGAGTTTTGGTATATTGAAGTAATAAGCTGACCACCGTAAGTATTCTCACCATAACTAACAGCTCAAGGGGTATCAGTGTGTATGGATACCACAAAAATAAGGATTGGGCTGTGTATCGATGTAAAATGGGAAGATAGTCGTTTATGGATCCAGATAGTTCAAGGACCATAAGAGAAACTATCTGACCCATGATTTAGAGTTGGCAGTCGTAGCATTTACATTAAAAGTATGACGCCACCACTTATACGGTGAGACATTTCGGCTCTGCACTGATTGTAAAAGCCCCGAGTATCTGCTTTTACAGAAAGAGTCGGATATGAGATAACCAAGAGGGTTAGAGCTTCTAAGAATTATGATTGTGAACATTGTACCACCCAGGAAAGGCTATTGTAATGGTTGATGCCTTAAACAGAAAGAGCCTCGGGATGGTATCACATATGATGGTCAGGGAGCGTAACCTGCTAGAGCAGTTGTGAGCCTCAGTAGTGATGTGATCCCTTCTGATGATGACGGTGATTTTGTGACAGCTAGCCTGAGGTTAAAACCGAATTTGAGTGACCGAATTTGCCAGGCTTAGCGTGATGATCGACATGGTGTCGATGGTGTGGGTCAGATTCAGAAGGGTATAGTGACAGAGTTCACAGTGAGTGATGATGACTTATAGAGGTTCAGAGATAGTATAAGTGCTCCCCAGGACCACAGTGATGAGATAGTATTATTGTTAGAAGCTCACTCTTTTGGATATACAGTGCATCCTAGAAGTAATAAAGATATCAAAATCCTTGAAAAGGGTATTGGTGGTCAGGTATGAAAAGTTATATTGTAGAGTTGTGGAGAAGTATCTCATATGTTAGCACATTGAGGCAGAGCAAGAGAAGTCTGCAGGGTTATTGCAGCCTCTACCTATAGTGACACGGAAATGGGAACAAGTTACTATGAATTTCGTGATGGGTTACAGAGGACCCGGATGGATCACGAGGCTATCTGGGTGATAGTCGATGGATTGATTTAGTTTACCCATCTTCTGGTTATGAAATCCCTAGATACTCTGAGTGTGTAGGCGGATTATATGTATGGAAAATTGTGGAACATTATGTAGCATTCCAGTAAGCATGGTATCCGATAGGGATTCACGCTTCACTTCCCACTTCTGGGAACGTTTTTCAAGAAGCTATGGGACCCTGATTGAGTGTTAGCACAACTTTCATCCTCAGACAGATGGTCAGTCAGAGAGGACTGTACAGGTTCTAGAGGATGTGATGAGAGCGTGTGCCATTGATTTGATAAGCTCCTGGGATGATCAGTTGTTACTAATCAAATTCACCAATGATGACAGTTGTCACTTGAGTATCGAGATGAGATTATATGAGGCATTGTATGGCCGTAGGGAGTTGTTCCCCGACTTGGATAAGAAGAAGTGGGTAACAGATAGAGAATTATTCCCGAATTGGTAAGACAAACCTCTGAGGATGTTCAGTCGATTTGTGAAAGATTAAGAACACCTCAGAGCAGATAGAAAAGCTATGCTGACAAGAGATAGAAAACCATTGGAATTCACCAAAGGTGAATCATTATTATTGGTAGTTATTTGTCATAAGGACGTAATGAGATCGAAAAGAGATTGGACAAAGTGGGAGACAAGGCCTGTAGGTTGGCGTTACCACTTGAATAAACAGGCATCCACTATGTGTCCTATCTTATGATGCTTCAGAAATACTATCTGGATCTAGCATATGTGATCGGATATGAGCTCCAACGGCTTAGCTCAATGAAAGTATAACATATGATTGGAAAAATCAATTCGGGTATTAGACGGAAGGAGAAAGTGTTGAGGTTTAAGATAATCTCCCTAGTTAAGTATGATGACAGTATATGATACGATAGATGTACCCGGAGTTATGAAATGCCATATTTATTGCCATATTTATTGTGTTTTGAATGTAAATGGCATATTTTATATAAAGGCATTCCGAAATGATAAATATGCACTATTTTTGCATGAATGCCTATGATTGATAACTCAGCATGAGTTTAGTACATGTGATTTTAAATCTGTACTATTATTATATAAATTTTAAAACATGCTTTTGAATTGAGAGAAGGAAATGCAAAGTATTATTTTTATTAGATAGTATGGATGTCTACTTGTTTGCTTGATTTCCTTACTGAGCCAATTAGCTCACCCCTTTCATTTTCCCCCCTCTCTACAGATCATCAGCAGTAGAGTGAGTCAGCTGAGGTATAGCATTCCTTTCGACCGCTGCTATTCCCCATCTAGCGAAAGGTATACACAACGCGTACTATTTTGTATCTGAACAATGTATAAACACAGTGATGTACATGTTTTAATATTGGGGATGTAATTACAGTAAAGTATATGAATTTACTTATAAGAAAAGTGTACGTATAGTCAATAAATATTTATAATGACACGCATATATGATACGAAAAAGAATGGTAAGGTATGGATGTATGAGAAAACTAATGCTTAATCACAACCCAACTGTCGAGGAGAGAAAGGTAAGTAAAAAGCGAAAAATTTATTATGGTTTTTGGTCAGTCACAGAATGAGGTCGTGACAGAATGGTATCAAAGAGTAGTTGGTCTGATGTGAGTAGGTATTAGTAATTAGGAAAAATGTACATCCCCATATTACTGTGTTTTGTTCAGTTACAATTGTGTATACAATATGGGAATTAGACTAATTTATGGTTGTGAATGCAGGAATCTAGCCTTTATGGCAATTACCCGTCGTGGTAGAGGGGCGAGAGGTAGGGCTAGAGGTCGTAGAGGTAGGCCAGCTAGCCAATGCGAGTCTTCGTCTGCCCATACGCCACCAGGTACTACAGAGGTACCAAAAACTATTGAGGCACGCTTCATGAGGATAGAGCGTAGCTTGGAGGTGATAGTAGAGTTGTTGGTATAGACTATGCTAGGTAGACAAAGACAGGATGTAGAGACTGCGACTGGGGAGGTAGTTGCACCTGATACACTTGCACAGCCTGCATTGATGCCACTAACTATGGATACTCCTACACCCCCACCAGTTCAGGGTAGTAGTGGATTGGGATACGGGTGTGATCTTGACAGACTGTGACAGTTCCAGAAGCTTGGACCTCCATCTTTTTGAGAGGTTAAGGACCCAGCTAGTGCTGAGGAGTGGATAGGAGAGATGGAGAAGTTGTACGACTTCTTTGATTGTACGACTTCAGAGAGAGTCGTATTTGTTGTGTTCCTACTGAAGGGAATGACAGAGCATTGGTGGAAGTCCACCAGGCCGATATTGAGAGCCCGACACACAAAGATTAGTTAAGAGATGTTTCTGGATGCCTTCAGGAGGTAGTTTGTTCCAGATACAGCACAGCATAGACTGCAAGCTGAGTTTTTAGGATTGAGCCAGGGGAGTCTATCAGTGGATGAGTACGAGACTAGATTTTTGGCCTTGGGGAGATATGATCCCAATACCATGTACAGCGAGACCAGGAAGATCTGCAAATTTATCGATGGATTGAGATCGATGTTACGGTTTAGATTGGTACCACTGGATATTGGTACGTATGATGAGGCAGTGCGCAAGACGCAGGTTTGTGAGCATGATTATGAGAGGAATGCTTTCGAGTTTGGAAAATTTAGTCGGAGCTGAGATAAAGAGAGGAAGAGGTCGGCTAGAGATAGAGGTTTCAGTTATCGAGGAGGGATGAGACTCTTCGGTAAGGGACCAGGATAGAGGAGGTGCGAGAGCAACCAGTTAGACCTCCTACATACCCGACCATAGCTCCAACGAAGGGCATTGTGATTGGAGGACAGAGGCCTATAATAGATCAGTGTAGTAGATGTAATAGACATCATGGCGGTAGACCTTGTCTATTGAGTCCTATTGTGTGTTTTCGATGTTGGAAATAGGGGCACATTGCTAGAGCTTGCCCAGAGACATTTGAGACTGCCCCACAGAAGAGCAGGGAGCCTGATAGAGCTCCAGCTGGTATGTCTTCTCAGAGGGGGAGAGCGACGGCAGAAGAGAAAGGGAAGCAGGTGATGGGTCGAGGGCGAGTACATTGTGAGACCCCGTATATGTATAGCTGTATATAGGAACAGGGGAATGTAAATAGAATCATAAGTAAGATGATGTATTGTAATGTGAAGTATATGCAATGTAAGTTTACAAGATTATGTACGCACTTGTAATAAGAATTGTGATTATACGTACAAGTTGCATTATGAGTGAGTAGGAAGAAATAAACTTAAAAACGAGAAGAATGTGATCGAAATGGGATATGAGTAGTATAGTAAAATGGAAGGAAAGAATTACATAAGTGTATATTTCCCTTCGAGTAATATCCTATATGTATTTGATCATACAAAGATCCTACACAAGTTTTAATGTGTATGTAGTGAGGAAGAATCCCATTTTCAAGTCTCAAAGATGAATGAATGAGGAAATGATCATAGAAGCAAATTAAGGGTGTTTGGTAAGAGTTGTTGCAGAAAAACTGCAAGGAATCTGGAATTTGTGAAGGCCAGATCGATCTCATAGGATGAGAGATCGATCTGGGAGAGCCAGAATGCTCTTATATGAGAAATGGAAGGGGACAGATCGATCTCCAAAGGAAGCAGATCGATCTCCTTAGCTCTCGGGTTGGAAGCAGATCGATCTCCCATAAGACCAGATCGATCTCCTTAAGCTTCTGTTTGACAGCAGATCGATCTCCAGTCTCGACAGATCGATCTCCTACCTTTAAAACGTCTCAGAAAAGAGGGATTTTTGAGGAACAGATCGATCTCCATCCAAGGAAGATCGATCTCATCAAGTCAAACCTATAAATGGGAGCAGTTGGATCATCAGAATTTCGGGACAAACATTTCCATTTCACTTCAACTCAAAGAAATCTAGTTTCTCACTCCTAAATCCAGCCATTTTCAGTGAGATTTAAGGAGAGGCTATTAGAGACAAAGTTGTTCACATCAAAGAGAAGAACAACATAGTCTAGAGGCATTTTCCCATTTGAAGGAATTGAAGAAATAGAGGGCAATCCTAATTGGAGCAAGAGGAAATCCAATGAGGTAAGTTCTAATGCACAAATCCAAGTACATTGGTTTAGTTAATGATTATAAAGATATTTGGGTGTGCATATTGTGGATAGAACTACCTAGGATGGTATGAAATGCATATAGCTTAGAAATAGTCAAGTGTGAGAAAGTGGAATGTGGGAGTATTTTTGATGAATGGGATATCTTGAGTGGATGAGTATGTTGTGGAAATGGTTTGAAAATGTTGATATTAGGATAAATTGGGAGATTTACCACAAAGGGTAAAAATGTGAAATTAGGGCATTGGATAAATGCTTAGTTGAATAAGAGTTAGAAACATTAACTCAAATGTTGGTGGATGAATTTCAGTTTCGGATGATACGCCGGAGTAAGTCGAGATGAGAACGCAAGAAGCCTAAAGGCGGATAGTTGCACACAAGTAAAACGAGGTAAGGGACTGTGTGTTAGCTATAGAGATGTTCGTACGTAATTACAGCAATTTCGTAGATATATTGCTAGGACTAGTACGATATTATAAGTTTATGAAATGATGTGGAAATATGAAAAGTACTATGATGTATATATATGTATTGAGAAATGGGATAGGGTAAGGAAATAGCATGATATGCATGTTTTCAATGAAATTCTCAATTTTACATTGTTATTGATGATTGAGAAATGTTGATGATAGGTTGGCTAATTTTACATGTTTTGGCATGAAAAGGCATGCTATGTGAATAAACGTGTTTTGAGTTTTAAAAAGAGAAAATAGCCATCTATCAGTCTTGAGATGAGATTTGGTGTTGAAGCGTTAGCTCACACCCGGTTTAAAGCCTTGATGTACCGTGCGGGAGTTTTAACTCGCATGGAGGTTTTGAGAAAGTGCGAGAACTATGCTCGTACCTGTTTTGTTGAGTTAAGGTAAACCTGGGGGTCTGGGACCCAAGGGGATACCAGCTGACGGCCAATTGAACGGGCTGGGCCTTAACGATAGATCGTACCGCGCTGGAGTTTTGCGTTGACTGTGTGTCACGCTGCTTGCTCGGCTGGTATATGAGACATGGTTTAAGGATAAAAAGTCCATCGGAGTTGGAGTATGGACTTGGGTCCACGGTTGTACGTAGAATAGTGTAGTCACCCGTTGGTATACTATGTACCGTGCTGGGTGCACGTGAGTACGAGTATCGCGTAGATGACACACGACGTATCTTCACCGTGAGTATACGAGGAGATGAGGTGGATTGAGATGAGCCGGAGGTAGGACTGACCCATCCCCCTTCAGGCGAAGTGATACCCTGTGCACACCCGATCAGTGAGGCCTGGGATCACTGACTGTGGCCATAAGTCGTGGATATTTGATTGCCTAAAATTCCATGCCTGTCTCAGAGAATCGAGAAACAGAGACAATCTCAGAAAAAGAAAGAGATTTGTGAAAGAGAATGATTTGAGAAGTGAAAGAGATTTTGTGTTTCAATAAATCTCCGATTTCACATTCGTGCCATAAGGGCACTATTTATGAGCATGTTTTAAATGGAAGTTTGACATTTGATTTACATGAAAATGCTCTTTAGAAATATGTATTTAAATGCATTGTTCGTATGATATTTCCATTTATAACGAAAACATGGTTTTGGTTTATGCATGCATGGGCTATGTAGGTAGTACGATATCTACCTGCTAGCATACATTTCCTTATTGAGCCGTGGTTTGCTCATCCCACTATTTTCCCCCTCCAGGTACTGAGAAGTAAGAGAGCGGTGATCTCTAAGTCTTTTGTGTTGAACAGCTCCCACAATCCGCAAAGGTATAAGATTTGTGTACACGAGTATTTTGTATCTAATATATTGTATCGCACAGTTATATCTTGGAATTGTAATCAGTATTATGGGGATGATATGTAAACACTTGGTATTTATACAATTAATTTTGTGTATTTACACACACACCTGGGAGTGTGAATTAAAGATTTAAATATTTCGCTGTAAATAAATAAATTTTTAGTAATTGCATCTTCTCACAGCCCAACCGTAGTAGAGAATGTATGGATAGAAGGGTTCCCGAAAGCGGGGCATGACAGGCTTGGTATCAGAGCTTGGTTGGTCTGATGTGAGTTGATGCTTAGGACTAAGAAAACATACATCCCCAAGTTATTGTGCGATATTTAGATAGAAATGTGTATACGGAGCTGGTAGTGAATTAAATGTTTGTTATAACGCAGGAAAGTTATCAGGCTAGTGAGTTATGCCTGAGAGACACCGCAAGAGGGGAGAGAGCTCGAGGGCTCGAGGGCAAAATGACAGGACTGAGAGGCACAGTAGATCATCCTCTAGTCATGAGCCCCAGGAACAGATAGAGGCTTCTGATCCTCGAATAACTCGATTGGAGGAAGACATGCGCACGTGATGACCATGATGGGTCAGATCATGGCTAGGTTTGAGGGTACACCTGGTACAGCGGGACCGGCTGCACCGAATCCCCCAGCAGCTGCACCTGAACCTGAGAATGTTGCACCTGCGCAAGTTGAACCGGCTAGGCCACGGGAACCTCATATTCGACCGGTACCTCCTCCGGTAGCCCCACATCAGCATGATGATGAATTGGGGTATGGATATGACTGTGATATGGAGAGGTTGAGGCACTTTATGGACTTTAAGCCTCCTTCGTTTAGCGGAGTAAAGGATCCGGCAGTGGCTGAGGACTGGATCAGTCAAATGGAGAAGTTATTCGACTTCTGTAGATGTTCAGCTACGGAGAGAGTAGCGCTTGCGGCCTTTGTATTGAGAGGCGAAGCAGAGCACTGATGGAAGTCCGTCAGGCCGATGTTAAGAGCTCAAGGAATGGTTATCACGTGGGATATGTTCTTGGACGTTTTCAGAGAGCAATACATCCCAGATACTGCTCGACGGAGACTACAGATGGAATTTCTGAATCTGACTCAAGGGAATCGAACAGTTGATGAGTACGAGTCACGATTCACTTCACTGGGTCGATACGATCCGGACTCGATCAGGAGTGAAGCTGTCAGAGTCCGTAGATTTGTAGATGGACTGAGGCCTTCGATCCGAGCGAAGTTGGCCCCATTTGATGTCGCTACATATAGAGAGGCTGTGCGACGGGCCCAGTTATGTGAGCAGGATCATGACTTGCAGATTTCTGAGTTTAGTTGGGGTAAGGACAAGGGTCGGAGGAAGCTGGGAGATGGCAAGAGTGCCAAATTTTGTCGAAAATTCATGAGTAAACGTCAGAGAGAAGTAGATGAGTTCCAGAAGAAGGTTGTTAGACCTTTTATGCCTCCGACTCAGACACCAGCCAGGGGAATAGTGATTGGTGGACCCCGACCGACTACAGATCAGTGTAGGCTATGCGGTCGATACCATGGTGGTAGGCCATGTCATCTTCAGGGTACCCGATGCTTCAGATGTGGTAAATTTGGACATTATGCCAGAGAGTGCCCGGAGATAGTTGAGGCAGTTCCACAGAGGGGTAAAGAGCCAGAGAGGGTTCCTACAGTTGCACCTCCTGCAAGAAAGAAAGCCTCGGCTGAAGAAAAGGGAAAACAAGTTGTGGGTCAAGGCAGGGTGTATGCGATAGACCAGGCATCGACTGATACCTCTTCTGAAGTGATAAAAGGTACAATCTTGATTTTCAATCTAGAGGTTATAGCTTTGTTTGATTCTGGAGCTACGCATTCCTTCATATCACCTGCATGTGCATCTAAGTTAAAAGGTTTTGTAGAGCCCACATACTTGAATAGGACCTTACTGATAAGTACTCCCATGAGAGTTAGCCAATTAGTTGAACAAGTGTATGAAGATTGTAAAGTGAGGGTGGGAGATAAGTGCATGACAGCCAACTTGATTTTGTTGAATATGTATGACATTGATGTAATTTTTGGGAATGGATTGGTTAGCCGCCAATCATGCTGTCATAGACTGTCGTTCTAAGTCCATTAAGTTTTCTCTACCTGAAGAATGTGTTGTAAAATTTTAAGAGAAGAAATGAAATCTTAAATTTCGTATTAAGTAAAGTACTTTGGTATAAATGGCTTGAGTGTTGTTTTGAAGGTTTTGTTGCTTATGTGGTGGATTTGAACAAAGTACATCCGGATATGGAGGACATCTCAGTGGTCAGAGAATTCCCTGATGTCTTTCCAGACGATCTACCAGGATTGCCACCTGATAGAGAAACGGAATTCGGTATAGACTTGACGCCTGGAACCGAACCAATATCGAAGTCACCATATAGGATGGCCCCAGTTGAGTTAGAGGAATTAAGGAAACAGCTGCAAGAGTTGTTAGAGAAGGGGTTCATAAGACCGAGCGTCTCACCATGGGGAGCCCCGGTATTGTTTGTGAAGAAGAGAGATGGGAGCCTCAGGTTGTGCATTGACTATCGGATGTTAAACAAGGCTACCATCAAGAATAAGTACCCCTTGCCACGCATTGACGATTTATTGGATCAACTTCGGGGAGCACAGATCTTCTCCAAGATAGATCTGAGGTCTGGGTATCATCAATTGAAGATTCGGAAGGAGGATGTGCCCAAGACAGCATTTCGTACCCGTTATGGCCATTACGAATTTTTAGTGATGCCTTTTGGGTTGACCAATGCGCCGGCAGCTTTTATGGCTCTAATGAATGAAGTATTCAAGCCATACCTGGACCAATTCGTAATTATTTTCATTGATGACAAATTGGTGTATTCAAGGTCCAGAGAGGAGCATGAGCAGCACTTAAGGATTATTTTGCAAACCCTCCGAGAGAAAAGGTTATATGCCAAGCTTAACAAATGTGACTTTTGGCTAGAACAGATTTCTTTTCTAGGCCATGTTATATCGAAGAATGGGGTGTCAGTAGATCCATCCAAGATTGAGGCAGTTGTTCAGTGGGAACAACCTAGGACGGTCACAGAGATCAGAAGTTTTTTGGGATTGGCTGGTTACTACAGGAGATTTGTAGAAGGTTTCTCTAGATTAGCTGCTCCATTGACACGTCTTACAAGGAAAAGTGTGGAGTTCTCATGGGATGAAGCTTGTGAGAGGAGTTTTCAGGAACTTAAGCGCAGATTAACTACCGCGCCAGTTCTTGTCATCCCTAACAGTTCAGGGAATTACTCGGTGTATACAGATGCTTCGCATCAAGGACTAGGCTGTGTTTTGATGCAAGATGGAAGGGTAGTAGCTTATGGATCTAGGCAGTTGAAAGATCATGAGAAGAACTACCCCACTCACGATTTGGAGTTAGCGGCCGTAGTGTTTGCGTTGAAAATATGGCGCCACTACTTATATGGTGAGAGATTTCAGATCTTTACGGATCATAAGAGTCTGAAATATCTATTCTCACAAAAGGAGTTAAACATGAGACAGAGGAGGTGGTTGGAACTCCTCAAGGACTATGATTGTGAGATCTTGTACCACCCGGGGAAGGCAAATGTGGTTGCCGATGCATTGAGTCGGAAGAGTCTCGGGTTGGTATCACATATGATGGTTAGAGAGCACGAGTTGTTGGAACAATTCATGAACCTTAGTCTGGATATGACCCTACCTGAGATTGGCAGCTATGGGATCATTGCTAGCTTGAGATTAGAACCGGAGTTGATTGAGAGAATCCGACAAGCTCAGCAAATCGATCAATGGTGTATTGTCATGATTAGCCAAATCTGGAAAGGGAAGGGTGCTGATTTTATATTGAGTCCAGATGGAATACTAAGGTTTAGAGATAGAATATGTGTTCCTAAGGATGTAGAGCTGAGAAAGCTGATCTTATCAGAGGCACACTCGTCGAGATACACGATACACCCGGGGAGTGGTAAGATGTATCAAAACCTCCGAAAAGTATATTGGTGGTCTGGAATGAAGAGAGACATAGCTGAGTATGTCGCTAGATGTCTCACTTGTCAGCAAGTAAAAGTCGAACATCAGAAACCAGGAGGATTATTACAACCTCTATCGATACCAACATGGAAGTAGGAGCATGTCACCATGGATTTTGTGATGGGGTTACCGAGAACCCGTAAGAACCATGATGCGATATGGGTGATAGTAGATCGGTTAACGAAATCGGCACATTTCTTAGCCATGAGATCTACGGATACATTGAGTGCACTGGCGAATCTGTATGTGCGAGAAATAGTGAGATTGCATGGAGTCCCAGTGAGTGTTGTTTCGGATAGGGATGCCCGCTTCACTTTCCACTTTTGGGGACATTTCCAGGAAGCGATGGGGACCCAATTGAGTTTTAGCACCGCTTTTCATCCTCAGACAGATGGTCAGTCAGAGAGGACTACACAGACCCTGGAGGATATGTTGAGAGCGTGTGTGCTGGATTTTAGAGGCTCATGGGACGATCACTTGCCATTGATTGAGTTCGCCTACAATAACAGTCATCACTCAAGTATTGGTATGGCCCCTTATGAGGCACTATACGGTCGTAGATGCCGATCGCCCATTGGTTGGGAAGAAGTTGGTGACAGACAATTGCTCGCCCCCGATTTGGTTAAGCAAGCCTCCGAGGATGTTCAGATAATATGCGAGAGGCTGCGAACAGCTCAAAGTCGACAAAAGAGCTATGCTGACAGGAGACGGAGACCACTTGAGTTTGATGTTGGCGAGTCTGTATTTTTGAAAGTATCTCCTTCTAAGGGAATAATGAGGTTTGGAAAGAAAGGAAAATTAAGTCCTCGTTACATTGGTCCCTTCGAGATTTTGGATAGAGTGGGAGAAGGAGCATATAGGCTAGCCTTACCACCTGAGCTAGCAGAAGTCCACAATATCTTCCACGTTTCTATGCTTCGGAAGTACTACCCGGATCCGACGCATGTAATTAGTTATGAGCCGTTGGAGCTCAAGGAGGATATGTCGTATGTCGAGAGACCGATCAGGGTGTTGGACAGGAAAGAGAAGGTGTTGCGGAACAAGACGATTTCATTGGTTAAGGTTTTGTGGCAACATCACACTGTGGAAGAGGCCACATGGGAACTGGAAAGTTTGATGCGGGAAAAGTATCCCGAGTTATTCACAGATTGAATTGGTTCTAATTTGGAGGACCAAATTCTTTAAGTGGGGGAGAATGTGAGACCCCGTATATGTATAGCTGTATATAGGAACAGGGGAATGTAAATAGAATCATAAGTAAGATGATGTATTGTAATGTGAAGTATATGCAATGTAAGTTTACAAGATTATGTACGCACTTGTAATAAGAATTGTGATTATACGTACAAGTTGCATTATGAGTGAGTAGGAAGAAATAAACTTGAAAACGAGAAGAATGTGATCGAAATGGGATATGAGTAGTATAGTAAAATGGAAGGAAAGAATTACATAAGTGTATATTTCCCTTCGAGTAATATCCTATATGTATTTGATCATACAAAGATCCTACACAAGTTTTAATGTGTATGTAGTGAGGAAGAATCCCATTTTCAAGTCTCAAAGATGAATGAATGAGGAAATGATCATGGAAGCAAATTAAGGGTGTTTGGTAAGAGTTGTTGCAGAAAAACTGCAAGGAATCTGGATTTTGTGAAGGCCAGATCGATCTCATAGGATGAGAGATCGATCTGGGAGAGCCAGAATGCTCTTATATGAGAAATGGAAGGGGACAGATCGATCTCCAAAGGAAGCAGATCGATCTCCTTAGCTCTCGGGTTGGAAGCAGATCGATCTCCCATAAGACCAGATCGATCTCTTTAAGCTTCTGTTTGACAACAGATCGATCTCCAGTCTCGACAGATCGATCTCCTACCTTTAAAACGTCTCAGAAAAGAGGGATTTTTGAGGAACAGATCGATCTCCATCCAAGGAAGATCGATCTCATCAAGTCAAACCTATAAATGGGAGCAGTTGGATCATCAGAATTTCGGGACAAACATTTCCATTTCACTTCAACTCAAAGAAATCTAGTTTCTCACTCCTAAATCCAGCCATTTTCAGTGAGATTTAAGGAGAGGCTATTAGAGACAAAGTTGTTCACATCAAAGAGAAGAACAACATAGTCTAGAGGCATTTTCCCATTTGAAGGAATTGAAGAAATAGAGGGCAATCCTAATTGGAGCAAGAGGAAATCCAATGAGGTAAGTTCTAATGCACAAATCCAAGTACATTGGTTTAGTTAATGATTATAAAGATATTTGGGTGTGCATATTGTGGATAGAACTACCTAGGATGGTATGAAATGCATATAGCTTAGAAATAGTCAAGTGTGAGAAAGTGGAATGTGGGAGTATTTTTGATGAATGGGATATCTTGAGTGGATGAGTATGTTGTGGAAATGGTTTGGAAATGTTGATATTAGGATAAATTGGGAGATTTACCACAAAGGGTAAAAATGTGAAATTAGGGCATTGGATAAATGCTTAGTTGAATAAGAGTTAGAAACATTAACTCAAATGTTGGTGGATGAATTTCAGTTTCGGATGATACGCCGGAGCAAGTCGAGATAAGAATGCAAGAAGCGTAAAGGCGGATAGTTGCACACAAGTAAAATGAGGTAAGGGACTGTGTGTTAGCTATAGAGATGTTCGTACGTAATTACAGCAATTTCGTAGATATATTGCTAGGACTAGTACGATATTATAAGTTTATGAAATGATGTGGAAATATGAAAAGTACTATGATGTATATATATGTATTGAGAAATGGGATAGGGTAAGGAAATAGCATGATATGCATGTTTTCAATGAAATTCTCAATTTTACATTGTTATTGATGATTGAGAAATGTTGATGATAGGTTGGCTAATTTTACATGTTTTGGCATGAAAAGGCATGCTATGTGAATAAACGTGTTTTGAGTTTTAAAAAGAGAAAATAGCCATCTATCAGTCTTGAGATGAGATTTGGTGTTGAAGCGTTAGCTCACACCCGGTTTAAAGCCTTGATGTACTGTGCGGGAGTTTTAACTCGCACGGAGGTTTTGAGAAAGTGCGAGAACTATGCTCGTACCTGTTTTGTTGAGTTAAGGTAAACCTGGGGGTCTGGGACCCAAGGGGATACCAGCCGACGGCCAATTGAATGGGCTGGGCCTTAACGATAGATCGTACCGCGCTGGAGCTTTGCGTTGACTGTGTGTCACGCTGCTTGCTCGCCTGGTATATGAGACATGGTTTAAGGATAAAAAGTCCATCGGAGTTGGAGTATGGACTTGGGTCCACGGTTGTACGTAGAATAGTGTAGTCACCCGTTGGTATACTATGTACCGTGCTGGGTGCACGTGAGTACGAGTATCGCGTAGATGACACACGACGTATCTTCACCGTGAGTATACGAGGAGATGAGGTGGATTGAGATGAGCCGGAGGTAGGACTGACCCATCCCCCTTCAGGCGAAGTGATACCCTGTGCACACCCGATCAGTGAGGCCTGGGATCACTGACTGTGGCCATAAGTCGTGGATATTTGATTGCCTAAAATTCCATGCCTGTCTCAGAGAATCGAGAAACAGAGACAATCTCAGAAAAAGAAAGAGATTTGTGAAAGAGAATGATTTGAGAAGTGAAAGAGATTTTGTGTTTCAATAAATCTCCGATTTCACATTCGTGCCATGAGGGCACTATTTATGAGCATGTTTTAAATGGAAGTTTGACATTTGATTTACACGAAAATTCTCTTTAGAAATATGTATTTAAATGCATTGTTCGTATGATATTTCCATTTATAACGAAAACATGGTTTTGGTTTATGCATGCATGGGCTATGTAGGTAGTACGATATCTACCTGCTAGCATACATTTCCTTATTAAGCCGTGGTTTGCTCATCCCACTATTTTCCCCCTCCAGGTACTAAGAAGTAAGAGAGCGGTGATCTCTAAGTCTTTTGTGTTGAACAGCTCCCACAATCCACAAAGGTATAAGATTTGTGTACACGAGTATTTTGTATCTAATATATTGTATCGCACAGTTATATCTTGGAATTGTAATCAGTATTATGGGGATGATATGTAAACACTTGGTATTTATACAATTAATTTTGTGTATTTACACACACACCTGGGAGTGTGAATTAAAGATTTAAATATTCCGCTGTAAATAAATAAATTTTTAGTAATTGCATCTTCTCACAGCCCAACCATAGTAGAGAATGTATGGATAGAAGGGTTCCCGAAAGCGGGGCATGACATACATGCCTTGGACCAGGACACAGCTGATTCTTCTACGGATGTGATTAAAGGTTTCATTGCGTATGTGGTGGATATGGATAAGGTACATCCGGAGTTGGTAGATATTCCTATGGTCAGTGAGTACCTAGATGTTTTCTCGGATAAGTTGCTAGGGTTACCACAAGACAGAGAGATGGAGTTCTGTATAGATTTGGTTCCTGGTACTGAGCCTATTTCGAGACCACCGTATCGCATGGAGTTAGTTGAGCTGGAAGAGCTCAAGAAACAGTTGCTGGAGTTGTTAGATAGGGGGTTCATTAGGCTAAGTGTTTCACCATGGGGAGCACCGATTTTGTTTGTGAGGAAGATGATGGAAGCCTCTGATTGTGTATAGACTATAGATTGTTGAATAAGGCTACAAACAAGAATAGGTATCCCCTTCCACGCATTGACGATTTATTGGATCAGCTTCGGGGAGCGCAGGTCTTTTCTAAGATTCATCTGAGGTCTAGGTATCATCAGTTGAGAGTCCGGAGTGGAGATGTACCCAAGACGACATTTAAGACTCGATATGGCCATTATGAGTTCTTAGTTATGCCATTCGAACTGACGAATGCTCCCGTAGCTTTCATGGCTTTGATGAACGATGTGTTCAAGCTATATTTGGATCAGTTTGCTATCGTCTTCATCGATGAAATTTTGGTATATTCGAGATCAAAGGAGTAGCATGAGCAGCACCTCAGGATTGTATTGTAGAATCTATGAGGGCAGCAATTGTATGCTAAACTCAATAAGTGTGACTTTTAGTTAACAGAGATCTCATTTTTGGGACACGTAGTGTTGAGGGATGGTGTATCAGTAGATCCATCCAAGATTGAGGCTGTAGTTCAGTGGGAACAGCCGAGGATAGTTATCGAGATCAGGAGTTTTCTAGGTTTAATAGGGTACATTCGTTGATGGATTTTTGAAGTTGGCTGCTCCGTTGACGCGTCTCACTCGGAAGAGTGTTGCATTCGTGTGGGACGAGGATTGTGAGAGGAGTTTTCAGGAGCTGAAGAGTCGATTGACCACCTCTCCGATTCTCACTATTCCTACCAGCTCACGAGGATTTTCAGTATATACCGATGCTTCGCATCAAGGACTAGGTTGTGTGTTGATGCAGGATGGGAGGGTAGTTGCTTATGGATCCAGACAGCTGAAGGACCATGAGAAGAACTATCTGACCCACGATTTAGAGTTAGCAGCAGTAGTGTTTGAGTTGAAGGTATGGCGCCACTACTTGTATGGTGAGAAGTTTCAGATATTTATCGACCACAAGAGCCTTAAGTACCTGTTCTCACATAAGGAGTTGAACATGAGACAGATAAGATGGCTAGAGCTTTTGAAGGACTATGATTGTGAGATACTTTATCATCAGGGTAAGGCTAACGTTATAGCAGATGCTTTAAGTAGGAAGAGCCTTGGGATGGTATCATATATGATGGTCAGGGAGCATGAGTTGCTAGAGCAGTTTGCTAGCCTCAGTTTGGGAGTTATGCCTTCGGACATGGATGTGAATTGTATGATTGCTAGTCTACGCTTAGAGCCAGATCTGTTGGACAGGATCAGATAGGCTCAACAGACTGATCTGTATTGCATCGATGTGATTGGTCAGATGCAGAGAGGCACAGTGACTAATTTTGAGTTGAGTTCTAATGGACTACTGAGGTACAGAGGTAGACTGTATGTTCTCGGAGACTCAGAGCTCAGGAGATTGATATTGTCGGAAGCTCATTCATCGAGGTACATGTTGCATCCAGGGAGCAACAAGATGTATCAGAACTTTCAAAAGGTGTACTGGTGGTCGGGAATGAAGAAGGATGTAGCAGATTTTGTGGCGAGGTGTCTTGTATGTCAGCAGGTGAAGGTAGAGCACTAGAGACCTATAGGGTTATTGCAGTCTCTACCTATACCGACATGAAAATAGGAGCATATCACCATGGATTTCGTGATGGGTTTGTCGAGAACCCGAAGGAATCACGATGCTATATGGGTGATCATTGATAGACTGACGAAGTCAGCCCACTTCCTAGCTATGAGAGTTACCGATACTCTGAGTACGTTGGCAGGGTTGTATGTAAGCGAGATAGTGAAGTTACATGGTGTTCCAGTGAGCATTGTCTCGGATAGGGATTCCTGCTTCACCTCCCACTTTTATGATCATTTTCAGGAAGCCATGGGATCCTAGTTGAGTTTGAACACAGCTTTCCATCCTCAGACAGACGGTCAGTTAGAGAGGACTATACAGACTGTTGGCTCTACCGAAAGGGGGTGAATCGATTTTTCTAATGTTAAAGGCAAATTTAAACAAAATTGAATCTAATTAACAAATAATGAATAAAGAAAGTAAAGTAATGAAATAAATTAAAGGAAGGTAAGGGAGAGAAATATCAAACACAGTAGTTTATAAAGGTTCGGCCAATCTCTTGCCTACGTTCTCTCTTCTTGACCTTCTTGTCAAGAGATTTCTTTCACTCTTTCAATGAGAGTTACACACTCCCTTTTTCAGGTTAAGGAATAACCTCTCTACCCTTTTTTACACAAAGATGAATTCACCCTTTTATAGAGTTTATCTCACTGAGGAACAATCCTCTTCTCTCTTAAAGTAAGGATGAATACAAGATCAAGCTTTTTATGTGGGTAGGATAAATACAACTTTTGCACACAGGCTTATACAACAAACTCAATAAATGAGGATTGAAGACAAATAGAATGTGGGAATTAAACTCTTGAGAATGTACAGAATGTGCAGCAATAGTGTCTTCTTCTCAGTGTCTTCAATGCTTGATTTTATACTAAAGGATTGGTAGTTGGAGCATTTAATGCTGTTTTTCCCATTGAGATTCTGGCAGAAAGAGCCGTTGGGAACCTCCAGTAGAATGCCAGATCGATCTCCAATCTTGACTAGATCGATCTCTTAGTTGTAATTCCTGCAAAGTCAAAGCAAATTGAAGCAAGAAGATTGATCTCATATATGAGCAGATCGATCTTACAATTTGAAAATGTTAGTGCAGATCGATCTGTCGAACAAGCAGATCGATCTTCCAATCTCTCTGTTTGAGGCAAGATCGATCTATAGATCGATCTACCAGGTATTCTCGTAGTGAGGAGATCGATCTCTAATCAACCCAGATCGATCTCTTTAGCTCTCTGACTTTAAGGAGATCGATCTCTTTTTATACCAGATCGATCTCATGAACTCTCTGTTTGAGTACAGATCGATCTTACAGATCGATCTACTGCCTTTACCTTTTGTTTTAGAGGAGATCGATCTCTTCCTAGACCAGATCGATCTCATCAACATCCTGTATTTAGACAGATCGATCTTATAACCCTTATAGATCGATCTCAGCTTCCTCAATACCTTGTACAAGTTCAATCCTTTAGCAGATCGATCTCATATCCTTATGAGATCGATCTCTTATCCTAGAAAACCCAGGAGATCGATCTCTCATATCACCAGATCGATCTCTCATCTTTAAGAACTTAATTTCTGGTACTGATAACCTCTAAACATGTTTTTGCATTATCTTTATATTATTGAATTTACTTGTTTTGTCATTTCAAAATATATTAACTCAACAATCTCCCCCTTTTTGATATGACAAAACTTATTCAATAAACATGTTTAGTTACCCAAATGTATTATGCACAAACTCCCCCTTTTTGTAAGCTCCCCCTCACTTTTGGCTTCTTAACTCCCCCTTAATTTAATCATTACTTTAATCCATTAGACATGTTTCTTTAACGTGCTTAAAGCCATTAAACATGTGTTTTAAACCCTTGTTCTCTTAACATTCTTCTCCTCCTTTTTGTCATATCAATGGCAATAAAGATATCGAGGCAGTTAATTTTCTCAAGAACTTGTCATGTCATTTCGAAATTATAACACATTTCATAGAACTAACATGTCCTTTCATAAAATAAGCATTCGAGCAAATGTCGTTTCAAACAACAAGGAGTAAACATGAAAAACTATCTAATCTATTCCTAGTATCCATATCCTACGGCGGAGGAGGAAATCGCTCCAGAAGTTCCTCGACGCGAGTACGAGTGACCTGTAGATCATCAAACATCGCTTGCTGTGTGGCATGAAGGTTTGCAAAACCTTCATCCATCTTCCGGTTAAGCTCCATGATCATCGTCACAATTGATGCCATTCCATCAGGAGATGTTGCAGGTGCAGTAGGCTGAGTAGTTGAGGAAGATGGACCCTAAGTAGGTGCAGCAGGTGGAGCAGTGGGCTCAGCTGATGGGTCTTCTTCCATGGCTGCCTCAGGCTGTTGTTCTCGCTTCTTCCTCCATTCCCCTCAGAAGTCCTTATAATACCCCATGTGGTGAAGTGTCCCAATATTTAAGAAGCTCTTTGGGGATGGCACTTCACCCGTTTCACAGCTACAATCGACCCCAAGTCGTTGTAGAAGATACGCCAACGGTTACGAAAAAACTATCGTGGAGGCTTGTCCGCGTACGATCTTCAACCAATCTTCATAGATGAAGTGGACCAGATTGGGTTTTTGACTTATGGAGTGGATGTGGTGGAGACAGAATCAATCTAACCTCCTAACTGTAGAGTGTCGGGTACCGAATGGGCGGAGATTCCATGAGATGATAAGGTGGAGTAACTTTGGGTGCATCGGTAGGTCACTCGTCTTATCACCGGGAAGGTCAAACTCTAGGGGGACTTCTTCCTCTTCATCAATCAACCCCTCATCTCTTATGGTGAACACTTGGGCTAAAATGGAGGTGTCTATAGGGATCGATTTACCCATGACATACGTTTTAAAACCTAGAATTTTACAAGTATCATCAGGATCATAGGTAAGTTCGGCATTAGAAAAGAATGCCTTGATGATGTTTGGGGGTACGGGGGTATTGATTTTGAGAAACGGAAGCCACCTAAATTCTTCAAATTTGGATAGATAAGGAAAATCAATACGGTTTAAAAATGAAAAATCAATGGTTCACCAATGTTTAATTGGCATGGTTGAAAAATACTCTTCATATCTTTTCCTTTTTGCAGGTGTTTTAAAACACCTGTTAAAGGTAGTGACTGAAGAGGGAGGGATTGATTGGGAAGAGGACCCTTGATCAGCACTTGGTCTAGGGGGTTTTTGGCCAACTCTCTTAAGTCGTGGCATTTTTCTAGACACAGGAATCTCTCTAGACACTCTTAAACACTAGTTCTCTAAAACCTAACTAATGGAACAGTGCTAGAATTGACCTAGTGAAAAATTTAGCACAAAACTAAGAATTTTTGAGAAAAATTTAGTAATGTGGGTTACTAGAACACTAAACAATGAAGAGAATTGACAGAAACCTTACCAAGATCGATCTGAGAGGAAGAATCAACAGAAGAGGCGCAACAGGATTTAGGGATTTTGAAGATTTGGGATTTTTTGAAATTTGGGGATTTTGAGCAGTTTTTATAGTCCAGGGCACAGGAGATCGATCTGTTGCTATGATAGATCGATCTGTCATTCCCAAAAACTTAAAGAGATCGATCTGTTGAACCAAAAGATCGATCCTCAAAATACAGAAGCTTAGTGAGATCGATCTGCCAAGGGCACAGATCGATCTGTTGTTTGACAGAGGCTTAAGGAGATCGATCTGCAAAATGCATAGATCGATCTGCTATTTTACAGAGGCTTAAGGAGATCGATCTGCCAAATGCATAGATCGATCTGCTATTTTACAGAGGCTTAAAGAGATCGATCTTATAGTGGAGAAGATCGATCTGCCTAGCTTAACCTTTCTGCTTTAGGCCTATTTGAAGTATGGAGATTGATCTATAGTGATTGAAGATCGATCTCTCATACCTTTTACCCAGAAAAATCATTGAAAAACTCATTTAAAATCATCTTGAAATCAAGTTTTTGAAATAGATAAATCTTAAGGAACATTCATGAGTCCTAATTCACCTCTAAGGACACAAAACCTATCTCTATCAAGAGGTTTGGTGAATATATCAGCTATTTGATGTAAAGTGTCAATGTACTCTAGAATTATATCTCCCTTTTGAATATGGCATGCTTAATCTCAATGTCCTTAGTTCTAGAGTGTTGAATAGAATTTTTAGATAGATTGATGGCACTGGTATTATCACATTTAATTGAGACTTGTTTCATGTTAATACCATAGTCTTTCATTTGTTGTTTAATCCACAACACTTGAGCATTACAACTACCTGCTGCTATGTATTCAGCTTCAGTTGTGGACTGAGCTACACTATTTTGTTTCTTAGAGAACCACGAGATTAATCTATTCCCTAAGAATTGACATGGACCTGAAGTGCTCTTCCTATCTATTTTACAGCCCCCAAAGTCTGCATCAGAAAATGCATGAAGAGCAAAAGTGGAGTCCTTGGGGTACCAAAGTCCTAGGGAGGGAGTGTCTTTAAGGTATCTAAAGATCCTTTTAGTGGCTAACAAGTGTGATTCCCTAGGAGATGATTGAAATCTAGCACAAAGGCATACACTAAACAGAATATTTGGTCTACTTGCAGTAAGGTAAAGTAATGAACCAATCATAGACCTATAGAGTTTAGTGTCTACACACTTACCACTTTCATCTTTATCAAGCTTGATGTTGGTGCCCATTGGAGTTGCTTGAGGTTTGCAATTATCCATTCCAAATCGTTTGAGCAATTCCTTAGGATACTTTGCTTGATTGATGAAGGTTCCATCCTTTGTTTGCTTCACTTGAAGTCCTAAGAAGAAAGTGAGCTCTCCCATCATGCTCATTTCAAATTCACCTTACATGATCGTAGCAAATTCTTGGCATAAAGATTCATTAGTTGATCCAAAAATAATATCATCTACATACACTTGAACAACTAGTAAATCCTTATTTTTATTTTTGATAAACAAAGTAGTATCTACTTTTCCTCTTGAAAATCATTTTTCTATTAAGAATTTTGACAGCCTTTCATACCATGCTCTAGGAGCTTGTTTCAAACCATAGAGTGCCTTAGATAGTTTGAAGACATATTCAGGAAATTCATGATTTTCAAAATCGGGAGGTTGCTCTACATAAACTTCTTCATTAATGAAACCATTTAAAAATGCACTCTTTATATCCATTTGATATAACTTGAAGTTTTTATAACATGCAAAGGCAAGTAGCATCCTTATTGCTTCTAATCTAGCTACCGGTGCATAAGTTTCATCATAGTCTATTCCTTCTTCTTATCTATAGCCTTGTGCAACTAGCCTAGCCTTGTTTCTTATTATCACACTATTTTCATCCATCTTGTTCTTGAATATCCATTTAGTTCCAATTATAGAGGGATCACTAGCTCTAGGAACTAGTTTCCATACTTTGCTTCTCTCAAATTGATTTAATTCTTCTTGCATTGCTAAGAACCAATTATTGTCATCTAAGGCTTCATTGACATTTCTAGGTTCTATTTGAGATACAAAGGCTCTATATTGACACACATTCCTTAGAGATGATCTAGTTCTAACTCCAAGAGTTGGATCTCCTACTATTTCACAATCTTTTACATATCCTAATTCTCTTGGTGCTCTAGACTCTCTCTCTAATAATTCTATTTCTTCTTCATCTTCTTTATTTATGTCAAGTTTTTCTAATAGATCATTTTCTAAGTTTGAAATTTCCTCCAAGTTTTCATCAAATATTCCAATATCCTCATCATTGGTTGAATCTTTAGATAAATCATTTGACTCATCAAATATTACATGAATTGATTCTTCAACCATCAATGTTCTTTTGTTATATACTCTATATGCCTTTGAATTTAAAGAATATCCTAGAAAAACTCCCTCATCACTCTCGGCATCAAATTTTCCTAAATTGTCTTTTCCATTATTTAAGACAAAACATTTGCAGCCAAAGGGGTGAAAATAGCTAAATTAGGCTTCTTCCCCTTGTAAAGCTCATAAAGAGTTTTCTTTAAAATTGGTCTAATCATAGCTCTATTAAATTATTCTCACACAACATGGTTCTAGCCATTTCTTCCAATGTTCTATTTCTTCTCTCAACTACTCCATTTTGTTGTGGTGTCCTAGGAGCTGAGAAATTATGACTAATTCCTTGATCATTGCAATATTCATCAAATCCAATATTTTCAAACTCCTTGCCATGATCACTTCTAATACTAGTTATAGTGTATCCTTTTTCATTTTGAGTCACTTTTGTATAAGCAATGAATTTTTCTAAAGCTTCATTTTTCATTCTCAAAAAGAACACCCAAGTGAACCTAGTATAATCATTAACAATTACAAACCCATAATGTTTCCCACCTAGGCTTGTTGTTCTAGTTGGTCCAAATAGATCTAGGTGGAGTAATTGGAGAGGCCTATTGGTAGATACACTATGTTTAGGCTTAAATGTTTTCCTTTTATGTTTCCCTTTAACACAAGCTTCACATATTTTATCATAGTCAAAGGTCAACTTAGGTAATCCTATAACTAGGTCTTTTCTAGCTAACTTAGATAACACATGCATGCTAGCATGACCTAGTCTTCTATGCCACAACCAAGGTTCTTTTTCTTTGTCTACCATTAGGCAAATGTTTTCATTTTTAAGTTCATTTAGATAGACAATGTATATGTTACCTTGCCTATGACCTAGGAAAAGAACTTTATTAGATTTAGGATCTATAACATGACGCTTCAAACAATCAAAAATTACTTTGTAACCTTTGTCACAAAGTTGACTAATGCTTAGTAAGTTATGTTTTAGACCCCTAACAAGCAATACTTTTTCTAATGAAAAATAGTCATTACCTATTGAACCACTTCCTTCAACTTGGCCTTTGGAGTTATCCCCAAATGTGACTTCTCCACCAACTTTCGATTTAAATGAGTCGAAGTGGCTTCTATCACCGGTCATGTGCCTTGAGCATCCACTGTCCAAATACCAAGCTTCCTTTGTTTTAGTTTTGTGGCAATGCTCAATCACCTACAATCAAAATTCAAACTTATGTCTTAGGTACTCAAATTCTCTTGGGTCCTTTGAGGTTAGTGAATGCAATTCTTGTTCCCTTTGGGATCCATTTTACTAAAGTATTAATATCTTTTGAATTAATTATTTCTTTTGGAACCTAAATTTTTTTACTATTTTTCCTCTAACAGTGGTCATCTTCATATTGCAATTATATGATGCATGTCCCTTCTTATTACAATGTGAACAAATAGTTAAGGGTTTATGCATGTTCTTTCTAGCCATAAAACTTTTGAGATGAGTCTCTCTACTTTTTCCATCATATCCCAATCCATTTTTATCAAAGAAGGCCATTTGAGTTTCTAGCATGTTGTCTAACTTTTGTTGACCCATATAAAATCTATTAAAAGAATTATGTAAGTTACTTTTTTTTTCTTTTAGGTCACAAATTTCAAGATTTGTAATTTCAAGTTTCTTTTCACATTCTAACTTGTCCTCTAGCATTAACTCATTTTCTTTCTTCAATTTAGATATTAATTTTTTGTACATCATACTCATGCTTTCATACTCCAATGCAAGATCATCAAAGGCATCTTGCAATTCATCAAAAGAATATTCAATGAGGTTTGAAGTTACCTTTTCATCCTCAATAGCCATGAAGCATAGGTTGGCATTGTCCTCAATTGAGTCATCATCGGAGCTATCATTGTCGCTCCATGTAGCCATCATTGCCTTCTTTTTGTGGAACCTATCATTGGATCTTTTAAGAAGAGGACAGTTAAATTGAATATGTCCAGGTTTTTTACATTCATAGCACACAATGGTATCCTTTCTACCTAACTCTTCTTGATCTTTCTTGTGGTTTCTCCTACCACTACTAGTTGCTCTTATTCTCATGAATTTGTTAAATCTTTTGGCAAATATTGCCATCTTAAGATCTTCTTCACTACCACTCTCATTTTTATTTTCCTCTTGAGCAGTAGATTTTAGAGCAACTCCCATTTTCTTGGGTGGCTCTTCATTTCTTCTCAACTTCATCTCATATGTGAGCAGTGATCCTATTAATTCATCTAGTGACAATGTGTGAGGGTCCTTGGATTCCTCAATTGCAGTCACTTTAGCTTCCCATGATTTAGGTAGACTATTTAATATTTTCTTGACCATTTCTATATTAGAGTAGATTTTTCCTAATGATTTTAACTCATTAATTACATCAGTGAATCTAGTGAACATATCACTAATTGATTCTCCTTCTTTCATCCTAAATAGCTCATAGTCATGTGTGAGCATTCCTACCTTTGTCTCCTTTACTTGGGTTGTACCTTCATGGGTTATTGCCAATTTGTCCCAAATTTGTTTGGCATTGTCACAACCGGAGACTCTATTGTATTCATTTGGCCTTAAAGTACAAAATAGGGTGTGCATGGCCATAGCATTTAGTTGAGCACATTTAACATCATTTGAATCTCATTCATCTTCTTCTTTAGGGATATCTCTTCCCTCTATTCTTTTAGTAGGGATTTGAGGTCCTTTAGTTATAATCCTCCATACCTCATAATCATTTGCTTGAAAGAATAACATCATCCTAGTTTTTCAATAAGCATAATGTTCACCATTGAACATAGGAGGCCTAACTGTAGAATGCCCCTCTCCTACTAGATTGGTTGCTACATTGTTGTGAGCCATTAGATCGTTTCTAACTCTTAGGAAGTTATTCCTCTAGAATCAGAGTCCTAGCTCTGATACCAATTGTTGGCTCTACCGAGAGGTGGGTGAATCAGTTTTTCTAATGTTAATGGCAAATTTAAACAAAATTGAATCTAATTAACAAATAATGAATAAAGAAAGTAAAGTAATGAAATAAATTAAAGGAAGGTAAGGGAGAGAAATATCAAACACAGTAGTTTATAGAGGTTCGGCCAATCTCTTGTCTACGTCCTCTCTTCTTGACCTCCTTATCAAGAGATTTCTTTCACTCTTTCAATGAGAGTTACACACTCCCTTTTTCAGGTTAAGGAATAACCGCTTTACCCTTTTTACATAAAGATGAATTCACCCTTCTACAGAGTTTATCTCACTAAGGAATAATCCTCTTCTCTCTTAAAGTAAGGATAAATACAAGATCAAGCGTTTTATGTGGGTAGGATAAATACAGCTTTTGCACACAGGCTTATACAATAAACTCTATAAATAAGGATTGAAGACAAATAGAATGTGGGAATTAAACTCTTGAGAATGTACAGAATGTGCAGCAATAATGTCTTCTTCTCAGTGTCTTCAATGCTTGATTTTATACTGAAGGATTGGTAGTTGGAGCATTTAATGTTGTTTTTCCCATTGAGATTTTTACAGAAAGAGCCATTGGGAACCTCTAGTAGAATGCCAGATCGATCTCCAATCTTGACCAGATCGATCTCTTAGTTGTAATTCTTGCAAAGTCAAAGCAATTGAAGCAAGAAGATCGATCTCATATATGAGCAGATCGATCTTACAATTTGAAAATTTTAGTGCAGATCGATCTGTCGAACAAGCAAATCGATCTTCCAATCTCTCTGTTTGAGGCAAGATCGATTTATAGATCGATCTACCAGGTATTCTTGTAGTGAGGAGATCGATCTCTAATCAACCTAGATCGATCTCCTTAGCTCTCTAACTTTGAGGAGATCGATCTCTTCCTATACCAGATCGATCTTATCAACTCTCTGTTTGAGTACAGATCGATCTTACAGATCGATCTACTTCGATCTACTACCTTTACCTTTTGTTTTAGAGGAGATCGATCTCTTCCTAGACCAGATCGATCTCATCAACATCCTGTATTTAGACAGATCGATCTTATAACCCTTATAGATCGATCTCAGCTTCCTCAATACCTTGTACAAGTTCAATCCTTTAGCAGATCGATCTCATATCCTTATGAGATCGATCTCTTATCCTAGAAAACCCACGAGATCGATCTCTCATATCACCAGATCGATCTCTTATCTTTAAGAACTTAATTTTTGGTACTGATAACCTCTAAACATGTTTTTACATTATCTTTATATTATTGAATTTACTTGTTTTGTCATTTCAAAATATATTAGCTCAACACAGACTCTGTAGGATATGTTGAGAGCACGTGTACTGGACTTTAGAGGCTCCTGGGATGATCATTTGCCACTAGCCGAGTTCGCCTACAACAACGGTTATCATTCGAGTATCAGGATGGCACCGTATGAGGCCTTGTATGGTCGTAGATGTCGTTCCCCTATTGGTGTGAGGAAGTGGGTGACCGAAAGCTTTTTGCTCCTGACTTGGTTACACAGGCTTCTGAGGATGTCCGGTTGATAGTTGAGAGATTGAGGACAACTCAGAGTCGACAGAAGAGTTATGCTGATAGGAGACGTAGGCCACTTGAGTTCGCAGTCGGTGAGTCTGTGTTTTTTAAGGTTTCTCCTTCCAAGGGTATAGTGAGGTTTGGGAAGAGGGGTAAGCTGAGTCCTCACTATATTGGACCCTTTGAGATAATTGATCGAGTGGGAGATAAGGCCTATAGGTTGGCATTGCCACCAGATTTGTCAGGTGTGCATAACGTCTTCCACATTTCGATGCTTCGGAAGTATCACCCGGATCTGGCGCATATGATTACCTATGAGTCGTTGGAGCTCAGTGAGGACATGTCATATGTTGAGAGGCCGATTCGGATATTGGATAGGAAGGAGAAGGTTTTGAGGTCGAAGACTATTAGGTTAGTGAAGGTTCTATGGCAGCATCACACTTCCGAGAAAGCTACTTGAGAGTTAGGGAGCTTAATGTGAGAGAAGCACCCCCAGCTGTTTGATGATTGACTTGGTTCTGATTTGGAGGACTAAATTCTTTTAGTTGGGAAGGATTGTCAGACCCGTGTTTTCGATTATGTATGTAGCTTGTTCCTTATGATTCCTATGTGTATGAACACTTTACTTTCATGGTTGAATCATAAGAAGAGTATTTACTATCATGCAATTGACAATTAAAGAATAAAAATGCATGTAAGCTACATAAAAGCCAAATAAGGGCCGAGATGGCCATAGGCAAGCTAAAAAGGGATCAAAATCAAGTTGACTGAAAATAAGAATTTAAAATAAGAAAAGATAGTGGGTTTATGAAAGAAAGTCGGTTCAATTTGGTCCTGAACACGTTGAAGGGTAAAACGGTCAAAAGACTAAAATTCGGTATAAATTCAATAAGAAAATTTCAGTACAAATATGGATTTGAGAAATCTTGATAAAAACGAGAAAAATATTGAATTTCGAGTCCAATTGATTAAGATATGAATATATTAGAATTAATCGAAATTTTCACCTCGAAAAATTATCCCGAAAATATTGAAAAACTATACCAAAAAGACAAAATAAGACTGATAAATTCATTTATTGATTAAATGAATAAAATAATAATTTTTGAAGATATTTTAAATTTTTAATGTATTTTAAATTATTAAAATAATAATAAAAAAATTATAAAAAAAAACCATGAAATATGAAAACAGAAAAGGAAAGAAAACAATGAAGCGAAGACACAGGCGAACTCGAGGAAGACCCTAGAACCCCGACGAACCACCGATGATCGATGAGGCCAGGCGAGGGTCGAAGAAGAGAGAGGACCACCAGGCAAACCTGCTGGTACAGGCGATGCGCGCCGACGACGCCTGATTCCGACGAATCGACAAAAGGAAATTCGAGAGGAAATCGAGCTGATTGCTGGCGATCCATAATGATTTAGCTCTGATCGACCCCAGTCGAGTGACCCCCTAGCCGAGGCGCTTCTTTTGGTATCTATAGCGGCTGACGAAACGGCCGAAAACGACCAGTGACGGTGAGGGCCCCGAAACGGCATCGTAGCCGGAAAGGGAAGAAAAAGGAAAAAAGAAAAGAAAAAGGAAAAAGAAAAGAAAAAGGGAAAAAAAAGGAGAGGAAAATCCCCGAGAATACCTCAGATTACGGGTAAGCCGATACGTGGTCAAATTGACCGAACTGATTTTCGAGAAATTTAATTTGAATTGTATTTGATCGGAAATTAACCTGAAATTTAATATAAAAATTGTGTAGTTCGACAATAACTTTCGAACGCGAGTCGATCGAACTCTGATTTCCACACCATCGCATAATTTCGGGTAAGTAAATCTCATTTACGACAATAGTATGATTATTGCGCAATTTCAATTTAGTTTGCGGATTTCAGATTAATTTTTGCATAAAATAAATTATATTCGGATTTTTGAATTAACTGTTGTAAATGATATACGGGCTATCCAAAAAGTTTGGAACAAAGTCCAATGGGTATTGATAGGCCCAATGAGCCAGTAAACCCTGATGAAGGGAATTAATAAGTGGAAAACGAGCTTAAGACAGAGTTAGACCCAATTAAGTGATTAAGGCCTAATAAGAGTAAACGGGCCCATTAAGTGAAATAGATTGTATTAAATGCGTAATACTGTTGAGTATAATTAACCCAGTGAATGGTTAAATGCAGCTCTGGAGTTGTATTGAGAGCTGACCGGATTGCGAGATTTGAGCAACACAGAGGAAGTGAGGTCACGCGACGTGATCCGAAGTAAGGGACTTTTGGGAGTAGTTAGAGATATCTGTGCGTATTTTCGTCTGCTTTTACATTCACTGAAATTGTTTGAGGGTCAGAGAAAAGAAATAATATTTATAAGGACCCGTTATGGCTAAATTATGATTTTACCCCTAGTTAGGTAAAAAGTCAACTTTTGGGATAAGTTGTAAAAAGCATGGAAACAATGTTTTTGAGTGTTTTTACTGCTATGTTGCAGAAGAGTAGGTAGATGGGCTAATGTTTTAAGGTTAATGTAGACTAAGCACACTTTATAGTGCTGATTTTAATGTTTTGAAACATCCCTATTTTTAAAGAGCCATTTACCGAACTATGTGAAAACAACAGTGCTGGAGCATAGACTCGCACTTAATTTCAGATGTTTTTCACATGCCTTAGTACTTAAGTTAGACGTCTGAATGCACTGAAGTGCAAAATAAGAGTTTGGGCAAATTCGGAATAAACCGAATGAAATTAGGTTAAATTGATTTAAAATATAGACTCAGAACACGAAAGTATAGGGAGTCCAAAAAGAGAAGTTGGTTCGAAAATGTTAAACCGAAAATTACCCTATTTTGGGCAATTTATCCCGAAAATATAGAAAAATATATTTCTGGAGGAATAAATAAATACAATAAAATAAAATTTGATGACCATATATTGTTGTAAAAATAAATTAAATAAAATACATGTACAAAAGTGTATAAATATTAATGTACAAAAATACATTATGATAATATATTATTTTTATAATAATATAAGGTATTTTGTAATATTATTATTATAATAATATTACAATGGTAAGATATTTTAATTATATGTTTATTATACTACGTTAAAATATATTATATTATATTATATTATATTATATTATATTATATTATATTATATTATATTATATTATATAAATAAAATAAAATAAAAACGAAATTGAAAAAGAAAAGAAATCAGAAAAAAAATAGGAACCAGAAAACGCAAGAAACAGGAGGAACCAGATCCTCCCTGTTTCTTCACTGGTAGTGGTAAGGACGGCGAAGGAGGGCGCGAGCTGCCTAGTTAATGGACGACCGGCACTTAGAGAGTGCCTAAGCGCCAGCATGCTCCGTAAATCGCTGGCAACGAGGAGATCGAAGAGGGAGAGGCCGCAGGAGAGAAGATGGAATCGGGCAGATTTCGACAACGATTTGCCCCAGCTCGAGCCAACCAAAGGTTGCTCTCCATCGCGCGACCTCACTGGACTAAAACGGAGTCGGGAACCAGTCGAAAAAGTGTCCGACCAGCGAAATCGACACTGAACTGGGTCGGATAGGTTCAGTGGAAAGAAGGACTGAACCGGACTGGTTCAGCAAAAAAAAGGGAAAAAAAGGAAAAATGAGAAAAAAATCTGGGGTTGCAATCGAGCTACGAGTAAGCCGGTAAGCGGTCGAAATTGATCGATTTAATTTTTAAAATATTTAATTGAAATTATATTTGATCGAAATTGATCCGGTAAATATATAAACGTGTAGCACGACAATTTACGACAAACGAGAGTTGGAGTCAGCCTCGATTTACGTGCTATCACAGGATCTCGGGTAAGTGAATCTCAATTTCTATAAATTTGATAGTTATACGAGTTAGAAATTAATCGCGTAAGTTGCGATTTATTCCGTATAAAATTTCGTAATGCTTGAAATTGAAAATAGATTGTCGTAAATGATTTTAAATGGTCGAAAGAGACTAGAAATTGGATAAGATAACGTAGCAGTGATGTTAGGCCAATAATTTGGCCAAATGTTCGTAATGGGCCAAGCTTGAGTAGCAATCGACCCAATTTAGATTATGGGCCCCACGAAACGCTCAATAAAAGTAAATGAGACCAATATGTTAAATTAACTGTAGTAAATGAAGGAAATATATTTATTGGGTTAAATTGATATGATAAATAATTTTCTACAGCTCCAAAGATTAGATTAGGAGTAGATCAGACTGGACAAGCTTCCAGCAGTGAAAATTTACCACACTCGACTTGATACGAGATAAGAGAATTTTGTAAGCGCTTAAAGATATCTATATGTATTTTTTAGGGGATTTACAGTGCCTAAAATTTTTTTAAGTATCTAGAAATGAAATAATAATTTCTGCGAAAATCGGGGTATCAGTGGAAAAAGACCGCTTTACCCCTAGTTAGAAATTTTACAAAAAGGGTAGTAAGGCTAGTAAATTGCATGACTATCATGTTTTTTTATATTTTTATGAAATATATTGCTTCGATTTAAGCAAATTTACAAATAGGCTGGCTATTGATTTCATAATTTCATGAAATAACACGAGTTAGGTGCTAACTTTGATTTTGAGCGCGTGTTGTTGAAGTAGAGCCACCTATCATATTTATATGACTTTAATAGTGTTGTAGCTTTGCTCGTATTGGATTTTAATGTTTTAACTCATATATAGAGTGTTGGAGCCTCGCTCGCACTGAGTTTTACTAATTTATATGCATGAAAATCGTTCTGGAGTCTTGCTCGTACGTAATTTTACATTGATTTATTATGTATAAAATCGTACTGGAGCTTTGCTCGTACGTGATTTACATTGATTTATTACGCATGAAAGCCATACTAGAATGTTGCTCGTACGAGGATTTTGTATCTGCATAAAATCGTGCTGGAGCTTCGCTCGCATGAGATTTTAGATATCATGATATGCATGGCGTCGTGCTGAAGCTTCGCTCGCACTAGACGTGATGTAACATGCATAGAGCCGTGCTGGAGCCTCCTGTAGACTGTGTGTCATAGTAAGATGACATGCTCGCACGTGTATGTTGAGACATGGTATGGGGTAGATAAGACCTATGGCAGACACCCCCAGACTGTGAATGGGTTCATAGAGTATATTGTACCGTGTATGTCACACGGAATACGTTGTACCGTATAGTCATGACTATGAGATTGGTGATTTGATATTCTGGTGGGTAGGACTGACCCACCTCCCGTCGCAGCCGTGATACCCTGCACACTGGGATCTGTGTAGCCTGAGATCACAGGGACATAGTCCTTGATTTTTCCTATACAGTAACCTACATGCCTCACGTGATATCATACGGTCTAGATAGACCAGGACAGACCCGAAGGAGGGATTACGCCTCGATTTGTGATTTTAAAATGAAATATGGTTTTAATAATGTGTTGATGAGTTTTACTGAGTTTTAATAAGGTGTTAAAACTTGAGGGATTGTTTTATGATGAGTTTATAATATGTTGAGCATGAGACGTTGACATCATGATTTCCATGTTTACATGCCTATTTTCATATTTTCAGTATGTGATATATTTATATATGTGAGACCCCATATATGTATAACTTTGTAATATATGTAAACGGAATTATAAAATGAATGATTTTAAATCATGCAAATGTGAATGAATTGCAAATGAGAATGAATGAGTATCATGTATGCAAGTAAATGTTAAATAAGAGCTGAAGTGGCCACAAACTAAACGAATAGAACTTAAAGCATCCGGACTGGAGATAAGGACTTAAAACATGGAATGGTAACGCATAGATTGTGAAATTGGGTATCCATTCAGATTTCCAAGCAATACGCACAAGTTCCATAACACGAAAATCATAGGAAATAAGTCTTTCCATGCTCCAAGTGGGATTAAAATGCAAATGAGTGTTGAAGCAATGGAATGGGGATTCACCCTTGGAAAATATGTAAAAATGCAGCAAAATCGTTGTAGATGGGAGGCCAGATTGATCTCCCATTAAGTTCAGATCAATCCCTTGTGCAAAACAGGGCAATTTCAGGTGAAATAGCTAAGGCAAGATTGATCTCCCTGATAATTCTATTTTTTATAGAATTATTTGTGCTTAAATTCCCAATTATTTATTTAATCCCCATATTATTTTATTAATAATCCCCTTTATTTAATTAAAATTCTTTAATGTGCAGATAAATTAAATCCGGATGAAACTCAGTCATTTCAGTTGAAATTGGGCTGAAAACGAGCTAAAGGAGACTGGACCACTTCCAATTTACAGACTGAGTCATCAGTCGTCTGGACACGCGTGATGCTAGGTGTCTGTATTTTAATTGCTTCGAAACGATAAGATCGAAGGACACCGTGCCAACCCTCTGGAAGACACACGTCGAGCCACATCGCACAACTAATTGGACAAAAAGACTGATGATGTGAAAATATCTACTCTGCAGCAAATCAAATGAAGACAAGTGACCAAACAATGCCAACTCATCTAGGATGAATTTACCATTGTACCCCTATGCTTGTGTATAAATAGAATGTGATTGCAATTGAAAAAAATCAAGTAGTTTAGGGTAGAAGTAGAAGTAAAGTAGGGAATTAGGAAGTAGGAGTAGGGTAAGTAGAGGTAGTTTAGGGTAAGTAGCTTAGAAAATAGTCTATTTTTATTTTTCCTTGGTTTTTCTTTAGTTTTCCCGTTAGTTTTGTCAAGCAACATTTTTTATTTTATTTTTTATTTAACTACTGTTCATCACATTTTTACATTCTTGTTTTTATGAAAAGCTCTTTGTTTCCAGTTCATTATTATTGTTGCTTCTCAATCTCTCTTTAATATTGCATTTTTATATAACCTGTTACTATCTTGCATTTGTTGTCATGTTTTTATTTTTTATTTGTACTCTATTCTCGGTTGTAGTTTATAGCATGTGGGATTCTTTGATCATCACTGCCAATACTATGTTCTGGTGCAACATTGTCAGTCTAATACTGGGTATTATTCCTGCACTACTGATACAGTGGAACTATGTTGGCATGAGCAGAAAATGAAGCAAGGCGTGGTGGTGATATTAGTTGTTTTTACTTTTCTGTTTCACAATGGTGGTTGTTTCGGTCTTAGTTTTAGATCTTAGGCTTGTTTTATGTTGCTTTAAGTAATCATATATTAGTGCTTAGATTAACCGAAGCTTCTTTAGACTCTTAAATCTCTAGATTCTGAATGCTATTTCCTGCACCCGAGCATTTGTGGCTGTTTCATTTTCCAGTATCATGCTATTTTTCAGTTTCCATCTTGCACTTGGTGAGGCTGATGAAGTGATGAGCATGGCTGTTTTAGGCTGCTACAACTTGTCTTAAAGGTTGTTGCATCAGCAACTTACTTGCAGACGGGAAGAAGCTGCTGGATGATGGTGCTCGGGTTTATTCATTGCAGCATAGTAGCATGATTTATTTACCCTGTTCTACTCTGTTCTTCATATTTTTACTATTCATTAGTTGTTTTTCTTATTTTGCATTAAGCTCACTGTTATTTGATGTCAGGTTGTTGTTAGATGTTTAGCTTATTTAACAGTGTGCATGATGTTGAATGGAATGAAGCTGACTTGTGCGGCAGAATGGAGCTGAAAGCAAGACAGCGAGCTCGCTGATGCTACTGCAGAACAGAGCGGTGCACACTGCAGATACAAATGCTGGGCAGAAAGATGGTGAGGCAGAGGAACGCAGGAAGACAAGCTTGGGGGTGGCAGTGCGTGGTAGCTGCTGCTACTGATGATCTGCTGGTACTGAAGCAGCAGCTAGTGCTGCCAGCAACAGGCCGAGGAACGGTATCGAGGACAGCACCCGAGCAGGATAAATGTACAGTACAAGTTCATGGGTTTGCAGGCTGGCTAGATAACCGTCTAAGGCCATGTTTCGCTGAACATGACATCTTAAATTTAGCGTTTCATGTTTTTTTTCTATTTTGTAGTGTCTTTGTTGTTAAGTAAATTTTTAATAGTTAATTTTATATTTTATGTTTTATGATTTAAATTTAGTTTAGTATTTTAAGAGTAGCATTTAGAATTAATTTAGATTAAATGTTTTTCATGCATTTTTAATTCAGTCTTTATTTTCTTTAGACTTTAAGTTAGTTTGAATTGCATTTTCTTAGTTAGTTTAATTACATGCACATTTTATTTTAAGCTTATTTAATTTTAGTCTAATTAGTTTTATTGCTTTATGTTTATATTTGCATTTTATTTTAATTGAGTTAATTCATTTTAACTGTTTTAATTTTCTTTTGTAGGTTTTTGTTTTTAATTGCTTAGAGTTTTGTAAGTAATTTTAACTCAGTTTTATTTTCTTTATTTTATAGTTATTATTTTCAGTACTTTAGCCATGTAGACCACCCATCAGAACTTCATAATTTGCTAGGATATACTTAGGGTAAGAATAACCGGTAGTTAATTAAGCTAGTCAACTTCTCTGTGGGACGATAACTCGAGACTCAAATCTCATTATTACTTGTATGACCCGTGCACTTGCGGACATATACCCTCAAGGCCTTTCAAGTTTTTGGCGCCGTTGCCGGGGAAGTCTTAATTAGTCAGTAATTAATATCAGTGAAATTATGCTTAGGTGTAATTCTAGCTTGTAAATATTTAGGTTGTAAATATTTAGAGCCTTAGCTTAGGTTAGTTAAATTTTCTCTTAATTAAAATAAACAAAATTTGAAAAAAAAATTTGAAAAACTTAAAAAAAATTAATAATAAATAAAAATAAATAAATAAAAATTTAAGGACTTTTTGATGATTGCATGCGTAGAGCCAGGAGTTATGATTGCTTTCCTTAAAATCCTGAAATTGAACACTTAGAAAAATTCGAAAGGATTCTAGGAAATTTATAGCTCCGCTACAAAACATCATGGCAAAAAATAGGGAAATTAGGACAGTCGGAGATTATGCAATGCCGACTATTGAAGGGTATTATTCCGGCATTAGGCCACCAGCTGTCCATGCAAATAATTTTGAAATTAAGCCCGCAATCCTCCAGATGATCCAGACTTCATTGCAGTTCAGTGGGCTCCCTCACGATGACCCACATGCTCACCTTGGGCAATTCTTGGACTTGTACAACACCTTCAAACATAATGGATTATCTGATGATGCGCTTAGGCTTAGATTATTCCCCTTCTCACTTAGGGATAGGGCGCGACATTGGTTAACCTCCCTGCCTCCAGGATCCATTTCTACATGGGACGAGTTAGCCCATCAATTTTTATCTAAGTTTTTCCCTCCCTCTAAAATGGCCCAACTCCGTAGTAATATATCTTCCTTTGCTCAGTACGACTCTGAAACTCTTTACGAAGTATGGGAACGATATAAGGAGCTTCTTCAGAAGTGCCCTCACCATGGCCTACCTTTGTGGTTGCAAGTCCAAACCTTCTACAATTGACTTACAAGCCCAAATAGGACCATTGTTGACGCTGCTGCGAGTGGGCAAAACAGAGGAGGAAGCTTACGAGCTTTTAGACAAGATGATGGCTAACAACTATTTATGGTCCTCGGAGAGGCAAATGCCAAAGAAGCCGGCGGGTATTTATGAGCTCGACACACTGTCTACCTTGACCTCTCAAATCGCTAATCTTACGAAGAAGGTAGAGTCGCTCAGTACCCAACATAATCCTCCCAATAGTCCTAACCCTATATATTCTGTCCAAAGTCCTTTTCTTTCCCGCGACCTGTGTAGTGGTACCCACTCTGTAGATAGGTGTCCGCTCAACTTAGAATCGGTTCAGTATGTTGCCCCTTCTCAAAGGCAACAAAACAACCCTTTTTCAAACACCTATAATTCAGGGTGGAGGAACCATCCTAACTTCTCCTGGAGCCAAAACCAAGGGCAAACCTCTAATTCCATATCTGTAGGACCCCCTAGTTTTCAAGCTCCATAGGTTCAGGTACCATCACAACCACAATTTCCCTTTCATCCGCCTTCTCATCACCCACACTCACATCATCCATCACCACCACCACCACCACTTATGCAGCCCCAACTCTACCATGCACCAGCAGCTGAGAAGAAGCCTACATTAGAGGAGATGTTCTCAACGATCCTGCAAAATCAAGCTAGTTCAATTAAGAACTTAGAGGTTCAGGTGGGACAAATAGCTAGTACTCTTAGCCAACATCCTCAAGGGACTCTTCCTAGTAATACTGAAGTTAATCCTGTTAAGCAAAGGAAGGGTAAGGAACATGTTAGATCTATCACCCTTAGGAGTGGCAGAGAGCTAGAGGAGCCACAAGTTAAGTCCCAACCTGAACAGCACATAGTTGAAGAATCCTTAAGTTCTAACGAAGCAGCTCAGAAAAAGAAGGAACCTAAAGATCGGGTTGCCACGGAAACAAAGCTAGGCGCTTCTTCATCTATACCTTCTTCTTCTTCATTGCCTTCCTCATCCTCTGATGCTACACATGTTTCCATTACATTGCCTCTAGTTAGACCACCAGTACCTTTTCCTCGGAGGTTTTAAAATCAAAAACTAGAACAACAATTCACTAAATTTCTTGAGGTTTTTAAGAAACTTCACATCAACATTCCTTTCATAGATGCCTTAGAGCAAATGCCAAGTTATGTGAAGTTTCTAAAGGATATCCTCTCGAGGAAAAGAAGACTGGAAGATTATGAGACGGCGGCCTTAACTGAGGAATGTAGTGCCATTATCCAGAGGAAATTACCCCTCAAGCTCAAGGATCCGGGGAGTTTTACCATACCCTGCACTATTGGAAATCTATTCTTTGGTAGAGCCCTGTGTGATTTAGGAGCTAGTATCAATCTAATGCCTTTATCTATCTATCAGAAGTTAGGAATAGGGGACGTCAAGCCCACTACAGTGACCCTTCAGCTAGCAGATCGATCCATTAAATATCCAAAGAGGGTCATTGAGGATGTCTTAGTAAAGGTGGACAAGTTTATTTTCCTTGCAAATTTTATTGTACTAGATATGAAGGAAGACAGGGAAGTCCCCATTATTTTAGGCAAACCTTTCCTAGCTACTGGTAGAACGATAATTGATATGCAAAAGGGGGAGTTAACGATGAGAGTCCAAGATCAGGAAGTAAAGTTTAATGTTTTCAAACCTTTAAAGTTCCCTGATGACTCTCAAAACTATTTTAGGATGGAGGATATAAGGCTTGAGCATAAGAAATCTGAAAGAAGGAGGGAAGTAGATAGGGCTCAGGAGGATTTAACTGTTAATATTCTGTCACCACTTTGGCTGACCCTCCTACTCTTCGCCCTGCTGCTGAGTGTTGTCTTCTTCAACTGCATTTGAAGTGGTTGTGTTTTCATTTTCACTTTGTATATAGTTCTTTTCCTTTTTCTTTTCTGTTGTTTCTTTCTTTGTTTGTGTTGCAGGTTTCTTTTCTAGTATTATGCTTTCAATCAAGCTACAGTTGTTCATCATCATCAGAAAGGGGAGTACTTTGTTCCTGAACTTCAATTCTTATATTATCTGCACACTGAGGACACTGTGCACTTCAAGTTTGGGGGAGGGGATATCACTTGAGTATTTTTCGAAAATTTGAGCAATTTGAAAATTTTTTCAAATTTTTTTTCAAAAATCTGAGCTTAAACTGTTTGATTTTGGGATGATTTAGTGCTTAGCATGTAGTTTTCCCATATTCCGATGATATGACCCCATGATTAAGTATGATTTTGATTGACTGAGAAGCATGATTATAGGAAAAGCATGAAGTTGAATTCTTAAATTTGTCTTGGTTCTGATTGTGATTTCCTCATTTTATGCACATCTCATGTCATGAATTTGTATATTTATTTAGAGAAAGCTTATGTGGACTTAGGGGTGCATTTGTTCAGTTGATTTTGTGCATCATATTCTAGAATTTGCTTAATCTGATCTCGAGGTAAAATATTAGATCGCACTTAAATAGAGAAATGATTTAGGCCATCTTTGGATCGTTTGAGCCTTTCTAGCCATCACTATACATATTTTACCACTAGTCACCCATATGGGCCAAATAAGCTTTTCTCTGTAAATACACCTGCTTATAATTTTCCTTAACTTAAATACTTTGTTCCTATCCCCTACCCCGAAAGCATGAAAATCATTGGGATATATTTTGAGCTTTGTACATATGGGTATCTGGTGATAGTGAAAGTTCAAAAAAAAAAAAAAGAGAAAGAAAAAGAAAAAGAAGAAGAAAAAAGAAGAAGAAAAATTTAAAAATAGAATAAAATGTTTAGTGAAATAAAATAAGTTTGGGGGAATAATTAGAGCTCTTACATTAAAGATCCTAGAAGGTAATGCATGTTAAGGGGTAATTAAAACTAAATCGACTTTATCATACCTTAACCCCAGCCTGACATTACAAGCTTAATGAAGTCCTACTGATCTTTGAGTAAGTGTGACTACGTTAGTGGAGAGATTAGTGAAAAGCAAACTTATGGGAATGATCACTTGTCATTGACTTTGTATTCACTATGTTTGCATAATCTGATCCGGATAATGTACTTTGAAGTGGCTCTGACATTTTTCACACACACACGAGGAGTCCAATTTGGGTTAAGACTTATGATGGAATAATTCTAAGTGTTAGACTTATAATTGTGATTCTTTGATTTCATAGTCTGTACTTTTTCTTTGAGGATAATGTTGGGGAAATTATTATGTTTTGTACTTATCATTCCTATAATTATTTTGTTTTGCTTGAGGACAAGCAAAAGCTCAAGTTTGGGGGTGTGATAATTCTATTTTTTATAGAATTATTTGTGCTTAAATTCCTAATTATTTATTTAATCCCATATTATTTTATTAATAATCCCCTTTATTTAATTAAAATTATTTAATGTGCTGATAAATTAAATTCGGATGAAACTCAATCATTTCAGTCGAAATTGGGCTGAAAATGAGCTAAAGGAGACTAGACCACTTCCAATTTGCAGACCGAGTCATCAGTCATCTGGACACGCGTGCTGCCAGGTGTCCGTATTTTAATTGCTCCAAAACGATAAGATCGAAGGACACCGTGCCAACCCTCTGGAAGACACACGTCGAGCCACATCGCACAACTAATTTGACAAAAAGACTGATGACGTGGAAATATCTACTCTGCAGCAAATCAAATGAAGACAAGTGGCCAAACAATGCCAACTGATCTAGGATGAAAATTTACCATTGTACCCCTATGTTTGTGTATAAATAAAATGTGATGGCAATTGAAAAAAATCAAGTAGTTTAGGGTAGAAGTAGAAGTAGAAGTAAAGTAGGGAATTAGGAAGTAGGAGTAGGGTAAGTAGAGGTAGTTTAGGGTAAGTAGCTTAGAAAATAGTCTATTTTTATTTTTCCTTGGTTTTTCTTTAGTTTTCCCGTTAGTTTTGTCAAGCAACATTTTTTATTTTATTTTTTATTTAGCTACTGTTCATCACATTTTTACATTCTTGTTTTTATGAAAAGCTCTTTGTTTCCAGTTCATTGTTATTGTTACTTCTCAATCTCTCTTTAATATTGCATTTTTACATAACCTGTTACTATCTTGCATTTGTTCTCATGTTTTTATTTTTTATTTGTACTCTATTCTCGGTTGTAGTTTATAGCATGTGGGATGCTTTGATCATCACTGCCAATACTATGTTCTGGTGCAGCATTGCCGGTCTAATACTGGGTATTGTTCCTGCAATACTGATACAGTGGAACTATGTTGGCATGAGCAGAAAATGAAGCAAGGCGTGGTGGTGATATTAGTTGTTTTTACTTTTCTGTTTCACAATGGTGGTTGTTTCGGTCTTAGTTTTAGATCTTAGGCTTGTTTTATGTTGCTTTAAGTAATCATATATTAGTGCTTAGATTAACCGAAGCTTCTTTAGACTCTTAAATCTCTAGATTCTGAATGCTATTTCCTGCACCCGAGCATTTGTGGCTGTTTCATTTTCCAGTATCATGCTGTTTTTCAGTTTCCATCTTGCACTTGGCGAGGCTGATGAAGTGATAAGCATGGCTGTTTTAGGCTGCTACAACTTGTCTTAAAGGTTGTTGCATCAACAACTTACTTGTAGACGGGAAGAAGCTGTTGGATGATTGTGCTCAGGTTTATTCATTGCAGCATAGTAGCATGATTTATTTACCCTGTTCTACTCTATTCTTCATATTTTTACTATTCATTAGCTGTTTTTCTTATTTTGCATTAAGCTCACTGTTATTTGATGTCAAGTTGTTGTTAGATGTTTAGCTTATTTAACAGTGTGCATGATGTTAAATGGAATGAAGCTGACTTGTGCGGCAGAATGGAGCTGAAAGTAAGACAGCGAGCTCACTGATGCTACTGCAGAACAGAGCTGGTGCACACTGCAGATACAAATGCTGGGCAGAAAGATGGCGAGGCAGAGGAACGCAGGAAGACAAGCTTGGGGGTGGCAGTGCGTGGTAGCTGCTGCTACTGATGATCTGCTGGTACTGAAGCAGCAGCTAGTGCTGCCAGCAGCAGGCCGAGGAATGCTATCGAGGACAGCACCCGAGCAGGATAAATGTACAGTAAAAGTTCACGGGTTTGCAGGCTGGCTGGATAACCATCCAAGGCCATGTTTGGCTGCACATGACATATTAAATTTAGCGTTTCATGTTTTTTTCTATTAATTTGTTTATTTGTTTTTGATCCTTTTATTAGTTATTAACTTAGGAAGAATGCTTAATTAACATTGTAGGTTAGTTGTAGTGTCTTTGTTGTTAATTAAATTTTTAATAGTTTATTTTATATTTTATGTTTTATGATTTAAATTTAGTTTAGTATTTTAATAGTAGCATTTAGAATTAATTTAGATTAAATGTTTTCATGCATTTTTAATTTAGTCTTTATTTTCTTTAGACTTTAAGTTAGTTTAAATTGCATTTTCTTAGTTAGTTTAATTACATGCACATTTTATTTTAAGCTTGTTTAATTTTAGTCTAATTAGTTTTATTGCTTTATGTTTATATTTGCATTTTATTTTAATTGCGTTAATTCGTTTTAACTGTTTTAATTTTCTTTTGTAGGTTTTTGTTTTTAATTGCTTGGAGTTTTGTAAGTAATTTTAACTCGGTTTTATTTTCTTTATTTTATAGTTGTTATTATTTTCAGTACTTTAATTTTAGCCATGTAGACCACCCATCAGAACTTCATAATTCTTAGGGTAAGAATAACTGGTAGTTAATTAGGCTAGTCAACTTCTTAGTGGGACGATAACTCGAGATTCAAATCCCATTATTACTTGTACGACTCGTGTACTTGCGGACATATACCCTCAGGGCCTGTCACTCCCTATCAAGCAGATCGATCTCCCCAATGACTAGATGTCACGCCCCGGAAACGCGAAAAATAAGGCAATTTAAAACTTTTTTTTTACTCATCAAATCACAATTAAGGGTGCATTCTTGTGCAGTGTCAAACATCATCATACATATCATGCCTCAGGATCTCATCATTAAATAGTATATATATCATATCATATACATTACTCAGTCCAAAGTTAATTAATCCTAATACATCCCATACAATGTTGTACATCAAGTGTCTGTAATTACAATAATTGTCTGTGTACATAAAAAGATAAATGATACCTCGAAATACAATATATGGCCTAGAACTCAAGTCCTCCACTAGCTACTACTCTGTATGTCGCAGGAAATTCTCCTTATTTGAAGAAATCTGGGGGAGGAATAAAACAGGGTGAGCTTCTAAATCGCTCAGTAAGAGGATAAGGGATTCATTAATAAGAAAATGATTTGCACCGCACAATCATTTTGTTTTACATGATAAACTCATTAAACTCAGTGGAAAAGGTAGCATGAATAGTTAAAACATCATCTCAAAGCCCATGTAAAAACATGATAATAAATGGCTCAATTCAAGGTTACAAGCATGTAGAAATCAAGATGCGATAATGGCTTTTCTCTTTAAAACGTGATGAAAATCACTACAATAGTAATGCATGTGGCATGGCCACTAAATAAGATCTACACGTGGCATAGCCACTAATTAAAATCGACACGCAGCACACCCACCAAACTCACGTGGCACAGCCACTGATTTAGATTCGCATGTGGCACAACCACCAAATGCACGTGGCATAGCCACCAAATGCACGTGGCACAGCCACTGATTTAGATTCGCACGTGGCACAGCCACCAAATACATGTGGCACAACCACTGATTAGGATTCACACGTGGTAGGTAACTAACGCTACCAGAGTAGGGGTCATCTCATGTTATCAGAACGGAGGAATATCGGACTTACATGCTACTAAAGCAATGTCCGCTGTGTATTCAAAATGACACACCTAAGTCTCAATCAATAGCCATTATCATAAAAATCGTTTTGCCTTCACGTAAGCTCATAATGGTTTTCTCTCATAAACTCATTTCAAATCGTTTTGTACTCAACACAAAACATGTTAAAATCGAGCTTCAACCGGTAAAACCATGCACACATTTTCTCAAACCTCAGTACGCCTTAACATAGGGCCCAAAGCACTTTTCACATTTTAAACACAAAATGGTTATAAAACGTTTTCACATACAATTTACAACTCATACAAGTTGGGCCCCAACCGGCTATAAAATCGTGTGTAATTCTCATTCACAACACATAAAACATGTTTATTTTCTCAATCGAAAATCATGCTACAATATTATCACAAACACATACACAAATGAGTTTAGTTTTCCCTTACCTCTTTGCACTTTGTATAGTGCAATCGTTCTCCTGTATCACGGACTAGCCTCGCATTCCACTCTGGAACTCTCGAGCTGTCCAAATGATGTTAAAACCTCAATATCTCGACTCAATTTCATTATCAAGCATATATTTGCTCATATTTCTCACTAACACCTAAATCTCTCAATTCTCATAACTCTATCACCCTTCATAATCTCATCCACTACATTTCCAATTCTACATTTATTGTGCACAAAAATCCATGTCGATATTCATCTCATTGCCTCAATTTCAATTTATAGCCCAAAACTCCCAAAATTACCACAAATTGCATAATAACATCTCTACTCCAACGAAATCATAGTTTCATCAATCTCTAATTATTTCCCAACTATTTCATCATAATGCCCATGTCCACAATCACTAAAGATTACTTCAAAATCAAGGATTGAAGTTTAGAGATGACCCAAACTTATGGAGTGCTCAACTCACACCTCGATTCGATTCATCCTTCGGTTTCCAAGTATGTTGTTCTCCTTTGGATGAGAAACAACTTTTCCTCTTGCCACAACCTTTGATTTGGACGGAAATGGGGACTTTGAAAGATAGAGAAAGCTAGGGTTCGACTGAAATGGAGGTTGAAAGAGAGAGAAAAGATGAAATGCAGGAAAAAACAGGGGTCTTTATATAGGCCGAGGGTAGGAGATCGATCTGCATTTGAATTTGAGGATGTTTTAGGGTAATTTTATGCCTAAGAGATCGATCTGTCGAGGGGTGAGATCGATCTCTTAATGGCTTAATGAGATCGATCTGCTCCAATTATGAGATCGATCTCTAGTTTACAGAATGCTACATGAGATCGATCTGCTCCTTGAGGAGATCGATCTTCTCCTTAATAGAAATATTTTGAGATCGGTTCTTTCCTCATGAGATCGATCTCTTCATTACAGAATCATAAGGATATCGATTTTCTTCCATTGGAGATCGATCTACTCGCTTAAATTCCTTCTTCCTTGTCATTTTTGACCTACCAGATCAATCCTCTCTTCTCCAAGATCGATTTGGCCCCACAGTTTCACACTTTAACATAAAATCTCATTTATAAATCATTCATCACTTAAAATTTCATTTCATACCACCTCAATATATGAATACATCATATTTAGTTCAATCAATTACACTTCATGTTCTCATTACATAATTTGATATGTGTAAAATTCTCAGATCTCACACCAAATCAATCTGTATTTGCCTCTGCCAAGCCCAGATCGATCTCCCTTAAGTGCAGATTGATCTCCTTAAGCTTCTGCCAAAGAGAGATCTATCTCTTCCCTATTGAACAGATCGATCTCACCTTGTAATGCCTGAACATTTCAAGAGCAAAAATCAAAAGCAGATCGATCCCCTACCTAACAAGATCGATCTCCTTACCATTTTTCTATATAAACCTGATAACAAAAAGCTTCAATCTTCAGGAAACATGATTTCTCTCCATTTTCACCCAAATACTAAGCTTTCTCTCTCTAGGATACCCACATTTTCCATAAAGATTTGAGAAAAAGACATTTGAGCAAAGTTGTTCACCTTGGGAAGGAGAACAGCATATCTTGAAGTCAACATCCAACTCATTGGATTGAATGATCTAAGAAGTCTTCCAAACTTGGAAGAGAATAAAGTCAAGCTATGTAGGTTTCCAATGCACCAACTTCAAATGTGCTTACCTAAATGATGTTATGGGTAGATTGGTGTACATTTCAATGGTTAAAACTCCTAGGATATAATGAACCAACAATGACCTAGAAATAGGATGGTGTGAGAAATGAAATATAGTGGAGTTAATGATGAATGGGATATCTTAAAGTGATAATGGTGTTGTGAGTATGATTTTAAGATGGTAGTGTGAAATGAATTGAGAGATTGACTAAATGGTAAAATGCACATATATGGTATTGGTGAAATGTATGAATGAATGAGAGAATTAAGGGTAGAGTATGCGCTCCAAAGTGCCTAATAAGTAACTAAGGGAGTTACTAGATAAATTGGCTAGAAATAACATAACAATGGCCAAATGCAATAATGGGCTAACCTTAACGAAAAAGACTCGATGAGATATGCTGACTAGTTGAAGTCAGAATATAAGTGAGCAACATTAACTCAAGTGATTGGTAAATGAATGCAGCTCCCGAGGATAAAATCGGAGCAAGTTGAGCCAGATCGAGGAAAACGGCAATGGAATGAAGGAATTACTTCTCAGAGAATCGAGGTAAAGGAATTGTGTGGACTCTTAGAGATATCTGTGCACATTTTGGACACATTTTGGTTTTCTAGAATATACGTGGTAATAGGAGTGAAATGAGTGTTTGAGGGACCAAGAATTGGGTTTTTGAGAAATGTGCATGAAAACAAGAGCATAATGATTCGAAAATCATTTTTTATTGCTTTTTAGCATGTGATTGGCATGTTGGCTAGCATTTGAAATAATTTACAGAAGGAATGACTTGATTTGGTTTTATAACCATGTTTTACAAAGAATGAGCCACCAACATGAGTTTGTGGAAATGAAACATGCTAGAGCGTTGCTCGCATGAGAGTTGACATGTTTACAAATACATTAGTGCTAGAGTGATGCTCGCACTAGAGTTTTACATGGATTTTATGACCTTGTGCTGGAGTATAGCTCGCACAGATTTTTATACTGGATTTGACATGGTGCTGGAGCATAGCTCGCACTAGATGTCCACCATACTTATTTTCGTGCTTGAGACTACTCGCACAAAATTTTGTGACATGTTGGGAGTTGTGCTGGGAGCTTCGGATAGGCTATGTTCCACGTCGATTAAATAGGCTCGCACGTGCGTATTGAGATATGGGTAGATATATTGTGATGATATGGGTCCATGGAGTACGTTGTATCGTGCAAGTAGTATGGGATACGCTATATCGTGTGTGATATATGTGTCGTCTTTGGACGATGGATTCTGTTGATGTACCTCCCGTATAGAAGCAGGTAGAAGTGATACCCCGCACACTAGAATCCGTGTAGCCTGGGATCACAGAGGATATGGCCATAGTCCTAGATGATATTTTCCTTATTATATTGTACGCCTATCTCACATGTCTATTGATGAATGATAAATCCATGTTTTTAAAATGCGATTTATGGGTCAAGATAGTCCATGGGAGGGGCTGAGTCCTGATGAGTTAATGATCTCATATTGACTTGTGTTATGAATGGGAAATGTTTTTAAGTGCATGTTGCATAATGATTTTCCATTCTTTGACTTTGACTACGCATGATGATTTTTTCATGCTATGCATTAATAACTGTGCACTGATTTATATAGCATGACTTGCTTTACATGGCATATACACAAGCATGAGCATACGTTTTGAAGTATGGCAATAAATATGTGGTTTAAGCATGGCATCATGATCACGTAGATAGTGCAGTTATCTACTTGTTCGCATGATTACCTTACTGAGCGCGTGGTTTGCTCACCTCCTTATTTTTCCCCTCTACAGAGCACTTACAGTAGATAGTAGGTGATTGAGGACTGACTTTTGGTGTCCGTTGCTTCCCATCACACGAGGTATACACATTTGTGTAATTTTTGTATCGAGATATGTACAAGCACAGTGATAACTTTAAATGTAATTCTTGGGGATGTAGAGAGTTTGTAAACACTTGTAAATAACAACTCTGATTAAGAAATACAAATGTTTACTTTTAAATGAATTTTAAATTTAAAATGATTTGGTTGGATGAGATTGACATCGATACACAGCCCAACTGTAGGTGGTGTAGTTGTTCACGATTAGGTAAGGTAAAGGTAAAGATTAATCAATAAATAATGGGTCAAACTTTAAATTTAAGAATGGCCAAAATTTGTAGTGGATTTCGATGGTTTGAGGGTCGTGACAGAGATTGGTATCAGACCCGAGTTGGTCTGATGTGTGTCAGTGTCAAAATTTAAGAAAATTATATCCCTTTGTTACTGTGCTTGTCTAGATTTAATTGTGTATATCGAGATGGGTTTGAGTAAGAATTGAGTGTGAATGTAGGAATCTTGGCAAAATGCCTAATACCAGTCGCGGTAGAGGGGAGAGAGCGCGAGCTAGAGGCCAGAGGAGTAGGCCTGGGGGTCCTGCTGAGCTGTTACCACATGAGGCTCACGAGGAGGTTGAGGTCAAGGCTGATGTTGAGCATGCCCCACAGGGTCCGACTGTCACGCCCGGGAAGTGCGGAAAATAGGGCTAATTTAAAACTTTTTATTCATTAATTCACAATTAAAGGTGCATTCTTGTGCAGTGTCATACATCATCATGATCATTATGCCTCAGGATCTCATCACTAGAATTTATATATCATATCAAATACATTAATCCATCTCAAGTTAATTAATCCTAATACATCCCATATAATGTTATACATCAAGTGTCTGCAATTACAATAATAGTCTGGGTACATGAAAAGATAAAATATACCTCAAAGTACAAAATATATGGCCTGGAGCTCGAATCCTCCACTAGCCACTACTCCGTACGTCGCAGGGAGATCCTTTTTCACTTGAAGAACTCTGGGGGGAAAGAAAAACAGGGTGAGCTTCTAAATCGCTCAGTAAAGGGGGTAGGGAACTCATTTCATAAACCAAAATGCACATCACATAAAGTTTATTTGTATGTGAAACTCATTTGAAAACCATAGCATGAAAGTACTCAAAACGATATTCTCATATCTCAAATCATGTGAAAACATGAAGTAAAAGGCTCACTCTAGAGCAATAACAAAGCATGTGAAAATAATGCGTTAAACGCTTTCTCAAATAACGTGATAAAATCACAGTAAAAATAATGCACGTGGCACAGCCACTAAACACACGTGGCAAAGCCACTGATTTAAATTCTCACGTGGCATAGCCACAAAACACACGTGGCATAGCCACTGATTTAAAATCACTCGTGGCATAGCCACAAAACACACGTGGCACAGCCACTGATTTAATTTCTCGCGTGGCATAGCCACAGAATAGGGTTTCTCAACGTGGCACAGCCACCAATGGGGTATAACGTGGCACAGCCACCAATGGGGTTTCTCAACGTGGCACAGCCACCAATGGGGTATAACGTGGCACAGCCACCAATGGGGTTTCTCAACGTGGCACAGCCACCAATGGGGTATAACGTGGCACAGCCACCAATGGGGTATAACGTGGCACAACCACCAATGGGGTTTCTCAACGTGGCACAGCCACCAATGGGGTATAACGTGGCACAGCCACCAATGGGGTTTCTCAACGTGGCAAAGGCCACCAAGTATATGTGGCATAGCCACAGAATAGGTTATTCTCACGTTACCAGAACGGAGAAGAAATCGGGCTTACATGCTACCAGAGCAATGCCCGGTGTGTACTCACAACTACACACCTAAGTCTTATCACATAAGACTAGTTTGCCTTCACGTAGAACTCATAATGGTTTTTCTCTAATAAAACTCATTTGAAATCGTTTTGTACTCAACACAAAACGTAATAAAACCGAGTTCCAACCGGCAAAGCACACGCACACATTTCTCAAATCTCAATATTGCCTTAACGTAGAGCCCAGTTATAAACTCATAAAAACATTGGGCTCCAACCGGCTATAAAAATCGTGTGCAATTAAATCTCAACACAAAACCCAACATGCTTGTTTTATAAACCACAATTCATGCTAAAATAGTTTACAATTCACATACACAAATGGTTTAGATTTCCCTTACCTCTTTGCACCTCGTATAGTGCAATCGTTTCCCCTGTATCACGGACTAGCCTCGCATTCCACTCTGGAACTCCCGAGCTGTCCAAACGATGTTAAAACATCAACACTCAATTATCTCATAAACCTCAATTCTCAAAATCGAGCATAATTGCTCATAACTCCTCAAATCTCTTGATTCTCGTAACTCAACCCTAAACTACAACCTCATTCACAATATCTCAATGTCCTACATTTCTCATGCCAATTATCTATGCTAATTCATCACATTGTCTATATTTCCATTTATAGCACAAATGCTCAAAATTACCAAATATCTACATTACTCCAACCACATTGCAATTTCATCAATCCCTAATCATTTCTCAACTATTTCAACACAATGACAACCACCAATATCATCAAAATCATCTCAAATATCAAGATCGAGGTTTAGAAATTACCCAAAGCTTGTGAGACGCACAACCCACGCCTCGATCCGATTCGTCCTTCGATTTCCAAGTATGTTGTTCTCCTTTTGATGAGGAACAACTTTCCTTCTTACCACAACAGCTGATTCGGCCAGAAATGAGTGATTTGGATGAGTGAGAAAGTTAGATTTTTGGTAAAATGGGGGTTGGAAGAGAGAGAAAGTGAGTTTGCAGGAGAAAAACATGGGTCCCTTATATAGACTGGAGGTAGGAGATCGATCTGTCGAGGGGTGAGATCGATCTGCGTTTGAATTTTTGGGACGATTTGGGGCAATTTATGCCTAGGAGATCGATCTGTCGAGGGGTGAGATCGATCTCTTTATGGCTTTATGAGATCGATCTGCTCCTTGAGGAGATCGATCTTCTCCCAAACAGAATCATTTGGAGATCGATCTCTTCCTCATGAGATCGATCTTCTCTCAAACAGATTCATAAGGAGATCGATTCTCTTCCATTGAAAATCGATCTGCTCCTTAAATTCCTCCTTTCTTGTCATTTTTAACTCACCAGATCGATCTTTCCTTCTCCCAGATCGATCTGCTCCTTAAATTTCTCCTTCTTTGTCGTTTATAACTCACCAGATCGATCTCTCCTTCTCCCAGATCGATCTGTCCTCATAGTTCATGCTTATTTTACACACTTAACATATAAATCTCCAATTATAATTCCCACAATTCACTTAGCTCAATAAATTACACTTCAAATTCTTATTACATCATTAAAATATGTCTGAAATTCTCAGATCTCACACCGACAGAGAGACAAGAGAGTACTGAGGCACGCTTCGTGAAGATTGAGCAGAGCTTAGAGATGATATTGGGATGATTGCCCAGACAATGCCTGGAGCTGGGGGCGGGCAAGAGCCAGCTGCACAGGGTGATGATGATGAACCGGTTGTTGCTCCTGAGATGCCTGCACAGCCAGCCCAAGAACCTCAGACTACAAATATTCCCATGCCCCCACCAGTACAGCAAACGCCATCTACTGTTGCTCCACCACAAAGGAGTAGAAGTTGGGGTTATGGATGTGATTTGGATAGACTACAGCAGTTTCAAAAGTTTAACCCACCTTCCTTCAGTGGAGTTAAGGACCCAGTAGCTGTAGAGGACTGGGTAAATGAGATTGAGAAACTATATGGGTTCTTTGAGTACACTACTACCAAGATGGTAGCATTTGCTGCATTTATGCTGAAGGGGTAGGCAGAGCACTGGTGGAAGTCCACTCGACCCATTTTGAGGGCCCGACATACAGAGATTAGCTGGGATGTATTCTTGGAGGCCTTCCAAAGGTAATATGTTCTGGATACTACGCAGAGGAGACTGCAAATGGAATTTTTGGATTTGATCCAGGGGAGTAGATCGAAGGATGAGTATGAGACTAAATTTATCTCCCTAGGCAGGTATGATCCTGATACGATGGACAGTAAGGTCAAGAAGGTCCAAAAGTTTGTGGATGGATTGAAACCTACCATCAGATCTCGATTGGTCCTGTTTGACATATCGACATACGATGAGGCAGTTCATAGGGCACAATTGTGCGAACAAGATATTGAGCTGGTAGCCTCAGAGTATGAAAAGGTTGTTAAAGTGAGGGACAGAGACAGAAAGAGACCTACAGTGGATAGAGGCTTCAGTTATAGGGGAAGCAAGAGATTTTTTGGGAAGAGGCCGAGGATTGAGGAAATCCGAGAGAGGATAGTTAAACCTCCTGTGTATCCGGCCATAGCTCCAGCAAAGGGAATAGTGATTGAAGGGCCACGATCTACTACGAAATAGTGCAATAAGTGCGGTAGGTACCATGGGACTCGACCGTGTTTTGAATCTCCTACAGTATGTTTTTGATGTGGGAAACCAGGGCATGTGATCAGAAATTACCAAAGATGACTAAGGGTGCCCCACAAAAGGGCAAGGATCCAGAGAGAGCTCCTGCTGATACTCCTACTCCGAGACGGAGGGTTACAGCCGAAGAGAAGGGAAAGCAGGTGGTTGGTAGAGGGCGAGTACACGCCTTGGACCAGGGTACTGCAGACCAGTCATCAAATGTAGTGATAGGTACCATCTTATTCTTTGATCTTGAAGCTTAGGTTTTGATAGATCCTGGTGCCACACATATTCATTTGTATTACCTGCATTTGCATGTAAATTATTTAAGTATGTGAAGCTTGCCCCATTGAGTAGGAGGATGATGATAAGCACCCCCATGAATAATAGTCAGTTAGTGGAGTATGTACTTAGAGAATGTAAGTTGAAAGTATGTGGAAAGGAAATGTCAGTCGACCTCATTTTAATGTATATGGGAGACTTTGATGTAATCTTGGGAATGGATTGGTTGGCTGCTAATCGGTCTGTAGTGGATTGTTTTTCTAAGACAATAACATTTTCAGAGATAGATAGCATTACCGTAAGTTTCCCCGAAAAATGTAATGTAAATCCCCCTGAAAAGTAATGAAAGCAGTTGTGGTTGTGAGTGAGATATATGAATTTTTGTACTAATTTAATGATGGGTATTTTGAAAGGTTATATTGCGTATGTGGTTGAGGCAGATAAGGCATGCCTGGAATTGCGAGACATCCTAGTGGTCAGGGAATTTTCAAATGTCTTTCCGGATGATTTATCAGGGTTACCACTGGACAGGGAAATGGAATTTTGTATAGATTTGGCACCTAGTACCGAGCCGATATCCAAACCACCGCATAGAATGGCTTCGATTGAGTTGGAGGAACTGAAGAAGTAGTTATAGGAGTTGTTGGATAAGGGGTTCATCAGACCGAGTGTATCACCTTGGGGAGCACTGGTTCTATTTGCAAAGAAGAAGGATGGAAGCCTCCGACTGTATATTGACTACAGGCTGTTGAATAAGGCGACCATCAAGAATAAGTCCCTCTTCCACGCATCGATGACTTATTGGATCAGCTTCAGGGAGTGTAGGTCTTTTCTAAGATATATCTGAGATCATGGCATCAGTAGTTGAGAATTCAGGATGGAGATGTACCCAAGACAGCTTTTCGCACTCGGTATGGTCACTTTGAATTTATGGTTATGCCATTCGGGTTGACGAATGCTCCCGTAGCTTTTATGTCGTTGATGAATGAGATGTTTCACCAGTATTTGGATCAATTCGTTATCGTGTTCATCGATGACATCTTGGTGTATTCGAGATCTACAGAGGAGCATGAGTAGCACATAAGGATAGTGCTATAGACCCTCCGAGAGAAGAAGTTGTACGCTAAACTCAGTAAGTGCAACTTTTGGTTAGAACAGATCTCTTTTTTGGGTCATATAGTATCGAAGGATTTTGTGTCTGTAGACTCATCTAAGATTGAAGTAGTGGGTCAGTGGCAGAGACCCCAGACAGTTACAGAGATCAGAAGTTGCTTGGGTTTAGCAAGATATTATCGACGGGTTGTGGAGGGATTCTCGAGATTAGCTGCTCCATTTTCATGCCTCACGAGAAAGAATGTTAAATTTGTGTGGGACGATAAATGTGAGAAGAGCTTTCAAGAGCTGAAGTGGAGATTGACCACAGCTTTGATTCTCACCATTCCTACAAGCTCAGGCGGTTTTTCTGTATATACAGATGCTTTATACCAAGGACTGGGATGTGTACTGATGCAAGATAGGAAGGTAGTAGCTTATGGATCGAGACAGCTGAAGGATCATGAGAGAAACTACCCGACCCACGATCTAGAGTTGGCGGCCGTGGTATTTGCTTTGAAAATATTATGCCATTATCTTTATGGTAAGAAATTTTAAGTATTTACGAACCACAAGAGCCTGAAGTATTTGGTCTCACAGAAAGATTTGAACATGAGACAGAAGAGGTGGCTCGAGCTTCTAAAGGACTATGATTATGAGATCTTATACCATTCGGATAAAGCAGATGTGGTAGCTGATGCATTGAGTAGAAAGCACCTCAGGATGGCATCGTATATGATGATCAGGGAACCCGAGCTGTTGGAACAATTCACAAACCTCAGTTTGGATATGACCCCACCTGATGCTGATAATGGCTTTACGGTAGCTAGCATGCGATTGGAACCCGATATGATAGATCGTATCCAGAAGGCTTTGTGAGACCCCGTATATGTATAGCTATGTGTATAGGAACATGGGAATGTAAATAAAATCATAAGTAAGATGATGTATTGTAATGTGAAGTATATGCAATGTAAGTTCATAAGATTATGTACGCACTTGTAGTAAGAATTGTGATTATACGTACAAGTTGCATTACGAGTGAGTAGGAAGAAATAAACTTGAAACGAGAAGAATGTGATCGAAATGGGATATGAGTAGTATAGTAAAATGGAAGGAAAGATTTACATAAGTGTATATTTCCCATTTGAGTAATATCATATATATTTGGTCATACAAAGATTCTACACAAGTTTTAATGTGTATGTAGTGAGGGTGGATCCCATTTTCAAGTCTCAAGGATGAATGAATGAGGAAATGATCATGGTAGTAAATTAAGGGTGTTTGGTAAGGGTTGTTGCAGAAAAACTGCAGGAAATCTGGAATTTGTGAAGGCCAGATCGATCTCATAGGATGAGAGATCGATCTGGGAGAGCCAGAATGCCCTTATGTGAGAAATGGAAGGGGACAGATCGATCTCCAAAGGAAGCAGATCGATCTCCTTAGCTCTCGGGTTGGGAGCAGATCGATCTTCCCTAAGACCAGATCGATCTCTCTAGGTCTCGGGTTGGAAGCAGATCGATCTCCCCTAAGACCAGATCGATCTCCTTAAGCTTCTGTTTGACAGCAGATCGATCTCTAGTCTCGACAGATCGATCTCATGCCTTTAAAACGTCTCAGAAAAGAGGGATTTTTGAGGAACAGATCGATCTCCACCCAAGGAAGATCGATCTCATCAAGTCAAAACTATAAATGGGAGCAGTTGGATCATCAGAATTTCGGGAAAACATTTCCATTTCACTTCAACTCAAAGAAATCTAGTTTCTCACTCCTAAATCCAGCCATTTTCAGTGAGATTTAAGGAGAGGCTATTAGAGACAAAGTTGTTCACATCAAAGAGAAGAACAACATAGTCTAGAGGCATTTTTCCATTTGAAGGATTGAAGAAATAGAGGGCAATCCTAATTGGAGCAAGAGGAAATCCAATGAGGTAAGTTCTAATGCACAAATCCAAGTACATTGGTTTGGATATTGATATGGGAAATGGTTAGTATGCATAGACATGATAGAACTACCTAGGATGGTATGAAATGCATATAGCTTGGAAATAGTCAAGTGTGAGAAAGTGGAATGTGGGAGTATTTTTGATGAATGGGATATCTTGAGTGGATGAGTATGTTGTGGAAATGGTTTGGAAATGTTGATATTAGGATAAATTGGGAGGTTTACCACAAAGGGTAAAAAAATGTGTAATTAAGGCATTGGATAAATGCTTAGTTGAATAAGAGTTAGAAACATTAACTCAAATGTTGGTGGATAAATTTCAGTTTCGGATGATACGCCGGACCAAGTCGAGATGAGAACGCGAGAAGCATAAGGCGGATAGTTGCACACAAGTAAAACGAGGTAAGGGACTGTGTGTTAGCTATAGAGATGTTCGTACGTATTTTACGACAATTTCGTAGATATATTGCTAGACTAGTACGATATGATAATTCTATGAAATGTTATGGAAGTATGCAAAGTACTATGACGTATATATGTATTGAGAAATGGGATAGGGTAAGGAAATAGCATGATATGCATGTTTTCAATGATTTTCTCAATTTTACATCGTTATTTATGATTGAGAAATGTTGATGATAGGTTGGCTAATTTTACATGTTTTAGCATGAAGAGGCATGCTGTATGAATAAACGTGTTTTGAGTTTAAAAAAAAAAAAGAAAATAGCCATCTATCAGTTTTGAGATGAAATTTGGTGTTGAAGAGCTAGCTTACACCCGGTTTAAAGCCTTGATGTACCGTGCGGGAGTTTTAACTCGCACGAGGGTTTTGAGAAAGTGCAGGAACTTTGCTCGCACCTGTTTTGTTGAGTTAAGGTAAACCTGGGGGTCTGGGACCCAAGGGGATACCAGCCGACGGCCAATTGAACGGGTTGGGCCTTAACGATAGATCGTACCGCGCTGGAGCTTTGCGTTGACTGTGTGTCACGCTGCTTGCGCGCCTGGTATATGAGACATGGTTTAAGGATAAAAAGTCCATCGGAGTTGGAGTATGGACTTGGGTCCACGGTTGTACGTAGAATAGTGTAGTCACCCATTGGTATACTATGTACCGTGCTGGGTGCACGTGAGTACGAGTATCGCGTAGATGACACACGACGTATCTTCACCGTGAGTATACGAGGAGATGAGGTGGATTGGAATGAGTCGGAGGGTAGGACTGACCCATCCCCCTTCAGGTGAAGTGATACCCTGTGCACACCCGATCAGTGAGGCCTGGGATCACTGACTGTGGCCATAAGTCGTGGATATTTGATTGCCGAAAATTCCATGCCTGTCTCAGAGAATCGAGAAACAGAGACAATCTCAGAAAAGAAAGAGATTTCGTGTTTTTGATAAATCTCTGATTTCACATTTGTGCCATGAGGGCACTATTTATGAGCATGTTTTAAATGGAAGTTTGACATTTGATTTACACGAAAATGCTATTGAGAAATATATGTTTAAATGCATTTTTCGTATGATATTTCCATTTATAACGAAAACATGGTTTTGGTTTATGCATGCATGGGCTATGTAGGTAGTACGATATCTACCTGCTAGCATACATTTCCTTACTGAGCCGTGGTTTGCTCATCCCACTATTTTCCCCCTCCAGGTACTGAGAAGTAAGAGAGCGGTGGTCTCTAAGTCTTTTGTGTTGAACAGCTCCCACAATCCGCAAAGGTATAAGATTTGTATACACGAGTATTTTGTATCTAATATATCGTATCGCACAGTTATATCTTGGAATTGTAATCAGTATTATGGGGATGATATGTAAACACTTGGTATTTATACAATTAATTTTGTGTATTTACACACACACCTGGGAGTGTGAATTAAAGATTTAAATATTTCGCTGTAAATAAATAAATTTTTAGTAATTGCATCTTCTCACAGCCCAACCGTAGTAGAGATTGTATGGATAGAAGGGTTCCCGAAAACGGGGCATGACAGGCTTAACGGGTTGATCAGCAGTGCAGTGATATTGTCGGGCAGATATAAAAGGGTAGGGACACTGATTTTGAGTTGAGTTCAGATGGGTTGCTGAGGTTCAGGGGTAGGATATGTGTTCCCGATGATCAGAGATCAGAAGGTTGATCTTGACAGAAGCTCACTCGATAAAGTATACACTGCATCCGAGAAGTAACAAGATGTATCAGATTCTCCGGAGAGTGTATTGGTAGTCTAGGATGAAAAGAGAGGCAGATGAATTTATGGCAAAGTGTCTCATCTATCAGCAAGTGAAGATAGAGCATCAGAAACCTGCAGGACTATTACAACCTCTACCTATACTGACTTAGAAATGAGAGTATGTCACTATGGATTTTGTAATGGGTTTACGTAAGACCTGTAGGAATCACGATGCGATTTGGGTGATAGTGGATAGATTGACGAAGTCGGCACACTTCCTAGCTATGAGAGCCACTGATACTCTAAGTACATTGGTGAAACTATATGTGCGCGAGATAGTGAGATTGCATGGTATTCCAATGAGCATTGTTTCTGATAGGGATGCCCGCTTCACTTTCTACTTCTAGGATCATTTTTAGGAAGCGATAGGGACCAAACTGTGTTTTAGCACCGCATTTCATCCTCAGACAGATGGTCAGTCAGAGAGGACTATACAGACCCTGGAAGATATGTTGAGAGCGTATGCATTGGATTTTAGAGGCTCTTGGGATGACCATTTGCTACTCGCAGAGTTCGCCTATAATAACATTTTTCATTCGAGTATCGGTATGGCACCATATGAGGCTTTGTAGGGTCGTAGACGTCGTTCCCCTATTGGATGGGAAGAGGTTGGTGACCGACTGATATTTACATCCAATTTAGTGAGACAAGCCTCTGAGGATGTCCAATTGATTTGTGAGAGGTTGCAGATAGCTCAGAGCAGACAAAAAAGTTATGCTGATAAGAGACAAAGACAATTGGAGTTCACAATGGGTGAATCGGTGTTTTTACAAATCTCTCCTTCCAAAGGTATAACGAGGTTCGGAAAGAAAGGAAAACTAAGTTCTAGTTACATTCGACCCTTTGAGATATTGGATAGAGTGGGAAATAAGGCCTATAGGCTGGTGCTACCACCTGTGCTGGCAGGCGTTCATAATGTCTTCCATATCTCTATGTTACGGAAGTATTACCCGGATCCGGCGCATGTGATAAGATATGAGCTATTGGAGCTCCATGAGAACATGACATATGTTGAGAAGTCGATTCGGATATTGGATAGGAAGGAGAAAGTGTTGAGATCCAAGACGATCCACCTAGTGAAAGTTCTTTGGCAGCACCATACTGTAGAAGAAGCTACATGGGAGTTAGAGAGTTTGATGCAGGAAAAGCATCCCGAGTTATTCACAGATTGATTTGGTTCTAATTTGGAGGACCAAATTTTCTAAGTGGGGGAGAATGTGAGACCCCATATATGTATAACTTTGTAATATATGTAAATGGAATTATAAGACAAATGATTTTAAATCATGCAAATGTGAATGAATTGCAAATGAGAATGAATGAGTATCATTGATGTATGTAAAGGTTAAATAAGGGCTGAAGTGGCCACAAACTAAACGAATAGAACTTAAAGCATCCGGACTAGAGATAAGGACTTAAAACACGGAATGGTAATGCATGGATTGTGAAATTGGGTATCCATTCGAATTTCCAAGCAATATGTACAAGTTTCATAACACGAAAATCATAGAAAATAAGTCTTTCCATGCTCCAAGTGGGATTAAAATGCAAAATGAGTGTTGGAACAATAGAATGGGAATTCACCCTTGGAAAATCTACAAAAATGCAGCAAAAGGGCTGCAGATAGGAGGCCAGATCGACCTCCCATTAAGTGCAAATCGATCCCTTGTGCAAAACAGTGCAATTTCACGTGAAATAGCCAAGGCAAGATCGATCTCCCTATCAAGCAGATCGATCTCCCCAATGACCAGATCGATCTGCATTTGCCTCTGCCAAGCCCAGATCGATCTCCCTTAAGTGCAGATAGATCTCCTTAAGCTTCTGCCAAAGAGAGATCGATCTCTTCCCCATTGAACAGATCGATCTCACCCTATAATGCCTGAACATTTCAAGAGCAAAAACCAAAAGCAGATCGATCCTCTACCTAACTAGATCAATCTCCTCACCATTTTTCTATATAAACCTGACGACAAAAAGCTTCAATCTTCAGGAAACATGATCTCTCTCCATTTTCACCCAAATACTAAGTTTTCTCTCTCTAGGATACCCACATTTTCCATAAAGATTTTAGAAAAAGACATTTGAGCAAAGTTGTTCACCTTGGGAAGGAGAACAACATATCTTGAAGTCAACATCCAACTCATTGGATTAAAGGATCTAAGGAGTCTTCCAAACTTAGAAGAGAAGAAAGTCAAGCTATGTAGGTTTCCAATGCACCAACTTCAAATGTGCTTACCTAAATGATGTTATAGGTAGATTGGTGTACATTTCAATGGTTGAAACTACCTAGGATATAATGAACCAACAATGACCTAGAAATAGGATGGTGTGAGAAATGAAATATGGTGGAGTTAATGATGAATGGGATATCTTAAAGTGATAATGGTGTTGTGAGTATGATTTTAAGATGGTAGTGTGAAATGAATTGTGAGATTGACTAAATGGTAAAATGTACATATATGGCATTGGTGAGATGTATGAATGAATAAGAGAATTAAGGGTAGAGTATGCGCTCCCAAGTGCCTAATAAGTAACTAAGGGAGTTAGTAGATAAATTGGCTAGAAATGGCATAACAATGGCCAAATGCAATAATGGGCTAACGTTAACGAAAAAGACTCGATGAGATATGCTGACTAGTTGAAGTCAGAATATAAGTGAGCAACATTAACTCAAGTGATTGGTAAATAAATGCAGCTCCCGAGGATAAACCGGAGCAAGTTGAGCCAGATCGAGGAAAACAGCAAAGGAAGGAAGGAATTGCTTCTCAGAGAATCGAGGTAAGGGAATTGTGTGGACTCTTAGAGATATCTGTGCGCATTTTGGGCGCATTTTGGTTTTCTAGAATATGAGTGGTAATAGGAGTGAAATGAGTGTTTGAAGGACCAAGAATTGGGTTTTTGATAAATGTGCATGAAAATAAGAGCATAATGCTTCGAAAATCATTTTTTATTGCTTTTTAGCATGTGATTGGTAGGTTGGCTAGCATTTGAAATAATTTTGCACAAGGAATGACTTGATTTGGTTTTATAACCATGTTTTGCAAAGAATGAGCCACCTACATGAGTTTGTGGAAATGAAACATGCTAGAGCGTTGCTCGCACGAGATTTGACATGTTTACACATGCATTAGTGCTAGAGTGATGCTCGCACTAGAGTTTTACATGGATTTTATGACATTATGCTGGAGTATAGCTCGCACAGATTTTTATACTGGATTTGACATGGTGTTGGAGCATAGCTCGCACTAGATGTCCAGCATACTTGTTTTCGTGCTTGAGACTACTCGCACGTGGTTTTATGACATGTTGGGAGTCGGGAGTCATGCTGGGAGCTTCGGATAGGTTGTGTGTCACGCCGATTAAATAGGCCCGCACGTGCATATTGAGATGTGGCTGGATATATTGTGATGATATGGGTCCATGGAGTATGTTGTATCGTGCAAATAGCATGGGATACGATGTACCATGTGTGATATATGTGTCGTCTTTGGACGATAGATTCTACTATGGACCGATGGGTTGGACGTGACCCACCTCCCGTGCAGAAGCAGATAGAAGTGATACCCCGCACACTAAGATCCGTGTAGCCTGAGATCACAGAGGATATGACCATAGTCCTAGATGATATTTCCCTTATTATATTCTATGCCTATCTCACATGTCTATTGATGAATGATAAATCCATGTTTTTGAAATGTGATTTGCGGGTCAGGATAATCCATGGGAGGGGCTCAGTCCTGATGAGTTAATGATCTCGTATTGACTTGTGTTATGAATGGGAAATGTTTTTAAGTGCACGTTGCATGATGATTTTCCATGCTTTGACTTTGACTACGCATGATGATTTTTCCATGCTATGCTTTAATTACTGTACACTGATTTATATAGCATGACTTGTTTTACATGGCATATACATAAGCATGAGCATACGTTTTGAAGTATGACAATAAATATGTGGTTTAAGCATGGCATCACGATCACGTAGATAGTGCAGTTATCTACCTGTTCACAATAGATAGTGGGCGATTGAGGACTGACTTTTAGTGTCCGCTGCATCCCATCACACGAGGTTTACAAATTTGTGTAATTTTTGTATCGGGATATGTACAAGCATAGTGATAACTTTAAATGTAATTCTTGGGGATGTAGAGAGTCTGTAAACACCTATAAATGACAACTCTAATTAAGAAATACAAGTGTTTACTTTTAAATGAATTTTAAATTTCAAATGATTTGGTTGGATGAGATTAACATCGATACACAGCCAACTGTTGGTGGTGTAGCTGTTCACGATCAGGTAAGGTAAAGGTAAAGATTTGTCAATAAATAACGGGTCAAACATTAAATTTAAGAATGGCTAAAATTTGTAGTGGATTTTGGTGGTTTGAGGGTCGTGACAATATACATGTGGCAGAGTTTTAATTATACCTCATGCTCTGGATATAAATGATTTTTATATCATGACATTATAAGCATGTAGATATTGTAGTTATCTACTTGCTTACATTATTACCTTACTGAACAAGTTATGCTCACCCGTTCACTTTCCACCCCTACAAAGCATCCACAGTAGTTGAGAGCGGGTAGAGACTCCATTCCTTGTTATCCGCTGCATCCCATCACGAATCAGGTATACATATTTTACAATTTTATATCTGAACATGTAACAGCACAGTACTGTACGTGGATGGAATATCGGGGTTGTAAACCTATGTAAATACAGTTATGAATGTAATTAGCTAAAGCAAAAGGTCAGTAGATCCTAATATGTAAATGTGATATGAAAATGGATGTTAAGGTAAGTAACATGACAGGAGGGACTAATGTCGACTCATAGCCTAACTGTTAGTAGTGAAACTGTTCACGACAGGTAAGGAAATGAAAAAGCAAAAAAATTGTAGTGATTTTTAGGAAAAAGAGGTCGTGACAAGTTGAGTACGGCTGAGGACTGGTATTCCTTTATCCGTTGTATACCCATCATACGAAAGGTATATACATTTGAAACGTTTTGTACTGAACAATGTAAAAGCACAGTTATGTAAACGAATGTACTATCGAGAATGAATATGTACATGTATTTGTATTTAATATATGTAAATTACTTATGAGAATGAGTAGTTACGGTCTATAGATAATTGTATTGACATGTATGCATGCTATGAAATGAATGTGGTTGAGGTGACTAATACCGAATCACAGCCCAATAGTTTGGTGATTGAATTATGACAGAAGGAAAGGTAAGTAAAATGCAAAAAAAAAAAATTGTAGTGGGTTTTGGTAAGTCACGGGCGATCGTGACAATAGACTCTTCAACTATAAGTGTTTTTTGAGTAAACATTTTATAAGGTTTAGAGTTTAAGGAATAACTCAAGCAAATTCCTTCATTACTTTTAGTATCAAATCCATTATTTAAAACGAAACATTTGCAACTAAAATGATGAAAATAATTAATGTATGATTTCTTTCCTTTGTAAAGCTCATATGGGGTTTTTTTTTTAAATTGGTCCAACCATTGTTCTATTTATAACATAGCATGAAGTATTAATGACCTCGGCCCAAAAATATTTTAGAAAGTTATTTTCACAAAGCATTGCTCTAGCCATTTCCTCTAAAGTTCTATTTCTACTTTCGATTACCTCATTTTGTTGAGGTGTTCTAGGAGTGAAAAAATTATGATTAATGCCTTAATCATTATAATACTCATCAAAACTAAGGTCAAATTCTTTATCATGATCACATCTAATACTAGTAATAGTATACCCCTTTTCATTTTGTGCTATTTTTTAAAATGTGATGAATTTTTCTAAAGTTTCATTTTTTACAATTAAAAATAATACCCATGTGAATCTTGTGAAGTCATGTACAATAACAAAACCATAGTATTTTCCTCCTAAACTTGTGGTCCTAGTTGGACCAAAGAGATCTAAGTGAAGTAGTTGTAGAGGCTTAAAAGTTGACACACACTTCTTAGATTTAAAAGATATTCTCTTATATTTTTTTCTTACACATGTTTCACATACTTGATCATTATCATATTGCAATTTTGGTAATCCTACCACAAGACCTCTCTTAGCTAACTTAGACAAAACATGCATGCTAGCATGACCTAGTCTTTTATGCCATAACCAAGGTTTATTTTTTTAATAGCGTTGAAACATACTTTTTTGACTATTTAGCTCATCTAGATGCACAATTTAAATATTTCCTTGTCTATGTCCTATGAACAAAATTCTATTTGTCCTAGCATCAACAACATGACAACTCATGCAATTAAAAATGACTTAAAAACCTTTATCACACCTTTTAGAGTTGTCCCTAAAAATGACTTATCCACCATTTTTAGGCTTTAAGGTGATGAATTGGCTTTTGTCACTAGTCATGTGCCTTGAGCATTCACTATCAATGTACCAAGGTTCCTTTAATTTTGTCTTATGGCAATGTTCATCCTTTTATAATCAAACAGATCAAGTTTTTGTCTTAGTACCCAAACTTTCTTGGCTCGTTGGAAGTTAGTGGAAACAATCTTTGATCCCTTGGGGATCCATTTTCCAGTCACAATCATTTGAAGTAATAACATTTCTAGAACTCCAACTTTTCTAACTACTTTTCCTCTGAAAGAAGTCTTCCTAAATGTGCGTGCTTGAGAAAAATGGCTTATCCTGTTACATGATGAACAAGTAAGGTCTAGATTAAACACATTCTTTTTACTAATAAGAAAGTTTTTTAGATGAGCTTTTTTCTTATTTACAGTATACCCTAGCCTATCCTTATCAAATAAAGCTTTTTGGGTTTCCAGCATAGATCTTACTTTTGTTGACTCATATAGAACCTAGTAAATGAATTATGCAAGTTAACATTTTTTGTTTAATTCATCTATTTCCAAATTTGCTTCATTTAAATTTTTTTAAAGTTTCTAACTTAACACTAAGCAAAATTTCATTTTCCTTCTTTAGTTTTGCTACATTTTCTTCTACTTCCTGTTCATGCATTCAATCATTAGCTAACTCATCAAAACTATATTCATTCGATCAAGAGGGTTAGATTTTACCTTTTCTACATAAAAGGCCATAAAGCATAGATTGGCAACCTCATCCTCAAATTGTTCTTCATCTGAACTATCGCTATCACTCTAAGTTGCCACCATAGCATTTTTCTTTGGTTTCATATCACTTTGTTTCCTAAGCATAAGATAATCAAACTTAATATGACTTGATTTCTTACATTCATAACACATAATAGGGTCTTTATCCTTTTTTACTAGTTTTTCCTCTATTATGTTCTCTTCTATGGGGTCTCTTAGAGTTTCTACTAGTTTTCATTCTCATAATCTTATTAAACCTCTTAACAAACATTGCCATCTTTAAATCTTCCTCATCACCATTGTCATCTATACCCTCTCTTATATCATCTTAAATTGAGGATTTTAATGCTACACCTACCTTCTTAAGAAGATCGTAATTCCTCTTGATCCTTATCTCATTGGTGAGTAAAGAGTCCATGAGCTTATCCAGAGAGAGTGCATGAAGATCCTTTCACTCTTCTATTATGGTCACTTTATGTCACGACCCAAATTTCCTAAAAATCAAAGTAAATTTTTCGCTTTTCATTTATTATTTAATTCTTATCTTTCTCTCATCTGACCATCCTACAAACAGTTGGGCTATGATTCGGTGTTAGTCACCTCTCACCTATTTACCATTCAATTTTCATAACACATTCACATATCAGAGTTTATTATCTTTTGACTTTGACTTAATACATACACATTGGTATTTATAACTCTACATCCCTGACATTATATTTGTTTACAATACTGTGCATTACATATTTAGATACAAAACTAAACAAATGTGTATACCTGTCTCTCAATGGGAAGCAGCGGATACCAATGCATGCAAGTCCTCAGCCGCTTACTAACTATTGCGAGTGCTCTGAAAAGATGGAAAAAATAAGGGGGTGAGCAAACCACACGCTCAGTAAGGTAATTATGCAAGTAAGTAGATAGCTCCACTATCTACATGCTCATAATGCCATGCCCTTAAAATCCATTTCTTTTCATTAAAATCTCAAGCACAAATCATGTATTTCATCAATGACTTAGTTTATAAAACTATTTGTGCATATCGAAATCATGTATCAATAGCATTTTATGTGACATCAGTAAATCATACTTAGCATGAATTAAATCAAAATCATGCATTATTTCATGCGATATAAAACAAATCATGAGATACAATCCTTTCATGAATTTATCATTAAAGCATGGAAAACACATCATGCTACTGCATTCAAATCATTTCATTAAAACTAACGTATAAACTAACCCTTCCTGGTCAATCATCTCATAAAACAATTCATTAAAATTCATTATAAAATTTTGGTTATAAAACCACCCTTCTTTCAGGGTCACATATCATAAAATCATAAAAATTGGGGGCCTGACCCCTCCTTCGGGTCTACCCTAGTCTATCGACCAATAATTATATTATGTGAGACATGTAGGTGATTATCAGTAACAATATAGGACTATGGCCATAACCTCATGATCCCTGGCAACACGGTACCTAGTGTGCGGGATATCACACCTGAAATGAGAGGTGGGTCAGTCCTACCGGCCATAATAGCATAACATCAGGATTGCGAGGGCAAGGCTTGCTGCCTCGTGGCTAATGCCACTCCACTCCAATAATCCCCATGATACAGCGTACTCCGCGTGACATAGACGGTACAACGTACTCCGTGAACCCAAGCTCAGTCAGGGGTGCCTGCAATAGGTCTTATCCACCCATATCATCTTTGTCTCAGTATGCACGTGTGAGCATATCATCTCACTGTGACACACAGTCTACAGGCGGCTCCAATACGGCTATATGCATGTCATATAAATCCCTGTGCGAGCGAAGCTCTACCACGACTCCATGCATATTCATGATATCTGAAAACCTTGTGTGAGCGAAGCTCTAGCACGGTTTCATAAAAATCAGTAAAACCTGCGTACGAGTAGCACTCCAGTACGACTTTAAAATAAGTTATAAATCCATATAAAATCACATGCGAGCAATGCTCCAGCACGAATGAATGCTAAAGTAAATCAAAACTTCGTACAAGCAACGCTTCAGTACGACTTATGCATAAATACATCAAATCTCGTGCGAGTTATACTCCAGCACGGCTTTATGCAATTTCATATTAAAACAAGATGCGAGCTAAGCTCCAGCACCTCTCATGCATGTCAAATCATTAAAACTAGTGCGAGCAATCGCTCCAACACCTTTTTATGCATTTCAGTCAAAACAGTCAAAACCGTCAAAACCTTCAAAACAGTCAAAAACAGAGTGCGAGCTAGGCTCCAGCACCTCTCATGCATTTCACAATAGTAAAAATCGGTGCGAGCAACCGCTCTAGCACATTTCATGCATATGATGTCACACAAGTCGGTGCGAGCAACCGCTCAAGCACATTTATGCACACTCACAAACGCAGATACAGTACGAGCTATGTGCCAGCACTATCTGTTTCCATATAAACTTGATAGTTGGCCGTTTTCCAAAGAAATTTCATTTAAATATAAATAACACCTACGTAGTGTTATCTTGTGAAATTTATACAATTACTGGCTAATCTACCGATTTACTTTGATTAAAACTAATAAAATTTCTTAATTCGATAAATTCCTTAAATCATGCATTTCATGCATGTCATGCTTTCACCATTCTTAGGTGAACTTCCCTCAATAGGGGTAAAATAGACTTTTACCTATTCCGAGTCCTTAAAATCTTTAAACCATTTTTAGGACCTTTATACATAATCAGGGTATACATACATATTCAGTGTACAGAAAAGCTATTAAAATACTCGTAGCTACCTCTAGCTACTCACACAATTCCCTTACCTCATTTTTCTGTACAGTCTGATATTTCCACTGATGACTTGTCACGCAGTCCAATTTGCTCCCAATCCAATCTCTGAAACTGCGGATAAATATTTATCAGGTCAATTACAATATATTTAATTGTATTTCATATTTTCTGAGCTTAATTTTAAATTATTGGGCCCGTTTACCAATATTGGGCCCGATTGTACCATAATGGGCCTTAATCGGTCTTAAGCTCGTTTTTCACTTACTATTCACATTATCGAGGCCTATTGGGCTCATTGGGCCCACCAGTATTTATTGGACCTCGTTCTAAATTCTCGGATAGCTCAATGAATTATTTACGACAATTTATCCCAATTTCCAGAATATAATTCATTTCATGCGGAAATTAAATTCGTAATTTTGCGATAATTTCTAACACCATAATGATGTAAATTATCATAAATAAGGGTTACTTACCTAAGATTCCATGATAATATGCAAATCGAGGCTGTCTCGAGCTCTCGGTTGACGTCAATTATCGAGCTACACAATTTAATATTTTTTCGGGTAAACTTTTAGTCAAATATTAATCAAATTAAATATTTCAAAATTTAAATCGATCAATTCGATCGCTTACCGACTTACCCGTAGCTCGATTGCATCACTGGAATTTTTCCCTCATTTTTCCTCTTTTCTTTTTCCTCTTTTTTTTCTTTTCTTTTCTTTTTGGCTGAACCGATTCGGTCCGGTTCAACAGAGTTCAGACCATCAGTTCAGTCCGATTCGATCGGTTTAGTGGCTCGTCGGCTGGTTCTCCGTCTGTTTCCGTCACCAGTGGCTCCGCGGGGTCGTCTGATGCACGGATATGGTCTCAGTTTCGTCTAAGATCGTCGAAAAGTGGCCGATCCGGCCTCTTCTTTCCTCGCCGTTGGTACCGTTTCTGTTTCTTGCTGTTGCAGGCGTTAGCCACCGCCCCACCAGCTGATTCAGCCATCGATCGGTCGGTCTCAGCATGGGCTACCTTCGGTTGTCGGTGGTCTGGCCTGAATCGACGCCGGTCTCCGATTTCCTCATTTTTTTCCTCTCTCGGCTTTTCCTCTCTCTTTCGTCGGTGTTTCTCCCGTCGTTCGTGCTTCCATCGTCGGATTCTGCCTGGGGTCAACGTCGGCTACCTTCCCCCTCGTCAGTCGCTCGCTTGAGCCATCGCTGGTGGTCGGCAAAAGGGCTCGACTCCTCGGCTTCGTTTTTCCCTCCAGAATCGCAACTCGTGATTCTTTTTCCTTTTTTTAAATTATTTTATTTTTATTTATTATTTATTTTATTATTATTTTAATCAATATTATATTATTATTTTACCAAAATATCTAAAAAATTATATTTAATTCATTTAATCCGTAATTGAATTGATCAGTCCGATTTTACATTTTCGGTACATTTTTCTAATATTTTTGGGCTCATTTTTCGAGGTAAAAATTTCAAAAATATTAGATAAATTCATATCTTGATCAATTTAACCCGAAATTTAATTATTTCTTCGTTATTGATCAAGATTTCTCATTCCATTATTTTTAATTAAATTTTCTTCTCGAATTTATATCGACTTTCGATCTTTTGACCGTTTTACCCTTGCATGTGTTCGAGAATACCATTTCAATCCTTTTGCATTTTTCATTTCGTGTTTTAAATAAATCGGGTCTTACACTTTAGTCTCCCAAGACTTTGATAAGGTATTTAGTATTTTCTTGACTATTTCTACATTGGAGTATTTTTTCCTAGTGACTTAAAGCTATTTATAATATCGATGAACCTATTAAACATGGCACAAATTGATTCTTTCAGTTCCATTCTAAACAACTCATAGTCATGTGTGTAGATCCTTACCTTTGTTTCTTTTACTTGAATTCTCCCTTCATGTGTGATTGTAAGTTTATCTCACACTTGCTTAACATTTTCATATAGGGAAACCTTATTATACTCATTTGGCCCTAATGCACAAAATAGAGTGTGCATGGCCTTTGGTTTTAATTGAGCCATCCTAAAGTCATTATTGTCCCATTCATATTCTTGCTCAGGGACATATATGTCATCTACTTTTTAATTGGAACTAATGGTCCCTTGACAATGATTCTCTATACTTCATAATCATTGGCTTAGATGAATAGCATCATCCTAGTCTTTCAATAGGCATAATTCTCCCCATTAAACAATGAAGGCTTAACAGTTGAGTGCTCATCTCCTACTACACATGTTGATATACTATTTTGAGCCATTAGGATCATTATACTCATAGGATTTTACTCCTTTTTGACTGAAGAGTTCAAGCTCTAATACCAATAGTTGGCTTAAGAGAACCGTGAATCGATTTTTAACTAATTCTCTAACTAAATGGTTTCTTTAAATCAATTTCACAATTTAGCTATAAACAAACATATAAATTGAGCACAATAATGTAAATAATGAAGGGTTTAGAAAAACAAACACAAGAGTTATAGAGGTTTGACTAATCTCTTGCCTATGCCTCTCTTCTTGACCTTCTTGTCAAAGAGTCAATTACACTATCTTAAAATCAATACACTTCCTTTGCAAGGCTTAGGAAGAAACCTCTTGCACTTCCTTTTACTAGGCTTAGGAAGAAACGTTTTATCCATTTTATCAAAGAGACTACCCAAACTTTCATAAATGTATCCTCACAAGGGTAACACTCCCCTTGAATTAAGAATTTAGAGTAGTAAGAAAGTTTGGCATAAATAATAATGACCTTTTTAAGGTTGGTGTTTAGAATAGATGAAAATAGTAAGAAATTGATGAGAGAATGTCAAACTTTGAGAAAATTAAGAATGTTCTTTGCTTTGATGGTTGAATTCAAATCAGCCTCTTAGTTTCAATATCTTTAATATAGGTATTTATATGGCCCTTGGAGTTAGTGGTGCATTTAATGAATTTCTTCTAGTTGAAACCCTAAAAAAGTAGTTATTGGGAGCTTTTAGAACACTAGGGGATAACCCTATCTCCTCGATTGATTAATCCTCTCTTCTCTGTAACCTTTAAAAGAGCTAAAAAGCACTACATGGATCAATCATATACCTTAAGGCATCGATCCTTCTGTGTTTCATTAACACACAAAACCTTAGTGCTAACAAAAGATCGATCCTGGGGGTTTATGGGATTGATCATATCTTTGAAAATTAGTTTGTTGGGTAGTTTTAAATATTCAAATTGTTATGAAAAGTTTTCGATTTGATATAACTTTTCCTTTGACTTTAAGTGCATGAAATTTTCTAAAATATTTTCAACAGCTTCATGAGAAAATTACTTAAACATTATATTCATAAATATGTTAAGACCAATTTAGATTTTGCATTTAAATTATGGTCTTATCTAAGTGCAAAACTCATAATATGGTTTATGAAATGATGACTAAATTTACAATGTAAATCATTTAATCAATTGTGCTCAAGGTTTTGTCATTTTAAAATTAAGTATCAATTTAAAGCTAACAGGTTTTGTTCATGTAGATATGCTAGGCAGGTGCCCAAGGCAGTGACATTCAGCCAAATAAGTGCCACGAGTGATTCTTATCATGCATACCTTACGTATGGATCATGAAAGAAATATTTTTCTAAAAGTTGAAAAGAATTAGGATAGAAGTCAAGATAACTTTTAAAAATAGCCAAGATTGGTCTTAAAATTATTAAAAAAAAAAAAACCAACCTCAAATAAGATGACTTGTCAACGAAAGAAAAAAGCATAATTTTTTTTCTGAGCTTACTTTTAATATATAGGTTATATAGGTTTGAGGGTTTAATTAAATCCATTAGTCCAATAATTAATTAAATGAATTAAAAAGTTTGACTAAAATAAGTTTGGTTAAGGAAATTTAATTAAAAGGTTTAATTAAATTATTAAAGCTTATCCTTTAATTAATAGAGAATACATTAGACCAATCCAATTAAAATGAGTTTAAATGGGCCATAGACCATAAGACAATTTAATGATTTAGTGATGACTTGGGTCTCAAGAAAATAATTGTAATTAAATCCAAAGCCTAAAGGAATTAAAATTAGAAATCCCTAGGCTATATAATCCTTGTTATGGTCAGCCACAAGAAGCTTTTACCTTTCTGGTACTTGGCAGCACAAGAGAGAAAAACCCTGTGGTAGGTTACAGTAAGAACACGTTGAAGATCTCTATGATTTTCGACAATCAGAGCGAGAGGAAGGTCCTCTGGTATTTATGGTACTCTATAGGCTTTGAAGATTTATCTTTATCTAATATAGTTGATATTATAGTAATTATGTTTAATAATACCCTACAAAAGTGTTTGACACATCCTTGTGGAAACCCTGTATTTGTCTCCCTCTCTTTCCTTATACAAATCAATAATTCTTCTTGATATTCACTAGTGTTGAGTTTTAAGATACTCTAGCTACTAACATAGCTGCAACCATAATCCAATTCAACCTTATCAAAGGTTCGTGCATTGCTCGTATGGATCACCAGTAGAGGCCAAAACTTGAACAACTTTGGTTTGACAAAACCAAGAACGTGTTGGAATCATCTTGGAGTCTGATTCTTGAATTATGAGATTTAAGAATCAAGGTATTATAATTTCAAAACTCCATGATCATTATAATAATGACAAAAAACGATTTCTATTTAGCTATTAAGTGTAATCCTGCATATGGTTTCGGTATTATATTGTTTAATTGTTTATTCTGTTGCACTAATATATGATGTATGTTTTTATTGATTAAGCATAAACCAAAACCCAACATTGGTACCATAGCTTCGCTTAACATAATAGAAATCGATAAATCAAGTTTTATGATGTTGCTTGAGGCATGTAAATGTATGTTAGGTGTTTGACATAATTCCTGATGATTTGAAATCTTTTAAAATATGTTTAAATAATGATTTCAATTACGAAATTTATTTAATATGATTGATAAACGTGTTTATATAATTATTCAAACATGTAGAAAGTTTATATATAAGTTTAGGAGATACTTTGTGAAACTATGAACATGCATGATTCATTGATTATGGTAGATTGATGTCGATTAAGAATTGAATTATTAGCTGTTGATTTTTGTCAATTGGTCAATTTTAAGCATTAGATGTATATTAAATTAGTTTACATACATGCTAGAAAGATTCTATGTTGGTAGGCTAGTGTTGTTCATGAAAAGCCATGAAAATGAAACCCGAAGAAACTTTGAGACTACAGAAGTCAAGTAGATGTAACTTTTGTGTGTTTGTCAAATTTTCAACTTCTTAGTGTATATGACCTTGTAATACTATCACTTATGTCAGTGAAACTGGTGGCTCGAGATAACCATAGGAAGACTTAAAACCACAAACTTAATGAAACTTGAACAATAGATTTTCACAAGGTCTAGAGCTCTCCTCTTGTTTTGATTTTGTCATACATGATGTTTTTGACCTTATACTACATCCCTCTATGGTGGTGAAAGCGGTAGCTCAAAATAATCATGGGATGATACAAAACTGAAAACCCGAGAAAATACCACCATAAGTAATTTAGGCAAGTTAATAATTGATTCTACTCTTGTCCAATTTCAAGTAGTTTGATATTTTTGACCTTACACCTCTATATGTCGTGTGAGTAGTGGCTCAAAATAATCAAAGGTGGGCCAATTCGGGTCAAGTTCCTAAAATAGTAAGATAGCTTACTTTAAAAGGAAAGTCTTTCTAAATGTCAATCTTTTTGTCATGGGATGACATATTAAACAATTTCTAATTAATTTTATGATGGAAATTAATTATCTTAAATTGGTTCTAACTAGATTAGAATTTATTTTAATATGATTAAAATTGATGTTAATCAAGAAAGTAAATTATATCATGATACATCATGCATGGCAACTTGAAACTCAATTATTCCATTTGTTTTATGTTATATATGTATGAAGATGATTATGGACTTAGGATATGGATGGTTATAATTGTGATTATTTTTGAAATAATGGTTCCGAGCATTGCCTTTGTTTCATTATAGGGTTGTAAAATTCTCTTTTTACCTAAATTCCCTAGAATGTAACTCAAGGTTTCTTGACATATGATATAAATTAGAATTACAAATGAAATCAGGGTTACTTAAAAATGAATTTTATTTAACTCCATGATAAAGATGGAGATCCCAAAAGTGCCATGAAGATTGCAACAAGGCTTTTGAAGACCATGTAAGAGCAATTTAGGCTATAACCAACTAATTTCCTTAGATGGCTCGTGTGTGTGTGTGTGTGTATATATATATATATATATATATATATATATATATATATATATATATTTATATCCTAAGTTAGAACATATATATCACATAAATATATATTGCATTCATAACATTTGCACGAATATAACCAACAAGGCTTATGCTGTAACTTTAATACGAATATGTTTTAGCTTATTGATAATTGGTCTTACTCAACTAAAGTTATATGTTTCGGGTGCAACAAACTTGACTATATAGCTTTAGAGTCAAGGATTTGGCAAAACATATATGATATGTTTAGATAAAATGTTGTCACCCAATTGATTTAAGAGTTACATTGTGATGTAATTGATAAATTATCTACCAAATCAAATCTTATTGTTATGATAGCGACTGCGGTTATTACAATATGATTGAAAGGAATCCTAGCTTGCTAAGAGATTGAAAAAATTGAACTCTCGAAATAATATTTAGAGTTATTTTTTTGATTAAATAATAAGGATTGTAATTTAAAATTTATTACTTAAATGATTGAAATTATGCACACTAATATACTATTTTTTAATGGATAAATATCTATGCACAGCTAGTAAAGTTTTTTAACTTCACAAGTAAAATTAGGATGATAACACATTTTATTTAAATATATTAAAAAAATAAAAAAATAAAAAAAATAAAATATGTATTATTATCCTAACCTCATTTATAAAATAAAAAAATCTATTGATAATGTATAAGATATTAATTTTATTTTAATTTATATATCAATATGTTAAGATAATTATGAATTTATTTCTCCGAACCATTTTAGATGATCTCTTCTTAATAACAATTATTGCTTATAATTCAATGTGACCGTAATAATTAAGATATCATGATTATTTTAAAAATGATGCCAAATGTTATCTAATAAATTTACACAATTTACAATAATTAAAAAAAAGAAAAATAATTAAACGTGTAGAAAAATAGGAAGTACACTCGCAAAGTTTTCGGTAGGTGCAGGCCCAGTAAGCAAGAAAATAAATAATAAAAGGGTAGTTGGCATTTGACGAAACGAGCTTGGGGAATTGGAAAATGGCATTACAATTGCGAAGCGGCGGCGGCGTCTTCCTCCCGCAATGGTCGCTGCAGATCGCGTCTGATGGCAACAATTATAACAGCAATAGGAAGGGGCGGTTGGTGGTTGGGGCTGTGGGCAGGGGGAGAGCGCGATTCAGTGGCCTTGTCCATTGCAGCAACAGCAATAATAGCAGCAGCGATGCTAAAAAGGGAGTCCCTAATTCAAACTATGTAGTGCCTTTGGACAAGTCGTTTTCGCCTTCCAACTCCTCCTGCATCACTCGCCCTCTGGTCGAAATCCTGCGCGACCTCAACAAGCGTATCCCTGATAACATAATCAAGCCTCCTTCTAGCTCTTCTTCTTCCACCTTCCTCCCCTGGTACTACTGTTAGCTTTTGTTTATTTTAGAATTTCTGATTCTCATTACTCATAATCCAATTGATCTGATATGATCGCCTCAGGTACCATGCCAATCGCATGTTGAGCTTCTATGCCCCTGGTTTGCCCTCATTTTCTTTTTCTTTTGTTTTCCCTTCGATTTCCTTTTATATATCCTCTTTGACTTGCAAACCACTAAGAATTCTTGGATTCAATTTTTCTCGCAGGATGGTGTGGAGAAGTACGTGATGTTATATTCGCTGATAATGGAACCATCACCGTTGTATATCGACTCACCATTCGAGGATCTGATGGAGAGGTCTGCTTCCTTCTCCGCGCTTTTACTTCTCCATATTACTGTTTTCCATCCAATTATAAGTTAAAAAAACATCATCCTAAGTGCAAACGCCTAACAATTTTACTTAGTACTTGTTGACCTATCAATTATTTTTTCCTTCTGTTTTTGTTGGGCTCTTCTTCCCATTTGTATAACTATTTTAAGGAACATTTGGCCTCACTCTTTAGATAATTGAGAAATGAAAACAGAAATGTACCTTCTTAGAAGGAACTACCTTGACTACAATCATTTTGGCTTTCCTTAGCTCCATGTTTTCAGAATTTCTCTTAGATGATGTTGATTACTTTGGAGGTATGTTGCAAAACTCTATGGCATTGTGGAACCTAGGGCTAGGGATTTTTTTTTTATCTTTTATTTTTTTTATTTTTTGTGGAGCCATGTTTTTGGAGGGGCATTATGGGGCTAGGTTTTCTAATAACTATAATCTGAAATTCTTAAGACGTAGGTAAATTCGACTGAAGAAATTGGGAAAAAGAAAACAAATGATCTGTAAGCTTCACACCATGGTTTCCTTAATTGCATTACGGAACAAATAAAAAGAAACCCTAAGCATCACCCCTACAATTCCTTAATTGCATCACACAACCATTGGAGAAAGAAAATCTAAGCATTACGTTTAGGGTTCCTTAGTAGACTTGATTACATCACACAATCACAATAGCAGCATTGCTGAGAAGCATCTTATCATAGTCTGTCTTCAAATGAAAGAGTTTATTTATATTTAGGTAGGCTACTAGCAATCTAAAAGAACTAGAACTCCTATCTTAAGTCGGACATTAGAGAAAATACTTAAGACTCCTAATCAAAAACCTGTAAACTTGACTTAAGAGAAAAACTTAATATGGTGAGGAAAACAAACTAAGATACCGAGCTATAATGTAAATGTAAAATGCTAAATATACCCCTAGTTCAATTAAATATTATAATTAAGTCACATAAATGAAATAAGAATAACAAAATAAAATCTTAAGCAAGCTAATTATTCAATTAGCTTGTTAGCATTCTGCATCAAAGATCTTTTATAAAGTTGTGTGGTAACTTGTGCAACAATATAGGGCAAGTAGGTTTCTAAAATGTGCTAACTAGGAACATTTAGTCTTTGACTATAATTCAAAGATATAAGGATACCAAAGATGGTGTGGAGAAATTTTGTTTCCCAATATTCATAGGTTATAAGAACTCAAAACTTACCATCCTTAATGAGGACAATCAAAACAATTTATAGCATAGAACTCTTTTAGTGTTGCATTCCTTTGTTGGGAACTCATGATAGTCTTGTCATATGAAACTAGATTTTAATTTTAGTACGGTTAAAACAAATAATACATAAGCCAAAAATTTTGTGATCAAGCTTTGCTTAAGCTTAAATAAAAGCCAGCTTTGGCTTGCTTGAATTGATTATAATTAAGTATGGCTTTGATTGTCTCATTTGACTCAACTAGCTTCTTAATCTTTAGTTTTTGTCTAAGCATGATCAAGGTAATTTTTAGAAGTAAGGAACAGGAATACGAATCAGATTAGGCCAAAAAACCTAGATCAGATTAGATGACCATGAAACACTATCACTATAAAATTTTCTATTTTTAACAATAGTTTCTAAATAACATGAAGGAAAATCAATTTTGAAACCAAAAACCAGCTCTTCAGTTTGTATTATCTTTTTGAAAAGGAGAAATTTCTCTTTATCTTGTTCCGTTGGATGGTTGGGGGAGGAAGAGGGGGTGCAAGTCTAAGCTACCACTTTAGTCAGGCTATACTTGTGTAGAATGACTGCTCCTATCGCTAGTCAACTTTTTTCTAAGGTGGGTGATTGCCTCTTGAGGAAGGAATTTTTTGTTGACTAATTTGGACATGAAGACAATGGAGAAGAACAAATATCTAGGATAAAAGGGTTGTCATACAAATGAGAAATAATTGCTTCAGTTGATATGTGATTAGGACAGCTGGGATCTAGTAGTCTATTTGTTCTATGGTTATAGTGGTGCCTTTAATTCTATAGCCCTTGGACATAACAAAGGCATATTTATTCCAAGCTGATTATTGGGCGTCTTCCTTACCCTTTCCACAAACGAATATCATAACTGATTGGGACCATTGAATAAAATTTTGACCTTTGAGTTTATGCCTTGTGATTTGGAGGACAAAGCTTTTAGGTAACACTGAGGTTGATGGTGATAACCGCTCCTTGGTTGGATGTGACCTTTGAGGTCGAGCTCTCCCTTCCACTAGCTATGACGAACTTCTTCGAGTGTCCACGCTTTCAATAGCCTAGACTGATTGTTCTGATACCAAGAAGATTTCTATGAATAGTTTTTTCCTTTATATTTTCTTAATAATAGTTGTGTACAAGGAAATATATAGGAACAGCACAACCTCTATTTTGTTATTTCCTATACAAAATAGGAAACTACATCTAACAATAACAGAATTACTCTACATTAAGAAGGAAGAAAACATTAAAAACAAGAGATTCTGTGATTACTCAAATCAATCATTTAAAAAAAAAAAAAAAAACCTTAGCTAAAATAAATAACTTTGACAAGTAATCCTAGAGAACATGAACCGGATTGCCATGGGTATTTTGGGCATGTGTGATGAGTTGGCAACAATAAAGAGTTAGATGACATCAACTAGGTATTGAAACAGTTGGAGTGTAGGCTTTTGGGGTGATTGTTTCAAGTTCATTGCAATTATCTAGTGCATGAGAATGTGTGCGGCAGGTTTTGGAGGTGGAATTTAATTGGCAGGAAGTTGTAGAATTGGCAACTTGATTTATGGTGACAATGCCCCTTTTCTATGTCGAAATCACAAACTCCACCTCTTTTTTCAAGCAAACGGTGCATTGAGAGACGACAAAGCTCACCTGGATGACTTGTTTGCATTTGGCAAATTGAACATTAATGTTTGGTTTCTAATACGATTCAATGAATATGATACTTTGGTTTCTTTTACTCATTAAACTAATGAGTACTCTGTTGGGCATGTTGATGTAAAACAAGTAAAATGAAATACGGTGAAAATGTAAACTAAGAGGAAATTAAGGAGATAAGGAGAAGAAATAAAAGAAAATGGGGGAGAGAAACAAAAGAAATTTGGAGAGAGAACACAATGAGAGGAAAATTTTCAAATTAAATATATTATAACCCAAAGTCCTTGGAGAATAACGTCGCTCAAATATTTATTTTCTGAAGCCATAAAACCTCAACATAAACTGAAAATCCCATATTATCCGTAATTGAAAGATCAATGCTAATAAAACCCTAAAGGCATTTTCCTGTAAGAGCTCTTCTTGTAATGAAATTGCCATAATGTTTTAAACTAGAAGAATCCTTTTTCATACATTTATTGTAATTCTACCATCCAAGTTTCAGTAAACGCTTTAATAATTTTTCTCTGCATTAAAATTGAAGAGAATCCAAACTTGCATCAAAAGTCTATTGATTTTTCATTAATTCTTGTTGGGATTTGAATATAATCGACGCATCTATATATCCTACGTAATTTTATTAAACTTTTTAATTTAAAGTAAGATGCAGAATTTTGTTTACAGTTTTTTTCTTTTCATTTGAGCACCAATCCTCTAAGATCACCTAGTTTGGTTATCTTAAACCTTCAGCTATCCTAGTGTCCAGCCTTTAACAAAAGTTTGCACAAACTTGGAGATGGAAGGAACTAGTTGGAAAGAACCCTTGAGTCGAAACACATTTCTAGAGACCTTAAGATTGGCTCAAATGGCCATGTCTCCACCTCTAAGTGGTTATGTTAAACCTTCAACTATCCTAGTGTCCAGCCTTTAATGAAAGTTTGCATGAACCTGGAGTGGAAGGAGCCAGTTGTGGAGAACCCTTGAGCCGAAACCATTTTCTAAAGATCATAAGATTGGCTCAAATGGCCATGTGGGAGTTTTGTAGGTTTAAGGTTTGAGCCTTGGTATTTGCATTCTTTCTTTCCTCAGACCAGAGGCCTCTATTGTGTCGAGGAAAAAAAAAAACAACTCATTGCTAGAAGTGTATGTGGCAACTCCTCTCTTTAATTTTCTAAGGTTTAATAATACTTGAGACTAGGGAATTGCATGTGATATATCTCACATTGTATGTAGAGAGGTCATAGGGTCTTTAAATAGAGGATTGTCTTGACCTAGTCCTATTCCAAATAGGATTAGTGGCTTTGTCTATTCTCCTTTCACTTTCAATTTTCTTAATTAAGTCCTTGAAGTTCCCAACTTCTAATTAAGTTTGCCTTAATTTTAATCCAATTTAATCTTTCACAAGCCATCTTCTATGTGTGTGTAACCCATTAGGTTCCTTAATATGTCGGTAATAATTAAAGATTGTAATTCTTATGAGTTTTAGGGTTTGAAGTATCAAACTCTTTTGATTTATAATTGATTTTCCAATTAACCAATTTTATATTTATAGATTTAACTAGCAACGAGCCATGGCCCTTCAATTGTTAATGAAAAGTCAATGAGGTTTGACTAACTATTTATGCTTAGCTTTTTGATATAATTACTATCCTTTCATCACTTAATATATCTGTTTAACATTAAATATGGATTAATGTCTATTCAATTTGTCTAACCATATTTAGTCTCGGGTTTAAGAAATTAACTCGTTAAATAAGTTTTAGAACCATTCCAAAACTTCATTTCACCTCAATGAAGGATTTCTTAATTTAATTCTTATTAAGACTAGGTTTGATATTCCCTTGATCACTCAAGGTGATGAATCCTTTATTTCTTACTTCTTGCATCTCCATATGTCTCATGTTATACCTAACAGTACTTGATTGAAGCATTCATGGTTAAGACCATAAGTCAAAATATAACGTTTCTTATATAAGATAATTAATAATTTTAAGTTAAAGGATCACTTATAGGAATACCACATGAGAATGTTGTCATAGACACTAATTGATATATCAAATACTATTCTCATATTGAGTCATTTCTACTGAACTTGTTTTTGTACTAAGTATCCATATGTTAGCTCAAGTTTATCTTAACTTCAATCTATGAGATCGATTGTTTTCCTTACAAGCAAAAACATAACCATGTTCCAATCTAATTAACTTTTATCAATGTTTTTTCTTTATAAAGCATTGGCTAAAAGCTTTTAACAAATATAACTTTGATACAATGATGATTTCATAATTAAAACGTTTCTGTAATTACCTTGCAAAATTTATTTATTTTTAGGATTTCATCATTAAGAAAATATAATAATGTAGTCGAAAGCTTATAGATAAATCAAAACCTTTTATTAGATTCAAAATCTACAATATAATATGAGTATTTTGGACAAATCCAATTGGTCTCTAGGGCATACTCCAACAAGTTCATCATAATCACCTTAAAAAATTCCATTAGTTGATGTCTCGCTCTTAAATTTTAGCTACAACTACCAAATTTTGAGGTTTTGCTAGCCCTGTCAGAATCTTATTTCATTTTGTTGCTGTCCAAGACTTAATAAACTTGATTTTTGTTCCTTGTAGTCATTAGCTATGTTGTTAGGACACTTCATTTTCCTTGAAGCATTTGTGGCCGACATATGTCCAACTAACATGAATATAGAGGTCCAACCCTCTAAATATATGGAAAACTTAGGGAAAATTGAACTTTATACATCTATGGCCATCATATGGGTAAAAGGGACCAATTTGCCATGCTCATTTTTGTTGGTAGGCCACAATGTAGAGATTCCCTACCCGCTTCTAATTAAAGTATCACCAATGTGAAGGCTGCCACGCTCGGCAACCTGAATTGCATGCAAGTGCTTGTAATGCATACTTTAGTTTTCAGTTATGTTGAAATGGGAGTCGATCATAAGAAATCTGTAAGCCAAAAAACTTTATATATGCTCCAGACTTGGTTCATTGTTGTAGTCCTTTTACTTTCTCTTTTTTTGAAGTTGTGTTGGGAATGTCTAGCGAGGATCCATGTGAGGTTGTAAGTGGATCATGACTGCTTTTCCTTTTACTTAGAGTGGAAGTCGCCATGGAGTTTTGAATTTTATGAGACCATTAATTTCAAGTTTTTTTTAAAGAATCAAATAAAAATATTTTTCATCCATTGAAGTAAAAAAATGGAGAACTTATGGTTGCTAATTAAGAAATTTAAACAGGTTGGTGCTGTTCTTAGAAATTGGATATTCAACTTAAGAAACACCGCTATTAAGATTACTTGACTATATGGTTAGGATTGTGAAAATTCTTGATAATCCTTGTATGAACTCTTAGCTCCATGGTCTCTATATGAGGAATGGAATGCTAACCTAGATGCTATCCTTTTTAGCTTGTGATTGTATTCTTAAACATCTGTATTTACTCTTATACAGGCACATCGCGAGTCTACTGGCACAGTTTCATCCAGTGACATTAACATCGTAGATCCTGTTGCTGCAGCCGAAGAAATAGCTTTCTGCAGGGCGTGTGCTCGATTTGGTCTTGGCTTGTATCTTTATCATGAAGAATAGATGCTACAGAGGGAATGGAGGTTGACCTTACAAATGTGTCTATTTCTTGTTTGAGAACACTGTTGTACTTGGATTTCTGCCTTTCTTGTTGATGTAAATAATCAGGTTATCAAATTATGCAGTATGGTATGTGGAAAACCTAATATTTACATAGAATCAAATTTTTAATTGCCAATTGGTGAGAGCTTTGATGGATTAATTACAAAGTAGTTTGTTAATATTAGATGGAAAGTATAGAGAAAAATGTTTGCAACTGCCTTTGTTCCTGTTATATCTTTATTAAAGGTGCTCATGGCCAAGCTGGGAAGGGTTTTTATCAAGTTGAAGTAGAGTATCAAGAGATTAAAGGTGAGTTTAAGTTCGGTTTGATTTTTATTTTTGAGTTTAATTTTTTATCTAAATTTGTTTTTTCATGCGAGTGAGTCTAAGAACCTTCAAGTCTATTCAAATATTTTTAATTTTTTTTAAAATAAAATATAAGTAATTAAAAATGTGTTGGCATGTTTTTCAATCATTTTTTTCTTACTTGACATATTTTCAAAGATCTTTTTTAAAATTTACAAAATGCAAAATATTTTAATTAAATCAAATTATATATATATATATATATATATAAACTATAATTAACAGGTTTGGATTTTAAATGGTAATTTTTAATATGAAAAGATCTTTTCATGGGACTTTAATTTTTTAGAATTTTTAAATATTATCACAATTTTCGGTCTATACACCACACCCCACTTAAAGACACTTCAAAAACCGCTAATCTTACCCACTACAGTTACAAATTTATCCCTTCACCAGTCCGTTTCCTTTTCCTGTCGCTTCCTTTGTTTCTTTCAGCTTCTACTGCTAAAAATGATTCAGCCTAGAGATGTAGGAATTTCAATGAACCAATTGTAGCTCTTGATTTTGTGACTGAACTGAAAATGCATGAACTTCTTGAACTATGAGACTTTAGACAGTTTTACTGAAAGTGTGGTGCCCCAATCTTGATGTCTGACTGAAAATTTTGTTTTTGGTCTAGAAAAGAAAATATGAACTGTTTTTTTGGGAACAATGATGTTATTGATTATTCATTTCTCCACAATTTTAGTGAATCCTTGGACTGTATGTACCATAAAAATGTGAACTCATGAACTGCAAGAATTTTCTCATCTTCATTTAAACTGCCGTGAAAACTTGACCTGAATTTTTTGAAACCTTATTTTTGAATTTGTTAAGGTGGGAACCATTTAATGGGAAATATTTAGTTTTTTATGGACATTTTTTCTTGTAATTTTTGTTGTTAGCCAGCTATCATTAACACAGCTTTTGCTTTGAGTATGAAGTTTTCTTGGATCTTATCTTATAGTTTCAGAGTGAAAACTTTGATGATGTTTATGTCACTTCTTTTTTATCATATAACGTTTTTCTAATTTCTTTTTTAAATGGAATTTTTGTGAGAATTATTTTCATTACACAATCCCAAACTATATAACGTTTTTCTTATTTCTTTTTTAAATGGAATTTTTGTGAGAATTATTTCCATTACACGACCCCAAACTGCTACTTTTTTTTTTTGTTTTTTTTGTTTTTTTTTAATTTTATCTTCATCTTCTTCATTTCTTTAAGGATTTATCTCTCTAAAACTCAGAATAAACTGTCAACGTTAGTGATCACCGTCAACCTCCACTTGCCATTGGCTTTTGGCTTTCAAAATATATTAGAATTTTCGTCTCTTTCTCCTCTTTCTACTCCTTAGGCTAGTTTTACTAAAAAAAACTCTAAAATTTCTTAATCTACACCTAAAGTTGCGGTTCTCAAGTTCCAAAAATGTTAGTTTCTCATCTTAAAAATCAATCCTCTTCCAATATGGTGTTCTATTCTTAATAGCTAAGTTTCAAATCCAAAAAACCATATGAAGAACCCCAAAAAAGAAAACTAAAAAATTTCTTGATCATTTTTCTCGATTTTTTAGGGTTTTTTATTTTTTATTTTTATGTTTTAATATTTTGTATTACTTGCTTCCTAAAGATTTGTTGATTATTTAGGTAGGTACCATTTTTTGTGAGTTTAGAGAAAGATGTTTCCTAGTTTTAGAGAGAAAAAAGAGTAAACTGTTGAAGTAGACAAAAAATAATAAATAAAAAATTTAAAGATAACGGATAAAGTAATTGTTTTTGATTAAATGTAACAAAAATAAATTTCAAAGTATTTAACTATCAAATTTTAAATATTAGGTACCACATTTAATTTACCTTTAATCACATGATATTTTTATGTAATTTACTTTTTTTTCTTCATATATATATATATATATTGAAGTGTGAAGATTAAAAATTATGGTGTATTTAAAAGCTTTCTAATTTTTGAGTAATGTAGTTAATATTTTTATCCAAAATCGTTCAATTTTGGTCCAAAACCGTTCAAAAAAATTGGACTTCAACTTTGAAAAAAACCATCTAATCTATAAAAGGTCAAATATTGAGCTGCTATTCCAAATTCGAAGTAGAGGTAGTCACGCTCATGGCAAAAAACAGGAAGAGGGGGTGATGTTTCCAAATTCGAAGTAGAGGTAGTCACGCTCATGGCAAAAAACAGGAAGAGGGGGTGATGTTGGAAATGATGCTCCAATTTTTGAACGATAAGAAATTTTAAATGCAACCAATCTAGCCTTTCACGCACCCTATTTATTTTAAAAACCTAAAACCTAAAATCCTCTTTTATAAACAACTTCTTACAACCTGTTTCATCTCTTATTTTAACCATTATACAACACCCTACATCTTTTCAAATCTCACAACTTATCTGTCAGACTCAAATATTCAATTTCTTCATTCTTCCATCTGCAGTCTCTCTTGAATCTCTCAAATATTTTAAATATTTGCAACAGTCTAAGGTAAATTCTTGAATCTCATTTGAATATCTTGATTTAAGTTAGGTTTTTATTACATTAATTAGAGAAAAATCGAATTTTTTGGTTATTTTTAGTTGGATTTGGTGTAGATAGAGTTCTCAAATTCGATCTTCGCCGAACTCTCACGGAAGCTTTGCTGAATCTCTCATGAAAGCAAAAGCTTCCATGAGTCATCGGCTTCTCACAGAAGCTTCATTTTGACGAGGCTTCTTTGCCTCTCGGAAGTGTGCTACTGTGAGGAACAAAAACCCCGTAGAAGCAATGCTTTTGTAGGTCACTTGCGAAAGCATTACTTCCATGGGTCACTTATTATCCCATTAAAAGTAGTTTTCATTATTTTAAAAATAATAATATAATATATATTAACAAATGCAATGGTTAAAAATGTGATGAAATTTTGTCAAATAAAATTGAGAAATCAATAGTTTGATGAATTAAAAATTAAAAATATAATTTATTGTTAGTAGTTGTATTAGTTAGAACTAAACTATACTTGATTTCATGAAAGAAGAAGATTGATGTCCTGTTTCTGACTTGTTTAGTCTTGGAAATAGCTAACAAAGAATGCTTCCATAATATTTCTATACCTAATAATACTTGCATTATGTTATATCCATGTATATATTTTTGGATTTGTTTAACACTCATAATTACTAGTGTAAAATAAGTGTAATGTTTATTTTAAGAGTCTTGTAATTGTGTGTTCTTACAATGGCACATACACGAGGAGCTGAGTCATCTAGAGGATAGGTTTGTGATAGTAGCCATACTTTTGCATTTGTTTAATATTCAGAATTGTTTAATATTGATAATTGCGAGAGTATTATAATTGTATTGTTTATTCTAAGAGTCTTGTAATTGTGTGTTGTTGTAGATGGCATATACACGAGAAGTCAGGTCATAAAGGATTTGCACATGATAGTAGCCATCCTTTCTCAAGTCCTTTTAGGAAGCGACCAACTACTTTTGAGAGGATGCAATGTATTGCGACAAAGGCATCAGTTGTGGAGGCAAGGCAGCATGTGACTGCATTTGGTGAAGCGTCAGCTATTGAGGCTATGTAGCATGTGACTAGTGAGGCACCAATTCCCAAGGCTAGGCAATATGTGCCTGTATCTAGTAAGGCACCAGCTATCGAGGCTAGGCAACAGGTGCTTATATGTGATGAGTCAGCAACTACTAGATTGTATCCTAGTGGTCTAGTTGATACATTCGTTCAGACTAGTTTTGGGTCTCACGTTTTTGCAGTCATTTAGAAGCAGAAGGTATTTTTGAAAGTTTTTATGTATTTTCGTTATTAATATGTTTATATTTGTTTGTTTATAATATTTTAATTATTTATTTGGTCTCGATGTAGAAGTGAGGAGAGGTGAAAGTAATTAATCACAATCCCGAAGTTGGTTTATAGTAATTAAATGAGAGTTGGTCACACATCCGGGACAAGTTGAGTAGTCATGGTTAGCACCATTATTGCAGTAGTTATCGCATGTGTAATATGACCATTATATCGGTATTTTTAAGAGGTGGCAATCAGAGACAAACACGTTCCAAGAGCCTTTTGGAGAGATGACATTACACTAGATTATGTGTTTACACTACTTAACATAGTAGTGGTTGGACGGATCTTATCATTTGAGTACTCTCTATTTCGGAAGTAGACAAGATACTAGTATGTGTGCTTGGTGTCACTAAGTTTGAGTCATATTTTGAGACGACTGCCTCTCGAAGACCACAACTTAGGATATAGTGGTTAAAGGATAGTTCTTAAACGTGAACGACTATAATAACGGTTAGAGTGTGCAACTCGCACATTCTTACTATATTTACTTGGATGTACTCTTTTAGTTGATAAGAGTGCAACGCAAGTACCAATTGTGTACTCAACATTTAAAACCCAAGAACATGAGCAAAAAGGAATAAAAGAAGAGGAGGAAGAAATAATACCGCTAAAGATGGATACAAATGTATCTAAAGCTACAAGATTATTCTGCTGAATCTGAGAGCTCAATAAAGCTACAAGTTGTTGAAATTAGTTGTTTGTAAAGGATTGAATAGAACTTGGTACAATTGGGTTTAGGCTTTTTGGTTATGTGGTAGTAGTTTGATTAACATGAGCTGCAGGTAGAGAACTTTTAGATTTAGATTTGTAACCAGGTGGGTAGCTATGGACCTTATAACAATATTCATGTTTAAGCTTTGAGTTGAAGGTTAAAGCATAGGCAGAGGGTGAGGAAGATGTATTCATCACAAAGAGTCATCAGAAAAAGATCTACCGTTATGAATAGATCACTGACTCTCTTCTTGAACCACTAATGCAAAAATTCTGGTCAGAGATGATAAGTGATCCATCATTAAAATCTGAGCACTAATTGGAGTAAGGGATTCATTGAAACCCATCAATGTAAAACATATTCATTCTGTTAAAAATCATCCTATTGTTTCATATCGCCAAAGGTGCAAGCAAGTACTTGTTGAAATTTCTTAAACTTATCCCATAAAATCTTTAAGCGAGTATAATAAGTACTAACATTAAGATCCCCTTGTTGCAAAGAAACAAGATATGTTTTAAGCCGAAAAATTTTGGGTCCATTTCTTTGCAAGAAAATTCACGAAGATCATTCTAGTCGAAGCAATAGAAATATAAAGAACACTATCAACAATTTCTTTGGAAATAGACTTAAGTGTCTAGGAGATTACCATGTTGTTACAACGAAGCCAATAATAGTTAAGAAAGTCATTACGAGTTGGAGGAGGAATGCTACTATTTACAAAATTGACCTTGTTTTTAGCTATCAAAGTCATTAACATATTACAGCTCCATGTATTGTAATTGGATCCAATTAAAGGATGAGTGACCAAGACAAGTCTCGGATGATCTCCATTATGGAGAAAAAAAAGGCTGTTAGTGTAAATATCGTAAAATTTTCAATGTACCTGGCGTTGTCTATAAATAATAATTTAGGCAATTAAGGTTAAATGTGTGAATACGGATGGATTAATTTGAGAATAAATATTAGACTAACCCCACTTTTACACTATGTGGAGAATTTGATCAAAATACGTAGACATACTTGTATACCTATATGTATGCAATACTTTAACTATTTCTCAAGATTAATGTATAGATAAATATATATGTGCAAGGGTATATAGATATACACAAATAATTATATAAGAAAGATTAAAAGCACCATGTAAATATACGAGTATATGTACGTATACAAGTACACATACATGTGAGCCGATAGCTTTCTTCAGTGTTACGTAAGGTATATTTAAATACCTATGTAAATATATATGGGATAGGATGTTTGTCAGTGGAGTGAGTAAAAAAACTGAAAATGTGAAGAAAAGGAGAAAAGAAATAGGGGAAAAGGTGGTTCTTGGTAAGGGAAAGGATTAAGAAAAGGCATGAAGAGTTGATAGTGAAGTGGTGTTCGGTGGTAAATGGATAACAGATTAGATGATAGGATATGGGCAGACAAAAGAAAATAGAAGAAGAACCGAGCAGGTAAGGCTGAATTTCCATACAGTACGCAACAGCAAAAACAACGCAAGATGTGACATATCAACATAAGTTAATGGGAGAAGTCTGAATAAATTAAATGGGAAACAGAATGAACAAGTCAGTTACTGTAGAGGGGGCACTCGATTAGTTTCATGGAGAGGAGCAGAAGCCTGATGCATGGACAACCGAACAGCAGAAGACGTGTGCTAGTGTGCGAAGGGATAGTAAGGCAGGGAGTAGGAGTCGCAGATGAAATGAAGTAGGTGTTCGGTGAAGAAGTAAACAGGTATGGCAGGCCATGTGCAGGGGCTGAACAACGAGGCTGCTGTGACCGAACTAACCAACCTTTGTAAATTTTCATTTTCACTGTACGCCAACATGCCTCTCCATCGAGTCCCCTCACCGAACCAGCTCTACCCCAATTTTTGTGTATATAAACAGAAGCAAGAAACGAGGGAAATGAAAAACAGAAAAGAAATGCCAAGAAAGAATGAGGGGATAGTCTGGAGAGTGTCTAAGAAAACAAAGGCATAGCTGAGTGAAACCCGAGAGCTTAGCGAGAGTGAGAGAGGAAGGACTGTGAGGCAAGGTTGAAGAAAGAGCCTAAAACAAGAGATGTTAGTAGGGTACTCTTGGGGTAAGGAAGTCTGCGATAGGAGGGCTGAAAATGGAAGAACAATGGAGAACCGAAATCAACAGAGGTGAACATGGAGGTGGAAGTTGGGTTAGATTATTAGATAAGACAGAGGAAGTGCAGTGATAAGTGGAGTCAGTTGGAGGTTTCGGTGGAAGGAGTAAATAGAAGTGGCAGGAAACAGATGAAGAGGAAGCAGAAAATTAGCAGGAAACTCGAGAGAGATTGGCTTGCTGAAGAAATGGAACCAGAAGAGACTATGGAGGGAGCAGGTGAAGGACTGAAGATGTCGACGTGTGTTACAGAGGAAAGTGAGGAAAACAAAAGAGAGGAAGCTGAAGCAGTGATGAGAAATCGAGAGCCAGGGGGTTAAGTGAACTGGAACAGAAGAGGTTCCACCCTTAGTGTCACGACCCAATTCCATTCTCTTTAACCGAAAATCACTGAAAATTTTTCGCGTTTTACTGTTACCTTACCCGGTCGTGAACTAAACTCACCACACACTGTTGGGCTGTGAGCCAATAATAAACACCACATCTCATTCATTCTCAATTAATTAAAACGATGTCATACATGTGCATTTAATCGTGTACTTATACGAATACATGTTTTACTGACATCTACATCCCCCATAAGTACAACTCAAAAGAATACTGTGCTTTTACATTGTTTAGATACAAAAAGAATCACTGTGTATATACCTCTTAGCGATGGAGATGCAGCGGAGTCCAAAATAATACGCCTCAGTCCTCACTGGGCTACTATGCACGCTCTGTAGGGGGGAAAATAGAGTGGGATGAGCAACCACACGCTCAGTAAGGCAATAATGCAAGCATGGTAGATAACTACTCTATCTACATGCTGATAGTGTTATGCATAAATCGTTTATAGTAGGAGCATGAGGAATAAAACTATGCCATGTGAATATACATATATATCCTGTATCAAAATCATGTGCATTGGCATATAAAACATGGTAGAGACATCATGTATAAATCATCTCATGCTCAATCTCATTTAAATTCATTAAAGGGCAATTCTTTACGAAACTTCCTTTTTAAACCAACACCATAACACCACCAAATCAACTCACAAACCACAACCACATTTACATTCCACAATTCACGCATGTGTATAAATCTAGGTCACTATATCAAAAGTGCCTATGTGAATCATTACATCATAAATCATTCCAGACCACACGCATCCAGGTGTGCGGGGTATCATGCTGGCACGAAGATGGATAATCCCTCGCCAGACTTTCTCATCACATAACCATCATGCGGTACATCGTACTCCATGTGATATACACGGTACAGTGTACTCCGCAACTCATATCGTGATCGGGGGTGCCATTCCTAGGTCTTATCTACCCCATACCAAGAGTTTTCCATATTCCGTGAAGGAGAGCCTCCCTGCCGAGCAGAGCCTCCCCGCCTAACAGAGCCTCCCTGCCTCCTCGGGCTTAAGGTGTTAGCTTAAGGATGTAGGGCTTAAGGATCCTTTCCGTAAGAGAGCCTCCCCACCGAACAGAGCCTCCCCGCCTAACAGAGCCTCCCTGCCTCCTCGGGCTTAAGGATGTTAGCTTAAGGATGTAGGGCTTAAGGATCTTACCGTACCCATGTAGGAGAGCCTCCCCGCCTAACAGAGCCTCCCCGCCTCTTTGGGCTTAAGGATGTTGGCTTAAGGGTCCCACCGTAAGAGAGCCTCCCTGCCAAACAGAGCCTCCCCGCCTAACAGAGCCTCCCTGCCTCCTCGGGCTTAAGGATGTTAGCTTAAGGATGTAAGGCTTAAGGATCTTACCCACATTCACAACCCTATACGAATCCCATTGTACAAGCTTGTGCGAGCAAAGCTCTAGCACGACTCATGCATCATGCATCTTCTCATAAAGAGGCGCGTACGAGCATAGCTCTAGTACGGTTATACTCATAAGACAACCACTCAAAATCCACGTACGAGCAGAAGCTCCAGTACGATTTATAAATATCATTATAGATTCCAAATCAAGGTGCGAGCTAGGCTCCAGCACGTTTCATACAAATGAAAACATAGAAATCCAGCGCAAGCGAGGCTCTAGCGCGATTTATGTCATACAAGTGTGATAGGCGGCTCATATACAATTCATCAATCCCGACAATTCGGGTTTAGCACTCACAAATGCTTTTCTACAACAACAATACAATACTAGCCGTCCTATCTACGAGCTTGCTTAAAACCAAGCAATTCGTTTTGGAAAAACATCAAAACATTAGATTTATGCAATTATTAGCCTTACTATCCCATTTCATAAAATCCACTTCAAATCCAAAACCACGCATATACTCGTCATCATTCACGAATACCATCCATCATTTATTTGAGCAATTCATGCATTTCATACAACACCCAATATTCACCCACAAGTTCAAAGTACGAGCAGCTACCTCTATATACTCACAAAATTCCCTTACCTGGAATCGCGATGCGTGATTCCACTTCCTTAAGCTGCTTACTCGTACGGTTCGGTTCGCCTTCAACGAACTCTTCGGGGACTGCACAAAATCGTATCCCGCATTATATTCGCTCCATACAATGCAACCCTTGCGCTTGCTATAGTCAATTTAACCTATAGCCTCTATTAACGCTTATATGGCCTCGTTTCATTACTTTACCCATAACTCGAGTCTATGGATCTTCTTAGGCCTATTAACTTATTCAAAATCGATGTTAAATCGACATTAAGCTCATAGTGTTCATATTTCATGAATTCCCTCACTATGGCATTTATCAATCATATACATACCCATTTTCACAATTCCTTCTACTCACCAACTAATTCCATCTAACCCTCTAAAATCATAACATTACCCCAATAACAACTTTAGCATGCCATAAACCATAAGCTCATTCAATCCCACATATCCTCACATTATACCCATTTTAGATTTCTAGGTCACACCAATTCCACTACATTCCTAGGTAGTTTATACATCAATACTCATATCAATCAACTCCAAAATCAATTAAATAGCTAATGCATTTGGATTGGAGTGTTAGAATCTTACCAATATGATTTCTCTTCTTGCTCCAATTGGTAATGCCCTTAACTCCTTCAATTCCAAGAATGGGAAAATGCCCTCTCACTATGTTGTTCTTCTCCTTGATAGGAACAACTTTGCTTCTAATGATCTCTCTCCAAATCTCACTGAAAATGGCTGATTTTAGAGAGGGAAAGTTAGGTTTTTGGGTTGAAAATGGGAGGTTAATATGTTTTTCCGAGATTTTCAGATTTTCAGCTCTCCTTATATAGAAATGGCTTGAGGAGATCGATCTGGTCCAAGAGGAGATCGATCTGGTCCCTTAAAATCCCTCTTTTTCACGGCATTTTTAAGCCTGAGATCGATCTGTTGAAGCAATGAGATCGATCTGTTGAAGCATGAGATTGATCTGTCGAAGCATGAGATCGATCTGGTCCCAAACAGAGAGCTAAGGAGATCGATCTGGGTGCTTGAGGATCGATCTTTTCACTTACAGAATGCTTGGCAGATCGATCTGGCTCCATTGGAGATCGATCTGCTCTATTCTTTCGCCCAAATAAGAGCATTCTGGCTCTTCCAGATCGATCTCTCATCCTATGAGATCGATCTGGACCTCATGTTTTCCAGATTTCCTGCAGTTTCTTTGCTGCAACTCATACCAACACATCCTTAATCTATTGCCATGGCCATTTTCTCATCCATCCACCTTTATAACTTGAAAATGGCATCCATTCATACCTTATGCACATTGAAACTTGTGTGCATTCATTGTATGTTCAAAGGCATGCTACATAAAACCAAATGGAACCATAACTCCATTCCATTTTACCACACTACTCATCTTGAGTCTCAATCACATCCATCACTTGCTAGAACTCATTTCTTCGTATTCATGCTCAATGAAACTTGTATGTACGTTACAATTTATATTACACATACATACATTGAATCCATGGACTTACATCAATCATACTTTACATTACAAGTCCATTCATATTATTTGATCCAAGTACACATATTACCCTTATACATATACGGGGTCTTACATTCTCCCCTCCTTCAAGGAATTTGGTCCTCCAAATTAGAACCAAGTCACTATTCAAACAGTTGGGGGTACTTCTCCCGTATCAAGTTCTCCAATTCCCACGTGGCCTCTTCCGCCGTGTGGTGTTGCCAAAGAACTTTCACCAAGGGAATTGTCTTATTCCGCAACACTTTCTCTTTTCTGTCCAATATCCGAACCGGCTTCTCAACATACGTCATACTCTCATGGAGCTCCAACGGCTCATATTTTATCACGTGTGCCGGGTCTGGGTGATACTTCTGAAGCATCGAGACGTGGAAGACGTTGTGGACATTCGCCAAGTCCGGTGGCAATGCCAACCTATACGCCTTATCTCCCACTCCCTCCAAAATCTCGAAGGGTCCGATATATCTAGGGCTCAGCTTGCCCTTCTTACCAAATCTCATAATACCCTTCGATGGTGATACCCTCAGAAACACCGACTCACCCTCATCAAACTCCAGTGGTCTTCGTCTCTTGTCAGCATAACTCTTTTGCCGGCTCTGAGCTGTCTGTAATCTCTCACATATCAACTGGACGTCCTCAGATGCCTGCTGCACTAAGTCCGGAGCGAAAATCTGTCTGTCACCAACCTCTTCCCATCCAATGGGGGAACGGCATCTACGCCCGTATAATGCCTCATAGGGTGCCATCCCGATACTAGCATGATAGCTATTATTATAAGCGAACTCGGCTAACTGCAGGTGGTCATCCCAGGAGCCTCTATAATCCAGTACACACGCTCTCAACATATCCTCGAGGGTCTGTATAGTCCTCTCTGACTGCCCATCTGTCTGAGGATGAAAAGCGGTGCTAAAACTCAATCGGGTCCCCAGCGCTTCCTGAAAATGTTCCCAGAAATGGGAAGTGAAGCGGGCATCCCTATCAGAAACAACGCTCACTGGTACACCATGTAGCCGTACTATCTCTCGAATATACAGGTTCGCCAACTGACTCAGTGTATCGGTAGCTCTCATAGCCAAGAAATGGGCGGACTTAGTCAACCGGTCCACAATAACCCATATGGCATCACGACCTCTGCGGGTCCTCGACAACCCCATCACAAAATCCATGGTGACATACTCCCACTTCCAGGTCGGTATCGGTAGAGGCTGCAATAATCCTGCAGGCTTCTGATGCTCTACCTTCATTTGCTGACAAACGAGACACTTAGCAACATATTCCGCAATGTCTCTTTTCATTCCAGACCACCAATAAACCTTCCGAAGGTTTTGATACATCTTGGTACTTCCCGGATGTATCGTATACTTCAATGAGTGAGCCTCTGATAAAATCGTTCTCCTGATCTCAGGATCCTTGGGAACGCATACTCTGCCTCTGAACCTCAATAAGCTATCAGCACTCTGCTCAAAATCAATACCCACACCTGTCTGTATCTGCCTCAGCCAATCGATACACCGTCGATCGCTCTGCTGGGCTTGCCGAATACGGCCAATCAACTCTGGCTCTAGTCTCAAACTAGCCATGATCTCAAGTCTCTCAGATCCAGGTGGGGTTACATCTAAACTGAGGTTCGCAAAGTGTTCTAACAATTCGTGTTCCCGTACCATCATATATGACACCAACCCAAGGTTCTTTCTACTCAAAGCATCGGCAACTACATTTGCCTTACCCGGGTGGTACATGATTTCACAATCATAGTCCTTCAGGAGTTCGAGCCATCTCCTCTGTCTCATATTCAGCTCTTTCTGCGAGAACAGGTACTTAAGGCTCTTATGATCTGTGAACACCTGAAATTTCTCACCATAGAGATAGTGGCGCCATATTTTCAAAGCAAATACTACGGCCGCCAACTCTAAATCATGTGTAGGGTAGTTCCTCTCATGATCTTTCAACTGTCTAGATCCATAGGCAACTACCTTCCCATCCTGCATAAGCGCACAGCCCAGTCCCTGGTGTGCTGCATCCGTATACACCGAGAATCCTCCTGAGCTGGTAGGAATGGTGAGAACTGGAGCAGTCGTCAATCGACGCTTGAGCTCCTTAAAACTCCTCTCACATGCCTCATCCCATGTAAACTTAACATCTTTACGCGTGAGGCGTGTCAACGGAGCAGCTAGTCTAGAGAAACCCTCTACAAATCTCCGATAATATCCTGCCAATCCCAGGAAACTCCTGATCTCAGTTACTGTCTTGGGCTGTTCCCACTGCACAACTGCCTCTATCTTGGATGGATCCACTGATACCCCATCCTTTGACACAACATGCCCCAGAAATGAGATCTGTTCCAACCAAAAGTTACACTTGCTGAGTTTGGCATACAATTCTCTCTCTCGGAGGGTCTGCAGAACTATCCTCAAGTGCTCCTCATGATCTTCCCTGGACTTGGAATACACCAAAATGTCATCTATGAAAACAATCACAAACTTGTCCAGGTATGGCTTGAATACATCATTCATCAATGCCATAAATGCTGCGGGAGCATTCGTCAATCCGAATGGCATCACCAAAAACTCGTAGTGGCCATAACGGGTACGAAATGCTGTCTTGGGTACATCTCCACTCCTGATCCTCAACTGATGGTACCCTGACCGCAGATCTATCTTAGAAAATACTTCGGCTCCCTCGAGCTGATCCAACAAATCATCGATTCTTGGAAGGGGGTACTTGTTCTTAATGGTGGCCTTATTCAACAACCGGTAATCTATACACAGTCGGAGGCTTCCATCCTTCTTCCTTACAAATAGAACCGGTGCTCCCCAAGGTGAGACACTTGGTCTAATAAACCCCTTCTCCAACAACTCTTGCAGCTGTTTCTTCAGCTCTTCCAACTCTATCGGAGCCATTCTATAAGGTGGCTTCGATATCGGCTCTGTTCCAGGCACTAACTCAATGCAAAATTTCATTTCCCTTTCAGGTGGTAGTCCTGGTAATTCATCTGAAAAGACATCAGGGTAGTCCGTAATTACGGGTATGTCCTTCAATTTCGGGTGTGCCTCATCTATATCGACCACATAGGCAATGAACCCTTCACATTGTCCTCTCCATCGTTAGTAACATAAACCATCACTCCACATTCAACATTTATCATAAACAATAAATTTATCTCTCAAGTAATATGAATTTAAAATCATACTCCTTTATTTACAACAAACATGCTATTTTCATATCATTTCTTTTCATCAAAGTTTACAATAAGATTGTCTAATCCTGAAAACATCAATGTTTTGGCATGACAATCCATCACAACACGATTGGTAGCCAACCAATCCATTCCCAAAATTACATCAAAATCATTCATATTCAATAAAATCAGATTGGCTATCATTTCCTTCCCCTCTATCTTTAATTTACAATCCCTACATACATGCTCAGTCAATTGACTATCATTCATGGGTGTGGAAATCATCAACATTTTATCCAACAATGTTGGTTTCACATATTTCAATAATTTATGTGCAAAGGAAGGTGATATGAAAGAATGCGTGGCACCAAGATCAAATAATACCAATGCTTCTAAATCAAAGATTCGGATGGTACCTTTAATCACATCCGTCGATGCGTCTGCAGTGTCCTGGTCCAGTGCGTGCACCCTTCCTCTGCTCACACCCGCAGCCTGTTTCCCTTTCTCCTCAGCTGTAGCCCTCCTCCTCGGGGCTGCTGTCTCAACTGGAGTTCCCTTAGGCTCCTTGCCCTTCTGTGGGGCAATCTCCATCTTCTCGGGACAATACTTAGCCATATGTCCTGGTCTCTCGCATTTAAAACACACCATAGGGGTCATCGGACAGGGCCTATTCCCATGGAATCTCCCATATCTCCTACATTGATCAGTAGTAGGTCGTGGTCCTCCAATAGTCATACCCCTTGGCGCAGTCAAGGCTGGGTATACGGGAGGTCTAGCAGCTCTCTCCTGCACCTCCTCAATCTTTGGCCTCTTCTCGAAAAATCTTTGGCCATCTCTCTTGGCCACTCTTCCAATCCCGGATCTCTTTCGGTCCCTGTCTTTTCTGACACTGACCCTCCCAAGCTCGGAGGCATTTCGCTCAAAGTCTTGCTCACATAACTGAGCCTTATATACAGCCTCCTCATAGGTCACAATGTCGAAGGGAGCTAGCTTAGTCCGGATGGCCAATCTCAATCCATCCATGAACTTCTGAATCTTTTGGGTCTCACTACCCATCGTGTCCGGGTCATATCTCCCCAAGGACATAAACTTAGACTCATACTCGTCCACAGTACGGTTCCCCTGAACCAAATTCATAAATTCCATCCGCAATATCCTCTGGGCGGTAGCTGGAATATACTGTCTCCTGAAGGCCTCTAGAAATATCTCCCACGAGATCTCAGAGTGTCTGGCCCTCAAAATAACCTCGGTGGACCTCCACCAATGCTCGGCCTCGCCTTTCAGCATAAACACGGCAAAGGCAACCTTCTCACTTGAAGTGCATCGAAAAAACCTATACAGTTTCTCCATCTCATACACCCAATCCTCCGTAATCACTGGGTCCTTCACCCCTCTAAACACTGGGGGTTTCAGCGCTTGAAACTCTCACAACCTGCTCAAGTCGCAGTCATAACCCACATCACTACCGCTCTGCTGTGGAGCGATAGGAGAATCTGTATCCTGGGCTGGAGGTGGTGTAACTGTAACTGTCTCAGCAGTCTGAGGTCTCTCCGCCTCTGCAGCTGCCTGTTCCGTAGTAGGCTGTGCTGCGGGACCTCGTCTGTCACCGGCGCCCAAGGCCTGCGTGATTATCTCCACCAGACTCTCAGTACTCCGCTCTAATCTAGCGAAGCGAGCCTCAGTATCACCTGCTCTCTCAGCAGGGTTCTGTGGAGCCTGCTCAGTCTGTGGCTCCGCACGGCTCTCAGGCCTACCTCTACGGCCTCTAGCACGTGCTCTCGCCCCTCTACCTTTGCGTGTAACTGGCATAGTGCCTAACTCCCTGTATTATAATAATTCATTAAGCTCAATCCATCACGGTATACACAGTTATATCTAAACAAAAGCACAGTACTATGGGGATGTACTTTCCTACATTTTATTAATGACTCACATCAGGCCAACACAGCTCTGATACCAATCTCTGTCACGACCCAATTCCATTCTCTTTAATCGAAAATCACTGAAAATTTTTCGCGTTTTACTGTTACCTTACCCGGTCGTGAACTAAACTCACCACACACTGTTGGGCTGTGAGCCAATAATAAACACCACATCTCATTCATTCTCAATTAATTAAAACAATGTCATACATGTGCATTTAATCGTGTACTTATACGAATACATGTTTTACTGACATCTACATCCCCCATAAGTACAACTCAAAAGAATACTGTGCTTTTACATTGTTTAGATACAAAAAGAATCACTGTGTATATACCTCTTAGCGATGGAGATGCAGCGGAGTCCAAAATAATACACCTCAGTCCTCACTGGGCTACTATGCACGCTCTGTAGGGGGAAAATAGAGTGGGATGAGCAACCACATGCTCAGTAAGGCAATAATGCAAGCATGGTAGATAACTACTCTATCTACATGCTGATAGTGTTATGCATAAATCGTTTATAGTAGGAGCATGAGGAATAAAACTATGCCATGTGAATATACATATATATCCTGTATCAAAATCATGTGCATTGGCATATAAAACATGGTAGAGACATCATGTATAAATCATCTCATGCTCAATCTCATTTAAATTCATTAAAGGGCAATTCTTTACGAAACTTCCTTTTTAAACCAACACCATAACACCACCAAATCAACTCACAAACCACAACCACATTTACATTCCACAATTCACGCATGTGTATAAATCTAGGTCACTATATCAAAAGTGCCTATGTGAATCATTACATCATAAATCATCCCAGACCACACGCATCCAGGTGTGCGGGGTATCATGCTGGCACGAAGATGGATTTTCCCTCGCCAGACTTTCTCATCACATAACCATCATGCGGTACATCGTACTCCATGTGATATACACGGTACAGCGTACTCCGCAACTCATATCGTGATCGGGGGTGCCATTCCTAGGTCTTATCTACCCCATACCAAGAGTTTTCCATATTCCGTGAAGGAGAGCCTCCCTGCCGAACAGAGCCTCCCCGCCTAACAGAGCCTCCCTGCCTCCTCGGGCTTAAGGATGTTAGATTAAGGATGTAGGGCTTAAGGATCCTTTCCGTAAGGGAGCCTCCCCACCGAACAGAGCCTCCCCGCCTAACAGAGCCTACCTGCCTCCTCGGGCTTAAGGATGTTAGCTTAAGGATGTAGGGCTTAAGGATCCTTTCTGTAAGAGAGCCTCCCCACCGAACAGAGCCTCCCCGCCTAACAGAGCCTCCCTGCCTCCTCGGGCTTAAGGATGTTAGCTTAAGGATGTAGGGCTTAAGGATCTTACTGTACCTATGTAGGAGAGCCTCCCCGCCTAACAGAGCCTCCCCGCCTCTTTGGGCTTAAGGATGTTGGCTTAAGGGTCCCACCGTAAGAGAGCCTCCCAGCCAAACAGAGCCTCCCCGCCTAACAGAGCCTCCCTGCCTCCTCGGGCTTAAGGATATAAGCTAAAGGATGTAAGGCTTAAGGATCTTACCCACTTTCACAACCCTATACGAATCCCATTGTACAAGCTTATGCGAGCAAAGCTCTAGCACGACTCATGCATCATGCATCTTCTCATAAAGAGGCGCGTAGGAGCATAGCTCTAGTACGGTTATACTCATAAGACAACCACTCAAAATCCACGTACGAGCAGAAGCTCCAGTACGGTTTATAAATATCATTATAGATTCCAAATCAAGGTGCGAGCTAGGCTCCAGCACGTTTCATACAAATGAAAACATAGAAATCCAGCGCGAGCGAGGCTCTAGCGCGATTTATGTCATACAAGTGTGATAGGCGGCTCATATACAATTCATCAATCCCGGCAATTCGGGTTTAGCACTCACAAATGCTTTTCTACAACAACAATACAATACTAGCCGTCCTATCTACGAGCTTGCTTAAAACTAAGCAATTCGTTTTGGAAAAACATCAAAACATTAGATTTATGCAATTATTAGCCTTACTATCCCATTTCATAAAATCCACTTCAAATCCAAAACCACGCATATACTCGTCATCATTCACGAATACCATCCATCATTTATTTGAGCAATTCATGCATTTCATACAACACCCAATATTCACCCACAAGTTCAAAGTACGAGCAGCTACCTCTATATACTCACAAAATTCCCTTACCTGAAATCGCGATGCGTGATTCCACTTCCTTAAGCTGCTTACTCGTACGGTTCGGTTCACCTTTAACGAACTCTTCGGGGACTGCACAAAATCGTATCCCGCATTATATTCGCTCCATACAATGCAACCCTTGCGCTTGCTATAGTCAATTTAACCTATAGCCTCTATTAACGCTTATATGGCCTCGTTTCATTACTTTACCCATAACTCGAGTCTATGGATCTTCTTAGGCCTATTAACTTATTCAAAATCGATGTTGAATCGACATTAAGCTCATAGTGTTCATATTCCATGAATTCCCTCACTATGGCATTTATCAATCATATACATACCCATTTTCACAATTCCTCCTACTCACCAAGTAATTCCATCTAACCCTCTAAAATCATAACATTACCCCAATAACAACTTTAGCATGCCATAAACCATAAGCTCATTCAATCCCACATATCCTCACATTATACCCATTTTAGATTTCTAGGTCACACAAATTCCACTACATTCCTAGGTAGTTTATACATCAATACTCATATCAATCAACTCCAAAATCAATTAAATAGCTAATGCATTTGGATTGGAGTGTTAGAATCTTACCAATATGATTTCTCTTCTTGCTCTAATTGGTAATGCCCTTAACTCCTTCAATTCCAAGAATGGGAAAATGCCCTCTCACTATGTTGTTCTTCTCCTTGATAGGAACAACTTTGCTTCTAATGATCTCTCTCCAAATCTCACTGAAAATGGCTGATTTTAGAGAGGGAAAGTTAGGTTTTTGGGTTGAAAATGGGAGGTTAATATGTTTTTTCGAGATTTCCAGATTTTCAGCTCTCCTTATATAGAAATGGCTTGAGGAGATCGATCTGGTCCAAGAGGAGATCGATCTGGTCCCTTAAAATCCCTCTTTTTCACGGCATTTTTAAGCCTGAGATCGATCTGTTGAAGCAATGAGATCGATCTGTTGAAGCATGAGATCAATCTGTCGAAGCATGAGATCGATCTGGTCCCATACAGAGAGCTAAGGAGATCGATCTGGGTGCTTGAGGATAGATCTTTTCACTTACAGAATGCTTGGCAGATCGATCTGGCTCCATTGGAGATCGATCTGCTCTATTCTTTCGCCCAAATAAGAGCATTCTGGCTCTTCTAGATCGATCTCTCATCCTATGAGATCGATCTGGACCTCATGTTTTCCAGATTTCCTGCAGTTTCTTTGCTGCAACTCATACCAACACATCCTTAATCTATTGCCATGGCCATTTTCTCATCCATCCACCTTTATAACTTGAAAATGGCATCCATTCATACCTTATGCACATTGAAACTTGTGTGCATTCATTGTATGTTCAAAGGCATGCTACATAAAACCAAATGGAAGCATAACTCCATTCCATTTTACCACACTACTCATCTTGAGTCTCAATCACATTCATCACTTGCTAGAACTCATTTCTTCGTATTCATGCTCAATGAAACTTGTATGTACGTTACAATTTATATTACACATACATACATTGAATCCATGGACTTACATCAATCATACTTTGCATTACAAGTCCATTCATATTATTTGATCCAAGTACACACATTACCCTTATACATATACGGGGTCTTACATTCTCCCCTCCTTCAAGGAATTTGGTCCTCCAAATTAGAACCAAGTCACTCTTCAAACAGTTGGGGGTACTTCTCCCGTATCAAGTTCTCCAATTCCCACGTGGCCTCTTCCGCCGTGTGGTGTTGCCAAAGAACTTTCACCAAGGGAATTGTCTTATTCCGCAACACTTTCTCTTTTCTGTCCAATATCCGAACCGGCTTCTCAACATACGTCATACTCTCATGGAGCTCCAACGGCTCATATTTTATCACGTGTGCCGGGTCCGGGTGATACTTCTGAAGCATCGAGACGTGGAAGACGTTGTGGACATTCGCCAAGTCCGGTGGCAATGCCAACCTATACGCCTTATCTCCCACTCCCTCCAAAATCTCGAAGGGTCCGATATATCTAGGGCTCAGCTTGCCCTTCTTACCAAATCTCATAATACCCTTCGATGGTGATACCCTCAGAAACACCGACTCACCCTCATCAAACTCCAGTGGTCTTCGTCTCTTGTCAGCATAACTCTTTTGTCGACTCTGAGCTGTCCGTAATCTCTCACATATCAACTGGACGTCCTCAGATGCCTGCTGCACTAAGTCCGAAGTGAAAATCTGTCTGTCACCAACCTCTTCCCATCCAATGGGGGAACGGCAACTACGCCCGTATAATGCCTCATAGGGTGCCATCCCGATACTAGCATGATAGCTATTATTATAAGCAAACTCGGCTAACTGCAGGTGGTCATCCCAGGAGCCTCTATAATCCAGCACACACGCTCTCAACATATCCTCGAGGGTCTGTATAGTCCTCTCTGACTGCCCATATGTCTGAGGATGAAAAGCGGTGCTAAAACTCAATCGGGTCCCCAGCGCTTCCTGAAAATGTTCCCAGAAATGGGAAGTGAAGCGGGCATCCCTATCAGAAACAACGCTCACTGGTACACCATGTAGCCGTACTATCTCTCGAATATACAGGTTCGCCAACTGACTCAGTGTATCGGTAGCTCTCATAGCCAAGAAATGGGCGGACTTAGTCAACCGGTCCACAATAACCCATATGGCATCACGACCTCTGCGGGTCCTCGGTAACCCCATCACAAAATCCATGGTGACATGCTCCCACTTCCAGGTCGGTATCGGTAGAGGCTGCAATAATCCTGCAGGCTTCTGATGCTCTACCTTCATTTGCTGACAAACAAGACACTTAGCGACATATTCCGCAATGTCTCTTTTCATTCCAGACCACCAATAAACCTTTCGAAGGTTTTGATACATCTTGGTACTTCCCGGATGTATCGTATACTTCGATGAGTGAGCCTCTGATAAAATTGTTCTCCTGATCTCAGGATCCTTGGGAACGCATACTCTGCCTCTGAACCTCAATAAGCCATCAGCACTCTGCTTAAAATCAATACCCACACCTGTCTGTATCTGCCTCAGCCAATCGATACACCGTCGATCGCTCTGCTGGGCTTGTCGAATACGGCCAATCAACTCTGGCTCTAGTCTCAAACTAGCCATGATCTCAAGTCTCTCAGATCTAGGTGGGGTTACATCTAAACTGAGGTTCACAAAGTGTTCTAACAATTCGTGTTCCCGTACCATCATATATGACACCAACCCAAGGTTCTTTCTACTCAAAGCATCGGCAACTACATTTGCCTTACCCGGGTGGTACATGATTTCACAATCATAGTCCTTCAGGAGTTCGAGCCATCTCCTCTGTCTCATATTCAGCTCTTTCTGCGAGAACAGGTACTTAAGGCTCTTATGATCTGTGAACACCTGAAATTTCTCACCATAGAGATAGTGGCGCCATATTTTCAAAGCAAATACTACGGCCGCCAACTCTAAATCATGTGTCGGGTAGTTCCTCTCATGATCTTTCAACTGTCTAGATCCATAGGCAACTACCTTCCCATCCTGCATAAGCACACAGCCCAGTCCCTGGTGTGATGCATCCGTATACACCGAGAATCCTCCTGAGCTGGTAGGAATGGTGAGAACTGGAGCAGTCATCAATCGACGCTTGAGCTCCTCAAAACTCCTCTCACATGCCTCATCCCATGTAAACTTAACATCTTTACGCGTGAGGCGTGTCAACGGAGCAGCTAGTCTGGAGAAACCCTCTACAAATCTTCGAAAATATCCTGCCAATCCCAGGAAACTCCTGATCTCAGTTACTGTCTTTGGCTGTTCCCACTGCACAACTGCCTCTATCTTGGATGGATCCACTGATACCCCATCCTTTGACACAACATGCCCCAGAAATGAGATCTGTTCCAACCAAAAGTTACACTTGCTAAGTTTGGCATACAATTCTCTCTCTCGGAGGGTCTGCAGAACTATCCTCAAGTGCTCCTCATGATCTTCCCTGGACTTGGAATGCACCAAAATGTCATCTATGAAAACAATCACAAACTTGTCCAGGTATGGCTTGAATACATCATTCATCAATGCCATAAATGCTGCGGGAGCATTCGTCAATCCGAATGGCATCACCAAAAACTCGTAGTGGCCATAACGGGTACGAAATGCTGTCTTGGGTACATCTCCACTCCTGATCCTCAACTGATGGTACCCTGACCGCAGATCTATCTTAGAAAATACTTCGGCTCCCTGGAGCTGATCCAACAAATCATCGATTCTTGGAAGGGGGTACTTGTTCTTAATGGTGGCCTTATTCAACAACCGGTAATCTATACACAGTCGGAGGCTTCCATCCTTCTTTCTTACAAATAGAACCGGTGCTCCCCAAGGTGAGACACTCGGTCTAATAAACCCCTTCTCCAACAACTCTTGCAGCTGTTTCTTCAGCTCTTCCAACTCTATCGGAGCCATTCTATAGGGTGGCTTCGATATCGGCTCTATACCAGGCACTAACTCAATGCAAAATTCCATTTCCCTTTCAGGTGGTAGTCCTGGTAATTCATCCGGAAAGACGTCAGGGTAGTCCGTAATTACGGGTATGTCCTTCAATTCCGGGTGTGCCTCATCTATATCGACCACATAGGCAATGAACCCTTCACATTGTCCTCTCCATCGTTAGTAACATAAACCATCACTCCACATTCATTATTTATCATAAACAATAAATTTATCTCTCAAGCAATATGAATTTAAAATCATACTCCTTTATTTACAACAAACATGCTATTTTCATATCATTTCTTTTCATCAAAGTTTACAATAAGATTGTCTAATCCTGAAAACATCAATGTTTTGGCATGACAATCCATCACAACACGATTGGTAGCCAACCAATCCATTCCTAAAATTACATCAAAATCATTCATATTCAATAAAATCAGATTGGCTATCATTTCCTTCCCCTCTATCTTTAATTTACAATCCCTACATACATGCTCAGTCAATTGACTATCATTCATGGGTGTGGAAATCATCAACATTTTATCCAACAATGTTGGTTTCACATATTTCAATAATTTATGTGCAAAGGAAGGTGATATGAAAGAATGCGTGGCACCAGGATCAAATAATACCAATGCTTCTAAATCAAAGATTCGGATGGTACCTTTAATCACATCCGTCGATGCATCTGCAGTGTCCTGGTCCAGTGCGTGCACCCTTCCTCTGCTCACACCTGCAGCCTGTTTCCCTTTCTCCTCAGCTGTAGCCCTCCTCCCCGGGGCTGCTGTCTCAACTGGAGTTCCCTCAGGCTCCTTGCCCTTCTGTGGGGCAATCTCCATCTTCTCGGGACAATACTTAGCCATATGTCCTGGTCTCTCGCATTTAAAACACACCATAGGGGTCATCGGACAGGGCCTATTCCCATGGAATCTCCCACATCTCCTACACTGATCAGTAGTAGGCCGTGGTCCTCCAATAGTCATGCCCCTTGGCGCAGTCAAGGCTGGGTATACGGGAGGTCTAGCAGCTCTCTCCCGCACCTCCTCAATCTTTGGCCTCTTCTCGAAAAATCTTTGGCCATCTCTCTTGGCCACTCTTCCAATCCCGGATCTCTTCCGGTCCCTGTCCTTTCTGACACTGACCCTCCCAAGCTCGGAGGCATTTCGCTCAAAGTCTTGCTCACATAAATGAGCCTTATATACAGCCTCCTCATAGGTCACAATGTCGAAGGGAGCTAGCTTAGTCCGGATGGCCAATCTCAATCCATACATGAACTTCTGAATCTTTCGGGTCTCACTACCCATCGTGTCCGGGTCATATCTCCCCAAGGACATAAACTTGGACTCATACTCATCCACAGTACGGTTTCCCTGAACCAAATTCATAAATTCCATCCGCAATTTCCTCTGGGCGGTAGCTGGAATATACTGTCTCCTGAAGGCCTCTAGAAATATCTCCCACGAGATCTCAGAGTGTCTGGCCCTCAAAATAACCTCGGTGGACCTCCACCAATGCTCGGCCTCGCCTTTCAGCATAAACACGGCAAAGGCAACCTTCTCACTTGAAGTGCATCGAAAAAACCTATACAGTTTCTCCATCTCATACACCCAATCCTCCGTAATCACTGGGTCCTTCACCCCTCTAAACACTTGGGGTTTCAGCGCTTGAAACTCTCGCAACCTGCTCAAGTCGCAGTCATAACCCACATCACTACCGCTCTGCTGTGGAGCGATAGGAGAATCTGTATCCTGGGCTGGAGGTGGTGTAACTGTAACTGTCTTAGCAGTCTGAGGTCTCTCCGCCTCTGCAGCTGCCTGTTCCGTAGTAGGCTGTGCTGCGGGACCTCGTCTGTCACCGGCGCCCAAGGCCTGCGTGATTATCTCCACCAGACTCTCAGTACTCCGCTCTAATCTAGCGAAGCGAGCCTCAGTATCACCTGCTCTCTCAGCAGGGTTCTGTGGAGCCTGCTCAGTCTGTGGCTCCGCACGGCTCTCAGGCCTACCTCTACGGCCTCTAGCACGTGCTCTCGCCCCTCTACCTTTGCGTGTAACTGGCATAGTGCCTAACTCCCTGTATTATAATAATTCATTAAGCTCAATCCATCACGGTATACACAGTTATATCTAAACAAAAGCACAGTACTATGGGGATGTACTTTCCTACATTTTATTAATGACTCACATCAGGCCAACACAGCTCTGATACCAATCTCTGTCACGACCCAATTCCATTCTCTTTAACCGAAAATCACTGAAAATTTTTCGCGTTTTACTGTTACCTTACCCGGTCGTGAACTAAACTCACCACACACTGTTGGGCTGTGAGCCAATAATAAACACCACATCTCATTCATTCTCAATTAATTAAAACGATGTCATACATGTGCATTTAATCGTGTACTTATACGAATACATGTTTTACTGACATCTACATCCCTCATAAGTACAACTCAAAAGAATACTGTGCTTTTACATTGTTTAGATACAAAAAGAATCACTGTGTATATACCTCTTAGCGATGGAGATGCAGCGGAGTCCAAAATAATACGCCTCAATCCTCACTGGGCTACTATGCACGCTCTGTAGGGGGGAAAATAGAGTGGGATGTGCAACCACACGCTCAGTAAGGCAATAATGCAAGCATGGTAGATAACTACTCTATCTACATGCTGATAGTGTTATGCATAAATCGTTTATAGTAGGAGCATGAGGAATAAAACTATGCCATGTGAATATACATATATATCCTGTATCAAAATCATGTGCATTGGCATATAAAACATGGTAGAGACATCATGTATAAATCATCTCATGCTCAATCTCATTTAAATTCATTAAAGGGCAATTCTTTACGAAACTTCCTTTTTAAACCAACACCATAACACCACCAAATCAACTCACAAACCACAACCACATTTACATTCCACAATTCACGCATGTGTATAAATCTAGGTCACTATATCAAAAGTGCCTATGTGAATCATTACATCATAAATCATCCCAGACCACACGTATCCAGGTGTGCGGGGTATCATGCTGGCACGAAGATGGATTATCCCTCGCCAGACTTTCTCATCACATAACCATCATGCGGTACATCGTACTCCATGTGATATACACGGTACAGCGTACTCCGCAACTCATATCGTGATCGGGGGTGCCATTCCTAGGTCTTATCTACCCCATACCAAGAGTTTTCCATATTCCGTGAAGGAGAGCCTCCCTGCCGAACAGAGCCTCATCGCCTAACAGAGCCTCCCTGCCTCCTCGGGCTTAAGGATGTTAGCTTAACGATGTAGGGCTTAAGGATCCTTTCCGTAAGAGAGCCTCCCCACCGAACAGAGCCTCCCCGCCTAACAGAGCCTACCTGCCTCCTCGGGCTTAAGGATGTTAGCTTAAGGATGTAGGGCTTAAGGATCCTTTCCGTAAGAGAGCCTCCCCACCGAACAGAGCCTCCCCGCCTAACAGAGCCTCCCTGCCTCCTCGGGCTTAAGGATGTTAGCTTAAGGATGTAGGGCTTAAGGATCTTACCTACCCATGTAGGAGAGCCTCCCCGCCTAACAGAGCCTCCCCGCCTCTTTGGGCTTAAGGATGTTGGCTTAACGGTCCCACCGTAAGAGAGCCTCCCTGCCAAACAGAGCCTCCCTGCCTAACAGAGCCTCCCTGCCTCCTCAGGCTTAAGGATGTTAGCTTAAGGATGTAAGTCTTAAGGATTTTACCCACTTTCACAACCCTATACGAATCCCATTGTACAAGCTTGTGCGAGCAAAGCTCTAGCACGACTCATGCATCATGCATCTTCTCATAAAGAGGCGCGTACGAGCATAGCTCTAGTACGGTTATACTCATAAGACAACCACTCAAAATCCACGTACGAGCAGAAGCTCCAGTACGGTTTATAAATATCATTATAGATTCCAAATCAAGGTGCGAGCTAGGCTCCAGCACGTTTCATACAAATGAAAACATAGAAATCCAGCGCGAGCGAGGCTCTAGCGCGATTTATGTCATACAAGTGTGATAGGCGGCTCATATACAATTCATCAATCCCGACAATTCGGGTTTAGCACTCACAAATGCTTTTCTACAACAACAATACAATACTAGCCGTCCTATCTACGAGCTTGCTTAAAACCAAGCAATTCGTTTTGGAAAAACATCAAAACATTAGATTTATGCAATTATTAGCCTTACTATCCCATTTCATAAAATCCACTTCAAATCCAAAACCACGCATATACTCGTCATCATTCACGAATACCATCCATCATTTATTTGAGCAATTCATGCATTTCATACAACACCCAATATTCACCCACAAGTTTAAAGTTCGAGCAGCTACCTCTATATACTCACAAAATTCCCTTACCTGGAATCGCGATGCGTGATTCCACTTCCTTAAGCTGCTTACTCGTACGGTTCGGTTCGCCTTCAACGAACTCTTCGGGGACTGCACAAAATCGTATCCCGCATTATATTCGCTCCATACAATGCAACCCTTGCGCTTGCTATAGTCAATTTAACCTATAGCTTCTATTAACGCTTATATGGCCTCGTTTCATTACTTTACCCATAACTCGAGTCTATGGATCTTCTTAGGCCTATTAACTTATTCAAAATCGATGTTAAATCGACATTAAGCTCATAGTGTTCATATTCCATGAATTCCCTCACTATGGCATTTATCAATCATATACATACCCATTTTCACAATTCCTCCTACTCACCAAGTAATTCCATCTAACCCTCTAAAATCATAACATTACCCCAATAACAACTTTAGCATGCCATAAACCATAAGCTCATTCAATCCCACATATCCTCACATTATACCCATTTTAGATTTCTAGGTCACACCAATTCCACTACATTCCTAGGTAGTTTATACATCAATACTCATATCAATCAACTCCAAAATGAATTAAATAGCTAATGCATTTGGATTGGAGTGTTAGAATCTTACCAATATGATTTCTCTTCTTGCTCCAATTGGTAATGCCCTTAACTCCTTCAATTCCAAGAATGGGAAAATGCCCTCTCACTATGTTGTTCTTCTCCTTGATAGGAACAACTTTGCTTCTAATGATCTCTCTCCAAATCTCACTGAAAATGGCTGATTTTAGAGAGGGAAAGTTAGGTTTTTGGGTTGAAAATGGGAGGTTAATATGTTTTTCCGAGATTTCCAGATTTTCAGCTCTCCTTATATAGAAATGGCTTGAGGAGATCGATCTGGTCCAAGAGGAGATCGATCTGGTCCCTTAAAATCCCTCTTTTTCACGGCATTTTTAAGCCTGAGATCGATCTGTTGAAGTAATGAGATCGATCTGTTGAAGCATGAGATCGATCTGTCGAAGCATGAGATCGATCTGGTCCCAAACAGAGAGCTAAGGAGATCAATCTGGGTGCTTGAGGATCGATCTTTTCACTTACAGAATGCTTGGTAGATCGATCTGGCTCCATTGGAGATCGATCTGCTCTATTCTTTCGCCCAAATAAGAGCATTCTGGCTCTTCCAGATCGATCTCTCATCCTATGAGATCGATCTGGACCTCATGTTTTCCAGATTTCCTGCAGTTTCTTTGCTGCAACTCATACCAACACATCCTTAATCTATTATCATGGCCATTTTCTCATCCATCCACCTTTATAACTTGAAAATGGCATCCATTCATACCTTATGCACATTGAAACTTGTGTGCATTCATTGTGTGTTCAAAGGCATGCTACATAAAACCAAATGGAAGCATAACTCCATTCCATTTTACCACACTACTCGTCTTGAGTCTCAATCACATCCATCACTTGCTAGAACTCATTTCTTCGTATTCATGCTCAATGAAACTTATATGTACGTTACAATTTATATTACACATACATACATTGAATCCATGTACTTACATCAATCATACTTTACATTACAAGTCCATTCATATTATTTGATCCAAGTACACACATTACCCTTATACATATACGGGGTCTTACACTTAGAAACTGCTACCAAGCAGGGACGAGGAAGTCGGACGTGGGAGTTGGTAACGGAGAGAATAGAGGAACTCCAGCGCTGGGCAGAATCGTGATTGGTGATGGTGGTGGCCGAACGAGATGATAAGGAACGGTGCCGAGAGGGGAACCAGTTAACAGTAAATTGAATGAAGAAGAAAAAGAAAAGAAGAAGAAAAGAGAATTTGGCGCGAAGCCAAATTCAAAAAAAAAGGAAATATATATATATTATTGTGTGTATAGATCAGAGTACACAAAGAGTCTGGGAAATTCGAGGGATAGACTGTTCAAAAATATTATTGCAAATACTGGTATGAAATTTTAGGGAAATAAACCTAATGGATCGGACCCGTTGACTCGTAACGTCTCGAAAGCTTTGAGGACTATGAACAGACACCGAGAAAAGGAAAATTCTCATGTGCTGCTAGAGATAAATATACGTAATTTCTCTGTGTTTGTAGATATAAATTTTAAGGTAAATTTTCTAGTTACCAGAATTATAGAAAACCCTAAGCCAATTTTACGCTTTGGAATTTAAGTAAAATTTTAAACTCCGTAGATCGATCCAGCTACCGATAAATATTTACTTGGTTTATTTAGATAAAAATCTCAGTAATTGTAATTACTGATTTTAGATCAAAAACCTCTGGATTTGACTTCTATGTACCGAGTATTGGAATTTTTAATCAAAAAATGGTTAGTCAGCCTCCTTTGATTTGTTTTTGTGAAACACACTGAATTTATATGTGGTTTAAGAAAAAATTATCTGTTTATAAAGAATTACTGATGAGATGTACTTGAGCGCGTGTTGACTGTGTGTCACACGGCCTGACTTGTATTGATGAGATGTGCTTGAGCGCGTGTAGACTGGGTGTCCCATGGTCCGACTTGCACCGATTTTTTAGACAATGACGATGGATAAATCATGTTGCACTTTTGTCTGTTATGTATCTGTTTCTGTGGTCCACAGAGTACGATAGATCGTGCAGCACGCATGTGAGTACGATGTACCGTGTATTCTGGTCTTCGGATATTCTGATTCTGTTCTGTGAGCCGTTACGGTAGCTGACCACTCCTACGACGATTGACATCCCGGTACACCTGGCCCGTGATTACCCGGAGTCACCGACATTGTCCAATTGTCATTTTGATATCTGATTTTCTAATTTGACTGTATGGAACTGTGTTTTTTTTTCTATTTCATAAGGACATAGTGGGGCCACCTCTTGAATCCTGCGGGAGTAAAGTGCCACACAGTCGTCACAATAAAACACAATATAAAGTTTTGAATTTCCATATTTTTGAATGGAAATCGTCTACTGCTGCCTTAGTTTTTGGAATTTTGTGTTTACGGTAGTAAACTGATTACACTGTCAATGTTGATTTCTTACTCCGATGTGTGTGATTTTTGGAATTTGCTTATTCTACTGATTGAAGTTTTGAGATTTTTTGTGGTTTACCACATAAAACTGATTACATTACCGAAACTGTTATGTTTTCGATTTTCGACTTTGATATTTTTGGATTTACCAAATTATCTGTATACATTTATGAAACTTTTCTGGTTTTTGGCAAATATATATATATATATATATATATTAGATAGTGTATTTATCTACCTACTATGAGGTTTTTCTTACTGAGCATGTCATGCTCACCCCTTACTCTCCAGATTCACATCAGTAGCGGGATCGACTCTGTAAGTCGAAATATTTTGCATAGCCACACATCCTCAAACATTCATCTGTGCTAAAGGTGTACCCAGTATAGATATCTGTTTTTGTATCTAAATTTTGTAAGTATTGTAATGTATAGAGAAATGTGTTTGGGGAATGTGAACATGAAAGAACAATTATGATGATTAATTTAAGGGTACCTCTATTGGAATTATGTTTGAAATTGTTACCAAGAAATTAATTTACTAGTCGGATTTATTGTTTTGACCTGTTATCGAATCATAGCCCAACCAAAAAATGTATGTAATTTGGGTCGTTACAGAAGTTGGTATTAGAGCAAGGTTGGCCTGATACGAGTCGATATTAAGAGTCAGAGAAAATTTGGAAAGTTCACATCGCCAACATTATTGTACTTTGTTTAGATACAAGCGGGTATACCTGGCTGTGTTTTAATGAGAATTGTGTCATTGAATGAAAGAAAACTAATAGATAAGACTAGTAGGTATTACAACCATACTAATAGACGAAAAGGAATTATTTCTCGAGGCCATAAAAATAGGGCCGAGAGATATAGTGAATCCTTATCTGAGTGTGCACCTCATAGTTTAATCGAAAATTCTGAAGTCTGCTGCGTAAGATTTGAGCGGGATATGGAAACAATGATGGCATTGTTTGGTCAGGCGATAGCATCACTATAATAATGATGATGAATAAGGTATTACTGTGACTTAGAGAAAGACTGAGACAGTTTCAGAAGATGGTACATTACTATTTACTAGGGTAGGAATCCAGTTATAATGAAAACTGGATAAATAAGATGGAGAAGCTCTATGGATTTTTTGAAGTAACTCTATCTAGAAAGTTGCTTTTGTAAGTTTGTGATAAAGAATTAGAGAAGATATACGGACTTTGAAAGAGCCCTACTGTAAAGAATGTAGCTTTTGCATCATTGATATTAAAATGGGAAGCCGAACCTTGGTGAAAGTTTTCCCGATTTATTTCGAAGACTCAACAATTAGAGAGTTATATGAGACAAAATTCTGGATAACTTTAGACGGCAATACACCTCGGACACGGCACAACGGTAATCACAAAATGGTTGAATTGGACATAAGGTAGTAGGTCTGTGGATGAATATGAAACTACATTTATAGTTTTAGAAGAAGTGTAATCCGAATAAGTGGAGATGTGAAACAAAGGAAGTCTAAAAACTCATAAGAGATGTTGGGATCCTCAATCGAGCTAGGTTAGCTCTATTTGATGTTATTCTGAGGAAGCAGTACGCAAGGCACAGCTGTGTGGATAAGACGCAACTGTGTCATTATGAGATGTATGTCTCTGAAAATTACTAAGAAATGGGAAAGGTAAAGAGTGTGACAAAAAGATATCTACTGAAGAAAGAGTTATAGTGAAAGAGTAAAGTCACTATAACTGAAAGAATGAATTATGGAACTAATTGTATAAATGAAACTTGAAGTTTCACTGCTTATGCAATTGATAAGGATAAGACATATCTGGGATAAAGAGACATTCCTATAGATAGGGAATTTTTTGACATATATCCGGATGATCTACCATAGTTACCACTAGATAAAAAGATGAAGTTTTGAAACTGATTTAGTATTTGGTATCGAAATGATATTCAAACCACTATACTGAATGGCTTTGATTGAATTCGAAGAACTGAAGAAGAAATTACAGGAATTATATGATGAGAGGATTATCAGACCAAGTGATTCACTTTAGGGTGTACTGGCATTACTTGTCAAGGAGATCCGGAGTCTTCTAGGTCATGTTGTATCAAGAACGGGTATCAATTAGATTCTTCCAAAACAAAGGTTATAGATTAGTGGGAAAGACCCAAAACTATGAAGAAGATTTAGAGTATTTGGGGTATAAAGAGACCTTGGAATATGAATTATGTTACAAATCTAAGGATTATAGTTTGTATGTGTTTATGTTTCGAATGCGAGACTTAATTTGAGTAAGGAAATGGTTTCGTTATAATTGATGTATGGAACGAGACAAGTTTTGAAGTGTGATAGATTTTGAATGCATGTTATATTTTGAATAAAAGATGTATACAATGTATAAGTACTTCTGGTATATCAAATGATTCAGATTTAGTGATATGAATTGAGGATGGATGGTGTCCAAAGGATAAATGAAAATTGCGATAAACTTTATTTTCTACGTTCGACCGTAAGTTGAATTTTTACCCTTTATGATTGTATTTAGTTCATGTGGTCAGGTTTGATGGCTAATTAAGGTATTTCAAAATACCTCTCTGTCTAAAAAACTTGACAGCGTCTAGAAATATCCTAAACCATAACCCAAGAGAAAATGTATACAGATACCTCGAGATAGGGACAAGGCTGCGTGATAATGCAGAATAGAAAGGCAACTCCTTATGGATCTTGGCAATTAAAAGATCATGAGAAGAACTAACTAACCCATGATTTGGAATAGGAAACTGTAATATTTACATTGGAGTTAAGGCACAACTACTTCTGTGGAGAGGATTACTGATTTTATTGAGCATGAAAGTCTTAGATATTTATTTTCATAGAAGGAATTAAACATAAGACAAAGGAAATGACTGGGGTTAGTGCCTTGAGCATAAGTGACTTCGGGATGACGTTATATATATATATATGTACTAATCAGGAAATGCGAACTGTTGGAATGTTCTGTGAACCTCAAATTGGATGCGGTTCTTCTGATACTGACATTTACTGTACGATAGTTAACCTAAGATTTGAACACTAGACTTGATTGATCGAATCAAATAGGCTCATCGTAATGATAAGTACTGTATTGATGTAGCTAATCAGATCCAGATGGCACTACAACAGATTTTTGTATTGGTACTAATGGTTTGTGAGATTCAGAGATAGATTATGTGTACCCGATGATTCACAATTAAAGAAGAAGATTCTATGAGAAGCTCATTCATTGAGATATACTCTATATTCGGATAGTACTAAGATGCATAAAAATCTTCGAAAGGTATAATAAGATTTGGAAAGAAAAGAAAGCTAAGTCCTCGATACATTGGACCTTTCGAGATTTTAGACCGAGTGAGAGACAAAGTTTACAAATTGGCGCTACCGCTAGAATTATCAAGTATTCATAATGTCTTCCACGTTTCAATGCTACATAAGTATCATCCAAATTCGACGTATGCGATAAAGTACGAACCACTAGAATTGAAAGAGGATATGACATATGTGGAGAAATCGATTCGGATCTTGGACAGGAAGGAAAAGGCATTGCGGTCTAAGACGATTCCTTTAGTAAAAGTTTTATGGCAGTACCACACTTCAAAAGAGGCCACGTGGGAATTAGAAAGCCGAATACGAGAGAAATACACACACTTGTTAGAAAATTGATGTAATTTTAAATTTGGGGACCAAATTTGCCAAGGTAGGGTGAATGTAAATACCGTAAAATTTTCAATGTACTTGGCATTGTCTATAAATAATAATTTAGACAATTAAGGTTAAATGTGTGAATACAGATGGATTAATTTCTGAATAAATATTAGACTAACCCCACTTTTACACTACGTGGAGAATTTGATCAAAATAGGTAGACATACATGTATACCTATATGTATGCAACACTTTAACTATTTCTCAAGATTAATGTATAGATAAATATATATGTGCAAGGGTATACAGTTTTACACAGATAATTATATAAGTAAGATTAAATGCACCATGTAAATATATGAGTATATGTACGTATACAAGTACACATACATGTGAGCCAAGAGCTTTCTTCAACATTATGCAAGGTATACTTAAATACCTATGTAAATATATATGGGATAGGATGTTTGTCAGTGGAGTGAGTAATGAAACTGAAAATGTGAAGAAAAGGAGAAAAGAAATAAGGGAAAAGGGTGGCTTTCGGTAAGGGAAAGGATTAAGAAAAGGCATGAAGAGTTGATAGTGAAGTGGTGTTCGGTGGTAAATGGATGACAGATTGGATGATAGGATATGAGCAGACAAAAGAAAATTGAAGAAGAATCGAGGCAGGTAAGGCTGAATTTCCGTATAGTATGCAGCAACAAAAACAATGCAAGATGTGACCTATCAACATAAGATAATAGGAGAAGTCTAAATGAAATTAAAATAGAAACAGAATGAACAAGTCGATTACTGTAGAGGGGGCACTCAATCAGTTTCATGGAGAGGAGCAGAAGATTGATGCATGGTCAACCGAACAGCAGAAGACATGTGCCAGTGTGCGAAGGGATGGTAAGGTAGGGAGTAGGAGCGACGAAAGAAATGAAGTGGGTACTCGGTGAAGAAGTAAACAGGTTTGGCAGGCTATATGCAGGGGCTAAACAACAAGGCTACAGTCACTGAACTAACCAACCTTTGTAAATTTTCTTTCAATGTATTCCAACATGACTCTCCATCACGTCCCATCACATAACCAGTTCTGCCCCGATTTTTGTGTATATAAATAGAAGCAAGAAACAGGGGAAACAAAAAATGAAAAAAAGACAAGAAGGAATGAGGGGATAGTCTGGAGAGTATATGAGAAAACAGAGGCAAGGTTGAGTGAAAGTCGAGAGCTTTGCAAGAGTGAGAGAGGAAGAACTGCGAGGCAAAGCTTAAGAAAGAGCCTAAAATAGGGGATGTTAGTAGGGTATTCTCGGGCTAAAAAAGTCTGCGATAGGAGGATCGAAAATGGAAGAATGGTGGAGAACCAAAATCAACAGAGGTGAACAGGGAGGTAAAAGTTGGGTTAATGTATGGGATAAGATAGAGGAAGTGCGGTGATAAGTGGATGTAGTTGGAGGTTTAAGTGGAAGGAGTAAATAGAAGTGGTAGGAAACGGATGAAGAGGAAGAGGGATGTGAGACTTGTGAATTCTATGCACTTTAGCTATGAGGTTATAATGTGAGATTTATAATTTGGTGAATGTGGATATGATATTTCGATGTACACGCAAGTTCTAAATTTAATGAAGTATAAGAAGATAAAGTTTTTAAGTCTTAAATGTGTATGAAATGAAATATGGTCTATGGAGTAGATGTTGGTAAGTTTTGCCTCGAGTTTCCTGCAAATTTATGCAGCAACAGTGAAATCTATGAAGGACAAATGAGAGATCGATCTAGTAAGCCAATCAGTATAAGTAAAGGGTTTTTGAGGAGCTAGATCAATATCAAGTGAAGAAGGATCGATCTCATAAGGATGGAAGATCGATCCCATGACTCCAGAATGCAATGAGTATACAATAGTAGACAGGCAGATCGATCTCATAAGAGAACAAATCGATCTCTTACTGCCTCTGCCTAGCAAGAATCGATCCTGTCACAAGGGCAGATCGATCTCCATTTGTCTCGACCTGGAAGAGATCAATCCCTCCTCAAAAAATAGATCGATCTTCATTTGGTTCTGTAAAGAACAGATCGATCCTTACCCTCTAACAGATCGATCCTATAGTTGGTAATTGAGTTATTGGAGTAGTTGAAACCAAGTAGAGATCGATCTCCACATGATACTAAATCGATCTCACACACTCTGTCTATATAAGGATCACGAGATTTTTGTCTGAAAACGAGTCTCTCTCTTCTGCAAATGCCAACACTCATCATTTTCACCCAAACCAAGCTTTCTCTCTCTAATATTCGCCACGTTCTGGATCGAGTTAGAAAAAAAGGTAAGAGACAAAGTTGTTCCTCTTGGTAAAGAGAACAACATACTAGAGAATCAAGGGTCGGTCTGAACAAAAGGAAAGAGACAAGCATTCTACAAGTTGCTCAAGAGAGGAGAAGCTAGGTGAGCTCGCAAGACTCTTGTTTTTAAGTATTATCATTATGTATATATATATATATACATTGGTAAATATATATATATTTAGTTGGAAATGTTTAAGTCATGAAGGAACCAACAAATGGGTTTAGGTAGAAGAAGGAATGTGGATGTCCTGTGATAATCATGAGCTAGCTTGGATGTAGTTTAGGGTGTATGGGTGTAAATAGGATAAAAAGGGAAATGTTGAGTTAGAATGAGTAAAAGAAAGAAATCGACAGTGTGAATGATTTATATTGACGATTTGATGATGTTTGGACAGCTCAGGAATTTGACAAGAGAAACGAGGCTAGTCCGAGACCCGAGGGACATTGCACAACTCAAGGTGTAAGAGGTAAAGGAAATAAAATGTTTATGCATGTGAGTTTCTAAATGATGAAAATACATTTTTAGTGTGAAAAAGGTTTGATGAAAGAGCCTGTTTATGAGAAATGAGTTGATTTGGTGCTTTAATGAATGTGTGAGTGTTTTGCCGGTTTGAGGTCGATTTTGATGAATTTTGTGTGATTGTGAACACAATGTTTTATAACATAAATGAGTTTTTCGAGATAACCACAATGAGCTCTATGTGAAGGCAAAACAGTTTTAATACAACAATGGCATATTTTGCTAAGACTAAGGCTTGTCATGAGATGCATATCGATACTCCGCTTTGATAGCGTTGAGTGGCCTTGCTCTGGTAGCATGTAAGATCGAGCCTTTCTCCAGTAGCATGTAAGACTGATGCCTTCGTTATGGTAACGTGAGAGGACCCCGCTCTAGTAGCGACTGGTGGCCTTGCTTTGGTAGCATGTAAGACCGAGGCTGTACGACTCTGATAAAGTCTACAGTGATATCATGGTCATGGATAGATGTTGACGTTTTCCCTCTTCTGAGGATGTCCTCCTTGAGGAAGATTTGATGTGACAGAATGTGCTTGTGACTTTATTTTTATCTGTGTTTTATTAAATGCCTAGTCTCGACTATATTGTTGAATGACGTATTTTATGATTGTGATTTCTATCACGCATTGAGATTTGATGGTATGAAGAATTGTGATTTTTATCACGTAAATTTTACTGATGCAAACTGATGCCATTATTAATATCATTATTACCATAACATTTTACATGCTCGAATACTTCTATCATGTTTTTACATGCCCAAATGATGAGTTGTGATGTGATGATGATTTTATAAAATCTCCCTTATCCTCCTTACTGAGCAATTTGAGAGCTCACCCTTTTTCCCTCCCCTCTCCAGATTACTTATAGTGATTGAGCTAGTACCTGCCGCGTACGTGATATTGGCTGGTGGACAAAATCTCTCCAGGCTATCGCTTGTACACACACAAGGTATAAATTCAGTTTATTTTGTATCCAGACAATGATGTAATACAGACATATGTGTTAAGTAATATTGGGATGTAATTAGGACGATATGGAGAGGATGAATTGATTCTTATGGGTTGATCCTCTTTGGATATTGTGTATTTGAATTTATGAAGTAGAAAAATTGTGTCATCCTGGGGATAACGGTTTGTTATAAACACAAGTGATTAAATGACACTATACAGAAATGCACATTGAGTAAGAAGTTTAATGTAAGAAAAAAGTTTAAATTTGCCCGATTTTTTGCACTTTCGGATTGTCATAGATTTGTTTGGTATCAAAGCAAAGGTTTCCTATTACTATCAGTGTCGAGAAATTGGAAATAGATTACATCCCAATAGCCTGTATTGTCTGATAATGAATTGAATTTAGTGGGTAAAATTATGGTCGAAGCTTAATGCATACGCGCAGGCACATAAGAGATAAGGGATGAGGGGGAGACGAGGTGTGAGAACTGTAAATTTTATGAGATTTGCTAAGTGAGAAATTGTAATTTGGTGAATGTAATTATGATATATTGATGTACACGCAAGTTTTAAATTTAATGAAGTATAAGGAGATGAAGTTTTTAAGTCTTAAATGTGTGTGGATTGAAATATGGCATATGGAGTAAATTATGGTGAGTTTTGCATGGGGTTTCCTGCAATTGATGCAGCAGCTGTAGAATCTGTGAAGGCCAGATAGATCTCCACGGATGAGAGATCGATCCCATAGCTCCAGATGTAGAAAACGTGCAAAAGTAGGCAGGCAAATCGATCTCATAAGAAGAAGATCGATCTCCTAATGCCCCTGCATAGCAAGGATCGATCTTATCATAAGGGCAGATCGATCTCCTTAAGTCTCGGCCTGGAAGAGATCGATCCCTAATTCAATGCCAGATCGATCTCCACCCTTGGTCAGATTGATCTTATAGTTGTTAATGAAGCAGATGGAGCAGTTGAAGTGAAGAAGATTGATCCCCATCAATGCCAGATCGATCTCATAAGCCCTGTCTATATAAGGACCATGAGAGTTTTGCTTGGAAACTGAGCCCTCCCACCTCTAAAACCTCAACTTTCACCATTTTCACCCAAACCAAGCTTTATCTCTCTAAGATTCACCCTATTCTAGACAAAATTAGACAAAGGGGCAAGAGATGAAGTTGTTCCTCTTAGCAAGGAGAACAACATACTAGAAAATCAAAGGTTGGCTTGAGCAAAGGAAAGAGACAAGCATTCTACAAACTTGGTTAAGAGATGACAAGCTAGGTAAGCTCACAAGACCCTTATTCTTGAGCATTATCATTTTATATATAGGTAGATAAACATATATGTTTATATATTTGGCTGGAAATGTTTAAGGCATGATGAAATTAACAAATGGGTTTAGTTAGAAGATTTAATATGGATGTCTTGTGATGGTTATGAGTTAACTAAAGTATTGATGTAGAAAGAGTTTTGAGATAATGTTGAGTTAGAATAAGTAAGAGAAAGAGATGAAAATTGAAAATGATGTATATTGATGATTTAATGATGTGTGGACAGCTCGAGAATTCAATACGAAAAACGAGGCTAGTTTGAGAACCGAGGATATTGTACCACTCAAGGTGCAAGAGGTAAGGGAAATAAAACCATTTGTGCTTGTGAGTTTTCAAATGAATGAAAATGTTTTAATAGCATGAAAAAGGTTTAATGAAATGAGCATATTTATGAGATGATTTGATGCTTTGATGAATGTGTGAGTGTTTTACTGGTTTGAGCTCCATTTTGATGAGTTTTGTGTAATGGTGAATACAATGTGTTATAACCGAAATGGGTTTTGTGATAACCACTAAGAGCTCTACGTGAAAGCAAAATGATTTTTTTATTGAGACTATGGCTTGTCATGAGATGCACATCGGGCATTGCTCTAGTAGCATGTAAGGCTGAGCCGTGCTCTAGTAGCATGTAAGACCGATGCCTTCGTTCTAGTAAAGTGAGATGACCCCGCTCCGATAGCGATGGGTGGCCTTGCTTTGATAGCATGTAAGATCGGGCTGTGCTTTGGTAGCATGTAAGATTGACGGCTGTACGACTCTGATCAAGTCTACAACGAATCATGGCCATATGTATTATTGTCGACAAAAATCCTTCTTTTGGGGATGTCCGCCTAGGGGACGAATTCAATTGATGTGATGTGCCTGTGACGTTGATTTCATATGAGTTTTTATAAATCCCTAGTCTCGATTTCTGTGATGATGATGTGATTTTACAACTGATATTTATATCACACATTGAGATTTGATGTGATTTGTGATTTTATCACATGAATTGTGCTGATGCTATTGTTTTCTACCGTTATTTCTATAACAATTTGCATGCTCAAATATTTTCATCATATTGTGTTGTGATGATAATTTTTATAACTTCCCTTATCCTCCTTACTGAGCGTTTTGAGAGCTCACTCTTTTTCCTCCCCCCCTCCAGATCACTTGAAGTAAGTGAGATAGAGCCTGCCGCGTACGTGATATAGGATGGTGGACAAGATCTCCCCAGGCTATCGCTTGTACACGCATAAGGTATAATTCAATTCATTTTGTATCCAGACAATGATGTAATACAGACATTTGTGATAAGTATTTTGGGATGTAATTAGGTTGATATGAAATAAATGAATTGAGACTTATGGTTGACTCTTTTTGGGATATTATGTATTTCATTTCATTAAGTATGAGTTGTATAATCTTGGGGGATAATGTTGGCTTATAAACGATAGTGGTTTAAAGATACTGCACAGGAATACACTCAGATTTGGTAGTTTTGTTTTAAGAAAAATTTTAAATTACCCTATTTTTCGCTCTTTCTGGCTGTCACAGATTTTTCTTGGTATCAGAGCAAAGGGTGGCTTGTACTGTCAGTATCGGTAAATTGAAAGTAGATTACATCCCAAGTGTCTGTATTGTCTGGTAATGATTTAAATTTAACGAGTAAAATTATGATCGATGTTTAATGAATACACGCAGGCAGGTAAGAGATAAAATATGAAGGGGAGAAAAGGACGTTCAAGGAGGCAGGCACAGCCACCTCCACCACCTGAACCACAGCCAGAGAGTCCTAACTCTTGAATGAATCGCCTAGAGCACGATGTGCATCAGGGATTCAAGCAAATGGCAGCGCTATTCGCGTAGCATTTTTGGGCTAATGCCTCAGTTACTACATCGGTTTTGACTCCTCCACCACCACAGGGATCACCCACACCCCTACCACCGACTGATCCGGTGCCCCCTGCCACACAGCCTCCAGTGTAGACCCAACTTGATGATAGAGATAAGGGTCGGATGATGGACTTTCTGAAGATGAACCCACCGACTTTTTAGGGGTGAAAGATCCCGTAGAGGCTGAGGAGTGGCTAACAGAGTTGCGAGTCATTTTTGACTTTTTGGGATGCACCGATGAAGAGAAGGTCGGTATCGGTGCCTACATGTTAAAGGGACAAGCCCGAGATTGGTGGAGCACTACTCAAGGTAAATTGGCGACTAGCCATGAGGTGATTAGCTGGGAGGTGTTTTAATCGGTATTTAGAACCCAGTATGTACCAAGAGCTACCCAGATAAAGAAGCTAGCTAAATTCCTTAATTTTACTTAGGGCAGTATGACGGTCGATGATTATGAGAGCCGATTCACCACCCTACTGAAGTATGTCCAGGAGACTCTTAAGGATGAGGAGCTCCGTACAGAGCGATTTGTGTATGGACTAAGACCCATCATTAGAGACCGGTTGATAGAGCTCTGTATCATTGAGTTTAAGGATGCTCTAAGATGAGCATAAGAAGTGGAGAGGGGATGGGAGTTGGTGCTGTCCCAGACTGAGTTCCAAATTTTGACTAGGGATAAGAGTAAGTGACTCGTGACCTCCCACACAGACTTTCTTAGAGGTTCTTTTAAGAGAAGAGAATTTGAGGGACTGAGGGGAAGAGTTGATAGACCCAGGATTCCTTTCATCACTACCCCTTGAGGTGTCAGACCAGAGGTTAGAGTCTATAGAGATTGTGGCAGATCACATGAGGGAAGCTGTCCCAGAACCATACAAGGATGCTTTAGATGCAGGAACATGGGTCACCAAGTGAGGCACTATCCACAACCACAAACACAAAAGCCATATTCTCAAGAGCTTCCTAGACAGCAGCCACAGAAGACGATTCCCCAAAGATGGGCTACGACTGTTGACAAGGGTAAGAAGTCGGTCATAGAGGGACGTGTGTTTGCCTTGGATAAAAAGACCGCAGACACTTCGTCCGAGACCATACGAGGTACACTTCTTATCTGTAATAATGAGGCTTATTTGTTATTTGATTCGAGATCCACGCATTCTTTTACTGATGTGCATTTTGCATGTAAACTGAGTTTAAACCATGAATCCTTAGATTATATTTTACATGTAAATACCCCCATGCGTGAGACCTAGAGGACTGATGTGGTGTGTAGAAGGTGTGTAATCAAGGTGGGAGATAGGATAATGTTAGCAAATCTAGTGTTGTTAAACATGTGTGGTTTTGATGTGATTTTAGGGATGGATTGGTTAGCGGCCAATCGTGTGAGTCTAGACTGCTACAATAAGATTGTGACATTCTCCCTACCTGAAAGGTTTAGTGTACGTTTGACTGTCAAGGAATAAAGATGTATAAAGTTTATTTTGAGAAATTTCAAATATGGTTATAGTACTGCTAAATACTGATTTAATTATTGATATGAAGGTTACATCGCACTCATCTTTGATGTGAGTCGAGAACATCCGAGGATAGAGGACATACCGATAGTATGTGAGTTTTCAGATGTATTCCCAGATGAATTGCCTGGCTTACCATCGGAGAGAGAGTTGGAGTTCATTATCAATTTAGTGTCAGATACCCAGCCGATCTCTAAACCTCCCTACATGATGGCTTTGGTCGAATTGGAAGAGTTAAAGAAACAGTTGTAAGAACTATTTAACTAAGGTTTTAATAGAACTAGTGTGTCGCCATGGGGAGCTCCGATGCTATTTGTAAAGAAGAAGGATGGTAGCTTTAGGTTATGTATAGATTATAGATTGCTGAACAAGGCTATGGTGAAGAACAAGTATCCCCTACCAAGGATAGATGATCTGTTTGACCAGCTGAGAGGGGCTTCTATCTTTTCTAAGATTGATTTAAGATCGGGCTATCACCAGTTAAGAATTAGGAAAGAGGATATTTCGAAAACGGCCTTCAGAACTAGGTATGGCCACTATGAGTTCTTAGTGATGCCCTTTGGTTTGACGAATGCCTAGTTGCTTTCATGAGTTTGATGAATGAGGTATTTAGAGACTATCTAGATCAGTTTTTGATAGTCTTCATTGATGATATCCTTGTGTATTCTCGGTCTCATGATGAACATGTACAACATTTAAGGATTGTGCTGCAAGTACTTAGAGATAAACAGCTTTATGGTAAGATCAGTAAGAACGAGTTTTGGCTAGATCAAATAGCTTTTCTTGGGTATATTGTATCTAAGAACAAAGTGTTAGTTGACTCATCTAAGATAGAAGCTGTACTTAATTGGGAGAGATCGAGGACAGTTACAGAGATTTGAAGTTTTTTAAGACTTGCAGGGTATTATAGAAGGTTTGTTGAAGGATTTTTCAGGATTGTTGCTCATTTGACCAAACTCACACTTAAGGAGATTTCTTTTGTATGGTCTGAGAAATGTGAGCAGAGTTTCCAATAGTTAAAAAGGAGATTAACAACAGCACTTATGTTGACTGTTCCAGATGGACCGAGAGGTTTCACAGTGTACAATGATGCCTCTCAACAAGGATTAGGGTGTGTGCTCATGTAGCATGGGGGAGTAGTCGCTTATGGTTCGCGACAGCTGAAGGATCATGAGTAGAACTACCCCACACATGACTTAGAGTTAGCCGCAGTGGTGTTTGCATCGAAGATCTGACGGCATTACTTATATGAGGAAAGGTTCCAGATATTTACTGATCACAAGAGCCTGAGATATATATTCGACCAAAAGGAGTTAAACATGAGACAAAGGAGATGGATAGAACTTCTTAAGGACTGTGATTATGAGATACTCTGCCATCCAGGGAAAGCGAATGTGGTCACTGATGCCTTAGGCAGAAATAGTGTGATATCTGCTATGATGATCAAGGAATGGGATTTGTTAGAATAGTTCACCGGACTCAGGATCAGAGTTGAGGAAGTAGAAGTTAGGTTTATGGCTAGCCTACAGTTAGAGCCCGAGATTATGGATCAAATTAGAACCGGGCAGAGAAATGATTAGAAGTTATTGGATATGGTTAGCCAAGCCGAACAGACCTCGCAGTCAAATTTCATGATCAGTGATGATGGGTTATTGAGGTTTAAGGATCAAATTTGTGTTCCGAACAATGATGCCCTAAAGCAACAAATATTAAGAGAGTTTTACTGCTTGCGATACACCATGCACCCTGGAAGTACCAAGATGTATCATGATTTGAGAAGGGTGTATTGGTGGAGTGGTATGAAGTGGGACGTGGCAGAATATGTCGCCAGATGTTTGGTATGCCAACAAGTGAAAACTGAGCACCAGAAGCCTGAAGGATTGCTTAAGCCTTTTCCTGTGCCTACATGAAAATGAGAGCATATCACCATGGACTTTATCATGGGATTATCGAGGACCCGACTAGGACATGATGCAATATGGGTGATAGTGGATAGATTAACGAAGAGTGCCCACTTCCTTACCATCAAGAGCACAGATACATTGAGTACATTAGTCGAGTTATATGTTAGAGAGATAGCTAGACTACATGGGGCTCCAGTGAATGTTACATCCGACAAAGATTCTTGATTTACCTCCAAATTTTAGACTCATTTTCAGGAGGCTATGGGATCTCGGTTGAATTTTAGTACCACCTATCATCCTCAGATTGATGGTTAGTCCAAGCAGACTATACAGACCTTGGAGGACATGTTGAGGGCATGTACGATGGACTTTAAGGGATCATGGGATGATCACCTACCCCTTGCTGAGTTTGCGTACAACAATAGCTATCATGCGAGTATTGGTGTGACACCTTATAAGGCTCTGTATGGTAGGAAGTGTAGATATCCTATAGCGTGGGAAGAAGTGGGCGACAGGAAAATAATTGCACTTGAACTAGTTGAACAGGCGAGTCAGAATGTGAGGATCATTTGTGATAGATTGGGGGCTGCCCAGAGTCGAATAAAACGTTACGTAGATATGCGTAGACGGCCACTTGAGTTTCAAGTTGGAGATTCGGTGTTCCTTAAGATATCTTCGAGTAAGGGTATCATGCGTTTTGGGAAGAAAGGGAAATTGAGTCCATGATATATAGGACCGTTTGAGATTTTGGAGAGAGTAGGAGACGTTGCCTATCGGTTGGCTCTACCTCCATAGCTAATTCACAATGTCTTTCACGTATCCATGTTGAAGAGATATAATCCGGATCCCTCCCATGTCATTGAGTATGAAGCATTAGATATTCAGGGGGATATGAGTTATGTGGAAGAACCCACTCGAATACTTGACAGGAAGGAGAAAGTACTTCGGACGAAAAGGATTCCATTGGTTAAAGTTCTCTGGAAACACCACTCAATTAAGGAAGTAACTTGGGAACTAAAGAGTCTTATGAAGGAGAAGTACCCTCAGCTATTTAATGGGTCAAGTTGAATTTGGAGGATCAAATTCCCTTAAGGTGAGGAGGACGTGAGAACTATAAATTTTATGAGATTTGCTAAGTGAGAAATTATAATTTAGTGAATGTAATTATGATATGTTGATGTACATGCAAGTTTTAAATTTAATGAAGTATAAGGAGATAAAGTTTTTAAGTCTTAAATGTGTGTGGATTGAAATATGGCCTATGGAGTAGATTATGGTGAGTTTTGCATGGGGTTTCCTACAATTGATACAACAACAGTAGAATCTATGAAGGCCAGATCGATCTCCAAGGATGAGAGATCGATCTCATAGCTCCAAAATGCAGAAAACGTGCAAAAGTAGACAGGCAGATTGATCTCATAAAGAAGAAGATTGATCTCCTAATGCCTCTACCTAGCAAGGATGGATCTTTTCACAAGGGCAGATTGATCTCCTTTAGTCTCAGCTTGGAAGAGATCGATCCCTAATTCAATGCCAGATTGATCTCCACCCTCGGCCAGATCGATCTTGTACTAGTTAATAGAGCAGATGGAGTAGTTGAAATGAAGCAGAGATTGATCCCCATCAATGTCAGATTGATCTCATAAGCCCTGTCTATATAAGGACCATAAGATTTTTGCCTGAAAATCGAGCCCTCTCACCTCCAAAACCTCAACCTTCACCATTTTCACCCAAACCAAGCTTTCTCTCTCTAAGATTCACCTTATTCTAGATAAAAATAGACAAAGGGGCAAGAGATGAAGTTGTTCTTCTTGGCAAGGAGAACAACATACTAGAAAATCAAAGGTTGGCTTGAGCAAAGGGAAAAGAAAAGAATTCTAAAAACTTAGTCAAGAGAGGACAAGCTAGGTAAGCTTACAAGACCCTTGTTCTTGAGCATTATCATTTTATATATAGGTGGATAAACATATATGTTTATATTTTTGGTTGAAAATGTTTAAGGCATGATGGAATCAACAAATAGGTTTAGTTAGAAGATTTAATATGAATGTTTTATGATGGTTATGAGTTAACCAAAGTGTTGATAAAGATGTAGAAAGAGTTTTGAGATAATGTTGAGTTAGAGTGAGTAAGAGAAAGATGAAAATTGAAAATGATGTATATTGATGATTTAATGATGTGTGGACAGCTTAAGAATTCGACATGGGAAACAAGGCTAGTCTTAGAACCGAGGATATTGTACCACTCAAGGTACAAGAGGTAAGGGAAATAAAACTATTTGTGCTTGTGAGTTTTCAAATGAATGAAAACGTTTTAATAGCATGAAAAAGGTTTAATGAAATGAGCATGTTTATGAGATGATTTGATGCTTTGATGAATGTGTGAGTGTTTTATCGGTTTGAGCTCGATTTTGATGAGTTTTGTGTAATGGTGAATACAATGTGTTATAATCGAAATGAGTTTTGTGATAACCACTAAGAGCTCTACGTGAAAGCAAAATGATTTTTTTACTAAGACTATGGCTTGTCATGAGATGCACATCGGGCATTGCTCTAGTAGCATGTAAGGCCGGGCCGTGCTCTTGTAGCATGAAAGGTCGGGCCGTGCTCTAGTAGCATGTAAGACCGATGCCTCCGTTCTGGTAACGTGAGATGACCCCACTCTGGTAGCGATGGGTGGCCTTACTTTGATAGCATGTAAGACCAGGCTATGCTTTGATAGCATGTAAGACTGACGACTGTATGACTCTGATCAAGTCTACAGCGAACCCTGGCCATGTGTATTACTGTCGATGAAAATCCTACTCTTGGGGATGTCCGCCTAGGGGACGAATTCAATTGATTTGATGTGCCCGTGGCGTTGATTTCTTATGAGTTTTTATAAATGCCTAGTCTCTATTTCTGTGATGATGATGTGATTTTACAACTATGATTTATATCACTCATTGAGATTTGATGTGATGTGATTTGTGATTTTATATCGTGAATTGTACTGATGCTATTGTTTTCACCATTATTTCTATAACGATTTGCATGCTCAAATATTTCCATCATATTGTATTGGGATGATAATTTTTATAACTTCCCTTATCCTCCTTACTGAGCGTTTTGAGAGCTCACCCTTTTACCTCCCCCCTCCAGATTACTTGAAGTAAGCGAGATAGAGCCTGTAGCGTACGTGATATAGGCTGGTGGACAAGATCTCCCTAGGCTATCTGTCACGACCCTCTTCCGTAACCTTTTACCTTAACACTTACCACTTACAGTTGGGTTGTGAGTCAAATCCAATCCATACCTTACTCATTTATAGTTTAATTAATGTAATTAAACAAATTGAAATAGAAACTGGACTTTTATAACATATGCGGAAACGTTTACATCAGTTTCTATTAACTACCCCACACATGACTTAGAGTTAGCCGCAGTGGTGTTTGCATTGAAGATCTGACGGCATTACTTATATGAGGAAAGGTTCCAGATATTTACTGATCACAAGAGCCTGAGATATATATTCGACCAAAAGGAGTTAAACATGAGACAAAGGAGATGGATAGAACTTCTTAAGGACTGTGATTATGAGATACTCTGCCATCCAGGGAAAGCGAATGTGGTCACTGATGCCTTAGGCAGAAATAGTGTGATATCTGCTATGATGATCAAGGAATGGGATTTGTTAGAATAGTTCACCGGACTCAGGATCAGAGTTGAGGAAGTAGAAGTTAGGTTTATGGCTAGCCTACAGTTAGAGCCCGAGATTATGGATCAAATTAGAACCGGGCAGAGAAATGATTAGAAGTTATTGGATATGGTTAGCCAAGCCGAACAGACCTCGCAGTCAGATTTCATGATCAGTGATGATGGGTTATTGAGGTTTAAGGATCAAATTTGTGTTCCGAACAATGATGCCCTAAAGCAACAAATATTAAGAGAGTTTTACTGCTTGCGATACACCATGCACCCTGGAAGTACCAAGATGTATCATGATTTGAGAAGGGTGTATTGGTGGAGTGGTATGAAGTGGGACGTGGCAGAATATGTCGCCAGATGTTTGGTATGCCAACAAGTGAAAACTGAGCACCAGAAGCCTGAAGGATTGCTTAAGCCTTTTCCTGTGCCTACATGAAAATGAGAGCATATCACCATGGACTTTATCATGGGATTATCGAGGACCCGACTAGGACATGATGCAATATGGGTGATAGTGGATAGATTAACGAAGAGTGCCCACTTCCTTACCATCAAGAGGATAGTGGATAGATTAACGAAGAGTGCCCACTTCCTTACCATCAAGAGCACAGATACATTGAGTACATTAGTCGAGTTATATGTTAGAGAGATAGCTAGACTACATGGGGCTCCAGTGAATGTTACATCCGACAAAGATTCTTGATTTACCTCCAAATTTTAGACTCATTTTCAGGAGGCTATGGGATCTCGGTTGAATTTTAGTACCACCTATCATCCTCAGATTGATGGTTAGTCCAAGCAGACTATACAGACCTTGGAGGACATGTTGAGGGCATGTACGATGGACTTTAAGGGATCATGGGATGATCACCTACCCCTTGCTGAGTTTGCGTACAACAATAGCTATCATGCGAGTATTGGTGTGACACCTTATAAGGCTCTGTATGGTAGGAAGTGTAGATATCCTATAGCGTGGGAAGAAGTGGGCGACAGGAAAATAATTGCACTTGAACTAGTTGAACAGGCGAGTCAGAATGTGAGGATCATTTGTGATAGATTGGGGGCTGCCCAGAGTCGAATAAAACGTTACGTAGATATGCGTAGACGGCCACTTGAGTTTCAAGTTGGAGATTCGGTGTTCCTTAAGATATCTTCGAGTAAGGGTATCATGCGTTTTGGGAAGAAAGGGAAATTGAGTCCATGATATATAGGACCGTTTGAGATTTTGAAGAGAGTAGGAGACGTTGCCTATCGGTTGGCTCTACCTCCATAGCTAATTCACAATGTCTTTCACGTATCTATGTTGAAGAGATATAATCCGGATCCCTCCCATGTCATTGAGTATGAAGCATTAGATATTCAGGGGGATATGAGTTATGTGGAAGAACCCACTCGAATACTTGACAGGAAGGAGAAAGTACTTCGGACGAAAAGGATTCCATTGGTTAAAGTTCTCTGGAAACACCACTCAATTAAGGAAGTAACTTGGGAACTAAAGAGTCTTATGAAGGAGAAGTACCCTCAGCTATTTAATGGGTCAAGTTGAATTTGGAGGATCAAATTCCCTTAAGGTGAGGAGGACGTGAGAACTATAAATTTTATGAGATTTGCTAAGTGAGAAATTATAATTTAGTGAATGTAATTATGATATGTTGATGTACATGCAAGTTTTAAATTTAATGAAGTATAAGGAGATAAAGTTTTTAAGTCTTAAATGTGTGTGGATTGAAATATGGCCTATGGAGTAGATTATGGTGAGTTTTGCATGGGGTTTCCTACAATTGATACAACAACAGTAGAATCTATGAAGGCCAGATCGATCTCCAAGGATGAGAGATCGATCTCATAGCTCCAAAATGCAGAAAACGTGCAAAAGTAGACAGGCAGATTGATCTCATAAAGAAGAAGATTGATCTCCTAATGCCTCTACCTAGCAAGGATGGATCTTTTCACAAGGGCAGATTGATCTCCTTTAGTCTCAGCTTGGAAGAGATCGATCCCTAATTCAATGCCAGATTGATCTCCACCCTCGGCCAGATCGATCTTGTACTAGTTAATAGAGCAGATGGAGTAGTTGAAATGAAGCAGAGATTGATCCCCATCAATGTCAGATTGATCTCATAAGCCCTGTCTATATAAGGACCATAAGATTTTTGCCTGAAAATCGAGCCCTCTCACCTCCAAAACCTCAACCTTCACCATTTTCACCCAAACCAAGCTTTCTCTCTCTAAGATTCACCTTATTCTAGATAAAAATAGACAAAGGGGCAAGAGATGAAGTTGTTCTTCTTGGCAAGGAGAACAACATACTAGAAAATCAAAGGTTGGCTTGAGCAAAGGGAAAAGACAAGAATTCTAAAAACTTAGTCAAGAGAGGACAAGCTAGGTAAGCTTACAAGACCCTTGTTCTTGAGCATTATCATTTTATATATAGGTGGATAAACATATATGTTTATATTTTTGGTTGAAAATGTTTAAGGCATGATGGAATCAACAAATAGGTTTAGTTAGAAGATTTAATATGAATGTTTTATGATGGTTATGAGTTAACCAAAGTGTTGATAAAGATGTAGAAAGAGTTTTGAGATAATGTTGAGTTAGAGTGAGTAAGAGAAAGAGATGAAAATTGAAAATGATGTATATTGATGATTTAATGATGTGTGGACAGCTTAAGAATTCGACATGGGAAACGAGGCTAGTCTTAGAACTGAGGATATTGTACCACTCAAGGTACAAGAGGTAAGGGAAATAAAACTATTTGTGCTTGTGAGTTTTCAAATGAATGAAAACGTTTTAATAGCATGAAAAAGGTTTAATGAAATGAGCATGTTTATGAGATGATTTGATGCTTTGATGAATGTGTGAGTGTTTTATCGGTTTGAGCTCGATTTTGATGAGTTTTGTGTAATGGTGAATACAATGTGTTATAATCGAAATGAGTTTTGTGATAACCACTAAGAGCTCTACGTGAAAGCAAAATGATTTTTTTACTAAGACTATGGCTTGTCATGAGATGCACATCGGGCATTGCTCTAGTAGCATGTAAGGCCGGGCCGTGCTCTTGTAGCATGAAAGGTCGGGCCGTGCTCTAGTAGCATGTAAGACCGATGCCTCCGTTCTGGTAACGTGAGATGACCCCACTCTGGTAGCGATGGGTGGCCTTACTTTGATAGTATGTAAGACCAGGCTATGCTTTGATAGCATGTAAGACTGACGACTGTATGACTCTGATCAAGTCTACAGCGAACCCTGGCCATGTGTATTATTGTCGATGAAAATCCTACTCTTGGGGATGTCCGCCTAGGGGACGAATTCAATTGATTTGATGTGCCCGTGGCGTTGATTTCATATGAGTTTTTATAAATGCCTAGTCTCTATTTCTGTGATGATGATGTGATTTTACAACTATGATTTATATCACTCATTGAGATTTGATGTGATGTGATTTGTGATTTTATATCGTGAATTGTACTGATACTATTGTTTTCACCATTATTTCTATAACGATTTGCATGCTCAAATATTTCCATCATATTGTATTGGGATGATAATTTTTATAACTTCCCTTATCCTCCTTACTGAGCGTTTTGAGAGCTCACCCTTTTACCTCCCCCCTCCAGATTACTTGAAGTAAGCGAGATAGAGCCTGTAGCGTACGTGATATAGGCTGGTGGACAAGATCTCCCTAGGCTATCTGTCACGACCCTGTTCCGTAACCTTTTACCTTAACACTTACCACTTACAGTTGGGTTGTGAGTCAAATCCAATCCATACCTTACTCATTTATAGTTTAATTAATGTAATTAAACAAATTGAAATAGAAACTGGACTTTTATAACATATGCGGAAACGTTTACATCAGTTTCTATTAACTATACATCCCTTTCTATTCTAGTAATGTTTTATAACATATGATGTAATGTGTTCTAGCCGTACAGAGAGGTATACACTATACATCCCTTTTTGTATAACACATTACATCAGTTTCTATTAACTATAACATATCGTCACATAGTGTATACCTCTCTGTACGGCTGGATGACTAGAGAATAACTTGGCAGGGACGACTGCAGTACTCACTACTGAGTAGTATCTGTGGAGGAGGAAATAAGGGGGTGAGCATAACGTCCTTAGTAAGGAAAATGTGCAAGCAGGTAGATAACTACACTATCTACATGCTAAAATACATACTCACATTTCCTTATAAGATAATATGCATGTTCTTTAAATCAATTTCCATCAATGCGAAACCGTTAATTCGCCAGATGGTAATGTGCATATTCACACAGTTTATCATACAAAACCACTGAGTTTATAACTGCATACAGTTCACACTTGAAATTCACTTTTCACACAGATAAACACATAGCTTCACACAGATCACCTTTCGAAACCACATAGATTTACACAACAAACTCGATTCACACAGATCACATATAAAAATACTCTATGCTTGTAATCAGTTACACGTTGAGAAGTAAATCATGGGTCATCCCATCCCCAGACACATAACAAAGGAGGATGTCCGTCACCTCACACAGTAGTGACTATATCGTATCACACAGATAAAGACTTGTGCAACTTTTACAGACTTATGGCCATAGTCGAATTCCAGGCTACACTGATCAGGTGTGTGGGAACCGCATGCTTAGGGAGGCGGATCAACCATCCCTTCAGCATCACACATATATCAAACAGATCTTACATAGTTATCACACAGATAGTCATAGCACATCGTACCCCATGGCTAACGCTGACGGTACATCGTGCTCCCATGGATCCTTATCACCCATTTCTATTGTCTTAAAATCACGTGCAAGCTCTCGAGTGGAATACCCAATATCCTTGAGGCATCAAGCACTCATTTACTTTCTCAAAATCCCTTTGAAAATAATATGCGAGCAGAGTTGGTCAATCTACCTTTGCCTCTCATGCTCAGCACGACTCGACACAGTAAAGAAATCGAATAGCTCCTTTCACTAAGTATGAGTGAGAGGGTAACTCCCTTTGATCACTCTGTCTACACATTTCATACAAGTGGTTAAAATCGGAGCCTTTCTATTATTGTTCTTTTTTAAAACATTTGAGAAATCTCTTTTCACAATAATCACAGAAGTCATGCAACACATGCTTGTCGACTTATTTTCATACGTAGTTTTCTTCTAGATATATCGATATCTATATATTATCACATACAATTCACACAACAGATAAGAAAACATACGTATAGCTATCTCTATAGCTTACGTAAGTCCCTTACCTCGAATCACACTTGAATCTTTTTCCTTGATTCCAATCGCTTGTGATCTGGTCTTATCAACTCCAACTTTATATTTCAGAGCTGAAATTGTGTATCACACATATCAGTATACTGTCATATACTTTATTTTACATGTATGATACTCAAACCAATGCATTTAGCCATTTACCTCTCATTTGCCCTTTTTATGCCTTAATGGACTTTATCCTCTTACAAGTCCATTTCGAGTCTATAACTCTTTTCCAAGAATCCCTTAGACTCCTCGAGTCTATCGATTTATCTTAAACCAATATTACACTCTTAATACCTCAAGTTCATGATTCTCACTCCATTGTGGCATTTCATCAAACACCACATATAGTCAATTTGAGCTACTTTTGTTTCTAGCACATGAACTTCATCAAATCATTTTATAAGCATCTACACAGGCTTAATAACATCTAGGCATGTTTAAATCATCATCAAATCCACGCCTACTCAATAACTCTTCATTTTGGCTCATTTAGCCATTTTCTAGGTCATGAATAGTTTAGCACTTCTAAGATGTTTCAACCTTTAATTTATATACCAATCTACTCACACAAGTCTATAAATTAACATATATGAGATTGGGAAAATGAAATCTTATCAAATCTCAGCTTTTCTCCACTTAGCACACTTTGGGGGAAAACTCCTTTTCTCCCTTAAATGGATCACCTCAACTTCTAGCTTCCAACTATGTTGTTCTTCTCCACTCTATGAACAACTTTGATGAAACAAACTTGCCTCTAACCTCTATGGAAAGTGTTTATAGTTTAGAGGGGGATTTATGTCACTTGGTGTCAAAATATGGAAAGGTTTTTGGTTTTCCCCGTGCAATGCAGGTCAGCAGATCCTGTTTTATAGAAATTGCCTTGATGAGATCGATCTACTACCCCAAGAGATCGATCTTCTCAGCATTTTTCCTCTTGAAATCAACCTTCCAGGCTCAATGAGATCGATTTGCTCTTATCATGAGATCAATCTATATAACACAAAACCTTAAGGAGATCGATCTTCTCTTGCATGAGATGGATCTGTTGCTAGTCAGTAGCTTAAGGAGATCGATCTGGTTCCATTGGAGATCGATCTGCCCTATTTCATTGCTCGAATAGAAGTAGATTTGGCTCTTCCAGATCAATCTTTCTTCCTATGAGATCGATCTGGCATTCATATTTTCCAGATTTTACTACATTTTTCTGCAGTAACTCACACCAAACATACTTGATTTTGTTGCCATAGTCATTTTCTTGTTCAACCATCTTTAAGGCTTGAAAATGACATCCATTTATCCTTTATACATATTAAAACTTGTGTGTATCCATTGTATAACCAAAGGTATACAATATATATCAAATGGAAGTATAAAGCTTTATGCAACTTATGCAACTTTCTTCCATTTTACCACACTACTCATTTTGAGTTCTATTCACATTTATCATTGAGAAAAGTCCATTTCTTCACATTCATACAACATGGTTCTAGCCATTCTCACACAACATGGTTCTAGCCATTTCTTCCAATGTTCTATTTCTTCTCTCAACTACCCCATTTTGTTGTGGTGTCCTAGGGGCTGAAAAATTATGACTAATTCCTTGATCATTGCAATATTCATCAAATCCAATATTTTCAAACTCCTTGCCATGATCACTTCTAATACTAGTTATAGTGTAACCTTTTTCATTTTGAGTCACTTTTGTATAAGCAATGAATTTTTCTAAAGCTTCATTTTTCATTCTTAAAAAGAACACCCAAGTGAACCTAGTGTAATCATCAACAATTACAAACCCATAATGTTTTCCACCTAGGCTTATTATTCTAGATGGTCCAAATAGATCTAGATGAAGTAATTGAAGAGGCCTAGTGGTTGATACACTATGTTTAGGTTTAAATGTTATTATTTTATGTTTTCCTTTAACACAAGCTTCATATATTTTGTCATAGTCAAAGGACAACTTAGGCAATCCTATAACTAGGTCTTTTCTAGCTAACTTAGATAACACATGCATGCTAGCATGACCTAGTCTTTTATGCCACAACCAAGGTTCTTTTTCCTTGTCTACCATTAGGCATATGTTTTCATTTTTAAGTTCATTTAGGTAGACGATGTATATATTACCTTGCCTATGACCTTGGAAAAGAACTTTATTAGATTTAGGATCTATAACATGACATTTCAAGCAATCAAAAACTACTTTGTAACCTTTGTCACAAAGTTTACTAATACTTAGTAAGTTATGTTTTAGACCCCTAACAAGCAACACTTTTTCTAATGAAAAGTAGTCATTACCTATTGAACCACTTCCTTCAACTTAGCCTTTGGAGTTGTCCCCAAATGTGACTTCTCCACCAACTTTCGATTTAAATGAGTTGCAGTGGCTTCTATCACCGGTTATGTGCCTTGAGCATCCACTGTCTAAGTACCAAGCTTCCTTTGTTTTTGCTTTGTGGCAATGCTCAATCACCTACAATCAAAATTCAAACTCATGTCTTAGGAACCCAAATTCTCTTGGGTCCTTTGGGGTTAGTGATTGCAATTCTTGATCCCTTTGGGATCCAATTTACTTAAGCATTAATATCTTTTGAATTAATTATTTCTTTTGGAACCCAAATTCTTTTTACTATTTTTCCTCTAAGAGTGGTTATCTTCATATTGCAATTATATGATGCATGTCCCTTCTTATTACAATGTGAACAAATAGTTGAGGGTTTATGCATGTTCTTTCTAGCTATGAAACTTTTGAGATGAGTCTCTCTACTTTTTCCATCATATCCTAATCCATTTTTATCAAAGAAGGCCCTTTGAGTTTCTAGCATGTTATCTAACTTTTGTTAGCCCATATAAAATCTATTAAAAGAATTATGTAAGTTACTATTTTTTTTTCTTTTAGGTCACAAATTTCAAGATTTGTAATTTCTAGTTTCTTTTCACATTCTAACTTATCCTCTAGCATTAACTCATTTTCTTTCTTCAATTTAGATATTAATTTTCTGTACTTCATACTCATGCATTCATATTCCAATGCAAGATCATCAAAGGCGTCTTGCAATTCATCAAAAGAATATTCAAAGAGGTTTGATGTTACCTTTTCATCCTCAATAGCCATGAAGCATAGGTTGGCATTGTCCTCATTTGAATCATCATCGGAGCTATCACTGTCGCTCCATGTTGCCATCATTGCTTTCTTTTTGTGGAACCTATCATTGGATCTTTTAAGAAGAGGACAGTTAAATTTAATATGTCCAAGTTTTTTACATTCATAGCACACAATGGTATCCTTTCTACCTAACTCTTCTTGATCTTTCTTGTGGTTTCTCCTACCACTGCTACTTGCTCTCATTCTCATGAATTTGTTAAATCTCTTGGCAAACATTGCCCATCTCAAGATCTTCTTCACTACCACTCTCATTTTTATTCTCCTCTTGAGTAGTAGATTTCAAAGCTACTCCCACTTTCTTGGGTGGCTCTTCATTTCTTCTTAACTTCATTTCATAAGTGAGTAGTGATCCTATTAATTCATCTAGTGACAATGTGTGAGGGTCTTTAGATTCCTCAATTGCAGTCACTTTAGCTTCCCATGATTTTAGTAGGCTATTCAATATTTTCTTGACCATTTCTATATTTGAATAAATTTTTCCTAAGGACTTTAACCCATTTATTACATCAGTGAATCTAGTGAACATGTCACTAATTGATTCTCCTTCTTTCATTCTAAACAGCTCATAATCATGTGTGAGCATTCCTACCTTAGTCTCTTTTACTTGAGTTGTTCCTTCATGAGTTATTGCCAATTTGTCCCAAATTTGTTTGGCATTGTCACAACCGGAGACTCTATTATATTCATTTGGCCCTAAAGCACAAAATAGGGTGTGCATGGCCTTAGCATTTAGCTGAGCACATTTTACATCATTTGAATCTCACTCATCTTCTTCTTTAGGGATATCTCTTCCCTCTATTCTTTTGGTTGGGATTTGAGGTCCTTTAGTTATAATCCTCCATACCTCATAATCATTTGCTTGAATGAAGAGCATCATCCTAGTTTTCCAATAAGCATAGTGTTCACCATTGATGTCAGACCCAGATTTTTGTGTAGCTTGTACCTTATGATTCCTATGTGTATGAACACTATGTAATTATAGTTGAATCATAAGAAGAGTATTTACTAGACTTAAAGTGTTATTGAAATGATTTAACACGCAAAAGCTACATAAAATGCCTAATGTGAACGATGGGTATCACAGGCTAAAACGAGTTATTCTAAATCATTCTGACTGAAAATAAGAACTTAAAATAAGAGAGCGTAGAGAACTCATGAAGGAAAGTCAGCTTGATTTAGTCCCGAACATACAAAACGAGTGTAAAAGCTAAAAAGGGTAAAATGGACCTTTTTGGCGAGAAAAGGAGTTTCGGGTGAAAATATCCACCGGGAGCGGTTGGAATATAAAGACGAGAGTGTAAGACATAAGATATGACACTTTCGAAATTTTGAGAAAAGTCAACATAGTCAATGGTTAAGGAAAAAGTCAACTATAGTTAAGAAAGCGGACTTTTACCATAGTTGACTAATCATGGTTAAAAATTAACCTAAGTGTGGAGAAAATTTTAGGGAAAAATATTCTTGGCCAGAATACAAGATAATCATCCCTGAAAGTAAGGAAAATTTATTCGGAAGGATTCCGAAATAAATTTAATGGTTAAAAACGTGATGGGCCTAAGGTGAAAATTTTAAAGCCCATTAAGGTATACTAAATGTATATCGAAATTCTTAGGTCCTTTAGACCAAATTGTTGGACTAATTGATTGGCCAAATTTTGAGACAATAAAAGGCCCGAGGTATAGTGAAAATTTCAGCCCGAAAGCCCATTAGGAAAGCCCAAACCGAGAAGCCCAATTGGGAAAGCCCATGAGATAAATATCTAACCATAGTTAAAGTTAACTATGACTCATAAGGTGACTCATAAGGTGACTCATGGCTAAGGTTTGGAAAGTCAAGCATAATGGCTGAAAAGTAAGGCTTAATGGCTAAGTAAGTGGCTTATAAATGCAGCCACACCATTGTCATCTTCATCACACCAATTCCGGCTAGAAGAAGAAACCATTGAAACATAAACATCCAAGCTTTCTCTCACTAGAAATCACTAGGAATTAGGCATATTTGGAACTTGCATTCTTCATGGAAGTTGTTCCAAATTGAAAGGAGATTGACATATGTTGGAATTGGCTATCAAGGAGCCATAGAGTGCAAACCGAGAGCCTCCAAAGTTTCGACCAAAGGGTGAACACAACAATTGGTATATTTTCTATTTTCCAATTTCATATATGTTAATGTATGAATGATTTCAAGTATGTTGATATATGTTTTAAGCATTGAAACATATTAAATCACCATGAAATGGGTTAGGCCGAGAGTGATCAATGGGATATTAAATTATGTCAATATGATTTTAAGACATAAATGGATTAGTGTACATGTATTAATGTTAATGGTGTAATTAGAATTAATCAAATTGATTAATTAATACATGTAATTTATTGGCAATCAAGGTGTTTGATAAAATGCCTAAATGAACTATATGATGATTGGTAATGTTGCATACCAAGTGTTTGTGAAAATGCCTAAGTGAAAATGGCTAAATAATAGGCATGGATGGCATGCCATGGTGAAATCGAGGCATGAGTAGCTCTCGGCCATGGCATGTGGCCGAGAGGTCCAATGGGCCAAGCCCAATTATTTTAGGCCCAATAGGGTGTAATGGGCCTATGACAAGCCCAATAAGAGTTGGTGGACCCCACAAGCCCAATAGGCCCAACGAAAGTGAATAGTAAAATGAAAATGGACTTAAGGCCTAGTTAGGCCCATTAAGGGATAATAGACTGTATTAATGTGTAATACAGTAGGAAAAGTATGATTAACCTGAGGAATGGTTATTTACAGCTCCGGAGTTTACATTGAGAGCTGATTGGACTGCGGGATTTAGCAGCACCGAGGAAGTGAGGTCACGTGACGTGATCGGAGGTAAGGGACTTTTGCGAGTAGTTAGAGATACCTGCACGTATTTTCGTCTGCTTTTACATTCACTTAAAAACTCTGAGTGTTAGAGAAAGTGAATAATAATTATTGCGACCCGATAGTGGCAAATTACGATTTTGCCCCAGTTAGTCAAAAAGTCAACTTTTGTGAGAAGTTACAAAAAGCATGGAAAATACTATTGTGAGTGTTTAATTGCTATTAGCATGAAAATAAATAGATGGGCTAATGATTTTAAGGTTGATATGACTTAAGCACACTTTTAGTGCTGATTTTACTATTTTGTAAACAATCCCTTTTTAAATAGCCATCTATCATATTATGTGAGAATGAATCATGCTAGAGCATATCTCGCACTGGGATTCATATGTTTTCCACATAACATTAGTGCTGGATTTTGATACGCACTAGATTTCCATGACATGTATGATAGAGTACTGGAGTTTTTACTTGTACTCAGTTTTATATGATATATGCATGACAGAGTGCTGGAGCGATTAGCTCGTACTCGAGTTTTACATGAGATGCATGACAGAGTGCTGGAGCGTTGCTCGTACTCGATTCTTCATGGTTTATACATGACATAGTACTGGGAGCTATTGCTCGTACTTGATTTGATATTGTGCATAACATAGTACTGGGAGCTATTGCTCGTACTTGATTTAATACATGAACTATGCATAGACCTAGTTGCTAGAGATTGCTCGCACTAGAGTTGAGTTTGTGATGTGAAACAGTTTCGAGCGTAGTGTCGACTGTGTGTCGTACTCGAGGGCGCACATTGTATGTGATATTATATACATGGTACCTATTCATGCCGCATTCTTATGTGACTGAGTGTCACATTTTGAGAGGATGGCCAGCATGAGGGTATTTGTGAATGTGGTATAAATATTTCCATAGTTACGAGGGCTAAGTCCTATGGGAGGCACCCTGGCTGTGAGGGTCCACGGGTGTACTTTGTACCATGTCTGAGTGGCACGAGGTGTACACTGTACCGTGTGTTATGCATAGCTGATGGCTGTAGTGGACTGACCATCCTCCCGTTACAGCAGTGATGCCCCGCACACCGAGATCTGTGTAGCTTGGGATCACTTTTCGGATATGATCATAGTCCAGGATACTATTTGCATTAACCACAGAGTCTTACATGATAGATCACATTGATTGACTGATTTAAACTGCGGACAGACCTGAGGGATGGGTCGGACTACGATTTTGTATTGTGAATCATTTGATGCCATATTTATTGTGATTTAAATATACATGGCATGATTTACATAAAGGCATGATTTATATACAATGCATTGTTTTGCACTACATGCCTACATTTGAGAAAGAAAGCATGATTTTCTGTACATGGGATTTATTCTGTACAAGTATATATATTATATTTCAAGACATGCTTTTTAAAGTGAGTAAAGGAAATAATGTTTTCAAGGCATAGCATTATTTGGAGTAGATAGTGTTGATATCTACTTGCTTGCCTGATTTTCTTACTGAGCGCATTGTATGCTCACCCCCCTTTCTTTACATCTCTCTATAGAGCGTCAGTAGAGCGAGAGCTATCGAGGGATAGTGTCCCAGAGTCCACTACTAGTTCCTATCGATCGCCAGGTATACTTATATTGTACAGTTGTGTATCTAAACATAGAAACAGCACAGTGATGTATACGTTATATGGGGAATGTATTTATATGAGATTTTATATAATCTTACATGTATAATAAAAGCAGTTACAGTCAGTAATAATATATTGACTTGTATGTATGATAATGGATGATGTGGTAAGTGAAGACTCTGACATCGAATCACAGCCAAACCATTGAAGAGAGGAAAGGTAAATTGAAAATGCGAAAAATTTATAGTGATTTTTGGATAAAGTCATGGATTGAGAACGGGTCCTGACAGAATGGTATCAGAGCAGAGGTTGGTCTGATGTGAGTCGGTGTTAGAAAATAGGAAAGTGTACATCCCCATAATACTGTGCTGTGTTTAGATATAACTGTGTATACCGGATAGGAGATGGACTAATTCATTATTATGAATGCAGGAGCTTTGCCTAAATGGCAAATACGCGTAGTGGTAGAGTTATGAGAGGTAGGGCTCGAGGCCGGGGAGATAGACCCGAGGGACGAGCCGCTACCGGACCTTTACCTGCGCATGAGACTCCAGGTGCTACTGAGGCACCCGATTGTGCAGAGATGTACTTCACGAGATTAGAGCCTGGTCTCGAGACTATTATTGAGATACTGGCACAGACGATGCCAGGTAGGCAGAGACAGGAGGCAGGAGCTGCTACAGGAGAGGCAATTGCCCCTGATACACCTACACAGACAGCTGATGCACAGAGGACTGTAGATACTCCTACACCTCCACCAGTTTCGGGTGGTAGTGGATTAGGATATGGATGTGATCTGCATCGGTTGCGAGAATTCTAGAAGTTTAGACCTCCTCATTTAGTGGGGTCAAGGACCCAGTGGCTGCTGAGGAGTGGTTAGCAGAACTGGAGAAGCTTTATGGATTCTTCAAGTGTACGACCTCGGAGATGGTCGCGTTTGCTGCGTTCCTACTGAAGGGAGCTGCAGAGTATTGGTGGAAGTCCACCCGACCTATATTGAGATCCCGCCACATAAATATCAGTTGGGATATATTTCGGGAGGCCTTCAGGAGGCAGTTTCTTCCCGACACCGCCCAGCGGAAGTTACAGGCAGAGTTTTTGGGACTACACCAGGGGAGTCTATCTGTGGACGAGTATGAGACTCGATTCCTATCCCTAGGAAGATATGACCCGGATACCATGTACAGTGAGACCAGGAAGGTCCACAGGTTTATTGACGGGTTGAGGCCGGTGCTACGGTCTAAGTTGATCCCATTAGACATAGTGACCTATGAGGAAGCAGTGCGCAGGGCGCAATTATGTGAGCAGGATTACGAGAGGAATGCTTTCGAGTTTGGGAAGTTTAGCCGTAGCCGAGATATACAGAAGAAGAGGTCGGCTAAAGATTTCAGTTATCGAGGAGGGAAGAAACTCTTCGGTAAGAGATCACGGGTAGAGGAGGTACGAGAGAGATATGCTAGACCTCCTGCGTATCCGACTGTAGCCCCAGCAAAGGGCATTGTCATAGGAGGACAGAGACCTGCTGCAGATCAGTGCAGAAGATGCGGTAGATCACATGGAGATAGACCGTGTTCACAGGGTGCTATGGTATGTTTTCGATGTGGGAAACAGGGGCACATGGCTAGAGAGTGCCCAACGCCATTTGTGACTGCACCACAGAGGGGCAGGGAGTTTGATAGAACCCCAGCTGGTACGTCTGCTCAGAGAGGTAGAGAGACGGCAGGGGAGAAGGGAAAATAGGTGATGGGTCAAGGGCGAGTACATGCTTTGGACCAGGGGACAGCTGATGATTCATCGGATGTGAGTCGAGGTAACATCCTGATTTATGATATTGAAGCATTGTTTTAATTGATCCTGGGGCCACGCATTCTTTTGTATCGCCATCATTTGCATGTGAGTTAGAAAAGCATGTAGAGCGTACACCATTATGTATGATGATGTTGATTAGTACGCCTATAAATTGTAGTCAAGTTGTAGAATATGTATATAATGACTGCAAGTTGAGAGTAGGGGATAAGAAGATGACAACCAATCTAATATTACTAAGTATGAGTGACTTTGAAATAATATTAGGAATGGATTGGCTATCTGCAAACCATGCTGTTTTAGATTGTTATGCTAAGATAGTTATGTTTCCTCACCCTACTAGATATGTTGTAAAGTTTAATAAGAATAAATGAATGGAGTAGTTATGATGATTACATGGTTACTGATTTAGAAAACCTTTAACATATCAAGGTTTCATTGCGTACGTGGTAGATATGGATAAGGAACATCCGGAGTTGTCAGAAATTACTGTGGTCAGTGAGTACCCAGATGTTTTCCTAGATGAATTGCCAGGGTTACCACCAGACAGAGAGAGGGAGTTCTGCATAGATTTGGTACCTGGTACGGAGCCTATTTCGAGACCACCATATCACATGGCCTTAGTTGAGCTGGAGGAGCTCAAGAGACAGTTACAGGAGCTGTTGGATAGGGGTTTTGTTCGACCAAGTGTTTCACCTTGGGGAGCACCGGTTCTATTTGTGAGGAAGAAGGATGGGAGCCTCTGATTGTGTATAGACTACCGATTGTTGAATAAGGCCACCATCAAGAATAGATACCCCCTTCCACGCATTGACGACTTGTTAGATCAGCTTCAGGGAGCACAGGTCTTTTCCAAGATTGACCTGAGGTCTGGGTACCATCAGCTGAAGGTTCGGAGTGGAGATGTACCCAAGACAGCATTTCGTACCCGATATGGCCATTATGAGTTCTTGGTCATACCATTCGAATTGACGAATGCTCCAGCTGCTTTCATGGCTTTGATGAATGATGTGTTCAAGCCATACTTGGACCAGTTTGTTATCATCTTCATCGATGACATATTAGTGTATTCAAGATCCAAGGAGGAGCATGAGGAGCACCTCAAGATCGTGCTGCAGACGTTACGGGAGCATGAGTTATATGCTAAGCTCAGTAAGTGTGACTTTTGGTTGTCACAGATCTCGTTTTTGGGACATGTTGTATCGAGAGATGGTGTATCAGTTGATCCATCTAAGATAGAGGCTGTAGTTCAGTGGGAACAGCCAAGGATAGTCACCGAGATCAGGAGTTTCCTGGGTTTAGTGGGATACTATCAGAGATTCGTTGAGGGATTTTCGAAGTTGGCTGCTCCGTTGACACGTCTTACTCGAAAGAGTACACCGTTCGTATGGAACGAGGATTGTGAGAAGAGTTTTGAGGAGTTGAAGTGTCGATTGACCACCGCTCCGATTCTCACTATCCCTACCAGCTCAGGAGGATTTGCAGTGTATACCGATGCTTCGCATCAGGGACTGGGCTGCGTATTGATGCAGGATGGGAAGGTAGTTGCTTATGGATCCAGACAGTTGAAGAATCATGAGAAGAACTATCTGACCCATGATTTGGAGCTAGCTGCAGTAGTGTTTGCATTGAAGGTATGGCGCCACTACTTATATGGTGAGAAGTTCTAGATATTTACCGACCACAAGACCCTCAAGTACCTGTTCTCACAGAAGGAGCTGAACATGAGACAGAGAAGATGGTTAGAGCTTCTGAAGGACTACGATTGTGAGATACTTTATCATCCGGGTAAGGCTAACGTAGTAGCCGATGCCTTGAGCAGGAAGAGCCTGGGGATGGTATCGTACATGATGATTAGGGAACATGATTTGCTAGAGCAGTTTACTAGCCTCAGTTTGGGAGTCGTGCCTTCTGACATGGATACAGGCTATGTGATAGCTAGTCTACGCTTGGAGCCGAATCTGTTGGACAGGATCAGAGTAGCTCAGCAGATTGATCCATTTTGTATGGATGTGAGTAGTCAGATGCAGAAGGGCACCGTGACGGATTTTGAGTTGAGTTCTGATGGACTACTGAGGTTCAGAGGCAGATTGTGTGTTCCCGAGGATCCAGGACTCAGGAGATTGATATTGGTGGAAGCTCATTCGTCGAGGTATACGTTACATCCGGGAAGTAACAAGATGTATCAGAACCTTTGGAAGGTATACTGGTGGTCGGGTATGAAGAGAGACGTAGCAGACTTCGTGGCAAAGTGTCTCATATGTCAGCAGGTGAAGGTAGAGCATCAGAAACCTGCAGGATTGTTGTAGCCTCTACCTATACCGATATGGAAATGGGAGCATATCACCATGGATTTCGTGATGGGTTTATCGAGAACCCGTAGGAATCACGATGCTATATGGGTGATCGTTGATAGACTGACGAAGTCAGCCCACTTCCTAGCTATGAGAGCTACCGATACTCTGAGTTCATTAGCAGAACTGTATGTACGCGAGGTAGTGAGGTTACACGGTGTACCAGTGAGCATAGTCTCTGATAGGGATTCCCGCTTCACATCCCACTTTTGGGGACATTTTCAGGAAGCCATGGGAACCCAGTTGAGTTTGAGCACCGCTTTCCATCCTCAGACAGATGGTCAGTCAGAGAGGATCATACAGACTCTGGAGGACATGTTGAGAGCATGTGTGTTAGACTATCGAGGCTCTTGGGATAACCATCTACCACTAGCCGAGTTCACCTACAACAACAGTCATCATTCGAGTATCGGGATGGCACCGTATGAGGCTTTGTATGGCCGTAGATGTCGTTCCCCTATTGGATGGGAAGAAGTGGGTGACCGTAAGATTTTCGCTCCTGACATGGTTACGCAAGCATCTAAGGACGTCCGCTTGATTGTAGAGAGACTGAGGACAACTCAGACCAGACAGAAGAGTTACGCTGACAGGAGACGTAGGCCACTAGAGTTTGCAGTGGGTGAATCAATGTTTTTGAGAGTTTCTCCTTCTAAGGGAATAGCGAGATTTGGGAAGAGAGGGAAACTAAATCCTCGCTATATTAGACCCTTTGAGATACTTGATCGAGTGGGAGATAAGGTGTATAGGTTGGCATTGCCACCGGACTTATCAGGTGTCCATGACGTCTTCCACATATCGATGCTTCGAAAGTATCACCCGGATCCGGCACATGTGATCAGTTACGAGCCTTTGGAGCTCCGAGAGAACATGTCATATGTTGAGAGACCGATTCGGATATTGGATAGGAAGGAGAAGGTATTGAGATCGAAGACCATCGGATTAGTGAAGATTCTCTGGCAGTATCATACTTCAGAGGAAGCTACTTGGGAGCTAGAGAGTCTGATGCGAGAGAAGTACCCTCACCTATTTGAGGACTGACTTGGTTCTAATTTGGAGGACCAAATTTTCTGAGTGGGGGAGGATTGTCAGACCCGGATTTTTTTGTAGCTTGTACCTTATGATTCCCATGTGTATGAACGCTATGTAATTATAGTTGAATCATAAGAAGAGTATTTACTAGACTTAAAGTGTTATTGAAATGATTTAACACGCAAAAGCTACATAAAATGCCTAATGTGAACGATGGGTATCACAGGCTAAAACGAGTTATTCTAAATCAATCTGACTGAAAATAAGAACTTAAAATAAGAGAACATAGAGAACTCATGAAGGAAAGTCAGCTTGATTTAGTCCCGAACATACAAAACGAGTGTAAAAGCTAAAAAGGGTAAAATGGACCTTTTTGGGGAGAAAAGGAGTTTCGGGTGAAAATATCCACCGGGAGCGGTTGGAATATAAAGACGAGAGTGTAAGACATAAGATATGACACTTTCGAAATTTGGAGAAAAAGTCAACATAGTCAATGGTTAAGGAAAAAGTCAACTATAGTTAAGAAAGTGGACTTTTACCATAGTTGACTAATCATGGTTAAAAATTAACCTAAGTGTGGAGAAAATTTTGGGGAAAAATATTCTTGGCCAGAATACAAGATAATCATCCCCGAAAGTAAGGAAAATTTATTCGGAAGGATTCCGGAATAAATTTAATGGTTAAAAACGTGATGGGCCTAAGGTGAAAATTTTAAAGCCCATTAAGGTATACTAAACGTATATCGAAATTCTTAGGTCCTTTAGACCGAATTGTTGGACTAATTGATTGGCCAAATTTTGAGACAATAAAAGGCCCGAGGTATAGTGAAAATTTCAGCCCGAAAGCCAATTAGGAAAGCCCAAACCGAGAAGCCCAATTGGAAAAGCCCATGAGATAAATATCTAACCATAGTTAAAGTTAACTATGACTCATAAGGTGACTCATGGCTAAGCTTTGGAAAGTCAAGCATAATGGCTGAAAATTAAGGCTTAATGGCTGAAAAGTAAGGCTTAATGGCTAAGTAAGTGGCTTATAAATGCAGCCACACCATTGTCATCTTCATCACACCAATTCCGGCTAGAAGAAGAAACCATTGAAACATAAACATCCAAGCTTTCTCTCACTAGGAATTAGGCATATTTGGAACTTGCATTCTTCATGGAAGTTGTTCCAAATTGAAAGGAGATTGACATATGTTGGAATTGGCTATCAAGGAGCCATAGAGTGCAAACCGAGAGCCTCCAAAGTTTCGGCCAAAGGGTGAACACAACAATTGGTATATTTTCTATTTTCCAATTTCATATATGTTAATGTATGAATGATTTCAAGTATGTTGATATATGTTTTAAGCATTGAAACATATTAAATCACCATGAAATGGGTTAGGCCGAGAGTGATCAATGGGATATTAAATTATGTCAATATGATTTTAAGACATAAATGGATTAGTGTACATGTATTAATGTTAATGGTGTAATTAGAATTAATCAAATTGATTAATTAATACATGTAATTTATTGGCAATCAAGGTGTTTGATAAAATGCCTAAATGAACTATATGATGATTGGTAATGTTGCATACCAAGTGTTTGTGAAAATCCCTAAGTGAAAATGGCTAAATAATAGGCATGGATGGCATGCTATGGTGAAACCGAGGCATGAGTAGCTCTCGGCCATGGCATGTGGCCGAGAGGCCCAATGGGCCAAGCCCAATTATTTTAGGCCCAATAGGGTGTAATGGGCCTAGGACAAGCCCAATAAGAGTTGGTGGGCCCCACAAGCCCAATAGGCCCAACGAAAGTGAATAGTAAAATGAAAATTGACTTAAGGCCTAGTTAGGCCCATTAAGGATTTTAAGGCCCATTAAGGGATAATAGACTGTATTAATGTGTAATACAGTAGGAAAAGTATGATTAACCTGAGGAATGGTTATTTACAGCTCCGGAGTTTACATTGAGAGCTGATTGGACTGCAGGATTTAGCAGCACCGAGGAAGTGAGGTCGCGTGACGTGATCCGAGGTAAGGGACTTTTGCGAGTAGTTAGAGATACCTGCACGTATTTTCATCTGCTTTTACATTCACTTAAAAACTCTGAGGGTCAGAGAAATTGAATAATAATTATTGCGACCCGATAGTGGCAAATTACGATTTTGTCCCTAGTTAGTCAAAAAGTCAACTTTTGTGAGAAGTTGCAAAAAGCATGCAAAATACTATTGTGAGTGTTTAATTGCTATTAGCATGAAAATAAATAGATGGGCTAATGATTTTAAGGTTGATATGACTTAAGCACACTTTTAGTGCTGATTTTACTATTTTGTAAACAATCCCTTTTTAAATAGCCATCTATCATATTATGTGAGAATGAATCGTGCTAGAGCATAGCTCGCACTGGGATTCATATGTTTTCCACATAACATTAGTGCTGGATTTTGATACGCACTAGATTTCCATGACATGCATGATAGAGTACTGGAGTTTTTACTCGTACTCAGTTTTATATGATATATGCATGACAGAGTGCTGGAGCGATTAGCTCGTACTCAAGTTTTACATGAGATGCATGACAGAGTGCTGGAGCGTTGCTCGTACTCGATTCTTCATGGTTTATACATGACATAGTACTGGGAGCTATTGCTCGTACTTGATTTGATATTGTGCATAACATAGTACTGGGAGCTATTGCTCGTACTTGATTTAATACATGAACTATGCATAAACCTAGTTGCTGGAAATTGCTCGCACTAGAGTTGAGTTTGTGATGTGAAACAGTGTTCGAGCGTAGTGTCGACTGTGTGTCGCACTCGAAGGCGCACACTGTATGTGATATTATATACATAGTACCTATTCATGCCGCATTCTTGTGTGACTAAGTGTCACATTTTGAGAGGATGGCCAGCATGAGGGTATTTGTGAATGTGGTATAAATATTTCCATAGTTACGAGGGCTAAGTCCTATGGGAGGCACCCTGGCTGTGAGGGTCCACGGGTGTACTTTGTATCGTGTCTGAGTGGCACGAGGTGTACACTGTACCGTGTGTTACGCATAGCTGACGGCTGTAGTGGACTGACCATCCTCCCGTTGCAGCAGTGATGCCCCGCACACCGAGATCTGTGTAGCTTGGGATCACTTTTCGGATATGATCATAGTCTAGGATACTATTTGCATTAACCACAGAGTCTTACATGATATATCACATTGATTGACTGGTTTAAACTGCGGACAGACCTGAGGGATGGGTCGGACTCCGATTTTGTATTGTGAATCATTTGATTCCATATTTATTGTGATTTAAATATACATGGCATGATTTACATAAAGGCATGATTTATATACAATGCATTGTTTTGCACTACATGCCTACATTTGAGAAAGAAAGCATGATTTTCTGTACATGGGATTTATTCTGTACAAGTATATATATTATATTTCAAGACATGCTTTTTAAAGTGAGTAAAGGAAATAATGTTTTCAAGGCATAGCATTATTTGGAGTAGATAGTGTTGATATCTACTTGCTTGCCTGATTTTCTTACTGAGCGCATTGTATGCTCACCCCCCTTTCTTTACATCTCTCTAAGAGCGTCAGTAGAGTGAGAGCTATCGAGGGATAGTGTCCCAGAGTCCACTGCTAGTTCCTATCGATCTCCAGGTATACTTATATTGTACAGTTGTGTATCTAAACATAGAAACAGCACAGTGATGTATACGTTATATGGGGAATGTATTTATATGAGATTTTATATAATCTTACATGTATAATAAATGCAGTTACAGTCAGTAATAATATATTGACATGTATGTATGATAATGAATGATGTGGTAAGTGAAGACTCTGACATCGAATCACAGCCCAACCATTGAAGAGAGGAAAGGTAAATTGAAAATGCGAAAAATTTATAGTGATTTTTGGATAAAGTCATGGATTGAGAACGGGTCCTGACAATTGAACATAGGAGGCCTAACTGTAGAATGCCCCTCTCCTACTAGATTGGTTGCTACATTGTTGTGAGCCATTAGATCGTTTCTAACTCTTAGGAAGTTATTCCTCTAGAATCAAAGAGTCCTAGCTCTGATACTAATTGTTGGCTCTACCGAGAGGGGGGTGAATCGGTTTTCTAATGTTAATGGCAAATTTAAACTAAATTAAGTCTAATTTGCATATAATGAATAATCAATATAATGTAATGAAATAAATTAAAGGAAGATAAGGGAGAGAAATATCAAACACAGTAGTTTATAGAGGTTCGGCCAATCTCTTGCCTACATCCTCTCTTCTTGACCTCCTTGTCAAGAGCTTTCTTTCACTCTAACACTGAATGTTACACACTCCCTTTTCAGGTTAAGGAATAACCTCTCTACCCTTTTTACACAAATAAATATTCACCCTTTTACAAAGTTTTTCTCACTAAGGAACACTCATTTTTTCTCTCAAAATAAGGATGAATACAAGATCAAGCTTTTTATGTGGGTAGGATAAATATCTTTTGCATAAAGGCTTATACAACAATATCAATAAATTAGGATTGAAGACAAATAGAATGTGGAAAATAAATTCTTGAGAATGTACAGAATGTGCAGCAATGGTGTCACGTTATCCAGTGTCTTCAATGCTTGATTTTATACTGAAGGATTGGTAGTTAGAGCATTTACTGCTGTTTTTCCCGTTGAGATTTTTGAAGAAAGAGCCATTGGGAACCTCCAGTAAAATGCCAGATCGATCTCCAATCTTGACCAGATCGATCTCTTAGTTTAAATTCCTGCAATGTCAAAGCAAATTGAAGCAAGGAGATCGATCTCATATATGTAGAGATCGATCTTACAATTTGAAAATGTTAGAGCAGATCGATCTGTCGAACAAGCAGATCGATCTTCCAATCTCTCTGTTTGAGGTAAGATCGATCTATAGATCGATCTACCAAGTATTCTCGTAGCGAGGAGATCGATCTCTAATTAACCCAGATCGATCTCCTTAGCTCTCTAACTTTGAGGAGATCGATCTCTTCTTATACCAGATCGATCTCATGAACTCTCTGTTTGAGCATAGATCGATCTACAGATCGATCTACTGCCTTTATCCTTTGTTTTAGAGGAGATCGATCTCTTCTTAGACCAGATCGATCTTATAAACATCATGTATTAGACAGATCGATCTTATAACCCTCATAGATCGATCTCTGCTTCCTCAATTCCTTGTACAGATCCTTTGAGAATTCAAACCTTTAGCAGATCGATCTCATAGCCTCATGAGATCGATCTCTCATACTAGAAAACCCAGGAGATCGATCTCTCATCTCACCAGATCGATCTCTCATCCTTAAAGACTTAGTTTTTGGTACTGATAACCTTTAAACATGTTTTAAATCATTTCTATATTATTGATTTTACTTGTTTTGTCATCTCAAAATATGTTAACTCAACAGTCTCAATCCCTCAATAAACTTTTGGACCTTTTTGTCCCGATAATTCATTGTAATTGTGTCATACCTGCCCAGGGATGTAAATCCAGACTCGTACTCATCCACTGTACGGTTCCCTTGAGTCAACGTCAAAAATTTCATCTGCATTTTCCTCTGTACAGTGGTTGGAACATATTACCTTCTGAAGGCGTCTAGGAATATATCCCATGTCACAACCGGGTGCCTTGCACTCAACATCGACTGTGTGGCTATCCACCAATGCTCGACTTCTCCCTCAAGTACAAAAGCTGCAAAAGTGACCTTCTCGGTGTCAGAGCAATGGAAAAATCGGTTGAGCTTCTCCATACCACGTATCCAATGCTCAGCCAACACTGGGTTCTTCACCCCACTAAAAGAAGGTGGTCCGAACTTTCAAAATTCCCTCAATCTATCTAGGTCACAGTCATAAACTCCCTCTCCACCAACCTGTTGTGGAACTACAGGATCATCAACTGGTGGGGGATTGTTATGAACTGGGGGAGGTGCAGGTAACTCTGCCTCTGCAACCTGAGGTCTTGGTACAAGCTGTGTTGGTTCATCTCTCTCAAGTGCAGCAGCCTGACTAATAGGGTTTTCTTGTTTACCCTCCACTCTGGCCATAGCCTGTGTAAACATTTCCATCACTTTGTCTACACTGCGTTGGAACTGCACTATTCTGGCCTCAACTGCCTCATTAAGCTCAAGTGGATCTCTACGAGAACTATACCCACTATGCCTCTCGAGCTCATCTCTATGCGCATGAGAGCGTGAACTCTCTCCTCTACGACCACGTCATCTATCAGACATCCTGCATACTCAATAACAAGTATATCAGTCAAAATTTCCAACCTGGTATACACATTTGTATCCTAATAATGCACAATACTTTAAGGATGTATAATTTCCTAATCGTGGACATGACTCACATCAGACCAACTCAGCTCTGATACCATTAATTCTGTCACGACCCTTTTTCGCGACCTTTTACCTTAACACTTACCACTTACAGTTGGGCTGTGAGTCAAATCCAATCCATACCTTACTCATTTATAGTTTAATTAATGTAATTAAACAAATTGAAATAGAAACTGGACTTTTATAACATATGCAGAAACATTTACATCAGTTTCTATTAACTATACATTCTTTTTTGTACAACACATTACTAGACTGTGCATTATTTTACAGGAAACAAAATTTCTCTTTCATATCATCACATAGTGTATACCTGTCTGTACGACTGGATAACTAGAGAATACCTTGGCAGGGATGACTGCAGTACTCACTACTGAGTAGTATCTGTGGAGGAGGAAATAAAGGGGTGAGCATAACACGCTCAGTAAGGAAAATGTGCAAGCAGGTAGATAACTACACTATCTACATGCTAAAATACATACTCACATTTCCTTATAAGATAATATGCATGTTCTTTAAATTAATTTCCATCAATGCAAAACCGTTAATTCGCCAGATGGTTATGTGCATATTCACACAGTTTATCATACAAAACCATTGAGTTTAAAACTGCACACAGTTCACACTTGAAATTCACTTTTCATACAGATAAACACATAGCTTCACACAGATCACCTTTCGATACCACACAGATTTACACAACAAACTCGATTCACATAGATCACATATAAAAATACTCTATACTTGTAAATCAGTTACACGTTGAGACGTAAATCATGGGTCATCCCATCCCCAGACACATAGCAAAGGAGGATGTTCGTCACCTCACACAGTAGTGACTATATCGTATCACACAGATACAGACTAGTGCAACTTTTATACACTTATGGCCATAGTCGGATTTCAGGCTACACTGATTAGGTGTGCGGGAACCCCTTGCTTAGGGAGGCGGATCAACCATCCCTTCAGCATCACATAGATATCACACAGATCTCACACTATTATCACACAGATAGTCATAGCACATCGTACCTCATGGCTAACGCTCACGGTACATCGTGTTCCCATGGATCCTTATCACCTATTTCTATTATCTCAAAATCACGTGTGAGCTCTCGAGTGGAACACCCAATATCCTCGAAGCATCAAGCACTCATTTACTTTCTCAAAATCCCTTTGAAAATAATGTATGAGCAAGGTTGGTCAATCTACCTTTGCCTCTCATGCTCAGCACGACTCCACACAGTAAAGAAATAGAATAGCTCCTTTCACTAAGTATGAGTGAGAGGGTAACTCCCTTCGATCACTCTGTCTACACATTTCATACAAGTGGTTAAAATTGGAGCCTGTCTATTATTGTTCTTTTTCAAAACATTTGAGAAATCTCTTTTCACAATAATCACAGAAGTCATGCAACACATGCTTGTCAACTTATTTTCATACGTAGTTTTCTTCTAGATATATTGATATCTATATATTATCACATACAATTCACATAGCATATAAGAAAACATACGTATAGCTATCTCTATAGCTTACATAAGTCCCTTACCTCGAATCACACTTGAATCTTTTTCCTTGATTCCAATCGCTTGTGATCCAGTCTTATCAACTCCAACTTTATCTTTCAGAGCTGAAATTGTGCATCACACACATCAGTATACTATCATATACTTTATTTTACATGCATGATACTCAAACTAATGCATTTAGCAATTTACCTTTCATTTGCCCTTTTTATGCCTTAGTGGACTTTATCCTCTTACAAGTCCATTTCGAGTCTATAACTCTTTTCCAAGAATCCCTTAGACTCCTCGAGTCTATCGATTTATCTTAAATCGGTATTACACTATTAATACCTCAAGTTCATGATTTTCACTCCATTGTGGCATTTCATCAAACACCACATATAGTCAATTTGAGCTACTTTTGTTTCTAGTACATGAACTTCATCAAATCATTTTATAAGCATCTACACAGGCTTAATAACATCTAGGCATGTTTAAATAATCATCAAATCCATGCCTACTCAATAACTCTTCATTTTGGCTTATTTAGCCATTTTCTAGGTGATGAATAGTTTAACACTTCTAAGATGTTTCAACCATTAATTTATATACCAATCTACTCACACAAGTCTATAAATTAACATATATGAGATAGGGATATTGAAATCTTACCAAATCTCAGCTTTTCTCCACTTAACACACTTTGGGGGAAAACTCCTTTTCTCCCTTAAATAGATCACCTCAACTTCTAGCTTCTAACTATGTTGTTCTTCTCCACTCAATGAACAACTTTGATAAAACAAACTTGCCTCCAACCTCTATGGAAAGTGTTTATAGTTTAGAGGGGGATTTAGGTCACTTGGTGTCAAAATATGGAAAGGTTTTTGGTTTTTCCCGTGCAATGCAGGTCAACCGATCCTGTTTTATAGAAATTGCCTTGATGAGATCGATCTACTACCCCAAGAGATCAATCTTCTCAATATTTTTCCTCTTGAAATAGACTTTCCAGGCTCAATGAGATCGATCTGCTCTTATCATAAGATCGATCTGTGTAACATAGAACCTTAAGGAGATCGATCTTCTCTTGCATGAGATCGATCTGTTGCAAGTCAGTAGCTTAAGGAGATCGATCTGGTTCCATTGGAGATCGATCTGCCATGTTTCATTACTCGAACATAAGCAGTTTTGGCTCTTCCAGATCGATCTTTCCTCTTATGAGATCGATCTGGCATTCATATTTTCTAGATTTTACTTCACTTTTCTATAGTAACTCACACCAAACATATTTGATTTTGTTGCCATAGTCATTTTCTCATTCAACCATCTTTAAGGCTTGAAAATGACATCCATTTATCCTTTATGCATATTAAAACTTATGTGTATTCATTGTATAACCAAAGGTATACAATATATATCAAATGGAAGTATAAAGCTTTATGCAACTTATGCAACTTCCTTCCATTTTACCACACTACTCATTTTGAGTTCTATTCACATTTATCATTGAGAAAAGTCTGTTTCTTCACATTCATACATAGTGAAACTTGTGTGTACATCACAAACTTATATCACAAGTGTGTACATCAACTTATGGACTTATATCATTTATGTTTCACATAGCATGTACATGTATATACTTATGCATTACATAAGGTTTATATACAAAATACGGGTCTTACACTATCGCTTGTACACGTATAAGGTATAATTCAGTTCATTTTCTATCCAAACAATGATGTAATATAGACTTTTGTGATAAGTATTTTGGGATGTAATTAGGTTGATATGAAAGAAATGAATTGAGACTTATGGTTGACTCTTTTTGGGATATTATGTATTTCATTTCATTAAGTATGAGTTGTATGATCTTAGGGGATAATGTTGGTTTATAAACGATAGTGGTTTAAAGATACTGCACAGGAATACACTCAGAGTTGGTAGTTTTGTTTTAAGAAAAATTTTAAATTGTCCTATTTTTTGCGCTTTTGGGCTATCACACAAGGTCGTCCTGGGAGGCAGGTACAACCACCTCCACCACATGAACCACAGCCAGAGAGACCGTAGATACTTCATCTGAGACCAAGGATGTGTGTTTACTTTGGATAAAGAGACCACAGATATTTCGTCTGAGACCATATGAGGTACACTTCTTGTCTGTAACCATGAGGCTCATGTGTTGTTTGACTCGGGATCCACGTATTCTTTTATTGATGTACACTTTACATGTAAACTGAGTTTAAAAGATGAATCCCTAAATTATATTTTACATGTAAATACCCCTATGTTGGAGTCCCAAAGGACTGATATGGTATGTAGGAAGTGCGAGATCAAGGTGGGAGATAGGGTAATGTTAGCAGATCTAGTTTTGTTAAGCATGTGTGATTTTGATGTGATTCTAGGGATGGATTGGTTAGCGGCGAATCGTGTATACTAAGACTGTAACTTTCTCCCTACCTGAAAAATTTAGTGTACGTTTGAATGTTAAGGAATGAAAATGTGCGAATTTATTGTGAGAAATCTAAGATATAATCATGATTTCCTAAAAACACTGATGAAATTATTGATGTGAAGGTTACATCGCACTCATCTCTGATATTAGTCAAGAACATTCAATGATAGAGGACATACCGGTAGTATATGAGTTTTCGGATGTATTTCCAAAGGAATTACTTGGCTTACCACTGGAGAGAGAGTTGGAGTTCACTATCGATTTAGTGCCGGATACCCAACCGATCTCTAAACCTCCCTATAGGATGGCATTGACTGAATCAAAGGAGTTAAAGAAATAGTTGCAAAAACTGCTTGACCAAGGTTTTATTAGGCCTAGTGTGTCACCATGGAGAGCTCCAGTTTTGTTTGTAAAGAAGGATGGCAGTCTTAGATTATGCATAGATTATAGATCGTTGAACAAGGCCATGGTAAAGAACAAATACCCCTTGCCAAGAATAGACGATCTATTTGATCAGCTGAGAGGGGCTTCTGTCTTTTTTAAGATCGACTTAAGATCGGGCTATCACCAGTTAAGGATCAGGAAAGAGGATATTTCAAAGACAGCCTTCAGAACTAGATATGGCCACTACGAGCTCTTAGTGATACCCTTTGGTTTGACGAATGCCCATGCTGCTTCATTGATGATATCCTTGTGTATTCTCGGTCTCATTAGGAACATGCCCAGCATTTGAGGATTATGCTGCAGGTACTCAGAAATAAGCAGCTTTATGGAAATATCAACAAGAGTGACTTTTGGCTGGATCAAATAGCTTTTCTTGGTCATATTGTATTTAAGGACGGAGTGTCAGTTGATCCGTCTAAGATAGAGGCTGTACTCAATTGGGAGAGACCAAGGACAGTTACAAAGATTAGGAGTTTTTTGGGGCTTGTAGGGTATTATAGAAGGTTTGTTGAAGGAATTTTCAAGATTGTCGCTCCTTTGACCAATCTCACACGTAAGGGGAATCCTTTTGTATGGTCTAAGTAGTGTGAACAAAGTTTCTAAGAATTAAAAAGGAGATTAACGACGGCACCTGTGTTTACTATCCCAAATGGACCTGGAGGCTTTGCAGTGTACAGCGATACCTCTCAACAAGGATTGGGGTGTGTACTCATGCAGCATGGGAGAGTACTCGCCTATGGTTCCCGACAGCTGAAGGATCATGAGCGAAACTACCCCACACATGATTTGGAGTTAGCCGCAGTGGTGTTTGCATTGAAGATCTGGTGGCATTACTTATATGGGGAAAGGTTCCAAATATTTACTAACCATAAGAGCCTAAGGTATATATTCGACCAATAGGTGTTAAACATGAGACAAAGGAGATGGATGGAACTCCTTAAAGACTATGATTGCGAGATACTCTATCATCCGGGGAAGGCGAACGTAGTTGTTGATGCCCTAAGCAAGAAGAGTATGGTATCTGCTATGATGATCAGGGAATGGGACCTGCTAGAACAGTTCGCCAGACTCAGGATCAGAGTTGAGGAAGCGGAGGTCGGGTTTATGGCTAGCCTACGGATAGAGTCCAGTATTATGGATTAGATTAAAATCGGGCAGCGAAATGATTAGAGGCTATTGGATATGGTTAGCCAAGCTGAACAGACCTCGCAGTCAGATTTCATGGTCAGTGACGATGGGTTATTGAGGTTTAAGGGTCGAATTTGTTTTCTGAACGATGATACCCTAAAGCAACAAATACGGAGAGAGTCTCACTGCTCGCAATACACCAAGCACCCGGTAAGTACTAAGACGTACTAGGATTTGAGAAGGGTATATTGGTGGAGTGGTATGAAGCGAGATGTGGCAGAACATGTGACCAAATGTTTGGTATGCCAACAAGGGAAAGCTAAGCACCAGAAGCCCGGAGGATTGCTTAAGCCTTTGCCTGTGCCTACATGGAAATGAGAGCATATCACCATGGACTTTATCATGGGATTACCAAGGACCCGAAGAGGTTATGATGCAATATGGGTGATAGTGGATAGATTAACGAAGAGTGCCCACTTCCTTGCCATCAAGAGCACGAATACATTGAGTACCTTAGCCGAGTTATAAGTTAGAAAGATAGCTAGACTGCATAGGGCTCCAATGAGTGTTACATCTGATAGAGATTCCCGGTTTACCTCCAAGTTTTAGACTCATTTTCAAGAGGCCGTGGGATCTCGATTGAGTTTTAGTACTACCTATCATCCTCAGACTGATGGTCAGTCCAAGCGGACTATACAGACCTAGGAGGATATGTTGAGGCCATGTATGATGGACTTTAAGGGATCATAGGTTGATCACCTGCCCCTTGCTGAGTTTGCGTACAACAATAGCTATGATGGGAGTATTGGTATGGCGTTTTATGAGGGTTCGTATGGTAGGAGGTGTAGATCCCCTATAGCTTGGGAAGAAGTGGGCGACAGGAAAGTAATAGCTCCCGAACTCGTTGAACAGGTAGTTCAAAATGTGAAGATAATTTATGATAGATTACGGGCTGCTTAGAGTAAACAGAAAAGTTACGCAGATGTACGTAGACGGCCACTCAAGTTTCAAGTTGGAGATTCTGTATTCCTTAAGATATATCCAAGTAAGGGTATCATGCATTTCGGGAAGAAAGCAAAATTGAGTCCTCGATATATAGGACCGTTTAAAATTTTGGAGAAAGTGGGAGACGTTGTTTACCGATTGGCTTTTCCTCCACAGTTTTTGGAGATACACGATGTCTTTCACGTCTCTATGTTGAGGAAATATAATCTGGATCCCTCTCTATGAAGCATTGGATATTCAGAGATATATAAGTTATGTGGAAGAACACATCTGGATACTCGATAGGAAGGAAAAGGTTCTTCGGACGAAAAGGATTCCATTGGTTAAAGTTCTCTAGAAGCACCACTCAATGGAGGAAGTAACTTGGGAAATAGAGAGTCTTATGAGGGAGAAGTACTCTCAACTACTTAATGGATCGAGCTGAATTTAGAGGACCAAATTCTCCAAAGGTGGGGAGGATGTGAGACCTGTGAATTCTATGTACTTTAGCTATGAGGTTACAATGTGAGATTTATAATTTGGTGAATATGGTTATGATATTTAGATGTACACGCAAGTTCTAAATCTAATAAAGTATAAGAAGATAAAGTTTTTAAGTCTTAAATATGTACTGAATGAAATATGGTGTCATGACCCTTTCTCAATCCATGACTTAACCAAAAATCACTACAAATTTTTCGCATTTTTAACTTACCTTTCCTCTCTTAAATGGTTGGGCTGTGATTTGATGTCAGAGTCCTCGCTTACCACATTATCCATTATCATACATACATGTCAATATACTGTTACTGACTGTAACTGCTTTTCTAAGACATGTGAGATTACATAAAAACTAACACAAATACATTCCCCATATATATATCATATACATCACTGTGCTGTTTCTATATTTAGATACATAACTGTACAAAATATGTATACCTGTCGATCGGTAGGAACTACCAGTGGACTCAGGAATACTATCCATCAATAGCTCTCGCTCTACTGCTGATGCTCTGTAGAGAGATGTAAAGAAAGGGGGTGAGCATACAACGCGCTTAGTAAGGAAATCAGGCAAGCAAGTAGATATCTACACTATCTACTCAAAATAATGCTATGCCTTGAAAACATTATTTCCTTAACTCACTTTAAAAGCATGTCTTTATATATATATATATATGTATACTTGTACAGATTAAATCCCATGTACAGAAATCATGCTTTCTTTCTCAAATGTAGGCATGTAGTGCAAAACAATGCATCTTTATATAAATCATGCCTTTAGGTAAATCATGCCATGTATATTTCAATCACAATAAATATGGCATTTAAATAATTCACATCACAAAATCGGAGTCCGACCCATCCCTCAGGTCTGTCCGTAATTTAAATCAGTCAATCAAGTGATATATCATGTGAGACTCTGTAGTGAAATGTAAATAGTATCCTGGACTATGATCATATCCGACATGTGATCCCAAGCTACACGGAATCCTAGTGTGCGGGGCATCACTGCTGCAACGGGAAAGGGGTCAGTCCATCACAACCGCCAGCTATATCTTCCTCAACTCCACAACACCACACGGTACAGTGTACTCCCATGCCACATGCACGGTACAACATACTCCGTAGACCCTACATCACAGTCGGGGTGCTTGCCATAGGTCTTAGCCCTCAAACCATGGAATATCATACCACGTCTCTATTACCCTCATGCGGATATCCTCTCACAAGATGTGACACTCAGTCACACAAGGACTCGGGCATGGGTTTTAACATGTATTATATATCACATACAGTGCGCGCCTTTAAGTGCGACTCACCGTCGACACTCCGCTCAAACACTGTTTCACATCACAAACTCAAACTCTAGTGCGAGTAAACCTCTAGCAACTAGGTCAATGCATAGTTCATGTATTAAATCAAGTACGAGCAATAGCTCTAGTACCATGCTATGCAAAATATCATCAAATCAAGTACGAGTAAATAGCTCCAGTACTATGTCATGTGTAAATCATGAAGAATCGAGTACGAGCAACGCTCCAGCACTCTGTCATGTATCTCATGTAAAACTCGAGTATGAGCTAATCGCTCCAGCACTCTATCATGCATATATCATATAAAACTGAGTACGAGTAATAACTCCAATACTCTATCATGCATGTCATGAAAATCTAGTGCGAATCAAAATTTAGCACTAATGTATATGGAAAATATATGAAATCTAGTGCGAGCTGTACTCCAGCACGATTCATTCTCACAAAATATGATAGATGGCTCTTTAAAAAGGGATGATTTACAAAACATCAAAATCAGCACTATAAAGTGTGCTTAATTCACATCAACCTTAAAATCATTAGCCCATCTATTTAGTCTCCTACTAAACAGCAGTTAAACACTCAAAATAGTGGTTTCCATGCTTTTTACAACTTTTCACAAAAGTTGACTTTTTGACTAACTAGGGGCAAAATCGTAATTTGCTACTATCGGGTCGCAATAATTATTATTCACTTTCTCTGACCCTCAGAGTTTTTAAGTGAATGTAAAAGCAGACGAAAATACGTGCAGGTATCTCTGACTACTCACAAAAGTCCCTTACCTGCAATCACTCGAGAAATTTCACTTTCTCTGCGCTGCTCGTTTCAGCAGTCCGATTTGCTCCTCCAATAATCTCTGGAGCTGCATATAACCATTTATTAGGTTAATTACACTTTTCCTACTGTATTTCACTATTTCCCTTAATGGGCTTTAATAGTCCTTAATGGGCCTAACTATGCCTTAAGCCCATTTTCATTTTACTATTCATTTTCGTTAAGCCTATTGGGCTTGTGGGGCCTACTAACTCTTATTGGGCTTGTCAATACCCATTGGGCTTTATTCCAATCTCTTTGGATAGCTCGTATATCATTTACGACAGTTAATTCGAAATTTCGAATATAATTCACTAAATACAAAATTTAATCCGAAATGCGTAAAATAAATCTTAAATACGTAATAATCACATAAATTGTCGTAAATGAGCTTTACTTACCCGAGATTATGCGATGGTATGCAAATCGAAGTTCGATCGGGCTTTTGTTCGGAATTTATCGTCGAACTGCACAATTTTATATATTTAACTCCGGGTCAATTTTTGATTAAATATAATTTAAATAAATTTATCGAAAATCAAATCGGTCACTTTTGACCTCGTATCGACTTACCCGAAGTCCGGTGAAATCCCAAAAATTACCCTTTTCCTTTTTCTTTCTTTTTCTTCTTTTTCCCATTTTCTCCTTGGCTGAACCGATCCGGTTCAGCGCTGAACCTTCTTCACTGAACCGTCGACCGGTTCAGGCTTCCTTTGGTCGTGTCGGCATCTTCCGGTCGGTTCTCGACGCATCACCACCGCCGTTTGATGCGCCTCAGCCTGGGTAACACTCGGTTGGGCTCGATCGGGACCAAGCACCGTCAGTGGCCGTCGGATCTCATCTTTTCCTCTGTGGCTTCTCCTCTTCGATTCGTCGGTGTCCGGCGTCGGTGAAGGGCCTGACCGGTGCCGATGGGTGTGCACGGACCTCCTCTTCCTTTTTCGGCCGCTTGCCTGACCGTGGGGTCGCCGGTGCTCGCTGTCCTGTGGTCTTCTTCTTCCTCGACTATCACGCGGTTTCCCCTCTTTTCTCTCTCCCCGATTTCCAAATTTCAGATTTCCTTTTTTTTTATAATATATTTTATTATTATTTTATTCTTAAAATAATAATAAAAATCCTAAAATATCCCAAAAATATCTAAAAAATCATATTAAATTTATTTAGTCCGTAAATGAATTTATCAGTCTGATTTTATCTTTTCGATATATTTTTCCACTATTTTTGGGCTCATTTTTTGAGGTAAAAATTTCGATAAATTCTAATAAATTTATATCTTGATCAATTGGGCTCAAAATTAAATATTTTCCTCGATTTTGATCAAGATTCCTCAATTTCATATTTTTAATGAAATTGTCTTATCGAAATTATACCGAATTTTAGTCATTTGACCGTTTTACCCCTGTACTCGTTCGAGAATCAACTTAACCTTTATCTCGTTGTTATGTAGCTTACATGCATTTTTAATTTCTCAAATTGTCGATTGCATGTTAGTAAATACTCTTCTTATGATTCAACTATAACAACGGAGTGTTCATACACATAGGAATCATAGGGAATAAGCTACAAAAATCTGGGTCTGACAATCCTCCCCCACTCAGAAAATTTGGTCATCCAAATTAGAACCAAGTCAGTCATCAAATAGGTGAGGGTAGACTCTCTAGCTCCCAAGTAGCTTCCTCTGAAGTATGATGCTGCCAAAGAATCTTCACTAACCTGATGGTCTTCGATCTCAATTCCTTCTCCTTCCTATCCAATATCCGAATCGGTCCCTCAACATATGACATGTCCTCTTGGAGCTCCAAAGGCTCGTAACTAATCACATGTGCCTGATCCGGATGATACTTCCGAAGCATCGATATGTGGAAGATGTTATGGACACCTGATAACTCTGATGGCAATGCCAACCTATAAGCCTTATCTCCTACTCGATCAAGTATCTCAAAGGGTCCAATATAGCGAGGATTTAGTTTCCCTCTCTTCCCAAATCTCGCTATACCCTTGGAAGGAGAAACTCTCAAAAACACGGATTCACCAACTGTAAACTCTAGTGGCTTACGACTCTTGTCAGCGTAACTCTTCTATCTGCTCTGAGCTGTCCTCAGTCTCTCTACTATCAAGTGGACGTCCTCAGATGCTTGTGTAACCATGGAGAAAAAATCTTACAGTCACCCACTTCTTCCCATCCAATAGGGGAACGACATCTACGGCCATACAAAGCCTCATACGGTGCCATCATGATACTCGTATGATAACTGTTGTTGTAGGCGAACTCAACCAGTGGCAGGTGGTCATCCCAGGAGCCTCTAAAATCTAGCACACATGCTCTCAACATATCCTCCAGAGTCTGTATAGTCCTCTCTGACTGACCATCTATCTGAGGATGGAAAGCGGTGCTCAAACTCAATGGGTTCCCATGGCTTCCTGAAAATGTCCCCAAAAGTGGGAAGTGAAGCGAGAATCCCTATCGGAGACTATGCTCACTGGTACACCGTGTAACCTCACTACCTCGCGTACATACAGTTCTGCTAATGAACTCAGAGTATCGGTCGCTCTCATAGCTAGGAAGTGAGCTGACTTCGTCAGTCTGTCGACGATCACCCATATATCATCGTGATTCCTGCGGGTTCTCGGTAAACCCATCACGAAATCCATGGTGATATGCTCTTATTTCCACGTCGATATAGGTAGAGGCTGCAATAACCCTGCAGGTTTCTGATACTCTACCTTCACTTGCTGACATACGAGACACTTTGCCACAAAGTTTGCTACATCTCTCTTCATACCCGACTACCAGTATACCTTTCGGAGGTTCTGATACATTTTGTTACTCCTCGGATGTAACGTATACCTCGATGAATGAGCTTCTGCCAATATCAATCTCCTGAGTCCTGGATCCTCGGGAACACACAATCTACCTCTGAACCTTAGTAGTCCATCAGAACTCAACTCAAAGTCAGTCACTATGCCCTTCTGCGTCTGACTACTCACATCCATACAAAATGGATCAGTCTGCTGAGCCACTCTGATTCTGTCCAACAGATCTGGCTCCAAGCGTAGACTAGCTATCACATAGCCTGTATCCATGTCAGAAGGCACGACTCCTAAACTGAGGCTAGCAAACTGCTCTAGCAAATCATGTTCCCTAACCATCATATACGATACCATCCCTAGGCTCTTCCTACTCAAGGCATCGGCTACAACGTTAGCCTTACCCGGATGATAAAGTATCTCACAATCGTAGTTCTTCAAAAGCTTTAGCCATCTTCTCTGTCTCATGTTCAGCTCTTTCTGTGAGAATAGATACTTGAGGCTCTTGTGGTCGATAAATATCTGGAACTTCTCACCATACAAGTAGTGGCGCCATACCTTCAATGCAAACACTACTGCTACTAGCTCAAATCATGGGTCGAATAGTTCTTCTCATGATCCTTCAGCTGTCTGGATCCATAAGCAACTACCTTTCCATCCTGCATCAATACACAGCCAGTCTCTGATGCGAAGCATCGGTATACACTGCAAATCCTCATGAGCTGGTAGGGATAGTGAGAATCGGAGCAGTGGTCAATCGATGCTTCAACTCCTCAAAACTTTTCTCACAATCCTCGTTCCATACGAACGGTACACTCTTTCGAGTAAGACGTGTCAACGGAGCGGCCAACTTCAAAAATCTCTCAACGAATATCCGATAGTATCCAGCTAAACCTAGAAAACTCCTGATCTCGGTGACTGTCTTCAACTGTTCCCACTGAACTACAGCCTCTATCTTAGATGGATCAACTGATACACTATCCCTCGATAAAACAAGTCCCAAAAACGAGAACTATGACAACCAAAAGTCACACTTACTGAGCTTAGCATATAATTCCTGCTCTCGTAGAGTCTGCAACACGATCCTGAGGTGCTCCTCATGCTCCTCCTTAGATCTCGAATACACCAATATGTCATCGATAAAGACGATAACAAACTAGTCCAAATATGGCTTGAACACATCGTTCATCAAAGCCATGAAAGCAGCTGGAGCATTCGTCAATCCGAATGGCATGACCAAAAACTCATAATGGCCATATTGGGTACGAAATGCTGTCTTGGGTACATCTCCACTCCGAACCTTCAGCTGATGATACCTAGACCTCAGGTCAATCTTGGAAAAGACCTGTGCTCCCTGAAGCTGATCTAACAAATCGTCAATGCGTGGAAGGGGATATCTATTCTTGATGGTGGCCTTATTTAACAATCGGTAATCTATACACAATCGGAGGCTCCCATCCTTCTTCCTCACAAACAAAATTGGTGCTCCCCAAGGTGAAACACTCGGTCGAACAAAACCCCTATCCAATAGCTCCTGTAACTATCTCTTGAGCTCCTCTAGCTTAACTAAGGCCATACGATATGGTGGTCTTGAAATAGGCTCCGTACCAAGCACCAAATCTATACAGAACTCCATCTCTCTGTCTGGTGGTAGTCCAGGCAATTCATCCAAAAAATATCTGGGTGCTCACTGACCACAGTAATATCTGACAACTCCGGATGTGCCTTATCCATATCTACCACGTACGTAATGAAACCTTGATATGTTGAAGGTTTTCTAAATCAGTAATCATGTAATAATCATAACTACTCCTTTCATTTATTCTTATTAAACTTTACAACATATCTAGTAGGGTTAGGAAACATAACTGTCTTAGCATAACAATCTAAAACAACATGGTTTGCAGATAGACAATTCATTCCTAATATTATATCAAAGTCACTCATACTTAGTAATATTGCTGTCATCTCCTTATTCCCTACTCTTAACTTACAGTCATTAAATACATATTCTACAACTTGACTACTATTCATAGGCGTACTAATCAACATCATCACACGTAATGGTGTACGCTCTACATGTCTTGCTAATTTACATGCAAATAAAGGCAATACAAAAGAATGCGTGGCACCAGGATCAATTAAAACATATGCTTCAATATCATAAATCAGGATGTTACCTCGAATCACATCCGATGAAGCATCAGCTGTCCCCTGGTCCAAAGCATGCACTTGCCTTCGACCCATCACCTGTTTCCCCTTCTCCTCTGCCGTCGCTCTACCCCTCTGAGCAGACGTACTAGCTGAAGTTCTATCAGGCTCCCTGCCCTTCTGTGGGGCTGTCACAAATGTCTCTGGGCACTCTCTAGTAATGTGCCCCTGTTTCCCACATCGAAAACACACAATAAGAGTCAGCGGACACGGTCTACTTCCATGTTGTTTACCGCATCTTCTGCACTGATCAACAGCAGGTCTCTATCCTCCTAAGACAATGCCCTTTGCTGGGGCTACAGTCGGATAAGCAGGAGGTCTAGCATATCTCTCTCGTGCCTCCTCCACCCGTGACCTCTTACCGAAGAGTTTCTTCCCTCCTCGATAACCGAAATCTCTAGCAGGCCTCTTCTTTTGTATATCTCGGCTACGGCTAAACTTCCCGAACTCGAAAGCATTCCTCTCGAAATCTTGCTCACACAGTTGCGCCCTGCGCACTGCTTCCTCATAGGTCGCTATGTCTAATGGAACCAACCTGGACCGCAGAACCGGTCTTAACCTGTCGATAAACCCATAAACCTTCCTGGCCTCACTATACATGGTATCTGGGTCATATCTCCCTAGGGATAGGAATCGAGTCTCATACTCATCCACAGATAAACTCCCCTAGTTTAGTCTCAAAAACTCTGCCTATAGTTTCTGCTGTGCGGTGTCGGGTACAAACTGCCTCCTAAAGGCCTCCCAAAATATCTCCCAACTAATGTCTATGTGTCAGGCTCTCAATATAGGTCGGGTGGACTTCCACCAATGCTCTGCAGCTCCCTTCAGTAGGAACGCAGCAAATGAGACCATCTCCGAGGTCGTACACTCGAAGAATCCATAAAGCTTCTCCATCTCCGCTATCCACACCTCAGCAACTACAGGGTCCTTGACCCCACTAAAAGATGGAGGTCTAAACTTCTGGAATTCTTGCAACCAATGTAGATCACATCCATACCCTAATCCACTTCCACTAGAAACTAGTGGGGGTGTAGGAGTCTCTACTGTCCTCGGTACATGAGCTGTTTATGTAGGTATATCAGGGGCAATTGCCTCTCCTGTCACAGCTCCTACCTCCTGTCCTTGCCTACCTGGCATCGTCTGTGCCAACATCTCTACAATCGTCTCAAGACTATGCTCTGATCTCATAAAGCGCGTCTCAGCACACCCGGGTGCCTCAGTAGCACCTGGAGTCTCAGGCGTAGGTAATGGTTCGACAGCAGCTCGTCCCTCGGGTCTATCTCCCCGACCTCGAGCCCTACCTCTCGTAACTCTACCACTACGCATATTTGCCATATAGCAAAGTTCTTGCATTCATAATAATGAATTAGTCCGTCTCCTATCTGGTATACACAGTTATATCTAAACACAGCACAGTACTATGGGGATGTACACTTTCCTATTTTCTAACACCAACTCACATCAGACCAACCTCTGCTCTGATACCATTCTGTCAGGACCCTTTCTCAATCCATGACTTAACCAAAAATCACTACAAATTTTTTGCATTTTTAACTTACCTTTCCTCTCTTTAATGGTTGGGCTGTGATTCAATGTCAGAGTCCTCGCTTACCACATTATCCATTATCATACATACATGTCAATATACTGTTACTGACTGTAACTGCTTTTATAATACATGTGAGATTATATAAAAGCTAACACAAATACATTCCCCATATATATATCATATACATCACTGTGCTGTTTCTATGTATAGATACATAACTGTACAACATATGTATACCTGTCGATCGATAGGAACTAGCAGTGGACTCAGGAATACTATCCCTTAATTGCTCTCGCTCTACTGCTGATGCTCTGTAGAGAGATGTAAAGAAAGGGGGGTAAGCATACAACGCGCTTAGTAAGGAAATCAGGCAAGCAAGTAGATATCTACACTATCTACTCAAAATAATGTTATGCCTTCAAAACATTATTTCCTTCACTCACTTTAAAAGCATGTCTTTAAATATATATATATATATGTATACTTGTACAGATTAAATCCCATGTACAGAAATCATACTTTCTTTCTCAAATGTAGGCATGTAGTGCAAAACAATGCATCTTTATATAAATCATGCCTTTAGGTAAATCATGCCATGTATATTTCAATCACAATAAATATGGCATTTAAATAATTCACATCACAAAATCGGAGTTCGACCCATCCCTCAGGTCTATCCGCAATTTAAATCAGTCAATCAAGTGATATATCACGTGAGACTCTGTGGTTAAATGTAAATAGTATCCTACACTATGATCATATCCGACATGTGATCCCAAGCTACACGGAATCCTAGTGTGCGGGGCATCACTGTTGCAAAGGGAAAGGGGTCAGTCAATCACAACCGCCAGCTATATCCTCCTCAACTCCACAACACCACACGGTACAGTGTACTCCCATGCCACATGCATGGTACAACATACTCCGTGGACCCTACATCACAGTCGGGGTGCCTGCCATAGGTCTTAGCCCTCAAACCATGGAATATCATACCACGTCTCTATTACCCTCATGCGGATATCCTCTCACAAGATGTGACACTCAGTCACACAAGGACTCGGGCATGGGTTTTAACATGTATTATATATCACATACAGTGCGCGCCTTTAAGTGCGACTCACCGTCGACACTCCGCTCAAACACTGTTTCACATCACAAACTCAAACTCTAGTGCGAGTAAACCTCTAGCAACTAGGTCAATGCATAGTTCATGTATTAAATCAAGTACGAGCAATAGCTCTAGTACCATGCTATGCAAAATATCATCAAATCAAGTACGAGTAAATAGCTCCAGTACTATGTCATGTGTAAATCATGAAGAATCGAGTACGAGCAACGCTCCAGCACTCTGTCATGTATCTCATGTAAAACTCGAGTATGAGCTAATCGCTCCAGCACTCTATCATGCATATATCATATAAAACTGAGTACGAGTAATAACTCCAATACTCTATCATGCATGTCATGAAAATCTAGTGCGAATCAAAATTTAGCACTAATGTATGTGGAAAATATATGAAATCTAGTGCGAGCTGTACTCCAGCACGATTCATTCTCACAAAATATGATAGATGGCTCTTTAAAAAGGGATGATTTACAAAACATCAAAATCAGCACTATAAAGTGTGCTTAATTCACATCAACCTTAAAATCATTAGCCCATCTATTTAGTCTCCTACTAAACAGCAGTTAAACACTCAAAATAGTGGTTTCCATGCTTTTTACAACTTTTCACAAAAGTTGACTTTTTGACTAACTAGGGGCAAAATCGTAATTTGCTACTATCGGGTCGCAATAATTATTATTCACTTTCTCTGACCCTCAGAGTTTTTAAGTGAATGTAAAAGCAGACGAAAATACGTGCAGGTATCTCTGACTACTCACAAAAGTCCCTTACCTGCAATCACTCGAGAAATTTCACTTTCTCTGCGCTGCTCGTTTCAGCAGTCCGATTTGCTCCTCCAATAATCTCTGGAGCTGCATATAACCATTTATTAGGTTAATTACACTTTTCCTACTGTATTTCACATTAAATACAGTCTATTTCCCTTAATGGGCTTTAATAGTCCTTAATGGGCTTTAATAGTCCTTAATGGGCCTAACTATGCCTTAAGCCCATTTTCATTTTACTATTCATTTTCGTGGGCCTATTGGGCTTGTGGGGCCCACCAACTCTTATTGGGCTTGTTAATACCCATTGGGCTTTATTCCAAGCTCTTTGGATAGCCCGTATATCATTTACGACAGTTAATTCGAAATTCTAAATATAATTCACTAAATACGAAATTTAATCTGAAATGCGTAAAATAAATCTTAAATACGCAATAATCACATAAATTGTCATAAATGAGCTTTACTTACCCGAGATTATGCGATGGTACGCAAATCGAAGTTCAATCGGGCTTCCGTTCGGAATTTATAATTTAAATAAATTTATCGAAAATCAAATCGGTCACTTTTGACCTCGTATCGACTTACCCGAAGTCCGGTGAAATCCCAAAAATTTCCCTTTTCCTTTTTCTTTCTTTTTCTTCTTTTTCCCATTTTCTCCTTGATTGAACCGGTCCGGTCCGGTTCAGCGCAGAACCTTCTTCACTGAATCGCCGATCGATTCAGGCTTCCTTTGTTCGTGCTGGCGTCTTCCGACCGGTTCCCGACGCATCACCACCGCTGTTCGGGGTGCCTCAGCCTGGGTAACACTCGGCTGGGCTCGATCGGGACCAAGTACCGCCGGTGGCTGTCGGATCTCGTCTTTTCCTCAGCGGCTTCTTCTCTTCGATTCGCCGGTGTCCGGCGTCAGTGAAAGGCGTGATCGGTGCCGATGGGTGCGCACGGACCTCCTCTTCCTTTTCTAACCGCTTGCCTGACCGTGGGGTCGCAGGTGCTCGCCATCCGGTGGTCTTCTTCTTCCTCGGCTTTCACGCGGTTTCCCCTCTTTTCTCTCTCCTTGATTTCCAAATTTCAGATTTCCCTTTTTTTTATAATATATTTTTATTATTATTTTATTCCTAAAATATCCCAAAAATATCTAAAAAATCATATTAAATTCATTTAGTCCGTAAATGAATTTATCAGTACGATTTTACCTTTTCGGTATATTTTTCCACTATTTTTGGGCTCATTTTTCTAGGTAAAAATTTCGATAAATTCTAATAAATTTATATCTTGATCAATTGGGCTCAAAATTAAATATTTTCCTCGATTTTGATCAAGATTCCTCAATTTCATATTTTTAATGAAATTATCTTATCTAAATTATATCGAATTTCAGTCATTTGATCGTTTTACCCCTGCGCTCGTTCGGGAATCAACTTAACCCTTATCTCGCTGTTATGTAGCTTACATGTATTTTTAATTTCTCAATTTGTCGATTGCATCTTAGTAAATACTCTTCTTATGATTCAACTATAACAACGGAGTGTTATACACATAGGAATCATAAGGAATAAGCTACAAAAATCTGGGTCTGACATATGGTCTATGAAGTAGATAGTGGTAAGTTTTCCCTCGAGTTTCTTGCAAATTTATGCAGCAACAGTGAAATCTATGAAAGCCAGATCGATCTCCAAGGATAAGAGATCGATCTAGTAAGCCTAGCAGTATAAGTAAAGGGTTTTTGAGGAGCTGGATCTATATCAAGTGAAGAAGGATCGATCTCATAGGGATGGAAGATCAATCCCATGACTCCATAATGCAATTAGTATACAATAGCAGACAGGTAGATTGATCTCATAAGAGAACATATCAATCTCCTACTGTCTCTGCCTAGCAAGAATCGATCCTGTCATAAGGGCAGATCGATCTCCATTTGTCTCGGCGGGAAGAGATCGATCCCTCCTTAGAAAATAGATCGATCTCCATTTGGTTCTGTAAAGAACAGATCGATCCCTACCTTCTACCAGATCGATCCTGTAGTTGTTAATTGAGTTGTTGAAGTAGTTGAAACCAAGCAGAGATCGATCTCACACACTCTGTCTATATAAGGATCACGAGATTTTTGTCTGAAAATGAGTCTCTCTCACCTGCAAACACCAACACTCACCATTTTCACCCAAACCAAGTTTTCTCTCTCTAAGATTCACCACATTCTAGACTGAGTTAGAAAAAGAGGTAAGAGACAAGCATTCTATAAGTTGCTCAAGAGAGGAGAAGCTAGGTGAGCTTACAAGACCCTTATTTTTAAGTATTATCATTATATTTATAGACATTGGTGAATATATATATATATATATTTAGTTGGAAATGCTTAAGTCATGAAGGAACTAAAAAATGGGTTTAGGTAGAAGAAGGAATGTGGATGTCCTGTGTTAGTCATGAGCTAGCTTGGATGTAGTTAGGGTGTATAGGCGTAAATAGGATAAAAAGAGAAATGTTGAGTTTGAATGAGTAAGAGAAAGAAATCGACAATAAGAATGATGTATATTAACGATTTGATGATGTTTGAACAGCTCGAGAATTCGACACGAGAAACGAGGCTAGTTCAAGACTCGAGGGACATTGCACCACTCAGGGTGCAAGAGGTAAGGGAAATAAAATGTTTGTGCATGTGAGTTTCTAAATGATGAAAATACCTTTTTAGTGTGAAAAAGGTTTGATGAAAGAGCATGTTTATGAGAAATGACTTGATTTAATGCTTTGATGAATGTATGAGTGTTTTGTGGTTTGAGCTCAATTTTAATGAATATTGTGTGATTGTGAACACATTGTTTTACAACAGAAATAAGTTTTTCGAGATAACCACTATGAGCTCTACGTAAAGGCAAAACGGTTTTAATACAACAATGGCATATTTTGTTGAGACTAAGGCTTGTCATGAGATGCACATCGATACTCCGCTTTGATAGCGTTGAGTGGCCTTCCTCTGGTAGCATGTAAGATCGGGCCTTGCTCTAGTAGCATGTAAGACCGATGCCTCTATTCTGGTAACGTGAGATGACCCCGCTCTGGTAGCGACGGGTGGCCTTGCTTTGGTAGCATGTAAGACCGAGATCGTACGACTCTGATTAAGTCTACAGCGATATCATGGCCATGGATAGATGTCGACATTTTCCCTCTTCTGAGGATGTCCCCCTTGAGGATGATTTGATGTAACGGAATGTGCTTATGACGTTATTTTTATATGAGTTTTATTAAATGCCTAGTCTCAACTATTTTGATGAATGACGTATTTTATGACTGTGATTTCTATCACGCATTGAGATTTGATGTTATGAAGAATTGTGATTTTTATCACATAAATTATGCTGATGCAAACTGATGCCATTGTTAATATCATTATTACCAAAACATTTTATATGCTTGAATACTTCTATCATGTTTTTACATGCCCAAATGATGAGTTGTGATGTAATGATGATTTTATAAAATCTCCCTTATCCTCCTTACTGAATGATTTAAGAGTTCACCCTTTTTCCCTCCCCCCTCCAGATTACTTGCAGTGATTGAGCTAATACATGCCGCGTACGTGATATAGGCTGGTGGACAAGATCTCCCCAAGCTATCGCTTGTACTTGCATAAGGTATAAATTCAGTTCATTTTGTATCAGACAATGATGTAATATAGACATTTATGTTAAGTATTATTGGGATGTAATTAGGACGATATGAAGAGGATCAATTGAGTCTTGTGGGTTGATCCTCTTTGGATATTGTGTATTTGATTTTAAGAAGTAGAAAAATTGTGTAATCCTGGGAATAACGATTTGTTATAAACACAAGTGATTAAATGACATTGTATAGGAATGCACATTAAGTAAGAAGTTTAATGCAAAAAAAAAGTTTAAATTTACCCTATTTTTCGCGCTTTCGGGTTGTCACAAGGAAGCAGGAAATTGGCAAAAAGCCCGAGAGAGAGATTAACTTGCTGAAGAAACGAAACCAAAAGAGACAATGGAGGAAGCAAGTGAAGGACTGAAGATGTAGACGTGTGTTACAAAGGAAAGTGAGGAAAACAAAAGAGAGGAAGCTAAAGCAGTGATGAGAAACCGAGAGCCAAAGGGTTAAGTGAACTAGAACAGAGGAAGTTCCACCTCTGGAAACTGCCACCAAGCAGGGACGAAGAAGCCGGATGTGGGAGCTGGTAACGGAGTGAATAGAGGAACTCTAGCGTCGGGCAGAATCGTGAATGGCGATGGTGGTGGCCGAACAAGATGATGAGGAACAGTGCCGAGAAGGGAAGCAGTGTAAGACCCGAAATTAAATCGTAAATTTTATGAGGTAGAAAAATGTTCACAAATTTAAAGGAATGGGATTCGGACTGAAAATAAGGATTCAAATCATAAAATGAATGAGTGTTCGTGAAGGAAAGTTTGACTGAATTAATCCCGAACACGTACAAGGGCAAAACGGTCAAAACATCGAAAGCCGGTATAATTTAACAAGAAATAATTATTAAAAATAATGGATTGAGGAAGTTCAATCAATAACGAAGAATTACATATGTTTTGGGTTAAAATTGATCAAAATATTAATTTTTAAAATTAACCGAAATTTTTGCTGCGAAAAATAATCGAAAATTATACCGGGAAGCTGAAATAATATCGAGAAATTAATTTATAGACTAAATGAATAAAATATAATTTTTTTAAGATATTTTGAATATTTTAGACTAATTTAATCAATTAAATAATATTAAAATAAATTATAAATATAAATAAATAAATTTTAAAAAAAAAGTGAAACAGAAACGAAAACGCGAAAGGAAAACGAAGGAAACGAAGCCGAGCAACCGAGGAAGGCCGGCGTGACCACCGGCAGCCAGGGACCCAGGCGAGGACCGGCGAAGGAAGCCCGACGCCAGGCGAATCGTCTGCCACCGGTGACGCGCGCCAAGGACGCTGGAGAACGCCGAAAAACGGAGGAGAAGGCCGCGGGAAAGAAATGGTCACCGGCGGCGAACTGCGGCGATTCGGGCGGAACTAAGGCCCGATTCTGAAAGCCCAGGCGACGGCGGTTCTTTCTGCACCAGTAGCAGCCAACGAAATGACGGGAATCACCGGCGACGGCCAAGGGAAGAAATGGGTTCCGACGGCCGAGGGAGAAGAGCCGGACCGGCGACCTTCTGGCAACCTCGACCGAAGATGAGGCCAGATTCGAGCTGCGGACGACCTTGCGGGGCCACTGGCGACAGAAGCCGGCAGAGAACTAGCCGACAAGGCCCTGAACCGGAGTGAACCGGGGTGAACCGATGGTCCGAACCGGGTTGAACCGGACCGAACCGGTTCAACCAAGAAAGAGAGGAAAAAAGGAAGAAAAAAGGGAAAAAGAAAAAGAGGAAAAATTGGAGAAAATTCCAGTGATGCAATCGAGATTCGGGTAAGTCGATAGGCGGTCGAATTGACCGATTTAAATTTTGGAATATTTAATTTGATAAATAATCGACTGAAAAACTTACCTGAAAATTATGAAATTGTGTAGCTCGACAATTGGCATCTAACGAGAGCTCGAGACAGCCTCGATTTACGGACTAGCATGGAATCTCGGGTCAGTAACTCTTATTTACGACAATTTGCATCGTTATACGTGATTCAGATTTAATTACCGCATAAATAGATTAAATTCTGAAAAGTCGGATAAATTGTCGTAAATAAAAAATTGAGCTATTCGAGAGTTAGAACGAGGCCCAATAAATTGTTGGTGGGCCCAATAAGCCCAATAGGCCTCGATAATGTGAAAATTAAGTGGAAAACGGGCTTAAGGCCGATTAAGGCCCATTAAGGCGCAATCGGGCCCAATAGGGGTAAATGGGCCCAATGATTTAAATTAAACCCGAAAAATAGAAAATACGATTAAATTGTATAATATATGACCTGAGGAATATTTATACGCAGTTCCAAAGGTTTGATTGGGAGCATATCGGACTGCGCGACGAGACAACAGTGGAAAAGGAAAGGTCAGACTCTACAGAAAAATAAGGTAAGGGAATTTTGTAAGTGCATAGAGATGCCTATACGTATTTTTGAGGGTATTTACAGGGTTTAGAATTTATCTAAGTATCTAGTAAATGAAATTATAATTTTTACGAAAATCGGGGCTTAGGTGAATAAAGAAAAAGACGATTTTGCCCCTGAGAGTAAAATTTACAAAAAGGGTAGTAAGGCAGATAAATTGCATGATTTCATGTTTTTAATGCTTTATATGAATGTATTGTTTTGATTTAAGCAAATATGCACATAGGTTGGCTATTGAATTCGTGAATTTTACGAAAAGATACCGGTTTGTACCGGTTATGATTTTAAAAGATATTTTATCAAGATTGAGCCACCTATCGTATTTACATGAATAAAAAGAGTGCTAGAGTCTTTCTCGCACTCAAGTTTACTGATTTATTTCTCATGAAAAGTCGTACTGGAGCATTGCTCGTACGAGGAATTTGTGTGTGCGTAAAACCGTGCTGGAGCTTCACTCGCACGAGATTTTAGATATCATGATATGCATAGCGTGGTGCTGGAGCTTCACTCGCACTAGACGTGAGTTGACATGCATATGGTCATGCGGAAGCCTCCTGTAGACTATGTGTCACAGAGAGTTGAGATGCTCGCACGTATACTTTGAGACATGGGTTGGTTATCGACATAGTATTGGGGTAGATAAGACCTACGGCAGGCACCCCCAGACTATGATATGGGTCCACAGAGTACGATGTACCGTGTATGTCACACGGAGTACGCTGTACCGTGCAGTCATGATGACTCTATGATGTTACTTGATATTCTGGCGGGTAGGACTTGACCCCACCTCCTGTTGCAGTTGTGATACCCCGCACACCGGGATCCATGTAGCCTGGGATCACAGGGACAAAGTATGGCCATAGTCCTCAATTTTCATACAGTAACCTACATGCCTCACATGATATCATACTGTCTGAATAGACCAGGACGAACCCGAGGGATGGGTAATGTCTCGATTTATGTTATTAAAAGAGATGTGATTTAATGAATCAAGGTATTCCCGAGAGATGGGTTTGACCTTGATGAAGTTGTTTTATGATGAAACTAATAAGTTTTTAATGTGACGAGCATGAGATGTCATACATGATGATTTTTTCATGTTTGATTTATATGTCAATTTCATGATTTCTCTTATATGATATATACATACATGTGGCATCGTTTTAGTCATTCCTCATGCTCAAAATATAAAGGATTTTATATCATGACATTATCAGCACGTAGATAGTATAGTTATCTACCTGCTTACATTATTGCCTTACTGAGCACGTTTCGCTCACCCTTTCATTTTCCACCCCACAGGGTATATTCAGTAGAAGAGAACGACAATAGTCATATCCGCTGCTTCTTATCAAGACCAGGTATACACATTTGTATAATTTTTGTATCTGAACATATAGAGGCACAGTACTGTATACGGATGTAATATTGGGGATGTATTTATTAAAAATAAATTGATATGTAAATGAATTATGAAAATGGAATGGTAAATAGGTGAGAGGTGACTAACACCGAATCATAGCCCAACTGTTTAGTAGTATAACTGTTCACGACGGGTAAGGAAATGAAAAAGCAAAAAATTTGTAGGGATTTTTAGGTAATTTGGGTCATGACAACCAGTGAACAGTAAACTGGAAGAAGAGAAAGAAAAGAAGAAGAAAAGAGAATTTGGCGAGAGCCAAATTGGAAAAAAAAAAAAAGAAATGTTTATTTATTTATAGATATTATTATGTATATATATATAAATAATAAAATTTAAGTTTGATCAGAGTACACAAAGAGTCTGGGAAATTGTATATAAATAAAATTTAAGTATTATTGCAAATACTGGTACGAAATTCTTGGGAAATAAACCAAGTGGACCGGACCCGCCGACTCGCAACGTCCCGAAGGCTTTGAGGACTACAGATAGACATCGAGGTAAGGAAAATTATCATGTACTGCTATAGATAAATATACGTAATTTCTCTATGTTTGTAGATATAAATTTTAGGGTAAATTTCCTAGTTACCAAAATTATAGAAAACCCTAAGTCGATTTTACACTTTGGAATTTGAGGAAAATTTTAAACTTCGTAGATCGGCCCAGCTACATATATAGATTTACTTAGTTAATTTAGACAAAAATCTGGGTAATTATAATTATTTATTTTGGATCGAAAACCTCTGGATTTGACTTCTCTATACCGAGTACTGGAATTGTTAATCGAAAAATGGCTAGTTAGCCTCATTTGATTTGTTTTTGTGAAACACATTGAATTTATATGTGGTTTAAGAAAAAAATGATCTGTTTATAAAGAATTACTGATGAGATGTGCTTAAGCGCATGCTGACTATGTGTCGCACGACCTGACTCACACTAATGAGATGTGCTTGAGCGCGTGTAGAATGGGTGTCGCACGATCTGACTCGCACCGATTTTTTAGACAAAGGCAATGAATAAATCATGTTGCACTTCTATCTCTGTATCTGTTTCTGTGGTCCACGGAGTACGATGTACTGTGCAGCACGCACATGAGTACGATGTACCATTTATTTTGGTCTTTGGACATTCTGATTTTGTTCTATAAGCCGTTAAGGTAGCTGACCACTCCCACGACAATTGACATCTCAGTACACCTGGCCCATGATTGTTCGGAGTCACCGACATTGGCCAATTGTCATTCTAATATCTGATATAGCATGTTTTCCTTGTCTCGTCTATTTGATTTTCTGATTTAACTGTATGAACTGATTTGACTGTATGGAACTGTGTTTTTTTATTTCATAAGGACACTGTGGGGGCCACATCTTGAATCCTGCGGGAGTAAAGTGCCACCCAATCATCACAATAAAACAAAGTATAAAGTTTTGAAATTCCTATTTTTGAATGGAAATCGTTTACTCTGCTGCCTTAGTTTTTGAAATTTTGTGTTTACAGCAGCAAATTAATTTCATTGTCAATGTTGATTTCCTACTCCGATGTGTACTGTGATTTTCGGAATCCGCTTATTCTACTGATTAAAGTTCTGAGTTTTTGTGTTTTACCAAAGAAAACTGATTACATTACCGAAGTTGTTCTATTTCCGATTTTTGATTTTGATATTTTTGGATTTGCCAAATTATATGTATACATTTATGAAAAATTTTGATTTTTGGCAAATATATATATTTTAGGTAGTGTGTTTATCTAGATGTTATGGGGTTTTTCTTACTGAGCATGTTAAGCTCACCCATTACTCTCCTCCACAGATTCACATCAATAGTGGGATCGATTCTTTAAGTCGAAATAATTTGCACAACCACACATCCACAAGCATTCATCTGCGCTAAAGGTATACCAAGTATAGACATCTGTTTTTTATCTAAATTTTGTAAGTACAGTAATATATAGAGAAATGTGTTTGGGGAATGTGAACATGAAAGAACAATTATGACGATTAATTTAAGGGTACCTCTATTGAATTATGTTTGAAATTGTTACCAAGAAATTAATTCACTAGTTGGATTTATTGTTTTGACCTGCTATCGACTCGTAGCCCAACTAAAAAAAGTGTGTAATTTGGGTCGTTACAGTTAAAATCTTCCATTGTTGCAGAGTTAGGAGTGCCAATGACAACTCAATTTACATTATTAGCGTTTTGATTACCTTGAGCCATGGTAATGAGAGGAAGAATTATTAGAGGTTAACAAAAACTGGAAAAGCTCTAATACCATATTAAAGAAATAAGAGAAATCTCTGCTATGAAATTATTGTGTTATTCACTTGCTAAAGTTTGAATACACAATAGGATATTTATGGAGGTTGGATAACAAAACTGTATAACTAACTTTCAACTTACCATTCACTAAAAAATGCTAAAAATGACAAAAACTATAAACTAAATACACAATATCTATGTCATAGCCGAATTTGGTATTTTGTTACATTAATATCCTCACAATTCTTAATAGCTTGACCAAGGTTGTGAATAGTGTAGGGTAGATTAAAAAGAAAAAAAGAGAGAAAATGGGGTGAGGTGGGGGCTAGGATTTTCTTCGAAATTTTAAACGAATAGAACGTTTAACAAATTGTTCGTGAATATGTTTGATCTTTGTCCGTTTGTTTATTAAGCTTAACATATCACGAAAAACATTTTAGTGTTCGTACTAAACGAACAGAACATGAATAGAGATATGTTTAGTTCGTTTATGTTTACAAAGAAACATGTTTAAAATTTGTTTAATTCTCGTTTACTTAATGAATCATTTTGTGTTTGTTTATTATTCGATAATAATAAATTATTAAACATACATATTTATCCACAAGTTACTTTTAATGTTCAATTATTAAAATTACATAAGATTTTTAATTTGGTATTATATATATTAGGGTGAAAGTAATTTGTTTATTTAGTATTTACGAAGATGTTTGTTTAATGTTTGTAAATGTATGTTTGTGAATATATGCATTTAAAAATTTACGAATATGTTTATTTAATGTTTGCAAATAGTTATTTGTGAATATGTTCAATATTCATGAACAAGCTTGCTTAGCTTAAACAAGCTCGATCATGAACATTTAATGAACATCCTGTTATCTAATCAAATTTAACACGAATATAATACAAATTTTTTTAATGAACACGAATAAAAAACAACCAGCATTAGAAAATAAATGAACAAACATTAATTCTGTGTTTTTTCTTTAAATTTTGTTCATTTAAAAGCCATTATCGATGGAATTTCGTCTCTAAATGAATCTCACTTTTATTTAATCAACAATGCTAAATTATCAAGAAAAAGGAAATACTTATTCCTACATTAGCGATGGAATTGCCCACGGAAATTCTAACACTAACCTTTTTTAGTAAAGTTGAATAAGTTGCTAGCAGCGACAAAATTTTTGAAAGTATTCCTTTTTAAAGGTATTTTTAGTAAAATGAAGCCAAAAAAAATGTATTAGCGACAAAAATTTTGTCAAAAATTTGGTTGCTGATAATATTTACATAAAAATAAGAAAATAAAATGAAAAAAATCAATAGTTAGCGACAGATTTTTCGGTGGAGAATCCATAGCTAAATATTGGTGCCAATATATTGTATATTGCCATCTATACTTTGCAATGGATTTTCGACCAAAAAAAATTCCATCAGTAACTACTAATCATTCACGAATGAATTCCATCGTAAAACGCACAAAAGTAATTTAACAATATTTGTCATAAATTTGTTGCTAATACACTGTTTTAGTGACGAAATAACTCTATCATTAAAATTTTATCTCTGAAAGTTTTTTTTTCCTATAGTATTATTTTATGATTGATTTAAATTGCTTTTTTTAGGACACTTGTAGCGATTTTTTTATTAGTATGGCATGTACATATGAGAGATTTTAATTAAATAAATTTAAGTACTATTAAGACCTAGATAACTAATAACTACGTTGTTGTTGAGAACATTGTATTTTTAGATCGCAACTGGCGATCAAAATATGCAACCAATTGATAAAAAGGGAGGTGCGGAAAATGATCTTATCAAACTTGAAAACAATGTAAAAATATATGGAATACCAAGAAAGAGAATGTATTCATTTGGATTTTGGAGGAAAATGTTGCTAAGGGAAATAGAATTTCAATTACATTCAATAAAGAATTATGAAGTTTATTCGAGAAACCGTTAGGAAAATAGTATAGTAACTTAATCTTGATTCACAATTAATAAATAAGTTAAATTAGTTGAGATTTCATTGTAGTAATTTCAAGTTGTTAAAGGTATTGGAGTTGGATATGAAACTATCACTAGAAAAGTTATTGCTACATAGGATATATGGTATCGTCAACATGTTGTAAGTTCCTTAATTTCAATCTAGTGCAAATATTTATATATTTTAGTATTCCTTTTGATGATATATATATATATATATATATATATATATATATATATATATAGTTATAGAGGTTAACAAAATAGCTAAAAGATTTTTTTTTTTGAAAAAAAAAAGGTTGTTCAATTTGTGACAAATTATGTGTTATTAGAGGAAGATGTAAAAGGAGACAGCAATGCTAATCCCAGTGGTAGTAATACTAGAAAGCATGCCTATTTTACTACACGATTATTTGCCAAGAGAAAAGATCAAATGTTTTCATTGCAATACAATCTACCTTAAACTTTATTAGTGAAAATTATAAAGGAAAAGTTTACATATGGGAAAGATTATTAGTTGGTTCAACTCATTCCACTAATTCAAAGGGATCTACTAGGGACATTTATTCTAAAACTATTTTGAATCTAGATGACCTAGAAAGAAATTCTTATAGGAGAGTTTAGAAGCATTAGACAAACTTGATGGTATTTATGGGGTAGCTTATGCCAAAGCTATAGAAATATTTCATGATGATAAATTGTGGAGGAACATGTTTCTTCACATGAATGATGGAAGGAAGAAATATTGGGTTCTTAATTTAAAGTGAACTTTTTTTTAGTGTTATGTTTTTTTCAATCCTAAAACATCTTTCTTGGTCTTGTATTTTTATTTGTGACGTTTATGTCTATCATTTGTTTTTTTTTTTCTTTTTAATTTCTTAGAATGGAGCTTAGTTTTATTTTAATTTACATTTGACTATTTCTATTAGCCATATAGAAAAAGATCTTATATGTTTTTTTTTATGAAATTTAATGTGCATTTGAAATTTTGACCATTCTAGTTTACTTATATGATTGATTTATCAATTTTGAGTGATGGATCATAATAAAATGATGTCAATTACATTACTTAACGAGTTTGATGATAAAGAAGATGAGGTGGAAGATATTTTACTAATTATGGTTGTTGAAGAATATTATAATGAGTACTTACTTAAACAACCTTATCAAACAGCTTTATTAACAAGTCATGCATATATTCAAGAAATTCTATATGAGAATGAAATTAGATATTTTAATGAGTTATGAATGGAACAACTCGATTTTCGTGACACTTTAAAAGAGCGAGAATTATTACAAAACTCCAAGTAATAATAGAAGAATAAGTTGTTATGTTTTTATTTACTTTAGCACATAATGAACAAAATCGAGTTATTGTAACATTTCGAAGAAACTATTTGCTGATATTTTAAAAAATCTATTAAAATTTGTGCGTCATCTTGGAAAATATATCATAATTCACCATCATTCGATATAATTTTTCCTCAAATTCAACATAATCAAAGATATTATTCATTTTTTAAGGTAATATAATTTCTTATGTTTTTCTTATTTATTAACAACAAAAATTATAATAGTTAGTGGTATACTTTATAGTAGTATGATAGATGGAACATATCATAAGAAGAAAATGGAACCAACACAAAACATTATGTGCCTACTTGTTTGATACGTGATTTACAAGTGTGATAGTGGGATGGGAAGGAACTAAAAATGATTCTATAGTTTTTGTTAAATGTGTATATGATCCTAAGAATGGTGTTTCAATGCCTCCACAAGGTAATCAAGGTAATCTTACTTTCTTTAAACCTTTTAGTTTTGTTTGGAGAATTAGTTATAATTTTTTTGGTGCAGACAAATATTATCTTATAAACTTTGGATATACGAATATGTCAACTTTTTGTCTTCTTATCAGGGTAAAAGATATCATATAAGAGATTAAAGAGAAAGAGTACAACAACCACATAATCTAAAAGAGACTTTTAATTACAAACACTTATTTTTGCATAATATTATTAAGCGAAGTTTTGGAATATTAAAGGTTCATTTTCTAATTTTAGATGGAATACCACTATATAGGTTATGCATACGATGTTTTATTGTCATTGCATGTTCTGCGATACATAAATTTTTCAGGAGGATGCTAGATAATATGTTTCAAGAATATGAGACAAAGTTTAATGTAACGTTAAGTCAATTACGATATATGTATTGAGTTTGTGATGAAGTTGCTACCGAAATGTGAAATACATATTTGAGTAATTGACTATTGTATATACTACGACTTAGACTCACTCTCTCTCTCTCTCTCTCTCTCTCTCTCTCTCTCTCTCTCTCTCTCTCTCTCTCTCTCTCTCTCTCTCTCTCTCTCTCTTATTTAAATGTGATATACTTTTCAATAAAGTTGTAGTGGTATAATAGATGGAACATATTATGAGAAGAAAATGGAACCAACCCAAAATATTATGTGCCTACTCGTTTGATACGCAATTTACATATGTGATAGCGGGATGGGAAAGAACTAAAAATGATTCTATAGTTTTTGTTGAATGTGTATCTGATCTTAAGAATGGTGTTTCACTGCCTCCACAAGGTAATCTCACTTTTTTTAAACCTTCTAGTTTTGTTTTGAGAATTAATTATACTTTTTTGTGCAAAAAAATATTATCTTGTATACTCTGGATATACAAATATGACAATTTTTTGTCTTCTTATCAGGGTGAAAGATATCATATAAGAGATTAAAGAAAAAGAATAAAACAACCACATAATCTAAAGGAGATTTTCAATTACAAACACGTATTTTTGCATAATACTATTGAGCGAAGTTTTAGAATATTAAAGGTTCATTTTCTAATTTTAAAAGGAATACCACTATATAGGTTATGCATACGATGTTTTGTTGTCATCGTATGTTTTGCGGTACATAAATTTTTCAGGAGGATGCTAGATAGTAAACTCAACAAATTTTTATACTCAAATCCAACTATGTACAATAATTAGATAAATGGAATTGAGGATGAGTACATTGGAGGAGAATTAATTGAAAATATATTTGTGGCATGAGATAGATTTAAAAGAATTAATTTAATTAAATTATATTGGTTCTAAGGAAGAATATCTATGGGAATTAGAGGAAAGATTTATATACATATGAGCTAGGAAATTTATATATATGTAATTTAAGTACAACTACTAGATTAAAGTCAATTTATACATATATTTATATAAATACTATAAGAAAAATTTACCAGTGCCCATATATAAAAAATATATATATGTGGTTGTGTGAAATTATGCTCACTATTTAAATTAAGTATATGGGGTATGTACATATATATATATATATATATATATATATATATATATATATATATATATATATATATATATGTACATGCAAACATATAAATATATATGTATGGCCGAGAGAAATATATATATATATGTTGTTGTTAACAGCAACAATAAAACGGGAGTGATGATGATGAGAACTGACACTATAGGAAATAGGGAAGGAAATCAGAGTAAAATGGGCAGAGAAACAGGAAGTCAGAAAAGGTAGGGTGATGAGTTGATAGGAAAGTTGTCGATAGTGGGAAGGAAAAGAACCAGAAGAAAAGAGAAAGGAATGGAATTGGAAACTAAACTGAAGGGGGATCACTATAGCTGCAGGAAACTTAGTGAAGAACTGATAATGGTGATGGTGTTCGGTGAGGCTGGAAGAGGACAGTAAGGAGCAGGGAGTTTGGTAATGGAAAGGTAGGAAATGTTATTGAAACCGAAGCACCCACGCACTTCTCACCAACTCTCTTGCACGCACACACCCTTTGCAGCATCCGCACCCCTCTGCACACCCACGCCCTCCTGCACACATCCACCCTCACGCTATTGGGCCCCTGTCCATCACGTCCCTCACCACGTCTTCTGCCATGTAATCCGTACATGAGAGAAGACAAGGAAACATAGAAGATGGCAATGACCATGCCCTGAATTGTTGGATGTATGTGAGTATATATATACGTACCTGAAAGCATAAATTCAGATGAACCGAGACTGAATGAGAAAGAGATAAAAGGAAGAGAGAAACCGAGAGCAGCAACGTCTGAAAATCGAAGCTCCTCTATTTGCTCCAACTTCTCCAAGATGTCGAAAGAAAGAAAGAAATGATGAAGTGCAGTAAAGGGTAGTAAATAAAAGGCTGGAGCATGAAACTGAGAGAGATAGCACGAGGTGGGAGGGACGAGAAAACAGCTAGCCGAGGGCCAAACTGAAACCTGAAGCAGTGAACGAAAACAGAGCAAGCTGAGGCAAGTAAGGATACCGAGAGAGGAGGTGGCGAACAGTGGGGGTGCTGGAGATGGCGACGGTAGGAGAACAGCACCGGCGGTAAGAGAGGTGGAGTCAGGGCCGAGGAGAAGGAAGGAGACTGTGAACAGGGGTGACCAGCGACGTTGAAGAGGAAGAAGAAAAGAAAGATGGAGAAAAGAAAAAAGGGCGGGAAAGAAGAAAAGAAAGTTTGAAAAAAAAAAGAAAAAAGGAAGGCAAGTATTTTTATATGTGTGTATATATAAGATTATATATATATATATATATATATATATATATATATATATATATATATATATATATTTGAAGATAGGAAAGAAAGCACAAAGAAAATTGGAAAACCCAAGGGAAATAGCTCAAGATGAATAAACTGAATATAGCGGATGCACCGATTCGCAACGTTGAGGCACTGACGATTACTGACAGATACCGAGGTAAGGAAAATTATGTGCTGCTAGAGATAGATTCACGTATTTTTCTGTGGATTTGTAAATATTACATCTTAGGCCGAATATACAGATATTGAAATTGTAGAAGGCATTAGGCCGATTTTATAATACCAAAAATTACAGAAAACTTTAGTCTCGATTATATTGCCTATCTACACCGACATAAATTTAATTTAATTAAATATATATCAATATAGTTTTAATTATTGATTTTAGTCAAAAATCCTTGATTAAATCACCATAGCCTATTTACTGAGATTTTTAATCGAAAAATGGCTAGTCAGCCTCTTTTGAATTGTTTTATGAAACGAACTGAATTTATAAGCGATTTAAAGGAAATGATTTGCTTACAAAGTGATACTGAGGATATGTGCTTGAACGCGTGTTAACTGTGTGTCGTACGGTCCGACTCGTACTGATTTTAAGACAAAAGCGATGGTTAAATCATGCTACATTTCTGTCTGTTTCTGTTTCTATGGTCCACGAAGTACGATGTACCATACGACAGCACGTGAGTACGATGTACTGTGTAGTCTAGTCTTTGGACATTCTATTTTGTTCTGTGATTGAAAAGTGTTATCCTAAATGGAACACTACTGCAAGTGCACAGGTCAGTTTTTGATTATAGAGTAAATATGAGTATCGTCCCACACAGAACTGTGTCTACCGCTAATCACTATAATCAACAACCTTGAGTTTTATTTAGAAAATTAATGAATATTAGTTAAAATCCTATTTACTATTCTAACTATTAACTACGGAACAAATTAATTAGAGCAAATCACAATAATTACGAATGAAAATATCAATAGAAAAATATTCTTAGAAACCGATTTCACCTAACTAGGGTTCATGCAACTCCTTTGATCAATTGTTCTTTTGATTTCAAATTGTTTATAGCCGAAACTATTTCCTGTTTATCTCTCTCGAGTTTTAAACAATCATACCCAATTTACCTAATCCTAACCTCTCGATTCAGAATTAAATAATAGGGTTCATTAAGCGATAGTAATCTGTTTCTCTATGGCTTATAAGAATTGTCAACCTCTCGATCTAACAATGTCCTATGTTAATCTACCCTAGTGCATATAAACAATCCCCTCTCTCGAGTGCCGGATTCTTATACTAATTCATCTAATTTGTGGCCAATCAACTAGAGCATTAAGAACAAGTAGATTAAATAAACACAATTGAAATCATCCAAACAACATCACAAAGTAATTGCAATATACCCAAAGTTGGTTACATCGATTCTAGGAAAAAGGAATTTAGTTCCTATACATCATAATAAACATCCAAGAAATCCAATTTAACATCCTACGAACAAAAATGGTGAAAAAGATAAAAAAGATGGAGTTTCAATGGAGCTAAATTAATCTTAAAGTCTTCTGCCGCAGCCTCTCTCAAAATTCTGATAAAAAAACTATTTATAAAGTTTCCAAATACTAAAACGCGGAAGGCCACGTGGCAAAACAGTGTTGCCCTAATTAGACTGCTATGCTGCGACAATGGTATTAATTCCTTAAATCTACTATGCACTGTCCAGTTTCTTCTATTGCTGCAGCATAAGTCACGATCAGCACCCTGTAACTTCAATTCTTCACGAAATCATCAGAACCAGCTCCAAAAGCCTTGACTTCTCCAAATTGTTCTTTTTCCTGCACAAGTGCACAAAACACATAAAACATACCTAATATTGCAAAGAACAAATCAAATAACTAAGTAAAAAGGGTCCTAAACATATATAAAATTCAGTGCTAACAAATACCCCCAAACTTAGAAATTTTCTTGTCTTCAAGCAAAGACATACTAGACACAACAAATAAAGACTCTCAACTATACTCAGCTCACATGCTTGTTATACTAAATTAGGATTTTCCTCAAGAATTCCCAAGGTTCTCAACTTAAGACAAATTTCATATTTATATTTTTCAAGCCAACCAAAACAAACCAATCCCCCTTCACTCTTCACTTTTCACTTGTGTGTGTGTGTACAATCATTTACTCAAATTCATGCACTCAAGTGTTAATGCAAAACCTAATTAAGAATTAAACACAAGACTTCATATGCTTGAATTAACTACTACTCTCCACTAATAAAGACTCATGCATAACCAAGAATCAAAAGGACTTTTCAAGGGTTGTAACGTAAGGCTCGGGTTTAGGTGGGATAAGGGATATAACATGAAGTTCAATCCACCTAAAGCACTATAATCACCCTTGGACTTAATTTGTTTTGAGCTCATGAATCACTACCCAACTTCATTCATTCTCGAGTTTGATTTCTCTTCTTTTTTTTTAACAGTGTCATACCCCTAAACTTAAGATTTTTTACTATTTGTAACTTGAATATGACACTTAATTTACATCAAAACCCAAGAACAAACTTTTTTTTTAACAAACCACCCCTATTTTCTTTTAAGCTCATCCCCCAATCCAAAAAAAAAAATAATTAATAGCACTTCAAGTAAGGGACCAAAAAAAGGGATAATCAAACAATTGGATCATGGCTTGTAATATGGTTAGATAACAATAAAATGGAAAAATTAGGCTCAAAGGGTTTTCCAAAGGATTAACATAATTGGGTAGGCTTGAAAGGCTCAATCTCAAAACAAAAATGGCCAAGATCATTTTTCCAATTATGCATGGTCTATCAATTTCGCCTCAAGTAGTAAATAATCAAGTTCTAGAGTCTTTTTGGTTTCACAAATTAACACAATAAGTACATAGACTGAATATGATTGGTGTATAAATTTAAGTGAAAAGATTTAAGTGAAGCTTTCTATCCACATACCAATACTCAAATAATAAAATCATCCATTTAAGAAAAAGATGATACTTTCTTGCAATATCCATCTTCGGCCACAATCTAGAAAACTAACCTTTAAAACCGAGTATAATTGTCACACAAACACACAAACATGAAACAAATAACAGCTACTAAAAATATTTAAACTAAAAATATTTAAACAGGCACACAAAGCACAGCACACAAAGCACAAGCATAACTCCCCCAAACTTAATACTTTTATTGTTCTCAATGAAAAGATAGGAAAAAGTGTCAAAGAGGACTTCCCTAGGAGTAGTCTAGCTGTCATCATCCTCCTTAGAGCCGACCTCAGCATCAGCGTCCTCGGGTGCATCTTCTTCCATCTCATCATCAGCTGTATCTCCTTGTTGTGGCATACATCATTCTGGTGGTAAGGGAAATTCCACATCTCCTTGGCGACCCCTCAGATTGAGGTATTGTACCAATGACCGATTGTAAGTGGCAGCATACATAAAGAAAGTTCGGTAATCTCGGTCATTATTTCGCACCTCCATCCGTAATTTTTTTATCTCATGAAGCAAAGTCTCAATGGAACTTGGAGTGGTGGAAGATTCAGCTGATGGGCCAGCAAAAGTGTCAACAGAAGGTGGTGGTGGTGCAACAAGAGTAGCAATTTCTTGCTGAATTAAAGGTACTCTCAGATTTCTGAAAGTGATAGGAGATTTCCTTGCCAATCTCAGTTCAAGTTTAGTCCAATACACTCCATACTTCTTACAGAGTCCATAAACCAAGGAAGGATGTGGTAAACCCCTTCTATTCACTTTACGTATGAACTCTTGCATAGACCGAAAAATAATAGCTCCAAAATCAACAATCTTTCCTGTTAGAATACAATAAAGTAGAGCTGCTCTATCCACATCGACACTACTTTTATGGGTGGTGGGCATGATTCTAGAACAGATAAAATCATACCATTCATGAAGACCGCATTGAAGTCGGTTGGACGGGAACGACATGGATTCAGCTTTCAACCTCTTTTGCCAATAGGTGTATGGGATTGTCAATTCGTCAATGACATGGACCAGTTCATCATAATCAGTGTGTAGTGCTGCCACATAACTGGTGTACTCATCTTGCACCCCTTGCGGAAGGTCCAGATACAAATTAATGGCATTCGCATTGTAGGGAACAAGAACACCCTTAACTTCTGAAGTAGAATGAGTGCTCTCCATGGCATTTGCATAAAATTCACGAACCACATCAAGGATGGCATCCTCTGGTTGCCCTGCTAATTTCAACAAATAGAAATCCCTTAGATATTCAGAATACATAGTCCAACCACCAATGTTAGGCCTAAAGCTCCTCTCAATAATCATGTTTTTATCCATGATTTTTTTAAAATTTGCTGCTGCCTGACTATTCACAAACCGAGAGGGATCATAATCAGTTACTACAGGCTCTTCCCTTTTGTGGAGATGGGGCCGAACTATCAGTGGCCTGACTAGAACTCTTTAGGGTTCATCTAGCTCTAGTCTTAGGTGCCATTATCCACCTATTAGCTCACAAATCAACAAGTACAAATCTCAACAAGACCAAATCGGACTAACACAAAACAAACCGAAAAATCTCTTCACAAATCAAATCACTCCAACAAAGATCAAACAAACCGAAAAAGACTTCAAAATCCAAATTGTAGGAGCCAATAAAATAGCCTCTAGAGGATCAAAAACTACTGTAGAAAGAAAGAAAATACCTGAAAATGAAGCCACGTAGGATTGATTTGGACCATTTCACATCTTTATCACCTAAACAATCCGACAATAAAACACTTTCTTCCTTCCCTTAAAGCTTTCGGGTCCACTAAGAGATTTAACCACCAAAATTCATTGGAGAAACTTCCAAATCAGCACAAAACAACAATATTGGAAGAGAAAAAATAATGGTTGTTGGGTTTGTCTTTATACTTTCAAGAGAACAAAGAAAGAAAGATGAAAGAACAAGAAAGAGGGAGTCGGAGAGTGTGTAGTTCAGTCGCCATTTGCTATTTGTGTGGGTAGGGTTTATTTTCAATTTGAAAGGATAAGGTAATCTCATACTCCAATAAAGCCTTGCCATATGTATTCCACTCACCCCATCCTTTCTTTCTTTGACCGAATTTCTTCTCTTCCTTTTTCTCATTCTTGACTTTTTTTTTTTTACTTTGCAAATTACTTTCTCTTACCATCCCTTACATCAATCAACCCCCACTTCTTCAATTTAAAGCTTTTGTCTTCCAGCTTAGTTACTATTCACGTATCTCTTCAATTTCTTTTTTGAAAAGCCATTTTCTTTTCTTTCCTTGACTTGGCCATCCACTCTTAAGCTACTAAAGCCCTTGCAAAATTTTTCTTTTCTTCTCATCATTCACGCACTCATGAATTCTTTCTTGAAAAACCATGACAATTAAACTTCCAAACAGTGCTCTTCTTATGCATATGCCTGTAAAATAAAACACAACCTAATTAAATAAATTAAAAATAAAAATGCACTACTAAAATCAAATAAAAATAAAAAGAATTTAAAAACTAAAAATCCTAAAAAAAAAAATTGGGTTGCCTCCCAAAAGCGCTTAATTTTAAGTCTTCAGCCAGACTTCTTCCAGTTTTCTCAATTCCGTTCACCAAGGGGAATGCTTTCTAATTTATGCACCCCCTCTCCATAATAATGCTTCAAACGCTGCCCATTGACCTTGAACAAACTCCCATCCGATTTCTTAAGCTCAATTGCTCCATATAGGAAAACTTGGTTTATCACAAACGGTCATGACCACCTTGACTTCAACTTTCCAGGAAATAATTTGAGCCATGAATTATACAAGAGAACTTGCTGTCCAGGACTGAATTCTCATCTCATTATCATCTTGTCATGCCATCTCTTGGTCCTATCCTTATAAATCCTTGCATTGTTATAGGACTCATTCCTCAGCTCATCAAGCTCATTCAATTGGAGTAACCGATTTGCTATAGCCTTGTCATAGTCAAAATTGAGCTTCTTAATGGCCCAGTAAGCTCGATGCTCAAGCTCTACAGGTAGATAAAATGTCTTACCAAATACCAACTTATAGGGAGACATTCCAATTGGAGTCTTATAGGCTGTTCTGTATGCCCAAAGTGCATCATCTAACTTGTTAGCCCAATCTTTTCTATTCAGATTTACAGTTTTCTCCAAGATCAACTTCACTTCTCGGTTTGAAATTTCAGCTTGACCATTTGTCTGCAGATGATAACCGAGAGCTACTTTATGTCAAATTCCATACTTTGACATCAAACCATTGAAGACTTTGTTACAGAAATGAGTGCCTTCATCAATCAAGATGGCCCTTGGAGTACCGAACCTTATCAAAATATTCTTGTGTAGAAACTGAATCACCACTTTTGCATCATTTGTTGGTGTTGCTATTGCCTCCACCCACTTAGAGACATAATCAACAGCAAGGAGAATGTATAGCTTCCCAAAAGATGGAGGAAACGACTCCATAAAATTGATACCCCATACATCAAAGATTTCCACTTCTAGAATATTTGTCAAAGGTAATTCATGCCTTCTTGAAATGTTTCCAACCCTTTGACATATGTCACATGTTTTCACAAACATGTAGCTATCTTTAAACACACTAGGCCAACAAAAACCTGATTGCAGCACCTTTGCTGCTGTACGTTCTGCACCAAAATGGCCTCCATATGCTGCAGCATGACAGTGACGCAGAATTTCCTGAACTTCATCTTTTGGCACGTACTTTTTTATAATCTGGTCTGGACACTTCTTAAACAGTAAAGGGTCATCCCAAAAATACGAGTTGACATCATGGAAGAATTTCTTCCTCTGTTGATAAGTTCAACCACTTGGCATTAATCCTCCTGCTAAGTAATTCACTATGTCTGCAAACCAGGGCAGATTGGCATCAATCTTCATTATTGTTTCATCTAGAAACTCCTTTTGAATAAGCTGTTCTTGCTGATTTTTAGATTGCTCCAACCTAGACAAATAATCAGCTACAACATTTTCGGATCCCTTTTTGTCCCTGATCTCAAAATCAAATTCTTGTAAAAATAAGATCCATCTAATAAGTCTGGGTTTGGCATCATTTTTCACAAATAGAAACCGAATAGCGACATGGTCTGTATAGACAATGACCTTGCCCCCAATTAAGTATGGTCTAAACTTGTCAAATGCATGTACAACTGCAAGCATCTTCTTCTCTGTTGTTGTGTAATTTTTTTGAGCTTCATCTAAGGTCCTGCTTGAGTAATAGATAGCCCAAAAAATCTTATCTCTTTTCTGCCCAAGGATTGCTCCAATTGTAAAATCACTCGCGTCGCATTCAGTTCAAACAGTTATGTCCAATCAGGTGCGATCATAATAGGTGCAGAAATAAGCTCCTTCTTGATCTTTTCGAACGCCTGCAAGCAAAAATCATCAAAGACAAAATCAACATCTTTTTCTAATAAATTACATAAAGGTTTTGAGATTTTTGAAAAGTCCCTGATAAATCTGCGATAGAAGCCTGAATGTCCCAAAAAGCTCCTCACGGTTTTGACTAATTTTGGAGGGGGAAGCTTTTCAATAGCAGCGACTTTAGCTCTATCCACCTCAATGTCGTGAGCTGAAATTTTATGTCCAAGGACGATTTCTTCTTGCACCATAAAATGACACTTCTCCTAATTTAAGACGAGATTCGTCTCTTCACATCTCTGCAAAACAAGTGCCAAATTAATTAAACATTGGTCAAAAGTCTTACCAAATATCGAGAAGTCATCCATGAAGACTTCCATTATCTCTTCAACCATGTCAGTGAAGATCGACATCATGCATCTCTGAAAGGTTGCTGGGGCGTTACACAAATCGAAAGGCATCCTCCTATATGCGAAAGTTCCATATGGGCAAGTGAAGGTTGTTTTCTCTTGATCTTCTAGGGCTATCGCAATCTGGTTATAGCCCGAGTAGCCATCTAAAAAGCAATAATAACTATGCCTGGCTAGTCTGTCTAACATTTGGTCAATGAACAGAAGCGGGAAGTGGTCTTTCCTTGTAGCTTTGTTCAGCTTCCTATAATCGATGCAGACTCTCCAACCTGTTACCATTCTGGTGGATATGATTTCATCGTTGGTGTCACAAACTATTGTCATTCCACCCTTTTTAGGCACAACCTGCACAGGACTCACCCAAAAACTATCAGATATTGCATATATAATACCAGCATTTAATAATTTTAAAATCTCAGCTCTAACAACTTCTTTCATTGCTGGATTCAGTCTTCTTTATGGTTCAATAGAGGGTTTATGATTTTCCTCCAACCGAATTTTGTGCATCACAACGGAAGGACTAATTCCTTTAATGTCAGCAATGGATCATCCAATTACCGATTTGTGCTCTCTTAAGATTCTAAGCAACTTGTCTTCCTCTGCAGCAGATAAAGATGATGAAATAATCACAGGATAAGTACTATCATCACCTAAGAAAGCATACCTCAAATAGCTTGGTAATTCTTTCAATTCGGTTTTGCCTTCTTTCTTCTCACTTACCTGCGACTTGTCAATCTTTTCCTTAGTTGTTGTAGTCGCACTTTCTAATAGGTTAGCTTCCAAAGTAGTAACACAACTTTTAATTTCATCAGTTAATAATTCATCATCTAAATCAGAAACTGAATTTACCAGACACTAAGCCGTAGGATCGGTTGGTGTTTCCTTTGTTTCAACTTTCTGTACACAACTCTGCACCACTTCAATCAACTTACAAGTCTCTGGGTCATCAACGAAGTTCATCGCCTTATAGATGTTGAACATAATCGATTCATCATTCATCCTCAAGGTTAATTTCCCTCTCTGAACATCGATTAGTGCTCTCCCAGTGGCAAGGAATGGTCTCCCAAGTATAAGCGAAATTTCTCTGTCCTCTTCACAATCTAAGACTACAAAATCAGCAGGAAAAATTAGCTTATCAACTTTAACAAGTACATCTTCTACTATACCTCTAGGATAAGTACTCGATCTATTCGCTAGTTGTAGTGTTATGGTGGTCGCTTCACATGTCCAAGACCTAGGCTCCTGAAAATAGATAAAGACATTAAATTTATGCTAGCACCTAAATCACACAATGCCTTACCCACTTTCGATCCTCCAATCTCGCATGGAAAAGTGAAGCTTCCAGGGTCTTTCAATTTTTGTGGTAACTTATGCTACAAAATCGCATTGCATTCCTCTGTCAAGTTGACAGTTTCATAATCCGCAAGTCTTCATTTCTTTGACAACACCTCTTTCATGAATTTTGCATAATGCGGCATCTGCTGCAAGGCATCAACAAACGGAACGTTAATATGTAATTTCTTAAATATATATAGAAATTTTTTAAACTCAGATTCGATCTTCCTTTTATACAAAGCTTGAGGATAATGAATAGATGGTTTCAACAAAGGAAGATTATCAGGACAAAGTTTACTAAAAGGTTTAGAATCAACTCCTTGTTTAATCGTTTCTGATTCGACATCCTTTGACACAACAGGTTTGGCCTGCTTCTTCTGTACCTCAGTGATTGGCGCAGTTTCTTCTTTCTCTGCTACCTTTGGCAGCTCATAGGTTTTCCCACTTCTCAAGGATATAGCATTGTAGTGTTCTTTTGGATTTAGCACTGTATCACTAGGGAACTTACCTCTTTCATTCAAAGAACTGACAGCTGCAGCTAACTGTCCCAAAGTAGTCTCAACTGACTTCATCTGCGTACCAAGACTAGTATTCATCTCTGACATTTTAGCCTCCATATTGTCTAGTCGCGGATCAGTTTTGCTAAATCGTGTTCTAGTTTCAACCATGAACTCCTCAAATTTGTTCCTTTTAACTCCACTATAACTGTCATGACCTTCAACTTACCAAAATACGTATAAATTTTTTTTTCTTCGCATTTTCATGCATCAATTGTTAATCATCCTTCCTCGATCGTGAACAACCACACTCATAACAGTTGGGCTTCGTGTCGACGTCTAACTCACTCCACCATACCAATTCAATTTGAAATATTATTTATGAGTAAACACTTGTATAAATGTATATATATCAGAGTTGTTACATGTGTTTACATTGTTTTACATCTCCAGTAGTTACATACAAAATGCTACTATGCTATGTCTAGTTTAGATACAAAATATTCCAAATGTGTATACCTTTAGCGATGGGATGCAGCAGATTACCAAAAGGGAAACTCCTCCAGTCACGCTCAATCTATACTCAAATCTCTGTAGAGAGGGGGAAAATAAGGGGGGTGAGCAAACCACACGCTCAGTAAGGCAATCATGCGAACAGGTAGATACTGCACTATCTACGTGATCGTGATGCCATGCTCAAAAGCATTTTATTCATTATTTATCTCAAACATGAGTGTATGATTGTGTTAATGGTATGTAAAGCATTCATGCTATTAAAATCAAGTGCACATTTCAACTCAAAGCATGGTATAAATCATCATGCATAATTCACAATAAAAGCATGGCATTACCCATCATGCATTTTCACAATAAAGCATGGCATTAAACATCATGCATCCGTGCACTTTAAAAACCATTAACAAATCAATTTCAACATTGGTCAGGTCTCGGCCCATCCCTCGGGCTTTCCTGACCCACAAATCATTTCAAACATGGATTTATTCTCAAATAGCAGTAGACATGTGAGATAGGCAGTTCAATAATAGGTAATAACCTCAAGGCCTATGTACATAACCTGTGATACCAGCTACACGGATCAGGTGTGCGGGATATCACCACTATCTGCTTCCACACGGGAGGTGGGTCAAATCCTACCCGTCGGTCCATAGCAGATCTCGTCCGAAGACGGCACATCACATCTCAACATGGTACAATGTACTCCATGCTACATGCACGGTACAACGTATTCCATGGACCCAATCAACACATCATATCACGCCACATCTCAAACGCACGTGTGAGCCTATTTAATCGGTACGACCTCTTGTCTACCCGAAGCTCCTAACACGGCTAATTAATCATGTCAAAACAATGCACGTGTGAGCCTATTTAATCGATGTGACACCCAGTCTACTCGAAGCTCCAAACACGGCAACATGCAAGGTGGGCATCCAGTGCGAGACAAACTCGAAGCACAATGCCAAAACAATTATGAAATCCATGTGAAAACTAGTGCCTCTTGCACTTATGTGTGTAAAACACGTCAAATCTCATGCTAGTTATACTCTAGCACGATTTCATACTCACGAAATCATGTAGGTGGCTTAAAACTTTGTAAAGTATGGTTAACAAAATTAAAACACACTCATTTCTTTTGCAAATCATTTCAATGTTAGCCAACCTACCAATCATTTGCTAAAAAGCAATAAAACATGATTTACAAAGCAGTATGCTTTTGTTTTCATGCACATTTCTCAAACTCCCAACTTTTACCCTTCAATCACCCAACATCGTTTCCTAATCTCATGCATTCTAGCAAAACATTTAAGCGCCCAAATTGCGCATAGATATCTCTAAGAGTCCACACAATTCCCTTACCTCGATTTACTTGGTGTGACTCCTTTCCTTTTAGCTTCTCACGCTCTTGGCTCAACTCGCCTCGACGTATCCTCGAAAGCTGCGATTCATTCATTAAATCAATTGAGTTAATGTATTTAACCCATAATTGACCTCACTAGTCAATATTATTCACTTATGCATTTTACAAATGCCTTAATCCACATTTTACCTCTTTTAGGTAAATCTCACAATTTATCCACTAACCACATCTTAAAATCATACCACAACACTATTAATAACTTCTACATATCTCATTCATCATTAATCTCCACACATTCCACTTTCTCACTCTAGACCATTTCTAGGTCATAATCATTCCAATGTATTTAGATAGTTTCTAACCATCCATACTCATGCCAAACAACTCCAAAATCAATTATATAAACAATGTACCATAGTTGGAGTGTTAGAATCTTACCCGATTTGATTTCTCTTCTTGCTCCAAATGGCAATGCCCTTAACTCCTTCAATACCAACAATGGAAAAATACTTTCCAACTATGTTGTTCTTCTCTTTGATAGGAACAACTTTGCCTCTAATGGTCTCTCTTCAAACCTCACTGAAAATGTCTGATTTTAGAGAGAGAAAGTTAGGTTTTTTGGGTTGAAAGTGGAAGGTTAGTGTTTTTCCCGAAATTTTCTGATTTTCAGCACTCCTTATATGGTAATAGCTTGAGGAGATCGATCTAGTCCAAGAAGAGATCGATCTGGTCCCCTTAAATCCCTCTTTTTCACGGCATTTTAAGCATGAGATCGATCTGTCGAAGCATGAGATCGATCTGCTCCCAAACAGAGAGCTAAGGAGATCGATCTGGGTGCTTGGGGATCGATCTTTTCACTACAGAATGCTTAGGAGATCGATCTGGCTCTATTGGAGATCGATCTGCTCTATTCCTTTGCCCAAATAAGAGTATTCTGGCTCTTCCAGATCGATCTCTCATCCCATGAGATCGATCTGCCCTTCATAATTTCCAGATTTTCTGCAGTTCTTCTGCAGCAACACTTACCAAACATCCTTAATTTGCTACCATGATCCTTTTCTCATCCATTCATCTTTGAGACTTGAAAATGGCATCCATCGTCACTTCATACACATTAAAACTTGTATAGAATCTTTGTATGACCAATGGTACTTAATATAAACAAAAATGGAAGTGCACATCTTATGCAATTCTACTTCCATTTTACCAAACTACTCATAATCCATTCTACACACATTCTCCACATGTTTAAGTCCATTTCTTCACATTCATACTTAATGTAACTTATATGTACAATTACCACTCTCATTACAAGTGTGTACATTACTTATGGACTTACATCACAGATACTTCACTCATGAATTCATAGTACAACTCTATTTACATTTCTATGTACATATATACCCTTATACATATACGGGGTCTCACATTCGCCCCCACTTAGAAAATTTGGTCCTCCAAATTAGAACCAATTATTCTTTGAACAACTCGGGATACCTCTCCCGCATCGAACTCTCTGATTCCCATGTGGCTTCTTCCACAGTGTGATGTTGCCAAAGTATTTTCACCAAGGGAATTATCTTTATCCTCAGCACTTTTTCTTTTCTGTCCAATACCCGAACTGGCTTCTCATCATAGGTCATACCTTCATTGAGCTCCAAGGGCTCATATCTTATCACATGTGCCGGGTCCGGGTGATACTTCCTCAACATGGATACGTGGAAGACGTTATGCACACTTGCTAACTTTGGTGGCAATGCCAATCTATAAGCCTTATCTCCCACCTTATCAAGTATCTCAAATGGCCCTATATATCGAGGGCTCAACTTTCCCTTCTTCCCAAACCTCATAATACCCTTCGAAGGGGAAACTTTCAAAAACACTGACTCACCCACCTCAAACTCTAGTGGTCTCCGTCTCCTGTCAGCATAATTCTTTTGCCTGCTCTGAGCTGTCCGTAACCTCTCACATATCAATTGGACGTCCTCAGAGGCTTGTCTAACCAAGTCAGGAGCAAAAATCTGTCTGTCACCAACCTCTTCCCATCTAATAGGGGAACGGCATCTACGCCCATACAATGCCTCATACGGTGCCATCCCGATACTCTCATGAAAACTGTTATTATACGCGAACTCTGCGAGTGGCAAATGGTCATCCCAGGAGCCTCCAAAATCCAATGCACACACTCTCAACATATCCTCCAGGGTCTGTATAGTCCTCTCTGACTGACCATCTATCTGAGGATAAAACGCGGTGCTAAAATTCAACTGGGTCCCCATCGCTTCCTGAAAACGTTCCCAGAAGTGGGAAGTGAAGCGGGCATCCCTATCAGAAACAACGCTCACTGGAATTCCATGTAGCCTCACTATCTCGCGCACATATAGGTTCGCTAACTGGCTCAGAGTATCGGTAGCTCTCATAGCTAGAAAATGGGCTGATTTCGTCAACCGATCCACAATCACCCATATGGCATCATGACCTCTCCGGGTCCTCGGTAATCCCATCACAAAATCCATGGTGACATGCTTCCACTTCCATGTTGATATCGGTGGAGGCTGCAATAACCCTGCAGGCTTCTGATGCTCTACCTTCACCTGTTGACAAATGAGACACTTAGCAACATATTCAGCAATGTGCTTTTTCATTTCAGACCACTAATAAACTTTTCGAAGGTTTTGATACATCTTGGTACCCCCTGGATGTATCGTATACTTCGACGAGTGAGCCTCTGTCAGGATCAACCTTCTGATATCTGCGTCATCGAGAACACATATCCTACCTCTGAACCTCAACAATCCATCCGAACTTAACCCAAAGTCCGTCTCTATACCCCTCTGTATCTGCCCGACAATATCACTACACTGCTGATCAACTCGCTGAGCCTATCGGATTCGATCTACCAGATTCGGTTCCAACTTTAGGCTAGCTATCATAAATCCACTATCAGCGTCAGGCGGGGTCATATCCAAACTGAGGTTCGTGAACTGTTCCAACAGCTCATGTTCCCTGATCATCATAAATGATACCATCTCGAGATGCTTCCTACTCAATGCATCAGCAACCACATTTGCTTTACCCAGGTGGTATAGGATTTCACAATCATAATCCTTTAACAGCTCGAGCCATCTCCTCTGTCTCATGTTCAACTCTTTCTGTGAGAATAGGTACTTAAGGCTCTTATGATCTGTATAAATCTGAAATCTCTCACCATAGAGGTAGTGGCGCCATATCTTCAGTGCAAATACTACCGCTGCCAACTCCAAGTCATGGGTCGGGTAGTTCCTCTCATGATCCTTTAATTGTCTTGATCCATAGGCTACTACCTTCCCATCCTACATCAACACACGACCCAGTCCCAGATGTGAAGCATCCGCATACACCGAGAAACCTCCTGAGCTGGTAGGAATGGTGAGGATCGGAGCTGTGGTTAATCTCCTTTTCAGCTCCTCAAAACTTTCTTCACACTTATCATCCCACACAAACTCCACATTCTTTCTTGTGAGGCGTGTCAAAGGAGCAGCTAACCTCGAAAATCCCTCTACAAACCTTCGATAATACCCAGCTAAACCCAGAAAACTTCTGATCTCTGTCACTGTCTGGGGTCTCTGCCACTGAACTACGGCCTCAATCTTAGATGGATCCACTGATACTCCATCCTTCGATACTATGTGACCCAGAAAAGAGATATGTTCCAACCAAAAGTCGCACTTGCTGAGTTTAGCGTACAACTTCTTCTCTTGAAGGTTTGTAGTACTATTCTTAGATGTCTTTCATGCTCCTCTCTAGACCTTGAATACACCAGTATATCATCAATAAACACGATCACAAACCAATCCAAATACTGGTGAAATACCTCATTCATCAACGACATAAAAGCTACGGGAGCATTCGTCAACCCAAATGGCATAACCATAAACTCATAATGTCCATACCGGGAGCGAAAAGCTGTTTTGGGTACATCTCCCTCTCGTATCTTCAACTGATGGTACCCTGATCTCAGATCTATCTTGGAAAAGACCTGCGCTCCCTTAAGCTGATCCAACAAATCATCGATGCGTGGGAGGGGATACTTATTCTTGATGGTGGCCTTATTCAACAACCGGTAATCTATAGACAGTCGGAGGCTTCCATCCTTCTTCCTTACAAACAGAACCAGTGCTCCCCAAGGTGAGATGCTCGGCCTGATGAACCCCTTCTCCAGCAACTCCTGTAACTGTTTCCTTAACTCCTCTAACTCAACTTGAGCCATTCTGTATGGTGGCTTGGACATCAGCTCTGTACCAGGTGCCAAGTCTATACCAAACTCCATCTCCCTATCTTGAGGTAACCCTGGTAACTCATCCGAAAAGACATCTGGAAATTCTCTAACCACTGGTATGTCTTCCAATTTCGGACGTTCCTTATCCGTCTCAATCACAAAAGCGATGAATCCTTCACATTATTCTTTCCACCATTAGTATCATAAATTCATCACATCACATGCATACATGAAATCAAATTTATCTTTCATCCATCATGTATCAAGATTGTACTCATCACACTTATAATAATCATGTTCTTTAATTTCATTTCACAAAATTTACTACAAGATTGTCTATCTTTGGAAACATCAAAGTTTTTGCATGACAATCCATAACAACATGATTTGCAGCCAGCCAATCCATCCCTAGGATTACATCAAAATCACTCATATTTAATAAAATCAAATCGGCTGCCGTTTCTTTACCTCCTATCCTCATCTTACAATCTCTATATATATGCTCAGTCAACTGACTATCATTCATAGGGGTAGATATCAACAACATCTTATTAAGCAGTGTGGATTTTACATGCTTCATCAATTTACATACAAAGGATGGTGATACAAAAGAATGCATGGCACCAGGATCAAACAGTACATAAGCTTCTAAATCAAAGATTTGGATGGTACCTTTTACCACATCCGATGACTGATCTGCAGTGTCCTGGTCCAGTGCGTGCACTCGTCCTCTGCTTACATCCACTGCTTGCTTCCCCTTTTTCTCAGCTGTAGCCCTCCTCCTCGGAGCAGCCGTACCAACTGGAGCTCTCTCTGGCTCCTTGCCCCTCTGTGGGGCTCTCTCTATCATCTCTGGGCAATCTCTGATTATGTGCCCTGGCTTCCCACATCGAAAGCATACTACAGGAGATCCATAGCATGGTCGACTTCCATGATACCTGCCACACCTGCCACACTGTTCTGTAGTAGGCCGTGGTCCTCCAATCACGATTCCCTTAGCTGGAGCAATGGCCGGATACATGGGAGTATCAACTGTCCTCTCCCGGATCTCATCAATTCTCGGCCTCTTTCCAGAGAATCTCTTGCTTCCTTTATAGCTGAAGCCTCTATCTATCATAGGTCTCTTCTTATCTCTGTCCCTCATCTTACCAACCTTTCCAAACTCTGAGGCAATCCTATCAACAGCTTGTTCACACAGTTGCACCCTGCGCACTGCCTCCTCATAGGTCGGTATATCCAGAGGAACCAATCTAGACCTGATGGTCGGTCTCAATCCATCCATAAATTTCTGGATCTTCTCGACCTTATTACCCATTGTGTTGGGATCATATCTGCCTAGGGATATAAAAGCAGTCTCATACTCATCCACAGTCCTGCTCCCTTGGGTCAGTCCCAAAAATGTCATCTTTAGCTTCTGCTGTGTGGTATCCGGGACATACTGTCTCCGGAAGGCCTCTAGAAACACATCCCAGCTGATCTCAGTATGCCGGGCTCTTAAAATAGGCCTGGTGGACTTCCACCAATGTTCTGCTGATCCCTTCAGCATAAAAGCGGCAAACGCTACCATCTCGGTAGTAGTGCACTCAAAGAACCCATATAATTTCTCGATCTCATTGATCCAATCCTCAACCGCTACTGGGTCCTTTATTCCACTGAAAGACGACGGTCCAAACTTCTGGAACTGCCGCAGTCTATCCAAATCACATCCATATCCCCAACCTCTACTACCTAGTGTAGCAACCGGCACAGGCACATCCTGTGTGGGTGGGGTATCTGTCGTCTGTGGCCTCTGGGCTTCCCTTGCCCGTACCTCAGGAGCTGTCGCCTGCTCGGCATCACCCTGTGTAGCGGGACTCTGTCTACCGCCAACTCCAGATAAGGATTGGGTGACCAACTCCACAATCATCTCAATGCTCCGCTCAATCCTCGCGAAGCGAGCCTCAGTACTCTCGGGCCTCTCCTCTGGACCTTGTGGAGCGTGCTCAACATCAGCCTCCACCTCAACATCCTCCTGAGCCTCGTGTGTTTCTGGCTCAACATGACCCCCAGGCCTACCTCTAAGGCCTCGAGCCTGTGCTCTCATCCCTCTACCGTGACTGGTATTAGGCATACTTACTCAATTCCCTACATTCACAACCAATTACTTAGTCAACCCATCAACACACACAATTTGTATCTAAACAAGCACAGTAACTTGGGGATGTAATTTTCCACTTATTAAGTATTTTAGACACGACACACGTCAAACCAACTCGAGCTCTGATACCAACTTCTGTCATGACCCTCAACTTACCAAAATACGTATAAATTTTTTTTTCGCATTTTCATGCATCAATTGTTAATCATCCTTCCTCGATCGTGAACAACCACACTCATAACAGTTGGGCTGCGTGTCGACGTCTAACTCACTCCACCATACCAATTCAATTTGAAATATTATTTATGAGTAAACACTTGTATAAATGTATATATATCAGAGTTGTTACATGTGTTTACATTGTTTTACATCCCCAGTAGTTACATACAAAATGCTATTGTGCTATGTCTAGTTTAGATACAAAATATTCCCAGTGTGTATAACTTTAGCGATGGGATGCAGCGGATTACCAAAAGGGAAACGCCTCCAGTCACGCTCAATCTAAACTCAAATCTCTGTAGAGAGGGGGAAAATAAGGGTGTGAGCAAACCACACGCTCAGTAAGGCAATCATGCGAATAGGTAGATACTGCACTATCTACGTGATCCTGATGCCATGCTCAAAAGCATTTTATTCATTATTTATCTCAAACATGAGTGTATGATTGTGTTAATGGTATGTAAAGCATTCATGCTATTAAAATCAAGTGCACATTTCAACTCAAAGCATGGTATAAATCATCATGCATAATTCATAATAAAAGCATGGCATTACCCATCATGCATTTTCACAATAAAGCATGGCATTAAACATCATGCATCCGTGCACTTTAAAAACCATTAACAAATCAATTTCAACATTGGTCAGGTCTCGGCCCATCCCTCGGGCTTTCCTGACCCACAAATCATTTCAAACATGGATTTATACTCAAATAGCAGTAGACATGTGAGATAGGCAGTTCAACAATAGGTAATAACCTCAAGGCCTATGTACATAACCTATGATACCGGCTACACGGATCAGGTGTGCGGGATATCACCACTATCTGCTTCCACACGGGAGGTGGGTCAAATCCTACCCACCGATCCATAGCAGATCTCGTCCGAAGACGACACATCACATCTCAACACGGTACAATGTACTCCATGCTACATGCACGGTACAACGTATTCCGTGGACCCAATCAACATATCATATCACGCCACATCTCAAACGCACGTGTGAGCCTATTTAATCGGCACGACCTCTTGTCTACCTGAAGCTCCAAACACGACAACATGCAAGGTGGGCATCCAGTGCGAGACAAACTCGAAGCACAATGCCAAAATAATTATGAAATCCATGTGAAAACTAGTGCCTCTTGCACTCATGTGTGTAAAACACGTCAAATCTCATGCTAGTTATACTCTAGCACGCTTTCATACTCACGAAATCATGTAGGTGGCTTAAAACTTTGCAAAGTATGGTTAACAAAATCAAAACACACTCATTTCTTTTGCAAATCATTTCAATGTTAGCCAACCTACCAATCATTTGCTAAAAAGCAATAAAACATGATTTACAAAGCAGTATGCTTTTGTTTTCATGCACATTTCTCAAACTCCCAACTTTTACCCTTCAATCACCCAACACCGTTTTCTAATCTCATGCATTCTAGCAAAACATTTAAGCGCCCAAATTGCGCACAGATATCTCTAAGAGTCCACACAATTCCATTACCTCGATTTACTTAGTGTGACTCCTTTCCTTTTAGCTTATCACGCTCTTGGCTCAACTCGCCTCGGCGTATCCTCGGAAGCTGCGATTCATTCATTAAATCAATTGAGTTAATGTATTTAACCCATAATTGACCTCACTAGTCAATATTATTCACTTATGCATTTTACAAATGCCTTAATCCACATTTTACCTCTTTTAGGTAAATCTCACAATTTATCCACTAACCACATCTTAAAATCATACCACAACACTATTAATAACTTCTACATATCTCATTCATCATTAATCTCCACACATTCCACTTTCTCACTCTAGACCATTTCTAGGTCATAATCATTCCAATGTATTTAGATAGTTTCTAACCATCCATACTCATGTCAAACAACTCCAAAATCAATTATATAAACAATGTACCATAGTTGGAGTGTTAGAATCTTACCCGATTTGATTTCTCTTCTTGCTCCAAATGGCAATGCCCTTAACTCCTTCAATACCAACAATAGGAAAATGCTTTCCAACTATGTTGTTCTTCTCTTTGATAGGAACAACTTTGCCTCTAATGGTCTCTCTTCAAACCTCACTGAAAATGGCTGATTTTAGAGAGAGAAAGTTAGGTTTTTGGGTTGAAAGTGGAAGGTTACTGTTTTTCTCGAAATTTTCTGATTTTCAGCACTCCTTATATAGTAATAGCTTAAGGAGATCGATCTGGTCCAAGAGGAGATCGATCTGGTCCCCTTAAATCCCTCTTTTTCACGGCATTTTAAGCATGAGATCGATCTGTCGAAGCATGTGATCGATCTGCTCCCAAACAGAGAGCTAAGGAGATCGATCTGGGTGCTTGGGGATCGATCTTTTCTCTACAGAATGCTTAGGAGATCGATCTGGCTCCATTGGAGATCGATCTGCTCTATTCCTTTGCCCAAATAAGAGCATTCTGGCTCTTTCAGATCGATCTCTCATCCCATGAGATCGATCTGCCCTTCATAATTTCCAGATTTTCTGCAGTTCTTCTGCAGCAACACTTACCAAACATCCTTAATTTGCTACCATGATCCTTTTCTCATCCATTCATCTTTGAGACTTGAAAATAGCATCCATCCTCACTTCATACACATTAAAACTTGTGTAGAATCTTTGTATGACCAATGGTACTTAATATAAACAAAAATGGAAGTGCACATCTTATGCAATTCTACTTCCATTTTACCAAACTACTCATAATCCATTCTACACACATTCTCCACATGTTTAAGTCCATTTCTTCACATTCATACTTAATGTAACTTGTATGTACAATTACCACTCTCATTACAAGTGTGTACATTACTTATGGACTTACATCACAGATACTTCACTCATGAATTCATAGTACAACTCTATTTACATTTCTATGTACATATATACCCTTATACATATACGGGGTCTCACAATAACTTTGGGGATTCCTTTGGTTATTAAATCTTGTATTGCTGTTACTTGCTGCTGGTGGGTTTAGAACATTCTTAGAATTACCATAGGATAGATTCTTATGGTTTCTGAATCCTGGCTGGTAATAGTTTGGAACCCGATTTCCCTGAAAACCAAAGTTACGATTATTAACATATTTTAGTTGCTCTAAATTTGTCCCCATCAAGTTAGGATTTGTGTTGTCAGGATGAATCATAGCTTGTGGCCCTTGTATACCCATTGAAGCAATTTGTGTCAAAATCTGCTCAAGTTTTGCTAGAAAGGCTGTCTACGTATCTAACTCATGCATACCTGCTACTCTTTTGACATTAGCTCTTTCACTTGGCCATTGGCTGCTGTTTATAGCCATCTCCTCAAGTAACTGCATAGCCTAATCAAGTGTCTTAGACCATAGTGAACCTCCTGCTGAGACATCCACAGTAGCTCTTATCTGCGAAGTCATGCCTTTGTCGAAAACCTGTATCTGGTTTCCTTCATCATATCCATGCTGAGGGCATCTACGCAATAACTCTTTAAATCGCTCCCATGCCTTATGTAACGGCTCTTGGTCTAACTGTGTGAACTGGGCAATCTCTAATCTCATATGTATAGTCTTTCTTAGTGGGAAATACTTTGCCAAGAATTTTTGTGCCATCACTGCCCATGTCAGAATGCTTCCTACTGGTAGATTTTAATACCAACTCAAGGCTTTATCCCGAAAAGAGAAAGGAAATAACCTTAGCCAAATAGCATCGTCAGAGGCTCCATTAATCTTAATGGTGCTACAAATCTGTAGAAAACTTATCAAATGTGTATTGGGATCCTCCATAGCCGAACCTCCAAATTGGTTTTGCATAACATGTTGATCAATGACGGCTTCAATTCAAAGTTATTACAGTTTATAGGAATCTCCCTTATAGCAACGAAATTTTGATTCACAACTAGGGTGAAATAATCGCGTATAGCTCGCTGCTGCTGATTATCATCTGTCATGACTAAATTTCGATCTTTCTCTTCAAATCTATTCTAACGAATTTGTCTGATGGTTCTCTTAAGCTTTGGATCTAACTCTTCTTTTCTATCTGCACTTCCATTGCTGCGAGTTTTTACTATTCACTAAAAAAATCGTAGATAATAAATTAAAACAAAAATAAAAATCTAAATTAAAGTAAAGGCTATTGGGGAACAGCGTCAACGAGAAACTAGACAACAGCTCCCCGGCAACGACGCCAGAAAACTTGTTGTCCTAAATGAAACACTACTGCAAGTGCACAGGTCAGTTTTCGAGGATAGAGTAAATATGAGTATCGTCCTACAGAGAACTGTGTCTACCATTAATCACTGTAATCAACAACCTTGAGCTTTATTTAGAAAATTAATGAATGTTGGTTAAAATCCTATTTACTATTCTAACTATTGACTACGGAACAAATTAATTCGAGCAAATCACAATAATTACGAATGAAAATATCAATAACAAAATATTCCTAGAAACTGATTTCACCTAACTAGGGTTCATGCAACTCCTTTGATCAATTGTTCTTTTGATTTCAAATTGTTTATAGCTGAAAATATTTTCTATTTATCTCTCTCAAGTTTTAAACAGTCATACCTAATTTACCTAATCCTAACCTCTCGATTCAGAATTAAATAATAGGGTTCATTAAGTGATAGTAATCTGTTTCTCTATGGCTCATAAGAATTGTCAACCTCTCAATCTAACAATGTTCTATGTTAATCTACCCTTGTGCATATAAACAATCCCCTCTCTCGAGTGTCGGATTCTTATACTAATTCATCTAATTGGTGGCTAATCAACTAGAGTATTAAGAACAAGTAGATTAAATAAACACAATTGAAATCATCCAAACAACATCACAAAGTAATTGCAATATGCCCAAAGTTGTTACATCGATTCTAGGAAAAAGAAATTTAGTTCCTAGACATCATAATAAACATCCAAGAAATCCAATTTAACATCCCAAGAACAAAAATGGTGAAAAAGATAAAAAAGATAGAGTTTCAATGGAGCTAAATTAATCTTGAAGTCTTCTATCGCAGCCTCTCTCGAAATTCTGATAAAAAGACTATTTATAAAGTTTCCAAATACTAAAACGCGGAAGGCCACGTGGCAAAACAGCTTTTCCCTAATCAGACTGCTATGCTGCGGCAATGGTATAAATTCCTCAAATCTACTTTGCACTGTCCAGTTTCTTTTATTGCTGCAGCATAAGTCACGATCAGCACCCTGTAACTTCAATTCTTCACAAAATCATCAGAACCAGCTTCAAAAGCCTTGACTTCTCCAAATTGTTCTTTTTCTTGCACAAGTTCATAAAACACATAAAACATACTTAATATTGCAAAGAACAAATCAAATAACTAAGTAAAAAGGGTCCTAAACATATATAAAATTCAGTGCTAACAAAAAGTATTACCACTGTTTTGTTTAAATTTGTTACTGAGAAATTAAATTGAACAGTTAAATTTATTGTTCTGATATATTATCGACTCGTAACCTAACCAAAATGTATAAAAATCAGGTTGTTACAGAAGTTGGTATCAGAAGAAGGTTGGTTTGATATGAGTCGATATTATGAGTAAGAGAAAGATTGGAAAGTTCACATTCCCAACATTACTGTACATTGTTTAGATACAAACGGGAATACTTAGCTGTGTTTTGCTAAGAAATTGCTACAAATGCAAGAAAACGATTAGATATGGCTGGTAGACCGCGAGGTCAATCAAGAGGACGAGGAGGCAGGTCATCTCGAGGCCATGAGGATTGGCCTGAAAGGCAGGGTGGCCCTTCAGTTGAGCAGCCCACTCGTAAAACTGCTGAGAGCTTCGAAGTTCAAATTACTAGTTTGAAACGGGGCATGGAGTCGATACTGAATCTGATTGGGCAAGTGATTGCGAGATTAGATAACACATCGGGCACTACTGCTCAGGCTGCACCGACTACTCCGGCAGTCGGGCTTGATACGCCTGCGCAAGCCCAGATAGCGCACATGTCACCAGCGGAAGAACCCTCTACATCTTCGACTACTACATTACCGTAGACCCCACTTGTACCTCATTCATCGGCGCATGTAGCCCCACAGCAGCGTAGTAACAAAATGGTGTATGACTGTGAATTGGATAGATTGAGTCAATTTTAGGAGTTTAAGCCTCCGTCTTTCAGTGGGGTTAAGAATCCAGTAGTTACAGAAGACTGGATAAATGAGATGAAAAAACTAATGGATTCTTCCAATGTACATCAATCGAGAAGGTAGCTTTTGAAAGGCCCGTATTTTTAAATGTAATCCTTATGATTCCCTAAGTATACACTTGTTTATGTAATATGAATCATAAGTGATGTAAGGTCCATAGATTTGATGTACACACTTGTTATGTGAATTCGTGATGTACACACAAGTTTCGTTATGCATGAAATATAAGAAATGGACCTTTGTAAGTGATAAATGTGAAATGAATACAAAATGAGTAGTATAGTAAATTAAAATGAAGTTAGCCTTGGAAAATTTTGATGAAATTCGACTAAGTATGCAGCAGAGCAAAGGGAGATCGATCTCTCCTTCAAGCCAGATCGATCTCGATAAGCCTCTGCCAAGCAAGGATCGATCTCATCCTCAAGCAGACTGATCTCCTTATACCTCAGCCAGAAGCAGATCGATCTCATTCCCTTGCCAGATCGATCTGTGAAACTCTCTGCCTGGCTAAGATCGATCTCATGCTCTTCAACAGATTGATCTCTCATGCTTGAAAACTGAATGGTGAGAGGGTAAAAGCAGAAGAAGATCAATCCCTCACTTATGGAGATCGATCTCATCAAGCAATTTCTATATAAACTGGACCATTGAACTGCATTTCATGGGAGAAACATTAAACCGTTCCATTTTTAAGACAAAGTGACCTAGTTCCCTTTCTAAAGTATCAATACATTCCATATAGATTGGAGAAAAGTTCATTACATCAAAGTTGTTCATAGAGTGGAGAAGAACAATATAGTTGGGAACGAGAGGTAGAATTACTGAATCGAATGAGAAAAGGAGTTTTTCCTCAAAGTTGTGAAAAAAGAGAAAAGCTGAGATTGGTAACATTTTAATGGTTGATCTATACACTGGTATGAGTTTATTGGTATATAGATTTATGGTTGAAACATCCTAGTTCATGCCTAATCTTCCAAGACCTATAAATGGTTTGATGTGTCAAAATAAGAGAAGGATTAGTAGGCAAGGATTTAATGATGAATTAAGTATGCATTAATGTTATTAAGCATGTATATATGCTTGTATAATAGTTTGGTGAAATCCAAGTGCTAGAAACAATGATGGTTGAAAGTAAGTATATGAGGTATTCGATGAAATGCCAAAATGAAATGAAATAATAGACTTGAGGTATTTTAAGCTTAATACCGATTTAATACGAATCAATAGACTTGAGGAGTCTGAGGGATTCTTGAAAATGAGTTATATACTCGAAATGGACTCAAGAAAGAGTAAGGTTCGATAATGATGTAATGAGGCCAAATGAGATATAAATGGCCCAATACATTTATTTGAATATCATGCAAGTGAAATGACGTATACTGATGTGTGTAGTATACAATTTCAGCTCCAGAAGATATCATTGGAGTCGATTAAATGGATCACGAGAAGTGAGAATTGAAGGAAAGCGACTCAAGCATGATTCGAGGTAAGGGACTTATGCGAGCTATTAGAGATAGCTATACGTATATTTTCTTACCTGCTGTATGTGAATGTATCTGATACGTATATAGATATTTGTATATCTAGGAGAAAACTACGTATGAGAATAAGTCTATAAGTATGGGTTGCATGACTTCTATGATTTTTGAGAAAATAAGTTTTACAAACGTTTTGAGAAAGGGCAATAATAGACGGGCTCCCGGTTTAACCATTTGCATGAAATGTCTCTAACGAGTGATTGAAGGGAGATTTACCCTCTCACTTATGGCAGCACATGGAGCCCCTTCTATTTCTTTTCAGTGTGAAATCGTAGTAGAGCCTGAGTAGCAATGGTGGATTTACCAGCCCTGCTCGCACGTTATTTTCAAAGGGATTTTGAGAAAAACAAAAGAGTGCTCAATGCCTCGGGTGATGCTGTCTGTTCCATTTGAGATGCTCGCACTAGATTTTTGGGAATCATGTTGGAGCCTACGAGTATTACTGTGTCTTGCTCTGACTATGCTCGCATGTAATTTCCTAGTAATACCGTGCTCGATGCCTCAGGTATGCTGTGTGTCTTACGCTGAGTTGCTCGCACGAGGTTTTTATGATTGTGTTGTGTTGAGTAAAACTGTGTTAGAGCCGTTATGTATTGTTGTGTGTCTTACATTGACCTACTCACATGTGGTTTATGAATGTGATGTGATGAGTGCAAAACCATGCTAGAGTCGTCGTGTATTGCTGTGTGTCTTGCATTGACCTGCTCGTACGAGATTTTGAGATAATGGAAATGCATAATAAGCATCCACGGGAGCACGATATACCATGAGCGTTAGCCATGAGGTACGATGTGCCGTGATTCGAGTATGACCTGAAGGGATGGTGGATCCGCCTCCCCAAGCGTAGGGTTCCTGCACACCTGATCAGTGTTGCCTAGAATTCGACTATGGCCATAAGTTCGATATTTATCTATGTGATACGACATTGTCATTACTGTGAGAGGTGACATATGTCCCCCCTACTGTGTGTTTGGAGATATGATAACCCATAATTATGTCTCATGTATATCAAACTGTTGTGTGCAAAGTGATTTCTAAATGCGTACTCAATGATTTTAAAGATAAGCTATGTGAATATATTATGTTGTGTGAAGTTGTGTAATACTATGTGAATATGCATATACCCATCTAACGAATTAACGGTTTCGCATTGATGGAAGTTGTTTTAAAGAGAATGCATATGTTTTATAAGGAAAATGCATATATATGTATTTTAAGCATGTAGATAGTGTAGTTATCTACATACTTTCATATTTTCCTTACTGAGCGTGTTAGCTCACCCCCTTATTTCCTCCTCCACAGATACTACGCAGTAATGAGTACACTGCAGTCGTCCTTGCTATCGTGTTTCTTCGGTCATCCAGCAGTATAGAGAGGTATACACTGGAGATGAAAAACTTTTGTATCCTGTAAACTAATGCACAGTAAAGTTTGTATTTTGTATTTTGGGGGATGTATATAATAGAAACTGATGTAAACGCTTACGCACTTATATATAAAAGTCCAGTTTTTATTTTTCTTCATTCAAAGGAATTTATTTAACTAAAATGTATGAGATATGGATTGGATGTTGACTCACAGCCCAACTGTAAATGGTAAGGTAAAGGTCACGGACAGAGAGTGAGGGTCTTGACAGAATTAATGGTATCAGAGTCGAGTTAGTCTGATGTGAGTCAGTATCCATATCTAGGAAATTATACATTCCCAAAGTACTGTGCATTATTAGGATACAATTATGTATACTAAGCTGGAACACTTATTTTAAGTATACAGAATGTCTGATAGATGACGTACTCGTAGAGGAGAGAGTTCACGCTCTCAAGGGCGTAGAGATGAGCCCGAGAGACGCAGTGGGTCTAGTTCTAGTAGGGATCCACCCGATCTTAGTGAGGCCGTTGAGGAATGTATAGCGCAGTTACAGCGCAGTGTAGACACGGTTATGGAAATGTTTACACAGGCAATGGCTAAATTTGAGGGTAGACAGGAGAACCCTACTGGTCAGGCTGCTACACCTGAGAGATAAGAGCCAGCACAGCCTGCACCGAGACCTCGAGATGCAGAGGCAGAGATACTTGTACCCCCTCCAGTTTAGGACATTCCCCCACCGTTCAAGATCTTATAGCTCCACAACAGGTTGGTGGTGAAGGAGTGTACAATTGTGAGCTGGGTAGACTGAGAGAGTTCTGAAAGTTTAGACCACTTTCATTTAATGGGGTGAAGAACCCAATATTAGCTGAGCATTGGATACATAGTATAGAGAAGCTCTACTGATTCTTTTATTGCTCCGACACAGAGAATGTCACCTTTACGACTTTTGTATCAGAGGACGAGGTCGAGCATTGATGGATGGCCACACAGTCGATGTTGAGTGCACGACACCCGATTATGGCATGGGATATATTCTTGGATGCTTTTAGGAGGTAATATATTCCAGCTATTGCTCAGAGAAAGATGCAGATGGAATTTATGACATTGACTCAGGGGAACTGGACAGTGGATAAGTATAAGCTTAGGTTCACATCCCTGGGCAGATATGATACAGTGACGATGGGCCTTGAGGACAGAAAGGTTCAAAAATTTCTTGAAGGACTGAGATATTCCATCAGAGCTCAACTAGCTCCAATGGACATTACCACCTATGATGAGGCAGTACGCAGAGCTCAACTATGTGAGCAAGATTATGAGTTGCACGCCTCAAAATTGAGTAAGAGTGGTAAAAGCAGAGATAGAGATCGAAAGAGGTCAGTCGAGGATAGAGGGTTCCAAAAGGGGAAAAGGTTATTCAGTAAGGGCCTAAGATTGAGGAGGTACGAGAAAGGCTTACGAAGCCTCAAGTTCATCCAGCATCGAGAGGCATAGTTATTGGCGGACCTCGATCTACCACAAAGCAGTGCAAATTATGTGGTAGATACCATGGGGGTAGACCATGCCTGTTATCGGTGAGATTATGATACAGGTGTGGTAAACCATGGCATATAGCTCAAGAATGCCATGAGTTGATTGATACAGCCCCACAGAAGGGCAAAGAGCCAAAGAAGGCTACAGTTGAGACACTTACACCTAAGAGGAAGGCCATAGCTGAAGAGAAAGGAAAGCAAGCTATTGGTAGAGGGTGAGTGTTTGTATTGGACCAAGCATCTGCAGACGCTTCCTCGGATGTGATTAAAGGTACCATCCTTGTTTTTTATTTTGAAGCATTAGCATTAATTTATCCCGGTGCCATGCATTCATTCATATCGCCTTCATTTGCATGTAAACTGTGTGAACATATGAAACCTGTACTCTTAGGTAGAGTTTTACTTATAAGCACTCCTGTAAAAGACAATGTAATGATGGAGTATGTATGCAAGAGTTGTAAATTAAAAATAGGGGGAAAGGATATGTCTGCTTATCTCATCCTATTAGTTATGAAGGATTTCGATTTAATACTAGGAATGGATTAGTTAGTTGCAAACCATGTTATTTTAGACTGTTATGCTAAGACAGTAATGTTTTCCATCCCTGAAAAGTACACTATAAGATTTGAAAAGTAATGAAAGAAGTAGCAGATTATTTCTAAGGATGAATGATGTTGCTAACGAATGTAATGATAATGTGTTGAAGGTTTTATCGCCTATGTGGTTGACTTGGATAAGGTGTACCCGGATATAGCTGACATCCCAGTGGTGAGAGAATTTCTCGATGTCTTTTAGAAAGAATTACCAGGGTTGCCACCAGACAGAGAAATGGAATTTTGTATTGATTTGGTGCTTGGAATTGAACCGATATCCAAGCCACCATATAGAATGGCTCCGATTGAATTGGAGGAGCTAAAGAAGCAATTGCAAGAGTTGTTTGACAAGGCTACCATCAAGAATAAATATCCCCTTCCACGGATAGATGATCTATTGGATCAGTTACAGGGAGCACAGGTCTTTTCGAAGATTAATTTGAGGTCTGGGTATCATCAGTTGAGGATTCGAAGTGGAGATGTACCTAAGACAGCGTTTCAGACCCGTTATGGCCATTATCAGTTTTTGGTTATGTAATTTGGGTTGACAAATGCTCCTGTAGCGTTTATGGCTTTAATGAATGATGTGTTTAAGCCATATCTAGACAAATTCATAATTGTCTTTATAGATGACATATTGGTGTACTCGAAGTCCAGGGAAGAGCATGAGCAGCATTTGAGAACAGTGTTACGGACCCTCAAAGATCAGAAGTTGTATGCTAAACTCAACAAGTGTGATTTCTTGCTAAATGAGATATCGTTTTTGGGTCATGTAGTCCCGAGAGACGGTGTATCAGTGTCCGTCCAAGATAGAGGCTATGATACAGTGGGAAAGACCCAAGACGATTACAGAGATCCGTAATTTCCTGGGTTTAACAGGTTATTACTGACGATTTGTCGAGGGATTCTCTAAGATGGCTGCTCCATTGACACGTCTCACTCGAAAGAATGTGGCATTCGAGTGGGATGATAAATGTGATAGAAGTTTCTGTGAATTAAAGTACAGACTGGCCACCGTACCTATTCTCACCATACCCACCAGCTCAAGAGGTTACACAATATATACAGATGCCTCAGGACAGGGACTGGGCTATGTGTTGATGTAGGATGGGAAGGTAGCAGCCTATGGATCCAGACAGCTTAAGGACTATAAGAGGAACTACCTGACCCATGATTTAGAGTTAGCAGTCGTGGTATTTGCATTGAAAATTTGGTGCCACTACTTATACGGTGAAAAATTTCAGGTGTATACCGACCATAAGAGCCTCAAATATCTATTTTCACAGAAAGAGTTGAATATGAGGCAGAGACGATGGATAGAGCTTCTAAAGGATTACGAGTGCGAGATAATGTACCATCCAAGAAAGGCTAATGTTGTGACCGATGCCCTGAGTAAAAAGAGCATCGAAATGGTATCGCATATGATGGTCAAGGAATATGAGCTGCTTGAGCAGTTTGCTCACCTAAGGTTTGATATAGACCCTTTTGATATTGATAGAAACTATGTGATAGCTAGCCTGTGAGTGGAACCAGATTTGATTGATCGAATACATCAGGCTCAGCATGCCGATCTACTGTGTGAGGATCGTGCGAGTCAGATTCAAAGGATGTGGTCGATTTCTTAGTGAGTGATGATGGCCTACTAAGGTTTAGAGGCAGGATTTGCATTCCCAATGACCCAAAGTTAAAAAGATTGGTTTTGATAGAAGCTCATTCATCGAGATTTTTTATAGAAGCTCATTCATCGAGATACACATTGCATCCGGGAGTAACAAAATGTACCAGAACCTTCAAAAAGTGTATTTGTGGTCAGGGATGAAAAGAGATATCGCAGAATTTGTGGCAAGATGTCTAATATGTTAGCAAGTGAAGGTAGAGCATTAGAAGTCTGCAGGGTTATTGCAGCCTCTACCAATACCAACTTAAAAATGGGAGCATGTCACCACAGATTTCATCATGGGATTATCGAGGACTAAGAGAAACCATGATGCTATTTGGGTAGTGGTTGACAGATTGACAAAATCCACCCACTTTCTAGCTATGAAATCTATAGATACTTTAAGTCGTTTGGCAGAGGTGTATGTACGGGAGATAGTGAGGCTGCATGGTGTACCAGTGAACATCGTATCAGATAAGGATTCCCGCTTCACTTCTCGCTTTTGGGAACAATTTCAGGAAGCTATGGGAATCCGATTGAGTTTTAGTACCGCTTTCCATCCTCAAACCGATGGTCAATCAGAGAGAACCATCCAGACGTTAGAGGACATGTTAAGAGCAAGTGTTATGGATTTTAAAGGCTCCTGAGATGATCACCTACCGTTAGCCAAATTTGCATACAACAATAGTTACCACTCGAGTATCGAGATGACACTTTATGAAGCCTTGTAGGGTAGAAGGTGTCATTCCCCTATTGGTTGGGAAGAAGTTGGTGAAAGGAAAATTTTTGCTCCTGATTTGGTACAGCAAGCCTCTGAGGTTGTTCAGCTGATATGTGAGAGATTGAGAATAGCTTAGAGCAGACAAAAAAGTTATACAGACATGAGATGGAGGCCACTAGAGTTCACTGTAAGTGACTCAGTTTTCTTGAAAGTCTCTCCCTCGAAAGGGATTATGAGGTTCGGTAAGAAGGGTAAGTTGAGCCATCATTATGTCGTACCGTTTGAGATACTGGAGTGTATGGGAGATAAGGCTTATAGGCTGGCATTGCCACCAGAGCTAGCAGGCATACATAATGTCTTCCATGCATCGATGCTTCAAAAATACCATCCAGATCCAACCCATGTGATTCGATATGAGCCATTAGAGCTCAAGAATGATTTGTCATATGTAGAGAAATCGATCTGGATACTGGATAGGAAGGAGAAGGTGCTACGAAACAAGATGATTCCGCTTATTAAGGTTCTCTAGCAGCACCATACTTCAGAAGAAACTACTTGGGAGTTGGAGAACTCCTACGGGAAAAGTACCCCCAACTTTTTGAAGAGTTACTTATTCTAATTTGGAATACCAAATTTCTTAAAGGAGTAAAGGAATGTAAAGCCTGTATTTCCATATGTAATCCTTATGATTCCCTAAGTATACACTTGTTTATGTAATATGAATCATAAGTGATGTAAGGTCCATAGATTTGATATACACACTTGTTATGTGAATTCGTGATGTACACACAAGTTTCGTTATGTATGAAATATAAGAAATGGATCTTTGTAAGTGATAAATGTGAAATGAATGCAAAATGAGTAGTAGAGTAAATTGAAATGAAGTTAGCCTTGAAAAATTTTGATGAAATTCGGCTAAGTATGCAGCAGAGCAAGGGGAGATCAATCTCTCCTTCAAGCCAGATTGATCTTGGTAAGCCTCTATCAAGCAAGGATCAATCTCATCTTCAAGCAGACTGATCTCCTTATGCCTCGACCAGAAGCAAATCGATCGCATTCCCCTGCCAAATCGATCTGTGAAGCTCTCTGTCTGGCTAAGACCGATCTCATGCTCTTCGACAGATCAATCTCTCATGCTTGAAAACTGAATGCTGAGAGGCTAAATGCAGAAGAAGATCGATCCCTCACTTATGGAGATCGATCTCATCAAGCAATTTCTATATAAACTGGACAGTTGAACTGCATTTCACGGGATAAACATTAAACCCTTCCATTTTTAAGACAAAGTGACCTAGTTCCCTTTCTAAAGTATCAACACTTTCCATTTAGATTGGAGAAAAGTTTATTACATCAATGTTGTTCATAGAATGGAGAAGAACAACATAGTTGGGAACGAGAGGTAGAATCGTTGAATCGAAGGAGAAAAGGAGTTTTTCCTCAAAGTTGTGAAAAAAGAGAAAAGCTGAGATTGGTAACATTTCAATGCATTAATCTCATATATGTTGATCTATACACTAGTATAAGTTTATTGGTATATAGATTTATGGTTGAAACATCCTAGTTCATGCCTAATCTTTCAAGACCTATAAATGGTTTGATATGTCAAAATGAGAGAAGGATTAGTAAGAAAGGATTTAATGATGAATTAAGTATGCATTAATGTTATTGAGAATGTATATATGCTTGTATAATAGTTTGGTGAAATCCATGTGCTAGAAACAATGATGGTTAAAAGTAAGTATATGAGGTATTCGATGAAATGCCAAAATGAAATGAAATAATGGACTTGAGGTATTTTAAGCTTAATACTGATTTAATACGAATCAATAGACTTGAGAAGTCTAAGGGATTCTCGAAAATGAGTTATATACTCGAAATAGACTCAAGAAAGAGTAAGGTTCGATAATGATGTAACGAGGCCAAATGAGATATAAATGGCCCAATGCATTGATTTGAATATCATGCAAGTGAAATGAAGTATACTGATGTGTGTAATATACAATTTCAGCTCCAAAAGATTTCATTGGAGTCGATTAAATGGATCACGAGAAGTGGGAATCGAAGGAAAGCGATTCAAGCGTGATTCGAGGTAAGGGACTTATGCGAGCTATTAAAGATAGCTATATGTATGTTTTCTTACCTGCTGTGTGCAAATGTATGTGATACGTATATAGATATATGTATATCTAGGTGAAAACTACGTATGAGAATAAGTCTATAAGTATGGGTTGTATGACTTCTATGATTGTTGAGAAAAGAGGTTTTGTAAACATTTTGAGAAAGAACAATAATAGACGGGCTCCCAGTTTAACCATTTGCATGAAATGTTTCTAACGAGTGATTGAAGGGAGATTTATCCTCTCACTCATGACAGCACATGGACCCCCTTCTATTTCTTTTCAGTGTGAAATCGTGCTAGAGCCTGAGTGCCAACGGTAGATTTACCAGCCCTCCTCGCACGTTATTTTCAAAGGGATTTTGAGAAAAACAAAAGAGTGCTCGATGCTTTGGGTCATGCTGTGTATTCCACTCAAGATGCTCGCACTAGATTTTTCAGAATCATGCTGGAGCCTTCAAGTATTGCTGTGTGTCTTACTCTGACTATGCTCGCTTGTAATTTCCTAGTAATACCGTGCTCAATGCCTCAGGTATGTTGTGTGTCTTACGCTGAGTTGCTCGCATGAGTTTTTTATGATTGTGTTGTGTGTTGAGTAAAATCGTGTTAGAGCCGTCATGTATTGTTGTGTGTCTTGCATTGACCTGCTCACATGTGGTTTACGAATGTGATTTGATGAGTACAAAACAGTGCTAGAATCGTCGTGTACTGCTATGTGTATTACATTGACCTGCTCGCACGAGATTTTGAGACAATGGAAATGGGTGGTAAAGATCCATGGGAGCACGATGTACTGTGAGCGTTAGCCATGGGGTACGATGTGCCGTGATTCGAGTATGAGCTGAAGGGATGGTTTATCCGCCTCCCCAAGCGTAGGGTTCTCACACAACTGATCAGTGTTGCCTGGAATACGACTATGGCCATAAGTTTGATATTTATCTATGTGATACGACATTGTCACTACTGTGAGAAGTGACATATGTCCCCCTATTGTGTGTCTGGGGATATGATAACCCATAATTATGTCTCATGTATATCAAATTGTTGTGTACAAAGTGATTTCTAAATGCGTACTCAATGATTTTAAAGATGAGGTAGGTGAATAGATTATGTTGTGTGAAGCTGTGTAATACTGTGTGAATATGCATATAGCCATCTAGAGAATTAACGGTTTCGCATTGATGGAAGTTGTTTTAAAGAGAATGCATATGTTTTATAAGGAAAGTGCATATATATATGTATTTTAAGCATGTAGATAGTGTAATTATCTACCTGCATTCATATTTTCTTTACTGAGCGTGTTAGCTCACTCCCTTATTTCCTCCTCCACAGATACTACGCAGTAGTGAGTACACTACAGTCATCCCTGCTATTGTGTTTCTTCGGTCATCCAACAGTATAGAAAGGTATACACTTGAGATGAAAAACTTTTGTATCTTGTAAACTAATGCACAGTAAAGTTTGTATTTTGTATTTTTGGGGATGTATATAATAGAAATTGATGTAAACGCTTCCGTACTTATATATAAAAGTCCAGTTTCTATTTTTCTTCATTCAAAGTAATTTATTTAACTAAAATGTATGAGGTATGGATTAGATGTTGACTCACAGCCCAATTGTAAGTGGTAAGGTAAAGGTCACAGATAGAGAGTGAGGGTCGTGACACTTTTGTAACTTTTATTTTGAATGGAGAAGCCAAACACTAGTGGAAGTCCACTTGACTGATCCTAAGAGCCAGACATGAGGTGATTACAAGAGATTTGTTTCTTGCTGCTTTTCGGAGGAGGTACATCCCAAATATTGTCCAGAGGAGATTACAGATAGAATTTTTGAACTTGACTCAAGGGAATAAGTTTGTGGATGAGCATGAGTGTAAGTTCCCCTCACTTGGGATATATGATCCAAACACTATGGATAATGAGGCGAAGAAGGCTCGAAAGTTTATGAAAGGACTAAGGTCTTCGATCCGAGCCCGACTAGCTCTGTTGGACCTTAGTACTTATGAGGAAGTGGTTCACTAGGCCCAACTGTGCAAACAGGGATTATGAGATGCATGTCTCCGAGTTCAACAAAGTGGGCAGAGGTAAGGATCAGGATCGAAAAAGGTCAGCTGGGGATAGGAGTGGTAGAGAGGGCAGAAGGCCATTGATAGAGGAATTTTGAGGAGTCACGGGGTAAGACAGTTAAACCTTTTATCTATCCAGCCTCAGCTCCTACTAAGGATATTGTGATCGAAGGACCCCAGCCTAATTTTGAGGTGTGCAAACATTGTGGGGGAAATCATGGTAACAGGCCCTGTTATTGGATGACTGAGGCTTGTTTCAGATGTGGCAAGATGGGGCACTTAATCAGAAATTGTCCAGAGAATATCAACCCAGCCCTACAAAAGAGTATAGAACAGTTGAGGATACCTGTTACTACCTCTGCATTGAAGAGGAAGGCTATAGTGGAAGAAAAGGGTAACCATGTCGTAGGACAGAGACAAGTGTACGCCCTTGAGCATGAGGTAACAGGAACTGATGCACTAGCAGAAGCGTTTAAAGGTACCATTCTGATTTTTTATAATAAAGCAGTAGTTTTATTTGACTCTAGTGCAACTCATTCATTTATATCACCCATGTTTGCATGTAAATTGACTTCTTATGTACAATCTAAACCAATGGGAAAGATGTTAATGATTAGGACACCAATGAAAGATAGTCGAATGACGAAAAAAAATAAGGATTGTAGGCTCAAAATATGAGACATGAATATGTTAGCAGACCTGATCCTATTAGACATGTATGATTTTGATGTGATATTAGGCATGGACTGACTAACAGCAAATCAAGTTGTTCTTGATTGTCGTAATAGGACAATGACCTTTTATTTACCCAAAAAATATGTTGTAAGTTTTTTCTGAAAAGTAATAAAAAAGAATTGGTAGTTTAATGGAAAAATTCTTACTAACTATATGAATAATATTTTAAAGGTTACATTGTCTATGTAATCGATACGAACAAGGCAAGTCTAGAGTTGAGTTATATTCCCGTGGTCAAGGAGTTTTCTGATATATTCCCGGATGATCTACCAGGGTTACCTCCAAATAGGGAAATGGAGTTCTTTATTAACTTAGTGTCTGGTACTGAGCTGATATCGAAACCGCCTTATAGAATGGCTCCAGTTGAGTTGGAAGAGTTGAGAAAGCAATTATAGGAATTCCTAGATATGGGTTTATTAGACCGAGTGTTTCACCATGAGGTGCACCAGTATTATTTGTCAAGAAGAAAGATGAGAGTCTTAAGTTGTGCATTGATTATAGATTGCTCAACAAGGCAACCATCAAGAATAAATATCCCCTACCTCGTATCGACAATTTGTTATACCAACTGCGAGGAGCATAGATCTTTTCTAAGATTGATCTGAGGTCAGGGTACCATCAGTTGAAGATCAGGAGTGAGGATGTACCCAATACAACTTTCAGAAACCCGATACGGACATTATGAGTTTTTGGTTATGCCTTTCTGGTTGACAAATGCTCCGGCAGCTTTCATGGCACTAATGAACGAAGTACTTAAACTGTATCTAGACAGATTCGTTATAGTTATTATTGATGATATTTTGGTATATTCGAAGTCCAGAGAATAGCATGAGCAGCATTTGAAAATGGTTCTGCAAACCCTCAGGGAGAAAAAGTTGTATGCCAAGCTCAGAAAGTGTGATTTTTTACTAGATCAGATAGTTTTTCTGGGTCACATTGTGTCTAAAGATGAAGTGTCTGCAGACTCGTCTAAGATCGAGGCTGTAGTGCAATGGGAAAGACCCAAGACTGTTATTGAGATTTGAAGTTTTTTGGGTTTGGCCAGATATTACAGAAGGTTTGTCGAGGTTTCTCTAAGTTAGCTACTCCTCTAACACGGCTTATGAGGAAGAATGTTAAGTTTGAATGGAGTGACTCATGTTAGAGGAGTTTCCAGGAGTTGAAGCACAAACTGACCACCACACCTATTTTGACTATACCCGCTAGTTCGGGAAGCTTCTTAATGTATACAGATGCGTCCAGTTAAGGTCTGGGATGTGTGTTGATGCAGCATGGGAAGGTAATTGCTTATGGTTCCCGTCAACTAAAAGACCATCAGAGGAACTATCTGACCCACGATTTGGAATTAGCAGTCATAATATTTGCACTGAAAATATGACGTCATTATTTGTATGAAGAGAAGTTTCAGATCTTCATAGATCATAAAAGCCTCAAATATATATTTTCACAGAAGGAGTTAAACATGAGGCAGAGGAGGTGGATAGAGCTTCTGAAGGATTATGACTATGAGATCTTATACCACCCGGGAATGGCTAACGTAGTGGCAGATGCCTTAAGCAGGAAGAATATCAGGTTGGTATCTAACATGATGATTCGGGAATATGAACTGCTGGAACAGTTTGCGAACCTCAACTTGGACATTGAGCCATCTGACACTGTCAGTTATGGTGTGATAGCTAGCCTAAGAATAGAACCAGATTTGATTGACAGAATTCGACAGGCTCAGCGTACTGATCGATATTGTACAGATGTGGCTAGTCAAATCCAATTGAGAATTGTGACGAATTTTGAAGTAAGCCATTATAACCTACTGAGGTTCAGAGGTAAAGTTTGTGTTCTTGATTATGCACACTTGAAGAAACTGATATTGACAGAAGCTCATTCCTCGAGGTATACATTACATCCGAAAAGTAATAAGATGTATCAGAATTTGAGAAAGGTGTATCAGTGGTTAGGGATTAAGAAAGATGTGGCCAAGTATGTGGCTCGATGTTTGGTGTGTCTGCAAATTAAAGTAGAGCATCAGAAACCTACAGGATTGTTACAGCCTCTACCGATACCAACATGAAAATGGAAGCATATCACCATGGATTTCATTATGGGATTGCCAAGGACTCGGAGAAATCATGATGCAATTTGGGTAATAGTCGACAGACTAACAAAGTCCACCCACTTCCTAGCTATGAAGTCTAAAGATACTTTGAGTGCCCTAGCGAATCTATATGTGTGGGAGATTGTAAGATTACATGGCGTACCAGTGAGCATTGTATTTGATAGGGATTCTTGATTCACTTCGCACTTCTGGGAACATTTCCAAGAAGCCATAGGAACCCAACTGAATTTGAGCACAGCTTTTCATCCTCAAACAGATGGGCAATCAGAGAGAACTATTCAGACTTTGGAGGACATGTTGAAAGCTTGTGCTCAAGATTTTAAAGGCTCTCATGATGACCATTTACTGTTAGCGGAGTTTGCATATAATAACAGTTACCACTCAAGTGTCAGAATGGCACCGTATAAAGCGTTGTATGGTCGAAGGTGTCGTTCGTCAATTGGATGGAAAGAAGTGGGTGAAAGAAAAATATTTGCTCTGATCTGGTTAAGCAAGCTTCTGAGGATGTACAATTAATTTGTGAGAGACTAAGGATAGCTCAGAGCAGGTAAAAGAGTTATGCTGACCAAAGACGAAGACCCTTGGAATTTTCAGTATGAGATTCAATGTTTTTGAAAGTTTCACCTTTCAAGGGCATAATGAGGTTTGGAAAGAAAGGAAAGCTAAGTCCTTGTTATATTAGGTCTTTCGAGACCTTAGATCGAGTGAGAGACAAAGGAAGAATATCATCCGTCGGAATTATCGAGTATTCATAATGTCTTCCACGTTTCGATGCTTCGTAAATATCATCCGGATCCGGCACATGTGACAAAGTATGAACCACTGGAGTTGAAAGAGGATATGACGTATGTGGAGAAACCGATACGGATCTTGGACAGGAATGAAAAGGCATTGCGGTCTAAGACGATTCATTTGGTCAAGGTTTTGTGACAGCATCATACTTCGGAGGAGGCCACGTGGGAATTAGAAAGCTTAATGCAAGAGAAATACCCACACTTGCTTAAGAACTGATGTAACTTTAAATTTAGGGACCAAATTTCTTAAGGTGGGGAGAATGTAAAATCCATAAATTTTTGTACTTGAATCCAATTATGTACAGTAATTAGATAAATGGAATTGAGGATGAGCATATTAAAGGAGAATTAATTGGAAATATATTTGTGGCATGAGAGAGATTTAGAAGAATTAATTTAATTAAATTATATTGGTTCTAAGGAAGAATATCTATGGGAAATAGAGGTAAGATTTATATCCATATGAGCTAGGAAATGTATATATATATATATATATATATATATATATATATATATATATGTAATTTAAGTACAACTACTAGAATAAAAGTCATTTTATACATATATATATATAGAGAAATTGAACAGTCAAATTTATTGAAAAGTATTACCATTGTTTTGTTTAAATTTGTTACTGAGAAATTAAATTGAACAGTCAAATTTATTGTTCTGATCTATTATCGACTCGTAATCCAACCAAAATGTACGAAAATTGGGTCGTTACAGAAGTTGGTATCAGAGCAAGGTTGACTTGATATGAGTCGATATTAGGAGTAAGAGAAAGTTTGGAAAGTTCACATTTCCAACATTAGTGTACATTGTTTAGATACAAACGGGTATACTTGGCTGCGTTTTGCTAAGAAATTGTTATTGAATGTAAGAAAACAATTAGATATGACTGGTAGACTGCGAGGTCGATCGAGAGGGCGAGGGGGAAGGTCATCCTGAAGCCATGAGGATTGACCTGAAAGGCAAGGTGGCCCTTCAGTTGAGCAACCTACTAGTAACCTTACTAAGAGCTTCGAGGTAAGGAAAATTATATGTGCTGCTAGAGATAGATTCATGTATTTTTCTGTAGATTTATAGATATTGCATCCTAGGCCGAATATACAAATATCGAAATTGTAAAAGGCATTAGGCTGATTTTATAGTACCAAAAATTATAGAAAACTTTAGTCTCGATTATATGGCCTATCTACACCGACATAAATTTAATTTAATTAAATATATATCAATATAGTTTTAATTATTGATTTTAGTTGAAAATCCCTGATTAAATCACCATAGCCTATTTATTGAGATTTTTAATCGAAAAATAGCTAGCCAACCTCTTTTGAATTGTTTTATGAAAAGAACTGAATTTATAAGCAATTTAAGGAAATTATTTGCGTATAAAGTGATACTGAGGATATATGCTTGAGCATGTGCTGATTGTGTGTCGCATGTTCCAACTCGCACTGATTTTGAGAAAAAGGTGATGGTTAAACCATGTTGCATTTCTGTCTGTTTCTGTTTTTGTGGTCCATGGAGTACGATGTATCGTGCGACACGCACGTGAGTACAATATACCATGTATTCTAGTCTTCGGACATTCTGTTCTGTTCTGTGAGCCGTTAGGGTAGCTGACCATTCCTACGGCGATTGACATCCTGGCACACCTAATCAATGAGGTTCGGAGTCACCTACATTGACCAATAGTTATTTCTGAATTTCGATATAGCATGTTTTGTCTTGTCTCGTCTATTTGATTTTTTGAATGACCGTATAAACGGTATCGTCTATTTGATTTTCTGAACTGTCCGTATGAATGGTATCGTCTATTTGATTTTCTAAACTGACCGTATGAACGGCATCTTCTATTTGATTTTCTAAACTAACCGTATAAACGGTATCATCTATTTGATTTCTTAAAACGACCGTATGAATAGTCTCATCTATTTGATATACTAGATTTGACTGTGTGAATTGTGTTATTTGGAAATCGTTTATTCTACTACTTAAAGTTTTGAAATTTTGTATTTACGGCAGTAAACTGATTTCACTATCGTTATCGATTTTGTTATCGATTTTCGATTCCAGTCTTTTGAATTTGACAATTTATCCGTATGTTTTTCATGAGAATTCCTGGTTTGACAAATATATATATATAGGTAGTGTATTTATCTACCTGCTGCGTGTTTTTCTTATTGAGCACGTTGAGCTCACCCTTACTCTCCTTCACATATCCTCATCAGTAGCAGACCATCTTTTGTAAGTTGAAATATTTTGCACAGTTATACGTCAGCAAAGTATTCATCCGTGTTAAAGTTATACCCAGTATAGACATTAATTTTGTATCTAAATTTTATAAATATAGTAATGTATAGGGAAATGTGTGTGGGGAATGTGAACATGGATATTTTGTAAAAGAACAATTTCGCTGATTAAATTGAAAAGTATTACCATTGTTTTGTTTAAATTTGTTACTAAGAAATTAAATTGAACAGTCGAATTTATTGTTCTGATCTATTATCGACTCGTAACCCAACCAAAATTTACGTAAATCGAGTCGTTACAAAGATAATATGTTTCAAGAATATGAGATAAAGTTTAATGTAACGTTAAGTCAATTACGATATATGTATTGAGTTTGTGATGAAGTTGCTACTAAAATGTGAAATACATATTCGAAGAATTGACTATTGTATATACTATGACTTAGACTCTCTCTCTCTCTTATTTTGTGTAATAAATTTTAGTTTTTTTTTAATTTTTAATGGTGTTCATATAAATGTACTATTATTGTATTAAAACTTTAATTATATTAAATTTAAATGTGTTTAGCTACATAAAGTATGAAATAAGTCTTATGTAATTTTTGAAAGGAGTATTATCTAATAAATCCACAAACAATGTTAAAATGGGGATACAGAGTTTTTATACCATGTGTGTAAGATAAATGGACTTAAGGGTTTATGGTTCGAACCACGATATATGACGCGAATTATGGAACGGTGGCCCCTTGGACACCCTTCACGATAAAACCTTGAGGTTTTCATTGTGCAGCCAAAAAGAATAGTACGATTGAGTGAGGCGGAGCGGTGTCTAGCCAGAGGTAGTACACCCTAGTGCACTCTGGGTTCTCACACTATCCTAAACTCACTTGCAGAATTTAAAAACTTCATTAACATTGTATTGAATAATCATAGGTTTTTGAAATCATAATCTCCAAAGAAATTTATATTAATAATAAATAAAATAATTTTAATAATATATCAAAATTAATAATGAAATTGCAGGTTATTAATAATTATATTAAAATTATATAATTCAATAAAAAATATTTGACGTTCAACATTAATAGATTATAAAATTTTAAAAAATTATGTTTCAACTTATTAAATATCAAATATATTTCGTTTTTTCAATTTTTTTAATTATATAACAAAATTAGTTCATTAAACATACTTTGTGCATTTAAAATTTCAATACAGAACAAAATAAAAAAAAAAATCAAAAATGAAAAACCATAAAACCCAAAATTGACAACTCGTAAAAAAGAAACCCATTTTCCACCAGACGATGGAAGGAAGACGAGAAAAACTTAACCGTAGTTATAAGGTGGTTTGATATTGTAATTAGCTGTGGTAAGATAGCGGTGACAGTTAGGGTTTATAGAGCACTATAAATAGGTGTATGACTGATGCGAAGAGTCGATGCAAGGAGCAGCACCCAAATAGTCTTCTTTCCTTGGATGCATTATAAGCTTCATTCTTAGGGTTTGGTTTTCTTAAATTGCTTTCCCTCTTTTAAGAGTTTCAAATCTGAGCTACATCTTTTATTCTGTCCAAGGGCTTTGCCTTTGCTTCTGTGGTTTCCCTGAGCAAATGAGATATGATTTGACATCTGCTCTCGATGATTGAACTTCATCTACAAGTTTCAGCCTTGTCTGAATGTTCATGTTAGAAATTAATTTTGTTCTGAGAGAGCTACTTTACTTTATGCATCTTTTATGTTTTTAATGATATTTCTCTTTTTTTTTTTCTCAAATTGAAAATGTTTTAGGTTGAATTTTAATTTTCATAATTATAAGATTTGTTTATTGAATTACCCAAAATTTATTATCAGATTATCTGTCATTTCCTTTTTCTCTCCATGCCTTGTTTTCAATACTTGTCGGCTATTACAGGCAGCCCTTTAATCCTAAGGTTTGTTTAATTTGGTATAAAAGTAGTATTTTTGTTCATTTATTTTATTGTATCTGAATACTGGTTCAATATTGGTATATGTATTTTCTTTTAAAGAATTTATTTTATTTTATTTTTTTTTCAAAAGAGGTAACTTTTTATTATCTAACTACTTGTTTATACATGTGTTGTGTTCATTAAAATATTCTAATGAAATAAATAATTTTAAGAACTTTTAATAAAAAATGATGAGTCTTAATTTTAAAATAAAAAATAAGAAAAAAAGGAATTAATAAGAACAAATAATTTAAAAAATAAAATAAAGTAATTGAAAGATAAATTAATAAAATAAAAAATGGGAAACTGTGAGAACTTGTTTGGCCTAACTAGGTTTCAATCCGATAACTCGCATGAACCTAATTGTCATTGACTTGAATTGATTAAAAAAATATATATCAAATATTTCAATTCGATACAATTTAGTTATATGGACTTATCCAAAGGAGTTGCGCTACCTCCCGATTAAACAGTGAGTGAACCGGGCTTAATTAAAATAGTATAGTTAAGTGTATTTGATTGAAAGAGTTTAATTATATTCAGTACTTCATTAGAAAATTTTAATGATTTATTGGATTAAAGTTATAATTCAAATAAAAAATAAAGGTTGGCAGGATTGGAAAAACTATTAATCTATATAAAATATAGAGATAACAAAAGTTGATATAAAAATATGACTTAAAAAATATCGAATTTGAAAAAAATTGAATTCAAAAAAACTCGAATTCGATACGATCTGAGCCCAATATAACTTAAGTCTGATACGATCAAACTCAAGATTGATCTGAACTCGAACCTAAAAAAATTTTATAACTTGAAAAAATCCTAATTATAATTATATTATTATTTTATTAAAAAATAAAATAAAATAAAAAATAATGATACACTTTTTTTACTTAAAATTATAAAATTTTAAATATAATAATTATTTAGTACAAAATTATATCAATAATATATTATTAAATATTTAAATTTAATTATTGAATAAAATTATTTTAAAATACGATATATATATATATTAATTTATATATATATATATATGAATATCAAATAATTTTTAATATCTTACCTATTGTATTTATAATTATAAATAATAAATATACTATTAAATATAACATTTGATTTTATTATAAAAACCATTATTATACTATTTTATTATATTTATTTCATATTAAAATTTTAATTTTAATATGTTAATAATTTAAATATATATAAATCATTATATAATTGTAACATTTGTTTGACTTTGATTTTTTTGTGCAAAAGATTAAGAATATTATTAACAAAATTCAATTTAAATTATATTTTCTTAGAGTTTCAAATATATAAAAAATATTAAATTTACTTGAAAATAAAAAATATAATCTTAAAATTAAAATATTTTATTTTTAAATTTAAAAGAAAAGTTAAATAATTAAATCAAGCAATACAACTATATAAGTATAGCATCCAAAATAAATATAATAAAATCAAAATGTTTTTCAATTCATAAAATCAAATAAAAAAAGTTTCTTAATTTCAAAAAATTGCACATACACATACACATACACGTACTTGTTTTTTGTACAAATGACCAATATTCAATGTAAGTTAAGTTAGACAAAACTATTAATATATATATATATATATATATATACACACACACACACACAATTATACATCACATATACATGTGTGTCAGTGTATACGTGAGTTGTGAATATTTAAGAATTGTATCTTAAGTGTTATTAATTGTTTCTTAATTTATTAAATATGTAAAACTCTTATTAATTTAATTTTAGTATCTTGTATTTAAAATTTAAAAACATATTATCTAATAAAAAATTAAGTAATTTAATTCATAATTATTTTATTATTATGTTTCATTAATTTTTTTGAATCAACAATGCTTTATTAAAATTGATAATTATAATTGTAAGTACAATTTATATCATATTCATATACATATACATATACATATACATATACATATACATATACTATAATATCATATATGTAAATGGTCAATGAGTGATAATTGCATCTTAACTAATTATGAAACTTTTATTAATTTAATTCTCTACCTTATGTTTAAAATTGTAACGACCCGAATTACACATATTTCGGTTAGGCTACAAGTCGATATTAGGTCAGAACAGTACTCAGTCTGATTAATTTTTTTCTTTCTTAATGACAAATTAAAAAAAATATGTTCACATTCCACATACACATCTCGTATGTATTACTATACTTATAAAAATTTTAGATACAAAAGAATCTCTTACAATTGGGTATACCTTTAATGCAGAAAATACTCCGCGGAACCATAACTGTGCGACATGCCTTACTAACAGAAGCGTCCTAGTTGGTGAGGGGACTCTGTGGAGGAAAGTAGGAAGTGAGTTTAATGCCCTCAATAAGAAACTTATGTAAGTAGTAGACAATCATACTATCTACATGCTTATAATGTCATATCATGCAGTAAAATATTCACTTTCAATTAAAACAGTATCAGTAAAATCGACATTCAATCTATGTCATATATATAAAAAGCTCATTCAGTAAAAACCATATTCGGTTCAATGCGGTAAAATCCGTTCAGTTCAGTAAATAGCACAACAAATCTGTTTCAGTTCAGTACAGTCAAAACGGTTTAGTACAGTCAAAACAGTTCAGTAAACAGTGTAGTTCAGTACAATAAAGCAGTTCAGTTCAATATGATAAATCATTTAGTTCAGTTCAATCCAAATATGGTCGTCAAATATCAGTAAAAAATATCAATAAAGACTAGGCAGGTGAATTCGGTAACAGTAGGATTCTGTCAATAACAGTACAGTCGACATATGGTCATAGTCAGTGACCCGGCTGTAAGACCATATTTTTATCGTATTTCCTTATGATTCACACATTTTATGGATATTGTTATATGTTAATAGAATCATAAGACAGATGATTTTAATCATATAAATATAAATGGAATAGTCGAATGTACGTAAAATTCGAAAACGGACATTTAAGAAATTTCAAATTAAATTTATGAGATTTGAATTGTTTGGATAAAGATACGAATTTTAAATGAGAAATTATAACGGGTCCAAGAAGGAAAGTCAGCCTAAATTGGTCCCGAACGTGTAGAAGGGTAAAATGGTCAAAAGACAAAAAAAATTCGGTATAAATTCGATAAGAAAATTTCATTAAAAATATGGAATTGAGAAATCTTGATCAATAACGAGGAAAATATTGAATTTCGAGTCCAATTGATCAAGATATGAATTTATTAGAATTAATCAGAATTTTCACATCAGAAAATTATCTCAAAAATATTGAAAAAATATACCGAAAAGACAAAATAAGACTGATAAATTTATTTATTGATTAAATGAATAAAATAAGATTTTTTGAGATATTTTGAGATTTTTTGTAATATTTTAATGATTATATTAATAATAAAATAAATTATAAAAAAAGAGAATTACGAATTGCGATTCTGAAAACAGAAAAGGAAATAAACGAAACGAAGACCAACGAGAGACCGAGAGACTGACCGACGACCATCCGGCGACCCAGCGGCCAGGCGAAGGGTTGAAAAAGAAAGAGGACGACCGCGCTACCCCCTGGTACCGGCAACGCGCCCCACCAACGCCGAAGAACGTCGGATCGAGAGAGAGAGTGTCGTGGGGGAGAAGGGGGATTCGCCGGCGATGGCACCGTTTTGACCCACCCCGAGGCCAATCGAGTGTTCTCCTGCCCGAGACGCGCCGAACAACACCGGAATCGAGTCGGGAACCGGTCGAAAACGCAGTGAACGGCAATAGGGAAGCCTGAACTGGTACGGATCGGTTCAGTCAAAAGAAAACCGGGCTGAACCGATTGGTCTGAACTAGGCTGAACCGGACCGAACCGGTTCAACCAAGAAAGAGAGGAAAAAAAGGAGAAAAAGAAAGAAAAAGAGAAAAAAGAAAAAAAAAAGGGGAAGATTTTCGGGGATACACCGAACTTCGGGTAAGTCGGTAAGAGGTCAAAAGTGACCGAATTGATTTTCGAGAATTTAATTTAAAATTATATTTGATCAAAAATTTATCCGGAATTAAATATAAAATTATGCAGTTCGATAAGAAATCGCATACGTAAGCCCGATAGAACTTCGATTTACGCACCATCGCATAATCTCGGGTAAGTAAAGCTCATTTACGACAATTTATGTAATTATCGCGTATTAAAGATTTATTTTACTAATTACGGATTAAATTTCGCATTTAGTGGATTATATTGGGATTTTTAATTAAATTGTCGTAAATGATATACGGGCTATCCAAAGAGTTTGGAACGAAGCTCAATGGGTATTGAGAGCCCGATAAACCCGAAGAAGGGATTTAATAAGTGAAAACGGACTGGAAATGGGTCGAGGCCCATTAAGATGCAATCCGTCCCAATAAAGTAAAACGGGCCTAGTGTTTTAGATCCGATCAGTAAGAGTGAAATACTGATAAGTATATTAGAATTGACCCAAAGATGTGGTTATATACAGCTCCGTAGACTTGATTTGGAGCGAATTGGATGAGAGACCTGGTACGGTCGAGATAGGATAAGCTCGCACGTAATTCCAGGTAAGAAAATTTTATGGATTGCTGGAGGTAACTTTACACAATTTCGACATCATTTACATTCCCTAAAATTGTCTGAAGGGTTTAGATTTAAAATAAGAATTTTAGTGCCTCGGATGGGCAAATGACCAAAATACCATTGTGAAGGGAAAATTTTCAAATTTAGGAAAAGCTGTGAGAAGTAAGAACAAGAGGTTCCTGCTTGTTTTTGAGGTGTTTTAACATATGCATGAGTAGACTGGCTAACTTTTAAATAAAAATGCACAGCATTGCATATTTTCAACAATGTGATTTCTTGTGAAAATTGTTTTGAGATAACAGAGCCGCCTATGTGATTTTATGAAAGTGTGACATGCTAGAGCTCAGCTCGCAGGAGTTTTGATTTGTGTGATGCATGCATTAGTGCTGGAGCAAAAGCTCGCACTAGAGTTTTACATGCATAGGTGCTGGAGTCTAACTCGCACCAGATTTTCATATGATTTTCGTGACAAGGTGCTGGAGTCTAACTCGCACCAGATTTTCATTTGATTTTTATGACAGAGTGCTGGAATCTAGCTCGCACTAGTTTTACATGATTTTGATAGAGTGCTGGAGCTTAGCTCGCACTAGATCTTATGAGATTGTATAATACGCGTGCTGGAGCTTTGCTCGCACGAGATTTTCCTTGATTTTATTAGAGTGCTGGAGCATCACTCGCACTGATTTTATGAGACATGCGATGAGCCGTGCTTGGAGCGTCGGGTAAACTGTGTGTCACGCCGATTAAATATGCTCGCACGTGCGTTTTGAGACAGGCACGATTGTGGATATGAGATATGGGTCCATGGAGTACATTGTACCGTGCAAGTAGCATGGAGTACGCTGTACCATGCTGGGATTGATTATGTGGCATCTTCGGATGCGAGATATCGGACAGAACCGACGGGATGGACTGACTCACCTCCTGGGGCGATTCCCGATAGTGGTGAGACCCCGCATACAAGATCCGTGTAGCAGTGGGATCACGAGTATATGGCCAATACTCCTGGTTATTTGCCTGAGATATCTATATATTGCCTAGTCTCTCATGTTATAAATTGATGTTTTGAGAAACATGTTTTGTGGACTTTTGTGTGAGTCTGGATCACCCGAACGAGGGGTTGGATCCTGACTGAGATGTGATTTTGATAAGAATGAAACTGGGATTTAAACTGAAATTTGCATGACGTTATTTCCATGCTATTTAAACCCAGACGTGATGTAAACTGGTTTTACATGACATTCATTGTGTCGCATGTTACTATTGCTTTGAAAAGCATTTGATTTCATGGTTTTGTGTGAGTCAGAAACACTCGAGAGAGGGGTTGAGTCCTGGCTGTGTTGTGAAATTTTAACGAGAATGAAATGATTTAAATGGATTTGCATGTTGAGTTTTCCATACTCTTTGAAATCCATATGTGAACTTGTTTTACATAACATCATGAATTGTAGCATCTGATTTGAAATGTGTGGAGAAATGGTGGTTTATGCACGGCACCACGTTTATGTAGGTAGTATGGTTGCCTACTTGTTCGTAGGATTGCCTTACTGAGTTTGATGTGCTCACCCCTTTCATTTTCTCACACAGATTTCTTCTAGTAGATTTTGAGGCGACTGAGTACTGCATTCTTGATATCCGCTGCTGCCCATCACTTGAGGTATATACACTTGTACATATTGTATCTAAATAAAAATAGCACAGTAACATGTTTGTAAGTAACTTTCGGGGATGTATAGACACTGTAAACACTTGTAAATGAATGAGAAAGAATTAGTTAAAAACTCATGTGTTTACCTCTCTTTTAATAAGGAATTAAGTTATATGGTGAATGAATGGTGGGACTAGCATTGACGCACAGCCCAATTGTTAGTGGAGTGGTCACGATCAGAGGACAGATAAATATAAAAGAAAAACAAAAAATTTACTCTGATTTTTGGGTCGTGACACCCCTGCCTCACAGGTCAGGTGTGCACGAGTGTCATACGCCTCAGGGGAGATGGGTCAGTCCAGCCCGTCGGCCAATCAATAAAGTACAGTTCAGTTCAGTAATCAGAAGACTCAATACATGGCGCAATGTACTCCATGTGCGTCCGTACGGTACAGCGTACTCCGCGGACCCCGATACAGTACAATATGACTGAGGGTACCGAGTAGTCTCAAGGATTTACCCCCAGTATCAATATCAACCATCACCTTACTCTCAAAATCCAGTACGGTCTTTTTCTTATAAAACATATAAAAATCTCGTGGGAGTCGGACCATGCGACACAGTCTGCATGCGCTCAAGCACGTCTCGTTAGTGCGAGTCAGGTCGTGCGACACACAATCAGCAAGCGCTCAAGCACATCTCATTAGTGCGAGTCGGTCCGTGCGATATAGTTAGTATGCGCTCCAATACTGTTTCATTCAAAAATCGGATAGGTGGTTTAATTCTTTCAAAAAAGATATAAAAATCAGTATTCAGTACAAAAACAGTGCATAAACGCTATGTGGACTTCCCGAGAGGTCACCCATCATGAGATTTCTCTCACTCGAGCATACATAACTTCGTAAAACGTATTATTTTATGCAGACAGTAAAAATAATAGCCGACATATCCATATACCGTTGAAAACAGTATTTCAACAATGAAAACATTGAAACATGCAATTTATGTAATTATGAATTTTTTCAATATTTTTCAGTTCAGTTCAGTCTATACGTAGGGGTAATATTGAGTTTTCTATCTCTACAGTATCTATTAGCTACTTGAAATAATAAAATACATATAGTTATCTCTAAAACTTGCATAAATTCCTTATCTCGATGTCTTTCTGTAATCCTCGATTATATCAACGTAACGAATCAGTGAGTCCAGTCCACTCGGTTAATTTTTCGAAACTCTTTATCGAGATTTCCCAAATTCTCAGTACACTTGTCTCTTTTTCTTCAATTTTCCTCAATTTTCTATAATATATATATATATATATATTATTTTTTATTTTTATTTTTATTTATTTATTCATTTATTCAAATTATATTTCCTTTCCCGCCACTTTTCTTCCCTCATTTCTTCTTCTTCCTTACTATTCCTTCCTTCCTGCACCCTCTGTTCGCCTCCCCCTCTCGGCAACACCGTCATCTACACTGCTTCCTTTGATCCCGGCACCACCATCGTCATCCTTATGTCTCGCTACCTCCCTCAGCGCTGCCGGCCCCATCCCAGCCACCCGCCGTGACTACAGTTGCCGGGAAGGAACTTCCTCTGTTCCTGAATGGCTCTCAGTTCGCCCTGCTTTCTCGGTTTCACGTCCACTTCCCTACTCTCGGTCTCCCTCGATCTGCTCTGTTCTCAGTTCGTGTTCAGCCATCTACAACTGCTCTGGTTTTCCAGCCTGCAACAGCCACGATCTCGTGCCCCCGTTTCCAGCTTCCTCTCTTCTCTCTGCTTTCTCCATTTCCAGCCACCTTCTCATCTCTCTCGCGTCTGCTCCTCCATTAAAATCGATCCCACTCATTTTCCAGCTCTTATTCTTTTCGTTGCCACCATCTTTCCTCGCTTCAATCCTCAACAACACAAAACACCCTTGGTTCTTCCCATCATTCACAGCAGGCCATTTTCTTTTCCCTTGCTTCAGCTTCTCTGTTCACGTCTCACGGGCTTCCTTCTTCTCTAAACTGCTCCATCATTCTTTTCCTTTCCTGTTCTTCCCCACGTCTCCTGCCTTGGATCATGGGTTGCTGTTGTTGATTCCAGTGCTATATATATATATATATATATATATATATATATATATATATATATATATATATATACGTTTCATTCCTACCATCGTTTCCAGGAGCAACCGCGGGGTTCTCTGCTTTCGTAAATCGAGCACGCCAAATATTTAGTTTGTCAGCCTCACCATATGCCTTCTTTTCGTGTCCTTTCCCTGTTGCTGTTTCAGAATTACTTGACAAAATATACGTTTATGTTTGTATAAGTTTTGTTTTCCTTTAGCAGATCTTACCTGCCTCGGTACTTTAGTTTCACCACTACCTAAAATACCATCATTTTATTCATTAGTATTTAGTCTATGTCAGTGGCTTACTCATTGGTTTTTCAGCCTCCTCATACTACATTTTCCTTCTCATTCCGCGTTAGCCATTCAGATTTCCTATGTGTTTTCCTCTGCTGTAGTTTCTGTGTGCCCGTATATATATGCATGACAATCCACTGTCATGACCGGCCTTTGATCAGTTTTTGTCCTTCTCTTATTGTTAATTTCAGTCGTCATCTCCATTTCCTTAGACTGCTGCTATAGTGTCTTGCAGGTTTCTTTCTTTCTCCTTCCACGCTGAGGCCATCATCAGCTCTGTTCTCTTCTTTTCTTCACCAAATTTCCTGCTACATTGAAATTTGCAGCAGGCGCGTGCATGAATTTCTCGGGTTTCAACTTGAAACCCGGTTCTTGCCCTTTTATCTGTCGGTTCCTTTCCATCTGCTTTCCTTCTCATTCATATTTCATTTCCTGCTGAAATTTTCAGCTTGATCAGTTTCCTTTCTCCTTCACGTCTCCTCATTCTTCTGAACCAGCATCACTATCTTTTCTCTTCGGTTTGCTTCAGCTGCCATTCCTTCCAATACCTGCTTCAGATTTTCCTGACCCACCCACTCCACTGACAAACGTCTATCCCATATATATTTCTTTTAACCTGTTGCCTCTCTCGGTCCCGTGTATATATATATATATATATATATATATATATATATATATATATATATATATATATATATATATATATATAATATATATCTACTCTCATGTATGCATATATTTATATATACTCTTATTATGTAAACATGTACATTCGTCCCCAATTATACATGTGTATTTTTTGTATACCTTGTACACATATAAATATCTATATATAATTCTTGGGAAGTAATTAAAATATTGCATGTAATATAAAAATAATGTTAGTTCAATACTGCATTTAAATCAATTCACGCATACTCATATATTTAATCTTAATTGTCTAAAGTATTATTTATAACTAACACTAAGTATATTGAAAATTTACAGTATTTGCAAAAATTTAAAAACATATTATCTTAAGTATAATTAACTAGTTTAATTTTATTATTATGCTTCATTTATATTTTTGACTCAACAATATTTTATTAAAATTGATAATTATAAATTTAAATATAATTTGCATCGTAAGAATTGCATCTTAACTAATTATGAAACTTTTATTAATTTAATTCAGTGCCTTATATTTAAAATTTAAAAATATATTATCTTAAGCCTAATTAACTAATTTAATTTCATAATTATTTTTTATTATATTTCATTACTATTTTTGACTCAATAAAATTTTATTAAAATTGATAATTACTATTTTAATTCATATTTATATACATATATTATAGTATCATATATGTAAATGGTCAATGTGTAAAAATTGCATATTAACTAATTAATTTTTTTATTAATTTAACTTAAATGACCTATGTTTAAAATTTAAAAACTTATTATTTTAAGCATAATTGACTGGTTTTATTTCATAATTATTTATTTATGCTTTATTAATTTTTTAAGCTCACAAAGTTTTATTGCATAAATATATATTTTTTAGTGTATTATATTAAATACAAAATATGGCTTATATGATCAAAGTTCAAAACTCCACAATCTCGACATATTTTGTTAAGTATCTTAAATATTCTAAATAGACATATGATCAATTGGTGTATATAAATTTTTTAATTCAACATTCTAAATTTTTAGTAAGATATTAGAATAATTAGTGTATACGATTGTATTTAATGCAATAATGTTAATATTATTATTTATGTACAAACAAAAAACAAACTAGAAATAAAATTGAGCTAATCAGTTGATCAATTATTCATATTAAGTATTTTTTTTTATAAAAGATAATTTGTACTTTTTTTCATAATATCTATTTTGCAATTGATGAATATAATTATATCTATTATTTTTTAGCAAATATTGTAGGAAATTAAAAAAAAAAGAAATAATTTTTATCAAATAATAAGTATTAAATTGAAGAAATTTATATTTATATAAATATTTATTAAAGTTTAAAATTATATAAAAATTAAATTAATTATTACATTCAAAATTTAAAAAATATTCATAATTTATAAAATTTCTAAACAATTTGAAATCGGCCTGCTAAACTAGCACAGCTCGAACCAAAACTAAACCCGAAACCAAATTGAACTCCAAAAACCTCGAACCCGAAAAAGGTCGAATTCAAAAAAGTCTAAATTCGAAAAATCAAAACACGAAAAAGCCCTAATCAAAAAAAAAATCCAAACTTGAAGGCAACTCGGACCAAATCCACTCGAATCGACCCGTTTGCCACCTCTAAGAAATATCTTATTGTAGGCCATTCAGGGGTTTCAAGCGCTGATGCTAATACAAACCTTGTGAATTTTCTAACCCTTTGTTTGGATTGAAGGTAGGGTAGACCCGGTTAAAGAGTACATGTACCCTTTTCTTTCCCTTTATTTTTCTTTGTTTTACATTCCTTTCCTTTACGAATGTATATCCAAACATAGTCGGTTTTGCTTAGTAGGGTGGAAAGAAAAATGGGAAGATAGAAAATAAAAGGGGGGAATGAAAAAATGAAAAACATTAATTTTTTTCTTATATGTGCTTGATAGGAAAGATAAAAATGTAAAAAAAGAAGAAGATAATTTTCTTTCCTTCCATTACTTGGTATAATTGAAAAATGAAGGAAAGCAAATGAAATTATATTAATTTACTATTATATCATTGTTTAGTTATGATAATAAAATAAAAGTAAAAATATAAAGGATAATTTTGTAAACATACATGAATGACTAGTATATCTCTGATTTTTTCTCCATTAATCTTTTCAATTTGGAATGATTTGGTTTTGTTAATAAATAAAGAAAATAACAATCTTTCATATTTTCTTTACTTACATATTTCCTTCCTACCAAGCACTAAAAAAAAATAATTGTCCTTTCTATTTTTCCACACACTATTATCCATCTTTACACTTTTCCACCCTACTAAGTATACTTTAAGAATTCAGCAACCATGTGCAACCCTTAAAATTCGGCAACCCTGTGCATCCCTCAAAGCAATCTCTGCTAGGAATTTGGCAACCTTGTGCATTCCATAAAGCAATCTTTGCTATTAATCTTAAAATCCTATGAATACATATGTTGTCTTAGAAAGAGCTCTCATATTTGATTGACTGCAAATCTAGTGTTTTGCAACCCTAAAATCGACAAGACAAGCACAAGATGTTGTTTGCCAATGCCGATTTTCACAGTGCTCAGGTTATTTTCTTGCTCAAGAAGAAAGGAAGTTCTCATTATGATAAGAGCTTGGAGATTTGAGATTCTTTGCTAGTGAGTTTACAAAACAATAGTTGTTAGAACAGTACTACCATAATATAATTCTACCATTGGGAAGTTTTTATCACTACTTGTGTAGATCACCATTAGAGACCAAACAATTAAATAGCTTTGATTTGTGATAACCTACAGTTTTGATTTGTAACAACCTAACATTGGTGTGTGAAATAAATGGGAGATCAAAGTTTTTTTTTTTCTTAACAAAATCATTAGACAAGGTAAAATTTTTGAAAATCCATTATTTACAAATAACCATTAAAATTGATTTCTGTGTCTTATTCATTAAGTTGATCCATCATGTTCCAGCACTTCGTTTATTTTAACTGCGCTTAACCTCACTGTATATTTTTAAATATTTGTTGAAACCCTGTTAAGAGATTCAAAGGCAGCCAATCTTCTAATAAAAGAAGATGAAGTAAGATGCTTAAAGTTGGTTTAAGTGTATTCTTTCAATTAATTTAGGTTTGTACCTAATTAGTCAATTTCAGCAACGTTGCCTCCAAATAAAATCACTCAAAAACATGGCCATGCTATAATTATTTCAACTAAAGTTTGTCCTTATTTAATCGTTTCCTAAAGCGTCCCCGTATAATAATATTTCGACTGTTTTACTTCCGTTTGCTACTACGAATCAAGAGAATTTTTTGTATCTTTCTTTAATTTCACCGCTCTTTTCCTGCAAAAAATTATCTTTATGTTCAAATCAACACTGAAAGAAAAAAAATTAAAAAAAAAAACTCCTGGTGAAGAGTGGAGCATTTTCTATTTTACTACAAAAGTACATATCTTATATAATATTAAATAAAAAAATAAACAATATGCTGTATTAAAGTTTAAACCACCCATACTTCCTAAAACGCTTTTCAGGCTTGGTTAGGTAACCATGGTGATGGTCCATTCCCGGCAAATAGATGAACCACATAACTTACCAGAGAAGTTTGTGACATGGCTTGGCTTCTAAGCTGGTGGTGCCACTAGTTGACACCAATATCATAAGGCATAAGGCATAAGGCATTGCCGGCAAATACATGAACCACGTCCTATCATAAGGCATTGCAAAGTTGCTACCAATATCCCAGAAACTAAGTTTAATACAAGAAACAGGTCACCATTGAAGTATAAGTTTTTTTGTTACAATTTCCTCCTTGAATCTGCTTTATCCCACCTACAGTTCCCTGATCGGCAGAATTTCTCTTCCAAATATGGCATATACAAGTTGAAGCCGGATTCAATAAAACTAGCTCATCTTTCAATACGAAGAACTCTGTTTTTAATGGATAAGACGTGAAGCATGAACCATCCTGCTGCGTTGGTCATGTTGGCACCGTTATCACCTGTTAATTGTAAAATTCCTTAGCAAAAGTTAATTAGATTAAATCAAGATCCAATGAAGTAAATATCTTACTTTTCCCAGCTTTGCCTGAAAAATTAGTTCCACTTCTTTGCGAAGGCCTTCAACGTCTAAAACATATTCTCTGAGATCTTCATCTAACATCAAATCCTCCAGCTGTTTCTTCATCCTCTCCAAAGCATCACCCAATCTACAGAAGTCCTTGAAAACTGTAGCTTCAGTTGTTCTGAGTTGCAGGAGATTCTTAATTGCAACAAGCGACTGTAGAAATATCAGCATAAATCAATGAAAAGCAATAACCACCATCCAATCAATAGTTGCTCATGTATGTGGCCACAAAACATGAAAAAGAGTCTAGAGAACTACCTTCTCCTGGAGATCAAGGTCACTTGATGCAGTTAGATCAACCACAGACTTCAAGAAGTTATGACTGCTGAAAAACAGTATCTCAGCTTTATCTATATTTTCTAACTGGCACTCAGCCAAATCACCAACCAGAAACACAGCCTTCCTGAGTAGCCTAAGATCCACGCTGGAGTCGCTCAGTATGTCCTACACATAGAAATTACTTTCAATTGCAATTTGCAGGGATGCATAAAACAGCAGCAAATGCTCAGTTTATTCTTACATCACCTGAAGCATCTTGTCTCCAGCTTCTGCATAGAACAATTGCTGACCAGCCACATTATTCCGGATCAAGGCTGAAACAGCATAAAATGCTTTAGTGGCTTCATCAGCGGAACTAGATTTCAACATTTTCATTAGTTTTGCCAATGCCCCAAGTTCCAGGACCTAAGACAAGTACAATTTTGCAAGTTAGTTGATGTTGAATATATCTTGCTCAAATATCCAAGGGGAAGATGATGTACCTGCTTCTGAACAAATGGATTATTTTGACTTGCTTTCCCGAGTATCCATGCTGAAATTATCCTTATATCTGGGTCAGGGTGATTAAGCTCCCGTGTAATCACAGCAAACCCACCAAGTTTACACAAATCTGACAGGCAAAAACTTAATGATGTGAGCCACATCTTTTTAAGTATAAAAGATTGTTGTAAATCAAATAGGGGAATGAGATAGAAAGAGATATTCCTAGAGGAAAAATCAGAGACAGGCAGAAGCAATTACGAGGAAATCAGAGGTGAAACAGAAGAACTAGAGGGATACGACTATAAAAAAATGATAGGAGAGAAAAATCACAATACTCGATATCTCAAAATCTCAAATATTCATCATCTATAAGCTACTGAAAAAAATTTGGATTGGTATCTATAACGAAACCTAAAACCCTAATAAGATGCAAATTCTAAATATAACCCTAGAAACCCTTATACTTGGAAAGAAGTAAAATACAAAATAGATAATCTAAAATAGCCTAAATATATGTAAAAATTAAAATGAAAACCCTAAGATATAAATTAAATTCCTAGATAACTTAATCCCTTAACCATAGCATATTTCATTCTCCCCCGTTGGGAAATACTCAACCTAGAGTTTTGAAAAATTCAAGCAGAAGAAATTTCCAGCAAGCTACGTCAATAGGAGTGTCAAATAACTTCACAAGTTGCACGAACATCTTTCCACAAAGCAAATTGAATCTCATATTTTAGCATACTTAGACCAAAGTCAATGGAAGAATTAATATCAACAACAAAGGGCTTAATCTCAATAATCAGAAATATTAAGTCAAACGAAAGATTATTACTTGATAAAAAAAAACTCACTGATTTCCTCATTTGCTTGAACCAAGAACTCAATTTTTGAGCATTCTAGCTCAACCTCTATGCTCTAAACCATTTCAATTTTCAAAATTATGTTGTACTTCAAGTTCTTCAAGTGGCTGATGATGTTGCATTTGTTGATCTGCAGCCATTAAGTCTACTATAGCAGTCTCCTCTTTCTCAACAATGTCAACAACTGATTCCAGAATCACATTCCCCCCTTTTATTGCTTTCAATTTTCTCAACAAAGGGTTCTAAAATTCATTCTTTAATTTCCAGAACCACTTGAATCTCCTCTATGGAAACATCACACTTTTGATTAATAATCTCAGCTTCTAATTGATACTTTAGTTTCCAGCAAATAAGAAGAATAATATTCAGACCATAAAACCATGTCTTCTAGCAACTCTTGCTCAAATAAGATTTTCCATTCTTCCAACTGCTTTTCCATATGGCATATATATTTTTTGAGAAAAAGATGCAAAATTCTCAAGAAGATTGATTCCGAACACCGTATTTATCTCAAATAAAATCATCCAATCGCAAATAGATATAATGAAGTTCATCTTCTAAATATTTAATATGTTCCAAAGTGAGCATTGCCTTCATAAACCAATCAAGAAAAACCTGACATTAAAGGCTAAATCTCATAAAATGGACCTCAACAATGGATTTGGGACGCTGAACTAAGCAAGGAGGATGCATAAAAAATTGCTAACATGGCACTGACTTGCGGTGCTAACGTGGCAAGTGACAAGTCAGATAGCATCAGTAAACTAGACGATAGTCACAGCATGGGCATGTGAGCAGTCTAGCTGAAACCAACCCAATGTGTGGGGGCAAGAACAGCAGCTACTAATGGCACGATTTCACAGGTGAAAAAATCTAACACCGGCAACTTGATCTATGGTGGCAATGTCCTTTTCTGACTGCCGGATAACCACAAAGTTGAGTTTGAGTTCAGTTGCATTTTATTACCTCTCTTTTCCAACAGACAAAGGGACTAACAGAGGCAGCGCTTTGCCAGGTTTCTCATCGACAATATTGGTAATCAGTCAGGCAGACATCGACAAACAAATATTCTCAACATTTAGTTCATTACTTAACAATGAAAATTGAACAATTTTTTCTTAAACAAACTTGGCCGGATTTTTTTGACAGATCTGGAGGAAGTGCAGCTGATTGTGAAAACTCTTCTAAGCTCTAATAATATCAAATGTGTAGAACAAGTACAGGAAAAAAGATAGAAAATAGAAATCATCATCAAAGCCTTTATCCCAATAGATTGGGATAGGTAAAATCAATTAGGAATAGAGAATAGACATATGGGAGGAAAATCAGAGATAGAGAAGCAATTAGGAAGGAACCGAGGAATGCAGGGGGAAAACAGAAGGAGGGGGAAGATGTGAGACCCCGTATATGTATAGCTGTATATAGGAACATGGAAATGTAAATAGAATCATAAGTAAGATGATGTATTGTAATGTAAGTTTATAAGATTATGTACGCACTTGTAATAAGAATTGTGATTATACGTACAAGTTGCATTATGAGTGAGTAGGAAGAAATAAACTTGAAACGAGAAGAATGTGATCGAAATGGGATATGAGTAGTATAGTTAAATGGAAGGAAAGAATTACATAAGTGTATATTTCCATTCGAGTAATATCGTATATGTATTTGATCATACAAAGATCCTACACAAGTTTTAATGTGTATGTAGTGAGGAAGAATCCCATTTTCAAGTCTCAAAGATGAATGAATGAGGAAATGATCATGGAAGCAAATTAAGGGTGTTTGGTAAGGGTTGTTGCAGAAAAACTGCAAGGAATCTGGAATTTGTGAAGGCCAGATCGATCTCATAGGATGAGAGATCGATCTGGGAGAGCCAGAATGCCCTTATGTGAGAAATGGAAGGGGACAGATCGATCTCCAAAGGAAGCAGATCGATCTCTCTAGGTCTCGGGTTGGAAGCAGATCGATCTCCCATAAGACCAGATCGATCTCCTTAAGCTTCTGTTTGACAGCAGATCGATCTCTAGTCTCGACAGATCGATCTCCTACCTTTAAAACGTCTCAGAAAAGAGGAATTTTTGAGGAACAGATCGATCTCCACCCAAGGAAGATCGATCTCATCAAGTCAAAACTATAAATGGGAGCAGTTGGATCATCAGAATTTCGGGGAAAACATTTCCATTTCACTTCAACTCAAAGAAATCTAGTTTCTCACTCCTAAATCCAGCCATTTTCAGTGAGATTTAAGGAGAGGCTATTAGAGACAAAGTTGTTCACATCAAAGAGAAGAACAACATAGTCTAGAGGCAATTTCCCATTTGAAGGATTGAAGAAATAGAGGGCAATCCTAATTGGAGCAAGAGGAAATCCAATGAGCTAAGTTCTAATGCACAAATCCAAGTACATTGGTTTAGTTAATGCTTATAAAGATGTTTGGGTGTGCATATTGTGAATAGAACTACCTAAAATGGTATGAGATGCATATAGCTTAGAAATAGTCAAGTGTGAGAAAATGGAATGTGGGAGTGTTTTTGACGAATGGGATATCTTGAGTGGATGAGTATGTTGTGGAAATGATTTGGAAATGTTGATATTAGGATAAATTGGGAGATTTACCACAAAGGGTAAAAATGTGTAATTAAGGCATTGGATAAATGCTTAGTTGAATAAGAGTTAGAAACATTAACTCAAATGTTGATGGATGAATTTCAGTTTCGGATGATACGCCGGAGCAAGTCGAGATGAGAACGCAAGAAGCGTAAAGGCGGATAGTTGCACACAAGTAAAACGAGGTAAGGGACTGTGTGTTAGCTATAGAGATGTTCGTACGTAATTACAGCAATTTCGTAGATATATTGCTAGGACTAGTACGATATTATAAGTTTATGAAATGATGTGGAAATATGAAAAGTACTATGATGTATATATATGTATTGAGAAATGGGATAGGGTAAGGAAATAGCATGATATGCATGTTTTTAATGAAATTCTCAATTTTATATTGTGATTGATGATTGAGAAATGTTGATGATAGGTTGGCTAATTTTACATGTTTTAGCATGAAGAAGCATGCTGTATGAATAAACATGAATTTTAAAAAGAGAAAATAGCCATCTATCAGTTTTGAGATGAGATTTGGTGTTGAAGCGTTAGCTCACACCCGGTTTAAAGCCTTGATGTACCGTGCGGGAGTTTTAACTCGCACGGAGGTTTTGAGAAAGTGCGAGAACTATGCTCGTACCTGTTTTGTTAAGTTAAGGTAAACCTGGGGGTCTGGGACCCAAGGGGATACCAGTCGACGGCCAATTGAACGGGCTGAGCCTTAACGATAGATCGTACCGCGCTGGAGCTTTGCGTTGACTGTGTGTCGCGCTGCTTGCTCGCCTGGTATATGAGACATGGTTTAAGGATAAAAAGTCCATCGGAGTTGGAGTATGGACTTGGGTCCACGGTTGTACGTAGAACAGTGTAGTCACCCGTTGGTATACTATGTACCGTGCTGGGTGCACGTGAGTACGAGTATCGCGTAGATGACACACGACGTATCTTCACCGTGAGTATACGAGGATATGAGGTGGATTGAAATGAGCCGGAGGGTAGGACTGACCCATCCCCCTTCAGGCGAAGTTATACCCTGTGCACACCCGATCAGTGAGGCCTGGGATCACTGACTGTGGCCATAAGTCGTGGATATTTGATTGCCTAAAATTCCATTCCTGTCTCAGAGAATCGAGAAACAGAGTCAATCTCAGAAAAGAAAGAGATTTGCGAGAAACAATGATTTGAGAAGTGAAAGAGATTTCATGTTTTAATAAATCTCAGATTTCACATTCGTGCCATGAGGGCACTATTTATGAGCATGTTTTAAATAGAAGTTTGACATTTGGTTTACACGAAAATGCTATTGAGAAATATGTGTTTAAATGCATTGTTCGTATGATATTTCCATTTATAACGAAAACATGGTTTTGGTTTATGCATGCATGGGCTATGTAGGTAGTACGATATCTACCTGCTAGCATACATTTCCTTACTGAGCCGTGGTTTGCTCATCCCACTATTTTTTCCCCTCCAGGTACTGAGAAGTAAGAGAGCGGTGATCTCTAAGTCTTTTGTGTTGAACAGCTCCCACAATCCGCAAAGGTATAAGATTTGTATACACGAGTATTTTGTATCTAATATATTGTATCGCACAGTTATATCTTGGAATTGTAATCAGTATCATGGGGATGATATGTAAGCACTTGATATTTATACAATTAATTTTGTGTATTTACACACACACCTGGGAGTGTGAATTAAAGTTTTAAATATTCCGCTGTAAATAAATAAATTTTTAGTAATTGCATCTTCTCACAGCCCAACCGTAGTAGAGATTGTATGGATAGAAGGGTTCCCGAAACCGGGGCATGACAGAAGAAAACCAGATAAACCAGATAGAATGCTAGAGCAAGAAAATCACAATAGTCAATATCTCAAAATATCAAATATTCATCACCCAAATGCTACTCTAAACCAAAATAATATAGGTATTTATAACCAAACACAAAACCCATCAAAAACAAAATGTCAAGTAGAACTCTAAAACCCTAATAATTAGAGAAGCAATAAAATACTAATTGATATAAAATAACCTGAATAATCTAGCATACCCTAAATACCTGAAAGATTACAATCAAACCTGTAAAATAGAAAATAATGTCCTAGATAATTTAATCCCTCAGCTAGCACATTTTAATCCTTTAACAAAGATTGTAAGAATCTAAGAGATAAAGCCCAGAGGTGCAGAAAAAAGGCAGAATGTGTTGAAGGAGGAATAACTAACCAGTTCCTGAAATTAAAATAATGCCAGAAGGATATTTTGAAATAGAAAACCCTATGGCCTAGCTAAGGGAGAAAGAAATTCAATAATCCTTGTTAACAGAAGGCTACAGTAAGTGCAATATTCAGTAGACCATAACTTGATCAAATTTGATGCATGAAGATGCCAGGATATATCTCAGTCAGTCATCATGATATTTTCTTTATGTTTACTGTAACTTTAGTTGATGGTTAATAAATATGTTTTCATTTTATTATGTGCTCATGTGACTAGCATGTGATCTCTTAATGAATTTGAAATACTAGTATTCAATGTGGTTTATTTGTATCTATTGGTTAGGAGTAAAAACTGTTATAACCCTAGTATAAATAGTCTTTTAGTCACATTAGTTATAATTTTAGATGTAGTTAATAGCTTGAGTGGTCTGAAAGTTTAAGCGATATTTTATATTGGTCCTCAAACTTCAAAAAGTAACATATCAGTCTCCAAAGTTATAAAATCGACATTTAAGTCCTTTCATGATCCCCGTCATTTTAAAAGTTAAGTGCCACCTAGCACCACGTGTTAGCACATGAGGCGCCAGGTGGCCTATTTTTTTTCATTTCCTTTTTCTTTATATTTTCCTCTTTCTTCTTCTTTTCTTTAGTTTCATCTTTCTCTCTTTTCCTTCTCCTTTCTCTTTCTTCTCACTACACTAAAGCCGCCGGCTTTCAAAGTAACCCAGAGTCCAACCAGCCACCGTAACCCGCCTCCAGCCACAGGTGGTCAATGTCAGAAAATTCACCAAAAATTCCTTTTTTTCTTCTATTTCGTTCTATCAAGTAGATTTTCCAAAATCCAACCCCAACTCCCTAGATCTAAGACAAAAGTCACCTGTTTTCAACCCAAAAACAAACCTATACCACTCCAATCCTTATATCTTTGACATATGCTCTTCCTCTCTTTGCCTCTATACTTTTGTACTCTTTTTTGTTTTTTTTTTTTTTAATTTTTTTAAAAAAAACCCACCGTTTCTCAATCCCTAACCACCACTTGACCACCCCCATCACCCACACTCCATACCACCAAACACAACAAACCACACAAAACTAAAAAGCCAGCTTCAACCGAAAAATTAAGAAAAAATTCATTGCCATCATAGCCATACCAGAACCCCAAATACCCATGACCCTGAGCACCAGCTAATCCAAACTCGATGATTCCAATCACCCACCACCTATTTAGAAGTTGTTTGGAATCGTTTCTTGCTTTCTGTTTTTTTTTTTTTTCTTGTTTCCTTTTTTGAAAATTTTGGTTTTGTTTTATTGTTTTTCAAATTCTGAAAACAAATATCTAAACTAATTCAGATCTAATACAATTCACAATATAAAATTTTAAAAATTAAATGAAAATATTAATATATTTATTTTACATAATATGTACATAATATTAAGTAATATTATTTTATAATAATTAATACTAATATTAAATATATTCATTTAATCGTATTAAAATTTAATATAATTTAAAAAACATTATAATTTTATAAGTTAAAAATAATTCAATTAAAAATAACATTATATAAAGTGTTTTAACATTAATTTTTTTAGAAAATAATTAGGATTAATAAAATTCTGAATTTCATATATTAAATTACAATATATGAATTAAGAAATTATAAATTAATAATAATTTTTTTGTAAAAATATTAAATTACTAAATAATCATATAATTAATTTATAATAAATTATATAATTATCAAAATATATTATATTTAATATAAATAATATTAATTTATGTTAAGTATTCACTTATTTAATAATATTAAATTATTTAATAGTAGTAGTGATATATTTTATATATAATCAAAAAGTCCAATATCAAATAATAATTAATTATATTAGATAATAGTAATTAACAAAAATATTAATTATTAACATATCAAAATTATAATAAATGATATTATGTAAAATATATAAATATATTTAATAAATTATTATACAAATTTAAATTATATAACATTATGATATTATAGTTTAATATAAATTATATTTAATTGCTTTTTACAATTTTCAACTTTTTGGAAATTCTTACTTCCAACAATTTTAGAAATTCTTGTTTTCGTTTTCATTTATAGAAAATAGAAACACATTTCCAAACATGTTTTTTGCTGCTGTTTAAAAAAAAATCAAAAACAAAAAACATGAAACAAAAACGATGCCAAACGACCCTTTAGTTTTTCTGCATAAACCAAAACCCCAGCACAAAAATATCCAAACACACCCCAAAATCGACACAAAGCAAAAAAAACCAAGTCACCCTAAAAAGAAACCACCAACATCAATCCTAGCCACAAGCAACATGCCAAGGAAAAAAAAAGAAAAAACAGCAAAAAAAAAATTGAGACTGGACCAATAGGCCTAGATCTAGGGAATTCCAGAAGGAATAAGAAGAGAGTGGTTCGGGAAAGGGAAATAGGATGTCGAGAGCTACTTTTGGGCCTTTTGGAATTTTCTGATGCGGTAAGCGGCAACTGGAGTTTACGGAGGCCGATGTGACGACCGGCCAGTTTCTGGATTCTTTTTTTTTTTCTAGTGGGAAAATGTCTTCCTTAGAGAGAGAGAGAGCTAGGTAGGGAGAGTTTTTTTTTGGGTGAAGTGAGATTTTGAAAAAAAAAGAATAAGCTTTTATAAAATAAAATGAAAGTATTTTTTAGTGAATTTTAAATGTCATCATGCCACCTAGTGTCATGTGTTAGCACACATGGCACTAGGTGTCACTTAAAATTTAAAATGATGAAGATTGAATGGAAGGACCAAAATGGGTCGGATTTATAACTTAGGGGACCAATATTTTACTTTTTGAAGTTTGGAAACCAAAATGATATATCACGCAAGGTTAGGGGGCAGCTCTTTCTATTTACTCTTTTAGATCTGAAATTTAATCCTGAAAAGATGGTAAGCTACAGCATATAACCAGCACCAAAACTTAAATATAAATATCCTATACTTAACATAATTAATTCAAGCCTTCATTCACTCAAATCATTTGTCCTTTCATGGTATTAGAGCTGCCTTTGAATCACAATCAATCCAAATGGTCAAGTACAACATGTTAGGCAACAAACAAGGTTCCTCTTTTGAAACCATATCCAATATGAAAGTAAACATCTCCCACCATAATGGTGGATCAAAAAATTTTCTTCACAATAGAGTTCAATCCTTGTCTTCATGGAACAAACCCTTCAAACTACAACAACAAAAAACCAAAAGGCCATGGTGTAATCATTTCTACAAGGACATACCTAAAGAAAGCTACTAGAAGATGGCAAACTAGCTTACTGGAAAGTGAAACAACTACCTACACACATGCAGAACATGAAATTTATAGTATAGCAACTACTGAAGAAGAAAGATTAACCTAAGGACAACTCTCTTTAGTAAGGAACAAGTGGAATTTCAGCAATAGGCCAATCAAGTTGTACTGTGCCCATCATTGGAACTAGTTCTGTAGCACATAAAGACAATTTTTTTGGTGCTCTAAATGTTGATTTTGAGAAATCTAGTTCTTGGAGAATTGACTCAGGTTCTTCCAATCACATGATTGAAGATGGCACACTATTCCACAATCACAGACCCTATTTCAGAAATATAAGACCTAGGTTACTAATGCATCTTTATCTATTGTGGCCAACACATGTTCTATTGTCATCTCAAAAAATTTGATCTTTAAATCTATTCTTTTGCTAATGCTTTCTAAGTGTTTCGTATGGGATAACAAAAGCCTTCATGCTTCTCACGCCTTACTTGCTCTTAACAAGGATAATTCATGGACAATGCATGTGGATAGTCACATCAATAAATATTGTTAACTGTATAATTCTCATTCTTACTTTGGAACTTATGCTTGGTTAGTTGGCTAGTTCTAATGTGTTCTCTAGATTTGATCTAAAGAGTGGACATCTTTATACTAGACAAAGGAGTGTTGAAGGGTGGATAACAACCCTCAAGAAACAAGATGGGCTCTATAAATGGTTGGTGATGCTATGCGGTCTCTCTAATGATCAAACACATTCATGCAAGATATGGCTAAGGTACAAAGCTTTTCTTGCGATGCAGATTATTTTTCTGACATCTTGATTTATGATAAATCTAAGGAAGAAAAGTCACCTTTGCTAAGTTTTAGATTTTAGAAGCTCCCCTCAAAAAGAAGTTTTCCAAACTTGAACTGCTCTTTCTTGTGCTATGAGATTTGCATTTTTGGGATCTCTTGTCTAGACAAATGGATTGAACCCTGATTTGAAGAATGTGCCATGAGAGAGTAGACAGCACCTAAATTAGTAAAATGCTTAAGGTTTCACGCCTTAGCGTTGTTTAATAGGAGATTCATTGGGAGTTTCAATTGTATTATCAGCCCCATCACTAAATGCTTGAAAAGGATAGCTTTGAGTGGCCAAATTCTGCAGAAAGAGCTATTCAACAAATTGAACTATTGATGACAAAGGCATTGGTTCTTGTACTACCACATTTGAGAAGTTATGTGTCATGATTTTAATGCATAGTTTACTGAAATTGGAGCTATTCTTAGTCGAGATGAGTGGCTGTTGGAAATAGTAAGGAGCAATCAAATTACTGGTTTTGAAGAATTAAAAGTTCAGCACTCAAATGATCTTTATTTCTACCTATTACGGAGTTAAGTAAATTAGCTAGTAAGCTACTTGGATTGTAGAAGATGAAACGAAAAGGACTGATACAAATATCTATGCTAAAGTTACCAAAGTTCTCACGAACCAGAGGCCTTCGTCAACCCAAAGAGATTGAAGCTGGTGTATTCCACAATTTATCTCAGCCAATTATCTTGATCTTATGTTTATTATTTTACTTTAGTTAATGACTTGCAGTTATCTTTGTATTCTATTAAGTGGTCATGTGACAAGCTTAAAGAGTTTCAATGACTAGGTTAGATGGAGCTCAAGTGTCCCCACAAGCTCAAACTAAAAGTTGTCACAACCCTAGTATGAATAGTTTTTCAAAGACATTAGGTAGCCATATTATAGTGGAATATTGTCTACTAGTAGCTTTACAACTCTATCCCTAGTTTTCTTTCCCAACATCAATTTTACATCAATTTGCCATTATTCTAGTCTCAATCATTCTGTGTTTTTTTTTACTATTTCTATTACCATTGTGCATAGAGGGTAACCTTGATGCCACGGTAAAGATTGTTCATTAATGACTTGAAGATCACGAGTTCAAGCGAAAACAGCCTCTCTGTTATTAAAGAGGGAAGGCTACGTAATGCACTCTCCAGACCCCACAAAAAGTGGAGCCTTGTGAACTGGGTTGCCATTTTTTTTATTACCAGAGTACATGCAAATTTCACAAGAAAAGACTAAACATATTAAAACCTAATGTAGTAAAATTTGACAAAGCTCAAGAACTTTCCAGTTTTAGCCACATGAGCCCACATTGCAATTCTTGTGAGAATATTGTAAATGTTAAAGACATGATCTTAGATAAAAGGGTGAAATTTAACTGACAAAGTTTGGACTAACGAAAATTTCAAGTTCAATTAATAGCAACAAAGTGAACAGATGAAGGTGACCAACAGTCATAAGAAGATAAAACCTACATCTTTTAAAATTTTGAATGCAAATGGATACTCATGGCAACAATTAAGATGTTCAGAGAAAAACCAGCATTATGGAAATAATTTGGAAAGAAAGGGATAGATTTCAATTCTTCAAACTGCCAAGTAATCCAGCTAAGGGCAAAATCACCTCTTACCATTTGCATTATCTATTGGCTCAACAAGTATCAAAAGCTCTTGCAAAGCACGGTGGTGATCCTCCAAAGACAAAGATGAATTATTCAAGTCATCTAGTGCAATTTGCATCAACTGTGCATCAGATGGCATTTTTAACTTTTCCATCAGTTCCTGTGTGACAATAATGCAGGAGTCACTATGTCAGATATCAGAAAGAAGCCAAACGAATGAATAAACTGAAAGCAACTTAAATGAAATAAGGGAGAAGGTGCCCAAAAGGATAAACTATTGCTGGGTTAAGAAAGTAAAATGTTTTCATGCCTTGCTTATAGCAATTTCTGTCATAAACACATGATTTAAGTTACATTCTTGAAATTTTAAATATTAGTATTAAAATAAAAATTCTGAAGTATTAAGAAGTAAGATTTTTAATTTTTTACACTTATAAGTCATTTGATAATAATAAAATTAGGAATCTTACAAGTGTAGAACAGATAAAAATCCAATTTTTGAGTAAATTCATATGTAACTTAGGAACTAGTTGAACATTAACTCAACATAAAATAAAAATTGATGTCGTTTGATATCTAAAATATGTTTCCAGAGATAAGTTATATATATATATATATATATATATATATATATATATATATGTGTAGAATATAGATTATACATGGATCATCGATAACATCAGGCAAGAATAGCAGTAGAACTCATTTATAGAAAGATTAGTACTACTACTTAAAGACACTGATGACTCAGCTGATTCCTTTCAAACCATAGAAAGTTATGTCAATAAAAATTGCATTACAGTATGTCAAATAAATTAGCAAAAAAGGTATTAAAATTGGAAAATAAAACAAAAACCTTTATTTCCAACTGACGCTGCTTAAGCTCCGAGGGAGAGAGACGTTGAACATCTTGCGCGGTTTCCTTAAGTTTGGCCGAATCAGAATGACCTGATTCAATGTTGAAATAGAATAAGATCGTAACGACAATTATTTCTTTAATTTAATAGAAAAAGTGTTAGAGATGTGAAAGCGAATCACCAAACCTATGGCCCACTGCAACATCCCTTCGAGAGAAGAAAATCCACCGTCGACGTCTTCTCCGGCGGCAGTGGAATCATCAGCGGGTCCAGCTTTGTGCACCAGATCCCCTTCCTCTTTGGCGGTTGACCAAAACAGCCCTGCAGAAGATGACTTATTTTCGCGCTCCGCCGAAATCCTCGCCATCTCCATCATCATCACCATATATAATAACAATGATATTAAAGCCGGAATCCGCCCCATATCAACCCTAAACCTGATTTCCCCACAATAGAAAATTTGAACTTCTCAAGTCACTAGCAAACAACTCTCCTCTTAAGGCTCAGCTTAATGTTTATTTTATTTATTACTATTATCCTTTTCCTTTTCAGGAGGAAAACGGTACAAACGACAATTGTAAAGGACTTTCTTTTTTGTTGTTTGGTAGGCGAGAAAGACTGACCGGGACTCAAAGTAGTACATAGTTGTACATGAATGGGGTCGGCTCGCTCAACTTTGATCGGCACTTCAAAATTTTGTTCAATGTTGGTCAAATTGGGTCAAATTTGATTAAATTATACAATTCGTTCTTGTACAGACATCATAAATATTGAATTAGTCCTGTCCTATAATTTCGAATTTGAATTCTTCTATTTTCAATATTGCAAATTTCAATTCAATTAATCACGGAGTTAGATTTATTCTCTTAATTTTATTAAGAAAAATAGATTTGGTTATGTATAAATGATCTTGTTTAGATTTGGTTATTTTACATATGAAATAAAAAAAAAACAAAAATAAAAAATTCAAAAGTAACATATGTATTATTTAAAAAAATTTATATATGAATATAATATATACAAAAAAAGAGTTCATGCTTTAGTTTATGACATGAATTTTAATATAAATTTTTTGTATTTTAAAAAATATGAATACGGTTCTATATGATACGAATATAAATTTTATACATCATTTAAATCTTTTTGGATTATTGGTTTCATGAATTCTTTATATTAATTGTATGCTTAGGGAGTGAATCCAACCATTTTTTTTTTATTTTCCTTTTTTCTTTCCAAACATTCTTAAACAATGCAATTAGCTTTTTACATAATTTTTAAAAGAAATCTTTTTTAATTTGTTTTTTTCTCCTTATCTATTCATACATATTTTCTCCAACTCTTAAAACATTCCAACAAATTCAAAATCAAATTATCTTTATAATCAAATTTCGTGAGATCGCTTGTTATCTGCCATCGCCATGTTGAAAAATGATCATATTAATGAGCTATTCTAAGGTTACAATTAGAGTGAAATCCACTTAATGTTAGTGGAAGATTTATACACTCAAAATGATACATGGGTAAATGAAAAATTGATATTCATTAGATTAAATGAGTGTAACCCCCATTCATTGGATTAAAAGAATGAATTTATTTATTTATTTTTTATGATCAAGGCATCTTCGAGCTATCTTACATGCATCTCGAGCCTAATCCCTCTCTAGGTGATCTTAAGAGAGCACCTTTAACATAGCTTTGTGCATTCAAGAAAATTAATTTTCTTAATTATTAATTAAACCATTTAATGACTTGTGGTCCGTTAACCAATTAAACTCCTTTTAATTGGGTTTGCCCAAATTTATGCTCTATTAATTGAAAGATAACTTATAAATTAATTAAACTTTTTAATTAAATCTTCTTGACTAAAGTTAGCCAAATCCATTAAACATTTTAATTAATTATTGGACCAATGGACTTAGTTAAATTCTTAAATTAAATCTATTATTATTAAATGTGTGCTTTTATGATTTAACTAAACTATTTAATTAAATCCATTTAATTAAACATATTTAATTAAGTCCACATTATAATTTTATCTCAAAAAGTACAAATAAAAAATTCCAAAATTTTCAATCCATAATTCAATTTAACCATATGATACTCTTTATGTGTGACCTATTAGGTTTCCAATATGTTGGCCATGAATTTAAATTTTATTTAAATTCATAGATCATAAGTAGCATCTAGCAATACATAAATGACCACCCAAATGTTATAAAGTTCAATATGGTTTGACCAACCTTTTAGTATGTAGCATCTCTGTGTAATTCAATCATTTCATCACAATATCTCAAAAATGACTAAAGCTTGGTTCAATTTCTACTTTAAGTACATTTCATATTTTATCATCAAGTTTCAAATAGTAACCCCTCTCAATAAGTGCTTTGGTCAAAGATTTTATAAGTTAATACAAGTTAGGATATATGAGATATTATCCCCTTAAGTCACTTAGGGTGATGAATCCTTATTTTAACTACTCATTCACCTTTATATACTTTAGGCCATACCCAAAAGCACCCATTTTAAGCATTTGGCTATTCAATCCAATAACGATGAAATCATAGTATGATAAAATACATATAAGATGATCTAACATCTCAAATCAAAGGATCACTTATACTAATGACACATGGGAGTATATTTCATAGACACTCAAGTGATACAACCAAATGGAACTCCCACTTCGAATTAGCATGAAGCAACAAAGAATTCAATTATATGCTATAGACACATAGTTTTAAGGGCATGACAAGAAGGAATAATACCAAAAGCAAGGCTCAAATTTAAGATGAAGGCATCACCAAGTCAAATGTATTTTAAGAGGTTGCTCAATAAGGACAAATTGGAACTAATGATTAGCCACTCTTAAACAAAGCAATTTGTGAGAACTTTACTTATCCTTAAACTCTCTTTGTGGTTGATCCTCATGACTATGTTAATATGATGCCCTATCCATGCTTGAATAATTATATGATTATTTTAGTGCATATATGCTTTAGATATATGTGAACAAGGTTGAGATCGAATAATATATGTAAAAACTTGTTTTAATTTTGATGTATGATGAAAATGACTTGGTTAAGATGTCTTGAGCTGCTGTATATGTGCGTCTAGACATGTCCTTTGAAACCTAGGTGTTAAACGTTTTCTAGATTTTATGCTAAAAATGTTCCTAAGTTGTTTGATATGATGTGTTTAATAGTTTAGAATACTAGATTTTGAATGTTTTTATTGCAATGGCCTTGACTTGCTTGTTTTTATATATATATATATATATGTGTGTGTGTGTGTGTGTATGTGTGTGTGTGTGTGTGTGTGTGTGTGTGTGGTAGTTTGGAGTGCTAAATCCTAAATGATTATGATTGAAAATTGACTACAAATGTTTGAATACCTTGTTCTTAATGAGAAGAAATCTTTTTTTGATAGTTTGTGCACTACCAGTAGGTGAAGGATTTATACCCTTCATATGGTATTGATACCCATAAGGTAGAAAGGAATTAGAAACCCAAAAAGTATCGATAGACATTCAAGTGCTATCAACACTAATGAATAAGTATCAAGACATTTTACTAAGGTATTGATACTATCTTAGGGAGAACGTTTAGATAAGTTAGTGTTGAGTTAATGTATTTTGAAATGACAAAACAAGTTAATACAATAATGTTAAAATGGTATACAAACATGTTTAGAAGATATCAGGATCAGAACTTAGAGTTCTGCTGATGAGAGATCGATCTGGGGTATGAGAGATCGATCTCCTGGGTTTATACTTGATGAGAGATCGATCTCATGAAGGAAGAGATCGATCTGGCAAGCCTTAAAATGGTGTAAAGGGTTTAAGGTAAAAAGAGATCGATCTGCCAGGGTTAAGAGATCGATCTGCTCAAAGTCAGTGAGCTTAAGAGATCGATCTGGTATATTTAGAGATCGATCTTGCCTCAAACAGAGAGGATAGGAGATCGATCTGCCTATTCGACAGATCGATCTGCCTCTGCCTATTCAAACTAACAGATCGATCTGGTAATGTATGAGATCGATCTCCCTGTGTATTTGTGCTTTGTCATTGCAGGATTTAAAACTAGGAGATCGATCTGGCCAAGATAGGAGATCGATCTGTCTGACCACTGGAGGTTCCCAACGGCTATTTTCTTCAAATCTCAACGGGAAAAACTGCATTTAATGCTCCAACTACCCAACCTTCAGTATATAACCAAGCATTGAAGACAAAGAAAATAGAGAGACTATTACTGCACATTCTCAAGATTCTGAAGCTTTAATTCTTTTATTCCTTGTGTCTCTATTGCTTATTTTTATTGTGATTTATTGTACAAGCTTAAGTACTACAAGCTTTGTTAGTCCTACCCACTGAAAAGCCTTATTCTGTATTCATCCACACCTTAAAAGAAAAGAGGATTGTTCCTCAGTGAGAGTTATTGTAAAAGGGTGAATACATTTTCTGTATTGCTAAGGGTAGAGAGGTTATTCCTTAACCTGTAAAAGGAACTTTGTAAACTCTATTGAAAGAGAGAAAGAAACCACTTGACAAGAAGGTCAAGGAGAGAGGACGTAGGCAAGAGTTGGCCGAACCTCTATAAGTCGCTGTGTTTGTTTCTCTTTCCCTCTCTTTGCATTAAATTGTTATATTGCACTGTTTTATTCATTATCATTTGTGTTTAAATTGCGATTAATCTAAAATCTGCCATAATTGTTAGAAAACCGATTCACCCCCCCTCTCGGTAGAGCCAACAGTTAGGTTTCAGGCTCAATCCTTCATTTCTCACAAAATCCTTCATACTCGAAATTCCTTCCTATATGCTTCCTCACATAATCACTTTAAAAATAGATTTCCCAGTGCTGTAAAGCTGTATATTTGTGTTTACTTCACTCACTAGAATGTGAGTTATCCTTCACTTCCAACTTATGCATAAAAAGTTCTCCGCTCATCAAACTCTTTGGTAAAACTATTTATTTTCTTCTTTAATTGGATTAATTCTTTTTATGAATGAAGAGATATATTTATTGAATTGAAATTTAATTTCTATTGGGTATATTAGAATGCATTTCTTTTATGCAAGTATACTTTTTTCAGAAAATATCTTTTACCCATTCTTTCATTTTCATATCCATTCCATCAAATATGACTTCAAATCAACCAGCTGTCGGTTCACCTCTTCACAATTAATCGACGTCTTTGTCATACTTAGAAACATTTCCTCACTATCGAAAGTAGACAAAGATTTCATAGAAATTTTGAGTCAATTCGCGTCAACGTAAAACATGTAGTTAATCTTTCAAGTCTCAAATAAATCAAATTCCCCATCTTAACTTGTTACTTCTTTTTGGTTGGGGATTTTATCCTTAACTCTGCTTACATGTTCAATCAATCTTGTGCAAGTCTTTTACAGTAAATGCTAGTCTCGTTTTCTCTCAAAGAGATAACAAAACCATTATATGGATCAGATCTTAGATACTAGGAAACAAAGTCTTTATCACACATAAAATAATATCTCGAGCCTTCGACTTAGCCAATGATCGCAATTTCCTTAAAAACTATGATTTCCTTTAGTATGTTTGAGTCCAAAATGATAATTTCAGCAATATATCTTACCATGATAGGGTTCTTCATCTAATCATCACTCATAACCTCTGACCTTATGGTAGCATAGATTCTCACATTAATGACTCAGACTATTGGTGGATGCAAACCATCAAAATAAGGCAAAAGCCTAATCTTGTGCTCATTTTCCTTAAAGACATGACCAAAGTTGTTCAACGAATCAACCATCTAATAATGTCTAGCATTCATTTCACTCATCTATTTATACATCTTGGATTCAATGTTGGTAGTAAGGTTTCCTCCTTACCTCTACCTATAAAGCTTGTTGAATAGAATCTTTCATTACATGTTATGTCTATTAATAAAGACCTTAAAAAAGATCCCTCATTTGCCCTAAACTGAACCTAATTCTACCTAGTCAACTCTACAATAGTTCATACGAGGCATAGCAATCTTTAAGTTAAGTGTCCATTTTATGATTGTAACTCTTAGAAGGTATGTAAATGTGTCTCTTGCAAGGGTAAAGAACAAATTGCGATGAAAAATGACTCTTCCTTCCAACTATATCCTTCTTCTCTATTCGAGACAAACCTATTTTTGTCTAGAAGATATAGAAATTTTTGGGACTGCTTATTGACATTTTAAGATGTAATTTTCCTTCTTCTCGATGACTGTTGAATCTTAACTTGTGAGATGTTTCTCATGGTTGATACTAAGTTGATACTATGTACTAGAATGATATTCATATTTTATGGTTTTTGAATGTTCTTAGACAATATTTTCTAACAAGAATGCTTTTTAAATTGGTTGTGAATGATTCTATATGATATTAAATTTGATAATTTTGTGTTTGTGAATTTATTTGAAAAAGTGTGGTTGGATGTGCTTGGAGATTCCTTGTGACTTGGGTGCTTGGTGGATTAGTTTACTTGGATATGTATTGCATTGAATGTGTTGACAAAGATATTGTTTGTTAATTGACTTGATCTCAATGATGTGAAATGATTGGAAAAGTTCTTTGCAAATTAACTTGATTAAGTGATATTTTGTTTGAATGTTTACTACCTTGAGTGATTATAAATGATGGTTGGAAACCATATGATTCAGTATGCTAATATATTGCTTTAAGTGTATTTTGTTGAATTAGTAGAAAACATTGTTGATTAATATTGATACTTGATCACAATTTTGTGATTTGACTTGATGAAAAATACTCCTTGAAAAAGAGTCTATTAATTATTGTCTTTCTTACTCTCAATGATTTATGTTGTCTCAATATCTTACATCTTATATAATTCTATTGGCTCTTGCTTGATGCTTGAGTTTTTAAGATAATCTATACACTTATCCTTGATGCTTTCATTACAAATAATGTGGTATGCTTATTAGTGATTTTTTAAACGTTGTTTATGATATTTGCTTGATTGGCTTTGGACATGAATTTTTGACTAGGCATTATTCTTGAAAAATGTCCTTTGTTTAAGTGATGACATTATTTGTGCTTAATGAAATTCTCATATCAATGTCATTCCTATGTTTGTTTCTTTTAGAAACCCCTTTGTCATTGTATGTGCTTTGAAATACGTAGTTTTTCTATGACAAAAACGAAGAGAAGTGATAAAATGAATTAACCATCATGCAAAATCACAATGGAAATTAATGCACATATTTAAGGGAAGAAATGATTTTGCAAATCTTTAAAATGAATATCAACATATTAACATGTTTATTATGTGTCCTGAAATGTGGATTTGAGTTTAGAAATCTTATTAATTGTTTTATGATTAATTGAGACTCAAATGTACATATGTTTAATGATAAATTTTATAATTGTATGTTTAATGTTTATTTGTTAAATGAAATGAAGTGATTTCAACGTTTGAATCCCAATATTATGCTTTGGCTGTTCAAGGTATCGATACCCCTGGCAAAGGTATCAATATTGGTTAGTTTAAATATAGGTGAGTATAATGTGTGTATCAATACCCTATCGTGACCCTTAGATAGAAGTTGAATCTTTAGTTCGGTATCGATACGCTAGTGTTTATGTATTGATATATTTCTATTTATTTTGCAAGATTCTTTCATAAAGTATCGATACGCTTACTGAATTGCTCGCACTGAATTTTAATATGATTTATGAGTAAAACCTTGCTGAAGCCGTCGTGTATTATTATGTGATCTTGCATTGACCCGCTTGCACTGGATTTTAATATGTTTTATGAGTAAAACTGTGCTGAAGCCGTTATGTATTGCCGTGTGATCTTGCATTGATTTGCTCGCACGTGATTTTGGGCAAAGGCAACAGTTAACCATGCTACATTGTTACAGTTATGATATTAAATTGTTATTGCGGTCCATGGAGTACGATGTACCGTGCAGCACGCATGCGAGTATGATGTACCGTGTTTCTGATTCTGGTCTTCAGACATTTTGATGTGTGAGCTGTTTGGGTAGCTGATCACTCCCATGGCGATTGAGATACTGGCACATATGGCCCGTGATTGCCTGGAGTCACCGACATTGGCCAATTGTCATATTGATTATCGTTATAGCATATTTTGCCTTGCCTCGTTTATTTAGATTACCGAATTGACTGTGTATATTGTATTGTGATTTTTAAATTGTATATTTCACTGCTTGAAAATTGGAATTATGTATGCTTTGCAGGAAGCTGTTGCTATCGAAAATGATACTGTTTTTCAATTCTATTTTTGATTTTATTGAATTGCAAATTCACCAGTATCTTTTACGAGAAATCCATTTTTGGCATATGTATATAGGTAGTGTATTTATCTATCTGTCGCGTGTTTTTCTTATTGAGGACGTTGAGCTCACCCTTTACTCTCATCCAGAGATACACATCAGTAGTGGGACCAACTCTTTGAGTTGAATTATTTTGCATAGCCACACGTTAGCGAAGTACTCTTCCGTATTAAAGGTATACCCAGGATGAACATTTATTTTGTATCTAAATTTTGCAAGTACAGTAATGTATACAAGATGTGACTGAGGATTGTGAATACGTAGATTTTGTAAAAGAACAATTACGCTGATTAAATGGAAATGTATTACCATTATTTTATTTAAATTTGTCACCTAGAAATGAAATTGAGTACTTGTATTTATTATTTCTGATCTATTATCGACTCGTAGCCTAACCAAATTTGTCACGCCCCGAAAATGCGAAAAATAGGGCTAATTTAAAACTTTTTACTCACTAATTCACAATTAAAGGTGCATTCCTGTGCAGTGTCATACATCATCATAATTATCATGCCTCAGGATCTCATCATAAAATAGTGTATATTGAATCATATACATTACTCAATTCCAAGTTAATTAATCCTAATACATCCCATATAAAGTTATACATCAAGTGTCTGCAATTACAATAATAGTCTGGGTACATGAAAAGATAAATATACCTCAAGATACAATATATATGGCCTGGAGCTCGAATCCTCCACTAGCCACTACTCCGTACGTCGCAGGGAAGTCCTTATTCACTTGAAGAACTCTGGGGGGAAAGAAAAACAGGGTGAGCTTCTAAATCGCTCAGTAAGGGGGGTAGGGGACTCATTTCATAAACCAAAATGCACATCACAAAACATTTATTTGTATGTGAAACTCATTTGAAAACCATAGCATGAAAGTACTCAAAACGACACTCTCACGTGTCAAGTCATGTGAAAACATGAAGTAAAAGGCTCACTCTAGAGCAAAAACAAAGCATGTGAAAACAAAGCGATAAACGCTTTCTCAAATAACGTGGCATAGCCACTGATTTAAAATCACTCGTGGCATAGCCACAAAACACACGTGGCAAAGCCACTGATTTAATTTCTCACGTGGCATAGCCACAAAACACACGTGGCAAAGCCACTGATTTAATTTCTCACGTACAATACACACGTGGCAAAGCCACTGAATTATTTTCTCGCGTGGCATAGCCACAGAATAGGGTTTCTCAACGTGGCACAGCCACCAATGGGGTTTCTCAACTTGGCACTGCCACCAATGGGGTATAACGTGGCACAGCCACCAATGGGGTTTCTCAACGTGGCACAGCCACCAATGGGGTTTTCTCAACGTGGCACAGCCACCAATGGGGTATAACGTGGCACAGCCACCAATAGGGTTTTCTCAACGTGGCACAGCCACCAATGGGGTTTTCTCAACGTGACACAGCCACAGAATAGGTTATTCTCACGTTACCAGAACGGAGAAGAAATCGGGCTTACATGCTACCAGAGCAATGCCCGGTGTGTACTCACAACTACACACCTAAGTCTTATCACATAAGACAGGTTTGCCTTCACATAGAACTCGTAATGGTTTTCTCTCATAAAACTCATTTGAAATCGTTTTGTACTCAACACAAAACGTAATAAAATCGAGTTCCAACTGGCAAAGCACACGCACACATTTCTCAAATCACAATATTGCCTTAACGTAGAGCCCAGTTATAAACTCATAAAACATTGGGCTCCAACCGGCTATAAAATCGTGTGTAATATAATCTCAACACAAAACACTCAACATGCTTGTTTTATAAACCGCAAATCATGCTAAAACAGTTTGCAATTCACATACACAAATGGTTTAGATTTCCCTTACCTCTTTGCACCTCGTATAGTGCAATCGTTCCCCCGTATCACGGACTAGCCTCGCATTCCACTCTGGAACTCCCGAGCTGTCCAAACGATGTTAAAACATCAATACTCAACATCACATAAACCTCAATTCTCAAAATCGAGCATAATTGCTCATAACACCTCAAATCTCTCGATTCTCGTAACTCAACCCTAAACTAGAACCTCATTCCCAATATCTCAACGTCCTACATTCCTCATGCCAATTATCTAGGCTAATTCTCCACATTGTCTATATTTCCATTTATAGCTCAATTTCTCAAAATTACCGAATATCTACATTACTCCAACCACATTGCAATTCATCAATCCCTAATCATTTCTCAACTATTTCAACACAATTACAACCACCAATAACATCAAAATCAGCTCAAATATCAAGATCGAGGTTTAGAAATTACCCAAAGTTTGTGAGACGCACAACTCACGCCTCGATCCGATTCGTCCTTCGATTTCCAAGTATGTTGTTCTCCCCTTGATGAGGAACAACTTTCCTTCTTACCACAGCAGCTGATTCGACCGGAAATGGGTGATTTGGAGGAGTGAGAAACTAGGTTTTCGGTGGAAATGGATTTTGGAAGAGAGAGAAAGTGAAATTGCAGAGAAAACACGGGTTCCTTATATAGACTGGAGGTAGGAGATCGATCTGCCTCTTGATGAGATCGATCTGTGTTTGAAATTTGGAGACGATCTCGACAATTTTATGCCTAGGAGATCGATCTGTCGAGGGGTGAGATCGATCTCTTTATGGCTTTATGAGATCGATCTGCTCCTGAAGAGATCGATCTTCTCCCCAAACAGAATCATTTGGAGATCGATCTCTTCCTCATGAGATCGATCCCTTCTCAAACAGATTCATAAGGAGATCGATCTCTTCCATTGGAGATCGATCTGCTCCTCAAATTTCCCCTTCCTCGTCATTTTTAACTCACCAGATCGATCTCTCCTTCTCCCAGATCGATCTGTCCTCATGGTTCATGCTCATTTTACACACTTAACACATAAATCTCCAATTATAATTCCCACAATTCACTTAGCTCAATAAATTATACTCAAATTATTATTACATCAATAAAATATGTCTGAAATTCTTAGATCTCACATCCTCCCCACCTTAAAAAGAATTTGGTCCTCCAAATTCAACTCAACTAGTCAAAATAGATGGGGGTATTTCTCCTTCATGAGACTCTCTAGTTCCCAGGTTGCCTCTTCCCTTGAGTGATGTTTCCACAAAACTTTCACTAATGGGATGCTCTTGGTCCTCAGTACCTTCTCCTTTCTATCGAGAATCCGGACGGGTTCCTCAGTGTAGCTCATGTCCTCCTGTATGTCCATCTCATCATACTCTATGACATGAGAAGGGTCCGGGTGGTACTTCCTCAACATAGACACATGAAAAACGTTGTGTATTCCGGACATCTGTGGGGGTAATGCCAATCTGTAGGCTACCTCTCCCACTCTCTCAAGAATCTCGAATGGTCCTATGTATCGAGGACTCAATTTTCCTTTCTTCCCAAATCGCATGATACCCTTGCTCGGTGATACTCTCAGAAATACTGCATCACCAACATCAAACTCGAGTGGCCGTCTACGCACATCCGCGTAGCTTTTCTGTCTACTCTGTGCAGCCCGTAACCTCTCACATATGAGTTTCACACTCTGTACGGCTTGCTCAACAAGCTCGGGAGCATTTATCTTTCTGTCACCGACTTCTTCCCAAGCTACAGGGGATCTACACCTCCTACCATATAGAGCCTCAAAAGGTGTCATTCCAATACTCGCATGATAGCTGTTATTGTACGCAAACTCTGCTAGGGGCAGGTGATCATCCCATGATCGCTTAAAATCCATCGTACACGCCCTCAACATATCCTCCAGGGTCTGAATAGTCCTCTCTGACTGACCATCTGTCTGAGGATGATAGGCGGTACTAAAACTCAATCGAGATCCCATGGACTCCTGAAACTGGGTCCAAAATCTGGAAGTAAACCGGGAATCTCTATCAGAAGTAATACTCACTGGAGCCCCATGTAATCTAGCTATCTCGCTGACATATAGCTCAGCTAAGGCATCCACAGTATCTGTGCTCTTGATGGCAAGGAAGTGGGCACTCTTGGTCAATCTATCCACAATGACCCATATCGCGTCACGACCTCTCCGGGTCCTCGGTAAACCCATAATAAAGTCCATAGTGACATGCTCCCATTTCCATGTAGGTATAGGTAAGGGCTGTAGTAGTCCTCCGGGCTTCCGATGCTCAGCTTTCACTTGCTGGCATACTAAACACCTGGCCACATACTCTGCCACGTCTCGCTTCATACCACTCCACCAATACACATTTCTCAAGTCTCGGTACATCTTAGTACTCCCTGGGTGCATGGTGTATCACGAGCAGTGGGATTCTCTCAGTATCTGTCTCTTCAGGGTATCATCGTCCGGTACACAAATCCGTCCTCTGAACCTCAATAATCCATCCTCACTGATGGTGAGATCCGACTGCGAACTCTGCTCAGCTTGGCTAACCATGTCTATCAATCTCTGATCACTGCACTGCCCAGTTCTAATCTGATCCAAGATCCTGGGCTCTATCCGCAGGCTAGCCAAAAATCCAGTCTCTACCTCTTTAACTCTGATCCGAAGTTCGGCGAACTGCTCTAACAAATCCCATTCCCTGATCATCATAGCAGATATCATACTCTTCCTGCTCAGGGCATCAGCAACCACATTCGCCTTACCCGGATGATATAGAATCTCGCAGTCATAATCCTTAAGGAGTTCCATCCATCTCCTTTGTCTCATGTTTAACTCTTTCTGATCAAAGAGATATCTCAAACTCTTGTGATCAGTGAAGATCTGGAATCTTTCCCCATACAAGTAGTGTCGCCAGATCTTCAAAGCAAATACCACAGCGGCTAACTCCAAATCATGCGTGGGGTAATTCCGCTCATGGTCCTTCAGCTGCCGCGATCCATATACGACCACTCTTGCATGCTGCATAAGCACACACCCCAATCCTTGATGAGATGCATCACTATACACCGAAAATCCTCCTGATCCCTCAGGGATAGTTAACACAGGTGCCGCTGTCAATCTCCTTTTTAACTCTTGAAAATTGAGCTCACATTGATCAGTCCAAATGAACGGAGTCTCCTTACGCGTGAGCTTAGTCAAAGGAGCAGCAATCCTGGAAAATCCTTCCACAAATCTCCTGTAATACCCTGCCAAACCAAGGAAGCTTCGTACCTCAGTCACTGTCCTCGGTCTCTCCCAATTAAGCACAGCCTCCACCTTACTTGGGTCCACTGATACTCCTTCCTCTGAGACTATATGACCAAGGAAAGCTATCCGGTTCAGCCAAAACTCACACTTACTAAGCTTTCCGTACAATTGCTTATCTCGGAGTATCTGAAGTACTAACCACAAGTGCTGTGCATGCTCCTCATACGACCGAGAGTACACCAGGATATCATCAATAAAGACTATCACAAACTTATCCAGATAGTCTCTGAACACCTCGTTCATCAATCTCATAAATGCTGCAGGGGCGTTCGTCAATCCAAAGGACATCACCAGAAATTCGTAATGGCCATACCTCGTTCTGAAGGCCGTCTTTGGAATATCTTCTTCCTTGATCCTCAATTGGTGATAGCCCGATCTCAAATCAATCTTAGAAAAGACTGATGCCCCTCTCAGCTGATCAAGTAGATCATCAATCCTGGGTAGTGGGTATTTATTCTTCACCGTAGCTTTATTCAACAACCGGTAGTCTACACATAATCTGAGACTACCATCCTTCTTCTTAACAAATAGTACTGGCGCTCCCCACGGTGAAACACTGGGTCTAATAAACCCTTGATCCAATAACTCCTGTAGTTGTCTCTTCAATTCCTCAAGTTCCACTAATGCCATCCTGTAAGGAGGTTTAGAGATCGGCTGAGTATCTGGTACTAAATCAATGGTAAACTCCAGCTCTCTCTCTGGTGGTAAACCTGGCAATTCATCTGGGAAAACATCCAGAAATTCACAAACCACAGGTATATCCTCAATCCTCGGATATTCCCGCTCATCGTCTGAGATGAGTGTCTCATAACCTTCACATGAATAATCATATTTAATATTCTCCAAAATAATATCAAAATTCTCAAATTACTTTCTAGAAATCCACATAATTATTTTCTCAATATCTCAATTGTACACTGTAAGGCTCAGGTAGGGAGAAAGTTACAATCTTAGTGTAGCAGTCTAGACTCACTCGATTGGTTGCCAACCAATCCATTCCCAGAATTACATCGAATCCATGTATATTCAACAGGATTAGATCTGCTAACATTACTCTATCTCCCACCTTTATTTCACATCCTCTACAGATTAACTCAGTTCTCTGGGATTCACGCATAGGGGTATTTACATGTAGTATATATTCTAGAGGTTCAAACTTCAAGTTTAATCTACATGCAAAATGCTCAGAAATAAACGAATGCGTGGACCCTGAATCAATTAACACATGAGCCTCATAATTACAGACAGAGAGTGTACCTCTTATAGTTTCTGCCGAAGTGTCTGCGGTCTCCTTATCCAGGGCGAACACACGTCCCTGTGCCACAGGTTTCTTCCCTTTCTCTGCCGCAGTGGCCCGTCTCCGGGGATCCACTCTCTGAGGCTGTTGTCTAGTGGGCTCCGGAGCATGTGGTATCTGAGGTTGGGGACAGTCCTTCACTCTGTGACCCATGTCACCACATCTAAAACATCCATGGATCGACCCAGTACAACTTCCCTCATGCGATCGGCCACAGTCTCTACAAACCTTTATCTCCGGCCTGACATATCGAGGGGTCTCTTTGATAATAGGATAGGCTCTGGGTCTCTCCAATCTGTCCTTCTGTACCTCAATCCTTCCTCTCCTGAAGGAACCTCTCCGAGCCTCTGACTGGAAAAGTGCTGGCCTCTTGCCCTTATCTCTATTCACTGCTCTGAGCTCATTCTGGGATTGTACCATCTCAATCCCTCTTTCAATCTCTTGTGCTCGTCTCAGAGCATCTCCAAACTCAGTAATGCACAGCCCTATCAATCTATCTCGGATGACGGGCTTCAACCCATACACAAACTTCTCTGTGCGGAGCTCTTCACTCTTGAAGGTCTCTGGGTCATATCTCAATAGCGCTGTGAATTGGCTCTCATAGTCATCCACAGACATGTCACCCTGTACCAAACTCAAAAACTCGGCCTGTTTCTTCCTCTGGGCGGCTTGTGGTACATATTGGGTCCTAAAAGCTGTCTGAAACTCTTCCCAACCAATCACACCATGGTGGGACATCAAAATACCCTGGATAGTACCCCACCAATCTCGAGCTCTCTCCTTCAGCATATAGGCACTCATACTGACCCTCTCAGCATCGGTGCACCCCAGAATATCAAATATAATTCTTAATTCCGTCAACCACTCCTCAGCCTCTGTAGGATCCTTCTTTCCCTTAAATGCGGGCGGATTCATCTTCAGAAAATCCCTTAGTCGGACCATGCTTCTATCCTCAGGCTGAGTGACGGGAGGCACTGGGGGTATGGGAGGTCCTTGTGGTGGTGTAGGGGTAGTATCCGAGGCATTAACTCCAAAGTGTTGCGCGAATAACGCTGCCATCTGCTCGAAACCTTGCCTCACATCGGTCTCAATCCGATTAAATCGAGAGTTAGGACTCTCTGGTTGTGGGACAGGTGGCGGAGGGGACTCTGCCTGCCTCCTCGAACGACCTCGTCGTTTACTCATTCTCTATCTCAACTCGTCTCCTGCGCGTACATATCACAATCGATTGAAATCTCAATCCTCAATTTCAGTTCATGACCAGACTATTACAGACACTTGGGATGTATTCTATTCCACTTAACCGACACTGATAGTACTAGACACCCTAAGCTCTGATACCAAGAAAACTCTGTCACGCCCCGAAAATGCGAAAAATAGGGCTAATTTAAAACTTTTTACTCACTAATTCACAATTAAAGGTGCATTCCTGTGCAGTGTCATACATCATCATAATTATCATGCCTCAGGATCTCATCATAAAATAGTATATATTGAATCATATACATTACTCAATTCCAAGTTAATTAATCCTAATACAACCCATATAAAGTTATACATCAAGTGTCTGCAATTACAATAATAGTCTGGGTACATGAAAAGATAAATATACCTCAAGATACAATATATATGGCCTGGAGCTCGAATCCTCCACTAGCCACTACTCCGTACGTCGCAGGGAAGTCCTTATTCACTTGAAGAACTCTGGGGGGAAAGAAAAACAGGGTGAGCTTCTAAATCGCTCAGTAAGGGGGGTAGGGGACTCATTTCATAAACCAAAATGCACATCACAAAACATTTATTTGTATGTGAAACTCATTTGAAAACCATAGCATGAAAGTACTCAAAACGACACTCTCACGTGTCAAGTCATGTGAAAACATGAAGTAAAAGGCTCACTCTAGAGCAAAAACAAAGCATGTGAAAACAACGCGATAAACGCTTTCTCAAATAACGTGGCATAGCCACTGATTTAAAATCACTCGTGGCATAGCTACAAAACACACGTGGCAAAGCCACTGATTTAATTTCTCACGTGGCATAGCCACAAAACACACGTGGCAAAGCCACTGATTTAATTTCTCACGTGGCATAGCCACAATACACACGTGGCAAAGCCACTGAATTATTTTCTCGCGTGGCATAGCCACAGAATAGGGTTTCTCAACGTGGCACAGCCACCAATGGGGTTTCTCAACGTGGCACTGCCACCAATGGGGTATAACGTGGCACAGCCACCAATGGGGTTTCTCAACGTGGCACAGCCACCAATGGGGTTTTCTCAACGTGGCACAGCCACCAATGGGGTATAACGTGGCACAGCCACCAATAGGGTTTTCTCAACGTGGCACAGCCACCAATGGGGTTTTCTCAACGTGGCACAGCCACAGAATAGGTTATTCTCACGTTACCAGAACGGAGAAGAAATCGGGCTTACATGCTACCAGAGCAATGCCCGGTGTGTACTCACAACTACACACCTAAGTCTTATCACATAAGACAGGTTTGCCTTCACGTAGAACTCGTAATGGTTTTCTCTCATAAAACTCATTTGAAATCGTTTTGTACTCAACACAAAACGTAATAAAACCGAGTTCCAACCGGCAAAGCACACGCACACATTTCTCAAATCACAATATTGCCTTAACGTAGAGCCCAGTTATAAACTCATAAAACATTGGGCTCCAACCGGCTATAAAATCGTGTGCAATATAATCTCAACACAAAACACTCAACATGCTTGTTTTATAAACCACAAATCATGCTAAAACAGTTTGCAATTCACATACACAAATGGTTTAGATTTCCCTTACCTCTTTGCACCTCGTATAGTGCAATCGTTCCCCCGTATCACGGACTAGCCTCGCATTCCACTCTGGAACTCCCGAGCTGTCCAAACGATGTTAAAACATCAATACTCAACATCACATAAACCTCAATTCTCAAAATCGAGCATAATTGCTCATAACACCTCAAATCTCTCGATTCTCGTAACTCAACCCTAAACTAGAACCTCATTCCCAATATCTCAACGTCCTACATTCCTCATGCCAATTATCTAGGCTAATTCTCCACATTGTCTATATTTCCATTTATAGCTCAATTTCTCAAAATTACCGAATATCTACATTACTCCAACCACATTGCAATTCATCAATCCCTAATCATTTCTCAACTATTTCAACACAATTACAACCACCAATAACATCAAAATCAGCTCAAATATCAAGATCGAGGTTTAGAAATTACCCAAAGTTTGTGAGACGCACAACTCACGCCTCGATCCGATTCGTCCTTCGATTTCCAAGTATGTTGTTCTCCCCTTGATGAGGAACAACTTTCCTTCTTACCACAGCAGCTGATTCGACCGGAAATGAGTGATTTGGAGGAGTGAGAAACTAGGTTTTCGGTGGAAATGGATTTTGGAAGAGAGAGAAAGTGAAATTGCAGAGAAAACACGGGTTCCTTATATAGACTGGAGGTAGGAGATCGATCTGCCTCTTGATGAGATCGATCTGTGTTTGAAATTTGGGGACGATCTGGGCAATTTTATGCCTAGGAGATCGATCTGTCGAGGGGTGACATCGATCTCTTTATGGCTTTATGAGATCGATCTGCTCCTGAAGAGATCGATCTTCTCCCCAAACAGAATCATTTGGAGATCGATCTCTTCCTCATGAGATCGATCCCTTCTCAAACAGATTCATAAGGAGATCGATCTCTTCCATTGGAGATCGATCTGCTCCTCAAATTTCCCCTTCCTCGTCATTTTTAACTCACCAGATCGATCTCTCCTTCTCCCAGATCGATCTGTCCTCATGGTTCATGCTCATTTTACACACTTAACACATAAATCTCCAATTATAATTCCCACAATTCACTTAGCTCAATAAATTATACTCAAATTATTATTACATCAATAAAATATGTCTGAAATTCTCAGATCTCACAAAATTGTGCGTAAATCGGGTCATTACAAAAGTTAGTATCAGAGCAAGGTTGGCCTGAAACGAGACGATTTTAGGAGCAAGAGAAAATTTGGAAAGTTCAGATCCCCAACATTACTGTACATTGTTTAGATACAAACAAATATACTTGGTTGTACTTTGCTAAGAAATTACTACTGAATGCAGGAAAACGATTTGATATGGCAGGTAGACCGCGAGGTCGACTGAAAGGACGAGGGGGCAGGTCATCCCGAGGTCGTGAGGAGAGGCTTGAAGGATCGGGTGTCCCCACAATTAAATAGCCCACTCGTAACCCTACTTAGAGCTCTGAGGCCCGAATTACTAGTTTGGAATGGGGTATGGAGTCCATACTGAACCTAATAGGGCAAGTGATGGCCAAGCTGGATAATCCACCGGGCACTGCTACTCAGATTGCACCAACTACTCCAGCAGTTGCGCCGAATAAGCCTGCGCCAGCACAGATAGCACCAGTGCCACCAGTGGAAGAACCATCCATTTCTCCACCCACTACATTGCCATAGACCCCACCTGTGCCACATTCACCGGCACCAGTGGTCCCATAGCAGCGTAATAATGATATAGGGTATGAGTGTAAACTAGACAGACTGAGGCACTTTCAGGAATTCAAGCCTCTGTCTTTTAGTGGGACTAAAGATCCAGTAGTTGCATAAGACTGGATAAATCAGATTGAGAAACTGTATGGATTTTTTCGATGTAACTATACTGAGAAAGTTGCTTTCACAGCTTTTGTACTGAATGGAGAAGTCAAACACTGGTGAAAGTCCACTCGACTGATCCTAAGAAACAGGCATGGGATAATTACTTAGGATTTATTTCTTGATGCCTTCCGGAGGAAGTACATTCCAAATACTACCCAGAGGAGACTACAAACAGAATTTTCAAACTTAACTCAGGGGAATAGATCTGTGGATGAGTATGAGTCAAAGTTCACCTCATTAGGGAGATCTGATCCGGACACCATAGACCATGTGGCGAAGAAGGTTCGAAAGTTTATGGACGGATTAAGGCCCTCAATTCGAGCCCGACTAGCTCGTTGGATCTCAGTACTTATGAGGAGGTAGTTCGTTGAGCCCAGTTGTGCAAACAAGATTGCGAGATGCATGCCTCTTAGTCTAACAAGATGGGCAAAGGTAATGAGCATGATCTAAAGAGGTCAGTTGGGGATAAGAGTGGTAGAGAGGGTAGGAGGCAATTGTTTAAGCGACAGAGGAACTATGAGGAGTTGCGAGGTAAGACTATTAGGCCTCTCATCTATCTGGCCTCAGCACCTGCTAAGGGAATTGTGATCGGAGGACCCCAGCCTAATGTTAAGGTGTGCAGACATTGTGGGAGAAATCATGGTAACAGGCCATGTTATTTGGTGACTAGGGCTTATTTCAAATGTGGTAAAATGGGACACATAGTCAGAGACTGTCCCGAAAATGTCGACACAACCCCACAGGGGAACACAGAATAGATAAGAGCACCTGCTACTACCTCTGCACCAAGGAGGAGAGCTACAACAGAAGAAAAAGGTAAGCAGGTCGCGAGACAGGGGCGAGTGTACGCCATTGAGCATGAGCCAACAGAAAATGAGGCACCAGCTAATGCGTTTAAAGGTACCATTCTGATTTTTTTATATTAAAGCAATACTTTTATTTGACTCTGGTACAACTTATTCATTTATATCACCTATGTTTGCTTGTAAATTGATTTCATATGTACAACCTGATCCTATTAGACATGTATGATTTTGATGTGATATTGGGCATGGGCTAGTTAGTAGTAAATCAAGCTATTCTTGATTGTCATAATAGGACAGTGACATTTTTGCCCGAAAAATATATTGTAAGTTTTTCTGATAAGTACTGGAAAGAGAATTTGTGATTAAATGGAAGAATTTTACTAACTATATGAATAATAATTTTGAAGGTTACATTGCGTATGTAATTGATACGGATACGACAAATCCAAAATTGGGTGATATTTCTGTGGTCAGGGAGTTCCCCGATGTATTCCCAGACGATTTACCAGGGCTACCTCCAAATAAGGAGATAAAGTTTTGTATCGATCTGATGCCTAGTACTGAGCCATATCTAAATCACCTTACAGAATAGCTTCAGTTGAACTAGAAGAGTTAAGGAAGCAATTACAAGAGTTATTAGATAAGGGGTTCATCAGACCGAGTGTTTTACCATGAGGTGCATCGGTATTATTTGTGAAAAAGAAATATAAGAGTCTCAGATTGTGTATCGATTACAGATTACTCAACAAGGGAACCATCAAGAACAAATACCCCTTACCTCGTATCGATGATTTACTGGACCAACTACGAGGAGCATAGATTTTTTCCAAGATTGATATGAGGTCAGGGTACCGTCAGTTGAAGATCAGAAGTGAGGATGTACCCAAGATAGCTTTCAGGACTCGATACAGACATTATGAGTGTTTAGTTATGCCTTTCGAGTTGACGAATGCTCTTACGGCTTTCATGGCACCGATGAATGAAGTACTTAAGCCGTACCTAGACAGGTTTGTCATAATTTTCATTGATGACATTTTGGTGTATTCTAAGTCTAGAGAAGAGCATGAGCAGCATTTAAGAATGGTTCTGCAAACCCTCAGGGAGAAGAAGTTATATGCCAAGCTCAACAAGTGTGATTTTTGGTTGAATCAAATAGCTTTTCTGGGTCACATTGTGTCTAAAGACGGAGTATCTGTAGATCCGTCTAAGATTGACGCAGTAGTACAATGGGAAAGACCCAAGACTGTTATTGAGATTCAGAATTTTTTGGGTTTGGTTGGATATTATAGCAGGTTTGTCAAGGGTTTCTCTAAGTTGGCTGTTCTTCTGACACGGCTTACAAGGAAAAATGTTAAGTTTGAATAGAGTGAAGCCTATGAAAGAAGCTTCCAAGAGTTTAAGCACAGATTTACCGCCGCACCTATTTTGACTATACTCGCTAGTTCTGGAGGCTTCTCAGTGTATACGGATGCATTTAGTCAAGGTTTAGGATGTGTATTGATGCAAAATGGGAAGACAGTGGCTTATGGTTCCCATCAGTTAAAAGATCATGAGATGAACTATCTGACCCATGGTTTAGAATTGTCAGTCATAGTGTTTGCATTGAAAATATATCACCATTACCAGTATGGAGAGAAGTTCCAAATCTTCACAGACCATAAAATCTTCAAGTATTTATTTTCTCAGAATGAGTTGAATATGAGGTAGAGGAGGTGGATAAAGCTTCTGAAGGACTATGACTATGAGATCCTGTACCACCTGGGAAAGGCCAACGTAGTAGCAGACGCTTTAAGGAGGAAGAACATTAGGATGGTATCGTACATGATGATTCTGGAATACGAACTGTTGGAATTGTTTACGAACCTCAACTTGGACATTAAACCATCTGACACTGCTAGTTGTGGTGTGATAGCTAGCCTGAGAATAGAACAGGACTTGATTGACAGAATCCGACAAGCTCAGCGCATTGATAAGTATTATGTAGATATGACTAGTCAAATCCAGTTGAGCACTGTGATAGATTTTAAGGTTAGCCTCGATTGCTTACTGTGGTTCAAAGGTAGAGTTTGTGTTCCGAATGATGTATAGTTAAAGAAACTGATATTGATAGAAGCTCATTCCTCGAGGTATATCGTACACCCGAGAAGTAATAAGATGTATCAAAATTTACGGAAGGTGTATTAGTGGTCAGGGATGAAGAAAAATGTGGCTGAAATTGTGGCTTGATGTGTTGTGTGTCACCAGATTAAAGTAGAGCATCAAAAAATTGCAGGGTTGTTACAACCTCTACCGATACCAACAAGGAAATGAGAGCATGTCACCATGGATTTCATCATGAGATTGCTAAGGACTTATAAAAACCATGATGCGATTTGGGTAGTAGTTGATAGATTGACAAAGTCCGCCCACTTCCTAGCTATGAAGTCTATTGATACTTTGAGTGCTCTAGCGAATCTATATGTAGGGAGATTGTAAGACTACATGGTGTATCAGTGAGCATTGTTTCTGACAGGGATTCCCGATTCACTTCACACTTCTGGAAACTTTTCCAAGAAGCCATGGGAATCCAACTGAGTTTTAGTACAGTTTTCTACCCTCAAACAGATGGCAATTGGAGGGAACTATTCAGACATTGAAAGACATGTTGAGAGCTTGTACTCAAGATTTTAAAGGCTCTTGGGATGACCATTTACCGCTAGCGGAGTTTGCGTACAATAACAGTTATCACTTAAGTATCGGGATGGCAACATGAAGCGTTGTATGGACGAAGGTGTCGTTCGCCAATCGGATGGGAAGAAGTGGGGGAAAGAAAGATATTTACTCTCGATTTGGTTAAGTAAGCTTTTGAGGATGTTAAATTAATTTATGAGAAGTTGAAAACAGCTCAGAGCAGGTAAAAGAGTTGTGCTGACCAAAGACAAAGACCCTTGGAATTTTTAGTCGGAGATTCGGTGTTTCTGAAAGTCTCTCATTCTAAGGGCATAATGAGGTTTGGGAAAAAGGAAAGTTGAGTCCCCGTTTTATTGGACCTTTCGAGATCTTAGACCGAGAGACAAAGCTTATAGACTGGCGTTACCACCGGAATTATCAAGTATTCATAATGTCTTCCATGTTTTAATGCTAAGCAAGTATCATCCAGATCCTACGCATGTGATTAAGTATAAGCCACTGGAGTTGAAAGAGAATATGACGTATATGGAGAAATCGATTTGGATCTTGGATAGGAAAAAAAAGGCATTATGATCTAAAGACGATTCCTCTGGTCAAATTTTTATGGCAGTACCACACTTCAAAAGAGGCTACGTGAGAATTAGAAAGCCTAATGCGAGAGAAATACCCACACTTGTTTGAGAACTGATGTAATTTTAAATTTGGGGACCAAATTTCTCAAGGTGGGGAGAATGTAAATACCGTAAATTTTTAAGGTACTTGGTGTTGTCTATAAATAATAATTTAGGCAACTAAGATTAAATATGTGATTATGGGTGAATTAATTTAAGTATAAATATTAGACTAACCTTATTTTTATACTACATGGAAATTTTAATTAAGTACATAGACATACATGTATTATATATGTATGCAATATTTTATTTATTCTTCAAGATTAATGTATAGATATATATAAATGTACAAAGGTATACATGTATACACATATAAGGGTATATATATATATATATATATATACAAGTCATTAAAGGGAAATGAATGGTAAAGGTGTCGTGCAGCCTAGGAAGTTGTAGATGATGGAAATTGAGTTGTTCCATCAGTTGCAACAATTCATTAAAGGTAAAGGATAATGTACAGTAGGAGAAAACATAATAGCAAATATATTTATATACAAGGGAGTTTAGATGTTCGGCATAAAAGAAACAGACAAGGAAGTGGGATAGGGAGCTGAAAACCAAGAAACTAGATCTGTAGGGTATGGTGTAACTGAAACGTGAGTGGGAGGTCTGAAATTTGATAGGACAAAAGCAGTAAAATATGACCAAAGGCTGGTCAAGGACAAAAGATTTCTAAATATATACACAGAAGCTGCAGCAGGGTGGCTATTCTTGTAGGAAAAGAGACGTGAAAGAAGAGAAGGAAAACGCATGAAGGAAGGCATGTGGTGAGGCTGATGGGCTAGAAAAGGTTGCATGTAATCAGTGTAGGAGGAAGAAAATGTGCAGACCGAGGGTGTTAGGTAAGGCAGGATTGTGCATGACTCTATTAGAAAGGTATACACAGTACACATAAAATGGAAATGGGAAAACTGCAGCTATTTTGTGGAATTAATTGCATATAAAAATATATGTATGTATATATATATATATTCAGGGTAGTTGGTGGAAAACTAAGAACATAGGAAAAAATAGGAAACACAGAGCACATAAGGCAGAACACTGAGCTGAATTGAGGAGATGATATAAAAGCTGAAAAGAAAATGAAGTTGTTGAAGACTGAAAAACCAAGATCGTAAGAAGTAGGACCGAAAGTCTTATAAAATGGGGAAAGTGAAGACTGATAACAGAGGACCTTCGACCTCTAGAAACTACAGCAAACGTGAGAGAGTTTGGCGAGAGTGAGAGAGGCTGGCTGGTTGAGCAAACCCGAGAAGGTTCAATGGAACTAAGGGGAAAAGGAAACAGAGGCATAGCCTCTGAATTGCTTCACTTCAAGAAGAGAAGAAGAGGAAGAGAGTGGCGGTGTAAAGGAGGAGGAGCTAGACTCATGGAAGGAAGGTTGAAGGTGACCACACGTGAGGAGAAGAAGACGAGGGCTATCTGAGAAGGTTAGGAGAAACAAGAGTTGCTGGAAATAGGGGATCGAGCATGGAGACCGAGAGAGGTGGGTGAGCGATGGAGGCTGGAAAGATGAGAACGAAGGTGGTGGTAGTAGTGTGACGGTGAAGAGGGGGAGCGAAAACACTAGAGAGACGGTGGGGATAGCAGCGCCGAGCCCCTGGAGAAGGTGATGATGATGAACAGTAACCTCGGGTGGTAACTGCGAAGGAGAAGAGAAGAAGAAGGAATTTGGCGGGAAGGAAAAAGAATTTTTTTTTTTTAAAAAAGAAGAAAAATAAGAAGAGAAAGAAAGAAAAGTATTTATATCTATATATATATATATAAGATTATATATATATATATATATATATATATATATATAATATTTGAGAAGGCATAGAGAATTTGGGAAAAATCAAGGGAAAGACGATCGGAAATATTTATTTGAAATTTCGGATTAATAAAATGATTAGAGCGGATCTGCTAACACACATCACTAAGGCATTGAGGATTACGGGCAAGCACCAAGGTAAGAAAAATTTTGTGTGCTGCTAGAGATAAATTCACGTAATTTTTTGTGGTTTTGTAGATATTGCATCCTAAACCGAATATACCGAAAAATATGAATATTGAAATTTTAGAAGGCATTAGACCGATTTTATAGTACCAAGAATTATGGTAAACTTTAGTATCAATTACTTGGTCTATCTTTACCAAGTTTAATTTAGCTAAATTTATTTAAATAAATATATTTTTAATTAGTGATTTAATCGTAATTTCCCAATGGAATCACTATAGCCCATTTACTGAGATTTTTATTAAAAAATGAGGCTAGTCAGCCTATTTCAAATTGTTTTATATATCGTATTGAATTTACAATCGTTTATTTGAAAGTGGATTGTTATAAATTGATACTGGTAAAAGTGCTTGAGCGCGTGTAGATTGTGTGTTACACTGAATTGCTCGCACTGGATTTTAATATGATTTATGAGTAAAACTATCACACCCCGCTTCCGAGTGCCCTTGATCCATACATACACTACTTACGGTTGGGCTGTGAGACGATGCAATTACTAAATTTTATAAATTTACAGCGGAAATATTTTAAAACTTTAATTCACACACACTCCCAGGTGTGTGTAAATATACAAAATCAATTGTATATAATATAATATATTTACATAACATCCTCATACAACTGTTTACATTTTTTATTCATGACTGTGCGATACATTATAATAGATACAAAATACTCGTGTGTATACAAATCTTTATACCTTTGCAACTAGTGGGAGCTGTCTAATTCAAAAGGATTCTAAAGACCACCGCACTGTCTTACCTCTCAATATCTGGAGGGGGAAAAAGAGTGTGATGAACAAACAAGTAGATACTGTACTATCTACATAGCCCATGCATGCATAAACAAAACCATGTTTCAATATAAATGGAAATATTACTAGAAAATGCATTTAAACATTACTTCTCACATAAGCATTTCATAAAACAAATATACAATACTTCCATTTAAAACATGTTCATCAAACAGTGCTATTATAGCACAAGTATTAAAATCAAGAGATTTCTCAAAACATAATATCTCTTTCTTTTCTCAAATCATTTCTTTTCATCAAATCTCTTTCTTTTCTAAGTTTCTCAATTTCTCTTATCTTTGAGATATGCATGGAATTCTCGGCAATCTAATATCCACGACATATGGCCATAGTCAGTGATCCCAGGCCTCACTGATCAGGTGTGCACAGGGTATTACTTCGCCTGAAGGGGGATGGGTCAGTCATACCCTTTGGCTCATCTCAATCAACACCATCTCCTCATTTCACATATACTCACTGTGTAAGATACACCATGTGTCATCTACACGATACTCGTACTCACATACACCCAGCACGGTACATAGTATACCAACGGACAACTATACTGTTCAACGTACGACTGTGGACCCAGTCCATCTACCAACTCCAATGGACTTATCATCCTGAACCATGTCTCATATACCAACCGAGAAATCAACGTGACACACAGTCATCGCAAGGCTCCAACGCGATATCTTTCACTGCGAGTAATAGCCTCTAGCACTGTATCATCTCAACTTAGTAAAAACTAGTGCGAGCATGCTCCAACACTTTTCTCAAATCCATCGTGCGAGATTAACTCCAGCACGACATATCAAAATCATGAAGACATGTGTGAGCTAACACTCCAGCACATTATTATTATAAAACCACGTGCGAGTCACGCTCCAGCACGGTTTATCAAAACATACAAACGTATGCGAGTGAAACTCCAGCATAGTCAAAATCATTCAAACGGGTGTGAGCTAGAGCTCCAACACCGATTCACATCTCAAATCCGATAGGTGGCTATTTCTCTTTTAAAAACTCAAAACATGTTTGTTTACGTTGCATGTCGTCCCATGCTAAACATGTAAAACTAGCCAACCTATCCATCATCATTTCTTATTCTCAAAACCGATACATGGTTGAGAAAACATCGAAAACATTGTATAGATGTAAAAACATTAAAAACATGCATGTTAGGCTAATTTCCTTCCCACATCCCACTTTCACAAATTATACCATAATACATTTCCATCCACATGTGGTTTAATAGCTAAGCATAATATTTCTAGCGTTATAACTATTAAAATTGCAGTAAAAATACGTACGAATATCTCTATCGCTAACATACAGTCCCTTACCTCGAATCGCGTTCGTATTTCCTTCACTTTGTTTGCTCCGTCCGCAATCTGGGTTAATCGTGTTCCACGTATTCCAATCTACACATGTAAATCATTAAGTTATTTTCCTTCCCTCTACTAAACATTCACATTGTCTTCTATTCCTCTATTTATACTTCCCAATCCTTAAGATCACATTTCACCTTTCCCATTTGTATCCACTATATCTCATCCTAAGTTTTCCATCACTTTCCCATAGATTTCCCTTCAAAAACTTCTCTTAACATTACTCACCCATCACTACAATCATCATTCATATCCATATTTCACATATTATCCAACTCACAAATGTCTAGAAACACATATTTTAAAGCTTGAAGGTTGAAGAGCTTACCCCTTTACTTTGCTAACTTGTGGTAGCCAAAACTCCTTCTCTTGGTCACACCAATGTGTGATTTTTGGGTATGTTGTTCTCCTTGTTTCAAGGAACAACTTTCCCTTCTTGAACTTCTTCCAAAACTAGCTGGAATGTAGTGATTTTTAGAGTGAGAGAGCTTGGTTTCTTGAAAGAAAATGGTAGGTGCGGGTTTGGTGGAAGAAATATGAGTTTTCCATCCAAATCCCGTGCCCTTTTTATAAATACAGAGACATGAGATTGATCTGGTCCTTGTGGAGATCGATCTCTGCAGGGCTTGATAGTGCTTTTTACCAAACACAACTACTACCAGATCGATCTTCTTCCATGATGAGATCGATCTGTTTGTAGGTAAATTCCTTCTTGGAGATCGATCTGCCTCTTGTATGAGATCGATCTGCTCTTTATAGAACCTTAAGGAGATTGATCTGTTGAGGCTTGGGATCGATTTGTCTTAGGCAGAGAGTTAAGGAGATCGATCTATCTTCCCATGAGATCGATCTGCCTAGTTCTATTCGACAATTTCTGGGCATTTCATGAGGGGTGATCGATCTCTCCTTCATATGAGATCGATCTGTCATCCCCTACACCCTCATTTTCTGCAGTTTTCTGCAGATTTTTGCCTATACACTTAACCAAGTTTGCGGCATACCTCAATTTGCATTTCGTGCACACTTTAAACACTATGGCATCCATTCCACATAATTCACAGTTAATGAAACTTATGCACACAACTTAGAATCATGGAGGTTTCATTAAATTTCCAAAATCCTTACATCCTCCTATCATTTATACTCATGTAACAATACATATACATACATCATAGCTTCTTAAGCTATCTTTGTAACAACTTACATATACATCATCTCTTCATAAAAATAAATACATGGGAAATTACGGGTATTACATTTCTCCCCTCCTTAGAAAATTTGGTCCTCCAAATTGAACCAAGTCTATTCCTCAAAAAGTTAGGGGTATTTCTCCTTCATTAGATCCTCTAACTCCCATGTGGCTTCCTCTGATGTATGATGCTGCCACATAACCTTAACCAATGAAATCGTTTTGTTCTGTAACACATTCTCTTTTCTTTCCAATATCTGGATCGGTTTCTCCACATACGACATATCCTCCTCGAGCTCTAACGGCTCATAGCTAATTACATGTGTCGGATCTGGGTAGTATTTCTGAAGAATAGAAATATGGAAGACATTATGAACTTCTGCTAGCTCAGGTGGTAAGGCTAGCATATATGCTCTATCTCCCACTCTATCCAAAATCTCAAAGGGACCAATGTAACGAGGACTTAGTTTTCCTTTCTTCCCGAACCTCGTTATTCCCTTGGAAGGAGATACTCTAAAAAATACGGACTCACCCACATCAAACTTAAGTGGCCTCCGTCTCCTGTCAGCATAACTCTTTTATCGACTTTGAGCTGTTCGCAGCCTCTCACATATTATCTGAACATCCTCAGAGGCTTGTCTAACCAAATCGGGAGCAAGCAACTGTCTGTCACCAACTTCTTCCCAACCAATGGGTGATCGGCATCTACAACCATATAATGCCTCATAAGGGGCCATACCAATACTTGAGTGATAACTGTTATTATAGGCAAACTCAATCAAAGGCAAGTGATCATCCCATGAGCCTCTAAAATCCAGCACACACGCTTTCAACATATCCTCCAGGGTCTGTATAGTCCTCTCTGACTGACCATCTGTTTGAGGATGAAAAGCGGTGCTAAAGCTCAATTAGGTCCCCATCGCTTCCTGAAAATGTCCCAAAAAATGGGAAGTGAAGCGGGCATCCCGATCAGAAACAACACTCACTGGGACTCCATGCAATCTCACTATTTTTCGAATATACAGGTACGCCAGTGTACTTAAAGTATCTATAGATCTTATGGCTAAAAAGTGTGCCGATTTTGTCAACCGATCTACTATCACCCATATAGCATCATAGTTCTTACGGGTTCTTGGTAATCCCATCACAAAGTCCATGGTGACGTGCTCCCACTTCCATATTGGTATCGGTAGAGGTTGCAATAGTCCTCCAGGTTTTTGATGCTCAACCTTTACCTGCTGACAGATGAGACATCTAGCAACATACCCAGCTATGTCTCTCTTCATTCCAGACCACTAATATACCTTCCAAAGATTCTGATACATTTTACTACTCCCCAGGTGTATTGTATATCTCGATGAGTGAGACTCTGATAAGATCAACTTCCTCAGCTCTATTTCCTTAGGAACACATATTCTATCTCCGAACCTTAGTACTCCATCTGAACTCAATACAAAGTCTGTGCCCTCACCTTTTTGAATTTAACTAATTACATCAATACACCACTGATCATTCTGCTGAGCTTACCGAATTCTCTCAATCAACTTCGATTCTAATCTCAAGCTAGCTATAGTCCCATGACTACCAATCTCAGGTGGGGTCATATCCAAACTAAGGTTCGTGAATTATTTCAATAACTCATGTTCTCTAACCATCATAAATGATACCAACCCGAAACTCTTCTTACTCAATGCATCGACAACCACATTTGCCTTCCCCGGATGGTACAAAATCTCACAATCATAGTCTTTAAGGAGTTCTAACCACCTTTTCTGTCTCATATTTAACTCCTTCTGTGAGAACAAATACTTCAGACTCTTATGATCTGTGAAAATTTGAAATTTCTCACCATACAAGTAGTGGCGTCATATCTTCAATACAAATACTACGGCCGCCAACTCTAAATCATGAGTATGATAGTTCTTCTCATGATCTTTCAGCTGTCTAGATCCATAAGCGACTACCTTTCCGTTCTGCATCAAAACACAGCCCAGTCTTTGGTGTGAAGCATATGTATAAACAGAGTAGTTTCCTGAGCTGTTAGGGATGATAAGAACTGGCGCAATGGTTAATTTGCGCTTAAGTTCCTGAAAGCTCCTCCCACAAGTTTCATCCCATGTAAACTCCACAATCTTACTCGTAAGATGAGTCAACAGAGCAGCCAATCTAGAGAAACCCTTTACAAATCTCCTGTAGTATCCTACCAAACCTAGAAAACTTCTGATCTTTATGACTGTCTTGGACTGTCCCCACTGAACAACGACCTCAATCTTGGATGGATCTACTGATACCCTATCCTTCGATAAACATGGCCTAGAAAGGAAATCTATTCTAGCCAAAGGAAATCTATTCTCTCTCGGAGGGTTTGCAAAACAATCCTTAAGTGCTTCTCATGCCCTTCCCTGGACCTTGAATATACCAATATATCATTAATGAAAATGATCACGAACTGGTCCAGGTGTGGCTTGAATATCTCATTCATTAGAGCCATGAAAGCTGCTGGCGCATTCGTCAACCCGAAAGGCATCACCAAGAATTCGTAATGACCATAACCGGTGTGAAAAGCTGTCTTGGGCACATCCTCCTTTCGAATCTTCAATTGATGATACACAGACCTCAGATCTATCTTGAAAAAAATCTGCGCTCCCCGAAACTGATCCAATAGATCATCGATGCATGACAAGGGGTACTTATTCTTGATGGTAGCCTTGTTCAACATCCGATAATCGATACACAATCTGAGGCTCCCATCTCTCTTCTTCACAAACAATACCGGAGCTCCCTATGGTGAGACGTTCGGTCTTATAAACCCCTTATCTAGCATATCCTGCAACTGCTTCCTTAATTCATCTAGCTCAACTGGAGCCTTCCTATATGGTGACTTGGATATTGACCAGGTTTCAGGTGTCAAATCTATACCAGTTTCCATTTCTCTATCTGGTGGCAATCCCGGTAGGTCGTCTGGAAAGACATCAAGGAATTCTCTAACCACTGAAATGTTATCCATATCCGGGTGTGTTTTGTCCAAATCCACCACATAAGTAATAAAACCTTCAAAACAATATTTACATCATTTTATACCAATGTACTTTACTTGTCACAAGATTCAAGATTTCACTGCTTTTCTAAAATCTTACAACACATTCTTCGGGTAGAGAAAATGTAATAGACTTAGTGTGGCAGTCTAAGACAGCATGATTAGTAGCTAACCAATCCATTCCCAAGATTACATCAATGTCATACATATTCAACAAGATCAAGTTGGTTGTCGCAAACTTATCTCCTACCATCACTTTAAACTTTATACACTTATTCAGCTAATTAACTAACTCTCATTGGAGTACTTATTAGCAAAGTCCCATTTAAGTGTGTGGGTTCTACAAGATCTATCAACTTTGATGCACATGCTGGTGATATGAAAGAATGCGTAGCACCAGAATCAAACAAAGCTATAGCTTCCAAATTGAAAATCAGAATTGTACCTTTTATCAACTCAGAAGAGGTATCTGCTGATGCCTGATCTATCGCATACACCCTGCCTTGACCCTCAACTTGCTTCCTTTTTCTTCAGCTGTAGCTCTCTTCCTTGAAGGAGGTGTAACTGTAGGAGCTTTCTTTGGTTCCTTACCCCTCTGTGGGACTACCTCAACTGCTTCTGGGCAATCTCTTGCATAATACCCAAACCTACCACATCTGAAGCATCAGGTACCCTGAAGATGACAAGGCCTACCACTATGATATCGACCACATACTCTGCACTGATCAGTAGTCGGCTAGGGTCTACCAATCACTATACCCCTGACTGGTGCCTGAGTCAGATTCATGAAAGGTCTAACAACCTTCTTCTGTGACTCATGTACCTCTCTCCAACGCTTACTCATAGTTTTCTGTCCAAATTTGGCACTCTTGCCATCTCTCAGTTTCCTCAGACCATTGTCCTTACCCCAACTGAACTCTGAAATTTGTAGGTTATAGTCATGCTCACATAACTGGGCTCGTCGTACAACCTATCTATATGTAGCGACATCAAACAGGGCCAACTTAGCTCGAATCGAAGGCCTCAGTCCGTCAACAAATCTACGGACCCTAATAGCTTCACTCCTGATAGAGTTCGGATCATACTGGCCCAATGAAGTGAATCGTGACTCGTACTCATCAACTGTTCGATTCCCTTGAGTCAGATTCAGAAACTCCTTTTATAACCTACGTCGAGCAGTATCTAGGATGTATTGCTCTTTGAAAGTAACCAAAAAATATCCCACGTGATAGCCATACCCTGAGCTCTCAACATAGGCCTAGTGGACTTCTATCAGTGCTCTGCTTCGCCTCTCAGTACAAAGGCTGCAAGCGCTACTCTCTGTAGTCGAACATCTACAAAAATCAAACAACTTCTCCATCTGACTGATCCAGTGCTCAGCCACTGCCAGATCCTTTACTCCACTGAAAGAATGAGGCTTAAAATCCATAAAATTCCTCAACCTCTCCATATCACAGTCATATCCATACCCCAGATCATCATCATCATACTATTGTGGGGCTATTGGAGGAGGTACTGGTCAAATATAGGGATCTCATGGCCCAACCGATTCAGGTTGTGTAGGTGCAACATCCTCAGGTTTAGGTGCAGCTGCTGGGGGATTCGGTGCAGCCTGTCCCGCTGTACCAGGTGTACCCTCAAACCTAGCCATAATTTGACCCACCATGGTTATCATCGTAAGCATGTCTTCCTATAATCGGGCTATCCGAGGATCAGAAGCCTTTATCTGTTCTTGGAGCTTATGACTAGAGGACGATCTACTGTGCCTCTCAGTCCTGTCATTCTACCCTTAAGCTCTCGAGCTCTTACCCCTCTTGCGGTGTCTCTTAGGTATAACTCATACGCCTGATAACTGCCTGCATTTATAACAAACTCTTAGATCACTACCAGCTTCGTATACACATTTGTATCTAAATATCGCACAATAACTTGGAAGATGTATGTTTTTTAGTCCTAAATATCGACTCACATTAGACCAACCAAGCTCTGATACCAAATCTGTCAAACCCCACTTCTGGGTGTCCTTGATCCATACATACACTACTTACGATTGGGCTGTGAGACGATGCAATTACTAAATTTCATAAATTTACAGCAAAAATATTTTAAAGCTTTAATTCACACTCCCAGCTGTGTGTAAATATACAAAATCAATTGTATATAATATAATATCTTTACATAACATCCCCATACAACTGTTTAAATTTTTTATTCATGACTGTGCGATACATTATAATAGATACAAAATACTCGAGTGTATACAAATATTTATACCTTTGAAACTGGTGGGAGCTGTCCAATACAAAAGGATTCTAGAGACCACCGCATTGTCTTACCTCTTAATATCTGGAGGGAAAAAAGAGTGGGATGAGCAAACCACAGCTCAATAAGGAAAATGATGCTAATAGGTAGATACTGTACTATCTACATAGCTCATGCATGCATAAACAAAACCATGCTTCAATATAAATGGAAATATTACTAGAAAATGCATTTAAACATTACTTCTCACATAAGCATTTTCATAAAACAAATATACAATACTTCCATTTAAAACATGCTCATCAAACAGTACTATCATAGCACAAGTATTAAAATCAAGAGATTTCTCAAATCATTTCTTTTCATCAAATCTCTTTCTTTTCTAAGTTTCTTAATTTCTCTTATCTCTAAGACAGTCATGGAATTCTTGACAATCTAATATCCATGACATATGGTCATAGTCAATGATCCCAGGGCTCACTGATCAGGTGTGCACAGGGTATCATTTTGCCTGAAGGGGGATGGGTCAGTCCTACCCTCATACTCATCTCAATCAACCCCATCTCCTCATTTCACATATACTCACGATGCAAGGTACGTCATGTGTCATCTACGTGATACTCGTACTCACGTGCACCTAACATGGTACATAGTATATCACCGGACAACTACACAGTTCAACGTACGACCATGGACCCAGTCCATCTACCAACTCCAATAAACTAATCATCCTGAACCATGTCTCATATACCAGGCGAGCAATCAGCGTAACACACAGTCATCGCAAGGCTCCAACGCGATATCTCTCAGTGTGAGCAACAACTTCTAGTATTGTATCATCTCAACTCAGTAAAAACTAGTTCGAGCAATGCTCCAACACTTTTCTCAAATCCGTCATGCGAGATGAACTCCAGCACGACATATCAAAATCATGAAGACATATGCAAACTAACACTCCAAAACATTATTATTATAAAACCACGTGCGAGTCACGCTCCAGCACGGTTTATCAAAACATACAGACGTATGCGAGTGAAACTCCAGCATAGTCAAAATCATTCAAACTAGTGTGAGCTAGAGCTCCAACACCAATTCACATCTCAAATCCGATAGGTGACTATTTTCTCTTTTAAAAGCTCAAAACATGTTTGTTTACGTTACATGCCGTCCCATGCTAAACATGTAAAACTAACCAACCTATCCATCATCATTTCTCATTCTTAAAATCGATACATGGTTGATAAAACATCGAAAACATTGTATATATGTAAAAACATTAAAAACATGCATGTCAGGCTAATTTCCTACCCACATCCCACTTTCACAAATTATACCATAATACATTTCCATTCAAATGAGGTTTAATAGCTAAGCATAATATTTTTAGCGTTATAACTATCAAAATCACAGTAAAAATACATACGAATATCTCTATCGCTAACATACAGTCCCTTACCTCGAATCGCGTTAGTATTTCCTTCACTTTGTTTGCTCCGTCCGCAATCCGGGTTAATCGTGTTCCACGTATTCCAATCTACACGTGTAAATCATTAAGTTATTTTCCTTCCCTCTACTAAACATTCACATTGTTTTTTATTCCTCTATTTATACTTCCCAATCCTTAAGATCACATTTCACTTTTCCCATTTGTATCCACTATATCTCATCCTAAGTTTTCCATCACTTTCCCATATATTTCCCTTCAAAAACTTCTCTTAACATTACTCACCCATCACTACAATCATCATTCCTATCCATATTTCACATATTATCCAACTCACAAATGTCTAGAAACACATATTTTAAAGCTTGAAGGTTGAAGAGCTTACCACTTTACTTAGCCAACTTGTGGTAGCCAAAACTCCTTCTCTTGGTCACACCAATGTGTGATTTTTGGGTATGTTGTTCTCTTTGTTTCAAGGAATAACTTTTCGTTTTGAGCTTCTTCCAAAACTAGCTGGAATGTAGTGATTTTTAGAGTGAGAAAGCTTGATTTCTTGAGAAAAAATGGCAGGTGCGGGTTTGGTGGAAGAAATCTGAGTTTTCAGTCCAAATCCCGTGCCCTTTTTATAGATGCAGAGACATGAGATCTGTGAGACCTCGTATAGGTTTAGCATTGTACATATGTAAATGAATTCATGAAGTATTGTAATGTATTAGTAATGTAAAGCATATGTGATGCAAAGTCCATAAGTTGAATGTACACACTTGTAATAAGAGTTATGACGTACGTACAAGTTGCATTAAGCATGAATATAAAGAAATGGACTTTAATATATGATGAATGTGAGTGGAATGAAATATGAGTAGTAGAGTAAAATGGAATGAAATTGCACAAGTGGTGCAAATCTTTATGTTCCCATTTAGTTATATGTTGTATATATTTGGTCATGCAAGGATTACACACAAGTTTTAATGTGTACAAAGTGTGATTGGATGCCATTTTCAAGTCTCAAGGATGGATGAATGAGGAAATGACTATGACAGCAAATTAAGGATATGTGTGAGAGAATTTCTGTAGAAAACTATAGTAGAAATCTAGAAATATGCATGACAGATCGATCTCATAGGACGAGAGATCGATCTGAAAGAGCCAAAATGAACTTATTTTGAGCTATGGAGTAGGACAGATCAATCTCCAATGGAGCCAGATCGATCTGCTAAGCATTCTATAATGAGAGGATCGATTTTAAGGCAAACAGATCGATCTCCTTAACTCTCTATTTGAGACAGATCGATCTCAAGACTAGACAGATCGATCTCCTTAAGGGTTCTGTAAAGAGCAGATCGATCTCCTACAAGAGGCAGATCGATCCCTAAGAGAAAAATTACCCTTCGACTGATCGATCTCATCAAGGGAGAAGATCGATCTGAGAGTGGTTATGTTAGGTGAAAAGGACTACCAAATGTGCAGAGATAGATCTCTACAAGGACCAGATCGATCTCATAAGCCTGTATCTATAAAAAAGAGCACGAGATTGAGATGAAAACTCATAACTCTTCCCCACCAAACCTCACCTGTCATTTTCTCTAAAAAAACCTAAGCTTTCTCACTCTAGAAATCACCACATTTCGACCAGTTTTGGAAGAAGCTCAAGAAGGGAAAGTTATTTCTTGGAGCAAGAAGAACAACATACCCAAAAATCACACATTAGTGTGGTCAAGAGAAGGAGTTGTGACTACCACACGTTTGACTAAGGAAAAAGGGTATGCCCTTCAACCCTCAAGCTTTAAATAAGGATTCTAGACATTGTATGGGTTGAATGGTATGCAAAATGTTGATAAGAATGATTTGTAGTGATGAGTGAGTAATGTTAAGAGAAATTTAAGAAAAGGGAAATCTATGGTAAGCTTAAGAAATAGTTTAATGAGATAAGTGATACAAATGGAAAAGAGAAATATGATTTAAAGGCTTGAAAGGTATAAATGGGAGAATAAGTGATAATAAGGATATTTGGGAGAAAGAAAAGAAATGACTTAATGGTTATGTGTGTAGATTGGAAGAATGAGGAACACGACTAACCCGAATAGTGAACGGAGCATACATGACAAAGGAAATACGCGTACGATTCAAAGTAAGGGACCGTGTGTTATCTATAGAGATGTTCGTACATATTTTACGGTAATTTCATAGATATATTGCTAGAATTAGTACGATACTACGATTCTATGAAATGATATGGAGCATGAAATGTACTATGATATAAATGTATTAAGAAAATGGGATGGGGTAAGGAAATAGCATGATATGCATGTTTTCAATGTTTTTCTCAATTTTGTATTGATATTGGTGATTGAGAAATGAAGTTGATAGGTTGGCTAATTTTACATGTTTTAGCATGGAGAGGCATGCTGCATAAATAAACATGTTTTGAGTTTTAAAAAGAGAAAATAGCCACCTATCAGATTTGAGATGAGATTGGTGTTGGAGCTCTAGCTCACACCCGTTTTAATGACTTTGACTATGTGCTAGAGTGTTAGCTCGCACATGTTTCTATGTTTCTGATGTGTCGTGCTGGAGTTTAACTCACACGATGGTTTTGAGAAAGTGCTGGAGCTTTGCTCGCACTTGTTTTTACTGAGTTGAGGTAAACCTGGGGGTTTGGGACCTAAGGGGATGCCAACCGATGGCCTAGGAACGTGCTGGGCCTTAACGATAAATCGTACCGCACTGGAGCCTTAGGATGACTATGTGTCATGTTGATTGCTCGCCTGGCATATGAGACATGGTTCAAGATGAAAAGTCCATCGACTTTGGAGTATGGACTTGGGTCCATGGTCGTACGTAGTATTGTGTAGTTGTCCGTTGGTATACTATGTACCATGCTGGGTGCACGTGAGTACGAGTATCGCGTAGATGACACATGTCGTACCTTATACCGTGAGTATATGAGGAGATGAGGTTGACTGAGATGAGTCGGAGGGTAGGACTGACCCATCCCCCTTCAGACGAAGTGATACCCTATGCACACCTGATCAGTGAGGCTTGGGATCACTGACTATGGCCATATGTCGTGGATATTTGATTGTCAAAAATTCTATGCCTGTCTCAGAGATTCGAGAAACAGAGATAACTCAGAAAAGAAAGAGATTTAGGGAAAAGAAATGATTGAGAAAGTAAAGAGATTTTGTGTTATGATAAATCTTTGATTTAAACACTCGTGTCGTGAGGGCACTGTTTTATGAATCATGTTGTAAAATGGAAGCATGACATATATGATTTACATGAAAGTGCAAATGAGAAATGTATGTTTAAATGCATTTTCGTATAATATTTCCATTTATATCGAAAACATGGTTTCTGGTTTATACATGCATGTGTAGGTAGTACGATATCTATCTACTAGCATTCATTTCCATATTGAGCTGTGGTTTGCTCATCCCACTATTTTCCCCCTCTAGATACAGAGAAGTAAGGCGGCGCGGTGGTCTCTGGATTCCTTTTTGTGTTGGACAGCTCTCACCAGTTGCAAAGGTATAAGATTTGTATACACATGAGTATTTTGTATCTATTATCTGGTATCGTACAGTTACAAATCTAAAATGTAAACAGTGGTATGGGTATGTTATGTAAATATATTATTATACAATTAATTTTGTTTATTTACACACCTGGGAGTGTGAAATAAATTTTAAATATTTTCGCTGTAAATTTTTGAAACTTTAGTAATTGCATCGCCTCACAACCCAACCATAGTAGCGTAAGTATGGATAAAGGACACTTGGAAGTGGGGTGTGACAAGATCGATTTGGTCCTTGTGGAGATCGATCTCTGTAAGGTTTGATAGTCCGTTTTACCAAACGCAACTACTACCAGATCGATCTTCTTCCATGATGAGATCGATCTGTTTGTAGGCAAATTCCTTCTTGGAGATCGATTTGCCTCTTATAGGAGATCGATTGGCTCTTTACAGAACCTTAAGGAGATCAATCTGTCGAGGCTTGAGATTGATTTGTCTCAGGCAGAGAGTTAAGGAGATCGATCTGTCTTCCCATGAGATAGATCTGCCTAGTTCCATTCGACAATTTCTAGGCATTTCATGAGGGGTGATCGATCTCTCCTTCATATGAGATCGATCTCTCATCCCCTGCACCCTCATTTTCTGCAGTTTTCTGCAGATTTTTACCTATACACTTATCCAAATTTGCTGCATACCTCAATTTGCATTCCGTACACACTTTACACACTATGGCATCCATTCCACATAGTTCATAGTTAATGAAACTTGTATACACAACTTAAAATATGGAGGTTTCATTAAATTTTAAAAATCCTTACATCCTCCTATCATTTATACTCATGTAAAAATACATATACATATATCATAGCTTCTCAAGCTATCTTTATAACAACTTACATATACATTATCTCTTCATAAAAATAAATACATGGAAAATTACGGGTATTACAAAAACCGTGCTGAAGCCATTGTGTATTGCTGTGTGATCTTGCACTGGCCCGCTCGCACTAGATTTTAATATGATTTATGAGTAAAAATGTGCTGAAGCCATTAAGTATTGTTGTGTGATCTTGCATTGACCTGCTCACACGTGATTTTGGGGTAAAAGCAACAGTTAACCATGCTATATTGTTATCATTTTTTATTGAATTGTTATTGTGGTTCACAGAGTACGATGTACTATGCAGCACGCACGTGAGTACGATATACCGTGTTTTTTATTTTGGTTTTAGGACATTTTGATGTGTGAACCGTTTGGGTAGTTGACCACTCTCACGGTGATTGACATCCCGGCACACCTGGCCCATGATTTCCCTGAGTCACCGACATTGACCAATTGTCATATTGATTATCGTTATAGCATGTTCTGCCTTGCCTCATATATTTGGATTATCGAATTGACTGTGTGTACTGTATTGTGATTTTGAAATTGTGTATTTCACTGCTTGAAGTTTTGGAATTATGTACTCTTTGCAGTAAGCTGTTGTTTCCGAAAATGATACTGTTTTTCGATTCCATTTTCGATTTTTTTGAATTGCAAATTCACTAGTATACTTTACGAGAAATCCATTTTTGGCATATGTATATAGGTAGTGTATTTATCTACCGCTGCGTGTTTTTCTTACTGAGCACGTTGAGCTCACCCCCTTACTCTCCTCCACAGATACACATCAGTAGTGAGACCGACTCTTTAAGTTGATTTATTTTACACAGCCACACGTCAGCGAAGTACTCTTCCGTATTAAAGGTATACCTAGGATAGACATTTATTTTGTATCTAAATTTTGCAAGTACAATAATATATACAAGATGTGACTGGGGATTGTGAACACATAGATTTTGTAAAAGAACAATTACACTAATTAAATGGAAAGGTTTTACCATTGTTTTATGTAAATTTGTCACCTAGAAATGAAATTGAGTACTTGTATTTATTGTTTCTGATCTATTATCGACTCGTAGCCCAACCAAATTGTGCGTAAATCGGGTCATTACAAGTATACGTGTTGAAAAATTCTCTGTTGTTGCAGACATGTATGGTTGCTCTAGAATTAAGAAACCACTTTATAGTTCCTTCATTTGTTTCCATGTTTACCATGGCCACAAACTCCATGTTATCATCTTTAACAACAGTATTAGCTTGATTAGATTATCTAGAATCATTGTCTTTATTCCTCCTATCTTTTGTAATCTTGACTCTACAATATTTGATGTAGTGTTCCTTCTTTCCACAATGAAAACAGGCATTGTTCTTCTTTTTGTTGTTGAACTTCTTGAATTCACCAGATTTTTGGACTTTAAGTGTAAGACCCCGTATATGTATGGTGGTAATATGTATAATTGGATCAAATAATATGAATGGACTTGTAATGTAAAGTATGATTGATGTAAGTCCATGGATTCAATGTATGTATGTGTAATATGAATTGTAACGTACATACAAGTTTCATTGAGAATGAATATGAAGAAATGAATTCTGGCAAGAGATGGATGTGATTGAAACTCAAGATGAGTAGTTTGGTAAAAATGGAATGGAGTTATGCTTCCATTTGGTTTCATGTAGCATACCTTTGGACATACAATGAATGCACACAAGTTTCAATGTGCATAAGGTATGAATGGATGCCATTTTCAGGTTATAAAGGTGGATGGATGAGAAAATGGCCATGGCAATAGATTAAGGGTGTGTTGGTAAGAGTTGCAGCAAGGAAACTGCAGGAAATCTGGAAAACATGAGGGCCAGATCGATCTCATAGGATGAGAGATCGATCTGGAAGAGCCAGAATGCTCTTATTTGGGCAAAAGAATAGAGCAGATCGATCTCCAATGGAGCCAGATCGATCTCCCAAGCACTCTGTAGTGAAAAGATCGATCCCCAAGCACCCAGATCGATCTCCTTAGCTCTCTGTTTGGGAGCAGATTGATCTCATGCCTAGACAGATCGATCTCATGCCTAGACAGATCGATCTCATGTTTCGACAGATCGATCTCAAGCTTAAAAATGCCGTGAAAAAGAGGGATTTTAAGGGACCAGATCGATCTCCTCTTGGACCAGATCGATCTCCCCAAGCTATTTCTATATAAGGAGGGCTGAAAATCTGAAAATCTCAGAAAAAACATATTAACCTCCCATTTTCAACCCAAAAACCTAACTTTCCCTCTCTAAAATCAACCATTTTCAGCAAGAATTAAAGAGAGATCATTAGAGGCAAAGTTGTTCCTATTAAAGAGAAGAACAACATAGTGTGAAGGCAATTGCCCATTGTTGGTATTGAAGGAGTTAAGGGCATTTCCATTTGGAGCAAGAAGAGAAATCATATTGGTAAGATTCTAACACTCCAATCCAAATGCATTAGCTATTTAATTGATTTTGGAGTTGTTTGGTATGAGTATTGATGGATAAGTTACCTAGGAATGTAGTGGAATTGGTGTGACCTAGAAATCAAAAATGGGTATAATATGAGAATATGTGGGATTGAATGAGCTTATGATTTATGGCATGCTAATGTTGTTATTGGGGTAATGTTTATGATTTTAGATGGTTAGATGGAATTACATGGTGAGTTGGAGGAATTGTGAAAATGGGTATGTATATGAGTGATAAATGCCATAGTGAGGGGATTCATGAAATATGAACGCTATGAGCTTTATGTCGATTTGATATCGACTTTGAATAAGGTAATAGGCCTAAGAAGATCCATAGACTCGAGCTATGGGTAAAGTAATGAAACAAGGCCAAATAAGCTTTAATAGAGGCTATAGATTAAATTGACTATAGCAAACACAAGGGATTTCATTATATGGATCGAATATAATGCGGGATACGATTTTGTGCAGTCCCGAAGAGTTCGGTGAAGACGAATCGAACCGTACGAGTAAGCAGCTTAAGGAAGTGGAATCACGCATCGCGATTCCAGGTAAGGGAATTTTGTGAGTATATAGAGGTAGCTGCTCGTACTTTGAACTTGTGGGTGATTATTGGGTGTTTTATGAAATGCATGGTTGCTCAAATAAATGATTGATGATATTCGTGAATGATGAGGAGTATATGCGTGGTTTTGGATTCGAAGTGGATTTTATGAAATGGGATAGTAAGGCTAATAATTGCATAAATCTAATGTTTTGATGCTTTTCAAAACGAAATTTGCTTAGTTTTAAGCAAGCTAGTAGATGGGTCGGCTAGTATTGTATGGTTGTCGTGGAAAAGCATTTGTGAGTGCTAAACCCGATTGCCAGGATTGTTTGATTGTGTATGAGCCGCCTATCGTATTTGTATGACATAAATCGCGCTAGAGCCTCGCTCGCGCTGGATTTCTATGTTTTCATTTGTGTGAAACGTGCTGGAGCTTAGCTCGCACCTTGATTGGAAATTATGTTGATGCTTATAAACCGTACTGGAGCTTCTGCTCGTACGTGGATTTTGAGTGGTTGTCTTATGAGTATAACCGTACTAGAGCTATGCTCTTACGCGTCTCTTTACAAGAGGATGCATGAGTCGTGCTAGAGATTTGCTCGCACAAGTTTGCACATTGTGATAAGCATAAGGTTGTGAAAGTTGGTAAGATCCTTAAGCCTTACATCCTTAAGCCTTACATCCTTAAGCTAACATCCTTAAGCCCAGAGAGGCGGGGAGGCTCTGTTAGGCGGGGAGGCTCTGTTCGGTGGGAAGGCTCTCTTACGGAAAGGATCCTTAAGCCCTACATCCTTAAGCTAACATCCTTAAGCCAACATCCTTAAGCCCAAAGAGACGGGGAGGCTCTGTTAGGCGGGGAGGCTCTGTTAAGCGGGGAGGCTCTGTTCGGCAGGGAGGCTCTCCTTCACGAAATTTGGAAAACTCTTGGTATGGGGTAGATAAGACCTAGGAATGGCACCCCCAATCACGATATGAGTTGCGGAGTACGCTGTACCGTGTATATCACATGGAGTACGATGTACCGCATGATGGTTATGTGATGAGAAAGTCTGGCGAGGGATAATCCATCTTCGTGCCAGCATGATACCCCGCACACCTGGATGCGTGTGGTCTGGGATGATTTATGATGTAATGGTTCACATAGGCACTTTTGATATAGTGACCTAGATTTATACACATGCGTGAATTGTGGAGTGAAAATGTGGTTGTGATTGTGAGTTGATTTGGTTGTGTTTATGGTGTTGGTTTAAAAAAGAGGTTTCTTAATGAATTGCCCTTTTATGAACTTAAATGAGATTGAGCATGAGATGATTTATACATGATGTTTTTACCATGTTTTATATGCCTATGTACATGATTTTAATACACGATATATATGTATACTCATATGGCATAGTTTTATTCCTCATGCTCCTACCATAAATGGTTTATGCATAACACTATCAGCATGTAGATAGAGTAGTTATCTACCATGCTTGCATTATTGCCTTACTGAGCGTGTGGTTGCTCATCCCACTCTATTTTCCCCCCCTACAGAGCATGCATAGTAGCCCAGTGAGGACTGAGGCGTATTATTTTGGACTCCGCTGCATCTCCATCGCTAAAAGGTATATACACAGTGATTCTTTTTGTATCTAAACAATGTAAAAGCACAGTATTCTTTTGAGTTGTACTTATGGGAGATGTAGATGTCAGTAAAACCTGTATTCGTATAAGTACACGATTAAATGCACATGTATGACATCGTTTTAATTAATCGAGAATGAATGAGATGTGGTGTTTATTATTGGCTCTTAACAAACTTATTTCTAGATTTTCCAAAATTGCCCTCTATGGAAATTACTTGTGAATTTCCATTAGAATTCACATTTTTTTTCTTTCTAGAGCTTTTCATCTCTCACTTGAGTTTCACACTTTATTTGTAGATGATTCTGGAATTATTCCAGTATGAAACTTTCTGAGGACTGCAAGACCTTCTCCTGTAGTTGTTCCATGAAGAAGGTAATTTTGACAAAATTGCTCCAACTTGTAGAGTGTTAGGAACATTCATTTCCAAATCTCTTTATTCTGGAAACCTGTATTTGTAGTTCATGAACTTGATCATTGACGGCATGTCATCAGTCATCTTGAAGTCAAAATATTTTAATGCTAGGAATTTATCAGTACCTCTTTTCTCACTCTGGTATTTAGTTTCTAGGGCAATCTAGATCTCCTTTGGTGATGCATAGTTTGTGTAAAGATCATACAATCGATCTGTCAACGAACTCAGAATATGCCTGCGATGCACCAATTCATCTTCTGCACATTTTTTTCTTTCGTCCTTTACTTCATTAGTATCTTTTGATGTTGGCGGTGGCAAGGGTGACAAATTTGTATCCAGTACATAGAAGACCTTTAGGGTGGTGAGAAGAAACTTCATCTTATCTTTTTATCTGGTGAAATTGGTCCTATCGAATTGGTTCAACTTGATAGGATCTTGTTGATTATTGACACACGATTGGTAACAAGTGCCATGTTGAGAATATTACACTCAAAATTGTTAGGAAAATTTCAGAATGAATGTGAAAACTTGGCTTTAAGGCGTATAATATTACACTTTCTTGTGTGTAATATTGCTTCAAACAAAAGCAAGTTGCCCCAGCATATAATAAAGCTTTTTATAGATTCTTTGTGGATTGTGAAAGATTGCGAGTAAGTTTCTTGGAAATCAAACAAAGCTTATGTAGATTCTGAATAATTGTAAATCAAAGACTGTAACTGTTTGTTAATGAACAACCATTGATTTTTAGGCACAATTGGTCCAGACATAATTGAAAATTTATCTGTTGGAACAGTTAGAAACATTTTAAATTCAAAAATTGAATTTAAAAAATTTCTATAAAAATTAAAAAAATCAGAGTTATTCAAAGAGCCAAGAACCCAAAGCCCATGTGCCCAAGTACTCATCTTTTAACCTCTAAAATTAGTCGAAGGTCTAAACAAGCCTATAAGCCCTTTTGTACTTCAAGTTACACTTAAAGTTTGATTTCCTCTTATAAAGATAAACATTGCTCTATCCTTAAGCAATATGAGATTGAGTCCTATTACAAGCTATCTAATAATCCCCCACTAGCTTGTAATACAAGTATCTTTCACAACAAATATGATGCATGCATGAAGATATCCTTTCGATTAAACCTTCAATTAGTGTAAGTACTTTAGCATGTTAACAAAGTACATGGTGTCCTAAGATTAAACCATGACTCCTTAAGATTAGGATCGAAAGTACCATACACATAATATTTCTCTTTTCCACAAATATCTTTTGTTCGCTCCTAGAATATTTCAATGACCATGTGTTAGCAATCCCAATTTCTGTAAATATTTTAAGAGTAAAATCTCAAAACTCTTATTGAAGTGGCACCACTTCATATTCACAGAGGTGGAGATCATTTTATATTCCCTTTTACTTTAGATAATTTCCATGAACGATCTTCATCAAGAGCTTAATCTTAACCTTTCAATGTAATAGTAACACTTTCTTCATTTTCAAGTATGAAACTCCTATTATAAGTGCTAAAAAGACATTAATCAATAGCATGTTGTTACCCATTAAACTTTAGTAATTATTGGTTGGTAATTCAAAGTTGGGTTACGGTTATTAGTGTCTTGGGAGTTATACTTCAATCCTATACTACATGCGGTCCTCTACACTTTATCTCTTGGCAAAGCTTTATTGAGAGGATCAGCCAAATTTTCTGCAGACTTTACATATGTAATTGTAACGGTACCACTTGAGATCAATTCTCTAATGTAGTCATACCTTAGGCTTATATATCTCGACTTACTGTTATAAATGTTATTGAATGTATTAGACATAGTAACCTTACTATCACAATGTAAGAAAAAAGGTGGCATCGGTTGTGGCCACAACTCAATTTCAAACACATATTTCTTAGCCACTCAGCTTCCTTACTAGTAGCTGCTAAAGCTATAAACTCAGCTTCCATAGTTAAGTGTGCATGACATGTTTGCTTCTCAGATGCTCAACTTATAACACCAGCAGTTAATGTAAATAAACCTATAGTTGAAATATTATCATTAGGTTTTGTTATCTAACTTGCATCTGAATAACCTTCTAAAACAATAGGAAATCTTGTATAACACAACCTTAATTTAGCAGTTCTTTTTAAATAACCAAGTATCTTTTCAACTACCATTTATTGATCTATACTAGGATTACTAGTAAATCTTGACAACTTACAAACAGGGTAAGCAATATCAGGTCTTGTACAATTCATAGCATACATCAGGCTTCCTATAACACTAGTATACTTTAATCGCTCAATGGGTCTAGCATCGTTCTTGACAAGTTTTGCACTAGAATCATATGGAGTACTATATTCTTTTATTTTAAGATATTGATATTTATCTAACAGCTTCTCTATACAATGAGTTTGGTTCAATGCAAATCCATTTTCATGCTTTGTAATCTTTGTTCCTAATATTGTAGCTATTTCATTAAAATCTTTCATCTTAAATTTAGAAGTAATAAAATTCTTAGTTTCATTTATACCGATCATGTTAGTACTAAATATAAGCATATCATCAACATACAAACAAACAATCACTCTATAATCACTAGTAAACTTAAAATAAGTGCATTTATCAGTAGTATTATGCCTAAAACTAAAATATAAAATAGCAAAATCAAAATTTTCATGCCATTGTTTTGGAGCTTGCTTAAGACCATATAAGGATTTAATAAGCTTACATATTTTTTGCTCATTACCAAGAAGAACAAATCCTTCAAGTTGTTCCATGTAAACTTCTTCTTTTAAATAACCATTTAAAAATGTTGTTTTAACATCTATTTGGTGAACATCCAACTTATATATAGAAGCTAGAGCAAAAATAATTCTAATGGACATTATTCTAGCTATTGAAGCATAAATACTAAAATAATCTAAGCCCATCTTTTGAGTAAAACTTTTAGTAACTAATCTTACTTTTAATGTTTGTACAGAACAATTAGAATTATATTTTTCTCCTGAAAATACACTTATTTTTTTTTATAGGTTTTGATCCTAGAGGTCAATCCACCAAGATCCATGTATTATTAGACAATTTAAAGTCCATTTAATCATTTACAGCTTCTTTCCAAAAAGCGGAATCCTTTAAAGCCAATGCTTCACTTAAAGTTTTGGGCTCATCTTCAAAATTAAATAATAACTTCATTTTTCTTATGATTTTGTCTTCACTACCTTCAACCAAAAGGTAATCTGATCAAGATATATATGTAAAATTCACAAATTTACTAGTATTCAGTTTAGACTAAGAATAGTGAAGTAAATAAATGAGATTGAGAATGAGCACATTGGTGAAAAAAAAAGTCTACATATATATATATATATATATATATATATATATATATATATATATCAAATAAAAATATATATAGAAATAAATTAAAATAATATATTATATTAGTATATATATATATATATATACATTAATGTACTATATTTAAAATAAATAATATATATTTGATTAAATAATATATGTATAAATATTTAGTTATTTGTGTATAAAATAAAATATAATAATATATTTTATGTAAAGGATATCTATTGTATAATATATTTTATTATATTTAAATATTAATATAATATTATATATATAAAAAAGGAAAAAGGTGTAGTTGGTGGGAAATATCCCACCAACCACACGTTTCCTCTGTTTTTTAACAAAGGAAACCGAAGACTGGAGGAGCAAGAAGAGAATGAGAGGAGAAGAGGGAGAGAGAATGAAAGAGAAAGGAAACATCCGTAGGGGGAGAGAGTGTCGGCGTCGACTAGTGGAGCAAGAAGAGAATGAGAGGAGAAGAGGGAGAGAGAATGAAAGAGAAAGGAAACATCCGTAGGGGGGAGAGAGTGTCGGCGTCGACTAGTGGAATGGCAGAGAAGGTGGAGGTCAGCGAAGCAGAAGAGTGCAAATCGACGAGGAGAAACGGGGCAGCAATGTCGACAAGGAAAATGGGCAAACCGGTCACCTTCCAGCGAGCCCAACCCGGCCTCAGCCAGCCACAAGTGTCGCGCAGTCCTGTGAAGTCGCTGGAAATGGAAATCGACGAAGAACCGGCTAGCAGAAGCCCCGATCGGTGAAAGGGCCATTGAACCGGTTTGGTCTGGTTCAGTGAAAAGGTGGGTCGAATCGATTTGGACAAAAAAAAAGAAGAAAAAAAAGGGAAAAAAATCGGTGATGCCCCGAGTCTAAGGATAAGCTGGTAAGCGGTCGGATTTGACCGTTTTAAATTTTAAGAAATTTATTAAAATTTATATTTGATCGAATTTAACCTGGTTTAAATATATGTAAATGTGTAGCACGATAATAGGCGACGAACGAACGATTCAGCCTCGATTTTTCATGCCAACACGGGAAACTCTGGTAAGTGAATCTCACTTGCTACAGCATGTATGATTATACGAGTTAGGAATTTATTGCTTAAGTTACGGATTTATCTTGAATAAATTGTTCTATGTTTGGGATTGTGGATCGACTATCATAAATGACTGTAGGAACTATCTTAAGACATATGTGGGCATTCCAATTGAATTAAAATAGAAAAGTAATAAATCAACTGAAATGAGGATATAGATTATTTTCTGAGTTGCAGGTTGGGTAATGAGCAATTGTTACCCAGTCTTATCGCAGAAAGTTCATAAATTATCAGTATTTCGAGTTAAGATTCCTATGCTATCGAAAATGTAATTTTGATTTGTTTCGACACGTTTTCGAAAAACTCGTGATGACTTTTAAGACATTTAAGTTATTACATGATATTTTGTAGAAGATTTAAAGGTTTATATAGATCTTATCTGTATAATCTTATTCGAATTGTTTGGATTAATTGAAGAGTAAGACATAGTTAGCTTATACTTATTGTTTTCGGTATTGGTGTAAACTGTTTTTCGTCACGATTACGACACATCTTCTAGTTAATACGATTTCCTAAGTTATAAATTATGAGCGTTTGAGTTAAGATATTCCCTATAGAGTATGTAAAGACAGCCTAAAGCTTGTGGCTGTTATACGAGTAGATTGGCTAGTCCGACATAATTGTGATAGGCTTTGATTTTGGTAAATCATTAAGATTGGAAACTTTCAAATTTGTGAATAGAGGTAACACCTTGGTTCCCTGGGTAAATTTAGCTTACTAATAACTACAACAGGAAAACCTCTATTGAGATATAATTATGGACGTCGCTTAGACTTGTATAATTTAACCATCGAATTTCGTAAACAAGATATCGACTATATGGTTTTGGAAATCGATTTCGGATGTATGACCATGTCACGACCCTAAATTTACAAAAAGTTGCTAACATTTTTTTTGATCCATTATTCTTACCTTCCTTTGATCGTGAACAACTTTACTACGAACAGTTGGGCTGTGTATTAGTGTTAATCTCATCCAACCATACCATTTCAGTCCACATTTTATTTAAACGTAAACACTTACATTTCATAGTCAGAGTTACAATTTTACATGTGTTTACCATTCTTTACATCCGCAAATATTACATTCAAAATATTACTATGCTATTACAAGTCTAGATACCAAACTGTATAAATGTGTATACCTTTATATGATGGGATACAGCGGACACCAGGAATCAAATCCTCAGTCACTCTCAATCTACTGAAAGTGCTCTGTAGAGGGGGAAAATAAAGGCGGTGAGAAACTACACGCTCAGTAAGATAATCATGTGAGCAAGTAGATAACTGTACTATCTACATGATCGTGATGCCATGCATAAAACCACGCAGTTACACGTTATACCCAAAAACATCAGTTCATGCAAGTGTTCATGGTATATAAAGTAGTTCATGCTATTCAACTCAGTGCACAAGTTGGTAAATAAAACATAGAAAATCATCATGCAAGGTGCACTGAAAACAGTTCATGCTCGACATAGATCAGTACCAAATCACCATCCTTCAGGACTCAGCCCCTCCCTCGGACTGTCCTGACCCACAAAATAATTTAAATCATTCAATCATCAGAAACCAGGTGACATGTGAGATTAGGCATATAATAAGGGTAATATCTAGGACTATGGCCATATCCTCTGTGATCCCAGGCTATACGAATCTTAGTGTGCGAGGTATCACGGCTATCTGCTTCTGTACGGGAGGTGGGTCACGTCCTACCCTTCCGTCCATAGTAGATTTTACCTCGTCCGAAGACAGTATATGTAAGATTTAAACACGATACAACGTACTCTATGCTACATACACCGTACAACGTACTCTATGCTACATGCACAGTACAACGTACTCCATGGACCTATATCATTACATCAAATCATGCCACATCTCAACTGCACGTGCGAGCCTATTTAATCGGTGTGACACAAAGTCTACCCGAAGCTCCCAGCACGGCTCCCAACATTTCATAAAATCACTTGCAAGTAAAACTCTAGCACGACTATAAATGTATAGTGAAAATCTAGTGTGAGCAACGCTCCAGCACTATGTCATAAAATCCATGTGAAAACTAGTGCGAGCTAGGCTCCAGCACTTATGCATGTAAAACTCTAGTGCGAGCACAACTCCAGCACTAATGCATGTATGAAAATGTCAAATCTCGTGCGAGTAGCGCTCCAGCACGCTATATTTCCACAAAACCCATGTAGGTGGCTAATTTTTTTTTTGTGCAAAGAATAGTTATTAAAATTAAATCGAGCTATTTTCTTGCAAACCATTTAAATGCTAGTTAGCCTACCTATCTACAAGCTAAAAGCAGTAAAAGACTCAAGAGCATTTAATTCTTGATTTTCATGATCTTTTTTAAAATCCCAATTTTTGCCCTTCCTAGGGGTAAAATGATAATTTACCATTCTAGACCCCTTAAAACATTATTTCTTTTCTATGACCCTCAGACATTTTTAAGAAATTGTAAATGCGCCCGAAAACGCGTACAGATATCTCTAAGAGCCAACAAAATTCCCTTACCTGAAATCACTCGGAAGCTGATTCTTTCTCCTTTCCCACTTTTCGTGATTGGGTCTAATTAGCTTCGGATATATCCTCAGGAGCTACAAATATTCATCAATCACATCAGTCAACACTGATAACTCATTATTCTAACTTCATCATAGTTAATATATCTTATTGGGCCTATTTGCACTTATTGGGCCCAATTACACCATAATGGCCTTACCCCATTTTAAGCCCATTCACACAATACTATTCATTTCACCTAGGTCCATAGGGCTCTTTAGGCCCATTATCTCTCATTGGACCGAATTCTAGGCCCATTGACCTTATTGGGTCGATTGCATCAAGCTTGGCCCATGATCACATTCGACCATGGCATGGTGGCCGAACACCCATCATGCCACCATGGCCGAGTGCTAGCCATCATCACGCCATTCCTAGCCAATTTGGCTAGCAAACTTACTTAGTTATTTTATCAAGCACTCGGCATGCATGCTTTAGCCTTAATTTTTTTTCCATTCATTCTTTCATTTTCACAAACTCTTTATATGCACACTTCATAACTTCATCCAATTCCATAAACTGATTTCAAAAAACCATCTCAAAATCATGCATATAACATCACCATCACCATAGTATAATCAATTCATCATTAAATTAACCATAACTCACTTTCTCACACTAAACTCATATTCGGTCATGGATGATTAAGCATGCTCAAGGATGTTTCAGCCAACCATACATACACCAATCAACTCATAAAAATATCTAGATTAACATAATTGAAGTTGGTGTATTGAAAACTCACATAGTTTAACCTTTCTCTTTTGGCCGAAATTGGGAAAACACTTTACTCCTTCAATCCAGAAATTTTACTACTAGTTTTTGACTATGTTGTTCTCCTCATCACTAGGAACAACTTTGCTAAAAGCAACCTTTCTCAAATCTGTTTGGAAGGTGATGATATTCTAGAGTGAGAAAACTTGTTCACTTCGCTAAAATAGAGAGGTGTTTGATATTCTAAGGAAGAAGACTCGTTGTCGGGCTTTTAAATAGAAATGGGGATTGTGAGATTGATCTCCTAGGGTGAGAGATCGATCTTCCTTTGGTTGAACTACACAAGTATTCAGTAAGTGAGCTATGGGATCGATATGCTCTTAGGAAGGGATCGATCTGCTCTTGGGAAGGGATCGATCCTTTCTAGCCAGAAACCATTCGAGATCGATCTATTTTTGGAAAGGGATCGATCCTTTCTAGGCAGAATCACATCAAGATCGATATGCTTTTGGGAAGGGATCGATCCTCTCTATACAGAATCACATTGAGATCGATCTACTTGCCTATAGAACCTTTGTGATTTCATTCTGGAATTACAAGATCGATCCTGTCGTGAAGGGAGATTGATCTTGCATTCATTTGCAGGATTCCAACTGCTAATTTTTCCAAAATTTCAAAGGAAATATTGCATTTAAATGTTTCACTAATCATTTTGCATTCTAATCACACTTAGAGCATAAAAAGGTTCATTTCTTATGATTCACATACTATGTAACTTGTGTGTACAACATGGAATCATAAAGGGTACATAGAATTCACAGGCCTTACATTATCATTTCGTGTTTTAAATCCTTATATTCAGTCAGAATTGTTTAAATTCCATTCGTTTAGTCGGTGGCCACTTTAACCCTTATTTAGCCATTACATGGATTCATGAATATGCATTCATTCTCCTTGTAATTTCATTCAAGCAAAAGCTCTTCTTACGATTCAATTAACATATGGAAATGTGTACATCATATGAATCATAAGGAATACATCACCAAAAGTGGGTTTTACATAATCTCCCCCCACTAAGAAAATTTGGTCTTCCAAATTGAAACCAAATCAGTCGATGAATAACCTTGGGTACTTCCCCTGCATCAAAGTTTCCAACTCCTATGTAGCTTCCTCCGCAGTGTGATGCTGCCAAAGAACTTTCACTAAGGGAATCATCTTCGACCTCAACACCTTCTCCTTCCTATCCAATATTCGAACTGGCTTCTCAACATACGACATGCTCTCATTGAGCTCCAATGGCTCATATCCAATCACATGCGCTGAATCCGAGTGGTACTTCCGTAACATGGAAATGTGGAATACGTTATGAATGCCCACTAGCTCAGGTGGCAATGCTAACCTGTAGGCCTTATCTCCCACTCTATCAAGTATCTCAAAGGGTCCAATGTAACGAGGACTCAGCTTCCCTTTCTTTCCGAACCTCATTATACCCTTGGAAGGAGAAACTCACAAAAATATCGACTCACCTATTGTAAACTCCAATGGTCTCCGTCTCCTATCAGCATAACTCTTCTGTCTGCTCTGAGCTGTCCATAACAACTCACAAATCAATTGGACGTCCTCAAAGGCCTATCTCACTAAGTCGGGGGAAAATATCTATCGGTCACCCAGCTCTTCCCATCCAATAAGGGAACGACACCTACGACCATATAAAGCCTCATATGGTGCCATCCCGATACTCGAATGATGACTGTTATTATAAGTGAACTCTACGAGTGGTAAATGGTCATCCTAAGAGCCTCTAAAATACAGAGCACACGCTCTCAACATGTCCTCTAGAGTTTGTATAGTCCTCTCTGACTGACCATCTGTCTGAGGATGGAAAGCTATGCTAAAACTCAGTTAGGTTCCCATAGCTTCCTGGAAATGTTCCCAAAAGTGAGAAGTGGAACGGGAATCCCTATCTGACACAATGCTCACAGGAATACCATGCAACCTCACTATCTCGGGCACATACAAATCCGTTAAAGTACTCAGAGTATCGATGGCTCTCATAGTCAAGAAGTATGCCGACTTCGTTAATCTATCCACTATCACCCAAATCGCATCGTGATTCCTGCGGGTCCTGGGTAAACCCATCACGAAGTCTATAGTGACATGTTCTCATTTCCAAGTCGGTATAGGTAGAGGTTGTAATAACCCTGCAGTTTTTCGATACTCTACCTTCACCTACTGACAGACGAGACACTTCACCACATACTCCGTTACATCTCTCTTCATTCCTGACCTCCAATACACTCTTCGGTGGTTCTGATACATCTTGTTACTCCCCGAATGCAGTGTATACTTTGACGAATGAGCTTCTGTCAAGATCAACCTCCTGATCTCTGGGTCATCAAGAACACATATCCTAATCCTGAACCTCAGCAATCCATCTAAACTCAACTCAAAATTAATCTCTGTACCCCTCTATGTCTGCCCGATAATATCACTACACTGCTGATCAATCTACTGAGCCTACTGGATATGATCTACCACATCCGGTTCCAACCACAGGCTAGCTACCATACAACCACTATCAGTATCAGGCGGGGTCACATCTAAACTGAGGTTCGCAAACTATTCCAACAGCTCGTGTTCCCTGATCATCATGTACAATACCAACTCGAGATGTTTCCTACTTAGTGCATCAGCTACTACATTCACCTTACCCGAGTGGTATAAAATTTCATAATCATAGTCATTCAGAAGCTCGAACCACCTTCTCTGTCTCTTGTTCAACTCTTTCTGTGAAAATAGATACTTGAGGATCTTATGGTCAGTAAATACCTAAAATTTCTCACCGTACAGATAATGGTGTCATATCTTCAAGGCGAATACCACGACCGCCAACTCTAGATCTTGGGTCGGGTAGTTTATCTCATGATCCTTCAGCAGTCTAGATCCATAGGCGACTACCTTCCCATCCTGCATCAGTACACAACCCAATCCTTGGTACGAAGCATCTATATATACATAAAAACCTCTTGAGTTAGTAGGAATGATGAGAATCGGAGCGGTGGTTAATCGACGTTTCAACTCCTGAAAACTCTTCTTACATCTATCGTCCCACACAAACTCAACATTCTTCCTCGTGAGACATGTCAACGGAGCAGCTAATCTCGAGAATCCCTCCCCAAACAGTCGAGAATACCTAGCTAAACCCAGGAAACTCCTTATCTCCGTGACTGCCTAGGCTCTCTACCACTGAACCACTGCCTCAATCTTGGATGGGTCCACTAACACACCATCCCTCAATACAATATGACCCAGAAAAGAGGTATGCTCTAGCCAAAAGTCACACTTACTGAGTTTAGCATATAACTTCTTCTCTTGGAGGGTCTGTAGCACTATCCTCAGGTGCTACTCATGCTCCTCCCTAGATCTTGAGTACACCAAGATGTCATCGATAAACACAATAACAAACCAATCCAAATACTGGTGAAACACCTCATTCATCAACGACATAAAGGCTGCGGGAGCATTCGTCGACCGAATGGCATAACCATAAACTTATAATGACCATATCGAGTGCCAAAAGCTGTTTTGGGTACATCTCTATCTCAAACCCTCAACTGATGGTACCCAGATCTATCTTAGAAAAGACCTGCACTCCTCGAAGCTGATCTACCAGGTCATCGATGCGTGGAATGGGGTACTTATTCTTAATGGTCACCTTATTCAACAACCTGTAGTCAATACACAGTTAGAGGCTCCCATCCTTCTTCTTTACAAATAGAACCGGTACTCCCCAAGGCGATACACTCGGTCTGATGAACCCCTTATCCAACAACTCCTGTAACTGCTTCTTTAGTTCTTTCAACTTAATCGGAGCCATTTTGTACAGTGGCTTGGAAATCGGCTCTGTACCAGGTGCCAATCTATACAAAACTCCATCTCTCTATCTGGCGGTAACCTTGGTAAATCTTCCAAAAAGACATCTGAAAATTCCCTAACCACTGAGATGTCTCTCAATTTCGGACGTGCCTTATCCGCCTCAACTACGTACATAATATAACCTTCGAAATATTAATCATTTAGTCAGCATAGAAATTCATCCATTTCGCTTACAACAACTACTGCTTTCATTACTTTTCAAGGGAACTTTACAATACATTGTTAGGGGAAACTTACAATAATGCTATCTACCCCTAAAAACGCTACCATCTTAGAAAAACAATCTACCACAACACAGTTTGCAGCCAACCAATCCATTCTCAGGATTATATCAAAATCTCTTATATGCATTAAAATAATGTCACCTGACATTTCCTTTTCCCCTACTTTTAACTTGCAATCCCTAAACACATATTCCACCAGCTGACTATTGTTCATGGGATTGCTTATCAGCATCTTCCAACTTAACAAGGTAAGCTTCGCATATTTAAACAACTTATATGCAAATGAAGGCGATACAAATGACTAGGTGGCACCAGGTGTCACGACCCAATTCCATTCTCTTTAACCGAAAATCACTGAAAATTTTTTGCGTTTTACTGTTACCTTACTCGGTCGTGAACTAAACTCACCACACACTGTTGGGCTGTGAGTCAATAATAAACACCACATCTCATTCATTCTCAATTAATTAAAACGATGTCATACATGTGCATTTAATCGTGTACTTATACGAATACACGTTTTACTGACATCTACATCCCCATAAGTACAACTCAAAAGAATACTGTGCTTTTACATTGTTTAGATACAAAAAGAATCACTGTGTATATACCTCTTAGCGATGGAGATGCAGTGGAGTCCAAAATACCACGCCTCAGTCCTTACTGGGCTACTATGCACGCTCTGTAGGGGGGAAAATAGAGTGGGATGAGCAACCACACGCTCAGTAAGGCAATAATGCAAGCATGGTAGATAACTACTCTATCTACATGCTGATAGTGTTATGCATAAATCATTTATAGTAGGAGCATGAGGAATAAAACTATGCCATATGAGTATACATATATATCATGTATCAAAGTCATGTAAAATTGGCATATAAAACATGGTAAAACATCATGTATAAATCATCTCATGCTCGATCTCATTTCAATTCATAAAAAGGGCAATTCATTAAGAAACCTCCTTTTTAAAACCCACGTCATAAAACTCTTTCTCATCACATACAATCACATCACATCAATTCACAATCACAACCTCATTTTCATTTCACAATTCAAATCCACGAGGCTCGACCCCTCCTTCGGGTCTACCTTAAACAATCACAATCACACTTAGAGATTTAAAATCATGTGGTAGTAAGTAAATCAAGCAAGGAGACAGGTTACTATATCTCAAGTGACTACGTTGGCCAATCGTCACATATCATCCCAGACCACACGGATTCCGGTGTGCGGGGTATCATGCTGGCACGAAGGTGGGTTAGTTCTCCGCCAGACTTTCTCAAATCAAGTAACCACCACGCGGTACATCGTACTCCATGTGATATACACGGTACATCGTACTCCGCGGACCCATAACATGGTTGGGGGTGCCTGCCATAGGTCTTATCTACCCCATACCAAGTGTAACCTTTATAGTCTCAAGAGCGCGTGGGAGTAACCTCAATACCAGGTCCTAGCCCCTCATGGCCTTGCTCGCCCCTGTTGGGTTCCCTGATCCAGGTCCTAGCCCCTCACCCTCACCCCACCTAAGAGGTCTGTCAGGCCTGTTGGGTTCCCTGGATGGATTATGTCAGGTCCTAGCCCCTCACCCTCACCCCACCTAAGAGGTCTGTCAGGCCTGTTGGGTTCCCTGAGTTAATCTGTATCTCTCACCACAGCCTCATACATACCACAGTGTGAAAACCAGCGCGAGCTATGCTCTAGCGCGAATTCATGCATCAAAACCAATCACTTCGTACGAGCAACGCTCTGGTACGGCATTTATGCATAAAATATGAAGAAACCATGTACGAGCATAGCTCCAGTACAGTTATATGCAGAAGAAAAACCACTCAAATCCACGTACGAGCGTAAGCTCCTGTACGGTTTATAAACATCATCACAATTCAAATTCAAGTGCGAGCTAAGTTCAAGCACGTTTCACACAAGTGAAAACATAGAAATCCAGCGCGAGCGAGGCTCTAACGCGAATTATATCACATACACGCGATAGGCGGCTCACATGCCTTCAAAACATCTCATAATATGCTTAGTGCCTCATATGGGCTATTTCACAACATCATTCAAGTACTAGCCAGCCTATCCTTTTATTTGCTCAAATCAAAGCATTGTGTTTTGTAAAAGCATTCAAAACACATGATTTATGCAATTATTAGCCTTACTATCCCTTTTTTCAATAACCATCTCAAACCACCAAATCTCATACATCATCAAACACATTTCTATAAGTCCATGCACATTTCCAAAGCCCTATATATACCCACGAGTTCAAAATACGAGCAGCTACCTCTATATACTTACAAAATTCCCTTACCTGGAATCGCGATGCGTGATTCCACTTCCTTAAGCTGCTTACTCGTACGGTTCGGTTCGTCTTCAACGAACTCTTTGGGACTGCACAAAATCGTATCCCGCATTATATTCGATCCATATATTGCAACCCTTGTGCTTGCTATAGTCAATTTAATCTATAGCCTCTATTAAAGCTTATTTTGCCTCGTTTCATTACTTTATCCATAACTCGAGTCTATGGATCTTCTTAGGCCTATTAACTTATTCAAAATCGATATTAAATCGACATTAAGCTCATAGTGTTCATATTCCATGAATCCCCTCACTATGGTATTTATCAATCATATACATACCCATTTTCACAATTTCTCCAACTCACTATGTAATTCCATCTAACCATCTAAAATCATAAACATTACCCCAATAACAACTTTAGCATGCCATAAATCATAAGCTCATTCAATCCCACATATCCTCACATTATACCCATTTTAGATTTCTAGGTCACACCAATTCCACTACATTCCTAGGTAGTTTATCCATCAATACTCATATCAATCAACTCCAAAATCAATTAAATAGCTAATGCATTTGGATTTGAGTGTTAGAATCTTACCAATATGATTTCTCTTCTTGCTCCAAATGGAAATGCCCTTAACTCCTTCAATTCCAAAAATGGGAAAATGCCCTCTCACTATGTTGTTCTTCTCTTTGATAGGAACAACTTTGCCTCTAATGATCTCTCTCCAAATCTCACTGAAAATGGCTGATTTTAGAGAGGAAAAGTTAGGTTTTTGGGTTGAAAATGGGAGGTTAATATGTTTTTCCGAGATTTCCAGATTTTCAGCCCTCCTTATATAGAAATAGCTTGAGGAGATCGATCTGGTCCAAGAGGAGATCGATCTGGTCCCTTAAAATCCCTCTTTTCCACGGCATTTTTAAGCATGAGATCGATCTGTCGAAGCAATGAGATCGATCTGTCTAGGCATGAGATCGATCTGTCTAAGCATGAGATCGATCTGCTCCCAAACAGAGAGCTAAGGAGATCGATCTGGGTGCTTGGGGATCGATCTGGCTCCATTGGAGATCGATCTGCTCTATTCTTTTGCCCAAATAAGAGCATTCTGGCTCTTCCAGATCGATCTCTCATCCTATGAGATCGATCTGGGCCTCACGTTTTCCAGATTTCCTGCAGTTTCCTTGCTGCAACTCATACCAACACATCCTTAATCTATTGCCATGGCCATTTTCTCATCCATCCACCTTTATAACTTGAAAATGGCATCCATTCATACCTTATGCACATTGAAACTTGTGTGCATTCATTGTATGTTCAAAGGTATGCTACATAAAACCAAATGGAAGCATAACTCCATTCCATTTTACCACACTACTCATCTTGAGTCTCAATCACATCCATCACTTGTTAGAACTCATTTCTTCGTATTCATACTCAATGAAACTTGTATGTACGTTACAATTTATATTACACATACATACATTGAATCCATGGACTTACATCAATCATACTTTACATTACAAGTCCATTTATATTATTTGATCCAATTACACACATTACCCTTATACATACACGGGGTCTTACACCAGGATCTATCAAAACATAAGCTTCAAGATCAAAAATCAAGATAGTACCTTTCACCATATCTGAAGACTGATCTGCAGTATCCAGGTCCAGAGCGTGTACTCGCTCTCTGCCAACTACCTGCTTCCCCTTCTCTTCAGATGTCGCCCTTCGTCTCGGAGTAGGAGTATCAACAAGAGCTCTCTCCGACTTCTTGCCCTTCTGTGGGGTACTCTCAGTCATCTCTAGACAATTCTGAATCATATGCACTGGTTTTCCACATCAGAAACATACTGCAGGAGGTTTATAACACGGTCGAGTACCATGGTATCTACCACACTTACTGCACTACTCTGTAGTAGGCTATGGCCCTCCAATCACTATGCCCTTTCGCTAGGGCTATGGCCAGATACACGAGAGGCTTAACTGTCCTCTCTCAGATCTCCTCAATCTTTGACCTCTTCCCAGATAATCTTCTGCTCCCTCTATAACTGAAGCCTATATTCACTATTGGTCTCTTCCTATCTTTGTCCCTCACTCTACCAACCTTCACGAACTCTGAGGCATTCTGCTCAAAATCCTGTTCACACAACTGCACACTGCGCACTGCCTCCTCATAGGTCGGTATATCTAAGGGAACAAATCGAAATCTGATGGCTGGTTTCAGTCCATCCAAAAAACTTTCAAACCTTCTTAACCTCACTATCCATCGTGTCAGGATCATATCTGCCCAGGGAGATAAATATCGTCTCATACTCGTCCACCGATCTGTTCCCCTAGGTCATTCCCAAGAACTCCATCTACAGCTTTCGCAGAGCAGTATCCGTAACATACTGCCTCCGGAAGGCCTCCAAAAATATATCTCAGGTGATCTCTGTATGTCGGGCTCTCATAATGGGTCTGGTGGACTTCCACCAATGCTCTGCCGATCCCTTCAGCATAAATGCAGCAAAAGCAACCATCTCTGTATTAGTGCACTCGAAAAACCCATATAACTTCTCGATCTCATTCACCTAGCCCTCTGCAGCTACTAGGTCCTTAATAAATCTGACAATTCATGTTTCCGTGTCATGACACGACACGACATGAATTTATGAAACACAAATACGACACGAATTATAAAACGTCTCTGAAACGCAAACACGAACACGACACGTCTCAATTATCACATTATAATTTGTATGTTAATATTATGTTATTATAATTTTTTATAATATGATAATTGATATAGAATCAAATATAAAATTTCTTACTATATTGTAAATTTATAATTATATAAAGTGTAAACTCGCATCATCATATCATGTGATACAGCGTTAGTGTCAGTGATACAAAATAATTAATTATAAAATCTCTTCTATGACAATACAATATTTATATTTTATAAATTATAACAAAATATTATGTGTATATATATATATATGCATTATAATATCATATATGTAAGAATTGTTAATTGTATCTTAACTTATAGCAATTTTTTCCTAATTTCAATACTTTATTTTTAGAATTTAAAAATTTATTATTTAACTAATTTAATTTCATATTTAATTTATTAATTTATTTTTTTAGAATATTTATTAAAGTATTAATTCATTTTAAGATATAAATTAATTTTCATTCTATATTATTTCAATATAATATGGTAGTTTACTTGGTAAATGCTTAAAAAAACCTTTTTGGCCAAGATTCAACTCCTCCCATAAACATATATTATTTTCGTGTCTTACACGTGTATCGTGTATTCGTGTGACACGATTTAAGAAAATGTGTTTCCGTGTCTTACACGTGTATCGTGTATTCGTGTGACACGATTTAAGAAAACGTATTTTCGTGTCTTCCACGTGTTTAGCCGTGTCAGACACAGCTAAACACGAAAATATTTGTGTCAAAATTCGTGTCGGCGCGGATAAACATGAATTTTCCAAACACTCATATGATTTTTTCGTGTCGTTCGTGTCGTGTCACTCGTGTCGTGTCTACATTTGCCAGGTCTAGTCCTTAATCCCACTGAAAGACGGCAGTCTAAACTTCTGGAACTATTGTAATCTATCCGGTCACATCTATAACCCCAACCTCTACTGCCCTGTGGTGGATCAACAGGAGAAGGCGTATCCTATATTGGTGGGGGTGTGGGAGTATCTATAATCTGGGGTCTCTGGGTTGGCTGTCCAAACATCTCAGGAGCAGCTGCCTGTTCAGCATCACCCTGTGCAGCAGGACTTTGCTCGCCCCCAGCTCCATCTATCGACTAGGAAACCAACTCCAAAATCATCTCTATGCTCTGCTCTATCCTCGCGAAGCGTGCCTCAGTACTCTTCGATCTCTCTGCTGGACCCTGTGGGGCATGCTCAACATCAGCCTCCATCTCTATCTGCTCTTGAGTCTCATGTGATGACGGCTCAGCATGTCTCTCAGGCCTACCCTTAAGGCCTCTAGCTTGTGCTCTTGCCCCTCTACTGCAACTAGTATTAGGCATAATGCCACGATTCTTACATTCACAACCATTTCTTAGTCAAACACATCTCGATATACACAGTTGTATCTAAACAAGCACAGTAACATTGGGGAAGTAATTTTCTTAATTATTAACACCGACACACATAAGATCAACTCGACTTTGATACCACCTCTGTCAGGACCCCCAATTTATCGAAAATCGCTACCATTTTCTTTGATCCATTATTCTTACCTTCCTCTGATCGTGAACAACTTTACTACCAACAGTTGGGCTAAACATCGGTGTTAATCTCATCTAACCATACCATTTCAGTTCACATTTTATTTAAATGTAAACACTTACATTTCATATTTAGAGTTGCGATTTTACATGTGTTTACCATTCTTTACATCTCCAAATGTTACATTCAAAATATTACTGTGCTATTGCATGTCTAGATACCAAACTGTACAAATGTGTATACCTTTATATGATGGGATGTAGCGAACACCAAGAATCAAATCCTCAGTCGCGCTCAATCTACTGAAAGTGCTCTGTAGAGGGGGAAAATAAGGGGGTGAGAAACCACACGCTCAGTAAGGCAATCATGCGAGCAAGTAGATAACTGTACTATCTACATGATCGTTGCCATGCATAAAACCACTTAGTTACACGTCATACCCAAAAACATCAGTTCATGCATGTGTTCATGGTATATAAAGTAGTTCATGTTATTCAAATCAGTGCACAAGTTGGTGAATAAAACATGAAAAATCATCATGCGAGGTACACTGAAAATAGTTTATGCTCGACACAAATCAGTACCAAATCACAATCCGTCAGGACTCAGCCTATCCCTCAGACTATCCTGATCCACAAAATAATTTAAATCATGCAATCATCATAAACTAGGTGACATGTGAGATTAGGCCAATAATAAGGATAATATCTAGGACTATGGCCATATCCTCTGTGATCCCAGGCTACACAGATCCTAGTGTGCGGGGTATCACGCCTATCTTCTTCTGCATGGGAGGTGGGTCACGTCCTACCCGCCGGTCCATATCAGATTTTACCTCGTTCGAAGATGGTATATATAAGATTTAAGCACAGTACAATGTACTCCATGCTACATGCACCGTACAACGTACTCCATGGACCCATATCATCACATCAAATCATGCCACATCTCAAACGCACGTGCGAGCCTATTTAATCGGTGTGACACAAAGTCTATCTGAAGCTCTCAGCACGACTCCCAACATGTCATAAAATCACGTGCAACAAAGATCTAGCACAGCTGTAAATGTATAGTGAAAATCTAGTGCGAGCAACGCTCCAGCACTATGTCATAAAATCCATGTGAAAACTAGTGGAAACTAGGCTCCAGCACTCATGCATGCAAAACTCTAGTGCGAGCACAGCTCTAGCACTAATGCATATATGAAAAATGTCAAATCTCATGTGAGCAGTGCTCTAGCACGCTTTATTTCCACAAAACCCATGTAGGTGGCTAATTTTATTTTTTTTTTTGCAAAGAATGGTTATTAAAATTAAATCAAGTTGTTTTCTTGCGAACCATTTAAATGGTAGTCAGCCTAGCGATCCACATGCTAAAAGTAGTAAAAGACATAAGAACATCCTGTTCTTGCTTTTCATGATCTTTTCTAAAATCTCAATTTTTACCCTTCCCAGGGATAAAATGATAATTTACTATTCTAGACCGCTTAAAACATTATTTATTTTCTATGAACCTCAGACATTTTTAAGAAATTGTAAATGTGCCCAAAAACGCGTACAGATATCTTTAAGAGACAACAAAATTTCCTTACCTGAAATCACTCGGAAGCTGATTCTTTCTCCTTTCCCACTTTTCGTGATTGGGTCTAATTGGCTCCGGATATATCCTCGGGAGCTGCAAATATTCATCAATCACATCAGTCAACAGTGATAACTCATTATTCTAACTTCATCATAGTCAATATATCTTATTGGGCCTATTTGCTCTTATTGGGCCCAATGACACCTTAATGGTCTTACCCCATTTTAAGCTCATTCACACAATACTATTCATTTCACCAACGCTCATTGGGCTTTTTAGGCCCATTATCTCTCATTGGACCGAATTCTAGGCCTATTGACCTTATTGGGTCGATTGCATCAAGCTTGGCTCATGATCACATTCGGCCATGACATGGTGGCTGAACACCCATCATGCCACCATGGTCGAGTGCTAGCCATCATCATTGCCATTCCTAGCCAATTTGGCTAGCAAACTCACTTACTTATTTTATCAAGTACTTGGCATGCATGATTTAACCTTAGTTTTCCATTCATTCATGCATTTTCATAAACTCCTTATATGCGCACTTCATAACTTCATCCAATTCCATAAACTGATTACACAAAACCATCTCAAAATCATGCATATAACATCACCAACACCATAGTATAATCAATTCTTCATTAAATCAACCATAGTTCACTTTCTCACACTAAACCCATATTCAGTCATGGATGATTAAGCATGCTCAAGGATGTTTCAACCAACTATACATACATCAATCAACTCATAAAATGTCTAGATTAACATAATTGAAGTTGGTGTATTGAAAACTCACCTAGCTTAACCTTTCTCTTTAGGCCGAAATTGGGGAAACACCTTTCTTCTTCAATCCAGAAATTTAACTACTAGTTTTTGACTAAGTTGTTCTCCTCATCACTAGGAACAACTTTGCTAAAAGCAGCCTTTCTCAAATCTGTTTGGAAGGTGATGATATTCTAAAGTGAGAAAACTTGTTCACTTTACTAAAATGGAGAGGTATTTGATATTCTGGGGAAGAAGACTCACTGCCAGGCTTTTAAATAGAAATGGGGATTGTGAGATTGATCTCCTAGGGTGAGAGATCGATCTTCATTTGGTTGAACTACACAAGTATTCAGTAAGTGAGCTGTGGGATTGATCTGCTCTTAGGAAGGGATCGATCTGTTCTTGGGAAGGGATCGATCCTTTCTAACCAAAAACCATTCGAGATCGATCTATTTTTTGGACGTGATCGATCCTTTCTAAGAAGAATCACATCGAGATCAATCTGCTTTTGGGAAGGGGACGATCCTCTTTATGCAGAATCACATCGAGATCGATCTGCTTGCCTATAGAACCTTTGTGATTTCATTTTGAAATTACAAGATCGATCTTGTCATGAAGGGAGATCGATCTGGCATTCATCTGCAGGTTTTCAGTTGCTAATTTTTCTAGAATTTCAAAGGAAAGATTACATTTAAATGCTTCACTAATAATTTTGCATTCTAATCACACTTAAAGCATAAAAGGTTTATTTCTTATGATTCACATATTATGTAACTTGTGTGTACAACATGGAATTATAAAGGGTACATAGAATTCACGAGCCTTACATTATCATTTCGTGTTTTAAGTCCTTATATTAAGTCGGAATGGTTTAAATTCCATTCGTTTAGTCGGTGGCCACTTTAGCCCTTATTTAGGCATTACATGGATTCATGAATATGCATTCATTCTCTTTGCAATTTCATTCAAGCAAAAGCTCTTCTTATGATGCAATTAACATATGGAAATGTGTACATCATATGAATCATAAGGAATACATCACCAAAAGTGGGTCTTGCAGAACATGACACGAATTTAAGCCCTTTAAGGTGGGATGGAATCGGACAGATTGAAATCGAGTCCTAAGGAAAGAAGTAAATGGTATCCTAAAATCCCAAGTAATATAAATATGTAAGGGATTTATGATTACCGTTAGAGATAGTTGTATGTATTTTATAAATCCCTGTATGAGAAGAAATAGTATGGAATATATAGAAACTGAAAATCTAGGAAAGAGCCTAGTGATAAGTAAAGTACGATAATACCCTTGTTATAGGGCAATGCATACCGTTGAGCATCATAAATGCATGATTTAAGAAAATGCATGTTTTCAGTGTTTTTCTCGAAAAATACTCTTTTGTAAACATGTGATGATAGATTGGTTTAGAATTTTGTTGTCTGCATTAAATTGCACATTTTTCAAAGTTAAGCGTGCTTGAGTGAAAGCAATCCCATGATGGGTGACCAAATGGGAAGTTGCCCCTCTTGCACCGTTTTGCATTGTTTGACGTGCTGAACTCAGTTTTGAATACCGCTTTCACTAGATTTGAGCCATTTGTCGATTTTATATGTGAAACCGTGCTGGAGTCATCGTGTATTGCTGTATGATCTTACACTGACCTACTCGCACGTGATTTTGAGTGAAACCGTACTGGAGTCATTGTGTATTGCTGTGTGATCTTGCACTGACCTGCTCGCACATGATTTTGAGTGAAATCAGGCTGGAGTCGTCGTGTATTGCTGTGTGATCTTGCACTGACCTGCTTGCATCCTGGCACACCTGATCAGTGATGCTTGAGGTCACTGACGATGGTCATACATCTACTGTTTACTGTACATCCCTGCCTAGTCTCAACTGCTACTGTTTACTGTTATTTAATCGTTTACTGACAGTACTGGGATTGTACTGAATCGAAATTTTACTGAATTGAATTGAGTTTTAAAGAATCGCACTGAAGGTAAATTAAATAGTTATTGAACATGTTTTCAATGAATAATGCATAGAGTGTGAACTGTTTTCAGTGTTACTGAAATTGTTTTATACTGAATAAGTTTTACATATATACATTGTAAATATTACTATCTGTTTTACTGTTATTGTTTTCAAAATAGTACCGTTTTACTGCATAAGTATGACATTATAAGCATGTTGTTGCCCCTGCTAACGGGAATGATAATAGTTGGTAATGGAGTCTCAACTGAAGAGATAATAATAGTCAGTAGTGTCCCTGCTAACGAGTTAAAATAGTTAGCAATTGAAAATGTGAAATATGGTTCAAGTTGTGGAATATGATTTAAAAATAAGAACTATGTTATCGAAATGTGAAAAGAGTTTGGATTATGAAATATGATTCGAATATAAGGATTATGTTTCAGATGTAAATATGTTTCGGATGTGAGAACTATTCCAAATAAGGAAATTGCTCCGATATAGATGATGTCTTGAAATAAGACAAGTTTTGAAGTGTAATAAGTTTCAAATATAAGGATTATGTTACGGATGTAAATATGTTTCGGATGTGAGAACTATTCCAAATAAGGAAATTGCTCCAATATAGATGATGTCTTGAAATAAGACAAACTTTGAAGTGTAATAAGTTTTGAATGCAGGTTATAGTCTGAATAATAAGTTTCGGATACTGGTTATATTTTGAATAAGTGTTGGTTTCGATATATGAATATCTTATGTGTGGTATGATTTGGAATTAAGGGATATGATATGAGAATGGTTGTGTCTGAAGGATGAATAAGGACTACAATAAGTTTTGGTTATCTGCTTTAGACTATGTTTCAAATTTTTAACCCCTATAACCATCATTAGATCGGGTGATCAGGTTTGATGGCTAATTATGGTATTTTAAAATATCTCCCTGCCTGAAAAACTTGATAGCTTCTAGATAGCGGTCTAATCCAAAAACCCAAAAGAAAAGTGTGATCATCGATAAGTTTCAAATCACAAAGTATGTTTGGGATAGGGTATGCTTTTGTAAACACCTAAAATTTTCATGTATTCAGCTTTATCAAAAATTAATAATTGAACTATTTACATAAAAGACGTGTTCCCCTGATGTATGATTCAAATTAAAATTTATGTTACATGGGGGCTTAGGAGAAATTAACCGACTAAACTATTTTAAGTGGAAAAACAATAATTGTAAGGAATGAAAATATATTTCTAAGAGCTAGATTTTGGTATAAATTTTCCTTACGTAGATAAGTACAAAAATTAGATTAAATGTAATTTTAATACTATAGAGGAACCTTATTAAGTATATCTATATAAACATATCTAAATTATTCTTCAAGTGAAGGGTATAAGTATATATATATATATATATATATATATGTGTGTATGTGTGTATAAGTATATATGCACATATACAAGAAAACGTGGGGGTAGGTGGCTGCTGATGATGATGATAGTCTCGGTGGGTAGAAAGGAAAAGGGAAAAAGAAAATCAAGTGGGAAGCATGAAGGACTGTAGCAGAAACGTGGTGAAGAACTGATTTGAAGGAGAAGTGGTGTGATAGGTGGATAAAAGGAAAAGAAATGGGAAATAACCGAAGAGCTAAACAAGGGAAGACTGGTTTTGCTGTGAAAAGTAGTAAACCAAGGCAAGCAAGTTAAAATATTAACAAATGTCGTGTCCCATCAGAATGGGACTATGGGAGTGTCTGAAACAGAAATAAATGAGGAATAACTTGTAGTAAGAGGTAAGGCGTGAAACAGAGAGAAAAAGGTGTAGCCTGATGCTGAAAGGATGAGTGCACAACTAATTCAGAAAAAAAAAAAAAAAAGAAGAAGAAGAAGAAAACGAAGAAATGTATACAAAAGGAGAGGCTGTAGCTAGGGAGAAAAAAAAAAAGAATGGAGGCATGACGTCTGCTGTGGGCAGCGCCGGATTGGCAACGTGAATGCCTGCAGTTCTGAAGCGACAAGGAAACACGAAATGACTATGGGGATCGGTGAGAGAACAGGGTAAGAAATTGGAACAGAGGCAGGCCATAGAAGGCTGAAAATGTCGGAAAGAAGCTGCAAGTGCAGAAATCAGAATTGGTGAAGAAGGATGAAATTCTTAGAGTATAGGAGACGTGGGGAAAAGGAAGCTGCCAACCCACGAATTTAGCAGTAACTCGTGTGGCAGTATTCTACTGAAGGAAAGAAAAAAATGAGAGAGACCGAGAAACAGGGACGAGGAAAAAAACCGTGCGAAGATCGAAGCCCTCTGTATGGGAACGAAGCCCCTCTGCAAATTAGTTCTTCTTCAAATTGACGAGAGAATGAGCGAGAGAGAGAGAGGGACTGGCTATTGAGCAAACCTAAGAACAGAGGAGAGTTACAGAGGGAAGAGGCCTGGAAACATAATAAAAAATAGAAAGGTGATGGTGGTCGTGTCACCAGAATTCACGTGTGCAACTATTCACCTGCCACGTGGTAGATTTGGCGACAGAGCGGCCACGTGGCACAGTTCCTAGCAGTGCGACAGAGTGTTCGATGCGATAGGAGTCTGTCGCCTTGTGATGTGCCGCACAGCAGGCGCGGCAGACCTCCATCGCTCATATCGCGACATTGGTCTCCCGCATTGCACCCCGTCATAGGTCTCCCGCACAGCCCTCTATAGAAGTCTCCCGCACAGCCTGCGGCATAGTCTCCCGCACAGCCTGCGGTAGAGGTCTCCCTTACAGCCTGCGGTAGAGATCTCCCGCATTGCCCCCACTGTAGAGGTCTCCCGCACAACCTGCGGTAGAGGTCTCCCGCACACCTGCAGCAGAGGTCTTTCGCATAGTCTGCGGCAGAGGTCCATGAGCACTCTGCCGCCTGACGACTCCCCCGCAAGCTGATTTACCCGAAGCGCGACAGAGTGCTATATGACTCTGTCGCGGCCCAGACATGCGCCTGGGCCTCAGCTCGAACCGACTTGCAGAAACCTATAAATATCAGGTGAACTCTCAGAAACCAGGAGGCCGGATCCGAGACAAAAAGAACCAAAAAGAAGGGAAAAGCCTTAAACTCTCTGATTTAAGCAATATATTCTCTTCTTCATACATTCACAACTCCGATTACTTACTTCATCATCGGAGTGCGCGGGCAGGGACAAATCCCTGCCCCCTCTGATTCCTGTTGTTTTTGCAGGATATACGAAGAACACGTGGAACAAATTGCATTGACGTCACCCTTTTGTCGTTAGTGCAATCAGACTACGTGAAAGGTATATTCTTGTTGCTGTCAGCTAGGCAACATCAAAAGGTAAAACCAGGGAAGTACACGAGGAAGGAAGAGAAGGAAAACAAGGGATTGGAGCCTCAGGCTTAAGGGTGAAGATGACGGAAGCCAAAGTGACAGTGACGAGGGGCACGATGCTGAGAAAACAAAACTGGAAGACAGAAACCGAGGAAGCTACGGTGGACCGAAGCAGAGGACTAAGCTTGAGAGGGAGCGATGTAGAATGGTGGAGGCTAGAAGGAAAAAGACGCCGGTGATGGCAGAGCAAGGTTGATGAAGATGACAGAAGGTAAGGTGGAAGAAGAATTGGCAACGGCCAGAATGATGGATGAAAGCTGTGAACAGTGCATACAAAGAATGTAAAAGAAGTGAGTTGCTGCGAAAGGTGAAAAAAATTCAAACTGAAAGAAAAAAAAAAGATTTTTATACATATATAAATAATTATATATATTTGGAATAGAGAAAAAGATGCAAATAATTTGTGAAAAACCCGAGAAAAAATGGTTGAAATTACTGGTACGAAATTTTGGGAAAATAAATCGAGTGGATGGGATCCGTTGACTCGCAACGTTTCGAAGGCTTTGAGGATTACGGACAGACACCGAGGTAAAAAAAATTCTCGTTGCTATTATAGATAAATATGCGTAATTTTTCGAGTATTTATAGATATAAAATTGTTAAAATAAATTCCTTAGTTACCGGAATATAGAGAACCCAATGTCGAATTTACTTTTTAGACTTTAAGGGAATTTTAAACTTCGTAGATTAGCTCAGCTACTGATATAAATTTACTTGGTTAATTTACACAAAAATCTCGATAATTATAATTATTGATTTTAAATCGAAATTTCTTGGTTTTACTTATCATAGCCTATTTATTGGCATTTTTAACCGAGAGAAAAAGGCTAGTCAGTCTCTTCTGAATTGTTTTATAAAATAAACTGAATTTATAAGCAATTTAAAGGAAATGATTTGCTTATAAAGTTGCTTGAGCGCGTACTGACTGTGTATCGTACGGTCCGTCTCGCACTGATTTCGAGACAAAGGCGTTAGTGAGACCATGTTCCATTTCTGTCATTTCTGTATCTGTTTCTGTGGTCCACGAAGTATGATGTATTGTGCAGCAAGCACGTGAGTACTATGTACCGTGTTTCTGATTCTGTTTCTGATCTCCAGACATTCTGATCTGTGAGCCGTTTGGGTAGTTGACGACTCCCACGGAGATGGACATCCCGGCACACCTGGTTCTTGATTTCCCAAAGTCACCAACATTGACCAATTGTCATTTTTGATATTTGAAATAGCATGTCTGCCTTGTCTCGTCTATTTGAACTTTTGAATTGACTATGTGATTGTATTTTCATATGGAATTAAATATTTTAATGCATAAAAGACCGTGAGTACCACCTCTTGAATCCTGCGGGACCAAAGTACCACACTGTCATCGCTTTTAAAAGCTGTTTAAAGTTTTAGAAAACGGTATTGATTTCAGTTCCATTTTCATATTGAAATTGCCATGGATTTTTATGACTTTGAGTTTTCAGAACTGGCAGTGCCTTTGTGAATATTTGAAATATTTTCTGAACTGCCTGCATGAACTGTGATATCTGGAAATCCGTTTATTTTTCTACTGGAAGCTCTGAAATTTTTGTATTTACCATAGTAGCTAATTTTACTACCAATATATGTTTTGGATTCTGAAATAAGTTTTTGGTATCTGTGAATTTGCTGAACTACTTGTATACTATGTGAAATTCTTCGGATTTGGTAAATACATATATATATATATATATTTAGGTAGTGTATTTATCTATCTGCTATGAGGTTTTTCTTATTGAGCATGATAAGCTCACCCCCTTACTTTCCTCCACAGAACCTCTCTGTAGCTTGGATCGCTTCCGTTAGTAAAGCATTCTGCATAGTTATGATTCCATGAAATATATTTTTGCATCGAATGTATATTCAGGTTTAGACAATTCTTTTGTATCTAAAATTTTTTTAAGTACAGTAATGCATACAAGATGTGTTTGGGGAATATGAATATATTTTGTTTAAAATTTGTTACTAAGAAAGAAAATTAATCAAGCTAAGTTATTGTTCTGACCTAATATCGACTTGTAGCTCTACCAAAATGTCCGTAAATTCGGGTTGTTACAAAAGTTGGTATCAGAGCAAAGTTGACCTGATATGAGTCGATATTAAGAGTAAGGAAAAATTTAGAACGTTCACATCCTCAACATTACTGTACATTATTTAGATACAAACGAGTATACCTGGCTGTGCTTTGTTGAAAATTTTGTTAGTGAATGAAGGAAAACTGATAGATATGGGTGATTAGTATTACAGCCATATTGGCAGATTGAAATGAACAATTCTTTGAGGCCATAGAGATAGGCCTGATAGGTGTAGTGAACCCTCGTCTGAGTGTACACCTTATAGTTTCACTGAAAATTTTAGAGACCACTTTGTAAGATTTGAGTGGGACATGAAAGCAACGATGACATTGTTTGATCAAGTGATAGCGACACAATGATAATGATAATGATTAAGGTGTGACGGAGAGAAAGACCGAGTTAATTTCGAAAGATAGTATGTTATTACATACTAGAGTCAAGAATCCAATTGTACTAAAAAATTAGAAAATTAAATTGGAAAACTTACATGAATTCTTAGAGTATGACTATGAACTTAATAGATTTGGGGCAGTTTCAGGAGTTAAGCCTCTGTTTTTCAATAATGTTAAGAATTCAGTGATTCAGAAGGTTGGATAAATGAGATAGTAAAACTTGATGATTTTAGAAGTAACTCTACCTAGAAAGTTACTTTTACAACTTTGTGGTAAAGAATTTGGGGGAAGTTATACGGACTTTTGAGGTGCACTACTATAAAGAAGTAGCTTTTGTAGCATCAGTATCGAAATAGAAAGTCGAGCTCGGAGAGAAATCCCCCGATTTAATTCGAGAGCTGATATCAAAGAATTACATGGATATGTTTTTGGAAGCCCTTAGACGGCAACACTTCCCGGATAAAGCATATTGGCGATTATAGATGAAACGATTGAAATCGAACATAAGGTAACAAGTTTTAGAATGAATACGAAACTAAATTAAATAGCTTTGGAAGAAGAATAATCCATATAAGTAGAGATGTTAAACGGAGGAAGTCCAGGAAACTTATGATAGGCACTAAGATCCTCAATCGAGCTAAGTTAGCTCCACTGGAGGTTATTTTGAGGGAGCAGTGTGCAAGGCACAACTATGAGAATATGAGATATATACTTTCGAGGTTATCAAGAAAGAGGAAAGGTGAAGAGAGTGACAGAAAAGAGGTCTACAGAAGAAAAACTGATAGTGAAAGAGTAAAGTCACTCTATCTGAAGGGACGAATTTCGGAACTAAATGTACAAACGGAACTTAAAGGTTTCACAGCTTATATAATTGTTAAGGTAAGGCGTATCCGGAATAAAGAGACATTTTTGTAGACAAGGAGTTTTCTAACACATACTCAGATGATTTACCAGAATTACATCAGATAGAAAGACGAAGTTTTGAATTGATTTAGTATTTGGTACCGAGCTAATAGTCAACCACTATACTGAATGACTCGATTTAATTAGTAGAGCTGAGACAATAATTACAGGGATTGTATGATAAGATGATTATCAGACAGAGTGATCTACTTTGGAGTGTACTGGCATTACCTGCTAAGGAGATTTGGAGTCTTATGGGTCTCGTTGTATTAAAAATGGGTGTCAGTTGGATTCCCCAAAACAAAGGTTATACAAACCAGTGAAAAAGACCCAAAACTATTAAGAAGATTCAGAGTTTTGGGATATAAGGAGACTTTGGAATATGAATTACGTATAGAGTCTAAAGATTGTAAATTGCTTATGCTTATGTTTCGAATGTGAGACTTAATTGAAATAAGGAAAGAGTCTTGTTATAATTAATGTACGAAATGAGACAAGCTTGAAATGAGATAGATTCTGAATACAAGTTATATTGGAATAAGAGGTGTATACAAGGTAAGAATATCTCTGGTATGTGAAATAAATTCGGATTAAGTGTTATGGATTGAGAATGGATTGTTTTCGAAGGATAAATGTGAAATTACGATAAGTTTTGGTATCCTACTTTTTATTGGAACTGAACCTTGAGCTCTTATATCCATAATCAGTTTATGTGATCAAGTTTGATGGGTAATAAAGGTATTTCAAAATACCTCCTTACTTGAGAGACTTGACAGCGTGTAGAAGTAACATGATCCTTAACCCATAACTAGAATTGACAGTTGTAATATTTGTGTTTGAAGTCAGGATACCATTACTTGTGCGGTGAAGAATTGTGGAATTCTACTGATCATGAATGTTTAAACATTAGATTTCACAAAGGTAGTCTAATACAAGAAAAATGAAATGACTAGAGTTAGTGCCACGAGCGAAAGTATCCTCGGGACGGTGTTATATGTGCATATGTATTAGTCAGGGAACGTGAGTTATTTAAATATTTAGTGAACCTCAACTAGAGGAGGTTCCCTTCTGACACTGACATTATTTCATGGTAGCTAGCTTGAGAGTTGAAAAAGAAATTGGACTTGACTTGATCGAATTGGACAGACTCAGCGTAATGATAAACACTGCATTGATGTAGCTAATTGACCCAGATGGGTGCTACAACAAGATTTGGTATTGGTACTGATGATTTATGGAGATAAAAAAAACAGAATTGTGTACCTAATGATCTATAGTAAAGGAATCAATGTCGTCAGAGGCTTATTTATCAAGATATACTCTGCATCCGGAGAATGGTAAAGATTTATCAAATCTCCTAAAGGTATATTGGCAACTAAGTAAGATAAGAAGTATAACTGGAAGTGTGATTAAGAGTCTCATAAGTCAACAGGTTAAAGTAGAGTACATAAGCCTATGGGGTTATCACCACCTTAACCATGCCAATATGGAATTGAGAGCATGTATCTGGAATTTTAAGGCTCTTGGAAGGACCAATTGCAAATTAATAAAGTTTGCATATAATATCAATTAGCACTCAAGTATCAGAGTGACCTGTATGAAGCATAGTATGGCAAAAAATGTCATTCACCGATTGGACAAGAAGTAGGTGAAAGAAAAATATTTGTTCTCGATTTGGTTGAGCAAGCTTTCGACGAAGTACAATTGAGATTAGGAAGAAAGGGAAGTTAAGTTCCCGATATATTGGGCCTTTCAAGATCTTAGACCGAGTGGGAGAAAAAGCTTACAGATTAGCATTACCATCAAAATTATCAAGTATTCATAATGTCTTTCACATTTCAATACTACGCAAGTACCATCCAGACCCCACACATGTGATAGAGTATGAGTCACTAGAGTTGAAGGGAATATGACTTAGGTGGAAAAGTCAATTCAGATATTGAACAGGAATGAGAAAACGTTGCGGTCTAAGACGATTCTTTTGGTTAAGGTTTTGTGACAGTATCACGCATCAGAATAGGCCACGTGGGAATTAGAAAGTTTAATACAAGAGAAGTACCCACGGTTGTTTGAGGACTGATGTATTTTTCAAATTTGGGAACCAAATTTTTCAAGGTGGGGAGAATGTAAACACCCAAAATTTTCATGTATTCACCTTATCAAAGATTAATAATTGAACTATTGAGATAAAAGACGTGTTCCCTTTATGTATAATTCAAATTAAAATTTATGTGATATAGGGGCTTAGGAGAAATTAACTGACTAAAATATTTTAAGTGGAAGAACAATAATTGTAAAGAATGGAAATAAATTTCTAAGGGCTAGATTCGGGTATAAATTTTTCTTACATAGATAAGTACAAAATTTAGATTAAATGTAATTTTAATACTATAGGAGAACCTTATTAAGTATATCTATATAGACTTATACATATATATATATATATATATATATAAATATATATATATATATATATGTAATATCTTAAATTCTTCTTCAAGTGAAGGGTATAAGTACATGTGTTATGTGTTATGCACATACACAAGAAAACGTGGGGTAGGTGGCTGCTGTAGTAATAATATGGAGAAACAGATGAAAGGAAAAAGAAAATCAAGTGGAAAACATGAAGGACTGCAGCAGAAACGTGGTGAAGAGCTGATTTGAGGGAGAAGTGGTGTGTTAGGTGGATAAAAGGAAAAGAAATGGGAAAGAAATGAAAAGCTGAACAAGGAAAGGATGGTTCTGCTGTGTAAAGCAGCAAACCAAGGCAAGCAAGTTAAAATATTAACAAACGTCGTGTCCATCAACATGGGACTATGGGGTGTCTGAAATAGAAATAAATGAGGAATGACTTGCAGTAAGAGGTAAGGCGTGAAACAGAGGGAAAATGGTATGGCCTGATGCTGAAAGGACGAGTGCACAGCTGATTTAGAAAAAAAAAAAAAAAAAGATGAGGAAAATGAAGAAATGTATACCGAAGGAGAGGCTGTAGCTGGGGAGAAAAAAAAAGAGCAATGGAGGCATGACGTCTGTTGTGGGCAGCGTCGGATTGGCAATGTGAATGCCTGCAGTGTTGAAGCGACAGGGAAACGCGAAATGAAGATGGGGATCTGTGAGAAAACAGGGTAAGAAACTGGAACAGAGGCAGGCCATGGAAGGTTGGAAATGTCGGAAAGAAGCTACAAGTACAGAAATCAAAATTGGTGAAGAAGGATGATATTCTGAGAGTATAGGAGACGTGGTGAAAAGGAAGCTGTCAACCCACGAATTTAGTAGTAACTCGTGTGGAAGCATTCTACTGAAGGAAAGAAAAAAAATTGAGAGACCGAGAAGCAGGGACGAGGAAAAAAAATCGTGCGAAGATCGAAGCCCTCTGTATGGGACCGCAGCCCCTCTGTAAATCCGTTCTTCTTCAAATTGACGAGAGAATAAGCGAGAGTGAGAGAGGGATTGGTTGTTGAGCAAACCCGAGAACAGAGGAGAGTTACAAAGGGAAAAGGCCTGGAAACATAATATAAAATAGGAAGGTAAAACCAGGGAAGTACACGATGAAGGAAGAGAAGGAAAACAAGGGATTGGAGCCTTGGGTTTAAGGGTGAAGATGACGGAAGCCAAGGTGACAGCGACGAGGGGCACGATGCTGAGAAAACAAAACTGGAAGACAGAAACTGAGGAAGCTGCAGTGGACCGAAAACAGAGGACTAAACTTGAGAGGGAGCAGTGTAGAATGGTGGAGGCTGGAAGGAAAAAGACGCCAGTGATGGCAGAGCAAGGTTGATGAAGATGACAGAAGGTAAGGTGTGGGAAGAATCGGCAGCGGCCAGAATGGTGGTTGAAAGCTGTGAACAGTGCAGACAAAGAAGGTAGAAGAAGAGAGTTGGTGTAAAAGGTGAAGAAAATTCAAACCGAAATAAAACAAAAAGGGGATTTATATATATATATATATATTTTTTTTTGGGATAGAAAAGAAGACATAAAGAATTTGAGAAAAAACTCGAGACAAAAATGGTCGAAATTATTAGTATGAAATTTTGGAGAAATAAATTGAGTGGACTAGATCTATCGACTCGCAACGTTCCGAAAGCTTTGAGGATTAGGACAGACACTGAGGTAAGAAAAATTTTTGTTGTTGTTAGAGATAAATATATGTAATTTTTCGTGTATTTGTAGATATAAAATTGTTAGGCTAAATTTTCTACTTATCGAAATATAGAGAACCCGATGCCAAATTTATATTTTGGAATTTATGAGAATTTTAAACTCCATAGATTGGCTCAGCTACTGATATAGATTTACTTGGTTTATTTAGACAAAAATCTCGGTAATTATAATAATTGATTTTAAATCGAAATTCTCTGGTTTTACTCATCATATCCTATTTATTGACATTTTTAACCAAGAGAAAAAGACTAGTCAGCCTCTTTTGAATTGTTTTATAAAACGAATTGAATTTATAAGTGATTCAAAGGAAACGATTTGCTTATAAAGTTAATCTGATGATATTTGCTTGAGTGCGTACTGGCTTTGTGTCCTGCGGTCCGTCTTGCACTGATTTTGAGACAAAGGCGTTGGTGAGATCATGCTGTATTTCTGTCTATTCTGTATTTGTTTCTGTGGTCCACGGAGTACGATGTACCGTGCAGCACACATGCGAGTATGATGTACCGTGTTTCTGATTTTGTTTCTGGTCTTCGGACATTCTGATCTGTGAGCCATTTGGGTAGCCGACCACTCCCACGGCATTGACATCCCGGCACACCTGACCCGTTGCCAGGACCCCAGTTTCAATCCTTGACTTTAACCAAAAACCACAATAAATTTTTCGCATTTTTAACTTACCTTTCCTCTCTTCACTGGTTGGGCTGTGATTCGATGTCAGAGTCTTCACTTACCATAATATCCATTCTCATACATACATGTCAATATATTAATTCTGACTGTAGTTGCTTTTATTATACATGTAAGATTTTATAAAATCTAATACAAATACATTCCCCATAATATATAACGTATACATCACTGTGCTGTTTCTATGTTTAGATACACAACTGTACATAATAAGTATACCTGATGAATCGATAGGAACTAGCAGTGGACTCTGGGACACTCTCCCACGATAACTCTCGCTCTACTGACGCTCTGTAAAGAGATGTAAAGAAAAGGGGGGTGAGCATAACGCGCTCAGTAAGGAAATCAGGCAAGCAAGTAGATATCCACACTATCTACTCAAAATAGTGCTATGCCTTGAAAACATTATTTCCTTAACTCACTTTAAAAGCATGTCTTGAAATATAATATATATACTTGTACAGAATAAATCTCATGTACAGAAATCATGCTTTATTTCTCAAATGTAGGCATGTAGTGCAAAACAATGCATTGCATATAAATCATGCCTTTATGTAAATCATGCCATGTATATTTAAATCACATATAAATATGGCATCAAATGATTCACAACACAAAATCGGAGTCCGACCCATCCCTCAGGTCTGTCCGCAGTTTAAATCAGTCAATCAATGTGATATATCATGTGAGACTCTGTGGTAAATGCAAATAGTATCCTGGATTATGATCATATCCGAAAATGTGATCCCAAGCAACAAAGATCTCGGTGTGCGGGGCATCACTGCTGTAACGGGAGGATGGTCAGTCCAATGTCAACCGCCAGCTACGTAACACACGGTACATCGTACACCTCGTGCCCCGGGCACGGTACAAAGTACACCCGTGGACCCTCACAGCCAGGGTCTTTAGCCCTCGAAACCATGGAAATCCTCATAGCCAGGGTCTTTAGCCCTCGAAACCATGGAAATAAGTATACCACGTCTATATCAACCTCATGCGGATATCCTCTCTAGCTATGACACATAGTCACACAAGGAAATCAGGCATGGGTTTCAACATGTATTACATATCACATACAGTGTGCGTCTTGAGTGCGACTCACAGTCGTTACTCCGCTCAACACTGTTTCACATCATAAAACTCAACTCTAGTGCGAGTAAACCTCCAGCAACTAGGTCAATGCATAGTTTATGTATCAAATCAAGTACGAGCAATAGCTCCCAGTACTATGCTATGCACAATATCAAAATCAAGTACGAGCAATCGCTCCCAGTACTATGTCATGTATAAACCATGAAGAATCGAGTACGAACCACGCTCTAGCACTCTGTCATGCATATATCATTCAAAGCTGAGTACGAGTAAAACTCCAGTACTCTATCATGCATGTCATGAAAATCTAGTGCGTATCAAAATCCAGCACTAATGTTATGTGGAAAACATATGAATCCTAGTGCGAGCTATGCTCTAGCACGATTCATTCTCACATAATATGATAGATGGCTATTTAAAAGGGATTGTTTACAAAATAGTAAAATCAGCACTTAAAAGTGTGCTTAAGTCATATCAACCTTAAAATCATTAGCCCATCTATTTATTTTCATGCTAATAGCATTTAAACACTCACAATAGTATTTTCCATGCTTTTTGCAACTTCTCACAAAAGTTGACTTTTTAACTAACTAGGGGCAAAATCGTAATTTGCCACTATCGGGTCGCAATAATTATTATTCACTTTCTCTGACCCTCAGAGTTTTTAAGTGAATGCAGAAGCAGTTGAAAATACGTGCAGGTATCTCTAACTACTCGCAAAAGTCCCTTACCTCGGATCACGTCAAGTGACCTCGCTTCCTCGGTGCTGCTAAATCCCGCAGTCCGATCAGCTCTCAATGTAAACTCCGGAGCTGTAAATAACCATTCCTCAGGTTAATTATAATTTTCCTACTGTATTACACATTAATACAGTTTAATTTCCCTTAATGGGCCTTAAAATCCTTAATGGGCCTTAATCCGTATTAAGCCCGTTTTCCACTTATTATTTCCCTTCATCAGGGTTTATCGACTCATTGGGCCTATCAATACCCATTGGGCTTTATTCCAAGCTCTTTGGATAGCCCGTATATCATTTACGACATTTAATTCAAAATTCCAATTATAATTCACTAAATACGGAATTTAATCCGAAATGCGTAAAATAAATCTTAAATACGCATAAATCACATAAATTGTCGTAAATGAGCTTTACTTACCCGAGATTATGTGATAGTACGCAAATCGAAATTCGATCGGGCTTCCGTTCGGAATTTATCGTCGAACTGCACAATTTATTATATTTAACTCCGGGTCAATTTTCGATTAAATATAATTTAAATAAATTCATCGAAAATCAAATCGGTCACTTTTGACCTCGTATCGACTTACCCGAAGTCCGGTGAAATCCCAAAAATTTTTCTTTTCCTTTTTCTTTCTTTTTCCTCTTTTTCCCCTTTTCTCCTTGGCTGAACCGGTCCGGTCCGGTTCAGCACAGAACCTTCTCCCCTGAACCGCCGACCGGTTCAGGCATCCTTTGGCCGTGCCGGCCTATTCCGGCCGGTTCCCGACGCATCACCACCGCAGTTCGGCGCGCCTAAGCCTGGGCAACACTCGGCTGGGCTCGATCGGGACCAAGCACCGCCGGTGGCCGCCGAATTCCTTCTTTTCCTCCGCGGCTTCACCTCTTCGATTCGCCGGCGTTCGGCGTCGGTGGAGGTCGTGATCGGTGCCGATGGGTGCGCACGGTGCCGGGCTTCCTTTTCCGACCGCTTGCCTGCCCGTGGGGTGGCCGGTGCTCGCCGTCCGGTGGTCTTCTCCCTCGGGTCGGCTTGCTTCCGTTTCTCTCCAATTTTTCTCTCTCCCCGATTCAACTTTCAGATTTCCTTTTTTTTTTTAATTTATTTTTATTATTATTTTACTATAAAATAATAATAAAAATCCCATAAATATCTCAAAAATATCTAGAAATATCTTAAAAAATCATATTAAATTCATTTAATCCGTAAATGAATTTATCAGTCCGCTTTTACCTATTCGGTATATTTTTCCACTATTTTTGGGCTCATTTTTCGAGGCAAAAATTTCGATAAATTCTAATAAATTTATATCTTGATCAATTGGGCTCGAAATTAAATATTTTCCTCGATTTTGATCAAGATTCCTCAATTTCATATTTTTAATGAAATTGTCTTATCGAAATTATACTGAATTTCAGTCATTTGACCGTTTTACCCCTGCACTCGTTCGGGAATCAACTTAACCCTTATCTCGTTGTTATGTAGCTTACATGCATTTTTAATTTCTCAAATAGTCGATTGCATGATAGTAAATACTCTTCTTATGATTCAACTATAATTACATAGTGTTCATACACATAGGAATCATAAGGAAATAAGCTACAAAAATCCGGGTCTGACACCCGTGATTGCCCGGAGTCATCGACATTGACCAATTGTCATTTCTGATATCTGATATAGCATGTCTGCTTTGTTTCGTCTATTTGAACTTCTTAATTGACTATGTGATTGTATTTTCGTATGGAACTGAATATTTTAATGTATAAAAGACCGTGGGGGCTACCTCTTGAATCCTGTGGGATCAAAGTACCACACTGTCATCGCTTTTAAAAGCTGTTTAAAGTTTTAGAAAACGGTATTGATTTTTCTGACTTTGAGTTTTCGGAACTGACAGTGCCTTTGTGTATATTTGAAATATTTTCTGAACTGTCTGCATGAACTATGATATTTGAAAATCTGTTTCTTTTGCTACTGGAAGCTCTGAAATTTTTGTATTTACCACAGTAGCTAATTTTACTACCAATATATGTTCTGGTTTCTGAAATTTATTTTTGGTATCTGTGGATTTGTCGAACTACTTGTATACTTTGTAAAATGTTACGGATTTGACAAATACATATATATATATATATTTAGGTAGTGTATTTATCTACCTGCTATGAGGTTTTTCTTACTGAACATGTTGAGTTCACCCCCTTCTTTTCCTCCATAGAGCCCCTCTGTAGCTTGGATCGCTTCCGTTAGTAAAGCATTCCGCACAGTTATGATTCTGCGAAATATATTTTTGCATCGAATGTATACCCAGGTTTAGACAATTCTTTTGTATCTAAAATTTTTGTAAGTACAGTAATGCATACAAGATGTGTATGGGGAATACTAAGAAAGAAAATTAATCAGGCTAAATTATTGTTCTGACCTAATATCGACTTGTAGCCTATCCAAAATGTTCGTAAATTCGAGTCGTTACAGTTTTGAAATATGATAAGTACCGGATTGTGATTCGGCTAAGAAATAAAAAAGAATGATCGAATGAAAATACGATAGACATACATTAAAAATTCAGTATCGTGTAGGTTATTACCTCTGTGCTTGTGTGGTTTACTTACTGAGTTTTTTCCAAAACTCACTCCTTCTTTCCATCACAGGTTCAAACCAGAGTTGCATTGACAATGATATCAATATCAGCTTCGAAGTGAACGCTTTGAGATTTCACGGCTCATAATGGTACAATTGCTTATACTATTTAATTGTACTCTCTCAGCTAGTTATTTTACAGTGTATGTGTCGAAATGTGTATTAAATTAATGGATGATTACAAAAGTTATTAAGAAGTTAGATTAGGACCTTAGGTTCATACATTTAACTAAGCTAGGTAGTTTGAAACCTAGAAATAGTTACGTTGTACTCACAACACAAACAATGTATGAAAAAGAAAAAATAGCTCACATTTTTACACTTTCACAATAAATAATTGAAAAGTTTACAATCTCGGGTCATGACAATACAAAATCAAAATCAAAATGTTTTTCTTTTCTTGTTCTTTGACTTGTTCTTGGTTCAAATGGTTCACTTATTTCTTTTCTTTTAGAAAGAGATTCATAGGCAATAGATGTATTTTAACCCTTTTCTGGTTCATGCACAACTTGATTTTTAATAAAACTATGTTCAAAAAATTCAACATGTATAAATTCTACAATGATATTAGATTTTAAATCTAATAGTCTATATGCCTTTGAATTTTGTGCACAACCTACAAAAACTAATTTGATTCCTCTTAAACCTAATTTCATTCTTTGAGAATCAGGAAGTTCTTCCCCTTTTTTTTATTGTTCTCTCTTCCTTTTATAAAACCATTAAATTTTAATTTCCCTTCGTCTCTTTAAATTTTTTTCTACATTATCATATCTATTGTTGCTATTGAGTCCAACTGAAACAAAAAAATTGATTAGGATTTTCTTCACTTTTTTTTTCTTTTTCTGATTTTCGATTTTTTCTGAATAAATGTTAACAATAATCTAAAATTAATAATTATCCTAATGCAAAATTAATAATAATTCTAAAATTATCGTAAAATTAAATTAAAATTAATTCTACAATTAAAAATAATCCTAATAATAATCTAACAATTAATTCTAACCCTACTCTTAATCATCAAAAGTTAATTATTAAATTATCCTATTAAAAATACAAGACCACCTAATCAAACAAGTTAATTATTTAATTTTACAAATTAAAGCCGGACAAAATGGGGTGTCGACAAACATAATAGTATACCTATTGACATTTAAATTATGTTTATTTTCATATGCCTATATTTATTAACATTTGTTTATGTAGTATATCTATTGACATTTAAATTATGTTTATTCTTATGTACTTACTTTTATTAACATTTGTTTATGTATATTAACATTAATTTTATACTTAACACTAATTTTATATTTATTTTTATGCGTTTACAATACTTTTAATATATTTTACGTTTATTAATATTAAATTTATGCTTATTATTATGTGTTAATGAAAACACGTGAAAATTAACGTAAAATTAATGTTAATAAATTATGCTTTAAAAATATACTTCGGTAGTCAATGCACTTTTCCTGCATCTGTCAAGAATCATAGTTTTATACAGATTCTATGAATAATCTTACTGCAAAAATTCTCACATCGAAAAAAAATGAAATGAAAAAAATTCCATTGTAAGTAGTTATAACAAAGAAAAAAATACTTCGATTTCCATGGAAATTTCTTGTTATATTGTAAGTCTAGTAGCCGTTGGCCTTAGTACAAAGTATAAAGTTTAATTTCACTATTTAATCAAGAAACTTGAAATCTGAAAATTAACGCTGTCCCCAAACAGCCTGAGCTAACTGACCAACCAAAAGGATTGAGAAACGGACAAAAAAATGCAAATAGCTTGCTGGAAACAAGGAGTGAGAAACAAGCATCATGTATCATATATCATCATCTTACTCCTATATGGATAACCGCTGATTCAAGGCCGTTTTAACTTTTATCAGAGAAGCATCGTCATCTCTCATCCACGCACCGCTCATCTTTATATATATATATATGTGTGTGTGTGTGTGATCAATTGTGGAAGAGAAGAAATCATGCGAAATCCAAAGATGGAAATGATGAGTTTGAGGAGGTGGTGCCTGATCAGTGTGAGCTTTTGTTTGGCGGCTGCATTCTCAGTCTCAGACAGTGTGGAGGTGGGAGCGCCCCAGTTTCCGGCTATGTTTGTGCTGGGAGATTCCTTAGTCGATAATGGTAACAACAACGAGTTGAGCTCTTTAGCAAAATCCAACCATCTTCCGTATGGTATTGATTTTGAAGGAGGTCCAACAGGGAGGTTCTCCAACGGCAACTATCATAGATTTTCTTGGTAATTTTCTCATCCTTTTCTCTCTATATTCTCTCTTTAATTGTTTCATTCCCTTTGTTAAAATTGCTTGGACGTCTCGTGCTTAATATTCCGATTCCGATATATCGTTAAATCCTTTCTACTTGTAGAGTGCACTTTATGAACTTGAAACACTCTGTTTGGATTTTATTTTGTTTTCATTTGAGCTTGTTTTTCTTGTACTTATTATCTTCGTGATAACTTTATGATAACTATGGCTCTTGATTATAATTTGGGTGAAAAAGCAAGAACAAAAGGTAAAAAAGAAAAAAAGGAAGCTTTATTGTAATTTCATAACTGCTCCTTTACTCTCTCTTCTTCTTCTTCTTCTTCTTCTTATTATTATTATTATTATTATTAAGTTTCAGAAAAATTATGAAGAAATTAGTTTGTATCCTGTGCGATGCATGAGTTAATTATATTTATTTTAAAATTTTACTTATAGTTAAGTTCACAATTCATTATTTCAACTATATATTCATAATTCATTTTTTTATTTAAAATATGTGTGTACACATTAATTAGTATTTTTAAGAGATTTATCTAAAATTTCAAAATATATAATTTATAAATACCAACATAGTATAAGAAAATTAAACTATTTATAAAAAATGAATTATGAGTTTGAGAGTTCTCAAAATAATTTATCTGTACTTGATTTTTTTTTATTTATAAAACAATAAACAATATTTAATTTTGTTGATGTAAAAAATAATACTCCGTTCAATCAAGTTCAACTAGGCATGAACCACTATTATTATTTTAATTTGTTTGTCAAACAATGGCATTTAAGAATTTATTTGTATTAAAAAATTTTAAGAATTTCTTGATCATTTTTAAGAGCCACATTTGTTTTTCAATATGATCAATAAAAGGATTTGCTTTAATAAATTTATTAAGAATTATTTAACGACAAAAAAATACAAAACATTTTATTATAATATATTATGATATACAAACATTCAACTTTTTTATTAAAATTATTATATATCTTACGCGAATGAAGAATAGATAGATATATTACATATTTATTTTAATAAATCTCTATTGATAATAAAAATAAAATATAATAAATGAAGCATGCTTACCATTGAACTTTCGTCTTCAAAGATCAAATACGTTTCTCTAATCCAAGAATAAAATTATGTATGAATTATCACAGTAGCAAATTGGTGTCTCAAAGAAAAAGAATGAAATTGCATTGTGAATTAGTATCTTTGTTTGGGAGTTGATCGTCTATTTATAGAGCAATCATTCGTAATTTATACACAGTAGTAATGATGATGATGATTTTATAATCATTTGTAACTTATACATTAATTGACTAATGAAAGAAAGAATAAAAACGTTTGTGATTAACCCAAACGTTTGTAACTGACCACACTTAGTATTTTTAACTTTGAAAAAGAATAAGCATCTAAGCATTAATTTTACAAAACGGCTAAGAATTTATTTGTACCAAAAGATTTTAAGAATTTCTTCATCATTTTAGGGGCCATATTTATTTTTCAATACAATTAATAAAAATATTTGCTTTTAATTAATTTATTAAGAATTATTTAATGACAAAATATATAAAATATGTTATTATAATATTGTCACGGTTGAATTACGGAAAAGTGGACTAAATGTTTCATTTTTTTTCTTATTTACTTTATGTTTGTCGTTGTGTAGTGTAGGTGTCGTTCTCTAAGTAGATTACTATTTCCTTTCGTTTTAGACATCTTGTCCAAGGTTCCATTAAAATTTTACCTCATGATGTGTTTTGTACTTAACCAAAAAACCATAGTCCTATAATAACCCGATGTGTACCATTAAGCTACCACCAAGTTATTGTCACAAGCCATCAATCATATATGATCCACAATTACATCCCATGACGTAACCTATATCATGCATATTGAGTTTATCTTACTCGTATCACAAGGTACTTCAATTAATATTTACAGCCATATCATTCCTGACTTACCTCCCAGTCTTATAGTACTGCTGACATATATGTTAAGGTTAGCAGTCTAGAAATATGAACAGTAAATACAAAGAGGGCCTACCTCTCAAAATGTAGTACAACACTCTACAAGGTAGGGTCCACTTAAAAGTCTAATGGCACTGATTAGATCTCGTCCATAAAATCTAGTAAGGATGTACGGATGGGAGTGACTTAAAACTTAGTAACATATAAATCCAATTAGGCTCATATCGCATCTCCAAATATCATCAGATAATCATATAATCAGTTCAACATTAAATAACCACATAATTGATCAATATTAAACCTTTGCTATTCATTTATCAGTAAAGTCCTACTTTAAGCAGTGACTTAATTCTCTTATTGGAGAGGTTATGTTTCTTGTATCAATGATCTATTTTCCTCTGTAACATCTCACTGAATCAATTTGACATGAAAATACAAACATTCTGATTGATTACCTTATCAAAATATATGCTTATAAAATAATGCCAATATTTCCTCAGTACAAAGGAATTAGGGAGTACTGGATCCTTAATCATATAATTGCAGTATGTCGTGTAAGTTAAGGTCTTATCAATTCAATATACACCTTAAGGTACATCACTACAGCAAACTGCCTGAAAAATACAATTATTTACTTATCAAATTACATTCCTCAATATATCACTCAATCATTTATTGGTAAGTGTCAAATCATCAAAACTAATTTAGTTACACCCGAGAAGTAAATATTCATCATTGCTGTTATATTTACCTAGTCCATGTTCCCATTCACAATACAGTTCGAAACTGCCAAGGAATACAATTGTTTACCTGATGAAAATATATTCTGAGGATGCGTTTGGTTGGGAGAATTTAAAATTCTTCTTATAATTTTTTTTTCGTCATTTGATTTTTTTGTTTGGTTTGATTTTTTTCTCTTTGTTAATCATTTTATTTTACCTACAGTGCTCGATTTTGAAAAAATCTGGGATAAAATGATTACCTTCGGATCTTGAAGTATTTTTAGATTATCTGAGTGAAAAAAAAATTTTTTGGATGTGAAGTAAAATTTTTTTCCCTAGAATTTATCCTTTAAAATATTTTTCCTGAATAAAAAATAATTTTTTTCTCAAAGTAATCTTTTTTCCCCCGAACCAAACGCACCCTTAATACTTGGCATATCGAATGCACTATAATCAATAATTCAAATCTTTATCAATTTATAATCTTTCATTTCCACAATATACTTATTCATTCACAGCCACTAACATATCATGTTAGAAGTTGTGGGGTATTTGTCGAAAGGATATTTTAAAGTTCATCATTTCCCTAAATTGTAACATCGTGTATTCACTCAGTCCATCAATTTACTAAATATCCTCACACTTATATGAATATGTCATGTATAAACGTGAGTGCATAAAAACTATATTTTCAGTGCAAGTATAAAGATTGGAGCATAAAACAATTATGCATAATAAAATTATACATTATAAATCACTATGTTACATGCAATGTTTATCAGAGGATAAAAACAAGTCTGTAGTAGTATAAAACACATATACATATCGGTATGCATCAATCTTTAAAACAACTTTTATGTTATCAATCATATAAAATATCTGAGATCATTACATATAAAACAATTATCAATCTGTATTTGTTCTTTTAGGAGACTAGGCATATACCTTACTGTTTGTTAACAAAAATGTTTGCTCATGGTAGCTAATCATGGTCAACATCCCTTGTGAGATTTTGTACAACTATCTATGATAGACTGCCTCAATGTTGGGGATCAACCAACACAAAGACACGTGTCGTGACTTGTGCTTAACAACATTTGTAACTCGAGATGGTCTCGTCAAGCAGCATCTCTACTGTAATACTGTTTTCTATACCATTTTAGGTAGGATGTTTTCCCAATATATACAGAAGTGTTACATACCAAGTGGTATGAGTGATTAGAGTGCCTTTTGTTGTCTCAAAACAAAACCCTTTTTAAATTGCCATGTAATAAAACAAATTTCATGCATTAAAACTCAGTTAATGCATGCTGAAAATCACATTTCTTATAAGAAAACATGCTTAATTAGGAATATGATTCAAGACATGTTTAAAATATCAACGCACATGGCTATTGAAGCATTTTGAGTAAACTCATGCATAAAGGGTTCGATGCATATTGTGTAAACAATGTCATGTCTTTCGAAATCATCTTTAGATCTCAGATGTTCGAAAACACATGCTATGTAATAAAATTCATGCTATGCATAAGAAAAGATGTGTGGCAATAAACGATGTCAAATTCACAATTTCAAATCTTGTCACTCTTATAAATCCATGCTATGCATAAGAAATTCAAATGCAATTAAAGAATGGTTGGATGCAAATTTCAAATTTTATAAACCCATGCTATGCATACATGTGTTATATGCGATTAAAGCATGGTTAAAACACATTTTTTCTTATAAATTCCCATGCCATGCAAAACTAAAACAATGCAATGAAAGCATGGTTCGAAAACGTACTTTTCAGATTTCATAAAAACATATTTTGCAGGCTTAGGCTAATACACTATGGTATGCCTACGAGATCTTACTACTTCAATCACCTATAAATCAAATATGGTTATTTTCTTTTCTCTATAGCAGGTAATTGAAGCCTTTAATATCATTGAAATCCCATAATTCTTTCACATTATCCAGAACCTCATTATTTAATCAATATTCCGCATGCACCATATGAGCTACTATATCCTCATTAAGTAGTAATTTGCACTTATGTACGTAATATCTTTGTAATATAATATTTTTGTACTTCAATCATATAACTATCATATTTTTGTTCACGTAACATCTAGTAACACAAGTGTATCATATTCAAACAATCAAAACCAAATGTATCTTTCATGATCATTAAGTCTTGCACTTATAATTTCTATGATAACTCTATTCTCAATCAATTACAGTCAAGCATGTAACTTATAATTCAGCATGGTTCACTCTTAAAATCTATAAAATCATATTGTTCGTATTTAAACTCTATTACCTTGTCATATCGTCTCTTGTCATGTACTCCACGGTAACAAAATTACAAACTCATTCCATATATCGTTTCTCATAAATTTCAATAATCTCATATATCATACTCATTCTTATTCATTTAAACACATATCAAATTAAAGCAACATGGTACTAATCAAATTTAGACATGTCACTTATCTAACTTCTAAGCACTTGGTAGTTGGTATCTTATCCCATTGTGCTTTGGCCGTAAACTTCCATAAGTATTTTCCATAGGTGTGTTACTTGGAAATTACACAAACACATTTCAATCATTATGTTCACACCATAATTTCAATAAAACACATTAACCTTTACACACATTTTCTTAGTTCCAGTTTAAAGTTAGGTGGAAAACCTATCCTCTTAAGGTTTTCTTTATAAATAAAAAACATTTAACACTTTAACATTTAAATACCTATAACATATCTTCAAATTACTATTAAATCACTTCAACTCATTACTGCCCTTCACCTTGGTCATAGTTACAAGCTAATGAATTTTCACTTTTCGTTTCACTTTAACATTAATTATAATCATTTAATTAATAAACAATTATCATACCTCTATCTTAGAGCCATAAAACAATTAGCTCCTTATAATTTACACTGTAGCCAAATAGCACCATTATGTTCATTTAAACAATTGTCTCAATTCACATCACAAATAAACTCTGTATCATTAATATACCAAAATATCATAATTTCCTTAACAAAGTCACAACTTTTGTCATACAATTTCATAATGGCCCAATCTTATACTCATCCCACCTTGAAAATTAAATCAAAATCTCATCATTTTCGTACTTTATAACACCTAAAATATCAAATATCATAAAATCAAGCTTGGATAGTGTCTTACGCCAACAATCCTAGCCCTGGCCGAATTTCCCCTCAGGAATTCCTTAGCTTTTGCTTCAAAATAACATTATATAATCGCTTAATAATGTTTATTATACAACATACTAAAAGATTAAACAAATTGAAACTCACTGCACCTTAAATTTGTCAAACCCGTTAGCTTCCACCAAATTTTTCTATGGGTTTTCAACTTACTTTCAAGCGAGCTACACCTCACCTCATACTCTTAGTATATTTACTCAAGGAAGATCAAATAAGCTTAAATTGGTGAAATTTAAACCTTTTCTTCCTTAGTTTTCCTTAAAATCGCAGGTGGCATAAAAGAAAATGGGTTTCGGTTTTAATGCGTTTTCATGAGAATAGAAATGGCCTTTCATGGCCAATTTTTTTTTTTTTTTGTCTTAAAAATATATCAATAATATAATCCCAACCAATGTGAATTCATCGCTTTCTTTAAAAGCCAATCAAGATATTTTGCCAAATTTAATTTGTTTTTACATTAAATTTTATCATGTAAAAATACTAGTTAAGTATTTGAATTATATCACATTTATTTTATTAAATGTCTTACATCACATGTGTCTAAAATTTTGATTTGGGATTTGACCAAGCACTTTTAAAGTTTGACCACATTCATTTGACTCCTAAAAGTCAAACATTTTTTACCAATATGTTCGCTTTTGATCTTGAGACTTAGGGGTAAAATCGCTCACCTTTCGAGTTATTGCGTGTTTTTTGAAATAAGTTACAATCGAAATTTTATGGGTTCGAATGGTTTACCCGATGTCATATGTCATCATTTTATGATAATTTAGATATTTTTAGATAGTTGCGTGCTCTCACAAGTCTCGTGTACCTGCCTATATGGGAGCTCACATTTTGAGGCCAAAAATAGAAATTTTCACTATTTCCTTTATCAAATGCTTATCCAAGTCACTTACACTCCTAATAATAATGTTCTTTGAGTTTGTGACGAATATGACCCTCCGGGAGACATACGTACTTAAGCATCCACACAATTCCAATCCTACACTTCTTCTTTCAAAATTTCCTTATATCGATTATACCTTTAGACGTCAATTCACTGTGTACTATGTATGAAATTTATGGTTTTCACAAATATATTATGATATGCAAACTTTCAACTTTTTCTTATGAAAATTATTATATCTATCTTAAGCGAATGACAAATAGATAGAAATGTTAAATATTTTTCAATAAATCCCTATTGATAATAAAAAAAAATAAAATATAATAAATGAAGCATTATTACCATCAAACTTTCATCTTCAAAGATCAATACCTTTATCTAATCCAAGAATAAGATTATGTATGAATTATCATAGTAGTGCATTAGTGTCTCAAAGAAAAAGAATGAAATTGTATTGCGAATTAGGATCTTTAGGAGTTGATCTTCTTTTTATAGGGCAATCATTTGTAATTTATACAACAACAACAACAATAATAATAATGATTTTATAATCATTTGTAACTTATATGCTAATCAGCAAGTGAAAGAAAAAATCAACACGTTTGTAATGACCCAAATGTTTGTAACTAACCAAAGCTAGTATTTTTAACTTTGAATAAAATAAAATAAAATAAAGCATCTAAGGTTTAACTTCACAAAATGGTTTATTATAACATTAAGTTTTATAATGTTTTCTTTTTCCTTAAAGTGCAATCCTATTAAATAATAGGTAGATTTGTGATCAATTTAATCCTACATGTCCTGTAAACAACTTACCCACATAAGCGTCCGCGTGGCTAAGCTTATTAGGTAAGCATGGATCCTGAAATAAATATATATATATATATATATATATATATATATATATATATATATATATATATATATATATGTGTGTGTGTGTGTGTGTGTGTGTGTGTGTGTGTGTGTGTGTGTATTAGATAATGCTCTTAGAATTAAGAAACTAGGTAAAGAATAAAATATTTTAAGCAACATCGTTTTATGATCAAAAATTTCAAATTAATAAAATAAGTTATACTATGTATCATAACAAATATATATATATATATATATATATATATATATATAAATATATATATCACATAATTTAAAATTTTATGATATACATTCTTTGTAACATAAGATAAAACTTACTTTTGACTTAACATGCAATAGACATGATAACTTTAGATAAGGCAGAGCAAATGATCGATTTATTTTATTCGGTTCAATTTTATGAAAAGCCAATTTATCTGATTTAATTTATAGAAAAAATCAAATTGACCAAACCTTGCATTGCAAACTGATAAATAACCAAAGCGACTTAATTCGATTTGGTTCAATCAGATATCTCAAGTATTAGTCCTTGTAAGGTCATAGGTTGACAATTTTATAAATTAAAAAAACTCAAGCAAAAGAATGTTCTAAAGATTAGATATAAGAAACATAGGGTGCTATGACATTTTAGATATGGAATATCCGTAGTTTCTCAAAAGACCTAAAACCAGGTCAATTTTTGGAATATCCATAGTTTCTCAAAAGGGCTAAAACCAAATCAGTTTTCTGTGGAGTTGAACTTGTACCTTTTTGGAAGTTAAAATCCCACACTTTAAGGCTATACCACATGACTCCAAAAAAGAAAAAAAAAACAATTTAGATTAGTCTAAAATAAAAATAAAAAATGGAAGAAAACTTGAAATTTAATTTTAAAAAAAGTGAGTGTAACTAAATCTATCCATGGGTTGAGCTGAACCAGGTTTGAGCAAGGCCTAAGCCATATATTAATTAATTATATACAAGCCAAAGTTAGGCACAACTCATTTATTCGAGTTTGATTTTTAGCTTAAACTCGTTCTAAAGATAAGTTATACAAATGAGCCAGGTCTACCTCAAATATTAATTTTTTTTTTGCATTTTAATTTTTTATTTCTTTGTTTTTTATTCTTTTATTCCTTTTAAATTTTGTTTGTCAAACTTTTCATGTCAATTTCCATATTAAATATATATAACCATATTTATTAATTAATAATGTTTTATATACATATAATTACATTATACTTTGAGAGTATATATAAGCTTTTAATGTTAATTATTTTCGGGTCGAGCCGGGTTTAGGTCTCAAAATGGTAACGCCTAAGCTAGGCCCAAAAATTCTTTAGGCCTAAATTTTTTTGTCTAAGTCCGTTTATTGTGAAGGTTTTTGTTCATGTTCAACTAATCATACATCAGAGTATGTAGCAAAATATATAAATAAACAAGTTAATCTCTTGGATCAAACACAATACACATAATCGACATATATGAAAAATAATGGATTTCAAAAACAATTTTCCTACCTTTATCTTGAGAACTTGTAACTCAATATTATGAAGCTCCACTTAATCACGTACACCATTCAAGTTGTTACAAACCAATAACCATTCAATTTCCCGATATTTAATAGTAATCCATACAAATAATAATAGGAACCTTCGATAGGCTAAATTGTATATACGATAGTCTTTATGCTAGTACATTGAGATTAAAAAATCTCACCATCTAATCTTCATTTCACTATTTAGTGTTTAAGAAACAACTTCTTAACTTTTAAGAACTTAGGAAACATGAAAGAAAAGCAAGAATCAAGAGACAAAAAGGGGGCGGAGGCAAGGAACAATTCCACATGGTTTTTACCACCAACTCTAGGGTTTTTCTCTTTATATGGATGGCCGGCCATAATAAGACTTAAATAGTTTAGTGTTTTGTCTCCTATTTGATTGGTATAGTTACTCTTTAGCCTTAAAACTTATTATAATTATAATTTGGACCACAACATAGTTAAATCTTTTTAATCAAGTCTTTCTAATTAAACACTTTAATTAGTTCCGATTATAATTCTCTTTAATAAGTCTAATTAAGAAATTACAATTTTTCAAAGCCTATCAATTTAATTTAACCTATTTATTATATTATTATGTGTGACCCATTAGCTTTTCAACATGTTGACAATAAATTAAATTTCTATATAATTCATAAATTTAAAATGGAATCTAGCAATGCATCACTCATATGTTATGAAGGTCAGTAGGTTTGACCAACCTATTTACTGTACAATATCTCAGTGTAATTCGATCATTTCATCTCAATATCTTAGAAATGAACAAAGTTTGGCTTGGTGTATACTCTACGCACATTTTCATATTTACCCTTGCACTACCAATATTAACTCTAACATACCTAAAACATTCGTTTTATCCATTTGATCTTCCAAACCCGTAAGAATGAAATCAAAGTATGCCAGTCCATGTATAAGATGACCCGGCATCTCCAGTCCAAGAATTACTTACACTGCTATCACATGAGAGTATATTTAATAAACACAATGACGTTACCAAATGAAACTCTCATAGTGGTCATGCTCAGGAACTTATTCTCTAATAAGCACCTACATGTTATCCTCAAATATCTCATATTTCAACCTATTGGATCAATTGCATACTTCACAAGTATGAGACTTAACATTTATCGCTCTTTTAGCGCTATCAATGCCTATTCTTGATAGTTCAATGATTGAAACTAGTTTAGGAATAAAGCTTTGATGCATACCAAAAATTGTAACACATTATAATTCACTTTCCAAGCTATTAGGTCCCATGGGTTTTATATAAATAAAGTATAATAATCACAATTATTCTCAAGACCTATGGATAGAGAAATGCATCAGTATTATCAAAACTCAAATGATAATCTATATATAAATGACATAAAGAATAACCATAAGGTGTTTACATCCATAACAAGTCTCAATTGGCTTGCAAAGCTTACACTAAGAAACTTCTACTAACACTAAAGCCAATTGCAATTATGTCTAAGACCACATACCTCCAAGTGGAGGTCACGTTTCTATTAGGACAGTACTTTAGTGAATGGATCAGCAAGATTCTCTTTAGTGGATACCCTCTTTATACTAATATCACCTCTTACAATGATTTCTCTAATAAGGTGATAGTGTCTAAGTACATGTTTGGATCTTTGATGAGACCTTAGTTCTTTTCTTGTCTAATGGCTCCATAGTGATCATAGTATAGGGTAACAATGCTTGAAACCAAACTCCTTATTTTGTAGCCTCATATGTAAAGATGTACTCAACTTTAATTATAGAATCTAGAGTAATTGCTTGCTTGGAACTTTTTCAACTAACTACACTGCCATTTAAAATAAATATAAACCCTTGTTGCGATTTAAAGTCATCATTGTCTGACTGAAAACTAGAATCACTGTAACCCTTTACACTAAGCTCAGCCCAGCTCCTTCATGAACCAAAAACATATCCTTAGCTCTTCTCAAGTACTTAAGGATATTTTTCATTACAACCCAGTGGCCTTCTTTTGTATTGCTTAGGTATCTACCCATGACATTCAAAGCATAAGATACATTGAGTCTCATACATAACATGGCATACATAATGGATCTCATTGCATAAGCATAAGGTATTATGTCCCTTCGTTTCCTCTCATCTTGTGTTTTCAGAAAGTGATCTTTAGAGAGAGTAATGCCATGTCTCATTAAAAGATTGCTCATCTTAGATTCTTTCATGCTAAGTCTCATTAGCATCTTATCTATGTACGTAGGTTAAGACAGACCAATGAGCCTTTTAGATCTATCTTTATAGATCTGTATTCCCGAAATAGACTACTTCTCTCACATCTTTCATGGAGAATTGTTTGAACATCCAAACTTTTATAGTCGAGTATAGGTATATCATTTCCTATAAGCAATATATCATCCATGTAAAGCACTAAGAAAACAATTGTGTGCCCCTTTACCTTTTTGTAAACACAAGAGTCATTAAGATTCTTAATAAAACCAAACTCTTTGATTTTCTCATCAAACTTGATGTTCAAGCCACTCGAAACTTGCTTGAGCCCATAGATTGGCTTCTGCAGCTTGCATACCTTATTGACATCATGCTTGGACGCAAACCCTTCAGGTGTGTCATGTACTTTTCTTTTTAGAGATTCCTATTGAGGAATGCGGTATTACCATCCATTTGCCAAATTTCACAATCATGATATACAACTATAACAAGTAGGATTCTAATAGACTTAATCACAGCGATTGGTGAGAATCTTCATAGTTTGTACCCCTTTCTTTATTTATAGCCATTGGTTACTAATCTAGCTTTGTACGTCTATACAGTGCCTTCCATGTCAGTCTTTTTCTTAAAGACCCATTTGCACCCTATGAGTTTTACATATTCAAGTTGATCAATCAAAGTCCATACTTTATTGATCTCCATCGCCTTCATTTTAGATCTCTTATAGTTTCAAGCATACCATAGAATCAATGTCAAATATTGCTTCCTCGAAATTAGTAAGCTCATTGTCAACAGACTATGCATCTTTTTCCAAGAGAAAGTCATATCTCTCAGAAAGTTGTCTAAGCCTACTAGATCTTCACAAGACTTTTGTTTTTCAAGAATTAGTCTATGCATCCAACACAACAACTATAGGCTCAAGTTTCATTTTTTTGTTGGGTTTGTTAATCTTATACTCCTTCAAGCACAATCTTTCTCCTACTACTTTAGTATGCGAGAAACTCTTTCTCCAAGAAAAAAATATGCTTCGAGATAAACATCTTTTGCTTGATGGGATTATAGAAATATAATCCAGTACTTTTTTTGGATACGTAACAAACTTACACTTGTTTGATCTTAAGCTTAATTTATTGTCACGCCTTTCTCCCACACATGACCTTACCAAAAACCACAACAAATTTTTCACTTTTTACTTACCTTTATCTCCTCAACAGTTGGGCTGTGAATAGGTATTAGTCTTCTCATCCATACATACCTTACCATTCTTTTTCGTATCATACATACATGACATTCATATCATAAGTAAATTCATATACTTAAATATAATTACATCATTACATTTACATCCCCAACATTTAAAACCATGTACATCACTGTGTTTATGCATTGTTCAGATACAAAAGAGTACGCATGTGTATACCTTTCGCTAGATGGGGAGTGGCAGCGGATCAAAGGAATGCAATACCTCAGCCGACTCAATCTACTGACGAGAATCTATAGAGATGGGGGAAAATGAATGGGATGAGCTATCAACGCGCTCAGTAAGGAAATCAGGCAAGCAAGTAGACATCCATACTATCTACTGAAAATAGTGCTTTGCCTTTCCTTCTCTCAATTCAAAAGCATGTTTAAAATATATAATATAGTACAGATTTAAAATCCCATGTACTAAACACATGTTGGTTTATCAATCAGAGGCATTCGTGCAAAACAGTGCATATTTAATCATTTAAGAATGCCTTTATATAAAATATGCCATTTACATTCAAAACACAGTAAATATGGCATTTCTCATCATAACACAAACAAATCGGGTTCCGACCCATCCCTCAGGTCTACCCGTATCATAAAACACATGTGATATATCATGCGAGACTCAGTGGCTAAATGCAATCTCTCCAGACTATGTAAGAGAGCCTCCCCGCCGAACAGAGCCTCCCCGCCCACTCTGGCTTAAGGATGTTGGGCTTAAGGATCTTACCGTAAGAGAGCATCTCTGGACTATGTACATATCCTAACATGTGGTGAAATCCCAGGCAACACAGTACTCGGTGTGCGGGTTATCACTGCTGTAACGGGAGGAGGGTCAGTCCATCACAACCACCAGCTATCAACAACTCTCCTCCACAACTCCACAACACAAAACACGGTACAATGTACTCCATGCCACACACACGGTACAACGTACACTCGTGGACCCTACATCATGATCGGGGTGCCTGCCATAGGTCTTAGCCGCTCATACCATAGAAATACATCATAGTGGGGTTCCTGCCATAGGTCTTAGCCCTCATACTATGGAATAAATGCCACGTCTCTAAATCCACGTGAGAACATCTCAACAGTGTGACACTCAGTCTACACGGAGGAAATCGTCACGATTTTTCTAACATGTCTATATATCACGTAAAACTACAGTGCGCGTCTTGAGTGTGACTCACAGTCAACGCCCCACCTCAAAATACTGTATATGCATGTAAAAATATCAACACTTGTGCGAGTAAACCTCCAGCACTAGGTCATGCATAGTTCTCATTCAAATCAAGTACGAGCAAATCGCTCAAGTACTATGTCATGTACAAATCATGAAGAATCGAGTACGAGTAACGCTCCAGCACTTTGTCATGCATCTCATGTAAAACTCGAGCATGAGCTAATTGCTCCAGCACTCTATCATGCACAAATCACATAAAACTGAGTACGAGCAATGCTCCAGTACTCTATAATGCATGTCAAATAAATGCAGTGCGAGTAAACCTCCAGCACTAATGTATGTGAAAAACATCTGAAATCAAGTGCGAGTTGTGCTCTAGCACGATTGTTTCCACATAATTCAGTAGATGGCTCTTTAAAAATAGGGATGTTTAAAATCATTAAAATCAGCACTATAAAGTGTGCTTAGTTTACATCGACCTCAAAACATTAGCTCATCCACCTACTCTTCTACTACACAGCAGGAAAAACCACTCAAAACATCATTTCCATGCTTTTTGGAACTTTTCCCAAAATTTCACTTTTTACCTCACTAGGGGCAAAATCGTAATTTACCCATATCGGGTCCCTATAAATATTATCGATTTTCTCTGACCCTCAAACAATTTCAATGAATGTAAAATCAATGAAAATATGCACAGATATCTCTAGCTACTTGCAAGAGTCCCCTTCCTCGGATCACGTCAAGTGACCTCTCTTCCTCTGTGCTGCTCTAATCTGGCAGTCCGGTCAACTCTTAATATGACTATGGAGCTGTATTTAATCATTCACTGAGTTAATTACACTTTTCCTACTGTATTACATATTTAATACAGTTCATTTCACTAAAATGGGCCCGTTTACGCTTAATGGGCCTTAATCACGTTAAATTGGGCCTTAATCCGTATTAAGCTCATTCATCAAGGTCTATTGACTCATTGGGCTTATCATACCCATTGGGCTTTTTTCCAAGCTCTTTGGATAGCCCATATATCATTTACGACATTTATTTCAAAATTCCTAATATAATTCACTAATTGCGGAATGTAATCCGAAATTCGTAAATTAAATCTTAAATACGCATAAATCACTTAATTGTTGTAAATGAGCTTTACTTACCCGAGATTGTGCGATGGTGTGCGAATTGGAGTTCGATCGGGCTTTCGTTCGGAATTAATCGTCGAACTGCACAATTTCGTATATTTAACTCCGAGTCAATTTCTGATTAAATGTAATTTAAATAAATTTATCAGAAATTAAATTGGTCACTTTTGACCTCGTATCGACTTACCCGAAATCCGGTGCAATCCTGAAAATTTTCCTTTTCCTTTTTCTTTCTTTTTCCTCTTTTTCCCCTTTTCTCCTTAGCTGAACCGGTCCGGTCCGGTTTAGTTTAGAAGGTTCTCCCCTGAACAGCCGATCGGTTCAGGGATGATTTGGCCGTGCCGACGTCGTCCGGCCGGTTCTCCGGGAGCTGCTGCCTCCGTTCGGTGCGCCAAAGCCTGGGGATCGTTCGGCTGGGCTCGATCGGAGCCTAGCACCACCGATGGCCGCCGAAATCCTTCTTTCCTTCCGCGGCCTTCCCCTCTTCGATTCGCAGGCGTCCGACGTCAGTGGAGGGCGTGACCGGTGGCAAAAGGATCGGGCCGAGCTCCTCTCTCTTTTCCAGTCGCTGGCCTGGGCGTGGGGCTCGCCGGTGCTCGCCGTCCGGCAAGTTTTCTCTTCGTCGGCTTTCGGTTTGGTTTTTGCGTGGGTTTCTCTCTCCCCGTAAATTTCCAAATTTCCAGTTTCTGGTTTCCTTTTTTTTTTCATTTCATTTTTTTTTGCTTTATAATATATTTTTATTATTATTTTATTCTTAAAATAATAATAAAAATCCTAAAATATCCCAAAAATTTATATTAAATTCATTTAGTCTGTAAATGAATTTATCAGTCAAATTTTAATTTTTCGGTATATTTTTTCACTATTTTTAGGCTTGTTTTTCGAGATAAAAATTCTAAAAATATTAAATAAATTCATATCTCGATCAATTGGAGTCGAAATTCAATATTTGCCCCGTTATTGATCAAGATTTCTCGATTTCATATTTTTTAATGAAATTTTCTCATCGGATTTATATCAAATTTTGGTCATTTGATCGTTTTACCCCTGTACTTGCTCAAAAATCACTTTAACCCTTATCTCGCTATTATGTAGCTTACATGCATTTGTAAGTTCTTAAATTAATCGATTGCATGGTAGTAAATACTCTTCTTATGATTCAACTATGAAATAAAATGTTCGTACACATAGGAATCATAAGGTACAAGCTACATACGTAAATCAAAAACACGGGTCTGACAATCCTCCCCAACTAAAAGAATTTGGTCCTCCAAATTAGAACCAAATCAATCATCAAACAACTGGGGGTGTTTATCTCGTATCAAGCTCTCTAACTCCCAAGTAGCCTCCTCGGAAGTGTGATGCTGCCATAAAACCTTCACTAACCCGATAGTCTTCGACCTCAAAACCTTCTCCTTCCTATCCAATATCCGAATCGGCCTCTCAACAAATGACATGTCCTCACTGAGCTCCAAAGGCTCATAACTAATCACATGTGCCAGATCCGGGTGATACTTCCGAAGCATTGAAATGTGGAAGACGTTGTGCACGCCTGACAAATCTGGTGGCAATGCCAACCTATAGGCCTTATCTCCCACTCGATCAAGTATCTCAAAGGGTCCAATGTAGCGAGGACTCAGCTTACCTCTTCCCAAACCTCGCTATACCCTTAGAAGGAGAAACCTTCAGAAACACTGACTCACCAACTACGAACTCAAGTGGCCTACGTCTCCTGTCATCATAACTCTTCTGTCGACTCTGAGCTGTCCTCAATCTCTCAACTATCAACTGGACATCCTCAGAAGCCTGTGTAACCATATCAGGAGCAAAAATCTTTCGATCACCCACTTCTTCCCATCCAATAGGGGAACGACATCTACGGCCATACAAGGCCTCATACGGTGCCATCCCGATACTCGAATGATAACTGTTGTTGTAGGCGAACTCGGCTAGTGGCAAATGATCATCCCAGGAGCCTCTAAAATCCAGCACACATGCTCTCAACATATCTTCCAGAGTCTGTATCGTCCTCTCTGACTGACCATCCGTCTGAGGATGGAAAGCTATGCTCAAACTCAATTGGGTTCCCATAGCTTTCTGAAAATGTTCCCAAAAGTGGGAAGTGAAGCGAGAATCCCTATCCGAGACAATACTCACTAGAACACCATGCAACCTCACTACCTCGCGTACATACAACTCTGCCAATGTACTCAGAGTATCGGTAGCTCTCATAGCTAGGAAGTGGGCTGACTTCATCAGTCTATCAACGATCACCCATATAGCATCGTGATTTCTCCGGGTCCTCGGTAAACCCATCACGAAATCCATGGTGATATGCTCCCATTTCCATGTCGGTATAGGTAGAGGCTGCAACAATCCTACAGGTCTCTGATGCTCTACCTTCACCTGCTGACATACGAGACATTTTGCAACAAAATCTGCCACATCTCTCTTCATACCTGACCACCAGTACACCTTTCGGAGGTTTTGATACATCTTGCCACTCCCCGGATGCAACGTGTACCTCGATGAATGAGCTTCCGATAATATCAATCTCTGGAGCTCTGGGTCCTCGGGAACACACAATCTACCTCTGAACCTCAGTAGTCCATCAGAACTCAACTCAAAATCCATCACTGTGCCCCTTTGCATCTGACCAATCACATCGATGCAATACGGATCAGTCTGCTGAGCCTGTCTGATCCTATCCAACAGATCTGGCTCTAAGCGTAAACTCACAATCATACAATCCACATGCATGTCCGAAGGCACAACTCCCAAACTGAGGCTAGCAAACTGCTCTAGCAGCTCGTGCTCCCTAACCATCATATACGATACCATTCCAAGTCTCTTCCTACTCAAAGCATCTGCTACAACATTAGCCTTACCCGGATGATAAAGTATCTCACAATCATAATCCTTCAGAAGCTCTAGCCATCTTCTCTGTCTCATGTTCAGCTCCTTCTGTGAGAACAGGTACTTGATGCTCTTGTGGTCGGTAAAAATCTGAAACTTCTCATCATACAAGTAGTGGCGTCATACCTTCAATGCAAACACTACTGCTGCCAACTCTAAATCGTGGGTCGGATAGTTCTTCTCATGGTCCTTCAGCTGTCTGGATCCATACGCAACTAACCTCCCATCCTGCATCAACACACAGCCAGTCCCTGATGCGAAGCATCGGTATATACTGAAAATCCTCCTGAGCTGGTAGGAATAGTGAGAATCGGAGCGGTGGTCAATCGACTATTCAGCTCCTGAAAACTCCTCTCACAATCTTCGTCCCATACGAATGCAACACTCTTTCGAGTAAGTCATGTCAACGGAGTAGCCAACTTCGAAAATCCCTCAACGAATCTTCGATAGTACCCTGCTAAACCCAGAAAACTCCTGATCTCGGTAACTGTCCTCGGCTGTTCTCACTGAACTACAGCCTCAATCTTGGATGGGTCTACTGACACACCATCCCTCGACACTACATGTCCCAAAAACGAGATCTCTGTCAACCAAAAATCACACTTGCTGAGTTTAGCATACAACTGCTGCTCTCGTAGAGTCTGCAATACTATCTTGAGGTGCTCCTCATGCTCCTCCTCGGATCTCGAATACACTAATATGTCATCGATGAAAACGATAACAAACTGATCCAAATATGGCTTGAACACATCATTCATCAAAGTCATGAAAGCTGCGGGAGCATTCGTCAGTCCGAATGGCATAACTAGGAACTCATAATGGCCATATCGAGTCCTAAATGCCGTCTTGAGTACATCTCTACTCCGGACTCTCAACTGATGATACCCAGACCTCAGATCAATCTTAGAAAAGACCTGCGCTCCCCGAAGCTGATCCAGTAAGTCGTCAATGCGTGGAAGGGGATATCTATTCTTGATGGTAGCCTTATTCAACAATCTGTAGTCTATACACAATCGGAGGCTTCCATCTTTCTTCCTCACAAACAGAACCGGTGCTCCCTACGGTGAAATACTCGGTATGATAAAACCCCTATCCAACAGCTCTTGCAACTGTCTCTTGAGCTCCTCCAGCTCAACTAAGGCCATGCGATACGGTGGTCTCGAAATAGGCTCAGTACCAGGCACCAAATCTATATAGAACTCCATCTCTTTGTCTGGTGGTAACCCTGGCAACTCATCTGGGAAAACATCTGGGTACTCACTGACCACAAGAATATCTACCAACTCCGGATGTACCTTATCCGTATCTACTACGTACGCAATGAAACCTTCAAGATATTTATCTCTCAGTCAGCAAAATATTTTTATTTATCAACAACATATTTATTTCTTTCATTTCTTCCCATCAAACTTTACAATAACTTTCGTAGGGTTAGGAAACATAACTGTCTTAGCATAACAATATAAAACAGCATGGTTTGCAGATAACCAATCCATACCTAATATTACATCAAAGTCACTCATACTTAGCAATATTAGATTGATTGTCATATTCTTTTCCCCTACTCTTAACTTACAATCGTTATACACATGCTCAACTAGCTGACTGGAATCCTTAGGCGTACTAATCAACATCATCATCTTTAAAGGAGTATGCTCTACATGCTTTTCTAACTTACATGCAAATGATGGCGATACAAAAGAATGCGTGGCACCAGGATCAATTAAAACATATGCTTCTAAATCATAAATCAGGATGTTACCTCTAATCACATCCGTAGAAGCATCAGCTGCGTCCTGGTCCAAGACATGTACTCGCCCTCGACCCATCACCTGCTTCCCCTTCTCCTCTGCCGTCGCTCTACCTCTTTGAGTAGACGTACCAGCTGGAGCTCTATCATGCTCACTGCCTTTCTGTGGGGCAATCACATATGTCTCTGGGCACTCTCTAGAAATATGCCCCTGTTTCCCACATCGAAAACACACAACAGGGCTCAACGGACAAGGTTTACCGCCATGATGTCTACCACATCAGCTGCACTGATCAGTAGTAGGCCCCTATCCTCCAATCACAATGCCCTTCGCCGAAGCTATGGCCGAGTATGTAGGAGGTCTAACTGGTCGCTCTCGTACCTCCTCTATCTGTGGTCCCTTACCGAAGAGTCTCTTCCCTCCTCGATAACTAAACCCTCTATCTCTAACCGGCCTCTTCCTCTCTCTATCTCAGCTCCGACTGAACTTTCCAAACTCAAAGGCATTTCTCTCGCAATCCTGCTCACAAAGCTGCACCCTGCGCACTGTCTCATCATATGTACCAATGTCTAGTGGTACCAATCTAGACCGCAACATCGGTCTCAATCCGTCAATAAATCTGCGGACCTTCCTAGTCTCGCTGTACATGGTATCGGGATCATATCTCCCCAAAGCCAAAAATCTAGTCTCGTACTCATCCACTGTGAGACTCCCCTAGCTCAATCCCAAAAACTCGACCTGCAGTCTACGCTGCGCTGTATCAGGAACAAACTGCCTCCTGAAGGCCTCCAGAAACATCTCCCAACTGATCTCAGCATGTCGGGCTCTCAATATCGGCATGGTGGACTTCCACCAATGCTCTGCCGTTCCCTTTAGTAGGAACACAGCAAATGCGACTCTCTCTGAAGTCATACAATCAAAGAAGTCATACAACTTCTCCATCTCGCTAATCCACTCCTCTGCACTAGCTGGGTCCTTGACCCCTCGAAAAAATGGAGGTCCAAGCTTCTGGAACTGTCGCAATCGATCAAGATCACACCCATATCCTCTACCACCCTGAACTGGTGGGGGTGTAGGAGTATCAATAGTCTGTGGCCTCTGTACAGGCTGCGCAGGTGTATCAGGTGCAACTGCCTCTCCAATCGCAGTCTCTACATCCTGTCTCTGTCTACCTGGCAAAGTCTGTGCCAATAGCCCTACTATCGCCTCTAGGCTACGCTCTATCCTCGTGAAGCGTGCCTCAATAGTATCTGGTACCTCAGTAGTATACGGTACCTCAATAGTACCTAGGGGTGTATGGGTAGTTGAAGAATCACCCTAGCTAGTCGGCCTACCTCTACAGCCTCTAGCCCTACCTCTCGCCCCTCTACCATGACGGGTATTAGCCATAATGGTTCAATTCCTACATTCACAAACATTAATTTTTCAACTTCCCATCTTGTATACACAATTGTAACTGAACAAAACACAGTGATATGGGGATGTACATTTTCCTAATTACTAATGCCTAGACACATTAGACCAACTATGCTCTGATACCATTCTATCATGCCCTTCTCCCACACATGACCTTACCAAAAACCAAAACAAATTTTTCACTTTTTACTTACCTTTATCTCCTCAACAGTTGGGCTGTGAATAGGCATTAGTCTTTTCATCCATACATACCTTACCATTCTTTTTCGTATCATACATACATGACATTCATATCATAAGTAAATTCATATACTTAAATATAATTACATCATTACATTTACATCCCCAACATTTAAAATCATGTACATCACTGTGTTATGCATTGTTCAGATACAAAAGAGTACGCATGTGTATACCTTTCACTAGATGGGGAGTGGCAGCGGATCAAAGGAATGCAATACCTCAGCCGACTCAATCTACTGACGAGAATCTGTAGAGATGGGGGAAAAATGAATGGGATGAGCTATCAACGCGCTCAGTAAGGAAATCAGGCAAGCAAGTAGACATCCATACTATCTACTGAAAATAGTGCTTTGCATTTCCTTCTCTCAATTCAAAAGCATGTTTAAAATATATAATATAGTACAGATTTAAAATCCCATATACTAAACACATGCTGGTTTATCAATCAGAGGCATTCGTGCAAAACAGTGCATATTTAATCATTTAAGAATGCCTTTATATAAAATATGCCATTTACATTCAAAACACAGTAAATATGAAATTTCTCATCATAACACAAACAAATCGGGTTCCGACCCATCCTTCAGGTCTACCCGTATCATAAAACACATGTGATATATCATGCGAGACTCAGTGGCTAAATGCAATCTCTCCAGACTATGTAAGAGAGCCTCCCCGCCGAACAGAGCCTCCCCGCCCACTCTGGCTTAAGGATGTTGAGCTTAAGGATCTTACCGTAAGAGAGCATCTCCGGACTATGTACATATCCTAACATGTGGTGAAATCCCAGGCAACACAGTACTCAATGTGCGATTTATCACTGCTGTAACGGGAGGGGGGTCAGTCCATCACAACCGCCAGCTATCAACAACTCTCCTCCACAACTCCACAACACAAAACACGATACAATGTACTCCATGCCACACGCACGGTACAACGTACACTCGTGGACCCTACATCATGGTCGGGGTGCCTGCCATAGGTCTTAGCCCTCATACTATGGAATAAATACCACGTCTCTAAATCCACGTGAGAACATCTCAACAGTGTGACACTCACTCTACACGGAGGAAATCGTCACGATTTTTCTAACATGTCTATATATCACGTAAAACTACAGTGCGCGTCTTGAGTGTGACTCACAGTCAACGCTCCACCTCAAAACACTGTATATGCATGTAAAAATATCAACACTTGTGCGAGTAAACCTCCAGCACTAGGTCATGCATAGTTCTCATTCAAATCAAGTACGAGCAAATCGCTCAAGTACTATGTCATGTACAAATCATGAAGAATCGAGTACGAGTAACGCTCCAGCACTCTGTCATGCATCTCATTTAAAACTCGAGCATGAGCTAATCGCTCCAGCACTCTATCATGCACAAATCACATAAAACTGAGTACGAGCAATGCTCCAGTACTCTATAATGCATGTCAAATAAATGCAGTGCGAGTAAACCTCCAGCACTAATGTATATGAAAAACATCTGAAATCAAGTGCGAGTTGTGCTCTAGCACGATTGTTTCCACATAATTCGGTAGATGGCTCTTTAAAAATAGGGATGTTTAAAATCATTAAAATCAGCACTATAAAGTGTGCTTAGTTTACATCGACCTCAAAACATTAGCTCATCCACCTACTCTTCTGCTACACAGCAGGAAAAACCACTCAAAACATCATTTCCATGCTTTTTGGAACTTTTCACAAAATTTCATTTTTTACCTCACTAGGGGCAAAATCGTAATTTACCCATATCGGGTCCCTATAAATATTATCGATTTTCTCTGACCCTCAAACAATTTCAGTGAATGTAAAATCCAATGAAAATATGCACATATATCTCTAGCTACTTGCAAGAGTCCCTTCCTCGGATCACGTCAAGTGACCTCTCTTCCTCTGTGCTGCTCTAATCTGGCAGTCCGGTCAACTCTCAATATGACTCTGGAGCTGTATTTAATCATTCACTGAGTTAATTACACTTTTCCTACTGTATTACACATTTAATACAGTTCATTTCACTAAAATGGGCCCGTTTACGCTTAATGGGCCTTAATCACGTTAAATCGGGCCTTAATCCGTATTAAGCCCGTTCATCAAGGTCTATTGACTCATTGGGCTTATCAATACCCATTGGGCTTTATTCCAAGCTCTTTGGATAGCCCGTATATCATTTACGACATTTATTTCAAAATTCCTAATATAATTCACTAATTGCGGAATTTAATCCGAAATGCGTAAATTAAATCTTAAATACGCATAAATCACTTAATTGTCGTAAATGAGCTTTACTTACCCAAGATTGTGCGATGGTGCGCGAATCGGAGTTCGATCGGGCTTCCGTTCGGAATTAATCGTCGAACTGCACAATTTCGTATATTTAACTCCGGATCAATTTCTGATTAAATATAATTTAAATAAATTTATCAGAAATTAAATTGGTCACTTTTGATCTCGTATCGACTTACCCGAAGTCCAGTGCAATCCCGAAAATTTCCTTTTCCTTTTTCTTTCTTTTTCCTCTTTTTCCCCTTTTCTCCTTGGCTGAACCGATCTGGTCCGGTTCAGTTTAGAAGGTTCTCCCCTGAACCGCCGACCGGTTCAGGGATGATTTGGTCGTGCCGACGTCGTCCAACAGGTTCTCCGGGAGCTGCTGCCGCCGTTCGGTGCGCCAAAGCCTGGGGATCGTTCTGCTGGGCTCGATCGGAGCCTAGCACCACCGGTGGCCGCCGAAATCCTTCTTTCCTTCTGCGGCCTTCCCCTCTTCGATTCGTCGGTGTCGGTGGAGGGCGTGACCGGTGGCAGAAGGATCGGGCCGACCTCTTCTCTCTTTTCCGGCCGCTGGCCTGGGTGTGGGGTTCGCTGGTGCTCACCGTCAGGCAAGTTCTTCTCCTCGTCGACTTTCGGTTTGGTTTCCGTGTGGGTTTCTCTCTCCGCGTAAATTTCCAAATTTCCAGTTTCTGATTTCCTTTTTTTTTCATTTCATTTTTTTTTGCTTTATAATATATTTTTATTATTATTTTATTCTTAAAATAATAATAAAAATCTTAAAATATCCCAAAAATTCATATTAAATTTATTTAGTCTGTAAATGAATTTATCTGTCCAATTTTACTTTTTCAGTATATTTTTTCATTATTTTTAGGCTCGTTTTTCAAGGTAAAAATTTTAAAAATATTAAATAAATTCATATCTCGATCAATTGGACTCGAAATTCAATATTTGCCCCATTATTGATAAAGATTTCTCGATTTCATATTTTTTAATGAAATTTCCTCATCGGATTTATACCGAATTTTGGTCATTTGATCGTTTTACCCCTATACTTGCTCGAAAATCACTTTAACCATTATCTCGCTATTATGTAGCTTACATGCATTTTTAATTTGTTAAATTAATCGATTGTATAGTAGTAAATACTCTTCTTATGATTCAACTATGAAATAAAATGTTCGTACACATAGGAATCATAAGGTACAAGCTATATACGTAAATCAAAAACACGGATCTGACATTTATCATAGGTTGGACGCTTCACCTAAGCATCACATCCCCATATCCTTAGTTGAGAGAAGTATGGTTTTTTTCTTTCCACATCTCATATGCAGTCTTGTTCAAAGATTTGGTTGGATCTCTATTTAGAAGGTAAGCAGCAGTTTCTAGGTCATATCCTGAAAATGATATTGGAAGCTTTGCCTTATGCATTATGAACTGAACCATGTCCAAAAGTTCTATTCCTCCTTTCAGACACTGTGATAGGATTCCATATTTTGTCAAATAATCTAAGAAATATTGGCTCAGATATTCCCTTCTTTTTACAGGTGCTAAGAAATATTGTCAACTAATCTAATGAAAACGAGCTGCTCTCTTTTTTTTTTTTGGTCAAATTTTCCAGTTTCCTTCAATACAGATGTTGCAGCAGCTTTCCTTTCTCTTTTTATTTCAATCGAGTCTGCACTTTTGCTTCAGTTTGTTTCGGTTTCTTCCAACCTATATACCATTCCTCTATTTCATTTTAACATGTTTCTATCATCTACAAACTGCTCCCATCATCCTTTCTTTTCTCACCGAACCACTGTAGGTTTCTAGCAGGCATCACACCATTTCTTTTCCCGTTCCTTTTCTCTGTCGCATCTATATATATATATATATATATATATATATATATATATATATATATATATATATATATATATTCCCATATTTATTTCCCTCTGTCAGCTGAGTACGTGACCTTCCAGCAGAAACTTCCCTAGTTGTCACGTTAGCCTCTCTTCCCTTGTTGGAAACCGAGCACTTCAGCAAAATACTCGCCACACTGCTCCTCTGCATCATTTCACGTTTCCGGCCCCATTTGGTCTGATATCTTGCTGTTGTTTTCAGCAAGGTATGTACATATTTTACTCCTCCCAATTTCAGGCCTGCAGATCGTGTGCCATGCCCTCAGTTCCACGCCTTGTCCCTTGGTTTATAACCTCCAACTTTTCCCTCCTTCCTTCGGTTAATTCAGACATCATTATTGTCATCTTCACGTTTCCTTCCTACACCTCCTGTCTCCTATCATTTCATTTCAGCCTCGCCTCTTGCTCTCTTTACCGCTTCATCATTTCATTTATTCACCTTAGTATATGTATGCCATTTAATACCTGTGTCAGCCGAGTACATAGCCTTGCAGCTCCCATTCCTTGGCCTGAATTTCCTGCTCCACTAGCTCTCGGTTTCTCCCATCTTCAGCAGCCATTCTTTTCGGTTTCACTGGTTTTCTTTCACCCAACCATTCAACACACATTTCCATTCTACCTACCATAGCTGACATTCCTAGTTCACCTATATATGTATCTTTATATTTCTTTAGTATTCCCTGTTGCCGAGGCTAGCTCTTCACCAATTCCAACTGCAGCTTTCATTTTCGTTTCTTTCTCCTGCCATGGCCAACATTCCTATTATATATATACACATCTTCTTCTACTGCAGCTGGGTATGTATACATATATTTATATCATTTTCCTTTGTCGTGCCAGCCTTAGAGTTAGGTTTCTATCCTTCTATCACTGTCTACTTCAGTCCACATTTCCCTTTTATTGCAAACCGAGCTAAGTTCTCCTGCCCAAGCATGTGTTATTGCAGGAGTTGGTACTTCACAGTTAATATTCCACTTAACTAGTTTTTTTTCTCCATTCCTCTTCTTTCACACCGAGGCCATCACGTTTTCCATTTCTTTTCCCCTTTACCGAATCACCATCCCCTATTCATGACATATCCCTTCAATGAATCTCATATATATATATATATATATATATATATATATATGGGCCACCGATGGGAGCTCTCAGGATCGGCTTCATTTTGAAGTCAATCCACAGGTGTATACATACATATGAGAGCTCCCATCGGTGGCCCATATATATATATATATATATATATATATATATATATATATATATATAACTAAAATAATATATAAAACATAACACATAACAATATATCTATGTACCTAATAAATTATCCTTGTAGAATTCCAAATGAATTTGGTCTAATATTCAGGTATACTTCAAAATAAATATTTATTTACTTGAATTTTTCAAAATCCCACATACCATATTTAAATCATATTAGTCATCCACAAAAGCACATTTTTAATCCCAATGGTTTAATTGTTATTTATTAATAAAACCGAGTTCATGAAAATTTCGTGCAATTTACATTTTCCACACCTTAGAAAATTTGGTCCCTAATTTTAAAATTACATCAATCCTCAAACAAATGTAGGTATTTCTCTCGCATTAAACTTTTTAATTCCCATAGCCTCATCCGAAGTGTGATACTGCCACAGAACTTTGACCAGAGGGATTGTTTAAAACCGCAACACTTTCTATTTCCTGTCCAAGATCTGTATCGGTTTCTCCACATACGTTTTATTCTCCTTCAATTGTAGTGGTTCATACTTTATCACATGCATCAGATCCGGATGGTACTTACGTAGCATCGAAACATGGAAGACATTGTGAATACTTGCTAACTTCGGTGGTAAAGCCAATTTGTATGCTTTGTCTCCCACTCGGTCTAAGATTTCGAAGGGTCCAATATAACGGGAACTTAACTTTCATTTCTTCTTAAACTTCATTATGCCCTTTGAGGGAGAAACTTTTAGAAATACTGAATCTCCAACTGAAAACTCCAAAGGTCTTTGTCTTTGGTCAACATAACTTTTCTACCTACTCTGAGCGGTTCTCAACCTCTCACAAATTAGTTAAACATCCTCAGAGGCTTGCTTAACCAGATCGGGAGCAAATATCTTTCTTTCACCCACTTCTTCCCAACCAATTGGAGAACGACACCTCCGACCATACAAAGCTTCATACGGTGTCATTTTGATACTTTAGTGATAACAGTTATTGTATGCAAACTCTACCAATGACAAATGATCATCCTAAGAGCCTTTAAAATCTTGAGCACATGCTCTCAACATATCCTCTAATGTCTGAATAGTTCTCTCTGATTGACCATCTGTTTGGAAATGGAAAGTCGTACTAAAATTCAATTGGGTCCTCATAGCTTCTTAGAAATGTTTCCAAAAGTGGAAAGTGAATTGGGAATCCCTGTCAGACACAATGCTCATTGGTACGCCATGTAGTCTTACAATTTCCCACAGATAGAGATTCGCTAAAGCACTTAAAGTCTCAGTAGATTTCATAGCTAGAAAGTGGGTGGACTTTGTCAATCTATCAACGATCACCCAAATCGCATTATGGTTTCTACGGATCCTTGGTAAACCTATAATGAAATCCATGGTGACATGCTTTCATTTCCATGTTGGTATTGGTAGAGGCTGTAACAACCCTGTAGATTTTTTATGCTCTACCTTAATCTGCTGAAACACAAGACATTTAGCCACAAATTCGGCTACATCCTTCTTCATACTTGACTACCAATAAGCCTTTCGCAAATTCTAATACATTTTATTACTTCCCAGGTGCAAAGTATACCTCGAGGAATGAGCTTTTGACAATACCAGTTTCCTTAATTGTGGATCATCGGGAACACAAACTCTACTCCTGAACCTTAATAGACCATCGGGGCTCACTTCAAAATTCATCATAGTTCCTAACCGGGTCTGACTAGTCATATATATACAATACTGATCAGTACGCTGAGCTTGTCGAATTCTATCAATCAAGTCTGGTTCTATTCTCAGGCTAGCTATCATACCATAACCGACAGTGTCAGATGGTTCAATGTCTAAGTTGAGGATTACAAACTGTTCCAACAGTTCGTATTCTCAAATCATCATGTAAGATATCATCTCGATATTCTTTCTGCTTAAGGAGTCTGCTACTACGTTTATCTTTCCCGGATGGTGAAGGCTCTCGCAGTCATAGTCGCTCAAAATCTTAATCCACCTTTTCTGCCTCATATTTAGCTCTTTTTGTGAGAATAAGTACTTAAGACCTTTATGATCGGTAAAGATCTGAAACTTCTCTCCATACAGATAATAACGTCATATTTTCAATGCAAATACAATGGCTACCAATTTCAAATCATGGGTCAGATAGTTCTTTTTATGGTCTTTTAATTGTCTGGAACCATAAGCAGCTACTTTCCCATTTTGCATCAACACACATCCTAAACCTTGACCAAAAGCATCTGTATACACCGAGAAGCCTCCTAAACTGACAGGTATAGTCAAAATAGGTGTTGTGGTCAGTCCATGTTTCAATTCTTGAAAACTCTTCTCATATAAATCATCCACTCAAACTTGACATTCTTTCCCGTGAGTCGAGTCAATGAAGCAGCCAACTTAGAGAAACCCTCGACAAACCTTCTGTAGTATCCAGCCAAACCCAAAAAATTTTGAATCTCAGTAATAGTCTTTGGTCTTTCCCATTGAACTACGGCCTCAATCTTAAATGGGTCAACAGACACCCCGTCTTTTGACACTATATAACCCAAGAATGCTATATGATCCAACCAGAAATCACACTTGTTAAGCTTGGCATATAACTTCTTTTCCCTGAGGGTTTACAGAATCATTCTCAAATGCTGCTCATGATCTTCTCTAGACTTGGAATACACTAAAATATCATCTATAAACACTATGACAAGTATATCCAAATACGGCTTGAGTACTTCATTCACCAATGCCATAAAAGCTGCAGGAGCATTTGTTAACCCGAAAGATATAACCAAAAACTCATAATGTTCGTATCGAGTCCTTAAGGCTGTCTTGAATACATCTTCACTTCTAATCTTCAACTGGTGGTACCTTGACCTCAAATCAATTTTGAAAAAGATTTGTGCTCTTCGCAGTTAGTCGAGCAAATCATCTATACATGGCAGGGGATATTTGTTCTTAATGGTAGCCTTGTTAAGCAATCTATAATCAATGCACAGCCTAAGGCTCCCATCTTTCTTTTTAACAAATAACACTGGTGCACCCCATGGTGATACACTCGGTCTGATAAACCTCGTATCCAATAATTCTTGTAATTGCTTCCTCAGCTTTTCTAACTCAACTGAGGTCATTTTGTACGGTGGTTTGGATATCGGCTCGATACCAGGCACCAAATCGATATAGAATTTCATCTCCCTATCTGGAGATAACCCTGGTAGATCATCTGAAAATACGTCGGGAAACTCCCTGACCACGAGAATATTACTCAACTCCGGACTTGCCTTGTCTGTATCAATTATATAGGTAATGTAACCTTCAAAATATTATCCAAATAGTTGGTAAGAACTATGTAATTCAATCTACCAATCCTCTTTCATTACTTTTCAGAAAAACTTGCAAGATATTCTTTGGGTAAATAAAAGGTGACCGTTCTATTGTGACAATCAAGGACAACTTGATTTGCTGCTAACCAATCCATGCCCAATATCACATCAAAATCATACATATCTAATAGGATTAGGTTTACTAACATTTCTGTCTCCTACTTTAAGTCTACAATCTTTATATATTTGTTCTAACATTCAACTATCTTTCATTGATGTCCTAATCAATAGTGTCTTTCCTAATGGTTTAGGTTGTACACAGGGAGACAATTTACATGCAAACACTGAGGATATAAACGAATGACTTGCACCAGAATCAAATAAAACCACTGCTTTAATATCAAAGATCAAAATATTACCTTGTAATGTTTCGGACAGTGCATCGTTGGCCTTATGCTTAAGAGTGTATACTCGCCTCTGTCCTGCAACCTACTTCCCTTTTTCTTCCACTGTAGTCTTCCTTTTCTGAGTAGAGGTAGTAACAGGTGCCCTCATTTGTTCTATGCTTTTCTACGCGGTTGAGTCTATATTCTTTATACAATCTCTGACCAGGTGCCTCATTTTACCACATCTGAAACAAGCCACAGTCCTCAAATAGCAGGGCCTATTACCATGATTATTCCCACAAAACTTACACCTCTCGACAGTAGGTCGAGGTCCTTCAATCACAATGCCCCTAGTTGGAGCTGAGGCAGGATAAATAGGAGGCTTAACAATCTTACCTTGTGATTCATCATAATTCTTATGTCGCTTAACAAATGGCCTTCTGCCCTCTCTGACTCTTCTGTCCTCAGTTGGCATCTTTCGATCTATGTCCTTACCTTTGCCTACCTTACTAAACTCTGAGGCATGTATATCATAGTCTTGTTCACATAGCTGGGCTTGACGAATTGCCTCCTCATATATGCTGATATTCAACGGGGCTAGTCGGGTTCTAATCGACTGTCTTAATCCATCCATAAACTTCTAGACCTTCCTCGCCTCATTATTCATAATATCCGGATCATATCTTCTTAGAGAGGTGAACTTGGATTCATACTCATCAACAGATTTATTCCTCTGAGTCAAGTTCAAGAATTATGCCTGTAATCTTTTTTGGCAGTATTCAGAATGTGTTGTCTCTGGAAGGCATCAAGGAAAATGTCTTATGAAATCACTTGATGTCTAGCCCTTGAGATCGATGGGGTAAACTTCCACTAATGTTCTGCCTCTCATTCCAACATAAAGGCAGCGAATGCCATTTTCTCTATGGTCAAACATCGAAAGAACCCATATAACTTCTCCATTTTGTTAATCCAGTCCTCTACTATTACAAGGTTCTTAACCCCACTGAATGATGGTGGCTTCAGCTTTTGAAATTATCTCAGTCTCTCAAGTTCACAATCATACCCTTGATTATCACTACTCCGCTGTGGGGCTATTGGTGCCGGTGATTATGGTACAAGTGGGGTCTATGATAATGTAGTAGATGGAGAAGTAGAAAGTTCTTCTGTTGGTGGCACGAGCACTGTCTGAGCAAGTACAAGTGTACTAGGTGCGGCTGTCGGAGTAGTCGGTGCAGCCTGGACAGTAGTGCCCAGTACATTATCCAACCTTGCCATTACTTGCCAAATTAAATTCATTATCGATTCCATGCAACATTCTAAACTAGTAATTCGGGCTTCGAAGCCTTTAGTAGGATTATGTGCAGTCCGTTCAGATGGGGAACCGTCTCTCTATTAGACCTATCCTCACTGCCTCGGGATGACGTGCCCCATCGTCTACTCGGTCGACCGCGAGGTTTACCAGCCATAACTAACTGTTTTCCCTGCATTCAGTAGCAATTTTCAGTAAAACGTAGCCATGTATACTCAAATGTATCTAAACAATGTACACTAATATTGGGGATGTAAACTTTCTTAATTTTCTCTAACTCCAATCATCGACTCATATCAAACCAACCTTGCTCTGATACCAACTTCTGTAACGACCTTATTTACGTACAATTTGGTTGGGTTAGAGTCGATGCTAGATCAGCATAGTGAATTTTTTTATCATTTATATGTAAGCATAACATAATGCTAACATCCTCGAATAATATCAGAAGGACATTTTTCAATTAATCAGAATTATCATTCAATTACAAAATAATTACGTTTGCACATAAGCATTATTGTACTTACCAAATTTTAGATACAAAAGAATGTATACTCTGGGTATACCTTTCATGCAGAAGAAAACTCTGCGGTATGATTGCACAAAAGAATCCAACTTACACAAAAGGAGGACCCGGCTACTGAAGAGACTTTGTGGAAGAAAGAACGGGATGAGCTTAATGAGCTCAATAAGAAAAAGAGTGTGGCAAGTAGATAAGTACACTAACTATAAGTGCATAAAAGGATTATCATGTAAAATATACAGTGCCATTAGCACGCAGTAAAGATAGAGTCGAATATCAGAAACAATGTCAGTATCATTAGTGGAAAACAATGTACTGAAATAATTTGGGTTCAAAACTTTATTCAATAGGATATAAAAATTATCATGCAGTTCAACAAAAGATACAGTCAGTTCAGTAATTCAAATAAATGAGACAAGGCAGACATGCTAAGGCAGTATGACAAATGACCAATGTCAATGACTCCGAGCATCATTGATCAGGTGTGCTGGGATGTCAATCGTCGTGGGAATGGTCAACTACCCAACTGACTCACAGTACAGTATGTCCGAAAATAGAATACATGGTACAACGTACTCATATGCATGTTGCACGGTATATCGAATTTCGTGGACCATAGTAACTGTAGCCGTAACAGTAATAGTATAGCATGAATTTACCGAGCCCTTTGTCTCCAGTAAGTGCGAACCAGGCAGTGCAACACATAGTCAGCACGCGGCTCAAGCACATTTTATCCGATACAGATTGATAAACCACTTCTTTTCATTAAAACAGTTTTAAACACAGTTCAGTACATAAAATAATTTAAAAAGGCACTGGCTCATCATTTTTCGGTTGAAAACCTCAGTATGCAGTATGTGGCAATTAAAACTAGAGGTTTAAATAATAAATTAGGTTGTAACGGTATCCATGTAAATAAATTAAATTTTTTCGGGTAAAGTTAGACTATTTAACTAAGGTTAAAGTTTTATGTAATTTTCATATCTATAAAATCAGCCTAGAATTTATATCTATAGTTCAACAGTAAATAAATACGTGTAATTATCTCTAGCAGCTCACAAAATTTTTCCTACCCCCAATGGTAGGCAGTAGTTCCTTTATGCTTTAGTACAATGAGTTAGTTGGTCCGTCCTAATTCCGTGCGTTCCTCCGAAGCTAAAATAAATTATCAATCGTTTTAAGTGAGTCACTTTAAGCTCATGATTGCTTTACTATACATAAAAAATTAAGTTTCCAAGCTTAATAGTCAAAACCTTACATTTGGCCTAATGTACCGAAAATAATTCTTTATGTTTTTCCTCAATGATTTCTTCAAAGCTTTTTCCAAAAATTTTAAAACCCCAACATCCAATATAACACGCGAGATTAGCATTTTAGTCCATCAATTAAGCCTAGCCAAGCTCATTACAAACCATCGTGGTTGGGCTGTTTTGTTTCTCTCCAAGGCTACAACGTTTCAGATGCTTCTTCACTGAACCATGGCTTTTCCTTTGTTTTTGGTTCTCCTCCCACTAGCCTTAATTTTCACATCGTCCTATTATTGAAAATACGACGAAGGATACGACAAGTCTCGGTTGCACTAGTTTTGCTAAATAGTTTTCTCTTCAACTCAGAAATAGCAGGGCTGCCAACAAACTTGCTCTTCCTCCCTTTTCAACTTCTTCCATTCTTTCTCTCGGTTCATAGCTCCCTCCACTGCTGGTGTTGATTCCAGCCACTACCACACGCCTACAACTTCGGTTCAAGCTTTTAATTCAGCTCTCCCGATAATCTTGTTTCACTCACGCCAATACAGCCTTGAACAACATCGATCGGCCTTAATTTGTAGTTTTCTTTTTTTCCTCTGCTGCGTCTTCTTCCCTCCAGCCTCACTCTCCTTCTTTACTGTTTTTCTTCCATGCTTCTATGTGTTTGGACTTCACCGATTGCTCTCTGTTTTTGTTCCAGCTGGTTTCACTTCACATTTCAGTCTTCAACTTGCTACTATCACCTTCCCAAAGTTCTTGAAGATTCTAACAGAGGTCACCGTAACCACTCAACAGCAGGACATGAGGTAAGAAACCACTTCTCTGTCCAACCTGGTCGCCCTGCTCCAGCTCCCTCGTCACCCTTTGCTTCTGCCAGTTCACCCAGCCTCCCAGAAAGCCGAGAGGGGCCCTTTTTTTCAACTTCAATTTTGTTTCGGTCTTCTAGCTCTCCCTCTCTCATTTTCTGGTCTTCAGCCTTTTCTATCGTCTTTTCTCGTTTACAACCTCTGCACTTCCTATTCTCTTCTCAGTTGCCTCTGTTTTTGCTATATATATTTTCCTTATCTCGTATCCTCTGTTTCCTTTTAACGTGTTTCCATCATCTACAAACTGCTCCCATCATCCTTTCTTTTCTCACCGAACCACTGTAAGTTTCTAGCAGGCATCACACCATTTCTTTTCCCGTTCCTTTTCTCTGCCACATATTCAGTACCCCTTACACACACACACACACACACACACACACACACACACACACTACAACAAATTTAGTAATTTGTGACGCATGAACTAATGTCACAAAATATTAATTTTTCGTCACAAATATTTTTTTATGAAGAAAATTATGTTGTCACAACGTTTGTCACCTTTGCCACGTCGCTAAAGGTCAAATGTGACGATATTATTATTTCGTCACCTATTCACGAATCTAACGTGACGATGATAAACAACGTCACAGTATGATTACTTTTTTGTGACGTCTGAATTAGTCATAAATTAATACAAATATTCGTCACTAAATACCGATAACGTCACAGAATATGTGATAAAATTATAAGTATTAGTGACGTCACACTTTAGGTGACATATTATCGTCACCTATGATGAATAAGGTAACATCAAAAAATCTCTCAAATGTCACTAAAGATAGTGATAATTTTAATTTTACGTGACGAAATGTTAAATCGTCAAACAATAGGTGACATATTTTAAGGTGACGAAATATCAATTTGTTACAATATTAGGTGACGAAATATAAATAAAAAATTGTCATAATATAGGTGACATAAGTTATTGTTACATATGACAATAATACATCATAAAATATTTAATGTTGCAATAATATTGAAAAATTTCTTTAAATTTAAATAATGTTTATATTTTTATTAAATAATCAAATATAAACAATATTGCTCATACAAAATCCAATTTAACTAGTATTGTAAAGTAAATAATTGATCTAAGATTTGCAATGAATCTCAAAAAGTAATACCTTGAATAAAGTAAGTAATCATAATCCAGTCGATTCTACTATTCCAAATGTAATAAAACTAATATAATCCACATTGTCTAAATCTAGAAGCTCAAATAACGTACGATGGTCACATTTGAATTTTTGAAACAAAATATACCAGATATAGGAAATCACTGGTACAAGTTCATCTAATAGCTCTCAATCCAAATCTTGTGTAGAGGGTGTTTGTGTTGATGGTGAATTTGAGTCACTTGAAGCTGCAATAAACAATTATTAACAAATGATAAATACAATATATTAAATAATAAATAAAATTTAAAACTATTATTTATGAAAGACAATAAGATATTAATAGCAAAAAATGATAAAAAAAAAAACAACCTATCAAATAATAACAGATGCAACATTGGCTTATCATTGATGGTGTCAATGGCTTCTAAATCAGCATTACAAGTGATAAGAGACAAATGAATCTTCTATAAACATTTACAAGTGATAAGAGATTAACTGATATCAATACATTCAACATCACAAATATCTTCTACAGTCATTCTCAATACAACCCTAACAAGCTTAATGGAACAACAAAAAGCAAATGCAAGGTGTAAAGCATATGTACTAGCTACGGGCAGTGCCTACAACCATTACCGCAGCTATTAAAGCATGGAGGTGTAAAAGTATATATCTGGAAATGGGGGCATAGGTACTTGTATTCCCGCAGCTATTAAAGCATTTGTCATAGCCTGAATTTGAGTTTGAAAATTTGCAAATGTTGACTTATATTGCTCAAGTTCATCTTGTGTTTTTTTAAGACTTTCTTTTAAACTTGCAGCATTTGCATTTGAAGTCTTATTTGTAGCCTTAGGCCCATATCCAAGTCCTTTGATATATCCCAATCGAGTACCAAGCACTTCATCTACTATAGCATCAACAGTCTTAGGTTCCATTCCTTCTTCTGTAAGAGTTGATTGTAACTCCACAATTTTCTCCTAACAATAAAAAGAAATATTACTAGCTAAAAGAATCAAACTGAAAAGATAAAATCGTAACTTGTAATTTGAAAATTCTTACATAAGCTGTCTGAGCCTCAGGTGATAACCATCCTTTATTCTCTGAGTAGTGAGTCGCCTTAAAGAATTCTATTCTATTAGGTTCTTTTTCATCATTGCGCTACATAATTATAAATACAATAATATTCGGTTAATTACAAGTAATCAAATAGAAAATAGATAATCCATAATAAATTTTGGAACGTAAAAATTTACCATGGCATAGCGACTAGCTACAAAGGCCTTCGATCCTTGGTTATGAGTTAACTTGACATTTGTTCGAACTCTTGCATTTGTTTCACACCTCCTCTTCATTTGAAAAGATAATGAAAAAAAACAATATATATATATATATATAAGTATACTCATAGTATATAAATTTTGTCATGCATAAATATGGATAGAAATCTAACAAACAAGAAATTGAAATGTGAATAAGAAATGAACCTGTTATTGAGGATCACTAAACAAATCACAAAGTTCTTCCCAGTTTTCTTGAGTCAAGTTATATTTTGGTGGGTTATTTTGGCGTGCTACTTCATCGTTTGGAAATTTTTTATAGTGCAAGTGTAGCTTGTACCGTTCATTCCTTGACAATTTCGACAAAATCGCCAATACAGAATTTTTAACATACTCATCATCCAATTTCATCTGAAACTTTGTCTAAAAGAAAAAAAAAATTAATGGTTATCATGGCTTAAAAACATAACTACAAAAATAACTACAAAAAAGATTGTCAATATTTTGCACTTACATTAAGTCTCTCAAAGGCATGAATTTTGTCTGTATCCTTCAAGTCTCTCCATTTTGTTGGGATTGGGATGAATTGTCGGGTAATGACTCCAATTTCAGAAGATAATTTAGCTGATTGAACTTCACAAATAGGTCTACCTTTATTTGCTGCTATATCTATTACCATCTTATTTTTCCCTTTGATGAATTTTTCTAGTCCAATTCCTCGAGTTGGACCTCGCACCCTTTTAGGGGGATTAAAAATTGCATCTATATAAAAAAAATAAAACCTTTATAAAATGATGGCTACAACCATGATTCATGAGATAAAAAAAAATGGTGGCTGATATGATGAACAAAATAAAATCATCAATCATCAAACATCATCAATCATCAAACAAAAAAACAAATCAGCTTACTTTGGGATTAAAACAGAGCAGAGAGTCTTATAAACAGAGCAGAGAGCTTACTTTGGGATTAAAACAGCAGATATGATTATAGAATTTGAGTGCAGAAGTAAAGGTGACAAACAAATGTGGACGGATGTGAGCCAGCATATGTTGAATTGTCAAAACAATATGGCATATTTCTGAGAGAAACTAATTGGATCGATGAAAGAACTAGATTTTCAGTAAACAAAAAATGAAAAGGACAGCAAATTTCAGTAAACTAATTAAATAAAGAGAATATATACTTAAATAAACTAATTGCAAATTCAGTAAACTAATTGCAAATTTCAGTAAACTAATTAAATAAAGAGAATATATACTTAAATAAACTAATTGCAAATTCAGTAAACTAATTAAATAAAGAGAATATATTAAATGACAAAATTTCAGTTCAGCCTTCTTATTATGTTATTGGAGATCCATTTTCTCTTGTTTATTTCAGGATTATAATACACCCCAATTTTGTCCTAAAATGGCCCACCAATAGTGAAGTTACAGCTGTAATCATTTGACAGACTGAGTCTATAAGCATCCTCTGGGGAGTGAGATATGCTCATGATGGATAGCTTGGCGTGCTACTCGGAGCATTTCTTGGTTCATGAATCAGAAGAAAAATTACGCTTAAAACTGCATGTAGATTTTGGTTTGCATGCTTGATTATTGACGAAGGGAGAATCTGTGATTTTGTTCAGAATCAGAAGCAGCGATGATTGCTTATGATTAGCAGTGAAGCAAAAGGAAGTTCAAAATGGAGTAGTGTCTGGATCCTGGAGGCTAAACCAAGTTCTTGTTTAACCATAAGAGAATGCTTTTTCAGCCTTTTTGCAGAGAAGTGTTTCATTTTTTTTTTCTGAATTTTTCTAAGGGAATTAATCTTTTGAGAGCTTTGATTAAAGTGGAAGCGTAAATGAAAGAAAATTGGCTTTGCAGAGAAAGTTCTGGTAGAATAACTTTGATTAAAGCAAGCCACTCCAATGCTATTTCTTTAAACAGTAGTTTCTTTGCAGGAATAGCAAAAGAAAGACAAAAAGAAAAACAAAACACAAGCTATACCCTAGCCAGAAAGCTAAGATAATACTAATTCATTTACTGCACAAAGATCCATATACATTTTTACTCTATCACATGATGACTGGTAGCCTACACAATAGAAATCTTTGCTATAGGTTAAGTACTTCTCTTGGGACAGGTACAAAAGTGGAGCCAATATTGATGTACTGATAAAACAACAGCTTATGCTTAGTTTGTGTATTGGCTAACACTGATTACTTATAAAAGAGCTTCCCATCTGCATGCATATATTAAATATGGTGATGTATTAATTTGTTTCTTGTAGATTATGCAGCATATAAAATGATTTGTTCATTTTCCTTATATCCATTAGCCTTTGAACTTAAGTTTTAGTTCTATAATTAGGATTGATCATTAGCCAAATTTTTACCAAGAACATACGAGTCATACGCCAACTAAGTATCAATACGAGTCATACCAGAATTTTCAATTGGTGAATCTTGCTGCAATGATTGCAGTAACTCGTTAGCAGATTGGACTTGCTGCTGTGATTCCATTGGATCATTTTGTTGTGAGACAAATGAATGTTGCACAACATTAGCATTAGAAGCTGGGACTTTCTCCTCAATAATGTTTCTCCTTTTACCTTTCCTTCCTGGTGCCATCCTGAAATAGTATAGAGAAATAAATCGTAAATGATCATATATTATTTAGTAAAATCAAATAGAAAAGGAACTAAAAACATTAAAACAGTAATTACCTTGATGGGATAAATATAATACAAACATGGTTACAGTTAAAAATAAGTAAACAAGATAAATATAAAGGGCTACAACATCTGATCTATGTCAGTATCACAATCAAATTCATTATCTTCAATGCCATCTTTAATCCCTTCTTGATCATCTTGATCAGATTCCTCATTGCAAGCATCATCAGCTATTTTATTGTTTTTTTCCACAAACTCAGAATCAATGACATATGCAGCAATATCATCCCTGTGCAGCAGTCTATCATTTTCCTCAATTTGTATTATCCTATCACTTTCCGGCATTTCAATCTCTTGATCTATTTGATCTTCATCCGCGTCAAACACTTCACCAATTTCCTCACGTTGCATCTCTGGAACATCATACAAGTGCCTATGAGGAAACTTTTGTACTACTCTCCAATCTTTCCCTAACTTGGTATCATCCAAGTAAAAAACTTGCTTCGCTTGAATTGATAAAATAAACGGGTCATTCTCATACCAATATTTGTTAACATTGATACTTATTAAATGACCATCTTTTTGGATTCTTTTCCTTTTATCATCAAGGTCAAACCACTTGCACCTAAATAAAACAACTTGACAATCTTTTATGTAGTCTAACTGAATAATATCAGTTAAAACACCGTAAAAGTCAATTTCCTCCTCTTCATGATTTCCTTCAACCAACACACCACTATTTTGACTTCTCAAATGGAAATCGCGCTCTTTTGTGTGGTACCTAACTCCATTAACAATGCAACTTGTGTACTTTCGGACACGTCTATCAGGACCACATGCTAAAGAATATAACTCATCAGAAATTTCTGATGAACCTTGATCTCGCAACAATGAAACCTATCATAAGGGAAAAAATCATATAAATATTATTAGAATGATTTTACATTGTTTAGTATCATTGATTTTTTAATATTTACTTACATGTCTTTTAAACCATAAGGGAAATTGCTCTTTATGCCTTTCTTCGATAGATGACCCACTCTGTAACTCAAGCTTCATTTTACGCTTTCTAGAACATAATAAAATAATTAAATTAAAAGTTTACTTAGTTGAAAAAATTTAGCTTGCGTTAATAATTTATTATTAAAAGAAAAAGACTTACTCCAAATATGGTTCAACTTCATCACAGTTGTTCAATATGTACCATTGCATCATTTCAAACTCTTCTTCTGACAAAACATCATATTTTGATGCTCCAAAAAGACGAAAACTTCTTGAAAAAACAGCTAACCTTTTCTCATTCATTTCTTTCTCTCCATCATAGTTTCTCTCTTCTCGATTAAATTTAGTCTCAATCCCAGAGAGATACATAGAACAAAATGTTAAGCATTCACTAGAAGTATAAGCCTCTGCTATACTTCCTTCAGGACGAGCTTTATTTCGTACATACGTCTTAAGTTTGCCTAAGAACCTATTAATAAACAAATAAAACTTTATTAGATTCATTACTTTGACTAAATGCTTTAATAATTAAATTAGTTAAAAATATACAACCTTTCAATAGGATACATCCAGCGATAATGCACAGGTCCTCCAAGCATGATCTCGTTTGGCAAGTGTACAGCCAAATGCACCATCACATCAAAAAATGCTGGGGGAAAAATTTTCTCCAACTTACAGAAAATAATGATAATATCTACTTGTAAATCTTCCACATCCTTCTTCTTTAATGTCTTACAACATAATCTTAAAAAGAAATTACCTAGGTCATCCAATGCTCGAAAGACATCTTTTGGTACAAAATTCCTAATAGCTACTGGCAGTAGTCTTTGTAAAAGAATATGGCAATCATGGCTCTTCAATCCTGAAATCTTACCATCACTTACATTAACACATCGTGAGATGTTAGATGCATATCCATCAGGAAACTTCACTGATTTTAGAAAGTCACAAACTTTCTTACTTTCCTCTTTTGATAAAGTGTAGCATGCATGAGGCATTAAGTAAGAACCATCTGGAAGTTTTTTCAAGTGTAGTTCTTTCTTTATTTTCATATCCTCTAAATCTAACCTCGCATTTATTGTATCCTTTGTCTTCCCTTCAATGTTCAACAATGTTCCTAAAACATTATCACAAATGTTTTTCTCAATGTGCATAACATCAAGATTATGTCGTAACTTAAAAGTTTGCCAATAAGGCAACTCAAAGAAGATGCTCTTTTTAGTCCAATTCAATTCCTCAAGGGTACGCTTTCTCTTTCTCTTGTTTGGGTGCTTTCCAAAATCGATATCTTTCATAGCGTCTAATTGTTTTAACAACTCACTCCCTGATAAGTCCTTTGGCTTTTGCCTATTTTCTACGCTTCCATCAAACATTTTGCTTTTACGCCAAACATGGTCAAGAGGCAAATAGCGGCGGTGATACATATAACATATTTTATTTCTTAACTTTCGTGAAGGAGCATCACTGTTACAAATAGGACATGCAAAGTATCCTTTTGTACTCCAACCTGATAAATCCCCATAGGCGGGAAAGTCATTTATAGTCCATAGAACTGCAGCATGCATTTGAAAATATTCCTTCTTGTAAGCATCATAAGTTTGAACCCCACTTTCCCATAGATCTTTCAACTCATCTATCAATGGTCTCAAATAGATATCAATATCATTGCCTGGAGAGTTTCGTCCAGGAATAGGTAATGACATCATTAAGAAAGGATCCTTCATACATTTCCAAGGTGGAAGATTATATGGCATAATCACAATGGGCCACATGCTATAGGTAGAGCTCATTATCCCAAAAGGGTTAAAGCCATCAGTTGCTAGGCCAAGTCTAACATTACGTGGATCATCTGCAAACCAATCATTTTCCTTGTTAAAATCTTTCCAAGCATCCCCATCTGCTGGATGTCTTAGTGTATCATCATCAACATTTTTTTCTTCATGCCACCGCATATCTTTTGCTGTTTTCTTAGACATAAACAATCTTTGGAGTCTTGGTTTTATAGGAAAATAATGCAAGACTTTCCATGGAATTTTCTTGTCAACAACCTTCCACCTTGATGTCCCACAAGTAGGACAGCTTTGTCTATTTTTAAATTCCCCCCAGAATAGAGCACAATCATATTTACAAGCATGAATTGGCACATAGCTAAGTCCTAAGTCTCTCAAGGTTCTTGTTGCCTCATAATATGAAGAAGGAATTGTACTGGTGGGGAAAGCCTCCTTCAACAGTCCTAATATCATATTTACTGCCTTGTTGCTCATTTGGCAATACACCTTTATGTGCAACAATTTTACAATAAAGGACAACCTAGACAAATTACTGTATTCAGGTAATAACCCATTTTGTGCCTCATTCAAAAGGTTGTTGAATTTTTCAGCTTCTTCCTCACCCAAATTAGAATTAAAATTAAGATCATCTTCATCCACTCCAGGGAAAACATCTTCTAATAGATCATGCACTCCGTCCTCCAATAGTTCATCACTCTCTATTGTCCTTTCATAGGAATTAACATTAGCTACATTTCCAAAAGTAGGCATTGTGAAATCAGATTGCTCACCATGATAAATCCAATTGGTGTAACTTTCAGATATACCTTTTAAAAGCAAATGATCTTGTACCTCATCTTGAGTTCTAGTAAAATAATTTAAGCAATCTCGACAAGGACAACGAATTTTACATTGTTCTCCCATATTGAGACGTACATATTTCATGAAAGTTGAAACTCCCAAAACATACTTGTTAGAATATTTGGACTCCATCATCCAACTTTTATCCATGTTAATAGGCTGTTCCTAAAATAATTTAAACACCAAACATAAAACCCTTATCAATTTAATGAAATGATATTCAAAGCATTCTAAACAAGCGGCTGATGGTTGTGTTTGAAGCATTCTAAAGATAAACTGTGTTTGAAGCATTCTAAAGATAAAGATTCCATACAAACGGCTGATGGTTGTGCCTTGTGTATATATAAAATAGTATCTCTAAGTATCCTAATAAAGCTTAGACAGTTTAAACACAGTTTGTACATAAATTTGACAAACATAGTTTAAACACAGTTTTAAAACAGTTTTATATTACATAAACACAGTTTAAACACTATTCTATGATTAGGCCTAGTAAGCTTAAACACAGTTTAAACACAGTTTGTACATAAATTTGACAAAAACTAAAAAATATTTTATATTACATAAATTTTGTAATATTTTATATTACATAAGTATCCTAATAAAGCTTAGACAGTTTAAACACAGTTTGTACATAAATTTGACAAACACAGTTTAAACACAATTTACACACAGTTTTATATTACATAAATACGATTCTATGATTAAACACAGTTTAAAAACAGTTTTATATTACATAAACACAGTTTAAACACAGTGTAAAAACGATTCTATGATTAGGCCTAGTAAGCTTAAACACAGTTTAAACACAGTTTGTACTTAAAATTGACAAAAACTGAAAAATATTTTTTTGTGACATGTTAATTTTAACATGACATTTTCTATGTTTTATATTTACATTACGATTTAACAAAACATGAATACGGATTATATGCTCTCACTGTCATAAACCACAACAAGTAAAACATACAACCAACAGAAGCTACACAGTATAGACAAACACATATATTGGACAAAACAGAACAAAGAAACAAGAGACAAGAAACAAGAGTCAAAACAGAGCAATAAAACAATACAAAGATTTCCAGAGACATGCGTGAAGATTCTATACATAAGAAGATAAAACTCATAAGAAAAAAACCATTACCGAAAAGATATAGCATCATGATAAAAAAAAAACAGAGCAACCAAATCATAGAATCGAACAAAAGAGAAAACCCATAAAAGATAAAAGGATTACAAAAATAGTAATAATCAGGACAATATATACACGTACCTTGACTAAGAAAATGGAATTCAGATGTTGGATAAGCAGGAGCTCCAAGATACACTGCCAAAGAGGGTTAAGCCGAGAGTACGAAGATGAAGAGTTTCGTAGTTTCTGAAAACAGTTTTCTGGGAGGGAAAGGGAATAGGGAAAAAAAACTAAATAAATAAAGTCAATGCTAAAATATTTAATTAGGGAAAGGGAATAGGGAAAGTATTTTATTAGGGTAATGTTAAAATATTTTGTTTCTTAATGCTAGCTTGTGTTATTACTTTAATTCAATGAAATAAATAAATAAAATAATTATTAGAAAAAAATTATTGATAAAAGTTATACCTCCCAAGCATATGGCAAATACATTTCCTTTCCACAACGGACCATAATGAGGGCACCCCTTTCCGGCAGAAATGCAGAAGTTGGGGATGGATACTTGCCTGGTTAAGCTTTGAAAGAATACTTGAAAATTGATATTCCATATCATCGTATTTTGGTTCCCTGATGACATTTTTCAAAAAATGTTTTACACATTTTCAAGTGTTTGATTCTCTGAAAATAAAAATAATCAATGTAAAATCATTTCCGATCAATGGAAAAGAGGAAGACAATTTTTGAAACTTAAAACACCTCATTTCACCTCAAAACAAAGCTGCAGTTGCAAACAAATCTTATCTCTGTCATACCTGCATTTGCCGACAATGTTGTCGGAATCGCTGATTCCCTTATCGACATCCTCCACAAATCCCATCTTGCTGCAACATTCTCTGTTTCACTTACCCATCGATCTCTTTGCTGCAACTCATCTAACCCAAAATCGTACCTTTGTTGCACCTTCACTTGTCGACAACATCGTCGGCTCCGTTGAGTATCCTGCCGATATCCTCCATAAATCTCATCTGACCCAAAATCGATCCTCTGTTGCACCTTCACTTGTCGACAACATCGTCGGCGCCGTTGAGTACCCGTTGAGTATCCTGCCGATATCCTCCATAAATCTCATCTGACCCAAAATCGATCCTCTGTTGCACCTTCACTTGTCGACGACAGCGTCGGCTCCGTTGAGTATCCTGCCGATATCCTCCATAAATCTCATCTTGTTGCCTCTACACATCGATCCCAACCACTGCTTTGATTTTCCTTTCACATGGACTCGTTGTGTATAGTGGCTTTCCAGTAAGCCTACCTAATTTCTTTATTGAATTCGAGCATCCAATTCCAAAGAACGAGAACAGGACTGAATTCACTCTTGATTTGATTTGAGAACTTGAAGAAACTTTTAGTAGTTGCAAGATGATCTCTTGGAGGAGGACTGCCGTCAGATTTTAGTAGTTGCAAGATATCTCTTGGATTTATTTGGGTAAAATGTTAAAATCTGAGTTATTTGAAGTGACTTTAATAAAATGGAAGTTTCAATACTTTTAAATTAAGTCAAATTTTTTAATTTGATTTTATGTTTAATTTGATTTTTAAGAGATTATACCAATTTAATTTGATTTTTAAGAGTTTTAAGAGATTAATTGATCTTTTGGTAATCTGATTTAGATAACTGTCTCCATTGCTTTTGAATGAGAACAGAAAAAAAAAATTAAAGTGTTCTCTCTACTTTTAATATTAAATTTTATTATTTTTTTATTAAAAAATATATATTAATTTTTAATAATTATTTTATTATTTTTAATTTTGTTAGAGTCAATCACAATCACAGTGTCATTAAAGTTAAGCATGTTAGCCATTTAACTTAAAATCAATTAATTATAAATTAAGAGATTCAATTTAAATTTAAAATTGCAAAAAAAAAAATTAAAATTTAACAGATATGAAATAATATTATATTAATATTATTATTATAGGTTTTAATTATTATTTTGATATTTTAGTGACGTTTTGACGACAACGTCATGAAAAGTAATTTGTCACATAAAATGTGTTTTTTCATGATAAAAACACAAACGTCACCATAAATAAAAAAGCAGTCATAAAAAAATTTCTCACAATTTATATTTCATTTTAAAATTTGGTATCAAATATTTAGTGACGCTTTTACAAAAATGGGACGCTATATCATTTTATGACAATAAATTAAATTATCACCAAAAGTAAAAACACGTCACAAAACAATTTCCCTCCATTTATGTTTAGTGAAAAATTTGGCGCCAAATATTTAGTGACACTTTCATGTGACGATTTTCTATATCGTCATATAAAATATTAAAATAGTACAAAACCGTGACGAATTATATTATTCGTCACGTATGATATAGTTTACGTGACGAATTGTAATGCGTCACATAGAATAATCGTCACAAATTGTCAAATTTGTTGTAGTGATATATATATATATATATATATTCCCATATTTATTTCCCTCTATCAGCTAAGTACATGACCTTCAAGCGTAAAAACTTCCCTGGTTCTCACGTTAGCCTCTCTTCCCTTGTTGGAAACCGAGCACTTCTTCAGCAAAATACTCGCCACACTGCTCCTTTGCATCATTTCACGTTTCCAGCCCCATTTGGTCTGACATCTTACTGTTGTTTTCAGCAAGGTATGTACATATTTTAGCCCTCCTAATTTCAAGCCTGCAGACCGTGTGCCATACCCTCGGTTTCACGCCTTGTCCCTTCGTTTATAACCTCCAACTTTTCCCTCCTTCCTATTCGGTTAATTCAGACATCATTATTGCCATCTTCACGTTTCCTTCCTACACCTCTTGTCTCATATCATTTCATTTCAGCCTCGCTGTAGGAAAACTATAATTAATTAATTTATAACCAGGATCTCATGTACAATCATCAAGAAAATTAGAATACGAAAGCGTACCTGGATCCATTGAAATTGATCGATTGGGGTTAGCAGTCTTCCAGTCTAAACTTTTATTTATGAGAGGAAACCCTAATTCACTCACTGATGGGATATGAGAATGAGAAAAATTACGTTTAGACTAGGGACCATAACCAATTTATAACTGAAGTATATTTTATTCTATTTTGGCTCATCATTAAAATAGAATAAAATATCAGGTCTCTACATATTGTAAAGCCCATACCAATTGAGATGCACTGAAGTCCAATAACTTTATTTGATCACTTTTAAGTGGACTAAAACAAATTAGATAGCCTGTAATGTATAATAAATTGATATATGTAGGCCTACACAAATAATTTCCTAACAATCTCCCACTAGGGTCACATATGTCGCTTGACTATTGTACATTTAAAATAACTTTATGAGCTCAATACTTGCTATCTTTACAAAAAACATCTCTAAACAATCTAGTCCATCAATTATATCAACATAGGATCAAAGCGATTTTCGTTACATATATTCCGTAACTAGACCTATCAATGGTCACATATATTAATATAATCAACGACATAGATCAAGTATGGATGTGTAGCATGGAAATTACATGCAACGTGATCCCTTAACATGCCTATTTCCAACTGGTCCTACTTTATCATTCTTTTAAGACTTTATGCATACTGCTACTAAAAGAATATTACTTTATTTCAAAGTTTTCAATAAAAACAAAAATACTGTATTCTGGTCAGAAAAATCTCAATAACAAATGAACATCAAGAAACAAGCTCCCACTATACAAGTATATCATCAGGATGAACCACACCCATACGAGCTACATGCTCATAAAACACCTTAGGTGGTACTCCCTTTGTAAGCGGATCTGCAATCATGGAGTTTGTATTTATATGTTCAATAGTAATCTGAAGACTCTGAACTCTCTCCTTAACAACAAGAAACTTAATGTCAATATGCTTTAACTTCGACGAGCTTCTGTTGTTCTTAGAGTATAACTCAGCGGCTTTATTATCACAATCTTCAATGGCCTCTCAATACCATCGACAAAGCACAGCCCGGTGATAAAATTTCGTAACCTGCCTCATAACAGGCTATAAATTCTGCCTCCATGGTGGAAGAAGCTATGAGTGATTGCTTTACACTCTTCCATGAGAAAGCTCCTCCAGCTAACATGAAAATATAGCCAGAAGTAGATTTTCTGCTATCAAGGCAATCAACAAAATCGGAGTCTGAATACCCGACGATCTCTAAATGATCTGACCTTCAATATAATCTTTAGTTCTCTGTAGATACCACATAACCCTCTTTACTGCTTTCCAATGATCCTTACCAGGGTTACTTAAATATCTGCTAAACATTCCAACTGCGTACGCAATATCTGAACGCGTACAGACTTGAGCATACATAAGACTCCCTACTGCTGAGGCATAAGGAATCTTTTGCATCTCTTTCTTTTTAATCTCATTTCTTAGGCATTGAAGCAAACTAAATTTATCACCTTTTGTAATGGGTGTATCTCTTGATACACAATTCTTCATGTCAAATCTGCTAAGCACCTTATCGATATATGCATTTTGTGATAAGCTAAGTATTCCATGAGAACGATCTCGATGGATCTGTATGCCCAACACAAAAGATGCATCCCCAAGATCTTTTATTTTAAAATTACTTGACAGAAATCTCTTGGTTTCATGTAACAAGCCTATATCACTGCTTGCTGGCAGAATATCGTCAACATAAAACATCATAAGAATAAACTTACTCCCACTGATCTTGTGATAAATACATTGATCAACAATGTTCTCTTTAAAATCGAATGAGGTAATCACTTGATCAAATTTTCGGTACCATTGATGGGATGCTTGCTTTAAACCATAGATGGATTTCTTTAATTTACATACCAGATGTTTCGAATTATCCGACATGAAATTTTTTAGTTGCACCATATAAATTGTTTCTTCAATGTCTCTATTGAGAAACGCTGTCTTTACATCCATCTGATGTAACTCTAGATTATAATGAGCTACAAGTGACATAATGATTCTAAAAGAGTCTTTCGATGAAACTGGAGAGAAAGTCTCTTTATAATCAATGCCTTCCTTTTGAGTGAAACCTTTGGCGACTAGACGCACTTTATATCTTTCGATATTGCCTTTCGAATCTTGTTTGGTTTTGAAAATCCATTTACAACTAATCGGTTTCGCTCCTTTAGGTAATTCGACAAGATCCCAAACGCCATTGTTCTCCATTGATTTCATCTCATCTTTCATGGCCTCTATCCAATGTTGGAAGTGAACACTTTGTTTGGCTTCAGTGAAAGATGTTGGTTCATCTTCCATTCCTATATCAAACTCATGTTCTTGGAGATAAAACGATATAATCATTTGGAATCGCTGATCTCCTCTCCCTAGAGGATCTCCTTAATGGCACTTTCAATTGAGGTTGTTGTTGCTCCTCTAATTGAATAGGAGCTGACTCTTCAATATAAGCAGGAGGTAAACCAGGAGTATCTTGATAATTTGTATTTGCATTTTGAACAACACTAGACATAATTGTCTGATCATTTTTAATTGCAACTGTAGGAATAGTGACATGTTCTTCTTCAAAGACAAGATCTCTGAGTTTAACACTCCACTATATTCAACATCCTCAATAAACTTAGCATTTCTCGTCTTTAAAAAAGGATTTACTTGAGGGATCATAAAACTTGAAACTCCTCGATCTTTTTGAGTATCCAACATCGTAGCAGCTTACTGTTCTTGAGTCCAATTTCCTTTCGTTAGGCTTGTATGGCCTAGCTTCAGCAGGACAACCCCAAACATGCAAGTGACTAATACTAGGCTTCTTTCCTGTCCATAACTCATATGGGGTTTTAGCTGCTGCTTTGCTTGAAACTCGATTAAGGATATACATTGTAGTCTTTAAAGCTTCTCCCCAAAGTGACTCTGGTAAAGAAGAATGATTTATCATACTTTTCACCATATCCTTTAGGGTCTGATTTCGTCTTTCAGCTACACCATTTTGACTTGGAGTCTCCGGCATGGTGTATTGAGGAACGATCCCACATTCTGCTAAACACCTTGCAAAGGGTCCTGGACGTTGTTCACCTGATCCGTCATATCTACTATAGTATTCGCCACCACGATCAGATTTAACGGCTTTACTTTTCCTACTAAGTTGATTTTCAACTTCAGTTTTATAGTTCTTGAAAACGTCCAACGACTGAGACTTCTCATGAATTAAGTATAGGTACCCATAGTGAGAATAATTGTCTATGAAAGTAATAAAATTCTATTGACCATTCCAAGAAGCCGTAGGGAATGGACCACATATATCAGTATGAATTAATTCTAAGACGTTTGAACTCCTTTTGGCACCTATTTTCTTGATATTTGTTTGTTTTCCCTTAATACACTCAATACAGATTTTGAAATTTGAAAAATCAAGGGAATCGAGAATTTCTTCTGACACAAGTCTCCGTATTCTTTGTTCAGAAATTGCCTTAAACAGTTATGCCATAACATAGAAGAATTCTCATTAATTAATTTGCGCTTTATACCATAATTATTTATATGCAAGCATTCATTAACATATGAGGCATGTAGGTCCAATTTATATAAATTGTCAACTAAAGAACCGGTACCAATAAGATTTGAATAGTGAAAGAGACTAAATTTTTCATTTTCAAATGAACAAGAATAACTCAATTTGTCCAAATTAGAAACAGAAATCAAATTTCGTCTAAATGACGGTACGTAAAAAGTCTCGTCCAATTCTAAATAATAACTAGATTCTAACTTTAATTTGAATAGACCAATAGCCTCAACAAGAGCTTTCTCGCCATTTCCCACATAGATGAAACTTTTATCATCAGTTGGCTTTCTGCTCCTTAGATAGCCCTGCATTGTCACACTTATGTAAGTAGTTGCACCTGTATCTATCCACCAAGTGTGATTGGGTACTAAAGCCAAATTAACTTCAGAACAAACAAAGTTGAGAAGTTTACCCCTTTTGGCAAGCCATTTTTCGTACTTGGAACAATCCTTCTTCACATGTCCATCCTTACGGCAAAAGAAACAAGTGATCACCTTATCCTGTTTCTGCTGCCCCTTAGGTTGTGAAGTTCCAATGTTTGCAATGCCTTTTCCTGTATTGTTCCTTTTCATTTTCTTGTTGGCAACATTACCATTGGAAGAAAATGTTAATTGAGCACTTTCTATCTTATCTTATTTCAATCTCTCTTCCTCTTGCACACACTGAGCAATGAGCTCGTTAAGAGTCTATTTCTCCTTTTGAGTATTGTAACTTATCTTAAAGGGATTAAATTGTGAAGGAAGAGATATCAAGATCAGGTGCACGAGTATGTCTTCAGACAACTCTAACTTTAGTGCCCTTAATTTTGTAACAAGATTAGACATTTCCATAATGTATTCCCTTATGTTTCCTTTGCCATTATACCGCATTGAAACAAGTATAGTCAGAATAATACTTGTTTCGACCTTTTCATTTGCAGCAAATTTATCTGCAATATGCTTAAGGAAACTTTTAGCATTTTCTTCCTCAGGTATTGCGCCCTTGATGGCATCCAAAATTGAGTGCTTCATGATCATCAAACTCATGCAATTTGAACGCTCCCATTTTTCATAAAGTGCCCTTTCCGTAGCTGAACTATTATCAATAGGGGCGGGAGGTCGTTCTGACCTGATCGTATAGTCCAGATCCATACACCCAAGCACAATGGTTACGTGCTCCTTCCATTTTCCAAAGTTAGTGCTATTAAGTACTGGAATGTTATTCAAATTGGCAGATATGGAAGAAACATTCACTGTAAGTAGAAAATAATAATTAGCTCACAACGAAATAATTTTGGGCCATATAAGATACCAAGCACAACATTGACATTTAGTCTTTGGACAGAAATATCAATTTGTAAGCGGTACTCTTAAACTTTATTAGTAAATATTGATAACCAAATCCTGTCAATAATATGCCTTTAAATATCAATTTGTAAGCGGTACTCTTAAACTTTATTAGTAAATATTGATAACCAAATCCTGTCAATAATATGCCTTTAAATATCAATTTGTAAGCGGTACTCTTAAACTTTATTAGTAAATATTGATAATCAAATCCTGCCAATAATATGCCTTTCTTTGGACCGACATATTACATGCATGGAAAAAAATTATCACATATTTACTACCTTATGTGTTAATAATTCGGAAAAAAATAATCTTCCTTTGGCCCGATTATTTTCCGCATGAATTAAAAACACTGTCATATAAATTCCTTAATGACAACCTTATTTTCCAAAATAAATAAATTAATATAAAAGGGATCACTTTGGTGGCATTTTATATCAATTTAATTTATTTTGAAACTTTATATTTTTCATAAAATATGCACATGTTTATAAGTGAGAGTACATAAATATATTGACAATTTCAGGGAGAGTACATATTGTCAATCAACTCAAAATATCATAAAACATATCATCATGAAGCAAAACAAGAATAATCATGTGCATAACATACAACTTTAATTCAAATAATACAAAATATTAAATAATAAATATTTAACGATTCCAAAAAATTTCAGAAAAATCATCAAAAATTTTAAAATTAAATTTTATTCAAGACTGGAGAAAACGGTGGCCGCCCGGCCACCGCATGGTGGCGCGTGTACATCACTCGCCACCCTCGGCGCTTGAGGAGATCCCTTTCGGGATCTCCCTTCTTCTTCCTTAGCCAGTTGGGTCGGGTTGACTCGGCTGGACCCAGAACAGACCCGTTTCTTATTTTTTTTAAGTATTTTCGGATTATTTTCATCCAATTAACTGTATATAATTGAAATTAAATGTGTATTCTACAATGCCCATGCAAAAATCGGATGAAAACATCAAAAAATTGAGACAAATTAAACCAATATGGATCAAACAATCTTATAATTAAAACTCAATCTTATTTTTGGTTTTCTTTCAACTAAAACAAAAAAAAAATTTAATTCTTAATGATTAAACATGAATAGGCTCTTGATACCATTTGTAGGAAAACTATAATTAATTAATTTATAACCAAGATCTCATGTACAATCATCAAGAAAATTAAAATACGGAAGCGTACCTGGATCCATTGAAATTGATCGATTGGGGTTAGCAGTCTTCCAGTCTAAACTTTTATTTATGAAAGAAAACCCTAACCCACTCACTGATGGGATATGAGAATGAGAAAAATTACATTTAAACTGGGGACCATAACCTATTTATAACTGAAGTATATTTATTTTATTTTGGCCCATCATTAAAATAGAATAAAATATCAGGTCTATACACATTGTAAAACCCATACCAATTGAGATGTACTGAAATCCAATAACTTTATTTGATTACTTTTAAATGGACTAAAATAAATTAAATAACTTATAATGTATAATAAATTGATATATACCTATACAAATAATTTCCAAACACTCGCCTCTTGCTCTCTTTACGGCGTCATCATTTCATTTATTCACCTTAGTAAATGTATGCCATTTAATACCTGTGTCAGCTGAGTACATAGCCTTGCAGCTCCCATTCCTAGGCCTGAATTTTCTGCTCCACTAGCTCTCGTTTGTCCCATCTTCAGCAACCATTCTTCTCGGTTTCACTGGTTTTCTTTCACCCCACCATTCAGCACACATTTCCATTCTACCTACCATAGCTGACATTCCTAGTTCACCTATAATGTATGCTTATATTTCTTTAATATTCCCTGTTGCCGAGGTTAGCTCTTCACCAATTCCAACTGCAGCTTTCATTTTCGTTTCTTTCTCCTGCCATGGCCAACATTCCTATTATATATATATACACATCTTCTTCTGCTGCAGCTCGGTATGTATACATATATTTATATCATTTTCCTTTGTCGTGCCAGCCTTAGAGTCAAGTTTTTATCCTCCTATCACTGTCTCCTTCAATCCACCTTTCCCTTTATTGCAAACTGAGCTAACTTCTCCTGCCCAAGCATGTGTTATTGCAGGAGTTGGTACTTCATAGTTAATATTCCACTTAACTAGTTTTTTTTCCTCCGTTCTTCTTCTTTCACACCGAGGCCATCACGTTTTCCATTTCTTTTCCCCTTCACCAAATCACCATCCCCTATTCATGACATTTCCCTTCAATGAATCTTATATATATATATATATATATATATATAACTAAAAGAATATATAAAACATAACACAACTATATATCTATGTACCTAATAAATTATCTTTGTAGTATTCCAAGTGAATTTGGTCTAATATTTAGGCATACTTCAGAATAAATATTTATTTGCTTGAATTTGTTTAAATCCTTTATACAATATTTAAATCATATTAGTCATCCACAAAATCATCTTTTTAATTCCAATGGTTTAATTTTTATTTATTAATAAAACTGAGTTCATGAAAATTCCGTGGAGTTTACGGTGTATGTACCCCTTGTTTGAATAACTAAAATTAATAAAAGAAAGAAAAGGAAAAGAAAGGAAAATAATTTTAACAAATCTTATTTGATTAAGCGGTGGAAAGATGATTTTAACAAACCTTATTTGTTTAAATCACTTCTTCTCTCTTTTCTTTCCTTTATTAAAAATTTGTCACAAACAAATGAAAGGTTTTCAACATTCTTTTGCTTTTTTAGCTTTCCTTTCCTTTTCTTTCCCTACCCTCAATCCAAACGTAGGGTTATTCATTATTTTTTACATCAAATAATACTTAAGAGATTTATTTTTATTTTGAGAACGAGAATGACTAATTTAAGTAATTTTCAAGTTTAGTTAGTCTAAAAAATGACTTGACATCTTTATTTATAAAGATACATTCCAAGAATTGTGATATTTTAATGTGTTATGATTATTCATTTATTTTTTTATCAAACAAACAGAATTATTTAATATAATCACAACTTCTAAAATCCAATAGTTATGTTTCTTAATCATTTAAAAAAGAAAGAACTCTTTCCATGAGTATGTAACTCTTCAAATATGCTATTTGTTTCTAGCATTTTTGTCCTGGGGCAGTCGGTGTCTGAATAGGACTGCCAACTTCTCTAATGTATTTTTTTACACGGAATAAAACTTCTAGGTAGGGGGATCAGGTATCCTCCTAGGACAGCTAACTGCTCTAGTGTATTTTAGAAACAGAAAGGTTTTGCCTTTCATGGGCTGTCGACTAGAGCAATCATCTGCCCTCGTGCTTTTTCAAACTTACGGCTATTCTTATGTACAGGAGTTGACTACCTCTATGAGATAGTTGATTGTCTCAACTGCCCTATTGTTCATGCTTCTTTAATCGTAGAAACTTTTTCAAAACTAATGTATAGCTTTCTTAACACTAGTTTCATTTTCCTTTAATTAAACTTTATATTTAATCAATTGTTCTTCTGCTAGTTTAAAAATTATCTAACATACAATTGAGGCATGTATATTGAATGATATTTTAAAAAATTTCAATCTAAACACAAGACTAAGCATTGATATCATGATATACGACACGCATGCATTTAGCTAAGTGTAGAAAATTATTTACAAATTTTCTTCCTTTAGTTAATAACCGGTCTCCTAAATCATCAAACTAGATTTTCATCAACCTTCAATTGTCCAGACATTCAAAATCTAATGAAAGTCTACATAAAAGATGAGTGAAAAGCCTTCACTAAGATTATAAAGAACCTTTATGGCCAAACATTGTGCTAGTATTTTTTTCGGCAACACCTATACGTAATTCTCCAAGGGATTCTAACACATGAGCTAGGGAATTTATGAATAATATATTACGTTATAAGGGCATGTCATAAGATCTTTAAATAGAAAAAGGTCTAGCTCGTCTCATGTTTAGTACGATCAATGTCTTAACTTCCTTAATTAGGCCCTTAAGTTTCCAACTCTTCTAATTAAGTCCCATTTAATTTTAATCCAATTTAACCTTTCACATGTCTTGTTCTATATGTGTGACTCATTAGATTTTGAATTCTAAACCTGTTGATAATAGATTAAGATTGTAATCATTTCTAATTTCGAATTAAAAAAATCAAACTCTTTTGGATTATCATTAATTCTCTAATTAAGCAATATTATATTTATATATCATGAAGTCATAATCCCAAATTGTTAAGAAAAGTCAATGAAGTGTAGCTAACCTATTCGTGTATCCTTTCATTATTTAATATCTTAATTTCACATTAGATAAAGAGTTTGTTACACACCAGTTGTCGAATCTCCTAAGCTTAGGCCTATCTTTTCCATGACTATAATCTTCAACAAGGAGTCAAGCTTCCTTTACTTTCATAGGCCTATTCTTGTTACAGGTTTGTTTCATCTTTCATGGATAGCTCCAATTCATATTTGGATATCTTTTCATAGTCCATGCCATCCTCAACATTTTCGATGATCAAGTCCATTAATGCGTGTGGTACAATAAAATCCACCACTTTTTTGTCACCCATGATTCTAATTATTAAATCAATATCAACCATATTTCCAACCTTGAACATATAAGCTCAGTTCTCTAGTCTGGTGCATGTTTTCTCAGTGAATTTCAAATACCCCTTGCATTTTGAATCCCATAAGGGTGTAAGCCTCATAATAGCCCCTTCTTGTGCCTACCAAATAATCTCCAGCTTTTTGACCACTTATTCCTCCACGACTTTATTGCACCACCTGATAATATTAGCACCATCACTAGAAAGGTTTTCGCTGAATTAGTTTCTTCTCGTTTGTATTCGGTTAACTGATACCATTATTCATCAGTATCTGCAAATACATTTTTCAGACATCATTTTCCTCACATTTATCATCCTTCTCCTTATTTCCTATGCTTCTATAACTTATAATTGTGATTTATGTTCTTCGTCACTGTGTTTGATGTCATTAAACAACTTGCTATCCCATTGTTTCTATTCTTCTGAACTTTCCTTTAGTATTCAAATCTTCCATTAAAATGAGCCAAATTAACTCCAATGCGAAAATCCAACAACCAAGTCCCATTTCTTTGAAAACCAACTTTAATCACTGTCCTATTTATCTTTTGTGGTATTAACACATTAACAACAATACCATACTTTTGAAAAATACGCCATAGCCACCTCCAATGCACTTTTAGGAGATGTTGTTCACCAAAACTTATCCCTATAAGCCAGTTATATCAAGCCGATATAGTCTTGTTATCTCTAATAATTTTAGCTTCTCTTCATCATGCAACACCATGCATCCTTCCTAAACACCCCAAACAAATTTTGCTTTTCAAAAACTTAAATCCCTATTTTTCTATTCCCTTTCTTCTTACTGTTAACTAACTTCTATTTCATTTTCCTTATTATCCTCTTCTTCAAAGTACCATTACTCTCTCCCATACTAACAACATGTTAATTTAAACTGCTTTAACCATGTACTTGCCTTCTACTGATACCCAACTACTTTGATTTTCTAATACACCACTTTACCAGCCCTTTACCATTATCTCTTTCTTCTCTTTTCAGATTAAGTCTTTTAAAATATGTCCACAGATTAATGAGCCTTGTGGACACTTTTTTTGTTTTTGTTTTTTTAATGTTTTTATTATGGTCTAATTGTACTACCACCTCTTGTCTATACACATAGAAGTCACCATGATACTAACTTGCTATAAAGAAGAGCTTTGAGACCTACTTGAACTTAATAGGATTATTTGATTGACATCCAAAGGTTCCTTTTTTTCATGTTATTAAAATGACATTTTTTTTTTTTGCTTGTGCAACTTTAATAAATGATTTTTCTTTTAGCTATTTGTTTTAAGCACATTGTATAGACATCAATCCCATCTTCGTTATCTATCTTTTGTACATCAAAATATATATATTTTTTCTTTTATTTCAACACTTAACTTTTATTTGTTTTATATCTAAATTATTTTTTCATGACTTTTTTTTTTTTTTTCAAAATGTGACAGTGAATACTATGAAATAAGCTTATACGTTTATGATATGGTTTTCACATCTTGTAGGAGATTTATTAGGTCTTCCACTTCTTCCGCCCTTCACTGTTACTGTTAGTGGCGAAGAAGACATTCGAGGTGGAGTAAACTATGCTTCAGCAGCAGCAGGGATCCTTGATGAAAGTGGCCTAAATCTAGTAAATTATTCTAATCTAATTAATTTTTCACAAACAACATCTCTTGGATATAAATAAATATATATATATATATATATATATATATATATATATATATATATATAATTAATGCATAAATGACTCCGTAACATATGCATGCAGGGAGACAGGTTCAGCTTAAGTCAGCTTAAGTCAACAGGTTCAAAATTTTGGAATTACACTGAACCAACTGACAAACCAAATGAACAAGAAGGAGTTGGATCTCTATTTGAGAAAGTCTTTAGTTGTGATCAACATTGGTAGCAATGACTACATCAATAATTATCTCCAACCCTCATTTTATTCCTCAAGCTCCACTTACACTCCTGAAGTTTTTGCTGATCTTCTAATTTATAACTACATAAGCCATATAATGGTAAGGGAAATAACTAAAACTTTATTTTGATTCCACGTTGCATGTGTAAAAGTCTTCATCTCCTTTCTATTGTTTCTTGGAATCAAATTAAGCTTGAGTAAAGGGGGTGTGAAACAACGAAACTAATTCACTTGTAGGCACTACATAGATTAGGGCTCAGAAAATTTTTGTTGGCGGGCATTGGGCCCCTTGGTTGCATTCCGAATCAGCTGGCTAAAGGTCTTGCGCCGCCGGGGAAATGTGTATCTATTGTTAATGATATGGTGAAGATGTTAGCGGCTCAAGTCTCTTGTTGATCAGCTAAATGCTAACCACACCACGGCAATTTTTGTTTATGGCAATACCTATGGAGTCTTCGATGACATACTGAGTAGTCCTTCTACTTATGGTAAGAACTTAAATCATCAGTCATCAACATGCGAATTGTTCGTTTCTTGGATTACTTTTGTTAGAGCTTATGGTTGAAATTTTGTAGCTAATAATATAATAAACTAGCTCAGAATGGTGCCAACCATTAATTGACATGCTCATAACGCCACTATATCTTGCAGGATTTAACGCCAGCTGATAGAGGGTGTTGTGGCATTGGAAGAAACAGATGGCAAATAACTTGCCTTCCATTTTCAATCCCATGCTTGAATAGGGATGAATATATCTTCTGGGATGCTTATCATCCAACGCAAGCTTTCAATGAGATTATTGCTCAAAAGGTATATTCAGGCCCTCAATCTGCTTGCTATCCTATCAATGTAAAACAAATGACTCAAGTATGATTAAAGCTCCAACTCAGAGCTTGGTTACGTCAGTACTACGAAAATGAACCATCATCCATGTACTGAAAAATTATTATCCATTTTCTAGTTAAGCACTTCAAAAATTTTAATGGATTTCTTAAACATATTATGGTTTTGGCTTAGATATAAATAACAATATGAACTTGATTTTTTTTATTTTATAAAAATTAAAATTAAAAGAATATAAATTGAGAAAAATATCAGCGAAGAGAATTATTAATTATAAATGAAATTGTGGAATTTAAAACCAAATTAAAAGAATAAAAATTAGGAAACAATATAAGTGACGAAAGCTATTATAAATGAAATTGAGGAATTTAAATACGCTTATAAGATTGAAGTGTAAAATTGTTAACTTTATTAACTAATTTAGAACAAAATCATGAATAAAAATTGTTCGATTTTTATAGTGTAAATTCTTCAATAAGATACTACAACAAATTAATTTGACAATTAATGACATAGTCATGATAAAAAAAAAAAAAGTTAAAAAACGATGCCTTTTAGAGCTTAAGCATCGTATTATCAAGTGTCAAAAATATTGAGTGTACTTGGACCGTTGAACATATCATAGCAAATAACGTGATAAGCTATGGTGTTTACTTTGTCTTTGTCAACAACATCCTTCTACAAATCCACAGGAGGTAGGTACAGTAAAATTTCCAAAATTATGGTAAGGTGGTTGATGTTTCCATTTCACAAAAGATGAGTCTCAAAGGGAGAAAGTACGATTTTGTTTGTTCTTCAGCTTATGGTGAAGCTAGATTTAACAAAAGATCATCTTTTTAGAGAAAAGTTAAAACTGATAAAAAACGAAATACTATGAAAGACACGTTACGCAAGCATATAAAGATAATGTTAATATTTCGTGTCATCAAAGCGAGCTTTCAACTTTAAGAAAAGACTCAAAAAATAATGGTTTAACGAATCAGATGAAATCAGACAAACAAGCTGAAATGGTTGCGGAAGTCGATAATGAATTCTGTTTCCAAAGAAAATAAGACTTTGAAGTCATGTATAGGAATGGTGGATGATGAATCTATGCATAATCTTAAAAACTGTTTGATTGGTGCTTGCCAGAGGCTATTATGAAGCTAACACCTTAATGGAAAATTTTAAAATCCATGTTGCTTTTGACATCTTAATTTTTTTTATTTTTAAAATGGAAGATAATTCATGATTTTCTTTGAAGTTGAAGAGACGATAAGTACTATGAAAAATCTGTAATGGTCGTGTCTGAAAGAATGGTTCGTAGAGATTAAGAAACGGTCTGAGGAAGATTAAGAAACGGTCGTAGGAAATGAAGCATAAATAAAAAATACATGGCTGACTTGTTTCGCTGTCTTGCTTCGTGCACGAAACTATAGTGCTGTAAAAAAAAAAGCCAATATTTGCATTGAATTATTATCGACGGATGGGAAGGCATTGATTTATAACAATTTTATTAAAGGAAAATGCATATTATTGCAAATCTGCTTAATAAGATTTTGATGAAGTTATCTATCATGACCCGAGGGTCATGACAGATGTTTAACATTTACACTCAAACACTTATCTCCATTTCCCAAATCTTATCAAATTTATGAGTTAAATTTCTCTTTTCACATTAAGGTTTGTTTTGGGATCCGTGTAGTCCTTAAATTGATTTCGCTTATCCATTTTATTATAACCTGACTTTACTATCTTATTCTTTAATCTCAAGATGGATTTAATTAGGTCTCTAAAACAAGTAATAATCATTTTTTAACCGATTATATATATATATATATATATATATATATATATATATATATATATATATATATATATATATATATATATATATTGCCAAGTAAATAAATTGAAACTACTCTTTATTATAAGAGCTCCCCAATTTAAATTTCCTAAAATAAGAACAATTTATGTATCCAATCTCAAACAACCAGTTTAATTCAGCACCATCCTATTCAATAATTAGAATGTATCAGGTTATATCAGTTTACAGTTAATTTTAGTTCATATAATTTCAATCAAGATACAGTTATAATCTCAGAATCGCAAATCAAACCATATCTTTCTATACAATCTAAACAATCCTAAGTTACATTCCAAAACATTGAAATTAAACATTTACTGTGCAATATATATTGTGCAATATATATGTCTATGCATGTAACAGAATAATATACCTTTTTATATACCTTGAAGGTCACAAAAGTAGGCTCAGAGGACACAAGCAAGTACCAAGATTAGGTACGTCCTCGCTGGACCACACAAAAACTCAGATATCCGAGGATAGCTCAAATAGTCTTAAGAGGGGGTTGAGTAATTGAAAGCTTAATAAGTAGCTTAAGTAAATATATGTCAGGCTCATATTGATCTAAATGCTCGCACATGCATGAATCGAAAGTAGAGTGAATGTATGCATGATAACATGCCCCGTATGTCGGATCTGTCTATCTCGACTCACACTTCAAGGTTGAGGCTGTATCGTATATTAGTTAGAAGGATACCTTAGGTACCTTATTTCCTCAAGCCTCAACATGATACCAACAAGACACAATCATTCGTCACAATACTAAAATGTCAATAGAATGTATGGCACCACGATGAGCACGTGCTTAGTTCAAAATCGACTCTTTATGCAAATAGTTTAAAACAGATTCACAATGCACTTTGTTTAAAATAGACAACTGATAACTTCATTTAAATTAGATTGACTATGTACTTCCTTTAAAATAGATTTACTATGTACTTCGTTCAAAACAGATAACTGAAACATCTGAGGCATAAATCTTAAAATACGAAAATCAATACTGATAAAAAAAACAGACTTCTAATGCATTTGATTCAAAACAGATAATCATACAAAATCTAATAATTGATAAAGTTAAGCCTAAAGCCTTAAAATACAAGAAACTGATACAGATACAATTAGGCATTAAGCCTCAAAACATGGAAAATTGATACTGAAACAATTAGGTATAAAGCCTTGAATACAAAAAATGGATATTGATACACTTAGGCATAAGGCCTTTAATACAGAAAACAGATACAAATACAGTTAAGCATAAAGCTTTCAATAAAGAAAACATATTCAAATACAGTTAGGCATAAGGCCTCAAAATGTCACAACCTAAATTACCTACAAATTACTACAAAAATGTTTTTTCGTTTGTTATTTAATTTTTATCTTTCTCTTATCGTGACCATCCTACCAACAGTTGGGCTATGATTCGGTGTTATTCCCCTCTCACCTATTTACCATTCCATTTCCATATTCAAATTCACACATCAGGATTTACTATCATTTGACTTTAACTAAATACATTTACAATGATATTTACATAACCTTAGATCCCCAACATCATATCCGTTTACAGTACTGTGCATTTACATGTTCAGATACAAAACTATACAAATGTGTATACCTGTCTCTCGATGGGACGCAGCGGATACCAAAGATGCAAGTACTCAGCTGCGCTCAAACTACTAAAAGTACTCTGTAGAGGAGGAAAATAAAAGGGGTGAGCAACCACACGCTCAGTAAGGCAATTATGCACGTAAGTAGATAGCTCCACTATCTACATGCTCATAATGCCATGCCTTTAAATCAATTTCTTTTCATTTAACTCTCACGCACGAAATCATGCATACATCAATGCCATAGTTTATAAAAACTATTCGTGCATATAAAAATCATGCAACTCATGCATCAATGACATTTTATGTAAAATCATAATTCGCATGAAGTAAATCAAGATCATGCATTATTTCATGCCATATAAAACAAATCATGAGAGACAAATCTTTTCATGAATTTGTAATTAAAGCATGAAAAACTCCTCATGCTACTGCATTTAAATCACTTCATTAAAGCTCAGTATAAAATAACCCCTCCGAGTCAATCATCTCATAAATCATTCTCAAACTCATTAAAAATTTATTATAAAAAATTCTGTTATAAAATCACTATTCTTTTAGGGTCACATGTCATAAAATCCTCTGACAAATCTAGCATCATAATAGAAAGTCACATCTCGATGAAAATCACAAAATCGAGGGCCTGACCCCTCCTTCGGGTCTACCCTGGTCTATCGAGACCAAAAGTTATATCATGTGAGACATGTAGGTGACTATATCAGTAACATCGAGGACTATGGCCATATCCTAGTGATCCTTGGCTACATGATACCTAGTGTATGGGGAATCACACCTGAAACGGGAGGTGGGTCAGTCTTGCCGCCAGAACAACATAAATACCAGGATTGTGAGGGCAAGGCTTACACCTTCGTGGCTAATGCCACTCCACTCCAACAATCTCCACGGTACAGCATACTCCGCGTGACATATACGGTACAACGTTGTCATGACCCGTTCTACCAAAATCACTACAAATATTTTTCTTTTTCATTTCCTTACCCGTCGTGAACAGTTTCACTACTAACAGTTGGGCTATGAGTCGATGTTAGTCCCTCATGTCATGTTACTTACCTTAACATCTATTTTCCATATTTCATTTACATATCCATTTATTTTAACTAAATACATCCCCAATATTACAATCCGTGTACAATACTGTGCCTCTATATGTTCAGATACAAAAATTATACAAATGTGTATACCTGTCTCTCGATGGGAAGCAGCGGATACCAAGAATGTAATCTCTACCCACTCTCAACTACTGTAGATGCTCTGTAGAGGCTGAAAAATAAAAGGGTGAGCATAAACAGCTCAGTAAGACAATAATGTAAGCAGGTAGATAACTATACTATCTACGTGCTGATAATGTCATGATATAAATCGTTTACTTTTGGAGCATGAGGTAAGACTAAAACGATGCCACATGTATGTATATATCATATAAGAGAAATCATGAGATCGACATATAAAACAAACATGGAAAAATCATCATGTATGACATCTCATGCTCGTCACATTAAAATTTATTTGTTTCATCATAAATTCATCACGTTAAGACTTATTTGTTTTATCATAAAACATCCACATCAAGGCTAAACCTATCCCTTAGGAATACGTTGATTCATTAAATCGCATCTCATTTAAAAACATAAATCGGGACATTACCCCTCCTTCGGGTTTGTCCTGGTCTATTCAGACCGTATGATATCATGTGAGGCATGTAGGTTACTGTATGAAAATTGAGGACTATGGCCATATTATGTCCTTGTGATCCCAGGCTACATCGATCCCGGTGTGCGGGGCATCACAACTGTAACGGGAGGTGGGGTCAAATCCTACCCGTCAGAATATCAAGTAACATCATCGAGTCATCATGACTGCTCGGTACAGCGTACTCCGTGTGACATTCACGGTACAACGTACTCTGTGGACCCATATCATAGTCTGGGGGTGCCTGCTATAGGTCTTATCCACCCCAATACTATGTCGATAACCAACCCATGTCTCAAAGTATACGTGCGAGCATATCAACTCTCTGCGACACACAGTCTACAGGAGGCTTCTGCACGACTATATGCATGTCAACTCACGTCTAGTGCGAGCGAAGCTCCAGCACGATGCTATGCATATCATGATATCTAAAATCTGTTGTGAGCGAAGCTCCAGCACGATTTTTGTACACACACAAAGTTTTCGTACGAGCAATGCTCCGGTACGACTTTTTATGAGTAGTAAATCAGTAAAATTTAATGCGAGTAAGACTTTAGCACTCTTTTTACTCGTGTAAATATGATAAGTGGCTCAATCTTGATAAAACATCTTTTAAAATCGTAACCGGTACAAACCGATACTCTTTCGTATAATTCATGAAATCAACTGCCAACCTATGTGCATATTTGCTTAAATCAAAGTAATACATTCATATAAAACATTAAAACATGATAATCATGCAATTTATCTGCCTTAATACCCTTTTTGTAAATTTTACTCCCAGGGGCAATATCATCTTTTTCTTTATTCATCCATGCCCCTGGTTTTTGTAAAAATTATTATTTCGTTTCTAGATACTTTAAGAAATTCTAGGCCCTGTAAATCCCCTCAAAAATACGCATAGAAATCTCTATGCACCTACAAAATTTCTTTACTTGGAATCACGCGCAAACTTATCCCATCTCAATAATACCCGATCTTTCAGTCTAAATGCGCGCCAACCAAGTCTACGGAACTGTATATAACCACATATTTGGGTCAATTCATTTATCTTTATCAGTAGGTCACATTCATTGATCAATCTAAAGTACTGGGCCTGTTTTACTTTATTGGGCCCGATCGCACCTTAATGGGCCTCGACTCATTTCCAGCCCATTTCTACTTATTGAATCCCTTCTTCGGGTCTATTGGGCTCTCAATACCCATTGGGCTTCGTTCCAAACTCTTTGGATAGCCCGTACACTATTTACAATAATTACGTTACAATTTTGAATAATTTCCTTTTGATACAGAATTAATCCGTAAATTTCGTAAAATAATCGAAACTCTGTATTAAAGAACTCATATTGTCGTAATTAAAATGTACTTACCCAAGATGATGCGGGGTACAAAAATCGGAGCTCAATCGGCTCTCGTTTGGGCTCTGTTGTAAAATTGCAAAATTATATATTTAATTTCGGGTTAATTTCTGATTAAATATAATTTAAATAAATTTCTCAGAAATCAAATCGGTCACTTTTGACCTCTTATCGACTTACCCGAAGTCTGGTGTATCCCTGAAAATTCTTCCCTTTTTTCCTTTTTCTCTTTTTCTCCCTTTTTTTTCCTTTTTTTCTTGGCTAAACCGGTTCGGTCCGGTTCAACCCGGTTCAGACCTGTCCGGTTCAGCTAGATTCATCTCTTGCTGAATCGGTCCGTACCGATTCAGGCCTTCTCGCCGCCTTTCATGGCGTTTTCGATCGGTTCTCGGCTCGTTCCTGGTGCCAATCAGTGCGCCTGCACTGGGGGAGTGTTCGGCTGGGGTCGGGGTTGGTCGAATCACGCCAGTGGCCGCCAGATTCCTCTTCTCCCTCTCGGCCTTCTCTCCCTCGATTCGTCGAATTTCGACGATTTCGTCGATCGATACCGATCTTAAAAGGACCAGCTCCTCCTCTCGATCACGCCGGTGCCCACCATTCGAGCCCAGCTGCCGTGGATCGTCGGAATCGATCCCGTTTTCCTCGCGGTCTTCTCTTCCTCCATTCGTCGGACACAGCCATCGTCGGCGCGCGTCACCGGTGCCATCGTGTTCGCCGCCCTCTCCTTTTCCTTCTCCAGTCTTCGTTTGAGCCGTCGGTCGCCGGTGGCCGTGGGTGGCTCGGGTCACGCGCGATATGGGTCTTCGGTTTCTATTTCTCGGGTTCTTCTCGATTCCAATTTCAGTTATTATTATTATTATTATTATTATTATTTATAAATTAGTTTATTATTATTATATTCATTAAAATGGTCAAAAATATTCTAAAATATCTACAAAAATTAATTTTTATTCAAATTAAATTTATTTAATTTAATTTAATTTATTTATTATATTTTTAACCCTTTTTCCAGTATAATTTCTCCGTATTTTCGAGATATTGTCCCGAGTGAAAATTTCGGTTGATTCCAATAAATTCATATCTTGATCAATTTAATCCAAAATTTAATTATTTCTTCGTTATTGATCAAGATTTCTCAATCCCATATTTTTAATTAAATTTTTCTTGTCGAATTTATATCGGCTTTCGGTCTTTTGACCATTTTGCCCTTCAACGTGTTCAAAAATTTCATTTCAATCATTTCTTTCACGAACATACTCATTTCGTGTTTTAACTAAAATCGGGTCTTACATAATCTCCCCCACTTAAGAAATTTGGTCCTCCAAATTAGAACCAAGTCAAATGGATCCATAAACAGCTCCGGATACGTCTATCGTATCATACTATTTAATTCCCATGTGACTTTTCCGGAGTGTATTACTACCAAAGGACTTGACTAGGGAGATCGTCTTAAACCTCAACACTTTCTCCTTCCATCTAATACCCGAATCGATTTTTCCAATCATACGTTATACTTTAATTGGGCTAAGTTGTTGAAGCTTATATCCAATCACATATGCTGGATCCGGATAGTATTTTCGAAGTATCATAAGATAGGACACATTGTGGATGCCTGCTAATTCAGGTGGTAATGGCAACCTACAAGCCTTATCTCCCACTTTGTCCAATCTCTTTTCGAATCTCGTTACGTCCTTATGCTATGTCCTAAGGCATGTAACTTCCAACAATACTAATTCACCCTCGGTGAATTACAATAGTTTCTGTCTCTTGTCAACATAGTTTTTCTATCTGCTTTGAGGTGTGCTTAATCCTTCACAATTAACTGAACATCCTCAGAGGTTTGTCTTACAAATTCGGGAACAATTTTCTATCTGTCACCCACTTCTTCTTATCCAAGTAAGGAAACAACCCCTACGGACATACTATGCCTCATCTGAAGTCATCCCGATACTCAAGTGACAACTGTCATTATTGGCGAATTCGATTAGTAACAACTGATCATCCCAGGAGCTTATCAAATCAATGGCACACGCTCTTATCATATCCTCTAGAACCTGTACAGTTCTCTCTGACTGACCATCTGTCTGAGGACAAAAAGCTATGCTAACACTCAATCGAGCTCCCATAGCTTCTTGAAAAATGTTCCCAGAAGTGGGAAATGAAGCAAGAATCCCTATCTGATACCATGCTCACTGAAAAAATACTTGGTGTTCCACAATCTTCCTTACACATAAATCTGCCTACACACTCACAGTATCTGGGGATTTCCTAACCAGGAGGTGGGTAGACTTAGTCAATCTATCGACTATCACCCAGATAGCCTTATGATTCGTTCGGGTCCTCTATAACCCATCACAATATTCATGGTAACTTGTTCCCATTTTCGTGTCACTATAGGAAGAGACTGCAATAACCCGGCAGACTGTTTTTGCTCTACCTTACTCTGCTGACATACGAGACACTTTTTCACAATCTCTACCATGTCTCTTTTCATATCTGACCACCAATACCCTTTTCTAAGATTTTGATATATTTATTACTTCTCGGATGCACTGTATATCCTGAAGAATGAGCTTCTGACAATAACATTATCTCATCATTGTGATCCTGGGGAGCACTTATACTGTCTCTGAACCTCAGTAAGTCATCATCACTCTCTGTGAACTCTGTCACTATACCCATCTGAATCTGACCCACACTATCGACACCCTGCCGATCATCACGCTAAGCCTGTCAAATCCGATTACTCAAATCTAGTTCTAATCTCAGGCTAGCTGTCACACAATCATTGTCATTATCAAAGGGGATCACATCACCACTGAGGCTTATAACTGCTCTACAGTTCACGCTCCCAGACTATTATATGTAATACCACCCCGAGGCTCTTTCTACTCAAGGCATTAGCCATTACATTAGCCTTTCCTGGATGGTACAATTTCCACAATTATAATCCCTCAGAAGCTCTAACCCTCTTTGTTCTCATATCCGACTCATTCTATGGAAACATATATTCGGGGCTTTTATGATCAGTGCATACCTGAAATTTCTCATCGTGTACATAGTAGTGTCATATACTCAGTACAACCACTATCACTGTCAACTTTATATCAAGGGCCGGATAGTCCTTTCATGGTCCTTGAACTGTCTAGATCCATATGTGACTTTCATCTCCTTTTGCATCAATACCAGCCTATTCATTATTTTGAGGTATCCATAGACTCATGAGAAACCTCTTAATCTATTGGGTATGGTGAGAATAAATGTGGTGGTCAGTTTATTACTTCAGTACACCAAAACTCCTGTCACGTCTATCATCCCATTCAAATACAACTTTTTCTAAGTTAAACGTGTCAATAAAGTAGTCCATTTCGAGAACTCTCAACAAATCATCTGTAAAAGCAATTTTTCAATTGTTGCTTATGATTTTCCTTAGACTTTAAATACACCGAAAATATCATCAATAAGGATGATAACAAATCGATCTTGGTAAAGTTTAAATATCTCATCATAGTTAAGTTCCACTAAGTATTTCAATCACCCATATCCTTGACCTATGTACGCATAAACGTATAATGTCATTTCGAAATCGCTTCCATTCAAGATACTAACCCGCGTCATTTCCGTTTCTTATATTAACAGCTTTTATAAAATTTTTAATTAATTTTTTTTAACCTTCACAATTAATCGAATTCTATATTTCTTTATCGTACAAGTAAAGGTATCCTAATTTTAAATGTATATATTACGACTGTCGATTTCAATTTATAGGTTGTGTATACTTTTAGACGCTCTCAAGTCTTCAAGCGAGGAGGTATTTTGAAATACCTTTATTAACCCTCAGACTTGACCACATGGACTGATTATGGATATATGCACCCTTTATCCTTGGTCGCAATTCATATCTACTACATATCGCTTAGTCCAAATTATTTCACACATTAGAGATATTTGTACCTTGCATACGCCTCTTATTCCAATATATCTTATATTCAAGATCTATCACATCTTAAAACTCATCTCCTTTCGTATATCACTTATAACAAACTCTGTCATTACTCATTCCATGAGTACAATCATTTACTCCTTTAATTTCAATCACTACATCCCTTTTTTGGTGCAGAGATACCAATAGGGTTTTCTCTGTCTCTTTACCCTTCTGTGAGGCAGTCTCACCAAACTCTGAGCAATCATTAAATAATTGGCTCGTCTTACCACACTTAATGCCTATTTTAGTCAATAAAGTGTAGGTGTAGGCCCTACTTCCGTGGTATCTACCATACATCCTACACTGCTTACACTGCTACACTGCTCACATTACTTACACTGCTACACTGCTCACATTGCTTACACTGCTACACTATTACACTGCTACACTGTTTACCCTGCTATGGAGCAGGTCGAGGTCCTCCAATCACAATACCTCTCATAAGTGTTGAAATTGGATACACTGGGGCCTTACCAATCATCTAACCCCGTGACTCATCAACTCTAATCTCTTACTAACTGGTCTCTTTCCCGCTTTGACATATTTGTCATTCTCTATTCTCTTCTGTCTCTATTTCGACCCTTACTACCTTTCCCAATCTCAGAGGCGTGCAACACATGATATTATTCATGCAACTGTATTCTGCGCACTGCCTTGACATAAGTAGTGAGCCAATCGGACTCTAATCGACAATTTGAGCCCTTCCATGAACTTTTGGGCTTTTCGACTCTTACTGTCCATAGTGTCGGGGTAATACCTAGGCAGGTATATAAATTGAGATTCATACTCGTCAATCAACCAGTGTCTTTGGGTCACTGTAAGAAATTTTACCTGTAATTTCCCTTAAGTAGTGTCCGAAATATTCTGTCACCGGAATACATCCAGAAATATTTCTCATGTCGGCTATGGACGTCTAACTCTTCAGATAGGTCGAGCGGACTTCCACCAATACTCCGCCTCGCCCTCCAACATAAACGTATTTAAAAGTCACTTTCTCGGTCGATATACACCGAAAGAATCCATACAACTTTGCTATCTTATTCACCCAGTCCTCAGCAACTATTGGCTTCTTTACTTCGCTAAATACCGGAGGGGTGTGAAAATCTCTATAGTCTGAGGCATCTGTTTAGGCTTTACCCTGCCTATCCTCAACTACCTGTATAGACTGAGTAAACAACTTCGAAATATTTTCTACACTCCACTCCATCCTCTCTGTTTGGTCTCTTTATAGGACCCTGTGGAGTATGCTCAATATCAGCCTCCGCCTCACTTTCATCTTGAATCTCATGTGATGACTCATTCGACTCTCAGGCCGATTTCTACGGTCTCGAGCATGTGTACTCGCCCCTCTACCATAGCAGCTATCAGTTATAAAAACTATATTCTTGCATTCGAAACTAAATTCTTAGTTGCTCTTCCACCTTGATATACACAATTGTATCTAAACAATGCACAGTACATGGGGATGTAAATTTACTTAACCACTAACACCGACTCATATCAGGTCAACTCGGCTCTGATACCACCTTTTGTCACGACCCGTTTTACCAAAATCACTATAAATTTTTTCCTTTTTCATTTCCTTACCCGTCGTGAACAGTTTCACTACTAACAGTTGGGCTATGAGTCGATGTTAGTCCCTCATGTCATGTTACTTACCTTAACATCTATTTTTCATATTTCATTTACATATCCATTTATTTTAACTAAATATATCCCCAATATTACAATCCGTGTACAGTACTATGCCTCTATATGTTCAGATATAAAAATTATACAAATGTGTATACCTGTCTCTCGATGGGAAGCAGCGGATACCAAGAATGCAATCTCTACCCGCTCTCAACTACTGTAGATGCTCTGTGGAGAGTGGAAAATAAAAGAGTGAGCATAAACAGCTCAGTAAGGCAATAATGTAAGCAGGTAGATAACTATACTATATACGTGCTGATAATGTCATGATATAAATCGTTTACTTTTGGAGCATGAGGTAAGACTAAAACGATGCCACATGTATGTATATATCATATAAGAGAAATCATGAGATCGACATATAAAACAAACATGGAAAAATCATCATGTATGACATCTCATGCTCGTCACATTAAAATTTATTTGTTTCATCATAAAATCATCACGTTAAAACTTATTTGTTTTATCATAAAACAACCATATCAAGGCTAAACCCATCCCTCGAGAATACCTTGATTCATTAAATCGCATCTCATTTAAAAACATAAATCGGGACATTACCCCTCCTTCGGGTTCGTCCTGGTCTATTTAGACCGTATGATATCATGTGAGGCATGTAGGTTACTGTATGAAAATCGAGGACTATAGCCATTTATGTCCCTGTGATCCCAGGCTACACGGATCCTGGTGTGCGGGGCATCACAACTGTAATGGGAGGTGGGGTCAAATCCTACATGCCAGAATATCAAGCAACATCATCGAGTCATCATGACTGCATGGTACAGCGTACTTCGTGTGATATACACGGTACAACGTACGCCGTGGACCCATATCATAGTCTGGGAGTACCTGTCGTAGGTCTTATCCACCCCAATACTATGTCGATAACCAACCTATGTCTCAAAGTATACGTGCGAGCATATCAACTCTCTACGACACAGTCTACAGGAGGCTTCCGCACAATTATATGCATGTCAACTCACGTCTAGTGCGAATGAAGCTCCAGCATGACGCTATGCATATCATGATATCTAAAATCTCATGTGAGCGAAGCTCCAACACGATTTTTGTACACACACAAATTTCTCGTACGAGCAATGCTCCAGTACGGCTTTTTATAAGTTGTAAATCAGTAAAATTGAGTGCGAGTAAGACTCTAGCACTCTTTTTACTCGTGCAAATATGATAGGTGGCTCAATCTTGATAAAACATCTTTTAAAATCGTAACCGGTACAAACCGATACCCTTTCGTATAATTCATGAAATCAACAGCCAACCTATGTGCATATTTGCTTAAATCAAAACAATATATTCATATAAAACATTAAAACATGATAATCATGAAATTTATCTGCCTTACTACCCTTTTTGTAAATTTTACTTTTAGGGGCAATATCATCTTTTTCTTTATTCATCCATGCCCCCGATTTTCGTAAAAATTATTATTTCGTTTCTAGATACTTTAAGAAATTTTAGGCCCTGTAAATCCCCTCAAAAATACGTATAAACATCTCTATGCACCTATAAAATTTCCTTACCTGGAATCACGCGCAAACTTATCCCGTCTCGATAATACTCGTTCTCTCAGTCCAAATGCGCGCCAACCAAGTCTACGAAACTGGATATACCACATATTTGGGTCAATTCACTTATCTTTATCAGTATGTCACATTCACTAATCAATCTAAAGTACTGGGCCTGTTTTACTTTATTGGGCCCGGTCACACCTTAATGGGCCTTGACTCATTTCCAGCCCGTTTATACTTATTAAATCCCTTCTTCGGGTCTATTGGGCTCTTAATACCCATTGGGCTTCGTTCCAAACTCTTTGGATAGCCCGTACACTATTATGGTAATTACGTTACAATTTCGAATAATATTCCTTTTTATACAGAATTAATCTGCAAATTTCGTAAAATAATCGAAACTCTGTATTAAAGAACTCATATTGTCGTAATTAAAATGTACTTACCCAAGATGATGCAGGGTACAAAAATCAAAGCTCAATCGGCTCTCGTTCGGGCTTTGTCATAAAACTGCACAATTATATATTTAATTTTGGGTTAATTTTTGATTAAATATAATTTAAATAAATTTCTCAGAAATCAAATCGGTCACTTTTGACCTCTTATCGACTTACCCGAAGTCTGGTGTATCCCCAGAAATTCTTCCCTTTTTTCCTTTTTCTCTTTTTCTCCCTTTTTCCCTCTCTTTCTTGGCTGAACCGGTTCGGTTCGGTTCAGCCCGGTTCACCTCTTGCTGAACCGGTTCGTACCGGTTCAAGCCTTCCCGTTGCCGTTGACGACGTTTTCGACCGGTTCTCGGCTCGTTTCTAGAGCCAATCGGTGCGCCTGCATTGGGGGAGTGTTCAGCTGGGGTTAGGGTTGGCCGAATCACGCCGGTGGCCATTGGATTCCTCTTCTCCCTCTCGGCCTTCTCTCCCTCGATCCGTCGGATTTTGACGGTTTCGTCGGTCGATACCGATCTCAAAAGGACCAGCTCCTCCTCCCGATCACGCCGGTGCCCACCGTTCGAGCCCAGCTGCCGTGGATAACCGGAATCGACCCTGTTTTCCTCACGGTCTTCTCTTCCTCCGTTCGCCGGACACAGCCATCTTCGGCGCGCGTTACCAGTGCCAACGTGTTCGCCGACCTCTCCTCTTCCTTCTCTGGTCTTCGTTTAGGCAGTCGGTCGCCGGTGGCCGTGGGTGGCTTGGGTCACGCGTGATGTGGGTCTTCGATTTTTGTTTCTCGGGTTCTTCCCGATTCAAATTTCAGTTTTTTTTATTATTATTATTTATAAATTAGTTTATTATTATTATATTCATTAAAATAGTTAAAAATATTCTAAAATATCTACAAAAATCAATTTTTATTCAAATTAAATTTATTTAATTTTATTTAATTTATTTATTATATTTTTAACCCCTTTTTTTGTATAATTTCTTCGTATTTTCGGGATATTGTCTCGAGTGAAAATTTCGATTAATTCCAATAAATTCATATCTTGATCAATTTAATCCGAAATTTAATTATTTCTTCGTTATTGATCAAGATTTCTCAATCTCATATTTTTAATTAAATTTTTCTTGTCGAATTTATATCGGCTTTCGGACTTTTGACCATTTTTCCCTTTAACGTGTTTGAAAATTTCATTTCAATCCTTTCTTTCACGAACATACTCATTTCGTGTTTTAATTAAAATCGGGTCTTACAAACGTACTCCGTGAACCCAAATCATAGTCAGGGGGTGTCTGCTGTAGGTCTTATCCACCCAACCTATGTCTCAGTATGCACGTGTGGGCATATCATCTCACTGTGACACATAGTCTATAAGAGGCTGCAACATGGCTATATGCATGCCATATAAATCCCTGTGCGAGCAAAGCTGCAGTACGACTCCATGCATATTCATGATATCTGAAAACCTTGTGCGAGTGAAGCTCCAACATGTTTTCATAAAAATCAGTAAAATTTGCATACGAGCAGTACTACAGTACGACTTTAAAAGAGTTATAAATCCATATAAAATCACATGCGAGCAAGCTCCAGCATTGCATCATGCATAAATCATTCAAAATTTCGTGCGAGCAATGCTCCAGCACAAATGAATGCTCAAGTAAATCAAAACTTCGTGCGAGCAACGCTCCAGCACGGTTTCATACATAAATAAATCAAATCTCGTGCGAGTTACACTCCCGCACAACTTTTATGCAATTAAATCGATTAAATCACGTACGAGCAAGGCTCTAGTACGACTTTTATGTAATTATCATGTCAAAACAGGATGCAAGCTAAGCTCTAGCACCTCTCATGCATGTCAAATCATTAAAACTAGTGCGAGCAATCGCTCTAGCACATTTTTTATGCATATCAAGTCAAAACAGGGTGCGAGTTAGGCTCCAGCACCTCTCATGCATGTCAGATCATTAAAACTAGTGCGAGCAATCGCTCCAGCACCTTTTTATGCATATCATGTCACACAAATCGGTGCGAGCAACCGCTTCAGCACCATTATGCACACTCACAAACTCAGATATAGTGCGAGCAAGGCTCTAGCACCATCTGTTTCCATATAAAGTTGATAGTTGGCCCATTTTCCAAAGAAATTTCATTTAAATTCAAATAACACTTACGTAGTATTATCTTATGAAATTTATGCAAATACTGGCTAATCTACCAATTTGCTTTACTAAAAGTTACGAAAATCTTCCAAATCATGCATTTCATGCATGTCATGCTTTCACCATCCTTAGGTGAATTTTTCCTCAGTAGGGGTAAAATAGTCTTTTACTCATCCTGGGTCCTTAAAATTTTTAATCCATTTCTAGGATCGTTATACAATTTCAGTGTATGTAAATGCTGTTAAAAATGCGCGTAGCTACCTCTAGCTACTCGTAAAATTCCCTTACCTCAATTTTTTGTACAGTCTGACATTTCCACTGATGTTTCGTCACGCAGTCCGATTTGCTCCCAATCCAATCTCCGGAACTGCGTATAAATATTCATCAGGTCAAATACAATATAATTAATTGTATTTCATATTTTATGGGCTTAATTTAAATCATTAAGCCTGGTTACTCATATTGGGCCTGATTGTACCATATGGGCCTTAATCGGCCTTAAGCCCATTTTTCACTTACTATTCACATCATCGAGACCTATTGGGCTCATTGGGCTCATCAGTATTTATTGGGCCTTGTTCTAAACTCTTAGATAGCTCAATTAATTATTTACGACAATTTATCTTAAATTCCAGAATTTAATTCATTTTATACGAAATTAATCCGTTATTTATGCGGTAAATTTTTAACACGCGTAACTATGCAAATTGTCGTAAATAAGGGTTACTTACCTGAGATTCCATGATAGTACGTAAATCGAGGCTGACTCGAGCTCTCATTTGTCGCCAATTATCGAGCTACACATTTATATATTATTCGGGTCAAATATATATTTAAATAATTATTTCAAAAATTAAATCGGTTCATTTGACCACTTACCAGCTTACCCATAGCTTGACTGCATCACCAAACTTTTTTCTAATTTTTCCTCCTTTTCTTTTTCCCTTTTTCTTTTCTTTCTTCCATGGTTGAACCGACTCGGTCCGGTTCAGCCTGGTTCAGTCCGGTTCGACCCGGTTTGGAGCTTCGCTGATCGATTCTTCATCGGCTTCCGTCTCCAACAGATCCGCGGGGTCGTCTGGTGCATGGATTTGGTGTCGGTTTCGCTAGGACTGGCCGAAAAGTGGCCAGTTCGGCCTCTTCTCTCCTCTGTCTCGCTACTGTTTCTCCTCTTCTGCCGTTGACAGCGCTGCCGGCTGTTTCATTGGCCGATTCAACCACTGATCTGTCGATCTTCGCCTGGGGAATGTTCGACTGACGGTGGTCGGGGCTAAATAAGCACCGTCGCCGGCGAATCCTCTTTTCTCTCTCAGTTTCTCTTTTTCTCTCTCTCAGTCGCCGATCGCCATCTCCTTCGCCCTCTACTAGCCCTAGCGATGGCTCGGCTGCCTCCTCCTTCGGCCATCTCGTCTGGGTCCATCGTCGGTAGCCTCTGTTCGGTGAGGCAGAGGGGAGGCTCGACTTGCCTCTTCTGTTTCCTTCTGTTTGCAGAATCGCAATTTCGCAATTCTGTTTCTTTTTTTATATATATTATTATTTATTCAAATAAAAAATGATATTTCAGCCAAAATATCTTTAAAAAATCATATTTTATTCATTTAATCAATTAAATGAATTTTTCTGTCTTATTTCATCTTTTCGGTGTATTTTTTCAATAATTTCGAGATAATTTTCTGAGATAAAATTTTTGGTTAATTCCAACTTGATCAATGAGACTCGAATTTTAATTATTTCTTCGTTATTGATCAAGATTTCTCAAATCCATATTTATAGTGAAATTTTCTTGTCAAATTAATACCGAATTTCAGTCTTTTGATCATTTTACCCTTCAACGTGTTTGAGAACAAACCAATCCAACTTTCCTTCACGAACACTAACTCATTTTGTGTTTTAAATTCTTATCTCCAGTCTGAATCTCATTCGTTTAATTTGTGACCATTTCAATCATTCATTTGACTTTTAAATGCATTCAAGAATCTTTTATTCATTCCATTTGCATTTTTCATTCATGTAAAACTTTTCTTATGATTCAATTTACATAAAACCATGTTTATATCATTTGAATCATAAGAAATTACGATAAAAATTGGGTCTTACATAATCTCCCCCACTTAAGAAATTTGGTCCTCCAAATTAGAACCAAGTCAAATGGGTCCATAAACAACTCCGGGTACGTCTATCGTATCATACTCTTTAATTCTCATGAGATTTTTTCAGGAGTGTAATACTACCAACAAACTTGACTAGGGAGATCATCTTAAACCTCGACACTTCCTCCTTCCTGTCTAATGCCTGAATCGATTTTTCAACATATGTTATACTTTCATTGAGCTCCAACAGCTCATATCCGATCACATATGCTGGGTCCGGATAGTATTTTTGAAGCATAAAAAGATGGGACACATTGTGGATGCCTGCTAATTCAGGTGGTAACGCCAACCTACAAGCCTTATCTCCCACTTCGTTCAATATCTCAAAGGATTCAATCTAACGAAACTCAATTTGCCTTCTTTCTGAATCTCGTTATGCCTTTAGGACAAGTAACTTCCAGCAATACTGATTCACCCTCGGTAAATTCCAATGGTTTTCTGTCTCTTGTCAGCATAGCTTTTCTATCTACTCTGAGGTGTTCTTAATCTCTCATAATCAACAGAATACCCTCAGAGACTTATTATACCGAATTGGGAGCAATTTTCTGTCTGTCACCCATTTCTTCCTATCCAAGTCGGGGAATAACCTCTAAAGTCATACCATGTCTCATAAAATGTTATCTCGCTACTCAAGTGACAATTGTCATTATTGGAAAATTCGATTAGTAACAACTGATCATCCCAAGAGCTTATAAAATCAATGACACATGCTCTTATCATATCCTCCAGCATCTGTACAGTCCCCTCTGACTGACCATCTGTCTGAGGATTGAACACTGTACTAACACTCAATCGGGTTCTCATAGCTCCTTGAAAAATGTTCCCAGAAGTGGAAAGTGAAGTGGGAATCCCTATTTGATATCATGCTCCTTGGGACACTACATAATGTTTCACAATTTTTCGTACACATAAATTCGCCTACACACTCAGAGTATCTTGGGATTTCATAACCAGAAGGTGGGTAGACTTAGTTAATCTATCGACTATCACCAGATAGCCTCGTGATTCCTGCGATCCTCTATAACCCATCACAATATCCATTGTAACTTGCTCCCATTTCCGTGTCGATATAGGTAGAGGTTGCAATAACCCTGCAAATTTCTATTGCTCTACCATAATCTGCTGACATACGAGACACTTCTCCATAATCTCTACAATGTCTCTTTTCATATCTGACCACCAATACCCTTTTCAAAGATTTCGATATATTTATTACTTCTCGGATGCATTGTATATCTTGAAGAGTAAGCTTCTGACAATAACAATCTCATTAGCTGTGGTCCTGGGGAGCACTTATGCTGTCTTTGGACCTCAGTAAGTCATCATCACTCACTGTGAACTCTGTCACTGTACCCTTCTAAATCTGACCCACACTATCGACACCCTGTCGATCATCACGCTAAGCCTGTCGAATCCGGTCACTCAAATCCGGTTCTAATCTCAGGCTAGCTGTCACAAGATCACTGTCATCATCAGAAGGGATCATATCATTACTGAGGCTCACAACTGGTCTAGCAGCTCATGCTCCCTAACCATCATATGTGATACCATTTCGAGGCTTTTTCTTCTCGAGGCATCAGCCATTACATTAGCCTTTCCTGGGTGGTACAATTTTTTTTCACAATCATAATCCCTTAGAAGCTCTAACCCTCTTTGTTATCTCATATTCCACTATTTCTGTGAAAACAGATACTGAGGCTTTTATAATCAGTGCATACCTGAAATTTCTCACTGTATAAGTGGTGGCGTCATACCTTCAGTGTAAACGCTACGGCTGCCAACTCTAAATCATGGGTCGGATAGTTTCTCTCATGGTCCTTGAACTATCTGGATCCATAAACGACTATATTCCCATTTTACATCAATACACATCCCAATTCGTATTTTGAGGTATCCATACACCCTGAAACCTCTTGAGCTGTTGGTCATGGTGAGAATAATTACGGTGGTCAGTTTATTACTTCTATATATCAAACCTCACGAAAGCCATTTTCATACTTAACATCCCACCGACATGCAATCTTTTTTCGAACGAGATGTGTCAACTGAGCAACCCATTTCGAGAAACTCACAACACCTCGTATGTAAGATAGTTTCCAGTTGCTACTCATGCTCTTCCCCAGACTTCGAATACATCAAAATATCATCTCTAAAGATGACAACCAATCGGTCCAGGTAAGGTTTAAATACCTTGTTCATCAATGGCCTAACAGTTACGAAAATCATCTTGGGCCCATTCACATTTCGAATTCTTAACGGATATTACCCAGACTTCAAATAGATCTCTAAAAAGATATGCGCTTTTCACAGCTAATCCAATAAATCATCTATAGTGGGAGGAAACACTTATTCTTGATGTTAGCCTCGTTCAACAATCAAAATTCTATACATAGTCGGAGGCTTGCATTCTCTTTTCACAAACAGAACAAGTGCTCCTCAAGTTAGACATTCGGTCTAAAGAACCCTTATCCAATAACTCCTGTAATTGTTTCTTTAGTCCTTCCAATTCCACTAATACCGTTTTATGCCTTGGTTAGGATATCAGCTTCGTACCAGGTACCAACTCAATTCAAAATTCTATCTCTTTATTTGATGGTAGCCCTGGTAGATTATCCGAGAAGATATTAGGAAACTCCCTGACCACTAGGATATCTGTTAATTTCGGATGTGCCTTATCCATACCAACCACACAAGCGATGAAACATTCCCATCATTACTCATCTCGTCTGTACAATCATTCACTCCTTTAATTACAATCGCCACACCTCTTTCATTACGTATCAAACTTACAGTACACTTTTCAGGGGTGAAAACATCACTATCTTAGGATAGCAATCTAAACAGTATAGTTTGCAGCTGAATCAATCTATTCTCAAATATTACTTCAAAATTATTCATATTCCATTGAATAAAATCGGCTGACATATCCTTTTTCCTTTGTTTTCAACTTACAATCCCTATACCCATATTCAATTAGTGATAATCAACTAACTATCATCATCTTGCCTAAGGGTACAGGCTTCACATATTTCACTAGCTTATAAGCAACTAAAGGTGGTATGAATAAATGCGTGGTACCAGGATCAATTAAAATAATTACTTCATTATTCACAACCAATTAAAATAATTACTTCATTATTCAGATGGAACATTAGTAGTGCCCTGGTCCTAGGCATACACTCGCCCTCGTCCAACAACCTACTTTCCCATTCTCTTCGGCTGTGGCCTCTCTTTTCGGTGTAGAGATATCAACAGGGTTTTCTCTGTCTCTTTGCCCTTCTGTGGGGCAGTCTCACCCAACTCTGAGCAATCATTAAATAAATGGTCCATCTTACCACACTTAACGCCTATTTTAGTCAATAAGGTGTATGGCCTACTTCCGTGGTATCTACCACACATCCTACACTGCTCCGTAGGAGGTTGAGGTCCTTTAATCACAATGCCCCTCAAAAATGCTAAAATTGGATACACTGGGGCCTTACCAATCATTTTACCTATGACTCATCAACTCTAATCTCTTATCAAACTACCTTTTTTTCGTTCTAACATCTTTGTCATTCTCTATTCTCTTCGGTCTCTATTTCAGCCCTTACTACCTTTCCCAATCTCAGAGGCATGCAACTCATGATCTTATTCACATAATTGTAGTCTGCGTACTGCCTCGACATAGGTAGTGATATCTAACGGGGTCAATCGGACTCTAATTGACAATCTGAGCCCTTCCATGAACTTTTGGGCTTTTCGATTCTCACTGGCCATAATGTCGGGGTCATACATGCCTAGGGATATAAACTGAGTTTTATACTCGTCAATCAACCAGTTCCTCTGGGTCAAAGTAAGGAAATTTATCTTTAATTTCCTTTGAACAGTGCCCGGAATAGTCTCTCTTCGGAATACATCCATAATTATTTCCCATGTCCATTCTGGATGACTAACTCTTCAGATGGGTCGAGCGGACTTTCACAAATGCTTCGACTTGCCCTCAAATCCCATGCATACTCTGAGCAATTAGCTCCCAAAATATTCTCCATACTCTGCTCCAACCTCGTGAAACATGTCTCAATACTTTCTGATCTCTCTATCGGACTCTGTAGGGCATGCTCAAAATCAGCCTCTACTTCAACCTCATTTTGAGTCTCATGTGGCGACTCAGTACGACTCTCAAGCCTACCTCTACGACCTCGAGCTCGTGTACTCGCCCCTTTACCATAGCGGCTATCAGTTAATGAGCTTATATTCTTGCATTTGAAACCAAATTCTTAGCTGCAATTTCATTTCGATATACACAATTGTATCTAAACAATGCACAATACATGAGGATGTAAACTTCCTTAACCACTAACACTGACTCATATCAAGCTAACTTAGCTCTAATACCAAAAACTGTCACGATCCAAATTACCTACAAATCACTACAAATTTTTTTTTTTCGTTTGTTATTTAATTCTTACCTTTCTTTTATCGTGACCATCTTACCAACAGTTGGGCTATGATTCGGTGTTATTCCCCTCTCACCTGTTTACCATTCCATTTCCATATTCAAATTCACATATCAAGATTTACTATCATTTTACTTTAACTAAATACATTCACAATGGTATTTACATAACCTTACATCCTCGACATCATATCCGTTTACAATACTGTGCATTTACATGTTCAGATACAAAACTATACAAATGTGTATACCTGTCTCTCGATTGGACGCAACGGATACCAAAGATGCAAGTACTCAGCCGTGCTCAAACTACTGAAAGTACTATGTAGAGGAGGAAAATAAGAAGGGTGAGCAACCACATGCTCAGTAAGGCAATTATGCAACGAAATCATGCATACATCAATGCCATAGTTTATAAAAACTGTTCGTGCATATAGAAATCATGCAACTCATGCATCAATGGCATTTTATGTAAAATCATAATTCGCATGAAGTAAATCAAGATCATGTATTATTTCATGCCATGTAAAACAAATCATGAGAGACAATTCTTTTCATGAATTTGTAATTAAAGCATGGAAAACACCTCATGCTACTGCATTTAAATCACTTCATTAAAGCTCAGTATAAAATAACCCCTCCGTGTCAATCATCTCATAAATCAATCTCAAACTCATTAAAAATTCATTATAAAAAATTCTGTTATAAAATCACCCTTTTTTAGGGTCACATGTTATAAAATCCTCTGAAAAATCTAGCATCATAGTAGAAAATCATATCTCAGTGAAAATCACAAAATCGGGGGCCTAACCCCTCCCTCGGGTCTACCCTGGTCTATCGAGACCAAAAGTTATATAATGTGAGACATGTAGGTGACTATATCAGTAACATCGAGGACTATGGCCATATCCTAGTGATCCCTAGCTACACGATACCTAGTGTGCGGGGCATCACACTTGAAATGGGAGGTGGGTCCGTCCTGCCGCCAAAACAACATAAATACCAGGATTGTGAGGGTAAGGCTTACAGCCTCGTTGCTAATGCCACTCCACTCCAACAATCTCCAAGGTACAGCGTACTCCGCGTGACATACACGATACAACGTACTCCGTGAACCCAAATCATAGTCAGGGGGTGCTTGCCGTAGGTCTTATCCACCCAACCTATGTCTCAGTATGCACGTGTGAGCATATTATCTCACTATGACACACAGTCTATAAGAGGCTTCAACACGGTTATATGTATGTCATATAAATCCTTGTGTGAGCAAAGCTCCAGCACGGCATCATGCATAAATCATTCAAAACTACGTGCGAGCAATGCTCCAGCATGAATGAATGCTCAAGTAAATCAAAACTTTTTGCGAGCAACGCTCCAGCATGGTTTCATGCATAAATAAATCAAATCTCGTGCCAGTTGCACTCCCGCACGACTTTTATGCAATTAAATCGATTAAATCATGTACGAGCAAGGCTCCAGTACGGCTTTTATGCAATTGTCATGTCAAAACAGGATGCGAGCTAAGCTCCAGCACCTCTCATGGATGTCAAATCATTAAAACTAGTGCGAGCAATTATTATAGCACCTTTTTTATGCATATCAAGTCAAAACAGGGTGCAAGTTAGGCTCCAGCACCTCTCATGCATGTCAAATCATTAAAACTAGTGCGAGCAATCGCTCCAGCACCTTTTTATGCATATCATGTCACACAAATCGGTGCGAGAAACCGCTCCAGCACCATTATGCACACTCACAAACTCAGATATAGTGCAAGCAAGGCTCCAGCACCATCTGTTTCTATATAAACTTGATAGTTGGCCCATTTTCCAAAGAAATTTCATTTAAATTCAAATAACACTTAGGTAGTGTTATATTATTAAATTTATGCAAATACTGGCTAATCTACCAATTTGCTTTACTAAAAGTTCATCGAAATCTTTCAAATCATGCATTTCATGCATGTCATGCTTTCACCATCCTTAGGTGAATTTTCCCTCAGTAGGGGTAAAATAGTCTTTTACTCATCTCGGGTCCTTACAAATTTTAATCCATTTTTAGGATCGTTATACAATTTCAGTGTATGTAAAAGCTGTTAAAAATACACGTAGCTACCTCTAGCTACTCGCAAAATTTCCTTACCTCATTCTTCTGTACAGTCTGACCTTTCCACTGATGTCTCGTCACGCAGTCCGATTTGCTCCCAATCCAATCTCCGGAATTGCGTATAAATATTCATCAGGTCAAATACAATATAATTAATTGTATTTCATATTTTCTGGGCTTAATTTAAATCATTGAGCCCGTTTACCTATATTGGGCCCGATTGTACCATAATGGGCCTTAACTGGCCTTAAGCCCATTTTTCACTTACTATTCACAATATCGAGGCCTATTGGGCTCATTGGGCCCATCAGTATTTATTGGGTCTCCTTCTAAACTCTCAGATAGCTCAATTAATTATTTACGACAATTTATCTTAAATTCCAAAATTTAATGCATTTATACGGAATTAATCCGTAATTTATACGGTAAATTTCTAACACGCATAACTATGCAAATTGTCATAAATAAGGGTTACTTACTCGAGATTCCATGATAGTACGTAAATCGAGGTTGACTCAAGCTCTCGTTTGTCGCCAATTATCGAGCTACACATTTATATATTATTCGGGTGAAATATATATTTAAATAATTTTTCAAAAATTAAATCGGTTAATTTGACCACTTATCGACTTACCCGTAACTTGACTACATCAGCGAGATTTTTCTCCACTTTTTTCCTTTTTTCTTTTTCCCTTTTTCTGTTCTTTCTTCCTTGGCTGAACCGACCCGGTCCGGTTCAGCCTGGTTCAGTAAGGTTTGGCCCGATTCAAAGCTTCGCCGGTCTGTTCTTCGTCGGCTTTCGTCTCCAGCAGATCCGCGAGGTCGTCCGGTGCACGGTTTTGGTGTTGGTTTCGTCGCGATTGGCTGAAAAGTGGTCGGTTCGGCCTCTTCTCTCCTCGGTCTTGCTACCGTTTCTCCTCTTCCGTCGTTGACGGCGCTGCCGGCCGATAAACTGGCCGATTCAACCACTGATCGGTTGGTCTTCGCCTGGGGACGTTCGACTGGCGGTGGTCGGTTCTAAATCGGTATCGTCGCCGGCGAATCCTCTTTTCTCTCTCGGTTTCTCTCTTTCTCACTCTCGATCGCCGATCACCGTCTCCTTCGCCCTCTACCAGCACCGACGATAGCTCGGCTGCCTCCTCCTTTGGCCATCTCGCCTGGGTCCATCGCCGGTGGCCTCCGTTTGGTGAGGCAAAAGGGAGGCTCGACTTGCCTCTTCTTTTCCTTCAGTTTGCAGAATCGCGATTTCGTGATTCTGTTTCTCTCTTTCTTATATATATTTTTATTTATTCAAATAAAAAAATGATATTTCAGCCAAAATATCTAAAAAAAATTATATTTTATTCATTTAATGAATTAAATGAATTTATCTGTCTTATTTCATCTTTCCGGTGTATTTTTCCAATAATTTCAGGATAATTTTCTGAGATGAAAATTTCAATTAATTCCAATAAATTCATATCTTAATCAATTGGACTCGAATTTTAATTATTTCTTTGTTATTGATCAAGATTTCTCAAATCCATATTTATAATGAAATTTTCTTGTCAAATTATTACCGAATTTTAGTTTTTTGACAGTTTTACCCTTCAACGTGTTTGAGAACAAACCAATCCAACTTCCTTTCACAAACACTCACTCATTTCGTGTTTTAAATCCTTATCTCCAGTACGAATCCCATTCATTTAATTTGTGACCATTTCAACCCTTCATTTGACCTTTAAATGCATTCGGGAATCTTTTATTCATTCCATTTGCGTTTTTCATTCATGTAAAACTCTTCTTATGATTTAATTTACATAAAACCATGTTTACATCATTTGAATCATAAGAAATTACGATAAAAATTGGGTCTTACACAAAATACGAAAAATTGATACTGAAATAGTTCGGCATAAAGCTTCAAATATAGAAAACTAATATAGATATAGTGAGGCATAAAGCCTCAAATACAAAAAATTGATACTGATGAAGTTTGGCAAGAATCTCTGATAACAAATACAGATGCAAATATCCATCCTAGCTTATGATGGAGAAATTGTCAGAAGCAAACACATCCATGTAACATGTAACTTCTTTGAGATTTCAGAGATGGCTCTCATAGTCTCGAAGGTATCTGTGTAGCACGTAGCTCTCTCAAAATTTTAGATATGGCTCCCACGATATATCTATGGCCATAAAGGTCTTCAGTTCCCCTAATCAGGCAAGAGCTAAAACTTGTCTACTAGTTTTTCAAACAAGTATAGTATGCCTAGAGCAAAGCTCGATAGGCGCAGATACAGATACAAAAGGTCTATAACATAGAGCTCGATAGACAGGTAATGGAATCTAGAGCAAATCTCGATAGGCTTGGGTGATCCGAAGGTTAATGGATATGCCACTCAAAAATTGAGATGAAAATAGAGTACTCATGGGTAGCTTCCACAATCTTAAAATACTTATTAAAACAATTTTGAGTTTCAAATCTGCATAAAATACGCTTGGTTTTAAAAGCCAACTCAAAACCAATACCTCTCAAGCTATAAACATAATTAAATTTATTATAAAAATTAGACATAAAATAGCTTGAATCAAAACATTCTATGCATGGAAGTCTTTGTAAGAGCCGTAATTTAATATGTATGCTTTATGATTTTGTGATGTACGGACAAGTCATATTTGATATTTAAGTAACCAATGTGTATGAAATGTAAAACGGGTAATTAAGCAAAGTTAAATTGAATGCAACAGTGATTTTTGGGAAGAAGTTGCAGCAGAACTGCTTCTGAAGAGGAGCAGATTGATCTCCCATTCTATGTAGATCGATCTTGAAAAGGTTCTGGGTAGAACAAATTGATCTCATGTAAGTGCCAAATCGATCTCCTTAAGGTTCTGAGTAATGCAGGTCGATCTCATGCTTAGGAGTAGATCAATCTCCCTAGGCTTGGAAAGTCCGTTTCTGAGGAGAAAAAGGTAGGACAGATCGATCCCCATTGTTAGCAAATCTATCTCTAAGAGAAATTCTATAAATACAAGGCTCTACAAACCTCTGTTTCCCGAGAAACATCAAAGCTTTCAAGAACCAAAGTTAAACTTAATCTTTCTACTCTAGAAAACTTCATCTTTCAATCAGTTTTGAGTGAGATTCAATTCAGCAAACTTGTTCTTAGTAAAGAGAAGAACAACATACTTGGAAACAAGAAGTTGGAATTAAAGATTGAAGGAACAAGGTGGATTTTTCCAATTTTGGTGAAAAAAAGAAGAAAAGTTCAAGCTAGGTAAGATTCAATACACCAAGTTCATATATGTTAATCTAGGTGTCTTGGTGAGTTGAATGGTTATGACGCCCCGGAAGCACGAAAAATAGGGCAATTTAAAACTTATTTTCATCAATACACAATTCTAGGTGCATTCCTGTACAGTGTCATACATCATGATATATATATATTGTAATACTTTCACCTCAAGATCTCATCATCTAATATTTATATGTCATACTATATACATTCCTCAATATAGAGTTAATTAATCCTAATACATCCCATACATCATTGTTCATCAAGTGTCTGTAAATACAACTTTAGCTGGGTACATGAAATGTTAAATTATACCTCAAATACAATATACGGCCTAGAGCTCAAGTCCTCCACTAGCCACTACTCTGTACGTCGCAGGAAACTCTCTTCACTTCAAGAAATCTGGGGGGATATAAAAATAAGGTGAGCTTCTAAATCGCTCAGTAAGGGGGTAAGGGACTCATTAATAAAATGATTAATCACACAGCACAATCATTTTGTTTTATAGGTGAAACTCAATAAGCTCAGTAGAAAATGGAGCATGGAATCATTAAACATCATTTTCATCTCATTTCTCTAAGATGATGCAGAAACATGAGAGTAAATAGCTCAGTATAAAAACCATAGTTACAAGCATATGAAATTAAGGATGCGATAATGGTTTTTCTCATAAAAACATGATAGAAATCACCTCAGTAATAATGCACGTGGCAAAGCCACAAAACATAATCTCATGTGTAAAACGGAGACTAGGTAAATAAAAACTCAGATAAAAACATCTCTCATGGCACATCAAAATAATCTACTCTGGTTGCACATCCCAAGCATCCTTAAAAGAGGGAACGTCGACAATATGGTCGTGTACATGGTGTTTTGGTCTTACATGTTACCAGAAGAAGGCCCGGACTTACATGCTACCAGAGCAAGGCCTCTCCTCATGCATACTATCGGTCTTACATACTACCAAAGTAAGGCCTGAACTTATATGCTACCAAAGCAAGGCTACCCAGCGCTACCAGAGCGGGGGTCATCTCTCGTTACCAGAACGGAGGCATCTCTCGCTACCAAAGCGGAGGAATATCGGGCTTACATGCTACCCGAGCAGAGCTCAGACTTATATGCTACCAAAGCAAGGCTCAATGTGTTATCACATGACACACTTAAGTCTCAATAACAACCATTATCATATAAAACCGTTTTGCCTTCTCGTAAAGCTCATAATGGTTTCTTTCATAAAACTCATTTGAAAACCCTTTTTGTACTCATTACAAAATATGTCAAAACCGAGTTCAAATCGATAAAACCACGCACACATTTCTCAAATCTCAGTATGCCTTAACGTAGAGCCCAAATCCCTTTTTGCTTTTAAACTTAAACAGTTTGTAAAACAATTTTACACTTTGTTTACAACTCATAAAAATTGGGCCCCAACTGGCTATAAAACTGTGTGCAATAAATCAATCACAACTCATAAAACATGCTTGTTTCTCAAAACATTTCATGCTACAATATCATCACAAATCACATACACAAATGGGTTTATGTTATACCTTAACTCGTTGCATCTCGTATAGTGCAATCGTTTCTCTCGAACGATGGACTAGCCTCACATTCCTCTCTGGAACTCCCGGGCTGTCCACATGATGTAAAAACATCATCAACATGTCATCACATTGTCTCTAATTTCAACATCGAGTATTATTGCTCACATTCTCATACTTTCCCACTACCTCAATAATTCTAACAGCCCTAACCATTTTTAGCCTACTCATCATAAATCTACAGCCACAATCGCAGAAATCTACTTCCAAATCAAGGATTAAGCTTAGAAATTTATCCAAAACTTGTGGAGTGCTAAATTCACGCCTCAGCTCAAATCGTCAATCGATTTCTAAATATGTTGTTCTACTTTCGATTAGGAACAACTTTTCCTCTTGCCACAACCTCTGATTCGAACGAAAATGGGTGTTTTAGAAGAAAGAGAAAGCTAGGGATTTCAATTTTCTAGAGAGAGGATATGAGTTCTAGCAAAAAACATAGGGGCCTTTATATAGGCGGAGGGCAGGAGATCAATCTGCCTTTGAATTTGGGAACATTTTGGGCACTTTTTATGCCTACTGAATCGATTTGTCGTGGGGGTAAGATCGATCTCATAAACTTGAGGAGATCGATCTGCTCCTTGTGAGGAGATCGATCTGCATTTTATAGAAACATTTGGAGATCGATCTACTCTTATAGGAGATCGATTCCTTTAAGGCAGAATCACAAGGAGATCGATCTGCTTCCATTGGAGATTGATCTGCTCGTTTAGATTTCTCATTCCTTGTCACTTTGGCCTATCAGACGATCCCCTCTTCTCCAAGATCGATCTGGCCTCATAGTTTCACACTATGGTTGCACACTTGGCATAAAATCTCCATATATAATTGCCATAATTTACTCCATAGATTATTTCTCATTCAATACTCATTCATCATTTAGAAATTTCATTCCTTACCACCTCAATATATGAGTACATCACATTTAGCTCAATTAATTACACTTTATGTTCACATTACATAATTAGGTGTGTACAAAATTCTCAGGTCTCACAATGGTGTATGTTTAAATTCTTGAAAATAAATGGATCATGAAAAATATCCATGACCTAGCTATTGGTATAAGATTGAGAAAATGAAGAGGAAGTTGAGTAAACATGGATTAAATGATGAAATAAGTATGTATGGAAGATTTTAAGGTAGTTTTATGAAATACATAAATTGGAATAGATGAGAAATGAAGATAGGTATATGAAATATATGGTATAACACCATAATGGGGAAAGTGATGAGATTGTGGTATTGAGAGGAGTTAAAAGCATTGATTTAGGGTCATGCAAGTGAAAACAAGAATATTAAGGTATACTAATGTGGATAATTATTAACAGCTTCGAAGTTGATATTGAAAGCTAATCGGACTGCAAGAGTGAGCAGCACCGATGAAGTGAGGTCACGCGACGTGATCCAAGGTAAGGGAATTTCGTAAGTAGCTAGGGATAGCTACACGTATTTCGAATAGAATTTCAATAATTATATGATACATGAATTCCCATGAATAGACATGTTATGATAGGGATTGATGAGATAAAGTGTGATTTTATCCAAAAATAAGATAAAAATCCTTAGAAGCATGTTTGTGACTAATCTTCATAGTTGCATGATAGAATGGCTAATGTTTTCATGTATATACAAAAATAGCACATTTGAGTGCCTATTTGATTTACTTAGGTAAATTATGATTTGAATAGTCATCTATCGGGTTTATGTGAAAACCATTGGTGCTAGAGAATACTCGTACTATATTTATAAGATATGCATCACATAGTGTAAAACCCAAAATTTTTCCCACTTATTTCTTAATTTAAAAACTAAGAAGTAATTGAGAACTTGAAATAATATTGTGCAGGCTGGAAAACCACCAAAGCACTCAGGTTAGCGACGTGGGGCCCGTTGGCACAAAAATCGAGGTAAGACTTTAAGCCCGAGAATCTCTGTAGAATTTTATATATGGTCATGAATTGATAATTAGAAAAGAAAACTAAGGTATTGGAAATGGAAAAGTGGGTAAGGTTCGGGTATTTTACTAAACCGAGCAAATGAGCTCGGAATTAGAAATAAATTCGGAATAAATTCTAGAAATTTTTGAAAATTATTCTAAGACCGTAGAAAATTAATATAAGGTGAAATTTATTTGAGGTAACAAAAATCAAGTGGAAATATGGAGGTTTCGGGGATCGAATTAATTTTTAAAGTAAATTGCAAACTTTAAGCCATTTTGCTCGGTATTGACCAAATCGTGCAAAATGGGCTCAATCGGGATATGTTTCTTAAACAGGTGACCCCCAAATTTTTATGAAATATACTATGGATATATTATAACACTTGACAAGTGAGAACTTAGACAAAATTGGATTAGAAATAATTTTTGGAGATTTTACAAAACAGAACAACAAGCTGTCCTGTTCCAGCCACCTGACCACCTGATAGAGACTTATGCATAAGTTGACCATAAGAAATCAGATTAATGCATCGTTTTTTCAGCTAGAAAATAGACTTTTTAGGCTTTCTGAAACATCCAATAAGAACCAGATAGCCCTTCCCACGCGCTCTCACCTCCCTCTGTAATTCGCCGCACATGTTACTGTACACTTCCCCTTCCTTGAATTTTTCGACCCCCTTCCGTCCATCTTTAGACTCCAGAAAAGAAGGATGAAATATTCTCCGTCAGGTCCTCTATAACATATAAAAAAATAAGCTGAAAATAAGTCAATTTACTAGGTTAAATCTGAGAAAGAAAATCGGGAGACAGAATTGTCCTATTTCGGGTAAGTGAAGAAATCAATTTTTGAAAGTTTTGGGTTCCATTTTCTTGTAGTTTTTGATGATTCTAAGTTCTATATATGTTAAGTTTCAGTTGAGGATCAGTTTGGAGGAAGAAAAACGTGGTCAAACTTGGTCAAACCCGAGGTAAAGTTGATGGATGATGATGAAGTTCACCTATGTTGTTATTTGGTGTTTTTAGAAGGTTTTTCGTTAAGTGGAATTGGATGATTTAATTTCTATGGATGATTTAGTTTTGGACAGCAAGGTTATGATTTGTTTGAGGTGAAAATTTGATGGATCTAAGGTTGTTAACGGTTAAATTTATAACGAGAAAGCTCGATTTATAGCTCAACTCAGTGAAAAATCAAAAAGTGAAAGAATTGAAAATTTGACAAAGTGACTAGATTAATTTATGAACTTGAATGAGTCATAAGATTAATGAAATAATGAATTGAAAAATCTAAATAATGAATTTTTGCCAAAAACGGCACTAAATCGGTAAAACCGAGAAAATCGAAAAAGTTGATCAAAAAGTCAAAATTGGTCAAACTTTGAGAAGATAATCAAACTTTAATATGTTAAGATGAACTTGATTAATATATGATGAATTGATATTGTTTTGGACAGCTCGAGAATTCGGCACGCAAATTGAGGTAATCTCAAGAACTGATAATTTTGAGCTGCCCTAAGATCTACGAGGTAAGGGAATTGTGTGAGTAGCTAGAGGTAGCTACACGTATTTTCGGGTAGAGTTTCGAATAATTAAATTGTATATGAAAACTATGGGTAGAAAACCCGACAAACTAAAAATTACCGTTTTGCCCTTACTAAGGGAAATTTTGGAAAAGTTAGGATTGAATTTGAGATATGCATAAATATCATGCTTTGAGTGTTTTCAAAATGGAATATTGCTTTTAGCACATGATTTAATATTTATTTTGACCTGAGAGGGTAAATGATGATTTTGCCCCTGTGAAGGGTAAATATTTCTACTTTTATAAAAAGTCATGAAAAGTAAAAACTGAGTGTTCTTAATGTATTTTAATGCTTTTCAACAATGATATGGGTAGGCTGGCTAAAGTTTTATTAAATTACATGAAATAGCACGTGGCAGGTGCTGATTTTGGTTTTGAAAACCATTCTTTGAAAACTGAGCCACCTACATGATTTATATGGAAACAAAACATGCTGAGAGCATTACTCACACGAGATTGACATGATTTGTGCATGTGACAGAGTGCTGAAAGCTTGGCTTGCACTCGATTTTACATGATTTTATACAGGACATAGTGCTAGGAGCTTTGCTCGCACTAGATTTTTATATGACATGCATAAGGCCGTGCTGGGAGCTTCGGGTAGGCTGTGTGCCACCACTGATTAAATAGGCTCGCACGTGCTTATTGAGACGTGGCATGATGTGATATGTTGATATGGGTCCACGGAGTACGCTGTACCGTGCAGGTAGCATGGAGTACGTTGTACCGTGTTGAGATTGTGATATGTCGTCTTCGGACGATGTTCAGATCTGCTATGGATCGACGGGTTGGACTTGACCCACCTCCCGTGTGGAAGCAGATGAAGTGATACCCCGCACACCTGATCAGTGTAGCCTGGGATCACAGGATATGGCCATAGTCCTAGAGTTATTACCCTTATTCTTGCCTAGTCTCATATGTTACTTACTTTATGAAATTGCATGTCACTTAATTGCGAAATCGCATATTATTTGCTTTGCGAAATCACATATTACTCATTACTTGATTTTGTGATTTCATGATTTTATATTGTGGGATTGAGTCCTGAAGATTTTGGGGTGGATGTGGATTTGAAATAAATGGCATGTTTTGATATAATGTGCATTATTTAAATAGCATGATGCATAATTCCATGCTTTATCTGCCATTTCACGCAATGAATTGCCAATTTGAAATAAATGGCATGTTTTGACATAATGTGCATTATTTAAACAGTATGAAGTCTAATTCCATGCTTTATCTGCCATTTTATGAAATAAATTATTTTATACGAATTATTTTACCTGGCATAAAAAGTATGCATGAAATTCGTATTTAAGAACAATTTCGAAAGAGAATGATTTTATGCATGTCATTATGAGCATTAGATAGTGTGGTTATCTACTTGCTTGTATGATTGCCTTACTGAGTGTGTGGTTTGCTCATTCCCCTTATTTTCTCCTCTTTTCAGAGCACTTGTAGTAATTAGTGAGTGGCTGAGGACTTACATTCTTGGTATCCGCTGCTTTCCCATCATCGAAAGGTATATACACTTGGTATGATTTTATATCTAAACATGTAATAGCACAGTAATCAATTTGAAATGTAATATGGGGGAAACACATACAATTATAGAGTCTCAATTATAAAGAATACGTGTTTGAATTTAAATAAATTAAAAGATAGATGTCATGGTGAATGGTAAAAGGTGATTAATACTAACTCATAGCCCAACTGTTTGGTGGTGAGAATGTTCACGACAGGGAAAGGAAAGGAAAAAAAAAGCGAAAAATTTGTAGCGATTTTTGGTAAAAATGGGTTGTGACACATAGTACTTGAGTGTATTCTCGTACTAAATTTTAAATACGATTTATGCATGATAGAGTACTAAGAACATTACTTGTACTCAGTTTTATTGGTTGATGCATTATAGAGTATTGGGAGCTTTGCTCATACTCAATTTTACATGATAAAGTACCGGGAGCATTGCTCGTACTCAGTTTTCATTGATTTATGCATTATAGAGTATTGGGAGCTTTGCTCGGACTCCGGTTTTTATATGACATAGTGCTGGGAGTATTGTTCGCACTAGAGTTATATCATTGTGTTATGGTCGTGTTGGGAGTTTACTTGCACGTACCAGATTTTGAAAGAAAACATGAAACAGTCGTGTTCGGAGCCTGTGCTGACTGTGTGTCGCACCGATTATATGCTCACACATGTAATATTTTGAGATATGGTCGAGGGCTATCGAAAATTGAACCCATAGTATGAGGACTAAGACTTATGGCAAGCATCCCGACTATGAGGTATATCAAAGGTATGTGGACTAAGACTTATGGCAAGCATCTCGACCTTGAGATAGGGTTCATGGAGTACTTTGTACCATGTATGTCACATGGAGTATATTGTACCGTGAGTACATGATATGAGTGAGTTGTGAGCTGACAGTAGAGGATTTGGCCCACCTCCCGTTACAACAATTGTGTGACCCCGCACACCGAGTATTGTGTAGCCTGGAATCATAAAAAATGAGTTATGATCATAATCTCGGAACATGTAGTCGCCTATCTCCTTTCATGCAAAGTAAATTGAGTTTCTTAAATGAACTATCACATGGTTTATAATGTGGACATGTGAATTTGTGTGTGATGAAGGGTAACCCGAGGGATGGGTGAGGCCTAGATTTCCATGTTTTTAAACATGATGATATGCCATATTATTTTGATTTAATTGAATAGCATGACAAAAATGTGATTTGTGTGAAATTACATGAGAAATGCAATGTTTTGCATAAACTGCTGAGGTTGTTAAACCAGCATGTTTTCAGTTTTTATAACTGGCGATTTGTATCTATATGTATATATTGCATAAAAGTTTCAAGCAGGATGCATACTTTAGATATGAGTCGACAAGGAAATGATTTCAAGGCATGGCCATTGTATTTTGTAGATAGTGTGGTTATCTACTTGCTTACCTGATTTCCTTGCTGAGCTGTGAGCTCACTCCCTTTTTATTTCCCATCTCTACAGAGCATTCACAGTAGTCGAGCACGACTGAGGACTAATATTCCTTGATCCGCTGCATATCCATCTTACGAGAGGTATGCACATTTGAAACGCTTTGTATTGAACATTGTAACAGCATAGTTATGTGAACGAATGTATGGTCGGGGATGTATATGTACAAGCATTTGTATTAATGTATAAGAGTTTACATTATAGAGAAGAATATTGACTTGTATGTATGTTATGAATGAATATGGTTGAGGTGACTAATATCGAATCACGGCCCAACGGTTTGGTGTTGAGTAGTGACAGAAGGAGAGGTAAGTAAAATGTGAAAAATTTATGGTGATTGTGGTAGGTCACGGGAGGGGAGGTCGTAACAGAATTGTATCAAAGCAGAGTTAGTTTGATGTGAGTCGATATTAGTAATTAGAAAAGTGTACATCCCCATAATACTATGCTTTGTTCAGTTACAATTGTGTATACGAGATGGAAACAGACTAATTAATGATTATAAATGCAAAAATTTAGTTATTATGGCTAATACCAGCCATGGTAGAGGCGTTAGAGGTAGGGCTCGAGGCCGTAGAGGTAGGCTAGAGACCCAAGATGAGACTACAGGTCCCACTGAGGTAGTCAAGAGTATCGAGGCATGTTTCGAGAGACTAGAGCGTCGCCTTGAGACCATAGTGGAGTTACTGGCACAGACTATGCTAGGAGGACATGGCCAGGATGCAGGGACTGTACCTGGAGAGGTAGCTACACCTGGTACGCCTGCACGACCAGCTCATGTGCCACAGCCTACGGATACACCTACACCTCCACTAGTTCAGGATACGCCGTCACATGTTACTCCATGAAAGGGCAGTAGTGCTTTGGGGTATGGTGTTGAGTTGGATAGGCTGCGACAATTCCAAAAGCTTGGGTCAAGGACCTAGTTTTGGTGGAGGAATAGATAGGAGAGATGGAGAAGTTGTACAAATTCTTTGAGTGTACAACTTCAAAGATGGTCGTATTTGCTGCGTTCCTATTGAAAGGGATGATAGAGCATTGGTGAAAGTCCACCCGACCCATATTGAGAGCCTGACATACAGAGATCAGTTGGGAGATATTTCTGGATGCCTTCAAGAGGCAGTTTGTTCCAGATACGGTTGAGCTAGGAAAGTCATTCAATAGATGAGTATGAGACCAGATTTCTATCCTTGGGAATGTATGACCCCGACACCATGAGTAGCGAGACTAGAAAGGTCCGCAGATTCATTGATGGACTGAGATCGGTATTACGGTATAAACTGGTTCCATTTGATATCTCTACCTACGATGAGGCAGTGCGTAGGGCGCAACTCTGTGAGCAAGATTATGAGAGGAATGTCTCCGAGTTCAGGATAGTTAGTAAGGGTAAAGATCGAGATTGAAAGAGGCCGATGAGTGATAGTGCCCAAGGTTTCAGATATCGAGGAGGGAGGAGACTCTTCGATAAGAGACCAAAGATCGATGAAGTACAGGAGAAGACTGTTAGATCTCCTGCATACCCGACTATAGCTCTAGCTAGAGGAGTAGTGATTGGAGGATCGAGGCCTACCACTGAGCAGTGTAGTAGATGTGGTAGATTCCATGGTGGTAGACCTTGTCTCGTTTCTAGCGGTTTGTGCTTTAGATGTGGGAAGCCAGGGCATATGGCTAGAGTTTGCTAATAAGTTATAGATATTACCCCATAGAAAGGCAAGGAGCCTGAAGGAGCTCTAACTGATACGTCTGCTCCTAGGAGGAGAGCGACAGCAGAGGAAAAAGGGGAAGCAGGTCATTGGATAAGGGCGAGTACATGCCTTGGACCAGGGTACAGTCGATGCTTCATCAGATGTGATTAAAGGTAACATCTTGATGTATGATTTAGAAGTAAATGTTTTAATTGATCCTGGTGGCACGCATTCATTTGTATCGCTTTCATTTGCATGTAATTAGAAAAGCATGTAGAGCGTACACCCTTAAGTAGGATGATGTTAATTAGCACGCCTATGGATAACAGTCAGCTAGTTGAGTATGTATTAATTGATAGTAAGTTAAGAGTAGGGGAAAAGGATATGGCAGCCAATCTAATATTATCAAGTATGAGCGATTTTGATGTAATCTTAGGAATGGATTGGTTATCGTCAAACCATGCTGTTTTAGATTGTTATGCTAAGACAGTTATGTTTCCTAACCCTGAAAAATATGTTGTAAAGTTTGATGAAAAGAAATGAAAGTAGTAGTTATGGTTACGATAAAAATGTACTATGCTGACTGAGAAATGAATTTGTTGAAGGTTTTATTGCGTACGTGGTTGATACGGATAAGGTACATCTAGAGTTGGCAGATATTTCAGTGGTTAGAGAGTTTCTAGATGTCTTTCCGAATGAATTACTAGGGTTACCACCAGACAGAGAGATGGAGTTCTGCATAGACTTAGTGCCTGGTTTTGAACTGATATCGAAACCACCATGTCGCATGGCTTTAGTTAAGCTGGAGGAGCTCAAGAGACAATTATAAGAGTTACTGGATAAGGGGTTCATCAGACCGAGTGTTTCACCTTGGGGAGCATCGATTTTATTTGTGAAGAAAAAGGATGGAAGCCTCCGATTGTGTATAGATTATAGATTGTTGAAAAAGGCAACTATCAAAATAGGTATCCCCTTCCATGCATTGATGACTTATTGGATCAGCTATGGAGAGTGCAGGTCTTTTCTAAGATTGATATAAGGTCTGGGTATCATCAGTTGAGAGTTCGAAGTGGAGATGTGCCCAAGACAGCATTTAGGACCCGATATGGCCATTATGAGTTTTTGGTTATGTCATTCGGATTGACGAATGCTCCTGAAGATTTCATGGCTTTGATGAACGATGTGTTTAAGCCATATTTAGATCAGTTTGTTATCGTCTTCATAGATGACATCTTAGTATATTCGAAATTCAAGGAAGAACATGAGAAGCACCTCAGGATTGTATTGTAGAATCTACGAGAGCAGAAGTTGTATGCTAAACTTAGTAAGTGTGATTTCTGGTTGTCATAGATCTCGTTTTTGGGACATATTATGTCGAGAGATGGTGTATCAGTGGATCCATCCAAGATTGAGGCTGTAGTTTAGTAGCAACAGTCGAGGACAGTCACCGAGATCAGGAGTTTCTTGGGTTTAGCAGGGTATTATTGAAGATTCGTTAAAGGATTTTTGAAGTTAGCTGCTCCGTTGACATGTCTCACTTGGAACAGTGTAGCTTTTGTATAGGATGAAGATTGTGAGAAGAGTTTTCAGAAGTTGAAGAATCGATTAACCATTGCTCCGATTCTCACTATCCCTACTAGCTCAGGAGGATTTTCAGTGTATACTAATGCTTCGCATCAGAGACTGGGCTATGTATTAATGCAGGATGGGAGGGTAGTTGCTTATGGATCCAAACAGCTGAAGGACCATGAGAAGAACTATCCAACCCACGATTTGGAGTTAGCAGTGGTAGTGTTTGCATTGAAGGTATGGCGTCGCTACTTGTATGATGAAAAGTTTCAAATTTTTACCGACCACAAGAGCCTCAAGTATCCGTTCTCGCAAAAAGAATTGAACATGAGATAGAGAAGATGGCTAGAGCTTCTAAAGGACTATGATTGTGAGATACTTTATCATCTGGGTAAAGCTAATGTTGTAGCTGATGCGTTGAGCAGAAAGAACCTTGGGATGGTATCGTATATGATGGTTAGGGAACATGAGTTACTAGAGCAGTTTGCTAGCCTTAGTTTGGAAGTTGTGCCTTGTGACATGGATATGGACTGTATGATTGTTAATCTACGCTTGGAGCCAGATCTGTTGGATAGGATCAAACAGGTTCAGCAAACTGATCCGTATTGCATTGATATGAATAGTCAGATACAGAGGGGCACAATGACAACTTTGAGATGAGTTCTAATGGACTTCTGAGGTTTAAAGGCAAATTGTGTATTCTCAAGGACCCAGAGCTCAGGAGAATGATATTGACGGAACCTCATTTGTCGAGGTACACACTACATCCGGGGAGTAATAAGATGTAGCAGAATCTCTAAAAGGTGTATTGGTGGTCGAGTATGAAGAGAGATGTGGCAGAATTCGTGGCAAGATGTCTCATATGTCAGCAAGTGAAGGTAGAGCATCAGAAGTCTGTAGGGTTATTGTAGCCTCTACCTACATCGACATGGAAATGAGAGCATATCACCATGGATTTTGTGATGGGTTTATCGAGGACCCGAAGGAATCACGATGTAATATGGGTGATAGTTGATAGATTGATGGAATCAGGTCACTTTTTAGCTATAAGAGCTACTGATACTCTAAGTTTATTGGCATAGTTGTATGTACGTAAGGTAGTGAGGTTACATGGTGTTCCAGTGAGCATTGTCTCGGATAGGGATTCCCGCTTCACTTCTCACTTTTGGGAATATTTTCAGGAAGCCATGGGAACCCAATTGAGTTTGAGCACCGCTTTTCATCCTCAGACAGATGGTCAGTCAGAGAGGACTATACAGACTTTGGAGGATATGTTGAGAGCATGTGTGCTAGATTTTAGAGGCTCTTGGGATGATCATTTACCACTAACCAAATTCGTCTACAACAACAGTTATCATGCGAGTATGGAGATGGCACCGTATGAGGCTTTGTATGGCCGTAGATGTCATTCCCCTATCAGTTGGAAAGAAGTGGGTGACCAAAAATTTTTTGCTCCTTACTTGGTTACACAAGCCTCTGAGGATGTCCGGTTGATTGTTGTGAGATTGAGGACAGCTCAGAGTAGACAGAAAAGCTATGTTGACAAGAGACGGAGGCAACTAGAGTTCGCAATTGGTGATTCAGTATTTTTGAAGGTTTCTCCTTCCAAGGGTATAGCGAGATTCGGGAAGAGAGGTAAATTGAGTCTTTGAAATACTGGATAGAGTGGGAGATAAGGCATATAGGTTGGCTTTGCCGTCGAATTTATCGGGAGTGCATAATGTCTTCCACATTTCGATGCTACGGAAGTATCATCCAGATCCAAATCATGTGATTTGGTATGAGCCATTGGAGCTTAACGATAACTTGACTTATGTAGAGAAACCGATACGGATACTGGATAGAAAGGAGAAAGTCTTAAGAAATAAGACTATTGGGTTAGTGAAGATTCTCTGGCAGCATCACACGTCTGAAGAGGCTACTTAGGAGCTAGAGAGTCTGATGCGAGAGAGATACCCCCAGTTGTTTAGAGATTGACTTGGTTCTAATTTGGAGGACCAAATTTCTTAAGGTGGGCAGGATTGTAAGACCCGTGTTTTAATATGTATTCTTTATGATTTGTGATGTACGGATAAGTCATATTCGATATAAATCATAAGGAATGAATGTATTTAAGTTACCAATGTGTATGAAATGTAAAACGGGTAATTAAGCAAAGTTAAATTGAATGCAACAATGATTTTTAGGAAGAAGTTGCAACAGAACTGCTTCTGAAGAGGAGCAGATCGATCTCTCATTCAATGTAGATCAATCTTGAAGAGGTTCTGGGTAGAACAGATCGATCTCATGTAAGGGCCAGATCGATCTCCTTAAGGTTTCGAGTAATGTAGATCGATCTCATGCTTAGGAGCAGATCGATCTCCCTAGGCTTGGAAAGTCAGTTTCTGAGGAGAAAAAGGCAGGACAGATCGATCCCCATCATTAGCAGATTGATCTCCAAGAGAAATTCTATATATACAAGGCTCTGCAAACCTCTGTTTCCCTAGAAACATCAAAGCTTTCAAGAACCAAAGTTAAACCTAATCTTTCTACTCCAGAAAACTTCATCTTTCAATCAGTTTTGAGTGAGATTCAGTTCAGCAAACTTGTTCTTAGTAAAGAGGAGAACAATATACTTCGAAACAAGAAGTTAGAATTAAAGATTGAAGGAACAAGGTGGATTTTGCCAGTTTTGATGAAAAAAAAGGAAAAGTTCAAGCTAGGTAAGATTCAATACACCAAGTTCATATATGTTAATCTAGGTGTCTTGGTGAGTTGAATGGTGTATGTTTAAATTGTTGAAAATAAATGGATCGTGAAAAATATCCATGATTTAGCTATTGGTATAAGATTGAGAAATGATGAGGAAGTTGAGTAAACATGGATTAAATGATGAAATAAGTATGTATGGAAGATTTTAAGGTAGTTTTATGAAATATATAAATTGGAATAGATGAGAAATGAAGATAGGTATATGAAATATATGGTATAACACCATAATGGGAGAAAGTGATGAGATTGTGGTATTGAGAGAAGTTAAAAGAATTGATTTAGGGTCATGCAAGTGAAAATAAGTATATTAAGGTATACTAATATGGATAATTATTAATAGCTTCGAAGTTGATATTGGAAGCTGATCGGACTGCAAGAGTGAGCAGCACCGAGGAAGTGAGGTCATGCGACGTGATCCGAAGTAAGGAAATTTCGTGAGTAGCTAGGGATAGCTACACATAATTCGAATAGAATTTTGATAATTATATGATACATGAATTCCCGTGAATAGACATGTTGTGATAGGGACTGATGAGATAAAGTGTGATTTTATCCAAAAATAAGATAAAAAGCCTTAGAAGCATGATTGTGACTAATCTTCACAGTTGCATGATAGAATGGCTAATGTTTTCATGTATATGCGAAAACAATACATTTGAGTGCATATTTGATTTACTTGGGTAAATTATGATTTGAACAGCCATCTATCGGGTTTGTGTGAAAACCATTGGTGCTAGAGAATACTCGCATTATATTTATGAGATATGCATCACATAGTACTTGAGTGTATTCTTGTACTAAATTTTAAATGCGATTTATGCATGATAGAGTACTGGGAGTATTGCTCATACTAAGTTTTATTGGTTGATGCATTATAGAGTATTGGGAGCTTTGCTCATACTCAGTTTTACATGATAGAGTACTGAGAGCATTGCTCGTACTCAATATGCATTATAGAGAATTGGGAGCTTTGCTCAAACTCAAGTTTTTATATGACATAGTGCGGGAGCATTGCTCGCACTAGAGTTATATCATTGTGTTATGGTCATGTTAGGTTTTTACTCGTACGTATCGAATTTTGAAAGAAAGCATAAAACAGCCGTGTTGGGAGCCTGTGCTAACTATGTGTTACACCGATTATATGCTCACACGTGCAATATTTTGAGATATGGCCGAGGGCTATCAAAAATAGAACCCATAGCATGAGGACTAAGACTTATGGCAAGCATCCCGACTATGAGGTATATCCAAGGTATGTAGACTAAGCCTTATGGCAAGCATCCTGACCTTGAGATAGGGTCCATGGAGTACGTTGTATTGTGAGTACACGATATGAGTGAGTTGTGAGCTGATGGTAGAGGATTTGACCCACCTCCTGTTACAACAATTGTGAAACCCCGCGCACCGAGTACTGTGTAGCCTGGGATCGCAGAAAATGAGTTATGATCATAATCTCGGAACATGTAGCCACCTATCTCTTTTCATGCAATGTAAATTAAGTTTCTTAAATGAACTATCACATGGTTTATAATGTGGACATGTGAATTTGTATGTCATAAAGGGAAACCTAAGGGATAGGTGAGGCCTAGATTTCCATGTTTTTAAACATGATGATATGCCATATTATTTTGATTTAATTGAATGGTATGACAAAAATGTGATTTGTGTGAAATTACATGAGAAATGCAATATTTTGCATAAACTACTGAGGTCGTTAAACCGGCATGTTTTCAGTTTTTATAACTGACGATTTGTATCTATATGTATATATTGCATAAAAGTTTCAAACAGGATGCATGCTTTAGATGTGAGTCGACAAGGAAATGATTTCAAGGCATGTGCATTGTATTTTGTAGATAGTGTGGTTATCTACTTGCTTGCCTGATTTTCTTACTGAGCTGTGAGATCACTCCCTTTTTATTTCCCCTCTCTATAGAACGTTCACAGTAGTCGAGCACGGCTGAGGACTGATATTCCTTAATCCGCTGCATATCCATCTTACGAGAGGTATACGCATTTGAAACGCTTTGTACTTAACATTGTAAAAACATAGATATGTGAACGAATGTACGGTCGGGGATGTATATGTACAAGCATTTGTATTAATGTATAAGAGTTACATTATAGAAAAGAATATTGACTCGTATGCATGTTATGAATAGATATGGTTGAGGTGACTAATATCGAATCACAACCCAACGGTTTGGTGTTGAGTAGTGACAGAAGGAGAGGTAAGTAAAATGTGAAAAATTTGTGGTGATTTTGATAGGTCACGGGTAGGGAGGTCGTGACAGTCTTTATTCATAGATTCAGTTCAAAGCCATGTTTTTTCGAGCATAATACGAAGCATTATAAAACTTATGTGTAAATTAGCTAAAGTTAAAACATGCTTATTCAAAATAATGCATAGATTTCAAAACACTAAAATATAAGATGCAAGCCTATAGACCATGCATAATCATAATGTCCATAAGTAACTGTCAAGGGTACCGTAACTCATCATAGTATAAAATTATCCTATGATCAACTAAAGGATCTAGTTACATTCATATGATTTATTTAATTCATTTCCACATGAACCTCTTGACTATTATATCCTTATTATGAAATTATATTACTTAGAGATCATTTATATTAATAACTATATGGCTATAATCAATTTGTACAAATTTGTAGTTCCCAATTCTCAAAATGTCATTATTCATAAATCAATATCATGCCTCAATATAATTATATCATTTCAATCACTTCAAAATATCGATGTTAAGACCCCCAGTATCATCATAGGTCTTCTTAGTATCACACGAATATTTGAATATTACTTTTGTAATATTTGACATTTATTTCTATAATCACTCGTAACATACTTCCATAACAATTTAATAACGATCCGATATGCATTTATCAATATTCTTCATTAATCCTCATGTATCATCATCATTGCATACCTCAAAATTTATACTTAAGAACTCACTTCATGTTGTCATAGTGAAATTAAATCAGTTTAATACTTATAATTCCTTTATTTTACTTTCAATTCATAAAACGATCCATTTTATATGATTAATCATGTAAATCATCAAAAGAATTAGAATTCCAAGCTTCAATTATAAAATTCCTCGAGGCATTAAAATTCCCCAATTCATTCATGTAATACCTCAAGGCATTAAAGTTTTAAGATGCATTTATAAAATTTCTCAATTCATTCATGTGATACCTTAAGGCATGGAAATTCTAAGTTTTACATATAAATCCTCAAACTATAAATTAAACAATCCCAATTGAACATATATTCATCTTACTTATCTATTCTTTCTTTCAATATCTCCACTTTAACAATAAAACTAATTCATTAAATATTATCCTCATTATCATGTGGATATATATGTCTTTATGTGCCATTCCCATTTGTGAAACTCAAATTTTCGTACTAATGTGCATTTAAAAGTTAAGTTAAGAAGTCTAAGACTCATGTAAAGATTCATGTAGGGCCCAGAGAAATTGAGACGCCCGGAATAGTGGCATGAAGCCCGATGCACACATTTTGAGGTAAGAATACAAATTTAAATATTCTTCAATAAAGTATGTATGTAAGTATATTTTGATGATTAGAAAGTAAAAAACTAAGGTGTCGAAAGTGAAAAAGTTAGTAAAACTCGGGTTTACACTAAACCGAGCAAATGGGTCTAGTAAGAGAAGTAAATTTAGAATAAATTCTAGAAATTCATGAATATTATTTCAAGGCCATAGGAAATTAGTATAAGGCATAATTTACATGGAGAATGAAAATTGAGTGGAAATATGGAGGTTTCGATGATCGAATGAATTTTTAAAGTAAACCAAAAGCCTTAAGCCATTTTAATCGATAATGACCAAATCACGTAAAATGGACCCAATCGAGAAACTTTTCTTCAACAAGTGGGAACTAAATTTTTATGGGAGACAGTAGGGACATAGTGGAACACTTTGAAAATGAAAAATTAGAGGAAAATGGGTCAGACCTAATTTTTATAGATTTTACAAAACAGGGTTGGCTTGCTTTAGGAATCTGTGGACCCATATCAGAGTTGGCCTAATTTGAAGCCCATCTGAAAATCAAAAATTTTTGAGCCTCTCCAGAATTAAACTAGACTTAATAAGCTTTCCATTTCCTATTAGAACACGTGGAACTGATTACCAAATGAGAGAACTCACCTAGAAAAGTTGTCGCAGGCGTTCTTTAGGGAGTTTAGAGTACGTGAATTTTTCGGCCATCTTTCGGCCATTTTTAGGCCTAAGTCAAGAAGGATTAAATCTTTCACCTTAACCCTTATAGAACATATGAAAAATTCAGCCATAAATACGGTTATTTGCTATGTGAAAATCTAGTGAGAAGAATAGTGCCAGAAATTGCTCTCTTCTAAGGTGAGAGAAAGCTTTGATTTTGGAAGTCTTTGGTTGGTTTTTCTTGTTGTTTTTTATGATATCAAGATATATACATGTTGAATTATAGCTTAGGGTTTTTTTGGAGGAAAAATGTTGAGTCAAAGTTGGTCAAAGTGGGCAAGAAGATGGAGGAAGATGATTATGTTCATATATGTGATTGTTTGATATTGTAGGATAATTTTTAGTTACGCAAGAATTGTGGAAATAATTTCTAGGAACCCAGGTAATTTCGGCTAGCATATGTAGGTTGAAGAAGTGAGAAATTTTGACTGTGTTGGATGTTATAGACAGTTAAATTTATACCAAAAAACTCGGTTTATAACTCGGTTAAGTGGAAAACCGTAAAATAGTGAAGACTTGAAAATCGGTGTATTGTGAATTGTTAAGTAGAGCTTAGAATAAATGTTTAAGTTATTAGTGTGATCAGTTAGAAATTTGATGGAAAGAAACTAATGAAATAGCTTAAACCGAGGCTTTATCGGTAAAATCAAGAAAATAGGGAAAATGACCGAAAAAGGGTCTGATTGACCTCGTTTGAGTTTCAAATGAATATAAATAAGAAGTAAATATGAAATTGAGCATCAATTGATGGTTTTGAAATTGTTTTGGACAGCTCGAGATGTTGGCACGTAAAACGTTAAACACGAGTATTCTTTATCTACAAATTTGCAATAGTAGCATGAAAATGTTTTATAAAATGAGCACAAACCCCGAGAAAGATGTATAGCCAGTGTTTTCTTACTTTGAGTGCATGTTTTACTGTATTTGAGCTCAATTACGTGATTTTAAAGTTTTACGGACAATATATATGTGTGTGTATGAGAATTATGAAGCAAAACTATTATGAGCTCTATGATGAATGCAAAACTATTTTCAGGATAATAATGGTACGTTTTAGACTGTAGGCTCAATAGCTTGCGAGTCAGGGAAACATGGGGGTCGATTAAGTGAGACCCAAGGGAATTCTAGCCGACGGCTTGGGATCGAGCTAAACCTTGACCATGTTATGCATATTCTATGTATCTGTCATAATGCTTTCCCTTATTTATATGAAATATCGCCTGGGTGGCGTTGAGATGATGTTGTATGACCTTGATCCAGTCTACAGCCTTACCATGGCCATAGGTACTTTTTCGGAGGATGCCCTCTATCGATGATGACTTGATTCCCTCTTCGGATGATGCCCTCTTTCGAGGATAACTTCATTCCCTCTTCGAAGAATGCCCTCTTTCAAGGATGGAGTTGTGATTTCATTCATGAAAGAAATAGTAAATGCCTAGTCTCCATATTATTATGAGATATGGTTTAATATGATAATGAGTTGATGTTTTGAGTATATATACTCTGTTGAGTTAATATATTTTGAAATGACAAAACAAGTAAATTCAATAATATAAAGATGATATAAAAACATGTTTAGAGGTTATCAGTACTAGAACTTAAGTTCCTGGAGATGAGAGATCGATCTGGGATATGAGAGATCGATCTCCTGGGTTTTCTAGGATGAGAGATCGATCTCATGAAGACATGAGATCGATCTGCTAAGGTTTGAACCTGTACAAAGGTATTGAGGAAGCTGAGATCGATCTATAAGGGTTATAAGATCGATCTGTCTAAATACAGGATGTTGAGGAGATCGATTTGGTATAGGAAGAGATCGATCTCTCATAAGACAAAAGGTAAAGGCAGCAGATCGATCTATAGATCGATCCTGCCTCAAACAGAGAGATTGGAAGATCGATCTTCATATTCGACAGATCGATCTGCTCTAACATTTTCAAATTGTGAGATCAATCTGCTCATATATGAGATCGATCTCCTTGCTTTATTTTGCCTTGATCTTGCAGGAATTATAACTAAGAGATCGATCTGGTCAAGATGGCTAATCGATCTGGCATTCTACTAGAGGTACCCAACGGCTATTTCTGCAAAAATCTCAACGGGAAAAACAGCATTAAATGCTCCAACTACCAATCCTTCAGTATATAATCAAGCATTGAAGACACTGAGAAGGCAGACACCATTGCTGCACATTCTGTACATTCTCAAGAGTTTAATTCCTACATTCCATTTGTCTTCAATCCTCATTTATTGAGTTTGTTGTATAAGCTTGTGTGCAAAAGCTGTATCTGTCCTACCCACATAAAAAGTTTGATATTGTATTCATCCTTGCTTTAAGAGAGAAGAGGATTGTTCCTCAGTGAGAAACTTTGTAAAAGGGTGAATACATCTTTGTATAAAAAGGGTAGAGAGGTTATTCCTTAACCTGAAAAAGGAAGTGTGTAACTTTCATTGAAAGTGAGAAAGAAAGCTCTTGACAAGAAGGTCAAGGAGAGAGGACGTAGGCAAGAGATTGGCCGAACCTCTATAAACCACTGTATTTGATATTCTCTTCCTTATCTTGCTTTAATTTGTTTCATTACATTATATTGCTTATTCGTTATTTGTTAATTAAGTTCAAAAAGAGTTTAAATTGCCATTAAGAGTTAGAAAACCAATTCACCCCCTCTCTGTAGAGCCAACAATTGGTATCAAAGCAAGGACTCTTTGATCACATAGGAATAACTTCCTAAGAGTTAGAATCGATCAAATGGCTCACAATAATGTAGCAACTAGTTTAGTAGGAGAGGGGCATTCTACGGTTAGGCCTCCTATGTTCAATGGGGAACATTATGCTTATTGGAAAACTAGGATGATGTTATTCATTCAAGCAAATGATTATGAGGTATGGCGAATTATCACTAAAGGACCTCAAATCCCTACAAAAAGAATAGAGGGAAGAGATATCCCTAAAGAAGAAGATGAATGGGATTCAAATGATGTTAAATGTGCTCAGCTAAATGCTAAGGCCATGCACACCCTATTTTGTGCTTTAGGGCCAAATGAATACAATACAGTCTCCGGTTGTGACAATGCCAAACAAATTTGGGACAAATTGGCAATAACTCATGAAGGTACAACCCAAGTAAAGGAGACTAAGGTAGGAATGCTCACACATGACTACGAGCTATTTAGGATGAAAGATGGAGAGTCAATCAGTGATATGTTCACTAGATTCACTGATGTAATTAATGGATTAAAATCATTAGGAAAAATGTACTCTAATATAGAAATGGTCAAGAAAATATTAAATAGTCTACCTAAATCATGGGAAGCTAAAGTGACCGCAATTGAGGAATCCAAGGACCCTCACACATTGTCACTAGATGAATTAATAGGATCACTACTCACCTATGAGATAAAGTTGAGAAGAAATGAAAAGCCACCCAAGAAAGTGGGAGTTGCTCTAAAATCTACTACTCAAGAGGAAAATAAAAATGAGAGTGGTAGTGAAGAAGATCTTGAGATGGCAATGTTTGCCAAAAGATTTAACAAATTCATGAGAATGAGAGCAAGTGGTAGTAATAGGAGAAACCACAAGAAAGATCAAGAAGTGGTAGGTAGAAAAGATACAATTGTGTGTTATGAATGTAAAAAACCAGGACACATTAAGTTTAACTGCCATCTTCTTAAAAGATCTTATGATAGGTTCCACAAAAAGAAGGCAATGGTGGCAACATGGAGTGACAGTGACTGCTCCGATGATGATTCAAATGAGGACAATGCCAACTTGTGCTTCATGGTTATTGAGGATGAAAAGGTAACTTCAAACCTCAATGAATACTCTTTTGATGAATTGCAAGATGCCTTTGATGATCTTGCATTGGAATATGAATGCATGAGTATGAAATATAAAAAGATAATATCTAAATTGAAGAAAGAAAATGAGTTAATGCTAAAGGACAAATTAGAATGTGAAAAGAAACTAGAAATTACAAATCTTGAAATTTGTGACCTAAAAGAAAAAAATAGTAATCTACATAATTCCTTTAATAGATTTTATATGGGTCAACAAAAGTTAGATAACATGCTAGAAACTCAAAGGGCATTCTTTGATAAAAATGGGTTAGGATATAATGCAAAAAGTAGAAAGACTCATCTCAAAAGCTTCATTGCTAGAAAGAGCTTGCATAAACCTTCAACTATTTGTTCATATTGTGATAGAAAGGGACATGCATCACATAATTGCAATAAGAAGTTGACCACTCTTAAGGGAAGGATAGTAAAAAGAATTTGGGTTCCAAAAGAAATAATTAATTTAAAATATTTTAATGCATTGGTTAAATGGATCCCAAAGGGATCAAGAATTGCATTCACTAACCTCAAAGGACCCAAGAGAATTTGGGTACCTAAGACATGAGTTTAAATTTTGATTGTAGGTGATTGAGCATTGACACAAAGCTAAAACAAAGGAAGCTTGGTACTTGGACAGTGGGTGCTCAAGGCACATGACGGGTGATAGAAGCCACTTTAACTCATTTAAACCAAAGGTTGGTGGAGAAGTCACATTTGGGGACAACTCCAAAGGCCAAGTTGAAGGAAGTGGTTCAATAGGTAATGACTACTTTTCATTAGAAAAAGTATTGCTTGTTAGGGGTCTAAAGCATAACTTACTAAGCATTAGTCAACTTTGTGACAAAGGTTACAAAGTAATTTTTGATTGCTTGAAATGTCATGTTATAGATCCTAAGTCAAATAAAGTTCTTTTCCTAGGTCATAGGTAAGGCAATATATACATTGTCTATCTTAATGAACTTAAAAATGAAAACATATGTCTAATGGTAGACAAAGAAAAAGAACCTTGGTTATGGCATAGAAGACTAGGTCATGCTAGCATGCATGTGTTATCTAAGTTAGCTAGAAAAGATCTAGTTATAGGATTACCCAAGTTGTCCTTTGACTATGACAAAATATGTGAAGCTTGTGTTAAAGAAAACATAAAAGGACAACATTTAAGCCTAAGAATAGCGTATCCACCACTAGGCCTCTTCAATTACTCCACCTAGATCTATTTGGACCAACTAGAACAACAAGCCTAGGTGAGAAACATTATGGATTTGTAATAGTTGATGATTACACTAGGTTCACTTGGGTGTTCTTTTTGAGAGTGAAAAATGAAGCTTTAGATAAATTCATAGCTTATACGAAAGTGACTCAAAATGAAAAAGGATACACAATAACTAGTATTAGAAGTGATCATGGCAAGGAGTTTGAAAATATAGGATTTGATGAGTATTGCAATGATCAAGGAATTAACCATAATTTTTCAGCCCCTAGGACACCACAACAAAATGGAGTAGTTGAGAGACGAAATAGAACATTGAAAGAAATGGCTAGAACCATGTTGCGTGAAAATAATTGACATAAATACTTTTGGGCTGAATCTATAAATACATCTTGCTATATCATTAATAGAGCTATGATTAGACCCATGTTAAACAAAACTCCTTATGAGCTTTAGAAGGGTAAGAAGCCCAATATTAGCTATTTTCACCCTTTTGGCTGCAAATGTTTTGTCTTAAATAATGAGAAAGATAATTTAGGAAAATTTGATGCCAAGAGTGATGAGGGAATTTTTCTAGGATATTCATTGAATTCAAAGGCTTATAGAGTATATAACAAAAGAACATTGATGGGTGAACAATGAATTCATGTAATATTTGATGAGTCAAATGATTTATCTAAAGATTCAACCAATGATGAGGATGTTGGAATATTCGATGAAAACTTGAAGGAAATTCCAAACTTAGAAAATGATCTATTAGAAAAACTTGACATAAATAAAGAAGATGAAGAAGAAATAGAGATGTTAGAGAGAGAGTCTAGAATACCAAGAGAATTAGGATATGTAAAAGATTGTGAAATAGTAGGAGATCCAACTCTTGGAGTTAGATCTAGATCATCTCTAAGGAATGTGTGTCAATATATAGCCTTTGTGTCTCAAATAGAACCTAGAAATGTCAATGAAGCCTTAGATGACAATAATTGGTTCTTAGCAATGCAAGAAGAATTAAATCAATTTGAGAGAAGCAAAGTGTGGAAACTAGTTCCTAGGCCTAATGATCACTCTATAATTGGAACTAAATTGATATTCAAGAACAAGATGGATGAAAATAGTGTGATCATAAGAAACAAGGCTAGGTTAGTTACACAAGGTTATAGACAAGAAGAAGGAATAGACTATGATGAAACTTATGCACCGGTAGCTAGATTAGAAGCAATTAGAATTCTACTTTCCTTTGCATGCTATAAAAACTTCAAATTATATCAAATGGATGTAAAGAGTGCATTCTTGAATGGTTTCATTAATGAAGAAGTGTATGTAGAGCAACCTCCCGGCTTTGAAAATCATGAATTTCCTAAACATGTTTTCAAACTATCTAAGGCACTCTATGGTTTGAAACAAGCTCTAGAGCATGGTATGAAAGGTTGTCAAAATTCTTAATAGAAAAAGGATTTTCAAGAGGAAAAGTGGATACCACTTTATTTATAAAATAAAAATAAGGATTTACTAGTTGTTCAAGTGTATGTAGATGATATTATTTTTGGATCAACTAATGAATCTTTATGCCAAGAGTTTGCTAAGATCATGCAAGGTGAATTTGAAATGAGCATGATGGGAGAGCTCACTTTCTTCTTGGGACTTCAAGTGAAGCAAAAAAAGGATGGATACTTCATCAATCAAGCAAAATATACTAAGGAATTGCTCAAGCAATTTGGAATGGACAATTGCAAACCTCAAGCAACTCCAATGGGCACCAACATCAAGCTTGATAAAGATGAAAGTGGTAAGTGTGTAGACACTAAACTCTATAGGTCTATGATTGGTTCATTGCTCTATTTAACTGCAAGTAGACCAGATATTTTGTTTAGTGTATGCCTTTGTGCTAGATTTCAATCTTCTCCTAGGGAATCACACTTATTAGCAACTAAAAGGATGTTTAGATACCTTAAGGACACTCCCTCTCTAGGACTTTGGTACCCTAAGGACTCCACTTTTGCTCTTCATGCATTTTTTTGATGCAGACTTTGGGGGCTGTAAAATAGATAGGAAAAGTACTTCAGATACCTGTCAATTCTTAGGGAATAAATTAATCTCTTGGTTCTCTAAGAAACAAAATAGTGTAGCTCAGTCCACAACTGAAGCTGAATACATAGCAGCAGGTAGTTGTAGTGCTCAAGTGTTGTGGATTAAACAACAAATGAAAGACTATGGTATTGACATGAAACAAATCTCTATTAAATGTGATAATACCAGTGCCATCAATCTATCTAAAAATCCTATTCAACACTCTAGAACTAAGCACATTGAGATTAGGTACCATTTCCTTAGAGACCATGTTGAAAAGGGAGATATAATTCTAGAGTACATTGACACTTTACATCAAATAGCTAATATATTCACCAAACCTCTTGATAGAGATAGGTTTTGTGTCCTTAGAGGTGAATTAGGACTCATGAATGTTCCTTAGGATTTATCTGTTTCAAAACCTTAATTTCAAGATGTTTTTAAATGAGTTTTTCAATGATTTTTCTGGGCAAAAAGTATGAGAGATCGATCTCCTATCAATATAGATCGATCTCCATACCTCAAATAAGCCTAAAGCATAAAGGTTAAGCTAGGCAGATCGATATTCTCACCCATAAGATCAATCTCCTTAAGCCTCTGTTAAACAGCAGATCGATCTATGCATTTGGCAGATCGATCTTCTTAAGCTTCTGTCAAACAACAGATCGATCTGGGCCCGTGACAGATCGATCTCATTAAGCTTCTGTATTCTGAGGATCGATCTTATGGTCCAACAGATCGATCTCTTCAAGCTTCTGAAAATGACAGATCGATCTGTCTCATCGACAGATCGATCTCCTGTGCCCTGGACTATAAAAACTGCTGAAAATCCCCAAATTTCAAAATCCCAAATCTTCAAAATCCCTAAATTCTGTCGCACCTCAGCCTTCGATTCTTCCTACCAGATCGATCTCAGTAAGGTATTCGTCAAATCTTTTCTTCTTTTATTGTTCTAGTAACCCACATTACGAAATTTTTCTCAAAAATTCTTAGTTTAGTGCTCAATTTCTCTCTAGGTCAAATCTAGCTACTGTTCCATTGGTTAGTTTTTAGTGAACTAGTTTTAAGATCATCTAGAGCGTTTCCAGTGTCTAGAACAATGCCTAGACTTAAGAGAGTAGGCCAAAAACCTCCTAGACCTAGTGTAGATCAAGGGTCATCTTCCCAATCAATCCCTCCCTCTTCAGTCACTACCTTTAACAGGTGTTTTAAAACACCTGCAAAAAGGAAGAGATATGAAGAGTATTTTTCAATCATGCCAATTAAACATTGGCGAACCATTGATTTTTCCTTCTTAAACCGTATCGATTTTCCTTACCTACCCAAATTTGAAGAATTTGGGTGGCTTCCGTTTCTCAAGATCAATACTCCCATACCCCCAAACATCATCAGGGCATTCTTTTCTAATACCAAACTCATCTATGATCCTGATGATGCTTACAAAATTCTCGGGTTTAAAACGTATGTCATGGGTAAGTCAATTCATATAGACATAGCTATCTTAGCCCAAGTTTTCCACATGAGCAATAAGGGGTTGACTAATGAAGATGAGGAAGTCCCCTTAGAGTTTGACCTTCCCGGGGATAAGGCGAGTGATCTACCGATGCACCCAAGGTTACTCCACTTTATTATCTCGTGGAATCTCTGTCCTTTCGGTACCCGTCATTCCACCGTTAGGAGGTTAGATCATTTTTGGATCCACTTCATCCACTCCACAAGTTAAAAACCTAATCTTGTCCATTTCCTCTATGAAGATTGGTTGAAGATCGTACGCGGCCAAGCCACCACGATAGTTTTTCCGTAACCATTGGTGTATCTTCTACAACGACTTGGAGTGGATTACAGCTGTGAAACGGGTGAAGTGCCCTCCCCAAAGAGCGTCTTAAACATTGGGACACTTCACCACATGGGGTATTACAAAGACTTCCGAGGGGATTGGAAGAAGAAACGAGAACAGCAGCCTGAAGCAGCCATGGACGAAGACCCATCTGCTGAGCCCACTACTCCATCTGCTGCACCTACTGAGGGTCCATCGTCTTCGACTACTCAGCCCTCTGCACCTGCCCCATCACCCGCTGGCATGGAATCGATTGTGACAATGATCATGGAGCTGAACCGGAAGATAGATGAAGGTTTTGTAAACCTTCATGCCACCCAGCAGACGATGATCATGGAGCTGAACTGAAAGATAGATGAAGGTTTTGCAAACCTTCATGCCACACAGCAGGCGATGTTTGATGAGCTGCAGGTCACACGTACTCACGTTGAGGAACTTCTGGACCGCTTCCCTCCTTCACCTTAGGACTTATTTGATAGGAATATTTTGGCCAATGTTTTATAATTACTGGTTGAGGACCATATTTGCTTGAATGAGTTTTTTTTGGAATGCCATGTTATTATTGAAATGTGCTATCATGCATTATTATTTTGAAATGAAAATATGTCTTGAAAGTTAAATTGTTCTTTTTAACCTTTAGTGCCATTGATATGACAAAAAGGGGGAGAAGAATAAGAATCATGTTTTAAATGGTTTAAAGGAATGGTTTAAAAGAATGATGAAATTGAGGGGGAGTTAAGAGAGTTAAGAGGCCAAAAGTGAGGCGGAGCTTACAAAAAAGGGGAGCTTGTGCCTAATGCAAATATGTAACTAAACATGTTTATTGAATAGGTTTTGTCATATCAAAAAGGGGGAGATTGTTGAGTTAATATATTTTGAAATGACAAAACAAGTAAATTCAATAATATAAAGATGATATAAAAACATGTTTAGAGGTTATCAGTACCAGAACTTAAGTTCCTGGAGATGAGAGATCGATCTGGGATATGAGAGATCGATCTCCTGGGTTTTCTAGGATGAGAGATCGATCTCATGAAGACATGAGATCGATCTGCTAAGGTTTGAACCTGTACAAAGGTATTGAGGAAGCTGAGATCGATCTATAAGGGCTATAAGATCGATCTGTCTAAATACAGGATGTTGAGGAGATCGATCTGGTATAGGAAGAGATCGATCTCCCCTAAGACAAAAGGTAAGGCAGTAGATCGATCTGTAGATCGATCCTGCCTCAAACAGAGAGATTGGAAGATCGATCTTCCTATTCGACAGATCGATCTGCTCTAACATTTTCAAATTGTGAGATCGATCTGCTCATATATGAGATCGATCTCCTTACTTCATTTTGCTTTGATCTTGCAGGAATTATAACTAAGAGATCGATCTAGTCAAGATGACAGATCGATCTGGCATTCTACTGGAGGTACCCAACGGCTATTTCTGCGAAAATCTCAACGGGAAAAACAGCATTAAATGCTCCAACTACCAATCCTTCAGTATATAATCAAGCATTGAAGACACTGAGAAGGCAGACACCATTGCTGCACATTCTATACATTATCAAGAGTTTAATTCCTACATTTCATTTGTCTTCAATCCTCATTTATTGAGTTTGTTGTATAAGCTTGTGTGCAAAAGCTGTATCTGTCCTACCCATATAAAAAGTTTGATATTGTATTCATCCTTACTTTAAGAGAGAAGAGGATTGTTCCTCAGTGAGATAAACTTTGTAAAAGAGTGAATACATCTTTGTATAAAAAGGGTAGAGAGGTTATTCCTTAACCTGAAAAAGGAAGTGTGTAACTTTCATTGAAAGTGAGAAAGAAAGCTCTTGACAAGAAGGTCAAGGAGAGAGGACGTAGGCAAGAGATTGGCCGAATCTCTATAAACCACTGTGTTTGATATTCTCTTCCTTATCTTGCTTTAATTTGTTTCATTACATTATATTTCTTATTCATTATTTGTTAATTTAGTTCAAAAAGAGTTTAAATTGCCATTAAGAGTTAGAAAACCGATTCACCCCCCTCTCTGTAGAGCCAACAATTGGTATCAAAGCAAGGACTCTTTGATCACATAGGAATAACTTCCTAAGAGTTAGAAATGATCAAATGGCTCACAACAATGTAGCAACTAGTTTAGTAGGAGAGGGGCATTCTACGGTTAGGCCTCCTATGTTCAATGGGGAACATTATGCTTATTGGAAAACTAGGATGATGTTATTCATTCAAGCAAATGATTATGAGGTATGGAGGATTATCACTAAAGGACCTCAAATCCCTACAAAAAGAATAGAGGGAAGAGATATCCCTAAAGAAGAAGATGAATGGGATTCAAATGATGTGAAATGTGCTCAGCTAAATGCTAAGGCCATGCACACCCTATTTTTTGCTTTAGGGCCAAATAAATACAATAGAGTCTCCGGTTGTGACAATGCCAAACAAATTTGGGACAAATTGGTAAAACTCATGAAGGTACAACCCAAGTAAAGGAGACTAAGGTAGGAATGCTCACACATGACTATGAGCTATTTAGGATGAAAGATGGAGAGTCAATCAGTGATATGTTCACTAGATTCACTGATGTAATTAATGGATTAAAATCATTAGGAAAAATGTACTCTAATATAGAAATGGTCAAGAAAATATTAAATAGTCTACCTAAATCATGGGAAGCTAAAGTGACCGCAATTGAGGAATCCAAGGACCCTCACACATTGTCACTAGATGAATTAATAGGATCACTACTCACCTATGAGATGAAGTTGAGAAGAAATGAAGAGTCACCCAAGAAAGTGGGAGTTGCTCTAAAATCTACTACTCAAGAGGAAAATAAAAATGAGAGTGGTAGTGAAGAAGATCTTGAGATGGTAATGTTTGCCAAAAGATTTAACAAATTCTTGAGAATGAGAGCAAGTGGTAGTAATAGGGGAAACTACAAGAAAGATCAAGAAGAGGTAGGTAGAAAAGATACAATTGTGTGTTATGAATGTAAAAAACCAGGACACATTAAGTTTAACTGCCCTCTTCTTAAAAGATCTAATGATAGGTTCCACAAAAAGAAGGCAATGGTGGCAACATGGAGCGACAGTGACTGCTCCGATGATGATTCAAATAAGGACAATGCCAACTTGTGCTTCATGGCTATTGAGGATGAAAAGGTAACTTCAAACCTCAATGAATACTCTTTTGATGAATTACAAGATGCCTTTGATGATCTTGCATTGGAATATGAATGCATGAGTATGAAATATAAAAAGATAATATCTAAATTGAAAAAAGAAAATGAGTTAATGCTAGAGGACAAATTAGAATGTGAAAAGAAACTAGAAATTACAAATCTTGAAATTGGTGACCTAAAAGAAAAAAAATAGTAATCTACATAATTCCTTTAATAGATTTTATATGGGTCAACAAAAGTTAGATAACATGCTAGAAACTCAAAGGGCATTCTTTGATAAAAATGGGTTAGGATATAATGCAAAAAGTAGAGAGACTCATCTCAAAAGCATCATTGCTAGAAAGAGCTTGCATAAACCTTCAACTATTTGTTCATATTGTGATAGAAAGGGACATGCATCACATAATTGCAATAAGAAGTTGACCACTCTTAAGGGAAGGATAGTAAAAAGAATTTGGTTTCCAAAAGAAATAATTAATTCAAAATATTTTAATGCATTGGTTAAATGGATCCCAAAGGGATCAAGAATTGCATTCACTAACCTCAAAGGACCCAAGAGAATTTGGGTACCTAAGACATGAGTTTAAATTTTGATTGTAGGTGATTGAGCATTGCCACAAAGCTAAAACAAAGGAAGCTTGGTACTTGGACAGTGGGTGCTCAAGGCACATGACGGGTGATAGATGCCACTTCAACTCATTTAAACCAAAGGTTGGTGGAGAAGTCACATTTGGGGACAACTTCAAAGGCCAAGTTGAAGGAAGTGGTTCAATAGGTAATGACTACTTTTCATTAAAAAAAGTATTGCTTGTTAGGGGTCTAAAGCATAACTTACTAAGCATTAGTCAACTTTGTGACAAAGGTTACAAAGTAATTTTTGATTGCTTGAAATGTCATGTTATAGATCCTAAGTCAAATAAAGTTCTTTTCCTAGGTCATAGGTAAGGCAATATATACATTGTCTATCTTAATGAACTTAAAAATGAAAACGTATGCCTAATGGTAGACAAAGAAAAAGAACCTTGGTTATGGCATAGAAGACTAGGTCATGCTAGCATGCATATGTTATCTAGGTTAGCTAGAAAAGATCTAGTTATAGGATTACCCAAGTTGTCCTTTGACTATGACAAAATATGTGAAGCTTGTGTTAAAGGAAAACATAAAAGGACAACATTTAAGCCTAAGAATAGTGTATCCACCACTAGGCCTCTTCAATTACTCCACCTAGATCTATTTGGACCAACTAGAACAACAAGCCTAGGTGGGAAACATTATGGATTTGTAATAGTTGATGATTACACTAGGTTCACTTGGGTGTTCTTTTTGAGAGTGAAAAATGAAGCTTTAGATAAATTCATAGCTTATACGAAAGTGACTCAAAATGAAAAAGGATACACAATAACTAGTATTAGAAGTGATCATGGCAAGGAGTTTGTAAATATAAGATTTGATGAGTATTGCAATGATCAAGGAATTAACCATAATTTTTCAGCCCCTAGGACACCACAACAAAATGGAGTAGTTGAGAGAAGAAATAGAACATTGGAAGAAATGGCTAGAACCATGTTGTGTGAAAATAATTTACCTAAATACTTTTGGGCTGAAGCTATAAATACATCTTGCTATATCATTAATAGAGCTATGATTAGACCCATGTTAAACAAAACTCCTTATGAGCTTTACAAGGGTAAGAAGCCCAATATTAGCTATTTTCACCCTTTTGGCTGCAAATGTTTTGTCTTAAATAATGGGAAAGATAATTTAAAAAAATTTGATGCCAAGAGTGATAAGGGAATTTTTCTAGGATATTCATTAAATTCAAAGGCTTATAGAGTATATAACAAAAGAACATTGATGGTTGAAGAGTCAATTCATGTAATATTTGATGAGTCAAATGATTTATCTAAAGATTCAACCAATGATGAGGATGTTAGAATATTCGATGAAAACTTGAAGAAAATTCCAAACTTAGAAAATGATCTATTAGAAAAACTTGACATAAATAAAGAAGATGAAGAAGAAATAGAGATGTTAGAGAGAGAGTCTAGAACACCAAGAGAATTAGGATATGTAAAAGATTGTGAAATAGTAGGAGATCCAATTCTTGGAGTTAGAACTAGATCATCTCTAAGGAATGTGTGTCAATATATAGCCTTTGTGTCTCAAATAGAACCTAGAAATGTCAATGAAGCCTTAGATGACAATAATTGGTTCTTAGCAATGCAAGAAGAATTAAATCAATTTGAGAGAAGCAAAGTGTGGAAACTAGTTCCTAGGCCTAGTGATCACTCTATAATTGGAACTAAACCGATATTCAAGAACAAGATGGATGAAAATAGTGTGATCATAAGAAACAAGGCTAGGTTAGTTGCACAAGGTTATAGACAAGAAGAAGGAATATACTATGATGAAACTTATGCACCGGTAGCTAGATTAGAAGCAATTAGAATGCTACTTGCCTTTATCTGGGTACATGAAAAGATAAATGATACCTCAAAATAAAATATATGGCCTGGAGCTCAAGTCTTCCACTTGCCACTACTCCGTACGTCGCAGGGAAACCCTTTTCACTTGAAGAAATCTGGGGGGAAAGAAAATATGGTGAGCTTCTAAATCTCTCAGTAAGGGTGTAGGGGACTCATTATATAAACCATAATTCACATCACAAAATATTTATTTGTATGTGAAACTCATTACATGCTTTTGAAAATCATAGCATGAAAGTTTTCAAAACAACATTCTCATATCTCAAAATCATGTGGAAACATGAAGTAAAAACGCTCAGTATAGAGCAGTAACAAGCATGTGAAAACAATGCGATAATTGCTTTCTCAATAAACGTGATAAAATCACTGTAATAATAATGCACGTGGCGCAACCACCAAACACACGTGGCATAGCCACTGATTTTGATTCACACGTGGCACAGACACCAAATATACGTGGCACAGCCACAGAATAAGGGATCTCACGTGGCACAACCACTAAATATACGTGGCACAGCCACAGAATAGGGTTCGCTCGTGGCACAGCCACCAAATACACGTGGCACAGCCACAGAATATGGTTTCACGTGGCACGCCCACCAAATACACGTGGCACAGCCACAGAATAGGGTTTCATGTGGCACAACCACCAAATACACGTGGCACAGCCACAGAATAAGGAATCTCACGTTACCAGAACGGAGAAGTATCAGACTCACATGCTACCAGAGCATTGCCCGATGTGTACTCAAAATTACACACCTAAGTCTTTATCATGTAAAACTGGTTTGCCTTTATGTAGAACTCATAGTGGTTTTTCTCTCATAAAACTCATTTAAAACCGTTTTGTACTCAACACAAAACATATTAAAACCGAGTCCCAACCGACAAAATATGCACACATTTCTCAAATCTTAATATTGCCTTAATGTAGAGCCCAATTCATTTCTCACGCAAACTCAACGGTTTATAAAGCGGTTTCACACGTAACTTATAAACTCATAAAAACATTGGGCTCCAACCGGCTATAAAAATCATGTGCATTCTCATCAAAACATAATACATCAAACATGCTTGTTTTATAAATCGCAAATCATGCTATAATAGTTCACAAATCACTTACACAAATGGTTTAGTTTCCCTTACCTCTTTGCACCTCGTATAGTGCAATCGTTTCCTCCTTGTCACGAACTAGTCTCGTATTCCACTCTGGAACTCTCGAGCTGTCCAAAAGATGTTAAAACATCAATACTCATCATCACAGTAACCTCAATTCTCAAAATCGAGCATAATTGCTCATAACACCTCAAATCTCTGAATTCTCGTAACTCTATCACAAACCACAATCTCATTCACAGCATCTCAACATCCTACACTTCCCATGCCACAATATCTATGCTAATTCACCACATTGTCTAAATTTCCATTTATAACTCAAAATTCCCAAAATTACCAAAATTGCTAAATATCATCATCACTCTAACTACATTGTAATTTCATCAATCCCTAATCATTTTCCAATTATTTCAACACAATGCAAACTGCCATTATCACCAAAATCATCTCAAATATCAAGATCGAGGTTTAGAAATTACCCAAAACTTGTGGAGAGCTTATCTCTAGCCTTGATTCAATCCATCTTCCGATTTCTAAGTATGTTGTTCTCCCTTTGATGAGAAACAACTTTCCTTCTTGCCACAACCTCTGATTTGGACGGAAATGGGTGCTTTGGATGAGTGAGAAAGCTAGGCTTCGACAGAAATGGGGTTTGGAAGAGAGAGAAAATGAAATTGCAAGAGAAAGCAGGGGTTCCTTATATAGACTGAGGGTAGGAGATCGATCTGGCTCTTGATGAGATCGATCTGCATTTAAATTTGGGGACGATTTGGGGTAAGTTTATGCCTAGGAGATCGATCTGTCAAGGGGTGAGATCGATCTCTTAATGGCTACATGAGATCGATCTGCTCCATTTATGAGATCGATCTCTCATTTACAGAATGCTTCAGAGATCGATCTGCTCCTTGAGGAGATCGATCTTCTCCCAAACAGAAACATTTTGAGATCGATCCCTTTCTTATGAGATCGATCCTTTCATTACAGAATCATAAGGAGATCGATCCTCTACCATTGGAGATCGATCTGCTCTTTAAATTCCTCCTTCCTTGTCATTTTTAACTCACCAGATCGATCTCTCCTTCTCCAAGATCGATCTGACCTCATAGTTTCACACTTATGTTAAACACTTAACATATAAATCTCCAAATATAATTTCCACAATTCACTTAGCTCAATAAATTACACTTCAAATTCATATTACATAATTAAAATATGTCTAAAATTCTCAGATCTCATATCCTCCCCACCTTAAAAGAATTTGGTCCTCTAAATTCAACTCAGCTAGTCAAATAGATGGGGGTAATTCTCTTTCATGAGATTCTCTAGTTCCCACGTTGCCTCTTCCATTGAGTGATGTTTCCACAAAACTTTCACTAATGGGATGCTCTTGGTTCTAAGTACCTTCTCTTTCCTATCGAGAATCCGGACGGGTTCCTCAGTGTAGCTCATGTCCTCTTGTATGTCTATCTCGTTATACTCTATGACATGAGAAGGGTCCGGGTGGTACTTCCTCAACATAGACACATGAAAAACGTTATGTATTCTGGACATCTGTGGGGGTAATGCCAATCTGTAGGCTACCTCTCCCACTCTCTCAAGAATCTCAAATAGTCCTACGTATCGAGGACTCAATTTCCCTTTCTTCCCAAATCGCATGATACCCTTACTCGGTGATATCTTTAGAAATACTGCATCACCAACATCAAACTCGAGTGGCCGTCTACGCACATCTGCATAGCTTTTCTGTCTACTCTGTGCAGCCCGTAACCTCTCACATATGAGTTTCACACTCTGTACAGCTTGCTCAACAAGCTTGGGAGCATTTATCTTTCTGTCACCGACTTCTTCCCAAGCTACAGGGGATCTACACCTCCTACCATATAGAGCCTCAAAAGGTGTCATCCCAATACTCGCATGACAGCTGTTATTGTACGCAAACTCTGCTAGGGGCAGGTGATCATCCCATGATCCCTTAAAATCCATCGTACACGCCCTCAACATATCCCCCAGGGTCTGAATAGTCCTCTCTGACTGACCATCTGTCTGAGGATGATAGGCGGTACTGAAACTTAATCGAGATCCCATGGACTCCTGAAACTGGGTCCAAAATCTGGAAGTAAACCGAGAATCTCTATCAGAAGTAATTCTCGCTAGAGCCCCATGTAATCTAGCTATCTCGCTGACATACAACTCGACTAAGGCATCCACAGTATCTGTGCTCTTGATGGCAAGGAAGTGGGCACTCTTAGTCAATCTATCCACTATAACCCATATAGCATCACGACCTCTTTAGGTCCTCGGTAAACCCATAATAAAGTCCATGGTGACATGCTCCAATTTTCATGTAGGTACAGGTAAAGGCTGTAGTAGTCCTCTAGGCTTTCGATGCTCAGCTTTCACTTGTTGGCATACTAAACATCTGGCCACATACTCTGCCACGTCTCGCTTCATACCACTCCACCAGTACACCTTTCTCAAATCTCGGTACATCTTAGTACTCCCTGGGTGCATGGTGTATCGCGAGCAGTAGGATTCTCTCAGTATCTGTCTCTTCAGGGTATCATCGTCTGGTACACAAATCCGCCCTCTGAACCTCTATAATCCATCCTCACTGATTGCGAGATCGACTGTGAAGTCTGTTCAGCTTGGCTTTCCATATCTATCAACCTCTGATCACTGCGTTGCCCAGTTCTAATCTGATCCATGATCTTGGGCTCTATTCGCAAGCTAGCCAAAAATCCAGTCTCTACCTCTTTAACTCTGATCCTGAGCTCGATGAACTGCTCCAGTAAATTTCATTCCCTGATCATCATAGCAGATATCATACTCTTCCTACTCAGGGCATCATCAACTATATTCGCCTTACCCGGATGATATAGAATCTCGCAGTCATAATCCTTAAGGAGTTCCATCCATCTCTTTTGTCTTATGTTTAACTCTTTCTGATCAAAGAGATATCTCAAACTCTTGTGATCAGTGAAGATCTGGAATCTTTCCCCATATAAGTAGTGTCGCCAGATCTTCAAGGTAAATACCACAACGACTAACTCCAGATCATGCGTGGGGTAATTCAGCTCATGGTCTTTCAATTGTCGCGATCCATAAGCGACCACTCTTCCATGCTGCATAAGCACACACCCCAATCCTTGATGGGATGCATCACTATACACTGAAAATCCTCTTGATCTCTCAGGAATAGTTAACACAGGTGCCGCTGTTAATCTCTTTTTTAACTCTTGAAAACTGAGCTCACACTGATCAGTCCATATAAACGGAGTCTCTTTACGCGTGAGTTTAGTCAAAGGGGCGACAATCCTGGAAAATCCTTCCACAAATCTTCTGTAATACCTTGCTAAGCCAAGGAAGCTTCGCACCTCTGTAACTATCTTCGGTCTTTCCCAGTTAAGCACAGCCTCTATTTTACTTGGATCCACTGATACCCCTTCCTCTGAGACTATATGACCAAGGAAGGCTATCCGATCTAGCCAAAACTCACACTTACTAAGCTTTCCATATAATTGTTTATCTCGGAGTATCTGAAGTACTAACCACAAATGCTGTGCATGCTCTTCATACGACCGAGAGTATACTAGGATATCATCAATAAAGACTATCATGAATTTATCTAGATAGTCTCTGAACACCTCGTTCATTAATCTCATAAAGGCGGCAGGGATGTTCGTTAATCCAAAGGACATCACCAGAAATTCATAATGGCCATACCTCATCCTGAAGGCCGTCTTGGGAATATCTTCTTCCTTAATCCTCAATTGGTGATAGCCCCGATCTCAAATCGATCTTAGAAAAGACTGAGACCCCTCTCAGCTGATCCAGCAGATCATCAATCATGGGCAATAGGTATTTATTCTTCACTATGGCTTTATTCAACAACCGATAGTCTACGCATAATCTGAGACTACCATCCTTCTTCTTAACAAATAAAACTGGTACTCCCCATGGTGAAACACTGGGTCTAATAAACCCTTGATCCAATAACTCTTGTAGTTGTTTCTTCAATTCCTCAAGTTCCACTAATGCCATCCTGTAGGGAGGTTTAGAGATCGACTGAGTGTCTGGTATCAAATCAATGGTAAACTCCAGCTCTCTCTCTGGTGGTAAACCTGGTAACTCATCTGGGAAAACATCTAGAAATTCACACACCACAGGTATATCTTCAATCCTCGGATGTTCCCGCTCATCATCTGAGATGAGTGTTTCATAACCTTCACATGAACAATCATATTTAGGACTCTCAAGAGCAACATCAAAATTTCATACGTTTATTTACTCAATATTTCAAACGTACACTGTAAGGTTCAGGTAAGGAGAAGGTTACAATCTTAGTGTAGCAGTCTAAACTCACTCGATTGGTTGCCAGCCAATCCATTCCCAAAATTACATCAAACCCATGCATACTCAATTTTATTAGATCTGCTAACATTACTCTATCTCCCACCTTTATTTCACACCCTCTACAGATTAACTCAGTTCTCTGGGATTCACGCATAGGGGTATTTACATGTAGTATATACTCTAGGGGTTCGAATTTCAAGTTTAATCTACATGCAAAATGCTCTGAAATAAACGAATGCATGGATCATGAATCAATCAACACATGAGCCTTGTGATTACAGACAAAGAGTGTACCTCTTATAGTTTCTACAGAAGTGTCTACGGTCTCCTTATCCAAGGCAAACACACGGCCCTGTGTAATAGGTCTCTTTCCTTTCTCTGCAGCAGTGGCCCGTCTTTGGGGATTCACTCTCTGAGGCTGTTGTCTAGCAGGCTCTGGAATATGTGGTCTCTGAGGTTGAGGGCAATCCTTCACCATGTGTCCCATGTCTCCACATCTAAAAATTCCATGGATCGATCCAGTACAACTTCCCTCATGCATTCCACCACAATTTTTGCAAAACCTTGTCTCAGGCCTGACATCTCGAGGGGTCTCTCTAATGTTAGGGTAAACTCTGGGTCTCTCTAATCTGTCCTTCTGCACCTCAATCCTTCCTCTTCTGAAGGAACCTCTCCGAGCATCTGTTTGAAAAATCGCTAGCCTCTTGCCCTTATCTCTATTCACCACTCTGAGCTCGTTCTGGGATTGTACCATTTCAATTCCCCTCTCAATCTCTTGTGCTCGTCTCAGAGCATCTCCAAACTCAGTAATACACAGCCGTATCAATCTATCTCTAATGATGGGCTTCAATCCATACACAAATTTCTCTGTGCTGAGTTCTTCATTCTTGAAGGTCTCTGGGTCATATCTCAATAGCGCGGTGAATTGGCTCTCATAGACATCCACAGACATATCACCCTGTACCAAACTCAAAAACTCGGCCTGCTTCTTTCTCTGGGTGACTCGTGGTACATATTGGGTCCTAAAGGCTGTCTGGAACTCTTCCCAACCAATCACATCCTGGTGGGACATCAAAATACCTTAGTAATAGTACCTCACCAATCTCGAGCTCTCCCTTTCAACATATAGGCACTCATACTGACCCTCTCAGCGTCCGTGCACCCCAGATAATTGAATATAACTCTCAACTCCGTCAACCACTCCTCAGCCTCTGTAGGATCCTTCTTTCCCCTAAATGCGGGTGGATTCATCTTAAAAAAATCCTTCAGTCGGACCATACTTCTGTCATCAGGCTGAGTGACGGGAGGCACTGGATCCATTTGTACTGGGGGTACAGGAGGTCCTTGTGGTGGTGTAGGAGTAGTACCCGAGGCGTTAACTCCAAAGTGTTGTGCGAATAGCGCTGCCATCTGCTCAAACCTTGCCTCACATCGGTTTCAATCCGATTAAATCGAGAGTTAGGACTCTCTGGTTGTGGGGCAGGTGGTGGAGGGGACTCTGCTTGCCTCCTCGAACGACCTCGTCGTTTACTCATTCTCTATCTCAACTCGTCTCCTGCGCATACATATCAAAATCGATTGAAATCTCAATCCTCAAATTCAGTTCATGACCAGACTATTACAGACACTTGGGATGTATTCTATTTCACTTAACCGACACTGACAGTACTAGACACCCTAAGCTCTGATACCAAGAAAACTCTGTCACACCCCGAAAACGTAAAAAATAGGGCAAATTTAAAACTTTTTACTCATCAATTCACAATTAAGGGTGCATTCTTGTGCAGTGTCATACATCATCGTACTTATCATACCTCAGCATTTCATCATTAGATAGTATATATCATATCATATACCTTACTCAATCTCAAGTTAATTAATCCTAATACATCTCATACAATGTTATACATCAAGTGTCTGTCATTACAATAATTGTCTGGGTACATGAAAAGATAAATGATACCTCAAAATACAATATATGGCCTAGAGCTCAAGTCCTCCACTAGCCACTACTCCCTACGTCGTAGGGAAACCCTTTTCACTTGAAGAAATCTGGGGGGAAAGAAAACAGGGTGAGCTTCTAAATCGCTCAGTAAGGGGGTAGGGGACTCATTATATAAACCATACTGCACATCACAAAATATTTCTTTGTATGTGAAACTCATTACATGCTTTTGAAAATCATAGCATGAAAGTTCTCAAAACAACATTCTCATATCTCAAAATCATGTGGAAACATGAAGTAAAAAGGCTCAGTATAGAGTAGTAACAAGCATGTGAAAACAATGCGATAATTGCTTTCTCAATAAACGTGATAAAATCACTGTAATAATAATGCACGTGGCGCAGCCACCAAACACACGTGGCATAGCCACTGATTTTGATTCACACGTGGCACAGACACCAAATATACGTGGCACAGCCACAGAATAAGGGATCTCACGTGGCACAGCCACAGAATAGGGTTCGCTCGTGGCACAGCCACCAAATACATGTGGCACAGCCATAGAATAGGGTTTCACGTGGCACAGCCACCAAACACACGTGGCACAGCCACAGAATAGGGTTTCACGTGGCACAGCCACCAAATACACATGATACATCCACAAAATAGGGTTTCACGTGGCACAGCCACCAAATATACGTGGCACAGCCACAGAATAAGGAATCTCACATTACCAGAACAGAGAAGTATCGGACTCACATGCTACCAGATCAATGCCCGGTGTGTACTCAAAATTACACACCTAAGTCTTTATCATGTAAAACTGGTTTGCCTTCACGTAGAACTCATAGTGGTTTTTCTCTCATAAAACTCATTTAAAACCGTTTTGTACTCAACACAAAACATATTAAAATCGAGTCCTAACCGGTAAAACATGCACACATTTCTCAAATCTCAATATTGCCTTAACGTAGAGCCCAATTCATTTCTCACGCAAACTCAACAGTTTATAAAGCAGTTTCACACGTAGCTTATAAACTCATAAAAACATTGGGCTCCAACCGGCTATAAAAATCGTGTGCATTCTCATCAAAACATAATACATCAAACATGCTTGTTTTATAAATCGCAAATCATACTATAATAGTTCACAAAACACATACACAAATGGTTTAGTTTCCCTTACCTCTTTGCACCTCGTATAGTGCAATCGTTTCCCCCTTGTCACGGACTAGTCTCGCATTCCACTCTGGAACTCCCGAGCTGTCCAAAAGATGTTAAAACATCAATACTCATCATCACAGTAACCTCAATTCTCAAAATCGAGCATAATTGCTCATAACACCTCAAATCTCTCAATTCTCGTAACTCTATCACAAACCACAATCTCATTCACAGCATCTCAACATCCTACACTTCCCATGCCATAATATCTATGCTAATTCACCACATTGTCTAAATTTCCATTTATAACTCAAAATTCCCAAAATTACCAAAATTGCTAAATATCATCATCACTCCAACTACATTGTAATTTCATCAATCCCTAATCATTTTTCAGCTATTTCAACAAAATGCCAACTGCCATTATCACCAAAATCATCTCAAATATCAAGATCGAGGTTTAGAAATTACCCAAAACTTGTGGAGAGCTTATCTCTTTCCTCGATTCAATCCATCTTCCGATTTCTAAGTATGTTGTTCTCCCTTTGATGAGAACAACTTTCCTTCTTGCCACAGCCTCTGATTTAGACGAAAATGGGTGCTTTGGATGAGTGAGAAAGCTAGGCTTCGACAGAAATGGGGTTTAGAAGAGAGAGAAAATGAAATTACAGGAGAAAGCAGGGGTTCCTTATATAGACGGAGGGTAGGAGATCGATCTGGCTCTTGATGAGATCGATCTGCATTTGAATTTGGGGACGATTTGGGGTAATTTTATGCCTAGGAGATCGATCTGTCGAGGGGTGAGATCGATCTCTTAATGGCTACATGATATCAATCTGCTCCATTTATGAGATCGATCTCTCGTTTACAGAATGCTTCATGAGATCGATCTGCTCCTTGAGGAGATTGATCTTCTCCCAAACAGAAACATTTTGATATCGATCCCTTTCTCATGAGATCGATCCCTTCATTACAGAATCATAAGGAGATCGATCCTCTACCATTGGAGATCGATCTGCTCCTTAAATTCCTCCTTCCTTGTCATTTTTAACTCACCAGATCGATCTATCCTTCTCCAAGATCAATCTGACCTCATAGTTTCACACTTATGTTAAACACTTAACATATAAATCTTCAAATATAATTTCCACAATTCACTTAGCTCAATAAATTACACTTCAAATTCATATTTCATAATTAAAATATGTCTAAAATTCTCAAATCTCACATCAGTGCCTGCTGCATACGTGACATATGCGGGTGGATGAGACTCTCCCCAGACTTTTCCTTGTACATGTTTAAGGTATAATTCATTTTGTATCCAGACAACTTATGTAGTATAGATGCTTGTATATAAGTAAACGTTTGGGATGTAATCAGGGTTGTATATATATGTAACTTGGGAAAAATGAGTCATTTTAATACTATGTGATATAATGAAATTAGATGCTGATGTTTGGGAGTCTCTTGAACGTTTCGGTAATAAAATGGAAGTAAAATCAACTGGTTGTGGATATTTGTGTTTGCTTTGAAAATTTTGTAGGAGTATAGGGATATATATAAGAGGCTATGCTGTCGAATTTTCGTTGAAAATTATATAAGTATAATCGAATATGAAGAGTTTAGTAATGAAAAGATAAGATGTGAACTGACACTGAGCAGGAATACACCTTAAGGAAGAAGTAAATTATAAGATAAAATTTTAAATTAGCTATAAATTCCACGTTTTCGGGGCATTACAGCTTTAATGGTATCAAAGCGAATGGTGCCTAGTATTGTCAATGTCGATCAGTTGGAAATATATTACATCCCAAGTGTTTGTACTTGTCAGGTTATGAATTGAATATATCGGTTAAAACTATGACCAAGTTTAATGTGTACGCGCAGGTAAATTAGACTTACGTTATGAGTAGGAGGCGAGGTTGTCCCCGGAGGTGGGCACAGCCACCTCCACCATCTGCCCCACGGCCAGAGAGTCTTAACTCTCGGATAAATCAGTTGGAGCAGGATGTGAGATAGGGGTTTGAGTAGATGGCAACATTATTCGCTTAGCACTTTGGGGCTAATGCCTCAAACACAACACCTACCCCGGCCCCTACACCCACACCACCACAGGATCCGCCTCCACCTCCTCCACAGACTAACCAAGTGCTACCCGTCACTCAGCCTCTAGCACAGACCAAGCCCGATGGTAAGGATATAGGCCGATTACGAGCTTTTCTTAAGATGAATTCGCCGTCATTTAAGGGGATGAAGGACCTTGTAGAGGCAGATGAGTGGTTAGTAGAGATAGGGATAATATTTGATTTTTTGGGGTGCACTAATGCAGAGAGGGTCAGTATGAGTGCTTATATGCTTAAGGGATATGACCGATACTAGTGGAGTGCCACTTCGAGCCTAATGACTGCCAGCCACTCTGTGATTAGTTGGGATACTTTTCAGTCTACTTTTTAGACCTGATATGTCCCTCTTGTTGCCTAAAGGAAAATACAAGCTGATTTTTTAAATTTAGTGCAGGGCAGTATGACAGTCAACAAATACGAGAACCGGTTCACCACTTTACTGAGATACAATCTGAAGACTGTTAGGGAGGAGCATCGCCGCACAAAGTGATTCATATACAGACTGAGACTAGGTATCCGAGATCGATTGTTAGGACTCTGTATCACTGAATTTAAGGACGCTCTGTGTCGTGCGCAGGAAATCGAGATGGGGCTAGATTTAACACAGTCCCAGTATAGGTCTAGAGATAAGAGCAAAAGGCTCGAAGCATCTCGATCAGATTTTAGAAGGGGTCCGCCTAAGAGGCAGAGGATTGATGAGTTTTGGGCAAGGACTGATGGCATAAGATTTTTCTCAATACTGCGGAGACCCCTTTAGGCGTTAGACCAGATTCTATTATCTGTAGAGATTGTGGGCAAGTGCATGAGGGTACTTATTACTATATGCCACAGGGATGTTTCAGATGTGGAGACATGGGTCACAGGGTTAAGGATTGCCCACAGCCTCAGAGACCACACCCCTATAAGCCTCCTAAACAATAGTCTTAGAGAGCGATTCCTCGAGACAGGCCACCACTACTGATAAGGGTAAGAAGTCTGTCACAGAGGGCGTGTATTCACTATTGATAAGAAGACTGTAAACACCTCGTCTGAGGCTATTCGAGGTACACTTCTTGTCTGTAATTATGAAGTTCATGTGCTATTTGACCCAAGATCTACATATTCTTTTATTTCGCCACAATTTGCATATAAACTGTACTTAGAGCCTGAACCTTTAGATCATATATTGCATGTAAATACACTTATGCGTGAGTCTCAAAGGACAGATAAAGTATGTAGAAATTGTGAAATTAAGATGGGAGACAGGGTAATGTTAGCAGATCTAATTTGGTTAAATATGTATGGTTTTGACGTGATTCTAGGTATGGATTGGCTAGCTGCCAATCGCGTGAATCTAGACTGCTATACTAAGACTATAACTTTCTCCCTACCTAAAAAGTTCAATGTACATTTGTTTATTAAGAAATAAAATGGGTGAAGTTCAGTGTAAGAAATTTTATGATATAATTATGATTTCCTGAAATTACTGATTAAATTATTGATGTTTTGGGTTGGATTTGTGTGTTGTCTGATTAGGCTGACTAAATCTTTTTTATGTCAATTGTTTATTTCTCTATATATGTGTTTCTTAGGAGTTTTTATGATGTTTTGGTGTTTGATTTGTATACAGCCTAACATGTTGTATCTTTAAACAACTTTTAAATTACCAAGTTATTATTAATAAAACAATTGATTGAGTAAAAAAAAAAAGAGTGGCACAATCATAAAATATTACTTTCTCATCATCAATAAGCTTTATTAGAGGATTTCATTGTCACGGTGTTCGTCACATTTGTATGGTAGTTAAAGGTCAAATGTAATGATACCATATTTTTCACCTACTTGTGACTCTATGTGAAACTTGAAATTTTCATTTTTTTCACACAATGAGAGCTAAGAAATAATTAAGTACTCGAAATAATGTTATGCAGGCCAGAACCATCTAAGCACTCGGGCAAATGGCGTGGGGCCCGACGACATAAAAATCGAGGTAAGACCTTAAGCCTGAGAATTTCTTAAGAATTTAATGTATGATCATGAAATGATGTTTATAAATGAAAACTAAGGTATAGGAAGTGAAAAAGTTAGTAAGGTTCGGGTTTTCTACTAAACCGAGCAAATAGGCTCAAAATTAGAAATAAATTCGGATTAAATTCTAGAAATTTTCAAAAATTATTCTAAGACCATAGAAAATTAATATAAGGTGAAATTTACTTGAGAAATCAAAATCAAGTGGAAATATGGAGGTTTTGGGGATCAAATTAATTTTTAAGGTAAATCGAAAACTTTAAGCCATTTTGTTTGGTATTGTCCAAATCGCGCAAAATGAGCTCAATCGGGGAATGTTTATTAAACAAGTGAACCCCAAATTTGTATGAAACACACTAGAGACATAATATAACACTTTATAATTGGAAATTTGGAGAAAATTGGAATAAAACTATTTTTTTGGAATTTTCCAAAACAGGACAGAAATCTGTCCTGATTCAGACTGCCGACCAAGCCTCCAATTTTGTCAAATTTGGAGACTTTAGGGGAAGTCAATTGACCCCAATTTTTACAGTCTGAAATTATACGTCTTAAGCTTCCAGGAGCCATAAAAATCAATCCCATCAGATTTTTAGGTCGAGAGCAATAACCCCTCCAAGCTTGTCGCAGGCGGTACTTATTTTCCCTCAGTGTTCAATTGTTTTGGCAGTCTTCCGGCTAGATTCAGGTGTCAGTCGAAAAGGATTAAATCTTCCTCTTTGAGTCCTCTATAACATATAAAAAATTAAGCCACAAAGAAGTTCCTTTGCTAGGTGAAAACCTTGAAAGAAAAAAGGTAGTCAGATTTGCCCTGTTTTTAGTAAGTAAAGCACTTATGATTTTTCATTCTTTGATCGGTTTTTGAGCTAGTTTTTCATGGTTTTAAGCTATATACATGTTAAATTTCAGTTTAGGGTCAATTTTGTGGAAGAAAAACGTGGTCAACCTTGGTCAAACCCGAGGTAAGGTTGATGGATGATGATGAAGTTCATATATGTTATTATTTGGTGTTTTTGGAAGGTTTTTGGTTAAGTGAAATTAGATGATTTAATTTCTATGGATGATTTGAGGTTTGTACAGCATGGTGTTGATGTTTTTGTGGTGAAATTTGGATGGATCTAAGGTTGTTAACAGTTAAAGTTATACCGAAAAAGTTCGGTTTATAGCATAAGTCAGTGTAAAACCGAAAAGTGAAAGAATTAAAAATTTGACAAAGTGACCAGCATGATTTATGAACTTCAATGAGTCATAAGGTTAATAAAGTAATGGAATGAGAAAGTAGAATAATGAAATTTGCCAAAAAAGGTACTAAAATCGATAAAACCGAGAAAACTAAAAAAATTGATCTAAAAGTCAAAATTGGTCAAACTTCGAGAAGATAAAGCAAAATTGAGTACGTTAAGATGAAATTGATCAATATATGATGAATTGGTATCATTTTGGATAGCACAGGAAATTGGCACGTAAATCGAAGTAATCTCGAGACCCGACGATTATGCGTCGCCCCAAGGTATACGAGGTAAGAGGTGTAATTTAGCTTAATTCTGACCTATTTACGTTCATGAAATGATTTATAAACATAATTATGTTCATGGAATGATTTATGAAACATATTCACAATTATGTTCATGAAACGATTTGATGAAGTATATTATATTTTATGAAATGATTTATGAAGTATGAAACACATGAATATTTTATAGTTTTCTATATGATTTTATATTCATGTTTCAAAGGAACTTTTAATAAATTTGAAAGTATGTAAATAAAGAAAAAAAGATTTTGAGACTAGAAGGCTATTTATATGCGTGGTTAATGCTCGTGGCGCTCCGGCTCCGCCACTTGAGATGCCGATACGTAGGACCTTTATAGCATTTGTCTTCACCTGTGTGGTGGTTGACTCGCTACTCGTGGTCTATGATGATGATTTCTAGTAGGATCTCGTGCCCGTGCAGCACGCATGTATGTTTCCCGCACGGCGAGTGTCATTGGTGCCCGTGCCCTATCTATGTGCTAGTGTAAATTATGATGATTCGATACTACCTATGTTTATGATTTGCTGTACACCCTGATCCAGTCTACAGCCCCCACCATGGCCATCAGTGTGATTATGACCCTCTACGGAGGATGACGTATGATGCATGACTCATATATAGCATAGTCTCCACGTTTTGATGATGATGTCTGCATGAAAGAAAGTATGATGATGATTATGAATAAAATTATGAATGATGATGATTTTACAAAATGAACTATGCATGATGATGTTTCATGAAAGGAAGTATGATTTATGCTTTCCGATAAAGACTTGCATGATGATTTAGTGAAAGAAAACATGGTTTATGTTTTTAGATGAAAAGACATTCATGGTATTAAAAAAGAAAGTATACACATATATGATATTTTCTTGTATGAATGTTTTACGTATGAAATAAAGTTTATACGTACGTTTGAATGATTAAGTTAGTTTATGATTTGATTTTCATAAGTAAAGTATGAAAGTATACTTTGCATGATTTTTCACATGTTTTATATAGTCAGAATTATTCTAAACGTATTCCTTACGGAGCTTTTCCCCATAAGCTCATCCCATTTTTCTCCATTTCAGATATCCTGCAGTAAGTGTTACGCAGCTATCTATGAAGTACTTGTTCAGGTATAATAACAGATGTTTATTTCCAGGCATGTATAATGTACAAATACGTGGTTGTATAATTATTATTGGATGTAATCACTATACTTAAGGATTAGTATGTTAACGTTTAAGAAACAATTAATATGTTCATGATATTTACTATTTAATATATGCGATAGTTGCTGCCAAAATTTTGGCAATACTAAGGATTAAAGAAATAAATAAATAAATAAGTATCCTACACTGTACAAGAATACAACCTAGGTAGAAAAAAATTTAGCCTCTATTTTCATGCTTCCAGAGTGTTACAGTAAAAGTGTGAAGGTTGTCTAGTACTATCAGTGTCGGTTAGGATAAGTGTGATTACATCCCAAGTATCTGTACTTGTCTGGTTATAAATTGTATATACATGTGATAACTGTAACTAAAAGTATCGGTATCATTGCATGTAATTTGTATCAATAAAAATGAGCGGTAGAAGAGGCCGCCCCTGGAGGCAAGATCATCCTCCACCACCTCCCCCTCAGCCTGATAGTCTGAATGCTCGGATGAGGATGTTTGAGCAAGAAGTACGAAGTATAAGAGAAGGGCTTGGTACAATTACAGCCATGCTTACCCAACAGGTTAGGGAAAATGCTGCAAACATCGATGCTCCTGCGCCTGCACATCCTCCCCCGCCACCTCCCCCACAGGCCCTTCAAGCACCTCCGGTAGCTCAGCCTCAGGTACATGTTCAGGCAGATATTAGAGATAAGGGTAGAATGAAAGATTTTCTCAAGATGCATCCTCCAAAATTTAAGGGTGTGAAGGAACCGGTAAAGGTCGAGGAATGGTTGACTGATTTGGAGCGGATATTTGAGTATCTATAGTGCACAGATGGGGATAGAGTCAAAATGGTGACATACATGTTAACCGGATAGGTCGATATATGGTGGAGAGCCACTAGGACTTATTTGATGTTTAGTCATCCGGTTATTACATGGGCGATATTCTTAGATGCCTTCAGGGGTCAGTATGTACCGTTCACTGCCCAACAGAAAATGTAGACGGATTTTTTGGAATTGACACTGGGGAGTATGACCATCGACGAATATGAGAAGAGATATACTACCCTTATGCGGTATGACCCGGAGACAGTCAGAGATGAGCCACGTCGTGCGCTGAGGTTCCTATCTGGATTGAGACCTGCTATTCGGGATAGATTACTTGGTCTCCATATTACAAAATTCAGTGATGCCCTGGGATGCGCGCGATGTAGAGGGAGGTTTGGATATTACTCAGGCTCAGTATGGATTTCGAAGGAAATTAAAGGATAAAGGTAAGAGAGTGGAGATCCCTAGAACTGAAGTAAGAAGAAGTCAGCCAAAGAGACTGAGACTTGGTGAGGCTCTAGTGAAGGCTGATAGACCTGTGACCCTTACTAGTACTCCTATAGCCACCCAAGGCCAACTGATGACCAGACAAAATTGTCCAAAATATGGTAAAACAGATAGTAGACCTTGCCTATGGAGGGCAAGAATATGTTTTAGATGTGGTGAGAAAGGGCACATGATGAGAGATTGTCCACAACAGCAGACTCCACAACTATAAGATCAGCCTCCCCCACTGCCTGAGAGACAGACCCGGCAGTTTAGAGGCAGATCCCTCAGAGACGGGCTACAGTAGAAGAAAAAGGTAAGAGGCCTGTCACTCGAGGGCAAGTCTTCGCGATTGATCAAGAGACAACAGATGCCTCATCCGATGTTATTAGAGGTAATCTTCTTGTCTGTAATCGTAGAGCTAATGTGTTATTTGATTACGGATCCACACACTCATTCATATCATCTCGGTTTGTAAAGTGCCTACATGTACAATCTAAATCTTTAGATTATGTATATCACATTAGCACTCCTTTGCATGAGACACAAATAACTGATAGAGTGTGTAGGAACTGTGAAATTAAGGTGAGAGATAGGGTCATGATAGCAGATCTAATTTTGTTAAACATGTAAAGATTTGATGTAATTTTGGGAATGGATTGGTTAGCCACCAATCGAGTAAGTTTAGGCTGTTATACCAAGATTGTAACCTTCTCTTTACCTGATAAATTTGAAGTATATTTTGCAGTTAAGAAATAAAAAACGTGAAATTTGAAGAATAAAATTTGTGTAATTCTTGTGGTTTTGTTTTTGAAGGTTATATAGCCTCCATTTATTATGTGAGTCGAGAACACCTAAGTATTCAAGATATACCGATAGTATGTGAGTTTTTGGATGTTTTTCCTGAGGAATTACTGGGGTTATCGCCAGAGAGATAGCTGAAGTTTACTATTGATTTAGTATCAGATACCTTGCTAATCTCTAAGACTCCCTATAGAATGGCACCGGTGGAATTAGGGAAGTTGAAAAAGCAGTTGCAAGAATTGCTGGACAAGGGTTTTGTCAGACCCAATGTGTCACCTTAGGAAGTTTCGATTTTGTTTGTCAAGAAGAAAGATGGTAGCCTTCGGTTGTGTATAGATTACAGATTGTTGAATAAGGCTACAGTAAAGAACAAGTACCTTCTGCCCAGAATTGATGACTTATTTGATCAGTTGAGAGGCGCTCAGTATTTTCGAAGATTGATCTAAGGTCTGGCTATCACTAATTGAGGATCAGGAAGGATGATGTGGCCAAGATAACATTCAAGACAAGATATGGCCACTATGAGTTCTTAGTGATGCCTTTCGGGCTGACCAATGCCCCCACTGCTTTCATGAGTTTGATGAATGAAGTATTTCAGGATTATTTGGATCGATTTGTAATTGTTTTATTGATGACATCCAGGTGTACTCTAAGTCTTGGGAGGAACATGAGCAGCATTTGAGGACAGTACTCCAGACCCTTCGGGAGAAACAATTGTATGGAAAACTAAGTAATTGTGAATTTTGACTAGAGCAAATAGCTTTCCTTGGTCACATTATATCCAAAGATGGAGTGTCAGTTGATTCATCTAAGGTTGAAGTAGTACTCATATGGGAGAGACTGAAGACTGTGATCAAGATTCGAAGTTTTATGGGGCTAGCGGGGCACTACCGAAGATTTGTAGAAGGATTTTTCAAAATAGCAGCTCCATTGACTAAGCTCACAAGTAAAGGAGTTCCCTTTTTATGGTCCGAAGCATGTGAGTAGAGTTTTCAAGAGCTCAAACAGAGATTAACTACCGCACCCGTCCTGACGATTCCGAGTGGTTCAGGGGGATTTACGATATATTGTGATACTTCTCACCAGGGTCTAGGTGTGTACTTATGCAGAATGGTCGAGTAATAGCTTACGATTCCAGACAATTAAAGGACCATGAGCGAAATTATCCTACCCATGACCTGGAGTTAGCCGTTGTAGTATTTGCCTTTAACATTTAGCGGCATTACCTATATGGTGAGAAATTTCAGGTCTTCACTGACCACAAAAGCTTAAAGTATATATTTGATCAAAAGGAGCTTAACATGAGACAGAGACAGTGGATAGAGCTCTTTAAGGATTATGACTTTGAGATTTTGTATCATCCGGGTAAGGCGAACGTGGTGGCAGATGCTCTCAGCAGGAAAAGTATGGTGTCATATATGATGGTCAGAGAATGGGAGCTAATGGAACAATTCACCGGACTTAGGATTAATGTTGAAGAAGCTGAGGTTAGATTTATGGCTAGCCTACGAATTGAGCCCAGTATCTTAGATCAGATCAGAACAGGGTAGAGAATTGATCAGAGGTTATTAGACATGGTTAGCCAAGTAGAACAAACTTCGCAGTCAGATTTTACTGTCAGTGAGGATGGACTATTGAGGTTCAGAGGCTGAATTTGTGTTTCGAATGATGATGCCCTAAAGCAACAGATTTTGAAGGAGTCACATTGTTCTCGTTACACCATGCACCCAGGCAGTACCATGATGTACCATAATTTACGAAAGGTGTATTGGTGGACTGGTATGAAGTGGGATGTAACGAAATTTGTGGCCAGGTGCTTGGTATGTCAATAGGTTAAGATTGAGCATCAGAAGCCCGCAGGACTTCTTAAGCCCTTACTAGTGCCTACTTAGAAATGAGACCATATTACGATGGATTTTATTATGGGATTACCACGGACCCGAAGAGGCCATGACGCAATCTGGGTTATAGTAGACAGATTAACAAAAAGTGCCCACTTCCTTGCCATTAAGAGTACAGATTCTTTGAGTGCCTTGGCAGAACTATATGTCAAAGAGATAGCTCGTTTACATGGGGCTCCTGTGAGCATTACGTCAGATAGAGATCCTCGGTTTACCTCCAGATTTTGGACACATTTTCAGGAAGCCATAGGATCTCAGTTGAACTTCATCACTGCCTACCATCCTCAGACTGACGGTCAGTTCGAACGGACTATTCAGACCTTGAAAGACGTGTTAAGGGCGTGTGTATTAGATTTTAAGGGTTCATGGGATGATCATTTTCCCCTTGCAAAGTTTGCTTATAATAACAGCTACCATACTAGTATCGAAATGGCACCTTATGAAGCTCTTTATGGCAGGAGATGTAGGTCCCCATTTGCTTGGGAAGAAGTGGGTGATCGAAAGATTTTAGCTCCCGATTTAGTGGAATAAGCAGCGAAGGGCGTTCAGATTATTTGTGACAGACTTCGGGCTGCTCAAAGTAGACAAAAGAGTTACGTCGATATGAGTAGACGACCACTTGAATTTCAGATTGAGGACTCTATGTTTTTTAAGGTATCTCCGAGTAAGGACATCATGCGCTTTGGAAAGAAACGGAAGTTGAATCCTCGCTTTATCGGTCCATTTAAGATACTAAAGAGAGCGAGAGACATTACTTACCGGCTAGCTTTACCTCCACAGCTTGCTGGGATACATAATATCTTCCACATCTCCATGTTGAGGAGATATAATCTGGATCCCTCCCATGTCATTGAATATGAAGCTTTGGACAATCAGGAAGACATAAGTTATGTGGAAGAATCTGTCCAGATCCTCGACAGGAAGGAAAAAGTAATTCGAACGAAGAAAATTCCATTGGTGAAGGTTCTCTTGAAGCATCACTCAACAAAAGAAGCAACTTGGGAATTAGAGAGCCTGATGAAAAAGAAGTACCCTCGCTTATTTGACGGACTCGAGTGAATTTGGTGGACCAAATTCCTAAAAGGTGGGGAGAAATGTGAAACTCGAAATTTTTATTTTTTTCACACAATTGGAAGCTAAGAAATAATTAAGTACTCAAAATAATGTTATGCAGGCTAGAATTGTAAACACCACAAAATTTTTATATTTAATTAGACTATAAAATAAATTAAAAAAATTAATGGTAATACGAATATTCGTTGTAGGGCTCAAGAAGTATGGGAGTCAAGAAGCCCGTGAATGACAGAGATCCCGAAATACAGGAGGTGAGGAGCAAATGCAAGCATAGAGAGATTGAAAAATTTTGGTTTATTAGTTGGAAAATTTTATGTAAAGCCTATATTGTGGATTTATAAGGAATAATGAGATCTCAAGAATATTTTCAATTTGAAGTAATGAAAATTTTATGAAAACATGAATATTGTACAATTGAATAATTTTATTTTTAAAAAATAAATATATACTAAGACAAAAAAATAAAAATATAATAATATATATATAATAAATATATGTTATGAAATATATGTATTAATAAATAAAACAAAAGAAACAAACAAATAAATAAATATATAGATTAATTAATAAAATATATAAATATATGTGTTCGGAATTGGCTTCCTAAGCCAATTTCGCACCCTGTTGTTTTCAAAGGCAAAGTTTACCTCTGTTGAGCGGGAAACCAGAAAAAAAAGAAAAAAAAAAGAAGGAAACTGGGTTGGCCGAGAAGGGGGAAGAAAGAAAAGAAAAGAAAGAAGGAACGAGAGGTCGGCGGGAGAAGAAAATGGAGAAAAGGAAAAGAGAGGAGTGGCTGGCCGGGAAGAAAGGAGAGCAGAACCGAGAGGGGCTGAAGGAGAAGCAAAAAATCGAGAGGTTAAGGGAGAGCAGAACCGAGAGGCTGAAGGAGAGCATGATCGAGAGTGAAGGAGAAGCAGACCGAGAGTGCAGGAGACGCAGACCGAGAGCTGAAGGAAGGAGCAGAACCGAGGCTAAAGCTGAAAACAGAACTGAGAGGAAGAAAGCTGGATGCAGACCGAGGCTGGAACTGGAAGTTGAAGCAGACCGAGAGGCTGGAACTGAAGCAAACCGAGAGCAGTATCGAAGCAGGAAAAAAAAGGAGGGAGAGAAGGAAACTGCAGCATTCAGAGGACCTGAAACAGAGCAAGATCGGGGCTGAAGCAGGGAATCGGTGAAGCAAAAAAAAGGTGATCGAATGAGGATGATGTAGCAGCAGCTGGAGAAGAAAGAAAAAAAAAAAACTAAAACGGTGACAGTAGCCGGGGGGAGAAAAGAAAGAAGAAAAAATAAAAAGAAAGGAAAAGGAAAAAAAAGAAGGAAGGTAATATCTATATATATACATATATATATATTTGTGTTTATATGTATGCATGTGTAAGTTACCATAGGTGTTAAAAAAATAAAAAAATAAAAAGAAGGGAGAAATGAGAAGTAGACAAAGAAATATACAATAATGAATAATAAAAATAAATAATAAAATATATATGTATATACTTATGTGTGTGTGTGTGTGTGTATATATATATATATATATATATATATATATATATATATATATATATATATATATATAAAATAAATGTGTGTGTTAGTATAAGTGCATACAAAAAATATATATATAAACACGTGTTAGCCTAGGTATGTACAATTATATGCACACATGAAGTAGCAGCGAATAAGGTTACGATTTTGACACATTGTGGACAATTCGGATGAATAGGATACTAAAAATATGAATTTCGGTGTAGGAAAATCGTAGGAGGATATAAGGGAGATACTTGGAGGCGTCACAACACGAACTTGGAGCTTTCGATAAATCAAGGTAAGGGGGTGTAATTTAAAATGGTAATAGTTTACTTTCTGAACCGCAATTAAGGAAGATGCTTGAATTTTCAACACGTTCGACAAACGTTTAAAAAACAAATACAGTTAGACCGTTCTTCATCCCAGGATTTCGTTTGACTATGTTTTGAATTCAAGGAAAACTTACAAAGATTTGAACTATGATTTTCGAGCATGTTTTCTGCTTTTGTCATCTAAGTAAGAGCGTGATTTCTGAGTTGGTTTTCTGAATAAAAGCATGTTTCTGAATTTGTCTTCTGAACAAGTGTATGCTTCTGAATTTGTTTTCTGAACAAGAACATGTTCTCTGAATTTGTATTCTGAATAATTGCATATTTCTGAATTTGACTTATGAACAAGAGCATGTTCTCTAAAATTGTCTTTTGAATAAGATGGTTGTATTTCGATTTTTTTTTATATATGAAAACTATAGTATGTTTTGAGACTACGGACCACTTATGTAGTATGCTAACGCTTGTCATGCTAGCATTTATGACATCTAAACTCTGCCTTTGTGGTGTCTGAACTCCACCTTTGTGGCGTCTGAACTTCACCTTTGTGGCGTCTAATGTCACGACCCTCAACTTACCAAAATACGTGTAAATTTTTTGCATTTTCATGCATCAATTATTAATCATCCTTCCTTGATCGTGAACAACCACACTCTCAACAGTTGGGCTGTGTGTCGACGTCTAACTCACTCCACCATACCAATTCAATTTTAAACATTATTTATGAGCAAACACTTGTATAATTGTATATATATCAGAGTTGTTACATGTGTTTACATTGTTTTACATCCCCAGTAGTTACATACAAAATGCTACTGTGCTATGTCTAGTTTAGATACAAAATAATCCAAGTGTGCATACCTTTAGCGATGGGATGCAGCGGATTACCAAAAGGGAAACGCCCCCAGTCACGCTCACTCTATACTCAATTCTCTGTAGAGAGGGGGAAAATAAGGGGGTGAAAAAACCACACGCTCAGTAAGGCAATCATGCGAACAGGTAGATACTGCACTATCTACGTGATCGTGATGCCATGCTCAAAAGCATTTAATTCATCATTTATCTCAAAACATGAGTGTATGATTATGTTAATGGTATGAAAAGCATTCATGCTATTAAAATCCAGTGCACATTTCAACTCAAAGCATGGTATAAATCATCATGCATAATTCACAATAAAAGCATGGCATTACCCATCATGCATTTTTCTCAAATAGCATGGCATTAACCATCATGCATTTTTACAATAAAGCATGGCATTAAACATCATGCATCCGTGCACTTTAAAAACCATTAACAAATCAATTCAACACTGGTCAGGTCTCAGCCCACCCTTGGACCTTCCTGACCCACAAATCATTTCAAACATGGATTTATTCTCAAAGCAATAGGCATGTGAGATAGGCAGTTCAACAACAGGTAATAACCTCAAGGCCTATGTACATAACCTGTGACACCCGTTACACAGATCAGGTGTGCGGGATATCACCACTATCTGCTTCCACACGGGAGGTGGGTCAAATCCTACCCGCCGGTCCATAGTAGATCTCGTCTGAAGACGGCACATCACAACTCAACACGGTACAACGTACTCCATTCTACCTGCACGGTACAATGTACTCCGTGGACCCAATCAACACATCATATCACGCCACATCTCAAATGCACGTGTGAGCCTATTTAATCGGTATGACCTCTTGTCTACCCGAAGCTCCTAACACGGCTAATTAATCATGTCAAAACAATGCACATGTGAGCCTATTTAATCGATGTGACACCCAATCTACTCGAAGCTCCAAACACGGCAACATGCAAGGTGGACATCTAGTGCGAGACAAACTCTAAGCACAATGCCAAAACAGTTATGAAATCCATGTGAAAACTAGTGCCTCTTGCACTCATGTGTATAAAACACGTCAAATCTCGTGCGAGTCATACTCTAGCACGCTTTCATACTCATGAAATCATGTAGGTGGCTCAAAACTTGCAAAGTATGGTTAACAAAACCAAAACACACTCATTTCTTTTGTAAATCATTTCAATGTCAGCCAACCTACCAATCATTTGCTAAAAAGCAATAAAACATGATTTTTCAAAGCAATATGCTTTTGTTTTCATGCACATTTTGTCAAACACCTAATTTTTGCCCTTCAATCACCCAACATCATTTCCTAATGTCTCATGCATACTAGCAAAGCATTTAATGCGCCCAAATTGCGCACAGATATCTCTAAGAGTTCACACAATTCCCTTACGTCGATTTACTTGGTGTGACTCCTTTCCTTTTAGCTTCTCACACTCTTGGCTCAACTCGCCTCGGCGTATCCTCGGAAGCTGCGATTCATTCATTCAATCAATTGAGTTAATGTTTTTAACCCATAATTGACCTCACTAGTCAATAGTATTCACTTATGCATTTTACAAATGCCTTAATCCACATTTTACCTCTTTTAAGTAAATCTCACAATTTATCCACTAACTACATCTTAAAATCATACCACAACACTATTAATAACTTTTACATATCTCATTCATCATTAATCTCCATACATTCAACTTTCTCACTCTAGACCATTTCTAGGTCATAATCATTCCAATGCATTTTTGATAGTTTCTAACCATCCATACTCATGCCAAACAACTCCAAAATCAATTATATAGACAATGTACCATAGTTGGAGTGTTAGAATATTACCCAATTTGATTTCTCTTCTTGCTCCAAATGACAATGCCCTTAGCTCCTTCAATACCAACAATGGGAAAATGCCTTCCAACTATGTTGTTCTCCTCTTTGATAGGAACAACTTTGCCTCTAATGGTCTCTCTTCAAATATTACTGAAAATGGCTGATTTTAGAGAGAGAAAGTTAGGTTTTTGGGTTGAAAGTGGAAGGCTAGTGTTTTTCCCGAAATTTTCAGATTTTCAACACTCCTTATATAGAAATAGCTTGAGGAGATCGATCTAGTCCAAGAGGAGATCGATCTGGTCCCCTTAAATCCCTCTTTTTCACGGCATTTTAAGCATGAGATCGATCTGTCGAAGCATGAGATCGATCTGCTCCCAAACAGAGAGTTAAGGAGATCGATCTGGGTGCTTGAGGATTGATCTTTTCATTACAGAATGCTTAGGAGATCGATCTGGCTCCATTGGAGATCGATCTGCTCTATTCCATTGCCCAAATAAGAGCATTCTGGCTCTTCCAGATCGATCTCTCATCCCATGAGATCGATCTGCCCTTCATAGTTTCCAGATTTTCTGCAGTTCTTCTGCAGCAACTCATACTCGAACATCCTTAATTTGCAACCATGATCATTTTCTCATTCATTCATCTTTGAGGCTTGACAATGACATCTGTACATACCTTATACCTATTGAAACTTGTGTGGAATCCTTGTATAACCAAAAGTATACGATATAAACCAAATGGAAGTGCACATTTATGCAATTCTACTTCCATTTTACCACACTACTCATAATCCATTCTACTCACATTCTCCACATGTTTAAGTCCATTTCTTTACATTCATACATAATATAACTTGTAGGTACAATCACAACTCTTATTACATGTGTGTACATTTAATTTATGGACTTGCATCACATACACTCCACATTACAATTGTATCATCAAACTTATGACTTCATAATACAACTTCATTTACATTTCTATGTACATATATACCATTATACATGTACGGGGTCTCACATTCTCCCCTACTTAGAAAATTTGGTCCTCCAAATTGAAACCAATTATTCTGTGAACAACTCGGGATACTTCTCCCGCATCAAACTCTCCAATTCCCATGTGGCTTCCTCCACAGTGTGATGTTGCCAAAGCACTTTCATTAAGGGAATTGTCTTTGTCCTCAACACTTTCTCTTTTCTGTCCAATACCCGAACTGACTTTTCAATGTATGTCATACCTTCATTGAGCTCCAAAGGCTCATATCTTATCACATGTGCCGGGTCCAGGTGATACTTCCTCAACATGGATACGTGGAAGACGTTATGCACACTTGCCAACTCTGGTGGCAATGCCAACCTATACGCCTTATCTCTCACTCTATCAAGTATCTCAAATGGCCCTATATATCGAGGGCTCAACTTTTCCTTCTTCCCGAATCTCATAATTCCCTTCGAAGGGGAAACTTTCAAAAACACTAACTCACCCACCTCAAACTCTAGTGGTCTCCGTCTCCTGCAGCATAACTCTTTTGCCTGCTCTGAGCTGTCCGTAACCTCTCACATAACAATTGGACGTCCTCAGAGGCTTGTCTAACCAAGTCGGGAGCAAAGATCTGTCTGTCACCAACCTCTTCCCATCCAATAGGGGAACGACATCTGCGCCCATAAAATGCCTCATATGGTGCCATTCCGATACTCGCATGAAAACTGTTATTATAGGCGAACTCTGCGAGTGGCAAATGGTCATCCCAGGAGCCTCCAAAATCCAATGCACACGCTCTCAACATATCCTCCAGGGTCTGTATAGTCCTCTTTGACTAACCATCTGTCTGAGGATGAAATGCGGTGCTAAAACTCAACTGGGTCCCCATCGCTTCTTAAAAATGTTCCTAAAAGTGGGAAGTGAAGCGGGCATCCCTATCAGAAACAACGCTCACTGGAATTCCATGTAGCCTCACTATCTCGCGCACATATAGGTTCGCTAACTGGCTCAGAGTATCGGTAGCACTCATAGCTAGAAAATGGGCTGATTTCATCAACCGATCCATAATCACCCATATGGCATCATGACCTCTACGGGTCTTCGGCAATCCCATCACAAAATCCATGGTGACATGCTCCCACTTCCAAGTCGGTATCGGTAGAGGCTGCAATAACCCTGCAGGCTTCTGATGCTCTACCTTCACCTGCTGACAAACGAGACACTTAGCAACATATTCAGCAATGTGCTTTTTCATTCCAGACCACCAATAAACCTTTCAAAGGTTTTGATACATCTTAGTACCCCATGGATGTATCGTATACTTCGATGAGTGAGCCTCTGTTAAGATCAACCTTCTGATCTCTACATCATCAGGAACACATATCCTACCTTTGAACCTTAACAACCCATCCGAACTCAACTCAAACTCCGTCTCTGTACCCCTCTATATCTGCCCGATAATATCACTACAATGCTGATCAACTCGCTGAGCATGTCGGATACGATCTACCAGATCCGGTTCCAACTGCAGGCTAGCTATCATATATCCACTATCAGCGTCAGGCGGGGTCATATCCAAACTGAGGTTCGTGAACTGTTCCAACAGCTCGTGTTCCCTGACCATCATGAATGATACCATCCCGAGGTGCTTCCTACTCAATGCATCAGCAACCACATTTGCTTTACTCGGGTGGTATAGGATTTCACAATCATAATCCTTTAACAGCTCGAGCCATCTCCTCTGTCTCATGTTCAACTCTTTCTGTGAGAACAAGTACTTAAGGCTCTTATGATCTGTATAAACCTAAAATCTTTCACCATAAAGGTAGTGGCACCATATCTTCAGCGCAAACACCACCGCTGCCAACTCCAAGTCATAGGTCGGGTAGTTCCTCTCATGATCCTTTAACTGTCTTGATCCATAAGCTACTACCTTCCCATCCTGCATCAATACACAGCTGTAAACCCCATAAATTTCCTACGTTAATTTAATTATATAAAAATGAAAATAATATATATTAACAGAAGCGTAAATATTCGTTGTAGGGCTCGAGGACTATAGGAACCGAGAAGCCCGTGGGATGACTAGGAACCCGAAGATACAAGAAGTAATAAGGCGAATGCAAGTATGGAAGGATTAGAAAATTTTAATTTGTTATTCGAAAAGTGTCGATGTAAACACTTGTATCGAGAACTCATGAAGAATGATGGAATCCCGATATTATTTTAATTTCGGAATAAGGAAAATCTCATGGAAGGCATGATATTATGTCTTTGGATAAATTATATAAGAAAATGTATATATATATAGATATGTACATAGGTGAATATGTATGTATATATATATATACATATGTACTAACATTTTAATAAAAGGAAAGGTATATGTATATATATATATATACATAGGTATAATATATGTATATATATATATACTAGACAATTTAAAATGGAAAAATGATGATATACATATATATATGACAAATATATATATAGATATGCGTTGTAAAGTATAATGTATAAGACATTTAATATAATAATAATAATAAAAATAAATAAATAACAATGACAATACACAAACAATATATTTATACTAATATAATGTATGAATATACATTGATACACTATATAGGAGTGGGTATAAAAATATAATAACCATACAAATACATAACAATTAATACCTATATACTAATATAATATATATATATATATACATTAAACTAATATATATAAATGTATTATGGCATGTACGGAATTGGCTTAGAAAAGCCAATTCTGTCTGCCACTGTTGCAATTGGAAAGGAAATCAAACAAAAAACAGAGGAGGCTCGGGCGGGAAAAAAAAGAAGAGAGAAAGAGGAGAAGAGGAGGAGAAGAAAAGAGAAAGGAAAGGAAAGAAAGCAAAGAGAGGCCTGCCGGGCAAGAAGAAAAAGGAAAAGAAAGAAAAGAAAGGGAAGAAGTCCGCCGGGGAAGAAGAAAAAAGAAAGGAAAGAAAGGAAAGGGGAGGCAGTCCGCCGGGGAAGAAGAAAGGAAGGAAGAAAAGAAAATAGAGGGACTGTTGGCCGAGGAAGAGAGGGGAAGAAAAAGGGAAAGGAAGGGAGGAGAGGAAAAAAGAGAGGAGAGGACTGATCTGGAGAGTGAAATCGAGAGAAGGGAGGAAATTGCAGCAGAGCAAAACCGAGAGAAGGAGAAGAAACTGCTGCTGGAGGTGAAACCGAGAGAAGGAGAAGAAACTGTGGAGCAGACCAAACCGAGGCTGAAAAGGAGGAAGGAGCATAACTGAATCGAAGCTGGAACAGAGGCAAGGGGGAGGAGATTGAAACCGAAACAGGGACTGAAGAGGCAGCACCGAGAGCAGGAAATCTGGAAACAGAATCGGGCTTGAAGGGATAGCAGAACAGGGGCTGGAAATGGAGGCTGTAATCGAGACCAAGCAGGGGAAACAGTGAGGGAGAAAGGGGCTGGAACCGAAGGAGAAAGGGAGGAAGTAGGGCTAACCGAGAGGAAAAGGAGAGAAAAAAAAAGGAAAAAAAAAGGAGAAAAGAGAAAAAGAAAGGGAGGTAAGATTTATGTATATACATGCATATTTAATTTACATGTATATATATAGATTGAATTATAAGCATGATTAGTATAAATTTAAATGGTGTAAAAAAAAAAAAGGGGGGGTAGTGATGAATGATGGGTAAAGGGAGAGGTAATGCATGTATGTATGTATATATATATATATATATATATATATATATATATATGTATGTATATTTATGTGAGGGTGCATAAATGGAAACAAGTAAAAATGATATATATATATATATATATATATATACACATGTATCCGTGTGGGTATGTATGAGTATACATATACATATATTGAGTATTTACTTAGGTGTACATATAAAGGAATGTATGAGAGATGTGTATATACTAGGAGGTATATACAAATGAAGGTATAAGATAAGAATGTGTTTTAATATATGTACATACATGGGATGGATACATGTGATAAGGAAAAAAATGAAAACAAATAATGATGCATATATAGGAATATATATACATACATACTCGCTAGTATATATATGTAGTTGTATATAATAATAGGTATACCGAGGTGTGTACATACAAATATAATATAGGGTAAGGAAAATATATATATGTACGTGAATAGCCTAGGTACGCACGATTAAACGTACATACGAGGAAGAACGAATAGGTTACGATTTTAACGTATTTCGAGTGACTCGTATGAATAGGAAGCTAAGTAAACTACCTTCAATGTAGGTAAAACGTAGACGAATTGACGGAGGTATTGGAAGGCATCACTTCGCGAACGTGAGATATCCGATACATTGAGGTAAGGGGTATTATTTAACTTAGTTTTGATAATGCATCCTTGTTTCACTTATAAATAATTTTATGAAAGAGCATATGATTTGAAGTGATTTATCAATGCTTTTATACTTGTGAAACTATTTACGATGCATGTTTTAATTTATCGAAATATTTCCCGAGTTTTTTTCATGTTGTGAAATGAATTTCCTAAGGTATGAAGTGTATGGATGTTTTACATTTATTTATGTTTTTATATCCATACTGTTAAAGAAACTTTGACAACTTGAAAAGTATTTAACAAAAGAAATTGTTTTCGAAAGGGGATTGTGGGGGCCACCTCTTGAGTCCTACGGGAACAAAGTGCCACACAGTCTTTCGGTTTTATGAAAGAGTTTTTAGATTACAAGGAATTCGATTTTATTACTCGATATGAGTTTATGGGTTATAAAACCCAAGAAAGATTTTGAAAATTCTGTTTTGAGACTATAGGCTTCATGCATGGTTACTTCTTGTGGTGTTCCGGCTGCACCACTTGGGGTGCCGGTACGTTGGCCCTTTTAGCACTTGACTCAACCTGTGTGGAAGATGTCGTGCTACTTGTGGTTTATGATGATGATGTTTTGGTAGTATCTCGTGCCCGCGCAGCACGCAATTATGTTGCCCACACGGAGAGTGCCATTGGTGTCCGTGTCCTAGCTATGTGCTAGTGAAAGTATGTAAGATGGATACTACCCATGTTTTACGAAAGAGCTGTACGACCCTGATCCAGTCTACAGCCACGTACCATGGCCATAGGTAACATGTTTAGCTCTCTACGGAGAATGACACGTATCGCATGACTTAGTTATAGCCTGGTCTCCATGAATTAGTTATGAATGATAAATGTGGCAACGAATATGTGCCTTATGAATTTCAATGATTGGTTATGAACCAACACGTTTATGTAATGTTTACAAAGTGATTATGAAATGTTTCATGAAAGTTTCACAAAATGTTTATGACATGTTTACGAAAGTAAAACGAAATGATTATGCAATGTATGTGAAAAGCTTATGAAAGAATTTATAGCATGGTTGAGCATGATTCTTGCTTTGAACTTGCATGCTTTATGACTTTTACGATGAATTGCATGAAGTGATGATTTAAGTTTTTCCTTTTATTTAAAGTATGATCTTACAAATAATTTTTACATGCTTTTCATATATATATATATATATTTATATATATATATATATATATATCAGGATTAATTTAAAGGTACTATCTTACTGGGCTTTTTCCCGAAAGCTCACCCCTCTACCTTCAGATCATTTGCAGTGTATGTATAGACGCTCCCTGCCGCGTATACGACGTAGGCTCGTGGGAAGAGCTACCGTAGGCTACTTTTTTGTACACGCAGAAAGGTATACATTTACATTCCTGTACCAGACATATTTGTACGCACAGACACATATAATAGAAATAATTGGTCGGGATGTAATTTGTAAGGAAATGATGTAAAGAATATAATACTTGGGATTAGGTTGTAAGATGATTGTATAAATTGATATCGATATATTGAGTTGTAAAAGTGGATTGAGAAAGTATGCTTGGTAGTTATAGATATCTAGGATTGTTGGAAAGCATGCTTGGTAGTTGTGAATATCTAGGATTGTTGGAAACAACTAAATTGCAGGTGGATAGGCTCATATATAAGTCGTTGTGCTGCCGAAATTTTTATCGGCCACATAAGTTAAAATATAGAAATTAAATTATAATTACGAGTAAAGTATTAGGAAAAGTGTTTTGACACTGCACAGGAATACAACCTAAATGAATAAGGGAATAAGTGGGTAAATTAAATTCAAAAAACATTTATCCCGATTTTCAAGGGTCAAGGGTCGTTACAACAGCCCAGTCCCAGATGTGAAGCATCCGCATACACCGAGAAACCTCCTGAGCTGGTAGGAATGGTAAGGATCGGAGCTGTGGTTAATCTCCTTTTCAACTCCTAAAAGCTTTCCTCACACTTATCGTCCCACACAAACCCTTCGATAATATCCAGCTAAACCCAGGAAACTCCTGAACTCTGTCACTGTCTGGGGTCTCTGCCACTGAACTACGGCCTCAATCTTAGATGGATCCACTGATACTCCATCCTTCGATACTATGTGACCCAGAAAAGAGATCTGTTCCAACCAAAAGTTGCACTTACTGAGTTTAGCGTACAACTTCTTCTCTCGAAGGGTCTGTAGCACTATCCTTAGATGCCTCTCATGCTCCTCTCTAGACCTTGAGTACACCAGTATATCATTAATAAACACAATAGCAAACAGATCCAAGTACTGGTGGAATACCTCATTCATCAACGACATAAAAGCTGCGGGAGCATTCGTCAACCCAAATAGCATAACCATAAATTCATAATGTCCATACCGGGTGCGAAAAGCTGTCTTGGGTACATCTCCATCTCGTATCTTCAATTGATGGTACCCTGATCTCAGATCTATCTTGGAAAAGACCTACGCTCCCTTAAGCTGATCTAACAAGTCATCGATACGTGGAAGGGGATATTTATTCTTGATGGTGGCCTTATTCAACAACCGGTAGTCTATACACAGTCGGAGGCTTCCATCCTTCTTCCTTACAAACAGAACCGGTGCTCCCCAAGGTGAGACGCTCGGCCTGATGAATCCCTTCTCCAGCAACTCCTGTAACTGTTTCCTTAACTCCTCCAACTCAACTTGGGCCATTCTGTACAGTGCCTTGGACATCGGCTCTGTACCAGGTGCCAAGTCTATACCAAACTCCATCTCCCTATCTGGAGGTAACCCTGGTAACTCATCCGAAAAGACATCTGAAAATTTCCTAACCACTGGAATGTCTCCCAATTCCAAACGTGCCTTATCCGTCTCAATCACATAAGTGATAAACCCTTCACATTATTCTTTCCACCATTAGTATCATAATTCATCACATCACATACATACATGAAAATCAAATTTATCTTTCATACATCATGTATCAAGATTGTACTCGTCACACTTAATAAAAATCATGTTCTTTAACTTCATTTCACAAAATTTACTACAAGATTATCTATCTTTGGAAACATCAAAGTTTTTGCATGACAATCCATAACAACATGATTGCATCCAGCCAATCCATCCCTAGGATTACATCAAAATCATTCATATTTAATAAAATTAAATCGGCTGCCATTTCTTTACCTCCTATCCTCATCTTACAATCTCTATATACATGCTCAGTCAACTGACTATCATTCATAGGGGTAGATATCAACAACATCTTATCAAGCAGTGTAGGTTTTACATGCTTCAACAATTTACATGCAAAGAATGGTGATACAAAAGAATGCGTGGCACCAGGATCAAACAGTACATAAGCTTCTAAATCAAAGATTTGGATGGTACCTTTTACCACATCCGATGACTGATCTGCAGTGTCCTGGTCCAGTGCGTGCACTCATCCTCTGCTTACACCCATTGCTTGCTTCCCCTTTTCCTCGGTTGTGGCCCTCCTCCTCGGAGCAGCTGTACCAACTGGAGCTCTCTCTGGCTCCTTGCCCTTCTGTGGGGCTCTCTCTATCATCTCTGGGCAATCTCTAATTATGTGCCCTGGCTTCCCACATCTGAAGCATACTACAAGGGATCCATAGCATGGTCAAGTTCCATGGTACTTACCACACTTGCCACACTGTTTCGTAGTAGGCCGTGGTCCTCCAATCACGATTCCCTTAACTGGAGCAATGGTCGGATATATGGGAGTATTAACTGCCCTCTCCCGGATCTCATCAATTCTCGACCTCTTTCCAGAGAATCTCTTGCTTCCTTTATAACTGAAGCCTCTATCCATCATAGGTCTCTTCTTATCTCTGTCCCTCACCTTACCAACCTTTCTAAACTCTGAGGCGATTCTATCAACATCTTATTCACACAATTGCGCCATGCGCACTGCCTCCTCATAGGTCGGTATATCCAGGGGAACCAATCTAAACCTGATGGTCGGTCTCAATCCATCCACAATCTTTAGGATTTTCTCGACCTCATTACTCATAGTGTTGGGATCATATCTGCCCAGGGATATAAAAGCAGTCTCATACTCATCCACAGTCCTGCTCCCTTGGGTCAGTCCCAAAAATGCCATTTTTAGCTTCCGCTGTGCGGTATCCAGGACTTACTATCTCTGGAAGGCCTCTAGAAATACATCCCAGCTGATCTCAGTATGCCGGGCTCTCAAAATAGGCCTGGTGGACTTCCACCAATGTTCTGCTGATCCCTTCAGCATAAAAGTAACAAATGCTACTATCTCGGTAGTAGTGCACTCAAAGAACCCATATAATTTCTCGATCTCATTGATCCAATCCTTAGCCACTATTGGGTCCTTTACTCCACTGAAAGACGGCGGTCCAAACTTTTGGAACTGTCGTAGTCTATCCAAATCGCATCCATATCCCTAACCTCTACTGCCTGGTGTAGCAACCAGCGTAGGCACATCCTGTGTGAATGGGGTATCTGTCGTTTGGGGTCTCTAGGCTTCCCTTGCCCGTGCCTCAGGAGCTGCCGCCTGCTCGACATCACCCTGTGTAGCGGGACTCTGTCTACCGCCAACTCTAGATAAAGATTAGGTGACCAACTCCACAATCAACTCAATGCTTCGCTCAATCCTCGCGAAGCGAGCCACAGTACTCTCGGGTCTCTCCTCTGGACCCTGTGGAGCGTGCTCAACATCAGCCTCCACCTCAACATCATCCTAAGCCTCGTGTATTTATGGCTCAACACGACCCCCAAGCCTACCTCTACGGCCTCGAGCCTGTGCTCTTATCCCTCTACCACGACTGGTATTAGGCATACTTACTCAATTCCCTACATTCACAACCAATTACTTAGTCAACCCATCAACACACACACAATTGTATCTAAACAGAACAGTAACATGGGGATGTAATTTTTCCAACTTATTAAGTATTTTAGACATGACACACGTCAAACCAACTCGAGCTCTGATACCAACTTCTGTCACGACCCTCAACTTACCAAAATACGTGTAAATTTTTTACATTTTCATGCATCAATTATTAATCATCCTTCCTTGATCGTGAACAACCACACTCTCAACAGTTGGGCTGTGTGTCGACGTCTAACTCACTCCACCATACCAATTCAATTTTAAACATTATTTATGAGCAAACACTTGTATAATTGTATATATATCAGAGTTGTTACATGTGTTTACATTGTTTTACATCTTCAGTAGTTACATACAAAATGCTACTGTGCTATGTCTAGTTTAGATACAAAATAATCCAAGTGTGTAAACCTTTAGCGATGGGATGCAGCGGATTACCAAAAGGGAAACGCCCCCAGTCACGCTCACTCTATACTCAATTCTCTGTAGAGAGGGGGAAAATAAGGGGGGTGAGCAAACCACACGCTCAGTAAGGCAATCATGTGAACAGGTAGATACTGCACTATCTACGTGATCGTGATGCCATGCTCAAAAGCATTTAATTCATCATTTATCTCAAAACATGAGTGTATGATTGTGTTAATGGTATGTAAAGTATTCATGCTATTAAAATCCAGTGCACATTTCAACTCAAAGCATGGTATAAATCATCATGCATAATTCACAATAAAAGCATGGCATTACCCATCATGCATTTTTCTCAAATAGCATGGCATTAACCATCATGCATTTTCACAATAAAGCATGGCATTAAACATCATGCATCCGTGCACTTTAAAAACCATTAACAAATCAATTCAACACTGGTCAGGTCTCAGCCCACCCTTGGACCTTCCTGACCCACAAATCATTTCAAACATGGATTTATTCTCAAAGCAATAGGCATGTGAGATAGGCAGTTCAACAACAGGTAATAACCTCAAGGCCTATGTACATAACCTGTGACACCGGTTACACAGATCAGGTGTGCGGGATATCACCACTATCTGCTTCCACACGGGAGGTGGGTCAAATCCTACCCGCCGGTCCATAGCAGATCTCGTCTGAAGACGGCACATCACAACTCAACACGGTACAACGTACTCCATTCTACCTGCACGGTACAATGTACTCCGTGGACCCAATCAACACATCATATCACGCCACATCTCAAACGCATGTGTGAGCCTATTTAATCGGTACGACCTCTTATCTACCCAAAGCTCCTAACACGGCTAATTAATCATGGCAAAATAATGCACGTGTGAGCCTATTTAATCGATGTGACACCCTGTCTACTCGAAGCTCCAAACACGGCAACATGCAAGATGGGCATCTAGTGCGAGACAAACTCTAAGCACAATGCCAAAACAATTATGAAATCCATGCGAAAACTAGTGCCTCTTGTACTTATGTGTATAAAATACGTCAAATCTCGTGCGAGTCATACTCTAGCACGCTTTCATACTCACGAAATCATGTAGGTGGCTCAAAACTTGCAAAGTATGGTTAACAAAACCAAAACACACTCATTTCTTTTGCAAATCATTTCAATGTCAGCCAACCTACCAATCATTTGCTAAAAAGCAATAAAACATGATTTTTCAAAGCAATATGCTTTTGTTTTCATGCACATTTTGTCAAACACCCAACTTTTGCCCTTCAATCACCCAACATCATTTCTTAATGTCTCATGCATACTAGCAAAGCATTTAATGCGCCCAAATTGCGCACAGATATCTCTAAGAGTCCACACAATTCCCTTACCTCGATTTACTTGGTGTGACTCCTTTCCTTTTAGCTACTCACGCTCTTGGCTCAACTCACCCCGACGTATCCTTGGAAGCTGCGATTCATTCATTCAATCAATTGAGTTAATGTTTTTAACCCATAATTGACCTCACTAGTCAATATTATTCACTTATGCATTTTACAAATGCCTTAATCCACATTTTACCTCTTTTAGGTAAATCTCACAATTTATCCACTAACCACATCTTAAAATCATACCACAACACTATTTATAACTTCTACATATCTCATTCATCATTAATCTCCATACATTCCACTTTCTCACTCTAGACCATTTCTAGGTCATAATCATTCCAATGCATTTTTGATAGTTTCTAACCATCCATACTCATGCCAAACAACTCTAAAATCAATTATATAGACAATGTACCATAGTTGGAGTGTTAGAATCTTACCCAATTTGATTTCTCGTCTTGCTCCAAATGACAATGCCCTTAGCTTCTTCAATACCAACAATGGGAAAATGCCTTCCAACTATGTTGTTCTCCTCTTTGATAGGAACAACTTTGCCTCTAATGGTCTCTCTTCAAATATTACTGAAAATGGCTGATTTTAGAGAGAGAAAGTTAGGTTTTTGGGTTGAAAGTGGAAGGTTAGTATTTTTCTCGAAATTTTCAGATTTTCAACACTCCTTATATAGAAATAGCTTGAGGAGATCGATCTGGTCCAAGAGGAGATCGATCTGGTCCCCTTAAATCCCTATTTTTCATGGCATTTTAAGCATAAGATCGATCTGTCGAAGCATGAGATCGATCTGCTCCCAAACAGAGAGCTAAGGAGATCGATCTGGGTGCTTGAGGATCAAACTTTTCATTACAGAATGCTTAGGAGATCGATCTGGCTCCATTGGAGATCGATCTGCTCTATTCCATTGCCCAAATAAGAGCATTCTGGCTCTTCCAGATCGATCTCTCATCCCATGAGATCGATCTACCCTTCATAGTTTCCAGATTTTCTGCAGTTCTTCTGCAGCAACTCATACTCAAACATCCTTAATTTGCAACCATGATCATTTTCTCATTCATTCATCTTTGAGGCTTGACAATGACATCCGTACATACCTTATACCTATTGAAACTTGTGTGGAATCCTTGTATAACCAAAAGTATACGATATAAACCAAATGGAAGTGCACACTTATGCAATTCTACTTCTATTTTACCACACTACTCATAATCCATTCTACTCACATTCTCCACATGTTTAAGTCCATTTCTTTACATTCATACATAATATAACTTGTAGGTACAATCACAACTCTTATTACATGTGTGTACATTTAATTTATGGACTTACATCACATATACTCCACATTACAATTGTATCATCAAACTTATGACTTCATAATACAACTTCATTTACATTTCTATGTACATATATACCATTATACATGTACGGGGCCTCACATCTAAACTTCGCTTTTGTGGTGTCTGAATTCCACCTTCGGCTGTCTGAACGATGTACGACCTTGAACACGTCTACAGCCCTACCATGGTCATAGTTTCTGAATTCCCTCTACAGAGGATGATTTTGTTATTGATGCATGACAATCATATGGGCCAGCGTAGTCTCTATCTGAACTAAACTCTATTTTCAAATTTGACTCTGTGATATGTGATTTATATGCAAATATGTTTTTGAAATTCTGAATATACAAAAGGTTATGTTATGACTGTGAAGTTCAAGTACTTAAAAATTCACGTTTTGATTGATGATGTTTCTGATTTCTTAAATTCGGAGGTCCTTTATATGTGTTACAAAGAGAAGTCATTTTACGTATTATTATGTTTTTCTGTATATTTTAATCACTATGATCGTTTTAAATGCACTTTCTTACTGGCCTTTTTCTCGAAAGCTCACCCCTCTACCTTTCAGATTATCTGCAGTGATCTACGGGTGCTACCTACAGCGTACACGACGTAGGCTGATGGGAAAAAGTTACACTAGACTATTTTTTGTACACGCAAAGGTATACAATTACATTCCTTTCCCAGACACGTTTTATATGCACAGACATGTATTGGGATGATGTTGTTAGGATGTAATTCATAAGAAAACGAATGTAAAGAATATTTCCTTTGAGAATTAATCTTGAAGTACTAGTCTGGGTTGGAATGAATTTATTTTAGCTTGACGATGCAAATTGAGAAGCATGCTTGATAGTTGTGGATATCTAGGATTGTTAAAGCGTTTGATTTGTAGGTGGGTGGGCTTATATATAAGTCGTTATGATGCCGAAATTTCTATCAGCCATTTAGATGTAAAAATTTAATCTAAGTATAATTATCAGTAAACAAGTAGGATCAAGGAAATGGCACTAAACAAGAATGCAGTCTAAGTGAATGAGGGAATAAGTAGGAATTTTATAGTTTCCAAAAAAAATTCTCCAAATTTTCAAGGTCAAGGGTCGTTACAGTTAAAGGTGGTATCAGAGCAAAGACTATCTAGTACTGTCAGTGTCAAAAATAAGGATAAAATTACATCCCAAATGTTTGTGCTTGTCTAGTTGTAAGCTATGTATACCTAATGAAGTTAAGGCTAAATCTTCAGTTTACGCGCAAGTAGTAGATCATGTGCAAAATGAGTGGGAGACGAGGACGTCCTCGGAGGCAAGCTCAGCCACCTCCACCTCCTCCACCACAGCCAGAGAGCCCCAATACTCATATAACTTAGTTTGAACAGCGGTTAGAGCAGCGCCTCGAGAGATTTGGAGTCTATAGCCGCGATGGTTGCCCAACACTTAGGGGCAAATGCTACTAATTCAACTGGCGTAGTACCGATTCTTACTCTGGTGCCAACTCCTCCGCAAGCACCACCTCCTCCTCCCCAGGTTCCCCCAGTACCTATGGCACTTCAGCCACCTATACAGACTCAAACTGAAGAAAGGGACATTAGTAAAATGAGGGATTTCCTAAAGATGAAGCCTCTAGCATTCAAAGGGGTTAAGGATCCGATAGAGGCTAAAGAGTGGCTAGTAGACCTGGAGAAGATTTTTGACTATCTGGGGTGTTCTGATGTAGAGAAGGTCTCTATGACCACATACATGTTGAAGGGCCAAGCAGAATACTGGTTAGGATCCACCAAGATCCTTTTGACTGCTCAGCATCCGATCATTGGTTGGGACGCATTCTTGTCAGCATTTAGAGAGCAGTATGTTCCACGAGCTACCCAACGGAAGATGCAGACTAACTTTTTCAATCTGGTACAGGGCAGTATGACTGTGGATGAGTACGAGAGCAAGTTTACTATGCTGATGAGATATGACCCCGAGACATTCAGAAATGAAGAGCACCGTACTAAGAGGTTCCTATCTGGGTTGAGGTCGGCTATTCGAGATAGGCTGTTGGGATTATGGATTACAGAGTTCAGAGATGCTCTCGGTAGGGCATAGATGATCGAGAGGAGTCTGGATATTACACAGGCTGAGTATAGCTCTCGAGGGAAGAGTGGTGATAAGGGAAAGAGGATAGAGTCTGCCAGACATGGTTATCGTAGGGGCCAGTCTAAGAGACATAGGGCAGATGAGTCTCGGGCTAGGATTGATAGGTCCATGACTCCTATAGCTACCCCACAGACTACCAGAGGCTTCCAACAATACGAGAGATTGTGTAAAGACTGGACCATAGGGAGCTGCTTTAGGTGTGGACAGAAGGGATACCTGATTAAATATTGCCCACAGAAAAAGGTTCCACAGCCCTTAGAGCAACCACGACAACCTGAGAGACAAGCTCCCCAGAGATAAATCCCACAGAGACAGGTTACCGTAGTAGAGTGAAGGAGAAGCCGATCACTTAGGGAAGAGTCTTTGCTCTAGATAAAGAGACTGTTGATGCATCCACTGAGACTATTAGGGGTAAGCTTTTAGTTTGCAATCATGAAGCACATGTTATATTTGATTCAGGTTCTAAACACTCTTTTATATCACCCCATTTTGCATGTAAATTGCCTATCAAACCTGAACCACTAGATTTCATGTTACATGTTAGCACACCTATGTATAAATCCAAAAAGACTGATATGGTGTGTAAGAGTTATGAAATTAAGGTAGGAGACAGGATCGTGCTAGTAGATCTAATTTTGTTGAATGTGTATGGCTTCGATGTGATTTTGGGAATGGATTGGCTAGCCACCAATCGCGTAAGTATGGACTACTATACTAAGAGTCTAACCTTCTCCTTACCTGATAAGTTTGATGTATGCTTTGTAGTTAAGAAATAAAATGCATGATTTTGATTATCTAAGAAATTTTTGATGAATGTATTAATGTGAAGGTTATGTAGCATTCATCTCCGATGCTAGTCGAGAATGTCCAAGTATACAGGACATACCAGTGGTATGCGAATTCCCCGATGTATTTTTCGATGAATAACTGGGACTACCACCATAACGAGTGATGGAGTTTACTGTAGACTTAGCTCCAAATACACAACCTATCTTGAAACCTCCTTACCGGATGACCCTTGTTGAACTTGAAGAACTGAATAAGCAGTTGCAAGAACTACTAGATAAAAGGTTCATTAGGCCAAGTGTATCCCCGTGGGGAGCTTCGGTATTATTTGTACGGAAGAAGAATGGTAGTCTCAGGTTATGTATAGAATATAGGCTGCTGAACAAGGCCACAATCAAGAACAAGTATCCCTTACCCAGAATAGATGATCTATTTGACCAGCTAAGAGGGGCTACGGTGTTCTCAAAAATCGACCTGAGATCGGGCTATCACCAATTGAGGATTAGAAAGGAAGATGTTTCGAAAATGGCCTTCAGGACGAGATACAGCCACTATGAGTTCCTTGTGATGCCCTTTGGTCTAACTAATGCACCAGCTATATTCATGAGCCTGATGAATGAGGTGTTCTGGGAGTATCTAGATCGATTCGTCATAGTTTTCATCGATGATATTCTGATCTACTCAAAGTCCCAAAAGGCGCATGAGCAACATTTGAGAGTAGTACTCCAAACTCTCAGAGAGAAGCAGTTGTATGGGAAACTGGATAAGTGTGAGTTCTGGTTGGAACTAACTTTTTTGGGCCACATTATTTCTAAGGACGAGGTGTCGATTAATCCGTCTAAGGTAGATTCAGTACTCAATTGGGAGAGGCCAAAAATTGTTACAAAAATTTGAAGTTTTTTGGGATTAGCTGGATACTACAGGAGGTTTGTTGAAGGTTTCTTCAAGATTGCCACTCCACTGACTAAGCTTATACGTAAGGATGTTCTGTTTGTGTGGACTGGACAATGTGAGCGGAGTTTCCAAGAACTTAAGCAGAGGTTGACCACTGCCCCAGTATTAACTATTCTGAGTGAATCTGGAGGATATGAAGTGTATAGTGATGCCTCATATTAGGGTCTGGGGTGGGTGCTTATGCAGCATGGGAGAGTGGTCGCATTTGGTTCTCGCCAGCTTAAGAACCATGAAAGGAATTACCCCACCCATGACTTGGAGCTAGTTGCAGTTGTCTTTGCTTTAAAGATATGGTGGCACTACCTATATGGAGAAAGATTTCAAATCTTCACTGACCATAAGAGTTTGAAGTACGTATTTGATCAGAAGGAGCTAAATATGAGGCAGAGACGGTGGATAGAGCTCCTCAAAGACTATGACTATGAGATTCTGTATCACTCGGGCAAGACAAACGTGGTAGCCGATGCTCTAAGTAGGAAAGGGATAGTTTCTATTATGATGATCAGAGAATGGGAGTTGTTGAAACAGTTTGCCAAGCTCAGTGTAAGTGTGGAGGCAATAGATGTTGGGTTCATGGCTAGTCTGCAAATTGAACCTAGTATTTTGGATCAGATCAGAACTGGACAGATGGGTGATCAAAAATTATTAGACATAGTTAGTCAGGCAGAGCAGAACATGCAGTGTGAGACCCCGTATATGTATAGTTGTATATAAGTACATAGAAATGTAAATGAAATCATAAGTATGGTGATATACTTGTGTGAATTATATGTAATGTAAGTCCAAAAGCTTAAGGTACACACATGTAATAGGAGTTGTGTTTGCACGTACAAGTTACAATATGTATGAATGTGAAGAAATGGACTTAAACATGTGAAGAATATAAGTAAAATGGAATATGAGTAATATGGTAGTGAAATGTAGATTTGCATGAGTATGCACTTTCGTTTGGTTAATATCGTGTATATTTGGTTATACGAAGATTACACATAAGTTTTAATGTGTACAAGGTATGGATGGATGTCATCTTCAAGTCTTAAAGATAATCGAATGAGAAAATGACTATGGCAGCAAATCGAGGAGGTTTTGGATGAAGTTTCTGCAGAAAACTGCAGTAAGATTTGGAAATATGAAGGCCAGATCGATCTCATAGGATGAGAGATCGATCTGGAAGAGCCAGAATGCTCTTATGTGAGTAATGGAATAGAGCAGATCGATCTCCAAGGGAGTCAGATCGATCTCCTTAGCTCTCGGGTTGGAAACAGATCGGTCTCCCCTAAGACCAGATCGATCTCCTTAAGCTTCTGTTTAACAGCAGATCGATCTACCCTAAGACCATATCGATCTCCATAAGCTTCTGTTTGACAGCAGATCGATCTCCCCTAAGACCAGATCGATCTCCTTAAGCTTTTGTTTGACAGCGATCGATCTCAAGCCTCGACAGATCGATATCCTGCCTTCAAAATGTCTTGGAAAAGAGGGATTTTTAGAGGACCAAATCGATCTCCACCCAAGGAAGATCGATCTTATCAAGTTGAATCTATAAATAGGAGCAGTTGGATCTGCAGATTTTGGGACAAACCATTTCTTTTCATTTCAACTCAAAAACCTAGCTTTCTCACTCCTAAATCCAGCCATTTTCAGTAAGATTTGAGGGAAAGCCATTAGAGACAAAGTCGTTCACATCAAAGAGAAGAACAACATAGTTTAGAGGCATTTCCCCATTTGTTGGATTGAAGGAATAAAGGGCATTTCTAATTGGAGCAAAGAGGAAATCCAAAGATGTAAGTTTCTAGTGCACGAATCCAAGTACATTAGTCTAGTTAATGATTATGAAGTTGATTGGGTGTGCACATTATGGGTAGAACTATCTAGAATTCCATAAAATGAATATAACCTAGAAATGGTTTAGTGTGAGAAAGTGGAATGTAGAAGTGTTAATGATGAATGAGATATCTTGAGAGGATGATTATGTTGTGGGTATGATTTGGGTATGTTGATATTGGGATAAAATTATGAGATTTACCATAAGGGATAAAATGTATATTAAGGCATTGGATAAACGCTTAGTTGAACAAGAGTTAGAAATGCTAACTCAAGTGCTTGATGGATGAATTTCAGTTTCTGATGATACGCCGGAGCAAGTCGAGATGAGAATGCGAGAAGCGTAAAGGCGAATAGTTGCACACAAGTAAAGCGAGGTAAGGGACTGTGTGTTAGCTATAGAGATGTTCGTGCGTATTTTACGGTAATTTCATAGATATATAGCTAGAATTAGTACGATACTATAATTCTATGAAATGATATGGAAGCATGAAAAGTACTATGATGTATATATGTAAAGAGAAATGGGATAGGGTAAGGAAATAGCATGATATGCATGTTTTCAATGTTTTTCTCAATTTTATATTGATGTTGATGATTGAGAAATGTAGATGATAGGTTGGCTAATTTTACATGTTTTAGCATGAAGAGGCATGCTGCATGAATAAACATGTTTTGAGTTTTAAAAAGAGAAAATAGACTTCTATCAGGTTCGAGATGAGATTTGGTGTTGAAGCTTTAGCTCACACCCGTTTTAATGACTTTGACTATGTGCTGGAGTGTTAGCTCGCACTTGGTTATATGCTTTTGATGTGCCGTGCTGGAGTTTAACTCGCACGATGGTTTTGAGAAAGTGCGGGAGCTTTGCTCGCACCTGTTTTATTGAGTTGAGGTAAACCTAGGGGTCTGGAACCCAAGGGGATACCAGCCGACAGCCATTTGAACAGGCTGGGCCTTAACGATAAATCGTACCGTGCTGGAGCTTTGCGATGACTGTGTGTCACGTTGCTTGCTCGCCTGGTATATGAGACATGGTTCAGGATGAAAAGTCCATCGGAGTTGGAGTATGGACTTGGGTCCAGGATCGTACGTAGTACAATGTAGTTGTCCGTTGGTATACTATGTACCATGCTGGGTGCACATGAGTATAAGTATCGCGTAGATGACACACGGCGTATCTTTACCATGAGTATACGAGGAGTTGAGGTTGATTGAGATGAGCCGGAGGGCAGGACTGACCCATCCCCCTTCAGGCGAAGTGATACCCTGTGCACACCTGATCAGTGAGGCCTGAGATCACTGACTATGGTCATATGTCGTGGATATTTGATTGTCAAAAATTCCATGCCTATCTCAGAGATTCGAGAAACGGAGACAATCTCAAAAAAGAAGGAGATTTGAGGAAAAGAGTGAATTGAGAAAAGAAAGAGATTTTGTGTTTTTTGATAAATCTCTGATTTCACATTTGTGCCGTGAGGGCACTATTTATGAGCATGTTTTAAATGGAAGCTTGATATAATTGATTTACACAAAAATGCTATTGAGAAATATATGTTTAAATGTATTTTTCGTATGATATTTCCATGTATAATGAAAACATGGTTTTGGTTTATACATGCATGGGCTATGTAGGTAGTATGATATCTACCTGCTAGCATTCATTTCCTTACTGAGTTGCGGTTTGCTCATCCCACTATTTTCCCCCTCCAAGTACTGAGAAGTAGGAGAGCGGTGGTCTCTAGGTCTTTTGTGTTGAACAGCTTCCACAATCCGCAAAGGTATAAGATATGTATACACGAGTATTTTGTATCTAATATATTGTATCGCACAGTTATATCTTGGAATTGTAAACAGTATTATGGGGATGATATGTAAGCACATTGTATTTATACAATTGATTTTGTATATCTACACACACACACCTGGGAGTGTGAATTAAAGTTTTAAATCTTCCATTGTAAATGTATGAATTTTAGTAATTGCATCTTCTCACAGCCCAACCGTAGTAGAGTAAGTATGGATGGAAGGGTTCCGGAAGTGGGGTGTGACATGCAGTCAGACTTTACGATCAGTGAGGACGGGTTGTTAAGGTTTAGGGGCCGCATATGTCTCCCAAATGATGATGCCCTACGACAAAGGATCTTAAAGGAGTCTCATTGTTCTCAGTACACCATGCACTCGGGAAGCACTAAGATGTAACATGATTTACGGAAGGTGTATTGGTGGGTTGGTATGAAAATAGATGTAGCTGAGTTTATGGCCAAATGTCTAATTTGTCAGCAGATTAAGATCGAACACCAAAAGCCAGCAGGGTTATTTAAGTCTCTTCTAGTGCCTACATGGAAATGGGAGCACATTACTATGGACTTTATTATGGGTTTACCAAGGACTCGAAAGGGGCATTATGCAATCTGGGTGATTGTAGATCGATTGACTAAGAGTGCTCAGTTCCTTACCATTAAGAGTACAGATTCCTTAAGTGCCTTAGCGGAGCTGTATGTTAAGGAGATAGCTCGGTTGCATGGGGCACTCGAAAGCATTACGGCTAATAGAGATTCCCGATTTACTTCTAGATTTTGGACACATTTCCAAGAAGCCATGGGATCTCAGCTTAATTTTAGCACAGCTTATCATCCTCAGACCGATGGTCAATCTGAGAGGACTATTCAGACATTAGAGGATATGTTAAATGCATGCGTACTGGAGTTTAAGGGTTCATGGGATGATCACTTGCCTCTTGCAGAGTTCGCTTACAACAACAGCTATCATGCTAGTATTAGGATGGCACCGTATGAGGCCTTATATGGTAGGAGGTGTAGGTCTCCAGTGGCACGGGAAGAAGTGGGTGACAGAAAGATCTTGGCTCCCGATCTTGTGGAACAGGCAGCTGAAGGTGTCCGGATAATCTATGACAGACTTAAGGCCACCCAAAGTAGGCAAAAGAGTTATGCAGATAAGCGTAGGTGGCCACTTGAGTTTTAGATTAGGGACTCCGTATTTCTTAAAGTATCTCCAAGCAAGGGTATCATGCGGTTTGGGAAGAAGGGGAAATTGAGTCCACGCTTCATTGGTCCATTTGAGATTCTTGAAAGAGTGAAAGATGTAGCTTACAGACTGGCCTTACCCTCGCAACTTTTTGGGGTACATAATGTCTTCCACGTCTCGATGTTAAGGAAGTATAATCCGGATTCGTCACATATTACTGAGTATGAGCCTTTGAGCATTCAAGAGGACATGAGCTACATTGAGCAACCTATCCAGATTTTGGACAGAAAGGAAAAGGTACTTTGGTCAAAAACTATTCATCTGATAAAGGTTCTCTGGCAACATCATTCAGTCGAGGAAGCTACATGGGAGCTGGAGAGTCTTATGAAGGAGAAGTACCCTCATCTATTCTGAAGGACCAAGATGAATTTGAGGGACCAAATTCCTTAAAGGTGGGGAGAATGTAAACACCACAAAATTCCTATATTTAATTAGACTATAAAATAAATAAATAAAAAAAATTTAATGGAAGTGCGAATATTCGTTGTAAGGCTCGAGAAGTATAGGAGTCGAGAAGCCCGTAATGACAGAGAGCCCGAAATACAGGAGGTAAGGAGCAAATGCAAGCATAGATGGATCGAAAAATTTTGGTTTATTAGTTGGAAAATTTTATGTAAAACCTATATTGTGGATTTATAATGAATGATGAGATCCCAAGAATATTTTCATTTTGAAGTAATGAAATTTTATGAAAACATGAATATTGTACAATTGAATAATTTTATTTTAAAAATATATATATATATATATACTAAGACAAAAAAAACAAAAATATAATAATATATATAATAAATATATGTTATGAAATATATGTATTAATAAATAGAACAAAACAAACAAAATAAACAAACAAATAAATATATAGATTAATTAATATATATGTGTACGGAATTGGCTTCCAAAGGAAGCCAATTCCGCACCATGTTGTTTTCAAAGGCAAAGTTTGCCTTTGTTGAGCTGGAAACCAGAAAAAAAAAAGGAAACTGGGTTGGCAGAGAAAGGGGAAGAAAGAAAAGAAAAGAAAGAAGGAAGGAGAGGTCAACAAGAGAAGAAATGGAGAAAAGGAAAAGAGAGGAGTGGCTGGCCGGGAAGAAAGGAGAGCAAAATCGAGAGGGGCTGAAGGAGAAACCAAAAACCGAGAGGTTAAGGGAGAGCAGAACCGAGAGGCTAAAGCAGAGCAAGACCGATAGTGAAGGAGAAGCAGACTGAGAGTGCAGGAGACGCAGACAGAGAGCTGAAGGAAGGAGTAGCACCGAAAGCTAAAGGAAGGAGCAGAACCGAGGCTGAAGCTGAAAACATAACTGAGAGGAAGAAAGCTGGATGCAGACTGAGGCTGGAACTAGAAGTTAAAGCAAACCGAGAGACTGGAACTGAAGCAAATCGAGAGCAGTATCGAAGTAAGAAAAAAAATGAGGGAGAGAAGGAAATTGCAGCAAGCCGAGGACCTCAAACAGAGCAAGATCGGGGCTAAAGCAAGGAATCGGTGAAGCAAAAAAAAGGTGACCGAATGAGGATGACGTAGCAGCAGCTAGAGAAGAAAGAAAACAAAAACAAAAACGGTGAGCAGTAGCCGAGGGGAGAAAGGAAAGAAGAAAAAAAGAAAAAGAAAAGAAAAAGAAAGAGGGAAAAGAAAGGAAAAAGAAAAAAAAGGTAAAATATATATATATATAATATACATATATATATATTTGTGTTTATATGTATGCATGTGTAAGTTACCATAGGTGTTTAAAAAATAAAAAATAAAAAGAAGGGAGAAATGAGAAGTAGACAAGGAAATATACAATAATGAATAATAAAAATAAATAATAAAAAATATATATATATATATGTATATACTTATGTGTATATATATATAAAATAAATGTGTGTGTTAGTATAAGTGCATACCAAAAAATATATATAAACACACATGTGTTAGCTTAGGTATGTACAATTATATGCACACTCGAAGTAGTAGCGAATAAGGTTACGATTTTGACGCATTGTGGGCAATTCGGATGAATAGGATACTAAAAATATGAATTTCGGTGTAGGAAAATAGTAGGAGGATATAAGGGAGATACTTGGAGGCGTCACAACACGAACTTGAAACTTTCAATAAATCAAGGTAAGGGGGTGTAATTTAAAATGGTAATAGTTTACTTTCTGAACCGCAATTAAGGAAGATGCTTGAATTTTCAACACGTTCGACAAACGTTTAAAAAAAAATTATGGTTAGACCGGTCTTTAGCCCAGGATTTCGTTTGACTATGTTTTGAATTCAAGGAAAACTTATAAAGATTTGAACTATGATTTTCGAGCATGTTTTCTGCTTTTGTCTTTTGAGTAAGAGCGTGATTTCTGAATTGGTTTTCTGAATAAAAGCATGTTTTTGAATTTGTCTTCTAAATAAGTGTATGCTTCTGAATTTGTTTTCTGACAAGAACATGTTCTCTGAATTTGTATTCTGAATAATTGCATATTTCTGAATTTGACTTCTGAACAAGAGCATGTTCTCTAAAATTGTCTTTTGAATAAGATGGTTGTATTTCGATTTTTTTTATATATGAAAACTATAGTATGTTTTAAGACTACAGGCCACTTATGTAGTATGCTAACTCTCGTCATGCTCGCATTTGTGGTGTCTGAACTCCGCCTTTGTGGCGTCTGAATTCGACCTTCGGGTGTCTGAACGCTGAACGACCTTGATCACGTCTACAGCCCTACCATGGACATAGGTTCTGAATTCCCTCTACGGAGGATGATTTTGTTATTGATGCATGATAATCATATGGGCCAGCGTAGTCTCTATCTGAACTAAACTCTATTTTCAAATTTAACTCTGTGATATGTGATTTATATGCAAATATGTTTTTGAAATTTTGAATATACAAAAGGTTATGTTATGACTGTTAAGTTCAAGTACTTAAAGATTCACGTTTTGATTGATGATGTTTTCGATTTCTTAAATTCGGAGGTCCTTTATATGAGTTTCAAAGAGAAGTCATTTTACGTATTATTATGTTTTTCTGTATATTTTAATCACTATAATCATTTTAAATGCACTTTCTTATTGGGCTTTTTCCCGAAAGCTCACCCCTTCTACCTTTCAGATTATCTTCAGTGATCTACAGGTGCTACCTGCCGCGTACACGACGTAGGCTGGTGGGAAAGAGCTACACTAGGCTATTTTTTGTACACGCAAAAGTATACAATTACATTCCTTTACCAGACATGTTTTATATGCACAGACATGTATTGGGATGATGTTGTTGGGATGTAATTTGTAAGAAAACGAATATAAAGAATATTTCCTTTGAGAATTAATCTTGAAATACTAGTCTGGGTTGGAATGAATTTATTTTGGCTTGACGATGCAAATTGAGAAGCATGCTTGATAGTTGTGGATATCTAGGATTGTTAAAGTGTTTGATTTGCAGGTGGGTAGGCTTATATATAAGTCGTTATGCTGCCGAAATTTCAATCGACCATTTAGATGTAAAAATTTAATCTAAGTATAATTATCAATAAACAAGTAGGATAAAGGAAATGACACTGAACAAGAATGCAGTCTAAGTGAATGAAGGAATAAGTAGGAATTTTAAAGTTTCCAAAAAAAAGTTTCCCAAATTTTCAAGGTCAATGGTCGTTATAGGAACCATCGAAGCACTCGAAATAGTGGCGTGGGGCCCGGCTGTACGAAAATCGAGGTAAGACCTTAAGCCTTAGAATTTCTTAAGAATTTTATGTATGGTTATGAAATGATGTTTAGAAATGAAAACTAAGGTACTGGAAGTGAAAAAGTTAGTAAGGTTCGAGTTTTGCACTAAACCGAGCAAATGGGCTCGAAATTAGAGATAAATTTGGATTAAATTCTAGAAATACCTGAAAATTATTTTGAGACCATAGAAAATTAATATAAGGTGAAATTTACTTGAGAAATCAAAATCAAGTGGAAATATGGAGGTTTTGGGGATCAAATTAATTTGTAAGGTAAATCGAAAACTTTAAGCCGTTTAGCTTAGTATTGACCAAATTGTACAAAATAGGCTCAATCGGAGAATTTTCCTTAAACAGGTGACCCCAAACTTTTATGAAACATACTAGAGACATAATACAACACTTGAGAACTGGAAATCGAGAGAAAATTTGACTAAAACTATTTTTTTGGAATTTTCCAAAACATGACAAAAATCTATCCTACTTCAGACTGCCGACCAAGCCTCCAGTTTTGTCAAATTTGGAGACTTTAAGGGAAGCCACTTGACCCCAATTTTGACAGTCTAAAATCATACTTCTTATGCTTCCTGGAGCCATAAAAATCAACCCCATCAGATTTTTAGGTCGAGAGCAATAACCCCTCCAAGCTTGCCGCAGTCGATACTCATTTCCCCTCAGTGTTAGATTTTTTCAGCGGCCTTTCGGCTAGATTCAGGTGTCAGTCAAGAAGGATCAAATCTTCCTCTTAAATTCCTCTATAACATATAAAAAATTCAGACACAAAGAAGTTCATTTGCTTGGTGAAAACCTTGAAAGAAAAAAGGTGGTCAGATCTACCCTGTTTTTAGTAAGTGAAGAACTTAAGATTTTTCATTCTTTGATCGGTTTTTGAGCTAGTTTTTCATGGTTTTAAGATATATATATTTATATATATATATATGTTAAATTTTAGTTGAGGATCAATTTTGTGGAAGAAAAACTTGGTCAACCTTGGTGAAACCCGAGGTAAGGTTGATGGATGATGATGAAGTTCATATATGTTGTTATTTGGTGTTTTTGGAAGGTTTTTGGTTAAGTGAAATTGGATGATTTAATTTCTATGGATGATTTGAGGTTTGGACAACATGGTGTTGATGTTTTTATGGTGAAATTTGGATGGATCTAAGGTTGTTAACAATTAAAATTATACAGAAAAAGTTCGGGTTATAGCTTAACTCAGTGTAAAATCGAAAAGTAAAAGAATTAAAAATTTGGCAAAGTGACCACCATGATTTATGAACTTCAATAAGTCATAAGGTTAATGAAGTAATTAAATGAGAAATTAGAATAATGAAATTTGCTAAAACGGCATTAAAATCGATAAATCCGAGAAAACTGAAAAAGTTGATCAAAAAGTCAAAATTGGTCAAACTTCAAGAAGATAAAGCAAACTTGAGTATATTAAGATGAAATTGATCAATATATGATGAATTGGTATCGTTTTGGGTAGCTTGAGAAATTGGCAAGCAAATCGAGGCAATCCCGAGACCCGACGATTGTGTGTCGCCCCAAGGTCTACGAGGTAAGGGGTGTAATTTAGCTTAATTTTGACCTATTTATGTTCATGAAATTATTTATAAAGCATAATTATGTTCATGAAATCATTACGAAACATATTCATATTTGTGAATTATTTACAAAGCATAATTATGCTCATGAAACGATCTGATGAAGTATATTAAATTTTATGAAATGATTTATGAAGTATGAAACACATGAATATTTTATAGTTTTCTATATGATTTTATATTCATGTTTCAAAGGAACTTTTAATAAATTTGAAAGTATGCAAATAAAGAAAAAAAGATTTTGAGACTAGAAGGTTTTTTATATGCATGGCTACCACTCGTGCCACTCCGGCTCCACCACTTGAGATGCTGATATGTAGGACCCTTATAGCGCTTGTCTTCACCTGTGTGGTGGTTGACTCGCTACTCGTGGTCTATGATTATGATTTCTGGCAGTATCTCGTGCCTGCGCAGCACGCATTTATGTCTCCCGCACGGTGAGTGCCATTGGTGCCCATGCCTTAGCTATGTACTAGTGTAAATTATGATGATTCGATACTATCTATATTTATGATTTGTTGTACGACCCTGATCCAGTCTACAACCCCCACCATGGCCATCAGTATGATTATGACCCTCTACGGAGAATGACGTATGATGCATGACTCAGATATAGCCTAGTCTACACGTTTTGATGATGATGTCTTTATGAAAGAAGGTATGATGATGATTATGAATGAAATTATGAATGATGATGATTTTACAAAATGAACTATGCATGATGATGTTTCATGAAAGGAAGTATGATTTATGTTTTCAGATAAAGACTTGCATGATGATTTAGTGAAAGAAAACATGGTTTATGTTTTCAGATGAAAAGACATTCATGGTATTAAAAAGGAAAGTATACACATATATGATATTTTCCTTTATGAATGTTTTACGTACGAAATAAAGTTTATACGTACGTTTGAATGATTATTTTTTAAGTCAGTTTATAATTTGATTTTCATCAGTAAAGTATGAAAGTATACTTTGCATGATTTTTCACATGCTTTATATAGTCAGAATTATTCTAAACATATTCCTTACGGAGCTTTTCCCCAGAAGCTCACCCCCTTTTTCTCCATTTCAGATTTCTTGCAGTAAGTGTTACGCAGCAATCTACTAAGTACTTGTTCAGGTATAATAACAGATGTTTATTTCCAGACATTTATAATATACAGATACGTGGTTGTATAATTATTACTGGATGTAATCACTGTACTTAAGGATTAGTATATAAACGTTCAAGAAATAATTAATATCTTGATGATATTTACTATTTAACACATGCGGTGGTTGCTGCCGAAATTTTGGCAACACTAAGGAGTAAAGAAATAAATAAAGAAATAAAGAAGTATCTTACACTGTACAAGAATACAACCTAAGTAGAAAAAAATTTAGCCCCTATTTCCGTGCTTTCGGGGCATTACACTCTAGGTTTACAATGACATCAAACATAACTTTATTGTTGACATTCTCTAAAAACTGTCATCTTAAAACATTAAAAAAATCACAAGTAAAAACATAATCATCCTAAAGTATACAATAAAATTTCATATATTAGTGACGAAATCTCAATCGTCACACTATAGGTGACACGATTATGTTGAATATCACTAGTTTCTAATAAATAGAACATAGCCTACATTTAGCCCACCTTTGGTCATCCCGACCCACTACTCCAATCAATTATAGGGGAGCAATACAAGGTTAAGAAGACTAAAAGCCTCAAAATTGGACTTGCCCAGTGAATTATATCACCAATAGAAAGTCATGAGATCCGGGATTCACTAAGCTTTTGAATTTGGCCCATATTTGATCAACTCAAGCTATCACTTTCACTAATTAAAGAGCGATGTGATATAAGGTCAAGGTGTGAGACCCCGTATAGGTTTAACCTTGAACATATGTAAATGAATTCATAAGTATGATGATGTACTAGTAATGTGAAGCATATGTGATATAAAGTCCATAAGATTAATGTACACACTTGTAATAAGAGTTGTGATGTACGTACAAGTTGCATTAAATATGAATATGAAGAAATGGACTTTGATTTATGATGAATGTGAGTGGAATGGGAAATGAGTAGTGTAGTAAATGGAATGAAGATTTGCATAAGTTATGCACTTCCATTTAGTTATATATTGTATATATTTGGTTATACAAAGATTTTCCATAAGTTTTAATATGTACTAAGTGTGATTGGATGCCATTTTCAAGTCTCAAGGAGGGATGAATGAGGAAATGACTAGGGCAGCAAATTAAGGAGGTTTTGAATGACGTTGCTACAGAAAACTGCAGTAAAATCTGGAAATATGAACGATAGATCGATCTCATGAGATGAGAGATCGATCTGGAAGAGCCAAAATGACCTTATTTTGAGTGATGGGATAAGACAGATCGATCTCCAATGGAGCCAGATCGATCTGCTAAGCATTCTGTAATGAGAGGATCGATTTTAAGGTAAACAGATCGATCTCCTTAAGTGTTCTGTAAAGAGCAGATCGATCTCTTACAAGAGGCAGATCGATCTCTAAGAGGAAAATTTCCCTTCGACAGATTGATCTCATCAAGGGAGAAGATCGATCTGGGAGTGGTTATGTTAGGTGAAAAGGACTACCAAACGTGCAAAGATCGATCTCTGCAAGGACCAGATCAATCTCATAAGCCTGCATCTATAAAAAGGAGCTCGGGATTGGATTGAAAACTCAGAACTCTTCCTCACCAAACCCCACCTACCATTTTCTCTCAAAACCCAAGCCTTCTCACTCTAGAAATCATCACATTCCAGCCAATTTTGGAACAAGCTCAAGAAGGGAAAGTTGTTCCTTAAAGCAAGGAGAACAACATACCCAAAAATCTCACATTGGTGTGATCAAGAGAAGGAGTTATGGCTACCACAAGTTTGGCTAAGAAAAAGGGGTAAGTTCTTCAACCCTCAAGCTTTAAATAAGGACTCTAGATATTGTATGGGCTGAATGGTATGCAAAATGTTGATAAGAGTGATTTGTAGTGATGAGTGAGTAATGTTAAGAGAAATTTAAGAAGATCTAAATTTATGGAAAGCTTGAGAAATAGTTTCATGAGATAAGTGATACAATGGAAAAGTGATATATGATTTAAAGGCTTAAAAGGTATAAATGGGAGAATAATTGACAATGAGGATATTTGGGAGAAAGAAAAGAAATGACTTAATGGTTATGTGTGTAGATTGGAAGAACATGGAACACAGCTAACCCGAAATCGCGAACGGAGCATACGTGACAAAGGAAATACGCGTACGATTCGAGGTAAGGGACTGTGTGTTAGCTATAGAGTTATGGCAATTTCGTAGATATATCGCTAGAATTAGTACGATACTATGATTCTATGAAATGATATAGAGCATGAAATGTATTATGATATATATATATATATATATGTGTGTGTTAAGAAATGGGAAGGGGTAAGGAAATTGTATGATATGCATGTTTTCAATGTTTTTCTCAATTTTTGTATTGATATTGGTGATTGAGAAATGATGATGATAGGTTGGCTAATTTTACATGCTTTAGCATGAAGAGGCATGCTGCATAAATAAACATGTTTTAATTTTTAAAAAGAGAAAATAGCCATCTATCGGATTTGAGATGAGATTGGTGTTGGAGCTCTAGCTCACACTCGTTTTAATGACTTGACTATGTGCTGGAGTGTTAGCTCGTACATGTTTCTATGCTTTTGATGTGCCGTGCTGGAGTTTAACTCGCACGATGGTTTTGAGAAAAGTGTTGGAGCATTGCTTTTTATGAGTTGAGGTAAACCTGAGAGTTTGGAACCCAAGGGGATGCCAGTCGATGGCCTTTGAACTGGCTGGGCCTTAATAATAGCTCGTACCGTGCTGGAGCCTTGCGATGACTGTGTGTCACGCTGCTTGCTCTCCTGGTATATGAGACATGGTTCAGGATGAAAAGTCCATCGGATTTGGAGTATGGACTTGGGTCCACGGTCATACGTAGTACTGTGTAGTTGTTCATTGGTATACTATGTACCGTGCTGGGTGTACGTGAGTACGAGTATCGCGTAGATGATACATGGCGTACCTTATACCGTGAGTATATAAGGAGATGAGGTTGATTGAGACGAGCCGGAGGGTAGGACTGACCCATCCCCATTCAGGCGAAGTGATGCCTTGTGCACACCTGATCAGTGAGGCCTGGGATCACTGACTATGGCCATATGTCGTGGTTATTAGATTGTCGAAAATTTCATGCCTATCTCAGAGACTCGAGAAAACAGAGAAAACTCAAAAAAGAAAAAGAGACTTGAGGAAAAGAAATGATTGAGAAAGTAAAGGGATTTTGTGTTTTGATAAATCTTTGATTTAAACACTTGTGCCGCGAGGGCATTGTTTTATGGAATCATGTTTTAAAATGGAAGCATGACATATATGATTTACATGAAAGTGCAAATGAGAAATGTATGTTTGAATGCATTTTCGTATAATATTTCCATTTATATCGAAAACATGGTTTCTGGTTTATACATGCATGGGCTATGTAGGTAGTACGATATCTTCCTGCTAGCATTCATTTCCTTACTGAGCTGGGGTTTGTTCACCCCACTATTTTCCCCCTTCAGATACCGAGAATTAGGAGAGCGGTGGTCTCTGGATTCCTTTTTGTGTTGGACAGCTCCCACCAGTTGCAAAGGTATAAGATTTGTATACACATGAGTATTTTGTATCTAATATATTGTATCGCACAATTATACCTTGGAAATGTAATAGTTTTATGGGGATGTTATGTAAAGATAAACTATTATACAAATGATTTTGTATATCTATACACACCTGGGAGTGTGAATTAAAATTTTAAATATTCCGCTGTAAAATTTATGAAATATTAGTAATTGCATCGCCTTACAGCCCAATCGTAATAGTGTTTGTATGGATGAAGGGCACCTGGAATTGGGGTGTGACACAAGGAGACCAAAATACCTAAATTTCACAACCTTAGTAAATTCTAGAGGCAAGTGAGATTCCTTGCTTTCGGCTTTCTCCAAGTTTGTTCTTTCATGGCTTTTTATGAACGAATTATGTGCCAACTGACCTCAAACCTTTCTAGCACGTATACAAAACTATTTTTGCACACCATAAGCTTAAGATTCACCCCAAAAAAATAGGTAGCTCTCAAGGACAACATAGATAATTATTATCAAAATCAAGGAACATGTAAGAAACTAATTTCACAAGCTATTAAAAAATCATGCATCCAATCTTTCCTATATCTAAATAAACATTTAAACATTCGTGAACAAGACTTATTTAATATTTCCAGAATTAAAATTAATTTTAAACACCTTTTAAATAATCTCAATTCATAGCAAAATTAAAACAAACATCGAGGATGCATCTCTAAGCAAAATCGACAACATCATAAAAATTCAAATTTAATATTTCTTTGGTTATCGAGTGAGGCTTTTATACTAATCTAGGGTTTTGGCTTATGCTCAAACACATAATTAGAATTACGTAGCGAAAATATTAAATAGAGAAAGATCGAAGCCTTGAAGGTCAAATATTGGAAATACTATAGAGAAATCAGTTTTACAAGTTTTAGTGCACTTGTCATACGATATTGTAATCACAAGACCTTGTATCTCGCTTGTTCTACACACATTAGGCTAAACTGTTGCAAATCAAAGTTATCCAATTGTCCAGCCTCAACAATATTGCACTCGAGTAGTGATAGAACCTTCTCAAAGGCTAAATTGAATAATGGTCATTATTGTGCTGGCAATTTAAATTTTAAAACTTACTACCCAAGATTTTGAATCTTGATATGGCAATCACAAGGAAGAAACACCTTCTTCAAAAACAAGAAAATGAATCCTTGGAAAATTATGGAAATTGACACTCATGCACAACTTTTGTGTTTACTGATTTCTAGAGTGCAACTTTGCAAAATTCACAAGCTTAGAATGAATGATCAAAGCCTTAAGGTTGCAGGAAGCAAAGATAAGCCTTTCTTGGTTAAGTTGAGCAATCAAGGCCTAACATGTGAAACACAATGAGGAGCATTCCCTTAGCACAAGATGAATAGTTAAAGCTCAAGGTTGCGAAAGTAAGGATGAATTTTCTTTCAGTTGAGCAATCGAGGCCCAACATTGTGGAAAGCAAAGATTAAACATCCCCTTGGTAATCAATAATCACGTTAAGATCCAGTTTATGGATGGCAAGGACGTAACATTTCCTTAACCATGAGTGAGCATATTAATCTCATGTTTGAGGATGGCAAAGACGTAACATTCCCTTGACCATGTATGAGCATATGAAGCACTGGATCGCGAATGGCGAGGATTTAACAACCCCTTGACCATGAGTGAGCATGTAAAGCTTTAATTTGCGGAGGGCAAAGATGTGGCATTCCCTTGAGCATAAATGCCTATGCGAAGCTCTAGTTTGCAAAGGCAAGCATGTGACATCCCATTTGTCAATCTTTAAGCATATTAAATGCAAGCTTGTAGAAGGCAATAGGTGACATTCCATTGGTTGATCTTAAGCATATCAAATACAAGTTTAAAAAGGTAAGGATGTGACATTCTCTTGATTGATCTTAAGCATATCTAATCCAAGTTTACAGAAGGTAAAGAGGTGACATTCCCTTAGCCATCTTAAGCATATCAAATTCAACATGTCAGGCGCAAGTGTGTGGATGACAAGGGTGTAGGTTTCTTAGGATATGCATTGGTAGGTTATACATGAATATATAGAGGTTAAACATAGCAGAAACAAAATATTTAACTCGAGAAATCGATCCTAATGAATTCTTTTGATTAAGAACATTCAAATCTTGAAAATTACCAAGAACCATATCAAAAATCATAAAAAAAATGTTTCAAGAAACATACCTAAGCTTTAGATAATGTAATATAAAGGTTTACTCCTTATTGATGATACTTGATTTTCATGACTTGAATCACAAATGTGAGTTGTCCAAGTGTTTAGCCTTTTACAGTAATCCACACATGTAGCAACTGAGCTTTTAGAAAGGTTGGATTGTATCATGACTGTCATCATGCTAGTAGGTTAAGTTTTATAAACTCATCATAGCTTCTTTTCAATCTTCCAAAGCTCACAAACATAAAGAAACCTTTTTTTCTAAAGTAAGCAAGAAAGAAAAGATGGAAGATTGGGGTGGGTGGCAAAGACTTTACAAGGTCTTGCCACCATTTACATTACTAATTCCATTTTCCTCAACTCATGTGGCTAGCCATGATATTCTATTTATAGGTTATGGTAAATTTGTTTCATTAATTGGTACATTTACTTTTTAACCCTTAAACTTATTTTAATTGCAATTGGTTCCAATTTTTCTTCAAAGTATTTAGTTAGAGGTTAGGCCAAATTATAATTAAGGGTAAGGGATCACAACTTAATTAAACTCTTTTAATTAAATCTATTTAACCAACTCTTTTACTCTAGTCTAATAATCCCTTTTAATTATAATTTGGCTTAAAAACTTAATTAAAACTCTTATTAATTAAGTTTACTTAATTAAACACATTTAGTTAAGCCCAAATATAATTCCATCCAATAAGTCCAAATGGAAAATTCCAAATTTCCATAGACCCATCCATTGTCACGACCCTCAAACTTACCAATATACGTGCAAATTTTTCGTTTTTTAAATAGAATTGTTTTATTCATCCATACCTTTACTCCGATCGTGAACAGCTACCCTCTCAACAGTTGGGTTGTGTGTCAATGTCTACCTCATCCATCCATAACAATTTAATTTGCAATATAATTTTAGAAGTAAACACTTTTATAAATACATCAGAGTTACTGTTTACAAGTGCTTACATTGCTTTACATCCCCAATGTTTACATACAAGATGCTACTGTGCTATGTCTAGTTTATATACAAAATAATTCAAGTGTGTATACCTTAAGCGATGGGATGCAGCGGATACCAAAAAGGATAGCCTCCAGTCGCTCTCAATCTATACTTAATTCTCTGTAGAGAGGGGAAAATAAGGGGGTTGAGCAAACCACACGCTCAGTAAGGCAATCATGCGAACAGGTAGATACTGCACTATCTACGTGATCGTGATACCATGCTCAAAAGCATTTAATTCATTATTTTATCTCAAAACATGAGTGTATGATTGTGTTAATGGTATGTAAAGCATTCATGCTATTAAAATCCAGTGCACAATTCAATTCAAAGCATGACATTAACCATCATGCATATTGTATAAGTAAGGCATGGCATTAATCATCATGCATATTTCATAAGTAAAGCATGGCATTAAACATCATGCATCAGTATACTTTAAAACCATTAACAAACCGATATCTCAAAACAATTCATCACTTGTCAGGACTCAGCCTCTCCCTCGGACTATCCTGACCCACAAATCATTTTAAACATGGATTTATTCACAAAGCATTAAACATGTGAGATAGGCAATTCAATAAGGGAAATAACCTCTAGGACTATGGCCATATCCTGTGATACCGACTACACAGATCAGGTGTGCGGGTTATCACCACTATCTGCTTTCACACGGGAGGTTGGTCAAATCCTACCCGCCGGTCCATAGCAGATCTCGTTCAAAGACGGCATATCACAATCTCAACACAGTACATCGTACTCCATGCTACCTGCACGGTACAACGTACTCCATGGACCCATATCAACATATCATATCACGTCACATCTCAAAGATGCACGTGTGAGCCTATTTAATCGGTACGACCTCTTGTTTACCCGAAGCTCCTAACACGGCTATCAACATGTCAAAACAATGCACGTGCGAGCCTATTTAATCGGTGTGACACCCAGTCTACCCGAAGCTCCAAGCACGGTAAAAAGTAAGGTGGGCATCTAATGTGAGCTATGCTCCAGCACCATCCCAAAACCAGTATAAAAATCCATGTGAAAACTAGTGCAAGCTAAGCTCCAGCACTCACATCAAATCTCGTGCGAGTTATACTCTAGCACGCTTTCATTCTCATGAAAACCATGTAGGTGGCTCAATTCTTTGCAAAGTATGGTTAACAAACTAAAATAACTCATTTCTTTTGCAAATCATTTCAAATGTCAGCCAACCTACCAAATCATTTGCTAAAAAGCAATAAAACATGATTTTCAAAGTGTTATGCTTTTGTTTTCATTCACTTTTCTCAAAACCCAACTCTTTGCCCTTCAATCACCCAATTTCATTTCCTAGTTTCTCATGCATTATAGCAAAGCCTTTAAGCGCCCAAATTGCGCACAGATATCTCTAAGAGTCCACACAATTCCCTTACCTCGATTTACTCGAGTGTGACTCTCTTCCTCTTAGCCTCTTGCGCTTTAAGCTCAACGTGTTCCAGTGTATCCTCGTGAGCTGCAATTCATTCACCAATTCACTTGAGTTAATGTCGCTAACTCACATTTTGACCTCACTAGTCAATATAATTCATTTATGCATTTTACCAATGCCTTAATCCACATTTTACCCTTTTTTGGTAAATCTCGCAATCTATTCACTAGCAACAACTTAAAATTATACCCATAACCTTATTATCCTCAATACACTCCATTTTCTCACATTAGACCATTTCTAGGTTATAATCATTTTAATACTTTTTAGATAGTTTCTAACAATACTAAGCACCCCAATCAATCCCTAAACATCAATAGCTTAACAATGTACTTAGGTATTTGCATTAGAAACTCACCTAGCTTGATTTCCTCTTTGCTCCAAATGGAAATGCACCTTGTTGCTTAAATCCAATGAATGGGGAAAATGCCTCCCAACTATCTTGTTCCTCTCTATGATGTGATCAACTTTGCCTCTAATAGTCTTCCCTCAAATCTCCTTGAAAATGGATGGATTTAGAGAGAGAAAGCTAGGTTTTTGAGTTGAAATGGAAAGGGTGAAGTGTTTTCCCAAAATCTGCAGATTCACTGCTCCTATTTATAGAATTAGCTTGATGAGATCGATCTGCACTAGGAGGAGATTGATCTGGTCCCCTTAAATCCCTCTTTTCTACGGCATTTTCAAGCATGAGATTGATCTGTCGAAGCTTGAGATCAATCTTCTCCAAACTGAGAGCTAAGGAGATCGATCTATTTCATTAAAGATCGATCTGCATTTTACAGAATATTTAGAAGATCGATCTGGCTCCATTGGAGATTGATCTGCCTTTTACCATTGCTCAAATACGAGCATTCTGGCTCATCCAGATCGATCTCTCATCCTATGAGATCGATTTGGCCTACATAATTTCCAAATTTTGTTGCAGTTTCCTACAGAAACTTATACCAAAACATCCTTAATTTGCTGCTATGGTCAATTTCTCATCCGATCACCTTTGAGACTTGAAAATGGCATCCATTAATACTTCATACACATTAAAACTTGTGTAGCCTCTTTGTATAACCAAAGGTACATGATATAAACCAAATGGAAATGCACAACTTATGCAATCTTCCTTCCATTTTACCATACTACTCATATTCCATTCTACTCATATTCTTCACATGTTTTAGTCCATTTCTTCATATTCATATATAATGTAATTTGTACGTACAATCACAACTCTTATTACAAGTGTGTACATTAACTTATGGACTTACATCACATATAAATACAAGGTTTAACCTATACGGGTCTCACATCCATTTTCATCTATTGACTACTATTTTGTGTATGACTCTTTAGGCTTTTTAACAAGATAGCACTAAATTAATTCCTTATTCAGTTCATTGATTAAGAGCGGCATCTAGCAACGCATCATGACCCCTAAATATTATATATATTAAAAGTAATTCTCAACTCTAAGCGTTTATTTTATAAGTCTCTTAGTGTAATTAATATCTTTCCATCGATTATATCTCAATGAATTAGTATGCATGGTATTGTATTTACTTATCAATTCATCATATTAGTTCTTGCAACTTAGGATTGACTTTAATGAATCCTATGTAATTGATTTCATCAAGAACTCATTATGCCATGGCTATGGACTTGCACAAGTCAATCTCAAGTCAAATATAAGTAAGAAATGTGTCACGACCCAATTCCATTTTCTTTAACCGAAAATCACTGAAAATTTTTCGCGTTTTACTATAACCTTACCCGGTCGTGAACTAAACTCACCACACACTGTTGGGCTGTGAGTCAATAATAAACACCACATCTCATTCATTCTCAATTAATTAAAACGATGTCATACATGTGCATTTAATCGTGTACTTATACGAATACATGTTTTACTGACATCTACATCCCCCATAAGTACAACTCAAAAGAATACTGTGCTTTTACATTGTTTAGATACAAAAAGAATCACTGTGTATATACCTCTTAGCGATGGAGATGCAGCGGAGTCCAAAATAATACGCCTCAGTCCTCACTGGGCTACTATGCACGCTCTGTAGGGGGAAAAAATAGAGTGGGATGAGCAACCACATGCTCAGTAAGGCAATAATGCAAGCATGGTAGATAACTACTCTATCTACATGCTGATAGTGTTATGCATAAATCATTTATAGTAGGAGCATGAGGAATAAAACTATGCCATGTGAATATACATATATATCATGTATCCAAAATCAAGTGCATTGGCATATAAAATATGGTAGAAACATCATGTATAAATCATCTCATGCTCGATCTCATTTAATTTCATAAAAAGGGCAATTCATTAAGAAACCTCCTTTTTAAACCAACATCATAAACACCACCAAATCAACTCACAATCACAACCACAACCACATTTTTTGTTCCACAATTCACGCATGTGTATAAATCTAGGTCACTATATCAAAAGTGCCTATGTGAACCATCACATCATAAATCATTCCAGACCACACGCATCCAGGTGTGCGGGGTATCATGCTGGCACGAAGATGGATTATCCCTCGCCAGACTTTCTCATCACATAACCATCATGCGGTACATCGTACTCCATGTGATATACACGGTACAGCGTACTCCGTAACTCGTATCGTGATTGGGGGTGCCATTCCTAGGTCTTATCTACCCCATACCAAGAGTTTTCCATATTCCGTGAAGGAGAGCCTCCCTGCCGAACAGAGCCTCCCCGCTTAACAGAGCCTCCCCGCCTAACAGAGCCTCCCCGCCTCTTTGGGCTTAAGGATGTTGGCTTAAGGATGTTAGCTTAAGGATGTAGGGCTTAAGGATCCTTCCGTAAGAGAGCCTCCCCACCGAACAGAGCCTCCCCGCCTAACAGAGCCTCCCCGCCTCTTTGGGCTTAAGGATGTTGGCTTAAGGATGTAGGGCTTAAGGATCTTACCGTACCCATGTAGGAGAGCCTCCCTGCCTAACAGAGCCTCCCCGCCTCTTTGGGCTTAAGGATGTTGGCTTAAGGATCCCACCGTAAGAGAGCCTCCCCACCAAACAGAGCTTCCCCGCCTAACAGAGCCTCCCCGCCTCTTTAGGCTTAAGGATGTTGGCTTAAGGATGTAGGGCTTAAAGATGTAAGGCTTAAGGATCTTACCAACTTTCACAACCTTATGCTTATCACAATGTGCAAACTTGTGCGAGCAAATCTCTAGCACGACTCATGCATCCTCTCGTAAAGAGACGCGTACGAGCATAGCTCTAGTACGGTTATACTCATAAGACAACCACTCAAAAGCCACGTACGAGCAAAAGCTCTAGTACGATTTATAAACATTATCATAGTTTCCAAATCAAGGTGCGAGCTAAGCTCCAGCACGTTTCATACAAATGAAAACATAGAAATCCAGTGCGAGCGAGGCTCTAGCGCGATTTATGTCATACAAATACGATAGGCGGCTCATACACAATTAAACAATCCCGGAAATCGGGTTTAGCACTCACAAATGCTTTTCCACCACAACAATACAATACTAGCCGACCCATCTACAAGCTTGCTTAAAACCAAGCAATTTCGTTTTGAAAAACATCAAAACATTAGATTTATGCAATTATTAGCCTTACTATCCCATTTCATAAAATCCACTTCAAATCCAAAACCACGCATATACTCATCATCATTCACGAATACCATCAACATTTATTTGAGCAACCATGCATTTCATAAAACACTCGATATTCACCCACAAGTTCAAAGTACGAGCAGCTACCTCTATATACTCACAAAATTCCCTTACCTGGAATCGCGATGCGTGATTCCACTTCCTTAAGCTGCTTACTCGTACGGTTCGATTCGTCTTCAACGAACTCTTCGGGACTGCACAAAATCGTATTCCGCATTATATTCGATCCATATATTGCAACCCTTGTGCTTGCTATATCCAATTTAATCTATAGCCTCTATTAAAGCTTATTTGGCCTCGTTTCATTACTTTACCCATAGCTCGAGTCTATGGATCTTCTTAGGCCTATTATCTTATTCAAAATCGATATCAAATCGATATAAAGCTCATAGTGTTCATATTTCATGAATCCCCTCACTATGGCATTTATCAATCATATACATACCTATTTTCACACTTCCTCCAACTCACCATGTAATTCCATCTAACTATCTAAAATCATAAACATTACCCCAATAACAGCTTTAGCATGCCATAAATCATAAACTCATTCAATCCCACATATTCTCACATTATACCCATTTTAGATTTCTAGGTCACACCAATTCCACTACATTCCTAGGTAGTTTATCCATCAATACTCATACCAATCAACTCCAAAATCAATTAAATAGCTAATGCATTTGGATTGGAGTGTTAGAATCTTACCAATGTGATTTCTCTTCTTACTCCAAATGGTAATGCCCTTAACTCCTTCAATTCCAAAAATGGGAAAATGCCCTCTCACTATGTTGTTCTTCTCTTTGATAGGAACAACTTTGCCTCTAATGATCTCTCTCCAAATCTCACTGAAAATGGCTGATTTTAGAGAGGGAAAGTTAGGTTTTTGGGTTGAAAATGGGAGGTTAATATGTTTTTCCGAGATTTCCAGATTTTCAGCCCTCCTTATATAGAAATAGCTTGAGGAGATCGATCTGGTCCAAGAGGAGATCGATCTGGTCCCTTAAAATCCCTCTTTTTCACTGCATTTTTTAAACATGAGATCGATCTGTCGAAGCATGAGATCGATCTGGTCCCAAACAGAGAGCTAAGGAGATCGATCTGGGTGCTTGAGGATCGATCTTTTCATCACGGAAATGCTTAGGAGATCGATCTGGCTCCATTGGAGATCGATCTGCTCTATTCTTTTGCCCAAATAAGAGCATTCTGGCTCTTCCAGATCGATCTCTCATCCCATGAGATCGATCTGGCCCTCATGTTTTCCAGATTTCCTGCAGTTTCCTTGCTGCAACTCATACCAACACATCCTTAATCTATTGCCATGGCCATTTTCTCATCCATCCGCCTTTATAACTTGAAAATGGCATCCATTCATACCTTATGCACATTGAAACTTGTGTGCATTCATTGTATGTTCAAAGGTATGCTACATAAAACCAAATGGAAGCATAACTCCATTCCATTTTATCACACTACTCATCTTGAGTTTCGATCACATCGATCACTTGCCAGACTCATTTCTTCATATTCATACTCAATGAAACTTGTATGTACGTTACAATTCATATTACACATACATACATTGAATCCATGGACTTACATCAATCATACTTTACATTACAAGTCCATTCATATTATTTGATCCAATTATACATATTACCATTATACATATACGGGGTCTTACAATCTCCCCTCCTTCAAGGAATTTGGTCCTCCAAATTAGAACCAAGTCACTCTTCGAACAGTTGGGGGTACTTCTCCCGTATCAAGTTCTCCAATTCCCACGTGGCCTCTTCCGTCGTGTGGTGTTGCCAAAGAACTTTCACCAAGGGAATTGTCTTATTCCGCAACACTTTCTCTTTTCTGTCCAATATCCGAACCGGCTTCTCAACATACGTCATACTCTCATGGAGCTCCAACGGCTCATATCTTATCACGTGTGCCGGGTCCGGGTGATACTTCCGAAGCATCGAGACGTGGAAGACGTTGTGGACATTTGCCAAGTCCGGTGGCAATGCCAATCTATACGCCTTATCTCCCACTCTCTCCAAAATCTCGAAGGGTCCGATATATCTAGGGCTCAGCTTGCCCTTCTTACCAAATCTCATAATACCCTTCGATGGTGATACTCTCAAAAACACCGACTCACCCTCATCAAACTCCAATGGTCTTTGTCTCTTATCAGCATAACTCTTTTGTCGGCTCTGAGCTATCCGTAATCTCTCACATATCAACTGGACATCCTCAGATGCCTGCTGCACTAAGTCCGGAGTAAAAATCTGTCTGTCACCAACCTCTTCCCATCCAATGGGGGAACGGCATCTACGCCCGTATAATGCCTCATAGGGTGCCATCCCGATACTCGCATGATAGCTATTATTATAAGCGAACTCGGCTAACTGCAGGTGGTCATCCCAGGAGCCTCTAAAATCCAGCACACACGCTCTCAACATATCCTCGAGGGTCTGTATAGTCCTCTCTGACTGCCCATCTGTCTGAGGATGAAAAGCGGTGCTAAAACTCAATCGGGTCCCCAGCGCTTCCTGAAAATGTTCCCAAAAATGGGAAGTGAAGCGGGCATCCCTATCAGAAACAACGCTCACTGGTACACCATGTAGCCGTACTATCTCTCGAATATACAGGTTCGCCAACTGACTCAGTGTATCGGTAGCTCTCATAGCCAAGAAATGGGCGGACTTAGTCAACCGGTCCACAATAACCCATATGGCATCATGACCTCTACGGGTCCTCGGCAACCCCATCACAAAATCCATGGTGACATGCTCCCACTTCCATGTCGGTATCGGTAGAGGCTGCAATAATCCTGCAGGCTTCTGATGCTCTACCTTCACTTGCTGACAAACGAGACACTTAGCGACATATTTAGCAATGTCTCTCTTCATTCCAGACCACCAATAAACCTTTCGAATGTTTTGATACATCTTGGTACTTCCCTGATGTATCGTATACTTCGATGAGTGAGCCTCTGATAAAATCGTTCTCCTAATCTCAGGATCCCTGGGAACGCATACTCTGCCTCTGAACCTCAATAAGCCATCAGCACTCTGCTCAAAATCAATACCCACACCTGTCTGTATCTGCCTCAGCCAATCGATACACCATCGATCGCTCTGCTGGGCTTGCCGAATACGGCCAATCAACTCTGGCTCTAGTCTCAAACTAGCCATGATCTCAAGTCTCTCAGATCCAGGTGGGGTTACATCTAAACTGAGGTTCACAAAGTGTTCTAACAATTCATGTTCCCGTACCATCATATAAGACACCAACCCAAGGTTCTTTCTACTCAAAGCATCGGCAACTACATTTGCCTTACCTGGGTGGTACATGATTTCACAGTCATAGTCTTTCAGGAGTTCAAACCATCTCCTCTGTCTCATATTCAGCTCTTTCTTTGAGAACAGGTACTTAAGGCTCTTATGATCTGTGAACACCTGAAATTTCTCACCATAGAGGTAGTGGCGCCATATTTTCAAAGCAAATACTACAGCCGCCAACTCCAAATCATGTGTCGGGTAGTTCCTCTCATGATCCTTCAACTGTCTCGATCCATAGGCAACTACCTTCCCATCCTGCATAAGCACACAGCCCAGTCCCTGGTGTGATGCATCCGTATACACCGAGAATCCTCCTGAGCTGGTAGGAATGGTGAGAACTGGAGCAGTTGTCAATCGACGCTTAAGCTCCTCAAAACTCCTCTCACATGCCTCATCCCACACAAACTTAACATCTTTTCGCGTGAGGCGTGTCAACGGAGCAGCTAGTCTAGAGAAACCCTCTACAAATCTCCGATAATATCCTGCCAATCCCAGAAAACTTCTGATCTCAGTAACTGTCTTGGGCTGTTCCCACTGTACAACTGCCTCTATCTTGGATGGATCCACTGATACCCCATCCTTTGACACAACATGCCCCAGAAATGAGATCTGTTCCAACCAGAAGTTACACTTGCTGAGTTTGGCATATAATTCTCTCTCTCGGAGGGTCTGCAGAACTATCCTCAAGTGCTCCTCATGATCTTCCCTGGACTTAGAGTACACCAAAATATCATCTATGAAAACAATCACAAACTTGTCCAGGTATGGCTTGAATATGTCATTCATCAATGCCATAAATGCTGCGGGAGCATTCGTCAATCCGAATGGCATCACCAAAAACTCGTAGTGGCCATAACGGGTACGAAATGCTGTCTTGGGTATATCTCCACTCCTGATCCTCAATTGATGATACCCTGACCGCAGATCTATCTTAGAAAATACTTCGGCTCCCTGGAGCTGATCCAACAAATCATCGATTCTTGGAAGGGGGTACTTGTTCTTAATGGTGGCCTTATTCAACAACCGGTAATCTATACACAGTCGGAGGCTTCCATCCTTCTTCCTTACAAATAGAACCGGTGCTCCCCAAGGTGAGACACTCGGTCTAATAAACCCCTTCTCCAGCAACTCTTGCAGCTGTTTCTTCAGCTCTTCCAACTCTATCGGAGCCATTCTATAGGGTGGTTTCGATTTCGACTCTGTACCAGGCACTAACTCAATGCAAAATTCCATTTCCCTTTCAGGTGGTAGTCCTGGTAATTCATCCGGAAAGACATCAGGGTAGTCCGTAATTACGGGTATGTCCTTCAATTCCGGGTGTGCCTCATCTATATCGACCACATAGGCAATGAACCCTTCACATTATTCTCTCCATCGTTAGTAACATAAACTATCACTCCACATTCAATATTTATCAAAAACAAATAATTTATCTCTCAAGCAATATGCATTTAATATTATACTCTTTTATTTACCACGATTATACAAGTTTCATATCATCTCTTTTCATCAAAGTTTACAATAAGATTGTCTAATCCTGAAAACATCAATGTTTTGGCATGACAATCCATCACAACACGATTGGTAGCCAAAAAATCCATTCCCAAAATTACATCAAAATCATTCATATTTAATAAAATCAGATTGGCTATCATTTCCTTCCCCTCTATCTTTAACTTACAATCCCTACATACATGCTCAGTCAATTGACTATCATTCATGGGTGTGGAAATCATCAATATTTTATCCAACAATGTTGGTTTCACATATTTCAACAATTTATGTGCAAAGGAAGGTGATATGAAAGAATGCGTGGCACCAGGATCAAATAATACCAATGCTTCTAAATCAAAGATTCGGATGGTACCTTTAATCACATCCGTCGATGCGTCTGCAGTGTCCTGGTCCAGTACATGTACTCTTCCTCTGCTCACACCCGCAGTCTGTTTCCCTTTTTCCTCGGCTGTAGCCCTCCTCCTCGGGGCTGCTGTCTCAACTGGAGCTCCCTCAGGCTCCTTGCCCTTCTGTGGGGCAATCTCCATCTTCTCGGGACAATACTTAGCTATATGCCCTGGTCTCTCGCATCTAAAACACACCATAGGGGTCATCAGACAGGGCCTATTCCCATGAACTCTACCACATCTCCTACACTGATCAGTAGTAGGTCGTGGTCCTCCAATAGTCATGCCCCTCGGCGCAGTCAAGGCTGGGTATACGGGAGGTCTAGCAGTTCTCTCCTGCACCCCCTTAATCTTTGGCCTCTTCTCGAAAAATCTTTGGCCATCTCTCTTGGCCATTCTTCCAAACCCGGATCTCTTCCGGTCTCTGTCCTTTCTGACACTGACTCTCCCAAGCTCGGAGGCATTTCGCTCAAAGTCTTGCTCACATAACTGAGCCTTATGTACAGCCTCCTCATAAGTCACAATATCGAAGGGAGCTAGCTTAGTCCGGATGGCCAATCTCAGTCCATCCATGAAATTCTGAATCTTTCGGGTCTCACTACCCATCGTGTCAGGGTCATATCTCCCCAATGACATAAACTTGGACTCATACTCGTCCACAGTTCGGTTCCCCTGAACCAAATTCATAAATTCCATCCGCAATTTCCTCTGTGCGGTAAATGGAATGTACTGTCTCCTGAAGGCCTCTAGAAATATCTCCCACGAGATCTCAGAGTGTCTGGCCCTCAAAATAACCTCGGTGGACCTCCACCAATGCTCGGCCTCGCCTTTCAACATAAACACGGCAAAGGCTACCTTTTCAGCTGAAGTGCATCGAAAAAACCTATATAGTTTCTCCATCTCATACACCCAATCCTCCGTAATCACTGGGTCCTTCACCCCTCTAAACACTGGGGGTTTCAGCGCTTGAAACTCTCGCAACCTGCTCAAGTCGCAGTCATAACCCAAATCACTACCGCTCTGCTGTGGAGCGATAGGAGAATCTGTATCCTGGGCTGGAGGTGGTGTAACTGTAGCTGTCTCAGCAGTCTGAGGTCTCTCCGCCTCTGCAGCTGCCTGTTTCGTAGTAGGCTGTGCCGCGGGACCTCGTCTGTCACCGGCGCCCAAGGCCTGCGTGACTATCTCCACCAAACTCTCAATACTCCGCTCTAATCTAGCGAAGCGAGCCTCAGTATCCTCTGCTCTCCCAGCAGGGTTCTGTGGAGCCTGCTCAGTCTGTGGCTCCTCACGGCTCACAGGCCTACCTCTACGGCCTCTAGCACGGGCTCTCGCCCCTCTACCTTGGCGTGTAACTGGCATAGTGCCTAACTTCCTGTATTATAATAATTCATTAAGCTCAATCCATCACGGTATACACAGTTATATCTAAACAAAAGCACAGTACTATGGGGATGTACTTTCCTACGTTTTATTAATGACTCACACCAGGCCAACACGGCTCTGATACCAATCTCTGTCACGACCCAATTCCATTTTCTTTAACCGAAAATCACTGAAAATTTTTCGCGTTTTACTGTAACCTTACCCGGTCGTGAACTAAACTCACCACACACTGTTGGGCTGTGAGTCAATAATAAACACCACATCTCATTCATTCTCAATTAATTAAAACGATGTCATACATGTGCATTTAATCGTGTACTTATACGAATACATGTTTTACTGACATCTACATCCCCCATAAGTACAACTCAAAAGAATACTGTGCTTTTACATTGTTTAGATACAAAAAGAATCACTGTGTATATACCTCTTAGCGATGGAGATGCAGCGGAGTCCAAAATAATACGCCTCAGTCCTCACTGGGCTACTATGCACGCTCTGTAGGGGGAAAAATAGAGTGGGATGAGCAACCACACGCTCAGTAAGGCAATAATACAAGCATGGTAGATAACTACTCTATCTACATGCTGATAGTGTTATGCATAAATCATTTATAGTAGGAGCATGAGGAATAAAACTATGCCATGTGAATATACATATATATCATGTATCCAAAATCAAGTGCATTGGCATATAAAATATGGTAGAAACATCATGTATAAATCATCTCATGCTCGATCTCATTTAATTTCATAAAAAGGGCAATTCATTAAGAAACCTCCTTTTTAAACCAACATCATAAACACCACCAAATCAACTCACAATCACAACCACATTTTTTGTTCCACAATTCACGCATGTGTATAAATCTAGGTCACTTTATCAAAAGTTCCTATGTGAACCATCACATCATAAATCATCCCAGACCACACGCATCCAGGTGTGCGGGGTATCATGCTGGCACGAAGATGGATTATCCCTCGCCAGACTTTCTCATCACATAACCATCATGCGGTACATCGTACTCCATGTGATATACACGGTACAGCGTACTCCGTAACTCGTATCGTGATTGGGGGTGCCATTCCTAGGTCTTATCTACCCCATACCAAGAGTTTTCCATATTTCGTGAAGGAGAGCCTCCCTGCCGAACAGAGCCTCCCCGCTTAACAGAGCCTCCCCGCCTAACAGAGCCTCCCCGCCTCTTTGGGCTTAAGGATGTTGGCTTAAGGATGTTAGCTTAAGGATGTAGGGCTTAAGGATCCTTCCGTAAGAGAGCCTCCCCACCGAACAGAGCCTCCTCGCCTAACAGAGCCTCCCCGCCTCTTTGGGCTTAAGGATGTTGGCTTAAGGATGTAGGGCTTAAGGATCTTATCGTACCCATGTAGGAGAGCCTCCCTGCCTAACAGAGCCTCCCCGCCTCTTTGGGCTTAAGGATGTTGGCTTAAGAATCCCACCGTAAGAGAGCCTCCCCACCAAACAGAGCCTCCCCGCCTAACAGAGCCTCCCCGCCTCTTTGGACTAAAGGATGTTGGCTTAAGGATGTAGGGCTTAAGGATGTAAGGCTTAAGGATCTTACCAACTTTCACAACCTTATGCTTATCACAATGTGCAAACTTGTGCGAGCAAATCTCTAGCACGACTCATGCATCCTCTCATAAAGAGACGCGTACGAGCATAGCTCTAGTACGGTTATACTCATAAGACAACCACTCAAAAGCCACGTATGAGCAAAAGCTCTAGTACGGTTTATAAACATTATCATAGTTTCCAAATCAAGGTGCGAGCTAAGCTCCAGCACGTTTCATACAAATGAAAACATAGAAATCCAGCGCGAGCGAGGCTCTAGCGCGATTTATGTCATACAAATACGATAGGCGGCTCATACACAATTAAACAATCCCGGAAATCGGGTTTAGCACTCACAAATGCTTTTCCACCACAACAATACAATACTAGCCGACCCATCTACAAGCTTGCTTAAAACCAAGCAATTTCGTTTTGAAAAACATCAAAACATTAGATTTATGCAATTATTAGCCTTACTATCCCATTTCATAAAATCCACTTCAAATCCAAAACCACGCATATACTCATCATCATTCACGAATACCATCAACATTTATTTGAGCAACCATGCATTTCATAAAACACCCGATATTCACCCACAAGTTCAAAGTACGAGCAGCTACCTCTATATACTCACAAAATTCCCTTACCTGGAATCGCGATGCGTGATTCCACTTCCTTAAGCTGCTTACTCGTACGGTTCGATTCGTCTTCAACGAACTCTTCGGGACTGCACAAAATCGTATTCCGCATTATATTCGATCCATATATTGCAACCCTTGTGCTTGCTATATCCAATTTAATCTATAGCCTCTATTAAAGCTTATTTGGCCTCGTTTCATTACTTTACCCATAGCTCGAGTCTATGGATCTTCTTAGGCCTATTATCTTATTCAAAATCGATATCAAATCGATATAAAGCTCATAGTGTTCATATTTCATGAATCCCCTCACTATGGCATTTATCAATCATATACATACCCATTTTCACACTTCCTCCAACTCACCATGTAATTCCATCTAACCATCTAAAATCATAAACATTACCCCAATAACAGCTTTAGCATGCCATAAATCATAAACTCATTCAATCCCACATATTCTCACATTATACCCATTTTAGATTTCTAGGTCACACCAATTCCACTACATTCCTAGGTAGTTTATCCATCAATACTCATACCAATCAACTCCAAAATCAATTAAATAGCTAATGCATTTGGATTGGAGTGTTAGAATCTTACCAATGTGATTTCTCTTCTTACTCCAAATGGTAATGCCCTTAACTCCTTCAATTCCAAAAATGGGAAAATGCCCTCTCACTATGTTGTTCTTCTCTTTGATAGGAACAACTTTGCCTCTAATGATCTCTCTCCAAATCTCACTGAAAATGGCTGATTTTAGAGAGGAAAAGTTAGGTTTTTGGGTTGAAAATGAGAGGTTAATATGTTTTTCCGAGATTTCCATATTTTCAGCCCTCCTTATATAGAAATAGCTTGAGGAGATCGATCTGGTCCAAGAGGAGATCAATCTGGTCCCTTAAAATCCCTCTTTTTCACGGTATTTTTTAAACATGAGATCAATCTGTCGAAGCATGAGATCGATCTGGTCCCAAACAGAGAGCTAAGGAGATCGATCTAGGTGCTTGAGGATCGATCTTTTCATCACGAAAATGCTTAGGAGATCCATCTGGCTCCATTGGAGATCGATCTGCTCTATTCTTTTGCCCAAATAAGAGCATTCTGGCTCTTCCAGATCGATCTCCCATCCCATGAGATCGATCTGGCCCTCATGTTTTCCAGATTTCCTGCAGTTTCCTTGCTGCAACTCATACCAACACATCCTTAATCTATTGCCATGGCCATTTTCTCATCCATCCGCCTTTATAACTTGAAAATGGCATCCATTCATACCTTATGCACATTGAAACTTGTGTGCATTCATTGTATGTTCAAAGGTATGCTACATAAAACCAAATGGAAGCATAACTCCATTCCATTTTACCACACTACTCATCTTGAGTTTCGATCACATCGATCACTTGCCAGACTCATTTCTTCATATTCATACTCAATGAAACTTGTATGTACGTTACAATTCATATTACACATGCATACATTGAATCCATGGACTTACATCAATCATACTTTACATTACAAGTCCATTCATATTATTTGATCCAATTATACATATTACCATTATACATATACGGGGTCTTACAAAATGTCCCCTAAATCTTTTAGGGTGATGGATTCTCTCTTGACCACTCATCACCTTTATATGATTTAGGTCATGCCTAAAAGTACCCTAACTAGGCATTTGGCAATCTAAAACCGTAGGGGTGAAATCAAACAGTGACATTTCACATATAAGATGACATGGCTTCTTAAGTCAAAGGATCAACCTCACACGAATATCACATAAGAATGCTTCCATAGACACTTGAGTGTGTAAGTACCAAATAGAATTCTCATATCGGGTCACGTTCAATGAACTTATTCTACAATGAGTACCCACATGTTATCTTTAAATATCTCACATACTTTAATTTTTGAAATTAATTGTTTACTTTACAAGTAAGAGGCTCAACATGTGTTAGTCTCTAGTGCATTATCAATGCTTATTCTTTAACAATACATTAACTAGGAACATTTTTAGGAACAAGGCTTTGATACATAAAGATCTCATAATTGTAACTCTTTATAATTTATTCGCAAGGCCAATTTTGTTCCATGGGCTTCACCACATTTAGTACAAATAATCACAATTATTGTTAATCTAAATAATGAAGGAAACCTGATGTCACTTACCATAAGTGACTATGCATTGTTATGATACTATGCCTCTTACCAAGTGAGTTGGTTTTAAGGAATACACTAACAAAGGAAGTATAACCCCTTAGACAATATCAATCAACTAAGCTAGAGCCAGAGGTATGATAAAAGCCAAAGTTTTTCTCAAAGCAGAAGCTAGTATGCTAGAGCTAGAGACACGATGAAGACAAAAGTCTACCTAAGAGCAAAAACTACTGTGATAAAGCTTGAGGCATGATGACGAGTGAGAGAACCCAAAATTTTTACACATTTGATGTGTAAAGATACGTGATAAGTGTGAAACAAGACGAGTTTTGGACAAGTGCTAAGTCCTAAAGGTGGCTTAAAGAAGAGTTTTTGAGTAAATCGAGGTAAAAGCACCCACAAAGATCAATTCCCCTTTATTCGGTCTTGATTCTATGAAGAAATAAAGTCAATTTTGGCTTTAGGAAGCCTAAGAATCGATACCTTATGTAATGGCATCAATCCCCACGTGGTAGAATGTCAATTTTGGCTTAAATTGATTTAAAGGATCAATCATCTAAGCCACAAGATCGATCTCTCCTCAAACAAAATTCAAATTTGGCCAAAATAGGGCAAAGGGATCAATTCCCTAAGCTAAGGGATCAATCCCCTCAGTGCTTTTTATATATATGGGCCACAAAAATTTCTAAAAACAAAAGAGAGAGAGAATTCATTCCTCATTCGTTTCTCCATCCATTTTTTACTTGTTTCCACCATTCTGCCCTCTTTTACTTCCGAGTCATTTTGCAAACTTGCTCTACTCCTCTTCTACAACATACTAAAATTTGGAGGTCGAATTCGAAGAAGTGAGTAAGAAAAGCTTCAAGGAAGCAAAAATGGATAAGTTATATTTTCTTCAGATTTGTAGATATTGAGTATCTATCAATCTATAGTTCTTATATACATATATATATATATATGCTGAATAAGGCTAATATGGAACATTTTCATGCTTTCAAATGGGAACAAAACGGCCTCGAAGCTTGTCTTTCACAATTGGCCAAATTGGGTCCAATAAGGGTAAGCTTGGTTTTGCTTAGTTTTAGTGCTCCATTTTGATATATGTGAATATATAGGATTAATAGAGATGATATATGAGTTAGTTTGAAGTAAATGCCCATATATTATGTTTAATAATATATTTTAATCCTTAGAGTTTTATGAAGGAAGTTGTAGAATTCTAGGGGATTAATGTATTTTGGCTCAAAATTTGTCATTGGATAAGAAATAAGTGTAATTGTGAAAGATAACATTTGTAAATAGAAAGATAAGTCTCAAGTAAAGTGAGAGGTAAAATGGTATTTTTTCCCATAAATGTAGATTGTTACGGAACAAGTGTGAAACCTGTGTAAACGTGTTTCATAAGATCGAAATGATTGAAAAGTAATGTATTGTGACTTTTGTCTCTTTAATACTTATGTTGGCTTAAGGCATAATTAAATTGGTACTGTAAGTGTGCTATTAAACCATGTGAAGTGACTTCTAAATGATTGAATGGAATTATAGGTTGAGGAATCCAAGTGTGGCATGTAGCGCCCTTCGGATTAGCCTCGAAGCGTATGCCAACACAGTGTACAAGTAAATGACCTTCACTCAATATAGTTATGTATCTTATAGATAAATGAATTATGCTTGCCATAGTAGCTATAGCAGGTCAAGTAATCAAATTGCATAAGCTACTAATCAAATTCATAAATAATGAATTCAAATGCAAAGAGGTAACTGATTACCACTTAAGCAATGTGATTCGATTGTGGATCATTGTGTCATGTGATAAGACCACAATTGACCAATGAATAAGAATTATAAGTAATTGTGGATAAATCAACTACCTTAAGGTTATAAACTGTTTCTGCTTTGCAGGTTGGGTAATAAGCATTTGCTACCTGTCTTATTGTAGAAATTTTGTATATCACCTACATTAGGTGCATTAAAAACAGGTGGTTGGGTAGGGATAAGCGATTGAAGACGCAAATTAGTCTCTTATAGGATAAGTGGAAGGTTACTTGATGCAAAGTTAGTGTCATACCGTATTGGTTAAGTGTTAGATTGAAATCAAATAACGAATAAGGCTATAAGAATATCGAAAAGGATACATGTTAGTATCTAATAGTGTAGGTTTGTTATACCTATATCAAGTTAATTTACGTCTAACGGACCTAAATGATAGAAGTATTGGAGATTTATTAAGAGAAGAATTGAGATAGCAACATTGAAAAGGATAAGTGATCATTGGGATCGAAAGTAGTATCTTAAGGTTTAAGGGATTCCATGGATGTGAGATAGCATCGTATGGAAATGAATTGGGTCATACAACAAGGATTAAATAACATTTAAGGACTATTAGTGTTACAGGTAAAAGATTGATCGACCATATATAATAGTAATAATAGGAGAAATCGATCCTTATATGGCAGTATGCTATAAGTATTTGTGGAATTGGTGGAGAAATCGATCCTCCTGATAATAGGATTGATCCCTATAGTGAATTTGGCCTGTCTTTACAAGTTCTGGAGGAAAGGAATCGATTCCCATGAAGAATAAGATCGATCCTTAGTGTTTGAAGACCTTCGAAGGCTATCTAAATAGTTCAAAGAAGTAAACTGCAATGGATGCTTCGCTAACCTCGAAAGTGTATAACTCCCGTATCGAAGATAGTAACGCCAACTTTGTTAATTGGGTATTTGATTAAAAAATTTAATAGTATCATTACCAATTATGATGTAAGGTCGTATCTGTGAGACCCCGTACATGTATAGCTATGTATATAGGAACATGGGAATGTAAATAAAATCATAAGTAAGATGATGTATTGTAATGTGAAGTGTATGCAATGTAAGTTCATAAGATTATGTACGCACTTGTAATAAGAATTGTGATTATACGTACAAGTTGCATTATGAGTGAGTAGGAAGAAATGAACTTAAAACGAGAAGAATGTGACCGAAATGGAATAGGAGTAGTATAGTAAAATGGAAGGAAAGATTTACATAAGTGTATATTTCCATTCGAGTAATATCGTATATATTTGGTCATACAAAGATTCTACACAAGTTTTAATGTGTATGTAGTGAGGATGGATCCCATTTTCAAGTCTCAAAGATGAATGAATGAGAAAATGATCATGGAAGCAAATTAAGGGTGTTTGGTAAGGGTTGTTGCAGAAAAACTGCAAGAAATCTGGAATTTGTGAAGGCCAGATCGATCTCATAGGATGAGAGATCGATCTGGGAGAGCCAGAATGCTCTTATGTGAGAATTGGAAGGGAACAGATCGATCTCCGAAGGAAGCAGATCGATCTCCTTAGCTCTCGGGTTGGAAGCAGATCGATCTCCCCTAAGACCAGATCGATCTCCTTAAGCTTCTGTTTGACAGCAGATCGATCTCCAGTCTCGACAGATCGATCTCCTACCTTTAAAACGTCTCAGAAAAGAGGGATTTTTGAGGAACAGATCGATCTCCACCCAAGGAAGATCGATCTCATCAAGTCAAAACTATAAATGGGAGCAGTTGGATCATCAGAATTTCGGGAAAACATTTCCATTTCACTTCAACTCAAAGAAATCTAGTTTCTCACTCCTAAATCCAGCCATTTTCAGTGAGATTTAAGGAGAGGCTATTAGAGACAAAGTTGTTCACATCAAAGAGAAGAACAACATAGTCTAGAGGCATTTTCCCATTTGAAGGATTGAAGAAATAGAGGGCAATCCTAATTGGAGCAAGAGGAAATCCAATGAGGTAAGTTCTAATGCACAAACCCAAGTACATTGGTTTGGATATTGATATGGGAAATAGTTAGTATGCATAGACATGATAGAACTACCTAGGATGGTATGAAATGCATATAGCTTAGAAATAGTCAAGTGTGAGAAAGTGGAATGTGGGAGTATTTTTGATGAATGGGATATCTTGAGTGGAAGAGTATGTTGTGGAAATGGTTTGGAAATGTTGATATTAGGATAAATTGGGAGATTTACCACAAAGGGTAAAAAATGTGTAATTAAGGCATTGGATAAATGCTTAGTTGAATAAGAGTTAGAAACGTTAACTCGAGTGTTTAATGGATGAATTTCAGTTTCGGATGATACGCCAGAGCAAGTCAAGATGAGAACGCAAGAAGCATAAAGGCGGATAGTTGCACACAAGTAAAACGAGGTAAGGGACTGTGTGTTAGCTATAGAGATGTTCGTACGTAATTACAGCAATTTCGTAGATATATTGCTAGGACTAGTACGATATTATAATTCTATGAAATGATATGGAAGTATGTAAAGTACTATGACGTATATGTGTATTGAGAAATGGGATAGGGTAAGGAAATAGCATGATATGCATGTTTTCAATGATTTTCTCAATTTTACATTGTTATTTATGATTGAGAAATGTTGATGATAGGTTGGCTAATTTTTACATGTTTTAGCATGAAGAGGCATGCTGTATGAATAAACGTGTTTTGAGTTTTAAAAGAGAAAATAGCCATCTATCAGTTTTGAGATGAGATTTGGTGTTGAAGCGTTAGCTCTCACCCGGTTTAAAGCCTTGATGTACCGTGCGGGAGTTTTAACTCGCACGGAGGTTTTGAGAAAGTGCGAGAACTATGCTCGTACCTGTTTTGTTGAGTTAAGGTAAACCTGGGGGTCTGGGACCCAAGGGGATACCAGCCGACGGCCAATTGAACGGGCTGGGCCTTAACGATAGATCGTACCGCGCTGGAGCTTTGCGTTGACTGTGTGTCACGCTGCTTGCTCGCCTGGTATATGAGACATGGTTTAAGGATAAAAAGTCCATCGGAGTTGGAGTATGGACTTGGGTCCACGGTTGTACGTAGAATAGTGTAGTCACCCGTTGGTATACTATGTACCGTGCTGGGTGCACGTGAGTACGAGTATCGCGTAGATGACACACGACGTATTTTCACCGTGAGTATACGAGGAGATGAGGTGGATTGAGATGAGCCGGAGGGTAGGACTGACCCATCCCCCTTCAGGCGAAGTGATACCCTGTGCACACCCGATCAGTGAGGCCTGGGATCACTGACTGTGGCCATAAGTCGTGGATATTTGATTGCCGAAAATTCCATGCCTGTCTCAGAGAATCGAGAAACAGAGACAATCTCAGAAAAGAAAGAGATTTGCGAGAAAGAATGATTTGAAAAGTGAAAGAGATTTCGTGTTTTAATAAATCTCCGATTTCACATTCGTGCCATGAGGGCACTCTTTATGAGCATGTTTTAAATGGAAGTTTGACATTTGATTTACACGAAAATGCTATTGAGAAACATGTGTTTAAATGCATTGTTCGTATGATATTTCCATTTATAACGAAAACATGGTTTTGGTTTATGCATGCATGGGCTATGTAGGTAGTACGATATCTACCTGCTAGCATACATTTCCTTACTAAGCCGTGGTTTGCTCATCCCACTATTTTCCCCCTCCAGGTACTGAGAAGTAAGAGAGCGGTGGTCTCTAAGTCTTTTGTGTTGAATAGCTCCCACAATCTGCAAAGGTATAAGATTTGTATACACGAGTATTTTGTATCTAATATATTGTATCGCACAGTTATATCTTGGAATTGTAATCAGTATTATGGGGATGATATGTAAACACTTGGTATTTATACAATTAATTTTGTGTATTTACATACACACCTGGGAGTGTGAACTAAAGTTTTAAATATTCCGCTGTAAATAAATAAATTTTTAGTAATTACATCTTCTCACAGCCCAACCGTAGTAGAGATTGTATGGATAGAAGGGTTCCCGAAAACGGGGCATGACAGTATCATAAGAGATAGTGAAATTCATGGATGCGAGGTAGTATCTTACAATATAAATCAGGTCTTAAAACAGGAGATGAATGTTTAAGGACTAAAGTGTGCCAAGTGCAAGTGATCGAATAACAAAAGTGTACAGTGATAAGGATAGGAAGTATATTGTACATTTTCATGTTTTTTATCCAACTCATGTGATTTATCAAACCATGCTTTGTACTTTATTGCATCTTGTACGTAGCATGATAAAATGTGAGATTTTCAAAGAGTGCATCGATTTCATTGCATGATTAAAGGCTTTTAAATCTCACCTTTAGTATGTTTTGAAAGATTATGGATTATGGCTATTTTGCATATCCTTATTGTTTTGGATCTAAGCTAACTTTGCTTTTATCCATATTGTGATTTGAATTGATTTTAATACATGCATGCCAATTGTTTTCATTGTTTTATTGTTTTGCCTTAGTTTACAGGCGATAATTGTTAGCTTTGACTATTTAACGCTACTAAGAAGCCATAATTGTTAGAAATTGATTGATCCTGCTGATGGGCTTTAATAATCAGTATTGGCTCCTGCTAATGTGGATTATAATAGTTAGTGATTGTGCATGCTGACGGCTATTGTCACGACCCTCAACTTACCAAAATATGTACAAATTTTTTGCATTTTCATGCGTTGTTTATTAATCATCCTTGCCTCAATCGTGATCAACTACACACTCAACAGTTGGGTTGTGTGTCAATGTCTTCCTCATCCATCCATAACAATTTAATTTCAAAAGTAAACACTTTTATAAATACATCAGAGTTATTGTTTACAAGTGTTTACATTGCTTTACATCCCCAATGTTTACATACAAAATGCTATTGTGCTATGTCTAGTTTAGATACAAAATAATTCAAGCGTGTATACCTTACGTGATGGGATGCAGCGGATACCAAAAGGGAACGCCTCCAGTCACGCTCAATCTATACTCAACACTCTGTAGAGAGGGAAAAAATAAAGGGGGTGAGCAAACCACACGCTCAGTAAGGCAATCATGCGAACAAGTAGATACTGCACTAT